>OX392534.1:21147026-25947026 GCA_947623455.1 Mimachlamys varia
CATCTCTCGATACACCCGATTTTAACTCATTCTACGCGCTCGTTCGTTAGAACGTTTTCTCTTGATTTTTGAAACGGCAACTGCCTGTTTGAAAGAATTATGAAACGGGAAAACTTCCACTTTTGATAATTAGGGTTCTCCCATCACAAATACATAATAATGATATGGATAACTGAGGTTTCAATATATATGCGTAAAATTTTACACATAAAAAATGTCGTGATATGTGTTAAAATTTATACTATCTGCGCATGTGTTCTGGGATAATTTATAATATACCTTAATACTACGACGTCAACATCCGGATAAAAAAGTTAACATGTACGTACATGTATCCGGATACGATATTTTCTCTCCGCCTGGTCCTCTGCGGGGGAAGAATTGTTTACATTAATTTCAAAGGGAATTATTTCAGAGCATTCGAATTTTAATCAATCTGTCAACAAATTTAATGCATTAAGATTTAATCGTGCGTGAAATCTACGTCAGAAAACTATTACTAAACAAAAACATCAACAAGGTATTTAAAAGGATTTAGCCATCCTATCTGTAGAAGATTCGTTCAGTATGGTATTATATCACGTCCTCCTGATAATAGATCGGTGACCGTCTCCAGATCTCTATCTGTAAAAAAAGTGACACGATTTTAGGTGTTATGATGATGCAAATTCTGCATTCCTAAGACATAGGCCTACGGGGGATTTATTTCTTAAACATTGTATACAATCTGTCTCTAATCATCTAAACTCTTCAATTTCAGACGTCGGCGACCTCTGGATTGACTGTCGAAATACCGGTTGTAGGAATTCCATTAGCCTATCAGGAAGACGTGAAGAACGTCACACAACTTGTGATATTGCTATGTGAGTTGCTACGGAGTGCTGCTTCGACGTAAAAAGAACATTTTGGAATATGTCTAGTTTCGAATTATGTGAACGCTTTCTGAATTTGAGCCTTAGAACCTTTTAAATAAAATTTAGACTTTTGGAATTCAAACTTGAATTCAAGATGAAGCTCAGTATTGTTTATGCAAAGGGCTAGACCTGGTGATGTTTAATTCATTATGTAGCATTTCTGGTAGTAAGCTTGTTCACCTGAAATGACAATACAAGATAGTACTTAGACTTTTCGGAATTAAACGAGAGATACATCATAATAGAGCATCCTCGATATCCAGGGGTAACGCTCAACTTCGTCCTGTAAACCCTTGAAATATGTCATTGCAAAGTTTGTCCATTTTTACCGTTATGTTATCACGAGATTCGTTTAATGTATAGCAAAAGGGTGGAACCTATCTTCTTGCCTCATCAACAAGATGGCGCACACGGAACCTTCAGTTTACCATGACATATTCCAGGGGTGTAGAGAGCGTTGGTGAGTGTAACCCCTGGATATCGAGAATGCATAATAGATATACTAGAAGAATACTAAAAACGACTTATCTATTATCTTACTTAACTTCGACTTATCTATTATCTTACTTAACTTCGACTTATCTATTATCTTACTTAACTTCGACTTATCTATTATCTTACTTAACTTCGACTTATCTATTATCTTACTTAACTTCGACTTATATTTATTTTCTATAAGTAACGCAAGAAGTCGTTTTGGAAGAGTTGGTTTCCATGTTACCATTCTACATATGTATTGTATGACCTACAGCTGACCTTGTAAATGAAACCGGGTATGTTTTCTTTCGGACTCGTGACTAATTCAAAGTTTAAAGGCACGAAACAAATATAAAGAAACAATTAGAAAGTGTTGGTTTTGTAGCTTCATTTTGTATCCATTCAATTTGATCGCTAAATCGAAGACCGATTTCTACACTTTTAAAGTACAAGGCAGTTGATCGTGACATTAAGGGCTATTCTTCGATGAGAAGAAATGTAAATAAACAAATCCTTTAGAGTCTCCAAAGACAAACAAGAATTTGACCAGTGGCTACCGTAAAGCATTCCATTCAAATACTTTAACGCCTTTTTAAAAGTACAAAAGTAAATTAACTATTTATAGTATCACGACCTCCTGTCCTTGAGCGTCAGGTGAAACCGATCACGTGATTAACAACGCTTTAGTAGAACATGACACAAATAACTAATCCTTTCAAATGTATCTTTATTTTGTTAAAATGTCTTTGATAGCAAGCAAATATGACTTATTTTGAAGTCATACAAGTTCTTTTAAATGTTGATTTTTTTTCGACGCGTTTTGGTGGTGCTTTGATTTGCACTTTTATGATTTTAAAAGTGCATTTGGACAAACAAGATTTTGACCTCGAATTTAAATCGTTTTATACGGAGTTAATTGAGTTGGTGTAGCTTTGATATTTGTAGACCATCTTAGATATGAAGTCATCAATCATTGATTTGGAAAGTAAAATAATTTTAGATAAACCGATACAAATTTGCTGGAAGACTAATGCTGTCGTATCCGGAATTAATGTGTTTAATAATTTCGGATATGTTTTTGATATTATCATTGGTACTAGTACGTACATGTTTACTGGTTAATAATGTCAATTTTAAAGGTCGGGGGGGGGGGGGGGGGGGTGGGGGGTGTAGAACGATGTAAAGAGGATAAATTTCGCAACGTTTATACTAGTTTTCGAGACTCGACTCACTTCATCATTAAAATCAATTTACACATACTTTCCGGTATTTCAAGATCTTGCAAAAATGGCATGAAAGTTTTGATATAATATTGAACTCATTGTCGGAGAACTTCAAGGACAAGCCAATCAGACTAAGTTGGCTCGTTCCCAGATTCTTGCTGACCACAACCATTCTAGGAATGGAGTCGAGGTTGTACGTACTATTGTTATTGAATACTGACCTCGGTCAACGGACAATAAAGAAAGCGCGCGCGCACCAAACAGCCCAGTGCTGTTTGTCGTAACAGGTTCGTCATCATTTGTTACAAGCTTGTCGATGTTTTCATTACTCCAATAATCAATGATTTCTCATCAAGTTCAAATCAGATTCAAAGTTCATAAATCGGACAAATATACAACGAAAATGTTCGTTTAATTATTTTCTTTTCTTATTTCCCCTCTGGTAATTTCTGTATATTTGTCGTAGGTGTACAGACTTATGATTTTTACCTGTAATTTGGTGAGCATATTGTAGTTATCCAGGTGAGGTTACGCATAAAGAAGATGCATTGCACCTGCCGCGGGCATCGTTACCGTGTACCTGACAATTGATTTGCGGAGGCGGTTCGCAACAAAGAAGCGCCATAGCTGGGTCCCCAATAATTCGATTAAGTCAATATGAGTATTATTCTTGGTCGCCCTTTTGTTATTGTCCATATGTTACATGACGCTACTACAATACTGGGTTTTCAGGGTTTTCGTGATATGATGCTAAGTAGCATAATTATTTTGCATTATGAGTCAGAGACAACGAAAAGTGCATGTATTTTGATACATATACGATAAAAAGCAGAAACAAAACACAATGTCATTGTTTTGACGTTTTATTGTCTGTATAGATCGGAAAATGAATTAAACTGCACCATACAGCTGTTTTGTCCTTCTAGGACTCTTAAGTGATGCTAGGGGCCAAAAGGTGGGAATCCAAAATTCTAAACTAATGTAGAAGCAGAAGGGCAAGGTGCGGGAAACCCCTTTAATTTATTAATTTAGTAGTAAAATTAAACTGATCTGAATAATTTTAAATCGTAAATGTATGAAGAAGTATATAATTCACACAATTGGGAAATGTGAATTTTGATTGAATTTAGGTCGAACTGTGACAATGTTCAACCTTTTACAATTAAATAGTTCGAGTACGAAAGTTTATCTCGAATCTTGAAAGATAGTGTATTTTTCTCAACTTGAAAAGATCAAAATTTTGTTTTGCTTCTTTATAAGTGATGCTGCAGTTTCGTAATAATGTTGAGTTCCGAAGATTAAATCACGTTTGATTTAATTTTGTTATGTAATTTCAATCTCTCTATCAACCAAACCTTACAAATTAATTTAACAATTACTTGAGTACAAAGATAATTGTATGACGTAACACACAGTTACGCCCCCTGGCAATCCCGCGGTATTCTACAAGGACGCGTATTGTCTCCACAGTTATTGCAATCAAGGATTCCCCGAAATAGTAAACAACCGTTAAATGACGTGGAGTGATCGTCCCAGATTTTGATCTCTTTGTTCTATTTATAATGTACTATGCCCAACAGGTAAAATTCATTTTACCGTTTACGTAAATCTGAATACGCGTTATTGTGTTCGCATCAATTGCTATCAACACAAACTGATTATTGTGAAATCGATTGATTGAATAATGATAATCGATAGTTTCTCAGTGAACATTTCATTGAATAACACACTTTAAAAGTAAGCAAATCTGGACGTCTGGTTTTAATTGCATTGACCACTTGTGTCCATTATATGGACCTAAAAGCTCGAAGCCGTGTCAGTTAACGCTAAAGTCTCGCGTTACTTTGTGGTCGTGTGTACCAAATTCTAAAAGGACATTCTAGTTCCAAACCTTGTCTGGTCTTGTTTTGATTAAATAAAATCAACGCTCAAATCAAATATCATTAAACGAGTTTTAGGCTTTGATCAAGTTCTCTTTATATATATAACTTACAGAAATACATATTTGAAGTTTCTGCGGCAATTAAACGTTTTGATATTTTCAAGACGCCTTTGAAGATTTTCCTTTGAACTTGATTACATACCGGAATAATTGTGTAGACTTAATTTTGAAAACATATTCAACAACGCCTGAAATTCATAATTACCAAAACAAATTGCAAATATGGCGTCAGATTTATATCCGAATCATAAATGCAATAATGACACAAAGCATTTCATGAAACAATAATTTTCATATCTTGTGATTAATCCCAGAACTTGAACAATAAATATTAGACAAAATACTGGAAGACTTTTAAATAAACGGCTACGGTCATTCACCGACTGTTGCTCATATCGGATATGCAAATGAGGAGTCAAAGTCATATAGGGCTTACGAATATGTAGGAAGGTTTAGGAAACAACTATCGATAAAAATTCCCTATCAATGGTCATAAATGCCCGTTAATTACTCTAAACACCTCATTTTAGGTCCAAAACTAGCTGCAACAAATACTCAGGCACCTGTTGTTAAAGATGCTTGTCTATTTCAATGGCCTCTCCGACTTAATACTATTAGTGTAAATTATGCATATTGTTCTCAACACAGGTCGCAATCTTTGGAAAACTATCTTTTTCGGCAAACCAATATACTTCTTTTTCTGGCAAATAATGTAAATTAATTAAAACATAAGAAAAAGCGAAATGTCAAACGAAACGTTATGTAAACAGCTCTGTTGATTTATGGATTTTTATTGAATTGACCGAGTTTTAAATTTCAAAACAATCGTTTTTTTCGATAACAAACGGAATGATGTTTTCAGCTCAAAACAATGTGGAAAAGTACTTCACGTTTGATAATGTTTCTAAGTTGGTTTAGTGAACAGGAAATTTTACGTAACAATAGATTGAAATATCTTAATTGTTTAACCGTAGATCAAAACATTGAGCACATATTTATCAAACAGGATTGAGGAAGTAGAAACTTCATTCGCAACCAATGAAAAATCTGCACCGTGTCCAAATAGCCAATCAGAGATAGAGAGAGGATTATTAACTATTATATTTCAACACTTTGTCAGATTTCCGCGTCCGCGTGCCTTTATCACGATTTACGATTGTAACAATCGGGTGGTCGATGAAAACATCCTTTAACCTTTATTTTAAATCATAATGCTCATTTATTATTAAAACCGAGTCCCGGACGATATTGAATAACCAACCACACGTTTCGGAGAAAACCGTGATATTGGACGTCGCGTAAATTATTAATTTATAAATTTCGAGGAGAACTTCCGGGAAATTTTGTCAGTTATTTGAATATATATTACATTTTATATAACTATTGTTGATTGTGTTCACAGCTGCGATAGGATCGGTGCCAGCCAGTGAACGAATTTCGAGATTTTTTACCCTATAACATTACTTGGCCATGGTTTCACATCCATCGATCTACTTTCAATACAATCTACTTTCTACTTTCAACACGATCTACGTTCAATACAACCAAAGACAGTCATACTGTTCCTCAAAATAACCCCGTAAAATGTGAAGTTTCGAAGAAAATCGCCATCTTTCGACAAAGAAGCACCCTCTAAAAATCTTGTTTGGCTTTTCCTATAGATCTCGTTTCAAAGCTCTCTTGTGGTGAGAATTTTAGTAGGGCTTTCTCATACAAATCTAGTGGTCAATTCGGAGGTAGAATGGAAATATTTGGAAGAGCAGATTTTGTTTTACGTCCTATTAACAGCCAGGGTCATTTACGTGCCAGGTTTTGAAGGTTGGTTTCGAATTCGCAACCCAGAAGTGGAGGGAGGGCTAGTGGTAGAATGTCGGAACCGCCGCCCCTTAAATATTATTATTTCATGTATAAGTCCATATAGGTACAGAAATTGTCGCCTGAAACGCCCGGATTGTTCCTGTAAAAGAAGCTGTACCAAAATATTAACATGACGGCTGATATCTATACTTATTACATTCTGTATGAGGGTTTTTTTTTATCAAAGACACGATTCTGTCTTGAACGTGGCGTGTCATCTCAAGTTAAACAATAGATTGGGCTTTATTAGATATATTTAGCTATACAACGATCACGCTAAACTTATAACAGATGTTATTTATAGAATAACTCCGTTGATTATTAATAATATCCAAAAATAAAATAATTAGGTGTATTAAAGCACGTGTTGATTGTAGAACATGTAATTGTCTGACCATTGCCAAGTTTATGTTGAATATTTGGCAACTATTGGTAGTCACATGCCACTGTTCACATGTTTTCTTAAATAAACACAAAACATTTGTCATCGGTTCTAAGCGTGTCCGAATCAGGTGATGTGCTAAAAATAAAACAACACAAGACGAAAAAGTAAACAAACCAGATATATTTTACAAAATTATTTTTAACGGGGGAATTACGAACTGTTTCACAGTTGAAAACGAAACAAGATTTTAACAGCTTATACATAACAAAGATAACAAAAAGAATATCGTATTGGAACAAAATTGAATTGAATATAATTTAATTTCAAAATTACACAAACGATGAAAAATAAGGCTACAATAGACATAAAACGTGCCAATATTTTAATGTAAAAGAAAACCACGAATACATAATAAACCATAAGTTCATAAAAAATGAAATCGGGGTTTTCCCTTTCATCGGTTCATTTGTTTTTCGTTTAGTTTCCATGAAATTTTACAATAAAATTGTAAATTGTAAAAATGAAATTATACATAAATTGATATTCCATAACTATGTTGAGAAACGGAAGTTAGAAACGAAGTTAAAATCAACACAAACGTTATGAATATGTATGTTTTGTTCATGCAGGGACGTATATGTCCCTGGTTCATGCCATGTGTTCGAGTTGTTTGCCAACTGGGACATCTACCTGACGCAATTACGAGATTACAGCCGTCACGTGGTTTGGAAGTAAACAAATGTATACCTATGTACTGTTGTGATTATGACAATTCGATTAGAGCTATCATTCGATTAACCTATATACCGGACAGGTATATTCTCGTGTTAATTAATGTTGGGGTGTATAGTGACATGATAATTCAATAATGTACACCTATATCAAAATACGTCCCAAGATTTTAAGAATATAATTTCAGTAAACAAATAAACAACATTTACAGTCAGGTAATTATCTTACTGAATTGGCACTTTAGAATAAAATTATTATGTTATTTAATAAATCCCCAAATCGGCAAATATAAATAAATAGCAATAACACGATATTTATCTCGTCAGTACAACAATATATCATGACTACTGTTGTGTTTGAAACAGCTTCGTTTCAACAAGGTGTTTTTACGTCTTTTATTATATAATTGATTAATTTAAATAAAAACCAACAATAAAAAGGAACTCGAATCTTATGAGCGTTACAGAAGGGATCCCCAAAATTTAGAAAATCACCTCTGATAATTGGATATTTTGAATGTTGTGTAAATGAGGTATAATTGTTTTTGAGCAGAGGTATTTGTGCCATTCAATCGTTTATAGCACAAATTAAAAAAAAAATGTATGTATTTATTGGTCCTTTATCGGAAATACGTTAACCGCTTATCTTGTTTTGGAGTAATTTATAGAATTCCCCATTTATATATAGATTTGTAACGTGATTGGTTGATCGTAGTATTTAGGGATCACCAAGGAAATTTGGGAATCACTTGATGAATCGACAGAAAAATATAATTGTATTCTTCTAAATTAAAAAGGATTTTCAACAAAATCTTGTAATCTCCGTGGACAACATATATTATCCGTTGTCAGAACAAATCAGCTGTTTGTGAAACTGATTTTTTTTAATAAATTGTGAAATACCAAGAACGGTGTGGTACCAAAAAATACCTGACAAGAATCTATACCGTATTACACTAACATATATAATTTCGTCGGCATTGTCAACTTAACATTATTTTCGTGTTGTTGTAAATAGTTTAATAAGGCTGCAAATTGTTGTGTTAAATCGCATAATTTTGTTAGTCCCTTCTTGACACGTTTGGCTTGGGTGTTATATTTCATTACATATTAACAAAAGATAAGCTTTTAAGGATATTGGTCCAACCCTTTTGATACACCAAGATGACAATACTCGTACAGCTTGTCGTGTTGTGCTGCATGACCATGTGACCCGCTATGACGTGGCAGGCCGAATGTTTGTAAACACAGCCAAGCACGTGGTGTATTTCATGACTCAATACTAACTAATGTTACATGGCAATACCAAAGCCCAGAGTGATCCCTGGCCATGCGGGAGACAGACCCTAACAGCCAATATCTCCCGCTTGCATTTGGCAACATGCCAGTCAATGTTTACCTGTAGTAGAGAGGTCGCCCGGGTACGATGGGTCGATTTCCAATCAAATCGCGAGTATAGCTTCCTCGTCTCACAAGCCGTTACTGGTACATCGAAGTACCGATATTATGTGTCTTGTGTGGGAGGCCTTTTTGTATTAGTTTTCACAATTGTATGAATGAATTAAACTGGACCTATGCAAATACATTGATGATTACTTAATTTAAATGAACTGAATGTGTTCATTATCATCATCACGTATCTTCATCACGTTTACTGTCAAATAACCCCAGCGTGACAATATTATACTCATCCCCCAGCATGCAGTAATAAGCTCCAAATTCAACCCCCTCTGTTATTTATTTATTTACTAGTATTTGTTTCCCATACCGTACTGATCCGCATCCCCTAGGGTATCAATTCGTTTCAATTTTCTGTATCCCAAATGTAGTATACAGCATTTTGGACACAAAATGTGTATCACAGCCAGAAGTATATTCGTCAGAGCAGAGACGTATATTGTATTGTATTGTTTTGTTTATTCAATTTAGCCTTACGGCTCATAGGTATTACAACATACAGAATTACGCAATGTAAATGTACAATAAAGATATCAAAACATATACCAAAAAATGCCAAGAATGATATGATAAATGACCTATATTGTACAAGACAAGATTAAATTGATAGATTGGCGGACAGTATGACATTGAAAAATATTCATCACATGAAAAATTTAAGTATCATTCATAATTTATAAGATTGAAAAATGTCAGACAAAAAGCAACGTGTGAAGTAAGAAATGTGTCAGACCACATTTGCTTAAGTTCTGTCAGTAAATAATAAATACATATGTGTGAAATGAACCTCCCATTACAGTTCTGTAATGGGCCGCGGCTCCATATATATAAACATGTTTTTCATACTGACAGAAACTCAAGCAACTGTGGTCAGACTAGGTCATTTACTGGAGGTAGCAGATAAAAAATACGTATAAATGAGATACAAATTATGTTGAACGTAATAGTAATATTACATGTGTTATATACGTCTCTGGTCAGGGTTATTGTTACTGATCGTGAAAACAGTAGAAGGAAACTTGGATTTTTAACAATAGTTTCTGTTTACCTATACCTGAAAGATCTGTTTATATTCTGAACATAGTCACAAAAGTGACTCTGCTATAAATAGTATTGAATATAATTTAAGAGGAAATGTCGACTGTGGGAATTTGTTGGTGGAAAGTCCCGAGTTTTCTGTTTATGTTGACACTTGACAGGAAACACAGGTATAATTTAACAGGTGAATCAGATGAGGAAATAAAGTCACGACCATTTACATCCCGTCAAAAGCACACCTGGACTGTGATCAGAAACTAGAATAGGCCATGTAGCGGTTTACCTACACACAAACTTACATATAGCGTCCTGCCAAAAAACGTGCGGAACATGCAATACACTTGTTTAATTCTACTATTTTTATGTCGAAATGACTGGTAAACATTTTAGTATTTTAACAACGATGACAATGTTGTTTTGAAGAATTTCATGACATATCTTAGATGAGTCCTAGTATGTATATAAACATACCTTTGGTACAACAAATTAATGTATATATGTACAATAACTATGACAAGAATTCCGATATATATCATTTTGTGGTTTTTCTAGAAATCTTCGTTCAAGGACACATTGGTGACGCGCTGAACGGACGCATAATTAGCGATATGAAAAACCAGCATTTTAAGTTTGAGGATAAATTTCTGATTGAAATATGGAGAAGACAAGAAAATACACGAACAGTTCTCGATTAATATGCAAATCTATTCAAAAATGGTTGGCCAGCGGTTTCAATAAATTTATTACTTAGAACTTGTTAAAGCTTGCAAGGTTGTAACGGAAATTCCTGTGGTAGCTGTTGGTATGTCATATATTTATTGAATGGTCTGATAATGGTTATGAGCGGGTTTGTGTAAATACACGTCTATTAGCGTCCACACTGGTCACCTAC
Source organism: Mimachlamys varia (assembly GCA_947623455.1). Classification (NCBI taxonomy): domain Eukaryota; kingdom Metazoa; phylum Mollusca; class Bivalvia; order Pectinida; family Pectinidae; genus Mimachlamys; species Mimachlamys varia. The sequence continues at coordinate 21,157,944 of OX392534.1, forward strand.
TGACCCTAAATGACCAACGGTCAATGTATAAATATACCTAGCGACGACATGCGTCATGTACATACATACGTACGGATTAGCATATATCGCATTGTGGACATCTAATTAACACGTGATGATGACGTTTTCCCAACAATGTCATTTAAAACGATTAGGTCACGACAAGGCGGAGACAACCCGGTGACTTGTTGGAGCATAAAGACACTGTAATCCTTGAAGAATAGGTCCACACAAATACGTGATAATAAATTACTCCAGTTTGTCATATGGATAGCGTCTCCCCGTGGGCGTAATAACATTCCATCGCGAGTTAATATGCCTAAATTCAATTTTCGAATATTTCGAATTCCACATCGTATAAACTCGATACACAATTTTCAAAAGATAAATATTATGTTATTACTATATACAAATAAAGAACAACAGTTTATGAGCATGCCTTAAACAATAAATATTTGTTTACGAGATAAACTAAATATAGTCTTTTGAGTTATTATGCTTTCAAATATAACTAAGGTATTTAAATACAAAACACGCGAGACATTTTTTTTACGTTAGCAGAGGTCCGACTTAATTGCACTGCAAAAATGTGCTTGTGTATATACACACTTTTTTACCTGTTAATTGTACAGTGATGCTATTTTTACCTGGCTAAGACATTCGTATGTGACATGTAGATAATTATGTCCCATGCTTTATATAGATCGATGTGAAGGGTAACAGGGAAGGTTGGATGAACCAGTGACCAGACACATTTTTACGATTAAATATCTTTTGTTTTGGCTTGTCTGTCTACCGTCCTATTAACACATAAGGCTAGACGTGCCATGTTTTAGGAGGTGGAGGAAAGCCGGAGTACCTGGGGAAAACAACCGACCTGCAGGTAGTACATGGACTGCCCCACGTAGGCCTCGACCCTGTGGTAGTGGAGGGCAAATTCTAGCAGAATGTCAGACGCCCTAGTCGCGGCCCCTAAATTTCTGAAACAATCTAAAATATTCAAGAAAGATGCGACTGTATTCTTGTAAATTCTAACAATATTGGTATGAATTTTGCAAGTTGACGAATCGGTGTTCCTATTCTGAATTAAAACAGAAGAAACATAGCTCCAAGTTATATGTCAGTAGAGCTAAGACAATGAGTAGATTGTTAATAATATTTGTTGACGGAAATAGAAACGCCACAGGGTATTTTTAGCGGTAAATCATTGCGGTTTTAACACCCCTTATAGCACTGAAATTTATTTTAATGAAAGAAATGCAATACAAGAGAACTAGTTGTTAATCGTTCGGGTTATTTTTCTCGGACTAGTTTCTTGTCAATTCTCAAATGAATTTACAACAGAGAGTATTAGTGGATGATCGTGAACGTTGTTCATGCATATGAAAGACATGGCAAAAAAATACACAAATATTTATTTGGTAATTGTAGCTTGGTTGTCGCGAATAATGACGACTTGCTTTATCGATAACGAATATCCGATAGATCATTAGCGAGTGATACAATATGTGTTAGGGAACACCGACTGACCACTTAGATAGAGAGATACGTCCAACCCGACTGGTCATCTCAGTGGTCAAGCAAGGCCAAGTGTCTGTCAGAAAATCACCCCGGTGGACAGTTTAACGGCCATACCTATCCTATTTGATATGTCAGTTGTATACGTATCTCAAATAGCTTCTGTCCGCAAGCGCTTACGACTGTCATATGGAATACCACTGGGTCAGACAGATCCTCACGCGAGACCTAGAATGACCAATTACTGACCGTTGCTACTCATCGTAGGGTTTTCCCAAACTAGATGATATCTATACAAAGTAGCTTGACCATATACAAAAGAAAATGGTCAAAATAGCTTACTTTTCCGTATTTATTTTCAAGATTGTTCATGTTCATAAATTTGATAACCCGATGACGAGGAAAATAATATCGCGTATCATTTTAATATTCGTTCAAAAACAACGAGCGTGGTATTTATTACAAAGTCAGCTATTAAGTTGACGATGCTTAACACAACTGGACCTTGGTGACTAACAAGGAAAACAACTGCCTGCATCCTCTGTATGTGGCAGGTATTACGCAGTACAAAACCCTATCTGGACATACAAATAATCGACGCCGATGACGTGTTTCTCGAACACTGTGACGTCAATCTGTGACACTTTCTGAAATACTTTCTGTGACAACTCCAAATTATGCAGCAGAAAACAATGCATACTTTGACGTTGTGTTAGCTCCGTGCATTACTTAGATAACAATACATCGCCGAACAAGTGGAAGTAGATTTCCGTATTTCCTCCTACCATGTTTGTTTTGTTTGTTTCGTATTCCGTCCTTCTTCCTCTTTTTTTTTTTAGAATTCTCCGAAACAACCAATAAAAATAAAGTATCGAACGGAAAACTAAAATTGGAAGTTTGTTACTCTGGTCACCTATTGATTTCCGGAAGTTTTTTAAGGAATGTTTCAGAAGTTTTCTTCTTGAGGAAAAACATGTGTTTGATTGTAGCGGAGAGTAATTTGATAGGCGAGTTACCCTTTATCACATCGTCTGGGAGCGAATACACCCTCGTTCACTGACCCTATTAAAGACAAAGGTAGGAAATCTCGGCTGGACGAGATTAAACGCCGATTAAGAGATCGCAAATATGTAGGGAACCGGACGAATTTTTATCATTGGGAGTCTCAAAGTACTCGGGTCAAAAGCCGAAAAGCAAAGGAATGTGATTGGATAGGAATATATGGGGGATTGTTAGGCGATCGGGGGGTGTACTTCACATACCAACCTACATATCCTGATAAACAGGTTTAGTTACTGTAACCTACACCGCACAGATATATTTACCGGGTGGGTGTGCAATCGACATGGGTATTCGCTCCCGTGCCACTGAATAGCAACGAGGAGCGCTGCCCGATGTTGAACCTTCAAGTACAACAACTCATGAATTATGATGTTTCACAGAGCTGAGGAAGACAAAAAATTTGAACAAAAAAACAAAAGTTTTTTTTGTTTTTTGTTTTTTTACTTGTATGGATCGTTTTGAAATTTTACAAAGAATAGCAAAATCTTAAAAGCTATTGTTTTGTTGACCGAATCCGAAAGTCATAAAGATAAAATACATGAATTATGCAAACGACAGGTGTCAAACAGGTAAATGGAAATTCCATATAATTTTGTCCTAAATTTGTGTATTTCAAGGAACTGGCGTAGAAGGAAATGATTATGTCATAGAGGTGAAATATCAATTTGTGTTTTACTGACTCGGTTATAGGGAAGTAACGAGTAATCTTCAGTCAAGCGGAGACGTTTTTAAAATCATGCCTCCGTAACTGTACAAATATAGTATGATAGTATAGCCTACATAATATTGAAATCTCCGGTACTCACATTCCCCTTCATTGAAGAAATAAGACATTTCTGCCCAGTAATATACTAATAGTTCCAAATAAACAGGATTGTGAAATACGCACGGCCGAGTAAACAAAAACACTTAAAATGTCAAATAAGACGATCGCCATCAGTTAGAGCTCACTGGCCAGTAACTATCGTTATCTGATTTGTTAATCGAGTAATACATAAACATTCAGTATTTTTGACCTATCGGAGTCACTGTCTCATAGGGCGTCAATGCTCACCCATGTTCTGGCGGGGCGACCTATGACCTATATCTGCACCGGAAGTGTATAGCGACCGAATGATGACACGTTGTTGACATTTCTTGTATCCTCTACCAGGAACGATTTCTTTGAACCTGGATCCTCTTCGAAACTCCTGGGGTTTCGCTCACTTCCATGCAGAGAATGAATACGGAAGAGTAGCCAAATGGATTTAGGGGGATCGTCCCGGACCGATTCAGCTGAGATGGACATTTTTTACAAGCTTGTGAAAGATCATATTCAAGCTAGGCCTACTGAGAAGTAATTATCATTCTCAAATTCCAACAGTATCTCCTTACGCGTCAATGAAATCGGTATTTAAGTCATACATTTTACACAATGTCACCCTTAAACAAACCGGAAACATATACTATCACATTATTATCGTATGTACGAGAAGTACGAATAAAACAACGTCAGCCACACAAGACATTGGCCCATGTAATGGGGGCCATCTTAGATATAAACTCATCGCTGAGATAAAAGAAAAGGAAGCAAGCAAATGGTTCTTGTTTTCGTTCCCATAATAACGAAACTTGAAATTGAATTTTGTTAGGTTTTGGAGGATATTGGGTGTGTATACTTTTATTCTAGCCCTAAATTGAGCTGTAGTTCCATATATACATAAGCATATGAGTTACATCTGTTGTGTGTTAGGCATTATGAGTTGTGAGGGACAACATACAGACCAAACCTATCCCATTCCTTTTACACATATATGCTGATTTCATTCATAAACCGGTAGAGCGAGATGGTTACCAAATCGAGGCCGTTTGATGTGGTTTTCTTTGCATAGCTTAGTTAGCGACATGATATCCAGGTGCGGAAAAGTCTCGGCCTAGTCAGTTTCTCAAGAATTGATCGATATGAGATATCATATCATTACTTTTGAAAAAAAATTGTTATTTAGAATAAAGAAAGAACTTTTTTTGAAATTAAATTGAAGAAGAAAGTTTGAAGGAACAAAATCAAAGACAATGACAAGAAGCAACGATATCATAATTTTTGAATAAATGCACCAAACTTTGTGGGCAAGAAACCATAACGTCATCAATCAGCTGGTTGGAACTTAGGAGATGGAGATTGGCGATAATCATATGCGTTTATAATTTTAGTGAATGCCATATGGTTTACGTTTTGCACCAGTAACAAATATTTTCACAACGGGCAGTCTTACTTCGGACTTCGTCTAACATCATTCTCAACTTAACTACTTAAAACGCTATAAACAAATGGCAGTGTGTAGCACCAACTCTAAGGAACGCTGTACGCATGTGCCAGAAGGAATGACCTCAAATGTCAACATCCGGTTGAACGATAACACGATCAATGACCTATGTGCTTAAAGTTGAAAAACCGCGATCGAAATGATCAAACATGTTTCCTGTTCTTTTATTTATCACGTTATAAACTAAATTAGTTGCAAAAAGTAATAAAAAAAATCAACAACGTTGACGTAATTAATTAAAAAACGGGATCATAGGTAACGGTCTTTAAGATCCTCTTATACATGACGTAAGTAATTAGACTACAGTTGTTGATTCTTTCGATCGTCTCTGTATGTTCGGAAACGTGCTTGCTGCAGCCCGTGCCGTGACATGCGACAGGGCAACTTGCACAAACACGTGCATTAGGTGCACTGATAAGGCGACATGCGTGACGGGAGAGATTAGAGACATTGGTTAAAGACCTGATTCTCGGGGTTACCCTGTGCTAATTACCTTTTACTCGGTACTAAATATTGTATAGCAGAGTAAAAAAAATAATGTGCAGATTAATTTTTCACGTGTTTCGCGTTCTCCGTGTCAAGTTCATTTTCTAATAGCCTTCTGAAATAGTACTACTCCGTCTTTCAAACAAACAAACAAACAAACATAATTTCAAAGGCAAATACTTGATTGCAGCCAAATAATTCCATATATTTCATACAGTTCTGCGAAGTGATGTTTAAGCAATATCCCGGTTTAATCGATTTTGAGTTCGAATTATTCTCGAATTTATTTTCCGATCTGATTTTCGTCTATTAACACTAATGTTAGTAAAAGTCGCCATGATGTCAGAGAAGAGGGGAAAAATCATAAAAAAACTAAATCCGAACTCGAAATCGATTAAACTAGGGGCAGCATATAAATAAAGGAAAGATTTATACGCAGTCCCCTGAATAAGACCAGGTGTTCATCACAACACCCGTCACGAAATCTAGGTCACATCTTAGGTAATGTCACGCCCTCAAAGTGGGAATCGGGACATCATTCTCAATACATATATTAAAAGTTCATCTTCATATGATGTAAGGATCGGAATATTTCCCAATGAGACCAAGATGGCGACCAAAAACACCTGTTCATTATCTGCATTTTCTCGAATCCATGTGCTGTACGTTTATCGTCAGCAGCACACATTTATCACAAATCTCGTAACTTTGGAAACAAGATTCGAGAATATTTGAAACACTTTGGTTTGGTTTGGTTTATCTAGTTTAACGTCCTATTTACAGCCAGTGGCATTTAAGGATGTGCCATGTTTTGGAGGTGGGGGAGCCGGGTACCCGGAGAAAAAACCGACCTACGGTCAGTACCTGCAGGCAACTGCCCAACGTGGGATTCGAACTCGAAACACAGAGGTGGAAGGCAAATGGTAGAATGTCGGAACACCTTAACCACTCGGCTACCGCGACCATTGAAAGACGCATATACTGTACATTGTATTAGGAATGTACTCCACCTTATTTTTTGTTTTAGACTAAACTTTTAATAAAATTTCACCTGTGTGGATCTCCGACGATTCCCCAATATTTGACTTGTGTAGATCACCCTATGTTTGACCTAGACATGCGATTTTAAGCCTCGTGCCGGTCTCGTGTGCCAGACACGAAGTGTCCCGAAACTGGTCAATATTTGGTCCGAACCGAATGCCCTATCCGACTGACACACATTCTCGCATTCTCTTATCTAACTTTTAAAGGCAATGCAGACAAAACGTACCCGTAAATATATTCTGAATACACTTATCTACGGGGAAACGACCTATAATTTCGCATCTATGTACCGAAATACACTCATGACAGTTAAGAGTGATTATGTGGTGTACGAAGTTAGGGTGGTTCGGTTCGATCTATATGGGTTTGGCTCTGTAGGAATTCGACCTATTGATTGATGTTAATCCTTTTTCCATTAGTTGGTTAAATCGGTTAAATAAAAAGGTTTTTTTATTAATAAATATTACAATACCGACCTTTTGGGTTGTTTTAGTTTATTTCCAAAATGAATGTTTACCGTAGCAAATCTTTGAGATTCTTGTTTTGTAAAATAAAGTTCATGTTTAGTGGTAAAAATGTTTCGTCTGCCTAAGGGAAGCGGTTAGTCTGGTACAAATCGATTAACTCACTGAACATAGTAACACCTTGATCAACAGATGAATTACTCGTAGGGCAGAACGGCGGATATTTAAAAAAAAAAAATGTCATCCCTAGGGGGGAATTCCTTTCCGCTTCTTAACATGGTAAGTAGGAATGTACACAGATGATTGGATGAATAAATAGTGTGACTTACACACACGCACGTGCAATTTGATTCAAACAGTTGTTTACTAACTAATGTCTCGCGTATCCGATGGGATAGCTACAGTGAAAGTCATTGGTTGCGTACTTGTGACAGCACTTCAGTTTCCAAGCGGAAATTGGATCCGGATATGATAATGATACATGCAATTAACAAAGGTCAAAATTTCAAACACATTTCAAAGGTCATTAGGACATAATATATGCACGTGAACTGTAAACAAGCACGCCTGTTTAAGGGGAATCCATTGAATGTTTATACAAACTTCCTACTTGGAAAGAGGAAGACGCGGCAAATTATTTACAGTAATGGTTTCCGTGTACGCAAATTGTTCATTAATTTATAAACAAAAAGTTATTTATTGTTTATTAATCTATAAACAAAAAATGTATTAATAACCAGGATACAACTTATTTCATTCGATATATCTTACGGTCTCTGCGTTATCATGTATTATATACAGAAATCCTATCACTTCCTCTTCTCAAGAATGTCAAGTCCGCTGTAAACAAGGAAGGTCGAGTCGTTGGCCAAGTATGTATCGGTGCAAAGAGCAATCCACATATAGATGCTCGACCGATCGCCACCCCTCTTGACCATTGTTCGAGGGTCATCTCAAGCTATTTAAATTAAACAGCTTCTGTACAACATGTTTCATGGTCCAATTTGAAGTTTTATAGCAACCGCGTCGTTCGAATCATGCCTGTATATAGGTACAATTGGCTGTCTATAGTATTGACTATTGAGTTCATTCAACAATGTATCCTGTTTCAAAACAAGCTGAAGAAATTATGTTCGTTTATTGACGAACATCTTGAAGACATTGCAATAATTTAAACATTTGTAAATGTACAATTTCTATTTTACGAACATTTTTAGATATTTTTCAAAATCAAATACTTTTCTTGGGCAATTTAGAGATATTGATGTACAGTATACATGTATATTGGTGTGTTTTAAGTAAGTTTGTGTCATAACGGACTAATTATGATAATTAGATAAGTCAAGTAATGTTGGGAACAGATAGTGTAACATGGTTGATTTGTATATTATTTAGTATGTTGCAGTTTTCCCGTAAAATTGCTAAATTATTTCCTCACTTAATGTTTACAAACAGGGAAGATTTTGCTGCACGCGGCGAATGGCGATAAGTATTATGTGAATTAAATTTAGAATTCCCGGAATATCGTACCAAGGTACAAAGTGTCAATAATAGTACAGCTTATACGAGCATGTCTTCCTTGATAACCCACACATCCTACTTCCTGTTGTTGAAATGTGTAAAGAATTTAACATCCCCCTCCCTCCCCCCGCATGTGCACCTATGTACCATGATCATACATTTATATAAATGACGAAACTTTTCTTCGCACAATTTTGAGAAATTCGGTTACGATCATAATTTATTATGACGTCACATTCGACTTTGACGGAAGCTATATACCGAATGACTTTCGATTGATGTTGAACGCCTGACGGGAAATGGTGACATAGCTTTCCGCTGCCGAATATGACTGTTCCTTCAATTGAATATTCGTGCAACCAGTCATGCTGCCTTGACGGATACGGTGCTTAAATTGGATAAGAATTTGAGGACTTTGTCATATCCAAAAGTACTCCTAACACAATACAAAGTACAATGTGATGAGTACCAAATCAGGGAAATCCGGGTCGGGCAGACTCTTCATAAAAATTTCGGTTAAAAATGTGACGAATCTCACCCTATGACTGACGTTTTCACCTGAAAACAACCTTTGGCCGACACAAATTGTTCAGTCTTAGAGTTTTCTTTCTTTCTGAACAATCCTTGTATAACATCATCTAACTAATGCTATGATTCGTGGTTTGAAAAAGCGGAACAGTTTGATTGATTGTTTCTCAGTGGGATAATTTGTAATTTCAGTTCGTCACGGGTTGTAACAAATTATACGAATCAAAAGTAGGGATATGACGTCTTATTTTGTCGTTAGAAACGTAAACACGCGTCATTGACCTCAAGGTATGACCTATTTAGTGACGGTACTAAAAAGGTGTAAATTAGTTCGTGTTCAAAATCATATTTTCGCCACACCAATAACCTAACGCAAACTCCGTGAGGATCCCCTACCGTTGTCACACACTGGGGCATTCATCTTAGGGACCCGTCCGCAAAACGGCGCATATTATTACATACACCAACGCAATCTGAGCCAATTTATTGTAAAGCTTACGGATTAAACTAAACAAGTTGATCATTTCCATCACCTGACTCAAACATAACCATATCCGATCCGATATGCACACAAATGCCGACGCCATTTTCTTAGTTTAAACATATTTATTGCCAAAAGTTGACAGGGAAATAGGCACAAGTTATTACAATTTATCAACGACTTCTCCCAATATACATTTTAAATGACATTACAATAATTAGTTTTTCTTCCCGGGGTTCCGGAAGTTATCTCCATTCTGTCAAAGGTCAAGGTCTTTCGCGTGATTCTTGCTAGGCGTATCAAAAGCAACAAATAGAACGATTTTGCAGAAGTATAAGCGAGTAATTTCGGGTTGTTTGTTTCAACCTAGACACCATCATGGTGTTATGTTGACAAAATTTAAATTCATGATGACACTGACTTTTTTCTACATAAGTACCGGGCTTTGTTACATGTCAACAACTCCTGTCTCAAACTGCTATACACTGCATTACTTTACACACAGGGCGTCGCCATCTTGTTACGATTGTGACCCTGGGGTCAAATGACGTAGTCCAATAGACGATGGGTCATTGACAGCGCCAGTACTACAAGTCTCGCAGATATTAACAACGATACTTCGACAATAAGACAGAACAACTTCACATTACAAGTTGACGATACATCACGTTAAGATGAGAGTTTATTTCTCGAAAAAAAAACAAGCGAAACGAAAACCACACGTTTTACTAGTGAAATTAGATTAGATATGCTATTTAAGCCCGTGCCTTTACTTTGCGAAAATTATCAACGACTAAAAAATGACTTATTCAAATCCAAAAGATGAAGCTTTCAATCCAACGCTATCTTTAATGTTTTCATGGAAATTGATTTTCCTGTAATAGATACTGATCGGAGGGGTCAGTTAAGGAAGTTTCTCAGAATAGACAAGTCGGCCATTGTGACGCGCTTTTTTTGCACGTACAAACTTAGTCGGCGTAACCTTCATTTTGTAAGTGAAATGTTTGATTTTGCCACGAAAAAAATCGCATGACATGCACAATCGTATTGAATGTTCTTGAAGTGGCCGCCCTCCTCCATTATCAGAGAGTAAACATGGGCCGCTAGATCAAGATGGAGCTGGTTTGTCGAGTAAACAGGTGTGATGTGGACGGGTAAATGAACGGGGACCTGATCCCACGTGTGTTGTATACTTAAGTTATCAGCAAGGTACTCTATAAATCAACTTCATATTATATCGACGTTTGTCAAGTACACAACACACCCACAAGATATCGGCCATCATGTATAAGCTTGAAACCAATTACACGAAAGCAATGTCGCAATTTTTTCATCCGAAACCATACTGCTTCTAACTATGAAATTCAAATTTCATATTTATCCACTATTTTTAATTTGTTTAAAGGCCCAATATACGTAACTTTCGGCAAAACTTGAAGCGAAAATCAAGCCTTAAAAACTTTTTATATTTATAGCTTTAACTAAGATTATCTGATATCGGCAATATTCAAGATGAATTATTTCCCGGTTACCGGTACAGCAGCAGTTGAAACACGCTATTTGTAAACACGCGTCCATTTCAAACCGTCTTCTACCTTCGGTTTGTTGTTGAAGTGGGCCCCACTCGAATTATTTTCAATTCTTTGGATTTTTTTTGTCAAGATTTTCTTGTTAGGTACCTCTCAGGTTTACTTCGTTTTAGGCTTATTTTTGCATGGTTATCAACTGAATTTTTTCCAAGAATTTTTCAGAATCACGAAAGTTTCCCTGAAGTTACGTATATTGGGCCTTTAACTACCTTTACAAGAGTCAGTCTGAGCATTTACATGTGTATTACTTTCATTATTCAAGCAACTATTTAACAAAATAATTGACGACATAAAAACTACTGTAATAAATACCAACGATTGAATGCATTTCCGAATGAAACAATTGTCTTGGAATGATATCATATGCGAATGTCACTCGGGAACCGTCGGTAGTTTCCGTAAGTATACGTTTATTTCGTTTACGGAAAGTGCCGGCAGTTCTCGATTGACACGAATGAGTGACAATATAAAATGATGAAGAAGAATACAAAGGATTGACCAAACCTGAAGAAGCTTACCATTGCATTTTGTTCTGGGATTTTGAGAAATAAAGGAAATTGGTTAAAATCTTTATCGTTCTCCAATCGCACTGGAAGTGTTTGCTGGAAAGGAAGCAAAGAAAAGGAGTTCCGTCAAGCAAACAGAAATTCTTTTCATGACGTCACAATTAACGTAACAGTTATTACAATTTGAAGACGTTATTTTTGTAGGATATCTCACTTATTTTTTTCGAAACCTTTTGACACATTTTGAATATATACGCCTTCTTCTGCAACGGAGGAAGCGACCCGTTCATTAAAGCCTTGGTGATTATCATTATTTGTAAAAGTGTGGCTCAAATTCAAAAGCAGACCTTGTATCAGCTAAAACTGGAATATAACCCAGATTTTAAAATTGGAACAGACCAGTATTTCCCTCTTGACCTAGTTTCGTTTTGTTATCACGAGTTTATCTCGGACACGGTTTGTTTTCAAACAGGGCGTATTCCCTTTCGTCTGGATGGAGTCTACCTATAGCCCGATTCAATGAGCTTCCGTTCCCAATCCTTGTGATCGAGACAGCGGCTGGTTAGCTTGCGGACTACACTTCCCCTATCACAAGCACAGGGATAGTTACTGGGGTATGCTCTTGATATGGCGACGTCGACATAACGAAGTTCAGATTATTTATAGATTAAACGTATAGGTTATTTTATATTGGACGTGGGGATTAAATGATTTCACTGAGGCGATAAAGGTGACTTAAACTAGCATAGCTTTGCTGAATATATCGACCACCAATAGGGACCAGTTTTACAAACCCTTCATGTCAATAATCCGTAAACTAAGGTATTCCTTCTGGTATCCAATATAAATCTTGTATTGTTGTGGTTCTCTAAGACGAGAAACAGGAACGTAAGAAATCGTTATGTCTCAAAAGCATAAAAAACCTAGGCATTCATTCATAATAATAAACAATACATATATAAGCTTTGGGCTGAAGTTCGATCACAAAAGACTGCTTTCTTGTCATTATTTATTTGAAAAGTATACCCATACAACTAGACACGCCCTGGTTCAAGTTCAAGTGCAAAAAGGTATAAATAACATAAGTATAACTGAAAACAAGTTTCCAGATGTATAATATGATATGTACACTTCATTGCATTTTTGAAAACATGACGTTTGCTATTGATTTTTGTTTGACAAAATGCAATTTTCAATTAAATACTAGTAATTTAAGTTATTTGAAACAGGGCCGTTTATAAATCATGAACAAATTTCCCTCGTGATGTATTTCCGGCTGTTCAATTACGATTTTTGTGTGCATATTGTAAGCGATTCAAGTCTAAGTAAGTAAATCAGATTTCTTGTATTTCTTTTACAGTATGTTAAGGCGTGACCAAAATGACGTCATATGGCCATAGGGTCATGTGTGGCCCATATTTAGCCGCCCTTATCCCTCTTCGCAAACAATCTCCACTACGAACCTTTTGAAAAGGGAGATTAGGTTACACTAACACAGTGATCCGGAATCCGGGCTAATCGTTCCGGTACTTAACTAATGCAAACAATACCTCTGATATTTGTATAAATCGAACAGTAAATGCCCTTGTATAGATGGCACATAGATGGGTAAACACTACCAACCCTGCAATCTCTTATCTCTCCCCATTCACAAAAATATTTCTCGCCGGTTTTTCCTCCGGAGGGCTTGCCGACGTACTGTACACTCCCACGCGGGTGGCTCAACATACCACTCCAAAAACGATCCTTATTAAAAAGCCCGCGAAAGGGTTAACTTTATCTAACAAATGAATGAATGAGAAAAAACTCTCACAAGCGTGACTACCACAGATCCTGCTCGCATAAGACCTTCAGGGTGTTATATCGTACCTTTAAAGACTTCATTCAAACGGATTGTGTCGGAAAATAAAAAAATAACGCCCTATAACATTCCATTTGAAGCAAAAGATGAATCCGCACTGTTGTATGTGTCAGCGTTGGCTAGGGTTCAAATAGAGATGTGAGGTCCATATATATTTCGTCTAGTCCAGCTAATCAGCCACCGCCTTTCCAGTCAAAAGTGTGAGGTCTGTTGCTATTGACGCCTTTCCATGCCAGACTCCTAGCAGAAAAACAACAAGCGGATTCTTTGGTCTCGGTTATAGTGTGTCCATTGATCAAGATAATAAAGTCTTAGTTTGCTTTGGTGTGTTTTTGTTTTTTATCACGGAGTTCTTGTACATGTGGCTGGCACAATATTGATATTTACTTTGTGGGGGTGGGACACAGGAACTGACGTCACAGTTACAATGATATCATGACCCAGAGAATTGCAATTTTTTGTCAAGGATTTTTTTAAAGAATTATTTTTTATTCCAGAGGAATGAAAAAAACAACCTTGATGCTTATCTTCGTAACTTTTATGTCGGATATTGTGGTAAAGAAAACATCACACGGTTGTGTCAAATTGCAGCTGCATGTTGTTTTCGCGGTTGTCAAAATGAGGTTAAAATAATAAGATGACATGAACTACATTTTACATTTTCACAAACAATAGCTCCACATCATATTGAGAAGCACCTGCATTATATATATACCAAAATAACTTACCTTTGTTTTATAACTGTTGTTGTTTATTATTAAAACTGCCTCAGTTTATTGTGATGTACTTTTTTTACATATATATATATATCAACCCACTCTCATCAACAGGTTGTTGGAACTACTAACGAGAAATAACAATATAAAACGTATGCAATTAATTATTAAACGCGTAAAAGGGTTTCTCGCTTATGTAAAGCGGTTTTTCCAGCCAGTGCGCGCTCCTTCCCACGGCCCTTATGTTCGCAACACCCTGTCCCATATTTCGATTTCAGCATCTTGAAACACTAGTCAGCTTGACTTTTTGGGTTTAAACTTTTTTTTTCTAATTTTGTGTGTATTTTCTATATATTTTTAAACGTTTCCCGTGAAACAATAGGATTCATGGTTTTATTTGATATATGTCAGGAAATATTGGATTATGAGAGATAGGGCTAAAAAGACATCTTTCTTCTCTTTAAAACCTGACTAGGAAATACAAAATGTAGCTTTAGAAAACAGTGGACTGGAATGATTTCACCATTTCTACGCCTGTAAAATGGCTCTTGTGTGTTCTAAATGAATTATGGCAGTGTAACTAAACTGCACAGGAAATAATATATTAACTTCCTAAAGTTCCTTATCTTTAAACAGAATGCCGTGGTGGAAACAACCGACCGAGTTCTATACGGAAATGTCCGCCAACAAAGCTTAAATGGTGTCTAATAAATGCTTTTATAAAAAAAAATGTCCTATACTCTAACCACTATGCGGCGATAACGCACGTGAAGATATTGGAATTCAACCTCAGAAAAAAATCCTCACTTCTTTTTTTCATCGGAAGGTATTGTTGAAATGGAGTCTCTATTTTGAGCTCCTACAGGAGCGCATGTATGCGGATATTGAAAGTTTATTTTTAATTTTTTTAATCTTCCATTTATCAATGGTACAAAAATACCATAGTATACGTCAACAACCCAGCCAAGTAATAATCATGTTTTTTAAAAAGTTGTTGTTTTATATCCCTATCAACTTGAGTGTCAAAGAGGCGCGGGAAAATATTAGGATATGATATAGAATGGAACAAGTAATATTTTTGTTCATTTAAATTCTTCTTGTCTACATGGTTGTAATTGGCCGAGTTCCCATAGTTCAAGTAGATTGGTTATGTAGTAACCGATATGTATTTAAAAATGTTACACAACAGCCCGATGTCACCGCGGTTCGAACTATGTAATATATTCGTAGGCCGGCCCTTTACCGACGGCCTTCACCTTCGATACACCAGCTAGTTACGTGGTATGTGTATTAGTGCCCCGTGTGTATATATAATCACGTGAACTCCTAGTGGTCGGGAAGGTGACTCGCAACCACACCTGACCGTCCAGTCTATATATACACCTACATACATGTACGTTATAATATACTGCGTAGATAGCTTACTACTAAAACTCTCTACTATCAATAGTCTTGCTCAAGTTATTCTACTTCATTGATATTTGGACCAGCTTTGATCTGAAAAGATGTGTGTGTATTATGTAAATTTAATAACAAAATATATATGCGTTAAACGTCACACTATCATATTATTAATGAAATGCAATATGAAAATAAAAATGCAATTATCTAGACAATCATCATACGAATCTATATCTCGGTAAAATTGCGAGCTGATGTCTCCGATTCGACAGTCGTAGTAGACCAAAATAAATCAATACTTTCACGCAAACAGCATATAGTACGCGTAAAATGGCATGCGATTATTTTACTGCGCTGAAGCAAATATGTAACGTTTGAATCCCTATAAAAATTGATGTTACATACAATAATGTGTCGTGCTTGAGATAAAACAGCCAGATTCTTATATTCTTACGAGATAAGATATTTGTATAAGTCGTGCAATAGATAAAAGATGGGCGTGGGAACATGACGCTTCGTTAGCGGTAATTTAGTGCTTATTAATAGACAATGTAATATGGAACAGATACTTTGTTCAACTTTGTATAATATATACTTTCGCAGGTCATTTAGTACAAAAGAAAAGTATATTATGTTGGGAGATTTTCGTGTATCAGCCAGCCTCCCACTAAAAATCTAAGATTTATTATATGATCTACGGCGTGTAAGCTGAACTTTGTGTTGCGACGTATATTCGTAAACATCCTGATATGATTGTTTAGGTCAGTCAATGGGCTTCTCGGAAAGCCGTCAAACCAAACCAACCAGGATGTTTATTACAACGACCTTTAGATTTTGCTGAATGATCTGCGTCGTATGTTAACAAAATTCATATTCCCTTAGAAAAGACGAGATTTTGGTCAACATTGTTGTGAACATTTTCATTTTTATAATTTTTTGGTGGGTTTTGGTATTTTTGAGTTGTTCACCGTATCGGATGTCGGGACAACATTTGGATACCAGCCAAATAGATTATTTAATTAATGTCTTGCAAATATACGCAGGTAACAACTTCTACACTCCATCAAAGTTTTTTTTTGTAATCCCAATCCATGAAATGGAAAAAATCATTTCATGAAGTCTTTTAATTCAAAATCCTGCTATATAGTCACAAAATGTGATGTTCTGTTAAAATATTTTTTTAACAGCATCTCATCAGAATGGGCAGTGCCTTGCTTATACAAAATTGGCTGTAGTTTTTTTTAATCATCGATTCAAATTAAAACAAGCCAATGTATTTGTATAGATCACATATATGAACTTCTATGTCGATTGAAAGTAATTTGTCAAGTACAACCGTCAACTGTTTTAAATCCAGTTCATTTTAATCTTTAGAGTGGCATTTTAATTTTGTCGTAAGTCTGTCATATTATGGTATCAAAGTCTTTTCTTGGTCAACACATTTGATCACAGAAAACAAAGATTCAGATATAAATTTTATATATTTTATTCTGGGATTTTTCTTCTTTTCTTTTGTTTCATATAAAAATAAGTTATTTACAAGCTGACTTCAATTACACACACATTCAAAGGAGAATTGCTTCTTCTCCTGAATAAATAAATACATAAAGCATTCATATTAGCAATATTCATACATTCATATAGAAAGTTTTAAGGAACTGAAGTCCATTCCATATGTGTGATAGGGAAAAGTCATCTTGTACCCAAACTTCTATTACATTCATTCAACTCCAAAAAATTTTCTCTGCATTTCACTCAACTTCTGACATTCAACTTGTAAATCTTCCCCATTTAAACACATTTATACAAAGTCAAGCCCTTTCATCCTCCGAATTTCTCATCTGTACTCAATATTTTCAGTATTCGTTCATGCAGAAACATTCACACGAAGCACCCATTTTAATGTATGCGCTATTAATTCATTTGTACAAGTATACACAAATAATTCACACGTCACACCATGCTTAATAAATAAATGAGATTACGTATGTACAAATGGCATATAGATGAATTGTTATATAGGAAATGAGCTTTTATGGGGGAGAGAGAAGAGAAATACATATGTTTATATGCAAACCTTTTTTAAAAGATTATAAAATAAAATTTTACCTTACAATGAATACTAGATCTACTTTTGCTTTGTTTAACTTCTAAAATTATAAAAGCAAAAATATGGTCAAATTGTTGTTAATCTAGGAAGTTTTAGTGATTTTAGTAGAAATTCTTTAAAGCTACAAATTTCGTGCTACAACCTTTAAGCCCCCTACAAATGGGAAGGGTGCCACGTTTTGAGGTGTCAATACAGAAAGATATAAAGGTTCAAGTATTAGTATTTATATATAAAGTGGTGAATTAATTAATTTATAAGTTGGAAATACAGGAAAGGTTCTAATTATGACTTGTCTACTAGTCATTTCGTTGTTTTGGGAGGATTATCATAAAACCACAAAATAAATACATGTGTATAAAAAAAAAATTCAATAAAAAATGGCAATTACCAATTTCTATCAGCACCTTTGTGTCAAAGTACACCAAAATAACTACTCTAATCCTACATATGAATTTAGTAATGATATGGCTAGCATTGTAGCTTAATAAATAGAAATACATGAAATGAGGAAAAAAAAAAATCAACTTTTTGCATTGAAGTGGCAGTGATTATTGTGTTCAGATTCTTGGCAGAATAAGACTCACAATATGTATGCAATAAAAAAAAATTGAGCGTTTTTCTCTGTCTCTTCTCTCATACTATCACAATAAATAAGTTCCATATTTGCCACCCTTAAAAAAGTCCAACAAACGTGGTGAAATCACAACTTGTATTTTAGAGTGGTCTTTGGCTAATTTTTCACATTCCCTTTCGCTTCCCTTTCTTAGAATGAGCTTGTGGGCACGTGGAGAGGGGGGTTGATCCACTTTCAAATATTTGTATGAAGTTCGTCTCATATAATCCACATATGATGTAATGTTGACAATGTAATTCATTGCAGCTCCCTGAGTTGTGGAATGGTTTCACAGTTAATATATTGCATTGCTGTGTTGCAGTTTTTTTACAGTTAATAATTTATAAATATGAACACGGTTATTTGAATCAAGGTCCTAGAATGATGCCTTCATCACATACTCTCTTGACTGCTCATAGAAACGGCATCCACGATTCCTTGACTTCCAGTATGGTTGGGTGCCCGCTTGTCAGCTGTGGGCTGTACTGTTGAAGCCAGCCATGGATGCGTTAGAATTTCTTCCAATGTTGGCCTGTCTGATGGGCGAATCGCCAAGCATTTTTTCACCAAATCTTTCACTTCTGAAAAGACAAAAACAGTACAAATATTTAATTTCATTTCATTTTCAGATTTTCATTTAAATTTCTAGAATAAAAATTTTATCATTCTATAAATTGAGTTTTATTATTTAAGATAAGCGATTTTTTTGTGTTTCTTGAAACTTACCATGAGACACTCGTCCTCTGAAGGACACTTCGGCCTTCATTATCTGTTCATCCTGCTCAAATGGGATATCTCCACAAACCAGATCGAACAAGAGAATTCCTAGTGACCAAACAGCTGCAGACCGTCCATGGTATCTGTGAAATTTAATCCATTCTGGAGGACTGTATACTCGTGTACCTGAAGAACATAAAATATATGAAATATGAAAACAATGAATTTAAGAAATTTACAATGAAGCATTTTTTCTAAAAAATATTTGATAAAAATATCATTTTAATAAATCTTTAATTAATATTGTAACGATTTGTATGTAATTATGTTGCCAGGCCGCCTTTTAATTATTCCCTTGTGGCTACCATTTAATTTAATGTACTTCTGAGAAGTCCAAGGAATGTATAATTTTCCCATAGATAAAATACACCTAGGTCAATCGTCACGCATGACTACCCACAGGTAATGTTACACCAGAGCACCTAGTTACCAACTGGTAAATTTATCATCTACTGTATTTTGTTAACAACCCCCCAATATACTTTCATTGTTTTAGTTGTATTGACCATCGACTAAAAACACGGATTCAAAAGTTAATACTTTCGAAAAAGTTTATTTAAAGCATGGGAGTTATTGTGCTACTATGACCTCTGTCTGGTAGGACGTAGCTAGACTAATATCCGCGCCAAGGTATACACACAACGCTGTTGAATGCCTTGCATACCTCGCCTATTCAGGCAGTACAGCTGAATTGGCTTTAGTAAATGATCGTGACCTCGTTTGCTTCCAATCCACGCTACGAGCACACCGTTGATAGCAACCAGCCAAACGACCCATCCCCTTACCCAAACACGAGCTTAGTCCCACGAAGTGACCCGCTTATGTAAACAAACTGTACCTAAGTGGATTTCTACAGGAATGGAATGTCTAACAAGATGAAAACCCAAGAAATCTACTGTTTCCCAAGAATGTATCGGTCCCGAACTTCATAATATATACACTCGCCCCCTAAGCTGACACTCATTTCAGGACACAACGCGAGACGACTGTTACGAGATGCTCCCCCAGACTCCCCACCCATATTTGGCAGGCCATTGGCAGCTATAACATAATCTTGTGTAAGCTCAGTATATACAGTAGCAGCAAATAGCACACGTTTTGTAACAATCTATCGCAGTATGCTCTTGCTTAAATCCAATATAGTAACACTGATGTTATATCCGTGACACTCACCATCGAATGCGAGATACACTGTGTCTTTAAGGAAAGCACCTGATCCAAAGTCGATCAATTTAAGTTCACCAGTTTTCAAGTCCACAAGAATGTTTTCATCTTTAATGTCCCGGTGTACAACACCATTTCTGTGAATGTTGATAAGTGTGTCCACAATTTGTCTGAAGAAATTTTTGCTAGTTTCCTCATCTAAAGCACCTTTTTCTGTAATGTAATCAAATAAATCTTGCACGTGTTCTGGCCTTTCCATCACAATGACGAAGTTGGTTTTCATTTCAAACCAGTCCAACATTTTAATAACTCCAGCACAATTGTTCACACGTTTTAATAAACAAATTTCCATGGGTACACTTTGTCCATTTAGTTGTCCCCATTCTGTTACTTTTTCTTTGGTTATGACTTTGATTGCAACCTGAAATAAAAAGGTAAAATATTAATTACACACATAGAAACAGTCGAAACCAAATATCTACCAAAATTTGTTAAGATTTAATTCTCAAGTACAAAAGAGCACGTGCTAATATGACATTTTCGCGGCAAATAATAGACCAATTTTATGTAAACTTACGGGTAAATTATCCCTTTTGCGTATTCCACTGTAAACAGTGCCAAAACCACCACTTCCCAAATGCTGACCAACTGTGTACACCCTCTGAAATGCATCTTTGTCTTTCACTGTAAAGATAAAAACATATGGAACATGTTTAAATATTACAACACCAACATCGTAAAAATATCACAACTTCGTAGACAGCAGACAAATTATTAGGTTACACAGTATTCGTGTTTCACTAAAGTATTTCCGATTATTTACCTTGCTTATCCTTTTCCATGTTCGTATTATGGTTATAGGAAAACATTCCTAGCTTTCGTGAAAGCATGTTGCTACTGTAAAATCCACATGGAGAATGATTGTATATAATCCGAACACTAAGCCACGTTGTTAGATCGACTGTCTGTCGTGTTTTGATCTAGCATTCAAAGCTACGAGTGTATATAGTATGAACGTTGAACCCCCAGTGCGAGAACTGGGTCGCGATTACTCCGCCTATCGTACCCGCCTCTTGGCTGCGAGCCAGATTTTTTGCTAAAACCAACCGAGAATATTAAGTCAATTTTAATATTATCACATCTAAAAAGGTACAGAAAACCAAAATCTTGCTGCAGTCGATGAAAATGAGGTGTTGTATTTCATGCAGACAAGGAACTATTTCTTTTTGGCTGAAGGATATCGTCTGGGCTGAACGAATGGAACTTGGCAGCCAGCCAGCTCTACTCACGGCTATAGCTTTTCGCGGTACTCAGTTACTGGCTCATTGACCAATGAAAATCCTTCCCGCGTTCGAGAAAGAACAGGACCCCATAGCAAGAAATTCATACTCGTACCCAAACAAACACCGTGATACCGCGTGGCAACTCGGTGCACGCCTACTAGGATGCGATATGAAAGTACTTAGATGACTCTAAGGCGATATAGTATGAATACGCGCTTATGCCGTTATCTTTCTACCTGAAAAAGTCGCTTATATATAATATATTGAGTTGACACAAAATTTTGCCTGAAAATTTCTTCATCAGAAAATATACTGGAAATAACATCACCATAAGTTGGTATTTCCATGTCAACATTTAAATGTGAAACAACCACGTCAAAAGTTGTGTTGTTCTAATTTAGGCTTTAAATTGTTTAAATATAGAATTGTTATTATTAAAATCCTTTGTGTTTTCCAACATAAAAAACCAAATTCTGTCCGTTTTTGTATCTGTTTTGTTGTATTGTATACAGTTGTATGTCAACACATTCAAGTATGATGTTGACCAGTAATATTTATCATGGGAGTTATGGGAAAGTTATCTAAACAATTTTCCCTAGTGTATCTTATGGTTCGTGTGACACGTATTATTCACAGGGTAAAAATGTGTTTGCATTTCACTCATGAGTCGGTTTGTTTTCAAAACCGCTTCAATTTAACTTAAATGTTTTTATATAAAAACAAAATATAATACATAGAACAATAGTCGGCATGGCTACTTATACAAAGACACCTACCAATTACGTTTTAGCACAGGTGAGTAAACCCAGGTAAGTCTGTTCCCACGGGTACGCGGGGATGTGTATCGTACACGACATAAGATATAGATACATTCCTCGATATGACGAGACTTGCTCGCCAGGTAAATGTACTTACAGACTCGACTCAATGTTTACAATTCAATATTGTCGAGAACCGCTTTTAATAAATACATTTTATGTGGCTGGACAAATTATAGAAACCAGACGGATATATACCTGTTTTAGGTTTAACGTTATAAGTGGGAGTAAACTTTTACTTTTAATCACACGCCTCTTGTGTGAGAGTTACAGAATTGACGCTAGCGACATTCCTCGCCATTGATCCCACCATGTAACGCTAGCGTGCATTCCATTTGAAATACGTAGGCGTAAAAATCGCTGAACCGTGAATACCAAAACAATCGTGTCCATAGCTGGTCACAGCGTTCCCATGGGCGTTTTCACACAGAAACATTCACTTATTTAACTCTCAGTAAGGGAAAGGCGTAAAAAAGGACTATTTATCAGATCATAGCGTCACACACACTCATATACTGCGTACTATACGCTTAAATTCAAACATTAGCAAAGCCAATGGTCAAAGGGCAGGTAACTCCATGCATTTGAATAAAATCGCGTAATATATATAAGAAACTTATTTCAATTAAGTCAACATTATACACTCAATACTCATATTGAAATCTAAACAGAAACAATTCCAATTTTCCGAAGACAAAAAATATTATAAACACCTTACTTTATTTAACAAGATGGCCATCCTACAATTCGTTAAAGAGGAAGCGCCTCCAAAATATTAACCAATCTACGTCAGAAATGTTACACTTTGGCAGTTATAAGTAAAGAATTATATATACAAAATAATTATAGTTACCTGTTTTTTTGCGTACCAACCAAGTAATTATTCTAAAGAGACGAGAATATACTACTTTCTCAATTTTAATTTGATTTTATTAAAGTTATTTTTTTTCTTTTAGTAAACAAACCATCTGAAAGCGACAAGGAAAGTCTTTGGAATGATCGAAGGAAATATATTTTTATGTGTTGGAACAACTATAATCATTACCAAGTAATAATAGCTGAAAGGCGTGGTAACCGGGGCCTTATAGAGGAGGATTACGTTTAAGTAATAATAACTGAAAGGCGTGGTAGGATTATGTATAGAGAATGTAAATAAAAATGTTAACTTCATTGTTGTTGTTGGTATATCATAGTTTGAAGGTTTGTATGGTTAATCAGTCGAAAGAATGTGGGTCGCTTTATAGAAATGATATCGTTGCATTGTTTCGTTATTTACTGTTAAAAAGGCCCACCTCTACGCATTTCAACCAGACAATGTGTTTACCGTAGTGGTCAAAGGGCAGATAATCCGCTATTGCGAAATCTCGTCCAAAACATGAAATAGATTCTATGCACTTGTAGTGTATCTTGTCGTGCGCTTGTAGGTTTAAACGCTTTCTTTGTGATCGCGTTATAAATATTTTTTTTGGGAAATGTATACAATCAGTGTAGGATACATATCAAGTATTTGAAAAGTATTTTATAAAACTGTTAGAAAATAATAGTCTATCAAACTTCACACAGTAATGTAATTTGAAATGCTCCAAAAGGAGATAAGACCTTGAAAGTATTGTAAATGAATGCCATTATCTGTTTTCTTAAATTAATATTGAAGTGAAAAATGAAAATAAAATAAAATTTCTTTTGTCAATATGCTACAAATTCTGAAAGGTTTTTCAATTTTTTTTGAAAAACACTATTCAGTATTCGCATATACTGTACATTATTCAGTATTCACACATACTTGTACACTTTTCACGTATACTGTACACTATTCACGTATACTGTACACTATTCACACACATTATTCACACATACTTGTACACTATTCACGTGTACTGTACATTATTCACGTGTACTGAACACTATTCACGTGTACTGTACACTATTCACATATACTGTACACTATTCACATACATTATTCACACATACGTGTACACTATTCTATTACTTAATATGCATGGATATGTGTAGATATATCATGGATTTAGTCATATGTTCGTGCATATATGTGTGAACATGCGCACATATGTGTCAGTCTTCCTACATTTTATTTGTGTACGTGTCCAAGTGTATGTAAGTACATTACATGTGTGCTACATTTTATTTGTGTCACACTGTTGGTAATAAAATCTTTAAAACTATATCATACAATAACAACGAGTTTTTACTATATCGGTAATTCTCTTTTGTCAAATATATACCATTACATTAACGACGATTATGAAGTTATGACGATTGTTAAACTATAATATTTATATCCAAAAAGCTTACCTTCATCCATCTCAATTCTAAGATTTCTTCGAATTATTAAAAAAAAAAGTGGAGTTTGTTTTGTATGTGTGTAAAATCCAAGATGTTCAAACATACAATACGAGGAGGGAGAGATGCTCCCTATATACTGCTCTTTTAATTAATGTCCCTAAACCTCACACCTGTCCACTGACCAGGGATACCCGCCTACCTGTCCCCCCGGGGACCCGTCACACCCAAAACATACATACTTCCTAATCGGTAACACGTCAGGTGTTTAATGTGTCCACACGTTCTGCCTCATAAATTCACTACGACCGTCTAGTTGTTTAAAAATACTACAGATTTGTTTTAATTTGTGAGGCGAAATTACCGGAAATTGATTAACAAGTACTCCGTTTTAATTATCAATTAACTACAACGCGTTTAAATAAAGCATAACAGCCGTTAAACTTTGAAACAAAAAACACAAGAAAAAGTTGGGAAAATGTGTGATATGACTGCAAAATATTACCTTCATTTGCACATTTGATCTGAAAATAATTATTATTAAAATGTAAAGAAATATGTATTATTAAAGTACACTTACTCGTTCTTTTACTGCAGGGAATCTCCTCAAAATCAGAATTGGATCGTTTTCTTTTCATTCTGATAAACCTTGAACATTGATGGCCCATTGGTAACAATTGTATGACTTAAGTATGAACTTATACTGTAGGTATAGATACGGTATGAAACTGATAGGAGCACCTCCGATTTACTCCACGAGTCAAACCCTTGTAATACCAAAGCAGACACGTTAGGTCATCTTTCAATAAAGTCCACTCATTTTTTTTGACGTAAAACCATTCTGTCAATTCTTTACTCAAGTTTGAGGGTTTAAGCGGTAGTTTGGTGTCAATAGAAAACCAATCATGGTTATGAAAACATCGTCTTTGACGATATATTACCGGAGATGTAGTTAACGGGAATGACTTGATGTCGTGTTACCGTTAGGAGTTCATGTTGTTTTAGTACCACTATGAACATATGTCATTGTTTTGGAGATCAAAGCTACTTACAGTTAAAATAAACAGCACACAACAGTATTCTGCAAAAATCTGCAAAAAACATCTGTTTATATATTTTTCACAGAATGTTAACTTTTTTATGCGT
Organism: Mimachlamys varia; assembly: GCA_947623455.1. Classification (NCBI taxonomy): domain Eukaryota; kingdom Metazoa; phylum Mollusca; class Bivalvia; order Pectinida; family Pectinidae; genus Mimachlamys; species Mimachlamys varia. Next base: position 21,183,636 of record OX392534.1, read on the forward strand.
TATTTATTTATTTTGTCATATTGTCATATTGTCATATTAAGGAGACAAGATCCGATTTTTATTTTTTTTGTGTGAATAGGAGTGCACCCGATTTCATACGACTTTTGGCCGAAGGGAAGTAACTCGTATTCTGTGTACCATGATTTTCGACATAAAAATAACATTTTCTAACGTTACAAACATACAAACAATTAATCGCATTTGCCTCTCTAACCCATTTTTTTACCACATTCCTTAAAAAAAATGCATAATTACATAATTTGTTTAGGCCATGGAGTTGCTGATTCTGATTAACTAATTAATTATCTAATTTTTACTTCGCTGTTAATTTGATATAATTGACAGTCTAGACCAATCAATTGGGAGTCGGGCACTAATTATCTACACGATAATTGGTACTAGTGGTTGTTTTTACGCACCATTCGTATGTCTTAAGTACCCTCATAATGTCGATAGCCAGAGAAATTGGACCGCTGGAAACTGTACGATAATTATGACACTTTTATAACAGGTGTCATGGATGATCAATGCGACTGTGAACGACGTCCCTTAACTTGAGAATATTACTCCGAAATTCGACAATACTTGCAGAAAAAACGAATAAGAAATAATAAGTAAAGGGATTCTTTAAGTTAAGGTACGTATGAAAGATGAATTTTATCACTTATTTTAACACTTTAGTCTATAACAATTAACAATTTAAGACATAATTTGGGCTCATATTAAAAATAATTAAATGAGTATGAATAAGTTGGGCTCATACTAAAAATAATTAAGTGAGTATAAAGCCACTTATCAGTGACAATTGGCATTTTATTTAAAAAATACCTAAGTCCTGGAAGTTGCAGGGAGGGTCAAGGGCGGGGTCCATTTTTGATAATGTTCAAAAATTAATAAGAAATTGCTTTTCTTTCATTTGTACAATTAAATGGAATTGATACAATGGGATCCACTGCCAAAAATATAATAAAGAAATATATTGTTGATTTTAATTGTATCGAAAACCATACATACATGTAGTTGAAAAATATCGTAAACAGTTAATTATAACATACAAATATTAATAGTAATAAATACTTCAAAATTGACTTTTGTTCACTTTCAAAGCGTTTGCAGAAAAGATGTATCAGAACTTTTGGATGGCAGTGTATAATACTTTCCTAAAGCATTTCGTTAATAAATCTGTACATTTACATTAAGTCAAACTGTACAAACATTTTTAATCCAAACAAATAATTAATTAGAGTACAATTCTGTTCACTGCTCTCTTTCCCGCCTAAATAAGTTTATGACGTCATATCTCACGTGTAGATCAATTCTATATTTATTCTAATATTAGTTTGCGGTTATATAAGTTTAACTTCAAAGTAATATATTAAATTACCGAGATTTTGAATCCTGCTGGCGTGTTCTCTGTATTTATGTAAAGAGAAAGTATAAATAAAGTTGAAGTTTTGAATGAACGAACAATAGATCATTTGAAGTAATGTAGAAGCAATATAACAGACTAGTACATACACTAGGGATATATAAGATCAAATTAATATCAGTTATGGGTGGTTGACAATAAGATAACGGCCTTGTATGTATATCAACGTCAAATCAGGGGTTAACATTTATTTCGACAGCGTATACGGTAGTATGAACGCAATAGGCAAAGAGTAAACCAGGTATTCTATTTTGCAAATATACGCTGATTTAAACATAAGTAGAGGTTGCTTAGTTGAAGGGAATAGACGTTGATATTTCCCTTGAGCGAAAAAAAACCACGTGGAACTTTTAGCATATTTTCTCAATTTTACGCAAAAGGTGATATGTATTTTGAGGGGGGGGGGAGACTATCTCGAGCAGAGTCATATGACGACATATGTTATAATGTATATATACATTCTAGAACCAACACCTATTACCACTTCCCAGAAATAAACTTGTCATTTTTGTAATGATTTATATTGTTGAGATCAAATGATCTAATTAGTTTTCTTCCCTTTTCAACGAATGGATTTTACTTACATTTGTAAGTTACCAGATATACGCATAGCCGGATTATTTTTTATATATTTATCGCTTTCTTTTAATTTTTTATTACATTTTTTTTTGTATATCGTTGCAGGGACGTTTATACGTCCCTGATGGTTGTTAACAAGACTTAGTTGTGTCAGGGGTACCCACAGGAGACGCTAACGTACCAAGGGCGATAACTCCCGTAACATGTATCGCGCAATATGTTATCTAGATAAATGTCTTTTTTCCATCCATGTAAAACAGGGACGTCTCACATATGCGTCCCTGATGTAAAACTACCTATTTAAATACCCTAACTTTATTATACGATCAGTTAAACATTGAACTCCTTTCAGATGGCATTCATAGGCAATATTATGGCCGACTGGACAAATGCAAATGACATTTTTACCAGTGAAATATCAGAAAATATCAGCTTGATAAAACTTATATCATCACTGCTTATATCATCAATAGTGATGATATTCACTGGTGATGATTTAAGAAATATTATATCATCACAAGTGATGATATAAGTTTCAGTGCGATATCATGGCGCACTATTGTGTAATATTTTTCGTTATTCTAGAATCAAATCATATAAAGTAGAGAAATTAGAAACCATAATAGTTTTTGGATAGATATCTAATGATTTTTTTGTTAATGTTTTTGTATTTTTTTTATTTTGCACAAAAAGTAGAACTTCATCCTGTGGCATATTAAATATTCTATAAGCTTTAGACACTCCTTCCCGATCAGTAGTAACCGCAAATTTTAAAAACGAAATCAGACTTTTGGGAATTTCAAAAATGTAATAAAAAGAAAATTCAATGGTTCCCTATAAATATCAAATATATTTCACTCGTATGGCAGATTTTAAATATATTTTCACTCGTGCTACGCACTCGAGAAAATGTAAGAAAAAAATCTGCCATACTCGTGAAATATATTTGATATTTAACGGGGAAACCATTAAATAGCCTCTATATATTTAAAGTTTTTATAATCCGTAAAACTCAATTACTTTTTATTTCTCGGTATTTAGTTAAAATAATGTATCTATCGTTTATGTATGTTCAATAAATAGAACAGCAATCGCCCGGGGACGGTCAGTGGCATCCAACGTAACAATTGTGACGTCATAATAATGTTGACGTCAACAATCGGCCAATGGCATTAATGACCTTATGAATGCCAACTGAATTCGGTAGGGATATATAGAGGCAATGTCATGCAATGGTAAATGTACTTGTTTGACAGAATGAGTATATAGAGGCTATTCAATGGTTTCCCGTTAAATATCAAATATATTTTACGAGTATGGCAGATTTTTTTTATATTTTCACGAGTGCGTAGCACGAGTGAAAATATATTTAAAATCTGCCATAAGAGTGAAATATATTTTATATTTAACGGAAAACCATTGAATTTTCTTTTAATTTCATTTTCGAAGTTCCAAAAAGTCTTATTTCATTTGTAAAATTTGCGGTTACAACTGATCGGGACGGAGTGCCTAATGCTTAGAGAATATTAATACACCACAGGATGAAGTTCTTTGTTTGGTTCAAAATATAGTAAAAATTCAAAACATTTATTAATAAGATCCATAACATATGTATTAACTTCAAAAATACTATAAAGGTTTTTTTGATTTCCATACTTTATATGATTTTATTCTAGACTAACGAAAAAAAAGTAGACAAACATTGCGCAATAATATCGGACCGAAACTTATATCATCACCAGTGATGATGTAAGATTTCTTATATCATCACTAGAAATGATATAAGCAGTGATGATATAAGTTTGATCAAAATGATATATTCTGATATTTCACTGGTAATTGCGGTACCGCATCGGGTACATACAGACTGATTCACCCGACTATACATGTATATGTCAACGGGGGATTTAACATAGATTAGTAAACACGTGACATTTAAATTGGGTCAAGGCTGTTCATTTCAACACATATTTTATTTTTTAATTCCAGAATGTTTCTGACAAAATATCATTACCCTTGATTACTTAGATGTAGTAATTTAATCAAAGGTTTGACCTATGTGGTTGGTAAAGGTCATTCACTTACACATTTTACGTCATACACTTTCATAATAACATGTTTATTACTCAATATCACCCCCACACGCCTCCTTAATTTTGACCTTGTAACTCTTCAAATTGGAGGAAATAAAGAAATAATAATGGGTAAAGGTCATCGTCTAAACCAAAACTACTGACCAAATATCCACACATATCTGTTTTGTTCAGAAAATGATTCAGGGCTTTCAACAAATTCAACCCCTATATAACCTAGGTAATTTTGTTATTCATGAAAAATATTTTGAAGTTGTATATAAACTTGACATTTGAGACATTAAATGCAAGTCAAGGTCATTCGTTCTTGCATGTCCTTGACCTTTAATAAGAATAAGATCATGCATTTGAACGAATATCCCTCCGGGCCTTCTTGTTTTTATTAAATAAGTATCTTCAAGGATTTTAACAAATCACTATGACATTTAAGACCGTGGTTATGGGCAAAGGTCATTCATTTGAACCACCCCAGTTCTTTCACGCCAGCATCATAGGGTCAAATATCACATGACCTTGGGCATTTCCGTTATCAAGAAACGGTCCAAGAGAAAATGTTGCGGATTAACGACATTCGGACGCGCGCCGTACCAAGACATGAACTCACGTGACCCCCTTTTCTGTACGTGAAGTCTTACCAATTCCAAATTTTTCACAAGTTCAATGTAAGTTTAAGAGCATTTTCCCAATTAGGGAACGAATATTGATACATCAGTCGTTGTAGGGGTTTAATAAACATTTGATTTTTTTATTCGTATCAGGATAGATCCACGTATGTCCGTGAACTTTCATCTTGCTACGTAAAACATGAAGATACTGCAATGTGATAGTTTGCGTGGCATTGTGTTCCGTGTATCAATTTTGTCCCGCGTTTACCAGACAGAGTTATTTCCCCTTGTCCAAAAAATGTCTGAGAAAGCGTCACCTCCGGGTTTCAGTGACAGTTTGATGGATCCAGACTAAGTCTCTCGATATCACCATTACAACGAAGCAGACTTTTCCTTCTCATTATGACCATAATTCGGTGTTTCAAGAAAATTTGCTTCAAAAGTTCAAATATTTCCAAAATTAAAACAAAAAATTCGGTGCCCCCTTTTCATTTCCTACATGTGAACGACTTGCAATCAAGAAATTTGCATTTCATTATAAAAATGATAAAGTTTCGTATTTTTGTAACAAAATTTAATATCCATCTGGGTTACATAGCTATATTCTAGATTCCACGATAAACAGATTATCTAAACAATAGTTTTTTTCTATTTTTTTTTTTTTTACAATTTATTTTAAAGTTAAAATTTGGTACACATAGCTGTTTCACTATCATACAACATGCAAATACGAAATGAAAATATTCCCATATCTGACAGCATATACATATGATAACGACAATTCTCTTTGATATGGGTAACTGGTAACTCCCTGCTTATTGGAGTAGTCCAAATCCCATGAAAACAAAAGACAATTTTCAGCTAAATAAAAATGAAAATAATTCCATAATCGGGAAAACGATACATACCTTTCTGATCTCTTGAAGACCCAAAACTGTCAAAATTAATTTCCATATTCCAAGAAGAATATATTACAAAATGGTTTTCTAGGATTCAAAAGTTCAACCTCCCTGCTCCACATGTCCGCCTATACTGTCGCTAGACGCTCCCAACGGTCAAAATCTGCACTTGGTGCACTTTCGATGTTCAAATTTATACTTGACCTTCATTTTCACTCGAATACGCATGCCCATCAATGTATTCGGTATAAGGTCAAATTTTCTACAAAGATAAAAAAAGAAGATACAGTTTAAAATAGGATTTTGTCAACTGTGTTTCTTCGGCGAAAAAGAAATTACACTATTTTTTAATTTTCAAAGAGCGTCATTTTCCATGTTGTAAATTATTTCATGTTTATCTTTATGCGATGTTGTTTATTCGACACGTGTTTTTCTTTGTTATTGAGTCTATTTATAGCATTTGACCCCAGTGCGATATTCAGTTTGAAATCTAATAAACATCACGTGGGTTATGACATGAAAAATGTACTCAGTGCATCCTTATATGGAAGTGATCACGTGCTCCACGGACTGCGAGGAACGACGAGAAACAAGCGTGAACACACTTACTGTGTGAACGCAGCTCACCTATACGTGTACTGAATGACCCAATAGAAGTTATGATATATCGATGACCCGTTTGAATAAATGAAATATATTATTTTTTGATACTACAAAAAAGTTTCAACATTATAAGGTTGGATTTTACAATAGCAGACACACACTCTTGGTCAACATAAGGGCCATGTATACACGGACCTATGTCACTATATAGCGAATTCCAGACATGCTATAAAATATGTGTTATGGTTATCATGTCATATATATAATGTTTCTGGTGTTATATATTCGTCCTCAAAAGTTAACTATACATGTCTGTCTAGTCGCCATTATGTATTCGTCCTCAACAGTTAACTATACATGTCTGTCTAGTCGCCATTATGTATTCGTCCTCAACATGTCTGTCTAGTCGCCATTATGTATTCGTCCTCAACAGTTAACTATACATGTCTGTCTAGTCGCCATTATGTATTCGTCCTCACGTATTCCCTATACATGTCTGTCTAGTCGCTGTTACATATTCCTCCCCATTCGTTCCTTATACATATCTGTTCAGTCGCTGTTACCACAGGGACCTGAGAATTTGTTACAGCTAGTTTTGGACCTAAAATAGGGTGTTTAGAGTAATTTTACACATTGGGGGGGGGGGGGGGTTAAGATCAATTTTCGATAAAAAAAATGCCCCCTCAATGGTCATAAAAGCTATTGAGGGGGCATTTTTATCGAAAATTGATCTTAAACCCCCAAATGTGTAAAATGTTCAGGTCCCTGTGGCTGTTACATATTCGTCCTCATTCGTTCACTATACATGTCTGTCTAATCGCTGTTACATATTCGGCCTCATTCGTTCCTTTATAAATGTCTGTCTTATCCTTATTACCGATTCGTCCTCATGCGTTCCCTATACATGTCTGTCTAATCGCTGTTACATATTCGGCCTCATTCGTTCCTTATACATGTCTGTCTTATTCCTATTACCGATTCGTCCTCATGCGTTCACTATACATGTCTGTCCATTCGCTGTTATATATTTGTCCTCATGCGTTACCTATACATGTCTGTCTAATCGCTGTTACATATTCGGCCTCATTCGTTCCTTATACATGTCTGTCTTATCCTTATTACCGATTCGTCCTCATGCGTTCCCTATACATGTCTGTCTAGTCGCTGTTACATATTCGGCCTCATTCGTTCCTTATACATGTCTGTCTTATCCCTATTACCGATTCCTCCTCATGCATTCACTATACATGTCTGTCCATTCGCTGTTACATATTTGTCCTCATGCGTTCCCTATACATGTCTGTCTAGTCGCTGTTACATATTCGTTTTCATGCGTTACCTATACTTGTCTGTCTAATCGCTGTTACATATTCGGCCTCATTCGTTCCTTATACATGTCTGTCTTATCCTTATTACCGATTCGTCCTCATGCGTTCCCTATACATGTTTGTCTAATCGCTGTTACATATTCGGCCTCATTCGTTCCTTATACATGTCTGTCTTATCCCTATTACCGATTCGTCCTCATGCGTTCACTATACATGTCTGTCCATTCGCTGTTATATATTTGTCCTCATTCGTTCCCTATACATGTCTGTCTAGTCGATGTTACATATTCGTCCTCATGCGTTACCTATACTTGTCTGTCTAATCGCTGTTACATATTCGGCCTCATTCGTTCCTTATACATGTCTGTCTTATCCCTATTACCGATTCGTCCTCATGCGTTCACTATATATGTCTGTCTAATCGCTGTTACATATTCGGCCTCATTCGTTCCTTATACATGTCTGTCTTATTCCTTTTACCGATTCGTCCTCATGCGTTCACTATACATGTCTGTCCATTCGCTGTTACATATTCGTCCTCATTCGTTCACTATACATGTCTGTCTAATCGCTGTTACATATTCGGCCTCATTCGTTCCTTTATAAATGTCTGTCTTATCCTTATTACCGATTCGTCCTCATGCGTTCCCTATACATGTCTGTCTAATCGCTGTTACATATTCGGCCTCATTCGTTCCTTATACATGTCTGTCTTATTCCTATTACCGATTCGTCCTCATGCGTTCACTATACATGTCTGTCCATTCGCTGTTATATATTTGTCCTCATGCGTTACCTATACATGTCTGTCTAATCGCTGTTACATATTCGGCCTCATTCGTTCCTTATACATGTCTGTCTTATCCTTATTACCGATTCGTCCTCATGCGTTCCCTATACATGTCTGTCTAGTCGCTGTTACATATTCGGCCTCATTCGTTCCTTATACATGTCTGTCTTATCCCTATTACCGATTCCTCCTCATGCATTCACTATACATGTCTGTCCATTCGCTGTTATATATTTGTCCTCATGCGTTCCCTATACATGTCTGTCTAGTCGCTGTTACATATTCGTTTTCATGCGTTACCTATACTTGTCTGTCTAATCGCTGTTACATATTCGGCCTCATTCGTTCCTTATACATGTCTGTCTTATCCTTATTACCGATTCGTCCTCATGCGTTCCCTATACATGTTTGTCTAATCGCTGTTACATATTCGGCCTCATTCGTTCCTTATACATGTCTGTCTAATCCCTATTACCGATTCGTCCTCATGCGTTCACTATACATGTCTGTCCATTCGCTGTTATATATTTGTCCTCATTCGTTCCCTATACATGTCTGTCTAGTCGATGTTACATATTCGTCCTCATGCGTTACCTATACTTGTCTGTCTAATCGCTGTTACATATTCGGCCTCATTCGTTCCTTATACATGTCTGTCTTATCCCTATTACCGATTCGTCCTCATGCGTTCACTATATATGTCTGTCTAGTCGCTGTTACATATTCGTCCTGATGCGTTACCTATACATGTCTGTCCATTCGCTGTTACATATTCGTCCTCAAGCGTTCCCTATACATGTCTGTCCATTCGCTGTTACATATTCGGCCTCATTCGTTCCCTAAACATGTCTGTCAATTTGCTGTTACATATTCGTCCTCATTCGTTCCCTATACATGTCTGTCTAGTCGCTGTTACATATCCGGCCTCATTCGTTCCCTATACATGTCTGTCTAGTCGCTGTTACATATTCGTCCTCATGCGTTCCCTATTCATTTCTGCCCATTCGCTGTTACATATTCGTCCTCATGTATTCCCTAGACATGCCTGTCCATTCGCTATTAATTCCCTATACATGTCTGTCCATTCGCTATTAAATATTCGTCCTCATGCGTTTAATATACATGTCTGCCCATTCCCTATTAAATATTCCCTATACATGTCTGCCCATTCCCTATTAAATATTCCCTATACATGTCTGCCCATTCCCTATCAAATATTCCCTATACATGTCTGTCCATTCGCTATTAAATATTCGTCCTCATGCATCCCCTTTACATATCTGTCCAGTCGTTGTTACAGTCTTTGTATCTGTCTATGTTACCATAGTAAACAGTGTTGGGTCCCCATTGTTAGTCCAATACACGAGAAGGACGATGTTTTGGATCGGGTTTGGATATTGATAAGAGGTTTGCTGTGGTGGTATGAGGAAGGGATAATATTTCGGACATCAGTGACGTAAAGAAATAAGAGAATACCGAAGGGTTAACAAAATCATAATCCAAACTCAAAATCGATTAAATCAGGGGCAAAATATGAACAAAGGAAAGATTTACATGGAAACTCTTGTAAAAGTACAAGAGAATAAGACAAGGTGTTCCGGAAGAGTAAGCGTCTTCTACTTCATCGACGACACCCGCCATGTAAATCTTTGTCACATCCATGTAAACATCAAGTTCTCAAAAGGACAACCGAGTATCATTGTTAATCACAACAAGTAAACACACTAATGAGCATACTCAAAAACGTCCATCTTCATATCACTTAAAGATACAGAATATTTCTCAATGAGACCAAGAATGCGACCATAAAACTTGCCCATAGTTCTGATCAACCTGTATCTCTCGAATCCTTGTGTTGTTAGTTTGTTTGCTGTAGACAGCCAGGAAATCAAAACACATTATTTAGTTAGTTCTTGGTATTTCCTGACATTTCAGATAATCCATCACATTATCAAACAGGGCTTACCTTCATACGGAGACGGTAGAAATAATGTCATTAATATCAATGAAGGATTCCTGACCATTTTTCTAATGTTATTATTATAGTGATGCCAATAAAACAGTATTTAGATACTTGATTACGGTAGTTCGCGATCACTAGAACAAACCACAAAATAATCCACATGAAATGCAATGTCAAGTCCGCATTGTACACTTTTAAGTAATCCACAGGTACTGTAATCCACTGTCAATATAATCCACCGTTTATTAATCCGTAGTCTGGCTTATCCACTGTCAATATAATCCATTGTATACAATCCGTAGTCTGGCTTATCAACTGTCAATATAATCCATCGTATATAATCCGTAGTCTGGCTTATCCACTGTCAATATAATCCATCGTATGTAATCCGTAGTCTGGCTTATCCACTGTCAATATAATCCATCGTATATAATCCGTTCTCTGGCTTATCCACTGTCAATATAATCCATCGTATATAATCCGTAGTCTGACTTATCCACTTTAAATATAATCCATCGTATATAATCTGTAGTCTGGCTTATCCACTGTCAATATAATCCATCGTATATGTAATCCGTAGTCTGGCTTATCCACTGTCAATATAATCCATCGTATATGAAATCCGTAGTCTAGCTTATCCACTGTCAGTATAATCCATCGTATATAATCCGTAGTCTGTCTGATCCACTGTCAGTATAATCCATCGTATATAATCCGTAGTCTGGCTTATCCACTGTCAATATAATCCATCGTATGTAATCCGTAGTCTGGCTTATCCACTGTCAATATAATCCATCGTATATGTAATCTGTAGTCTGGCTTATCCACTGTCAGTATAATCCATCGTATATAATCCGTAGTCTGGCTTATCCACTGTCAATATAATCCATCGTTTATGTAATCCGTAGTCTGGCTTATCCACTGTCAATATAATCCATCGTATATGTAATCCGTAGTCTGGCTTATCCACTGTCAATATATTCCATCATATATAATCCGTAGTATGGCTTATCCATTGTCAATATAATCCATCGTATATGTAATCCGTTGTCTGACTTATCCACTGTCAATAAAATCCATCGTATATAATCCGTAGTATGGCTTATCCATTGTCAATATAATCCATCGTATATATAATCCGTAGTCTGGTTTATCCACTGTCAATATAATCCATCGTATATGTAATCCGTAGTCTGGCTTATCCACTGTCAATATAATCCACCGTTTATTAATCCGTAGTCTGACTTATCCACTGTCAATATAATCCATCGTATATGTAATCCGTAGTAGGGCTTATCCACTGTCAATATAATCCATCGTATATGTAATCCGTAGTCTGGCCTATCCACTGTCAATATAATCCACCGTTTATTAATCCGTAGTCTGACTTATCCACTGTCAATATAATCCATCGTATATGTAATCCGTAGTCTGACTTATCCACTGTCAATATAATCCACCGTTTATTAATCCGTAGTCTGGCTTATCCACTGTCAATATAATCCACCGTTTATTAATCCGTAGTCTGACTTATCCACTGTCAATATAATACATCGTATATGCAATCCGTAGTCTGACTTATCCACTGTCAATATAATCCATCGTATATGCAATCCGTAGTTTGGCTTATCCACTGTCAATATAATCCATCGTATATGCAATCCGTAGTCTGTCTGATCCACTGTCAATATAATCCATCGTATATGCAATCCGTAGTCTGTCTGATCCACTGTCAATATAATCCATCGTATTTGTAATCCGTAGTCTGACTTATCCACTGTCAATATAATCCATCGTATATGCAATCCGTAGTTTGGCTTATCCACTGTCAATATAATCCATCGTATATGCAATTCGTAGTTTGGCTTATCCACTGTCAATATAATCCATCGTATATGCAATTCGTAGTTTGGCTTATCCACTGTCAATATAATCCATCGTATATGTAATCCGTAGTCTGGCTGATCCACTGTCAATATAATCTATCGTATATGCAATCCGTAGTTTGGCTTATCCACTGTCAATATAATCCATCGTATATGCAATCCGTAGTCTGTCTGATCCACTGTCAATATAATCCATCGTATATGCAATCCGTAGTCTGTCTGATCCACTGTCAATATAATCCATCGTATTTGTAATCCTTAGTCTGGCTGATCCACTGTCAATATAATCCATCGTATATGCAATCCGTAGTCTGTCTGATCCACTGTCAATATAATCCATCGTATATACAATCCATTGTCTTGCTTATCCACTGTCAATAAAATCCATCGTATATAATCCGTAGTATGGCTTATCCATTGTCAATATAATCCATCGTATATATAATCCGTAGTCTGGTTTATCCACTGTCAATATAATCCATCGTATATGTAATCCGTAGTCTGGCTTATCCACTGTCAATATAATCCACCGTTTATTAATCCGTAGTCTGACTTATCCACTGTCAATATAATCCATCGTATATGTAATCCGTAGTAGGGCTTATCCACTGTCAATATAATCCATCGTATATGTAATCCGTAGTCTGGCCTATCCACTGTCAATATAATCCACCGTTTATTAATCCGTAGTCTGACTTATCCACTGTCAATATAATCCATGACATCGTATATGTAATCCGTAGTCTGGCCTATCCACTGTCAATATAATCCACCGTTTATTAATCCGTAGTCTGACTTATCCACTGTCAATATAATCCATCGTATATGTAATCCGTAGTCTGGCCTATCCACTGTCAATATAATCCACCGTTTATTAATCCGTAGTCTGACTTATCCACTGTCAATATAATCCATCGTATATGTAATCCGTAGTCTGGCTTATCCACTGTCAATATAATCCACCGTTTATTAATCCGTAGTCTGGCTTATCCACTGTCAATATAATCCACCGTTTATTAATCCGTAGTCTGACTTATCCACTGTCAATATAATACATCGTATATGCAATCCGTAGTCTGACTTATCCACTGTCAATATAATCCATCGTATATGCAATCCGTAGTTTGGCTTATCCACTGTCAATATAATCCATCGTATATGCAATCCGTAGTCTGTCTGATCCACTGTCAATATAATCCATCGTATATGCAATCCGTAGTCTGTCTGATCCACTGTCAATATAATCCATCGTATTTGTAATCCGTAGTCTGACTTATCCACTGTCAATATAATCCATCGTATATGCAATCCGTAGTTTGGCTTATCCACTGTCAATATAATCCATCGTATATGCAATTCGTAGTTTGGCTTATCCACTGTCAATATAATCCATCGTATATGCAATTCGTAGTTTGGCTTATCCACTGTCAATATAATCCATCGTATATGTAATCCGTAGTCTGGCTGATCCACTGTCAATATAATCTATCGTATATGCAATCCGTAGTTTGGCTTATCCACTGTCAATATAATCCATCGTATATGCAATCCGTAGTCTGTCTGATCCACTGTCAATATAATCCATCGTATATGCAATCCGTAGTCTGTCTGATCCACTGTCAATATAATCCATCGTATTTGTAATCCTTAGTCTGGCTGATCCACTGTCAATATAATCCATCGTATATGCAATCCGTAGTCTGTCTGATCCACTGTCAATATAATCCATCGTATATACAATCCATTGTCTTGCTTATCCACTGTCAATATAATCAATCGTATATGTAATCCTTAGTCTGGCTTATCCATTGTCAATATAATCCATCGTATATGCAATCCATTGTCTGGCTTATCCACTGTCAATATAATCCATCGTATATATAATCCTTAGTCTGGCTTATCCACTGTCAATAATACATCGTATATGTTATCCGTAGTCTGGCTTATCCACTGTCAATATAATCCATCGTATATGTAATCCGTAGTCTGGCTTATCCACTGTCAATATAATCCATCGTATATATAATCCTTAGTCTGGCTTATCCACTGTCAATAATACATCGTATATGTTATCCGTAGTCTGGCTTATCCACTGTCAATATAATCCATCGTATATGTAATCCGTAGTCTGGCTTATCCACTGTCAATATAATCCATCGTATATATGTAATCCGTAGCCTGGGTCATCCACTGTCAATAAATCCCAATAACACACTGTTTAGTAATCCACAATATACCATAATCCAATGGCGTCTTAATTCACGGTTTATGTAATCCATACTCTGTCTTGTGTACCGTTGATATAATCCATCGTATGTGTAATCCAAAGTCTATGGAATTTATTGAAAGTAATGCACTCGATGTTCGTTAATTCTATAGTGAACATAAAGTTAATTCTTGATATAGTCTGCTTATAACTTATTTCACTAACAATAAAGGACGATCTACACTTACTATAATCCACCTACTGGCAGCATGATCCACCACGGATCCGTCACTGACAATCCACATCCTCGATTTCTGAAGATTACCGGAAATTTCCACGAGATTTTGCGATTGTTGTTATACACATGCAACTCAACAAATCGGCGAGAATCGTCGGCACTTTTCTGTACACGAGCATATATTTTCTCGTTTACAAAGTACTGGCGGTTCCCGATTGACAACCTAACCTATAGGTAAACCATTGGAAAATTAGTGTATTTGGTAATTAGGCCACAAGTAATTCAGTATCTGTAATCCACTCCAACAGACAGTTTGCCGTTAATCCAATCAACGTATAACAAATCCACAATAAATGCGATCCATTGTAATATAAGGTTAGTACATTTTCAGGCTAAAACTCTCAGAGTTCACTGTCGACGTAATCCACTTTCCACTTTCGATTTCTTTCACGGCCGATGTAATCCACCATTGACGCAATCTTTCATCAATATAATCCAACATGGTATTTATATATCCATACCTGGTCAGGCAAATAATCGTCCACACTCAAGATTAATCCATATCGAACGTAATCCACATCGAAATTAATCAGCATCAGGTGTAATCCACATCGAAAACAATCAGCATCAAGTGTAATCCAAATTGAAATAAATCCATTTCGAAAGTAACCCATGCACAGCGAAAAGTATCTACATTGAAAATAATGCACAGTTAAATATATCCCGATCCAAGATACAGTATGTAAACTAAAATTCAGATCCAGTGTAGTTTACGGTCAAGATAATCCACCTCCGTTACAATCCACAGCCCAAGTAGGACACGCCCAATGTACTACCACGCGCAATGTAACCCTAAACTACCACGCCAAATGTAACTCTAAATACCACGCCCAATGTAGCCCTAAACTACCACGCCCAATGTAACCCTAAACTACCACGCCCAATGTAACCTAAACTACCACGCCCAATGTAACCCTTAACTATCACGCCGAATGTAACCCTAAACAATCACGCCGAATGTAACCCTAAACTACCACGCCGAATGTAACCTTAAACTACCACGCCCAATATAACCCTAAACTACCACGCCCAATGTAACCCTAAACTACCACGCCTAATGTAACCCTAAACTACCACGCCCAATGTAACCCTAAACTACCACGCCTAATGTAACCTTAAACTACCACGCCCAATTTAACCCTAAACTACCACGCCCAATGTAACCCTAAACTACCACGCCCAATGTAACCCTAAACTACCACGCCCAATGTAACCCTAAACTACCACGCCCAATGTAACCCTAAACTACCACTCCCAATGTAACCTAAACTACCACGCCCAATGTAACCCTAAACTACCACGCCCAATGTAACCTATACTACCACGCCCAAATGTAACCTAAACTACCACGCCGAATGTAACCCTAAACTACCACGCCCAATGTAACCTTAAACTACCACGCCAAATGTAACCTAAACTACCACGCCGAATGTAACCCTAAACTACCACGCCCAATGTAACCCTAAACTGCCACGCCCACTGTTACCTTAAACTACCACGCCCAATGTAACCCTAAACTACCACGCCCAATATAACCCTAAACTACCACGCCCAATGTAACCCTAAACTACCACGCCCAATGTTACCTATACTACCACGCCCATTATTACCCTAAACTACCACGCCGAATGTAACCCTAAACTACCACGCCCAATATAACCCTAAACTACCACGCCGAATGTAACCCTAAACTACCACGCCCAATGTAACCCTAAACTACCACGCCCAATGTAACCTAAACTACCACGCCGAATGTAACCCTAAACTACCACGCCCAATGTAACCCTAAACTGCCACGCCCACTGTTACCTTAAACTACCACGCCCAATGTAACCCTAAACTACCACGCCCAATGTAACCCTAAACTACCACGCCCAATGTAACCCTAAACTACCACGCCCAATGTAACCTAAACTACCACGCCGAATGTAACCCTAAACTACCATGCCCAATGTAACCTATACTACCACGCCCATTATTACCCTAAACTACCACGCCGAATGTAACCCTAAACTACCACGCCCAATGTAACCTTAAACTACCACGCCAAATGTAACCTAAACTACCACGCCGAATGTAACCCTAAACTACCACGCCCAATGTAACCCTAAACTGCCACGCCCACTGTTACCTTAAACTACCACGCCCAATGTTACCCTAAACTACCACGCCCAATATAACCCTAAACTACTACGCCCAATGTTACCCTAAACTACCACGCCCAATGTAACCCTAAACTACCACGCCCAATATAACCCTAAACTACCACGCCCAATATAACCCTAAACTACCACGCACAATGTAACCCCACACTACCACGCCCAATGTAACACTAAACTACCATGCCCAATGTAACCCTAAACTACCACGCCCAATGTAACCCTAAACTACCACGCCCAATGTAACCCTAAACTACCACGCCCAATATAACCCTAAACTACCACGACCAATGTAACCCTAAACTACCACGCCCAATATAACCCTAAACTACCACGCCCAATATAACCCTAAACTACCACGACCAATGTAACCCTAAACTACCACGCCCAATGTAACCCTAAACTACCACGCCCAATGTAACCCTAAATTACCACGCCCAATATAACCCTAAACTACCACGACCAATGTAACCCTAAACTACCACGCCCAATGTAACCCTAAACTACCACGCCCAATATAACCCTAAACTACTACGCCCAATGTAACCCTAAACTACCACGCCCAATTAAACCCGAAACTACCACGAGCACAGGCATACGTTATGATTTAGAATGGGTTGTCTTATGAAGTGGGGGCGGGGCAAAACTCGCTGTATAATATATCGTAACGTACGCCTATGGTTCGAGGACACAAATGAAAACGACTTGGAATACCTACACAAATCAGTTACTAGTTTCAAAATAACATGAATATTCCTTTTCTAAAGGCATGATGGAAACATGATGGTCATCCTCCTCATCCATAATTCAAAAGGAAGGAGTATGCTATTAATTTTGAACAATTTCATTTCAAATTAAACAATTTTATATGCAAAATAATGCAGTTCATTGAGCGTATATCCCTGTAATGTATGATATAAGGCCCCCCTGTACAGTAGACACTAGAAAGTATTTCCTTAATCTGAAATTTCTTACTTGCCGTTTTTTCGGTCTTCTTTTTTTGAAACATTGTGTACGTTGTGTTTTCATCCGTCTCAAGTTTGGAAGTTTTTAAATGACCTTTTTGTATGCATCTTATTTTGAGACCTTGTATATTTTCAGAATGTGGTGTGGTTTAAATTTCTTATTTAGGTATTTGTATAATTTTAATGTACATAGTGTGAAAAGCTAAAAATTTCTTGATCTCACAAAAAATGCAAATTAAGCTCGGATGGTATTGATTTAGGAGGAAACCGAAAAAAAACCGTCGTGGTCAGACCGGTGACCCAATGCCCTTTTCCCTACCACTAGTTGCCAGATACTGACCGTAGGTCGGTGGTTATTCTCCGGGTACTCCGGCTTCCTCCACCTCCAAAACCCGGCACTTAAATTACCCTGGCTGTAACGTATAACAAGGACGTAAAACAAAAAGAACCAAACCAAATCTCTCAGGAATGGGGCCCGGCTGTCTTTACGAAAGCAGTGAGAGCGCTAACCACTGCGCCGCCCGTCCATCCTAACGTACACGGATAGTGTGGTTTTAGCCTTGTCGTTTGGAAACCTTGTATACGAATTTTGTGAAGTTTGCCTATGAAAGCTTTTATTTATTTGAGAGCCTTGGATACTTGAACAGTGTGTAAAGGTAGCTTTTAATCTTTCTTCTGAAAATCGTACATGATGGTATCGAATGATATACTAGTTTCAGATTTCTCCATGATCTGGAAATCTTGTATACGCTGTAGGTCACGAGAGCATGACCTACGAAGCGGAATTCTCAGAACTTATATCCTATATTATAAGCATTTTCAGAGTTAGGCTTAGTGAAAATTGAGGAACGTTGTAAGATCTTTTACTCGATTTTCACCAGGAATTGTATCAGCTGTTACATGTATATGGCATTCATCTAAATATTGGTACAGTAAATTACTGTATTTTTGTGTGTTCATCCTTTAATATTTACAGTCTACACTCTGATATTCACTCGATAACCATTGTACTGCAAACTAGAGTTATTTTCCAGTAACTATACTTGAGAACGTGCAAAATTTCTATGAAGTCGACAACAATACATGTGGGCGGAGCTATGCAAATTATCCCGTGCGAATCACAATTGTATGACGCCATTAACAATTAACATGGGCGGAGCTAGTTACGGCTTATGCAAATTTCATGCTGTTACATTTATTGAACTGTTTTCACGTTTGTAAGTTTTGAAACGAAATATTTGTCTGCAGATGGGGCTAAATTGAACAGAAAACTTATGAACCATTTACAGGAAAATACTGTAATATAAGTCGGGAAATTGAACGTAAACGCTTCGCGTTTACGCAATTTACCTCGTGCTCCATTGGATTTATGATCTAATAAACTAAACAAAATCAAAGGTTAATCCTCAATGAACTATACCAGATAATGTCTTATATTTGAAGTCGAGATTTTGAGAACATTATCTGAATACATATGATCTTTCGAGTAATAGTTTAAATTCATTAAATGAATCTGTCTGCAACTGATGCAAAATGGGAATCCCTCGTGAAAATAGATTGATTGGCAGTATGAGTCAGAGATGTGAATAGAAATGGAAAATGGAAAATATTTCATGGATGTCCTTCGGAACACTGTACAATATAAAAATCTTTGTTTTGACTTCCGTAAAATAATATACAATACTCTTAGCCGAGAATTCAACCAAACAAACTTTATTAAAATTTAAATCAAACATACTTTCAATTTATTATATTCACGAATCTTTTAACCTGTATGTTTTTTAATCTAAAAGACCGTTCACAATTCACGACATATTTTGTGTATTCAATATATTTTGTATATATTATTAGAATGTGTATATTTAATCCATCCATTCAATCAGAAGTCCATGGCACAGGGACCTGAGAATTTGTTATAGCTAGTTTTGGACCTAAAATATGATGTTTAGAGTAAGTTTACACATTTGGGGGGGGGGGGGGGATTGTTAAGATCAATTTTCGATAAAAATGCCCCCTCAATGGTCATATCCTTAACTCCCCAGATGTGTAAAATTACTCTAAACACCCTATTTTAGGTCCAAAGCTAGCTGTAACAAAATCTCAAGTCCCTGTGGTCCAGGGGTCAAGCGAAACCGTGTTTTTGCTTCTTATGATTTATATTCTTTTAATAAGCTGAGTGTGAAGCAATCTAGTTACAATGCTAATTGCTATGAATCACAAATCAATAAGTAATATAAAAATTGATATTTGAACATTCCAGCCAAACGTGTTTATAAATGTGCATTTTGATTATAGGGACATGCGAATTCGTTACGGCTATTATAAAATCATTTAGGGTGTCATTTTTAACGAATGTATAACTAAACCCCTTAAGTATGTAAAATTATTCTAAACAGTTTAGTTAAGGTCCAAATAGAGCTGAAATAAATTCTCAAGTCCCAATGTAGTTAACCACGCCCCCAGTGTCTCAATCCCATCGGGGGAAAAGCGAAAATGTCGCTTCATGGTTTTAATTTAAAGGATCAAAATACTGCAGTATCGTCAGTCATTATCTGTTAACACATAACGGTATTGGTTTTTTGTTGTTGTTTTATATACACATGTATATGTGTGTGTGATTTTATTTAGAGTCTGGTTATGCTAAGTCTAAGTTTAAAGGAACACATTCCTTGTTCTCACTAGTAGTATTTTAGCGAGACTGTCAGTGATGCCAGGGTGCACTTGTTGACCCCTTGAGCAGTACATTGTTTTGATCATTGGGACTATTTTTATGTGACGTCACAAATAGCTATGACGTCGATTGTTTTGACAACGTGTGTGACGTCATTGATAGACGTCATAACGGACACCTGCAACTCCAATTACTGACGATTAAGCGACTGGATTACTATTGTGTCTGCTTATAGTTAGGACCAGGATAAAGCTTATGTGTTTGATATTTTTTTCTCGACTTAAAGGCCCAATATACGTAACTTTCGGCAAAACTTGAAGCGAAAATTAAGCCTCATAACTTATTATATTTATAGATTTAGTTAAGATTAACTGATATCACCAATATTCAAGATGAATTCTGACGCGGTTACCGGTACAGCAGCAGTTGAAACACGCTATTTGTAAACACGCGTCCATGTCGAACCGTCTTCTACCTTCGGTTTGTTGTTGAAGTGGGCCCCACCTGAATCATTTTCAATTCTTTGGATTTTTTTGTCCAGAGTTTCTTGTTAGTTACTGGTCAGGTTTACTTCGTTTTAGGCTTATTTTTGCATGGTTATCAACTGGATTTTTTTTTAGAATTTTTCAGAATCACGAAAATTTCCCAGAAGTTACGTATATTGGGCCTTTAAACTTGAGTGCGAGTTATCGAGAAAGTGTAAGCAATATATTTTTCGTTCCTCTTCGAAGCGTTAAGATCATAAGACGATTGTTACGCAATCACTTTACTGTGTCCGCGCTGTGTCCACACCGTGACTTCGTCGTGTCCACTATGTTTTCCACTCCGTATCCGCGCCGTGTCCTCGTCGTGTCAACAATACGCCCGCGCCGTCTCCGCGTTGTGTCCGCGCCGTGTCCTTGTCGTGTCCACAATGTGTCCGCGCTGTGCCCGCGCTGTTGTATTCGTCGTCGTGTCAACAATGTTTTTCAATCCGTATCCGCGCTGTGTCCGCGCCGTGTCCTTGTCGTATCCACAATATGTCCGCGCTGTGCCAGCGCCGTGTCCTTGTCGTGTCCACAATATGTCCGCGCCGTCTCCGCGTTGTGTTCGCGCCGTGTCCTTGTCGTGTCCACAATATGTCCGCGCCGTGTCCGCGCTGTGCCCGCGCCGTGTCCTTGTCGTATCCACGTTGTGTCCGCGCTGTCTCCTTTATGACCATTGAGCGGGGGGGGGGGGGGGGGGGGGGGGGGGGGGCGGGCATTTTTTTAATTAAAAATTGATCTTAATCCCCCAAAAATGTAAAACTACTCTAAACACCTCAGTTTAAGTCCAAAGCTAGCTGTAGCAAATTATCATGTGCCTGTGTGGTGACGTATGTTTGACTCATACAATATTTTTGAGAAAGTTGATACTGTCACTATCCTTTTCACCTTTATATTTAATATTTGTTCAGCCACATATTGGTATAAACAGAAATAATATTTGATATTCCATCTCAATCTAACGACGACTGGGTGAAATTGCATTTAAAGCTCTGTTTTCCGAAATTAATTTTTGAGTTGATTTTTTTTCTCTCTTTATGAAATGTAGACTGGCTATCTCTTGAATATTTATTATGTACGATTTGCGATCAAATGCCAGTATTATGATAACTACAGTTGTATACCCTAAAATCATTTTTTTTGGAAAATGGAAGAAATGGGTTCGGTGCAAAAAGCGAGAGAGATGTTTTTGTTTGTGGATAGATATTTACAAATAAATAAATAATAACAGAACTGTCAATTCAGTAGGGATGACATTTGTATAAATTTTCAAAAATGAGAAATGTGCAAATTGAAGTTAATCAATGCGGTGTTTCCGAACTTTAACAAAACAGAGTACGATTAAGAAATACCTTTCTTTAATAATGATCTCTTTTACAACATGATATATCTGATATTCTGATTATGATCTGGTAACTTGTAATGCTAGAAATCACTCCTAAGGTTGTATAGTGTTAAAAAAATTGCTCAATTTGAAAAATGAAGAAATAAGTAAATAATGATAAAAAACCCGTATTTTTATCGGTACTTGTATGTAAATGATTTTACAAAACAAGATTAAATTCTTTTTATTCAATTTCAAATTATAGATGTATTTTTCGTATTTTCTTTGTTTTTGTTTTTTGTTTCTATAAAACCACCAAAGCAGAATAAGCCATTCACATTGAGATATAAAGTCCTGGACACTTTTATAATTATTATGTTTCAAGTTTATATTAATATCAGTGTATTTTTCATATTTTCTTCTGTTTTTGTTTTCGGTATTAAAATCCACCAAAAACAGCATGAACCATTCATATTGAGATATATATATATATATATGAATGCCTTGGCACTTTTATATTACGTTTTAAGTATATATTTATATCAGCAACTATTTGCAGGAAAGTGTATGGTATCGTTTTGGAAATAATGACGAATTAAGAAACCCTGTTTATCAAATGTTAGCGATCAGAATGGCAAAAACATTTAAAATGAATATGAACAGATCGTCCAAAGGACCAAAGAAATTCTCAGTGATCCAACAAACGTCACTCCTGTTCAAACTGAACTTTTTCTGAAAATTAATATCATCAATACTGTGGCAGTTGATTTGAAATTATTTTATATAATTTTGAAATATTGTATCGGAAAAAAATCGTTTTTCCTATTCTTTTTTTTTTTTTTTATTTTAAGATAAAAATAATAATTTTATTTTTATTAAATAGGTCTGTAACTGTATTGGCCATGATTAGTGCCTTGCTATTTGTAATTCCCAATATTGCAATTGAAACTATTTTTTTATTTAAACATATTTTATTGTCAAAACAAAGACAAATGGATGAAAGACAAGTTTTAACGTTTGATGAACTCTTCTCCATAAATACATCACACAGAATAAACTTAACAACAAATTAAATATTGAATTAATTTTTAAGTAAATTAAAAAAAGATGCATTATATATTAATACCGGATTTAAAAATTTGGATTAGATTTAAAAGACGACCTGTTGAAATATACTCTATTAAACAATTAAATTTAATATTAGTAAAACAAAGCAACTTTTTATTGTTATTTATATGCTAATTTGGTTCTGTTTATTAATTTTTTTTTTATATTTTTTTTATTTTAGTTTTTTCTTAGATCTTTTTAACTAGTTATGTGCTACAGAATCTAATTACACCTACAGTATAGTATATACTTACCCCCTGAATAAATTACATGCGGTCATCTTGGATGTGGTCAGAGGCTGTAGATGGACCCCAATGGTCAAGTGCGTGTCCAATGCACAATGGTATTTGGGTATCTATAAAATAAAATAAAAAAAACTTGACAAATCATTGAAAATGTTATTTTTTCTATATGAAGAACATTGAAGTCAGATGAACATTAATTACAGAAATAATCAATAAAATACTCATGTAACACAAAGAAAAGCCGAAATAGTAAGAACCTGGTTTGTTTTTGCATTATTTTTTTCATCCTGATATCGTTATGACATTTCCTAGGCGTTGCGCAGACTTGTTTTAAAAAAATTAGCATCCCCGATGATGTCATTTTATGTAAACAAATGCTCTATATACATGCTCTATTATGGTATGTACCATAAGTAGTTCGTGTTGTCCTCCTTACATAATCTATGTACATATTAGCATTCTGCCTTACAACGGAATGCTTACTATGGCCTTTTCCGTAGAAAAAAGTTAGAAGTAATATCGCCCTGCTACACACACCATTTCCCAACTTCCCTGGATTATTTCCAGTTTGGTTCAACTCGGATAAAGTCCTCGTCAGCCAAATCCTCGGAAACAGTCGCTGTCATCAAATAAATATATCCCTTAGTCCATTGTCATCGGATATACAACATGTACATTTTGTTACGTGGTTAGCTCTGTTCACATTCGATGACTCATGCATGAGATAATTTCTATAATTTATTAGTAATTTCCAGGCTCCGTTCCCGGAGTTTCTCCGGAACACATAGCAGCATGTCTCTTTCCCTAAACGCCGTAACAGCGCGAGCGCTCGCGGAAAGGATGACTCATACCCCATGTTTGTAGGTTATATACATTAAACGGCCAAGACCTATAGTTAAACATTACCTAGTCGCTATTACATAGTAGTATTGTTGCAGGACGCTGAAACTGACGATTAAATTGTCTCAGAAAAAACAGCGGGAAATCGATTTCTCGCGGGAAAAAACAACGGTCTTCGCACTAATACCGGAGAATACGTATAAACCATGTCTATTTATAAAAACAGAAGGGGGTATTTTTATTCTATATTTCAGACATTTTATAGTGATCAAAAATAAGCAGGTAATGGTTTTAAAAGAAAATACACTGATTAAAATAAGTTTTAATAATGCATCAAAGACGTAAATGTCTGATTATATAATAGAGACACAATAAGATGACTTATTACAAAGTATTTATATTTGCCAAAGGTACCACCTGTAGCATGTATTTAAGTATTATAAATCTTCGTTTAAAAAGAAATTGAAATAATTTACGTAGATCAATTATCGATTAATGAATACCGTCTTTAGTGAAATACATGTAGCATGTCCTATCACAACTCGAGTATTGTTGTTTGGGAATGATGAACTGACCGATGATCAAAATAATCATCAAAATTTGATAATTAGCTCTGAGAGATTTGACTGACACTCATACACATACTTTCTGTCCGATTTTTTTTTACATTTTTTTCCACGGTTGTCGAGAACTTTCGATGTTCGCTGTTTCTAACACCTTATTGACAATTTCACTACTATCGATGTCAAACTATTTTAGTGACATGTTGAGAGCCCCCCCCCCCCACCCCCCCCCCCCCCCCCCCCGTCCCCTCCCCAAATTCATCAAAGTGTGCTTGCTGTATTGAAATAACGTATTACATACGAAGGAAATATGATAGTTTATACTAATACGTCAGAAAAACTGTTGTACACTGTACTAATGTTTATAACGACAGAATGTGTAATATGGCAAATAATTCTGTATGATTTTGGGAAAGATGACAAAATAAATATCAGTGGCGTAGCAAATCTATTTTGAAAGTGTATGCTTTGATTGAGGTCTTAGTGAAAAGCTCTATACGAATGCTTAATAGGGTTTCCGAATAAAAGGACGTTTCCCAGTTAATTTGGCAGAGAGATAGAGGGAGAGAGAAAAAAACCTCTCGAGGCAACAACACCCTAAAAGTCGCGTTTTGGATCTCGCTTAGGGGTAGTTCAACATAAATTATACATGTATGTATTACAAGTAAATAGATTTTTCAAAACAGTTCATACAGAATGTTTTACATACATTTTCCATTTCCAGTTTAGTTTCGAATAATGTTGTACTCCTAAATTATGTCATATCCGGTCACTTGGGTCATTATTATTTAACACGTGTTTTTAAATCTATCTTTCTCCCAATTTTTCACGAAATAAGTTCCATACTTCGGGATCATTGGATAAACTTGCTTGGGGTTGCTAAAATTGATTATATTATCCACAAGGGGTTTAACAACCTTCATGACGTCAATACCCTGGCTAATCAACTAAGTATGACGTCAAATATACTACACGACGTAATGTTCCATTCTGCCATCGTAATTCCTAGTTATACATTTTACTTTAAATATTTTTTGTATCAATAAGTTGAACAAGGGATTTGGCACAATTCATTGAATTTATTATAGCTTGTTAATATACACAATGTGCTGCTTATTTTTGTGACGACCACGTGCACTCCAACTTACGTTCACTCAAACCTCACTTACTCTTACCAAATCGGGAACTGTCGACACTTTTCGTTTCGTTTACGGAAAGTGCCGACGGTTCCCGATTGTATTCTGACACGAGACAATCCGGCCGGGACAGAACAACCATCTCGATCGAGTGGAGAATTCCTTTTGTGTAAAATAATATAAATGTTGGCTTAATTTTCATAATGGGGTGAATTTTGATAAACATTTTATGACATTTTAGGATAACCATTTATCCCTACTCCCTAATTCGGTTCCTCGCACTTTTTTTAATTAAATTAAATTTTATTGCATTTTACATCCAAATAACATTCTGTGAATCGAGCTGCAAATAATATAACCAAACAAATATGTAAAATACATGTGCATATACAATGATGTAGCTTATTGAACAAACTTAAGCATATTGCAACATCGAAGCTTACCTTTCAAAGTCAAAATACTTTTTAACGAAGAGGCCAATATCGCGCAAAAGTTGCGGTTCGTTAGATTATAATAGCATTTTGTAGATAAAATGTAGAGTATTTTTGGTTGGCAGTCCTACAGTGAAAATAAATGAATTTCGTCTTTTCACGGAATAATATTTGATCACAGGGACATGATAATTTGTTACAGCTAGGTTTTGACCTGAACTACTTATAAGTGTTTTAAGAGTAATTTTACATTTTGGGGGTTTAGATCGATTTGCGATAAAAATGCCTCCTCAATGGACACAAAGCCCGCAAAGGTGTAAAATCAACCCAAACAAAATTAAGGTCCAAAACTAGGCCTAGCTGTTACAAATTCTCAGGTCCCTGTGGATTAGATTGAGCTATCTAAGTCCGTGGTGTTATGAAAATATTGATTAGTATCCTGTCTGTGCCCTTAGTTAAAACGTTTAAAATTAATCTGAACCCCAAAGTGAAGTGTTTAAAAATGTGTAAAAACTGCAGCAGGTCCCTATGATACTGGACAATTTAAAATATTCTAACTTTTCCCGCGAAAAAGAAAATGTTGAGACCTTATTATCTCTGCGCATGTCAAGATATCCTTTCCTGTTTCCGGTTACTTACCGCAGTCATGGCGGACAAGTTGTCGGATATTGAACTTGTGGAAGAATTGAGACGATTAGGGGAAGAAGTAAAGCAACCTATCGACAGAAAGAAGAGGCCAATATTAGTCAAGAAACTTAACCATCTGAGGGCACGAGAAAATGTTTCAAACAGGCTGAAAAAGACGACAAACTCACGTAAAAAACAGAACGTGGAGTTCAGTTCCGAAGATGAAAGCGAAATTGAAGACGTTCCGGCGCCAACCCCTACTGCAAGTCGTTTGCCGGGTAGGAAATCTTTGAGACAGAACACATCAGCATACTCTACCACTACAGATACTATAGAAATGTCGCCAAATACTAAAAGAACAAATTTCAGATCTCGACGAAGCATAACCAGTGCTAAAGATCAGCCTGTCGTCAACAACTCCCTATCGACACCGGGTCCATCAGGTGCACCTAGGTTATACCCCGATCTCACTCATTTCGCGGACGTTGCAAACACAAGCTCCAACTCCAAAGCAAAAGGATGGAAGTACCAAAGAAATACTAAAGATGAAGAGGATTCATATGAGTACAAAGGTGACTTCTCGGATTCTGATGCTGAAGAAAGTATGTATGAGGTAGTTAACAAGTCGATGAACACTACATTTCCTGTCGCTGACAGTGCAACAAGAAATGAGGAGGAAGAGGACGATGATCCAGACGAGGAGGAATTTGTGAATGACACAAGAGACTACAATACTAGATTTTCGACTAGGCTTCGTAATCGGCATGAAGTCACCAAAAATAACTCGAGTAAAACAACTACACCGCAAACAAAAAAGAGTAGCAAAACAACAAATCATGTGAATTCTTTTACAGAGGAAGAAATAAGACAGTACGGTTTCAAAACACATGAAGATTCTCAAAAAATGAAACCACAAGTCGCAAGTTATGTCTCCACTGGGATTCTTATTATCGTGGTGGTGTTCTTTGCCTCTCTCGGAATGTTATATATCTATATGCGAGGTGATCTCCTTCATGGAATTGGTGGTGTCTTCAGCAGTACTGATGAAGAGGGTAAGAAAATTAAGCAGTGTCATAGACTCTAAAAGTGAAGATTTTGATATCGATGTCGAAGCATGCAATGGTAACTGTCCAAATGTACAGTTTTGACACTTGACCCGATATTTTCAATAAGGTTTTGTTATTCATTATCTATGCTTAAATATTTAAAAATTTGAATAATATTCGTAAGGGATTTCCCTTTAGCTCGGGTGTTGGGGAGCCAAGGGTCACAGGTTGGAGCCCCAGCGACAGCACTTTCTTTATCAATATTCTTCCTCCTATTACAAACTGGTGCCATGATTGACCCTTCCTAATGTGGTCCGGTGGTGCAGTGGATAGTGCACTTGCCTTTCACCAAGGCGGCCGGTTTTGAGATTAAAAAAAGGGGGAAATATTGTAAAAGACGTGCATTGATTAGGTTGCCTTTCAAACATGAGCTGTAGTAGAGAATTTCTCTTTTGCTCAGTGGTAGATCTTCAAACTGGAGAGCCAGGAGTCGCGGGTTCGAGTCCCATCGACAGTACTTCTTTATCAATATCAATATTTCTCATCCTATTACATTTAATATTAAAGTAAACACTAAACAGCCCATCAAACTCAATTTTAAAGGATTTATAATATAATGAAAATCTATCCTTTTAAAAAAACAAACCATTTTCCAACACCAGATAATTCCATCGTACAGTAGGTCAGGTTTTCAGAACATTCAATTTTTACAGTAAAAAAGTTCACATCATCTTTTATTATTTCAAGCTTCAAATAAATGAAGTAAAACTGATGTATCTTATATTTTTACAGGAAACTATGTCCAGCTACCATTATGCAAGGACATGGAAGAGGTAAGTACATAACCAATTGGGCTAAGAACAGTGGACTGAGCATGCAGATGTTGTTTTATAGGCAAAGATATTTTGGGGTAACGTTACTTATTGCTACCGGTATCTTTATTATTTACATTGAGAATCCTGAGCTTTTTATGTACAACAGTACAGGTACATGTATATATCATGCAGTGTTCAATACATAACCGTTTATTTGCCAGCATATAACAATTTAAATGCATGCACATTAGATATCAACGGAAAAAATTATAATTTTCTATTAACCTACTCATGTAATCAAGTCACAGACGGTCACTAACTGTTGCCACTAATTTCTAAAACAACTCAAAATAACCAGACTCCAGACATCTGGTTGCAAATTGGATCGTCTGACATTAGATGTGGCCATTTTCAAACAACCTGGTATTTTTTTTTTCAGAAATGGCTGTCAAC
This sequence comes from Mimachlamys varia, assembly GCA_947623455.1. Taxonomy (NCBI): domain Eukaryota; kingdom Metazoa; phylum Mollusca; class Bivalvia; order Pectinida; family Pectinidae; genus Mimachlamys; species Mimachlamys varia. The sequence goes on from OX392534.1 coordinate 21,213,221, forward strand.
AATTAACACCTTCTGTAATAAGTAGGAATAAGTAGGAAAATGTCTGTTCTTTCCATTGATATCTTATGTGCATGTATTAAAATTTGAATGAAATAATAAAACATTGCTTAATCAGCAACCTGTCACGGGTCACTATTTAAGTTATATCATTATATTAAAACATTCACACTTTTTTTTAAATGTCAGAAGACAAAAATAAAAACATGTAATGTGCAAACTCACAGATAGTTTTCTAAGTTGCCAGCCTTCCATTTGATTTATTATTACAGAGCAAGATGAAGGATTGTTACTCGGATCAAGAGGCAAAAAGTGCATTGAATCTGGTTCAGATGGTGGAACAGTATTTGAAATCAAAGTCACGTGAGTGCTGTATTACTGGTATCTTCATTATCTGTACACATGGATTCTGTTGTAAAAAATATTATGTCATTTGTCTTATTTCCATATTTAATACTGTAAAAGCCAATATTTTGTGCGTGGAATGTTTCGCTTAGTCAGCCTCCAAACTGTTTGCGGTGTGGAAATGTTTGCGCTGTCAGTCATGCTGCTTTGCACATTGTACCCATATTACTATTATACACTGTTTTAGTGTTGTTAAATATGTTCGTGTGTGGATATATTTGCGAAGATTTAATGCCAGTGCAATAAGCAAAAATTTCCACACCGCAAAAAAATCCATTTTTACAGTAATCAACTTTGTATGAAGAATGCATATTATAAAGAATAATAAAATAGAAGTGTCATTGTGGTAGAAAATATATATGGAAATTATCAAAAAAGACACGGACTCATGATTAGCTCCCTTTGAAGGAGTGAAAGCACCAATCATCTGTCTCTGTCTTTTTTGATAATTTCATTATCAAAGAATATAGATGTTTATCCCCACCCACAGCTAAATTTGCTTTGGACGTCTGCCTTTGTTAACCAATGCTTGACTAAAGTAAAAGAAAGTTGAGTACATCTAAAAAATTAATGTTGGTACCAATCTCTTTGGTTGTCAGGAGGGCACTCATGTCACACTCACTTAATATATAATTTGAATGTAAATTGTGAAAGTTGCACAAAATTTTCCATGCATTGAATTGTTTGTACTTCAATTAAAATTGTTAATGTGTATTTTATTGAGAAAGAATTGATTATGATTTAGGAGAAGATGATGACCCTCTAAGTTGCACTCGTCAAGAAGCTGAAAAAGTAATCGAGGAGAATGGAAAGGATATCATGAAGAAGGTATGACATAGCTGATTCTATATTATGATGTGTAACATTCTACTTATACCTATTTTTGAAATTTCGGAATATTACAATGAATACTAATAGTGATACTATTTACTAAAGGCTATTCCAGTAAAATATCTTCCCACCTCCAGGACTCCAAGTAAATGGCTTCTGATTGGTCAAAATTAAATATTGACTGATTGACTGACCCATAATTAAACTAAAATAATTTCTTTTTTTTTTCAACTAGGCATCATCTAATATGAGTAAATATCAGTTTTACAGACTCCCATTTATTTTTGTAGTTATCAAAACTGAAAAAATGTGACTGTATAAATGATATTTCAAACCACAGCAGGGTTATTCTGAAATACAGTTGCTATTGGATTCACCAAGTGTCATTCTGATATTATAGGCAATTCAGCTGATTAAGTGATCGTAACAAATGGTTTAACACATTTGAACATTGTTTGAACATTTCATTATAGCTGAACAAGGATAAGCTGATCAAGGGAACCTTGACTCTGATCCTGGAAAACAAACGCTGGAATATCAGGTAATTTTTAAAATTATAATTGTTACTGATCACAAGTAAGTACTTCAATGCTATCCAGTGCAGTGTCAAAAATGTTTCTGTTTGTTTCATCTACTTGCTCTCTTGGAGAGGATTGAAGGTTTTTTTTCTTAATTAGGCAATTACATATTAAATATTCTCCAAATGTGTTCTTTGGAGATGAAATTTGTTCATTTTTGCAGAACTGTGCAGAAGCAGGGAAATATATATCTTGATAAATTTTAGCTTCATTATTATTTACTTATAGTAATTGAATGAGTCTTGTTGCTGTGGAAACACATTTGTGATGTCATAATATACATGTCGTCTTGTTAATGTACATGCCATCACACTGTTGTCTCATTATTGAAAAATGAGTTGTCCATTAAAGAGAAAAATCATTGAAAATATATCAATTTACATGTTTCTCAAGGTATACAATAAACAGAATCTAACACTTGTGTTCATGCAAGATTGAGTTTATTAAACTTGTTTATAAATGTTGTATGAAATTAATGAACTTGTTCAATAAATCAAACTTTACATATGCAGTATGTAAAACACTTTTGTTTGATCCTCTATATATAGTGTTACATTTTGGAAACAATTTTGTGTTGTTTTCCGACAGGGTGCTGACCAAGGGAAATGTTCCTGCCGTCACTGTGGAAGATATCCACTACCTGGCGACCGACCCAGACCTGTCCTTCTTGGCAAGAGTGTACGGGGCACTGTACAAGATTCTTCTGGGAGTCGTACTGCTACTCACATGTAAGGATCAGGTTAAACTCACATGTAAGGGTCAGGTTAAACTCACATGTAAGGGTCAGGTTAAACTCACATGTAAGGGTCAGGTTAAACTCACATGTAAGGGTCAGGTTAAACTCACATGTAAGGGTCAGGTTAAACTCACATGTAAGGGTCAGGTTAAACTCACATGTAAGGGTCAGGTTAAACCTCACATGTAAGGGTCAGGTTAAACTCATATGTAAGGGTCAGGTTAAACTCACATGTAAGGGTCGGGTTAAACTCACATGTAAGAGTCATGATACCTTGTGGAAGTATCCGCTGCATTGGCACAAAGACTACTTTGTTTAATATGAAAAAAAACACTTTTTAATGCTTTTTACACAGTTATATTTACATTTGCACTGCAACCCACTATATGAACATTACCAGCAAAAATGCCTTTTATAAAAGTATGAAAGCAATAGTTCTCGAGACGTAGCACGTGGTTTCATTATGACGTCATAGATCAAAGCTTGTTCAATGAGAGTCTTGTCGCGCCGCTTCGAATAACATGGGCTTCATTCAATATGGATGTAACGGCTGACCTTTCATAGCACTATGAAAGTTAAAAAAATGACTTTCAATCCTTATATATTTGTTTGCAATTTACTATTTTGAAACTATGCAATAAAAGCAACTACAATAATTCTAGAAACGTTCAAAGAGTCTAAGTTCAGTTCTTACATGGTCAATGTACAATGTCAAAATGAAACATTTTTCTTTTTGACTCAATTTAACTGACAATGTGGATGGAGAGTTTATAGATAAATATAACCCTTAAAGTATAAAACAATAGTTTATAAAGAATAATTAACACTATTAAAATAGCTATAAAATACATACATACCTGACTGTTGAATTAATATGTGTGGCTGTAGGTTTTGCGTTAATGATGATTGGAGTGCTGGTTCTGAGACATCGACAGAGGTCTAGAGAGGAGGAGAGGAAAAAGGTGTTTGAAATCGTGGAGAAGATCATTGGTAAGTTTCTGTAGACTAGACAACCTGTAATTGTTATACTGTTCTAGACATAAGTTTCAAGTATGTGTGAATCTTAAAAGCTTAACTTTTAGCAGTTAAACAGTAGGATAATCTTATGGGTGTTTTTTCTGGCATTATTTGTACTCCTCAAATATCTAAGCATACTTTGGTGATGTATCCTTATAGAACATTGGTGTGGGAAGTTCACAAGTGATGTCTTTTTTTGACACAATTTATGAGAAAGAGGTGGATTTATACATACTGTAGAATCTATTTTTAAGAGAAACTTAATTCACACATGGATGCTATTTTTAGACATGGTGAAGGAGAACTACGACATGAATGAACAGGAAAGTCGTCAGTCGTCCTACCTGGCCGTCCAGCACGTCCGCGACCAGCTCCTCCCACCTTCCAAGAGGTCAGTCTATCAACACTTCCTTGTGTTTATTTCAGTGTTTTCTTTAGTGTTTACTTCAGTGTTTACTTGAGTGTTTACTTCAGTGTTTACTTTAGTGTTTACTTCAGTGTTTACTTTAGTGTTTACTTCAGTGTTTACTTTAGTGTTTACTTTAGTGTTTACTTCAGTGTTTACTTCTGTGTTTACTTCAGTGTTTACTTTAGCGTTTACTTCAGTGTAAAATTTAGCGTTTACTTCAGTGTTTACTTTAGTGTTTACTTTAGTGTTTACTTTAGCGTTTACTTTAGCGTTTACTTCAGTGTTTAATTTAGTGTTTACTTTAGTGTTTACTTTAGTGTTTACTTTAGTGTTTACATCAGTGTTTACTTTAGTGTTTACTTCAGTGTTTACTTTAGTGTTTACTTTAGCGTTTACTTCAGTGTTTACTTTAGTGTTTACTTTAGTGTTTACTTTAGTGTTTACTTCAGTGTTTACTTTAGTGTTTACTTCAGTGTTTACTTTAGTGTTTACTTTAGCGTTTACTTCAGTGTTTACTTTAGTGTTTACTTTAGTGTTTACTTTAGTGTTTACTTCAGTGTTTACTTTAGTGTTTACTTCAGTGTTTACTTTAGTGTTTACTTTAGCGTTTACTTCAGTGTTTACTTTAGTGTTTACATCAGTGTTTACTTTAGCGTTTACTTCAGTGTTTACTTTAGTGTTTAATTTAGTGTTTACTTTAGCGTTTACTTTAGTGTTTACTTTAGTGTTTACTTTAGTGTTTACTTTAGTGTTTACTTTAGTGTTTAATTTAGTGTTTACTTTAGCGTTTACTTTAGTGTTTACTTTAGTGTTTACTTTAGTGTTTACTTTAGTGTTTAATTTAGTGTTTACTTTAGTGTTTACTTTAGTGTTTACTTTAGTGTTTACTTAATTGTTTACTTTACTTCAGTGTTTACTTTAATGTTTATTTTAGTGTTTAATTTACTGTTTACTTTAGGGTTTACTTCAGTGTTTACTTCAGTGTTTAATTTAGTGTTTACTTTAGCGTTTACTTTAGTGTTTACTTTAGTGTTTACTTTACTTCAGTGTTTACTTCAGTGTTTACTTCAGTGTTTACTTTAGTGTTTACTTTAGTGTTTACTTTAGTGTTTACTTAATTGTTTACTTTACTTCAGTGTTTACTTTAATGTTATTTAGTGTTTAATTTACTGTTTACTTTAGTGTTTACTTCAGTGTTTACTTTACTTCAGTGTTTACTTTAATGTTTATTTTAGTGTTTAATTTACTGTTTACTTTAGTGTTTACTTCAGTGTTTACTTTACTTCAGTGTTTACTTTAGCGTTTAATTTAGTGTTTCCTTCAGTGTTTACTTTAGTGTTTAATTTAGTGTTTACTTGAGTGTTTACTTCAGTGTTTACTTTAGTGTTTACTTTAGTGTTTACTTCAGCATTTACTTCAGTGTTTACTTTAGTGTTTACTTCAGTGTTTACTTCAGTGTTTACTTTAGTGTTTACTTTAGTGTTTACTTTAGTGTTTACTTCAGTGTTTACTTCAGTGTTTACTTTAGTGTTTAATTTAGTGTTTACTTTAGCGTTTACTTTAGCGTTTAATTTAGTGTTTACTTTAGCGTTTAATTTAGTGTTTACTTCAGTGTTTACTTTAGCGTTTACCTTACTTTAGTGTTTAATTTAGTGTTTACTTTAGTGTTTACTTTAGTGTTTACTTTAGTGTTTAATTTAGTGTTTAATTTAGTGTTTACTTTAGTGTTTACTTTAGCGTTTACTTTAGTGTTTACTTTAGTGTTTACTTTAGTGTTTAATTTAGTGTTTAATTTAGTGTTTACTTTAGTGTTTAATTTAGTGTTTACTTCAGTGTTTACTTTAGTGTTTACTTTAGTGTTTACTTTAGTGTTTAATTTAGTGTTTAATTTAGTGTTTACTTTAGTGTTTAATTTAGTGTTTACTTCAGTGTTTACTTTAGTGTTTACTTCAGTGTTTACTTTAGTGTTTAATTTAGTGTTTACTTTAGCGTTTACTTTAGTGTTTACTTTAGTGTTTAATTTAGTGTTTAATTTAGTGTTTACTTTAGTGTTTAATTTAGTGTTTACTTCAGTGTTTACTTTAGTGTTTACTTTAGTGTTTACTTTAGTGTTTAATTTAGTGTTTAATTTAGTGTTTACTTTAGTGTTTAATTTAGTGTTTACTTCAGTGTTTACTTTAGTGTTTACTTTAGTGTTTACTTTAGTGTTTACTTCAGTGTTTACTTCAGTGTTTACTTTAGTGTTTAATTTAGTGTTTACTTTAGCGTTTACTTTAGCGTTTAATTTAGTGTTTACTTTAGCGTTTAATTTAGTGTTTACTTCAGTGTTTACTTTAGCGTTTACCTTACTTTAGTGTTTAATTTAGTGTTTACTTTAGCGTTTACTTTAGTGTTTACTTTAGTGTTTACTTTAGTGTTTAATTTAGTGTTTAATTTAGTGTTTACTTTAGTGTTTAATTTAGTGTTTACTTCAGTGTTTACTTTAGTGTTTACTTCAGTGTTTACTTTAATGTTATTTAGTGTTTAATTTACTGTTTACTTCAGTGTTTACTTTAGTGTTTACTTCAGTGTTTACTTTAGTGTTTACTTTAGTGTTTAATTTAGTGTTTAATTTAGTGTTTACTTTAGTGTTTAATTTAGTGTTTACTTCAGTGTTTACTTCAGTGTTTACTTTAGTGTTTACTTTAGTGTTTACTTTAGTGTTTACTTTAGTGTTTACTTTAGTGTTTAATTTAGTGTTTACTTTAGTGTTTACTTTAGTGTTTACTTCAGTGTTTACTTTAGTGTTTACTTCAGTGTTTACTTCAGTGTTTACTTTAGTGTTTACTTTAGTGTTTACTTCAGTGTTTACTTTAGTGTTTACTTGAGTGTTTACTTTAGTGTTTACTTTAGTGTTTACTTTAGCGTTTAATTTAGTGTTTCCTTCAGTGTTTACTTTAGTGTTTAATTTAGTGTTTACTTCTGTGTTTACTTCAGTGTTTACTTTAGTGTTTACTTCAGTGTTTACTTTAGTGTTTACTTTAGCGTTTACTTCAGTGTTTACTTTAGTGATTAATTTAGTGTTTACTTCAGTGTTTACTTGAGTGTTTACTTCAGTGTTTACTTTAGTGTTTACTTTAGCGTTTACTTTAGCGTTTAATTTAGTGTTTACTTCAGTGTTTACTTGAGTGTTTACTTTAGTGTTTACTTTAGCGTTTACTTTAGCGTTTAATTTAGTGTTTACTTCAGTGTTTACTTCAGTGTTTACTTTAGTGTTTACTTTAGTGTTTAATTTAGTGTTAAATTTAGTGTTTACTTTAGTGTTTACTTTAGTGTTTACTTTAGTGTTTACTTCAGTGTTTACTTTAGTGATTAATTTAGGGTTTACTTCAGTGTTTACTTGAGTGTTTACTTCAGTGTTTACTTTAGTGTTTAATTTAGTGTTTACTTCAGTGTTTACTTTAGCGTTTACTTCAGTGTTTACTTTAGTGTTTAATTTAGTGTTTACTTTAGCGTTTAATTTAGCGTTTAATTTAGTGTTTACTTCAGTGTTTACTTCAGTGTTTAATTTAGTGTTTACTTTAGTGTTTACTTCAGTGTTTAATTTAGTGTTAAATTTAGTGTTTACTTCAGTGTTTACTTTAGCGTTTAATTTAGTGTTTAGTTTAGTGTTTAGTTTAGTGTTTACTTAAGTGTTTACTTTAGTGTTTACTTTAGTGTTTACTTTAGTGTTTAATTTAGTGTTTACTTCAGTGTTTACTTTAGCGTTTCCTTCAGTGTTTACTTCAGTGTTTACTTCAGTGTTTACTTCAGTGTTTACTTCAGTGTTTACTTCAGTGTTTACTTTAGCGTTTACTTTAGCGTTTAATTTAGCGTTTACTTCAGTGTTTACTTCAGTGTTTACTTTAGTGTTAACTTTAGTGTTTAATTTAGTGTTTAATTTAGTGTTAAATTTAGTGTTTACTTTAGTGTTTACTTTAGTGTTTACTTCAGTGTTTACTTTAGTGATTAATTTAGGGTTTACTTCAGTGTTTACTTGAGTGTTTACTTCAGTGTTTACTTTAGTGTTTAATTTAGTGTTTACTTCAGTGTTTACTTTAGCGTTTACTTCAGTGTTTACTTTAGTGTTTAATTTAGTGTTTACTTTAGCGTTTAATTTAGCGTTTAATTTAGTGTTTACTTCAGTGTTTACTTCAGTGTTTACTTCAGTGTTTAATTTAGTGTTTACTTTAGTGTTTACTTCAGTGTTTAATTTAGTGTTAAATTTAGTGTTTACTTCAGTGTTTACTTTAGCTTTTACCTTACTTTAGTGTTTACTTAAGTGTTTATTTTAGTGTTTAATTTAGTGTTTACTTTAGTGTTTACATTAGTGTTAAATTTAGTGTTTACTTTAGTGTTTACTTTAGCGTTTAATTTAGTGTTTACTTCAGTGTTTACTTAAGTGTTTACTTTAGTGTTTAATTTAGTGTTTAGTTTAGTGTTTAGTTTAGTGTTTACTTAAGTGTTTACTTTAGTGTTTACTTTAGTGTTTACTTTAGCGTTTCCTTCAGTGTTTACTTCAGTGTTTACGTTAGCGTTTACTTTAGTGTTTACTTCAGTGTTTACTTCAGTGTTTACTTCAGTGTTTACTTTAGTGTTTACTTTAGTGTTTACTTCAGTGTTTACTTTAGCGTTTACTTTAGTGTTTACTTTAGTGTTTACTTTAGTGTTTACTTTAGAGTTTAAATTAGTGTTTACTTCAGTGTTTACTTTAGCGTTTCCTTCAGTGTTTACTTTAGAGTTTAATTTAGTGTTTACTTCAGTGTTTACTTTAGAGTTTAATTTAGTGTTTACTTCAGTGTTTACTTCAGTGTTTACTTCAGTGTTTACTTTAGAGTTTAATTTAGTGTTTACTTCAGTGTTTACTTTAGTGTTTAATTTAGTGTTTACTTCAGTGTTTCCTTCAGTGTTTACTTTAGTGTTTACTTTAGTGTTTACTTTAGCGTTTCCTTCAGTGTTTACTTTAGAGTTTACTTCAGTGTTTACTTTAGCGTTTACTTTAGTGTTTACTTCAGTGTTTACTTCAGTGTTTACTTTAGTGTTTACTTTAGTGTTTACTTTAGTGTTTACTTTAGTGTTTACTTCAGTGTTTACTTTAGTGTTTACTTTAGTGTTTACTTTAGTGTTTACTTTAGTGTTTACTTCAGTGTTTACTTTAGTGTTTACTTCAGTGTTTACTTTAGTGTTTACTTTAGAGTTTAATTTAGTGTTTAGTTTAGTGTTTAGTTTAGCGTTTCCTTCAGTGTTTACTTTAGTGTTTACTTTAGCGTTTACTTCAGTGTTTACTTTAGTGTTTACTTTAGCGTTTACTTCAGTGTTTACTTCAGTGTTTACTTCAGTGTTTACAGACCCGTACACGTTCGCTGTTCCATCTTAGACGCAAACGGTACGGAAGTGCTTCGGAAATGCTACTCAAATGATACGGAAATTCTACGCAAACGGTACGGAAATGCTACAGAAATGCTACGCGAACGGTACGGAAGTGCTACTCAAATGGTACGGAAATGCTACGGAAATGCTACACAAACGGTACGGAAATGCTACGGGTGACGCTTGCAAACGGTCGGTCACATTTACGGATTTTTATAAAAACGGATCCACATAATCACACATACAAACGAAACGAAATACCCATAATGCATTGGGAAACGTGTGCTGAAACCGAATGTGGAGATCCAGCGTGTACATATGCGTACGATTGTTTTTTAATGTTTGCTTTGCCATTAAGATAATGGTATGAGAGTGAAACAAACAGACATGCCTTAAAAGTAATTGGGAACAATATCAAATATCGGTAATATTGGAACATGTATTAAATTTTTCCGTCATAGAGACCTGACGTACGCTGACAGGTAGCCATGGACATCAGTCGGAACACCTCGGGTATTCTCTTCCGAGCTTGCCGGAGAGGCCCGATGTTGTCCGACTGGCTGGGGCATATGACCTTGATATTTTTATTTTATTTTATTTAATGTTAAATTTAGTCAGATTCATACATATTGATAAAAGTCTTGTTTTTTGTTTTGTAAATTTTTGAGACTGAGATTATTTACAAAATTCTGAGTTTATGCAGCTTATAAAAACATGAACTATTCGTTGCGTCAGATTTATTCCGTAAAATTTCCAACCGAACGTTTCGCGAACGCTTTGTAAATGACGCTAGTGCTACGGAAATGGTACGGTAGTGCGACGCAAATGCTACGGTAATGCTACGGTAGTGCGACACAAATGCTACGGTAATGCTACGGAAATGCTACGCAAACGGTACGGAAATGCTACGGTAATGGTACGGAAGTGCTACGGAAATGCTACGCAAACGGTACGCTTAAAGTGGAACAGCGAACGTGTACGGGTCTGTACTTTAGTGTTTACTTCAGTGTTTAATTTAGTGTTTACTTTAGTGTTTACTTTAGTGTTTACTTTAGCATTTCCTTCAGTGTTTACTTCAGTGTTTACTTTAGTGTTTACTTTAGTGTTTACTTTAGTGTTTACTTCAGTGTTTACTTTAGAGTTTACTTCAGTGTTTCCTTCAGTGTTTACTTTAGCGTTTCCTTCAGTGTTTACTTCAGTGTTTACTTTAGTGTTTACTTTAGAGTTTACTTCAGTGTTTACTTCAGTGTTTACTTTAGTGTTTACTTCAGTGTTTACTTTAGTGTTTACTTTAGTGTTTACTTTAGAGTTTAATTTAGCGTTTCCTTCAGTGTTTACTTCAGTGTTTACTTTAGCGTTTCCTTCAGTGTTTACTTCAGTGTTTACTTTAGTGTTTACTTTAGTGTTTACTTTAGAGTTTACTTCAGTGTTTCCTTCAGTGTTTACTTTAGTGTTTACTTTAGTGTTTACTTTAGCGTTTACTTTAGTGTTTACTTCAGTGTTTACTTCAGTGTTTAATTTAGTGTTTACTTCAGTGTTTACTTTAGTGTTTACTTTAGAGTTTACTTCAGTGTTTACTTTAGTGTTTACTTTAGCGTTTCCTTCAGTGTTTACTTTAGTGTTTACTTTAGTGTTTACTTTAGTGTTTACTTTAGTGTTTACTTTAGTGTTTACTTTAGTGTTTACTTCAGTGTTTCCTTCAGTGTTTACTTTAGCGTTTCCTTCAGTGTTTACTTCAGTGTTTACTTTAGTGTTTACTTTAGTGTTTACTTCAGTGTTTAATTTAGTGTTTACTTCAGTGTTTACTTTAGTGTTTACTTTAGTGTTTACTTTAGTGTTTACTTCAGTGTTTACTTCAGTGTTTACTTTAGTGTTTACTTCAGTGTTTACTTTAGTGTTTACTTTAGTGTTTACTTTAGAGTTTAATTTAGTGTTTACTTTAGTGTTTACTTCAGTGTTTACTTTAGCGTTTCCTTCAGTGTTTACTTCAGTGTTTACTTTAGTGTTTACTTTAGAGTTTAATTTAGTGTTTACTTCAGTGTTTACTTTAGTGTTTACTTCAGTGTTTAATTTAGTGTTTACTTTAGTGTTTACTTTAGTGTTTACTTCAGTGTTTACTTTACTTCAGTGTTTACTTTAGTGTTTACTTCAGTGTTTAATTTACTGTTTACTTGAGTGTTTACTTTAGCGTTTACTTCAGTGTTTACTTCAGTGTTTACTTTAGCGTTTCCTTCAGTGTTTACTTCAGTGTTTACTTTAGTGTTTACTTTAGAGTTTAATTTAGTGTTTACTTTAGTGTTTAATTTAGTGTTTACTTCAGTGTTTACTTTAGTGTTTACTTTAGCGTTTACTTAAGCACTGCTAAAGGACATCAAAACTTTAACAGTAATTTAATGTGCTGATAAAATCTTAATGCTGAACCACACTATCAAAGAGTAGTCGGTAAGTGTAGTTGATAGTGCACTTTCCTTTCTCCTAGTTGGCCGGGATTTAATTCCCTGGCTTGACGTGAAAAGGTATGGTCTTCTGTCCAACTACTTGGGTTTTCTCCAGATACTCGTTTCCTCCCACATTTGGATAATTTGGATAACTTGTTTCACAATTGTTGTAAAATAAATAAGGTTTATATAAAGTATCAAATCTAGGTCACTGTGACATATATATTCTGCTATACTGACTTCGGGGTTAGATTTAATATACCGGTATGTCAGAAGTCATACAGTTAGCTGGAAATCAAACATTTGGCTCTGTTAGATGCAATTAATTATTCCCATAAAATAGGTCACTGTAACTTACCCTGTTTATTTTGCTTCACCAACTGGTTAGATTTTTGTCCAGATTCATTTCGTTGGTTTTGATATATTCTTGTTAGTATTAACAAGGATGATATTTAATAAGACAGGAAGGGAAATTATAACAGGCTTAAGATACAGTGAAATATTTGTGAATCTCGTTGTAGAAAGAAATATTTATGCTGCATTCTTAATAAGGATATTAAGGAAGTGTTGTTATGGAGTGTTCATATAATGTTCTTATTAATTTTGTGACATGAAAGTTAAAATTTGTAATCTTTTTTTTTGGGTGTATCTAGGAAACAAATGGTTCCACTGTGGGAGAAAGCAGTTAAGTTCATTGAGGCGAACGAGTCAAGGATCCGAGTAGAGACTCAGACGATACAGGGCGAGGACTTCATTGTCTGGCGATGGTTGCCGGTATGTAGTGTAAGTTATCGGTGACAAAGATCACCACTGCCTGTAAACAAGGCTTTCATTGCCTACTTCACAGAGTGAAGAGCAGATTTCTGTTTATAGCATTTTATTCTCTGTATAATTCCTAATGTAATTTTGGATTACTGTAGGATCCTGTAATTCAGAAGTTTGGTAGAAATGATATAAATGTAAAATTTGTTTCGAACACAAATTAAAACAGTCTTTGGAAATTTATTTTTAGCTTTTAAAATCACAGGTGTCTCAACTTAAAATTTTGAGTTTTCAAAACAAACTCTGTATACATTTTTTTAAATAGGTACTGTTATGTTTCAATACCAACAATTTGCATGGAAAAGGACTTACAATAGCATTCAATAATATTTAATATTGACTTCATGTGATTCAATGCCTTTTAGGTATATTTGTAACTTGCACTTTCTTAAAAAGGCGAACATTTGAATAATTAAATCCCTTTCTCTTGGGTTACCAAAGGTAAAAAACATTACTCCTCTGTATAATCTATCCGGTTTTAAAACGTCAAAGGTCAATCAAAAAAAAAAAAAAATCTAAAACTTAACAATTGATTACCTCATTGTAACTTTTGTTCTGTATAGAAATTAAAATTTAGTGGGGAAAAAAAAGATTTTCTGTGAAAACGTTTTAATAGTTCTGGACTCTCTGAATGATACTTGTTCATAATCTAGATAATGATTTCTGTAATTTCTGGAAATATTTTACATTATTACATACCATATAATATGATATTTCCTTTTAAAATTTTGACAAAAAAAGAAAACTCCTATAATTCAAATCCTTGTTCATAAATTTCAAAAAGTTAATACAAAACAATTTTGTTGTTGCAGACAAATTCAAGCTGCGGAAAAGTTTGGCAAGGCCAAGGTACGTAAGTCGACAAATCCGTTAAAGTTGTAGACATAATGATGATATGTATCAGAAAAATAAAGTTGATACTGTTGCCATTTAGAACTGATATTTTAATGCTTCTTTATAAGGATCTCCTTATCACTGCTTAAACTAAAACTATGTGCTGGAAATGTAGTTAATTTTGACTTTACTCTAACTTTGATAAATAAGGGGACTATATACCTTACTGTAACAGCTATTGGTCGTATAGAGGAGTCGGGAGGCACCTGTATGAATAAATTACAGGTGGTGGGGGGTAAAACAAGATCTGCCTACTATTTCTAATCAAATCATATCCAATATTTGATGGGTTTTCTGAAAAAGTGCCTTACGCTTATCAAATGTTGTCCATTCAGGAACAGCTCAAAGACATTCATGTGAAATATTTAGACAACTTCAACAAAATGTGATCCAAAATAGTGTTTTCATAACTGTAAAAAAGTAAGTGTGGAGTTGATTGGGTTTACAACCCTGGACTTAATATTATACTTCATTTTAACTTATTGAGTGACCTTGTCAATAGTAGTGTCTTGGTTTATTGTGGTCAGTGGGAAGTTAAAGGGAGATAAATGTAGATAGAGAAAACCACAGAGCAGCAGGACAGAGCTCTAGGCTTGTGTCAGTTCATAAAGGCCAAATATACGTAACTTCAGGAAATTTTTCGGGATTCTGAAAAATTCTGGAAAAAAAATCCAGTTGATAACCATGCAAAAATGAGCCTTAAACGATGTAAACCTGAGCGGTAACTAACAAGAAATTCTTGTCAAAAAATTCCAAAGAATTGAAAATAATTCAGGTGGGGCCCACTTCAACAACAAGCCGAAGGTAGAAGAAAGTTCAAAATGGATGCGTGTTTACAAATATCGTGTTTCAACTGCTGCAGTACTGGTAACTGCGTAAGAATTCATCTTGGATATTGCTGATATCAGTTAATCTTTACTATATTTATAAATATAATAAGTTATTAGGCATAACTTTTGCTTGAAGTTTGCCGAAAGTTACATATATTGGGCCTTTAATCCATAAAGGCTGTATTGGTTGATTAACCTTAAGTTTGCATTGTGCAGACTACTGAGCCTGTAAACACAAGTGTTAAAGATACTTTCGCAGGCATCCAGTGGAAGCTCAATCATGTATAGGGATTACTTCATCACTGTCATATTTGTTATCTTTACACTACAGTTTCTATGGAATTACTCTTGATCAAAGCATAAAATTCCTGTTGTATCTTTAAGTATCATTTAACTTCTCAGTTTTAATCTTGAGCTGGTTAAAGATTCCAGCATTACATTTTTTGCACCAGAAGTGAATACTTGTACAATACCATCTGATTTTCACAAAACTTTCACCTTGTGGAACCAATTCCTTACTTAATGTTGCTGCCAGCATTCAATTTGATGTATGTCTTACAATTGTACCCTCAAAGTAAAGTTAATATCCGATTTCCCCAGCAATGAAGATAAGGTGGGGTTTGGGTATACTGAAATCCTATCTGTCTGGCCATCTGTTGGGTTAAAGGCCCAATATACGTAACTTCAGGAAATTTTTCGGGATATTGAAAAATTATGACAAAAAATCCAGTTGATAACCATGCAAAAATAAGCCTTAAACGAAGTAAACCTGAGTGGTAACTAACAAGAAACTCTTGACAAAAAAATCTAAAGAATTGAAAATAGTTCAGGTGGGGCCCACTTCAACAACAATCCGAAGGTAGAAGACAGCTAGAAATGGACGCGTGTTTACAAATACCGAGTTTCAACTGCTGCTGTATCGAAAACCGTGTAAAGAATTTATCTTGAATATTGCTGATATCATTTAATCCTAACTAAATCTATAAATATAATGAGTAATTAGGCTTGATTTTCGCTTCAAGTTTTGCCGAAAGTTACTTATATTGGGCCTTTAAGGTTTTAGGTATTAGAATAGTTCTTTTTGGGACAACTTCAGTTGGCTGCTTTGTTTTTCTGTTAGATTAAAGATTACCTTGGTATATTATTGTGAAGAAATAAGCTTGGATTGTGATTAACTTACCCTGGAGTAGGATTACTACACTGAAGGATGTTTGGCAAGATTCTCTTGATTGATTTGATCAATAATGCAGCAGAAAATATATATCAGGGTAGCATTCCTTCATCACTGCATATGAAACCATTATTCACCTCTTTTCCTTAAGAGTTATAATTTTACCATTTTGAATATTATTTCAGCTTTTGGAGAGAACAACGTAGCCGCAGGAAGCACTCTCCAGTATAGCCCAACTCCTTGTCTGAAGATCCGCAACATGTTTGATGCCGATGTGTAAGTTAAATTCAGTGATCGGAACCAGAATGAACTTACACAGCACTGTATAACAGGATATTTTTGCTACAGTTAAATAAGCTCACCTTGTCCGAAGTGCCAAATGAGCTTATGCAAATGGTGCATTGTCAGTCGATCTGTCCATCAACTTTTCATTTAAACGACTTATTCTGAAATTACCAAAAGGTCTTGAGACATGATATTTGGCGGCTAGCTTCCTTTGAAGGAGCTGAACAAAGTTTGCAAAAAATAACTTTGACCTTATTTCAAGGTCTTAGGGGTCAAATACATGTACATTTAAAGCCTTTAACTCTTTACCACTCATAAGCGTGTCTGGACGCCTGTCCGTTATTTCCACAGAAGCGTGTCTAGACGCATGCATCGTATTTACTCACAAGCGACCGAGAACGCATGGCCATGTTTTCTGCGGAAGCGTGTTTCCCCGTGTACCTATTTATAAACTAAATATCTCGGCCACTGTACATGACTGGGCTGAATGACGCATACCTGCGTGTAGCGCTGTGATTGGTCAATATAATTAGATACTTTTTATAGATCATCACCTTGACCTTGTGACGTAATTCAGTCAAGAAATCGCAAAATGTCAACTTGTGAAAGCGTGGCTAGAAACGTAATGGCGGCCGAGCCGGGAACGAATTCCAATGAGGAAATTTTCAACTACAGTCAAACCTGTCTATAAAGACCACTCAAGGGGAGACAGAAAAACGGTCACTATAGACAGGTTGCCTTTATAGACAGGTCGAGATTTTTGGACCAACCACTTTAATTGAAAATGTCACAAATTACTTGTCATTAAATAGGGCATTCAGTATAACATTTTCAGAAGTCAAACTTTTTGTTTTGAAATATATTCTTATAATATTATTTTTAGGTTTAAATCTATATTTTTCAAAAACATCTTAAAATGGTATGATGAATGCCCTATTAAATAATATTCATGTTCATTTTATTACATTTGTGAATTCTTGGTTGAGTTTGTTGTTCTTTTTCTAAAAAAAACGTCAAGTCGGAATGATTATGATAGCACCAACCAGGTGAGTCGGCATTTAAGGTTAATAAAACAAACACCTTTGAGGAGGAAACTTTGAAAACGTAACACAACAAGGCGAAGGTAGAAGACAGTTCAAAATGGACGTGTGTTTACAAATACCTTGTTTCAACTGCTGCTGTACCGATAACCGCGTAATAATTCATCTTGAATAATGCTGATATCAGTTAATTTTAACTAAATCTATAAATATAATAAGTTATTAGGCTTGATTTTTGCTCCAAGTTTTGCCGAATTTAAGTTACGTATATTGGGCCTTTAAGTATTGGCTTTGCATTTTACCGTGGGCCATATGACTGTTACTAGCTGCATCAATCACAAGGTACCTTGAACTCAGATTAGTTTGTTTACAGACACCACATGTAATTCTGATTAGCATACTGTAAACATACATATTTTCACTGTAATTAATCTTATTTTAGAATTTTTTGTGCTAAAAGAAGTGCGCTAAAATATGGTTGCGCTAATTGGAATTTTTATCTGCTTCTTATATACCAGGTAGTAACTACCACTGATGCGCAAATTTATCATTGCGCTAATATGCCAAAACCTGACAAAGTGCTAAAATTGGATTGCACCAAATTAATTATGTTATAGTATTTGTTACAATATTGTGAGTTGTACTGGTGTGTTTACAGGGAGACGGCAGACGACTGGGACGTGAATGTCCAGGATGCTGTACTAGAGAAGTGTAAGGGAATCACTGGTATCCTACATATCTTTGTGGACAGGGCCTCCAGTCAGGTTAGTACATATAGTCACCGGTATCCTACATATCTTTGTGGACAGGTTAGTAATTATATAGCCTTGTAGGGTTGTGTGTACATGTATTTATGATGTTTAGCCTCTATTGTAGGGTTGTGTGTACATGTTTTTATAATGTTTAGTGTCTTTGGTAGGGTCGTGTGTACATGTATATATAATGTTTACTTCTATTGTAGGGTTGTGTGTACATGAAGTGTAACAGTTGTGAGACGGCCTATCAGGTGTATCGCTCACTTCATGGCTGGTGGTTTGACGGTAAGTACACTCTGACCTGTTCAGTTTAGATGTATTTTACAAGTTTAAACAACTTGAATGAAATCTTAGATGAATCTGTTCCGGTGACGGGGATATCTCCAGCCAAGTGTAAGGGTTTGGCTGGTAGCATTAGACTTGCTAGGGCTTGAGATACCTTGTCCAAGAAATGAAAAGATGCTGTGAACCGTATACATCACGCTATCATGATATGTGCAATAAAAATGATGACTTTATAAATGTGAGTTGTGTTTACGCTACATAATAAGGTTGACCTTCCCTTAACTGTGTGTTGCATCATAACATGTGTCATCTGGAGGGAGTGGGGGGGGGGGGGGGGGGCAGAGCAATTAACCTTAACGAGAAATCTAGAACACATGCATGGTTCTCATTAAAAGCCGGTTGCCGGCAAAAGTAGCCTGTTATTCACCAACTTTGAACCGGCTATTTTTTCAGAATTTTATATATGTCAACATTACAGAATGTGAAAATTCAACCAGCTATTCTTTTGAAGTCAACCAATTATTGCAAAACTTAGTGAGAACCCTGGAACAGGTAAAAGGGGAGATAAAACTGTGAATGACATGAGAAATACGGATTCATCGACGTAAGCTATATGCCTAAGAATATCTTAATCCGTTGATTCTAGTACACACAGGATAAGGGACATCACTGCTCAAGTTATTGTATTATACCTTTGAAGGATTTTTTTTTCATGTATAAAATACAAAATTATGACATGTATAACACTCTTACACAGCAATCATATGATAAATTGTTTTATCACATAACTGACCCGTTCAGTCATGTCATACGGCCATGTCATAAAAATGGTATTACACATGTGTAATAACACTATAGTGACGTCATAAACAAATGACGTCACATGATTGCCTCGGTAATGAAAATTGTGCTGTCACAGAAGAAATTTGCCTTTCTTATAGAGAATTAATTTAAGAGTTTTTGTATTTTCTTATAAATATAATAAGTTATGTCATAAATAGAATCTCACACTCGTTTCAATGTAATATGGAATTTATTAAACTTGTTAAATAATTTAATATGTCACTCGCCTTAAGGCTCGTGACATATTGAATAATCTAACTTTTTTAATAAATTCCATATTACATTGACACGAGTGTGAGATCCTCTATATACGAACTTAATAGAGAAATGTTGACCTCGGAGAGTAAAACTGAATATCAATATTACTCCAACCAGTTTCATTTATAAAAATTATTGACCTTAATTGATAAATATATTTTCATCAGAATATTATAGCTTGTTTTTGTAGTACTTGTATAGCATTATTTACCGGATTATCTACACTATTGCATTTCATCAGTTTTTGCTAAAATCGCTGATTAATAATTGTGTTCTTTCTTATCTACAGGTCGCCTTGTGACGGTGAAATATCTTCGCCTGGAGCTTTATCATGATCGCTTTCCCAACTCCAAGAAAAATACAAAGCCCCTGCTGCCTTCGAATAACAGCATGGCGTCTCTATCCCATCCCTACCATCGCTCATTGCTCGAGATGACATAAGCTCATAAGTGCTCTGTGGTGCTATATCATCTTGTACATATATGTCTTATTTGTTTCTACAAATCAATATTGTTTGTCATACTAAGATTAATGAAGGATCAAGTGATAAAAAATTGTACATTGTACATTAGTAGTGCCTTGTATGTTATAAGATTCAGAGAAGAGAAGAATTAACAGTGCATGTATAAGTTTGTGAAATATGTATAATCTGCTATGCGATTGTTTTGCCATTATATTTATCATTGAGTAGTGACATTGAGGGCGGCACAATTTCAACCGTTTTAAAATGGATGCTTTATCAACAAGATATTCAAATTTCAAGACATCATTTAGAGGTATTTTGGGTTTGGGAGGGGAGAAATGTTTTATAATATCTTCTGAATGGTTTGCTGCAGCATTGCTTGTGTGAATAAAAGAAAAATTGGGTTTAAGCAAGTTTTGGAATAAGCTTAAGAGTCATAAGTTTGGTATGAAGATTGTTTTAAGTGCAAATATGAATTGAAAACGTAGTTTGTGAGCTTTTGAAAATGTCTGTTTCCTTTTGTCAAGGAAAGAATGAAATTTCTGGTGTAAAACATGAAAACTTGCTATCACTATTTTGAACATACTAAAGTCAGTTAGATATCTGTACCAAGTATGAACAAACAGAATAGAACTAACAATGACTTTGTGATACTTGTTAATAACCTGTTATCTATACAACTGAAACTCTGCAGAGCAAGTGTTAAATGAATCGATATGGCAAGTAAAAATCTGTAAAATTGATGGATACTTTTCAATTCATCAACAATTGGTTTCAGTAAAAGTAGTATTCACTATTAAATTCCTTTTTGTATGTTACTTTATTTGATACTAATGTAAACAAAATAAAAAAAATTATTTTGAGATTCTATTAATTTAAAAACTTCCCATATAAACAAATTATATGTGACAATACAAACACCATCCTGCTTTCAGGATACCTAATCCCCATCGTTCGCGCAGACTTTGAAAATATTTGCAGTCCCATATACTACTCGTGTTATGGTTACATATAAAAGTTGTCCGACATGATTATTATAAGAAGGTTTTTATATCAACAATGTTGCACGTGTCCCATCATTTTTAAATTGTAATGATAAATCTCCCAGCAGAGATGATTATTTGAAATGTGTCCTCCCTTTATGACATGGAGACTATTTAAGGGTGTATGATATCTTGCATCATGTCACTATAGCTGTTTTTCTTTAAGTGGTTGAACCGGTCAGACCCAAGTTGTTATAACCTTATAAGGCTGAACCTGGTAATCTGATGTTGCTTTCAGGCGAGCCTTGATTAAGCAGTTCATGGCCTGTATAAACATTTCCAGGTCCATCAGGAATTCAACCAGAAAATGTTACATTTAAAAGCAGACAAACTGGTTGTTCCGCATAAACGATATCAAGAGTTTTCTCCCTTTATACCAAATATTTTGTGATAATTTGAAATTATTGTGTTATTCATTGGACGTTACAAATAATTGTTCTTACTTATTCATCATAATTTAAAGAAAGCGTATTTTGTGTGTTTCTTTTATAGTGTTGAGCTCTATTGGTTCGGAGATTAATATCACAGTAAGTTAAGGTAGCATGGACCCTCATATACCACGTATTGACGGAGGAAGTTTTGGCCAGTCACAAGTACTCCTTGGTACTTTGTAGTTATTTGATTCTCATATTAAGGTCTGTGTGCGTGCTAGCTTCTATTAATTCCTTTGTGTAGAATATTTTTATGACGTTTAAAGCATTGTGGATTATAATACATGTGATTGTCGTCCAAAGTGTATATATAATTTTGTTGTGCATTGTGGTGTACAGAGAATGACACAGTTAGGGCATCATCCGTTGTTTATGATGACCGACTGAAAATGGTTGGTTCATTTCCTTGTTTAATCTATATTACACATATATATATATATATACATTATATATATTATTTTTGTTAGGAAGTTGATGTGAACGTAGTCCTGTAGAGAAACATTTAATTTGTAAATACTTGAGACTGTTTCCAGTCCAGGTTCCACCATTATATGGAGGAAAGGTATAGATAATTTTCTGTGGCTGTGTTAACTTTCCAAATGGAAAATGTGAAATATTTGACATAGAATCCATCGCCTGTCTGTTTCAATTGTTGCCGCCCATTCCCAGATGATATCTCGCTTTGAAATTAATAGCTTTGATAACACAAGTGTTTTTGAGACAAAAGATGATTTGGTTATCAAATGCTGTGCATGACGATCATTGATTTAATCGTTTCATTTCCTTCAGTAAACAGCAATATAGAGTCTGCTGTAAAAATTAAACCCCACATGAAGTATTTCTTAATTACCTTTGTAGAACTAATGATCTTTGAATCTGTTTTTGCCAGTATTTTATTAATTTTTTGTTCAATTTATAAGGAAGTTTACCATGTTATTAATTATTACACCCTGTCTTAATTTTTACCATTAATACATGTCGGTTTCCCACCTCCTGTCAGTTGTCATTTACTGAACAAGTCGTGCAGACTCTTTTCCTCAGTAATCCGATCATAAGATTGGATACATTAAACGTTCATGTAGTATGATTAACCATGTCTAAAAGTATATTATACTCAGCAAGATGTTATGAATTTCCTAAATAACACTAGACAAGGTGTTTTCTATTGTAACGGGTGAAAGGGCGCCCACTGACTGCTTTAGATGCTCTCTTGAGCAAATCCAAAAGTTCTACTCACTGGAAAAAAACAAGCTTGCCTTACAAGCAAACCACATTCTTTTTTTTTTTGTTGTGGCTACTTCAATGATAGCAGGCTTATTTTTGGTGATCACTTTGTTATTCGACTCATCTTTGTAAACAAAATTTATAGGAATACCGGAAAAGCTTTATTTGCCCGTAGTAATGTGTAGTTGGTATTGGAGTACAGGTATAAAATCGTAATATGCGTGGATATCCTTTCAAATTTGTTGTATATATCTGGTTCAGTAACAAACCTGAACACCAGCAAACATTTCATGTATATACAATACTTATTGATTTCCCTCAAAAGTCAATACTAATATGGTGGTTTGTTTGCAGTTTCTGTTAAATACTTAGCAGGTGAAAAATTATAACAAAATCTGTTCATACACATATATCCAGAGCATAGGATGATATAGTCCGAAGGGTTCTGACTCTCTGACCCGCTAAATATTTTGACGATGGGCGGCTGCGAGAGTCAGAATTCCTCCTTAGTTAAAAAGTGGAAATTTTACAAACCCGTGCACAGGTCACTGTTCAAGCTGTGTTTTATAATATAAAACATTTTTGATCACATGTTAATTAAAT
The DNA here is from genome assembly GCA_947623455.1 of Mimachlamys varia. Taxonomy (NCBI): domain Eukaryota; kingdom Metazoa; phylum Mollusca; class Bivalvia; order Pectinida; family Pectinidae; genus Mimachlamys; species Mimachlamys varia. The sequence goes on from OX392534.1 coordinate 21,235,967, forward strand.
AGCAATGGAAAGAACAGATATTTTTCTACTAACCTACACATTTAATCAAGTCACAGGAGGTCGTAAACTAACTGTTGCCACACATTTCTAAAAAATAACCAGTTTCCTGACATCTGTTTGAAAATGGCTGCGCATCGCGAGATCCCGCGCGAGAATTTCATTCGACCTTAGGTATATTTGATCACGTGACATGAGGCGGCGGCCATTTTCAAACGTCGTCAAAATATTTAGCGGGTCAGAGAGTCGGAACCCTTCGGACTAAGGATGATATTTTCATTTGTTTAAAATTGTTTAAACTTGCCAGTCTCAATATTTGAAACAAGAAACTGTGCTTGAAGATTAAAGAGTTCTGTAATCCTGTGGTCAGTTTGTGATCCAGATAATTAAGATTTATACCAGGTATGTACAGAAACTCGGAGGGAAGAAGGGGAGGGGAAATTCACATATTCAAATAAAGGACTGGTGCATGCCATATTGTAACTTGTAAAACAAGTGAATATTATTCAGCCATTTACGTTTATTTACATGTTCCTAAAGGAACGCATCATATAAATAATTTCCATCATTTAACAGCAATATATAGTAGCATCTTGGTGCAAATTTTCAACAAATTCATTAGAGAAAATCGTTCAATATTATCATCTCATAAAAGATTCTTGTAGAACAACATTGTTGTACTGATACAGAGGCACAGTCGATTGTATTACTTGTCCAGGTTGTCCTGTTAGGAAAGGTTACATTTTTGTATATATATATCCTGAAGGTATAAAATAAAAAGATATTTTAATCCAAAATGATATTTGCTTCTTGTTAATGTCATTTTTAGCTCACCTGGTCCAAAGGACCAAGTGAGCATATGCGATGGTGCATCGTCAATCTTTAAAAAACTTCTTCTGTCAGGTACAAAAATAGGAAGCTACACGGTACTCACCACAAAATGAGGATTAAAACTTGCGTATTACATAGGGTCGAGCATCCTTTGACCAAGAAATTTTCCAATAATTTGCACATGTTCCCAACATGGCCATTACGGGCTGCAAGAGTCAAATGCAGGACCAAAGACTAATATATACTTTAAGCAGAGTTGCCTTGGACTTGTACTTCTTGTTTTCTGCTGCCAGTAGGAGACTCCTATCGTTCTACGATTGAACACTTGTTTATCTTGTCTTACCTTTGACATTACCTCGAACATCCATCTGGCATCATCTTGAGGTATTCTCATGATCCATAAGGCCTAGCATATTGATGCCTGGTCCTGAAATTGCTTTATTGGAGGGCCATTTATTTTGTTCAAAATTTCAAAAATCCTGGGTCAAATTGAGTTCATAGCATCCTAACCAGAAATAAGCTTTTGTTAAAAAATCATCTCTCTCCTTGGCCTGACGAACAAGTAAGCAAGCTTGTCTAATTGCCGTTTCAAACAAAAAGTGAAGGTCACAGTGATCTAAATATAGCACTTCTTTTATAGGTCATGTACGAAGTATTAAACCATTTCTTCTAAAAGTCTATGAGGCCTTAAGTTTTATTCAGTCTCTAGATTGTAAGAACTGTATGTTTATCAATTTTCTTTTCAATACAAAGTGAGCATGCAGGCAATACCTCCCACCCCCACAAAGTGGTCAACGGCGATCTTTGACCATAACGTTGACCGATGACCACAAAAATCTAATAAGGCATAGAAATTCATCGTGTGATGGTATAGTGTGAATATGAACCAGATCTGACTAGGGGTATTTCAAGATATCTTGTACAAAAACATTTTATCCTAAAATAAGTCATTAGTGACCTTTGACTTTTAACATTGACAGATGACCACCAAAATCTTATCAGGTGTTGACCCTCTTCATGTGATGCTATGGTGCGAATATAAATCAAATCTGACCAGGAGTTTTAAAGATACATGTGTATGTTGTACATGAGGTCTGGTCGGATGAACAGATGTACGCACGGACAAAGTGATTACTATATATACCCCCTTACCTCAGTCGGGGGTATACTGAATTACCTTAACCATTTAAGATGTTTTTACATCAAGTAGAATGTTTAAAATTTCCGACAGAAATCCCAAAAGATATCCAAGATACCCTAGCTGGTATGTAGGCCTATTATAATTAAATTTGGTGTTGTTAAAATATGTCTAACCTTGAGATACTCTGAAGGTCACAAGTGCTAGCTGCGGCTTGCTGACACGACTAGTATTGCATGAATAACAGATAAGCAGACATTCCTATTAGAAATGTTTACTGGTTTTAACCGTACATTTTAGCACAACCTATTTAATTAGCCAAGTGAGGCACAAAAAAAAAAGGTAAAGAAAACAAAATTCTGAATGACATTTTGATTTTTGAAATATTCATTTATGATGTTGAAAACTTAAACGGATAAATAACAAAACTGATATACATTAAACCAAAGGCTAAAATGCTTTCTTCTAAATACCATACTTTTTCACAATTCTGACATTTCTCACTGGTTTCAAAGTAATTTTCAAAGCATACAGTACTGTAATGTATTATATAATTATACAGTATTTCTGATATGTTTATGAATACTGTTTGGTATTGTTAGTATTCTATTGCGAATGAAAATAATTTACTGCTATCAATGTATATGATATACATAATTACCTAATCATTTCTTACTCATTTTAAAGCAAAGATGTACAAAGCAACTACAGTCAAACTTTGATGTATCAAACTTATAGCAGGACCATTATGAAAATTTCGACACGCTGGTACTTCCACTCGTGAATATTGAACATGGAACATCAAGATCGTCTGCATAAATAAGACCATGAGAAATTTGAATCATTGAAGTTTGACTGTATTCATAAACTAGACTGTCATCATTGTCATCAATAACTGTTGAGTATTCATAACATGTGAGAGGGGGGCGGGGGGGGGACACACGAAAAATCAGTTAAAAGTAATTGCCATCTATACATTACATTTCAAAGGCAAAGAAAGCTTATCGTATATCTACTACCGGTAAAAACACATACGCAAACAAACATACATACATCAAACTATTCTGATTTAATTAACTAAAATCACTTCGGGTTGGAAATCAATACATAAATATTTCAGAATACAGTACACCAGAAATATAAATTGCATATCAATCTGAATCTACAATACTGGGTATGTGGATCCAGTTTGACAAGCAATCCGAGATTCTTTGATGCCTCTTCTCATAAAGACAATAGCAGAGACCTTATCTAGTACCATCCCATCTACTTTCTGTTTGTTTATTCATAGCATCTGTATACATAATTTGTTTATCCGTTCATTTTCATAAATGTTAACTCACTTGGAAGCTGTGTCATCTGATATATATTGATCTAACTCATTTCACCCTGAAGTTTCAACACGAACTATTCCTAACTCCAAATTGGAGAAGTTCATCAACAGCCAGGGTCATTTAAGGACATGTCAGATTTTTGTAGATGAAGGAAAGCTGGAGTACCCGGAGAAAAACCACTGAAGTACGATCAGTACCTGCCAACTGCCCCACGTGGGTTTTCAAACTTGTAACCTAGAGGTGGAGGGCTAGTGGTAGAATGTCGGGAAACTTTAACCACTTGGCCACCATCGCCCCTAGGAGGAGTTCCTATGTGTTATCGGGAGTAAATGAGTCAAGTGTGACATTTCCTCAACTCTGAGATAAACAGAACTGTTTAATCTCAAAGAAAAGATTCATGCAAGGTAACAGCAAAATTAAATTTTGAGGACAAATATCACATCTATTTAAATCTTCTTTCTTTTACCATCTCTTTATAGCGAACATTATTTCCAAAGATCTTTTAATTTTCCCTTATCAATTCTTTAAGGCGCTTCTCTCAATGATCCAATCCCTCTAAAACATCCAACATTTTACTGGGTCCCATACACATATCCTGGTTGTAACAGTTCAGATGGCACAGACACACTAGGAACAAACTGTATTAAAGCATATCTCCAAAATGCAGCTTTAGAGAATAAATATTAAACGGAATATCGAGAATAATCTGTCCTTTCACACATCTGCCATTTCATATTTCAAAATTAGCATTGGAATTAGAATTATTTTATAAAGACATACACAATAGTCAGCACGTAAGTTTGTGTGAGGTATGTTGTGATCCCTTGATCTACACGCCCAGAATGTTTCTGTGTCTGTCGTTTTCTGTCTGCTTCAACTGTTTCAACCGGTTAAACCGGATATTTGACAGGGGCCCTTAACAAATGTTGGCAGTATAACAAGGTTTTACTGGGTTTTTTTTTCTTTTTTCTTTTTTTGCAATTTCTTAAATTCAGTCAGTAGAATAAATATTTTCCTGTCTTAAAAGAGATTTAATTGGATTACTATTTAAACCACTATCAGAAATTTCATGATATGTAAATGATTTTCATCGTGAAAGAAATCAACTATTCTGAGCATTGCACTATGTGTTAATGAAAAGCATTAGTATTTGTATACATCCCATTAAATAATAATCCCAAAATGTCACAGAAACATCAGATTACACCTAACTATAACCTTAAATGCAAACATTTTCCTTTTACAAATTCCATGTAATACTTTTTTTTTATTTTACATGTACATCTAAGAGTTCATATTTAAACAGACCAGCACTTGTTTCTACAGAAATTCACAGTAGTCTCTAGAAGTTTTTTTTAAAATTGTCCAGTGGAAATGAATATCAAGGAATATTCAGCACTTTTTTTACACATTTGATGATGTTAGGTGTCTGTGGTAGAGCAGCAGCCTCGAGAGATTTGGCGTAAGGCATGGGTACATCTGCTCCCGTCACACGTAGTACAGGGGCATCCAGATAGTTAAAGGCCGGACCTGGAGGAATAATATCAGTTTTATAGACACTGAATTTATCATTTCCCAAATGTCCATTTAATTTGTATCAAGTATCAAATTTAACTGCATGTTGAATATTTATCAAAGTTTTGCTTTTATAATATACACAAATAATGCATGTATTAACAACCCCTAAATGTTTTCAATACTGACTGATACCTTTGTCATGCTATGACTGTTTTTTTAAATACTGATGCTAGTTAATATTGCACACTGAAATCATTACTTAAATGTCGACTGAAATCATATTAAATATTTCATGAAATGTGTTTCTAAATTCATCAAAGATCTTCAACAGATCAATCCTCATGTACATTCAATATTTCAAATTTTGTTTTCTTGTTGTAAAATTATAAATGCTTGACAGGAAAGGGAATTTCATATTTTTTGTTTCTTTATCAGCACAAGAGGTTTTAGATATTATATAAATTATCCGGTATTCTTCTGGTGACAATAGTATAGGACAATTAGTCTCAGAACAACATTTGCGTTTTTCACTCTTCATAACTTCTTGAAGTTAAAAAGCTATAAAATAATCATTTATTTTCAAGAACAAAGAAAGTTGCTTTGGAGATGTTTTCTTTCAATTATATCAATTAAATATCCCAGTGCAATGTATTGAAGCTGTTACCAAACATGGATCAATAGTCTATGAGTTAACATTGTAAGGGCCCAGACCAAGGTAACACAACATCAAAACATACAATATATGAGACTTACTCTCCACAATTGTGGCACAGATTTCCGAGCCGATGCCACACTGTGGCCACCCTCCCTCTACTGTTATACAGTGGTTGGTCTTCATCACAGATTTTAAGATTGCCTGAGTATCCATTGGACGTAGTGTTCTCAGATTGATCACCTGTTTAAAAACAATTCACATAATCAATGTGACAGTGACTACAGTCTGAACAGGCATTACATATGTATGTTTTCACATGAAATCATGCTGAAATGGTGTTAAAAAGTAAATTTTACCTGAAAAATTTCATGTTTCACGTTTACTTAGTTATTTTTCTAAATACTTAATTGATGGTATGGTTTCACATGAATTTCCGGTAAAATTATGATTTAGTTGACTTTTATATGCATATTTTTTCTTTCAATTTTCAAATAAATATCATGTGAATTTCATGTAGAATTATGATTAAGGTGTTTTTTACATGCCTACATTTTCCTTCAAATTTCATGTGAATTTCACTTGAAGGATTCTCCACGTAAAATTCATGTGAAGAAACATTGGCAGTGTAACACCACGCTAACGTCTACCTTAATTAACTATTCAACAGAAACTTCAACCTTAAAGAATTCATCCTATACAATATCATTAGGTGTTTTAATCATGCAATGTTTGCATGAAAATGATCAATACAAATTATCACAACTGCCTAGAGTAAGATTGTCTTACATTTATATACTGGTAGCTATTATAAAATGGCATACTGGTAGCTATTATAAAATGGCAAAGAGCAAATATGGTTCTGAACACTTGACCTTTGACCTTCCAAAAAAACGCTAGATTACATTACCTCACACTCGACCCCTTGACCTTCCATCTCCTTGGCAGCATCCAGACAAAGTCCTACGTACTTGGAATGGGTTACCAGGGTGACATGTTTACCTGTAATACATGGGATTTACTAAGTTACTAAGTCAGACTTTGTTGTTCTGTAAATCCCCTGTCAACCTAGAGGATCTACTGTAAAGCTGGCAAATTTGCCCTCTCTAAATCACCCCCCCCCCACCCCCCCCCCACCCCCCCCCCACCCCCCCCTACCACCACCTTTCGCGAAAAAGTAGAAAGGGAAAATTTAAGACAAGGCAAATATTTTTCCAAACATAGGCTTGCGTCTGATGTTACATGTATAATATATAATTTTTCTCCATTTGAGAGGGAAAATTCAGACGAAGCGTCTTTAGCAAATTCACATCTTTTGCATGAGAGGGTGAAATATAAGATTGGGCAAAAACTTCCCTTTTATAGTATTAAAATGCATTGACTTATTACAAATTGTTGATTTAACAAACATTATCCTTTTAAATACATCATCTCCAGCCTTGACAATCAATACAATTATTTATCATGTTTTTTTAGATGACTTTTAAGGCTATACAGACATGTAAAATAATCTCCTTTATAAATTCAGTAGATTGATCCATTACCTTCTCTTTCAATTTTAGCCTTGCCAATCGGAAGCACAAATTCGTCAGATAATGCTTCGTCTGACATTTCAAAGGCAGTACCATACAGAAGTTCATTTTCCAGGAAGACAACTGGAAGAAAGCAAACACAGGAATATTAGGACTTTTTTTTTATCAACATGTTATATTATATACAGCCGAGAGCAAATTCTCATAACCGAACAGTTTAAAAGATGATTTACATAAAAAGTCATTCAGTTCATTCCATATCAAAGCAAGTAGTTCAGCAAGTACTAATATTAAGTTTACAAGATTCTTAAGTCACAAGTAGTCTTAAAGGCCCAATATACGTAACTTCAGGAAAGTTTTCGTGATTCTGAAAAATTATGAAAAAAAAATCCAGTTGATAACCATGCAAAAATAAGCCTAAAACGACGTCAACCTGAGCAGTTACTAACAAGAAACACTTGACAGAAAAAATCCAAAGAATTGAAAATAATTCAGGTTGGACCCATTTCAACAACAAGCCGACAGTTCAAAATGGATGCGCGTTTACAAATACCGAGTTTCAATTGCTGCTGTACCGAGTAAGAATCATCTTGAACATTGCTGATATCAGTTAATCTGAACTAAATCTATAATAATACCCTTTTAATATTGGCATTTGGCTTAAGTTTTTCTATAACATAACAGGGATCTTTATCTCTCATATCGGACAAGCCTGGCTACCTGGATTGGGATCCCTGATGGAAGCTTTCAGCAGTCCTTTACAGTCCTCTGAGGAGTAAGGGGAGATAACTTTGAGTCCCGGACAGCTACTGTACCAGGCTCCGAAGCACTGTGAATGTTGGGCGGCCACACCGGCAGCTGCTCCGTTTGGTCCACGAAACACAATCGGCACAGGAACCTACGATGTTGTTATGTTCAGAAAGCTGTTCAGATCATGTTATTAAACCCAAAACAAATATCATGTTTAACCTATAAATAAGCACAGTGTACACTTTAATACAAAACCATGTAAAGGTTTCGCTTAAAACAAATAGGAAAACAATTTATTTGAAATCTTAAAAATAAAATGTGATTTTTATTTCTCTTGAATAAAATCTTTACTAAAAATTCTTAAGATTTTATTGGTAGATCAGCGAGGCAAGGAATATTTGTATAACTTTTAATTCGCACACCCATACTTTCCTTGGGTGCAAGTGCTTTATTAGGTTGAACACAGTAAATAGTAAAAATTTTAATAAAAGAGATCAAATCAAAACTCTCAAAAGTTTCAACTTGCTTATTGTGATAAAGTAACTCATGTACATGTATAGATAAACTGAAACTTTTTTTCTAGAAAAAAAAGAATATTTTGAAATTTGGGACAATATGTATATTTGTATTATCATTATTTCTATTCAGTTATAGCTAGAAACATCAAACCAAACATATTTTGGATTTATTTCCTTATATATTGCAGAAAAGAGCATAGCTGAATCACATGAGAATGGGATGAAATATCCACAATATAATTAAAATCTCACATGTAATAAGATTAGAAAAAGTGATAAAGTTAGTGCCGTCGCTGGGGCTCAAACCCACAACCCTTGGCTCTCCAGCCCCATGCTCTACCGACCTCAGCTAAAGGGAATTTCCCTACAGCTCACACTTGTAAGGCAACCTAATCAATGCACATCTTTTCCAACATAAACGCAGGAAAGTGCTATACATAATGCATGTCAATATGTTTCTGCAGCTTCTGTTACCGATATTTAATTTTATTTGCGGCCTTGTCAAAAGAATTCTGTACAAAAACAGTAAACTTACGGCTCCAGCTGACATGTAGTGGGTTTTAGCTGCCGAGTTGATCACCTGTAAAATAAATATGTTGTGCAAAATATAGTGATAAATATACCGTGTCAGGGGTAGAATCTAACTTTTTATAGCAACTCGCATTTTGTGGCGAATAGGTTAAATTTTAATTTGCCAAATTAGAAACTTGCTTGCTATGTTGAAGTGCATAATGAAAGCACTACGATGCATTCTGAATCAGTCTAACTAACAATTTAATTCAGAAAATTGACTTTACTTTGTCAAGATATAAATGTAAAATATAACAGTTAATGTATTGTGATCAAATAACCTTTTAGAACATTGCACTTTTTTGTGTGTTTATGTGTGCTTTCGTTTCACGATTCGCTTTACTATTTCGATGACGTTTTCTGATATGTTTACAGATTGGAATAATATATTCACCTTTCAAAAGGCATTATACCCACATGCCGAAAATTGCAAGTACAATAATTTTTCGTGATTTCAGAAATCAACTTGCATTTGGCAAGTGCGCAAGTGTTAAATTCAAACCCTGCGTGTATTACAGTGAAGGACAAAGATTTTTTCTAAATTTGGAAATTTTGAGTAAATTAACTGTATTAAAATTAATCATGATACAAAGCAAAATTACATATTTAATATGTAAAACTTTAAACATTAGTGATCACTCGACTTTTTTGTGTGAAAACATTTTACGATGATGGTAATTAAAAATAACATCATGTGACCTTACCTGATCAATAGCTTGCATGGAGAAGTTGAAAGTCATGAACTCACATATAGGTTTAAGTCCGGCCTGTCACGAAAGATAACAAAATGAGTATGTTTCAGGGTTTTGGAGAAGGTCATATAAAGCCAGTATCTGGTGTCATTTCACTGAATCGTCATAATAAGTTAACTGTATGTAGCTGCATGAGGTCTTAGCTTGTCCTATATCAGAGATGAAAGTGGACTTAGAGCCAAAAGGCTGAACATTAGGTTATTTAATCTTTTCAATGGGAAAAATTAAAAGTTTACATTACACTGAAATTCTCAAAAAGGCTGAAATCAGCCAATTGGCTGAACATTTTCATCTGTGCATCGTGCTATATATATATATATATATATATATACATGTATCAAACAATGATCTACCTGGTAATAAGCCATAGCTATTATGAGACAGCCTTAAAGAAAGAGTATTTTAAGGGCTACCACTAGACCACCGTGCCTCCAATATATGCCCTTTAATAAATAGCTATGGTCATTTTTAAAAGATGTACCAGATTTTGGTGATGGAAGAAAACCACAGCACCCAAAAATGACCAGTCTCGCCTGCGGCTATCACTTAATTGATATTATATGGACATGTGTATTTATGCACTAAACTCTCAAAATACCTACCATAGCAGCACCTACAGCAATGCCTGCAAACCCCATCTGTAACACAATAGGTAATACAGTCAGATATACAGTACGAGTTCTCCTCCGTTAATTAACAGGGATAGTAAGATAAAAGCACAGCATTGAAACAGACAGCCTAAGTCACATTGACGTATCTCTGTTAAAATGGTTCAAGTGACAACTGTGACATCTTAAGTCACATTCTTTTATACCTGTTAACATTGTTCACGTGACGCAGAAATATTCTGCTTTACCTGGTAAATGCAATTGCAGATTTTCATTACAAACAGATGTTCATTATGATAATACAAATAGAATTTCAAGAATAACATGTCCTTATTTCATGAAAAAAAAAAATATCATATAACTCTCCTAAAAATCCATGGTAAATTGGCCTTATACTAAAAAGAAACCAGGCAAATTAGCAATATTCAGATTGTGGTTTTTCATCGGTCACATCTGGACCCCTGATGATGTCTACAGAGAATTATCCATCATGAAATTTACTGATCCAGAAAGAGATCAGATTTCTAAAATTCAAAGTTGGCAAATCGAGAAAAAAAATAAATAAATCTTCCGGAAATAACAAATAAAGGCCAAGAGTAACATAATTGTGCGACATGTTTCTGGTTTCCCAGCTGGAGGGCTACTTCCAGACAATAAAAATAAAAGGCAATGTGTAGCAAGGGGAAGCAACTCTGCTTATGCAGGGCATGTGTTACCATTCAACTTTCAAGAGCTTCACTCTGGGGCCTACTGCGCCTGAGAGCTACACTATTATCAGTGATCAATCTACGTGAAAATGAATTGTAAATTGATCGCTGTATTATTACGGTAAATGAAGAAAAGAAGTAAACTGACCTCTGTAATAGGAGTATCTATTACACGGGAGTCTCCATATTTTTTCCACAAATTCTTGGTGACCTGAAAAAAGATAGCATTTTCTGTTGACATAGCAACCACTTCAACAATGGAAACCAAATAGAAATAAATATATAAACCTGCATAAATACTTAAAAAAAAAGTATGGTGTGTTTAAAGATTAATGGCTGGGCCTAAGGCAAGACAAAAAAGTACAATTTTCCAGAAGCGTGTTGGAATAACTTCCGATCCATGTAAAGAGTAGTAGAAATAATAACGTTCTATCAGTATTTCATCAGGGCCTGGCAAAAACTTTCGTTAGCAGTCCTCGGTCAGACCAGTTGATCGGTAAAAATACTCATCTCAGATCTGACAATTATCAGGTATACTGCACTTGTCCAGAATATCAATAATTTTGGTAAATCCTAACGCCGATGGATCATCATCTTTAATCTAGCACAGGGAATGTTAATCATGCAAATCCTTTCAGGGAAATGATACAAATCTTGAAATTTATGTTTAAATTAAACGGAAAGCAAAATATCATTAAATCTGACTTGATAAATTAGGCTCAACAGATGACTAGGAATTGAAAATGATTTAGTATAGCTGCATATGAATGTAGGAAATTTTTAACTTAATTGTATATTTTTGTTTTATCTAAATCTAACATATAGATGAATTTTAACAATATAACTTTTAGTCAATGTCTATTGGGCCCAAATTAAAATATTGGTTATTTCCCTTTCCCCTATCAACTCAAAAAAATCTTGCCTACATACTCAATACTCCATGACATCAGGAACTTTTTTTCTTTTGCCAGAATTATTGTTAAAGTCATTGTCAGTTAATCATACTGTAATCAATAAACCAAACCTTTTTCAACTGCTGCTGTACCGGTGGCCACGTAGGAATTCATCTTGGATATTGCAGCAATGCTGATATCAGTTAATCTTAACTAAATCTATAACTATAATACTGTAAGTTATTAGGCTTAATTTTCTCTTCAAGTTTTGCCGAAAGTTACTTATACTGGGCCTTTAAATTGAGAAGTAGAAGATGATATTTTGTGGTCTTCTGCTAACACACATACTATACCTACTTTGTAAGCTCCGTCATACTCGGCCACTTCCTCTCCAAGCACAAACACAGTGTCATCCTTCTGAATTTCCTCGTCTATAGCAGAGTTCAGGGCATCCCTCACTGTCATCTGAAAATATTTATTACCCGGTAGTAGAAAATAGAATTTTATTTGAAAATCATGGTTAAGCACAATTTAAGCTGAAATATCCTTCAATATTTCAACATTCTGCTGAAATGTAATTTTTTATAAAATCAAATAACTGGTTCAAGTAAAGTTTAGGTTGTCGTATGTTCTTTTTTGACATTAAGGAAATATTTATACAGTGTAACCTGTTAAAATCGGTCCCTGTCTTTTCCTACCTTATCGTTTTGTCCCTGCACTTCCCTCTTAATTCAGGGTTTGTGTTGAAGCCGTTCCTTTATCTTTTCAAGCATAGAAAATGAAAAGGACCCCACTTATTTTCAGGAGTCCCATTTAAACTATACAGAAGGACCCCATGTATTTAGGAAAGGACCCCATTTATACTCAGCACAAACCCTGTAATTTATATCTTTCCTCTACAAACTGGACACCTGTCACTGTGTAAATTATCAGACATAAATTCTGGTTCCAGTGACTCCGGTTTAGACAGGTGAAACTTTATATAGTCACTACATTGTAAAAAATTAACGCATTTTACATATATCGCAGTTATGAATTGGCTTAAATGTTATTAAGCCATTTGAAGGGACCTTTAAAACTTTTAGTCAGCTTGGAATCCGTAACACAGAAACTATCAGCAGTGATTCTTATTCTTATCAATTAAATCATCTTGCCTGTGCTCCTGGTCTGACCGTGGTTTTACTGAAACTCCGCCGAAAGATGGATCTGCAGCATGATGACTGTAAAGAAAGTAAGAGAATAATGTTATACAGAGTGTAATATATTTTAATGAAAGAATATTGAGTACAAAAGATTTCTGTCAAGCCAAGGAACATGGTGGCTAGCATTTTACCATGCTACCTGCAGGCATAATTCCCCCTCCAGGAAAGACCTTATCCTAGATTGCAAGGTACCAGTACTAGTTAACATCAACAATGGTCTAAAAGAATAAGTCTTTACTAAATAGGCCTATATCAAACAAGTGTAATGATTTGTTTTTTTTTCAAAATTTCTGATTATTAAAGAATTCAACCTGGTCAGACAACATGACCGTGCTCTTTTTAATGAGCTAGAGGATAATTTCACAAGGTAGTCTGAGTTTCCTTATGATCAGGCCCTGGGCCCTACTCTTGTAACATAAGAGGCTGCTGGTCGGCCTTTTATCTATAGGATATGATTTTGCCGACTGCGCCTGTTAAAACGTTTATCGACGTGTTAAACCTATAACATTTTTGGAGTAGCTCTGGGCCCCTGACACCAGATTTAGACTTGCATATAATAACAGATCTCCTCCAAGATCTATCAAAATATCTCTAAATCTATATAAGTAGGCCAGTAAGGGCCAGAAGGAAATTTGGACTAACCATACACAGTGATCAATTTACATTTGATTTTCATGGGTCCTTTTTGTACATATTGCCGAAAACAATGGGTCCCATAATGTTAAATTGAAGTATTTCCCGAATTTCTATGAGTCCTTTCATAATTTTATGAGTACTGGACTCGGGACTCGCATGTAGATTGATCACTGCATACATATTGGTTTTCAAATAGTTATAAATTCATATAATCCTAGGCACACATCGTACTTCTTTTTTTATTTAATGCTGTGATTTTTTTTATCAATACAGTACGATATAAATATGTTCTAGAATTCTAATCAATCTAGATCCGTAATGTTAATTACATTTATTTTCTGTTATCTTCAACACCATAAGACATACAAGTTGTTTCCATAGTAATTATTGCATAAAGGACTTCCTGGTCTAATACCAGTAACCAAATTACAACTGCACTGTCACGGTGTCACGGCCGGTGTACATGTTCGTCAGAGTTCACCGTGTCAACACTGTCAACAGTACTAGTACAAGCAGCTACCATTTAGCAACTTCCCAAGAGTAGGATTAGAAACGTAACTTAAATTCAACCATAGATGAGTAAATATTTTGAAAATGTTCCAACTCGATACACATTGATTGGTTAAACATATAGAAACATGATGTAAACGACTGAAACACCTTCAGAAGCCGTACTGCCATCGTAGAGGTCGCCATGTTGGATCACCTTCACGTGATGTACTTTATAATTATTTTTATTGTTTTTCATATCTTTCAATCGCCGCTAAAATCATAAATATAAAGAAGCATATCACTGTATTTGTAGATGTTATTTTGTCATTCATAGGACTATAAAAGTTATTGCAGACGGGATTTATTTTTCAACTTCATTAAATAAAATGTAAGAGAGGCGGGAAATTCAAACACACGCATTATGTAACGAAGCACAGGGACCTGAGAATTTGTTAGCGTTATGTAACGTTACGGTTTTTGTAGGTTCATTAGAGGCTATATCTCGATAAAATTTGCCCATAAGTCAGCAGTTTGTGTTTTGTTTTATTCGAACATATTTTATTGTAATTTATTTTATATGCAATGGGAGTTGGCCATAGTTTAACAATTTATGCTTATGCATAAAATTAACAACAACAGCTTCCCTTCATATTCCTTGGCAGAATACAATATTCCATTCATTGGTTTTGGAATATAATTCGTCTAATTTATAAACGAAAATAAAGAGAGGACTATTCTAAGTAGTCACAGAGTCCAAACCCTTCGGACAATGAATTGTCCAATACGTTTGTATCCTAACAATAAAATATGAGTAAACTAGGCTAAATGAAACGAATTTCTTTTTAAAAATCTGGTATAAGCAAGTCGATCATTATAGTCATAACCAAGATTGTGTGTCTGTGATGATAATAACGATTATTATGATGGGATGGTAATGATGATGATGATGATGATGATGAATGTGATGGTGATCTTGAGACCGAATATTGTGATGAGACCATCATGGTTATTTTGATGATAATTTTTATATCTTCATTTAGTATGATAACGATGTTGGTGTGTGTGAAAGCTGTTTTATGTCTTCTATGTAATTCATGTAAAATTTCCATAAAATAAAAAATAAAGAAATAAAAAAACAACAACAGATTTTGTGTTCTGCAGCTATGCTAGATTTTCTAATGTTTGCCCTAAAACATTGATTTGATCACTTCCCCCTTTTGAACGCAAACTTGCATTCACACGCAAGAAAGTAATTGTTTACAATGTATTGATATCGATCTTTAAACAATATATGATTTATAAAATCAAAATATCATAACATTGTGGATGGATCAGAACATTTAAAGATCTCGTGTCAGTGCCCTGTGGTGTAATGGATAAGCTGCCTGACTCTAGTTCTGAAGATCGCAAAGTCCAATACGCAGCTGTCGGTGGATTTTCTTTGGATCATTATAATTATAATGCATGGTATATATTGAGAACTGTCGGTTATATATGGAACGCCAAATTAACATATACTCAATTAATTGCACCTATCTTAAAATAATTGAAGATAGATGCAATTAATTGAACCTATCTTCAATTATTTGTACCTATTATTTGAAGATAGGTGCAAATAATTGAGTATATGTTAATTTGGTATGGTATGGTTAAGATCTTCTCTTACAAATATATATTTTTAATATTATTAAAACAGAAGATATTGATAACTCATAAATCAATATTTTTTATAATCCGTGATTTTTTTGATAATGAAGTAATAATGACTTGAAAGAATGCCGCTAAAACTATGTCATTTTATCATGAATTTAAAAAAAAATGACTCATTCAACTAAAGTAACCATAATTTCTTTCATTTGACACAATTACTATAAGCTGACGCAATCCATGATCAAATATTGATGTAACTGGCTATGTAAAGTTGGGACACTAGATTTTTAGCGATACAGTTATTTCAGTACTTTGACTAAAAACGATAGCCTGTGACACATCTGGGCCGTTTTCGTTTAAGTGGTTGAACCGGTAGGACCACAGTTGTTCGTTTATTTTATAAGGTCGGACCTGGTAATCTGATGCTGCTTTCAGGCGAGCCTTGAGGAAGCCTTGCAGGGCCTGTATAAACATTTGCAGGTCCGCCAGGATTTCCACCCGAAAACGTTACATTTATAGGCGGACAAACCGGTTCTTCCGCATAAACGAAAGCGGCCCAGGCTCCAATTCTAATTCCTTGCATGCATGTCGATTTTACGAACCACTTTTGTTCGGCAATTCAATGCTCAACTTTCGGTAGAAATCATCATAACCATTTCATTAGATCGATATCATCCAACAATAGAGTTCAAGAACAATAATCATTTTTCACTTGTGCCAATTAATTAGTATATTCAGGGACGTATATGTATGTGAGATTCACATATACGTCCCTGGTATATTGCATCTCATAACTGAATAGCATTGGGTCCTATTCGTTTTGATATATAGTGTTTACTAGTGTAAACTGCAGAATTGATCCATATCTAAATTATATATAAACATGATGTGCAGCCCGAGTAATTTCACCCTAAACATATATAATTTTACGAAATTTATTGATGAGAGTCTGCATTAATTTCTTATAACTTATGCAATATATGTCTTCCTAGGCAATTTGCCTTCCTTTTGCAATATGTCTTCCTTGATAAGTGTGAGCTAATAATACTTTTTGTTCTTTTTTTTGTTGTTTTCGATAACTTTGATTTTAGTATAAAATATGCTTTAACGATTTGTAAGGCTCCAGTTTTTATTAACAATCTTGGCATTTTATCAATTTTCCCAATCAAACTGTGACAGGGATCACTTTGGGCGAGATTTGGGAATTTTTACCAATATTTTTCCTGAAAATCTCATTAAAATTTCCAAAAAGTACATGTATTACTTTATATAGAAAAATCTCATTGAAATTTTACTAATCTCATAAAATCCCTCAAATTCTCCCATTGGTTTTTAGAGCCAGAAATATCCCTGCTGTGATCATATATTTTAAATTTGAACTGTAATTGATAAATCGATTATTTTTTATTTTAATTTCAGCAGAAATATTTTTAGTAATTGAAGCATATATAATGTTTTCTTAGATTTATATTATAGTCCATTCACCTGTTAACGTTGTTATCAGGGACGAAAATGTGACGTACATTGTATATATTTACGTCCCTAGTTGTTATATCCATAGTGCATGTTTTGTTCAACTTTTAGTTAATAACTCTTGATTTCTGTTATATTTAATATGTTTTGTCGTCATTGAAAGCTCTTCTGAGCTAATGATCTGTTTTCATTGCATGCGACAAAAATATCTTGTGCACCGCAAAACTAATGTAGCAAGGGAGGTAAATCGGCTTTAAAATCAAAAGAAATGTTTGTGAGGCTATCACGTTATATTTTCGGACTAACATTGAAATAATACTTAGTTAAATAATTGACGTAACAATAAGAAAAGTTAACCAATAAGCATTCTTAAAACCGTGAGAGAACATCCATGTTTTTTACCAATAATGAAATTAGTTTGTATGGTAATTATGACGTCACAATCCTGTAACCAATCAGTCTTTTAAATTGTCGGTGTCCACGTGATAGTTTGCCGGTGTCTTTTTCGCCCGAACACGCCATTCGGTAAGTAGTAGGAGCCAACTTTTCCTGTGATTTCAAAATAATCTTGTCAGCAATCACATATGTCATTGTTTCTGCTTGCATATATATATAGTCGTATTTTAAATCTTGCTCAGTAAATCCAATTATTTTATTGTACTTCCAGTCAAAATGGATCCAAAACGGCCAGTTACAACGGGTAAATTCATCAACCCGTTCAGAGCGAACTGTCAGTCATCAGCATCTTCAGGTAAGCCGATCGTTGTTAGATATTGATTCCAAAGTTCAATGAAACTATCTCCACCCTGTCATTTATTTGATTGGAAATAATTATTTATTGTTAGTGTATATGCCAACAACTTTTTGTTGGTGCTTCTTTTTGTCAGAATATTTGTACAATTTCATGGTCACTCCAAGGGCAATTTGACCCTTATTTTAGAGTTCATCATATTTTGTAGGAGTATAACTTGTATAAGGTTGGATTAAGAATTCTTGTAATTAATAAATTTTGTGTAAGTATGATTAAAAGTCGGACGTTTCAAAAAGATAACTGTTGAAAATACAGCAAAATTACATTATGTAGTTGATTCAATGATTGTAATTTGAAAGTGTCTATTTAGACTTAATCATAAGTCGTATCCTTTGTTGTCTCGAAATATTACAGTATTTAAAACTTTAAATAAATATTTCATATGATATTTTTTATCAAAGATTCCTATGTATATTGCCTTTACCTAGTATTTGAGTTAGTTTACACCACTATTTCATCCTCACCAAAACATTTTATTTATTTTTGCTTCTTTGGCATAGTAATTCATGCATTGCCATGAATTAAAGTTAAATAAATATTGACCTACGTTTCTGGGATGGTTTCCTGGTATGTGGATTGGCTACGCTGATAGACATAGTACTTGTAATCGAATTGTACGCTGGTACTTTGTTATAAAGCCGGAGATTGGCAACTAACCATTTCTCACATGAGCCTATTGTTCTCAGGAATATTATAAAAAAAATAAATAGAATTTAAATCATGAACAGATTTAAAATTGAACATCCAGAAAAAAAGGTGTTTAAACGATAGTCATGCTTAAGCTTGCTTTTGTTTAAATTGTATTATTACTTCCTCGTTTTGAAACACTGGTACATTCTCAGATGAATTAAGCAATTTTGCAGTTATTTCCCGAACCTGAAACCAAAGCAGATTGATATAAAACATATTAGTCTATAGAATACAAATCACCAAACAGAAAAACAACAACTTTTGAGTTTGAATTAAAAACTTTAATTTAAACTTATCTATTGATAAAAAATGGTGCATGACTATTTTCTCTTAGGCTACATCAATGATATTTTGGCACATTTATTGATTTAAAAGTATTTTCGCAAAAAAAACCAACTTGTTCACATGGAACATTGACATTATAAATTTCTAGATTTTCTTTTATTTCAGGTAACAGTTGTGAATTTGGTTCTAACAAATATTTTGCGCTATGTGGATTTGGAGGTATCCTTAGCTGTGGTATCACCCATACCGCTGTGGTACCCCTTGATTTAGTAAAATGCAGAATTCAAGTAGATCCAGCAAAGTACAAGAACATTTTCAATGGATTCAAGCTGACTTTGGCAGAGAATGGATCAAGAGGTCTTGCTCTAGGATGGGCACCTACTTTGATTGGGTACTCGATGCAAGGACTTTGCAAATTTGGTTTCTATGAGGTTTTCAAGAGTATATACAGCAGCATGCTTGGAGAGGTTTGTATGCTTCAAATACCTATCAGCATTTATAGTCCTTCTGAGGGGATCAGTTAACATTGTAATGACATTTTACCAAAATATCTGTAGAGTCGTGACTGAAAAAACAGGTAGGGTCGGGTCAACAAAAAAAAACACCTATTTTTATTCTTGGCCTGATCAATCTGCAAATTTTGGCCTTTACGATCAGGCCACACAAAATAATATTTGATAAATGGTTAATATGCTGATAAATACAGTGATCAACCTACGCATGCATCCCGCGTCCTGTACTCATAGAATTTTGATAGGACAAATTGAATTTCTGTAAATGATTAACTTTAAACATTGTGGGACCCATTGTTTTAGCAATACAAATTAAAGAACCTATGGAAAATAATTGCAGATTGATCAGGCCTAGAATAAAAATAGGTGGTTTTTTTTGTTGACCCGACCCTACCTGTTTTTTCAGTCCCGACTCTACAGATATTTTGGTGAAAATGATGAGAAAAAAAAAATTCAGAAAATGTGTTTCTCCAGTGCCTTTGCGATATCACTTGGGACATGCCATCATAGACACTCAAAACAATTCCTTTAAAGTTTGTGATCATTCAAAAAGACCGATGTTTTTGATGAAATCCATGGGGAATATATTAACAGGTTTTGCTTCAAGACTGTTTACATATCACGTCAGTGTAACATATGTTAGCAGATGTGTGTGGTTCTCTGTGCTTCTGTAATGAACAATAATATAATACTTAATTATTGAAAAATATTGGTATTTTATGTTTATATTGCTTTTGATATTTTGCAGGAGAAGACATTTTTGTGGAGAACATCCCTCTACCTTGCGGCTAGTGCATCAGCCGAGTTCTTTGCTGACATAGCACTGTGCCCCATGGAGGCTGTAAAAGTGCGTATTCAAACACAGCCAGGCTGGAGCACAACTCTCCGTGCCGGTGTACCAAGGATCATGCAAGAGGAAGGAATTAGTGGGTAAATATCACCACCTGCTTTCAAACCTCATCAAATGTTTAACTGCTGCAGATAAGATAATGGTAGTTGATACAGCTCTTTTTGTTTATGTCTTTTTTTCAAGGTATAGAATTATGAAAAATTTAGGTCTATCAGTGATTACCTGGTAATCTAAGTGCGAGTCCCGAGTCCAGTACTCATGAAATTATGAAAGGACTCATAGAAATTATGGAAATACTTCAATTTACCATTACCAGGTATGGGACCCATAGTTTTCGGCAATATTAACGAAAAGGACCCATGAAAATAAATTGTAAATTGATCCCAGGTCCATAAACTATAGTAATATTAACCTCTTAAATGGGGTGAAGTCAATATGGTGACATACAAAAGAGCTACATTCTATAAAACATCTTGCTAGCTAAAACACGCTCCTTAGATCCACCCTTGGGACATATGCTCAAGACAGGCCAACATGGCAGCACCGCTGTGTGGCCCAGTATTGTGTTGTCCAGCAACTTTGTTGGTTGTACGTCGAGGGTGATTGAGTCATTGGCGTGTGATATAAATATACCTCAGTCTCGGGTCCTACACTGACCACACTGTCCACTCTTTGTGGCATTTGTGAGTGGTCAGTTTGACCTGTGGCTTGGACAGTCTAGTTACTGAATCAGTGAATATAGGGTCTGTATTCATGAAACCATTCTCTGACATGGTCAAGTATGGAATTTGTGCTTAGATGAATTTTCCTGTTCCTCTTTTAAATAGAAAAAAAATCACATATATTCTTAATTATTTAAATTATTTTAACTTTTGACTCATTTGACATGATTTCATACTTCATACTTAGTTTGGAAAACAGTTGATGAATACAGGCCCTGTCCAGATGTTATTAAGTTTGATTTGTAAATGTTTATTAGATGTAGATACATTACACATTAGATTAGACTATTAGGTGTGTAAATCTTGAGTGAGTTTTACTGATAAATTATGCTTAAATGTACTATTTAGTTTTAAGCTGTTCATTTGAAATGATGCATGTTTTCCTTATTTCCCCCCCTCAGTTTCTACAAGGGTCTTGTACCACTGTGGTGCCGACAGATCCCTTACACCATGATGAAGTTTGCCTGCTTTGAGAGGACTGTCGAGGGACTGTACAAATATGTTGTGCCCAAACCCAGGAGTGAATGCAACAAGGGAGAGCAACTTATGGTTACATTTGTTGCTGGCTACATTGGTATGAATCCATAAAAATCTAAACAAACATGCTCCTCCTAAGATCCACAACATCTGACTTCTAAGATCCATAATATCTTATTAGCTATAACACGCTCCTTAGATCCACAATATCTTGCTAGCTATAACATGCTCCTTAGATCCACAATATCTTTATACTAGCTATAACACGCTCCTTAGATCCACAATATCTTGCTACCTATAACACACTGGATAGATCCACAATATCTTGATACACAATATCTTACTAGCTATAACACGCTCCTTCGGTTCACAATATCTTACTAGCTATAATATGCTCCTTAGATCCACAATATCTGCTAGCTGTAACATGCCCCTTAGATCCACAATATCTTACTAGCTGTAATATGCTCCTTAGATCCACAATATCTTGCTAGCTATAATATGCTCCTTAGATCTACAATATCTTACTAGCTATAACATGCTCCTTAGATCCACAATATCTTACTAGCTACAACATGCTCCGTAGATCCACAATATCTTACTAGCTATAACACGCTCCTTCGGTTCACAATATCTTGCTAGCTATAACATGCTCCGTAGATCCACAATATCTTACTAGCTATAACATGCTCCTTAGATCCACAATATCTTACTAGCTATAACATGCTCCTTAGATCCACAATATCTTACTAGCTACAACATGCTCCGTAGATCCACAATATCTTACTAGCTACAACATGCTCCTTAGATCCACAATATCTTACTAGCTACAACATGCTCCGTAGATCCACAATATCTTACTAGCTATATAACACACTGGATAGATCCACAATATCTTACTAGCTACAACATGCTCCGTAGATCCACAATATCTTACTAGCTATATAACACACTGGATAGATCCACAATATCTTACTAGCTATATAACACACTGGATAGATCCACAATATCTTACTAGCTACAACATGCTCCTTAGATCCACAATATCTTACTAGCTACAACATGCTCCGTAGATCCACAATATCTTACTAGCTATATAACACACTGGATAGATCCACAATATCTTACTAGCTACAACATGCTCCGTAGATCCACAATATCTTACTAGCTATATAACACACTGGATAGATCCACAATATCTTACTAGCTACAACATGCTCCGTAGATCCACAATATCTTACTAGCTATAACACGCTCCGTAGATCCACAATATCTTACTAGCTATAACACGCTCCATAGATCCACAATATCTTACTAGCTATAACACGCTCCATAGATCCACAATATCTTACTAGCTATAACACGCTCCTTCGGTTCACAATATCTTGCTAGCTATAACACGCTCCTTAGATCCACAATATCTTGCTAGCTATAACATGCTCCTTAGATCCACAATATCTTACTAGCTATATAACACACTGGATAGATCCACAATATCTTGCTAGCTATAACATGCTCCTTAGATCCACAATATCTTGCTAGCTATATAACACACTGGATAGATCCACAATATCTTGCTAGCTATAACATGCTCCTTAGATCCACAATATCTTGCTAGCTATAACACGCTCCTTAGATCCACAATATCTTGCTAGCTATAACACGCTCCTTAGATCCACAATATCTGCTAGCTATAATATGCTCCTTAGATCCACAATATCTTGCTAGCTATATAACACACTGGATAGATCCACAATATCTTGCGAGCTGTAATGCGCTCCTTAGATCCGCAATATCTTTTTAGCTATAACAGGCTCCGTAGATCCACAATATCTTACTAGCTATAACACGCTTCTAAGATCCACAATATCTTACTAGCTATAACACGCTTCTAAGATCCACAATATCTTACTAGCTATAACACGCTTCTAAGATCCACAATATCTTACAAGCTATAACATGCTCCATAGATCCACAATATCTTGCTAGCTATATAACACACTGGATAGATCCACAATATCTTACTAGCTATAACACGCTCCTTAGATCCACCCTTGGGACATGTACTCAAGACAGGCCAGCATGGCAGCACCGCTGTGTGGCCCAGTATTGTGTTGTCCAGCAACTTTGTTGGTTGTACGTCGAGGGTGATTGAGTCATTGGCGTGTGATATAAATATACCTCAGTCTCGGGTCCTACACTGACCACACTGTCCACTCTTTGTGGCATTTGTGAGTGGTCAGTTTGACCTGTGGCTTGGACAGTCTAGATAATCCAGAGATTAAAATCCTCCTCCAAAAGTAGGAATTTCTCCTTTTGGATAATTTTGCTATATTGTTAATTCTTTAAATATCCAATTAAAATCCCTTAAAAATGTGGATTTCCTCCTTTTTCACGATTGGCTGTTTTCATCTCTGAAATACTGAATACAATTTTGTGTATATTGATTGTAGGCTCAATATTATGAAAACCCATACATTCAGCTTGTTAGCATATCAATCTCTTCGTATGAAAATCAGAAGTAACCTAAATTGTGTTTTTTTCAGCTGGTGTGTTCTGCGCCGTCGTGTCTCACCCCGCTGACACCATTGTGTCCAAACTGAACCAAGCCAAAGGAAGCACAGCAGTCCAGGTTGCCAAGCAGCTGGGCATGAGAGGTAGGGCTAAACTAAAACTGTTTTTGATCATTTGACTAAGTTGGACTAATAGAATTTATCACCCCTCAACCTGGTATAAGAATTTTGAGATTTTAGCATTAGCCTTATGAGGATATGCTGAGTGCTTAACTTCATAACTCTTATCCCGAGGGTTGAGACTTCTCTTGTCTAGATTATACAGGTTATTTTCCTCCAGCTCTTCCCTACCTTAGACTAAGCTATAATGGTCTGTCGTGATCCCAGTGCATTGTACCATCCTCAATGGCAGATGCAATGGGTGAAGAAATTGACGACGTTCTGTCGCTTGGTTACACTGCATGAAGTGATGATGTGAGATGCTAGGGACGTTTTAGAATAATAGTGGTGTGAGCTGCAGTTCTTTTGCCTGGGTAGATCAAGGCAGGCTTATTTTTTCCCTTGCAAAACAGAAGTACACATATGAAGTGTGGCAGAAAACGGTGTCTGGGTAGTTGGTTTATGCATGCTAGTCTTTATATTACATATAAGAAAATTTGACAAGATAGTTAAGTTGAAAAAAAATTGTTTTTCAATAGCACGCTCCTTAGATCCACCCTTGGGACATGTACTCAAGACAGGCCAACATGGCAGCACCGCTGTGTGGCCCAGTATTGTGTTGTCCAGCAACTTTGTTGGTTGTACGTCGAGGGTGATTGAGTCATTGGCGTGTGATATAAATATACCTCAGTCTCGGGTCCTACACTGACCACACTGTCCACTCTTTGTGGCATTTGTGAGTGGTCAGTTTGACCTGTGGCTTGGACAGTCAAAGTTATTGGGAGACTTTCTTTCCCATTCTTGATGATGACAAAATATTGTATCTCAAATGGACAAGAACATGTTGACTTTTAATGCATATTAAATGACAAATTACTTATAGAAAATGTTTCTGTGTTGCAGGATTATGGATGGGACTTGGACCCAGGATCCTTATGATCGGTACCCTCACTGCACTGCAATGGTTCATCTACGATTCTGTCAAGGTCTACTTCAGACTGCCCCGCCCACCACCACCAGAGATGCCCGAATCTCTCAAACGTAAATTAGGCAAAACTGATTAACGTGTCAGGACTTTAGGAAAAATGATGAATAAAGAATTCTGCAACAACTTATGTGATGGAAAATGAACATTTGTTTTGAAGTGATATATAAATTTTTAATGTCAAGTTTCGAAACATTGTAAGCGAAATTCGAGAATCATAAAGATAATTAGTTGTTAGGGAAATGGATATTATATTTGAACCTACGTCAGACAATATTTCCCTTATTACAGTCCTTTCAAACTTGTGGGGCTACATTACTGTTTTGTTTTTCTATTTGCGTTATAATCTCGACATTCAAGCATACAGATTTTTTTGTTTTGTTATTAATGCAGTGTTAATAATCATAAAAATGTTTGCATTGGAAAACAAAGTTCAACTGACCTTAGTAAATCAAAACTTTGGTTGAACAATAGTATTTTGTTCTACTGTACACTAAGTTTACATTTGTTTCGACTTTGTGGTTTGCAAACGAACAATTTTGCCAGATTTTCTGGTCAATCATTGGATCAGTGTTATAATTGACAAGGACTTGTCCATATTTATAATAAAATGTTTTTGGAAATTGTTGATTTGCCATATTTATTTTTATAATCAACAGTAGATCTGCTAATGTCAAAGTTTTCATGAAACCTCCGGGACCTAACAGTTGGTGTGTTGTTTTCAGTGTAGACAATTGTGAGGTGAAAGGTATGCGGAATTGTGCACAAGTTAAATAAATAACAACTTAAAACTTTTACATCTGTGTTCATAGTTTCATTTATTGGACAGAGTTCTTATTCTGGATGTCTATGATGTAACAGTATTTTTAAAAACTGGATTTCCTGGGGAGGGGGTTTTCCAGTTTCCCTATACAGTTACAGGTTAGTATTTTTCCAGTATTAAACTAAGCAAATGCCAAAGTTTCTGAAGTCGATTGGATGGCATTACAGTGTAATTATTACCCAGATGGGGATGAACACTTTTGTCAGCATATATTGTACACTACCAGTACATGTAACTGATTTTTG
The DNA here is from genome assembly GCA_947623455.1 of Mimachlamys varia. Lineage (NCBI taxonomy): Eukaryota > Metazoa > Mollusca > Bivalvia > Pectinida > Pectinidae > Mimachlamys > Mimachlamys varia. The sequence continues at coordinate 21,262,292 of OX392534.1, forward strand.
AACACCTAGCAGTGGGAGAAACAAAAACAACTGGAAACATTTATGTACAATGCAGGCACTGGATGACTTGTATTTTTGAACACCTAGCTGCATGAATGCAATGGGAGAAACAAAAACAACTGGAAACTTAATTTACAATGTAGACACTGGATGATCACGACTTGTAAGACTGCTGCTGAACCTGCCATGACTTTGCAAGCAGCATTAACCCTAGACAATTGTCCTGATCTTTGATCGTTTACTACACCAACTAATGTTGAGAAAGCTGGAACTTCTGGCAAGCTCGGACACACTGATAGTCATGATAGAAAAATCAGCTTTTATTCCTTGTTGTTGGCTAGGTAAACCTATAAGTCATTGTAGCTAGCTAGTATAGGTAACCACAGTTTTGTAATGGCCCCCTGGAAATGATTGAGATGTATAAATCCTAGCTTTAATCATTGTCTAGTAATATAACTAGATGGTTGCTGGAAGTTTGGATGAGTTTCAGCTTAGAGACTTGTTGAACCGTGTATTATCATTATGTACGTATCTGGGTGTTCTAAGGCATTGCATGACAAGTTGACAACGTGTCAGACAAGAGTTATCTTTCTTACGATGAGTTCGGTGTAAGCTACACACGACTACATAGTGCAGTATCATTACGTTAGGCCTATAGCTAGGGGGAACTAAAATTTACTAGGATCACGAAATGCACTTCTGAGGACTTCACCGTATGGAGAGAAAAAAACAAAACTGAAAATCTAGATGGTAACGTTATGATTGTTCTCAAACGTTTTAAATTAACACAGAAAACATTTAATTGATATGTAGACAAAGACATCGCATTACTCTAGGGCTGGACCATAGTTGTATGCATTTATATGGATAGGGGAAAACCCATTTTATATGGTATTGAAGGTTCTAGGCTTCAAAAGGATTTGGGTTCTCGCTCGAAATCCAGGGCTATAGATTTGTCCCGCATATCCCCAAAAGTCTCCCGATGGGCAAGGAACCATACAGTTTACTGGTCATATAGGCCTATATCTCGGCCATTTCTTGAACGATTTTAGCAAACTTTTTTTAAATAGTTGTATTTTAGGCCGGGGAACTCGATTTAAACCATGAAAAATCTGTATAAAGACTCTATCCAGTGATTCAAATGTCAGTTGAAGGATTCGAACCATATTTCCACACATTTACTCGTCAATGAAATAAAATGAATAAATATATCGAAATGTAATTTGGCATGTTGATTCATCATGAGAAAATGCAGGTCAAGTATTGATTTGGTGACGATCCACTAATACATTCAGAAGTCACGCTGATTTAAGTTGAGAATTTTAATTATTTAAGTCATGACCCAACGTGGAGCCTTGTCGAACTCCAATCAAATTTGTGTAAGATTTTCTGTAATTTCTCTTGGACGAATTCCCATAAAACTTAATGCGCCCAGGTTTTATTTGGTCGCAACAACTGTTGTTAAAATATAAGACGTTTTGCATATACTACATGTACCATCACTAGCTTAAGTGTATTCAAGATTGTCATTTGTCAGTGTGTTTTTAAGTTAGTTCACAGTTGCTTGAGTTTCTGTCAGTAAATAATAAATACATATGTGTGAAATGTGCCTCCCATTACAGTAATGTAATGGGCCGCGGCTCCATATATATATAAACACTTATTTATATACTGACAGAAACTCAAGCGACTGTGGTTAGTTTATCATGATGGGAGCGGTCAGTCTGATGCTGTGGTTAAGTTTGACGAGGAGCTTTGTAAACTTTATAAGCAAAAAATACACCCGAGACAAGCTGGTTAGGTGTGTACACGACTTGAGTACGATCAGATAAAATCCGAAAGTGAGTCACAACAAAATGCGATACTCGCAATGTGTGCTAAATATCATCGTTAATTTTTGTATCTAGTTCCCGGCCATAATCTCGGTATCATCAGCAACCATATTTTTTATTGAACGTTTATATTACAGACATATGCAGCTGTTTTGAATAAAAAAGAAGTACGATGTTTTAGTACATTTATAAGGTTTTGGGAAGCAGGTCTTGTGCGGGAATCGTAAGAAAAAAAAGTTTTGTATGCTATTCAGGTGTAAAATTGACACATCTATACCACAGGGACCTGAGAATTTGTTACAGCTAGTTTTGGCCCTAAAATAGGGTGTTTAGAGTAATTTTACACATTTGGGGGGTTAAGATAAATTTTCGATAAAAATGCCCCCTCAATGGTCATAAAAGCTTTTATGACCATTGAGGGGGCATTTTTATCGAAATATTTTTGGTCCAAAACTAGCTGTTACAAATTCTCAGGTCCCTGTGATCTATACAGCATTACACCACATCATACAAAATGAGGTAAACTAGTACAAGAGTGAAAAAAAATCTAATCTGACTTGAAGTGTAAACTTTTGACGTACATATATATGTCTGAGTAAACCCTAGCCACGATTTAATCTAATATCGACATTATTATTATACACTGTATATATATATATGACATATCATAAGTATGGTCTAGTAAGTAATATCGACGGTATGATACACTATATGTACTGGACCCTAACAAACAAATGATTGTTGGATGCGTATTACTAGAAATAGATATATGATCGTGGAAGTAATAGCGACAGTACGGACAATTAAATTGTCAAATTTTCAAGGCTATCCGCCCCTTTATCAAGACACATAAAATGCACGTTACATCATACATAAAACATGAAAAAAAATTAAAGGCCCAATATACGTAACTTTCGGCAAAACTTGAAGGGAAAATCAAGCCTAATAACTTATTATATTTATAGATTTAGTTAAGATTAACTGATATCAGCAATATTCAAGATGAATTCTTTCGCGGATACCGGTACAGCAGCAGTTGAAACACGCTATTTGTAAACACGCGTCCATTTCGAACCGTCTTCTACCTTCGGTTTGTTGTTGAAGTGGGCCCCACCTGCATAATTTTCAATTCTTTGGATTTTTTTGTCGAGAGTTTCTTGATAGTTACCGCTCAGGTTTACTTCGTTTTAGACTTATTTTTGCATGGTTATCAACTGGATTTTTTTTCAGAATTTTTCAGAATCACGAAAATTTCCCTGAAGTTACGTATATTGGGCCTTTAAGGCATATAATCCCTTCGGCTGATCGGACGGCGAAGGTCCTACCAAATCAGCAAAAAAACATTCTAAGGTGATGTTAAGAAAGTATAAAAATTCAGCCAAAAAATGTTGTTACTAATCGAAGAGGACAGCTACTGAGCGTTTCATTTATAGATTTTTTGAGACATATCATAAGTACATTCTTGTAGTAGTAGTATCACAACCGGCACGCCACGGACTGTTTTCTCCTGACACAATGGTCAACAGCGGATGATTGAGTGGTCAGTAGCGGATGAATGAGTGACTAACGGAAAGCTTATGGGCTGATCTGGTTTATTTATGGAGGTGAGATTTAAGATTCTCGAAAAATCAATGTTAGTTTTTGATACCTACTGATAAAATGTACAGTAGGAACTAAAAGGATGAAATGACATACGTATTTGTTTTGTTTCATTTATAGATTTTTTGAGAAAATAATAATAATAATAAAATCTTTATTAATACTGGGTTTAAAATAATGCAAGAAAGAAAAAAAAAATAATTCGACGTCCCCGGGTGGGCTTGAACCACCAACCTTTCGGTTAACAGCCGAACGCGCTAACCAATTGCGCCACGGAGACGTTATGTGTACGCCAGGAGTTTTTTATCGTCAAGTTCTATTCAGGTACGCTTCAGGTGTGCCACGTATTCAATGTACAGTTCTGTTCATTACATTCGCAAGAAATTAATTAGAATCTTCATGGTTTATCAAAATTAATATTTACATCAATAACGTTAATCATATTTATAATGGATACAAATGTAAGAAGTTTAGGAATACAAGCATTTAAAAAAAAGAGTTTGCAATAGCCTATAATAGTAATACTATAAGATCATAATTTCACTAAATACTATACATTATACGTCTCTGATCTTACTATGATATATAAATGTATTTTATTATATATACTTAATAGCAATATAATAATCTAATTCGATATAGCGCACTATCTAGCTAACATAAGTCTCTTTAAAGTATATATACATGTACAATTTGTAATTTTAGCATATATTTACTGTATACACATTAATATCGTACAATTTTGACAATTCGCCGGAGCTTCCTTATAAGGAACCACCCTATCTACTGTATTCTATGCCACCTGGCTAATATCTCTCTATGCCAGCATGAATAACATTATATACGTCAATCCTACTATGTAGTTAACGTCTTGAAAATATAAACATTTTATTTATTACCCTTATTAAGAAACACAAACAAATGCAACAACAGACATGGACATGTCATATTATATTAAAATGGTATTTAAAAAAAAAAAGATCAGAAGACATTAAAATATTCGACGTCCCCGGGTGGGCTTGAACCACCAACCTTTCGGTTAACAGCCGAACGCGCTAACCAATTGCGCCACGGAGACGACATATTAGCTGATTAGAGACCGATCAATTGCTTACGTCCTTATAAGGTTCGTCTTTGGTGATATAAGGTGCATAGAAATAGTAGCTTGCTAAGAACGCCAAAAATTCGCCAGTGTTCCTTCAAAAGTTACGTCTGGTATGAGACAAACGTTCAAGATATACTATTGATGATATGGAATGAATAAAGAACATAGCTTAATGTTTGACTGCTCGTCGACATTGAGTAAAGGGAGACGACTGTTTGAAAAATTAAAAACATATCCAAATGAAAGATACTTATAGCTGTTAAATAATCATCAGCAGACTAAGCCTAATATAAATGCAAGTGAACAAAATACAAACATTGATGGAATAGAAGTTATATAACAATGTATCTAAGTGTGACGCTCCGATGACTACACCGTCAATTTCATCAGATTGATGACTAGTGTGAATCGTACTAGAACGGATGTTTGAATTTCAAGTGTAAGAGATGGTAAGGGATCGATCGACAGTCTTGGCTGTTTTGCTGCAATTATATGTGCACCAATGTCGAAAATAATGTGATGAGATGGTAAAAATCAACATGAAGAAACTGTTTCGAAATACCACAATTAAGTTTAAATATCATTCAAAGATGAAAATTGATCTAGCGAAGACCACAGGTCCTCCGGTGGAGGTGCACTTCCAGATTTCTTGCTCAAATACATGTTTTATTGATGGTTTTAAAAACTGCAAAACAGTAGCAGCTGTCTGTTGCTCTGGTCACCAGTCAGCCTTAATTCGAATAAATCTGTCCCAGAAGAGAACGGCCAAAAACATCTTCAAAGTGCAACCAAAATTTACACCTCGCCTGCTAAGTCGGAGAGACATCAGACAGGATTGAGGTTGTCCCCGTACCGCCCAAGCTTGTCCCACTTATGCTTATAGTATCGACATAAAAGGGATTCGTCTACACGCCAGATAGTTATTTATATATCAAAAGGTATATAGTTGATGAAGACTTTTTATTACATGCACAATGAGACAAAAATGCAAGCATAAAACAAAGACCGAAACTACACTATCCATTGTAAATTGGCATAACGGCTGATGAACTATGGCTGTGCATTATTAGACTTGACAATGTAATTGTAGACGTGTAATAAAATCGAACAAATTCACTTTGATATGAACAACACATAAAGACACTGGTCTGCAATATCTCAAAATATGCTCATCAGATTTGGCTTCGTTATTTCGTAACATGAATTAAATTCTTTCCTCTGTTGATCCGTTTGCTGTATCCATTTTGAGTTGGTTATGGTTTTGCTAACACATTAGTTCTCCTTTTGGATACTAAACTCTGTTCTAAATTGTAACCAACGTTTTATGGTGATATATCATTTAAGCATCATAATACAATTAAAAAAGAAGGAAATTAAAAAAAAATCAATGAAACGTCCCCGGGTGGGCTTGAACAACCAACCTTTCGGTTAACAGCCGAACGCGCTAACCAATTGCGCCACGGAGACGACATATTAGCTGTTTAGAGACCGATCAATTGCTCACGTCCTTATAAGGTTCGTCTTTGGTGATATAAGGTCCATAGAAATAGTAGCTTGCTAAGAACGCCAAAAACTCGCCAGTGTTCCTTCAAAAGTTACGTCTGGTATGAGACAAACGTTCAAGATATACTATTGTTGATATGGAATGAATAAAAACAAAGCTTAATGTTTGACTGCTCATCGACATTGAGTAAAGGGTGACGACTGTTTGAAAAATTAAAAACATATTCAAATGAAAGATACTTATAGCTGTTAAATAACTATCAGCAGACTAAGCCTAATATAAATGCAAGTGAACAAAATACAAACATTGATGGAATAGAAGTTATATAACAATATATTTAAGTGTGACGCTCCGGTGACTACACCGTCAATTTCATCAGATTAATGACTAGTGTGAAGCGTACTAGAACGGATGTTTGAATTTCAAGTGTAAGAGATTGTAAGGAATCGATCGACAGTCTTGGCTGTTTTGCTGCAATTATATATACACCAAGGTCGAAAATAATGTGATGAGATGGTAAAAATCAACATGAAGAAACTGTTTCGAAATACTAAAATTAAGTTTAAATATCATTCAAAGATGAAAATTGGTCTAGCGAAGACCACAGGTCCTCCGGTGGAAGTGCACTTCCAGATTTCTTGCTCAAATACATGTTTTAGTGATGGTTTTAAAATTTGCAAAACAGTAGCAGCTGTCTGTTGCTCTGGTCACCAGTCAGCCTTAATTCGATTAAATCTGTCCCAGAAGAGAACGGCCAAAAACATCTTAAAAGTGCAACCAAAATTTACACTTCGCCTGCTAAGTCGGACAGACATCAGACAGGATTGAGGTTGTCACCGTACCGCCCAAGCTTGTCCCACTTATGCTTATAGTATTGACATAAAATTGATTCGTCTACAGATTAAATCGAATTAAGGCTGACTGGTGACCAGAGCAACAGACAGCTGTTGCTGTTTTGCAATCTTTAAAACCATCACTAAAAGATGTATATGAGCAAAAAATCTTGAAGTGCACTTCCACAGGAGGACCTGTGGTCTTCGCTAGATCAATTTTCATCTTTGAATGATATATAAAATTGTTAGCAACGTTTTATAGTGATATATCATTTCAGCATCATAATACAATTAAAGAAGAAGGAAATTAAAAAAAAAAATCAGCGAAACGTCCCCGGGTGGGCTTGAACCACCAACCTTTCGGTTAACAGCCGAACGCGCTAACCAATTGCGCCACGGAGACGACATATTAGCTGATTAGAGACCGATCAATTGCTTACGTCCTTATAAAGTTCGTATTTGGTGATATAAGGTGCATAGAAATAGAAGCTTGCTAAGAACGCCAAAACTCGCCAGTGTTCCTTCAAAAGTTACGTCTGGTATGAGACAAACGTTCAAGAATACTATTGATGATATGGAATGACTAAAGAACATAGCTTAAACGTTTGACTGCTCATCGACATTGAGTAAAGGGCGACGACTGTTTGAAAAATTAAAAACATATTCAAATGAAAGATACTTATAGCTGTTAAATAATCATCAGCAGGCTAAGTCTAATATAAATGCAAGTGAACAAAATACAAACATTGATGGAATAGAAGTTATATAACAATATATTTAAGTGTGACGCTCCGATGACTACACCGTCAATTTCATCAGATCAATGACTAGTGTGAATCGTACTAGAACGGATGTTTGAATTTCAAGTGTAAGAGATGGTAAGTAATCGATCGACAGTCTTGGCTGTTTTGCTGCAATTATATGTACACCAAGGTCGAAAATATTGTGATGAGATGGTAAAAATCAACATGAAGAAACTGTTTCGAAATACTAAAATTAAGTTTAAATATCATTCAATGATGAAAATTGATCTAGCGAAGACCACAGGTCCTTCGGTGGAAGTGCACTTCCAGATTTCTTGCTCAAATACATGTTTTAGTGATGGTTTTAAAATTTGCAAAACAGTAGCAGCTGTCTGTTGCTCTGGTCACCAGTCAGCCTTAATTCGATTAAATCTGTCCCAGAAGAGAACGGCCAAAACATCTTAAAAGTGCAACCAAAATTTACACTTCGCCTGCTAAGTCGGAGAGACATCAGACAGGATTGAGGTTGTCCCCGTACCGCCCAAGCTTGTCCCACTTATGCTTATAGTATTGACATAAAATTGATTCGTCTACAGATTAAATCGAATTAAGGCTGACTGGTGACCAGAGCAACAGACAGCTGTTGCTGTTTTGCAATCTTTAAAACCATCACTAAAAGATGTATATGAGCAAAAAATCTTGAAGTGCACTTCCACAGGAGGACCTGTGGTCTTCGCTAGATCAATTTTCATCTTTGAATGATATTTAAAATTGTAAGCAACGTTTTATAGTGTTATATCATTTCAGCATCATAATACAATTAAAGAAGAAGGAAATTAAAAAAAAATCGTTGAAACGTCCCCGGGTGGGCTTGAACCACCAACCTTTCGGTTAACAGCCGAACGCGCTAACCAATTGCGCCACGGAGACGACATATTAGCTAATTAGAGACCGATCAATTGCTTACGTCCTTATAAGGTTCGTCTTTGGTGATATAAGGTGCATAGATATAGTAGCTTGCTAAGAACGCCAAAAACTCGCCAGTGTTCCTTCAAAAGTTACGTCTGGTATGAGACAAACGTTCAAGAATACTATTGATGATATGGAATGAATAAAGAACATAGCTTAAACGTTTGACTGCTCATCGACATTGAGTAAAGGGCGACGACTGTTTGAAAAATTAAAAACATATTCAAATGAAAGATACTTATAGCTGTTAAATAATCATCAGCAGGCTAAGCCTAATATAAATGCAAGTAAACAAAATACAAACATTGATCGAATAGAAGTTATATATAAATATATGTTTAAGTGTGACGCTCCGATGACTACACCGTCAATTTCATCAGATCAATGACTAGTGTGAAGCGTACTAGAACGGATGTTTGAATTTCAAGTGTAAGAGATGGTAAGTAATCGATCGACAGTCTTGGCTGTTTTGCTGCAATTATATGTACACCAAGGTCGAAAATAATGTGATGAGATGGTAAAAATCAACATGAAGAAACTGTTTCGAAATACCAAAATTAAGTTTAAATATCATTCAATGATGAAAATTGATCTAGCGAAGACCACAGGTCCTTCGGTGGAAGTGCACTTCCAGATTTCTTGCTCAAATACATGTTTTAGTGATGGTTTTTAAAATTTGCAAAACAGTAGCAGCTGTCTGTTGCTCTGGTCACCAGTCAGCCTTAATTCGATTAAATCTGTCCCAGAAGAGAACGGCCAAAAACATCTTAAAAGTGCAACCAAAATTTACACTTCGCCTGCTAAGTCGGAGAGACATCAGACAGGATTGAGGTTGTCCCCGTACCGCCCAAGCTTGTCCCACTTATGCTTATAGTATTGACATAAAATTGATTCGTCTACAGATTAAATCGAATTAAGGCTGACTGATGACCAGAGCAACAGACAGCTGTTGCTGTTTTGCAATCTTTAATACCATCACTAAAAGATGTATATGAGCAAATAATCTTGAAGTGCACTTCCACAGGAGGACCTGTGGTCTTCGCTAGATCAATTTTCATTTTTGAATGATACTTAAAATTGTAAGCAACGTTTTATAGTGTTATATCATTTCAGCATCATAATACAATTAAAGAAGAAGGAAATTAAAAAAAAATCGTTGAAACGTCCCCGGGTGGGCTTGAACCACCAACCTTTCGGTTAACAGCCGAACGCACTAACCAATTGCGCCACGGAGACGACATATTAGCTAATTAGAGACCGATCAATTGCTTACGTCCTTATAAGGTTCGTCTTTGGTGATATAAGGTGCATAGATATAGTAGCTTGCTAAGAACGCCAAAAACTCGCCAGTGTTCCTTCAAAAGTTACGTCTGGTATGAGACAAACGTTCAAGAATACTATTGATGATATGGAATGAATAAAGAACATAGCTTAAACGTTTGACTGCTCATCGACATTGAGTAAAGGGCGACGACTGTTTGAAAAATTAAAACATATTCAAATGAAAGATACTTATAGCTGTTAAATAATCATCAGCAGGCTAAGCCTAATATAAATGCAAGTGAACAAAATACAAACATTGATCGAATAGAAGTTATATATAAATATATGTTTAAGTGTGACGCTCCGATGACTACACCGTCAATTTCATCAGATCAATGACTAGTGTGAATCGTACTAGAACGGATGTTTGAATTTCAAGTGTAAGAGATGGTAAGGAATCGATCGACAGTCTTGGCTGTTTTGCTGCAATTATATGTACACCAAGGTCGAAAATAATGTGATGAGATGGTAAAAATCAACATGAAGAAACTGTTTCGAAATACCAAAATTAAGTTTAAATATCATTCAAAGATGAAAATTGATCTAGCGAAGACCACAGGTCCTCCGGTGGAAGTGCACTTCCAGATTTCTTGCTCAAATACATGTTTTAGTGACGGTTTTAAAAATTGCAAAACAGTAGCAGCTGTCTGTTGCTCTGGTCACCAGTCAGCCTTAATTCGAATAAATCTGTCCCAGAAGAGAACGGCCAAAAACATCTTAAAAGTGCAACCAAAATTTACACTTCGCCTGCTAAGTCGGAGAGACATCAGACAGGATTGAGGTTGTCCCCGTACCGCCCAAGCTTGTCCCACTTATGCTTATAGTATCGACATATAAGGGATTCGTCCACACGCCGGATATTTATATATATATCAAAAGGTATATAGTTGATGAAGACTTTTTATTACATGCACAATGAGACAAAAGTCCAAGCATAAAACAAAGACCGAAACTACACTATCCATTGTAAATTGGCATAACGGCTGATGAACTATGACTGTGCATTATTAGACTTGACAATGTAATTGTAGACGTGTAATAAAATCGAACAAATTCACTTTGATATGAACAACACATAAAGACACTGGTCTGCAATATCTCAAAATATGCTCATCAGATTTGGCTTCGTTATTTCGTAACATGAATTAAATTTTTTCCTCTGTTGATCCGTTTGCTGTATCCATTTTGAGTTGGTTATGGTTTTGCTAACACATTAGTTCTCCTTTTGGATACTAAACTCTGTTCCAAATTGTAAGCAACGTTTTATGGTGATATATCATTTAAGCATCATAATACAATTAAAAAAGAAGGAAATTAAAAAAAAAATCAATGAAACGTCCCCGGGTGGGCTTGAACCACCAACCTTTCGGTTAACAGCCGAACGCGCTAACCAATTGCGCCACGGAGACGACATATTAGCTGATTAGAGACCGATCAATTGCTTACGTCCTTATAAGGTTCGTCTTTGGTGATATAAGGTGCATAGAAATAGTAGCTTGCTAAGAACGCCAAAGTCTGGCCAGTGTTCCTTCAAAAGTTACGTCTGGTATGAGACAAACGTTCAAGATATACTATTGATGATATGGAATGAATAAAGAACATAGCTTAATGTTTGACTGTTCGTCGACATTGAGTAAAGGGCGACGACTGTTTAAAAAATTAAAACATATTCAAATGAAAGATACTTATAGCTGTTAAATAATCATCAGCAGACTAAGCCTAATATAAATGCAAGTGAACAAAATACAAACATTGATGGAATAGAAGTTATATAACGATATATTTAAGTGTGACGCTCCGATGACTACACCGTCAATTTCATCAGATCAATGACTAGTGTGAATCGTACTAGAACGGATGTTTGAATTTCAAGTGTAAGAGATGGTAAGTAATCGATCGACAGTCTTGGCTGTTTTGCTGCAATTAAATGTGCACCAAGGTCGAAAATAATGTGATGAGATTGGTAAAAATCAACATGAAGAAACTGTTTCGAAATACTAAAATTAAGTTTAAATATCATTCAAAGATGAAAATTGATCTAGCGAAGACCACAGGTCCTCCGGTGGAGGCGCACTTCCAGATTTCTTGCTCAAATACATGTTTTAGTGATGGTTTTAAAAATTGCAAAACAGTAGCAGCTGTCTGTTGCTCTGGTCACCAGTCAGCCTTAATTCGAATAAATCTGTCCCAGAAGAGAACGGCCAAAAACATCTTAAAAGTGCAACCAAAATTTACACTTCGCCTGCTAAGTCGGAGAGACATCAGACAGGATTGAGGTTGTCCCCGTACCGCCCAAGCTTGTCCCACTTATGCTTATAGTATCGACATAAAAGGCATTCGTCTACACGCCAGATATTTATATATATATCAAAAGGTATATAGTTGATGAAGACTTTTTATTACATGCACAATGAGACAAAAGTCCAAGCATAAAACAAAGACCGAAACTACACTATCCATTGTAAATTGGCATAACGGCTGATGAACTATGACTGTTCATTATTAGACTTGACAATGTAATTGTAGACGTGTAATAAAATCGAACAAATTCACTTTGATATGAACAACACATAAAGATACTGGTCTGCAATATCTCAAAATATGCTCATCAGATTTGGCTTCGTTATTTCGTAACATGAATTAAATTTTTTCCTCTGTTGATCCGTTTGCTGTATCCATTTTGAGTTGGTTATGGTTTTGCTAACACATTAGTTCTCCTTTTGGATACTAAACTCTGTTCCAAATTGTAAGCAACGTTTTATGGTGATATATCATTTAAGCATCATAATACAATTAAAAAAGAAGGAAATTAAAAAAAAATCAATGAAACGTCCCCGGGTGGGCTTGAACCACCAACCTTTCGGTTAACAGCCGAACGCGCTAACCAATTGCGCCACGGAGACGACATATTAGCTGATTAGAGACCGATCAATTGCTTACGTCCTTATAAGGTTCGTCTTTGGTGATATGAGGTGCATAGAAATAGTAGCTTGCTAAGAACGCCAAAGTCTGGCCAGTGTTCCTTCAAAAGTTACGTCTGGTATGAGACAAACGTTCAAGAATACTATTGATGATATGGAATGAATAAAGAACATAGCTTAAACGTTTGACTGCTCATCGACATTGAGTAAAGGGCGACGACTGTTTGAAAAATTAAAAACATATTCAAATGAAAGATACTTATAGCTGTTAAATAATCATCAGCAGGCTAAGCCTAATATAAATGCAAGTGAACAAAATACAAACATTGATCGAATAGAAGTTATATATAAATATATGTTTAAGTGTGACGCTCCGATGACTACACCGTCAATTTCATCAGATCAATGACTAGTGTGAAGCGTACTAGAACGGATGTTTGAATTTCAAGTGTAAGAGATGGTAAGTAATCGATCGACAGTCTTGGCTGTTTTGCTGCAATTATATGTACACCAAGGTCGAAAATAATGTGATGAGATGGTAAAAATCAACATGAAGAAACTGTTTCGAAATACCAAAATTAAGTTTAAATATCATTCAAAGATGAAAATTGATCTAGCGAAGACCACAGGTCCTCCGGTGGAAGTGCACTTCCAGATTTCTTGCTCAAATACATGTTTTAGTGATGGTTTTAAAATTTGCAAAACAGTAGCAGCTGTCTGTTGCTCTGGTCACCAGTCAGCCTTAATTCGATTAAATCTGTCCCAGAAGAGAACGGTCAAAAACATCTTAAAAGTGCAACCAAAATTTACACCTCGCCTGCTAAGTCGGAGAGACATCAGACAGGATTGAGGTTGTCCCCGTACCGCCCAAGCTGTCCCACGTATGCTTATAGTATTGACATAAAATTGATTCGTCTACAGATGAAATCGAATTAAGGCTGACTGGTGACCAGAGCAACAGACAGCTCATCGAAATTGAGTAAAGGGCGACGACTGTTTGAAAAATTAAAAACATATTCAAATGAAAGATACTTATAGCTGTTAAATAATCATCAGCAGGCTAAGCCTAATATAAATGCAAGTAAACAAAATACAAACATTGATCGAATAGAAGTTATATATAAATATATGTTTAAGTGTGACGCTCCGATGACTACACCGTCAATTTCATCAGATCAATGACTAGTGTGAATCGTACTAGAACGGATGTTTGAATTTCAAGTGTAAGAGATGGTAAGTAATCGATCGACAGTCTTGGCTGTTTTGCTGCAATTATATGTACACCAAGGTCGAAAATAATGTGATGAGATGGTAAAAATCAACATGAAGAAACTGTTTCGAAATACCAAAATTAAGTTTAAATATCATTCAATGATGAAAATTGATCTAGCGAAGACCACAGGTCCTTCGGTGGAAGTGCACTTCCAGATTTCTTGCTCAAATACATGTTTTAGTGATGGTTTTTAAAATTTGCAAAACAGTAGCAGCTGTCTGTTGCTCTGGTCACCAGTCAGCCTTAATTCGATTAAATCTGTCCCAGAAGAGAACGGCCAAAAACATCTTAAAAGTGCAACCAAAATTTACACTTCGCCTGCTAAGTCGGAGAGACATCAGACAGGATTGAGGTTGTCCCCGTACCGCCCAAGCTTGTCCCACTTATGCTTATAGTATTGACATAAAATTGATTCGTCTACAGATTAAATCGAATTAAGGCTGACTGATGACCAGAGCAACAGACAGCTGTTGCTGTTTTGCAATCTTTAAAACCATCACTAAAAGATGTATATGAGCAAATAATCTTGAAGTGCACTTCCACAGGAGGACCTGTGGTCTTCGCTAGATCAATTTTCATTTTTGAATGATATTTAAAATTGTAAGCAACGTTTTATAGTGTTATATCATTTCAGCATCATAATACAATTAAAGAAGAAGGAAATTAAAAAAAAATCGTTGAAACGTCCCCGGGTGGGCTTGAACCACCAACCTTTCGGTTAACAGCCGAACGCACTAACCAATTGCGCCACGGAGACGACATATTAGCTAATTAGAGACCGATCAATTGCTTACGTCCTTATAAGGTTCGTCTTTGGTGATATAAGGTGCATAGATATAGTAGCTTGCTAAGAACGCCAAAGTCTGGCCAGTGTTCCTTCAAAAGTTACGTCTGGTATGAGACAAACGTTCAAGAATACTATTGATGATATGGAATGAATAAAGAACATAGCTTAAACGTTTGACTGCTCATCGACATTGAGTAAAGGGCGACGACTGTTTGAAAAATTAAAAACATATTCAAATGAAAGATACTTATAGCTGTTAAATAATCATCAGCAGGCTAAGCCTAATATAAATGCAAGTGAACAAAATACAAACATTGATCGAATAGAAGTTATATATAAATATATGTTTAAGTGTGACGCTCCGATGACTACACCGTCAATTTCATCAGATCAATGACTAGTGTGAATCGTACTAGAACGGATGTTTGAATTTCAAGTGTAAGAGATGGTAAGTAATCGATCGACAGTCTTGGCTGTTTTGCTGCAATTATATGTACACCAAGGTCGAAAATAATGTGATGAGATGGTAAAAATCAACATGAAGAAACTGTTTCGAAATACCAAAATTAAGTTTAAATATCATTCAAAGATGAAAATTGATCTAGCGAAGACCACAGGTCCTCCGGTGGAAGTGCACTTCCAGATTTCTTGCTCAAATACATGTTTTAGTGACGGTTTTAAAAATTGCAAAACAGTAGCAGCTGTCTGTTGCTCTGGTCACCAGTCAGCCTTAATTCGAATAAATCTGTCCCAGAAGAGAACGGCCAAAAACATCTTAAAAGTGCAACCAAAATTTACACTTCGCCTGCTAAGTCGGAGAGACATCAGACAGGATTGAGGTTGTCCCCGTACCGCCCAAGCTTGTCCCACTTATGCTTATAGTATCGACATATAAGGGATTCGTCCACACGCCGGATATTTATATATATATCAAAAGGTATATAGTTGATGAAGACTTTTTATTACATGCACAATGAGACAAAAGTCCAAGCATAAAACAAAGACCGAAACTACACTATCCATTGTAAATTGGCATAACGGCTGATGAACTATGACTGTGCATTATTAGACTTGACAATGTAATTGTAGACGTGTAATAAAATCGAACAAATTCACTTTGATATGAACAACACATAAAGACACTGGTCTGCAATATCTCAAAATATGCTCATCAGATTTGGCTTCGTTATTTCGTAACATGAATTAAATTTTTTCCTCTGTTGATCCGTTTGCTGTATCCATTTTGAGTTGGTTATGGTTTTGCTAACACATTAGTTCTCCTTTTGGATACTAAACTCTGTTCCAAATTGTAAGCAACGTTTTATGGTGATATATCATTTAAGCATCATAATACAATTAAAAAAGAAGGAAATTAAAAAAAAAATCAATGAAACGTCCCCGGGTGGGCTTGAACCACCAACCTTTCGGTTAACAGCCGAACGCGCTAACCAATTGCGCCACGGAGACGACATATTAGCTGATTAGAGACCGATCAATTGCTTACGTCCTTATAAGGTTCGTCTTTGGTGATATAAGGTGCATAGAAATAGTAGCTTGCTAAGAACGCCAAAGTCTGGCCAGTGTTCCTTCAAAAGTTACGTCTGGTATGAGACAAACGTTCAAGATATACTATTGATGATATGGAATGAATAAAGAACATAGCTTAATGTTTGACTGTTCGTCGACATTGAGTAAAGGGCGACGACTGTTTAAAAAATTAAAACATATTCAAATGAAAGATACTTATAGCTGTTAAATAATCATCAGCAGACTAAGCCTAATATAAATGCAAGTGAACAAAATACAAACATTGATGGAATAGAAGTTATATAACGATATATTTAAGTGTGACGCTCCGATGACTACACCGTCAATTTCATCAGATTTATGACTAGTGTGAATCGTACTAGAACGGATGTTTGAATTTCAAGTGTAAGAGATGGTAAGTAATCGATCGACAGTCTTGGCTGTTTTGCTGCAATTAAATGTGCACCAAGGTCGAAAATAATGTGATGAGATTGGTAAAAATCAACATGAAGAAACTGTTTCGAAATACCACAATTAAGTTTAAATATCATTCAAAGATGAAAATTGATCTAGCGAAGACCACAGGTCCTCCGGTGGAGGCGCACTTCCAGATTTCTTGCTCAAATACATGTTTTAGTGATGGTTTTAAAAATTGCAAAACAGTAGCAGCTGTCTGTTGCTCTGGTCACCAGTCAGCCTTAATTCGAATAAATCTGTCCCAGAAGAGAACGGCCAAAAACATCTTAAAAGTGCAACCAAAATTTACACTTCGCCTGCTAAGTCGGAGAGACATCAGACAGGATTGAGGTTGTCCCCGTACCGCCCAAGCTTGTCCCACTTATGCTTATAGTATCGACATAAAAGGCATTCGTCTACACGCCAGATATTTATATATATATCAAAAGGTATATAGTTGATGAAGACTTTTTATTACATGCACAATGAGACAAAAGTCCAAGCATAAAACAAAGACCGAAACTACACTATCCATTGTAAATTGGCATAACGGCTGATGAACTATGACTGTGCATTATTAGACTTGACAATGTAATTGTAGACGTGTAATAAAATCGAACAAATTCACTTTGATATGAACAACACATAAAGACACTGGTCTGCAATATCTCAAAATATGCTCATCAGATTTGGCTTCGTTATTTCGTAACATGAATTAAATTTTTTCCTCTGTTGATCCGTTTGCTGTATCCATTTTGAGTTGGTTATGGTTTTGCTAACACATTAGTTCTCCTTTTGGATACTAAACTCTGTTCCAAATTGTAAGCAACGTTTTATGGTGATATATCATTTAAGCATCATAATACAATTAAAAAAGAAGGAAATTAAAAAAAAAATCAATGAAACGTCCCCGGGTGGGCTTGAACCACCAACCTTTCGGTTAACAGCCGAACGCGCTAACCAATTGCGCCACGGAGACGACATATTAGCTGATTAGAGACCGATCAATTGCTTACGTCCTTATAAGGTTCGTCTTTGGTGATATAAGGTGCATAGAAATAGTAGCTTGCTAAGAACGCCAAAGTCTGGCCAGTGTTCCTTCAAAAGTTACGTCTGGTATGAGACAAACGTTCAAGATATACTATTGATGATATGGAATGAATAAAGAACATAGCTTAATGTTTGACTGTTCGTCGACATTGAGTAAAGGGCGACGACTGTTTAAAAAATTAAAACATATTCAAATGAAAGATACTTATAGCTGTTAAATAATCATCAGCAGACTAAGCCTAATATAAATGCAAGTGAACAAAATACAAACATTGATGGAATAGAAGTTATATAACGATATATTTAAGTGTGACGCTCCGATGACTACACCGTCAATTTCATCAGATTTATGACTAGTGTGAATCGTACTAGAACGGATGTTTGAATTTCAAGTGTAAGAGATGGTAAGTAATCGATCGACAGTCTTGGCTGTTTTGCTGCAATTAAATGTGCACCAAGGTCGAAAATAATGTGATGAGATTGGTAAAAATCAACATGAAGAAACTGTTTCGAAATACCACAATTAAGTTTAAATATCATTCAAAGATGAAAATTGATCTAGCGAAGACCACAGGTCCTCCGGTGGAGGCGCACTTCCAGATTTCTTGCTCAAATACATGTTTTAGTGATGGTTTTAAAAATTGCAAAACAGTAGCAGCTGTCTGTTGCTCTGGTCACCAGTCAGCCTTAATTCGAATAAATCTGTCCCAGAAGAGAACGGCCAAAAACATCTTAAAAGTGCAACCAAAATTTACACTTCGCCTGCTAAGTCGGAGAGACATCAGACAGGATTGAGGTTGTCCCCGTACCGCCCAAGCTTGTCCCACTTATGCTTATAGTATCGACATAAAAGGCATTCGTCTACACGCCAGATATTTATATATATATCAAAAGGTATATAGTTGATGAAGACTTTTTATTACATGCACAATGAGACAAAAGTCCAAGCATAAAACAAAGACCGAAACTACACTATCCATTGTAAATTGGCATAACGGCTGATGAACTATGACTGTTCATTATTAGACTTGACAATGTAATTGTAGACGTGTAATAAAATCGAACAAATTCACTTTGATATGAACAACACATAAAGACACTGGTCTGCAATATCTCAAAATATGCTCATCAGATTTGGCTTCGTTATTTCGTAACATGAATTAAATTTTTTCCTCTGTTGATCCGTTTGCTGTATCCATTTTGAGTTGGTTATGGTTTTGCTAACACATTAGTTCTCCTTTTGGATACTAAACTCTGTTCCAAATTGTAAGCAACGTTTTATGGTGATATATCATTTAAGCATCATAATACAATTAAAAAAGAAGGAAATTAAAAAAAAATCAATGAAACGTCCCCGGGTGGGCTTGAACCACCAACCTTTCGGTTAACAGCCGAACGCGCTAACCAATTGCGCCACGGAGACGACATATTAGCTGATTAGAGACCGATCAATTGCTTACGTCCTTATAAGGTTCGTCTTTGGTGATATGAGGTGCATAGAAATAGTAGCTTGCTAAGAACGCCAAAGTCTGGCCAGTGTTCCTTCAAAAGTTACGTCTGGTATGAGACAAACGTTCAAGATATACTATTGATGATATGGAATGAATAAAGAACATAGCTTAATGTTTGACTGTTCGTCGACATTGAGTAAAGGGCGACGACTGTTTAAAAAATTAAAACATATTCAAATGAAAGATACTTATAGCTGTTAAATAATCATCAGCAGACTAAGCCTAATATAAATGCAAGTGAACAAAATACAAACATTGATGGAATAGAAGTTATATAACGATATATTTAAGTGTGACGCTCCGATGACTACACCGTCAATTTCATCAGATTTATGACTAGTGTGAATCGTACTAGAACGGATGTTTGAATTTCAAGTGTAAGAGATGGTAAGTAATCGATCGACAGTCTTGGCTGTTTTGCTGCAATTAAATGTGCACCAAGGTCGAAAATAATGTGATGAGATTGGTAAAAATCAACATGAAGAAACTGTTTCGAAATACCACAATTAAGTTTAAATATCATTCAAAGATGAAAATTGATCTAGCGAAGACCACAGGTCCTCCGGTGGAGGCGCACTTCCAGATTTCTTGCTCAAATACATGTTTTAGTGATGGTTTTAAAAATTGCAAAACAGTAGCAGCTGTCTGTTGCTCTGGTCACCAGTCAGCCTTAATTCGAATAAATCTGTCCCAGAAGAGAACGGCCAAAAACATCTTAAAAGTGCAACCAAAATTTACACTTCGCCTGCTAAGTCGGAGAGACATCAGACAGGATTGAGGTTGTCCCCGTACCGCCCAAGCTTGTCCCACTTATGCTTATAGTATCGACATAAAAGGCATTCGTCTACACGCCAGATATTTATATATATATCAAAAGGTATATAGTTGATGAAGACTTTTTATTACATGCACAATGAGACAAAAGTCCAAGCATAATACAAAGACCGAAACTACACTATCCATTGTAAATTGGCATAACGGCTGATGAACTATGACTGTTCATTATTAGACTTGACAATGTAATTGTAGACGTGTAATAAAATCGAACAAATTCACTTTGATATGAACAACACATAAAGACACTGGTCTGCAATATCTCAAAATATGCTCATCAGATTTGGCTTCGTTATTTCGTAACATGAATTAAATTCTTTCCTCTGTTGATCCGTTTGCTGTATCCATTTTGAGTTGGTTATGGTTTTGCTAACACATTAGTTCTCCTTTTGGATACTAAACTCTGTTCCAAATTGTAAGCAACGTTTTATGGTGATATATCATTTAAGCATCATAATACAATTAAAAAAGAAGGAAATTAAAAAAAAATCAATGAAACGTCCCCGGGTGGGCTTGAACCACCAACCTTTCGGTTAACAGCCGAACGCGCTAACCAATTGCGCCACGGAGACGACATATTAGCTGATTAGAGACCGATCAATTGCTTACGTCCTTATAAGGTTCGTCTTTGGTGATATAAGGTGCATAGAAATAGTAGCTTGCTAAGAACGCCAAAGTCTGGCCAGTGTTCCTTCAAAAGTTACGTCTGGTATGAGACAAACGTTCAAGATATACTATTGATGATATGGAATGAATAAAGAACATAGCTTAATGTTTGACTGTTCGTCGACATTGAGTAAAGGGCGACGACTGTTTAAAAAATTAAAACATATTCAAATGAAAGATACTTATAGCTGTTAAATAATCATCAGCAGACTAAGCCTAATATAAATGCAAGTGAACAAAATACAAACATTGATGGAATAGAAGTTATATAATGATATATTTAAGTGTGACGCTCCGATGACTACACCGTCAATTTCATCAGATTTATGACTAGTGTGAATCGTACTAGAACGGATGTTTGAATTTCAAGTGTAAGAGATGGTAAGTAATCGATCGACAGTCTTGGCTGTTTTGCTGAAATTAAATGTGCACCAAGGTCGAAAATAATGTGATGAGATTGGTAAAAATCAACATGAAGAAACTGTTTCGAAATACCACAATTAAGTTTAAATATCATTCAAAGATGAAAATTGATCTAGCGAAGACCACAGGTCCTCCGGTGGAGGCGCACTTCCAGATTTCTTGCTCAAATACATGTTTTAGTGATGGTTTTAAAAATTGCAAAACAGTAGCAGCTGTCTGTTGCTCTGGTCACCAGTCAGCCTTAATTCGAATAAATCTGTCCCAGAAGAGAACGGCCAAAAACATCTTAAAAGTGCAACCAAAATTTACACTTCGCCTGCTAAGTCGGAGAGACATCAGACAGGATTGAGGTTGTCCCCGTACCGCCCAAGCTTGTCCCACTTATGCTTATAGTATCGACATAAAAGGCATTCGTCTACACGCCAGATATTTATATATATATCAAAAGGTATATAGTTGATGAAGACTTTTTATTACATGCACAATGAGACAAAAGTCCAAGCATAAAACAAAGACCGAAACTACACTATCCATTGTAAATTGGCATAACGGCTGATGAACTTTGGCTGTGCATTATTAGACTTGACAATGTAATTGTAGACGTGTAATAAAATCGAACAAATTCACTTTGATATGAACAACACATAAAGACACTGGTCTGCAATATCTCAAAATATGCTCATCAGATTTGGCTTCGTTATTTCGTAACATGAATTAAATTCTTTCCTCTGTTGATCCGTTTGCTGTATCCATTTTGAGTTGGTTATGGTTTTGCTAACACATTAGTTCTCCCTTTGGATACTAAACTCTGTTCCAAATTGTAAGCAACGTTTTATGGTGATATATCATTTAAGCATCATAATACAATTAAAAAAGAAGGAAATTAAAAAAAAATCAATGAAACGTCCCCGGGTGGGCTTGAACCACCAACCTTTCGGTTAACAGCCGAACGCGCTAACCAATTGCGCCACGGAGACGACATATTAGCTGATTAGAGACCGATCAATTGCTTACGTCCTTATAAGGTTCGTCTTTGGTGATATAAGGTGCATAGAAATAGTAGCTTGCTAAGAACGCCAAAGTCTGGCCAGTGTTCCTTCAAAAGTTACGTCTGGTATGAGACAAACGTTCAAGATATACTATTGATGATATGGAATGAATAAAGAACATAGCTTAATCGTTTGACAGCTCATCGACATTGAGTAAAGGGCGACGACTGTTTGAAAAATTAAAAACATATTCAAATGAAAGATACTTATAGCTGTTAAATAATCATCAGCAGACTAAGCGTAATATAAATGCAAGTGAACAAAATACAAACATTGATGGAATAGAAGTTATATAACAATATATTTAAGTGTGACGCTCCGATGACTACACCGTCAATTTCATCAGATTAATGACTAGTGTGAATCGTACTAGAACGGATGTTTGAATTTCAAGTGTAAGAGATGGTAAGTAATCGATCGACAGTCTTGGCTGTTTTGCTGCAATTAAATGTGCACCAAGGTCGAAAATAATGTGATGAGATTGGTAAAAATCAACATGAAGAAACTGTTTCGAAATACCACAATTAAGTTTAAATATCATTCAAAGATGAAAATTGATCTAGCGAAGACCACAGGTCCTCCGGTGGAGGCGCACTTCCAGATTTCTTGCTCAAATACATGTTTTAGTGATGGTTTTAAAAATTGCAAAACAGTAGCAGCTGTCTGTTGCTCTGGTCACCAGTCAGCCTTAATTCGAATAAATCTGTCCCAGAAGAGAACGGCCAAAAACATCTTAAAAGTGCAACCAAAATTTACACTTCGCCTGCTAAGTCGGAGAGACATCAGACAGGATTGAGGTTGTCCCCGTACCGCCCAAGCTTGTCCCACTTATGCTTATAGTATCGACATAAAAGGCATTCGTCTACACGCCAGATATTTATATATATATCAAAAGGTATATAGTTGATGAAGACTTTTTATTACATGCACAATGAGACAAAAGTCCAAGCATAAAACAAAGACCGAAACTACACTATCCATTGTAAATTGGCATAACGGCTGATGAACTATGACTGTTCATTATTAGACTTGACAATGTAATTGTAGACGTGTAATAAAATCGAACAAATTCACTTTGATATGAACAACACATAAAGACACTGGTCTGCAATATCTCAAAATATGCTCATCAGATTTGGCTTCGTTATTTCGTAACATGAATTAAATTCTTTCCTCTGTTGATCCGTTTGCTGTATCCATTTTGAGTTGGTTATGGTTTTGCTAACACATTAGTTCTCCTTTTGGATACTAAACTCTGTTCCAAATTGTAAGCAACGTTTTATGGTGATATATCATTTAAGCATCATAATACAATTAAAAAAGAAGGAAATTAAAAAAAAATCAATGAAACGTCCCCGGGTGGGCTTGAACCACCAACCTTTCGGTTAACAGCCGAACGCGCTAACCAATTGCGCCACGGAGACGACATATTAGCTGATTAGAGACCGATCAATTGCTTACGTCCTTATAAGGTTCGTCTTTGGTGATATAAGGTGCATAGAAATAGTAGCTTGCTAAGAACGCCAAAGTCTGGCCAGTGTTCCTTCAAAAGTTACGTCTGGTATGAGACAAACGTTCAAGATATACTATTGATGATATGGAATGAATAAAGAACATAGCTTAATCGTTTGACAGCTCATCGACATTGAGTAAAGGGCGACGACTGTTTGAAAAAATAAAAACATATTCAAATGAAAGATACTTATAGCTGTTAAATAATCATCAGCAGACTAAGCGTAATATAAATGCAAGTGAACAAAATACAAACATTGATGGAATAGAAGTTATATAACAATATATTTAAGTGTGACGCTCCGATGACTACACCGTCAATTTCATCAGATTAATGACTAGTGTGAATCGTACTAGAACGGATGTTTGAATTTCAAGTGTAAGAGATGGTAAGTAATCGATCGACAGTCTTGGCTGTTTTGCTGCAATTAAATGTGCACCAAGGTCGAAAATAATGTGATGAGATTGGTAAAAATCAACATGAAGAAACTGTTTCGAAATACCACAATTAAGTTTAAATATCATTCAAAGATGAAAATTGATCTAGCGAAGACCACAGGTCCTCCGGTGGAGGCGCACTTCCAGATTTCTTGCTCAAATACATGTTTTAGTGATGGTTTTAAAAATTGCAAAACAGTAGCAGCTGTCTGTTGCTCTGGTCACCAGTCAGCCTTAATTCGAATAAATCTGTCCCAGAAGAGAACGGCCAAAAACATCTTAAAAGTGCAACCAAAATTTACACTTCGCCTGCTAAGTCGGAGAGACATCAGACAGGATTGAGGTTGTCCCCGTACCGCCCAAGCTTGTCCCACTTATGCTTATAGTATCGACATAAAAGGCATTCGTCTACACGCCAGATATTTATATATATATCAAAAGGTATATAGTTGATGAAGACTTTTTATTACATGCACAATGAGACAAAAGTCCAAGCATAAAACAAAGACCGAAACTACACTATCCATTGTAAATTGGCATAACGGCTGATGAACTATGACTGTTCATTATTAGACTTGACAATGTAATTGTAGACGTGTAATAAAATCGAACAAATTCACTTTGATATGAACAACACATAAAGACACTGGTCTGCAATATCTCAAAATATGCTCATCAGATTTGGCTTCGTTATTTCGTAACATGAATTAAATTCTTTCCTCTGTTGATCCGTTTGCTGTATCCATTTTGAGTTGGTTATGGTTTTGCTAACACATTAGTTCTCCTTTTGGATACTAAACTCTGTTCCAAATTGTAAGCAACGTTTTATGGTGATATATCATTTAAGCATCATAATACAATTAAAAAAGAAGGAAATTAAAAAAAAATCAATGAAACGTCCCCGGGTGGGCTTGAACCACCAACCTTTCGGTTAACAGCCGAACGCGCTAACCAATTGCGCCACGGAGACGACATATTAGCTGATTAGAGACCGATCAATTGCTTACGTCCTTATAAGGTTCGTCTTTGGTGATATAAGGTGCATAGAAATAGTAGCTTGCTAAGAACGCCAAAGTCTGGCCAGTGTTCCTTCAAAAGTTACGTCTGGTATGAGACAAACGTTCAAGATATACTATTGATGATATGGAATGAATAAAGAACATAGCTTAATGTTTGACTGTTCGTCGACATTGAGTAAAGGGCGACGACTGTTTAAAAAATTAAAACATATTCAAATGAAAGATACTTATAGCTGTTAAATAATCATCAGCAGACTAAGCCTAATATAAATGCAAGTGAACAAAATACAAACATTGATGGAATAGAAGTTATATAATGATATATTTAAGTGTGACGCTCCGATGACTACACCGTCAATTTCATCAGATTTATGACTAGTGTGAATCGTACTAGAACGGATGTTTGAATTTCAAGTGTAAGAGATGGTAAGTAATCGATCGACAGTCTTGGCTGTTTTGCTGCAATTAAATGTGCACCAAGGTCGAAAATAATGTGATGAGATTGGTAAAAATCAACATGAAGAAACTGTTTCGAAATACCACAATTAAGTTTAAATATCATTCAAAGATGAAAATTGATCTAGCGAAGACCACAGGTCCTCCGGTGGAGGCGCACTTCCAGATTTCTTGCTCAAATACATGTTTTAGTGATGGTTTTAAAAATTGCAAAACAGTAGCAGCTGTCTGTTGCTCTGGTCACCAGTCAGCCTTAATTCGAATAAATCTGTCCCAGAAGAGAACGGCCAAAAACATCTTAAAAGTGCAACCAAAATTTACACTTCGCCTGCTAAGTCGGAGAGACATCAGACAGGATTGAGGTTGTCCCCGTACCGCCCAAGCTTGTCCCACTTATGCTTATAGTATCGACATAAAAGGCATTCGTCTACACGCCAGATATTTATATATATATCAAAAGGTATATAGTTGATGAAGACTTTTTATTACATGCACAATGAGACAAAAGTCCAAGCATAAAACAAAGACCGAAACTACACTATCCATTGTAAATTGGCATAACGGCTGATGAACTATGACTGTTCATTATTAGACTTGACAATGTAATTGTAGACGTGTAATAAAATCGAACAAATTCACTTTGATATGAACAACACATAAAGACACTGGTCTGCAATATCTCAAAATATGCTCATCAGATTTGGCTTCGTTATTTCGTAACATGAATTAAATTTTTTCCTCTGTTGATCCGTTTGCTGTATCCATTTTGAGTTGGTTATGGTTTTGCTAACACATTAGTTCTCCTTTTGGATACTAAACTCTGTTCCAAATTGTAAGCAACGTTTTATGGTGATATATCATTTAAGCATCATAATACAATTAAAAAAGAAGGAAATTAAAAAAAAATCAATGAAACGTCCCCGGGTGGGCTTGAACCACCAACCTTTCGGTTAACAGCCGAACGCGCTAACCAATTGCGCCACGGAGACGACATATTAGCTGATTAGAGACCGATCAATTGCTTACGTCCTTATAAGGTTCGTCTTTGGTGATATAAGGTGCATAGAAATAGTAGCTTGCTAAGAACGCCAAAGTCTGGCCAGTGTTCCTTCAAAAGTTCCGTCTGGTATGAGACAAACGTTCAAGATATACTATTGATGATATGGAATGAATAAAGAACATAGCTTAATGTTTGACTGTTCGTCGACATTGAGTAAAGGGCGACGACTGTTTAAAAAATTAAAACATATTCAAATGAAAGATACTTATAGCTGTTAAATAATCATCAGCAGACTAAGCCTAATATAAATGCAAGTGAACAAAATACAAACATTGATGGAATAGAAGTTATATAACGATATATTTAAGTGTGACGCTCCGATGACTACACCGTCAATTTCATCAGATTTATGACTAGTGTGAATCGTACTAGAACGGATGTTTGAATTTCAAGTGTAAGAGATGGTAAGTAATCGATCGACAGTCTTGGCTGTTTTGCTGCAATTAAATGTGCACCAAGGTCGAAAATAATGTGATGAGATTGGTAAAAATCAACATGAAGAAACTGTTTCGAAATACCACAATTAAGTTTAAATATCATTCAAAAATGAAAATTGATCTAGCGAAGACCACAGGTCCTCCGGTGGAAGTGCACTTCCAGATTTCTTGCTCAAATACATGTTTTAGTGATGGTTTTAAAAATTGCAAAACAGTAGCAGCTGTCTGTTGCTCTGGTCACCAGTCAGCCTTAATTCGAATAAATCTGTCCCAGAAGAGAACGGCCAAAAACATCTTAAAAGTGCAACCAAAATTTACACTTCGCCTGCTAAGTCGGAGAGACATCAGACAGGATTGAGGTTGTCCCCGTACCGCCCAAGCTTGTCCCACTTATGCTTATAGTATCGACATAAAAGGGATTCGTCTACACGCCAGATAGTTATTTATATATCAAAAGGTATATAGTTGATGAAGACTTTTTATTACATGCACAATGAGACAAAAGTCCAAGCATAAAACAAAGACCGAAACTACACTATCCATTGTAAATTGGCATAACGGCTGATGAACTTTGGCTGTGCATTATTAGACTTGACAATGTAATTGTAGACGTGTAATAAAATCGAACAAATTCACTTTGATATGAACAACACATAAAGACACTGGTCTGCAATATCTCAAAATATGCTCATCAGATTTGGCTTCGTTATTTCGTAACATGAATTAAATTCTTTCCTCTGTTGATCCGTTTGCTGTATCCATTTTGAGTTGGTTATGGTTTTGCTAACACATTAGTTCTCCTTTTGGATACTAAACTCTGTTCCAAATTGTAAGCAACGTTTTATGGTGATATATCATTTAAGCATCATAATACAATTAAAAAAGAAGGAAATTAAAAAAAAATCAATGAAACGTCCCCGGGTGGGCTTGAACCACCAACCTTTCGGTTAACAGCCGAACGCGCTAACCAATTGCGCCACGGAGACGACATATTAGCTGATTAGAGACCGATCAATTGCTTACGTCCTTATAAGGTTCGTCTTTGGTGATATAAGGTGCATAGAAATAGTAGCTTGCTAAGAACGCCAAAGTCTGGCCAGTGTTCCTTCAAAAGTTACGTCTGGTATGAGACAAACGTTCAAGATATACTATTGATGATATGGAATGAATAAAGAACATAGCTTAATCGTTTGACAGCTCATCGACATTGAGTAAAGGGCGACGACTGTTTGAAAAATTAAAAACATATTCAAATGAAAGATACTTATAGCTGTTAAATAATCATCAGCAGACTAAGCGTAATATAAATGCAAGTGAACAAAATACAAACATTGATGGAATAGAAGTTATATAACAATATATTTAAGTGTGACGCTCCGATGACTACACCGTCAATTTCATCAGATTAATGACTAGTGTGAATCGTACTAGAACGGATGTTTGAATTTCAAGTGTAAGAGATGGTAAGTAATCGATCGACAG
This sequence comes from Mimachlamys varia, assembly GCA_947623455.1. NCBI lineage: Eukaryota > Metazoa > Mollusca > Bivalvia > Pectinida > Pectinidae > Mimachlamys > Mimachlamys varia. Next base: position 21,291,101 of record OX392534.1, read on the forward strand.
TCTTGGCTGTTTTGCTGCAATTAAATGTGCACCAAGGTCGAAAATAATGTGATGAGATTGGTAAAAATCAACATGAAGAAACTGTTTCGAAATACCACAATTAAGTTTAAATATCATTCAAAGATGAAAATTGATCTAGCGAAGACCACAGGTCCTCCGGTGGAGGCGCACTTCCAGATTTCTTGCTCAAATACATGTTTTAGTGATGGTTTTAAAAATTGCAAAACAGTAGCAGCTGTCTGTTGCTCTGGTCACCAGTCAGCCTTAATTCGAATAAATCTGTCCCAGAAGAGAACGGCCAAAAACATCTTAAAAGTGCAACCAAAATTTACACTTCGCCTGCTAAGTCGGAGAGACATCAGACAGGATTGAGGTTGTCCCCGTACCGCCCAAGCTTGTCCCACTTATGCTTATAGTATCGACATAAAAGGCATTCGTCTACACGCCAGATATTTATATATATATCAAAAGGTATATAGTTGATGAAGACTTTTTATTACATGCACAATGAGACAAAATGCAAGCATAAAACAAAGACCGAAACTACACTATCCATTGTAAATTGGCATAACGGCTGATGAACTATGACTGTTCATTATTAGACTTGACAATGTAATTGTAGACGTGTAATAAAATCGAACAAATTCACTTTGATATGAACAACACATAAAGACACTGGTCTGCAATATCTCAAAATATGCTCATCAGATTTGTCTTCGTTATTTCGTAACATGAATTAAATTTTTTCCTCTGTTGATCCGTTTGCTGTATCCATTTTGAGTTGGTTATGGTTTTGCTAACACATTAGTTCTCCTTTTGGATACTAAACTCTGTTCCAAATTGTAAGCAACGTTTTATGGTGATATATCATTTAAGCATCATAATACAATTAAAAAAGAAGGAAATTAAAAAAAAATCAATGAAACGTCCCCGGGTGGGCTTGAACCACCAACCTTTCGGTTAACAGCCGAACGCGCTAACCAATTGCGCCACGGAGACGACATATTAGCTGATTAGAGACCGATCAATTGCTTACGTCCTTATAAGGTTCGTCTTTGGTGATATAAGGTGCATAGAAATAGTAGCTTGCTAAGAACGCCAAAGTCTGGCCAGTGTTCCTTCAAAAGTTACGTCTGGTATGAGACAAACGTTCAAGATATACTATTGATGATATGGAATGAATAAAGAACATAGCTTAATCGTTTGACTGTTCGTCGACATTGAGTAAAAGGCGACGACTGTTTAAAAAATTAAAACATATTCAAATGAAAGATACTTATAGCTGTTAAATAATCATCAGCAGACTAAGCCTAATATAAATGCAAGTGAACAAAATACAAACATTGATGGAATAGAAGTTATATAACGATATATTTAAGTGAGACGCTCCGATGACTACACCGTCAATTTCATCAGATTTATGACTAGTGTGAATCGTACTAGAACGGATGTTTGAATTTCAAGTGTAAGAGATGGTAAGTAATCGATCGACAGTCTTGGCTGTTTTGCTGCAATTAAATGTGCACCAAGGTCGAAAATAATGTGATGAGATTGGTAAAAATCAACATGAAGAAACTGTTTCGAAATACCACAATTAAGTTTAAATATCATTCAAAGATGAAAATCGATCTAGCGAAGACCACAGGTCCTCCGGTGGAAGTGCACTTCCAGATTTCTTGCTCAAATACATGTTTAGTGATGGTTTTAAAAATTGCAAAACAGTAGCAGCTGTCTGTTGCTCTGGTCACCAGTCAGCCTTAATTCGAATAAATCTGTCCCAGAAGAGAACGGCCAAAAACATCTTAAAAGTGCAACCAAAATTTACACTTCGCCTGCTAAGTCGGAGAGACATCAGACAGGATTGAGGTTGTCCCCGTACCGCCCAAGCTTGTCCCACTTATGCTTATAGTATCGACATAAAAGGGATTCGTCTACACGACAGATAGTTATTTATATATCAAAAGGTATATAGTTGATGAAGACTTTTTATTACATGCACAATGAGACAAAAGTCCAAGCATAAAACAAAGACCGAAACTACACTATCCATTGTAAATTGGCATAACGGCTGATGAACTTTGGCTGTGCATTATTAGACTTGACAATGTAATTGTAGACGTGTAATAAAATCGAACAAATTCACTTTGATATGAACAACACATAAAGACACTGGTCTGCAATATCTCAAAATATGCTCATCAGATTTGGCTTCGTTATTTCGTAACATGAATTAAATTCTTTCCTCTGTTGATCCGTTTGCTGTATCCATTTTGAGTTGGTTATGGTTTTGCTAACACATTAGTTCTCCTTTTGGATACTAAACTCTGTTCCAAATTGTAAGCAACGTTTTATGGTGATATATCATTTAAGCATCATAATACAATTAAAAAAGAAGGAAATTAAAAAAAAAATCAATGAAACGTCCCCGGGTGGGCTTGAACCACCAACCTTTCGGTTAACAGCCGAGCGCGCTAACCAATTGCGCCACGGAGACGACATATTAGCTGATTAGAGACCGATCAATTGCTTACGTCCTTATAAGGTTCGTCTTTGGTGATATAAGGTGCATAGAAATAGTAGCTTGCTAAGAACGCCAAAGTCTGGCCAGTGTTCCTTCAAAAGTTACGTCTGGTATGAGACAAACGTTCAAGATATACTATTGATGATATGGAATGAATAAAGAACATAGCTTAATCGTTTGACAGCTCATCGACATTGAGTAAAGGGCGACGACTGTTTGAAAAATTAAAAACATATTCAAATGAAAGATACTTATAGCTGTTAAATAATCATCAGCAGACTAAGCGTAATATAAATGCAAGTGAACAAAATACAAACATTGATGGAATAGAAGTTATATAACAATATATTTAAGTGTGACGCTCCGATGACTACACCGTCAATTTCATCAGATTAATGACTAGTGTGAATCGTACTAGAACGGATGTTTGAATTTCAAGTGTAAGAGATGGTAAGTAATCGATCGACAGTCTTGGCTGTTTTGCTGCAATTAAATGTGCACCAAGGTCGAAAATAATGTGATGAGATTGGTAAAAATCAACATGAAGAAACTGTTTCGAAATACCACAATTAAGTTTAAATATCATTCAAAGATGAAAATTGATCTAGCGAAGACCACAGGTCCTCCGGTGGAGGCGCACTTCCAGATTTCTTGCTCAAATACATGTTTTAGTGATGGTTTTAAAAATTGCAAAACAGTAGCAGCTGTCTGTTGCTCTGGTCACCAGTCAGCCTTAATTCGAATAAATCTGTCCCAGAAGAGAACGGCCAAAAACATCTTAAAAGTGCAACCAAAATTTACACTTCGCCTGCTAAGTCGGAGAGACATCAGACAGGATTGAGGTTGTCCCCGTACCGCCCAAGCTTGTCCCACTTATGCTTATAGTATCGACATAAAAGGCATTCGTCTACACGCCAGATATTTATATATATATCAAAAGGTATATAGTTGATGAAGACTTTTTATTACATGCACAATGAGACAAAATGCAAGCATAAAACAAAGACCGAAACTACACTATCCATTGTAAATTGGCATAACGGCTGATGAACTATGACTGTTCATTATTAGACTTGACAATGTAATTGTAGACGTGTAATAAAATCGAACAAATTCACTTTGATATGAACAACACATAAAGACACTGGTCTGCAATATCTCAAAATATGCTCATCAGATTTGTCTTCGTTATTTCGTAACATGAATTAAATTTTTTCCTCTGTTGATCCGTTTGCTGTATCCATTTTGAGTTGGTTATGGTTTTGCTAACACATTAGTTCTCCTTTTGGATACTAAACTCTGTTCCAAATTGTAAGCAACGTTTTATGGTGATATATCATTTAAGCATCATAATACAATTAAAAAAGAAGGAAATTAAAAAAAAATCAATGAAACGTCCCCGGGTGGGCTTGAACCACCAACCTTTCGGTTAACAGCCGAACGCGCTAACCAATTGCGCCACGGAGACGACATATTAGCTGATTAGAGACCGATCAATTGCTTACGTCCTTATAAGGTTCGTCTTTGGTGATATAAGGTGCATAGAAATAGTAGCTTGCTAAGAACGCCAAAGTCTGGCCAGTGTTCCTTCAAAAGTTACGTCTGGTATGAGACAAACGTTCAAGATATACTATTGATGATATGGAATGAATAAAGAACATAGCTTAATCGTTTGACTGTTCGTCGACATTGAGTAAAGGGCGACGACTGTTTAAAAAATTAAAACATATTCAAATGAAAGATACTTATAGCTGTTAAATAATCATCAGCAGACTAAGCCTAATATAAATGCAAGTGAACAAAATACAAACATTGATGGAATAGAAGTTATATAACGATATATTTAAGTGAGACGCTCCGATGACTACACCGTCAATTTCATCAGATTTATGACTAGTGTGAATCGTACTAGAACGGATGTTTGAATTTCAAGTGTAAGAGATGGTAAGTAATCGATCGACAGTCTTGGCTGTTTTGCTGCAATTAAATGTGCACCAAGGTCGAAAATAATGTGATGAGATTGGTAAAAATCAACATGAAGAAACTGTTTCGAAATACCACAATTAAGTTTAAATATCATTCAAAGATGAAAATCGATCTAGCGAAGACCACAGGTCCTCCGGTGGAAGTGCACTTCCAGATTTCTTGCTCAAATACATGTTTTAGTGATGGTTTTAAAAATTGCAAAACAGTAGCAGCTGTCTGTTGCTCTGGTCACCAGTCAGCCTTAATTCGAATAAATCTGTCCCAGAAGAGAACGGCCAAAAACATCTTAAAAGTGCAACCAAAATTTACACTTCGCCTGCTAAGTCGGAGAGACATCAGACAGGATTGAGGTTGTCCCCGTACCGCCCAAGCTTGTCCCACTTATGCTTATAGTATCGACATAAAAGGGATTCGTCTACACGCCAGATAGTTATTTATATATCAAAAGGTATATAGTTGATGAAGACTTTTTATTACATGCACAATGAGACAAAAGTCCAAGCATAAAACAAAGACCGAAACTACACTATCCATTGTAAATTGGCATAACGGCTGATGAACTTTGGCTGTGCATTATTAGACTTGACAATGTAATTGTAGACGTGTAATAAAATCGAACAAATTCACTTTGATATGAACAACACATAAAGACACTGGTCTGCAATATCTCAAAATATGCTCATCAGATTTGGCTTCGTTATTTCGTAACATGAATTAAATTCTTTCCTCTGTTGATCCGTTTGCTGTATCCATTTTGAGTTGGTTATGGTTTTGCTAACACATTAGTTCTCCTTTTCGATACTAAACTCTATTCTAAATTGTAAGCAACGTTTTATGGTGATATATCATTTAAGCATCATAATACAATTAAAGAAGGAAATTAAAAAAAAATCAATGAAACGTCCCCGGGTGGGCTTGAACCACCAACCTTTCGGTTAACAGCCGAACGCGCTAACCAATTGCGCCACGGAGACGACATATTAGCTGATTAGAGACCGATCAATTGCTTACGTCCTTATAAGGTTCGTCTTTGGTGATATAAGGTGCATAGATATAGTAGCTTGCTAAGAACGCCAAAAATTCGCCAGTGTTCCTTCAAAAGTTACGTCTGGTATGAGACAAACGTTCAAGATATACTATTGATGATATGGAATGAATAAAGAACATAGCTTAATGTTTGACTGCTCATCGACATTGAGTAGAGGGCGACGACTGTTTGAAAAATTAAAAACATATTCAAATGAAAGATACTTATAGCTGTTAAATAATCATCAGCAGGCTAAGCCTAATATAAATGCAAGTGAACAAAATACAAACATTGATGGAATAGAAGTTATATAACAATATATTTAAGTGTGACGCTCCGATGACTACACCGTCAATTTCATCAGATTAATGACTAGAGTGAATCGTACTAGAACGGATGTTTGAATTTCAAGTGTAAGAGATGGTAAGTAATCGATCGACTGTGTTGGCTGTTTTGCTGCAATTATATGTACACTAATGTCGAAAATAATGTGATGAGATGGTAAAAATCAACATGAAGAAACTGTTTCGAAATACCAAAATTAAGTTTAAATATCATTCTAAGATGAAAATTGATCTAGCGAAGACCACAGGTCCTCCGGTGGAAGTGCACTTCCAGATTTCTTGCTCAAATACATGTTTTAGTGATGGTTTTAAAAATTGCAAAACAGTAGCAGCTGTCTGTTGCTCTGGTCACCAGTCAGCCTTAATTCGAATAAATCTGTCCCAGAAGAGAACGGCCAAAAACATCTTAAAAGTGCAACCAAAATTTACAACTCGCCTGCTAAGTCGGAGAGACATCAGACAGGATTGAGGTTGTCCCCGTACCGCCCAAGCTTGTCCCACTTATGCTTATAGTATCGACATAAAAGGGATTCGTCTACACGCCAGATAGTTATATATATATCAAAAGGTATATAGTTGATGAAGACTGTTTATTGCATGCACAATGAGACAAAAGTCCAAGCATAAAACAAAGACCGAAACTACACTATCCATTGTAAATTGGCATAACGGCTGATGAACTATGACTGTGCATTATTAGACTTGACAATGTAATTGTAGACGTGTAATAAAATCGAACAAATTCACTTTGATATGAACAACACATAAAGATACTGGTCTGCAATATCTCAAAAAATGCTAATCAGATTTGGCTTCGTTATTTCGTAACATGAATTAAATTCTTTCCTCTTTTGATCCGTTTGCTGTATCCATTTTGAGTTGGTTATGGTTTTGCTAACACATTAGTTCTCCTTTTGGATACTAAACTCTATTCTAAATTGTAAGCAACGTTTTATGGTGATATATCATTTAAGCATCATAATACAATTAAAGAAGGAAATTAAAAAAAAAAATCAATGAAACGTCCCCGGGTGGGCTTGAACCACCAACCTTTCGGTTAACAGCCGAACGCGCTAACCAATTGCGCCACGGAGACGACATATTAGCTGATTAGAGACCGATCAATTGCTTACGTCCTTATAAGGTTCGTCTTTGGTGATATAAGGTGCATAGATATAGTAGCTTGCTAAGAACGCCAAAAATTCGCCAGTGTTCCTTCAAAAGTTACGTCTGGTATGAGACAAACGTTCAAGATATACTATTGATGATATGGAATGAATAAAGAACATAGCTTAATGTTTGACTGCTCATCGACATTGAGTAAAGGGCGACGACTGTTTGAAAAATTAAAAACATATTCAAATGAAAGATACTTATAGCTGTTAAATAATCATCAGCAGGCTAAGCCTAATATAAATGCAAGTGAACAAAATACAAACATTGATGGAATAGAAGTTATATAACAATATATTTAAGTGTGACGCTCCGATGACTACACCGTCAATTTCATCAGATTAATGACTAGAGTGAATCGTACTAGAACGGATGTTTGAATTTCAAGTGTAAGAGATGGTAAGTAATCGATCGACTGTGTTGGCTGTTTTGCTGCAATTATATGTACACCAATGTCGAAAATAATGTGATGAGATGGTAAAAATCAACATGAAGAAACTGTTTCGAATTACCAAAATTAAGTTTAAATATCATTCAAAGATGAAAATTGATCTAGCGAAGACCACAGGTCCTCCGGTGGAGGTGCACTTCCAGATTTCTTGCTCAAATACATGTTTTAGTGATGGTTTTAAAAATTGCAAAACAGTAGCAGCTGTCTGTTGCTCTGGTCACCAGTCAGCCTTAATTCGAATAAATCTGTCCCAGAAGAGAACGGCCAAAAACATCTTAAAAGTGCAACCAAAATTTACACCTCGCCTGCTAAGTTGGAGAGACATCAGACAGGATTGAGGTTGTCCCCGTACCGCCCAAGCTTGTCCCACTTATGCTTATAGTATCGACATAAAAGGGATTCGTCTACACGCCAGATAGTTATATATATATCAAAAGGTATATAGTTGATGAAGACTTTTTATCGCATGCACAATGAGACAAAAGTCCAAGCATAAAACATGAAACGTCCCCGGGTGGGCTTGAACCACCAACCTTTCGGTTAACAGCCGAACGCGCTAACCAATTGCGCCACGGAGACGACATATTAGCTGATTAGAGACCGATCAATTGCTTACGTCCTTATAAGGTTCGTCTTTGGTGATATAAGGTGCATAGAAATAGTAGTTTGCTAAGAACGCCAAAGTCTGGCCAGTGTTCCTTCAAAAGTTACGTCTGGTATGAGACAAACGTTCAAGATATACTATTGATGATATGGAATGAATAAAGAACATAGCTTAATGTTTGACTGCTCGTCGACATTGAGTAAAGGGCGACGACTGTTTGAAAAATTAAAACATATTCAAATGAAAGATACTTATAGCTGTTAAATAATCATCAGCAGACTAAGCCTAATATAAATGCAAGTGAACAAAATACAAACACTGATGGAATAGAAGTTATATAACAATATATTTAAGTGTGACGCTCCGATGACTACACCGTCAATTTCATCAGATTAATGACTAGTGTGAATCGTACTAGAACGGATGTTTGAATTTCAAGTGTAAGAGATGGTAAGTAATCGATCGACAGTCTTGGCTGTTTTGCTGCAATTATATGTGCACCAATGTCGAAAATAATGTGATGAGATGGTAAAAATCAACATGAAGAAACTGTTTCGAAATACCAAAATTAAGTTTAAATATCATTCTAAGATGAAAATTGATCTAGCGAAGACCACAGGTCCTCCGGTGGAAGTGCACTTACAGATTTCTTGCTCAAATATATGTTTTAGTGATGGTTTTAAAAATTGCAAAACAGTAGCAGCTGTCTGTTGCTCTGGTCACCAGTCAGCCTTAATTCGAATAAATCTGTCCCAGAAGAGAACGGCCAAAAACATCTTAAAAGTGCAACCAAAATTTACAACTCGCCTGCTAAGTCGGAGAGACATCAGACAGGATTGAGGTTGTCCCCGTACCGCCCAAGCTTGTCCCACTTATGCTTATAGTATCGACATATACGGGATTCGTCTACACGCCAGATAGTTATATATATATCAAAAGGTATATAGTTGATGAAGACTGTTTATTGCATGCACAATGAGACAAAAGTCCAAGCATAAAACAAAGACCGAAACTACACTATCCATTGTAAATTGGCATAACGGCTGATGAACTATGACTGTGCATTATTAGACTTGACAATGTAATTGTAGACGTGTAATAAAATCGAACAAATTCACTTTGATATGAACAACACATAAAGATACTGGTCTGCAATATCTCAAAATATGCTCATCAGATTTGGCTTCGTTATTTCGTAACATGAATTAAATTCTTTCCTCTTTTGATCCGTTTGCTGTATCCATTTTGAGTTGGTTATGGTTTTGCTAACACATTAGTTCTCCTTTTGGATACTAAACTCTATTCTAAATTGTAAGCAACGTTTTATGGTGATATATCATTTAAGCATCATAATACAATTAAAGAAGGAAATTAAAAAAAAAAAATCAATGAAACGTCCCCGGGTGGGCTTGAACCACCAACCTTTCGGTTAACAGCCGAACGCGCTAACCAATTGCGCCACGGAGACGACATATTAGCTGATTAGAGACCGATCAATTGCTTACGTCCTTATAAGGTTTGTCTTTGGTGATATAAGGTGCATAGATATAGTAGCTTGCTAAGGACGCCAAAAATTCGCCAGTGTTCCTTCAAAAGTTACGTCTGGTATGAGACAAACGTTCAAGATATACTATTGATGATATGGAATGAATAAAGAACATAGCTTAATGTTTGACTGCTCGTCGACATTGAGTAAAGGGCGACGACTGTTTGAAAAATTAAAAAACATATTCAAATGAAAGATACTTATAGCTGTTAAATAATCATCAGCAGGCTAAGCCTAATATAAATGCAAGTGAACAAAATACAAACATTGATGGAATAGAAGTTATATAACAATATATTTAAGTGTGACGCTCCGATGACTACACCGTCAATTTCATCAGATTAATGACTAGAGTGAATCGTACTAGAACGGATGTTTGAATTTCAAGTGTAAGAGATGGTAAGTAATCGATCGACAGTCTTGGCTGTTTTGCTGCAATTATATGTACACCAATGTCGAAAATAATGTGATGAGATGGTAAAAATCAACATGAAGAAACTGTTTCGAAATACCAAAATTAAGTTTAAATATCATTCTAAGATGAAAATTGATCTAGCGAAGACCACAGGTCCTCCGGTGTAAGTGCACTTCCAGATTTCTTGCTCAAATACATGTTTTAGTGATGGTTTTAAAAATTGCAAAACAGTAGCAGCTGTCTGTTGCTCTGGTCACCAGTCAGCCTTAATTCGAATAAATCTGTCCCAGAAGAGAACGGCCAAAAACATCTTAAAAGTGCAACCAAAATTTACACCTCGCCTGCTAAGTCGGAGAGACATCAGACAGGATTGAGGTTGTCCCCGTACCGCCCAAGCTTGTCCCACTTATGCTTATAGTATCGACATAAAAGGGATTCGTCTACACGCCAGATATTTATATATATATCAAAAGGTATATAGTTGATGAAGACGTTTTATCGCATGCACAATGAGACAAAAGTCCAAGCATAAAACAAAGACCGAAACTACACTATCCATTGTAAATTGGCATAACGGCTGATGAACTATGGCTGTGCATTATTAGACTTGACAATGTAATTGTAGACGTGTAATAAAATCTAACAAATTCACTTTGATATGAACAACACATAAAGACACTGGTCTGCAATATCTCAAAATATGCTCATCAGATTTGGCTTCGTTATTTCGTAACATGAATTAAATTCTTTCCTCTGTTGATCCGTTTGCTGTATCCATTTTGAGTTAGTTATGTTTTTGCTAACACATTAGTTCTCCTTTTGGATACTAAACTATGTTCCAAATTGTAAGCAACGTTTTATGGTGATATATCATTTAAGCATCATAATACAATTAAAAAAGATGGAAATTAAAAAACAAAATCAATGAAACGTCCCCGGGTGGGCTTGAACCACCAACCTTTCGGTTAACAGCCGAACGCGCTAACCAATTGCGCCACGGAGACGACATATTAGCTGATTAGAGACCGATCAATTGCTTACGTCCTTATAAGGTTCGTCTTTGGTGATATAAGGTGCATAGAAATAGTAGTTTGCTAAGAACGCCAAAGTCTGGCCAGTGTTCCTTCAAAAGTTACGTCTGGTATGAGACAAACGTTCAAGATATACTATTGATGATATGGAATGAATAAAGAACATAGCTTAATGTTTGACTGCTCGTCGACATTGAGTAAAGGGCGACGACTGTTTGAAAAATTAAAACATATTCAAATGAAAGATACTTATAGCTGTTAAATAATCATCAGCAGACTAAGCCTAATATAAATGCAAGTGAACAAAATACAAACACTGATGGAATAGAAGTTATATAACAATATATTTAAGTGTGACGCTCCGATGACTACACCGTCAATTTCATCAGATTAATGACTAGTGTGAATCGTACTAGAACGGATGTTTGAATTTCAAGTGTAAGAGATGGTAAGTAATCGATCGACAGTCTTGGCTGTTTTGCTGCAATTATATGTGCACCAATGTCGAAAATAATGTGATGAGATGGTAAAAATCAACATGAAGAAACTGTTTCGAAATACCAAAATTAAGTTTAAATATCATTCAAAGATGAAAATTGATCTAGCGAAGACCACAGGTCCTCCGGTGTAAGTGCACTTCCAGATTTCTTGCTCAAATACATGTTTTAGTGATGGTTTTAAAAATTGCAAAACAGTAGCAGCTGTCTGTTGCTCTGGTCACCAGTCAGCCTTAATTCGAATAAATCTGTCCCAGAAGAGAACGGCCAAAAACATCTTAAAAGTGCAACCAAAATTTACACCTCGCCTGCTAAGTCGGAGAGACATCAGACAGGATTGAGGTTGTCCCCGTACCGCCCAAGCTTGTCCCACTTATGCTTATAGTATCGACATAAAAGGGATTCGTCTACACGCCAGATATTTCTATATATATCAAAAGGTATATAGTTGATGAAGACGTTTTATCGCATGCACAATGAGACAAAAGTCCAAGCATAAAACAAAGACCGAAACTACACTATCCATTGTAAATTGGCATAACGGCTGATGAACTATGGCTGTGCATTATTAGACTTGACAATGTAATTGTAGACGTGTAATAAAATCGAACAAATTCACTTTGATATGAACAACACATAAAGACACTGGTCTGCAATATCTCAAAATATGCTCATCAGATTTGGCTTCGTTATTTCGTAACATGAATTAAATTCTTTCCTCTGTTTGCTGTATCCATTTTGAGTTGGTTATGGTTTTGGTAACACATTAGTTCTCCTTTTGGATACTAAACTATGTTCCAAATTGTAAGCAACGTTTTATGGTGATATATCATTTAAGCATCATAATACAATTAAAGAAGGAAATTTAAAAAAAAATCAATGAAACGTCCCCGGGTGGGCTTGAACCACCAACCTTTCGGTTAACAGCCGAACGCGCTAACCAATTGCGCCACGGAGACGACATATTAGCTGATTAGAGACCGATCAATTGCTTACGTCCTTATAAGGTTCGTCTTTGGTGATATAAGGTGCATAGATATAGTAGCTTGCTAAGGACGCCAAAAATTCGCCAGTGTTCCTTCAAAAGTTACGTCTGGTATGAGACAAACGTTCAAGATATACTATTGATGATATGGAATGAATAAAGAACATAGCTTAATGTTTGACTGCTCATCGACATTGAGTAAAGGGCGACGACTGTTTGAAAAATTAAAAAACATATTCAAATGAAAGATACTTATAGCTGTTAAATAATCATCAGCAGGCTAAGCCTAATATAAATGCAAGTGAACAAAATACAAACATTGATGGAATAGAAGTTATATAACAATATATTTAAGTGTGACGCTCCGATGACTACACCGTCAATTTCATCAGATTAATGACTAGAGTGAATCGTACTAGAACGGATGTTTGAATTTCAAGTGTAAGAGATGGTAAGTAATCGATCGACAGTCTTGGCTGTTTTGCTGCAATTATATGTACACCAATGTCGAAAATAATGTGATGAGATGGTAAAAATCAACATGAAGAAACTGTTTCGAAATACCAAAATTAAGTTTAAATATCATTCAAAGATGAAAATTGATCTAGCGAAGACCACAGGTCCTCCGGTGTAAGTGCACTTCCAGATTTCTTGCTCAAATACATGTTTTAGTGATGGTTTTAAAAATTGCAAAACAGTAGCAGCTGTCTGTTGCTCTGGTCACCAGTCAGCCTTAATTCGAATAAATCTGTCCCAGAAGAGAACGGCCAAAAACATCTTAAAAGTGCAACCAAAATTTACACCTCGCCTGCTAAGTCGGAGAGACATCAGACAGGATTGAGGTTGTCCCCGTACCGCCCAAGCTTGTCCCACTTATGCTTATAGTATCGACATAAAAGGGATTCGTCTACACGCCAGATATTTATATATATATCAAAAGGTATATAGTTGATGAAGACGTTTTATCGCATGCACAATGAGACAAAAGTCCAAGCATAAAACAAAGACCGAAACTACACTATCCATTGTAAATTGGCATAACGGCTGATGAACTATGGCTGTGCATTATTAGACTTGACAATGTAATTGTAGACGTGTAATAAAATCGAACAAATTCACTTTGATATGAACAACACATAAAGACACTGGTCTGCAATATCTCAAAATATGCTCATCAGATTTGGCTTCGTTATTTCGTAACATGAATTAAATTCTTTCCTCTGTTGAACCGTTTGCTGTATCCATTTTGAGTTAGTTATGTTTTTGCTAACACATTAGTTCTCCTTTTGGATACTAAACTATGTTCCAAATTGTAAGCAACGTTTTATGGTGATATATCATTTAAGCATCATAATACAATTAAAAAAGATGGAAATTAAAAAAAAAAAATCAATGAAACGTCCCCGGGTGGGCTTGAACCACCAACCTTTCGGTTAACAGCCGAACGCGCTAACCAATTGCGCCACGGAGACGACATATTAGCTGATTAGAGACCGATCAATTGCTTACGTCCTTATAAGGTTCGTCTTTGGTGATATAAGGTGCATAGAAATAGTAGTTTGCTAAGAACGCCAAAGTCTGGCCAGTGTTCCTTCAAAAGTTACGTCTGGTATGAGACAAACGTTCAAGATATACTATTGATGATATGGAATGAATAAAGAACATAGCTTAATGTTTGACTGCTCGTCGACATTGAGTAAAAGGCGACGACTGTTTGAAAAATTAAAAACATATTCAAATGAAAGATACTTATAGCTGTTAAATAATCATCAGCAGACTAAGCCTAATATAAATGCAAGTGAACAAAATACAAACATTGATGGAATAGAAGTTATATAACAATATATTTAAGTGTGACGCTCCGATGACTACACCGTCAATTTCATCAGATTAATGACTAGTGTGAATCGTACTAGAACGGATGTTTGAATTTCAAGTGTAAGGAATCGATCGACATTCTTGGCTGTTTTGCTGCAATTATATGTACACCAATGTGGAAAATAATGTGATGAGATGGTAAAAATCAACATGAAGAAACTGTTTCGAAATACCAAAATTAAGTTTAAATATCATTCAAAGATGAAAATTGATCTAGCAAAGACCACAGGTCCTCCGGTGTAAGTGCACTTCCAGATTTCTTACTCAAATACATGTTTTAGTGATGGTTTTAAAAATTGCAAAACAGTAGCAGCTGTCTGTTGCTCTGGTCACCAGTCAGCCTTAATTCGATTAAATCTGTCCCAGAAGAGAACGGCCAAAAACATCTTAAAAGTGCAACCAAAATTTACACCTCGCCTGCTAAGTCGGAGAGACATCAGACAGGATTGAGGTTGTCCCCGTACCGCCCAAGCTTGTCCCACTTATGCTTATAGTATCGACATATAAGGGATTCGTCTACACGCCAGATAGTTATTTATATATCAAAAGGTATATAGTTGATGAAGACTTTTTATTACATGCACAATGAGACAAAAGTCCAAGCATAAAACAAAGACCGAAACTACACTATCCATTGTAAATTGGCATAACGGCTGATGAACTATGGCTGTGCATTATTAGACTTGACAATGTAATTGTAGACGTGTAATAAAATCGAACTATTTCACTTTGATATGAACAACACATAAAGACACTGGTCTGCAATATCTCAAAATATGCTCATCAGATTTGGCTTCGTTATTTCGTAACATGAATTAAATTCTTTCCTCTGTTTGCTGTATCCATTTTGAGTTGGTTATGGTTTTGCTAACACATTAGTTCTCCTTTTGGATACTAAACTATGTTCCAAATTGTAAGCAACGTTTTATGGTGATATATCATTTAAGCATCATAATACAATTAAAAAAGATGGAAATTAAAAAAAAAATCAATGAAACGTCCCCGGGTGGGCTTGAACCACCAACCTTTCGGTTAACAGCCGAACGCGCTAACCAATTGCGCCACGGAGACGACATATTAGCTGATTAGAGACCGATCAATTGCTTACGTCCTTATAAGGTTCGTCTTTGGTGATATAAGGTGCATAGAAATAGTAGCTTGCTAAGAACGCCAAAGTCTGGCCAGTGTTCCTTCAAAAGTTACGTCTGGTATGAGACAAACGTTCAAGATATACTATTGATGATATGGAATGAATAAAGAACATAGCTTAATGTTTGACTGCTCGTCGACATTGAGTAAAGGGCGACGACTGTTTGAAAAATTAAAACATATTCAAATGAAAGATACTTATAGCTGTTAAATAATCATCAGCAGACTAAGCCTAATATAAATGCAAGTGAACAAAATACAAACACTGATGGAATAGAAGTTATATAACAATATATTTAAGTGTGACGCTCCGATGACTACACCGTCAATTTCATCAGATTAATGACTAGTGTGAATCGGCTGTATCCCACCTTCCCCACTTTTTAAAAAAGCATATGGGGGAGAATGTTGTTAGAAGGATTATAGTCTGTTTCTGAATAATTTTGGAATTATTTACCTGTATTTACCTGTGTTCTTACCTGAGTTTTTACCTGTGTTTTAATCAGTGATGAACCTCTATATCTTATATGGATATAAATGTTTTATTATACATTTGCAGATTCATTTGCACTTTAAATAAATAAATATTGAAAACAATTTTTTTTCAAATGGAAATTTTGTTTATCAATGTAATATATGTTTATCATATAAGACTAAAATATGATATAATAAAAATTAGAGTCTGTTGTTTAACAAATCATTATTATTTATAGATGCTTTACATATTTTATACCTATTATAAAACTTATTAATAGACTCTAATTATTCAAGCTTTCACTCCCATCCAGGTGAGCTAAGTGATCACAGCCTTCACTAATTACTGAGATGATGATGAGTGTTGCAATTAATTAAACACATCTTGGATAGATTACAATAAAGAAATGTGGGCCAATGACTTGTGAACTTTAAGTTAATAGTGAAGAAATGACTATAAATGCATGTACTTATATATATGTAAAATCGAATGAAAGGTTATCATTATGTCTAAGGTATCATTACGTACAAGTATGGAAATGTTTGACAATAAATGCATGTAATTAATATATATGTAATATATGAAAATATTTGTATTTGAGTGTATGAGTGAAAGATACTTAATGTATGTAATATGAAATAGTATTAATAATAATTGTGTATTTCTCTATTTGTAACATTATTGAAGTGTCCATAACCAGAACACATTTTGATATAATTGTAGTTGCTAAATATGAATGATATATACTAAATTGTACTGTATTTTGTGTAAAATGAAATAATATTAATGAATAAAAAATTAAAGAAATGAATAGTTAAAAAGTAAAAATAAATGTTTTTCTGATGTAATCATGTGTTAAGTCTTAAAATGCTGTTAATTTAATAAGTAATAAGTATAGATATAAATCAAAGTATTTTTCACTATATACTACATATAGGCTGTATAGTCATATACAGGTAAATGACACAGGTAACTTTCACACAGGTAACTTTTACACAGGTAAGTAACTTAGTATGAAGCAGACTATAATTGGTTTGCCATTGTTCTCTTATATCAACACTTTCCTTTGTTACATAAAAAGTGGGGAAGGTGGGAACCCCCCTGTGAATCGTACTAGAACGGATGTTTGAATTTCAAGTGTAAGAGATGGTAAGTAATCGATCGACAGTCTTGGCTGTTTTGCTGCAATTATATGTGCACCAAGGTCGAAAATAATGTGATGAGATGGTAAAAATCAACATGAAGAAACTGTTTCGAAATACCAAAATTAAGTTTAAATATCATTCTAAGATGAAAATTGATCTAGCGAAGACCACAGGTCCTCCGGTGGAATTGCACTTACAGATTTCTTGCTCAAATACATGTTTTAGTGATGGTTTTAAAAATTGCAAAACAGTAGCAGCTGTCTGTTGCTCTGGTCACCAGTCAGCCTTAATTCGAATAAATCTGTCCCAGAAGAGAACGGCCAAAAACATCTTAAAAGTGCAACCAAAATTTACAACTCGCCTGCTAAGTCGGAGAGACATCAGACAGGATTGAGGTTGTCCCCGTACCGCCCAAGCTTGTCCCACTTATGCTTATAGTATCGACATATAAGGGATTCGTCTACACGCCAGATAGTTATATATATATCAAAAGGTATATAGTTGATGAAGACTGTTTATTGCATGCACAATGAGACAAAAGTCCAAGCATAAAACAAAGACCGAAACTACACTATCCATTGTAAATTGGCATAACGGCTGATGAACTATGACTGTGCATTATTAGACTTGACAATGTAATTGTAGACGTGTAATAAAATCGAACAAATTCACTTTGATATGAACAACACATAAAGATACTGGTCTGCAATATCTCAAAATATGCTCATCAGATTTGGCTTCGTTATTTCGTAACATGAATTAAATTCTTTCCTCTGTTGATCCGTTTGCTGTATCCATTTTGAGTTGGTTATGGATTTGCTAACACATTAGTTCTCCTTTTGGATACTAAACTCTGTTCCAAATTGTAAGCAACGTTTTATGGTGATATATCATTGAAGCATCATAATACAATTAAAAAAGAAGGAAATTAAAAAAAAAAATCAATGAAACGTCCCCGGGTGGGCTTGAACCACCAACCTTTCGGTTAACAGCCGAACGCGCTAACCAATTGCGCCACGGAGACGACATATTAGCTGATTAGAGACCGATCAATTGCTTACGTCCTTGTAAGGTTCGTCTTTGGTGATATAAGGTGCATAGAAATAGTAGCTTGCTAAGAACGCCAAAGTCTGACCAGTGTTCCTTCAAAAGTTACGTCTGGTATGAGACAAACGTTCAAGATATACTATTGATGATATGGAATGAATAAAGAACATAGCTTAATGTTTGACTGCTCGTCGACATTGAGTAAAGGGCGACGACTGTTTGAAAAATTAAAACATATTCAAATGAAAGATACTTATAGCTGTTAAATAATCATCAGCAGACTAAGCCTAATATAAATGCAAGTGAACAAAATACAAACATTGATGGAATAGAAGTTATATAACAATATATTTAAGTGTGACGCTCCGATGACTACACCGTCAATTTCATCAGATTAATGACTAGTGTGAATCGTACTAGAACGGATGTTTGAATTTCAAGTGTAAGGAATCGATCGACAGTCTTGGCTGTTTTGCTGCAATTATATGTACACCAATGTAGAAAACAATGTGATGAGATGGTAAAAATCAACATGAAGAAACTGTTGCGAAATACCAAAATTAAGTCTAAATATCATTCAAAGATGAAAATTGATCTAGCGAAGTGCTTTTCCGGTGGAAGGGCACTTCCAGATTTCTTGCTCAAATACATGTTTTAGTGATGGTTTTAAAAATTGCAAAACAGTAGCAGCTGTCTGTTGCTCTGGTCACCAGTCAGCCTTAATTCGAATAAATCTGTCCCAGAAGAGAACGGCCAAAAACATCTTAAAAGTGCAACCAAAATTTACACCTCGCCTGCTAAGTCGGAGAGACATCAGACAGGATTGAGGTTGTCCCCGTACCGCCCAAGCTTGTTCCACTTATGCTTATAGTATCGACATAAAAGGGATTCGTCTACACGCCAGATAGCTACATATATATATCAAAAGGTATATAGTTGATGAAGACTTTTTATTGCATGCACAATGAGACAAAAGTCCAAGCATAAAACAAAGACCGAAACTACACTATCCATTGTAAATTGGCATAACGGCTGATGAACTATGGCTGTGCATTATTAGACTTGACAATGTAATTGTAGACGTGAAATAAAATCGAAGAAATTCACTTTGATATGAAGAACACATAAAGACACTGGTCTGCAATATCTCAAAATATGCTCATCAGATTTGGCTTCGTTATTTCGTAACATAAATTAAATTCTTTCCTCTGTTGATCCGTTTGCTGTATCCATTTTGAGTTGGTTATGGTTTTGCTAACACATTAGTTCTCCTTTTGGATACTAAACTCTGTTCCAAATTGTAAGCAACGTTTTATGGTGATATATCATTGAAGCATCATAATACAATTAAAAAAGAAGGAAATTAAAAAAAAATCAATGAAACGTCCCCGGGTGGGCTTGAACCACCAACCTTTCGGTTAACAGCCGAACGCGCTAACCAATTGCGCCACGGAGACGACATATTAGCTGATTAGAGACCGATCAATTGCTTATGTCCTTATAAGGTTCGTCTTTGGTGATATAAGGTGCATAGAAATAGTAGCTTGCTAAGAACGCCAAAGTCTGGCCAGTGTTCCTTCAAAAGTTACGTCTGGTATGAGACAAACGTTCAAGTTATACTATTGATGATATGGAATGAATAAAGAACATAGCTTAATGTTTGACTGCTCGTCGACATTGAGTAAAGGGCGACGACTGTTTGAAGAATTAAAAACATCTTCAAATGAAAGATACTTATAGCTGTTAAATAATCATCAGCAGACTAAGCCTAATATAAATGCAAGTGAACAAAATACAAACATTGATGGAATAGAAGTTATATAACAATATATTTAAGTGTGACGCTCCGATGACTACACCGTCAATTTCATCAGATTAATGACTAGTGTGAATCGTACTAGAACGGATGTTTGAATTTCAAGTGTAAGAGATGGTAAGGAATCGATCGACAGTCTTGGCTGTTTTGCTGCAATTATATGTGCACCAAAGTCGAAAATAATGTGATGAGATGGTAAAAATCAACATGAAGAAACTGTTGCGAAATACCACAATTAAATTTAAATAGCATTCAAAGATGAAAATTGATCTAGCGAAGACCACAGGTCCTCCGGTGTAAGTGCACTTCCAGATTTCTTGCTCAAATACATGTTTTAGTGATGGTTTTAAAAATTGCAAAACAGTAGCAGCTGTCTGTTGCTCTGGTCACCAGTCAGCCTTAATTCGATTAAATCTGTCCCAGAAGAGAACGGCCAAAACATCTTAAAAGTGCAACCAAAATTTACAACTCGCCTGCTAAGTCGGAGAGACATCAGACAGGATTGAGGTTGTCCCCGTACCGCCCAAGCTTGTCCCACTTATGCTTATAGTATCGACATAAAAGGGATTCGTCTACACGCCATATATTTATATATATATCAAAAGGTATATAGTTGATGAAAACTTTTTATTGCATGCACAATGAGACAAAAGTCCAAGCATAAAACAAAGACCGAAACTACACTATCCATTGTAAATTGGCATAACGGCTGATGAACTATGGCTGTGCATTATTAGACTTGACAATGTAATTGTAGACGTGTAATAAAATCGAAGAAATTCACTTTGATATGAACAACACATAAAGACACTGGTCTGCAATATCTCAAAATATGCTCATCAGATTTGGTTTCGTTATTTCGTAACATGAATTAAATTCTTTCCTCTGTTGATCCGTTTGCTGTATCCATTTTGAGTTGGTCATGGTTTTGCTAACACATTAGTTCTCCTTTTGGATACTAAACTCTGTTCCAAATTGTAAGCAACGTTTTATGGTGATATATCATTGAAGCATCATAATACAATTAAAAAAGAAGGAAATTAAAAAAAAAAATCAATGAAACGTCCCCGGGTGGGCTTGAACCACCAACCTTTCGGTTAACAGCCGAACGCGCTAACCAATTGCGCCACGGAGACGACATATTAGCTGATTAGAGACCGATCAATTGCTTACGTCCTTGTAAGGTTCGTCTTTGGTGATATAAGGTGCATAGAAATAGTAGCTTGCTAAGAACGCCAAAGTCTGACCAGTGTTCCTTCAAAAGTTACGTCTGGTATGAGACAAACGTTCAAGATATACTATTGATGATATGGAATGAATAAAGAACATAGCTTAATGTTTGACTGCTCGTCGACATTGAGTAAAGGGCGACGACTGTTTGAAAAATTAAAACATATTCAAATGAAAGATACTTATAGCTGTTAAATAATCATCAGCAGACTAAGCCTAATATAAATGCAAGTGAACAAAATACAAACATTGATGGAATAGAAGTTATATAACAATATATTTAAGTGTGACGCTCCGATGACTACACCGTCAATTTCATCAGATTAATGACTAGTGTGAATCGTACTAGAACGGATGTTTGAATTTCAAGTGTAAGGAATCGATCGACAGTCTTGGCTGTTTTGCTGCAATTATATGTACACCAATGTAGAAAACAATGTGATGAGATGGTAAAAATCAACATGAAGAAACTGTTGCGAAATACCAAAATTAAGTCTAAATATCATTCAAAGATGAAAATTGATCTAGCGAAGTGCTTTTCCGGTGGAAGGGCACTTCCAGATTTCTTGCTCAAATACATGTTTTAGTGATGGTTTTAAAAATTGCAAAACAGTAGCAGCTGTCTGTTGCTCTGGTCACCAGTCAGCCTTAATTCGAATAAATCTGTCCCAGAAGAGAACGGCCAAAAACATCTTAAAAGTGCAACCAAAATTTACACCTCGCCTGCTAAGTCGGAGAGACATCAGACAGGATTGAGGTTGTCCCCGTACCGCCCAAGCTTGTTCCACTTATGCTTATAGTATCGACATAAAAGGGATTCGTCTACACGCCAGATAGCTACATATATATATCAAAAGGTATATAGTTGATGAAGACTTTTTATTGCATGCACAATGAGACAAAAGTCCAAGCATAAAACAAAGACCGAAACTACACTATCCATTGTAAATTGGCATAACGGCTGATGAACTATGGCTGTGCATTATTAGACTTGACAATGTAATTGTAGACGTGTAATAAAATCGAAGAAATTCACTTTGATATGAACAACACATAAAGACACTGGTCTGCAATATCTCAAAATATGCTCATCAGATTTGGCTTCGTTATTTCGTAACATAAATTAAATTCTTTCCTCTGTTGATCCGTTTGCTGTATCCATTTTGAGTTGGTTATGGTTTTGCTAACACATTAGTTCTCCTTTTGGATACTAAACTCTGTTCCAAATTGTAAGCAACGTTTTATGGTGATATATCATTGAAGCATCATAATACAATTAAAAAAGAAGGAAATTAAAAAAAAATCAATGAAACGTCCCCGGGTGGGCTTGAACCACCAACCTTTCGGTTAACAGCCGAACGCGCTAACCAATTGCGCCACGGAGACGACATATTAGCTGATTAGAGACCGATCAATTGCTTATGTCCTTATAAGGTTCGTCTTTGGTGATATAAGGTGCATAGAAATAGTAGCTTGCTAAGAACGCCAAAGTCTGGCCAGTGTTCCTTCAAAAGTTACGTCTGGTATGAGACAAACGTTCAAGTTATACTATTGATGATATGGAATGAATAAAGAACATAGCTTAATGTTTGACTGCTCGTCGACATTGAGTAAAGGGCGACGACTGTTTGAAGAATTAAAAACATCTTCAAATGAAAGATACTTATAGCTGTTAAATAATCATCAGCAGACTAAGCCTAATATAAATGCAAGTGAACAAAATACAAACATTGATGGAATAGAAGTTATATAACAATATATTTAAGTGTGACGCTCCGATGACTACACCGTCAATTTCATCAGATTAATGACTAGTGTGAATCGTACTAGAACGGATGTTTGAATTTCAAGTGTAAGAGATGGTAAGGAATCGATCGACAGTCTTGGCTGTTTTGCTGCAATTATATGTGCACCAAAGTCGAAAATAATGTGATGAGATGGTAAAAATCAACATGAAGAAACTGTTGCGAAATACCACAATTAAATTTAAATAGCATTCAAAGATGAAAATTGATCTAGCGAAGACCACAGGTCCTCCGGTGTAAGTGCACTTCCAGATTTCTTGCTCAAATACATGTTTTAGTGATGGTTTTAAAAATTGCAAAACAGTAGCAGCTGTCTGTTGCTCTGGTCACCAGTCAGCCTTAATTCGATTAAATCTGTCCCAGAAGAGAACGGCCAAAACATCTTAAAAGTGCAACCAAAATTTACAACTCGCCTGCTAAGTCGGAGAGACATCAGACAGGATTGAGGTTGTCCCCGTACCGCCCAAGCTTGTCCCACTTATGCTTATAGTATCGACATAAAAGGGATTCGTCTACACGCCATATATTTATATATATATCAAAAGGTATATAGTTGATGAAAACTTTTTATTGCATGCACAATGAGACAAAAGTCCAAGCATAAAACAAAGACCGAAACTACACTATCCATTGTAAATTGGCATAACGGCTGATGAACTATGGCTGTGCATTATTAGACTTGACAATGTAATTGTAGACGTGTAATAAAATCGAAGAAATTCACTTTGATATGAACAACACATAAAGACACTGGTCTGCAATATCTCAAAATATGCTCATCAGATTTGGTTTCGTTATTTCGTAACATGAATTAAATTCTTTCCTCTGTTGATCCGTTTGCTGTATCCATTTTGAGTTGGTCATGGTTTTGCTAACACATTAGTTCTCCTTTTGGATACTAAACTCTGTTCCAAATTGTAAGCAACGTTTTATGGTGATATATCATTGAAGCATCATAATACAATTAAAAAAGAAGGAAATTAAAAAAAAAAATCAATGAAACGTCCCCGGGTGGGCTTGAACCACCAACCTTTCGGTTAACAGCCGAACGCGCTAACCAATTGCGCCACGGAGACGACATATTAGCTGATTAGAGACCGATCAATTGCTTACGTCCTTGTAAGGTTCGTCTTTGGTGATATAAGGTGCATAGAAATAGTAGCTTGCTAAGAACGCCAAAAACTCGCCAGTGTTCCTTCAAAAGTTACGTCTGGTATGAGACAAACGTTCAAGATATACTATTGATGATATGGAATGAATAAAGAACATAGCTTAATGTTTGACTGCTCGTCGACATTGAGTAAAGGGCGACGACTGTTTGAAAAATTAAAACATATTCAAATGAAAGATACTTATAGCTGTTAAATAATCATCAGCAGACTAAGCCTAATATAAATGCAAGTGAACAAAATACAAACATTGATGGAATAGAAGTTATATAACAATATATTTAAGTGTGACGCTCCGATGACTACACCGTCAATTTCATCAGATTAATGACTAGTGTGAATCGTACTAGAACGGATGTTTGAATTTCAAGTGTAAGGAATCGATCGACAGTCTTGGCTGTTTTGCTGCAATTATATGTACACCAATGTAGAAAACAATGTGATGAGATGGTAAAAATCAACATGAAGAAACTGTTGCGAAATACCAAAATTAAGTCTAAATATCATTCAAAGATGAAAATTGATCTAGCGAAGTGCTTTTCCGGTGGAAGGGCACTTCCAGATTTCTTGCTCAAATACATGTTTCAGTGATGGTTTTAAAAATTGCAAAACAGTAGCAGCTGTCTGTTGCTCTGGTCACCAGTCAGCCTTAATTCGAATAAATCTGTCCCAGAAGAGAACGGCCAAAAACATCTTAAAAGTGCAACCAAAATTTACACCTCGCCTGCTAAGTCGGAGAGACATCAGACAGGATTGAGGTTGTCCCCGTACCGCCCAAGCTTGTTCCACTTATGCTTATAGTATCGACATAAAAGGGATTCGTCTACACGCCAGATAGCTACATATATATATCAAAAGGTATATAGTTGATGAAGACTTTTTATTGCATGCACAATGAGACAAAAGTCCAAGCATAAAACAAAGACCGAAACTACACTATCCATTGTAAATTGGCATAACGGCTGATGAACTATGGCTGTGCATTATTAGACTTGACAATGTAATTGTAGACGTGAAATAAAATCGAACAAATTCACTTTGATATGAACAACACATAAAGACACTGGTCTGCAATATCTCAAAATATGCTCATCAGATTTGGCTTCGTTATTTCGTAACATAAATTAAATTCTTTCCTCTGTTGATCCGTTTGCTGTATCCATTTTGAGTTGGTTATGGTTTTGCTAACACATTAGTTCTCCTTTTGGATACTAAACTCTGTTCCAAATTGTAAGCAACGTTTTATGGTGATATATCATTGAAGCATCATAATACAATTAAAAAAGAAGGAAATTAAAAAAAAATCAATGAAACGTCCCCGGGTGGGCTTGAACCACCAACCTTTCGGTTAACAGCCGAACGCGCTAACCAATTGCGCCACGGAGACGACATATTAGCTGATTAGAGACCGATCAATTGCTTATGTCCTTATAAGGTTCGTCTTTGGTGATATAAGGTGCATAGAAATAGTAGCTTGCTAAGAACGCCAAAGTCTGGCCAGTGTTCCTTCAAAAGTTACGTCTGGTATGAGACAAACGTTCAAGTTATACTATTGATGATATGGAATGAATAAAGAACATAGCTTAATGTTTGACTGCTCGTCGACATTGAGTAAAGGGCGACGACTGTTTGAAGAATTAAAAACATCTTCAAATGAAAGATACTTATAGCTGTTAAATAATCATCAGCAGACTAAGCCTAATATAAATGCAAGTGAACAAAATACAAACATTGATGGAATAGAAGTTATATAACAATATATTTAAGTGTGACGCTCCGATGACTACACCGTCAATTTCATCAGATTAATGACTAGTGTGAATCGTACTAGAACGGATGTTTGAATTTCAAGTGTAAGAGATGGTAAGGAATCGATCGACAGTCTTGGCTGTTTTGCTGCAATTATATGTGCACCAAAGTCGAAAATAATGTGATGAGATGGTAAAAATCAACATGAAGAAACTGTTGCGAAATACCACAATTAAATTTAAATAGCATTCAAAGATGAAAATTGATCTAGCGAAGACCACAGGTCCTCCGGTGTAAGTGCACTTCCAGATTTCTTGCTCAAATACATGTTTTAGTGATGGTTTTAAAAATTGCAAAACAGTAGCAGCTGTCTGTTGCTCTGGTCACCAGTCAGCCTTAATTCGATTAAATCTGTCCCAGAAGAGAACGGCCAAAACATCTTAAAAGTGCAACCAAAATTTACAACTCGCCTGCTAAGTCGGAGAGACATCAGACAGGATTGAGATTGTCCCCGTACCGCCCAAGCTTGTCCCACTTATGCTTATAGTATCGACATAAAAGGGATTCGTCTACACGCCATATATTTATATATATATCAAAAGGTATATAGTTGATGAAGACTTTTTATTGCATGCACAATGAGACAAAAGTCCAAGCATAAAACAAAGACCGAAACTACACTATCCATTGTAAATTGGCATAACGGCTGATGAACTATGGCTGTGCATTATTAGACTTGACAATGTAATTGTAGACGTGTAATAAAATCGAACAAATTCACTTTGATATGAACAACACATAAAGACACTGGTCTGCAATATCTCAAAATATGCTCATCAGATTTGGTTTCGTTATTTCGTAACATGAATTAAATTCTTTCCTCTGTTGATCCGTTTGCGGTATCCATTTTGAGTTGGTTATGGTTTTGCTAACACATTAGTTCTCCTTTTGGATACTAAACTCTGTTCCAAATTGTAAGCAACTTTTTATGGTAATATAACATTTAAACATCATAATACAATTAAAGAAGAAGGAAATTAAAAAAAAAAATCAATGAAGCGTCCCCGGGTGGGCTTGAACCACCAACCTTTCGGTTAACAGCCGAACGCGCTAACCAATTGCGCCACGGAGACGACATATTAGCTGATTAGAGACCGATCAATTGCTTACGTCCTTATAAGGTTCGTCTTTGGTGATATAAGGTGCATAGAAATAGTAGCTTGCTAGAACGCCAAAAACTCACCAGTGTTCCTTCAAAAGTTACGTCTGGTATGAGACAAACGTTCAAGATATACTATTGATGATATGGAATGAATAAAGAACATACCTGAATCGTTTGACTGCTCATCGACATTGAGTAAAGGGCGACGACTGTTTGAAAAATTAAAAACATATTCAAATGAAAGATACTTATAGCTGTTAAATAATCATCAGCAGGCTAACCCTAATATAAATGCAAGTGAACAAAATACAAACATTGATGGAATAGAAGTTATATAACAATATATTTAAGTGTGACGCTCCGATGACTACACCGTCAATTTCATCAGATTAATGACTAGTGTGAATCGTACTAGAACGGATGTTTGAATTACAAGTGTAAGAGATGGTAAGGGATCGATCGACAGTCTTGGCTGTTTTGCTGCAATTATATGTACACCAAGGTCGAAAATAATGTGATGAGATGGTAAAAATCAACATGAAGAAACTGTTTCGAAATACCAAAATTAAGTTTAGATATCATTCAAAGATGAAAATTGATCTAGCGAAGACCACAGGTCCTCCGGTGGAAGTGCACTTCCAGATTTCTTGCTCAAATACATGTTTTAGTGATGGTTTTAAAAATTGCAAAACAGTAGCAGCTGTCTGTTGCTCTGGTCACCAGTCAGCCTTAATTCGAATAAATCTGTCCCAGAAGAGAACGGCCAAAAACATCTTCAAAGTGCAACCAAAATTTACACCTCGCCTGCTAAGTCGGAGAGACATCAGACAGGATTGAGGCTGTCCCCGTACCGCCCAAGCTTGTCCCACTTATGCTTAAAGTATCGACATAAAAGGGATTCGTCTACACGCCAGATAGTTATACATATATCAAAAGGTATATAGTTGATGAAGACTTTTTATTGCATGCACAATGAGACAAAAGTCCAAGCATAAAACAAAGACCGAAACTACACTATCCATTGTAAATTGGCATAACGGCTGATGAACTATGGCTGTGCATTATTAGACTTGACAATGTAATTGTAGACGTGTAATAAAATCGAAGAAATTCACTTTGATATGAACAACACATAAAGACACTGGTCTGCAATATCTCAAAATATGCTCATCAGATTTGGCTTCGTTATTTCGTAACATGAATTAAATTCTTTCCTCTGTTGATCCGTTTGCTGTATCCATTTTGAGTTGGTTATGGTTTTGCTAACACATTAGTTCTCCTTTTGGATACTAAACTCTGTTCCAAATTGTAAGCAACGTTTTATGGTGATATATCATTGAAGCATCATAATACATTTAAAAAAGAAGGAAATTAAAAAAAATCAATGAATCGTCCCCGGGTGGGCTTGAACCACCAACCTTTCGGTTAACAGCCGAACGCGCTAACCAATTGCGCCACGGAGACGACATATTAGCTGATTAGAGACCGATCAATTGCTTACGTCCTTATAAGGTTCGTCTTTGGTGATATAAGGTGCATAGAAATAGTAGCTTGCTAAGAACGCCAAAGTCTGGCCAGTGTTCCTTCAAAAGTTACGTCTTGTATGAGACAAACTTTCAAGATATACTATTGATGATATGGAATGAATAAAGAACATAGCTTAATGTTTGACTGCTCGTCGACATTGAGTTAAGGGCGACGACTGTTTGAAAATTAAAAACATATTCAAATGAAAGATACTTATAGCTGTTAAATAATCATCAGCAGGCTAAGCCTAATATAAATGCAAGTGAACAAAATACAAACATTGATGGAATAGAAGTTATATAACAATATATTTAAATGTGACGCTCCGATGACTACACCGTCAATTTCATCAGATTAATGACTAGTGTGAATCGTACTAGAACGGATGTTTGAATTTCAAGTGTAAGAGATGGTAAGGAATCGATCGACAGTCTTGGCTGTTTTGCTGCAATTATATGTACACCAAGGTCGAAAATAATGTGATGAGATGGTAAAAATCAACATGAAGAAACTGTTTCGAAATACCAAAATTAAGTTTAAATATCATTCAAAGATGAAAATTGATCTAGCGAAGACCACAGGACCTCCGGTGGAAGTGCACTTCCCAATTTCTTTCTCAAATACATGTTTTAGTGATGGTTTTAAAAATTGCAAAACAGTAGCAGCTGTCTGTTGCTCTAAGCACCAGTCAGCCTTAATTCGAATAAATCTGTCCCAAAAGAGAACGGCCAAAAACATCTTAAAAGTTTGCTAAGTCGGAGAGACATCAGACAGGATTGAGGTTGTCCCCGTACCGCCCAAGCTTGTCCCACTTATGCTTATAGCATGGACATGAAAGGGATTCGTCTACACGCCAGATAGTTATATATATATCAAAAGGTATATAGTTGATGAAGACTTTTTATTACATGCACAATTTGTTGAATATAGTTTTTTATATTTTAATTTTGTTTTTCATGTAATGTAATGTATTTTCAAATGAATTCCTTCTTTGCCCGTTATAAAATTCTAAGTAACTCGTATCCTATAAATAAATTATCGTTATCAATAACTTCATTTCCTTTGTGATGTTATGGACAGTTAAGATAGTGTGCTTCTTCTTTAGAGATAGTAAATATCTAATACTTTAATAAAACATTACGGACCCTTTATATTTCGCCTGATAAGATAAGAACCTTGCATGTGTCGTTTTACATTAAGGCAATACGAATTGACAAAAGAAAGTTGTAGAAGCTTATTTTAACTTTTTGATTATCTCGATAACTTCAATACATTTTTACTTAAAATGACAGCATTAGTATTAAACTCGGTGTTTTTAAACAGAGCATTTGAAACGTAAACTAATTTTAGCATGCGTTTGTTCGTAACAAACATTGTATATTGAATATTATCATTATCATTATACGTAACTTCAGGGAAATTTTCGTGATTCTGAAAAATTCTGAAAAAAAAATCCAGTTGATAACCATGCAAAAATAAGCCTAAAACGATGTAAACTTGAGCGGTAACTAACAAGAAACTCTTGACAAAAAAAATCCAAAGAATTGAAAATAATTCAGGTGGGGCCCACTTCAACAACAAACCGAAGGAAGACGACGGTTCGAGATGGTCGCGTGTTTACAAATAGCGTGTTTCAACCGCTGCTGTTCCAGTAACCGCGCAAGAATTCATCTTGAATATTGCTGATACCAGTTAATCTTAACTAAATCTATAAATACAATAAGTTATTAGACTTGATTTTGGCTTCAAGTTTTGCCGAAAGTTACGTATATTGGGCCTTTAAAAGATTATGTAAAACTAACTAACATTTCGACATTTCTTACATGTCAACAATGATTTGTAACATTCTCTTTAACCATAAGATACATATGTAAACGAAAAAGCAAAAAGCTGTATTTTCAATTAAACAGGTTTTTAATATACACATGGTTGTTAGGTTTTTGTACAATATGACCTCCTTGTGGTAGTAATTGTTACAGTGTTGTCAATTTATTTTGGGGTTTCATATTGGAACGTTTTGGTAATAAGCTGAAACTATTTGATATCAAAATTGAAAAGTCAACACTTATGTCACATTGCCCGAATCAGTTTTTAACATGATTTTATATACAGCTGACCTTCTGCATATTCCTACAGCCTTTTTACTGATAGGCCGCAGAAAGGTCCAAATTCGCATCCATCCTTTGTTTGAAAAATAGATAAAACGTAATATTTCAATCAGGTTCAGGAACTTTTTCAAATGAAATATAAAGAGAAAAAAAAAACAAGCGTCCCCGGGTGGGCTTGAACCACCAACCTTTCGGTTAACAGCCGAACGCGCTAACCAATTGCGCCACGGAGACGACATAACTGACAAATTAGCGGCTTACATATTGATAAAGTATATACATTTACCTGGTGACGTGGCATATATATTATTATACATATATGAAAAGGTAACTTGAGGACAATCGTCTTTCTCGTTAGTTTCAAATAAATATTGTTATTTCAAATGATAACTTGTTGCTAGTTTTAATGAAGTCGACAATTCACAAATGGACATATACCCCAGACACAAATAACAAACGATGGGACATATTGTAAGGTTCAACAAGCCCCCAAAATGATGCAGTATCCACCCTTATTTTCACTATCCGAATGAGTCTTATTCATAGACCTTCAATAAAATCGGAATATATGTATTCAATTAGAATATATTAGATTCGACTCTACAATATCCTTGTTCACTGGCCATAAAACAATCCCATGGTTTAATCAAGATGAAATAGAGCATTAAAGCTGACATTTTCAGAAAATAGCCCATCGGATCTGTGGAATGACAGTCTCTTTTGCAACGTTTCTGAGTATTTAGAAATGACGTTTTATGTAAACTATGGTCATGCAGAGCTTGACTTCTCTTTTAGAGAATGATGCCGACCTCATATATTCATAAATATGGCCATTCGACATTACTAAAATCATAATAAAATCAAGTTTCAGCAGACTGTAAATAAGAAAAAAGCTAAGTAATACGAACTAAATATAATATGCAATTGGATAACCTTATGTGATGTTATGAAAGCGTTATACATATTATAATCATTTGAACCAAAATTTTTTCTACTATTTGTAACATGGCTTTTTTATTATACTATTATCTTATTTATCAGGTATTAGATTTCGCATTGTTATGCATATATCATTGTTGATGAGTTACCTTATAAACATTGTTCTTTTTGGCCCAAAAGATCCCTGAAGAGTCCTAGGAGGACGAAACAGCTGTATGATGCAGTTTAATCAATCTTTTCGGCAAACTGTATCCCTTACTAAATTTAAAACGTGCAGCATATGAGTGTGTTGCGTCATATTGTATAAAATAAGTAACCAGTTTGATAATATGACAAAATAAAGAAAGGATAGTTCATTCAGATTCAGAAACTTTTGTTCAAATAAAATAGAAGTAAAAGAAAGACGCGTCCCCGGGTGGGCTTGAACCACCAACCTTTCGGTTAACAGCCGAACGCGCTAACCAATTGCGCCACGGAGACGACATGACTGACGTATTAGCGGCTTACCTATTGATAAAGTATACATTCACCAAGTGACGTGGCATGTATATATTATACATACATGAGAAGGCAACTTGAGGACAATCGCCCTTCTGGTTAGTTTAAAATTTTTTTTTTTATTTCAAGTGATAGGTTATGGATATTTTTTACTGAAAAGTTCACTACCTGGCATTATTGAAAGATCTTAATTGAAACCGAAATGTATGTATGTAATTTGAACATATTAAACTTGTTCAATTGCTATAAAATAATCCCATGGCTAACTCGAGATCCTTTGATATAGAGCATTAAAGCTGACATTTTCAGAAAAAAAGCCGATCGGATCAGTAACATGACAGTTTCTTTTGCGACGCATGTGAGTGCTGAGAAATGACGTTTAATTTAAAGTTTATGTATATACCAAGGTCATGCAGAGCTTTACGTTTCTTTTAATAGTTGTTGAGAGTGATTCCTCGGGTGGGCTTGAAACACCAACCTTTCGGTTAACAGCCGAACGCGCTAACCAATTGCGCCACGGAGACGATACGCCTCAGGATTAAGCGCGGCTTACCTACTTATACAATGCGCACTAGGTGATGTGACGTGTTAATATTATGAAAAACTGTGCAATTCATAATCAAAGAGGCAACAACGACAACTATCAAGAAATTGATTCAATTATTTTCAACCTCACAGTCGTATTTGTTGAGGAGGAATCACTCCCCGCATGACCAACTTATATGAATAAGCTTTAAATACTATGTCATTTCGTATCATTCAATTAGTTCGCTGAAGAGACTAGTGAGCTATTTCAATGAAGCATAAGCCTTAATGCTTTATAATGGACTACGTTAACCTAATTCTGTTTAATGACGTATATACAGGTCCAGCAAATCTATATAACATAGATATATTCTGATTCTTGATAAGAGTCTTTGAATATAACTAACAAGGGGTTGAAATTTAGGGTGACTATTGCATGATTTAGGGGGCTTAAAATCATTTTGGTTATACAGAAATATGATCCACAGCCACTGAGTCAGAGAGATGACATAGCCATTGCTCGTATCAATAATTCTAAGTATTTGTTTGTCGTAATGAAGTCATTGCAAAAGATGAGGGCAGTTAAATGAATATACATTTCCTTAATATAAGAATATGAAAACAACACTTTAATTTTATGTATCAACCCTTATATATACTTTTTCTGAGCTGATAAGATAAGAACCTTTTGTAAGTTTGTATTAAAACCAAATGTACGATATATATGAATAATAATTTATAGCTGATTTTGATATCAATCATTATATGATTATTTGACCGGAACTTTCAAATTTATTATTATATTTGTTTAACTTAAATGATGGTTTTTAAGTATAAAACAATGTATCTCGGATGTATACATGTGTAAAGTTGTCACTATTGTCTTATGTGAGACCTATATTTATAGAGTAGGTGTCGCCAATGAAGTAGAAGACACTTACTCTTCCGTAACACCTGGTCGTATTATCTTGTACTGCTTCAATAGTATCCATGTAAATACTGCCTTTATATTCTCACTTTGCCCGGGTGGTTTTGTTGACTCTTCGGTATTCTCTATTTGCGGTGAAGCTGCATTTAAATAACAATAGGTTTGGAATGTTTATGATAAATTAAACCAGTATACAACAACACAAAAAATATGTTCCAATATGAAGTAAATATCCATAATGAGAGGACCACCCATTTTTCCTTTTCGATGTTATTCAATGATTTCCCGTTAAACATCAAATACATTTCACGAGAATGGAAGAATACGAAAATATTGTCTTTATTCTCATTTTGCCCTGGTGGTTTTATTGACTCTTCGGTATTCTGTATTTGTACAGAAGCTGCATTTAGTGCTCATTAGTGTGTTTACTTGATGTTATTGCCAATGATACTCGATTCTCATTTTGAGAACTTGATGTATACATGGATGTGAGAAAGATTTACATGGCGGCTGTCGTCGATAAAGCAGAAAACGCTAACTCTTCCGGAACACCTGGTGTTATTCTCCTGTATTTTTACAAGAGTCTCCATGTAAATCTTTCCTTAATTCATATTTCCCCCCTGGTTGAATCGATTTTGAGTTTGGATTATGATTTTGTTAACGCTTCGGTTTTCTCTTATCTATTTTAAATACAAATAAGTATAGAATGCTTACGATAAACCAAACCAGTATACACCAAAACAAAAAATATGTTCCAAGATGACCGAGAGATAATAAGACAACCACTGCCAAAACTAATATGTGGTTCATCAAATGGTTCTGAATGACATTTAGACTAATTGTCACAAAAGTCATTGACTTGTTCATGTGAATGTGTGGGTATAATGACCAGGGAAAGACTTTAAGATCTTGATTTTATTTTATTATACTATCATTTTTATTTATCAGGTGCTATATAACGCACTGTTATGCATATATATTTACACCTGTCCCC
The DNA here is from genome assembly GCA_947623455.1 of Mimachlamys varia. Classification (NCBI taxonomy): domain Eukaryota; kingdom Metazoa; phylum Mollusca; class Bivalvia; order Pectinida; family Pectinidae; genus Mimachlamys; species Mimachlamys varia. Next base: position 21,325,825 of record OX392534.1, read on the forward strand.
TCTTGTGCTTAGTAAACTCTGACTGCGAATATATTACCGTATACGCAGTGAAAAAAGGCTCGGCGGATTGATATTTGTTCAAATATGGCGTCGTTCACGCTTCAGAAAAATAAGTATTCGCTGTCGGCCATTGTTTGGTTCCTACAATATTTTGAAACATGGAACACATATGGAATCAATTTCTTTTGATTAAACAATAAATAATTTTTAGCAAACTTTTGATTCCAAATGATGCGAATTCGAAATTATTTGACGGTAACGCAAAAATGGCGGCGCCCTGCAGTTGTGACGTCTGACGTCGGACAGCGTCACAACCAGATCACTGGTGTAAATATAAGGATTGTATCTCATTTTGACTGCGCATACGGTAGTATGCCCGCAGTTGGCAACGAACATATTCACTGTGGAGCGCTAACGCGCACCATAGAATATGTTCGTTGCCAACTGCGGGCATACTACCGTATACGCAGTCAAAATGAGGTACAATCCTTATATCATTGTTAATGAGTTACGTTTTTAACATTGTTCTTGTATACAATACGAAAACAGTTTGAAAATATCACCAAAAGAAGGAATATTTCATTCATTATTCAGAATTGTTTTTGTTCAAACAAATATAAGTAAAAGAAATAAGCGTCCCCGGGTGGGCTTGAACCACCAACCTTTCGGTTAACAGTCGAACGCGCTAACCAATTGCGCCACGGAGACGACATGTCTCAGTATTAAGCGCGGCTTACCTAGTTATACAATACGTTCTATATCAAAAGGTAGTGAGAGGGCAATCTTGACGTTCTATCGTCTTCTCATTAGTTTGTTTTTTTTTTATAAAAATTGTGTGATCGTACAATTTGTGGATACTTTTACTAACGGTGAGGCATATTTTAAAGCTATTTTGGTTAAGTACAGAAATATGATCTGCAGACACTGAGAGTTACATAGCCAAACTTCATTGATCGTTTTACATTTTGTGTAAATATATCTTTTAATGATGGAATACAAAAGAAATGCCTTGATATGCTTAAAAAATGCTAAACATTGTTCGTCAAAATTAACCTTTTTTTTTCTTTCACGAAATTATTAACAGTGATGAGAGCAGCTCATTTGGTATGCTCCTCCTTCAGAGAATATTTAAATGTTATATATCAAGCCTTATGTACACATGTCTTCAGTTGAAAAGATAAGAACTTTTTGTAAATTGTATTAATATAGATGAAATAATAATCTTTATCTCATTTTTATTTCAATAATTACATAACTATTTGACAAGAGTTTTCAATTGCGTTAATTCTATTTGCTAAAAATGTTGTTTGAAGTATAAAACGATTCATCTAGGATGGAATTATGTAAAAGAAGATTGACGCACCGCTATTAATTCCAAATTAAGACATTAATTAGATCTTAACATGACAGCATTGGTATCAAAGTTATATTTGGAATGCAATGAATGTGAAATGGAAACTAATTTATCACTTTAGGAGATTTGGGATTTTGTAACAACCTATTTAATTACTAAAGATGCGCATTTTTATATGAAGAGACTGTATTTAAAACCAAATCGGTTTGATCATGTTTATGAATACTGTAGTTAAAGCCATATAAAACACACAAAAGCTAACTGTATGACAGGACTACTGTATAAATCCAACAAATAAGTAGACGACCCTTTTCATGGTGATGCAGTTTATTTCCCCTTTTCGGCATACTGTATCTATTACTAAATATAAAAGATGCAGCATATGTGTATGTTACGTCATCTTTCACGAATATACATGTACATTGCATACATGATGCATGTTTCAAAATAAACAAATGCTATTTTCAAATATAGTGCTATTGTATTGATTAGGTATTAAGCTCTCCACATGTAAGCGTCTGTCAATATCTCTTGATCTTCACCTACCAGCTGGTGCAGTAAACAAAAATCGGATAACAAATGGTAATTTACATTAAAAAAATTTGCTTTTTGCAAATGACAACACTTTCCGTACATTTACATTTTCTCCTCTAGACTTCCACACCCCATATATTTTGATTTAATTCATACGAACAAAGATACAAGATCGAGGCTTTGTTATATCATTATACTTTAACTAGCTGTAATGATCCTAAATGACATTGTCACAAACATTCATGTACATTAAAACATTTTTATCAATGATTGATTTTGTTGGGGTGATATGTAGCTATATGAATATGGTATAGTGACGTGGAGATCTTGGAACTTTATAAGTATGTGCCTTTAAAAGGTGCAGCACACGTCTGTGTGTTAGTTTCATTTTTCAAGATACAAGGTGGTAGATTCTGCTGATGGAATGTTTTTTCCCCGGGGTTTGATGGAGCCTTAATGACCACTGTTATCTCCTTTTATTAGTCGCATCGGTTCATATTTTGAAATTATACAGTAATCATTTTTTCTAAGTTCATAAAATACGCACCTGGCAATTCCGCTGCAACAGTAGTTTAAACGAAAACAGTTTGAAAATATCACCAAAAAAGGAATATTTCATTCAGAATTTCTTTGTTTACATAAATATAAATAACAGAAATAAGCGTCCCCACCAACCTTTCGGTTAACAGCCGAACGAGCTAACCAATTGCGCCACGGAGACGACATGCCTGGGGATTAAGCGCGGCTTACTTAGTTATACCATACGTACTAGGTGATGAGACGTGTTTTTTTACACTTATCAAAAGGTAGTAAGAGGGCAATCTTGACGTTCCATCAACTTTCTCATTAATAAAATGAGTGATTTTACAATTTGTAGATACTTTTACACATGATGAGACATACTTTAAAGTCATTTTGATTCAGTACAGAAATATGATCCACAGACATTGAGAGATTACACAGCCAAACTTCATTGATCGTTTTACATCTTTTAAAAATGACAATACTTCCCTTACTTTGTCTCTCCTTGACTACCACGACTTCTATTTATCAATTTAAGTTATTGCCAGAATACTCACATTTGCAACATTTTACGAAATGAGATGAGGAATAGAATTGGTGTTTTTTTTGCAAAATTAATTAGAAATAATGACCGAAAGATAATAACACAACCACTACCAAAAATAACATGTGGCCCATCTATTTGGTATTGGTTCTGAATAACATTTAGACTAATTGTCACGAAAAGAATTCACTTGTTCATGTGAATGTGTAGGTGTAATGATATGGGAAAGTGACTTTTAGATCTTGATTTTTTTTTATTATACTATTATTTTATTTATCAACATAAATATTTTATTTATCAGCATAACGCATTGTTATGCATATATCATTGTTAATGAGTTACCTCATAAACATTGTTCTGTTTGGCTCCAAGCATAACTGAAGAGTCGTAGGAGGACGAAACAGCTATATGATGCAGTTTAATTGATCTTTTCGGCATACTGTATGGATGTCATACTAAAATTAAAATTGCAGCACATGTGTGGTTTTTGTCATCTTGTATAAAATACGATAACAGTTTGAAAATATGACAAAATAAAAAAGGAATATTTTATTCAGATTCAGAAAATTTTGTTCAAATAAAGTAGAAGTAAAAAGAACGCGTCCCCGGGTGGGCTTGAACCACCAACCTTTCGGTTAACAGCCGAACGCGCTAACCAATTGCGCCACGGAGACGTTATGCCTCAGAATTAAGCGCGGCTTACCTTGTTACACTGTATTCAATATACACTAGGTGATCTGGCGTGTTAATGTTATGAAAACTATGCCATTCATCATCAAAGAGGCCTCAACGACAACTATCAGGAAGTTGAGTCAATTATGTTTAATTTCACAGTCAGATTTGTTGAGAAGAAAGCATGCTCCCCACATGACCAAGGTATATCAATGAACTTTAAATAAAATATCATTTCGTAATATTCAGTTAAGTCGCTGAAGAGACCAGTGAGCTATTTTAATGAAGCATTATATTAGCCTTAATGATTTTTAATGGACTACGTTAAAGGCCCAGTATACGTAACTTTCGGCAAAACTTGAAGCGAAAATTCAGCCTAATAACTAACAGCAATATTCAAGATGAATTCTTTCGCGGTTACCGGAACAGCTGCAGATGACTATAAAACTTTATCATAGTCTTCATCAACATGCATCTCTCGAATCCAGCACTGGGAAAGGTCACGATCGGAATTTGATATCATCGTATTTATCGTATAGCTTGGTAGTTATCTGTCCATGTTGGTCATAGTTTAAGTTAAGATCGAGGTCAGCGGTTGATGTAGAAGAATCCGTTGTGTCTTTGATTTCAAGTTTTGCAACGTTTTACGAAATGAGATGAGGAATAGAATTGTTTTTTTTTTGCAAAATTAATAAGAAATAATGACCGAAAGATAATAACACAACCACTACCAAAAATAACATGTGGCCCATCTATTTGGTATTGGTTCTGAATAACATTTAGACTAATTGTCACGAAAACGATCAACTTGTTCATGTGAATGTGTAGTTGTAATGATATGGGAAAGTGACTTTAAGATCTTGAATTTTTTTTATTATACTATTATTTTATTTATCAGGTGTTAGATTACGCATTGTTATGCATATATCACTGTAAATGAGTTACCTCATAAACATTGTTCTATTGGGCTCTTAATGACGTATATACAAGTCCAGTAACTCTAAATTGCATAATTATATTCTGATTCTTGATAAGAGTCTTTGAATATAACTAACCAGGGTGTTGAAATTTAGGGTGACTATTGCATGATTTAGGGGGCTTAAAATCATTTTGGTTATACAGAAATATGATCCACAGCCACTGAGAGATCACATAGCCATTCCTCGTATCGACAAGTATTTGGTTTTTCGTCATTTTTAAATGAAGTCATTGAAAAAGATGAGGACAGTTAAATGAATACATATTTCCTAAATATAAGAATATGAAAAAAACCCACTCTGTTTAAACTATGATTTTGATACCAACGGTATTAAAATCTTAGTTTTTGAATTATTGAGAGAAAACATTATAACACTTTCATTTTATGTATCAACCCTTATATATACTTTTTCGTAGCTGATAAGATAATAACCTTTTGTAAATTTGATTTTGATATCAATCATCATATGATAATTCGATTAACTTATATGATTGTTTTTAAGTATAAAACAATGTATCTCGGACACAACGGACTCTTCTACATCAACTGCAGACCTCGATTTTTACTTAAACTATGACCATAATGGACAGCTTACTACTAAGCTATACGATAAATAGGATGTTATCAAATTATTCCGATCGTGACCTTTTCCAGTGATGGATTCGAGAGATGCATGTTGATGAAGACTATGACAAAGTGTTATAGTCACCTTCTTGGTATCATTGAGAATAATTTGTATCCTTGTATGCCATGAAGGTGGACGGTTTTGAATTTGATCATTAGTATGCCAAAGTGTGATCGAGAATGATGCCCCAGTTGTCACTGTGAGGCCTTATTATTGTCTTGTGTGTGAACTAATTTTATAGAGTAAGTGTCGTCGATGAAGTAGAAGACACTTACTCTTCCGTAACACCTGGTCGTATTTTCTTGTACTGCTTCAATAGTATCCATGTAAATACTGCCTTTATTCCTATTTTGCCTTGGTGGTTTTGTTGACTCTTCGGTATTCTCTGTTTGCTGAAAAGCTACATTTGAAAACAAATAGGTTTGGAATGTTTATGATAAATTAAACCAGTATACACCAACACAAAAAATATGTTCCAATATGAAGTAAATATCCCTAATGAGAGGACCACCCATTTTTCCTTTTCAATGTTATTCAATGATTTCCCGTTAAACATCAAATACATTTCACGAGAATGGAAGAATACGAAAATATTGTCTTTATTCTCATTTTGCCCTGGTGGTTTTATTGACTCTTCGGTATTCTGTATTTGCACAGAAGCTGCATTTAGTGCTCGTTAGTGTGTTTACTTGTTGTTATTGACAATGATACTCGATTCTCATTTTGAGAACTTGCTGTTTACATGGATGTGAGAAAGATTTACATGGCGGGTGTCGTCGATGAAGCAGAAAACGTTTACTCTTCCGGAACACCTGGTGTTATTCTCCTGTATTTTTACAAGAGGCTCCATGTTAATCTTTCCTTAATTCATATTTTGCCCCTGGTTTAATCGATTTTGAGTTTGGGTTATGATTTTGTTAACGCTTCGGTATCCTCTTATTTATTTCAAATACAAATAAGTATAGAATGCTTACGATAAATCAAACCAGTATACACCAAAACAAAAAATATGTTCCAAGATGAAGTTAATATCCCAAATGAGAGGACCATTCATTTTAGAGAAATTTGTCCTTTACGAATCTGTATAGGATATTCAATGGTTTCCCTATAAACATCAAAAACCCTTCATGAGTATGGAAGAATATAAAAATTACAAAACAATCTGCCATACGAGTGAAATATATTTGGTATAGAACTCTCCACATTTTTTTTTATCTTTACCTATCAGTTGGTGGAGGATAAAATCAAAATCTGATATCTAAAAAAATGGTTTAATACATATTAAATTTTGATTTTCGCAATATGACAACACTTCCCGTACTTTGTAGACTTCCACAACCTCTATTGATCAATTTAAGTTATTGCCAGAATATTCCAATTTGCAACATTTTACGAAATGAGATGAGAAACTGCATTGGTGTTTTTGCGAAGATATCTAACTAGTTGTAATGACTGAAAGATAATAACAAAACCACTACCAAAAATAACATGTGGCCCATCAAATAGTTCTGAATGACATTAAGACTAATTGTCACGAAAATGATTAATTTGTTCATGTGAAAGTGTGGGTATAATGCTATGGGATAGTGACTTTAGGATCTAAAGTCTAAATACTATTAATTTATCTATCAGGTATACGATTACGCATTGTTATGGATGTATCATTGCTATATCAACTGTTTCAAAATATGACAAAAAAGGGAATATTTCATTCCCTATTCAGACATTTTTGTTCAAATAAATATATCTATTTATATATAAAAGAAAGAAGCGTCCCCGGGTGGGCTTGAACCACCAACCTTTCGGTTAACAGCCGAACGCGCTAACCAATTGCGCCACGGAGACGACATGCCTGGGGATTAAGCGCGTTTTACTTACTTATACAATACGTACTAGCTGATGTGACGTGTTATATACATATATCAAAATGTAGTGAGAGGACAATCTTGACGTTCTATCAACTTTCTCATTAATAAATTGGATGATTTTACAATTTTTGGATACTTTAAAACCTGATGAGACATACTTTAAAGCCATTTTGGTTCAGTTTCAGAAATATGATCCACAGACCCTGAGAGATAACACAGCCAAACTTCATTGATCGTTTTACATCTTTGTCTTTCCTTGACTTCCACAACCTCTATTGATCAATTTAAGTTATTGCCAGAATATTCCAATTTGCAACATTTTACGAAATGAGATTAGAAACTGCATTGTTTTTTTTTTTGCGAAAATATTTAACTAGTTATACTGACCAAGAGATAATAACACAACCACTGCCAAAAATAACATGTGGTTCATCAAATGGTTCTGAATGACATTTAGACTAATTGTCACAAAGGTCATGTGAATGTGTGGGCATAATGATCAGGGAAATACTTCAAGATCTTGAATTTTTTTTATTATACTATTATTTTTATCTATTAGGTGCTATATAACGCACTGTTATGCATATATCATTGTTAATGAGTTACCTTTTAAACATTGTTCTTGTATACAATACGAAAACAGTTTGAAATATCACCAAAAAAAGGAATATTTCATTCACTATTCAGATTTGTTTTGTTCAAATAAATGTAAGTAAAAGAAATAAGTGTCCCCGGGTGGGCTTGGACCACCAACCTTTCGGTTAACAGCCGAACGCGCTAACCAATTGCGGAGACGGCATGCCTTAGTTTTAAGCGCGGCTTACCTACTTCTATAATACGTTCTATATCAAAAGGTAGTGAGAGGCCAATCTTGACGTTCTATCGTGTTCTCATTTTTTTTTTTTTTTATAAAAATTGTGTGATTGTACAATTTGTGAATACTTTTACTAACGGTGAGGTATCGTTTAAAGCTATTTTTGTTCAGTACAGAAATTTGACCAGAGTTTTCAATTGCGATAATTTATATTTGCTAAAAATGTTGTTTGAAGTATAAAACGATTCATCTAGGATAGAATTATGTAAAAGAAGATTGACGCACCGCTTTTCCTTCCAAATTAAGACATTAATTATATCTTAACATGACAGCATTGGTATCAAAGTTATATTTGGAATGCAATGAATGTGAAATGGAAACTTATCTATCACTTTAGGAGATTTGTGATTTTGTAACAACCTTTTAAATATGCGCATTTTTATATGAAAAGGCTGTATTTAAAACCAAAAACGGTTTGATCATGTTTATGTATACTGTAGTTAAAGCCATATAAAACACACAAAAGCTAACTGTATGACAGGACTACTATAAAAATCCAACAAACAAGTAGACGACCCTTTTCATGGTGATGCAGTTTATTTCCTTGTTTCGGCATACTGTATCTATTACTAAATATAAAAGATGCAACCTATATGTGTGTTACGTCATCTTTCACGAATCTATATATACATTGCATACATGATGTATGTATCAAAATAAACAAATGCTATTCTCAACGTAAGTGCGATTGTATTGATTAGGTATTAAGCTCTCCATATGTAAGTGTCTGTCAATATATCTTGATCTTCACCTATCAGCTGGTGCAGTAAATAAAATCGGATAAAAAATGGTAATTTACAATAAAAAAATTTGCTTTTTGCAAATGACAACACTTTCCGTACATTTACATTTTCTCCTCTAGACTTCCACACCCCAAATATATTGTTTTAATTCACACGAACTAAGATACAATATCGAGGGTTTGTTATATGAATATACCTAACTAGCCGTAATGTACGGAAGAGCATAAGGGCCATGTAGGAAATTTTTTTTTTCGTTTTTTCATGTTAATAACTCGAAATTTCAACGTACTAACTCGAAATTTCGAGATACTAACTCAAAATTTCGAGATAATTACTCGAAATTTCGAGATACTTACTCGAAATTTCGACTTACTTACTCGAAATTTCGAGATACTAACTCGAAATTTCGACTTACTGACTCGAAATTTCGAGATACTACCTCGAAATGTCGACTAACTAACTCGAAATTTCGAGCTAGTAAGTCGAAATTTCGAGTTAGTATCTCGAAATTTCGAGTTAGTAAGTCAAAATTTCGATTAAGTATCTCGAAATTCAGAAATTCAGAAATACAGAAACTACAGACCCTGAGAGATTACACAGCCAAACTTCATTGATCGTTTTACATCTTTTAAAAATGACAACACGTCCCTTACTTTGTCTCCCCTAGACTACCACAACCTCTATTTATCAATTTAAGCTATCGCAAGAATACTCCCATTTGCACCAATTTTAGATTAGATGAGGAATCGTATTGGTGTTTCTTGAGAAATTAATTAGACATAATGACCGAAAGATAAGAACATTACCAAAAATCACATAGTTCTGAATGACAGTTAGACTAATGGTGACGAAATTGATTGACTTGTCCATATGGATGTGTGGGTATAATGATCAGGTTAAGTGACTTTAAGATCTTGAAATTATTATTAAACAATTACCAGGTATTAGACTACGCATTGCTATGTATATATCACTGTTAATGAGTTACCTTTTAAAAATTGTTCTTGTATAAAATACGAAAACAGTTTGAAAATATCACCAAAAAACTAATATTTCATTCTGTATTAAGAATTTTTTATCTAAATAAAAATAAATAAAAGAAATAAGCGTCCCCGGGTGGGCTTGAACCACCAACCTTTCGGTTAACAGCCGAACGCGCTAACCAATTGCGCCACGGAGACGATATGCCTCGGGATTAAGCGAGGCTTACTTACTTATACAATATACAATAGGTCTATACACTAGGTGATCAGACGTGTTTAATATACATATCAAAAGGTAGTGAGAGGGCAATCTTGACGTTCTATCGTCTTTCTTATTAGTTTTTAATATAAATTGATTTACAATTTGTTGATACTTTTACACACGGTGAGGCATATTTTGAAGCCATTTTGGTTCAGTACAGAAATATGATCCTCAGACACTGAGAGATTACATAGCCATACGTCATTGATAGTTTTACATTTTGTGTTGAATTATCGTTTAATGATGAAATACAAAGAAAATGTCTTAATATGTTTAAATAATGCTAAGCATTGTCCGCCAAAATTAACGAAATTATTTCCTTCACGAAATTATCAACAGTAATGAGAGCAGCTCATGTGTTTTGCTCCTCCTTCAGAGAATATTAAAATTGTATGTATATCAAGCCATATATAAACGTTTCCTAAGTTGAAGAGATAAAAACCTTGTGTAAGTTGTATTAATATAGATGAAATAGTAAGTTTTATCTCATACCTAGTCCATCGTATATACCCTACTGAACTTGAGATTAAAGACACAACAGACCCTCCTACATCAGCTTCTTACCTTGATCTTTACTTATACTATGACCAACACTGGCAACTTACTACTAAGATGTATGATAAACGTGACGATTTCGATTTTCCGATCGTGAAGTTTTCCTTTCTTGATAGTAACATCCCAGCTTCCCCATCCTATGGTGTTTTCATGTCGCAGTTGATTCGTTATTCTAGGGCTTGCTCTGAATATCGAGATTTTCGTGATATATGTCAACTGCTGACGAACAAACTTACGGCACATGGATTCGAGACATGCAAGTTGATGAAGACTATGGGCAAGTTTTATGGTCGCCCCTAGTTTAATCGATGGTTTTGTTGACGCTTTGGTATTCTCTGATTTATTTTGTTATCAATAATGACATAATTATTTGACCAGAGTTTTCAATTGTGATAATTCTATTTGCTAAAAATGTTGTTTGAGTCCTAGGAGAACGAAACAGCAGTATGATGCAGTTTAATTCATTTTTTTCGGCATACTCTATCTATTACTAAATTTAAAAGGTGCAGTATATGTGTGTGCTTCGTCATCTCTTTGAAGTATAAGACGACTCATCTCGGGTGGAATTATGTAAATCAATGTGAAGACGATTGACGCACCACTATTTGTTAATTTCAAGCTAAGACATTATATATAATAACAATTGAACAGCATTGGTATCAAAATTATATTAGAATGTACTGAAAAAAGACTGTAAAAAAACATTTAACACTGCTAAATTCAGTGCAGTCAGGGTTTTTTTAACAAAATATCTAAATATTCAACATGATTTGATTTTTTTTGTATATGTTAACAAAGAGGCCGTATTTGAATGAAATCAAAGTGGTTTTGAATATGTTTTTGTTAGTATATATAAAAACTAACTTTAACTAGCCGTAATGACCAAGTGTTTATGAAAAAGGTAACAACAAAAACACTACAAAAATAACATGACCACCCAATAGTTCTAAATGACATTGTCACACAAATACATTTTACATTTAAACAATTCTTATCAATGATTGATTTTTTTCGGATGAATACGTAGCTATATGAATATGGTTAAGTGACGTAAAGATCTGGAAATTTTACATATGCCTTTTAAATTTGAACATGTGTGTGAGTGTGTTGGTGTGTGTGTTAGATTAATATTTCAAGATACAAGACTGTTTACTCTGCTGGTGGATTTTTTAGTCCCCGAGGCTTGCTAGAGCATTGATGACCACAGTTATCGCCTTTGAGTAGTCGCATGGTTCATAATTTGATATTGTACAACACTCATTCTTTTCCAAATTCATAAAATAAAGGGGTTATACAAAACTGATACTTCTGTTTCTACAACAGTTTAGAAAATTTTGATTCCACCTTTTGGCCCCTAGCTTCACCAACGAGTCCTAGAAAGACGAAAAAGCTGTATAATGCGGTAAAGTTCATTTTTCGGCATTCTGTATTACTTCATTCAAAAGGTGCAGCGAATATGTGTGTGTAAGTTCATCTTTTAATATCACAGCATCAAAACAACTATGATGACAAACACAATAAAATATCAGGCGGGAAGTCGCCGGATAGGTTTGACCCATTAACCTTTTTCGTAAATGGCCGAACACGCTTACAGATAACGCCTCAGAGACAGTTTGTTATGACTTGAATTGAAAACCTATCAGCTCGCGCGACGGCTATATTACTAAACGTTTGTATTTATCTGATATAAGATAACGCACTGATATGCAACGCTATTTAAATAGTATGATTAAATTGACATTGGCAAGTGCAAGATTCTGTCCCGATGGAAGAATATTATACGTGCATGTTTGCAATGATTATTTTTGTTTATTTTAATTTTGACATATTTAACGTTAAGTATGTGTATGATGACGTAACACACACATATGCTGTACCTTTTAAATTTAGTAATAGATACAGTACGCCAAAAATGAATTAAAATTGCATCATATAGCTGTTTCGTTCTCCTAGGACTCTCCAATGATGCTAGGGACCAAAAGGTGGGAATCAAAAATGTCTAAACTAATGTAGAAGCAAAAGGGTCAGGTGCGTAAAACCCCTTTAATTATCTTGTAGAATTTAGGCCTTGTAGAATCTGTAGAAGAATTGATATCATAGAATTATTGTTAGTATAGAAATCTTAAAATTGTTTGTCATATGATGTTTGTACACTGTGATTCATTTTAACACCCTTTTTGCTCTATTTGAAGATGTGACTCTCTCTCGACCAAAAACACTACCTCGCTTACCGTCATTGAAAACTTCTATTTAGCCGCCATTTTTTTCAAAAGTGCCCTAAATAAAGTCACTTGGTGATGAAAGTCACATGACTAAACCGACTGAAAGTTGTATCCCGGAAATGGCGTATTGGTTATCGACGTTTAAATAAAGTTATTATTATTATTACTACTGTGTTTTGTTTGCAAATGAGTTACATTATACATATTGTTCATATATAAAATCAGATTAAAAACAAAAAAAAAATAAAAAAAAATCAGCGAAAGCTTTCATATAAAAGAAATAAGCGTCCCCGGGTGGGCTTGAACCACCAACCTTTCGGTTAACAGCCGAACGCGCTAACCAATTGCGCCACGGAGACGACATGCCTCAGATTTAAGCGCGGTTTACTTACTTATACAATATACACTAGGTGACGTGACGTGTGAGGTAGTGAGAGGGCAATCTTGACGTTCTATCCACAGGGGCTCGGTTTCGGGATTTTGAGCGATATATGGCATAAATCCTTCCAATTTCACTATATAATAAAGGCATGCACACAAGTAAATAATACAAACACGTTTTATCCGCTGTTTATACACATTCTTAAACCTTATAAAAATTGGGGGTATCGAGGTATTAAAAAAGAGAAGGGACGACAGCCGCCATCTTGGAACGAAGGGGGTGCCTCGGTTCAAACGTTAAATTTCGACAGAAACAATTATTGTCATACAAAAACATGCATCCGTTACCTTTATCGAACATTGATCTCCGTGACGATATAGTCTATATATCCCTTAAATCCGTTAAACCAATTTTATTCGTACATAAACGCTTCCCTCCAAGTGAAAACCGTCTGCTTGAACGGAAGTCGCACGGGCTTTCTAAAACACGGAAACGACAACCGGAAAACTTTTTTAGAGGCGTTCCGAGAGCAGTATGACCATACACCAAAAATCAAGGTAGGTTACGAGTGACACACTGTAAACATGAACGCAAAACAGAGGGAAGCTAAGAAAATCATCAATGATGGACATAATTTGATTTTAATTGGTCAAGGTGGGACAGGGAAAACATACACAATTAAAAACTGTGTTGATTCACTTAGATCTGCAGGAAAACACGTAAGTCTTACCTGTTACACGGGAATAGCATGCTTACAGTATAGATCAATGAATGCTATGACGCTGCACAGATTTGCAGGATTAGAGGATGGTCGTCACAACAATCATGAACTTTTGAATTTAATTCTGCATGATGAGCGATTTGAGGAAACAAAAAGGAGAATCAGGGAGACAAACGTCCTTATCATTGATGAGGTGTCCATGGCCAGTCAACGAACTTTCAACCAGGTTGAATTCCTATGCAGAAATGTAAGGACGAATTCACATGCATACTTCGGGGGAATGCAAATAATACTATGTGGAGACTTCTATCAGCTTCCACCCATCAAGGATGAAATGTACGGTGATTATGGACATTTTTGTTTCGAAAGTGAAATATTTTCAAGTGTTTTTCCTCATGTATTGAAGCTTACTGAAGTTTATCGACAAAAGGAAGAATCACTAACTAAAGCAGTTAATGAATTGGAGAGAGGTGAACTTAGTGCAGAAACCATTGCCTTGGTAAACAGTTTATCAAGACCTTTTCCTGTAGCATCAACTGAGACTGTAAAATTATTTTGTAGAAATCTTGATGTGGACATTTACAATTTCGGAAAACTGGGTGAATTGCAGGACCAATTACATGCTTTTACTTCAGAGGATGAAGGCGATATCCATTACTTAAATAAGCTTCTTGCTCAAAAACACCTCGGTGTGAAATTGATGGCTCCTGTAATGTTGCTGAAAAATCTTACCGACAAGTTGGTGAATGGACTCATAGGAAATATAGTTAAAATTTCAGAAGATACCATTGATGTGGAATTTATTTGTAATGGTGTCAGTACACAGGTACCAGTGAGAAGGTGTAATTTCACAAAACATGACCCAGTGAATAATGTATGCGTGGCAAAGAGGTATCAGTTTCCCTTAAAGCTCGCATATTCTTTAACAATACATAAGTCACAAGGAATGACACTACCATATGTAGATGTTGACTGTAAAAATGCAAGCCAGGCTGGTCAAATTGGTGTGGCTGTTGGTAGGGCACAGTCTATTGATGGATTGCGTGTTGTAAATTTCAAACCATCATTATGCAAAAAACATCCTCCGCAAGTCTACAAATTCTGTGAAACTTCCTCTCTTAGAGATATAACAGAAAATCTTCAATGTTGTGTGAGATCCAATATGCCCAGTCAGCAGTCTGAAACAAAAGAGGACATAGCTTGTTACTTTCAGTCTGATTCTGATTTCGATGATGAGTTAGATTTCAGTGAAAGATGCATGAAAGTCATTGACAACCTAGAGGAACATAACTATACAAAGCAAGTTAGTGACGAAACAGAAACAAAAACCCACCAGTACATGGAGAGAGCTTTGGAAGATTTTATTAACACTTCACACGAAGATAAGGCACGTGCTGCAAGAAATAAAATAAAGCAAAATAAGCATAGCCTTCATGAATGGATATCAAATCAATATGAAATTATAAAAAAAATGATGGATGTTTCATTGCAGGAAATAGAAAGTATCAAACAAAAAAATCTCTCTGATTTTTACAGACATTTTAATTCACACTTGCAATCAGGAGACTATGTGCGGTCAGTTAAACAAATATCAACAGATCCAATGGGAACACAAATACTGACAAGTGTAATGTTCCTTATACAACAGGATCTCCTAAAGGAAAAGGCACAAGAACAAGAACTAGGAACAGATGTGTATAAGATCAAGGACATCATGCCATCAACAGAATCACACATTGGAGCATCAGGCAAAGGAAAAAATTAGGTATGTTGCTGGATATACCCTAGCAAAATGCAAGTATCATGTTTCTAGGGCACTACGCAATTGTTTGTTTGCTCCAGGCATGGAAGGTGAGGTAAAAAATCTCCAGAACCAGTTAAACATCATTGACTGCCTTACCACCACAGCCTCAGAAATATCTCAGATCTCGGTGTGTGAAGAAACGCTTCAAGAAACCGCAAGGAAGCAAAATATTTCTGAGGGTTTGACAAATGTTCACGACAAAACGTTTAACTTCTTCGAAATTCTAGAAATGAAAATCAGAACTCTAATGTCATATCAGCACCTTGTACTGCATACGCGACATCTGTTTGCATACGTACAGAATGAACTGCTTCAGGATATTACCTTAATTGAGGCATTCTGTCACTGCTATTGCTATCTTCGTACAGCCGTAGAGGAGGAGGAGGAAGATCTGACAGATAAGGCCATCATTCTGCAGACAGGATTTGCGATACTAGACACTTGTTGCCACCTTCAAATACTTCTGAAAAAAATTGTAAACAGATTTCTTTCAGTTTTCATAGCGCAATTTAGAAAGAACTACCTTGTTGCAGTTAAAAGGGAGAAAGGAAAGGCTTTGAGAAAAAAAGTATTGGACAAACAAGCTAAAGGACCATCCCATCAAAAATTGAACTTTCAGGTTATTCTCAGTGACAAATCTGAATCAAAAGTTGTGTCTCATCTTAAGCTTAAGACAGAAGCTGTCCAAAATAGAGATTTTGGTCGAGACTTTAAAAAAGCAGAATTATTGATCATTCTCCAGTGTTATGGACACAAAGAACCAAAGAAACAAACTAAAAATCAACTGGCTCAAGTTCTCAATAAAGCTTTAAAGGAACACAACAATATGCCTTACCATGGTTGTTTGGAGAAGGACTCAGCAGGTGATCAAAGTGTGCAGGGCTCTACTACTTCCAAAGAAGTGGTTGCCAACATCCCTTCAGGATCTCAGGATGTGTCAACTGTCACTCTTCATACTGATACACAGTCATCTTCTGCTGTTTTGTCAGTGTTACATTCTGAACAAATGGATCAAACAGTTGAGGAAAGTGCAGAGATACCTGAACCGAGTACAAGCACATCATATGATTCTGGGAAATCTAAAAAAACAACAAGAAAATCAAAGGTTACAGGGTGCAAAGGAAAAGGAAAGGGAAAGGGAAGAAAGAAGAGCAAAAAGGACACTTGTGAAAGTACATCTGATTTAACTTCAGAAAGTGATACTACTTGTGGGATATGTGCTAAAATTTACAAAGAGTCAGATGACTGGATATGTTGTGTTATGTTTGTTATGGTATCATAGACAATGTGTTGCCTTAGATGATGATGAAGACTGGGAAGCTGTGTCGAATGCAGACGCTTTATTTACTTGTCCTATGTGTTTATAAGCAGGCCATAAAATGTTAACATACCAAGGAACTCTGCAGAGTATTTTCATCATACTGATGTTTTTGGGGCATATGTATACATGGAGGTAATCAACAGCATAGAGGTAATCAACAGCATCAACAGCATGGAGGTAATCAACAGCATCAACAGCATGGAGGTAATCAACAGCATGTAGATAATCAACAGCATCAACCTGTCATTTCCTGAAATGGAAGTATACACCATATTATATGACAGCTGCTATTCCTTCTGAATTATGAAGACCAGGTAAGCATATATTGTACATACAATTATTTATTATGACAATTTGTAATTATATGTCTTTATTTAGTTATACATGTTCAACAATCCATCTCTTAGAATAACTACCCTTGCTTGCTTAATTATCAACATGAATAATACATGCCCTTTAGGCCTGTTGTTTTATTTTTCCAATGATAATACAGCTTTAAATATAAGCTTTTTATATTTTACAGCAATTATTAAACAAGCTATGCAACTTATATCAATCACTAGTTAGATATAAGTGCACGAGGGGTCTTATTGTTGAAGGAAACCGGAGTACCCAGAGAAAACCTACGTGGTTGGTCAGGTGACCACATACCTTTTCATATCTGGTCGAGGAATTAAAACCCTGCCGCATTGTTGAAAAGCAAGTGCACTATCCACTGCACCCCCTAACCACAATAATAGGGCTTTACTGCTTCTAAAAAGCAACAAACTACAATATAATCATATTTTTAACTTACAGCTTTGGAATCTTGGCCGGCCTCTGCTGATTTTCTATGGAAGATGTTTGAAGTGCAGGTACTTTTGGCTTGGTAAAAGGATCAGCACCAACACTAGAACCACCCGTATTGCTTTTTTTGGATACTGATGTCTGTCCCAAGATAATGGTGTTCATGGTACGGCTATATTGAAGGTATGTTGGGTTTGTGTTGGCACCATTATGTAGACCTCTTTGTTGGCAAAATACATTTTCTATAACGTCACTGTTGACTCGAGATGGCACAATAGATGATGTTGAAACTTTTAATTTTTGACTACACATTTCACCAAATCCTGTGATTAGAGAAAAAATGTCTTCTCTTGTCTGGTGAGAAATAAGAGATTTCTCTTTGTTCTTTAGAACCTCATTTTTCTTATTTTTCTCCTCCCATTCTTGAAACCAACTCAGAGTTCCCTGGTTTTCCTTAAGTCTTTGATCACTGACATCTGTGATAGGTCTCTGATCCCTGAAGTTTTTCACAAGAACACTAGTATTTCTTAATAGTTCAATTGTACCACTTAGCTCCAAACTTGCAGTGTTTCCAAGAGATTGTTGGTAGCACAACATCAGATGAAGCATTTCTTTGTCCAGGACATCCTCAGCTAACTTGTTTCGCATTTTGGATTCTGATGTCAAATAGAAATGGTCATGTGTCAGCTTATGATGTATTGGAAAGGGGTTTAGTAGATATATCCCACTGATAACACTTGATCCAGTGATCCCAGACAATGTAATATGTACTATAGAAACGTTTCCTCTTGTGATTGTTAGAAAAGCCACTTTTACACACATTGTTTCTAATTTTTTTCATTACATGTGAATAGTCCATAATAACACAGATTTGGGGTTTTTCAGGATCAAATACATTTTTAACCAACATTGTATGAAGAGATGTGGATGAGTCTTCCAGCAGCAGCATCTTCATAAAGTCACGGTTAGTTTGTGCACCATCAAGACTCACAAAATGCACTCTAAAATCATATAGACCTAACATCTTAACTGCTCTCCAAAAGATTAAGTATAACTCAGAGGCAGATGCTTGTTTTGTGGGAAAATGTGCAAAAGGGAATCTAAATCCAGTCATTCCTAAAAACACCAACTGTAGTACATGATTTGCAAGTGTTAAGTCATGTCTTTTTGTCATTAACTTGTCCATATCAACTGACTCTTCTGTACAGTCAACAAACCCCACAAGCTCAAAGTTATCTCCCTTCCTACATGTCTGCAAATCATCTTGTATAGACATTTCATCTATCATAATGCCACCTTCATATCCCTCTTTGCACAAATTAATTGCGCATGCTTCATTTTTCATCCATAACAAGACGTCTTTATTTATGCCGGGTGTTTGATTAACACTATTTTTGTATCTTTGCAGCATACGCTGTGATGGGAGCACCACAAACCCACTTTTGAATAAATCTTCATAGCCTTTAGGAGACCTGCAGTATAAGGTCAGGCATATCCTGATGATTTCCGGACTCCATCTCCTTGCATGAGAAGAACATTGCATATTTCTTAGTTCAGACTTTAAAACAAGGCAAACTTTGCAGGGCAATCTTCAATTACTTTTTCAAGGACTAATTTCATGTCTGTATGGTCTTCATCAGTAAGCCTAATATCTGATTTAACATTTCCAGTACTGGTTACTTGGTCCTGGTCTAAAAGTGTTCTGCAGTTGCTACATGCATTGTGTTTAGAGCCAAAACAAACTATTAGTTTAATACTTTTGGAACGGAAATTCACATTTCCAGAGTTTTCACAGTCCACCATTGACCAATATTCCTTGGACACATCAGAGCTTAAAGGTAAACACGTACTAAAGTTCTCTTTACATATGCCAGAACAAAGTCTCATTTTTTTACACAGTCAAGAATACTTCTTACGCTTGATTGGTCCAAAGAAAAGGTGTCAGGAATCGCCAGGTGTTTCAATTTCAGTTGATTACCTGATACAATCACATGTAAAGTCAAATCTGCATTAAAAATCACTTCCGTTATTAATATGTTTCCATTCAAACAGTGTCCATTAAAATAACCTAATACAATCTGGTGATCAGTTGATTTTATTTAAAAAAATGTTTCATCACAAATGTCTGGGATATTTTGGAATTTAATTTCATGATGTTGGACATCCCTAAATGACAACCCCGTGTACGTTTGGGTTTGTTTAGACCAGTCCTTTTGACTTCTACCATGCGTACATTTCACATTTGCAAAAACATTTTTTATTGCCTTGCCAATCTGATTGGCATGGTAAGCACCATTCAGCTTCTTTTGAATGTCACAAAGCTGAATGAATTCTGTTTTTTCTAATTTTATATTCTCTAGCAACCTGTAAATGAAAAACAAAATATATATATATTTTATCAAGAAAAAAAAAAATATTTTATCAAATTTTTGTTGAACCAAAACCATAATTCCAAATCAATTGGAAAAATGTTTTTTTTTATATATGATATATTTTTTTTCATTTATTTTTTTCAGATTTTTCAAATACATCACACTTACTTGCACATGTGACAATATCATCTTTCCCAAATTTAACATGGTAATCACTAATCATGATCATCATAATGATGATGATCAACATCATCATCAGCATCAGAAGCAGCATCATCATTAATTAAAAAAATTATAAAAAAATTAGATCTCATTCTTATCACTTGAAAATGCAAGTCAGCATTATAATTGCTTACTATATATATATATATCTAGTTAATTTTACATATAAAATTACTTACCATTGCACCAGCTCTGGTTTCGACATTTTTTTAAATTGAAACTCCCGCAATTTATAATTCCGCGCAATTTACCCATCGTAACCTACCTTGATTTTTGGTGTATGGTCATACTGCTCTCGGAACGCCTCTAAAAAAGTTTTCCGGTTGTCGTTTCCTTGTTTTAGAAAGCCCGTGCGTCTTCCGTTCAAGCAGACGGTTTTCACTTGGAGGGAAGCGTTTATGTACGAATACAATTGGTTTAACGGATTTAAGGGATATATAGACTATATCGTCACGAAGATCAATGTTCGATAAAGGTAACGGATGCATGTTTTTGTATGACAATAATTGTGTCTGTCGAAATTTAACGTTTGAACCGAGGCACCCCCTTCGTTCCAAGATGGCGGCTGTCGTCCCTTCTCTTTTTTAATACCTCGATACCCCCAATTTTTATAAGGTTTAAGAATGTGTATAAACAGCGGATAAAACGTGTTTGTATTATTTACTTGTGTGCATGCCTTTATTATATAGTGAAATTAGAAGGATTTATGCCATATATCGCTCAAAATCCCGAAACCGAGCCCCTGTGGTTCTATCGTCTTTCTTTTTAGTTTTTAACATAAATTGAGTGATTTTACAATTTGTGGATACTTTTACACATGATGAGACATATTTCAAAACAATTTTGGTTCAGTACAGAAATATGATTCACAGACCCTGAGAGATTAGACAGCCTAACTTCATTGATCGTTTTACATCTTTGTCTCTCCTTGACTACCACATCTATTGATCAATATAAGCTATTGTCAAAATACTCCAATTTGCAACATTTTACGAAATGAGATGAGGAATCAAATTGGTGTTTTTTTGTGAAAATATTGTAACTAGAAATAATGACCGGGATATAATAACACAACCACTACCAAAAAAAACATGTGGTACATCAAATAGTTCTGAATGACATTTAGACTAATTGTCACAAAAAGGATTGACTTGTTCATGTGAATGTGTGGGTATAATGCTATGGGATAGTGACCTTAAGATCTTGAATTTTTTATTATACTATTACTTTATTTATCAAGTATTAGATTACGCATTGTTATGTTTATATACATGTTAATGAGTTACCTTTTAAACATTGTTCTTGCATAAAATACGAAAACAGTTTGAAAATATCACCAAAAAAAGGAATATTTCATTCATTATTCAGAATTTTTTGTTCAACTAAACATAAGTAAAAGAAATAAGCGTCCCCGGGTGGGCTTGAACCACCAACCTTTCGGTTAACAGCCTAACGATATGCCTCAGGATTAAGCGCAGTTTACTTACCTATACAATATACACTAGATGATGTGACGTATCAAAAGGTAGTAAGAGGGCAATCTTGACGTTTTATCGTCTTTTTTATTAGTTTTTAATACAAATTGAGTGATTTTGATAATTTGTGGATACTTTTACACATGATGAGACATATTTTAAAGCCATTCAGTACAGAAATATGATCCACAGACATTGAGAGATTACATAGCCATACTTCATTGATCGTTTCATATCTTTTAAAAATGACAACACTTCCCTTACTTTGTCTCTGCTTGACTACCACGACTTCTATTTATCAATTTACGTTATTGCCAGAATACTCACATTTGCAACATTTTTCGAAATGAGATGAAAAATCGTATTGGTGTTTCTTACAAAAATATTTTTCACTAGATATAATTATTGAAAGATAATAGCACAACCACCACCAAAAACAACATGTGGCCCATCAAATGATCCTGAATGACATTTAGACTAATTGTCACGAAAAGGATTGACTTGTTCATTTGAATATGTGGATATAATGATCTGGAAAAGTGAATTTAAGATCTTGAAATTATTATCATGCTATTATTTTATTGATCAGTTGCTAGATAACGGACTGTTATGCATATATCATTGTTAATGTGTTACCTTATCAGCATTGTTCTTGTATAAAATACGAAAACAATTCGAAAATACCCCCCAAAAAAGGAATAGTTCATTCCCTTTTCAGAATATTTCGTTCAAATAAATATGAGTAAAAGAAATAAGCGTCCCCGGGTGGGCTTGAACCACCAACCTTTCGGTTAACAGCCGAACGCGCTAACCAATTGCGCCACGGAGACGACATGCCTCTATATTAAGCGGGACTTACTTACTTTTTCAATATACATACACTAGGTGATGTGGCGTGTTCTATACATATATCAAAGGTGAGAGGGCAATCTTGACGTTCTATCGTCTTGAAATATGATCCACAGACACTGAGAGATAACACAGCCATACTTCATTGATCGTTTTACATTTTGTATTAATATCTTTTAATTATGGAATAAAAAAAGAAATGCCTTGATAGGTTTAAATAATGCTAAACATTGTTCGTCAAAATTAACTAATTAATTTCCTTTACGAAATAATTAACAGTGATGAGAGCAGCTCATTTGTTATGCTCCTCCTTCAGTGATCATTAAAATTGCATATATCAAGCCTTATATAAACATTTCCTAAGTTGAAGAGATAAGAACCTTGTGTAAATTTTATTAATATAAATGAAATAATAATCTTTGTCTCACTTTGATATCAATAATTACATAATTATTTGACCAGAGTTTTCAATTATGATAATGCTATTTGCTAAAAATGTTGTTTGAGTCCTTGGAGGACGAAACAGCTGTATGATGCAGTTTATTTTTTTTTTTCGGCATACTCAATTATAAATTTCTAAATTTAAAAGGTGCAGCATATGTTTGTGTTACGTCATCTCTTCAAAAAATAAGTAAGAGAATACCGAAGCGTTAAGATAATAATAATCTAAACTCAAAATCGATTAAACCAGGGGCAAAATATGAACACAGGAAAGATTCACATAGAGACCCTTGCAAAAGTACAAGAGAATAATACCAGGTGTTCCGAAAGAGTCATCGTCGGAAACCCACGGTACACTTCTCTGACGTTTGCATCCCGTGGGCCAGAATCGGTATAAACCTTCGTTTCCCCGAATAGAAGTCTATTCGGAGATTTCAACCAATCAGAATGGTCGTTTCTCGTGACACTTTGTTAGATGATTTTACCGTGACCACGACCAGCATATTTCTGTAGACATGACGCCGATGTCAATCGCCGTATAGCAGGACCTTATATTTTAATCACAATCGGCACGGTTATAACACAATATTTACCATTGAATGGCATTGCCACTATATATCCCTTCCAAATTCAGTTGGCATTCATCAGGCCATGAATGCCAATGACCGATTGTTGACGTCATCATTATTATGACGTCATAATTGTTACATTCGATACCATTGACCGTCCCCGGGCGATGGCTGTTCTTTTCATTGAACAAGCATATGCGACAAATACATTTATTGAGCTAAATGCTGAGAAATAAAATGTGCTATTGATTGTTTTATGACATGAGTAGATTCTAAAAATGGTAAATGTAAGTATTGAGCTGCTTAAATCGACAGGTTTTGATGACAGGCGGTGTTACAAATGAAACGGGATACCCCGGTTTGATTTCCCGGCTGTATGTAGTCACAGATTAAACCATCGATATGATTGGCTACTATTTTAGTACGAAAACGAGAGTTTCTTTCGATTTTAGCCCACGGGATGCAAACGTCAGAGAAGTGTACCGTGGGTGTCCGACGATGCGGAAGAGTAAGCGTCTTCTGATTCATCGACGACACCCGCCATATAAATCTTTGTCACATCCAAGTAAACATCAAGTTCTCAAAATGAGAACCGAGTATCATTGTCAATCACAACAAGTAAGCACACCATGAGCATACTTAAAAACGTCCATCTTCATATCACTTAAAGATACAGAATATTTCTTAATGAGACAAAGATGGCGACAAAAAAAACTTGCCAATAGTTCTGATCAACCTGCATCTCTCGAATCCTTGTGTTGTTAGCTTGTTTGCAGTCGACATCAATCACGAACATCCCGATATTTAGAGCAAGCCCTGGAATACCGAATCAACTGCGACATGTAAACACCATAGGTTGGAGAAGCAGGGATGTTACTATCAAGAAATGGAAAGTTAACGATCGGAAAATTAAAATCATCAAGAAAGCTCTCTTCGATAACAAGAGATCGAAGACGTTCCTTCAATTTTGTATGAGGTATGGTAGTGTACAGGGTGGGAAAATCAAATGTTTTGACCGAAAAGACATTTTTTAGGAGGGGGTGTTAAAGATTGATCAAAAGATTTTTCGAGTTATTCAAAATCCACATCCCATTAATTCCACTTCTGGAGTATACAGTGTCACAATACGACTGAAGCCCTGATTTTATGGTACTAAGAATTGTAGTAAGAAGTTTTGATAATGGCTTGGTCGAGCAATTAGCAGAGCCAACGGTAAAACGTTGCTTATAAGGATCCTTGTGTAGTTTCGGTATCCACTAAAGACAAGGTTGGTCAGCATATTGCTCATTAACCGGTACTTGGAAAGATTGTAATACAGAAGCATGGTTGGACAGTATTTCACCTTCCGAGAAACCGGTCAATATGTAAGTAGGGTTACCTTGGTTATCAAGCAGGCCTAGTTCTTTTTGCAAGCAATGAATGTAATAGCGTTTGCAAACAATGATCAAGTTGTTAGATGCTTTGTCTGCAGACACAACCACATACTTATCATGTAGATCGTTGAGTGTTGCTCGAACATCGGGGTCAAGAAATATCGACTTTTGTTTAGTTTTCATTTTGTGACGCAAATGGCTTATTCTTTTCTGAATAGAGGACCTGATAGACTTCACCTACTCTGAAAGTAAATCCACTTCAGCATGTTCACGTTTAGTCCATTATCTGGCGTAATCTTCCACCGAGTCCATAAAAATCTTGAAATTCATGCCAATTGATGGATGGAGTCTCTCGATACTTAGGACCTTTCATGAAAAGCTCCCGGAGCTAAAAGTATAAGACGACTCATCTCTGATGTAAATCAATGTGAAGACGATTGACGCACCGCTATTATATATAACAATTGAACAGCATTGGTATCAAAATTATATCAGAATGTACAAAATTTGAATTGTAAAAAACAATTTTTAACTTCTGATTAGGAGTTTGTGCTAAATTCAGTGCAGCCAGGATTTTGTAACAAACTATTTCAATATTAAACATGATTTTTTTGTTTTTGTATGCTAACAAAGAGGATGTATTTGAAATCAAAGCGGTTTTGAATATGTTTATTGTTAGTTCAAGCCATATACACCAATACAAAACCCAACTGTACGACAGTTAGTATGTCAATATCCAACAAATCAGTAGACCACTGGTTTTATTGAAATGATACTTTCATGAATCTACATGTATATAGCATACATGATATATGTATCAAAATAAAGCAAATGCTATTTTCAACTATAGTGCGATTGTATTGATTAGGTATTAAGCTCTCCACATGTAAGTGTCTGTCAATATCTCTTGATCTTCACCTACCAGCTGGTGCAGTAAACAAAATCGGATATAAAATGGTAATTTACATTAAAAATATTTGCTTTTTGCAAATGACAACACTTTCCCCTTCACATGTTCACCTTGCTTGATGGAGCCTTGATGGCCACGGTTATCTCCTTTGTGTTGTCGCATTGGTTCATAATTTGAAATTAAACGGTACTAATTTTTTTCTAAATTCATAAGATACAGGACATTTAGAATAATTGTCACGAAAAGGATTGACTTGTTCATATGAATGTGTGGGTATAATAGCTTCATTAACGAGTCCTAGAAGGACGAAAAAGCTGTATGATGCAGTAAAGTTCATTTTTCAGCATTCTGTATTACTTAATTTAAAAGGTGCATCGAATATGTGTGTGTTAGTTCATCTTTTAACATCACACTATCAAAACAACTATGATGACAAACACAGTAAAATATCAAGCCGAAAGTCCCCGGATAATCTTGACCCATTAACCTTTTGGTAAAAGTCCGAACGCGCTTACAGATTACGCCTCAGGGACAGCATGTTATAAGTTGAATTGATAACCTACCAGCAAGCGCGACGGCTATATTACTAAGCATTTATATTTATCAGATATAAGATAACGCGCTAATATGTAACGCTATTTAAATAGTATTATTAAAGTGACATTGGCAAGTGCAAGATTCTGTCCCGATGGAGAAATATTATACGTGCATGTTTGTAATGATTATTTTGTTTATTTGAATCAAGGTATATTTAACGGTAAGTATTTGTACGATGACGTAACACACACATATGCTGCACCTTTTAAATTTAGTAATAGATACAGTATACCAAAAATGAATAAAAACTACATCTTGCAGCTGTTCCGTCCTCCTAGGACTCTTCAGTGATGCTAGGGACCGGACCCAAAGGTGGGGATCTAAAATGTCTAAACTAATGTAGTAGCAGAAGGGTCAGGTGCGTCAAATCCCTTTAAATATCTTGTAGAATATAGGCCTAGTAGAAGTCATGAGTATTGATATCATAGAATTAATGATTAGTATAAAAATCTTAAAATTGATTGTCATATTATGTTTGTTCAATGTGATTCATGTCTTATGTCGACCTCATGAGAGATGAGCCTCTGGCTAAATTGGTTATCGAAGTTTAAATAAAGTTATCATTATTATAACCACTGTGTTTTGCTTGGCAAATGAGTAACATTATACATATTGTTCATATATAAAATCAGTTTCAAAAAAAGAAAAACAACAAAAATCAGCGAATGATTTCATATAAAAGGAAATAAGCGTCCCCGGGTGGGCTTGAACCACCAACCTTTCGGTTAACAGCCGAACGCGCTAACCAATTGCGCCACGGAGACGACATGTGTAGGTTTGATCAGGTGACGTGACCTATAGTGTATACTACTTTATCTACAGTCGATAGTTAGTTACAACATCGAACTTATGTTTACGTTGCTGTGTTGTATCTGATCAAGTTCTAACTATTATAGGGTTGCCGGACTCAAAGGTTAACCACGTGTTTTTGTTTTGATAACTAACACTATTTCCATAGACACCGATATAAAACATATTTACATTAAAAGTAAACATTATACTGAAATATGAATCACTAATTAAGTGAACATATGTTATTGATTTAATCCATTCATTTACTTGTGAAAAGGATTACATTTTTTTCAGGTTTCAAATTGGTTTTTATTATCCCAGCGATTTAGAGGGATGCGAGAGTTGGGACTCTGGTTTCATCCCTCTTACAATATGCAGCCTCTCACAAAGTATTACATTGGATTTTTCTTAATGTGTCATTTCATGTGAAAACTTGATCTGTATAGGTTGTTGGTTGTATGACATTCGTCCCTTAAAGAATCAATCTTTTCTGATAACCCCGAAAAAACAGCTGTTATAAACTCTTTATTTCTTAGTTGTAATATATCTACAATGTTCTATCACGTGGAGAGGTTGGATGGTGACAACAAAGTTCTATTACATATGTCATCATTCCGAAATTATCAGCTTCTAATCAACTAAATTGATACTAAAATACAGTTGTTTACAAAAGACAAATTTCGTACAACCATTCCAACATCATACCTCAAAAGGTAGCTCTCCGTCTAAGCGACCTTCATTAATTAATAAATCACATCTGAAGTGCTCAGCACGACCCGGTCGAATACAACTTACCTTGTGTTCAAAATGTCTAAAGTTAACGGAGGCTGTATTTTGCCTAACACCTGCCAATCTAAATTCGTCAAAATTTAGATGTCCTAGAAGGTGTGACATATTTCCGACCCGTTTATATTTTTAGTTTTTTATCTCTTAGTATACATCATTACTTCGCAATGTAGCAACAGGCACGATATAACCGATTGTTTGATGTATTTCTTGATAAATGACGTTGTCGCTTAGTGTTCTTATGTTCTTGTAGAATAGTAGAATGCCACACGAACTGTATTACATGTATTACATTTCTGAGTTGGATATGGTTAACATACTGTTAAGTAACAAATCAACTGTGAATCATTAACCCAAATCGCCTGTGTGATGTTATATTGATATAAAGTAAGCAGATATAACAATCGTGATAGTATAAAATCTATGTACTGTATATTCTTGAAGAGTGCATTTAGACCATCTTTAATTGGTATTTGAAATATTTGAACATTTAATGTCACGGAAATAGTCTAACATCATTGATTGAATGCGATGATGCTATTAGGTGTATCACCTTTTCTTCTAGTAGTTAATTAATCGGAATGCTGTGCTGGGTGATCAGCGTAGTATCTAAGTATGAAAGCAATACAAAGTCGGCATCAGATCCGTGCTATCACAGGGATCAAGTACACCAACAAACCATGTCTCAGGCACAAATATACCAACATACTATGTCCTCAACACAAATACAACAACAAACCCTGTCTCCGGCACACATACGTCAACTTACCACCTCTACGGCACAGATATACCAACATACCCTGTCACCGGCACAAATACACCAACATACCCTGTATCCGACACAAATATTCCAACATACCCTGTCTCCGGCACACATACGTCAACCTACCATGTCTACGGCACAGATATACCAACATACCCTGCCCCCGGCACAATTACACCAACATACCCTGTATCCGACACAAATATTCCAAAATACCATGTCTCAAACACAAATACACCAACATACCCTGTCTCCGGCACAAATACACCATCCTACTATGTCCCCAACACAAATACAACAACATGCCATGTCCCCAACACAAAATACACCAACATACCCTGTCTCCGGCACAAATACACCAACATACCCTGTATCCAACACAAATATTCCAACCTACCATGTCCCCAACACAAATACACCAACATACCCTGTCTCCAACACATATACACCAACCTACCATGTCCCCAACACTAATACAACAACATGCCATGTCCCCAACACAAAATACACCAACATACCCTGTCTCCGGCACAAATACACCAACATACCCTGTATCCGACACAAATATTCCAACCTACCATGTCCCCAACACAAATACACCAACATACCCTGTCTCCAACACATATACACCAACCTACCATGTCCCCAACACAAATACATAAACATGCCATGTCCCCAACACATATACACCAACATACCAAGTCTCCGGCACACATACGCCAACACAAATACAACAACAAACCCTGTCTCCGGCACACATACTTCAACCTGCCATGTCTACGGCACAAATACACCAACATACATAGTGTTCAACCCAATATACACATATGAATATACAAATCAACCATACGGAGACATGCTCCTGAAATGACTCCAGATTTTAATAGGAGGCCAAGCAAAATAAGACCAAACCAAATTATGGATAATTTCAAACGGACATGAATACTACTCGTTCATTATGTATTCCTTTTTAGCGCTAAAACTACGAGTAGTTTTGGCGTCTATTGCTGCCACTATTCTGTGACCTTTGACCCATGTCATTTTTCGCCCTCCCGCTCCGGAAAAGCTTGAATTGCTACCAATCACAAGATGTCTGAACTATTTGAAAGCCTTAACCTAACAGGAAATGATGTTCCCATGGTATTGTTAATAATAATGATGACTTTAATTATCTATATGCGATTTGTAACAAAGAAATCAGTTTTTCACTCCCACGGTTCATTTAAATATTACGTCTCTGCTCAATGCCTGACCTCTCGTGTAAACATTCGTGCTTACCTCTCTGTGCTTTACACTCGTATACGGATCGTGGAATGTACTGGCATGGTGTACTTTGCTGTTAAACTTTGATTATATAATCGCGCCATAGCCAAATAGCCTGATTTTGATTTCAATGATGTATTACCTTATACATGTGCATAAACCAAAATACTTGATCAATTTGTCGTCGGAAGTATTAATTCGTAACTACAGTGAAAATCCGCCTTCTGGATATGATAACGTTATTTACGAGTTATTTCCCCTGATTGTCACTAACGGTGTGATATACAGTATATATTATATATACTGAATGCACAAGCTTGATCGATTTTGTTACTTAATATTGTACTGAGTATACCATTTTTAATTAGACCTTATCAGAACCTGCATAATTAATGAACATATGAATTGGCAAAACACTTGATTTATTGAAAATAACACTTATACTTTTCTATGGCGAGCAAAAGCTCGTGGTTTTATAATTACGTCCTCTGTGCTTCACATATAACTATACACTGTAGGTTCACATTTTTGTTTTAACGAAACTTTATCAGAACATGTAAAGTGTACTTAGTAATTGACTCAATATAAGTTATTTAGTAGAAATAACACTTATATTATTTCCCTGTGTGCAAAAACCTTTATGGTGTAAATTACCGTTATTATGTGTGGCCATATATAGGTCACGGCCAACATACAAATAATGTTTCCTGCGTTGTATATATATGAACTTGATAATTGATAATTAAGCCTAGAGCTGTAAGTGAATATGACATGTTTGCATACCATTACTTTTCTCCAACTTGGTAAAGATATTGTAATAGGCCGCGGTCGTTCGATCTTTTGGAACAACAATTTGGCTGTTTACTGTGATATTTTATGACAAATTGGATAGTTGGAACTCTCATTTGTAACGAGAGATATGTTTGCGAATCCTTTTATTTTTTATCTAATACGTGTATCCATTGTGCTAACTACCAGCAGCGTATATTTCAATGATTCATTCACCTTCCTCCGAACGATAATGTTAACCTGAAGTTGTTTTTATTGTGTTAAATCTTCTTCAGTCAGTTTCTCAAATTGCACATGTAGGTTTCACGTTGTGCTTAGTTATGCCCGTGTGATATCATACTGATCAGTAAAAACAAAATCGCGGAAATGCTGCCATCTTTGATTTAGACATTGAAATTGACAACTACTAGAGGGATCTTTCTAATATTTCATATGTAGGTTCCCTTGGTCCCTACTGTTGTGCCCTTTTGAT
Organism: Mimachlamys varia; assembly: GCA_947623455.1. Taxonomy (NCBI): domain Eukaryota; kingdom Metazoa; phylum Mollusca; class Bivalvia; order Pectinida; family Pectinidae; genus Mimachlamys; species Mimachlamys varia. The sequence goes on from OX392534.1 coordinate 21,357,249, forward strand.
TTTGTAACTGATCAGAAAAAGAAAATGGTTGAAAAGCAGCCATATTGGACTTTGACATTGAAATCACTATTTCTTAAAGAAGTAATGGATGGATATTTCTCAATGTATTTTCAATGTAGTTTCACTTTCGTGCCTAGTTGTGCCCGTTGAGAGATTTTGAGACTGATCAGATCAACAAAATGTCTGACAGATTGCCATCCTGAATTTTGATAATTAGGCCTAGAGATGTAAGTGAAGTGGATCTTTCTCAAACTTCATATGTATGTTCCTCTTGGTCCTTATAGTTATGCTATTTTGCTTTTAGGGCCGATCAGAAAAAACGAAATGGCCGACGGACGGCCATCTTGAAATTTTAGCTCATAGTCTACCATCTTTCAATTAATAATGCCTTTTCTTAAGAAGAAAAAAGGGAAAAGATCCCACTTTTTTTTTGTGTCTAACACACTAATACCGTTTATTTCGGTGCATATATTATTCCGTGTAAATGGATCAATGTTCATTTGTAATAAAAATTGATATTTTAGTTAAATTTTTAAAGCACTGCACTTAATTGTACATGTAACTTGAAATACAACTCGTCAATCTAAACAACCTGCGTGTTATTGGGTTTACTCTAAATACTTACTTAATCCCTATTCTGAAACTTTCTGATATCGAAACATAGTAACCCATACAACAAAAACACTTCAATAGCTGTCGAAATATACATACTATTGTTAGAAGTTTTAGCGTTTCAGTACTTTCAGTACTTTGATTATGTATTACATTTAATTAGGTCGATGGAACAGAACACGCTTACTCTTCCGGAACACAAAGGATACTGCTCATGCACTTTTACGAGAGTCTCCATGTAAATCTTTTCTTTGTTCATATTTTGCCTCTAGTTCAATCGATTTCGAGTTCGGATTATGGTTTTGTTGCCTTCGTATTCTCTGATTTTTTAATCAGATAAATAAAATGACAACGTTCGGAATATCTCGGTTATCTCCCATCGACATGCTGCTACCATGTAGTCCTTGGTAAGATCGTGTAATTTTGTATGGCTGCAATACTTAATTTTAACATGCGGGTCAACAAGAGTGATTAATATAACTTGAATAATTTGTTGAATAATTGTTGAAAAAATGCATTTTTATACTTAATTTGATCTAAATACCTCCTCTGCAATGACAGTTTTCTATGTGTACAAATAATATGAAAACGAAAGGTTTGATGGAGTGGTTTATTACATGAATTAATGAATTTAACACATTGCATCTACGACAATGACAGTAACTGTGTTATACATATCATAAGCTCTCCATAATGACAAGATACAATTTTTTTTGTATGAGAAATGAAACTGATAACAAAAGGTCTGTATGCAATATAGTGCATGCAATTTAATTTGAATCGTAGGAACCATGCACTATCAATTTTTTTTATGATTAAACCACATTTTCAACAATAAATTAACACTTTATCACTTATAAATACATTAGAGTTATATTGCGTTCTTGTTTAGCACTTTGAAATGTGAGTTCCACTAATACTCAATATTTACTTAAACAAATGAGACAATCTTTCAGGCTAGTTAGTTTTTTTTTTGAAAACTTACATCACATTGACATGTATTTGTTTCCCCTTTTATTTCTCTAATTCAGTGTTGCAAATTGGAAAATGAAAAATAAAATAAAACCAAAAAACATAATTTTATAAATGGCATGATCTTTGCCTACTGTTTGATATGCCAGCCATGTTACACTAAGAGTTGAAAAGCATCTGACCTATGGACGAACTATCAAATGCAATGATAATAAAATCAATGATACCGTCAACGTTTCTTGAATATTACGTCTACAACAAATTCTTTAATATGACAGTAACTTGAGACATATATAATGAGCTTAAAGAACTGTGATACAACTATACAGTCTATATATTGGCATTGTCATGCAATGTTTATGATTGCAGACTATTTAAAAGTGTTTTACGATATATTTACCAATAACCTTGTAAAACTTTAAGAACGGAATTAGATAGCACTTAATTGTCATGTCATTCTAGGTACAATGCTAATTCAAATAAGCTCCAATCAGTAGTGATCATTTTAATCAGGAGAACATAATTTTTTTCTGGGTTTAATTTGCAATGTTCTAACCATATCTTCAGAGTAGTGTATTATTCTTTGGATCACATTTTCACGTTTAGATGAGTTAAATAACGTTTAAACTCCAAGTGAAAACAAAAATCAGTGAAACAGTATCATCGCAATTGCAGTTGATAAGTGGAAACTACTCCTTTAGATTTAAATTTGGCCTTTAAAACAACGTTATTTATAAGTGGAGTATTAGAAAAAGACTTTTAGATCAGTTCATAAGACAGACGACATGCGAGACATAAGTTTATACAATATAAATGATTAACCAACACACATACATCACTACAATAACAATATTACACCATAGGGACCAGCGAGTAGAATAATATTACTTATCACATTAAACAATTCATTTCCGTATTCTATGATGCAAGCCATATCAACAGTAGTTATAATTAAATGCCCACTACAACGTCAGCTTAAACATTTTTATATCACATGCATCATGAAAATGTTATACACAATGCTATCTAAACAAAATTTGACAACATATAACTACCATTAATACTTAATAAAGTTCATTTCATGGTTACAAAATATAAAGTTTGAATAATGAAAATGATACCTCAAATTATAAAATAATAATATATACATTCTTATATAACATTAATAAATAGTACTACACAATGTTGTAACAACACGCATAGTCTTTGATAACGTAAGTTAAACGAGACATTTTACAAACACGTATGTTATGAGACTTTTTTTACCGGGTCACCTTAAATAGAGTCATGGCAAATTCTTAAACCTTTAATCAGTAGCCCTAATGTAAGAAAATAAGGAGGGACAGAAGGCCAAGTATGCAGACACATTAATTTCAGGGTTAATTGTGGATCAATAACGCAATCACACATGCACTATTCGCTGTACTATTTTCGCTTTTGCATCATTCTGAATAAAAGATGACGTAACACGTACAAATTCGACATATCAAAAGCGATATTCCTTTTCGAAAATTGTTTACCATATATTACAGACTGTACTGCTTTCTCTTCTTTGGTCTTGGACGCATGAGTCAAAATGAATCGAGGTCTCAAATTTAAGTGACCTTCTTTTAATTATAATTTTAATTGTACTTTCGTTTTGAATGTATAGCTTTTGTCGCACAAGTGTATATGTATCTGTTTGATAATAAATGTTTACAGTTCAAATAGAAATGAAGTCATTATTTCATAGAATTATTTTCTAACTGCAAAAACGAAAATAACACAGTCTCGTGCATGATTTGTATGTAAAAGATCCACCATATTGCCGCATTCAAGTATACAGCATTTCCTATGATAACATGTTTTTTGTTTCAAAACTTTCAATGTCGATGTTAACTTTTTCTGTAGTACAGAGACTCTCGGGAATGCTTCGAATACGGAACGGTGTATATCGTTTCATATTCATTATTGATGAAACTACTTGTCGTCCGCGTAGAGTCAGACCTTTCACTCTTTCCGCTGTAGCTACTAGAACTCCTTCCGCTACATGTACTGGGAATCGAAGCCGAGGCCGAGAGAGACCTGGATGCCTTTTCCAATTTGGGATCTTTGCAGCAGCATACTATCAGCCATTGATCACGCACCTGCTTCTTCCGGGCGACAAACAAGACGAAAATAAAGAATCCCTGTAGAGAATTGAGGATGGTGAAAGCATACTGGAAGACCACTCGAGCATCTGCGATAGCAAGGTAGCCCAACAGCCACGTAAGACCTGCAGAAATATAAAAACAAAATGAAATATAGCTATTTCAAATTATCTGTAGTTGTTATTTAAAAAAAAACCCGATTATATATGTATTAATGAATTGGTTACTCCTTGAATAATTACTCATATAAAAATACGCTTCATAACTTTAAAGTTCTTCATTATATACTGCTAGAAACAACATGTCGCATAATCATCTATCCCTTAATGAATTGTCATTTCTTTTAAATTTGGATCGATTCTCTCCTTGTCAATAAACAAGAAAATAAACATGTCGTTAATTTGTTTCTATGGTTAATATTGATAATAAATACTAGTCGGGACTTGAACAAACATAAAATCTCACCGAGCAATACAAAGCTTGTAATGGCGGCCTGAAGATTCGTTATGGCAATTTTCTGTTTCGACTGGTTGCTTCGTAGTCCTGTTGGTCGCCGGCATATGCTGGTGACGGTCAGTATAAACACCACCAAGTTACACAGAATAATAACGCCGATAGGCAGTGCAAAGGCAAAGTAGAACGCGTCTAGAGACATCCAGCAGCTGTAACAGAACAAAGGTTATCAATTAGAGAGAGCAATAATACCACGTTATAATTCTGAATAATTTGCTCTTAAAATAGAGTATGGGTTTAAAGATGCAAAACTTAATTTCATTACTTTAAATGACATGCAGTTTGCACAAAATTAAGTAAAGGTGATAAATATGATTATTCATTTGGACATTATTCTATCATTTTGGTGTATTGTACATTATGAGATTCTAATGAAATATTTATGTAATTTGACATGAAATATTGAATAAATTATGCACATTTTAAAGAACTATTATAGTGACTTTTGACGGTACAACTTAAAAGTAATTTTTTTTTCTCAAACTCGATTATTTGAAGGATTGAATTATAATCGTTTTCATCAAATATTTTGAATTATGAAATTTTGATAGCTTATACCTACTATCTCCATACCCCATGCAGTATACACTATACGAGATTGAAAATCTCCATTCCTGTAATATCACATATCTGGAGTTCATTCCGAGATATATAAGGTTTAATTTGGAGACCGAATGGCCTCTATTTTGATAAAACGATATGAACATTTTTGACATTTTCTTCATTATTTTGATGTAATATTGTGTTTGACTAAGCCATGAAAATTGTAATGTTCGACTAAAGTAGCAGTACATTGCTATCGTAATATTCAAAAAGAGGTTATTGTGTTTGTGCTTGCCTATTTAACTTATCATATTTTAGAATGGTGTCCATGCGAAATTTAGTTTCCAGTATCCATTTTTTAAGAATTGCTTATGTTCATTTTTGGAAAAACGAAACATATTTCCAGGCTTTTTCTTTTGTTTTTTTTTTAATTAATATTTTTTTTTTTTATTTAATTTTGTTTTTAGATTAAATAATGCTCTCCTCCATATGGAACCTTCAGATTTTTCCCCAAACAAATTTTCCACAAAACATGTGCGAAACATCCGGTCTTTGTAGCTTTGAAATAACTTTCTTATACTTTGATGATAATTGAAGCTATACGAAATTACCGATTACCGATTAACGCAATAATGGGAAAGTATATATATATATTAGGAATAAGATTCATCAGTTTGGTATGATTGATATATACTGAGATTGTTTCTTTGTACACAAACAGGAATTGAAAACTCAATTTGCGAGCTTTCGAAAACGTCTGTTTCCTTTGTCAAGCAAAGAGTACAGTAGCCGAGTGTCGGTGTTCTGACCGCTGAAATCAGCTCATTACCCAAAATATGGCGAGTTGGAGAAGTCAGCTGTCAAAATCGTAGCGCGACATTTCGTCCAAATGTACTCTAGTACTACAGGTAGACAGAGGGACGGGTAAGATGTTTACCCATTCTGCCCCTTATCGCCATATTTTGGGTAGTGAGCTGATTTCAGCGGTCAGAACACCGACACTCGGCTATTGTACTCTTTGCTTGACAAAGGAAACAGACGTTTTCGAAAGCTCGCAAATTGAGTTTTCAATTCCTGTTTGTGTACAAAGAAACAATCTCAGTATATATATATATATATATATATATATATCCTTGCAAGTAAATAACAATACACTGGCATCATCTATCTCGTGCAAGTTCTGTGTACTTACTCTGATAAAGTACATGAGTAAGCATTATGCAAAATTGACAGGTAAAGAAACGAGACCGCCACCCATAATCCATCACCTCTAGTATACCATAACCAATTAACAATAAAATACATACTATCTGTCACCTCCACGGTAGAGGTGGGGGTCAAGACTCAGAACAATGATAATAGGTACTAAGGGCAATCCTGGAATAAAACGTCACAAATATAATAAATATATCAGAACGTGATAAAGAATCATACCATTTAATACTATTACATTGTTTTCTTCGTTAAAGAGTAAGTTAAGCTTAACTCATTCAACATCTATTTTTGTTGATTTGAATTTCGGATTATGGTTTTGTTACACATATATATGGAAATGACAATACAGGTACAACCTAAGGGCCGAAGGCGCGATAGATGGACGTGTGAATGCTAAATGTTAAAACATTACACGCAAAATAAATTGACTAAGCAATTGAATCAATGCGGTTATTAATTAAGTGAAATTATATTAACAAATATACTATTTTGTTTCAAACATAGTGGAAGAATATTATCTTCAAATTTAAACTAATATTATAGTGGTAGAATATTATCTTGAAATATAAACTAATATAATAGTGGTAGAATATTATCTTCAAATATAAACTAATATAATAGTGATAGAATATTATCTTCAAATGTAAAACAAAGCAGTTTCAGGAACAGACGATAATTTACTTTTGTTTAATCATTTATGCATACAGGGTGCATAAACCGTTCTGTAATCTAATTATTTCAATTAATAATTATCTCTTCTAGTCACCAAGACTTTTGGAATTGCCGAACTCAATCAGAGCGGACCACAGGTAATAACGACGCTAGATTTAAAGATGGCTACCGAATGTTCAGCCCTTTATACAACCTTATTATCTAATTAGTCTTTACCTCAGCTTCATATGTTCTGGTAGTATGGAGGTGGTAATTTATAGCGATGATTTCTGTTTCAAATTAATGTTAACACGCAACAGAAAAATTAAAAATTAGAAACATTGACAGTAAAAATATTGCCACCTACCCCAAGCGATGACGACAGTCTTTAGTGTGTATCTGGTGACGTATGTCCCGAGGACTTTAACAAAGGTCAGATACTGAAGGAAAGCTTCCATCAACATCCACATGAACGATGACAAAATGAAATAGTGGAGGAGAACGGCGACGATGATACATCCGATGTAGTTATGAGTCTGTCTGATACCAGTCAGGAACACGACCCACGAACACAGCATGGCAAGGGCGAGGTTGAAAAGAGTCTGCTGTGCCCGACCTTGTCGCAGTTTTCTGTGGACAACATTAATTAGTCTGTTAGTTTCAAAGAAAAAGAACAAAACGGAAACTCGATAGGAAAGGTAACAACAACCGCGATGATATTAAAACAACAGGAAAAGCATTGACATTAACACACTAATCAGCGTAGGTGTCATAAAAGTATCTTATGAAGTGACTTATCGAATTTCTTTTAAAAATAATCTCCCATTAATAGTCTTGCGTTAGATGCTATGTGTTAAGTAATTTTTTTTTTCGTAAAATAATATGTACAATTTCTATTTAGATGAGCGTTATAAACGCGTACAATGTATGTTAAGGGTATATCATTTTCTCAAGTTTGGACTACTTTTGTACTTTGAATATATTTGTGTTACTTTTCTACCGTTGTGATCATTTGGCACGTACAAGATTAGTACGAATAAAGAAAATTGAAATACTCATGTTTCCTTTTTTACTGATTAAAACGCATCGAGAAAAAAAGAAAAATATTTTACCGAAAGAATACATAGGATATGATGGTTAGGGACAACCCGAGGATAGACAAACTGAGTCCAACCAGGGAGATGATGCTCAGAGAAAATTCATGATCACGATCAACTGGCTCGGCCTGCCCATAGAAATCCTGTAAAGATAAAATTATTTCTTTATGTTCAATATTTAAATACGCTTATCATACCTTCATTTTTATTTCAAGATCAATTTACAGAAAGTTGAAAAATACATTTTATGTTAAAATGACATCATATTGCAATTAACATTTCCTTCAATAAAACGTAGACGGGACATTATTATCAATGTTTGAAAATGAACATTTATGCAAGTTTATATTAGTCATGTACGTATATAACGGAGAATATTTTAATTCGTGTCATATGTAGATTCATAATTAATTTCCTTAATTGAATTGAATTGTTTATTTATTGAATCAGAAATTAATATAACAGCTGCTATAAAACTGTCGTCATACTCATGCATGCGATCTGGTCATACTTTAATGTGTTTGATTCACGCAAACATCATTTATGTTTAAGTCATCAGGTTAACTCACAATCAAAACAGCAAAGTTGGTGAGGTGGTCACACAAACAAATATCTCGTCCATTGACTTGACCGTTATATACGCAGCCGGCAGTTGACCAACCACCTATTTTGTTGTTCATGTCGAAGTCCCAAAAGGCGCATTTACGTTCATCATTTGCTGGGGACTGTAATGTATTATCAAACTCATTCAGTAAAAGAATTCTTGATATATTCTTTCACTTAATTAAGAAAAGTAAAAATAAAAATATAAAAAAACAACTTCACCGTAATTATATAATTTAGAAAGCACCAATATAAATTACAAATGTACATTGTAAAGTATTTAAGATATGTTTGATGCATGTTTTTCAACCATTGCGGTAATATTCAATTAATTTATTGTTTAACTAGAAATGTCTGTGAGACATACATGCCCCCTTCCCCCATATGAAATAAGTTCTTCATGCTTATCACGTATGCGAGGTTTGATGACAGTCGGACCAGTAGTTATTTAAATAAGCTGGTTACATTACCATGGGACGGGACGCGACGGGACGGGATGGACATTGGTAACACTATATGCCCCCCATCCCAATTTCATGGCGGAGGCATAAAAATAAAAACACGGTTTATCCATTTATAACAATATGTTCGTAACTACATCTACATCACTCACCTGTAGTGGTTTGAAGACTGTTTTTACTTTATGTTTCAGTCCTTTGATTTCCCGACCACTTATACTGGCGGAAATGATATAACTGTTCAAAATCCCAAGACGGAGTTCTCTTGTGACGTCAATTTTGTCTGCTCCCTTTGAATTTCCCCTGAACAGCCTTCCGTCTCTGTATACCATCATATACAGCCTTGTGTCGTCCTTAATACCTGTGTATTGGAGCAAATATGTTACAATATGAAGGTAACACTTTGACTAGATAATTGTTTTGTATGTAACACATACAGTAACGAAATGGTGAAATTTTAAACGTTCAGTAAAAAGTTTATCTATAAACAGTAAATATATCGCCCATGCATTATCCAGAAGAATATACATGTACAAACACATGATAACAATTTCAGGTATCATCTGAAGAATTATTGACTTATTGTTATTATGAATTATATAACAGTTAAATGAAAATGCGTTCCGACTTTTTCGAGTTATTCTTAAAAATGTACATACCTTTGCCATCAGCCATTGCTGAGGTAATGAGTTCGGGTGGTAATTCAATGGCTGCATCTATGTCCCCGTACAGTTGCGACTCATTGTAGAGGGTGAAGATTCTATCTTCATTGAAAGCCTCGTCTAGCCTTCCAGCCTTGCCCTGGCGTGCGGCCAACCCTATGATTGGCACCTTAGTCTGCTTAAGATTCCAAACTTCCATGGCTACATTTGGCTTAACGATACGGAGTTTACCGTCATCCTCCAAATAAATGTTTTCGGCGACCTTCTCGAAACTCTTAATGATTCTGAAATAGGAAAAGAATCCCAAACAATTGGATTAATTCGCCTTTACCCTAAAAAAGTTGTTCCAAGTGCCTGTTGTGAATTCAGAACCCCTTAACATGAAAAAACTATAATAGCACTTTAACGGGATGAGCATATTGTGAACTTACATGAGAGAATAGAATCACACAACACTATATTTACATTATTTACAATATTTAATTACAACATAAAATGAGAACCACAATATATTTCCCATTCACTCTCACATTCACACAATTGATTACATGTATTTGTACAAAACTAAACAATGCTACATCATATCAATGGACAGCTATCCATTTATGAATATAATGTCATTGAAAATAAGTCTTTATGAACAAACATATCATTGGAGCAGTAATGATAAAGAAGAATCTAAAGATTTTTTTTTAAGAAAGCAACAAACGTTTTGTTGGTTAAGTTTCATTCCCATAATTATCCATAATTAATGTGTTTATTAGCGTATATTATTCATGAAAAACTAGATCAATAATGCGGAAGAGGGGCTTTGTCAGCGGAAACGATCATGTGTTTCTCATATTTTCATATTTTCTTATTAACATTCATTTCTGTTTTCAAATACTTATACCATGTTCTCGTAATTACTCAAAGGGGTTTTTATTTTATTCAACAATAGTACCCTTAATGTTGTAAGTTATATAAATGTTCAAGAATAAATTCGCACCTTCAATCTGAAGACTTTCGATGTATTTTTCTAGAATTATCAAAAGCATTATACTTATATTTACCTGTTGGAGGCTTGAGAAACTTCATTGGCCTTCTCGAGCTCGTCTTCGTCAATGTCCAGTACCTTGTCCATTGTTTTCAGTACATTCATACCGATCTGAAATAAAACAAATGCATTATTTTTGTTTTATGGTTAAATTGTGCTAGCCAAAAATTTACTAAACGCAATATCTTGCCATCACCGACAAAAGCCGTTGTCATTACGTCACAAACCCTAGTAGAATAAAGTGTATAACCAAGCTTAACAGAAATATTGCAACTATTCGCCCCAGTGAAAAACTAAGCACAAACACATGACTATAAATGGTCAAATCGACAAAAACGGGATTGAGACACATTAAAGGCCCAATATACGTAACTTCTGGGAAATTTTCGTGATTCTGAAAAATTCTAAAAAAAAATCCAGTTGATAACCATGCAAAAATAAGCCTAAAACGAAGTAAACCTGACCAGTAACTAACAAGAAACTCTGGACAAAAAAATCCAAAGAATTGAAAATGATTCAGGTGGGGCCCACTTCAACAACAAACCGAAGGTAGAAGACGGTTCGACATGGACGCGTGTTTACAAATAGCGTGTTTCAACTGCTGCTGTACCGGTAACCGCGTCAGAATTCATCTTGAATATTGGTGATATCAGTTAATCTTAACTAAATCTATAAATATAATAAGTTATGAGGCTTAATTTTCGCTTCAAGTTTTGCCGAAAGTTACGTATATTGGGCCTTTAAACACTTTAGAGAATTTATTCTTAAACAGAACCAAAAAGTTTAAGTAATGACAATTCAGGAATACAGGTTACCTCTTTAGTGATCTTGTGAACTTTGACCGTTTTGTCCATGATTTCGGCAATGTAATCCACATCAGTGGCAGTCATATCTTCTACCTTCTCCACAATGCTAGCTGTCTCCTCCATTATTCCCTCTACATTATCATCCTCCATGTCCATCTGCAATGTTTTTAGACAAAAACACACATATTTGAAATGTTCTTATTTTGGCGCACTTAGATTTTAGCGCGTACACAGATTTTGATTTAAAAGCGCATTTATGAGTTGGCATATTCACAATACTTGCTGTATGAAACAAAATAAAGAAACTGTTATTAGAGCAATCATAACTTAGTGGATAGCTTTCAGCAAGAAAAATCGCTAAATTATGTACGTTTACAGTGTCATAAAATATTTATTTCAAATTTTATTAAGTACAAGCAATTTTTGTATTCTGAAAGCGAATTTATTTATTTACAAGAAGATGAAAGCACAATCTGGAACCCTTCCAGTGAATAACCAGTGTATGCGAGAAGCATGTTGTAATACCGCTGTATTTTCACAAATTTTAAAAGAAAATATTTAAACTGAATTTTCTCCAGATTACATTTACCATATGTGGTCAACTAAATCTCTGAAATATATAGAAAGGCATGACTATCTGCTTTTTGGGCACTGGTCATTCAAAAAACTGATCGAATCCTTAGACAGAACTACGTCTTTATCCAAATATTTTGATTTTGAATGTCGCATAAAATAAACACCTTTTTAAAGTAAAAAAATCACTTGGCCGATTAAGCTGATTCGAGGCTACAATTAAAACAATGACAGAGCTGTTTCTTCCTTACCTCTGCAAGTTCTTTCAATCTGTCTTCTAGTGTCATTTTCTCAAATATTCCCTCCTCCTCCTCCTCTTCCTCCTCCTCCTCTGCTTCAGACTCCTCTGATTGGGTATGACTTTCGTTGTTGCACGTCTTGGTAACAGAGATGTCTGTCCAATAGACGCCCGTGTAGTAGTCACCTTTGCATGACGCTCTCCCAGCAACAGATCCTTCTGTTAATATCAAAATAAAAAAAACTTATGTCACAATATGTTCAAACAGATTATCAAGTTGCAAAGGGAGTGAAGTCAAACTGACAATCTTTATTCTTTCCTTAATACAAACAATTCTGATATATGCTTTATATGTTTTTGCTATATCTAAACACACGATAAAAACTGTTTTACTCATAATTGATTCTTAAAGAGAAAAACTACTGTTTGCACTTACCACACATTTCAATACTATTGACTACCGTGTCAATAGACGATCGGGGAAAGGTTGCCACCAGACCAGTTTCTTCATCTTTAAGGTGATCCAACGGACAGGCGACTAAAACATGTTGTAAATTTGAAACATGAATAAATGTATCTTTTATTGCAAAAAAGGATTTACCTAAGTTGTTTAAGAACTTATTCATTTTGTCTTGTGCTTTCATATCCGTTTTTTTTTCAATTTGTTTTTTTTATGTCTTAAGAACTGATTATGATCTCATAAGACGCATTTTGTAAAAAGTTGGATTCTATAAGCGTATGCTTTTGGATGTAATATTTGTCAACGTTTATCTAGTTACGGGATGTTACTTTTTGGTACCTACTTGTACTGATTAGGTCCATTGACCGGACAATATGGATTGGAGTCTTTCCAGGCAGTGTCAGTAACATGTTCGTTTTTTTCATAGTTTCCCGCAATTCCTTCCGGAGAACCAAGTACGCCATGTTTTCGTCCGCCATTGTGTAATTGTCAGTTGTCTTCAGGAACATGTAGTACCCAAGTTTCAAAGGCTTCGTGCTTCAGAAACAAAAATGATAACACTGATCGCAATGTTTAGAGATGACATAGCACACACACATGCTGCACCTTTTATATTAAGTGATAAATACAGTATGCCTTGAAAATTAATAAAACTGCATCATCCAGCTGTTTCGTCTTGATTGGACTCGTCAGTGATGCAAGGGGCCAAAAGCTGAGATCTTTTTTTAAACTAATGTAGAAGCAGAAGGGTCAGGTACGTAAAACCCCTTTAATTTATGAATTTGGAAGTAAAGTTAAACTAGTTCTATATCATTTCAAATCGTGTCCTACGACAATGTGAATATTAATAGTATGCACCGTGCCACTTCTCAAAACGCAAAATGTCATTGGGAGAACTTTAAAACAGGATATTGACTTCACATTATTATAAAAGTAAATGACAAATACATATATGAAAAAATTAATGTATCAGTTAATATTGACAACAAACATCAGCTGATGCTGTTTGAAGAGATACAATTGTAACAATAGAAGATAAAAATGAATCAAAGTAAATAGAACAACTTACTCTTCTATTTTGTCCCCGTATGTGACAACACTTTGAACGATAGGTATACTTTGTTGTAGAACCGGAAGTATATTGTCATTGATGTAATTGACATCCGTCATGATACTGGACAGCTTGGCATTCTGTTGGTTAATCATGTTATGGAGAAGGATTCCCTTGTGGGATATTTCTGGCATCTCGATGGTCCCACGGAATGTGATGACATCTGTTAATTTATCAAATGCAAGGTTTGATTAAAGATGTAACCATATCTTTAGAACGCATATTGGTCATTCACAACGTAAACTACGTCAATACACTATAAAGTGCTCTTTTCTGAAACAAATATCAATTTTGTGAATTATTTACTCTTTGATTTAGATACATTTATACCTAAACTTGAATCTATATTTCTATTGTTTTAAACCGGTAAATAAATGCAGCCTTCGTGAGTTTAAACGTTGAAGAAGCATTTCCTGCAGGAATCTAAGGAATAAGTATATATTTGTCTTTTTTTACTTAGGTTTTTATGCTACTCAATTGCCTGTTTATTTGTGGCATTGTTCATTCTCTAGAATGATATTTACGCCTTAATATACAATTTTCACAGCTTACCGGAGTATTTGACAGAATAGGACCTCGAACGCCGTCGATTAAATGGATGCATATCCCATACTTCACACCAATAGGTGCCCTGAAACATTTCGTTGGTGAGTTTCTGGCTGCTTGAATACTCCAGCGTTTTCCGGAACATTGGACCCAGTTCCAAAGCATTAGAGGTAGTTAATGCTGAAAGAAAACAAAATATAATGCAAAATTTGGAAAGTTGAATCCGGGTCCTTTAAAAGATGTATTTTTCAATCGTAATTTGTTATCCCTTTTCAAACATTTAAAAAACATATAGTGGTTCGTGATTCTTATCATCTTATCATTGACCCAAGAAGAAGGATTTATATTACAATTTACAAAATGTTTGCCATTGTATAAATAAAAAAGACTAACTAGAAAACTCAAAGTTTCAACAAAGCCAATCTGATTTTGAAAATCAATAAATCTACAGCAAAATATGAACAAAACATGGGTTCCACTTTGAGAAAAAATCAGGATAATCCGACCAAAAGAAGGGTAAGCCATACATACCATACATAAGTATAAATACGTGGCCCTGCTTTTTGTATACGAGGACCTAATATTCAGTTAATCTACGTTTAAGCAACGACATAGATATTTATCGCATACCTATTGTTACCCAACAAAATGGTTCCTAACGTTAGTTACCTGGTTCTGGAAGTGGTGTTAGTGGCCGACCCATTACCCCAAGTAACGAAATCAGGCTTGGGGATCTGCGTTCCAGTTTAATGTCGACAATTTTTCCATCTTTGAACCAAACAGTTGGTAACTCTCTATTCTTATTGGTAAGACCGCATGTCAGTTTACTATTTTCACTCTTTGATGATAGGTAAACCCGCTCTGGTTCGTCATCTTCCTCGTCCTCAACGCTCTCCTCTGTTTCTTCGTCTGTATCGCCATCTGCATCATCTTCAGATTCTTTGGATAAGAAAAGATTAGATAAGATAAATAATGGACGTATGCTGTATACCTCTATATCTGTATCAAACATTAAAAAGTTCAAATGTCTATGACTTTTGCTTCAACTACTAAGCCTATATATTACTTGTAGTATTAATGCGAATCGAATGTACCTTGCTAAATATTACATTTTTGTCCTTAAAGAGAATCATTAATAATATTTTTAATAAATGCAAATTGATTGGTGACGTTTATCATCTCTTTGGACAGAGTCTATTTTTTAAATTATCAATAAAAAATTAATTCATACTGTTGCCATTTAGATTTTGAATATAATAATAAAATGAAAGACTCAAAAGCATGATGTGGATATTGAGAAATATAATATTATACCGTTTGTCAGGGCGTCTCGTTCACAGACAACCTCAGCAGGACTGTTACAAGATGTTTCCATATAGCCATTCACGGTCAGAGCCCGGCACTGTCTAGTAGAAGGTAACCTCGCCACCCAAAACGTGCTTGATGGCCCTGGATAAAACAAACAGTAACACTGAGGGAGACAAAATATAAACAAAGGAATTCTTAACTCTTTATTGAATACATGTATATGCTTCGTGTATTTCCCCTGATCAAAGGCATATATTTTTTTATTTAAAATGATTTAATTCTGATGTAAAAAGTAAGACTTGAAACATTGCCAAATGGCACGACAATTCAGAAAAAATTACTTTTGGGGCTTATTGAGATATGATCAATTAACTCGGCAAAACTGGTTTAACATCAAATAAACTTCATTTCGTCGAATTAATAAATATATATCGTATTGCACTTGCGCTTTATATCATATATGTCAATATATTGACAACCAGTTCAAAATCTTAATATCGTGTATTATTTACTTATATGACGTTAACATTTAAATATATAATTCATCTTCCCGTTTTTATCCCGAGTCCTGCTAACTTACTCATGGCACTAATTCTCTCACTAGTCTTGTTTACGATTACCTCATTCCCTCAATCATAGTAAATCTCAAACCCACCTTATCCTATGTATGCCAACCGTATTCTTCACATAATTTATAATATAGTACTTCCTCTTACTTTTTTTGTTAAAATTACTTATTTACAACACTCAATCCCCCATTCACGCGAATATTTCTACTTATTGCAGTACTCATGGCTAACTCAACATGTTTACCTAAACCTAGTTTAACAATGGTCACAATCTTGTGAGAAGTCACTTCCATTATGAGAACGTTCGTTTACTATTGTTTCGAATAACTATGTCTTTTCAAAATATTCCAATATTCATGATACTCACCCACAACAAAGCCTTCTGTTTGAGATTTCAATATGCTCATCAACACTAAATCTGCGTTGAATTTACTGTTTCCCATGGCAGCCAGCCTTCCCCCTTCGTTCTTACAACGCTCCGTGGCAGCAGGGAAGGGCATCCTAGAGACGATCACTTTGTAACACTTTTTGGAGAAGATGTGACCATACCAACCAGGAGGACAGGACGATGCTGTTTGAAAAAATCAACAAATATATTACATTGTGAGGGCATTATAAAGCAAAGTAAAAACACAATTAATTCTGTAAGAGCGAACATACGAAAAAGCAGTGAAACAACTTGCAAACTTGTACTAGGTTTCTAAAATGAGATGTTATATTAAATCAGCTAGTTTGAATTTTTCTCTTCACTCCAATAACTTTTTCAAAAAAAAAAAAAAAATGCATATAAACTAAATAATATTATCTTTATGAAAACTATTCCATATTACATGTCTCAAATATCAACATAAAGTAGTTATATGAACACACTTTACACAAACATGCGAGGTATATGTAAGAATTGAACATACGATTTAAAAACAAAACAACATTTATATAACCAGTTTACACAAAAATAAGTTGATCAATTTCGTTAAATATCGACAAAGCCAAATTCCACAATTTGGTTTATGGCAGTTTAGTATCCTACGGGAAGATCGGTGTCAATGCTTACCTGTATCCTCAAGGACGATTGGAGGACTGTAACAGACAGACGGTTTCCGAATAGCACACTGAGACAACTTCATGCCAAGCGTTTTTCTTTGGCTTTGTTGTTGACTTGCATGTGAAATGTGCTCTCTCTTGTCTGCAGGAGGTACAAACTCCTCGATTTCTTCAACATCATCGAAATGTTCATGAATTCTCAGTCCTATGTCCTTATCGGCAAAATTGCTGCGCAGGTCATCATCAATATCTGTATCATCTAGTCCATCCTCTACGACGAACGTCCGCAGTGTCATAAAATCCCCTATAGGTAAATCATCGCCGAGAATTGAAACGTCGTCGCCATCGTCCTCAACGTCGATCTTTTCTTTGGTATGAATCTCAATGCTGTTGTCATCATCTTCCATATTTCTTCCAACTAAAGCGTTCGGTATTACAACACTATCAATTTCATTACTATCGCTAAAGTATTCATTGGCGTCGTCAGAAATATCACTTACGATATCATTGGAATCATCTTTTGTATTATCATCACTCATATCTTCCTTATTTTCAGCTGAACTACTATCCTCGTCTTCCGTTGTGGAGGAACTAATTTCATCGGCCTCCTGTATGCTTTCCATTAGGTCCAAATCAATTGGTATTGAAGCTATTTTGTCGTCTTTCTCATTGCTTGAATCTTCGTAATCATTTTCTTTGTCAGAGTTTAAAATGTCCAATCCGTTTTCATCGATCGAACTATCATCTTTAGCTTCATCGCCACGTTCCGAAGAATCTTCTGAGTGTACATCACTTGCATTATCATCGTAAGATTCACCACTGTCACTGTTAATAGAGTCATCTGACACTTCAGCGCTCGAACTGTCGTCATCAGATTCAGTTTTAATTTTAAAAATGTTCAATTCATTTTCTTTGTCTGAATTATTTTCATTATTTTTCTCATCCTTTTCTGCGGAATCCTCTGCGTTGTCCTCGATCGAACTCATATCTAAAATTCCATCAACATCATCAGTAGAATCCTCTGAAATTACATCACTTGCGTTATCATCATAAGTGTCATTACCACTAGCACTAGAAGTTTCTGAGTCTTCAACACTCGGACCATCATCGCTAGCTGTATTTTCACCATCTGTAATATTCTCTAAAATTTCGGCGCTCGAATTGTCACTGTTAGCTTCATCGTCATTGTTTGTTGAATTTTCTTTCTTTTCATCACGTGAACTACTGTCGTTATCTTCAGTGTTATCTTTTGTTGTATTTTCTGTGTTTTCATTGCTAGAATGATCACTGTCGGGTTCACTGTTAGTGGTTGAACTATTCCCTTCTCCCTCATCCTGAAAACTATCAACGTTACTTTCAGTCTCATCGTTAGTGGTGTCATCACGATTTTCAGAAGTTTCGTCATTGTCCTTTTTTTCTTCTGAAGACGAAACTGTAGTGGTGTCTGAAGTTGTGCTGTCACTGCTACTCGCTTTGCTACTATCATCATCCACATGATCCTTTCCATCATCTTCACTTGATTGTTGTTTCTTACTGTCATCCTCATTACTGTCATCATCTGTTTCTGAATTCTGCGTAGATGAAAGTATTCCAAGGACATTTTGTGTTACAGAGTCGTTATCATTTTTCTCCGTACTGTCAGTTGTTCCACTTTCGCTGCTATCTGTGTCTTTGCTTGAATCATCATTAGTTATATTTTGTTGATCGTTTGGTTCATTTGCATCCAAATTTTCTTCGCTTTTGTTTTCGCTTTCAAGTCCTGAGGAACTATCTTTCATTTTTACCTCAGAGCTGTCGCCATCAGTGGTATTTGACGACTTTATGTCGTCTTTGCTGTCGTCGTTTCCGTCGCTGTCGGTTGAAGTAGATTTGTCATCTTCAGACGCATCATTTGAAGCCAATGAATCGTCATCAGTTGCATTACCTGCTTTAGCATTTACAGCTTTTACGGTAGTGTTCTCAAAGCTTTCATTGCTGTCATCGCCAGATTCGTCTATTACACTACTGCTATCATAAGAATTCTTTGAAGCGGATGAATCGTTTTCATCAGTTGAATTGCTGTCTTTATCGAAGTTTACCAATGTAGTGTTTTCAGTATTTTCGATGCTGTCATCCTCTAAACTGTTTGAGACAGAATCATCGTCATCAGGTGTCCCATCAGTGTGATTTGAATGTAATTTGCTCAGGAGCTCCTTGCTGTTATCCGCCAGGCTGTGGTCAGTATTATTTAAGGTAGATTTTGTTTTTCCCCCTAATGTGTCATCACTGCCGTCTTTCGACGTACTGTCACTAGATTCTGAACCCGAATCTTTGCCGTCTTTGTTATCACTATCATAAGAGCTATTTTCCCCTGTAGATGTACTGTCACCATCATCTGATCCATCTGATTCCCCTTTAGGTATTTTAAGGTTTTCTGAACTTGTAACTGATGTTTGGCTTCCATCAGCAATTTTGTTAAGCAACCCGGATTCGTTAGATTTATGTAATGTGTCACCTATTATGCCCAATGTGTTTATAAACTCATCTGGTGAAGTGAAGTCGAAACTTGGTTGAACCGTGGTAGTTTTGTCTTTCGTTTGAACAGTTCCGATCTTCTCGAGTATCGCTTCATCGTCAGCCGTTTCACTACTATCAATGCTAGTTGTGGTCGGTGGTTCTTTGATAGGGAGACCCCTCGAAGTGGGAGCGGTTTTAGTATCATCCATGGCTGTTATGCTGATTTGCGTTGCACCTGTTATTGGAGCGGTTACTTTAGCAGGATCTGTAACACCAGTGGTTCGTAATGTTGTTGTTGTCACATCATCAAAATTTGAAGGTGTCGACGGAATGTCATTGTCGGTCGTTGCAGGTGTTATGTCATCAGACGTTGGTAGAGTTGGAACAAAAGAGAACGAAGGTACAATGGAATCAGTGTCGCTTTCACGTTGTGATAGATTTTCCTGTGCTACTGATTCAATAGACGGTGTTGTGTGGGAAGGGCTTTTCTCAGCATCATGTTTAAGGAGGTCCAAATTGATAGCTTGATCGGCATTATCTTCAGGATGTGTCATGTGCGTCTCTTTTCCGTCGTCCTTTGAAATGACGGATTGCTCTGTTACTGGAAGTGTCCGTAAGATCTCGTCTTGTGTTTCATGTTTTATTTGCGACATTTCCACATCTGAATTTGTTGGAGTTTCATCTAAAGGCCTCTTCGTTTTTGCAACAAAAGGTTCGGAGTTCAACTCTGGAATTTCGACATTTGTATCTTTATTCGTTGAAACGAATTCTAAAACACCATCAAGAGGTTTCTGAGTCGGGACATCCGGATTGTTTTCATTATTGTCAATCGTACTTATTTGTGGTGACATTGTTGTAGGTATGGTTGGTTCACTATCTCCATCTTCATTTGGTGGAGGAGTGATGTCTTCAGTGTTCTTTTGAGATTCCACAATTCCAGACGTTGGCAAAACAGATGGCGAGTTACTTGTTATTTCTATGTTTGAATTCCAATTTCCAGCGTCTGTATTTGTTTGAATTTGCCCTTCCGATTGCTGATGCTCATTAGTGGTATCGTGTTTAGATACCTGGATTTTCTTTTCATTTATTATTTCAGACAGTACTGGATTTGGAACGCTTTCTCCTTCACCCAAATCAGTTGGAGACGGCCATTCGGAATTTTGACCATAGAGATTGTGTTGCTGTTGTTCTGGTTGTGGAGCCTGTGCACCATCTTTGGATTGGGTGTCCTTTAAAAAAGCAAGATCTTGAAAAGGTTTAATGCTGTTTTCAGTGTTTTCAGAATGAGATAAGTGACTTGATGGTAAGTTGTCGTTTATTTTTTCACCGCCATATTGTCTGAATGGCCTTACAGGCCTTTCTGTGTTTTGAAACACCGTTTCAACAGGATTTTGCGTGAGGGTTTCGGTCATGAGTTGGGAAAATGCCATTTCTGGATGAGGATTTTCATCAGCATTTCGTCGTTTTCGAATCTTTATTTCTTTTTTGACGTTCCTACGTTTACGATTGAAAATTTCCTCCTCAAGAGGAAGTGTGAGTCTACTCAGATCTAAATCCCCACAAACGTCACTGTCCTCTGTGTCGTCGTCTATTTCCCAGTCCCATGTGCGGTCTGCTTTTAGTCTTGACTCCATGAAACTGCAAGTATAAAATAATAAAATATTTTTCAATTCTAAATTAATAACAGCTTATAACATTACTTTGGGAACGAGGCATATATATACTAAACGTTTTTATTCTGCAATTATAACATTGTTTTGGTTGAATATCTAGATAATATTTTCCTTGGAATTATTTGCCAGCAAAACTATTTTAAAAAATCGTCGAATTACGATTGAAATATCTTTTTTAGAAGATGCATATAAATATTGCTTACTCATTGTACGGTCTGACTTTGTGAGGCGCAAGCTCATCCCATACAAGAGTGCCATCCTCCTCGTGCAAGCCAGTCCATATGTTTACAATCTCTTGTCGACGGAGATATTCACCGATGCTTTTAGAGTCGACATATACCGGAGCCTCTGCTTTTAAAAGGAACCCGTAATCCTGTCGGCAAGTATCCTTAGCTTCGTCCCAGGATAATTTCTTTTGGTTAACATATATACAAATGGGCACATTGTTCATCTCAGCTAACTTCCAGCCATCCCTACATACTCCCTTAGACCCCAAAGGGCCCCTCCTTCTCCCGGATGGTGCGCTTTGTGGTATATTGGTCTTTAGAATTGGATTTCGAATCGATGCATCGTCGACGCTATCACCGTCATCGTCGTCTCTATCTGGCCCCACATTGCCAGCGTTGTTAAACAACGACGGCGAGGCCCCGTTCCCTAGAGGTCCTGCTCCATTGCGAAATAGTCCAGCGCTTCCCGGTGCTTGACCTTGGAATTGACCTCTGGACAGCAGCAGTAAATCTGAAAATGTATAAAGAGTTTCAAACGACTTGTCTTTTCACGCAGAAATAATAATAGTTAATAAGATGACGTTACACACACACATGCTACATGTTTTAAATTCAGTAATATATACAATATGCCGAAAAAATGAATTAATGAAATAGACACGACGATGGGACAGACACTATATTTAACAGGTTATACCACATTTTCTTAGATACTAGACTCAAAATGTCTTATGATAAACATGTTCATAAACTCTTCAAGTACAGAAAAGTCACATCAAAGATTACATAATAGACAATGTCATTCCGGTGGACTTGACATACACGACAGTTCTAGCTTCTTTTAAACGTTAACATGCCAGAGCTAACCTGTTTACTCTCTAATAGACGAAACAAGTAAAGGAGTGCAAAGACTTTTCTATCACAGTAAATTACATCACTGCAAAGATATGGCCCTCGGTGGCTTTCGTGTATGTATTAACACAATCGTTCAAGCATAACACTTACATGTCATTTCAAATGGACGGAATAATGTGAAGACTTATCTTCAACATAAGGAAAGATCAAGTAATTAAATGTATGTGTATGCATAAATCAAATCATCTTTCCTATTTTCAGTACAAAATATATAGGTGGACTTCTTTGAAAATTGCGTAAAACATTAAATTCAGTTGCTTCAATAGACGTAGTAGATTGAACCCAGGTGTGTTATACAAGCCCGCTACGCTATCGTGGTTTATACCTACATGAACTTTGTAAAATGCCTTTCATTAGGTACATTTGTATTCCTAGTTTCTTAACTTAAACGTATTAGCTTCGCAACAGCTTAACCTATTGACCAGAAAGGAAAGCAAGTGTCAGTATATATATATATATGATTACATGTAGTAAGTAAACTCATATATAACTGAGCTATTATAACTGTTCTTTAGATGGTTCTTGGTATGAGACATGTCAATATCGTGGAATATTCAACATTCCACTGTATAAATGGTTATGCATCATATACACTACATCTAACAGTCCCTGGGGAACAGAATTGAAACCATTATAGACAAAAATTACAACATTAATAGTTTATAATAGTGTGTCGTCTCAAGGCATGCCCATGTGGGAGGAGCATAGACTTTCCAAGTTATTTATTCTGAAAGAACTGATGTGCGGATCCAATGACCTTGATTCGTAATGACGTGAATATAAACGTCATTGTAGCTTCTGTCCAGTAAAAGATGATTGTCCAAGTGGGACATCTGAAATATTCTCAAGACATTTATGCATCCGTTAGCACAACGTCTGGGTTTTTCAGATACCGCGCGTTTATCAACATGTCGTCTGACATTTGACTTTTTTAGTATCTTATCCCTTACAAATAGCAAGCAATCTCGTTAATAAACAGAACGACTGTGTGTATACCTATTAAGCTGTACATGGTGGCGACATTACCAAAACCACTTACACTGACACATTCCTTCATCTATTTATATCATATACCGTACACTCAACCTATTTATTGGTAGGAATAAAACAAACAAAAAGCTCAATGACCTTAGCGGTAAGTATTTCATTATGAAGAAAAAAATAACATTTCAAATAAGTACCATGTAAAAATTAGTTCCACACCCATAAATATATACATTAATTACATTTGTTTTCCTATAAAAGCTATTGTTAATTTTACCGCCTCTCTAGACAGAAATAAAAGACCAAGAGAAAGACATTTTAACAATTTTGATAGGTCACTTTAAGATGTATCTTTCCATTTATCTGCAGATAATTTAATCATTTGACTGCTTGGAGTGAAGTAAAAATATTTTTTGCCAACTCCCCCCCCCCTCCCCTTCCCCATTTATTGTGAGCCCCGTCCTTCATCCTCGTCAAGGGCTCAAATTCAGTAACAACTAAATCCGTACCAAAATATCCCTAATAACTATACTCAAAAAGAAGATTTCTTTTCAAATATTTGATATTTTTCCTTTTGGGACCCAAACACTCTGATGTAACCAATGGTAACCGATGTCCTTTGGGAGGTATCTGTCATCTTTTTGACTTTAGTTAACAAAGATCTGCCAAACATTTTGGTAAATCGGCGTAAATGATAATGGTTTGATATACATGTAACACTGCGTTTGTGCTATTCTATGGTTGTCATTTTTCTAGCATAAGGGGATGAGATAAATTTACATATCACCATACAAACTGCGGATATACATGTTTTGCTAGCATGATATGGCAGTAAAAATACAGCGAGACCTAATTCGACTGTGCATGTTTATGTTTTCCGGCTGTTCATGGTTCGACATGTATTGCGTTCATGTCACACTAAAGGATGATTGATAGGTATGTCCCTATGATGGTCTGGAATACATAATACAAGAAATTTGTGCATTGCACCTGTGTGAAATGTAGCGTTACAATGCAGTAAATGCTGAACTTGCTTACTCATGGTGCTGTTAAATTAACAACTGACGAAGTCGTTGAAAATACTAAATTAGTTAAAACAAAAACTGACATATCTTAATGATAATGGAATCAGGAAAGTTACTTTTGTGGCTATAAGTGTTGAATTTACCCATTTATTGTTTTCATATTTGCAGAATGTGTCGGAAGATAAATAACCAAAACCATATATTCTGACTGCAAGCTGTATTAAGGGGCAAATATGTCTGCATACTGGATGATTAATTGAAGTGCATTGTATGCAACGTTTACTGTACGCTAGGTAAAGACGTTTTCTAATAAGCATGAGCAGAGATAAATTATTCCTGGTTGTGGATATATTTATCAGTCTGGGCAATGTAATTAGCATCCTGCATTTGACAACTCATCAGACAGTTGGATGTTGGTGATATATATGGTTGTCTTGATTGCCTGAAACGTTTTCGGACAATCTTCAAAGAGAACGGTTGCGGAAATTCCTAAGGCTTACACAAATGATTGTTTCCTAGATATTTTTTTATAATTAAACAAAACTCTCCTTGTGAACCACATAAGGGTATAGCAACGGTGTCAAACATTCATATTCAATGTTACATTTGTCCAATAGAACAGATAACAGACAGTTTTGACACTGGCCTTCATAAGATAATGAGAAATTCAATCTATTGAAAGATGATGCAATTCACACATATACTGCACTTTTAAAAAAAATTTAGTAATAGATACAGTATGCCGAAAAAATGAGTTACATCGCATCATACAGGTTTTTAGTCCTTCTGGCACTTGTCAGTGATGTTAGGGGCCAAAAATTGGGAATCGAGACTTTCTTAAATAATGTAGAAGCAGAAAGGTCAGGTGCGTAAAACCTTTTTAATTAGTACTGTATAACTTTAAATCGTGTATTACGAAAGTGTGTATATTATTAACCATACCACTAATCGAATGAGAATAATTGTTGCCAGTTTGAAGCATGTTATATATAAAAAAGACATAAATATATTTAATTGAAATTTACACCCATTTGCAATAAAGCATTCATTTGCAAATGAATTTAATTCTGGGAGAAAAATCGATCATATTTGTATGGCATCAGAAGGGGGGAGGAATGGGTCACATCTTAAAGATTGAAAAGGAAACCAAAACCAACACTACTACAGCGCGATCTTTCACAAAAATTTTCGTAAATAAGAATAACTGCACACTGATCTTCAGTTGTTGCACCCAATTTTTGTTTTGTTTTCGTGTTCACACATGGTATTGTTTAATGCAAAAAGTGCACGATTGTCACCAAGCTTCACCTCCAATTTACGATCCTGTTGTGAGCCCATCGAGTTACTACCAATGCAGGTGCTTGTGGCTTATCAAATCAACACATACTCCCATCCATCACTATATCCCATCGTTATTCTGTCGATAGCTCGACCAAACCTGACGTTTTAAAGGGACCCTAACACTTGTCTTAGTGCTATACCTATATACGTAGGTTAGGTCTGTTGGCTACATGACTATCTAATACACGTATAGACTAGTACGTGTATGATAAACATTAATGAATGTCCTAGAAAAACAATATGTCATTCACTTTAGGCAGTGGTACTGGTGATGGTGTACATAATTAAACAATATGACTGGTCATCTATCACAAACTGACCGTGAACATTGTGGACAGTGCTGACGGATTTAATGGCGCGTGATTTGTTACTTAATGAGCAACAAATTGTCTTGAATACTAAGTACCACAGTAGCAGCGATACTCATCGTTTGACCATCCAGACAAACACCAGTTACAACTGAAATGTCATATACGTCCTAAATTTCAATCGGCCTTTATTCATGGCTGGCTGCTATATATCTTATGCTTATTATGAAACATGTAAAGTCCGTATTAGGATTATGATTTTATTAACGCTTTGGTATTCTCTTTTTTGTCAACATCTTATTTTGTAAGAGAGATACATGTAAAGGGGTGCAACTATCGACTTTAAACAAATGTTCATCCTTTATTTGTTATTGAAGTTGATGTTTATATCTATTATATTGTAATATAGATAAAACAACTCGTTTATTCGATACACATGTTCGCTAGCCAATCACCTTTTTTTTGTATAAATTTTGTACACACGGTTCCCCCAGGTGGACCATATGTTTGTTATTTTCAGGTCACCACAAATGATGAGGTCATCTTTATAGATTAAAAAAAAGTAAAACATTATTTACTACTATCAATAAGTTACAACACATTATGCATATTGTTTTCAAAAATAAATTTGATCATTTCAGCATTGTTTTAAACAAATGTTGTTTTAGGTCTTTACCACAAATTGCAATCACTGACAAATTTTATATTTATATATAAAGAAAAGTTTTAGACTTTTCAACCGGAGTTAAAGTATAAAACCAATAATAGCTTAATATATAACTTACATTTTGAATTCAATAAAGCAGTGTTGCTTATGAAATTAACTTAAACGTTCTTATTTCGGTCAACCCTATCCACTGTATTACCAGGTTTATATAAGTTAGCGCAATGATGAACAAGAGCATTCATAACACTTATAGTGGAAAGCGATATAGGGAAACTAATTACGCAATCACAATTTAGCGGAATGACTTCATCGCAAAATCGAAAACCCTTAAATAATATTACCTCCAGAATATGTAGGTTTAAACCATTTCAGTCCGTTCTATTGACAATATCTCATGATGTTTTTAGTTAGGCCAAGTTAGAGTAGTCACAATAAGAAAGCCAGTGACGTCACAAAATAGTTCACCCAACTAAACGGTTTTATAGTCACATACACATACGCATTGTATTTTCTTCTTATATTTGGATATAAGAGTATACAAAACATGTGTAAAAATATTTTGTTAACAATATCATTTAAGGAATAACTTGAGAATTAGTCACCGTGATTGTAGCGAGTGACCGCTTGACCATCGTCGTGTTGTACGGTCAGTCAATCCAAAAAGGTGATTACCTGTCCTTGGACGGTGGTCTTAAGTATATGATGTGTACATTTACACCTTTTGGTAGACATCTTGACGAATTATTATCATCTGAACATTTATATTGGTTACTTGTGTACGAGTATAAAAGGTCAGTATATCACAAAGAAGGAAATAGTAAAAATATTGCTGTCTTTGACAACAGAACCTATCATAGACAATGCCACCAATAAGGTACAACTTCCGTATTATTTAATGTATATTTATCACAGCACAGTAAATGGATGCTAAGGAAATTATCACAAAAAGGTTTTTTTTCGCGACCAACACACATTGTTATGAAAAAGCTAGTTTTCAATAAAAAATAAAGAAATATAACGACTATAATTCTTGCATATTTTTAATCTCTAAAAACAAGTTATTGTAAGAATGATTAAAGACACTCTCGAAGAAGATGTGGTTAAAAGGTCAGATAAATATCATACATGCTGGTGCTTCATGGTGTTTGTGTATGAAAACACACATTGAAAGTACAAATTTGTCACCAGTTTAATTAATTTCATGAATGATGTTTGTCTTGATTTAAGGGGAAAATAACACAAAAATCAAAAGTATATCAAATATTTCATGTAATACAAAAGATACAATTGTTGCAAAAGATCTATCTAAAAAAGAAAACAATTTGCCTAGAGGATCCTTTGCTAAGTGTGTTGTATCTCTACCTAAGTGAATACTACGAAGCCAGCGATGATACATACTAAGTTAATAACTTAATGTAACATTAACAGCTATAACTCCGTTTAGGCCTGTGCATATATATGTCTTTGTGTCACGTTATGAGAAAAGACATGAATTTAACAGAAAGTATTTCAAAGGACGGGATACAGTAGAAAAATGGTGAAACTCCTTAACTAAATGAACAATTATTTCCACATTGACCTTGAAACACTAGTTCACGCGATTGATGATAGCTATGACATCAGGTTCATGATGATTATGGACGGTTATGGCATAATTCTAGTATTAAGATTCTGATTTGGTTCCAGCTGTTGTTCAATAAGAAATCTGTGTCGTTTACTGTTGTCATCTGTCTAACGTTTCATGAATTTTACATGAGGTGGAAATGTATATTGCCTGGACATTGAACATAAATGTCTAGTCAGTGACACCATGACCTCTATCAAAGAAGTCTTAATGTAAAGGACAACTCCCTATCTCTCAGGTCAACATCTCTAGATCTGTCAGATACATAACCTGGTTGTGACATTTTTGTACTTTTAATAACATCAGTTTTTTTCTTCAATTTCTTAGGAAACTCAAAGTATTACATAATCAAAATTCAGGATATTAAATCCATAGCCCCTATCCCCTTAAAGCTCATTGTGGTTTTCAGGAATTTTTTGTTTTTTTTTTGTTTCAAGGAATATTCTTAACTTAAAAAATGGTTTCCTGGTTTTTTTTCAAGAAATATTTATGAACAATATTCATGTGAGTAATTTTTAACATCTGCTGTGTCTGATAATATTTTGATAATAATAAGTTATTGTAAAAACTTCAGGCTATCGTCATATTTGCATTCATCGAATTAATTGCTTATAAGATAATCTGTTGAAAATCTATCACCATGAGTAGTTGCCAAAAAAATAACAAATATGCTGATTTCATTGTTTTATATTTAATGAAATCTTGGTTTTCGAAAATATGACAATTAGTTAGATAACGTATAAAACTGAGACATTAATACCATGTGCTTATAAAGAAAAGTTACAGTATATTTATAAACAATCTTCCTGTGTAATTAAATAGAATACATTAATCAAATGTAGCCTAGATAATCGTATATGTGACATTATAGCTATGTTAGTGTAAAGTGATGTCACTTATACGAAGACAATGGTACTTGTTCTACCATATAAACATTACATTTATTTATTTGTCAATAGATTTAAAGTCACTTAATTACCAGCGTCATCAATATATACCGTAATAGCAAACCGAGATATTTAATGTTCATTATATGTAACGATTCATCATAGTCAAGTAAAACAGTTTTTGTTCATTTTAGTCATATAAATGATTACTTAGTATAGAGATGTGTTAATAAATATGTCATAATAACTAATTAATAAACATCAGCATGAAAATTGAATACATTATGACACCGCTCTCAATGTGTTTTTGTTTGTTATAAGGCGAGTGACCTGTGGGCAAAACACAATTTATCATCTGTGTATTAAAAGTACAGATAGGAAAATATTAAACAATTGGGTGTATGGACATTCCTCACAAACGAAAATCTTCCTGAAATGAAGACGTCGCGAGGACAAGATTTTAAAAAGGCTGAAACCAAGGGAGTAACCCTGAGGTAACTTCAAAACTGGATCGTATCATAGGTTTTCTGAATTTCTCATATTAGCTGAGTAGAACAAATCAAAGAATTCCAAAGCGTCAACAAAACCATTATCCGAACTCAAAATCGATTAAACTAGCGGCAAAATATGAAAAATGTGAAAGATTTACATGGAGACCGTTGTAAAAATACAGGAGAATAAGACCAGGTGTTCCGAAAAAGTAAGCGTCTTCTGCTTCATCGACGACACCTGCCATGTAAATCAAGTCAGATCCAAGCAAATATCATGGCCCTGAAGTCAGAACTGATGCATAATTGTCTTTAATCTAAACAAGGCGTCACGATAAAGAGGAATACAATCTTCACTTATATCAATATACAGCATTTACTTATGTATGCTAAATTATGATAATCATGTACTCAACAAGTTTTCATAGCCCTCTTTGTGGAAGGGATGAGAAGGTTGAATAAAGACATTAGTATTGAAAAGATGACGTAACACACACATGGGCTGCACCTTTTAAATTTAGTAATAGATACAGTATGCCGAAAAAAATGAATTAAACTGCACCATACAGCTGTTTCGTCCTCCTAGGACTCTTCAGTGATGCTAGGGGCCAAAAGGTAGGAATCCAAAATTTCTAGACTAATATAGAAGAAGAAGGGTCAGGTGGGTAAAAACCCTTTAATTTATGAATATATAAGTATAATTGAACTAGTTCTGCATAATTTCAAATCGTGTACTACGAAAATGTGTATATTATGTACCGTGCCACTACTCAAATGAGATTAACTGTGGCTATGGAGGCTCCAGCAAACGTTTAGCAAGGAAAACAATCAAAAAAGTAAATAACAGGTATTTTAAAATACAATTCTTTCAAAATAACGCTGACATCGAGTTTGTACCAAAATCACTACACATTCTGACGGTGAAAGTGAATATAATAAGTTTAAAACACAATTTTTGTTCTGTTTTGTCAAAATCAGTTTTTAGTGAAGGATATTACCATTCCATGCATATGCAATTGCTATTTTATTTGATTTAATTCAGTTTATAAAGAGGTAAAGAAAATTCAATCAGTTATACATGTACTGCATTAATACGTATGTATGTGTTGTGTGTGTCCGAGGAATATAGTACATTGTATGTAGGTATGTGTCTGTGAGGATGAATATTCATGTCATATGAATATGTTGAATATAACCCATGAAAGCTAAACAATTATAACATAATAACGACGTGATAATATTATCCAAATGCAGTAAAAAAGCAATCATCTTGCATAGACAAACATGTATTTATAGTAATACTTGTCAGCCCTGTTCCATATAAGTTATAAAAACAATATTTTCCCCGGGGTATTACATTACACAATGATCATTGCTTTTTCATGACATTTTATATTCACGTTATTCACAAATTCCTTAAGGAAACATTTACCGAGATATATTAGCCTGTGAACACGGGTCGTTATGTAGACACGGTTGTAACTATGCAGCTGCCGGCTATAAACCAGTCTGGTAGTAAGGCATATATATCTATATTTCTTGTATATCTGTACAGAAAAAATACCTACCTAAATTGTGTTTACATGTACAAAGGGCAATCATATGGGCTCGTAATTACTATAACATGGCGGGAATGACCATAAAAATAGTAATGCTCAGGATTGGTCAGGTTTTGTGACGTCACAAAAAAAACAGTCGTTTATCCGCGTGACTTATTTCTGTCAATCAAGTGTGTTTTTATGATGTTACTTATATGTTTTGCAAGCTTTAATCTTTTTTCATTTAAAGTGATGCAACTAGTCTAATAATGACAAATGATTGTTTTGATATTAGTATTAACATCTTGTTATAGTTTATTTTCCATGCAATAAACAAGTTTGCAACTTATCTTTCTGTATCATATTGTATACTATAAAACATTTTCGCATTGCTGTTATGTTGAAATAAATTGAATACCCAAATCAACTTAATAAAAGTTATAATAAACAAAACAAAAATTTTTTGGCCGTCATCTTTAAGTGATATGAAGACGTTTTTGAGTATGCTGTTTAGTGTTACTTGTTGTGATTGACAATGATACTCAGTTCTCGCTTTGAGAACTTGATGTTTACATGGATGTGACAAAGATTTACATGGTGGGTGTCGTCGATGAAGCAGAAGAAGCTTACTTTTCCGGAACACTTGGTCTTATTCTCTTGGTATTTTACAAGGGTCTCCATGTAAATCTTTCCTTTGTTCATAGTTTGCCAAGATTTAATCGATTTTGAGGTCGGATTATGATTTTGTTAACGCTTCGGTATTCTCTAAATTATTTTTATACATGTCAAACATAATAACAATACCATAATCTATTCTGGCCGTTATTTAACTTGAAATTGGCCAGATTTCCTCTAAATTCTGAAATTTACATGATGAAGAGACTTTGTGCACTCCAAATTCTGTTTAAACAGATCTAGATGTTTATAACAATTCGATTTTTAAGGTTTAGACTCTATTGTCACCGATGAGTCTTAGCCTGATGAAATGCCTGTATGCAGGAGTGTACATGTAATTTATTCTGGAATATTCTATCTATTTCAAAACTTGTAATGGTATAATAATCTCTGTGTGTTCCGTTCAACTTATGAAAATAACAGTATTTTAGTTTTAAGGTCCTTTTGATCTCTTAACATTATTTCGGGGCAGAATGGTCACAGAGAAAAAAAAACAATATTTTAGTTTTTAGGTCCTTTTGATCTCTTAACATTATTTCGTGGCAGAATGGTCACAGAGAAAAAATAGATGATTAAGTTGAATTTCCTAGAAATTGAAATACTCTACTTGTAAATATATGAATGCTTGTGAACATCCAACTGTTTCAGATTAATGATAGGAGGTGGGGATTCATCACTCACTCACTGCTGTCTCTGGACCGTCATTATTCTGTATATAACCTATGTAGATTGTTCTGATACATCTGTATCTGGTGTGATTCACAAACTATGTGTCAATGCTTAGGTATTTTTTTGATGGATATTAACAAATTTGACCCATGTTTCACACATTAATAATATGTGTAATAAACGAGTACATAATTATTTTGACCCACCCAGTGTGGTATATATGTTTTCATATCATGTCATTAGACTATCTAAATATCAAGTTCGAAACAAATGAAGCATGCCACAAGTCACCTACAGTGTACATATTTATTGGAAGGTATCAGTGTGATGTTTTTTAAACACTAAGTAAATATTTGAGAAGAAAATATGCTTTCGAAAGAAATCCAAACCCAACAAATTAGTTCTTATATCATTAAATATCAATCGTAAATCAGAAAATTTATTTTTGCAGACAATCACTTGCTATGGATGTGCATGTTTTCGAGCTGTTTTGAACACGCCAAAAAAAGTCCAAATCGCGAATATTTATAAGTAAGGTAAGATGTGCATAATGATTCAGAATACGGCAATATCGACTGACACGTGAAGGTATATGTATATATACTACTTATTACTTAAACATGTATATACATGTATCTATATAGATGTCGATTAAAATGATGCTTGTTTTAAACAATGTAAAATACTACTTAATTTGACTGACAGGTAACTCTCACAAAGGTATGTAATATGCGAAGCTATCCACTTCAATAGTTATTCGTAAATTAAATGTACTTACCAAAGAAAAGAAACAGTTGTAATATGTTTTTCACATAGTGTATAAATCTATGCATTATCTTCCAAATAAGTGATTCTTCATGACCTGAAATATAAATAAAACACGATGAAACAAATCTTATAAAGATTTAAAACGCACACTCGATTAAGAAACTTTATCAATCTACAAAATGCAGAATTCTCACAATGTTAAGATGTACACGTCTATTCAAGTTTGAACGAGTAAGTTCTATTGAAATAGGTAGACAGAATATGCAAATGAGACAAAAATCTTATGTAAACGAAATTATACAGGATTTTTATAGAAAACAGCGAGCTTCTTATTAAAGACACTGCATAAATTATGACATGACAAAAAAATAGTTCTGTATCTCATAATCATCTCATTATGAGACCATTTGGTCCTAGAACCGGAAATATCAATGATTTAATATGTAAATTATGAAGTTGTTGTGCCATATAGCATGATGAAAGTAATATTATGGCATACAATTACGGATTAGTATATTCATATGCAAGTATAATCATCAAATCCACAACTATTAGCAATGATATAAAAAAAACTGTCAGTTACCAAAAGGATAAAAAAAACTGGAATTATGACCAGATTTCACAGCACCAATAAAAATTGTTGTCTTTACTGTTATGCATTTGTATAATAAGACACGTACTTCATACAGGGAAAATATTATTCGGTACAATTTTCACTATTCTATAGTAAACTCCTCCCTGACGAGATTTGTTCAAAAAAATGAAAACGAGTGTAAGACTTTTTTTATCACAAAATCAAAACCTGTGGCATTTATTCATGTCGTGTAAAATGAAAATTTCCATACAAAATTGAAATGTATATTGCTGCCATTTTGACTCCAGTTTTGGAAGTCTATCACCTCATGAAATTTGTCTAGACATGACGTCACAATCTGAATAAATGAAAATTACAACAAATCACACGGTTCTATAACACGGTAAATACCCAAACATATGACATTGATATATTCACCGTATAAAACAACAATCGTGTGATGAATATGTATGTCATGTTGTTTGCAAAAAAGCGAAAATTAAATTTCCACGATTTGTTTCATGTAAACAGTAGGCGCTTTGGTCTCTTACATCAGTGATATATAGTTATGAATTGTTAAACATTTGTGTATATGGATTTATAATATGATTTGTATATTCCTTGGAAATCAGTAGTGAAAATAGCAATGCCATAGTTGAAAAAACAAAATACCGCCTATCATATGACATCATCGACAAAGGTTTGTAAATTGCTAGATTCTTGTGTGTTTACATTTATCACGATTATTGATCAGGTTAGAAATCGCTAGACGCCTACGCATTACCTTTTCTCACGATTATTGATAAGGGCTTATACATTGCTAGACACTTATGTATTTCTATTTCTTCCATTATCGATGGAGGCTTAAACATTCAAGACACTTATATACTTTGATACTTTGATTTTTTATATGACTGATGTGAGTTTGTACGACACTTATAATTCGTCACGTGTACTTGTTTAATGTTGTGAAACATGTCATGCGTGATGAATTTTGGACCTGGCTAGTGTTACCTCTAATTATTTGTATTAGAAATAAGACAAACAGTTGAAAGATCGGATTTTGTATGTCGTAGCCGAGAAAGGACTTGTTTGAAAATCAAAGAAAAATAATACCTTTGATATATAATTTGATCACTAAAAGTTGTAACTGATAATAAATGTTCAATGTTTTTAGACTTTAAAAAAAAATATTCGATGAAACAAACGTCTTCTTGAAAAGTTAACCAGGTTCGTTAATTATGTGTTGTGAATTGTTTTCTTTTTGTTTGTTGTTGTTTTTCTTTATAATTGTTGTTTTATTATTCGAAATGATGTTATGCATGTGTGAATTCACAAATGTGTATTGCGTCTATGCCTAAACATAAATGGCAAGATGTATGAGTGAATTCCCAATTGTGTATTGCGTCTATGCCTAAACATAGATGACATTATATATGTGTGAATTCACAAATGTGTATTGCACCTATGCCACAACATAAATGACATTATGTATGTGTGAATTCACAAATGTGTATTGCACCTATGCCACAACATAAATGACATTATGCATATGTGAATTCACAAAAGCTTATTGCGTCTATGTCATATCATAAATGATATTATGTATGTGTGGATTCACAAATGTGTATTGCGTCTATGCCAAAACATAAATTATATTGGTCAGAAGTTGTATCTATGGAATATATGATAAAGTGATTGCGGTAGAATGTGTTACAGCAATATATGTAAATTTACAAAACTTATGTGCGAAATTAACACTACAACATTAAACTGACAGCTTACCGTTAGGTGTGACAAGCAGCTACTGAATAAATACATATCACTGAGGTACAGGTACAAACAATACAGCTTGTGTGTGGGGCAAACACCGGTGAAATTTAATCATAATTCCATACAAGAAAAACATATAATTCTGTATTGTAATCAATTTCATAACCGCGACATCTTGTTTGAAAATTGTTGTCTTAAAACTTAACTTGTTCATGTTTTTTCCAACAGATTGGTTCTTGTTAATGTCAATAAATGTTTATCACAATAAAAAAATGTGTGTTTACAATTATGAATGTCATTGCTTTGCGGTGTAACTTGGAAACAGCCTGATTATTGTGACGAAATATATGTGTGAAACTATATCTAACTTCAAAGAATAACCCCCACGGCATTCTAAGGATTACCCGATTTTTTGTATGGTAGCAGAATTGATAGCTCATTATTTTCGCCTTTTCTTTAATTCATGCGCGACACTAAAGATATTGTTAAATAGATTTAAGCAAAAAGACACTTCTTTGAACATTGAAATGAAATTATACAATCCGGAAAAAAACTTCTCCCGGAAATTCAGAAAGACTTCGGTTATATGGTTTCTCATACGTCATGGTAGTTGCTCGTGCAATGAGAGACAATCAGCTGCTAGCATAAAATCATGACGTTTTGAAACTATTTAGGGAACGAATGCGTTTGATAAAACATACTTAGTACATATATATTTGTATATATATTCAGATGTTCCGAGATTTACTATGACAGTATGCTGTTTGACAGCTGCTTGCAATTTCGTCCTAAATATGAATATGAAATGTATAATTATACCTAATTTTGTAATGTCAGGAATAGAAAACAATGAAGTTAAGTAAATTCATTTCAGTGTTTCTGTCTGAATGACATAAATCAATGCGAAGAAATATATTTGCATACATATTAGTGTGTCGTACATGCCAATTTTAACTCATGTACATTGTAAGTAAAAGAGTTAAATATGGCTATCATGATGCAATTGTGAAGCAATTTTTCGAAATAGGCAATATTTTTACATGATTCACCAAAAACAATGTTAGCTAACAATTAGTGGTTAGATAGATCTGAACCATAATAACACACCGTACCAAAGTTTTAGAACGCATACAATATATACCGTATGGCTGAAGGCAGAGAGTGACGGAACGTCACCTTCGGAACACCTCATCCGTCAAACGGGTATTTAGTATTCTGTTCCACTGTCTTCAAAATTTTACATACATACCAAATTACATAAGTAGGTGCGGTTTAAGGTCATAGGACCCAGGGAGACGGAAATTAGCAATATATAAATAATTCGACCATCGGCACCTCCCCAATTTAACAGTCACCCTGCCGTCACCTACGACTACGCCACGCCAGACACTTTGACGAGATACGGTTAGTGACTGACGCAACAACCAATTATCATTCGAACCCGAGGTCGATTTTAAAATTTTTACAAAATCCATAATATAAGGCCCGATAATCGACCTCGTTCCCCCCACTACCCCCTCCCCCCCCCCCCCCCCCCCCCCCCCCCTGAGGGAAGGCAGCTTCCCTCACGCCGGACGGAAGACTGATTAACATCGGTGTGTGCTTCGGCGTTAAACTCGTAACTAACTAACTAACTAAATGTCAGACGGGAAGTTAGACACTGGCGGTCTGACCTGACACGATAGTCCGCGGACGTGAGCTGTTTTCTAACCCGTGTTAATTAATAACATAAACCCTATATTCAAGGCCTGGGTGAAATTGACTTTTCACCTCGTGTATTTTGGACGTTAGAAAGAAATATTTATATTTTTGGTCGAGACGTCTTTGAAATTTTCTATTTTTTGATATTTTTGAATTTTTGTAAATGCAGTAAATGTATTTCACGTTTATTTCGTTTACGACTATATTTCAGTGGTGGAATAACCATCAGCATATTAATGAACATCAATGAATTTGCTCTAGGTATCGTCTCATAAACTACGTTTCTGGAACCCAGCTCATGC
Organism: Mimachlamys varia; assembly: GCA_947623455.1. Classification (NCBI taxonomy): domain Eukaryota; kingdom Metazoa; phylum Mollusca; class Bivalvia; order Pectinida; family Pectinidae; genus Mimachlamys; species Mimachlamys varia. Next base: position 21,395,030 of record OX392534.1, read on the forward strand.
TCCGTTTAAATGTTATAAACTGTAATATTTATAAAGGGAAATGGAATATAAGTTAATGCTGTCCACAAGATTTGTATAGAAGTCAAAAAACATTTCACTGAGTTTTGAGGAGACAGAGATTAGGCCAACTAGACATGTCCGTTCAAACCCGAGAGTCATTCAAAGAAGTCAACCACTTACCACATAAAAACCCTGATACATGTAAAACATTGCCGATACATAATGGATATATATTATAGTTGGACATCTGTATGATCTAACAACAGAGACCAAAGAGACACCGAAATTAAAAGGAAGACACCACGAACATCTTCACAAAAACTGTTTCCTGGCAGCGAAAGCATTAAAATGTGTCAGTGAAATATAATGGTCTGTAAAAAAAAAAAGAAAATACCGAAACGTCAACGAAACCATAATCCGAACTAAAATTCGATTAAATTCGAGGCAAAATACGAAAAAAGGGAATAGACCTTCACGGAGACCCTTGTTAAAGTTCAAGAGAATAAGGTCAGGTGTTCCGGAAGAGAAAGCGTTTTCTGCTTCATCAATGACACCCGCCATGTAAATCTTGTCCTCGAAAATAGAACCAAGTCATTGTCTATCACACTAATGTATTGCAACCTACTTTTAGTTACCTCCGCGGTGACATTGTGTGATCACCATTTCTTAGATAGAATCACGACCTTATTTGTAACGATAATGTCGCGTCCCTAAGTCATGGAGGAGCAGTCTCTAGTACATGTACACCGATGTGGCTTGTGTAGTCTCCAGTCAAACAAGAGAAGTACACATGATGTTTCTGTAACTATTTATATCACTGAGTCAGACCCTAATCAGATATAACTTGGGGAACAAGAACTCGAGTTCAACAGGACCGATACCTTCTGAATCACTGCTTGTAAGGTTTTATTGAGTATTCAATTAAACTACGACAAAATACATTATTCTCCTGTCATTATGTCAAGTACAAATGCATTTTGTTTTCAAAATCTGGTCAGTTCTACCTTTGATATTTGTTTTAATTGATATTTCATATTGTTTTGTTTATGTTGATCATAAATGCCTGATCAAATATTGACGTTTTGAAGTATCGTCTGTCAAATTTCATACTAGTTTCCTTGTAACGGTTATAAGAGATTTACTATTGTGAAATGTGCAGGGATTTTTCCTGTTGCATTAAAAGTTCTTCAAGTCACCTGGTGTCATTTTTTTTCGAAATAAAATCATTACGTAAAAGCCATTTGTTATCAATCAACATCAATCAGCCAATAAAAAAACGACCATGGAAATATACCGCGGCCAATCGTTCGAGGCGATAAGGATGTGTCATGTTACTTATGTCTAAGCTTTTGGCAGTGAGAAAGATCTCCTTTGAGATTCGTTGTTTTAATGTTCATACAATTTATTGAAGGGCAAAAAGTTATGGAAAAGGCTAATACAATTCCATATTTATTAGCATATCATTTGTGTTTATAACTTATGAATTTAATATAGTCGTATTTAGACAACGTGGGCTATTTATGTGTTAAACTATTTAATTTATAAACAACTTTTTAGTTAGCTGTTCTAGAACACTACCGCATTGAAAATAAAATTTTGAAAAACTTTCACATAAAAAAAATCGAAAAATTGTATAAGCGCTATAAATGTTTGAATATGTGATATATCATCAAATACAGTACTCATAACAAAAATGTAGAGGTTACGGGCCGCACGCGGTGACCGAGTGGTTAAAGTGTCCCGGATGTCTACCACTTGTCCTCCACCTCTGGGTTATGAGTTCGAAACCCACATGGGGCAATTGCCAGGTATACTGACCGTAGTTTTCTCCGGGTACTCCGGCTTTCCTCCACCCCCAAAACCTGGCACACCCTTAAATGACCATTGCTGTTAATAGGACGTTAAACAAAAGTTAACTAAATAAAATAAACTAAACATGTAAATTGTAAGTCTATTTTTACCGATGGATTGTGTGTGATTTGGTATGCTTTGACCCCATGTATGAACGTTGTGGTATATTTACCGGTGGATTGTGTGTAATGTGGTATGATTTGACCCCATGTATAAACGTTGTGGTATTTTTACCGGTGGATTGTGTGTGATGTGGTATGTTTTGTACCATTGTATAAACGCTGTGGTATTTTTACCGGTGGATTGTGTGTGATGTGGTATGCTTTGACCCCATGGATGAACGTTGTGGTATTTTTTGTCCTTTGTCTGTAGACACGGTGGTAGGACAACCACTAGTGTGTTAGCGCTGTAACAGTTACATATATAACATATATGGGTGTGGACACTATGGTTTGTTTATGTGTTGATGCCGTGCTGTAAATATAATGACCGTTAGTATAGTTTTTGTGGTAAACTTTTCCCCGAATGTTAAAGCTACGGCAAAGCATGGCCAAGTATATGGATGTTATATATTTGTGCTTACTTTTCATCCATATCACTCTCTCACTTTAGCCAGACGTGTGGAAATGTGTATAGCTTATATTCAATCGACATAAAACGCCTCTTTATATATCTTTGTTTAAAGGTATCAATCTCAAGACTAAGGCAGATGTTTGTTTTGCGTATTTATTACGGTTTACCGTTAAAACAGCATTCTAGACATACGATCGTAAACGCCGACACACTAACAGACTTAACGGAATTCCGGGCAGCCATTAATCTTGCAACATCCATTCGTCCGGTACGGACTTGCCTGCGGCGCATGTGCAAGACTGATGATCACCAGTTGTCTTATTCTGGTCACTGAAGCATGAAATAGCTAATTATCACTGACAAGCTTTTCTCAGCTCAAGTTATAAACTATCAAAACTGACATAGCATTCTTGAAATTAAGGGTTAAATTTTAAGGGTGTGGGCGTTGACAGACGACTTGCTTGATCATATTAAATTCTGTAAAACGAAATGAAGACACCCAGAACAAAAGAAAGTTTGGCTCGTTTGTGTTTTACGTTCCATAAACAGACTTTCGTTATCGTTTTTTTTTTTGATATAAATTTTAATGATTTCAAATGAACATCAAAGTTTTTCTACTCTTTACAGCCTCTGAAGCAAGCCTAGTCAGTTACTTCCCGCGTTTTTTGGTCAGTTCAGTTTGTGTGTGACTCATAGATTGTCTGGACTGTTAGCCTCTTTTTCCACCATCGATTAAACTAGATCGTTTTTATGTGGAAACGTGTGATGACTGAATCAGTTACAAAACAAAGTCAGCATCCCATTATTCATTCCTGTTTGATTACAGACCCCTGTAGAATCCTGTACGTTTACACTATATAGCTAAGCTTTACGTATTTGACAATAAAAATTAACGAAACTATACGTACAATGATGTACTTATGTTAGAGCTAGCTTGCCGCAAGCTTATTTGCATAATCGACGTCGGAACTTGAGAAGCGTGAAAATAGACGGGGTCAGGGTCACCGAGGTGTGCTCGACCCGCTCCATCAGTGTAGACATATGTAGCAGTAACGGAATCGAACGGTCCCCAGCGGAAATAACCTTCCATTCGACATAACGCCAATTTAATTACGGCAACGATGTTGTTTTGTGGTTTTGTAGGAGGAATATGTGAGGAGATAAGGTTTATCAAGTAATATCTATTGTAAAATTGACTATATTAGCTTTGCCCGCCAGGTGGCGCCGCACTTAAGACCGTCATATATTGTGGGGGATCGCACTAATTATAAAGCATTTATTAATCTATCATGTTGATGAATGTTTTCACCCTAATTGATATACAATAACACCAATAAAGGACAAACGTTATGAAATAAGACGTTGCACTTGACAGATGCCTCGATTTAATAAACTGATATGCAAAACCGTTAAATGAAATCGCACGAAAGCATGAGTAATAGACTGAAGTAATATATTTGTGCACATTGGTATATTGTTAATTTGAAGACAGTTTTAAATTCAAGAGCATAAGAGATTACTCCAAGCCTTGACGTCGGTTTGGGTTTCTGACATTCTGCTGCTACTACTAGCCCTACACGTCACGGGCTCGAGATATATGTAGGCCTATGTCTTACCATATCATGAATTTTCCAAAAATAAGCTATTTGCTCAACATGGCAAAGTTTACAGAGCTTTTGGAGGAGATGTGTTCATATAAATATAAATAAAATTTCATTTTATTGTTATAGCATACCATTATGTATTTTCTGCAAGAACGCATATTTGGAGATGGCTTAAAATCAGAGCAAACTCCTGTTGCCAAATCCATGTACAATTATGTATATTAAAATATTGTATATATTGACCTATAATAAAACACTGTTTAAACCAAGAACAGAAATTATGTAACGCAATATTTATAAGCTCCATTGCTATGAAAAATAGAAAGAATATCAAAGAGAGTTTAAATACAACAAACAGAAAACTTTGATCATAAAAACAATGTACATGTATTGTATTTGGGAACTGTTATATTTCTATTAAAATATATTGCTGACAGCCTTTTCAAAAAAAAAATCATTTTACAAATATATATAAACTTTATTTGTTTTAAAACAATTGTGAAACCGGTTATTCAACTTATATAAATCACTTTTGTTTGCCCGGAGAGGTCTTATTGTGGTTGGAAACCGGAATACCCGGAGAAAACCCACATGGACGGGCAGGTGGCCCCATACCTTTTCACGTCCGGTCGGGGAATCGAACAACGGCCGCCTTGCTGAAAGGCAAGTGCGCTATCAACTACACCACTCGACCACCCTTTTACAAATATGATAAAAAAGTGTTTTACCATCGAATTTTCGAAATCGTTAAAAACTTTCGGTCGACAATTTTAAAACTATCACATATATATCGTTTTGATAGACAACTCGCAAGTCAAAATACTATGAATGCTACTTGAGCATGTGTTCTTACAAGGAAGTGATCCATTTTTCAAAGAGGCAATCTAGATTCATGTGTCTATCTAATAGGGAAAATGAGGAGATCGATTCTAATTTCAAAGGATGATCAAATAAATGTGCAACTATGTCAAGTTCAATGGTAATTGGGGACAGACATGTGCATTGAAATCCATGAGAGTCGGGATCAGGTTTATTTATAAGCAGGGATGAGTCGATTTGTAAAGAAACTCAGGTACATGTACAAAGATGTATAACGTATCTGGAATGTATAACGCATGTTCTTAAACAACCCTGGAAAATAATCTCGGTTAAGTAATCGTGTCCATAGTTGATGGCTGTTAATCCTCTCTAAAGATGAAAATCTACATCTGTACTAATTTAGTAATACCTAATAATATATCTCATTTCTAATAATTTTTGTCTGCGTTTCAAACATGAAATAATTTCTGTCTGCCTTTCAAATATGAATACCAATCACCTTCTCTAAAACTCAGTTGTTTCAATATTTGTTCGGTATTTTTTTGTGTCATGTGCTTAAGCTGATACTTTGAAATTCAACGCCAACGAATTCAGGAGAAACAGTACCATGCATTGGAGTTTGAAAGGACAATTATTGAGAATTGCTTAAATAAGATATATAAAGGTATTTGAAACGATAGTGTGGTAATACAGCACTAAGGTATACGTATTCATACTTATAGGCAATGCAAAACTGCGACTTGTACTAAATGCGTAAACATTTGATAAAAAAAAAGAAAATGTATTATATAAATAGACAAACAAGATTTTGATGTATTGTTTACAAACTGTACATTATATTTATAACACACACAAAAATGTAACAAAATGTATTTGTACCTCAAATGTTCAAACTAATGTATCAAAGTGTACACTGTAGCTATGATGTACACAAAACTGATGTAAATATGAAAATTGTTTTTTTTTACGTCTTATTAACAGTTATGGTTATTTAATTAAGGACATGCCAGGTCTTGGTGGTGGAGGAAAGCCGGAGCTCCCGACGAAAAACCACCGACTTGCGGCCTGACTCTGGCAACTGAGTAGGTCTCAAACCCGCGACAACGTATACATGTAATTAACAACTTGTATTGTACACCGCGGCCCCAATACTGTACATATAAGCAATACCACGAAGTGTATATCGTGTAATTTGTATTGCAAATCACATACATACATTTGTATATTTGATATAATTAAACTCTCTGATGCATTATGCCTACATTATGTTAATAACAATGGTATAATGAATATGCTAATTGAGTATACGCGATTGTAATATTCACAAACACTTTGCTTTCTGAATAACACGGTATATTAGTTTTGGTGATGAAAACTTTGCTGAATATGTCAACTGCGACATATTTCGGTCATATAAATCAGTCTATTGTACGATTCAACAGGATATTTGGAATATCAATTTAGGAAATATTTGACGTCTTTGTATAAAAATTTTAATTGACTGTGATTGTAAACTAAATGTTATTGATACGAGTTGGCTTCGTTAGCGCAAATTCATTTGTACGAATTTTGAAAAATGAAATAGAGTTTAATATATAAAGCCTAATAATATGTTCCAGGTGTTCTTCTGATTGTGTAATGTATTACCGTAATCGATTACAAATTGTTGTAAGAACAATAACGCTACATATAATTAAGTAATTAACATATTTAATGAAAAGTCTATTTTTATATCGTATGCATATATTTATCATATATACCGATACTTATCATAGCTTTTACATTAGATTGCGTCCTCAGGTGAATTTTGATTTAGATGAATTTCCCTCAATTTGATGGATGTACATGATTTAGATTCCACACACAACTATGCATCACTATAATTTATAATATCCTAACTAATCAGCTTTTACTGATATTTTACTGATATTAAGAAATTATTAAGAAATGTTATTAAAATTGAATATTTATGAAATAAAGATCAAAATAACTGTTTTAAAAACACCAACAATTCGAGTCGAAACAATAGGATAATCGGGGTGGTTTAATTTTAGATAGATTAACTTAAGAGGTTTGTTTTCTTACATTCGATAAATTTTTTTTTACAAAATACTGTTTGGTGAAGAATCACACAAATTGTAGTTAAAACTAAACTTGCATCAAATCTAAGACTTTCACAAAATTTCTTATTACAAACAGCATTGTTACTGGATGTCTTTCCGCAATGTACACAATATTTACATACATGTATTATGTCCGAAGTATTCTGACGGACTAAAGACAAATGTCCACTCGCTTTGTCCATTTGTATAACATATGTATCATAATAATCACTTTCACACATCATACGAGCCACATCTATTTCATCATTACATTTCCGCCATCTTGGAAACTCACCTGCAGGCATATTACTTCTACATCATAGATGTTTACTTATCTTAAACAGGAAAAGAAACACTTGGAATAAATAACAGAAAAACAAATTTTCTGATATTTCTCAATACTTACCTTATATTTTCCTTATTTTTAGATTCGCTAAAGAAGCAGGTCTATATAAGTGGGTTAATAGTGTATATTGTTTTATCTATATACTTACATTGAGGTAAATATCGTCCAATATTTCTTTATCTTTTCCCGAAAAGAAATTACTCCAAGAAAAGACACAGAGCTGGATTAAATGCTATTTTAAATCACATCCTCTAGTGAAATAATGCTAATCCGTGTTTTATCCGAAATAAAGTTTCTGGTGAACACAAAACGAGATGATAAAATACAAGCATTTGTTGAAACAGTGCCCTACTGACTAACAGGCTGTTGGTAGATTGGAGAAGCTCCTGGCTGACCCGGAATCCTGCCCCAGGGAGGGCATCAACGTCACACCTGTCACTAGAAGCTACGTCGTATGTCAGACACGGAAGATCCCGCCTCTCTCTCTATACCTTATCTTACCTGTATCTATATACCTGTACAGGTGTGCAAAGATTAGTCATCTTTATCTACTTTGTAATCGTAGATCTTGATGGACTTTTTTTGTAACAAATGCTTAATTATCACATGTAAACATGCAGAGAAACAGAAAAAATGGCAAGTTTCCTCCAAAACAAAACAACTGAAAGGCGGAAATTCGTGTTACCATTGTGAATTGTTGGTTTTTATTATGTAGTTCAAAAGGCCAGCATAAGCAGCAGTTTTTAAATTTTAAAACAAACAAGTTAGGCTCACAAAGAATCAATCAAACTGGCATGGGGGAAGAAGACTAATCGCTATCAAATGTCCGAAATTGTGTTTTTTATTGTATGTATTTATTGAAAACTGCATTATATTGTAGGGGATATTCACTATTTTCCTTTCTCGGATTTTAAATTACATTTTCTTCCTCCGAGTAAAATGAATAACAAAACATTATCAGATTCTAATGATAATGCGAGAAGCGTCAATTCTAAATTTCCAAAAATTATGGTTCCAAAAAAACATCAACAATAATAAGTTACATATATATATATATGTAGATAATATACATAAATGGAATGGAATATGCTCGCGTGCACGGGTAAGATGTCCATACATAACGTCTTTTGGCATTAGCACGTTGCCAATCACCGTTATAAGTATATATATATAAATGGCCAGCGGCTTCTATAGAACTTTTCGTCACAGTAGATATACAGTAGACGTATATTATACCTATATCGTTCATACGGTCATTTCTATATAGTTCTTTTAACACAACATGTACAGATGGGGCGGTCACGTGTGAGACAATCACGTGTATTGCAAAACATAAAGGACCATTAATCGACATGTAAGTAGGTATGGTAATGTATATGGATTGTAAGTAGGTATTGAGATATACATATATTTCTTACATTGTGTGCGAGGACCAGCATGATATGTACGGCATTCTATACAAAAGAAGAATTCTGACAATGTGCACATTGTCTTCCTCATTGCAATTCTAAATATAGATATTTGTACATTGTTCTTCATCGCAATCTAATTTTAAAAACACATTGTCTCATTGCAATTCTAAATATAGATATTTGTATATTTTTCTTCATCGCAATCTAATTCTAAAAACACATTGTCTCATTACAATTCTAAATATAGATATTTGTACATTTTTCTTCATCGCAATCTAATTCTAAAAACACATTGTCTTCCTCATTGCAATTCTAAATATAGATATTTGTACATTTTTCTTCATCGCAATCTAATTCTAAAAACACATTGTCTCATTGCAATTCTAAATATAGATATTTGTACATTTTTCTTACTCGCAATCTAATCCTAAAAACACATTGTCTTCCTCATTGCAATTCTAAATATAGATATTTGTAAATTTTGCTTCATCGCAATCTAATTCTAAAAACACATTGTCTCATTGCAATTCTAATATAGATATTTGTAAATTTTGCTTCATCGCAATCTAATTCTAAAAACACATTGTCTCATTGCAATTCTAAATATAGATATTTGTACATTTTTCTTCATCGCAATCTATATGTAATTCTAAAAACATATTGTCTCGTTGCAATTCTAAATATAGATATTTGTACATTTCTTTTAAATCGCAATCTAATTTTAAAATTTTGAAGTTAAGGGTGTATGCAATCTTACTTTTGACGTATAATTGACAGTTACGATCATATATTAATGTTACATGTACTTTTGTATTTGATTAGATAAGTGTATAATAGTGTCAACACCTTTTAAATATACACTAAAATTCAAGCATACAACCCACATGAATGCAGAAAGTTCGAATATTGCATATTTAAATTTTTTTCTCTAAAACACAGTCTTAATGTTTCAGGTAGAAAATGTCAATTTGGTAGCGAACAATCTTTTTTGTCTATTAATCATTTACTTCGTTACGCGTTAAAATTAAGTAAATGATAATGAACATTATTTGTTTGTCATGACCCAGTAGAGGTACATCTACGCCTTTCCTTGGAATCGAAACCCAGACGAGAGCTATTTGTCTAGCGTTTTATTGATGAAGCTAAAACAATCGAATCAGTTACCTACGACCTGAAGGTTTACTTTTGTGAAATCGGCATTTTGAATAAGACACAGTTTTCCACAGTTTTATACATATATCATTCTTTAAGGAGCAAACCGTTGCCTTCCCAATTAACAAATCCAATGTAGTATGCCCATATACTCATTTTTTGTCACAAACAACAGTCCATCATAGAACTATATGATTCTTCAATGTTTTGGTAAACAAGGGTGAGATATAAACCTATAAGAATGACCTTGACATATTTACTGCTCTTAATCGTGACAGACTCAGCGCTGTTTACTTGAAGTGATTGACGTGTAGATCAATGGACGATTATCACGGAATTGACATTGTCGACTGGCGCAGGCGCACCGATTGCCAAAGGCACATCTCTATTTACATAGTAATGCGCAGCAAAAGTGTTTTTCTCATATCGTGAACGAGTTATCCAAAATGTATATGGTAGGCCTAAGTAAAATATGATCATCTAAATTGCGCAAAACTGCTTCATTCATTTATTTAGTATAAAAGCTTTATTTTATTTTGGCATCCGCCAGAAATTTATCATTAATATTATTATACTTATAAAACTATATTGTAAGCAGTCGGTGAACCATTTAGATATACTGGAATACCAATTAAGCACAGGTCGGCGGTTCTCTGGGTTCATTGGAAGTTGGGCACAAGCCTTTCCTGTTCGAAAGTCCTTGCATTTGCTGAGCGTTTGGGGAAGGAATACGTATATATTAAGTCAATCGCGGCAATTCTCCATTAATGTTTAATTAAGGATTAACCTTTTATTTTGTTTAGTTTATGAGATCATAATTACAATGGAGCACGAGGTAAATTGCGTGAACGCTAAATTGATCGACTGTTCAACTGGACTTATCATCTCATAAATTAAACAAAATCAAAGGTTAATATTAATTCTTATATTTACATTATTTTTTTCATAAATTTTCTGGTCAATTTAGACCCATCTGCGGACATATTTCATTTCAAAACGTACAAATATGAAAACGGTTCAATAAATGTAACAACATGAATTTTGCATAAGCCGTGGTTAACTCCGCCCATGTCCATTGTTGATAACGTCATATAATTGTAACTCAAACTGGATAATTTACATAGCTCCTTCGCCCATATGTATTGATATCGACGTAATAGAAATTTGGCACGTTCTCAAGTATATTTATTGTGATATCAGTCTAGTTTGCAAGACAATAGTTATCGAGTGAATGTCAACATAGACTTTATTTATATAGATCAATGCATTCTATTTATCGGATAAATCTAGTTGTGTTATCTTTGAATTTTTCTACATGCCCCTATTCCACACAATCTGCGAATTCCTTCGAATTCTTAACTCATTTGGTGATTCATGAAGAAGTGTCCTGATTACGAAACTGTCATGAATACTAACCGAAGCTGACGAACAAACTTATGGCACATGGATTCGAGAGATGCAGGTTGATGAAGACTATGGGCAAGTTGTATGGTCGCGATCTTGATCTCATCGAGAAATATTCTGTATCTTTGTGTTATATGAAGATGGACGTTTTTGAGTTTGCTTATTAGTGTGTTTACATGTTGTGATGACAATACTGACTCGGTTCTCATTTTGTGGTTGATGCTTACTTGGATGTGACCAAGATTTACATGGCGGGTGGCGTCTTATTCTCTTGTGCTTTTACGAGAGTCTCTATGTAAAACTTTCCTTTGTTCCTATTTTGCCCTTAGTTTAATCGATTTTTAGTTCGGATTATTGTTTTGTTGACGCTTTGGTATTCTCTGATTGTTTTTCCTATTACGAAGCAACGAAATCAGGTACGACTCTGCTTTGAATTCCAGTTATCAATCAGCCAACATTCCAGGAGACCGTTGTACATAAGATGTTCACTAATTGCAACTTTTTATTTACTCCCACAGATTCTGAATTGACGGTTAGCAAATACAAAGCGCGTTAAGTATTCAATATTGTTGTAATTTATTATACTAAAAAGGCAAAACAGCGAGGGTGAAAATGAATAGTGTTAAGTATTGAATTTAAACAAGCTATCAGTTGCATAAAAGTAATGGTAAACAGATATTATATATTATCTAGGACTACTGAAATATTTTCAGGACTACGAAAATATTTTGATGTTACAACGGAATGATACATTGTATATTATATAGGGAAAACTTCTTCTTGATCACATCGGTATTCAGTTTACTGCAAAACAGTTCTTTAAGCAGTAAAATTATCTGTCGCCGAGATTTTCACAAATAAGGAAGCCGTCACATTTTCTGTAACACTTCATAACCAATATTTTTTTCTGATTATCGTTTTTACACAATTTAGCACTTTATAGAGAAACAGTGATTTGTCATTATAAAACCACAAAAACACATGTGGACCAGAACTGTAATTATATGCATATATGCATAAAAAGACTGAAATAAGGAAAATTACCTGTGAAATCTGAAGTATACAAAGTGATGATGAATGGTGCGCTTTTGTTCTGCTGAAGTTGGTAAATGTGTGGAGTCTTGAGGTCCTGTCACACACGTATTTATCACCCCTAAGTCCGTATACGTAACCCATTACCTGTACCTGCACAGAATACTAAATGTTCTGAAGAATTATCATAATTAAACTTAATAGAATAATCTTACCTTAGAAAAACATTTCGAATTCATTTATGTGCATATGAAGTTGCTTCACACATTTTGTTATTCTACTTTCATGCTTATATCTACTTAATGTCATAAAACGTTGATAAGTTGCTATAAATTTTCAGAAAATTATGAAAAATAAAATAATTACCAAACACTCGGGAGAAGAAGATCATCGTGATAATATGGCTTTGGAACTTTAAACACAAATTCATGTTCTATATTCAGACAAAAAAAAATATATCGACTTTTTCCATTATTTTCATTATTTTATTCTAGTTCAAATTCCGTCCTGTTCATTCTATTACCAGCAATTTAACTTTACACGTGCAAATTCCTTTATGTCCTTGATCTGTAAGAAATCTTAACCTATAAATTGACCCAAATTCGACCGAGAATTTGACTTAAAATAGACATGAATTTTATCTGAAATTTGATATTGACATCAAACATATTTCATATCAAATTAAGGTAAATTTCCGGTTCATTTGAGTAGTACTTTTGTTTCATAACAACCTAAATGTTTGCTATTTTAAACCTGCAATCATATCTGGAAATTTGACCTAAAATGGAACATGACCTTGGCCTGAATGTAACGTCACTATAACATGTGCTTGTGCATCTTTCAATTTGACAGAAAATATGTTTCTCTACTCCAGACTATTTACTGCAAGGGTATAATGAAGCGTCCGCCATATTTGCAGCTCATTATAATTTATAATGCACGTCCCAGTTCCATTATTGTGCCTGAAAGGAAATTCCTTTATTTAAAATACCCATAGGATGTATTACATAGAAGTTAATGGGAAGATAACATATGCCGGCTGCTGACGAACACACTTACGGGACGTGGATTCGGGAGATGCACGTTGAAGAAAAAAATCACAAAATACCAAACCAAAATCATAATCCGACCTCAAAAGTGTTTAAACTAGAGGCAAAATAGGAACAAAGGAAAGATTTGCATGGAGACCCTCGTAAACAAGAGAATAAGACCAGGGCCCGTATTCATGAAAGCGTTCTCATGCTCAAGCAGAGATTCTGTGCTCAAGCCAGCTTTCTTGAAACTTACCTGAATCATGTCGAAGAGTCAAAAATATCATTGTAAAAGTTGAAAACAACTTTTTATTCCATGTCTCTTCAACTTTTAACCAAAACCTCGACAAAATTAGATTGTTTAAATAATTTATAGCCAGAATAAGAAATAAGGCTTGAGCACAAAATCCATGCTTGAGCTCGAGAACGGTTTCATGAATACGGGCCCAGGTGTTCCGGAAGAGTATGAACATGTTGTGTGGTCGCCATCTGGGTATCATTGATATATATTCTGTATCGTTTTATGATAAGAAGTTGGACGTTTGAGAATGATGCCTTAGTTCTCATTGTGAGGCCATGACATTTTATTTGGATGTGACCTAGATTTACATGGAGTATGCATGTCGTCGATGAAGCAGAATACGGTTCTCCGGAACCCTTGGTCTTATTCTGTGTATTTTTCAAGGTTTCCATGTAAATATTTCCTTTGTTCATATTTAGTACATACATTGGTAGTGAAGTCGCTCTGAGAATACATGTGCTATTCATATAAACCATAGATCTTATATATATAGATGACCGTTGTAGACGGGTTTTTCAATTAGTATTTCGAATGATAGATATATGTTATGTGTGGACGGATATTGTTTATAGGCAGGGTGTCGTTAGATAATTCATACTTGTATACTGATGTTCATCAAAAGTATTTGGTTACAGACATGTGATCTTAAAAGACAGATGGACATTAAAGACAGGTGGCCTTTGTAGACGGGTTGTCTTATTAAAGCGTAAACTAAAACACACGGTCAATAGTACTTTGACTATGACACACGTCCTAATTGTGTTTACTTTAGTCGTTGTTCGATGTCCCACTCCTGTGCTTAGTTACTAAGATATCACTGCTGAGTATATCTTTGATCAAGATTACACATGCTTTCAGCATCAGCAACAATACTGTGCAATGTGTATATGAATATCTTTGGAAAAACTAATAAGAAAATAAGATGATGTACGCTCATTAATACGTTATTGAAAATGTTTGAAAACACTTGTACTTGTGTGCTTGAAAGTAGACAAAGTAAGACAAAACTGAATAAAACATAATATATTGGTGAGCAGCCAATTCTTATAAGCAAAAACGAATAAATAAATCAGAAACTGTATTGCTTACGTGTGGCATTTACTATTCGCTTTAACCTTAATATTTATTTGTCTAAATGAAAGATATGACATATGTATTTATAAAGTAATGCAACTTTATAATTAGACAACAAAATACACTTATGTATGCAAATGAATTGAAACGCTAGGATAAGTAAAAGCTGTTTGTTTTATTCTATAATATATTACTCCAGTACCTGTTTGACCTCGTGTTAAGTAAAAGTGATCTAATTAGGTCAAGACCTGTGTGACATTTTTATCATGAATATTGAAATCTTTCGGAGGTCCATGTTCTACAAACGAAATTAATAAAGGTGACAGTTTGGGTCAGCTGAAGGTAATGTGACGTTTACCTCAAAGATATTCTCATCATGATATCTGACATTTTTTTGTTTGACGAGAATTATCTGTACATGTAGCGTGACCAAAAATTTATTTTGGCGTCAAAACAAAATTTAGCTTTTGTTTTATTTGCTTGCAGCAGTATACAATAAGCTAACAATTAAGATAAAAGAAATATGATTCTTTATCTGGATATAACAAATATAATTTTAACGAAATAATTTGATAAAAAAGATTAACTACATAAGATCCAATTTAACTATATAATAGTCAAACACTTTAACTAAGTCCTAACGAGGAAACTGTAGCAAGCAGGAGCACATCGCATACAAAAGCATAAACTCTACCTACAGTAAAGTTTAAAAGAACTCTAGACAGAAAAAGAGAAACCAACATTTCTGGGTTTTTTTTACTCGTGATATTGCTTGATAATAAATAAAAAAAGGAAGCCAAAACAGAATTAAAAAAAAAACTAATAGAATTGTTGAGCAGATGATTCTCATGAACAAATAAATAAATCAGAAACTGTATTGCTTACCAATGGCATTTACTATTAGCTTTAACCTAAATATTTATTTGTCTAAATAAAAGATATGACATATAGATGTAGATAATAATGCAACTCTATAATTAGACAACAAAATACACTCATGTATGCACATGAATTGAAACGCTTATATAAGTAAAAGTTTTACTTCGTAGTACATTACTTTTGTTATTGTTTTCTACAATGTCAAACGAGTATATACAGCTTCATATACGATGTTGGGCGAAAGTAACATAACATTAAAGACGCCCGTCCCGAGGTGAAACAATAAAATGTTCAATCTAGATATGTCTGACTGAAACTACCATTTAATGAGATGCATACGATAAAAACAGATAATTTGATAAATAAACGTGCAACCCGTAATTGCAGGGATGTACACAGATATGGACCTTTACTACACTTACAGCTAGGCCATGACATTTATACAACAAACGTACGGACAGACTGTAACAGACGGCTTACGGATATCAACAAAACAGATATTACACACATGTAAACAATTTTATCCCAAGATTCATTTACAGGTATAAAAGAATGAACGATGAGTTTTTATTGTACAAAAGTAAGACGGTGAAAGCTAATTTTTAGTATATAAGTGTAAGAGGGGGAAAGATGATTTTTTAGTATATAAGTGTAAGAGGGCGAGAGATGAATTGTTGTTATATAAGAGTAAGAAAGTGAAAGAGGAAATATGACGGAAATTATTAAATTAATTGCAATCATGGTAAAAGTTTAATTAACTCATCTTATAATATTATGCATGCCGAAGAATGTTTTGGGGAAAGCTGCAAATTCCAACGTTTTCTTCAACACAAAAGCAGATGATCTTTGTCTTTAGAAAATACTGACACAGAAGCATGCAGGTGCAGTCATTAGGGTTTATGACTTAGTTTTTGCTTGTTTATGTAAATTTCACAACTGATTTATTCACATGTACATGCTATAAACTTAATTTGACATTGACAGAATACACCAGAAAAAGTCAATGTAACATTGTGTATATTTGTTTTTGGCTCTTACAATAAACGTTCTACATCCTGGTACATGTCCAAACATGATACATTGACATATTTATCTATATAACGAAAGCAGGTTTTGCAATATTTTATTTAAATGTTTGACCGCATTCAAGTAATTCACAAACAACACAAAAAACAGGACTAACTGTATATAGAAGTCGATATTTTATTATTACGATAAGAAAAATAAGTCAGTTTCAGAGAATACTCATTATAAATGGTTCAAATATTTTTAATCACTAATGTAAACTATCACGTTTTAGTTTAAATATAATGATATTTTCCGTGGAGCGATTGTATGAACACAATCTGGTTATTTTACTTTTTTGTTTCAATTGCACTGTATAGGCATCACCTTCAACCGTCCTACACTTTTTGTGAATGACAAGTATGACTCGTTCCTCATTTTGAGGACTTGATGTTTACTTGGATGTGACTAAGATTTACATGGCGAGTGGCGTCGATGAAGCAGAAGACGTTTACTCGTCCGGAACACCTGGTCTTATTCTCTTGTACTTTTACAAGCGTCTACATGTAAATCTTTCACTTTTGTTCATAGTTTGTCCTTAATTTGAGCTCGGATTATGGATTTGATGACACTCTATGTTTTTTTCACATTCTAACACCACATATATTTCATTTGATCAATCCAATTGTGTGATAAAAGTCTAATCATAACTGTCTCATTCCATTCCATACCCGACTAGTTTCGGGTGATAATAAACTTGCTCCATCCGCCCGATCACTACAGGTTAAGAAGAAATGCGCTGTTAATATTATGGTGCATTGTTATTTGCATCGGTCATGCAGCTGGGTTTTCTCTACTGATAGTAGGTTGTAGATGCTGTAGATTTGCAGTCCGTATTTTCAAATATATTCCTGCTAAATGGATGGTATTTTCATAGAAATACAGCTAGATTTATATAAAAATACAGCTAGATTTATATAAAAAGTACAGCTAGATTTATCTTACTAAAACCAGTTTATAGTACTGAATACAAGTTTATTTAGAAAAAAAACTCCCGTTCCCACAACTTTTGTTGGTTTGCATGCACACCAAAAATCTTATTATAACACTTTCACTTGTCTTTTTTCAGCACCATAGAGAGCGCATGAGGTCTTACAGTGACTTCTTAACCTCGGAATTCAGGAATTGACAGGGGATCTTGATACTACGTCTACGTGCTTATTTGCAATTAACTATAGCAAATTTAAAATTGTTTTATGTAATACAACTATTTTCTAAACATCACATATTGGATGTTTCTTTGGTGATTTGGTAGGATCTTCGGCGTCCGATCAGCCGAAGGGATTATATGCAACATTTTGCATTTAAATCTAAATTGTTTCATGTTTTATGTACAATGTATGTACTGTTTTTGTGATGTAACGTGTATTTATGTGTCTTGATAAAGGGGCGGATAGCCTTGGAAATTTGACAATTTATTTGTCCGTACTGTCGCTATTACTTCCACGATCATATATCTATTTCTAGTAATACGCATCCAAAGAACATTAAAATTTTGTGTGTTAGGATGCAGTACATATAGTGGATCATACCGTCGATATTACTTACTAGACCAAGTAGTATGTCAATATATATTCATGGTTGCATTATATTGCGTTGTTTTGTTATACTCCTGTTTGATGTTTGATTTTATATGAAGAAAATACTATAATAATTGGATACGAACATAAGTATTTGTGGTTTTCGTTTTTTGGAATTTATACAAATGTCAACAACTGATTTATTCAAGTATATGTGTTTTATATTTAGTTTGACGTTAAAGGAATACAAAAACAAAAATAACAAATACATGAGTGCACATTTGTTTTCAACGAAGATTAACATGTTCTGATACTGGTGTATGTCCCAACATGACATACGGACGTCTAAGTGTTTATTTTTATCATTATTATTATTCTATTACAAATGTAGGTTTTGCAACATTTGGTATATTAATGCAGGTACATGTATGAGAATAACTTTATTTGGATTTCAGACCGAATAGCAAAACAAAAATCTACATTGATATAATGTATTCTTATTAAAGATAATAAAATGTGTGTCTCTTTTATGATATTAGTATAACATATAATTGATTGTAATAATCTGGAATTATAGTATCTGATAATTCATTAATTTTATGACAACATGCACACTCGATTTCAATTAAGCTTATGGATTATAGAATGAAATGCATTGCTTAAAAAACAAAAACAAAAGAGTAATATTGCGACACGCATGCACAATGGTTAGTATAAAGATATTTTAATCTTAATATAATATGATATGATGAAATATTAGCGAAAAAGTTTGTAAAGGCAACCCATATTACCACAAACAGGAAGGAACAGACAAAACACGAAAAGGTAAGCACAGAAACGGAAAAATAGGAATAAACAGACAACTGGTAATAAAGGGGGATGAACTGGGAAGACACCAATATGACACCATAAAACCAACTGAACAGAAATTCAGAAGCAAAATTGTGTACTCCGATATGGCAAGTCTTTCCTTATTACATGTGGTCTATTGCATGTAAATGTGGTACCCGTTTTTTAGTCTATTGTCACTAAATGTGGTACCCATTAATGTGAAACGTGCCACCACATGTGGTACCCGTCAATATATCTCACGTCACTAAAAGTACCATTCGTCGATGTGTCTGTTTCACCAAATGTGGTACCCGTCAATGTGTCGAATCACACCGTATATGGTACCCGTCGATGTGTCTAGTGTCACCACATGTGGTACCCGTCAGTATATCTCATGTCAATAAATGTGCTATCCGTCGATGTGTCTGTGACACCAAATGTAGTATTCATCAATGTGTCGAATCACGCCGTTTATGGTACCCGTCGATGTGTCTAGTGTCACCACAAGTGGTACCAGGCATTGTGTATAGTGTCACCATAAGTTCAAATGTCAATGCAACTAATGGCACCACTTGTGATAACCTTTAGTATGCCTTGTGCTACCAAATAAGGTTAGTATCATGAGGATTATCATCATATGTTGTTACCTGTTTTTGACAATAACGGACCAGTGTTCAGTGAAATTCCAATCAGTGTATCTGCTGATATAACAGATCTTTCCATTATCATATAGAAGTATATGTTTTCAACTAAACATATCAATAATATAGCCAAAAAACAGCGAGCAATGTTTAATTATGATGTATATCATGATTTAGATTTTTAAATGATGACCTATGAGATTGAGTGAGTAGCATAACACTTAATCATATATTTACCGCAGGACATGAATCATAATTGATATTCTAGAGTTACATTTTTTAATATTTTTTTCCGAAACGCAAGAGAATGACAATATAACCACACACTACCCTATAGAATTTCAGGTCACACAGCAAAATTTTAGAGAACACAATCATGGGTTTAAGATTTATAAAACCTTTAATTAATATAATAAAAACAAATGTATGTTTTTGCAAGTAATTTACAAACACACAAATGATATGCATAACAAATGTAAAGTTGACTTTTATAACATCGTACCGTTCTCCGCCATTGTCGTTTACGATAAGTAATCGGCCACCTACACCGTATCTGTTTTCATCGTTATAAGTACCTCGGTGACCTTAAACCACAAGTTTGAAGATATGCCCTCTGGCATAATGAATGTGATAACCTCACCAAATGTGTACACTTAAAACCACATATGATTGATATAGGCAGGCCAGATTTAGATTCGAATTCTTTGATTCCCCATAATTTACAAAACATCGAAAGGTAGAAAACAATGTTTTCAATGTATTGAACAATGTATTGAATTTAATCGTAATTAAGATAGGCCGATGGGGGCTTGACTATGAATGAAACATAAATCACCTAGGCAACCGTCAGACAGCCTAACTCATCGATATTGTTTGTGTAGTTCGTAATAAGTGGATTACGTCGCAATTACTATCCAACTCGTAATATCAAGGTGTGTTTGTGTTGTGCTTCTGAAAGGCTTCCTGTCGCGTTGTAGAACGAACGATAACAGATACACATTTATTCTAATAAATTGTTTAAACCTTTGTTGTGCTATATATGTTTGTATTCAATGTTTTTAGTGTGTTAAATGCATATCTGATATATTGAATTCCATTGCTTATGTTAAAAAAAGACAATATCAGAACGTCAACAAAACAATAATTTGCACTCAAAATCGATTAAACTAGGGCTAAAATATGAAAAAAAAAAAGGAAAAATTTACATGGAGACGCTAGTAAAGAACAAGAACAACATCTGCATCTTCCTACAACAAATAAACTCAACTGTGACACATACAGATTTCGAGTATTAACAAAATATAGAAACACGAGAAGTATAGATAGAAAAAGAAGGAGATAGAGAAGAAATATGTATGTATTTATCAATTTGGATATTAGACAATGCTGTTATTCAATATTGCGATGATTTATATGCTGTTTATCAAGGGATGTCTTTGTGAGAATGTAATGTTTTACTTAAGGCATGCAATATCAGTGTTTGTCTACCAAAATCTCACAATAAAATATCAACTCGTGGGATATGTTATTCTTAATCGTTAGGTGAATCGTTTATAAAATAGAGAACACTATGAAGAGTGGATTTAAAAATATTTCCTATTTCTACAAATAAATAAAAACAGTTAGATGCAGTCCTGACGATTTATCAAATTTAAACATTAATAAATAGTGCATTTCCTCAAAGATCTGGAATAATTTTATAAAAATTGGAAAATCTGGTGTACAATGGTGGGCTGGTGCCCCTTTAAAATCTCGTGTGGTTTCTCGGGAGTTGACAGTTACGACATCAAGCGAAAGTCTGCTACACAACCTTGTTCGTGATCCGCCTTTATCGTGACCACTAAGTCGTGTGGAGGCACGCTTTTTTTAAAAAAATGTTTGTAGTTTGATTTTTATTTTAGATTTTGGCTTCATTTTATTGCAGTGATTTGTTTTTCGTGTTCACTATTTTCCGTTATAATTACCTTTCCTCTTACCTATTTGTTAATGTCATATTCATCATTTTAAGGAATAAAACATTTTTTCGTTGTTCTTTATGCATGGTTCAAATAATGCATGTTTGAAAATGTTGACATTGTAGAACTACGCAATGATTAACTAATGAACGCAGCATTGGCGTGACTGAATGTGTAATATGATTCGTGAACAGATCTACAGAAGTACATGAGTCGTACTACAGTGATGGATACAGGAATGAGCCCGGATATTTAAACAGTGCTATGTGAGATGCCCGGCCAGAGGTGCATCTCTATTGTTTGAACATTATCTATATAAATATATGTGATAAAATTATATCAAAACTACTTTCTGAAATATCCTACGTACTACTACTAAGCTGTATGATAAACGTGATGATTTCGATTTTCCGATCGTGATTTTTCCTTTTCTTGATAGTAACATCCTTGCATCCCAATTACATGTCGCAGCTGATTCGTTATTCTAGATCTTGCTGTGAATATTGAGATTTTCGTGATAGATGTCGACTGTTGACGAACAAACATACGGCACAGGGATTCGAGGGATGCAGGTTGATGAAGACTATGGGCAAGTTTTATGGTCGCCATCTTGATCTCATCGAGAAGTATATATATTCTGTATCTTTGTGTGATATGAAGATGGACGTTTTTGAGTTTGTTAATTAGTGTGTTTACTTGTTGTAATGACAATGATGACTCGGTTCTCATTTTGAGCATTGATGCTTCTCCTTTCGCGAAGTGCATAAAATAGACAGAAATACGCATATTCAAAATGGCCGCCAAATTGGTAATTTTTTTAAATTCATGTAAAAAAAGTTCTACAAGCAACAAGCACTTACATTCTTGCCACAACTTTCAGATGCATATTTGCTATTAACATTGATAATAATTTCTTCAATATAACAAAAAATCTTTAAATGAGACAGAAACGAGACTTGAACGTGACTGAAACCTCAGAAGTGTACATCCTTAATGAGCGAATGGAACATTTTTAAGGTCGAGGCCCTACGAGCATGATACATGAGCTATAAAAATTTGTCTAAATATTTCTTTTGTAAAATTATCATTTTTAAAATTATTTTTTTTTAAATATAAACATTTATCACGGAATAAGATTAATCAGTTTCCTATGATAAATAAGACAAACAGGAATAAAATTTTTTTTTTTACAAGGTTCGAAACCGTTTGTTCCCTTTGTCAAGAAAACAGAGCTTAACTGCCCTATGTCTACATTCTAAACCGCTGAGGGTTTTTAGCGCGGTTTAGATTCGAAAATCAGGGCATATACTACCTTTACTTAACAAAGGAAACATAATCTTTCTAAAGCTCGCAAAATACCCTTTCAGCTCCTGTTTGAGTGGGTTTTTTTTTTAATTTCAATTTATTTATCAATTTTTCATTATGTCATCTCGGACGAATTCATGCTCTTTAATTAATTAATTGTAATTTTATCTATTTAGTAATACATTGTATTAGCACTTGTTATTGCTTTGTGTGCAGTCTTACATCGGTTTTGATTGATGGTAAGTTATTTCTCATTTTATTCTGTTTGAAACTGGCGCAAATTGGAATTTCATTGCATTGTAAAGTTTGCGTCTCGTTGCCAACTTCGTGTTAAACAATAAAAGAACTGATGGAATTTTGTTTCAGAATATACTACATCTGCTAAAATGTCAACTACGCTTGGAAGTAAAACAAAAAAAAAATCCAAAGCATTTTTGCAATACTTCAGATGCCGAACTACTAATGTTAAATGATGACTTTAATTGCTCATTAGAATTCTTGTCAACGTAACCTTATATACGTTATGTTAGTTCGGCCAATATTCCGACTATAAAATCCTGACATGTTTATAGACTTAATCATCAATATAAAAAAAACACTTGTAACTCTACACAATGATAAGTGGTAATTAGGTCATTTGTATACATGTGTATGTAGCGAACGTAAGAGTTAATTCTATGCTGATCTGCTCAAGCGTGAAAATAGCATCAGCATTAATATCGTTAATAACGTACTCACTGACTAAGAACATAAGTATAATGGAATTATTACAATAACAACATTGTATCATAATTTATGTAGGTCAATCTTAAACAACGTATCGTTATAATGTGTATAGCTCTAATACAAGCATGTTATTATCTATGTCAAAAGTGGGTATTGCTTTGTATTCAAACCTGACTGAAAGGGAAGTTATTAAGTAGTATGTTAACAAAATGATTAGCACAAATATGTTACTCACTGGGAAAATTCAAACGAAAAATGGATTACAACAATTAGAACTGTTCTTAAAAATAAAAAAATGCAATATCCATTGATTAGTTTGAAATGGTATGTTTCTGTTTTCCGTCCTGTTTAACACTCCTCTAAGGACGTATCAGGTTTTAGTGGTGGAGGGAAGCCGGAGTTCCCGGAGATAACCGACCAACTACTTACCCAACTAGGCCTCGAACCAATTAGATGGAGGGTTAGTGGTAGCAGAAAAAAAAACCCAGAGAATACCAAAGCGTCAACAAAACCATAATCCAAACTCAAAATCGATTAAACTAAGAGCAAAATATGAACAAAGGAAATATTTACATGGAGACCGTTGTAAAAATACAAGAGAATAAAACAATGCGTTCAGGAAGAGTAAGCGATTTCTGCTTAATCGACGACACCCGCCGTGTAAATCGAGGTCAGAGCTAAGTAAACGCTTTGGCCTCAAAGTGAGAAATGAAGCATACTTCTCAATCACAACAAGCAGGCATATAGTAATGAGAATATTCAAAAATATCCATTTTCCTATCATATAATGATGCAGACTATTTGTCAATGAGACTAAGATAGCGATCATAAAACTTTCTCATAGTCTTCATCAACATGTATCTCTCGAATCCCTATGCCATACGCTTGTTCGTCAGGAGCTGATATCTATCACGAAAATCTCCTCGATATTCAAAGCAAGTACTAGAATAACGAATCAAATGCGGCATATAAACACCATAGGATAGAGAAGCAGGGATGCTTCTGTCAATAAGAAAAGTTAAGAAGCAAATGAAGAAGAGCCTGTTGTGTCTTTGATTTCATGTTCGGAACAGTATAAACGATTGGTTTATGCATGTCCTTTTCTATAATGTATTTTTATGTGTTTATGCATGCCCTATTATACAAAGCATTTTATGTGTCTTATGCGCGCCCTATTCAGCATGGTAATTTTAATTTGTCTTTTGCATGCCCTATTCTATGGGTTTTTTAATGTGCTTTATGCATGCCCCATTCTACAACGTATTTTAACATGTCTTTTACTTGCCCTATTCTACAAGGTATTTCAATGTGTCTTTTGCATGCCCTATTCGATAGGTTTTTTAATGTTGCGTATGAATGCCCAATTCTACAACGTATTTTAACATGTCTTATGCATACCCTATTCTACAAGGTATTTCAATGTGCCTTATGCATGCCCTATTCTACAACGTATTTTAACATGTCTTATGCATACCCTATTCTACAAGGTATTTCAATGTACCTTATGCATGACTTATTCTACAATGGTTTTATACAAAAGACACATATGTAGCTATTTGTTGAATTTAATGCACAGGTTCAAGCTTTAGACAAACAATAAACACTAAATTATATTGATAATCTTTATAAAAGCCACGAGATTATAAAGCTACTGACTTAAAGGGCATTGTTATAAAGTTTCATGAACACTGTAATATTATGAACAAGTTAAATGACTACTATTATAATCTACATGTAATGCATTATCTATGTTATATTACAGTGTACGAACATGATGAATCTTGAATATAATCATCATACAGTAAGTTACGATCTCATTCTTCTAACATTTTTTTTGGCATTTATTCGCAGATGTGATCGTTTCTGGTTTCCGTTTTATGCATGAAAACAAAGGACATAAATATCGAACCTTTGATATAAATATTATATATAAGTCACAGGATTTATCTTACATTAATGTCCTTCTTTTCATGCAATGGCGATAAAACTAAAATCAAAGTGACACTCCATGATAACACGCATTACGTTTTATAGCTTTCTACGGGTTTTTTTTATGCTTTTATAGTCGTCCTAGTAACAAATATAATACCCAATCACATGTCAATATCTATATTTGATATACTGCCATTGTTAGACATGTCTACCTAACAGTACTAACTGCTTCTAGGTTCATAATGCGCTAAATAAAGAACAAAATACATTACTCGGGGCCAATATTCATGAGACCGTTCTCACGCTCAACCATGCATTCTGTACTCTTACCAATGTTCTTGTTACTTGTTTAAATCATGCCAAGCTTTCAAAAGTCAATTGTAGATAAATCCCTTCATTCCCTTTGCAAATCATTGACATTATAAAAGTTTATTAATTCAACCAAAACAAGAAATTAGGCTCGAGCATAAATCATATGTCTAAGCACAAGAACGAGTTCATGAATTCAAGCCAATGTGTTCAAAATACGACGAGCTCAATAATTGTTAAACGACATTTGCTATATAGCGTATTGTTCTTGTATTGTACCGTGTTAAAACGAAGGATTTCGCACGACACACTAGCTAGTCTTAGCATCACTATCTGGAAAATTATAAATTAAGTATTTTTTGTATATTAAGACAGATTAAAAATAATATTTGGATTGATCAGTTATTATGTAAGTCCTCTTTTAAACAAACGAAGGTAACGTCCCCTCAACTTATTGAAATTCACAACATTATTTAAAAATATCCGATTGAATATTAAAGATGATTTATATGTTACCTTTACAAAAATTGAAAATCATTTGTTTGATAAATGCATAGTTTAGTTTCTTTCCACATTGATAAATTCAAGCACCAAGAGAAACATTTAAATTTCGTTTCGAGTGTAGTTAGATTACCATATTGATTACCGGTGATGTTTACAGTTTCAATATGCACGAATACTTACGGGAGATGAGGAACTACGAACACATAGAAAGCGGCTATTGTTTAGACAGGGCATTTAGATTGAGTCAGGATATCGTGAACCAATGACTACAGTTTTATTTCTCGGAAGAAATCTTTGCGAATGGCAGACCAATCATGGAATGAATATATGATGAAACGTTCCGTTTGTTTTCATGAAAAATATGCACAAATATTTATATTTCAGTTGTTTTTTAATGAAGTCGGCAATGCTTTCTACTTCAAAGCAGTAAGGGAAGCAACTCCTCTTTCCCTCCAAATTCGAGATTGCATGAATATCGCCAACTCTTATAAGATGACACAAGAGGCTGATGGTCAGCCTTTTTTCTATCGGATATGATTTTGCCGACTGACAAAAGTATCTTGCCGTGTAAAACCTCTTACATTTTTGGAGTAGAATATCATCTTCATTCAAAAATGGTGTGACCTTCAATAGTTATGTTGTATACATATATTTTATTAACAATTTACTGAGAAATTACGAGGTTTTATTTGGTCCAAAGTTCCTGGTGAATTTGAGGAATACAGCTTAAACGGAGAATACTTTGAATTCGTTGATGAAGAATACCAACTGAATAAACGAAAAAAAGGAGAGGCCGATGGGTCTTAACGGTCATCTGACTGTATATAATATTTTTGGTTATATCCTAACATATTTTATTTGACCCCTGTGATCTTGAAAAGGGTAAAAGTCATTCATTTGAACAAACTTGGCAGTCTTTCATCCCTGCATGCTAGAAACCAAATATCAATAACCTAGACTTTCAGTTATTGAGAAGTTTCATGAAGATTTTTAAACATTTGACCCATGTGACTTTGAAAACAGGTCAAGGTTATTCATTTGATTAAACTTGCTAATCCTCCATTCAACATGCTACAGGCCAAATATCAGTTCCCCATGCCTTTCGGTTTTTGAGAAGTTTTGAGACATTTTACCCCTGGGACCTTGAAAGTAGGTCATTTGAACAGACTTTGTAGCCCTTAATCCAAGCATGCTACCAGCCAATTATTAGAACCCTGTGTCGTTTGGTTACCGTAATAGAATTGTTTAAAAGATTTTATTTGACCCCTGTAACTTTTCAAGTGGATCAAGGTCATTAATTTGAACAAGTTTTAAAGCCCTTTACCCCAGCACGCTACAGGCCTAATATCAGTGCTCCTTCACCTAGCACAATACAGGCTAGATAAAAGTACCGCAGGCTTTTCGTTTTTTTTTGTTTTTGAGAACTTACCTTCCATATTGACATAAATTTTTGTCAATTCTATTTATAGTAACACTGACCTAGGTTTTGACCGCAACAAGTTGAAACACGAACTCGTGCAAGAGATGATGTCTATAAACACTTGTGTGAAATTTGATTTCATACCAATTGGTTGAGAAATGCAGCCTGTGCATTGGTGATGCCCAAATTTGTCAATTTCTATTTATAGTAAAGGTGACCTAGTTTTTGATCGCACCAGGTTGAAACGCAAACTTGTACAAGGATGATGTTTGTAAACACTTGTCTCAAGTTTCCTGACAATCGGTCGAGAAATGCAGCCTGAAAAGCTGTGACGTCGTTCGGGATACGTACGTACATTTGTATGGAAGGTGTCGGGGGGCCTTTCTTTCTTTGATTGACGCCTCATCATGAGGGTATGATACTGTTTCAAATTTAAATTGATAAATGAACACAAAATATCGTGATCTGTTTATTCTGACGATGTATTGGTACAGGTTTTTGGGTAAATCATTTGAATTTCTTTTTCCAATACATGCAAATTGCAATTGTTTTAGAATAATTTATTTTCAGTTTTCCCTTTTCTTTACGGTATACCCCAGTATGAAATGAATGCAATAATTTATCTACTCCTATCCCATAAGATGGAGACCAAAAACCCTCTCAGTCAAGCTACAAGAAAATCCTAAATTCCATACGCTGAAATCAGCTTTGATGCCATTCAAACTTTTAATGGGCATTGAATGTATTCAACGAAATGATCAGACAAAATATGTTTTTTTTATATCCTTAACTGTTTTTGCAATATCAAGTGTAATCGTTTTTGAATTTCACTGATGATACCGTCAACTTTCACAGAACTTGATCACTGATGATCCCCTCAAACGTTACAGAGATTCACTGGTAATGTTGTCATTTTTTTTCTGGAATTGACGCTTTTTTGCTTTTTTTTGTTGTTGTAAGCAATGTGCTTTGTAGCTGTCCTTTTCAATATTTCCAAAGTGTCGGTCTCGTCAACTGTCAAATTCACCACCAAGTCTTTCATCTGAAACAGGACAAAAATCATATAAAATCTCTTGTTATACTTTACAATAAATTATGTCAGCCATTACACAATGTTCAGCTTTTAAAATATAGGTAATGCCAAGGCATAAAAAGAATTCAAATAACCAAATTTATTACAAAACAAAAATGACAGCAAACTTGATTAATTAGCGATAATTTGCTTTTAGTACCACATTTAAGATAGACTCTTATTGACACAAAACATTATTTAACAGTATTTATGACTAAATGAAATGGCAAAAAAGACAACGAAACAGGCCCTTTATCTATGACACTTCACAAAGATGTTAAACATCAACCTGATAAAACAGTAATACTGAAAATTCCAAACACCTTTCATGTGACTTCCCAGTTGCCATTTTGGATCTCATTAGTCCTGATAAAACAACAAGAATTTATCAGGATTGTAAACTCAACAATAAATTCTCCGCCATGTATCAGCATAATTGACTACACATTGAAATTCAGAAAAGATATGCAAAAATTAGAAGGTAATATGCTGCTTTTCTGTAAATGTACTGGTAGCCCAAATCATTGTTGAAATATAATGAGGAAATCAACACGTAAACAAAATAAAATACAATTGTCATTTCACTAAAGGATTAAAAAGTTTAACAAGAGGCCCATTTAATATCTTGAAATAATTTATATCAATTCAAAGCATTTCAAAATTTGAATTAATTACGGGTATCCAAAAATGATTTTATGTATATTCATAATAAGAATTTTGGATATCCAGTCATGTTATTAAATAGTAAGAGATAACGTAACACACACATAGACTGCACCTTTTAAATTTAGTAACAGAGATATATACAGTATCCCGAAAAAATGAATTAAACTGCATCATACAGCTGTTTCGTCCTCCTAGGACTCTTCAGTGATGCTAGTGAGTGGTGCCCCATACCATCCACCCCAGGGGTCTGATATACCTTCAGGATTGCTGTCCTCCTCCTGGTTATCCCTAGAAATCACTCCTTTCTACGCCTCCTGGTTACCCTGGTAATCACTCCTTTCCCACTCAGATCATGTTGCTTTCTGTGCCTCTCAAAAATGACTATGCTGAATGTCTTCCAACAGATATCGCATACCTTTCTGCCATGCAAAGCAATGAAGTGAGCATTTCGTTTCACTTTTGATGTAAATTCTAATGCACACACTTCACACTTGATTACAGCATTCTTAAGTTTTTTGTGCTGCATGTAATGATTCCTCAAATGGAGCTTAGACCGGAGATGTCTTCCACACACCCTACATTTGCATCTTTGTTTACTGACAGTTTCCTCACTATTTGACTCGAGTCTAAGCTTATGCGTTGACAGGTCTGTTTTCTCTGATTTTAGTTTATTTGAATGTTTTGTCAGTTTCCGATGCCCGATTTTATTGCGAGTCGCCATTTGATTGTATCCAAAGTCAAAGGTTTACAACGACTGGAAGAACAGCGCAAGATTAGGAGTAAATTAACTTCTCGTCACAGAATACCACAATGTAGTTCTCACCTCAAACAAACTGAAGATTCTGTCACGATGTTGAGTTTGTAGGCCTACAACACAAATGACAGACTCTTTATTATATAATACAGTGAATTTCTCTTTATATCTCTTTATAACATTATTTCATCAATTTTTTTTTAATTTTCTATACAATATTTTGTACAAGTTGTATCTGAAATCAATGGAAAAGACATCATTTTCTGGATATTACATGATTGGTTAAAAACACATGATATTAAGAGGAATTCAACTCAACATACATGATATTAACCAAATAAAATTACATAGAATATATAGAGGGAAAATGGTTTTATGGGAAAAACATTATATAAAGAGGAATGTGATATTAACAGGGGTGATATTGAGTGGCATCCACTGTAATCGGTCTTAATTATTCAAGAGAAAGGGCAGCAGGCGGTAGGAATATAGCTACGGACAGGTAAAGTCTGAGTTAGTAATATAACTAAGCATATGCGTTGACAGGTCTTTACTGCTGGGGGACTTTAACTGCCACAGCATAGACTGGTCAAGACAAAAGGTAGATCAGAGAGCCCCAGACCGTGTCATCCAACAGTCATTGATAGACATAACATCATAATTCCTAAACCAAATTCATGAGGCCCCAACAAGAGAACAGAACATCCTGAATATGGTATTAACCACCGACCCAATCCTTACCAAATCCTCAGTCAGTATACCTGGACTCTCCGACCATGATGCTATTGTCACACAGATAAGGATATAAAACCTAACCATAACACAAAACAGAGGAGGAGGATGATGATATACAAATACACTGACGCAAGCTTGGAACAGATAACAACAGACTGCAAAATTTCACATACCACGACATCCATGATAAACAGTCATAGGACAATCGAGGAAGTATTTAACTTTTAAACAAGGTATCCCTGAAAGTATAAGGAGGAACGTACCATCAAAACTGTATCTAGTACACGTACCTCCCTACCATGGATGAACTGGAATATCAGGAAAATGATGAGACGCAAACAACGCCTGTACAACTAAAACAAGCAAGCAAAGGAAGAAATTACAAGGCATGCCAACAAGAAATCAAGAAAAAAACTGAATATGCCAACATGAACAACACAATCGAAAAAGGTCTGAAAACCATTCTGGTGTTACATTAAATCTAGAAAGCTGGTCAGCATCGGGAGCTCTTGCAAGCGACAGCCTGCAAAAAGCCAGCATCTTACAAAGACAGTACCAATCTGTTTTCACAGAAGATCGTGAAGATGAACCACTCCCACCGCTAGCACACCGAAACCTATCAAACACCCAATCAAGAGGACAATCATAGACACAAGACGGTTTTGCCAAGCTCCTTCATAACCTGAACATCGCCAAAGCCAGTGGCCCTGCTTCGATACCTAATAGGATTCTGAAGAACTGCTCCAAACACATAACTCTTAGGTCTTAGGGCCATCTTAGAACTGCCCCTGGATTCTGAAACACTACCCAAGGGCTGGCTTAAAGCAAACATCACCAGTGTATAAGAAAGGAGAAAAACACCTGGCAGAGAATTACAGGCCGATTTCAGTCCTAGAGCACATCATTTGTAAACATCCAATAAACTACCTAGATAACAACAACATACTCCCCAATCTGAACCACGGTCTTAAAAGTGGATATTCAAGCGAATCCCAACTTATCGTCACGTTGGCCTGGAAGACCAAGGTTCTACAGGCGCACGACAAGAACACCCAAGTAGATTGCGCCATACTCAATTTCCCTAAGGCCTTTGACACCAACTGTGCCTTAAAGAAAATTGCTCCACAAACTAGTATTCTACAGAATCGACGGCCCCATCCACTCACGGCTAAGCCACTTCCTAAATGCAAGATCAATGCAGATAGTACTTGAAGGGAAGACAACCAACACGGTACAGGTCGACACAGGAGTTCCACAGGGTACAGTCCTCGGCCCAGTCTCATTTTATGCCTCATCAACGACCTGCCCGATCGAGTGAAATCACAAATCAGATAATTTGAAGATGACTGCCTCCTCCTGTTTGGCAAAATTAAAACCCAGGAAGACCATAACATCTTACAGCAGGACCTACAAAACTGGTAAAGTGGGCTACAACATGGGGAATGAGTTTCAATGCCAGGAAATGTTTCATTTAAAACACACGTCAGAAAAACAAAAAGTTCTATACACTGAAAATAAATAAGAGAATACTGAAGTGTTAACAAAATCATAATCCAAACTCAAAATCGATTATACCAGGGGCAAAATATGAACAAAGGAAAGATTTGCATGGATACCCTTGTAAATCGACGACACCCGCCATGTAAATCTTTGTCCCATCCAAGTAAACATCAAATTCTTGTCTAAATTGGTCATGTGGTATGTTGCTTGATTTAGAGAAGACAGATTGGAATTGGTCATTTAGGATTTCACATTTTTTTTATTAAGTCTGTATACAATTTTCCATCTTTTGTAAGTGGGCAGACACCGTTATGGTCTGTCTTTTGATGTTTTATGTATGTACAAATTGTTTTCATTGGAAGATCACTGTCTTTACCAGGTGTAACAATGCCCTCAACATATTTCCAATATGATTGTCTGGTGTGTTTTTGAATATGGTGCCTAAGATCTTAGATTTTAGGTCTAAATGTCCCGATTTCTTCATTGTTTAAAACATACGGTCTCGTTTATGTAACAACCACCTTATTTCTGTGGTAATCCATGGGTAACCATCTTTTGACCTGGCTAATTGTTGTGGAATGTACTTATTAATGCAGTCATAAAATGTTATTTTGATGGATTGCCAAATTTCCTCAACGGTTAAATCTGTATCCCTGATGATACTGCAATGTACTTTGTTCAGTTCTGACTTAATATTATCCCAATTCGCTCTTTTGTACAATGTTATTTTACGTGGCTTTTGAGTATTCTGCAGGAGGACCATAAAAATTCAGTAAACACAATATCATGGTCATATATGGCAGGCATTATTTCGGTGCGTTGGATTTGGTTCGGGTACTCTGTTATCAAAAGATCAAGGGCATTGTTTAATGTTCTTCAAAAATTGAGAAAGGCCAGTATCATCTAATAAATTCAAATAATTTGTGTGGAAGATTTGATGGGTTGTATAAGGTTTGATAGTCATACTTTCCCAGTCAATCCCAGGAAGGTTCCAGTTTTAAGGATTGGAAATTTATATTTATTACCCGTAGTGGTTTTGGTTTTGTTTTTGTCATATTTTCCTTTTCTGGTTGGTGTACAACAGTGGATGGGTTTGGGAGGACACATAATTTTCGTGTGTGATTTTGATAAGCTTTCATACGGATTGGATGTACTAATTCCATACAAATCAAAACTTGTGGAACTATAGTTAGACTGGTTCCACCGAAGACAATACCAGCTTACCATACTGTCGTTTAAGTCTTCATAAGATTTAGTGTGGATGTTCTGGCAGTCTATATGGAACCACTGGTCACAGGATTTGCAATTGTTATACTTTAGCTTTACCATCTTGTAAAACTGAGCAATACAAGAACTCCTTCTTTGCATAAACTATACATGACTGGAACAATCTAGATATAGAGGATCTTAAACGAGTTCAATAATTAATGAGTTTAATAAACTCCATATAACATTGACACGAATGTAAGATTCTATTTATCACATAACTTTTATTTATGAGAAAATACACCAAAACTTTTCAATTCATTCTCTGTAAGAAAGGCAAATTTCTTCTTTGACGGTACGATTTTCACTATCGAGACAATGCAATCATATGACGTCATAAAACGTAACTTGCTTATGACGTCACAATAGTGTTATTACACGTGTGTAATACCATATTTATGACATGGCCGTATGACATGACTGAACGGGTCAGTTATGTGAAAAATAGTAATATTGTGAACAGTGACAGTGCCAGCTAGGGCATTTAAATCAGCCCTCGAATCGCGCCATTAATCAACGACAGAAACACTGAAGAGTTCCAATGTTGACAGGTCTATTTAAATCGTCGGAGTACAAGTGCACCCTATTAATTGGGAACGCCGGTCTCAACACGGATATATATTTTCTGTGTATGTATCGGCGTTAAACTCGTAACTAACTAACTAACCCCATGGGTCAAATAAAGCAAAACCAAACAAACGTAGTGTATATCAGCGCTCTCTCATCCACTGCCAGATTACCAGTTCTGGGATATAGCCCGGTAACCAGATATATACAATGTACATGACATTGCACATTCTTCCTCCTACTGTAGGCTAAGGGCTTAGGCCTATAAATAATATTCAGTTGCATTTAAAAACGGATTATACTGTACCTTTTAAATAAATGTAAACGTTAACGTTTTCCCGTGTAGTTAAATTTGTGTTCACAGGTGGATCCCGTTGTCCAATTTAAAGACACCGTATATCACCTGTTTTACTTCCTATAGACTAACAATATACATGTGTAGGCCTACTTACATTAATCACGTGACCGGCACGACAATGTGTTTTTAAACAAACTAGACGATTTTTCGTAAGAATGTACAGTACAGCAATATCATGTTTTTCAACCCAAAACCGTCACATTCCAAAATGTTTATTTGAGCAATGAGTGCACTCCGACGATTCAAATAGGCCTACTGTCAACATTGGAACTCTTCAGTGTTTCTGTCGTTGCTTGGCAACCGGGGCGACGAATCACCAAACGGACCGAAGCGAAACCAATCGTATTAAGTAAATAAATACATTTTTACAGAAGGCCTAAATATGGGACCGAATCGGGTCCTAAAACTGATCGTTAACGATTAATTACAACGAATCAAACATTAAATGAATAATATATTTGACTAAATGGTGTGCTGGTACACTAGTTATAATGAGGCGAACATTGTCGATAGCCATACAACACCTTGCTAAAAAGGAGTCAACTTTTTAATATTTCGACTCTTCTTTGTATTTACAACTTACTGGCTTTTTTGTGGATGGATTTTGGTCATTTTGTACAGAAAATATCCATAATAACTTCTCATAAATAATTATTATAAATGTTCCGTAGTTTATTTCAGGAGTAGATCTATATCTTATCACGTACGGTTGCTATATCCGTGATCCAATATAGAAACAATGAAAATATTATGAGATGAAACAGAAAACTCTACAGTATAAGTATACATAATTTGATTGAATTTATATGTGACCATTTGGACATGAAAGAAAAATACTATAATTATTTACTGTTTGACCGGAACGGGACCGAAACGGGACCGAAACGAAAATATACAGATAATTTAAAAAAATATATATATAGTCGGTCAACGTTCTCCATTTTTTTTCGTCCGTTTTTCTTTACTTGAAGAGCCTGCTTTAAATCAATGTTATCTCAGCTATTGATTCAAAGCCATTGTACCTGTTATCTGAGGCAAAGTGCAAAGCGTTGACGTAACGTAGTCCAACATGGCGCTAGAAATGACGTCATAATAGCCTGATTTAAATCAGTATCATCTAATTATAAGCGATTGATTCAAAGTCAATATACATGTTATCTGAAACGGAGTGCAAAGCTTTGATATTACGTAGTCCAACATGGCGTCAAAAATAACGTCATGTGACGCGGATTGCAAATTGTAGCATGCAGTGTGGTATACTACAATTTGGTTTAGTAATGATATATAGGCAATATATACGTATAAGTAACTGTGTTTGAATCCTACAAAAACGGAACCGAAATGTATGAAGTTATTACAAGTAAATTAAATACATCCCATTATTGTATTCGGCCAAAACAGACGGAAACGGAACCGAAACGAAAAGAATTGAGTTATTTCTAGCGAATTATAGGGTATCAAATACATTTGAATGACCGAAACAGACCAACGAGACACCGTTCGAACGTTGGTAAAGTAAATTAAAATTTTAATCATTCTTATTTTCAAAGGAATTGTTATTCATTTTTGACCAAAACTGAAACGTAACAAAACGTATAGCTTCAGGATAATCTTTACGTTATGGGAAGCCCGAGCTACCTCTTGCCCTAACACCAGACTTACACGTTGTGACAGATAGATGTCTGGTGTGGCCCGAGTTTCCTCTGGCACCAGACTAAGACGATGTGACAGATAGATGTCTGGTGTGGCCCGAGTTTCCTCTGGCTCTAACACCAGACTTAGACGTTGTGACAGATAGATGTCTGGTGTGGCCCGAGTTTCCTCTGGCCCTAACACCAGACTTAGACGTTGTGACAGATAGATGTCTGGTGTAGCCCGAGTTTCCTCTGGCCCTAACACCAGACGTAAACGTTGTGACAGACAGATGTCTGGTGTGGCCCGAGTTTCCTCTGGCCCTAACACCAGACTTAGACGTTTTGACAGATAGATGTCTGGTGTAGCCCGAGTTTCCTCTGACCCTGACACCAGACTTAGACGTTGTGACAGATAGATGTCTGGTGTAGCCCGAGTTTCCTCTGGCCCTGACACCAGACTTAGACATTTTGACAGATAGATGTCTGATGTAGCCCGAGTTTCCTCTGGCCCTAACACCAGACTTAGACATTTTGACAGATAGATGTCTGGTGTAGCCCGAGTTTCCTCTGACCCTGACACCAGACTTAGACTTTGTGACAGATAGATGTCTGGTGTAGCCCGAGTTTCCTCTGGCCCTGACACCAGACTTAGACATTTTGACAGATAGATGTCTGATGTAGCCCGAGTTTCATCTGACCCTGACACCAGACTTAGACGTTGTGACAGATAGATGTCTGGTGTAGCCCAATTTTCCTCTGGCCCTAACACCAGATTTAGACGTTGTGACAGATATATATCTGGTGTAGCCCAATTTTCCTCTGACCCTTACACCAGACTTACACGTACACGTTAGACTTAGATGCCTTGTGTGGGACTTATACATTTTGACAGATACATGTAAATGTCTGGTGTGGGCCCAAACAGATATAGTGTGGGGGGGGGGCAGAGAAAACTCGGGCTCAAAGTCATTCATTTGAAAAGAAACTTGGTTCCCATTATCAGTTCTTAGGGCTCTTGGTTTCAGTGGTCATTGAAAAGATCTTGCTTGAAGATTTTAACACATTTGACCGCTTTGAACATGAATGATGGTGAAGGTCATTCATTTGAACGACATTGGTAGCCCTGCATTTCAGCGTGCTACAGGGCAAATATCAGTACTCTGGGCCTTTCAGTTACTGTGGAAAGATAAGTTGCTTGAAGATTTTCCATTTGACCCATGTGACCTTGAAGGTAGGTCAAGTTCATTCGCTTGAACAACATTGGTAGCCCTTAATTTCAGCATGCTATAGGGCGACTATGAGTACCCTGGGTCTTTCAGTTACTGAGGAAAAAAATGCTTGAATATTTTAACACATTTGACCCATGTGACATTGAAGGTACATTTGCAGGTCAAGATCATTAATTTGAATGACATTGGTAGACCTTCCATTCAGCATGCTACAGGGCAAATATCAGTACCCTGGGCCTTTCAGTTACTGAGGAAAGAAAAGTTGCTTGGAGATTAATTTTCATATTTGACCCATGTGACCTTGAAGGTAGGTCAAGGCCATTCATTTGAACAACATTAGTAGCCCTTCACCCCAGCATGTGACAGTTCAAATAGCAGTACCATGTGCCTTTTGGTTATTGAGAAGAAGTCGTTAAATGTAAAAAGTTGTTGCTGGTGCTGGACAGGTGACGGACAGACGCATGCACCATATGGCATCAGCTCACTTAGCCCTTCAGGACAGGTGAACTAAAAATCAGGGAACCTAAAGATAACAAAACAAGTTTTCAAGCAAAAAAAAGTTTGTTTTATTAAAATCAGTCCCATATGTACAATGTCTTTTTTTTCAAACTTTTTCAAACTCTTGTAATTGTTACTGTTCGACCTGAAGGCTCAAAAAAAAATATATATATATTCCCCAATACCATATTTTGTTAGGATCCAGTACATATAGTGGATCATACCGTCGATATTACTTACTAGATCATATTATTCCCCAATACCAGGATATTTGATTGAAATATTTACGTTCTTACTATAAATCAGAACAGTCAGCCATCTTACCAGATATGAGCTACACCAACCTTTCAACATATATTGATGTTGATGCTACCACTCTACCAAGCATGTGAACACATAATAAATCATTGAAAAATCATTAGTTTACACTTCTGAATTATCAAGTTGGAACAAGCAAAAAAAATTATAAAGACGTTTTTTTCTAGAATAAATCATCAAAATGAGAAACCATAAGAAAACTGTAATAAATCATTTAATTACTATGTATACATTAGAGCTTATAATAAAAACTGATGTATAAGATTGGTCATACCAGGGATCTAAGTCCGTGGTCATACTAGGATCCACTTATAAGCCATATCAGTAAAATCAAACTTTTTATAACTATATATTTGGCATTATTAATCATAGCAACTATAATTAATGGAAATTACCAATATAGAAAGCATGTTATTAATGCATAGTAATTTAAGTTAACAGAGAATTACAGTTTTGCCATTTTTTCATATATTGGGTTGATACTATTTGTTCTTGTGACTCAAATTGTGAAAAGTGAAAAGATGTTGTTTTTTTTTGCATTTAGTGGATATATTTGTACATTGGACAGTCTACATTGAAGTGTTTTTGAATAACAGGTAATTTAGAAGAAGCAATTAATGCAATTTCAATTTTTTTTGCTAGGTTTTTACATATTCAATTATTTTTACAAATTGGGTTGTGTTCACATATTGTTTTTTTAACATATTTTTTTTTAACATATTGGATTGTTTTCACATTTGATATTGTTTTCACATATTGAGTTATTTTCACATATTGGATTGTTTTCACATGTTGAATTGTTTCACATATTACATTGAACAATCCGAATGAAGTTTATCTGGGTCAAAATTACTCATTTGTAGAGTTTTTCACTGGGTTTGTAGGCCATTAATGAATACCCATGATTTTGTTCTTCCATATCATCCTCAATAATAGAAAAGCCTTGCAATGTGAAGATCCAAAGTGTTTTTGTTAAAGTGTTTTCTATTCAATTTTCATATACAGTGCACTCCTCTTTATATCATGTTGCATTTGCCAGAAAAAAACATGATATTAACAGGAATGTGACATTAAAAGAAACATGTTTTTTTTTTCAACTAAATCAAGTGCATTTCCAATCTCCATAACTAAAAGTAAGCTATCCAATGTACATATGAAAATGTTTCAATATATAGATAACATTATTTCAAATAAAAATCATTTTTAGGGTTATTTTTTATTTTCTATGCAACATTTTGTAAAAGTTGCATCTGAAACAATGGAAATGACATCATTTTCTGGATATTGTATGTGATTGGTTTAAAAAACATGATATTAAGAGGATTCACCACAAAAAACATGATATTAACCAAATAAAATGACATCGATTATATAGAGAGAAAAATGGTGCTTGGGAAAAACATGATATAAAGGAGAATGTGATATTAATAGGGGTGATATTAAGTGGAGTCCACTGTATTTGAATTTTAAACAACTGATTCTAAATTTGATAAACAAGATATCATGTGCTATTTATGGAATGCTCCTTTTGATAATAACTTAAACTAAAAATGCACAGTATACATATATATTTATAATGGTAAAACAACAGTCAACTTATTATATTAACCCCTGAAAATTCATAATGAACTATTCCAACCATTGAATCAGAGGGTATTAAATCTCTTCTTGGGTCAATATTAAACAGAAAATATATACAGTGTACCCTCGTTATACCGCCCAACTTTCGTCCGCAGCAATTATGGCAGTAATTGAATTTCCAATATTTTATTAAAAACAAGCTTAGTATTATGTCGTCATATAGATCTTCATAGGCACAAATTTATAACTGAAAATAATTATTGATCTACTTTTGCAGTGGCATTACAAATGGAACACTAAAGAGTTCCTTGATCTCCAAAAACAGAACAATAGCGTTATCGCCGAGGAAAATGTATAGCGATTCGGGACGTTTGTATTTTAAAGGGTGTGGCGGATGGCGATATGAGAGAGTGGCGACCTTAACGAGGGAATTATATAGGAGGGAAATCCGTTCTAGAGGTTTACGTGACGGTATGCAAGGTTGGCTGTAGTTTCGGGTGGCGATAGGTCGAGGGTACACTGTTCACTAAATTATATCATGTTCTATCAAGTACGTAAAACGTCCATAGATAACAAAATACCCCAATACCTGATATCAAAAGTGAAAGCACTGTGTATTTACAGATCATCATTAAATTGTTACATGAATATGAAAGTAAAATGATATTGTCATTCTGTGATGATTCCACAATGAAATTGACTTTTCATACTCTGAAATCACTATCAAAGTCGGGGAAAAAGGCAATTATTTGAGGAAGTGTTAGTACAAGATTTGGATTACCTTTTTCGATTGTTTTCCTGCACTTATCCAGCTTAAGAAATATTAGAATATTACCTCAGCATGAAACAAATGCAACATTAATTATCTTAACACAATCCTATCATATTTGAAGCATTTGCACTGCAACAATTACGAGAAAATCTAAATATCCTTGCAGTTATTCATTCTTTTCGTGAACAATAAATGTAATCAAAAACACTTTGTTATTGACTCTCAAATGAGAATAACCTTTTTTTTTCAATATGGATCAATGAAATGATAAAAAATCAACATCATTATACCTATTCATATCCTTTGAAATTGAATTCAATACAACATTATACATATCTCATTTAAATAGAACTTCACTGATGGTACCATAAAAGTTTATATAAATTTACTGATGATACCCTCAAAGTTTATAGATATTCACTGATGATACCCTCAAAGTTTATAGATATTCACTGATGATACCCTCAAAGTTTGTAGAACTTCACTGATGGTACCATCAAAATTTATAGAACTTTACTGATGATACCTTCAAAGTTTATAGACCTTCACTTATTATACTGTCAACATTTATAGAACATCACTGATGGTACCCTAAAAGTCTATAGAACTTCACTTATGGTACTGTCAACATTTATAGAACTTCATTGAAGGTACTCTTAAAGTCTATAGACCTTCATTTATGATACTGTCAACATTTATAGAACATCACTGATGGTACCCTAAAAGTCTATAGAACTTCACTTATGGTACTGTCAACATTTATAGAACTTCATTGAAGGTACTCTTAAAGTCTATAGACCTTCATTTATGATACTGTCAACATTTATAGAACTTCATTGAATGTACGATCAAAGTTAACAGACCTTCACTGATGATACCCTCAAAGTTTATAGATATCACTGATGATACTGTCAAAGTTTATAGAACTTCACTGAATGTACCGTCCAAGTTTATAGATCTTAACTGATGGTACCCTCAATTTTTGTTCTCGAATTGGAGCTTTCTCTGTTTGTTGTAACTAAGTTTTAGTGAAGCTGACCTCTTCAAGACTTCTATGGTATCTTTCTTGTCAAATTTCACATTCAACACCCAATCTTTCATCTGAAACAAGATAAAAATAATATCAAATCTTCATTATGCTTTAAAATAAATTTTGTTAGACATTACACAATTTTCACCAAAAATCAGGGAATACCAAAGCCTTGAAATTATTGAAATTATTCATATTTCTATTATCAAATTTAATTCGAACTAGAAATTCTGCGAGACATAAATGCCCCCGCCCCCCCTTATGAAATTAGTTCTTCGTGCTTATTATGTATGGAACGTTTGATGACAATCGGATCAGTAGTTATTTAAATAAGCTGGTTACATAACCATGGGACGGGCCACGGGACGGGAAGGGATGGACATGGGTAACACTAAAACTATAAGCCCCCCATTTCATGAAGCAATAGTAAAGCTATCTTAGTTTTGTATACGATTTTGGCTAATACAACTCTCTTGTACCATCATTTGTGACCCTACTATGAAAACAATTCAATCAATAAAACAAAAGCCAAAGTTGTGTAAGCCTATCAGAAACAAAATGAGACTTAAGTAAAATGTATGTGAAAAAGTTTAATGTGGAATGAAATCAACCAATCAAAAGGCAGAAGACTCAATGCCTGGAATGTCAAACATTCAACCCAAGTTAAATTCTTATATAATTAGTATAGCAAGCACTTTTAACAAAATCTTATCATAACGTTAAAAAAAAAACTCTGCAGAAAGCAATCAAATAATCAGAATGCTATATTCGGAAAATAACAAACATGAAACCCCAATCATAATCCTGGATATACATTTGTATGAAGGGGAAACTGATTAAAATCAGTTGAATATTGCAAAAGACTTCACGCTGGCATAAACAAACCAGAGTATAGCACAAGATATCATTTCAAAAGCAAAAATACCAGATAGACAGATGGACATCCTTGATATCAAGGGATTATCCTTTCATTTTGCTCACTGCACTCCTGGAATGTGTTGGGAGTAAAATGAAATGCTCAATATGAACCACCTTCAAAACAAGACGAGAAGACTGAAATGATCCTTTGATGTACATCAGGGAATCTATCGCATAATGGTAAAACTTAATCATTTTGATGTCGAACGTCGCTTATTTTAAGCCCTCGAATGACAGGTATATATCAGCCTAGTTCATTGGTCTGGTTTTTTTTATCTGACGCCTGCAGTCAAATAGCAGACTGTCAGCCACATGTCTTCAGTTTAGCTTACATATCTTGGGGTATCGGGACGAAACGTAGGGGTTACCCTTGGATACTGAGGAAGACAGACAGACGAACTAGCAAATTTCTAAAGGGCATTGCATCTATTGTACCTTAATTAAATGGGTCAGCAAATATGAAAGAAACATATTATTTGCAAGAGCTTTTTGTTATGTTTTATAATTTGTGCCCAATAATATTGACGCCATGCCATGTATTGACGGATATGCCTTTAAGGATGTTATTAAAATGTTGATGAGTTCCAATTAACACCTCCTGGCTATGTAGTTACCTGCTCTTTGAGATTTTAATATACCGGTACTCACTTTTGATTTCAGTTTCGTAAAGTTGTCTCCCTTGATGGTAGTGATTCCCAGTTCACCGATGACTTTCCTCAAAACACACTGCAACACAAGACGAGAAAAACTGATGTTATCAAAATTTCAAAATCATAAATGTTTACAAATAACAAAATCTTAATTGTTTTTTTTTGGTCAAAGAATACATTTTTAAATGATTATCCTTGATCATAACCAAATACATGATTGTATGTTTATCTCAATGCAGTCTAAACTAAAACCCCGCGCAGATGCTTATTGTTTATACAATCATGTACTAGGGCTGGGTGGTTTTACCGGTATACCGGTATACCGTGGTATAAAGTTTTGATGGTACATGTATGTACTGTGGTACATTAAGCCTGTACCGGTTTTTACATAGATCAATTGAAATTCCAATATGGTTTAATAATAATTTCCTATAAGCTTGCTGATCAACTAGGACAGACATAGCTTCACTCAAACAATATTAGAGGATAACACAATGAGAAACTTATGACAGGCCTCTTGTGGATAATGGCTTCAGAACAAAAACAGCCTGAGACCTTTAGCTAGCTCAAACATTTAATCAATGTGGTATACCGTGGTACGTACCGAGTAGTATTTGCCTAAATACTGTGGTATACCGTGGTACATTTGATTTTGTGGTACCCAGCTCTATCATGTACATCCTTTACTGACCTTGACTTGATGGTCAACTTATGGAAAATTGGAATAATTTGGAGGAATTATTTATCTTAAATTTCACACTAAGGTCAAAATATGAAACTAAAATGACGATGCAGAACTATATAATATACTGATCATGCAAGTGAAGTTTCATGACAATCTGCTCATTAGTTAAGATGAACAACTCCATAGGGGTTATTTTGTATAAAGGGCTATAAACCCATTGAAAGGGGTCAAATCTCAAAATCTGCTAGTTAGTTAAGGAGGAGATCCCTTAACAATTTTTCACACCAAGGGATGTAACTCCCTTAAAGTGGGTGAAATCTGAAATAAAAATACTGAAGTAATTGAATTAAAATGATTAAAACACATTGACATAACATACTGATCATTCTTGTGAAATTGCATCAAAATCTGCCGGTTAGTGAAAGAGAAGATCTCTGGACAAGTTTATACTTTGGACAACAGACATCAAGATTCCAGTATACCCCCACTAATTTTGTTGCGGGGAGCGGGAAGGTATAATGAAATTCACCTGTTAACGGGGTATTATGAAACATATGTCTATTGGTTGAAAAATGAAGTTTGTAGAGCAGTGATATAAAATTCTATCTATAGTGACTTATTTTCATTTACAAGTTTTATAGAAATCAATAAAGAAATGTTGTCTGGATAGGTGACGTCGTTTGGGACACGTACAAATGAACATAT
Organism: Mimachlamys varia; assembly: GCA_947623455.1. Lineage (NCBI taxonomy): Eukaryota > Metazoa > Mollusca > Bivalvia > Pectinida > Pectinidae > Mimachlamys > Mimachlamys varia. Next base: position 21,439,756 of record OX392534.1, read on the forward strand.
GTACATACACATGTAGAAGCAGATCCCTATATATACTCTCGACGATTTTGTTTTGAGGGATAATAAAGTGGAACATTTTATAACAATTACTACTTGCTAAATGACTTACATTAAAGAAGTTTTTGTCAGCGGTCAAAATTTCCTTTTCATCTGGACTCAATTTCGAAAACTGGGTTTTCTTAATTAGCAGTGAATTCACATTGATTTCCCGTGGTCTAAGGAATGGTATTATGGATTCATTCATGTGTCCACGTTTGGCTGCAATATATAACACATCATATACAAATATAATGTAAAAACGCACATTATTGCATGCACAATTGTGTAATTTTCTCAAATAACAAGATCTTCACCTACATCCTCACTCTAACAAAGAATCACACAGGACCTTCACCTACATCCTAACTCTAACAAAGAATCACACAGGACCTTCACCTACATCCTAACTCTAACAAAGAATCACACAGGACCTTCACCTACATCCTAACTCTAACAAAGAATCACACAGGACCTTCACCTACATCCTAACTCTAACAAAGAATCACACATGACCTTCACCTACATCCTAACTCTAACAAATAACCACACAGGACCTTCACCTACATCCTCACTCTAACAAATAATTATAACCTCACACGACCTTCACCTACATCCTCACTCTAAACAAATAATTATAACCACACACGACCTTCACCTACATCCTCACTCTAACAAATAATTATAACCACCCACGACCTTCACCTACATCCTCACTCTAAACAAATAATTATAACCACACACGACCTTCACCTACATCCTCACTCTAACAAATAATTATAACCACACACGACCTTCACCTACTGTACATCCTCACTCTAACAAAGAACCACACACGACCTTCACCTACATCCTCACTCTAAACAAATAATTATAACCACACACGACCTTCACCTACATCCTCACTCTAACAAATAATTATAACCACCCACGACCTTCACCTACATCCTCACTCTAAACAAATAATTATAACCACACACGACCTTCACCTACATCCTCACTCTAACAAATAATTATAACCACACACGACCTTCACCTACTGTACATCCTCACTCTAACAAAGAACCACACACGACCTTCACCTACATCCTCACTCTAACAAAGAACTACACAGAACCTTCACCAACATCCTCACTCTAACAAAGAACCCAATACGACCTCACCTACATCCTCACTCTAACAAAGAACCACACACGACCTTCACCTACAGGCTACATCCTCACTTAAACAAATAACCACAAACAATCTTCACCTACATCCTCATTCTAACAAATAACCACATAGAACCTTCACCTACATTCCAACTCTAACAAAGAACCACACACTACCTTCACCTACATCCTTACTCTAACAAAGAACCACACAACCTTCACCTACATCCTCACTCTAAACAAATAATTATAACCACACACGACCTTCACCTACATCCTCACACAACAAATAATTATAACCACACACGACCTTCACCTACTGTACATCCTCACTCTAACAAAGAACCACACACGACCTTCACCTACATCCTCACTCTAACAAATAATTATAACCACACACGACCTTCACCTACATCCTCACTCTAAACAAATAATTATAACCACACACGACCTTCACCTACATCCTCACTCTAACAAATAATTATAACCACACACGACCTTCACCTACTGTACATCCTCACTCTAACAAAGAACCACACACGACCTTCACCTACTGTACATCCTCACTCTAACAAAGAACCACACACGACCTTCACCTACATCCTCACTCTAACAAAGAACTACACAGAACCTTCACCAACATCCTCACTCTAACAAAGAACCCCATACGACCTTCACCTACATCCTCACTCTAACAAAGAACCACACACGACCTTCACCTACAGGCTACATCCTCACTTAAGCAAATAACCACACACAATCTTCACCTACATCCTCATTCTAACAAATAACCACATAGAACCTTCACCTACATCCTAACTCTAACAAAGAACCACACACGACCTTCACCTACATCCTCACTCTAACAGAGAACCACACACGAGCTTCACCTACATCCTTACTCTAACAAAGAACCACACAACCTTCACCTACATCCTCACTCTAACAAAGAATCCCACAGAACCTTCACCTTCATCCTCACTCTAACAAAGAATCCCACAGAACCTTCACCTTCATCCTCACTCTAACAAAGAATCCCACAGAACCTTCACCTACATCCTCACTCTAACAAAGAACCACATAGAACTTTCAACAACATCCTCACTCTAAGAAAGAACCACATAGAACCTTCAACAACATCCTCACTCTAAGAAAGAACCACATAGAACCTTCAACAACATCCTCACTCTAAGAAAGAACCACATAGAACCTTCAACAACATCCTCACTCTAAGAAAGACTTCAACGATATCCACAATCTACTGAAGTATCACAAAGTAGCTATTATAATATCTTTATTGTACCAACTGGACAAAAGACAGGGAAAATACCTTTTGGATTCCTGTATGACTGCTGGTTACCCCTGGAAATCAACGTGTTCCCTCTCGGTTCATGTAGCTTCCTGTGTCCCTTCAGAAGGACTCTGAGGAATGTCTTCTGACAGATATTGCATGATGTTTTGCTATGCAAAGCACTGAAGTGAGCATCCCGTTTAACTATTGATGTAAATTTTAATGCACACACTTCACACTTAAACTCGGCCTTCTTTAATTTCTTGTGCTGCATATAATGATTCCTCAAATGGAGCTTAGACCGGAGATGTCTTCCACACACCCTACATTTGTATTTTTGTTTACTGACAGTTTTATCAGTTTTTGACTCGAGTCTAAGCTTATGCGTTGACAAGGCTGTTTTCCCTGAAACACATTGTGGTTTCTTTGAATGTCTTGTCAATGTCGGATGCACGATTTTCTTGTGAGTTGATATTTGACTAGGAGTAAACTTTTCACCACAAATATCACAAGGTATTAGTAGCTTGTGTACGTTGTTTATATGCTTTTGCATATACTTCTCTGTCTTTAATACTTTGCCACAAACATCACATGGAAACACTGGCTTTGTCTTCAGACCGATAGAGGTTTCATCGGAAATTTGATGGGTTTTGTTACGGCTTTTCTTTTTACCAGGAGTTCCAGGTTCTTTAGGTGTATCAGAACCATCTTTGTGAACACGTGCATGGGTCTTTAAATTTAGAACTGTAAGAAACGGTTTGCCACAAACTTCACATGTATAGGGTCGGTCGTCATCCTTGTGAACCTCAAGATGAGTTCGAAAGCTTTCTGCAGTTTTGTAAATGTCTTCACATACACTACAAATAAAATCCTTTGACTTGCTCTCATGCGCATGGGCAAGTTTGTGGTTACCCATCAACTGCCGGTTCATTTGATGTCCACAAATATCACATGACTCTGAGGTATGATAAGCACGCAAGTGCCAGTCGAGAACAGTTTTTGTCTTAAAGGATCTTTCACAAAGTTCACATTTTGGAAAAACAGTTCTCAGATGAACTTTCATGTGGGATTGTAATTGGCTCCATTGTGAAAAGAAGCGACCACACTTGTCACAGCTGATGGACTTCTGATGAAACTTCATGTGTATTTCAAGGCCTTTGCTGTGTACAAATCTTTTTCCACACTTCTCACAGCTATATTTCTTGTCATCCACATTCACATGAACACGCATATGAATCTTTAGTCCATTACGTCCCAAAAATTGCTTGTCGCACACATCACATTTGTATTGCTTCTTGTTGATATGTTTAGCCCTATGATTTTGCAGTTCGCCTTTTGGCACTACTTGTCCGCATATGTCACAAAGTTTTTCAGTATGTACTAAGTCAATGTGGTTTTTCAGGGAAATTTCTCTCCTAAATGTTTTTCCGCAATGATCACATTTCTTCTCTACATTCTGAACATTCTGATGAATTCGTAAATGTAAATCCAAACTATCTTTTCGCGAAAATGTTTTACCACACAAATTACAAATCAGTACAGATTTGCCTTTCTGAACGCAATGACTCTCAAGGGGCTTAGACAAGTTTTTGTTAGAACTTCCCTTTTTATCAGAAACTTCAGAGTCTGGATGTTCATGTGGTTTAGAGCGCTCTCTGTGCGACCTCCATGTATGATCACGTACACTCTTAATTTCGAAAAATGCCTTTCCACAAACTTCACATGTATAGGGTCGGATATCATCCTTATGAATCTCAAGATGACTTCTAAAGTTTTCTGCTGTTTTGTAACTTTCTTCACATACACTACAAATGAAATCCTGTGAATTATTCTCGTGTTCATGAGCAAGTTTGTGGTTACCCATCAACTGCCGGTTCATTTGAAGTCCACAAATATCACAAGTTTCATCACTATGATAAGTGCGTTGGTGCCTTTGTAGAACAATTTTTGTTTTAAAGGATTTATCACAAAGTTCACATTTCGGAAAAACAGTTCTCTGATGAATTTTCATGTGACACTGCAAATTTTTCCAATCTGAAAAACAGCGACCACATTTGTTACAGCATATGGACTGCTGATGAAACTTCATGTGCTTTTTGAGGCTTGTGTTGTATACAAATCTTTTCCCACATTTCTCACAGCTATACTTTTTGCCATTCACATGGTCATTCATATGTTTTTTAATCATCTTCAGACCCGAAAATTGTTTACCACATACGTCACATTGATATAGTTTTTTGTTTATATGTTCAGCTCTGTGATGCAACAGTTTACCTTTAGTCAATATTTTACCACAAACCTCACAAGGTTTTTCTTTATGTTCCAAGTCAATGTGGTTTAGCAGAGCAATTTCGCTCTTAAATGTTTTTTCGCATTTATCACATTTCTTTACTTCACATTGATGGGTCTGTATATGTGATTGCAGACAATGTTTTGCTGAAAATATTTTTCCACACAAATCACATTGGAACATTAGCTTCGTCTTTTGAACAAAGGAATTTTCCCGAGATTCCGAAATGTCCTTGTTCCTGTTATCATTTTCATTGAAAGATTCAGATGCTTGATGTGTATATGTACTATTTCTGTGCAAATGTGCATGCCCCCTAACACTCTTAACAGCAATGAAGCTTTTCCCACATAATTCACATGAGTACGGACGGTCGTCGTCCTTGTGAATCTCCAAATGAGTTCGGAAGCTTTCTGCTGTTTTAAACCAGTCTTCACATATACTACAAACGAAATCCCAGGAATTACTCTCGTACTCATGAGCAAGTTTGTGCATACCTCTCAATTGTCGGTTGAGTTGAAGTCCACAAATATCACACGACTCCTTGCTATGAAAAGTATGTATGTGCCTTTGAAGAACAACTTTTGTTTTAAAGGATTTGTTGCAGATTTCACATTTTGGAAAAACAGTTCTCAGATGAACTTTCATGTGGGATTGTAATTCGCTCCATCGTGAAAAGCAGCGACCACACGTGTCACAGCTTATGGACTTCTGATGAAACCTCATGTGCATTTCAAGGCCTCTGTTGTGTACAAATCTTTTTCCACACATCTCGCAGCTTTTCTTGTCATCCACATTCACATGAACACGCATGTGAATCTTTAGTCCATTATGTCTAGAAAATTGTTTGTCGCACACATCACATTTGAATTTCTTCTTGGTGATATGTTCAGCCCTGTGACGTTTCAGTTCACCTTTCGGCATTTTTTGTCCACATATATCACACAGTTTTTCATTATGTACCAAGTCTATGTGGTTTTTCAGGGAAATTTCACTCTTAAATGGAATCCCGCACTGATCACATTTCTTCTCGACATTCTGATCATTCTGATGGATTCCTAAATGTCTTTCCAAATTATATTTTCTTGAAAATATTTTACCACAAAAATCACAAATCAGCTGCAGTTTAGACTTGCCTTTCTGAACTAAATCGTTCTCCAAAGGTTCAACCAAGTGTTGTTTGGTGCTTCTACTTTTATCGGAAACTTCTGAATCTTGATGTGTATCTGTACAATCTCTGTGCAAATCTGAATGCTGATGTATAATCTTAATTTTGATAAATGTTTTCCCACAAACTTCACAAACATAGGGTCGGTCGTCGTCCTTGTGAATCTCAAGATGAGTTCTGAAGCTTTCTGCAGTTTTGTAAATGTCTCCACATACACTACAAATGAAATCCTTTGACTTGCTTTCATGCGCATGGGCAAGTTTGTGGTTACCCATCAACTGCCGGTTCATTTGCAGTCCACAAATATCACACGACTCCTTGCTATGAAAATTATGTATGTGCTTTTGAAGAACAACTTTTGTTTTAAAGGATCTATCACAAAGTTCACATTTCGGAAAAACAGTTCTCAGGTGAACTTTCATGTGGGATTGTAATTCGCTCCATCGTGAAAAGCAGTGACCACACCTATCACAGCTTATGGACTTCTGATGAAACCTCATGTGCATTTCAAGGCCTGTGTTGTGTACAAATCTTTTTCCACATTTTTCGCAGCTATATTTCTTGTCATCCACATTCACATGAACACGCATATGAATCTTTAGTCCATTATGTCTAGAAAATTGTTTGTCGCACACATCACATTTGAATTGCTTCTTGGTGATATGTTCAGCCCTGTGACGTTTCAGTTCACCTTTCGGCATTTTTTGTCCACATATATCACAAATTTTTTCACTATGTACCAAGTCCATGTGGTTTTTCAGGGAAATGTCTCTTTTAAATGGAATTCCGCATTGATCACATTTCTTCTCGACATTCTGAACAGTCTGATGGATTCGTAAATGACTTTCCAAATTATCTTTTCTTGAAAATATTTTACCACAAAAATCACAAATCAGCTGCAGTTTAGACTTGCGCTTCTGAACTAAATTATTCTCCAGAGGTTCAACCAAGTTTTTTTTGGTGCTTCTACTTTTATCGGAAACTTCTGAATTGTGATGTGTATCTGTACGATCTCTGTGCAAACTTGAATGATCACGTACACCCTTAATTGTGATAAATGCTTTCCCACAAACTTCACATGGATAGGGTCGGTCGTTGTCCTTGTGAATCTCAAGATGAGTTCGAAAGCTTTCTGCAGTTTTGTAAATGTCTTCACATACACTACAAATGAAATCCTTTGACTTGCTCTCATGCGCATGGGCAAGTCTGTGGTTACCCATCAATTTTCGGTTCATTTGTAGTCCACAAATATCACACGTTTCATCACTATGATAAGTGCGTATGTGCCTTTGTAGAACAACTTTTGTTTTAAAGGATTTGTCACAAAGTTCACATTTCGGAAAAACAGTTCTCAGGTGAACTTTCATGTGGGATTGTAATTCGCTCCATCGTGAAAAGCAGCGACCACACCTGTCACAGCTTATGGACTTCTGATGAAACCTCATGTGCATTTCAAGGCCTGTGTTGTGTACAAATCTTTTTCCACACTTCTCGCAGCTATATTTCTTGTCATCCACATTCACATGAACACGCATATGAACCTTTAGTCCATTATGTCTAGAAAATTGTTTGTTGCACACATCACATTTGAATTGCTTCTTGGTGATATGTTCAGCCCTGTGACGTTTCAGTTCACCTTTCGGCATTTTTTGTCCACATATATCACAAATTTTTTCACTATGTACCAAGTCCATGTGGTTTTCAAGGGAAATTTCTCTTTTAAATGGAATCCCGCATTGATTACATTTCTTCTCGACATTCTGATGGATTCGTAAATGACTTTTCAAATGATCTTTTCTTGAAAATGTTTTACCACAAAAATCACAAAACAGCTGCAGTTTAGACTTGCCTTTCTGAACTAAATTATTCTCCAGAGGTTCAACCAAGTTTTTTTTGGTGCTTCTACTTTTATCGGAAACTTCTGAATCTTGATGTGTATCTGAACAATCTCTGTGCAAACTTGAATGATCACGTACACCCTTAATTGTGATAAATGCTTTCCCACAAACTTCACATATAAAGGGTCGGTCGTTGTCCTTGTGAACCACAAGATGAGTTCTGAAGCTTTCTGCAGTTTTGTAAATGTCTTCACATACACTACAAATGAAATCCTTTGACTTGCTCTCATGCGCATGGGCTAGTTTGTGGTTACCCATCAACTGTCGGTTCATATGTAATCCACAAATATCACACGACTCCTTGCTATGAAAAGTACGTATGTGCCTTTGAAGAACAACTTTTGTTTTAAAGGATTTGTTGCAAAGTTCACATTTCGGAAAAACAGTTCTCAGGTGAATTTTCATATGCGATTGTAATATGCTCCTTCGAGAAAAGAAGCGACCACATGTGTCACAGCTGATTGACTGCTGATGAAACCTCATGTGCATTTCAAGGCCTTTGCTGTGTACAAATCTTTTTCCACACTTCTCACAGCTATATTTCTTGTCATCCACATGCACATGAATACGCATATGAATCTTAAGTCCATTAAGTCCAGAAAATTGTTTGCCGCATACATCACAATTAAAGTTTAGTTTTTTGTTGATATGTTCTACCCTGTCGTGTTTACCCAAATCCTCACCAACTTTCATCTGACGAACTTTGTCAATATGTCTTTTTAAGCTTTCTTCTGTTTCAAATGTTTCTTTACCTTGAATACATTTCTTCTCTTCATGTTGATGTTTTTCCAAATGTCGATTTAACTTCAATTTAGTAGAGAAAAATTCACCACACAAATTACAGTTGATCTCTGATTTCGTTTTTTCACCAAATGAATCTCCATTTAGGTCAGACATTTGTAAGTTTGTATGACCGCTTCCGTTCCTGATTGAGGAGTCTTGATGTCCACGTGTGTCCGCACCATCTCTGTGTGTCTTATGAGCACTTTCGACATGCATTTCGAGAGCTATTCCAGTATCAAATGTCTTCTGACATTGTTCACATTCAATGCATTCTGTTTTATGACTTTCGTAATGGGTTTCCAACACGAGTTGGGACGAGAAAGTTTCATCACACAGTTCGCATCCATACACAAAGGAGGTGTTATTATTATGCAAAGTACTTTCACCATCATTTTGGCTTTCATTGCTCTTAGAAGAAGTATCAGAGCTCCGATTTGTATTTAAGGGATGGTCCTGGTGCGACAACATATGAAACCCCATCCTAGAAATTACAGCAAATGATTGCCCACATATTTCACAAGTGTAAGGCTTGGCAACATTCTTATGACGCTCAAGATGCGATAGAAAACTGTCAACTGTTTTGTAAACTTCCCCACATGTATCACAACGGAAGTCACGTGACTTTTCTTCATGTTCATGAGCGAGTGTATGGTATTTAAACCTTTGAGTCCCGGAAACTTGTCGTCCACAAATATCACATGACTTCACAGAATGCAAAATGTCCATATGTGAATGGAAATTGTTTTTGGTTTTGAATGTCTTTTCGCAAAATGCACATTCAAATGTGTTCCTGTTGTGTGTTTTCATGTGGGTCTGTAATTGACTCTTTCTGAAGAAACATCTTTCACAAAAGCTACACTGAAATGATTCTTTATGAATCTTCATGTGTTTTCTAAGTTCAGTGATTTTTGTGAACAGGTTGCCACAAATATTGCAGTTTAAGTTCCCGTTTTCTTCTTCCAAAACTTCAACATGTTGGGTAGCTGAAAAATCTTCCTCAAGCTCATCTTTTTTCAGAGAAACAATTTTTTCATCAAAACACCTTGGCTCAATGGTCTGTAGTCCAAAATATGTGCGTTGTAAAATGTTGGTGTCTTCATTGAAGTTGTCTGCAACTCCTTCGGGTTCAATGAAACTTTCCCCATCAAGTGGTTCTGATTTTACAACAGAATCGCTTTGGTAATGTGTACCGTAGGAATTGTTCATTTGTTCATCTAATTGTTTGGTGCTGACATTTTCTGCAATGCTGATACCAGTGGGTGCTGCCATTGCAATTTTGGGAATCACAGATGTTAGAATCACTAGGGTTCAAATTATCAAGGTCTTTTTCCAGGAGAATACACTTAGTATATCTGTATGTACATGTTTGGATCAAAGAATTTTGCGAATAAGCCTCAGCCAGGCCAGTCCAACCAATCACAAGCCTTTATACAATCCTTACTAGCGTGGTATTTCAAAGCCATCAATGAATTATTATCACAGTCATTTTCAGTTTCAAAGTCCTCAACAGTCATAATCCATCATCCGTAAACATTCTTCATTTCTTTCCGTAAACATTCTTCATTTCTTCAGTCTGAAATAAAAATAAAAGACATCAAAGTATGATTACAAGCAAATTTGTTTAATTCATATCCTCGCATTAAAGACATGTTTTAGATGATAAAGAAATGTAATTGAATGTTGAGAGCAACTAAAAACAGGATATGAAAGTATGGGGGATTAAATGCAGACAAAACAGAACATTTACTTACCGGCAGATATTCAGTTTGTCTTAAAGTGGGTCAGGATTAATTATGATTTGAAATTCAACAGTCTAAAAATGTTGAAGGTGATCTATTTACAAAATTAAATTTGATTGGCCAATGTGTCACCTTTGAAAAATTACATCATTTGGGCAACGTTCTCATTTGCTCAATACCCAGGTATTCAGATTTAACTGACTGACATTTAAAGGCCCAATATACGTAACTTTCGGCAAAACTAGAAGCGAAAATCAAGCCTAATAACTTATTATATTTATAAATTTAGTTAAGATTAGCTGATATCAGCAATATTCAAGATGAATTCCTACGCAGTTACCGGTACAGCAGTAGTTGAAACTTGGTATTTGTAAACATGCGTCCATTTTGAACCGTCTTCTACTTTTGGTTTGTTGTTGAAGTTGGCCACACCTGAATTATTTATTTAGTCCTTTGGATTTTTCTGTCAAGAGTTTCTTGTAACTTAATGCTCATGTTTACTTCGTGTTAGGCTTATTTTTGCATGGTTATTAACTGGATTTTTTGTCAGAATTTTTCAGAATCACAAAAAAATTCCTGAAGTTACGTATATTGGGCCTTTAAGGAATGAAATGCATCTTTTCAACATTCATTAGGTTATAACAAAATTGGCTTCTGGACATATTCAATAAATTGCGTGAGTTAAATATGTCCAGAAAGCCAATATATCATTGTATATCTTCTTGCAATAATATCACTGACCAGATATCAAAACCCTCGGCCTTTTGATCATTGAACGAATTTGTTTGAAGATTATCATAATATCTGACCCAGTGACCTTGATCAATGATCATTCTTTTGAACAACATTTGTAGTCTTTCATTCTGACATGATACAGTACCCTGGGCCTTTTAGTTATTAAGAAGTGGTTTGAAGAATTTACCTGATTTTACTTTTGTGACCTTGAAAGTGAAGTGGACAACCAGGGCAAGGTCATTCATTTGAACAAACTTGGTAGCCCTTCATCCCAGCATGCTGATCATGATGGCCTAATATCAATAACCTGGGCCTTTTGGTTATTGAAAAGAAGTTGTTTAAAGATTTTGAGACATTTGACCTCAGTGATCTTGAAATATGGTCAACGACTTTTCTTTGAACTTTGGTAGTCCTTTATCCCTAAATATAAGTACCAAGGGCCTTTTGGTAAGTGGGTTAGTGAGAAGAAGTTATTCGAGTTACAAAAAAGATAATTTGAGTACAGAATCTATGCTTGAGCAATATATATGAAAACAATTCATGAATACGGGCCCAGGACTCTATCTAAGTCCAAACATTTACTACATGATTGGAACCAGAAAAGGGACAAACTGATAATTTTCTAGTAAATGTTGAAAACTGGTCTTTTCTTACCAGTATTTCAGTTTTTAACCTACCTACACAATGTCAATGTGAACTGAGCCGAGACAAAACATGAACAACTTCTAGGCAACTGCAGTCAAGGGGGAGACAATCCACTACTGTGTTACTCTGGCACCAGAATTCCTTACCTGAAAATACAAATACTGCATAAATATAAAGATATATAAAATATATAGCTTATATATGTATAATGTCTAAACAAAGACTTTTAAATTAATTAAAATATAATAATTACGTTTTTTTTTGTCACACTCGGTTGACAGAAGGATGCACTTTCCACGATTACAGTCATCAATAAACAGAATGTACATATACGTTCCTAACACATCTCAGATTCTGAACAAGATGCCAAAAGGGCCTGTATTGCTCTGAATTAATGCATTTTATCAGAGTGGACATATTTGGACAATAATGACATCTTTTCATTCCTTTAGAATATCTTAAAAAATTTACCAAATTTCGGGCAGGCGAGCTCAAAAACAAACACCTTAACACTCATTTAATTTGGTTTAAGCCAGAAAACATGAATTTAATCCACTAGGAATATTACAGTCATCAATATACTTGTCTACTTGACTCAACTGAAACACTGCAATGTATGATTTGAGTACCATCAACGTGGTTTTCAATGAGAATTAATGATAAATACAGTATTTTATCAATTAATAGCGATAAGGGTCAGTAATCTAATTGCTGATGATTATCCGGATGATCGTTGAAGCCCTTACCAAAACATTCTGGTAGTAAATTATAGAAAAAACAAGAGCACCGCGAGCGGAGGCATGATACGCCTGTCGTACCGTATTGGAAGTATAATGGTATGGAAACACAAAAAAAGTTATGACATTTTCTTCATAATGTCCCAAATTGCATCAAATACAAAGTTCCAAAGGGCCATAACTCTAGTAAATATTGTCAAATCAAACTGTCATTCAGGAAAACACAACTTCATGTCATGATGATTAAGCCTAGCAAGTTTGAAAGATATCATTTGAAAACTGTAGGAGAAGATGTCCGGACAAAACAACAGTTTACGACAGAATTGCATTTTCTACATGTGCCTTTATCCAACTATGAAATGCTGTTACGCGAAAAGTTGAAATAACTCAACAAAACCCGTAATTTATGTTAAATATTATAGCTTTTCGAAGTACCACACCAAATTTTAGAGGAATTGAAGAAAACACAAAAATGTTCTGACGTTTTCTACATAATGCCCGAAACTGCATCCCAAAGGGCCATAACTCTTGTAAATATTGTCGATTCAAACTGTCATTCATGAAAACACAACTTCATATCATGATGGTGAAGCCTAGCAAGTTTGAAAGAAATTGGTTGAAAACTGTAGGAGAAAATCTCTGGACAAATAAAAGTTTACGACGGACAACTCCATACCATAATATGTCACGTCATTTTTGACGGGCGTATAATAACAGACCCGGATTAGAAATATGTCAATATCTGTAGAGTTGGGACAGGGTAACATTCTTGTTCAAAACTGTGAACATGTGGCTTAGAGTGTTCACCTCTGCAAACAGACACACTGTATGTGACGCGCCGTAAGCTTCATTCTTTCATACTTGTGCATCTAAATTAGTGCCAGAAAGGGTAACTGGACAGCTGGTTCACGGTTCAGTTTTCATAACATGTGTTAATTATCTGGTTAGCATTTGAAATATCTGATAATTGTCGTCGGTGTCCTGTACAGAAAAGCTCCCCAACCCCTTCTTCTCCCCTGTTCAAATCTCGCTATCAACATCATATCTCATTGACTATAAGTGTACACATGTACTCTTGAAGAACAACTACCAGATTTGTTACTTTTTATGTACATTGTAGCAGCCACAAATTATCAAATACTTCAACATTGTTATACTTTTCAGTTTTCATAATCTAAGCGAGTTCATCTCGATCAAAAGCTAGACTAGCTGTGTCCTGCAAGTGTTTGTTTTACACACTGGTTGCTCGATCTCTCCAAGCATATAAGTGAGCGAGATTTGTTCTGTCAGTCATGTACCGGAAATTGTAAATGTACATGCGCAAGTAGGATGCGCATTAGAAATGCATAAAGACAGCCAGTACACTATTACATTTGTTGACATTTTTTTTGTAAGTTTTATAGTTATTTTACAGGAAGTACACAGCAAACTTGAATGAAATTATAATTACTAGGCTAGCAATATCTGTCTCAGTATGAAGTTTATTGCTTCATATGATGGAACAATATGTGAACCAGTGGGTTATTAAGTACAGTACTACGATAATGTGTACATCCTCCAGCAGAGTTCAACAGTATATTCATAATACTCCACATGCGACATCGCTGATTATTAACATTAAACTCTGTCAATTTTTCAAATATCAAGTTGAAATTTGACTTATTGGGGGTGCATTAATTTTTTTTTCCATATTAACAACATATCTTCTGATGTCACCTACATAATCTAGTAATTTTAAAGATTTTGTCTGGCAATGCTAGGCAATGCTTGTATACATATTATAGATCTTACTCTTTAGTCAGACCACCATTAAAGGAAGTGACATTAGTTTTTTGCCAAACAGCTGTTGGAAACTGGTGTATTTCAATTGTTTTCATTTCGACACATGCTTTTTTCGGTACCCCGTCGTTTTGATACTTACAGAATTTGTTTTGGTTCTTATGAATGTTAAAAAAACAAAAGTAAACTTACTCTTTTAATTAATATAATCAAAAACAAATCAAAATACTGAAGTACACAAACAAAGGTATCAAAATGACGTACAAGAAGTGCATGCCGAAGCAACTTTTATATGAAGGAAAACAACTTTTATATCACAGGGGCACGCAAAGACTTTTATATTGATAGTGCTTGACTTACAGTCGCTGCACAGGGACACGTTACAATAGTATTGTATGTATAAAATATAGGGGGGGGGGGGGGGTTCTTCGATATAAACATACGTGTTATGTTTCTGCTTCTGCTTCTGCCTGGTAATTGCCTCCTTCAACTACATAGCTGAAGATTATGCAATGGTTGGGTAGTGCACATGGAGCATGGTTCAATGCGGGATTAAAAATCGGTTAAAAACAGGATAAAAACATGGTAGCAGGATTATAGTTTGGATACACTAGCCTTGAAGGCAGCCAGTGTATCTGCCTGGATGATATCTGGCGCCAGGGCATTCCAGTCTCTCACCGTCCTGGGAAAGAATGATATCTTCCGGTCCGGGCATGGATTCTGCATGTGAGGAGCTGGAAAGACTTGGTGTGTGCGAATCTTCCGAGTCTGCGAGGTGGTAGCAGTTTTCCTCCTTTCTTGATTGCACCTAGGCCTCAGTCAATCCTGTATAGCATGCATAGTCTGGCATCCTGACGGCGTTTATGTAGAGACCTCCAGTCCAGTTTTGAGAGCATAACGGATACACTAGATGTTTTGCGGTAGTCACAGGTGACAAATCGTGCAGCTCGTCTTTGTGTCTGTTCGATCATGTTGATGTTTTCTTTGGTGTAGGGTTCCCATACAGTACAGGCATATTTCAGCAGGGGTCTTACAAGCGTGAAGTATGCCAACGTCTTGATCTTTGTGGACAGGATTTGTAGGTTTCGCCACAGGAAGCCTAGTGTCCTGTTTGCCTTACCGATGATCTGGATGTGAGCATCCCATTTCAGGGGGTTTGAAATGGTTACACCAAGGTACACTGCTGACTCGACTTTCTGCAGGCTTTGGCTGCGGAGGTGGTAGTCTGTCTTGATTGGAGTCTTCTTGTTGGTTATCCTCAAAACATTGCACTTGTCAGGATGAAATTTCATGCACCAGTCGACCTCCCAACGTCCCAATTTGTCCAGATCCTCCTGGAGAGTTCTGCCACTGTCTTCTGAGGTAATGGTGAGGTATGCGATGGTATCATCCACGAATAGGCATACAGTAGATGCTACATGTAGCTTCTTGTGTAGGTCGTTGATATAGAAGAGGAAGAGGCTGGGTTCTAGGACGGATCCTTGAGGGACTCCGGAGTCATCGCTCACTGGTGTTGACCTCTCCCCCTCTATGACAACTGACTGTGATCAATTCGACAACCAACTGTCCTTGCGCTTATGTTTGATAATTATAAAGGTCCAAAATTTCTTGAATCCCTTAAAGAAGGCGTCTTTGTCATTCGGAGAGACTATATCTTCGACGTACTTCCAATATGCCCGTCTTTGTTCCCTTTGAATGGTACGCTTCAGCTTCCTATATTGTTGGGTAGTAGGGGGATCTCTCGATTTCTTCATCTGTTTGTATACGTCTCTGTTTACGGATCTTTTTCCTCAGGTCCGGGGGTGATCCAAGGGTGGCGATTTTGTTTCTTAGTCATTTTGTGAGGTACATTTGTATGTGGTCAGTGATGCCTTTGGCGATAGCATTCTTGAAGACGATCCACATGTCATTAGCCGAAACATTAGTGTTTGTCAACATATCCTCAAATATATGAAGAATATATTATATGTTTATATCGACCCCCATATATTTAATAGATATTTATTACATTTTTGCCAGTGAAATATAGAAAATTATCAAACTGATAAAACTTATATTTTCACTGCAGTGATGAGCAGTGTAAATATAAGATTTTGCCGTGAAAATATAAGGCTTTTTCAGTGTAATGTGAAAAAGTGACCCCACAATAAAATACCACCCAGGTCATTATTCTACATTGCAAAAGTTACCCAGGGTCATTATTTAACAGTAGAAATCGTACAAGGCCATCTGTAGAAAAATGACCCCATTCGATTTTCCGTAATTTGTCCCATGAAAAAGTGACCCGTCGTAGCTTTCAACGGTGGGTAGTTTTCAACTGGGTCATTTTTTTCACGTAACACCGAAACTTTTGTATGAGTTGTTCCCCTTGATCGGATCTTGGAGGCTCGCCATTGTTGTCGTCTGCTAGAACTTGTCTCTTGGGGAAAGATGGTCTTGACGAAATGGCATCAACATGTACATATTGATAGGAACTGCTGCAGGATTAAATATGAAATGAATTGAAAGATGAGAATGGTTCAACTTTTCCGATCAGCTTATCCCAAATGCAATCAGCTGTGTACTGGACCTGATCCGTTAAGATTTCGACGGATTACAGCAGACTTATATAATTAGCTCCTTTGCAGTACTTAGGCAAGTAGACCAAGAAAAAAATAATGAAAGTATCTTAAGTAGTCCTCTTTCGAAATGTAATAAAAAGAAAATTCAATGGTTTGCCGTTTAATATCAAATATATTTCACGAGTATGGCAGATTTTTTTTTATATTTTCACTCGTGCTATGCACTCGTGAAAATATAAAATAATCTGCCATACTCGTGAAATATATTCGATATTAAACGGCAAACCATTGAATATCCTCTATATATTAACGTGTCCCTGTGGTCGCTGGGTGTGTTTTATCCCAGTATTGGGATATAACACACCCAGCGACTGTGAGTCAAACACTATCAATTACAATATAAAAGTTTGTGCGTGCCCCTGTGTACAGACGTCGACGAATACAGCATTATTGTAACATATATAATTTTAATTTTAAATGTGCTTAATAGCAATACATGTACAGCAGCCTTGTAATATTCTGTAACTTACTATTTCAAAAGAAAAAAAATCACATTCACAGTCATCTGGTCATGTCTACAATTGCAAGCACCTGTCTGCCTGCGGGGCAGCTGGTAAATAACTGATGCGGTTAATTAATTTGCAACCATGCATTTTTATAACAATTCTTATAAAAGTAAAACTATTTACAACGGCTTAGAGCGAAGACCTGAAACTTACACATATTCCGATGCCATCATCTCAGGTGTGGAAGGTATCACCGAGAAGTTATGATCACTGCAAAACAAAAAGGATAAACCTGTACCGGAAACCTGTAACACATTCTAATTTAACTACGGATGTTTACTACGGATGGCGCGAATGGTGGTAAATATTCCGGAAATGTACAATTTCCCTGTTATGGACTCACACAACTAAATAATTTACTATATGTTATTACTAAGCTTTAGAGCTAATAACTTTAATATTTGAAGTTCAACACTAGTGACAACTGCCTGGATTCACAGATACATACATGGCAAAGACTTTAAATGACATTTTATCAGAAGTTTCGTGGCATATTAGCTCGCTACGGGCGTCTGCTTCGGACAACTGGAAATTTACATATCAAACCAGTGAAATGGGACGGGAACACCATCTGACTTTTGACCCCATATCAATCCGCCATCACATATCAAAATCTACCAAAAGTATACATTTTTGTAAAGTCAAATATTTATAGATTTCATTCAATGCAGAATATGTCAACAATTACCTATTTAGATTATTCAGAATCACTGTACTTAGCCGGAACAAATTTTCGGTAGGGACTACAATCGTATGAAACACTTCGTGATAGGCTGATTTAGTTGTGTGATTCCTTATAAAGTTCCGATTATACAGAGCAAGTGCTTTATTTTAACTAAACATTAAATAAAAGATCATGCTCAAAGTCAAAATATCCATAATAGTATTCATCCTTGTATATTAAATAAAAGAAGATAATCTGATCTTTTTTCCATGTCATATTATGGCGAAAAGAAAATTGTGTTTTATCATTTGGAAAAATCTTTTAAGAAATAAGAACTTTTCAAGAATTCAAAAAAGTATGATATGAGTGATAATTCATAAGCATGATCCGAATTTAATTCTTTCTGTGTAAAATTACTTATATTGTGAACGATAAACTTCTGTTAAACGCCCAATATACATGTACGTAACTTCAGGAAATTTTTGATGATTCTGAAAAATTCTGAAAAAACCCAGTTAATAACCATGCAAAAATAAGCCTAAAACGAGGTAAACCTGGGCGTTGACTAACAAGAAACTCCCGACAGAAAAATTCAAAGAATTGAAAATAATTCAGGTAGGAATTGCATTGTTTTACATACAACTCTGTTCTAAATTATATACATGTAGGAGAGGGGAAACGTATACGTACAAGACCGTGGTATTCGAACCCCACTCAGACCAGCTGAACTAAGCCCCACTTTCCTTGCACTGGTTCCGACACCATATATAGACCTTTTGACAGACATCGATCTATAGGCTTATATATCTACATGTACATGTACCTATCTGTAAAAATGTCAAAGTCTGGTTTTAGGACCAGAAAAAACTCGGACTAACCTGAACTGCACACAGATGCTCCACAACTAAAGCTGGAGGTCTCGGGTTTGAATCCTGGGGATAAGGTTGGTTGTACCGTGGAATTCTAAGTCCGGGGTCGTACATTTGGAACCCTATTCCGAGCGGTTACAACTATATAATACCGTCAGAGACGTATACGTATATGATATAACGCATATCTTCGTATCTGATACCGTATACAGTGAAAGCTTTAGGACTCACACAACTAAATAATTTACTATATGCTATAAGCTTTCGAGCTAATAACTTTAATATTTGAAGTTCAACACTTATGACAACTGCCTAGATTCACAGATACATACATGACAAAGGCTTCAAAGGGCATTTTATGAAGAATTTACTGACATTTTGCTCGCTTCAGGCGTCTGCTTCCGACAACTGGAAATTTACATGTCAAACCAGTGAAATGGGACGGAAACACCCTCTGGCTTTTGACCTCATATCAATCCACCATCACATATCAAAATCTACCAAAAGTATACATAAAATTAAATATCTATAGATTTCATTCAATGCAGAATATGTCAACAATTACCTATTTAAATTACTCAGAATAACTGAACTTAGCCGGAACAAATTTTCGGTAGGGACTACAAACGTATATCCAACACCTCAAGACAGGCTGATTTAGTTGTATGAGTCCTTTATCTTTGCAGTACAAAAATAAATAATTATCTGTGCAGTACAAAATAAATAATTATCTGTGCAGTACAAAAATAAATAATTATCTGTGCAGTACAAAAATAAATAATTATCTCTGCAGTACAAAAATAAATAATTATCTGTGCAGTACGAAAATAAGTTATTATCTGTGCAGTACAAAAATAAATAAAGAGACGTACTGGGCTAATTAATTGTTTATCATAGTGGGTGATGGCAAAAAAAGCTGGGATTTTTTATGTTTTTTTTGTTATGGTCCTATTTCTAAACAACGTCTCAATAAATGAAAGTCTGTATTTTTTGTTACTGAAAAAAACCTGAAAAGTGTGTTATATGACCCTACAATTAATTGTAATTGATTTTTATAAAAAAAATAATCTGAAATAATCTAAAAAGTGTGAAATTACTCTCAAAATCGCAGTTAAAATAAAATACCATTAAGTTGTCAATAAGGATTCATTTGAGTAAAATAAAGTTTAAGTTTTAATATAAGATCAATAATTGTGTTTCTATTACACTGTGTTTTCTAAATATGTTTTACCTGCAAGTAAAATATCAACCTGTCCTGCTTTTTTATGTATTCTTTCATTTTTTCTAGACATCGTGCATACTTGTATGCTCCAATAAAGCTGAACAACGTGAGTTCACACGCATACACTAAGTTACAGCAGTAAATATATACAAATATATATATATAGAACCCCGACAACTGATAACAATAACCCAATGACCTAGATACATTGTATCCGAGAAGATGGAGACGCCAGGTACGTAAAAGATTTGCACAGGTAAACATCTACGTTTACTTACCTACACGGTGACACTGAACTAAGAAATACGGATCAGAAACAATTTTCGCCGATCACGCGAGCATTTGAAAAGCAATGTTACATTCATGCCTATATCATGCATATATACATGTACAAACTGACGTTCACGTACCAACTAATAGTGTAGGAGTGTGTATAAATGTGTACAGTACATTGTATGCGTGCACATACACGAGAGAACCATATGTTACTCTTTGCATATACATGTATGTCATAATGAAATGTCTGTATCAGTCAGGGAAATCGGAACATATTCATAAGAAATCAAAACAGTCTCTGCAGACAAACTCATTCGACAGTTTCCGGCGCTTGAATTATAACTTCCTCAATAAGATAATTTCCGTAAGCTCTACCCGAGAATGCGTATGTGTGTGGTGGGAGGCGGGGGGGGGGGGGGGGGGGGGGGGGGCTAACCCCTTCAACCTCAGTATACTGGATATTTCACAAATATAGTGTTCACCATCCTCATGCGTGATGCGTTTTGTTTGCTTTTGTTCTTCCTTGCTTTAATTTTTCAAACTGTTAGCCTTTGGTGTTTTGTCTACTATAGACATCATATGTACTTTGTCTGTTACATGTGCATCCCTCATGTGTTTTTTAAACTATAGACCTCATGTGTTTTGCTTACTTAAACCTTGTGTGTTTTGTCTGCTAAAGAACTCATGTGTTTTGTCTACTATAGACCTCGTGTGTTTTGTCTGCTAAAGAACTCGTGTGTTTTGTCTGCTATAGACCTTGTGTGTTTTGTCTACTATAGACCTTGTGTGTTTTGTCTGCTATAGACCTTGCGTGTTTTATCAACTATAGACCTTGTGTGTTTTGTCTACTATAGAACTCGTGTGTTTTGTCTGCTAAAGAACTCGTGTGTTTTGTCTACTATAGAACTTGTGTGTTTTATCTACTATAGAACTCGTGTGTTTTGTCTACTATAGAAC
The DNA here is from genome assembly GCA_947623455.1 of Mimachlamys varia. NCBI lineage: Eukaryota > Metazoa > Mollusca > Bivalvia > Pectinida > Pectinidae > Mimachlamys > Mimachlamys varia. The sequence continues at coordinate 21,461,120 of OX392534.1, forward strand.
TCGTGTGTTTTGTCTACTATAGAACTCGTGTGTTTTGTCTACCACAGAACTCGTGTGTTTTGTCTACTATAGAACTCGTGTGTTTTGTCTACTATAGAACTCGTGTGTTTTATCTACTATAGAACTCGTGTGTTTTGTCTACTATAGAACTCGTGTGTTTTGTCTACTATAGAACTCGTGTGTTTTGTCTACCATAGAACTCGTGTGTTTTGTCTACTATAGAACTCGTGTGTTTTGTCTACCATAGAACTCGTGTGTTTTGTCTACTATAGAACTCGTGTGTTTTGTCTACCATAGAACTCGTGTGTTTTGTCTTCTATAGAACTCGTGTGTTTTGTCTACTATAGAACTCGTGTGTTTTGTCTACTATAGAACTCGTGTGTTTTGTCTACTATAGAACTCGTGTGTTTTGTCTACTATAGACCTTGTTTGTTTTGTCTACTATAGACTTTGCGTGTTTTATCAACTATAGACCTTGTGTGTTTTGTCTACTATAGAACTCGTGTGTTTTGTCTACTATAGAACTCGTGTGTTTTGTCTACTATAGAACTCGTGTGTTTTGTCTACTATAGACCTTGTGTGTTTTGTCTACTATAGACTTTGTGTGTTTTTTCTACTATAGACCTTGTCTGTTTTGTCTACTATAGACCTTGTGTGTTTTGTCTACTATAGACCTTGGGTGTTTTGTCTACTATAGAACTCGTGTGTTTTGTCTACTATAGACCTTGTGTGTTTTGTCTACTATAGACTTTGTGTGTTTTTTCTACTATAGACCTTGTGTGTTTTGTCTACTATAGACCTTGGGTGTTTTGTCTGCTATAGAACTCGTGTGTTTTGTCTGCTAAAGACCTTGTGTGTTTTGTCTGCTATAGACCTTGTGTGCTTTATCTGCTATAGACCTTGTGTGTTTTGTCTGCTATAGAACTCGTGTGTTTTGTCTGCTATAGACCTTGTGTGTTTTATCTACTATAGACCTTGTGTGTTTTATCTACTATAGACCTTGTGTGGTTTGTCTGCTACAGAACTCGTGTGTTTTGTCTGCTATAGACCTTGTGTGTTTTATCTACTATAGACCTTGTGTGTTTTATCTACTATAGACCTCGTGTGTTTGTCTGCTATATACCTCGTGTGTTTGTCTGCTATAGACCTCGAGTATTTTTGTCTGCTATAGACCTCGTGTGTTTGTCTGCTATTGACCTCATGTGTTTGTCTGCTATAAACCTCGTGTGTTTGTCTGCTACAGACCTCGTGTGTTTGTCTACTATAGACCTCGTGTGTTTGTCTGCTATAGACCTCATGTGTTTTGTCTACTACAGACTCATGTGTTTTGTCTACTACATACCTCATGTGTTTGTCTACTGTACACCTACTGTATGTTATCTACTGTAGACCTACTGTATGTTATAGACTGTATACCTACTGTATGTTATCTAATGTAGACCTAATGTATGGTATCTACTGTAGACCTACTGTGTGTTATCTACTGTAGACCTACTGTAAGATATCTACTGTAGACCTACTGTAAGTTATCTACTGTAGACCTTATATATGTCATTTGCTGTAGACCTATTGTATGTTATCTACTATAGACCTATTGTATGTTATTTATTATAGACCGACGGTATGTTATCTACTATAGACTTACTGTATATAATCTGTTGTAGACCTTCTGTATGTTATCTACTGTAGACCTACTTTATGTTATTTACTATAGACCTACTGTATGTTATCTACTATAGACCTACTGTATGTTATCTACTGTAGACCTACTGTATGTTATCTACTGTAGACCTACTGTATGTTATCTACTGTAGACCTACTGTATGTTATCTACTGTAGACCTACTGTATGTTATCTACTGTAGACCTACTGTATGTTATCTACTGTAGACCTACTGTATGTTATCTAATGTAGACCTAATGTATGGTATCTACTGTAGACCTACTGTATGTTATCTACTGTAGACCTATTGTATGTTATCTACTGTAGACCTACTGTATGTTATCTACTGTAGACCTACTGTATGTTATCTACTGTAGACCTACTGTATGTTATCTACTGTAGACCTACTGTATGTTATCTACTATAGACCTACTGTGTGTTATCTACTTTAAACCTACTGTATGTTATCTACTGTAGACCTACTGTATGTTATCTACTTTAAACCTACTGTATGTTATCTGCTGTAGACCTACTGTATGTGATCTACTGTAGACCTACTGTATGTTATCTACTGTAGACCTACTGTATGTCATCTACTGTAGACCTACTGTATGTTATCTACTTTAAACCTACTGTATGTTATCTTCTTTAGACCTACTGTATGCTATCTACTGTAGACCTACTGTATGTCATCTACTGTAGACCTACTGTATGCTATCTACTGTAGACCTACTGTATGTTATCTGCTGTAGACCTACTGTATGTCATCTACTGTAGACCTACTGTGTGTTATCTACTTTAAACCTACTGTATGTTATCTTCTTTAGACCGACTACATGTTATCTACTGTAGACCTACTGTATGCTATCTACTGTAGACCTACTGTATGTCATCTACTGTAGACCTACTGTGTGTTATCTACTTTAAACCTACTGTATGTTATCTTCTTTAGACCGACTACATGTTATCTGCTGTAGACCTGCTGTATGTTATCTACTGTAGACCTACTGTATGTTATCTACTGTAGACCTACTGTATGTTATCTACTGTAGACCTACTGTATGTTATCTACTATTGACCTACTGTGTGTTATCTACTGTAGACCTACTATATTTTATCTACTGTAGACCTACTATATGTTATCTACGTACCATATACCTACTATATGTTATCTACTATAGACCTACTGTATGTTATCTACTATAGACCTACTGTATGTTATCTACTATTGACCTACTGTGTGTTATCTACTTTAAACCTACTGTATGTTATCTACTGTAGACCTGCTACATTCCCCGGCTGTTTTACAACCGTCACCAGAGGAGATACACGCGCTATCCGAGGACCTCAACCTTAAGTGTACAGCTGAAGAGGAAAAAGCTTTCTTCGGTATGATTTTTATCTTTATATTTGAATAAAAAAAACAGGCATGGGCGGCAGTGATTTTATTTAAAATGCATGATGCCATGTGTTCTGTTGCTGGAATATTGCTACTGTTTCAATTACGGGAATAAAAGGAGGGGGAGGGTAGATTGGCTGCTTTTCTCTCTATAAATGTTCGAAGTTTGCTTAAGCAAGGTTAATTCCATAGGACTGCGTTGTTTCAGGGTATTATAAATGTATGCTATTGAACATTACCAAATACAGTATAAATCAGTCTATTTCACCATTACAGTTTCATCACCATGTTGACATAAACAACCTACGACTATGGTGGCTGATTTCTACCATCTCGCCTTTTCGCCTTTTCGCGTAATTTTTACATTCGGTGGGTTTTCGCCTTGTAAATTTTACGCGAAAAGACGAGAAAATGAACACGAAAAGGCGCCGTTTATTCTTGAAAAAAATCTCGCCATTTCGTGGTTTTTTTCTCGTCTTTTCGCGTAAAAGCGAGATGACAGAAATCAGCCACCATATACGACAGACACTGTACTTGTGCTGTTTATTGTTTTAGATCACTATAAGGGAGTGTTGAAGTCGTACCAGACCGTGTATGAGCTACCTGAACCACAATTACCCGTCCGCTATCCCAGATTACCTGGCCACAGAGAACACAACGACAAAGCATGGTACATATTTCCTCATTTATCTGCTACCTGTGGAGACAGCGATGTATGACGATTTATTTTCTACTTTTGCACTTTATTTTTTAATATATCTTCTTGAAATTCAAGCAATTTGATTACATTTACAATTACATTCAGAAAATAATTTTACTTATCTGATATAAATCCGTTTTCGGTGCATTTTAAGTAAAACGATAAAACATACTTGATATTGATTCATTTGCTGCATTCGTATATTTATACTTGGATCGTATTTCGAAAAGGTAAACATTGAAACGAAATCACGTGTAATCCCCTAGTTTGAAAAATAATACTTTTATAACATAAATGTTTACCTATACAAAATAAGGGATTGCTGAAACGTCGAAACCTCAAAATTGATTGGATCAAAATATGAACAAAGAAAATAATTCTTTGCCAAACGTCTGGCCTTCAGGTACTGGAGGTGCGACATCAAGGGAGCCGATACGGGGCTATTGGTCGGTAAGACTGTGGCCATTAAGGATTCCATTGCTGTTGCGGGAGTTCCCATGATGCATGGCACTAAATTGCTCGAGGGCTACACACCCGAGTTCGACGCCACCGTCGTCACGAGGGTCCTGGACGCCGGTACGTTAAAACTATACTACCAATCAAAATACTATCGGACCGTTGAAGGCCACGCCCATACATTGGTGTTAAGTCATATATGATTTTAATGTTTTATGTTCGTTTGGACGAAGTGAATAAGAATATAACTATACAGTGGCGCACGCAGGAATGTTGCCCTGGTTGCCATAGCTACACATATGATTTTGTCTGCGTTAAAAATTAACCTGAATCAAATTTTTGGAAATGTTTTTAATGTTTTGCTCAGGATAAAAGTTAGTAAACTATTGCTATGTAGCATAATATAAATAAGTCCGTCGTAACATCATCATAACAGTGTCATCTACAAATAATTTTATTCGTGAAATCACATTCATTACTGAATATTTGGACCTACGTTCTGTTTAATTTAACTTTCATTAGGTGGACATATTCTCGGGAAGGCAGCCTGTGATGACATGTGTCTTAGCGGGGGGTCGTGGTCATCTTCTACCGGCCCTATTGTCAACCCAACCAACTCAGCTAAGGACGCAGGGGGATCTAGTTCCGGATGTGCATCTCTGGTAATAATCATGCCATGATGGTGTTTTCTAATTACTCTTATTGTCTAAGTACTATTTTTTTTCATATATTCAAAAATTTAAGATGTTTTACACACCTGACCCTTTTGCTTGTACATTCGTTTTAAAAATTTCGATCGATTCCCACCTTTTGGCAGTGTGCGAAAGTAATGATAGAATGATAGACCGAGGCCACAGGAAAACCTGTTGGTCTATGCAAAATGCTAGTATGGTAGACCTGATGGCTAAGCAATTTAATTACTCATAAATGTCGAAAAAGTTTCAAAACTGTTAATCACATCAATTGCATTTCTGTTGGGTGTTGTCCATTTCCTGATTTGTTTGGCTGAAATTCTTGTTGCAAATAAATTTTTGTGCAAACATCGGTTGTAGGAGGTCTCCCTTTCTTCTCACTCTGCTTTAAGCGCTTCGTTGACACTGATGGAAGAATTCAGTCTACAGAATTTTTGTTGGGTCTATGCAATTTGAAATGTCCATAGACCTATTTTCTATGGAACTTCATGGATTACTTTCGCACACTGTTTTGTTCCCTAGTATCACTGACAAGTCCTAGAAGGACGAAACAACTGTATGGTGTAGTTTAATTCTTTTTTTTTCCTTCTTTCTGCAAAACAACTTTATAATTCAATCCTGTCCTGAAACATGCAGATAAACCGCAAACAATGATCTTGTTTGTTCGATGGTAAAATAATCGGCCGTCTTTATTTCAAATCTTAGTAACATTGTACGTGTATCTCTAGCGTAACTGGCCTCGGGCCTGAGTCAGTCGGTGGCGAACAATTATCTAAATTGGTAAAGCATCCCTATCCAGAGATCGGAAGGTCCTAAATTCGAATTACGGTCTGGAAGCGCATATCTCTTTCCCAGATTACATACACATAATTAACATCTTTTTCCTGTTGACCAAGAATATATACGAGAACGATCCAAAAATCTCTAACTCTGTCAGTTACCTGGCAACAGCTCAGATACTGTAATAGTGACAGCCATTTTTAAACGTTTGGCTGTGCAATATTTTTTAAGATCTTTAAATATTTCTGCTTTAGTATCGCCAATACAAAACCATGAATGTACCATTTACACAATGTTTTTATTTTGCGTAGGTAGCGCGAGGAATAGTGGACATGGCTATCGGAGCTGACCAGGGCGGGTCTATACGTACTCCGGCCAGTTACTGCGGTATCGTGGGGATGAAGCCAACGTACGGTCTGATCCCCTATACCGGGGCTATGGGCGGGGCAGTTACCATTGATCACCTAGGACCCATGACGAGGAGAGTGAAAGATTGTGCCTTACTTCTTGAGGTAAATTCTCGACATCCAGGGGTTACGATTACCTACGCTCTCTCCACCCCTGGAATATGTCATGACAAAACTGAAGGCATCCTCAGGTAAAAAAAAACATGACCAATCGCTTGGCTGCATGCCTGTATTTGAAGATTACAAAGGAGCCGCAACCAACTTCAAAGCCTGTCAATTTTTACTGTTATGTACCTCGAGATTCTTTTGATGTACATCAAATGGTCGAACCAGTCTTCTTTTTTCATCAACGAGGTTGCGTACACGTAGCCTTCAGTTTTGCCATGGGTGCAGAGAGCGTTGGAGATCGTAACATATACGATGTTTGTGGTAAGACTAAACGACAAACTCTGAAGAAAACTGTGATATTATATACTTTCTATGATTTTCCAGAGTTGTGCGATGTTTTTATTAAGTTAATTATTCCACGTCATATTTTATCAAACTTTGCTCGGACTTCTTCAAATAAACAGAAGAAAAGCCGAAAAGAAGTAACGAACTGAATGCGCCAGCCACTGAATGGTAAAATGCAATTTGGAAACGTATCGTATTTCGCATATGTCAGCCGAATGTGATAAATAGAGGCAGTGTAAAAGTTGTTCTCTCTTCAAACTTCATGTTTTTATTTTTCGCTTTGTTTTTTCTCCAATTTATTTATTTATTTATTTTGTCACCGCGTTTTTAACTTATGTAAATCGGGAATATGTATAGGGCAACCGAGTGGGCCTTATTGGGTAGACTTTCTCCATTTAAAAGTATACATCGCATACTCTGTACGACCTGAATATTAGTATGATTAAATTTTGGTATTTTGTTTCGACATGAAATCTTCGTATTATAAAACATATCAACATCGTACGGGAATTTCCTATAATATCAATAAATGGTTCACCATGAACAGGCCCTGGTTTCATCCACATTCCTTAACTTAAGGAAACTCCTTAACATAAAAATCTCCATAGGAAAGAATAACAGAATTTAAGGAGAAAATCCTTAGTTAAGGAACTTTCCTTAATTTCTCTAATGCTTTCCTATGGAGATTTTCAAGTTAAGGAATTTCCCTTAAGTAAAGGAATGTTGATGAAACCGGGGCCTGGTGGCCAGCATAAACAAATTGCGGACATTTTTCACATCATTCTGTGTCCGGACCATTTCGGAAGTAGACAAGCAAAATCCATATCAATAGCCCTGTTTCTTTTTCGAATCTTGAACTAACCTAATCGAAATGTCTAGTAGCTTTATTGTTTCCGAAGCTGTTAAATCCATGTAGACATAGCGTTTTTGCAATTCTGGTTCGCTCTTTCCGGTGTTTGGCAGGCCCTTGCTGGTTTCGATGACGACAAGGACCCTAGACAGCAACCGTTTGACTCGGTACCACAATACTCCAAATTGGCAAGTACTCTTACCCTAAAACTGAATCACTGCATACCAATCGTATTTCAGAGGCTCAGAGAATACCGAAGCGTCAACAAAACCATAATCCGAGCTCGAAATCGTTTAAACCATGATCAAAATATGAAAAAGGGAAATATTAACATGGAGACCCTTGTAAAAGGACAAGAGAATAAACCAGGTGTTCCGGAAGAGTAAGCGTCTTCTGCTTCATCGACGACATGCGCCATGTAAAACAATTACACCGTAGAGCATTATGAAGAAAACAAAATGTACATGATACAGCGTTGAAGCACTGCCATCGAAAGCAAAACTGAAATTTAGGTATTACATGAAAATTACAACAAATATGTAATTGATATAAGATCTTGTGAAAAAAAAACACCTGTTTCTATTAAGGCTTATGAATTGAGGATATCTGGTTTGATCTTTTATATGTGTTATCTTAAACTACTAATGAAATACAATGCACACTTAACATTAATATTGTTCAGCAATGATGTTTTAGTTAAAGCAGGACGTGTCAGGAAGGAAAGTGGGGATTTTAACGGAGGGGTTCCTGGGGGTAGACGATGGTGTTGATAGATGTGTACGGGAAAAGCTGCAGAGGCTGGCAGGAAACCGCGGAGTTGTGCTCAAGGATATATCAATACCTATGCATAGTGTAGGTATGTGTCTATCATTTCATTAATTTCATCTACTTGCCAATTACGAAAGTTACTTATGTCTTTACTGATTAATGATATGTAAATATACGTTTTGTTTACATACAATGTACCACAATGATACCAAGTAATCGGAACCCCAACTCCGAAGTTTTTACGATGTCACCAAACAAGAGCATGGTATTTTCTGCCAAGGTACGTCATAATGTATAATGCAGAACTCCGCCGATTATCCAATCTACAGGAGACCTTTCGGAGTTTTAATTACACGGCCCTGCATTGCCAATGTGTTTTAATTACAGTGCACTGCATTGCCAATGTGTTTTAATTACATGTGTAGCACTTTTCCTGTGATAATATGGACCAAATCTGTCAAGGGGTTCATGAAATATATCGTGTATACAAGCTTTTATTCCCAAAGTGGTCAATGGTGACCTTTGACCTTTAACTTTGACCGATGACCACCAAAATAAAATCGGGTGTAGACATTAATCTGACGAGGCTTTTTTTTAGATATATTGTACATAAGGTCCGGGCGGACGGACGCGCGGACAAAGTGAGTATTACATTGTACATGTATATACCCTATTTGCCAGTGTGTTTGTGGGGGGGGGGGGGGGTATAATTAGGTTAATTTGTTCCAAATCTACAGAAATTCTTACCTGCGTTGAACACATCAATTCAAAATTATTTCATCGTTGCCCTAACGAGTCGATGAGTTGTTTAAATGTATACGTAAGGCGGCATCATCTACTGTAAAGATCTATTTGTGACGGTTTAAGTATTTTTTTGTTTATTTCCAGGAACTGATATTTTTGTACCAATCACAGTGGAGGGATCCCATGCTTGTGGAGCACACGGATACGGTACAAACTTTTTTTCAATAATATTATCTTTAAAACTATAATCAGAGAATATCGAACGTAAACAAAACCATAATCCAAACTCAATATCGTTTAATGTGGAGGCAACATATGAACAAAGGAAAATTTTACACAGAGACCCTTAAAAAAGCGTTAGCAAAAAATACCAGGTGCTCCGGAAGATTAAGCGTCTTATGCTTCTACATGTAGGTCACATCCAAGTTTAATGTCACGTCACCAAAGCGAGAACAAAGGCATCACTCTCAATTATGCCAAGAAAACAAACCAATGAGCATATTGTAAAATGTCCATCTGCATATCATTCAAGGATACAGAATGTTTTTCAATCAGAAAAAGTTGGCGACTAAAAATATAACTTGTTGGTGATGTTCAATAATCTGCATCTCCCGAATCCCAGTGCAGTCAGTTTCCTCGTCAGTAGCGGCTGTATAATTAATTTACCTTATATTTAAACAATGATTCATTTTGTTATTTTTTAATGGTATTCATCATCAATATTCTCTTCTTAAATGAATAAATCAAGTGTCATTAATTAAGGGAAAAAATCAAAAGTAAAAAATACAGCCAAGGTCAATTGTCTTATATACAATATGTATCTGGACGTATGATTGTCGCAGTTAAGTGCATACACTTGTGTGTTGAAATCAATTTTATCATAACTACGAATAGATTGCTGATATTTTCTGAATGCACAAAATCGAAAATATAAACAAATCTAAAATAAAGTCGGTTTGAAATTCGAGGTACAGATTGGCCTACAATCGGGAACCGTCGGCACTTTCCGTAAACGAGAAAATATTTTCTCGTTTACGGAAAGTGCCGACGGTTCCCGATTGATAGGCCTAACGACCCAATTAGTATGAGGTGTAAACATACTCTGTATATTTCGCTCGTCCACCGAAGGTCGCAAGGCCACGTGAGGACGTAAAACTCTCAAAATAAATAGGTATATTTCTGCTTCCGGTATACTTTTCCTTCCGGTGCAATTCTATGTGTTAAAGTGCCTGGCGTTAAATTCTTTGTTTCTTTTAATGTGAAACTGTAATATTTTATAGGTACCGGTTACCTTTGGAAGGGCTACTACCCGGTGTCGTTACAGGAAGCCATGACCAGGGGATCCACACTTCGACCTTATGACCTCCCAATTAATTTGAAGATGAGACGAATTTTAGGTGAATACATGCGTCGAAATTACCAGAACAAGTTCTACGCCAGGTCACAGAACCTCGTTCCTGTGTTAAAGAAAGCTTACGATGACGCCCTCAAGGATGTCGATGTTCTCGTTATGCCTACGCTTTCAAAAACGGCCGGGAACCTACCATCTGTTAAAAGCACAGCCAAAGGTAAAACTTATTACATGCTATAAACTTACCAAGTAAAAAGTACAATTTACCTTACAGTTTATATTTACATTATGTTACAAATCCATTGCAAAACTCTCGATTCCACTTATTATTTAAGGATTAAATTTAATCTATTTCTTATGTAATTGATCGCTATGTAACATAAAAATAGATTACAGTTACAAAAGCCAATATTTTCGCGCATGGAATTCCACCAAACTGTGAGGATTTGCGATGGGGTTATTTTGCATTGTGTACCTTTAACGCTGTTATACACTGTAGAGTTTGAGTATAGTTGAATATGTTCGCGTGTGAATATACATGTATTCGCGGAGATTTACTGCCAGCGAAATAAGCGAAAATTTCCACACCGCGAAAAATTCCACTTTTACAGTATTTTTTATAATTTGAAATTTTTCTACATAATCACTGTGAAAACCCACTTTAATTGTGGGACTCTTTCCTCTCAGAAATCATTACGCTGTTGTATCAGCAAATCAAAAGCGACGTAACAAATGTTGACGCTATATTTGTACGTTATGAGGTGATACCACATAGTTCTAAGCCAAGGAAAAATGCCTGTTACAAGCAAAATTTAATCATCTTATTTTCGACCAAAATCGTGTTAACGTCGATTGAAAGTTACGAATTATAAGGATTAACACAAGGAATGTATTCAAACTAGGGCTGGGCGGTTTTACCGGTATACCGGTATACCGTTGTATAAAGTTTTGATGGTACGTACCGTGGTACATTAGTCTTGTACCGGTTTTTTGGGGACTTTCATTCAACTTATAAATTTGAAAAAGAACTATTTGTTACTTAGATCTATTGAAATTCCAATATGGTTTAATAATAATTTCCTATAAGTTTGTTGATCAACTAGGACAGACATAGCTTCACTGAAACAATATTAGAGGATAACACAACGAGAAACTTATGACAGGCCTCTTGTGGATTGGCTTCAGAACAAAACAGCCCGAGACCTTTAGCTAGCTCAAACATTCAACCAAGGTGGTATACCGTGGTACGTACCGCAGTATTTGCCTAAATACCGTAGTATACCGTGGTACGTTTGATTTCGTGGTACCCAGCTCTAATTCAAACTTAACGGAAACTAATACACTTGATTCAGTACAGATAGGTCAGCCTGCCACAGCAAATTCTGTGAAAAACAAACTATTTCGTAGTATTAATATCCCCGCTTTCACCCTTTCGTACGGGGGTAATCATATGGTAGGTAAATATCTTTTGCAATTTTCATACTGTTGACACAAGATGTATTGTTTGGAAATTGAACAAAAACTAAATCCCTGTACACAGAAATTGTATAATATTTGTTGCCGTGATTGCAAGGAAATGTTAATTAAGGGACCATAACTCCGTAAAATAAAGTCCGCAAAAAGTGGAGATCAAACTAGGCCGAGCCCTTTAGGCAATTAACCTTATAACTAAGTTTCAAGAAAATCGGATAATGCTTGTTGCCGTTATTGCATGGAAACGAAAGAACATGACAGTTTTCGTTAAGCAAAGGGCCATAACTCCGCCAAATAACATCCGCCAGAAGTGGCGATCGAACTTGGCCGAGCATTGTTGGCATTTTACCTTGTAACCAAGTTTCAAGAAAACCGGATAATATTTGTTGTCGTTATTGCACGGAAATGAAGTGTGACAGACAGACAGACCGACAGACAGACAGACAGACGGACAAACCCAAATTAATATTCCCCATTTCAGTGAAAGCAGGGGATAATGATAGACCTGATAGGAAAATGTTTGTATATTACACCATTCATCTTATTTTCAGAGAGACTGGCGGCGTGTATGGAAATATCTAACAATCTGGCCTCCTTCGACGCTACTGGTCATCCAGCACTCTCCCTAAACGCTGGTACCTGTTACCACAATGGACTTCCGGTCGGAATACAGATTGTTGGCCGACTACACGATGACCTTGGTGTACTTCAAATGGCCTACGCAATGGAACGATCTTAGGATACCATATGCTAATGAGATATAGAGGATATCTAACAGCGTCTTCAGTATTTCAAAATATATTTTGTTTATTACATTTTTATAGCAAAATCTACAGTGACAGCTTTTGATATCCCCAAATGTCGTTTGGTCAAATTTGGTCAAATCAGAAAAAAGCGATATTTTTCAGCGATATTTTTACTAGTGAAAAATATCGTATTTCTCACAAGTGAAAAATATCACTTGTATAGAATGAATAACTGTCGATATTTCACTGGTAAAAATGTAATAAAATTTGTTATCTTTAATATTTTACATTGTATATAAATATTCTAATGATAGTAATATCAAATGCAGGTTGGCTTGAAGCTTCTTTATTCCAGTGATCATATATTTAATATTATAAGTGTAACAATGAACGGATGCTTGTTAATGCTACTGCATAGTCTAGTTGTACTGGAATACATGATCTTACAAATAAAATGACCATGTTAATGTTTATTTCGACTTCTCACTAAATTCTGATTTATGGTTACGCAAAAATCAAGGGGTAGGGGAGGGAACGCCTGTAACATATTTACCACATTGGCACTGGTCTCAGAAATAAAAATACCGAAGCATCAACAGAATTCAAATCTTAACTCAAATTCTTTCAAACTAGAGACAAAATATTAACAAATGAACTATTTACGTGGACACCCTCGAAAAAGTACTAGTACTAGGTAACTTTCGTTAATTATTTTTTTAAAGTTACATAATACACTCGATAAATCTCGTGTCTATTGTAACTCTTAAATAATAAATAACTCGAATGTAATTTATTCCATATCCAACAAACAATCGTTGTGTAACCTCTATTTATTCTGCAAGTGACTTCCATCACTTTTTATCATGTAAGGTTTTCGAACACATTTTCAAAGATGTTCTTGATGAACAAGCAAGTTGATTATAGTTTTCCACTCTTGCTTGTTTTATGATAAAAATATTCAACAAAGTTATCGGAATGCGTTAGATTTTTTAATCAAAACTACAGATAAAGATACATTAATAAGCTATTTACATTTACATACGGTTATAAGTACACTGCATGTCGACCTTTTTTATGTAATCGACATCATCAACATGCTTAAAACTTGGTGATAACAAAATATAAATACTTGTTCAACAGTTTACATTAAATGAATAGAGGACCTGGTGTTTAAATCACTTATGAAAACCTTACATAATTAATAACCTTCTTGCTCACCGGAATCTAGACCAATCCAAAGATCACGTAACACACACATATGCTGCACCTCTTAAATTTAGTAAAAGATACAGTATGCCGAAACAATGAATTAAACTGCATCATACAGCTGTTTCGTCCTCCTTCAGTGATGCTAGGGGCCAAAAGGTAGGAATCCAAAATTTCTAAACTGATGTAGAAGCAGAAGAGTCAGGTGCATAAAACCCCTTTAATTTATTAATTTAGACGTAGAATTAAACTAGTTCTGTATAATTTCAAATCGTGTACTACGAAAATGTGTATATTAAGTACCGTGCCACTAATAAAATGAGATTAACTAAGTCTATAAAAGTTAGTCATTTATATACTATAGTATATAGTATTGCTCCACTTTAATGTTCTTGAGACAATCTTAATCATGTTCTGGCAAAGTTATTACAATTTTAGTCAAAATATAACATGATTAAAAAATATCACACGCATACAAGAATTGACCTGAAGTTAAAATTAACATCTTGGAAGGGTATGATGGTGGATGAACTATGTGGCATACATAGTCCGCATAACACATGGATGTTTGGATTAACGCAGAACGTTTTCAGGGCTAATGATATTAAGAATGATAAACAATGTATTGGCATAACTCGACTCAATGGCTTTCGTCTAGAAAAAATACAATTGATCAACAATATTGACTACACTTACAACAGTATGTTTAGATGAAAATATAATAAATATATTAAAAGGAAAAACCTTGTGTGAAATCTAAACAATATTTAACATGAGCGTTATATACAATTTTATAAGTATACATTGGCTGAAAAGTTGAAGTACGCCTTCCCGAGCGGGGCACTGGGTTATACCACATCATTAGAAAAGCCATCTGCGAAATCCAGGGGCTACTCACGCTCACAAACGCTCTCTACACCACTGGAATATGCCATAGCTATACCGACAGTACGACCAGGTGAAAATACCTGACCAATAGCTTGGCTGGTAAATGTACCTGTCTTTTGGAGATTACAAAGAAGACGCAACCTACTTCAAAGCATGTCAATTTTTACCGTTGTATGACCACGAGATTCTTTTGATTTACATAAAGGGTCGAACCAGTCGTCTTGCCTCAGCAAGGTTCTGCACACGGAGCCTTTAGTTTTGCCATGACATATTACAGGGGTATAGAGAGCGTAGGTGAGCGTTACCCATGGAAATCGAGGATGGAGAAAAGCTAACTTGCCTGTAAGGCCGTATTTTCCCCTCAGATACCTTGAAACACAACTGCACGATTTAAAATCTCTTTCGGGGACATATCAATGTATCGAAAACCATAGTCGTGTTCCACAGAGCTTTCAAGAATTCACACATTCATATTTTTCTCGAAGAAGACATGTGATAATAATATCAAGACAACACACATGCATTGTTGTTAAAAAAACCCAATGCTAACCGATAGCATGAACGTTGTCTCTTCAACATACAAGGAGTTATTCCCCTTATACTGAACCCCGTACTTATTTTATCCAATGATGAAAGTTACTTTTAGAAATGTCCTATCTAAATGAAAATGTTAACTCACCTTAAATATGAATTCATCTTAAAGTATAATAAATAACAAAAGTTTTTTGTTGGTTAAAAAAGAGGAAGCAAAAATAAATACTATGTATTTTAACAAATAATGGAAATAATTTCATTCGTAGAAAATGTCATGAAAAAGGACGGGGAAACATAGCTGCCAGGGCATTTGTTTCTAGTCTCAACGTCACTTCTAAGCTTGAGGAAACATTCTTTTAATAATTTACTTATCATTCTGTAAGTAATTTTAACTACTTGTATTGTTTTGTAAAGGGCAAAACGTAATTTTAGCAGGAAGACAGGTTTCTATTAGTATGTGCTTTCCTTTTATGCTAGTGTTCTAGTAAAAGTAACTTCACGAATTATTCAGAATGCACAAGATCTGATATTTCTAAGGATGAAAAAATATTTCATATAAATTTACCCGTTTGTACGATTAACCAGTACTTTGGACACCTGGCCAATATAAATAAAATATGTAATACCTTGAAAAAGTACACATCAAGTCAAAAGCTGTCATATTAAAAATGAACTGGCTAGTAATATATTTTACGTTACGTTTTTTCTAACATACAAGCTTCGAACTTAACGGGTGTAGAAAACAATGGACTGGCTTGTAATGTGATAAACATTAACTTTACAATAACACACAAGCTTCGAACTTAACGGGTGTAGAAAACAATGGTCTGGATTCTAATGTGGTTAACATTAACTTTACAATAACACACAAGCTTCGAACTTAACGAGTGTAGAAAACAATAGACTGGCTTGTAATGTGATTAACATAACCTTTACAATAACATACAAGCTTCGAACTTAACGAGTGTAGAAAACAATGGACTGGCTTGTAATGTGATAAACATTAACTTTACAATAACACACAAGCTTCGAACTTAACGAGTGTAGAAAACAATGGACTGGCTTGTAATGTGATAAACATTGCCTTTACAATAACACACAAGCTTCGAACTTAACGAGTGTAGAAAACAATGGACTGGCTTGTAATGTGATAAACATTAACTTTACAATAACACACACGCTTCGAACGTAACGGGTGTAGAAAACAATGGACTGGATTCTAATGTGGTTAACATTAACTTTACAATAACACACAAGCTTCGAACGTAACGGGTGTAGAAAACAATGGACTGGCTTGTAATGTGATAATGATTACCTTTACAATAACACACAAGCTTCGAACTTAACGGGTGTAGAAAACAATGGACTGGCTTGTAATGTGATTAATATTAACTTTAAAATAACACACAAGCTTCGAATTTAACTAATGTAGAACAAAGTGAACGCGGTAAGAAAAACTTTACGCCAGAATTAGCCTTCCTGTCCCCTGGAACTTAAACGATATAGATAAGCAAAAAATAGTTTATATAATATTAGTTTTTCATGAACACCTTTCTTGTTTCAAGATTGTCCAGGGTACGTTAAAAGTTATGATAATTCCAGGTTTTAAAGAAAAATAATAAATTGTAAGATATAATCCATTAAAAAAAGAAACGTGACCACTGGTAAATTAAACAACTTCAAAAGACTTAAAAACTTAAATTATTGGTTTAGCACATGTTTTTGATATTAACAATAAGTTTCTGGTTTTATTTATCTCAACCTTATGGCGTTCGTCTACAAAATATATAAAATTAATGTATAATTTTAAGTACAACACTTGAGCAGCCGGATATAATGTTTGTTAAATGAACAAATTATATAAAATGAACATTTTGATTAATTTTACGTAACTGAATATGAACAATATATTCAAAAAAGAAGTGTAAAATAAGTATAATAATTGCCTTTTTGTAGAATTATACAAATTAAAATCAACAGTATGAAGTTATTTAAATCAATGTGCAGATGACATTAACTACACAACTTCTTGCATCTAATCTCTAGATATCAACATATAATTTAAGAAATTATTGTTCTAATTATAGCATTAACGTATTTTTTGTCTTCTCGAGTTGCCTCTATTGTCGTGATGGCTCGACAGATGATGGTATCGAGATGCTTAAACAATTGAATAACCTTATCTACTTTATTCCACATCCCTTATTTGTTAGATTAACAATATGAAATATACAAAAATTAATTGTAGATTACTATTTCAAATCTAAATGAGACTATGAACCTTTTAGCTGATGTTTTGAAGTGATTTGTAGTTGACTTATCCAATAAACATCAATTCTTCTTCTCTGGTGCACCCTTGCCCTGTGCCTTACTGTAAACAATGAAGCAACATTTCTCAATATTGTAATACACTTTTTTAGGCTTATATTTGTTCGTATAGAAGACACTTTTTAAAACTAAGACCAAAACACGTCAGCGAAAAATCTTAATATTTTATAATATTTCTATGCATTGTTAAGAAAAATTCATTAATCAAAAGCAAAAGTTAGACAAAAATCAACAAATCTACTTACGATTTTACCATGGGAGTCAAAAACCTTTAAGAAAAAATCAACAAGTTCTACACATCTGACTAGCAATATATAAAGGCTATTCAATAGTTTCCCGTTAAATATTAAATATTTCACGAGTATGGCAGATTTTTTTATATTTTCCCGAGTGCTTAGCACGATTGAAAATATATTTAAATCTGCTATACAAGTGAAATATATTTTATTTATTGGGAAGCCATTGAATAGCCTCTATATCTTTCATTTTCGAAATTCTCAAAAGTCTGATTTCATTTTTAAAATTTGCAATTACTGATCGGGACGGAGTGCTTAAAGAATATTAATATGCCAGAGGATGAAGTTCTATTTTTTGTTCAAAATTTGGTTAAATGAATAAACAAATAAATTAAATGCATTAGCTATCTATTGATTTCCAAAATACTATAATTAATTTTCCATTGATTGTATGCAGAATGCGGCTTCTTGATTGGTTGAGATTTTCTTTGCATTCCTCTATGAAATAGAAATCCGAAAATGGCGCGAAAAATGTGACGTCACAATGCGGCAATTGACGTTGCGTATTGATTTGAAAAAAAGGAATCCGTTGTTAGATCAGTCAAATTGTACATAAAACTTTTATTTAAGTATTGATGACAATTTGTTTTAGTTTCATAGGTTAATGAAAAACATTTTGCTTGCAAACTTTTGTAAGAATCCGCCACGCGGATTCATACAGTTTGCAAACAATTATTTTTCATACCCCAATGAAACTAAAACAAATTGTCATCAATACTTTAATAAAAGTTTTTGATTTCCTTACTTTACATGATTTGATTATAGAATAGCGAAAACAAGTACCCAAAATAGTGCGCAATGATATCGGACCGAAACTTATATCATCATTAATTATGATATACGATTTCTTATATCATCACTAGTGATGATATTAGCAGTGATGGTATAAGTTTTATCAAGCTGATATTTTCTGATATTTCCCTGGTAAAAATGTAATATAAATGCCCATTAGATTGTTTTTTATAAGTTTCTATACGATTTGATACTGTAACGAATATATTTTAACACAAATGTAAGTTAAAACAATTCAGTTTGGTACCAGCTAAAAACTTTATAATTTCCTAACCAATTAAGTGTTCTCCGATAGACTGACACCTACTTAAATACCTGGTATCTGATTGAACAAAAACATATAATATAATTCTACTTACGAATTTCTGGCTCTCGGATAGCTGCTGAAAAAATATTTTAGAAAATATTACTGATGTCATTCGAAAAGTATTGAGTTATTTCAATATATAATTTATTTATTGGGTTCATATGATATTTTACACAAACTATGTACCGTAATTTCCTGTGAATTGCCCGCGGGTAATACGTCGAATGTATACCTAGTGAGTACGAGTGTACTTTGTATGTGAATTTGTGATTTAATGTTCTGAATGATGGAAATCAGAGACATATGATGAAAATATTGTGTTTATTTTGTAAATATATATGTTTGTGTATAGTTAAAGATATATATAAACTTTTCAATGCTATTTTTTGCTTACAATTAGCGTAGATCTACATGTTGATAAAAGTGGAAACATTTAACAACGTTTAGCCCGCATTTTTTAATAGTTTGGTGAAAATATCCACATAAAGTCCGCACCGGCAGATAGCCCGCACTAGTTATTTCCCGCGGGCAATTCACAGGAAATTACGGTACATAGTTTGTGTAAAATATCATATGAACCCTTCAGTTTATATTCACAAACTGGCATCAGATTCTCAGGTTCCTCACTTGATTATATTTTGATGGTCATCAGCCAATATTCAAGGGTCAAAGATCACAATTCACCACTTTGTGGGGTCGGGGTATATCTTTGTGAGCCCCAACTCACTTTGTCTTGTTTTTCTTTAAAATTCTATTTTTTTCATGTCACAATATTATATGAATAAATAGTTGTTAGTTTTACCTGTTAGTTTCATCGTTGTCTTTTTTTGTCTTATTCAGGTTTCTTTTGCTTTTGTCTAAGGTTTTAAGGACTTCATCTTGCCTTTTCAAAGAGTTTTCAAACTCCTTTTTTGCCAAATCTAATTCATGCTGCAATTTCATTTTCTCTGCTTCCAGATTTTTTATTCTATCATTTTTTGTTTTAATGTCGTTCTTTGCTCTTTCACGTTCCTGGTCTAATGTGGTCTGCAAGAATTTCAATTTTGATTCCAGAATTTTTATTTTGCTTTCACTGGCTTGACGAATCTCTTTTACTCTTTCCTTTTCAATTTTCCCCATTACAGCCAGATGCTGTTTTTCTGACTGTTGCGACTGTTGCGACTGTTGCTTCGTCTGTGCTTTCGACTGTTTTTGTAAAATTTCAACTTGTTTCGTCAGTTTTCCTATTGCATCTGTTTGCTCTTGATTTGTCTTAGACTGTTGTTCTGTGAATTGCACCAGTTTCTGTAAGGCTCCTTCCACTTTTGATTCATGCTTTTCATTTTCTGCCGTTCTCATTTCTTTAACTACTATTCTTCCAGAAGCGGTGTCAGTTTCTGGTGCAACAGCATCACTAAACTTTTGATGTCCTACATTTGAACGCTTTTTGTCGTTTCCATAAAACCCACCCGAGGAAGGATTCAACAGTTGTGACTAAGATAAAGAGGAAACATAGAAATTATTAGTTTGACAAAAAATTTTACAAAGCTTCAATTGTTTAAAAGATGAAATTAAACGAAATATGATTTAAAGTACATTTAAATATGAAACTTAGTAATATATATAACCTTCTTTTAGCATTGATGATTTATAAAACGTTTCTAATATTGTTGCATAACCAATACGTGTTTCTCTCTTACTTTTTTATTACAAGTCAGGTATGAATTATATCGCCTTCATCAGTGCTCGTTATCCCCAAATTAATGTCAAATTGGCTACGCTGTGAGCGTATATACAAATCAGCAATCACTTACGATTCCAAACAGAAAATCCACGTTAATCCCCTGGGATAAGTAAAAAAAGCGACCGATAAAAGAGTCACATCGAAATCGAGATAAGCCATAGACTCTTGCATAACTTTGACAAAGTCAAAAACAAAGCTTAGCTGAACAGAGTCGTTTCAGCACATATCTAACAAGAAATTGAACTTACGCTATGAGCATAGCCAAATCGACACCATTCATATTTTACATCTTTCGGTAATACGCTTCACTGGACATTTGTCTGATGAAAGAGAGAGAGTGCACACCGTAATAAACATTGTCGCACAAACACGTAAAAACACTTATCTGGTGCGCAACAAGAACTTTAATTACCGGTTTTAAGAAAATACATTTAAAAAAAAACATACACTAGTAGAAGATGCTAAGAAAAACTTACGTCGGACATTTCTGTATCTGCATCTGAATTAGAGGAAAATATGTAATGTCAGAGATGGCATTATTTAACACATTGTGTTTCTTAGTTTGAATTATTCCCTTTGTAATGTGGAGTTTGACTTTCACTTTGTATCAGGCAATGAGTTTGGAAAATTCATATTAAAAAAGTTGTTTTTCGTGAATTTAGATGATAGATACGTAAAAACATTCGGCCTTAATTTATCAAGCATGTACCTTTTTCTAGTAGTTTGTTTACTATATAGTCGTATCCACTTTCCCCCAGAATCTTGATAAAAGCATCCAAGTAAGATTGTGGTTTTCTACAAACTTCATGTAGGAGAGTTTCCATTCGCTCTCCTTTTTTTTCTTTGTGTTTGAAGTCTATGCTTTTTTCAATGGATATGAGCCCTCGCTCTATCATCTTGTCGATAATGTCATCGGCGTCTATTGCTTTCATCAGCGTCCAGTGTCTTGCAAAATCAGACTTTTTGATATTTCCTTTATTCAGTTCCTCTGTCGCCATTTTTGCATGTACTTCTTAAACACTGGTTATTGTCGACTGTGAGTAATGTTGATTTGGTACTGAAATAAAATCATTTTAAAAAAGAAATTTGCATACCATGAAATGAACTCGGCAAATATCATATTGGTCCATGTTTAAAAAAAAGGCATGTATATGTTTTATTCTCTTCACAATATTAAAATATTTAAATCTGAAAAGATTATTAACCTGCAAATAATTAACATTATACAGTCTTGATCGCTTAAAATGTATGTATTAATGTAGTCCCTAATTGCTTATGAACATCCACATATCTTACGAATTAAAATGGAGAGTAAATATGATATGAATTTGTCCTTATTAAAATGGCCATTAAGTCATTAAAAGATCAAATAGATACAGAAAAAAGTATAACAACTAACGAAAATGTACGTAATGGCCTAAAATGAAACGAACGTCCAGAATTGACGGTTCGATCCCCCTTTAAAAGCCGTTGATAAAATAGCTACGACCGAAAGAGTGCAAGATCTTTACTGTGCCTCTGTTGACCAACAACTCATTATCGAGTATACTTTGAATATCACACGCTGAAAGGGTGGCACACGGAGAACTTAAAACCTTACAGCTGATGATATCAGTAGGATTCAACGTTAAAAGATCACTTATTTCAAACGTTGAGGGATATGTTTTCGTCATAACTGATTATAAAACCCAAGAAAAATAGAATTGTTCATAATATGTATGGAACTATATTACCATGAGGAACTTGTGGCAGAATGGTAAATGGAAAAGTTAACTTCACTGAATTGTTCTTTTCGTTAATGTTTTGGTGTGATAGACATAAAAAAAATCAGAGAATACCAAAGCGTCTAGAAAACCATAATCCGAACTCAAAATGGATTACTAGGGCCAAAATAGGACCAAAGGAAAGATTAACATGGAGACTCTCGTAAAAGTAAAAGAGTATAAGACCAGGTGTTTCGGAAGAGTAAGCTTCTTCTGTTTCATCGACGACACCCGCAATGTAAATCTTGGTTACATCCAAGTAAGCATTTATCCTCAAAATGAGAACCGAGTCATCATTGTCAATCACAACACGTAAGCACACTAATGAGCAAACTCAAAAATGTCCATCTTCATTTCACACAAAGATATGGAATATTTCTCGATGAGATCAAAATGACGACCATAAAACTTGCCCATAGTCTTCATCAACCTGCATCTCGATCTCGAATCCCTATGCCGTAAGTTTGTTCGTCAGCACTTGCCAACTATCCCGAAAATACCGGTATTCAGAGCGAATCATAGAAAAACGAATTAACTGCGAAATGATAACGCCATAGGATGGAGAAGCAGGGATGTTACTG
Organism: Mimachlamys varia; assembly: GCA_947623455.1. Classification (NCBI taxonomy): domain Eukaryota; kingdom Metazoa; phylum Mollusca; class Bivalvia; order Pectinida; family Pectinidae; genus Mimachlamys; species Mimachlamys varia. The sequence continues at coordinate 21,484,019 of OX392534.1, forward strand.
TCAAGAAAGGGAAAATTCACGATCGGAATATCGAGATCGTCACATTTATCATACAGTTCAGTAGTCGGTTGCCCGTGTCGGTTTAAGTAAATATCGAGTTAAGAAGCTAAGGTAGGAGAGTCTGTTGTGTCTTAACGTCTTGTTGTTTATAGACAACATATCGTCGATATACCTGAAAGTGAATTTGAAAGATTTGGCAAAAGTTATGTTACATGTCCTGATCAGCAACAAATTAGCCTCGTATGAACACAAAAAAAACAAGTCAGCCAAAAGTGGGGCACAATTAGTTCCCATTGGAATACCAACAGTGTGTTGGAAACATTTCCTCCGAACTCAACAAAGATATTGCCAACCGGGAATTCAATCATTCGTACTATATAGAGAGACGGACGGATTGCCCATAGTCCGTCCGTCCGTCTCTCTCTCTCCACAAATTCAGCCGGGTCGCCGCTCCAGGAGAAAGCACGTGAAACGTTTCTGTCTCTAGAACGAGCACGCGCTACGGGCTGTTCTGCTGAACGCCAACTGCATTACTAGCTAGTGCGGTTTGAAACAGAATGCAGTTTGATGCTTAAATGAAGTTAGAATTGAATGCGGAGTCACATGGGCAAAATTTACGGCCATCGAGTCAAAGGTCAAGGTCAAATTTTGCACATTTTTCACAGATGATTATTTTGTTATGACATTATGAAATAAAGTTGGTCAGAATTGAACAATGAGTGCATTGATTCAACATAAAAATCACATGGTTAAAGGTCAAGGTCACATTTTGTAACTTTTTACTGAAAAAACATTTCTTGTGACACCATGAAGCAAAGTTGATTGGAATTCAACAAAGAGTCAGCTTTGCAAGGTTTGTCCATTCGGTCCAAAGCTCATCGATTGATGATAACGGGAGATAAAAAGCCACATGACGGGCCCTTGCTGACCAGTCAGGATGCTAGTTCTAAATTCATAGATTAAAGGAGTTAATACGCATGTCCTATTTCCTTCTATATTATTTCGGACAATTTCGATTTCCACATTTTGGTCCCGAACATCACTGTCCTAGATACATGTATTTCTAAATGTAAAAGGTGCAGTATGTGTGTGTGTAAGTCAATTGATCTACTGAGAATTGTTCATGATTTAATTTACTCATTCAGAAAGAGATCAGAATCCCATAATTTAAGACGGCAAGTCGAAAAAAAGTTAAAGAGATCAACGCAACAGACATCAACTGAATGATTTACCGGTTGTTTTTTTAACTTTACGGATATAAACCGTGAAAGCCGAATGTGACGTAATTGCGTGACGTGTTTTCGGCCTTGCCCACGGAAGAGCTACATCTACACGAAAAAAAAAGCAATGTGTTGCAATTTTGCTCACAAACGCGCGTGTTACCATTCAAGAGCTTCGCTCGAGCGCCTTCGCTCTTATAAACTGTGCAAATGAAATACCAGTATTAAAGTAATTTGATCGTGTCCAGATCTAAATTTGTTATACATGCTTTATTGCAAAAGGTTTATCTAAGACATTTAAAATACCCTCAAACACAGTTTTTCTAGAACATTATCAAACAGAACTCTCGGTCCTCACTTATAGCTTTCCAATAAGTAACCTATAATTGTCAAATAAGTAACCTGTAGCTTTCCAATAAGTAACCTATAACTGTCAAATAAGTAACCAGTAGCTGTCCAATAAGTAACCTGTAACTGTCCAATAAGTTACCTGTAACTGTCCAATCAGTAACCTGTAACTGTCCAATAAGTTACCTGTAACTGTCCAATAAGTAACATGTAACTGTCCAATAAGTTACCTGTAACTGTCCAATAAGTTACCTGTAACTGTCCAATAAGTTACCTGTAGCTGTCCAATAAGTTACCTGTAGCTATCCAATAAGTTACCTGTAACTGTCCAATAAGTTACCTGTAACTGTCCAATAAGTTACCTGTAGCTGTCCAATAAGTTACCTGTAACTGTCCAATAAGTAACATGTAACTGTCCAATAAGTTACCTGTAACTGTCCAATAAGTTACCTGTAACTGTCCAATAAGTTACCTGTAGCTGTCCAATAAGTTACCTGTAGCTATCCAATAAGTTACCTGTAACTGTCCAATAAGTTACCTGTAACTGTCCAATAAGTTACCTGTAGCTGTCCAATAAGTTACCTGTAACTGTCCAATAAGTTACCTGTAACTGTCCAATAAGTTACCTGTAGCTGTCCAATAAGTTACCTGTAACTGTCCAATAAGTAACATGTAACTGTCCAATAAATTACCTGTAACTGTCCAATAAGTAACCTGTAACTGTCCAATAAGCTACCTGTAACATTCCAATAAATTACCTGTAACTGTCCAATAAGTTACCTGTAACATTCCAATAAATTACCTGTAACTGTCCAATAAGTTACCTGTAACATTCCAATAATTTACCTGTAACTGTCCAATAAGTAACCTGTAACTGTCATATAAATTACCTGTAACTGTCCAATAAGTAACCTGTAAGTGTCCAATAAGTAACCTGTAACTGTCCAATAAGTAACCTGTAACTGTCCAATAAATTACCTGTAGCTGTCCAATAAGTAACCTGTAACTGTACAATAAGTATCCTGTAACTGTGCAATAAATTACCTGTAGCTGTCCAATAAGTTACCTGTAACTGTCCAATAAGTTACCTGTAACTGTCCAATAAGTTACCTGTAACTGTCCAATAAGTAACCTGTAACTGTCCAATAAGTAACCTGTAACTGTCCAATAAGCTACCTGTAACATTCCAATAAATTACCTGTAACTGTCCAATAAGTTACCTGTAACATTCCAATAAATTACCTGTAACTGTCCAATAAGTTACCTGTAACATTCCAATAATTTACCTGTAACTGTCCAATAAGTTACCTGTAACTGTCATATAAATTACCTGAAACTGTCCAATAAGTAACCTGTAAGTGTCCAATAAGTAACCTGTAACTGTCCAATAAATTACCTGCAACTGTCCAATAAGTAACCTGTAACTGTCCAATAAGTAACTTGTAACTGTCCAATAAGTAACCTGTAACTGTCAAATAAGTTACCTGTAACTGTCCAATAAGTAACCTGTAAATGTCCAATAAGTTACCTTTAACTGTCCAATAAGTTACCTGTAACTGTCAAAAAAGTTACCTGTAGCTATCCAATAAGTTATATTCAACTGTCCAATAAGTTATCCTCAGCTGTCCTCCAATAAGTTACCTGTAACTGTCAAACAAGTTACCTGTAGCTGTCCAATAAGTTACCTGTAACTGTCCAATAAGTAACCTGTAACTCTCCAATAAGTTACCTGTAGCTGTCCAATAAGTAACCTGTAACTGTCCAATAAATTACCTGTAGCTGTCAAATAAGTTACCTGTAACTGTCCAATAAGTAACCTGTAAATGTCAAATAAGTTACCTGTAGCTGTCCAAAAAGTAACCTGTAACTGTCCAATAAGTTACCTGTAACTGTCCAATAAGTTACCTGTAAATGTCCAATAAGTTACCTTTAACTGTCCAATAAGTTACCTGTAACTGTCAAATAAGTTACCTGTAGCTATCCAATAAGTTATATTCAACTGTCCAATAAGTTATCTTCAGCTGTCCTCCAATAAGTTACCTGTAACTGTCCAATAAGTTACCTGTAGCTGTCCAATAAGTTACCTGTAGCTGTCCAATAAGTAACCTGTAACTGTCCAATAAGTTACCTGTAGCTGTCCAATAAGTCACCTGTAACTGTCCAATAAGTTACCTGTAGCTGTCGAATAAGTTACCTGTAACTGGCCAAAAAGTAACATGTAACTGTCCATTATGTTACCTGTAACTGTCCAATAAGTTACATGTAACTGTCCAATAAGTTACATGTAACTGTCCAATAAGTTACCTGTAACTGTCAAATAAGTTACCTGTAGCTGTCCAATAAGTTACAGGTAAATGTCCAATAAGTTACCTTTAACTGTCCAATAAGTTACCTGTAACTGTCCAATAAGTTACCTGTAGCTATCCAATAAGTTATATTCAACTGTCCAATAAGTTATCTGCAGCTGTCCTCCAATAAGTTACCTGTAACTGTCCAATAAGTTACCTGTAGCTGTCTAATAAGTTGCCTGTAACTGGCCAATAAGAAACCTGTAACTGTCCAATAAGTAACCTGTAACTGTCCAATATGTTACCTGTAACTGTCCAATAAGTTACCTGTAACTGTCAAATAAGTTACCTGTAACTGTCCAATAAGTTACCTGTAAATGTCCAATAAGTTACCTTTAACTGTCCAATAAGTTACCTGTAACTGTCAAAAAAGTTACCTGTAGCTATCCAATAAGTTATATTCAACTGTCCAATAAGTTATCCTCAGCTGTCCTCCAATAAGTTACCTGTAACTGTCCAATAAGTTACCTGTAGCTGTTCAATAAGTTACCTGTAACTGTCCAATAAGTTACCTGTAACTGTCCAATAAGTTACCTGTAGCTGTCCAATAAGTAACCTGTAACTGTCCAATAAATTACCTGTAGCTGTCAAATAAGTTACCTGTAACTGTCATATAAGTAACCTGTAAATGTCCAATAAGTTACCTGTAGCTGTCCAATAAGTTACCTGTAAATGTCCAATAAGTTACCTTCAACTGTCCCATAAGTTGCCTGTAACTGTCAAATAAGTTACCTGTAGCTATCCAATAAGTTATATTCAACTGTCCAATAAGTTATCTTCAGCTGTCCTCCAATAAGTTACCTGTAACTGTCCAATAAGTTACCTGTAGCTGTCCAATAAGTTACCTGTAGCTGTCCAATAAGTAACCTGTAACTTTCCAATAAGTTACCTGTAGCTGTCCAATAAGTAACCTGTAACTGTCCAATAAGTTACCTGTAGCTGTCGAATAAGTTACCTGTAACTGGCCAATAAGTAACCTGTAACTGTCCATTATGTTACCTGTAACTGTCCAATAAGTTACCTGTAACTGTCCAATAAGTTACCTGTAACTGTCCAATAAGTTACCTGTAACTGTCCAATAAGTTACCTGTAACTGTCCAATAAGTTACCGGTAAATGTCCAATAAGTTACCTTTAGCTGTCCAATAAGTTACCTGTAACTGTCCAATAAGTTACCTGTAGCTGTCCAATAAGTTACCTGTAGCTGTCCAATAAGTTACCTGTAACTGTTCAATAAGTAACCTGTAACTGTCCAATAAGTTACCTGTAGCTGTCTAATAAGTTACCTGTAGCTGTCCAATAAGTTACCTGTAGCTGTCCAATAAGTAACCTGTAACTGTCCAATAAGTTACCTGTTACTGTCCAATAAGTTACCTGTAACTGTCAAAGAAGTTACCTGTAACTGTCCAATAAGTAACCTGTAACTGTCCAATAAGTTACCTGTAACTGTCCAATAAGTTACCTGTAAATGTCCAATAAGTTACCTTTAACTGTCCAATAAGTTACCTGTAACTGTCAAATAAGTTACCTGTAACTGTCCAATAAGTTACCTGTAACTGTCCAATAAGTTACCTGTATCTGTCAAATAAGTTACCTATAACTGTCCAATAAGTAACTTGTAAATGTCCAATAAGTTACCTGTAATGTCCAATAAGTTACCTGTAACTGTCAAATAAGTTACCTGTAACTGTCCAATAAGTTACCTGTAACTGTCAAATAAGTAACCTGTATCTGTCAAATAAGTTACCTGTAACTGTCCAATAAATAACCTGTAAATGTCCAATAAGTTACCTGTAAATGTCCAATAAGTTACCTGTAACTGTCAAATAAGTAACCTGTAACTGTCAAATAAGTTTCCTGTAACTGTCCAATAAATAACCTGTAACTGTCAAATAAGTTACCTGTAGCTATCCAATAAGTTATATTCAACTGTCCTCCAATAAGTTACCTGTAAATGTCCAATAAATAGCATGTAACTGTCCATAAATAGCATGTAACTGTCCATAAATAGCATGTAACTGTCCATAAATAACATGTAACTGTCCATAAATAACATGTAACTGTCCATAAATAGCATGTAACTGTTCATAAATAACATGTAACTGTCCATAAATAACATGTAACTGTCCATAAATAGCATGTAACTGTCCATAAATAACATGTAACTGTCCATAAATAACATGTAACTGTCCATAAATAACATGTAACTGTCCATAAATAACATGTAACTGTCCATAAATAACATGTAACTGTCCATAAATAGCATGTAACTGTCCATAAATAGCATGTAACTGTTCATAAATAACATGTAACTGTCCATAAATAACATGTAACTGTCCATAAATAACATGTAACTGTCCATAAATAGCATGTAACTGTCCATAAATAGCATGTAACTGTCCATAAATAACATGAAACTGTCCATAAATAACATGTAACTGTCCATAAATAGCATGTAACTGTTCATAAATAACATGTAACTGTCCATAAATAACATGTAACTGTCCATAAATAGCATGTAACTGTCCATAAATAACATGTAACTGTCCATAAATAGCATGTAACTGTCCATAAATAACATGTAACTGTCCATAAATAACATGTAACTGTCCATAAATAACATGTAACTGTCCATAAATAACATGTAACTGTCCATAAATAACATGTAACTGTCCATAAATAACATGTAACTGTCCATAAATAACATGTAACTGTCCATAAATAACATGTAACTGTCCATAAATAACATGTAACTGTCCATAAATAGCATGTAACTGTCCATAAATAACATGTAACTGTCCATAAATAACATGTAACTGTCCATAAATAACATGTAACTGTCCATAAATAGCATGTAACTGTCCATAAATAACATGTAACTGTCCATAAATAACATGTAACTGTCCATAAATAACATGTAACTGTCCATAAATAGCATGTAACTGTCCATAAATAACATGTAACTGTCCATAAATAACATGTAACTGTCCATAAATAACATGTAACTGTCCATAAATAGCATGTAACTGTCCATAAATAACATGTAACTGTCCATAAATAACATGTAACTGTCCATAAATAACATGTAACTGTCCATAAATAACATGTAACTGTCCATAAATAGCATGTAACTGTCCATAAATAACATGTAACTGTCCATAAATAACATGTAACTGTTCATAAATAACATGTAACTGTCCATAAATAACATGTAACTGTCCATAAATAACATGTAACTGTCCATAAATAACATGTAACTGTCCAAAAAGTTACCTGTCGCTGTCCAATAAGTTACCTGTTCGGCTACCCGAAAATGAAATACACTCGGATGTATACATTGTAGGGTTCCAACACCGCAAAGCACTCAATATAATTATGCATCTAAACACTCAGTAAAAGACACATTCAAGCAATTTATTTCCTTAGGATTCCTTAATTTAGGAAATTATTGCATGTTTCCCACATACTTCAAGATATAATGACATAACACAATTTCCGTGCATTAAACACTTTAAGATGCGCGCAGTGTGGAAATCTTTCCTTCTTTACGGCTTTATTTGTCGTAAATTGATATTTAGTTATGTTTTACTGGTTACTATTCATAAATATATGTGATTTTGGTAAAACGGTGTTAAATCATTAGAAAAGCTATAACGTGACGCTACCCCATTTGGTACACGGTCACAAAATGGTTGGAAAAGTGCTTGAAAATGATTATTGAACATTTTCCTTTGACAGTATAACAAAATAGATATTTGTCAGCATTACCACCAAATATTTTATTTTCTGGATCAATTTCCAATTACACCATAACATCAAAGTAATCATATCAGAAACCCAGTAAAAACGCTGTGCGTCGACATTTTGGCGAATTTTGAAGGGGGTAATTTTAAACAAGTTTAAATGTAGACTTTTGGTCCTTATAACCGAAAAATATCAAAGTGGATAGGTAAAACTGTAGTTTAGTATGGTGTTTAAAATAGCAGAATATTTTGTTGCAATAGGTACATTCATTAGTTGAAATAAAAACAAATTCCATGACCTGTGATACGGTGTACCAATTTGGGTACGGGTCACGGCTGAAAAACGGACAAAATCTCCTTGAAAGTTTTGCGTTATATTTTCAAAACAAAATCACTTTGTATAATTTTTACTTCTGAAAATGAACTAACATACGTACTCTTTGTCAAAAATCAAGAAACATTCCAAACACACTATCTGAATTTGTAGATATCACTGAAAATCTGTCAAAATTGTACCAATTGTGGTAGTGTGACGTTACAAGATATATAACATGTCTTGCTCGATACGATTTCAATAAAGATTATGCATATCTTGTTTTAATAATGGAAATATCCAGTGTTTATGGTGTCTAGGAAGTATGTTAGGGCACATTTAAATTGATTATATGTAGTTGGATGATGTACTTTTATGTATTTAAAATGTGTGACGCTCTCAAAAGATATATCCTGTGGTAACCTATATTATCTTAATAAGTATGTATATTGTTGGGTATTCAGCTACCGGTATATGTACAGAATATAGCCAAAAACTGTCTATTATGTAAAATATTGGACTGTCTGAGGCGCTTTACTTAAAACACTGCCCCATTTTGTGTTAATATTAGTATTGGACAGCTGAATGTCTGTTGAGTATGTGCCATCAACCATGAAGACTATTGATACACTACATGGAGGAGTTGAATGTATAATACTTTGCATGTTTTTTGCAGTTGTATCGGGGGCGGGGTGGGGTGGGGATATTGGGCGGGTGCAGTTTGGTCTCACTCGAATCAGGGAGTGAAGATGGGTTTCAAGTACAGTCCTTGAAAAGTAATTTTTGCAATGAAATGGATTAATTTCATATAATGAGATTGATTAATTGAGAAAAGTGATTACACTTTGTTTTTGTGATTATGCCTGTGATAATATGAAATTAAAGAAATCAAACACTCAAAGAATATATGTATTGAATATTGTGGTGTTCGTGTAAAGTATCGACATCACTATTATATAAAATAAATTGTAGAGTAACCATCCTTATTATTTGCTTAATACCAATCACGACAGTCATAGCCGCAGTAATGTACGTGGTTGGGTAGTGCTAGAAATTGTGGAATGCTAGCTGTGAGCGTCGAAATGGCAGCACCGGTTTTATGCTTCCCCAGGGAGTTGAGAACAATATTGGCTGGTAGCCTTAAGACGATATAAAGTCGTGATAAAGCGGTTTATAAGAACATCCAATTATCATACATGCATTATATAGAGAATAATACTAACCATTTTCCATATCGGATCCAATATCCCAATATTAGAGGCCGAAGGCCCGAGGGCCAATATTAGGGTCGAGGGGCCAATATTAGGTCCGATATGTAAAATGGTATGTTTTATTCAATTTATTGTATATTTAGTAATAAATCACAGAAAAATATATAATTTTACAAGAATAAACAATTCCAAAGTTTTAATGTACTGGATTAACTTCATTTTCTCATTTAATGCAAAAAATTGAAATGAAACACTTTTTTAAATTATTCAAGTGTTTGAGGACAATATATTTTTTATATATTTGTAATATTAGCAATAACTTAAAACACTAACGTCCTTTTCAAAACGTTTTTCTATAATGTGACATCACCAATCATCAAGAATAGACACAATTACCACTAAAATAGATTACTGCTGTGAAGTGAAAATTGTCTATTTCTTCTGCTTTCATTCTTTCTTTATCTGCTAGGTATTCTAACTCTTCCAATCTTGCTGTTAAGGAATTCAAAATTTTCGTTTTGATAGTAACAAAGCAGCAAGGTCAAAACCCGAGAGACCCGAATGGTTTGATCAGACGTAAAATCTAGATATGTTCCGCGAGGAGGGCCAATATAGGTTTTGGGGTGCATTACTGAATCAATAATGCATGGGTGGTGATTACGGGTTGGCAGTTTTGGCGTCATAATGCATTTGCAAAAAAACTGTATTTATAACTAAGTATACAATAAAAGTATATAACATTATATAAAATAGATCAAACAGCCTTATCGAGAAATAACAGAACTTGATCCGGTCCGGATTTACCTTTGAGTTTGCGGAAACGTGACAACGTTTTAAAATCAAAGTACAAAAATATTATACATTATGTCTTTGATGACTGCAACGATGACTGTGTCATTCCAGAAATGTCACCAGGCCATTGTCAATTACAAAGTGGCTAATATCGAGTTCCTCAGTGAATATTGAACTGTGAGGCAAGCTATACGTCTTGCATTAAAAAGGCTATGAGCGAAACAGGAAGAAGAATTCTGTTGTGATATTCAATCTAAATCATCACTGGACAAGTGCTCTGGCTGAATCCATTTATTGAACTAACACATGTCGTCTTACATCCGGTACATACATAGTACTGCGCAAACGCAACAACGGGTCATCAAACGAACCTAGACTTACACAAGTCCCATAATACTAACACATCTCCCCCTTGAAACTTGAAACTTGTAACATGCAAACAATAACACTTTTCATTTAACTCAATCCATGTGGATCTTAACAAGTAAACATTTAGCCATGTCCATAAGGAGAAGAACCATGTCCATAACACCTTGCCTAGATTGTTATAAAATTAGAACTGACTCGCTGATGGATATATCATAGCTATTCAATAACTGAACAAATTAAAGTCACTCAACAAAGTCATCAAAGTGCTTTGGCTTTACTACACGTCTGCCTACACGCGTGGTAATAGTTGTAGTGTCACTACGCGTTAGATTTGCATCCTGTACGCGATCAGAGTCTTGGCGAGACTCATCACTGTTCTGACTTTTCTCAAGTGGCGGACTATCTGTCACATTCCCAGGTGGGACGTTCTCGAGAACTACATTGTCCGACACCTTTTGAGTAATCGGTGTGTCTGTGAACACAGGCTCTCTAATGATTCCTGTTAACTCAGAATTGTCACTAGACTGGGTCTTGCGTTCTGTCAACTGCAAATGTCTACGATTTCTCCAATATACACCTCGGGGTGTTCTGACCTGATACGACCGTCTCTTGTGATCGGCTCTCTCCACTCGTCCTTCCGAACTCCAGAGTTTTTGTTTGTCGAGTTTGAGTCTAACAGTGTCTCCAGGTTCCAACTCAGGAAGTGAGCGCACTGCATTGTGACGATCATACTGTGATTTGTATCGTTCCTTATAACTGTGGTCACGCTGCTGCACCGACTTCTTGCTCGGCCACTTTGGGTTAAGCGTCTTGGGCGCGACCGGTACGGTTGTCCTTATCTGTCGACCCATAATCAGCTGACTTGGGCTAGCTCCTGTTGACGCGATAGGCGTGGATCGATAAGCCATAAGTGCCAGGAATATGTCATTTTGAGCGAGAATGCGTTTAGCAATCTTTACTCCGCTCTCCGCCTGCCCATTTGCCTGAGGGTAGTGCGGACTAGTGAAAGTTTGTATGAAGTTGTACTTCTCTGCGAATTCGTTGAATTCCTGTGACGCGAATTGTGTCCCATTGTCGGAGATCAACTCTTCGGGAACTCCGAAACGAGCAAAGATGTTCTTCAACTTTCCTATAACCTGACCACTGGTTATATTAGAGAGATGGGCAATTTCTAGGTACCTCGAATAGTAGTCAATAACCACTAAATAACTGTCATTCTTGAAGTCACAAAGATCTGCTGAGATCTTTTGCCAAGGTCGTGCCGGTAGAGGGGTAACCTTTAGGGGTTCCTTCCTCTGTGTTGGTCTGTGCTCCTGACAGAAACTACAGCTTTCCACTATTTCCTTGAGATCCTTTCCTATGTTTGGCCACCACACACATGTAGCTGCACGCTCGCGGCACTTGGCTATATCTAGGTGCCCTTCATGGAGTGTATCCAGGGTTTCCTCACGTAATGTACTCGGTATCACAATCCTTTGTCGGTAGAGCAGTAAATCATCCGAGACTGACAGTTCGTTACGTACTGCAAAGTAACCATCCATCTCCTCTAGGGAGGTTTCTCGATCCGGCCACCCAGTCTTTGTGAGACATAGGGCTTTCTGAAGGTGAGGATCTTCCAACGAAGCTTGTCGAATCCTAGCCAATTTCCTATCTGATATAGGCCTGATGGACTCCACGGAGTCCACGAACACCTCCACATCCTCGTCGATCGGGACCTCCTTTAGCTTGAGGGGGCTCCTCGATAGGGTATCTGGAACAACGAGCAGTTTCCCAGGTACGTGTTCAGCGATTGGAGTAAATCTCCTCAAACGCATGAGTAGCCTCTGACACCTCAGGGGCGTCCGGTCAAGATCCTGTGTGTTGATGAGAGGAACTAAGGGCTTGTGATCTGTGAGAAGTTTAAAAGATTCAAGTCCGACCAAATATCGTTCAAACTTTTCGCATGCCCAGACCGATGCGAGGCACTCTTTTTCGATCTGTGCGTACCTTGACTCTGCTGGTGACAAGGTGCGAGAACAGTAAGCCACCGGTTTAATCTCGTCTCCGTCCATCTGAAACATGGCCCCTCCCAGACCGTAGCTACTTGCGTCGGCACTGACTATGGTTGGTTTACTTGGAGAGTAAAATGCCAAAGTAGGGGTGTTGGTCAACATTCCTTTTACCCTGTCAAATGCCTGCTGTTGTCTTGGCATCCATTGCCAAACAATGTCAGATTTCAGGAGATCTGTCATGGGTCGCATGATTGTAGACAATTCCGGAATGAACCTTCCAAGGTAATTGATCATGCCTATGACCCTTCGTAGCTCAGTTACATCTTTAGGTGCTTCTAGTCCTTTGATTGCTGCAACACGCTCTGGGTTGACACTTATACCGTCCCCACCAACGACATGGCCAAAGTACTCGAGTTTGGACTTCCCAAACTCGCATTTATCCTTGTTAAGTTTTAGGCCTGATGCTCGAATCCTGTCTAGGACTTTGGCAAGACGCTCGTCATGTTCCTCCTTAGACTTTCCATAGATCAAGGTGTCATCTATAATAGCCTCGACTCCTTCCAGACCAGTCAACAGCTCTGACATCTTGCGCTGAAATATTTCAGGGGCTGAGGTTATTCCGAACGGAACCCTGCGAAAGGCGAAGCGTCCAAATGGGGTGATGAATGTAGTGAGCCTGCTGCTATTTACATCCAGGGGTATCTGATAAAACCCGCTACTGGCATCTAACTTGGAGAATACCTTCGCGCCCACTAGCTTTGGTGCTATATTATCCAGGGTTGGTAGCATGAAGTGTTCCCTCTTTACAGCTTCATTTAACCGTTTAAGGTCCACACTAATCCTAATTTTCCCGGTCTTTTTCACCACAGGAACCATGGGAGCGCACCAGTCTGTTGGCTCTGTCACGTTTTCTATAATGCCATCCTGTTCCATTCGACTGAGCTCGGTTTTCACCTTTTCGAGTAGTGGGAATGGCACCCGCCTTGAAGCACTAATGCAATATGGAACTGCGTGATCCTTTAATGTTATCTTGACTGGTTCACACAACAGAAGTCCGGTTGGTCCAAATAAATCGTCGGTAACTGCATCAACTCTCACTACCAGTCCCATTTGGTGTGCAGCACTCCTTCCTAGCAGGTTGCTGGAGCTGGCTCCACCGATCACACATATAGGTAATTTGAATTGTCTCCCCTTGTACTTAACTTGACAGTCAAATTTACCTTCTGATGGAAGGACTCCTCCTCCTGGACCTTGAAGTATAGAACTGACTGGACTCAAAGCTGGACGTTGGTTAAGTTGGTTATATGTCTCCCGAGAGATAACAGTAGTGTCCGCCCCAGTATCAATCTTGAATGTTACGGGTGTGTTTCCTACCTTCAGTGTCACCTCCCACGCCTTTTCATAACCATAGCATGAGGTTATTGCTCCGAGAAAGAATTCCTCCCGCTCCGTCACTTCCTTTATATCCTTTTTCGACCGACAGCAGCACGCGAAGTGATCCATCTTATTACAAGATCTACAGCGCCTCCCTATAGCTGGACATTTTTCCTGTCCGTGGCTGCGAGCACACCGTGAACATGCACCCTTTTCACTGCGAGACTGTTTATTGTATGACTGACCTTGTGCTTGATGTTGTGTAGTTGGGTTGTTTTTCTTTTTGAATTGTCTCCCTTTTCTCACCTCTTCCACGTGTTGTTTTTGTCCTCCTTGGTCCTTAATCTGTGTTTTCACCAACTCGGCCTGCCTTGCCGTTTGAATAGCTCCTTCTAATGTTAGATCAGCTTTCATTTGTAGTTTTTCTGAGATATGTCTGTCCGAAATTCCTATGACTACTCTATCTCTGATGAACTCATCTTGTGATGTAAAATCGCAATGTTCCGCTATTTCATATAATGCTCTCACGAATCCCTCAACAGACTCGCCGGGGGCCTGACTCCGCTGGTGGAACCGCGCCCTCTCGTGGATTATATTTCGTTTGGGAATGAAATAGTTGTCGAACTTTTCAATGACCTTGTCATATTTATCTTCATCGCCGGCCACATTGAACACTAAAGTTTTAAACACATGTTCCGCCTGACTGCCCATTGCGTAAATTAATGCACTTATCTGTACAACGTCCTCATCCTTATGAAGTTTGGTTGCGGTGCGGTAGCGAGCAAATCTCGTTCGCCAATCATTCCATCCGCTTGGTCGGCTGAAATCGAACTTCTCTGGGGCCTGGAACTTTGCCATCTGGACAAATCGATGTTGTAGTTCCTATTTACTACCAGGAAGTAACTGCACTTGCCTCAATCTGACACCATGTTGTGATATTCAATCTAAATCATCACTGGACAAGTGCTCTGGCTGAATCCATTTATTGAACTAACACATGTCGTCTTACATCCGGTACATACATAGTACTGCGCAAACGCAACAACGGGTCATCAAACGAACCTAGACTTACACAAGTCCCATAATACTAACACAAATTCATTCATCGCATGTTTAAATAATAGTGTGAATATGTTTTTTCCTTTGTCGTTGTCATGATTGTATAATCATTTGGTATATCAATGCATGATTTGAAATTCAAATATCTGCCATTATATTAACATGTACATAGTCATTGTCCGCCATGGGAGGAGAAATATACAATTATATACCATTAAGGAGGTCGATACATACTTATATACATACATATCGACCGAGGATAAAGACACTTTTTGACCAAAATCAAAAGGCTATAAGAGCTGTGTTATAAAGCCATGTTTTTAGCTTAACTGTACAAAAACAAACAACATTATACAATATATTTTTACAAACATGTGTGACCCATTTTGTAAAACAAAACAAATCTAATGCAGCAGTATAATAAGCCTATTAAGATGTTAATTCTATATATGTAAATATGTTGTTGTCAAGTCGTGTCAATGTCCATTATGTCACTAAATCAAAGTCCCGCCAACTCAAATATCCTGTTGATTATTGTCACCATTCTCATCATCATATTTTCACCAATAAGCTATGGCTAATTCCAATGTTACGGAGACGTTTCCAACATCCCGAATCGGGCATCTGACACCTTTATTTGTCTCGCTATAAGTGTGACCTCAACAATTGACAATGATACTCGGTTCTCATTTTGAGAAACTGATGTTTACATGGATGTGACAAAGATTTACATGACGGGTGTCGTCGATGAAGCAGAAGACGCTTGCTCTTCCTGAACACCTGGTCTTATTCTCTTGTACTTTTACAGAAGTCTCCGTGTAAATCTTTCCTTTGTTCATATTTTGCACCTGGTTTAATCGATTCTGAGTTTGGATTATGATTTTGTTAACGCTTCGGTATTCTCTAATTTATTTTCAAGAATACCTGATGTCCGACGTTTCGATTTCAGCACTGGTATTTGGGAATAAAATATTTTGTTAGAGACGGCGTTTTGTGCGATGATATTAAGGTAATATTTGACACGCCGTTTTTTAAATTCTTTTGTTTAGCTTTTAACTCGCAAAATGCAGTAAAAAAGGGAAAACTTTCATGTAAGAAAACTATCGGTTTATATTTGTATCGATAATCGGCAGTTAGTTATGATCAACCTGCATCTCTCGAATCCTTGTGTTATTAGTTTGTTTGTCGGTAGTCGACATCGCACACGAAAACACGACATTTAGAGCAAGCCCTAGAATATCGAATCAACTGCGACACGTAAACACCATAGCTTTGAGAAGCAGGGAAGTTACTATCAAGAAGTGGAAAGTTCACAATCGGAAAATTGAAATCATCACGTTTATCGTAGAGCTTCACTGAATAGTCCTAGGAGGACGAAACAGCTGTATGGTGCAGTTTAATTTATTTTTTCTGCATACTGTAACTATTCCTACATTTAAAAGGTGCAGCACATGTGAGTGTTACGTCATCCTTAGAAGTAAGCTGTCCCTGTTGGTCGTAGTTTAAGCAGAGATCGAGGTTCACAATGCTGATCTCTAAAAACTTATGTGTTAATAGAGTCGACTTATGTTTCTACACCACATGAAAAAGAGGTTAAATATTAACTAGTCATGTCAAATGGGTTATTATGTCAAATGACACTCTAAATCTCAAGTAGATACTGAAAGTATATATCAACTGACGAAATGTACGTTATTGATAATGACGTGAGCTAAAGAGAACGTCCAGGATGGGCGGTTTAGACACTCTCGGAAGGCAGTGATAATAAATAATTATATCCAGAATTATGTCCCTGATTAGGGTTATTTTACCGAGGGTGTAGCTCGGGGGGAAATAAGCCTGACAAGGGACAGTGAAAATAAGCCTGACAAGGGACAGTGAAAATAAGCCTGACAAGAGACAGTGAAAATAACCATGTCAAGGGACAAGGAAATAACCCTGACAAAAGACAGGGAAAATAAGCCTGACAAGGGACAGTGAAAATAACCATGACAAGGGACAGTGAAAATAAGCCTGACAAGGGACAGTGAAAATAAGCCTGACAAGGGACAGTGAAAATAAGCCTGACAAGGGACAGTGAAAATAACCATGTCAAGGGACAAGGAAAATAATCCTGACAAGAGACAGGGAAAATAAGCCTGACAAGGGACAGTGAAAATAACCATGACAAGGGACAGTGAAAATAACCCTGACAAGAGACAGGGAAAATAACCCTGACAAGGGACAGTGAAAATAACCATGACAAGGGACAGTGAAAATAACCATGACAAGGGACAGGGAAAATAACCCTGAAAAGGGACAGGGAAAATAACCCTGACAAGGGACAGTGAAAATAACCATGACAAGGGACAGTGAAAATAACCCTGACAAGGGACAGTGAAAATAAGAGATCAGTGGGCCATTATTGTATATTATATACTTTCGGATAACATTGTTATTGTCAATAACTTGAAATGAGTTGAGCATGAGAGATTTGTGAACAAAATAATACTAAAAACAAGTTTACATCATTTATCTGTCTCTTTAAGTTCCTAACTCAATGAAGATTTCCTTCAAACTTGTGATCAATATATATATATATAAACATCATTTGCAAATTTGTACAGAGACGAACAAAATTTAAAGTTATAAGTCATCGTCACATGCTTAAGAAAGATCGTGTCGTGATAAAAGAGGACTTGACCAGATACAACCAGAGTTTGTTGGACCGGGCGTATCATTGCCCATACATTCAAAGCACTTGGTCAACCAATGGAAAGCTTAAGGTAAAAACTAAAGGTGGGAAAATTGTGCAAATTCAGTCAGATGAAGACCTAGACTATTTGTGGGGATCGCTCGAGCGCGAGTAGAAACTTAATATTGATGTCTCTTAGAATGAACAGCTCGGTACTGTTACAGAAATTTCAGTTTGTGTACATACAAAACACTGACTCTTAGTATATTGGCCGCATTGTGCAGGTCTATCTCTACAAATGTGTCACATGATTTATTTTTTTATGTCTGATAAGATGTTAAATTGTAGGTTCGTTTTTTCTCTGTATAATGATTGTACTTTTTCATATTTTCTAAATATGGTAAATTGTGCTGAGAATTGGCGGATTGTATATAGCCTTACATTTGCATAAAGTTTTTTTTTTTTTTTTTTTTGTATTATGTAGGTACTCCATACAGATTGTGTAAGACTGTACAGTGATTTACACTTACAAAATGTCAAGTTATTCCGACAAGTTATACAAAGGATGTCGGATTGTGTTTTTTTTTTTTTTTTTTTTCAAATTTCCAAATGAACCATATAGGTTGTTCTATACCAAAGATGCCGGATTGTGAATTGCTTGATTTCAATTATCAGATGACATGTCTTTAAAAAAATAAATGATCTTCTAGGAATAAAAATAAGAAAAAAAATAACCATGATCCTGTTCAATGCTACATGCATTATACGGTACAATTTAATTGTGCGATTTTTTTTTATATGATGTAAAATCGGATTATAACTGTATTATCGAGTTCGGTATTGCATACATATTATGTAAGATGTACATTTGTATTTAAGTGAATCTAGTCAATTTCATAGTCTGAAATATAGCTTTATAAGTAGTACAGTTGATTAAGTCAATGTATGTGGATTTACATTAGTTGAGAGATTATCTCCCTTACCCCCCCCCCCCCCCCCCCCCCCCCCCCCCGCGCAATAAAACATTGCTCACACTGCTTTGCACCCTTTTCATGACCATTTTTCTCTCTATTGTATTCAAAATCCATCACACGAAAAATATGGATGTCTCCTTGTGTTTTTTTATTTCAGCGCAAGGTTTACAGGTCTATATAGACCAACAGTCCTACAAAATCTTGAGCCCCAGATGTAATATAGTATATAATTGTAATTGTCATGTATTGGAATGGTTTATACACAGAGGTTTCGTATTTCACTAATTTATCCCGTCAAAGGTGTCTGATTGAACATTGGAGACACTACAAAAAACATGTCAGAAAGTATATGTTTTATTTTACACAAGAATGAAACTATCAAATGATGTAGATATAAGAGTTTACCCAGAGTAAAATACAAAAGCGCTGCATCAAATATTTCAAATAAATCAATTGCCTACTTGTATACTATGGCGACATCAATTACATTGTATAATATACACATAGACACTCACACAAGGGAAATAGATGTTATTTAATGTGAAAATCAAACTTATAACAAGATTTTCCATAAAAAAAAAAAGATCAATTAACTATACGATATTTTCAATAAGTTACAGTTTTAACAATGCAAATAATCAATTTCGGTAAAATGCTGAAAACATATTATCGGATACAGCAGTATACTTATTGCAAAATGACTTGTCTCCATAAACTGATGAGTAACCCATGGCCAGAGAACTGTAAATTGTCGAAGACTGGTGTCAGGGCCTGTGTTATCTCCCTTGCTTCCTAACTCAATATACATGTATATACATACATAGATAACACGTTCGTCATATTGATATAGAAAATAAGAAAATTTAATTATATTGCTTTTGTATATTTCTCAAAAATGTTAAATTAATTTAGTTAGTCTAAATTGTATAAACTAAATTATATTATAAACTGTAAATAAATCCGGACTCACCGTTGTCCGCTCACAGTATTACGTACTGTCCATGCTTTCCGGCGAAAACATTCGAGTCTGACGTTGGAATATTAAGGACTGGTAAGACTCTAATTATTCGTATTTTCAATGAATATTATCCCAAAAGGTGTTTGTACGTACATGTGTCATGTCATGTGGTCTTGACCTGTGCATGACACGTACGGTATGTGTGCTATGATCAACATCACATGTACAGGTGCTTGCGGACTTGAGTGGGGCCGCTTGGGTTTGTTCTCTTTTTTATCCATTGAGGGCAGAGACTGACGGCCAATGGATGTAGTGTGCCATAGTAGTGGGGTGCGTTGCTAAGGGGTACATGGTGGCAGCTCGTGTGGAGTATGATATTGATACCTACATGTATATATGTATACTTTTCCGTCGGATATCGGTAAATGTACGGTACACTATATATTATCTCCCCTTATTAAGGGTTGATTTATTGTAATCTTAGCTTGCGGAAATTAATTTAGATCTTGACCTCTTTCATGAATCTGCGTGTTCTTTTCATATTATTTGTGTGTATTTTTAGGTGTGTATTGGTTGATAATGTGAGTGTATGTGTAGACAACGTACTAGTTTTATGTTTATATGTTGGTAATGTGAGTGTAGGTACATGTACATGTATGCACAAGACAAGAAACAACTTTAGTATAACAGTACATGTACATGTACTCTCTTTTTCTAAAGATGTAACTTTTATTTCACCCCGACTTCCATTTTTTAAACAACAGAGAGGAATTATACTAGTAATGAATCCATATCATGTCAAATAATGTTAAAATAATATCTGCAAACTGTAGAGGACTTGGGCAAAAAGAAAAGAGAAATGATGTTTTTAATTACTTGAAAAATAACTATAAAACTTTTAACATATTTTGTCTTCAGGACACACATTTTACAGCAGAACAGGAAAAAGAAATAGAGCTACAATGGGGTTATACATGTTTCTTTAATTCGTATAAAAATAACTCAAGGGGAGTTTGTGTATTTTTTAATAATAATTTTGAATTTGATATTCACAATAAATGGAAAGATGTTCAAGGTAATATAATAATTCTTGATATAAGTATTGAAAAAAGTAGATTCACATTAATTAACTTATATGGTCCAAATAGAGACGAACCAGATTTTTATGAAAAGGTATATGATCAAATTATTAATCATAATAACCCCAATTGTATTATTTGTGGTGACTTCAATTTGGTGTTGGACCCCGAAAAAGACACTAACAATTATGTTAACATAAATAACCCAAATGCTCGTACACGACTTTTAAAACTTATAGAAGATACAAACCTAATTGACCCTTTTAGATTTTTTCATCTCGACTATAGACGATACACCTGGAGAAAAAAGAACCCTGTGAAACAAGCTAGATTAGACTTCTTCCTAGTATCAGAAAACATTTCTAACTATATTGACAAAAGTAATATCCATGTAGGTTATAGATCAGACCATTCAATTATCTCTTTGGAAATAAAAATAAATAACTTTGTAAAAGGAAGGGGCCTTTGGAAATTTAATAATAGTCTCTTATATGATCAGGAATATATACAAAAAGTTAAAGAAACAATAGACAAAGTAAAACATCAATACTGTTCTCCTGTTTATAATAATAATATTTCAGATGTAACAGATTTAGAACTTGTACTATGTATTGACGACCAATTATTTCTAGAAACATTATTAATGGAGATTAGAGGAATAACCATATCACACTCCTCATTTAGACATAGGGAAAGGGATAAAAAGGAAAAAGATTTGATATATGATTTAGAACAACTTGAAGAGAACAATACATGGGCATCAAACTTAGGGGCATATGAACAAAAGAAGATAGAGTTAGAAAATATAAGAAAAGAAAAGATGAAAGGGCACATGATTCGTTCAAAAGTAACTTGGCTTGATGAGGGGGAAAAACCTTCCAAATATTTTTGCAACTTAGAAACTTATAACTATGTAAACAAAACTATTATTAAAATTGAAAAAGATAACAGAGAAGTTATAACAAGCCAAGATGATATTCTAACAGAAATTAAAAACTTTTACAGGAACTTATATGCTGATCATGACCAGTCAGATTGCATAGAAGATGTTAATTTAAATGATTTGTTAAATGGTTTAGATTTTGTTAAATTAACTGATGATCAGCGTACAAAACTAGAAGGAGAATTAACAGAAAAAGAACTACTTTTTGCTTTAAAAAACATGAAAAACTTTAAATCACCTGGTTCTGATGGCTATACAAGTGAATTTTTTAAGTTCTTTTGGGTAAATTTAAAAGTGTTCATTGTCAGATCTTTAAATTATGGATATAATAAGGGTGAATTTTCTATTACACAAAAACAGGGGATTATTACTTGTATTCCAAAGGGTGATAAGCTTAGACATTTTATGAAGAACTGGAGACCAATTACTTTGCTAAATGTTGTTTAT
Organism: Mimachlamys varia; assembly: GCA_947623455.1. Lineage (NCBI taxonomy): Eukaryota > Metazoa > Mollusca > Bivalvia > Pectinida > Pectinidae > Mimachlamys > Mimachlamys varia. Next base: position 21,505,861 of record OX392534.1, read on the forward strand.
AAATTAGCATCAGCCTGTATAGCCAACAGACTCAAATCAGTTTTAGACCATATCATTTCTGATACACAAACAGGTTTTTTAAGTGGCAGATATATTGGTGAAAATACTAGGCTAATTTATGACATTATGAATTATACTGAATTAAACAATATACCTGGACTTCTTATATTTATTGATTTTGAAAAAGCTTTTGATTCAGTTTCATGGAATTTTTTACACAAAGTAATTGATTTTTTTAATTTTGGTGAAAGCATTAAAAAATGGATCAAAACTTTATATAAAAATACTGTATCTGCCATAACACAAAATTGTATACTATCTGAATTCTTTGATATCCAAAGAGGATGTAGACAAGGTGATCCAGTCTCTCCATACCTATTCCTACTTGTAGCTGAAATATTAGCAATTCTGGTAAAAAATAATAAAAACATTAGGGGTATTCAAATAAAACATAAAGATCATATACTCTCACAGTTTGCAGATGACACTTCAATAATTTTAGATGGGTCTAGAAATTCATTCAACGAAGCTTTAGATACTCTTGAATTCTTTGGTAAAATATCTGGTCTAAAAGTAAATAATGATAAAACGAAAGTTATTTGGATTGGCAGCAAAAAATTCAGCGCAGATGTCTATCATCATAGATGGAAATTGAAATGGGGGGAAACAAAATTTGAATTGCTTGGTATTATTTTTTCAGTCAATTTAGAAGAGATTGTAACCCTAAATTATGGGAAAGCTCTAAAAAAAGTAAATAATAGTATAACCCAATGGTCGCGTAGGATTTTAACACCCATTGGTCGTATTGTAGTATTAAAATCAATTATAATACCGAAACTTAATCACCTGTTTATTGCTATTCCTACACCCACAAACACTATTATTCAGCAACTGAACACATCCTTTTTTAACTTTATTTGGCAATCTCCTATTGACAAAGTTAAGCGAAATACTATTATTCAAAAATACGAAAGTGGAGGCCTTAAAATGATAAACATCAATAATTTCATTTCGAGTTTAAAGTCCACTTGGATACGAAGATTACTGCAAAATAATTGTAGAAGTTGGGTTAGTATTTTTGAAGCAGAGAATTTTCCAGTGGAATACATATCAGATATGGGCATTGATTTTGTAAAACAATTTAAGACTTGCAATATCTTTTGGAAGGATGTTTTTCAGTCTTGGGTAAATGTGTCTGAAATAATACAGGTAAAATCTATAAAGCAGTTCCTTACTCTCCCCATCTGGTACAACCCACTTTTTAGTGTCAATAAAAAGTCATTTTTTGTAAGAAAATGGTATAATCAAGGTATCAAAAATGTTTGTGATCTATTAGATGAAAACAACATGTTTTTAAGCTTTGCAGATTTGAAGAAAAAATACTGTATACACTCTAAGAACTTTCTATTTTATCACAGTATATGCCAGTCTATAAGGCAATATTGCAAGCAATTAAATTATGAATTAACTACAGAAATCATTTGTGAAAGACCTTTCATACCAAATCATATTTATATTATTATAAAAAACAGAAAAGGTTGTAAAGACATGTATGACATATTAAATAGTGAAATTAAAGTAGCAAATACAGCTGAAAGAAAATGGGTATCGAAAAAAATATTTAAAAATATAGATTGGAAAAGTTCATATGGTATGGTTTTTAAAGTGACAAAAGACACAACACTACAATGGTTTCAATACCGATTACAAAATTGTATTCTCCCAATTAAATACTATTTGAATAAAATTGGAAAGTCACAGGACAATATCTGCAATATATGTAAAGTAAAAATAGAAACTACAGAACATTTATTCTGGGAATGTCCACAATCTCTAAAACTATGGCAAGATTTAAAACAGAGAATATACAGCAGAATCAGAAAAGTAGTTGATTTTACACCAGAAACCATCTTTTTTGGAGCTACAGAAAATGCTGATATTCCCATAAATTATATTATTTTGTATACAAAATACTATATATATACTGTTTCCAGAAAAAAACAAAATTTAACTTTAAATGGTTTGAATGAGTTTCTTTCATCCAGATATTATATTGAGAAGGCTTTAGCAGTTACAAAATTTTACGAAGAAAAATTTGATCAAAGATGGGTGGAATGGCAAGACTTTTTTTGAACCTTTTTTTTTCATATTTGTATGCAGTATTGAATCCTTTTTGTTTATTGAGTTGGAGTTTTTCTCTTAAAACCAAATGTACTGTGGTGAATTTGGGGAATTTAGTTTAGTACAGGCATGTGGGCGTACTAGCATTCATGCAGTTGCACATATGTGTGCGCTTGAGCCATGCATGTGTGTGCTTTGATCATGCGTGTATGTATGCATGCCTTTGTAAACCTGCATGTAATTGCATGTATGCACATGATGTATGCACATAGCTGTGTGCAATGCATTTAGTGGGCATGCATGTAGTGAACATGCATGTGTGCATACATGTGTGCTTGAGATATTGAGCTATGTGTGTGGGTACTTGGATTGTGCATGTGCATCTGTGTGCATGCCTCTTGATTTTCACCTGTTAGTGTAGGTATGCACATGGTTATGTGTATGCGCATAACTCTGTGTAATGATCATGCATGTTATGCATGCATGGGTGCATGCATGGTTGTGAGCTTGCACATGCTTGCTATTGGTGCATGGATTTGCGTGTGCATGAATGCTTTATACGAGTGCATACATGTGTGTGTCAAGTGTTTGTGTACATGTGTGTGTGTGTTTTTTCATGTTTTGTTAGTGTTACCGTGTGCCCTACGGGGTGCACCTGATGGTGTTTTTGTATGTTTGTTTGTATATATGGATACATGCAACTCATGTAGTAAGTGTGCATTTGTACATGCATGTGTATGTGTGTGGTTGTGTACATGCACAGAGTCTGGATGTATGTATCCACTTACTTGTTGGTGCATGAATACATGCACACATGCTTGCTTGTATGTGTATGTAGGCATGTTGTATAAGTGTTTTTTTTTTTTTCATGTAAAGTGCTTATTTCATTGTTGTTGTATATCACTTTATGTGAACACGTCTTGATGGTTTGTGCAAAATGTTTTGTTATTGTCTTGTGATATGTTGTGATTTCAAGAAATGTGAATAAAAAAAAAAAAAAGACAAAAAAAAAAAAAAAAAAAAAAAAAAAAATATATATAGTACATACCTTTGCAAAATGTGCGACTTGAGCAGTGTAAGACTCTGGCTTCTTTAAATAAGGTGTGGGTTAGTCGTTTTATAATGCGTCAAATTAAATGCCAGTGATTGGATCGTTTCCATATTTTATTTTTGTTATAAAAAGTTTGTATTGCATAATGCTAACCTGGGACCTCATAATCTTAAGTAATTTGAAATATCGTATATTAAATAGTAAGTGGATACCCGTAAATTACACTTACGAAAATCACAAAAACAAACGTTGATTCTTCTCAAAATGTGATTCGTATCAAGACATTATTTGTATCTTTTGGGAGATTTATCTCTTAATACTGCACCATACAGCTAATGATAACATATCATTTAATTGAGATAGTCATTTTTTTTAAATCAATACAAGTATGTTTTTGACATCCAGTAAATGAAAACAAAAGCTGTATTCATAGTAACACCAGAGAACATCGAAACAACCATAAAACCATAACCTGGACTCAAAACCGATTAAATTACAAGTACAAGAGAATAAGACTAGGTGTTCCAGAAGAGTAAGCATATTCTGCCTCATCGACGACATCCGCCATGTAAATCTTGGTCACATCCAAGTAAAAATTATAAGTCCTCAAAGTGAGAACCGAATCATCATTCCCATTAGCACACTAATGAGCATACTTAAAAACATCCATCTTCATATCACATAAAAATACAAAATTTTTCTCAGTGAGACAAAGAGTGCGACCATAAAACTTGCTCATAGTCGTCATAAACATGCATCTCTCGAATCTCTGTGTAGTAAGTTTTTTCGTCAGCAGTCGGTACTTTTCACGAAAATCTCGATATTTAGAGCATGCCATAAAATAACGAATTCATCACAGCATGTAAACACCATAAGTTGGAGAAGGAATGAAGTTACTATGAAGAAATGGATGAAGAAATGGAAAAATAAAATTCTTCACGTTTATCGCATAGTTCAGACATTAGCTACTAATGTTGGTTATAGTTTCAGTAAGGATCGAGGTAAGCAGCAGATGTAGATGTTCAGAAGGGTATGTACAATCGACTTGGTCAACTTCTTGTTGTTTATAGACACCATATGGACTGGTCGATATACCCGAAAGTGAAATCAAAAGATTTGGCAAGGTTTTTGTTACCTATCCTGAGTGTGGCACACTTTGTTCCCAAATGAATGCCAACCGTCTGCTAGAAAAATGTCTCCTCCAAACTTAACAAATATCATCTTAAAGGCCCAATATACGTAACTTCAGGAATTTTTTCGTGATTCTGAAAAAATCTGAAAAAAAATCTAGTTGATAACCAAGCTAAAAATAAGTCTAAAACGAAGTAAGCCTGAGCGGTAACTAACAAGAAATACTTGGCAGAAAAATTCAAGGAATTGAAAATAATTCAGGTGGGGTCCACTTCAACAACAAGCCGAAGTTAGAAGACAGTTCAAAATGGACGCGTGTTTACAAATACCGAGCTTCAACTGCTGCTGTACCGGTAACCGCGTAAGATATCATTTTGAATATTGCCAATATCAGTTAATCTTAACTAAATCTATAATAATAAAAAGTTATTAGGCTTGATTTTCGCTTCAAGTTTTGCCAAAAGTTACGTATATTGGGCCTTTAACTCCTGTTGTGTTTTTCTCAAAATATGTTCCAAGACAGACAGGATATTGGACTATTTCAGTCATACCTATGTTTAGCACAAGCTTTTCCTACCGGACGTTGATTCCATGTTTTGTCAATATCGTTATTACATATAAACAGTATTTTCAGTATCTAATCAATCATAAATAGCTCTTTTAAAGCTAAATTGACTTTGCAATGCTAGACAGTTAGCACTGTAAGATTTACCTCCCTTCACATGGTCAGTCCTCTGTTGTACATTGTATCTTGTCACGAGTTAATTCCCTTCACAAAATAACTTTCATAATCTTGCATCGCTCCACCTTATAGTGTAGCTTGTAAATCACGAGTTACTTCCCCTGGTAGATGTTTCATATCGTTCAGAGTTTGTTTGTTGGGTTTTCATAAATACACGTAAACGGCTTACCTGTAGTTATTGTGTATAAATTATGATGGGTACCATGTTTCTTCGTAAAAAAATCAATAGTTTTCCATCGGCAGAAGTGCTATTTAATTACATCTACATTTTTTCTGTAGATGATATTCAGAAAAAATAAATACACCAAATTGTGTGTCTCTGAGAGTGACTAATGACTCGACCTTTTTTTATTAAGCTGTTTATATTTTATGAGAATACTCATTATTAATGCAGAGTGAGGTAATTGCCGTCAGTATAATTATATTTGATACTACTAGTAGTTCCCACTGTAATTTACCGAAAGATATACATTAAAAAATGTTGATAAGTTAATACTGATGATCTATTTGACATATAAATAGTAGCTACAATTATATTGGTTACATTTAACAGTAGATCTTTGAAAAAACAGAAACTATAGATTCACAACCGTGGTACGAGAGGTAAGAGATTGAACGTTCCTCATTTAATTCCCCTTTTCTTCTGGCAACAAGAAAAAGAAAAGCTAACTTTATTGTGTTCTAAGTGATAGAATACCGTATGTGTATGAAAAACCTCAACTTTAGAAAAATTTTGACGGTATCTGTTTCATTTGGTTAAAGTCTGTTCCGTAAAACTACATTGTATAACGCTAAACTCCGAATCTGTATTCAGATCAATTAGTATGCAGGTTAAATGGATTTTTGTATTCAAAAGATTTTAACTCCAGTTTGTGAATTCAACCGCCATGTATGTACAATTTGTTTTTCAAGAATTAAAACACAGTCACATTTACTGCGATTGCCGAAAATATTCATAAACAAAATGCATATCTATTTTATAATATATTATTCAAGTTTCAAAATCAAATCAGTCGAAATATAAAGACACTTCTGGTTCAGTATGCAATGTGTTAACAACGGTCCAACTTTGTAACATTAAATAGGTAACTGTACATAGTTTATACTAGGCATCATTCTATATAATAATAGAATATATGTAAATGTATGCGTTATAGTTAAAGAAAATTCCAAAGAGACGATTTATTTGACACTTGTCGATATTTGACGAAACACACAATTACTTTTTTCAATAAACCGGCAGTCACATAATCATGTCTCACAGACTTTCTTTCCGGTTCAGCCCAGAATTGAAAAAAAAAATGCAATATTAAAGTTATTTCAAACAGAACACTCACAAAATTGCGAATGAACGAATATTTACCTGTAAAAGAAAAAAGACATTTTTTTCCACTTAAGGACTAGGTACAGGACAATTCAATATGGCGGAGGTGTTTTTAACAAAACTTGTTATTTTATTAAATACTGCAAAATACATGACCAAAATAGACCACAAAGTACATTTTGTGACGGAGAATCGATAATTTCAACCATATTTTGGTACGTTTGGTGGTTTTTCTGATATTTGATGTTATATGTCTAAAACGCGTGAACGTTTGCAGAATACTGCGAAAATTAATAAAAACAATGAATATCCTTTTTTGTTACTTTAATATACATAGAATGATAGACGAGCCTTCGATTTTTGAATAAATCTCTCTTTTAATTGAAAACCGCAGAATAAGAGAACGCACTCGTCACATGAATGGCAATTTACGTACATTCAGGACACCGATTACATCTGGATCAAATTTTTAAAATTTCCATCGCCGATCGGCAAATTTATGTGGCACGCCGCATAGCCAAAACAAAAATCTTACCGACTGCGGTATGACGAGTTATGACATTATGTCAGATCTCTTAAATCAATCATCTTCCCGTAACATGTAGCGAAAAATTTTCCTATGCCCTCCATTTTGAACTATTTACTGTTTTAGATATTCATACGCCTTACTTAGAGGCATGGTGAAAGATCGACAAAATTAACAATTCAATTGGATTCAAGCATGCAGTAAAGGTAAATGTTATTTGGTATATCGTCACAAAGCAAAAACTGCCCGTTCCTTTCACCATAAATTGTTTTTAGCGATTGCCAGTTTTCCATTTTTGGGCGAATGTATAGCACGTGAAAAGATGTTGTTCGGCACTTCCGGCAGTGTTTTGTTTAGGTAATTTAATGATTTTGAAAGAATTGTCAACAAAGTTTAATTTGTGTTGTTTAAATTCTGATGGAATTCGTACTTATTATACACTTCCACGTGGATCGGACAGTATTAACCCACTGATTATACCGATTCGTTCTCGGCTTCGCACCTGTCAAACATCGCTAGCGTAAATTGTTGCCATCGTAAACATGTGTGGCAGTTGAGGCACATTGGTATCAAAATACATTTCTCAAACTTAATTAGTAATTAGGTAACCGTATCGTAAATGTAAATAACGTTATGTCGGTGTTATTATTTTAATTTTATACCTTTTTTGACACGAAACTTACATTTACATGACAAATGACCTATTTATTATAAAATAATGCCCCTATATTGCCCCCACGAGATACAGGTAACTACTTTTACCTGAACTGAAAACAGCATGCAATGAACGACATTTTTTTAGAGGGGGTACCTGTGTATTTCTCCCTGATACTCTGATTTACAGAATAATATCGAAAGTTTAACACTGGGTTATTATTCTATACACATTGCAGTAACTTTGTATTATATTTTTGAAATGTTTCAAATAATTATATGAAACATAATTGCGCACTCCCATTTCGATATTATTTACTGAATATTTTTTTCCTAAGTACAGATTTTTTTAATTTTGGGGGCTTTATTGCATTTTATATCAATATTTAACATAATGGGATAAAGCTTATGCCATGTATTGGAAGGAAACATTAAAATTTCAATGTTACCATTTTCATCCAGGTAACAACCAATATGGCTGTACCTAGTCCTTAATTCATCTAATTTGAGTACGGTCATTTCTGTTAATGGTTGTACAATAAGACACGACTGTTATACACACTTCAAACTAATATACAACACTGTGTACTCGCTAATTAGTCAATGTATGTATATAGACAATCAAACATTATACCCCTATCGTACAGATAGATCAGGTAAAGGACAATAGCGGTTACATTATCACACGAAGTGGCTCATTAAATTTGAAATAACACATCAGTGAAGAAAACTCAAACGTACCTTTCAGAAGCTTGTGGAAAACATGAGTAACGTTCTGAAAGCTAAACTGTCTTCCAAATATCTTTTGCAGAATTGGTTAACCTGCACACAATCAATTATCTAACATTACCGGACCAATGATTACCAATGACCTATTTTCGCAATGCCAAATATTGTGAGATACGATTAATTCCTGGTTGCTGATTGGTTTGATTTTTTTTCCTATTTGAAAAGTCCCAGTGCATTTCTTTTGGTTTAATGGCTTGAGATAAATGGAGAATGTAGGTCTCAGAATACAAATGTTATTAGTTTACATCTCTAGACAAATCAGTTTTATTTGTTGTAACGTAATCTCATACTATTACAGCGATCAAATATGTCATTAACACAGCATTAGCATAGCCAAACCTGAACACATTTTCGACGTAATCATAGAATAAATAGCAACTTTACAAACAATTTTCGCTTTAGTCTTTAAGATTTGTTTTATCTAATTAATATTTAATTATTTGTTTTTTAATCATTTATTTTTATGGGGATATCAATAATGTTGCATGATATGCTATTTTATTTCAACATAAACCTTATTTTAGATATCACGCGATTTTTTTTATAATTTGATATCAATTACATTTCTGGGCCACGTACCTCTCCTGCAAAGCGTAAGCGACGTCGACCCGCACTGGGGTCCTGTAGTTTGTAAATCCACTGTGTATTATAAATGGCCTTGGACAATTCGGTCATGCTTCAAATAGAGTCACAAAAAGAACAAAAAGAATACATTGTAATATTGTGCAATTATTTTTGAAGTACTATTGACCACTGTGTTTACCGACAGCGAAACAAAATGGATTTTTAATTTATTCAAACCAAAAAATACAGGATTTCAATTACTAGCATAAATAAGAAAATTATGAGTTTATGAAAATTATGTTTAGCTACTAAGAAAATCTTGGTCTGATTTTGTTTACAGCTACTTATTGGAAGTTTTTTTTCTACTGTTTTCATGTATACACATTACACTTGATCCAAAAGTTAAAATGTTATTTTCCTGTCGTAATTGTATTTACTATTATGTACGAAATATGTTAAGTGATTTTTATACATTGCGTCCGGGCTGTTCACATTATCCAATAGACAATATGCCACTATGCGACATTGAAATATTTTAGCTGAGGTGGGGGGGTTGGGAGAGGAGGGTCAATTTGGCGCAGTGGTGGCAGCCGCGGGTATTTCTGACTAGGTGATTCGAGTTCGAGGCCCGGTCAAAAATAATATGAAAACTACACATGTATATGTATTATATATCTATAACCCCATGTCATGATGACATATCATTTTTAAATGCTTATCATTCTGTTTGTTATCTTGGTTAAACCAAAATAAAAGATCAAACCATAAACATTGATATCGATCGGACAATGTTATAGTGAAAAACAAAACAAATTATTAACCATTGTAATTCGATATTTGAACAAACTTTGATATGTTGAATGTACAACGGGATGTACGTAATAAATACAACGACAAATCGGGTGTAGACCAAAGAGTTGTGATATTGATTTTCGTTTTACTTTCAAACGATTTACCCATAGAAGATGATATATAAGTACATGTTCAACTTCGATTTCAATAAACATGTAATGAACATGCTATTATGATCAAATGATATGAGATTTCTTACATATAAATCAAATGAAACAACGAAAGACAAACATATATGTTAAGTTTCATGAAAGGATGTAAAGAAATATTGCTGATAGGATGATAACAAGGAGGATAGCAATATTTTACCTTTAGTAAAAGCGAACTTCATCTCAACTGATCACGTCTACAATGGATTTCCAAAGCGAAAAGGTTTGATGAAAATCGGTCAAACAGACAGCTACAAAAGTATAGAAGTGAACTTTATAATGCACCGACTGTAAAAACCTGTAATAAAATATTGTAAGTCGTGTAGACATTGTTATTTATAGTGTTTTCCCCAAAATGTCAGAAAACAAAGTGTCATGTGAAAGCAGCATTTTTTGCCAGATCGATAAAATACGAGGAAACGTAGGCCTACTGAAATATTTCGAATGTTCATGAATTAGTAATCAAGTGCCAGAAAAGATATTATACTTACGTGAATGAGATAAGGACATATTCCTTGCGACGTTGGTTTCCCTTGGTACTCCTTGCTATCCTTCTACATGGAGACCACAGTGCTCGTTTATCTCAGCCAGAAAGTGTGTTAGATATGGATTGATAAATCTCGTTTCATTATTGTTGTAAAAGAAATCTAGATTGTTTTTTTTTTTAAAAACTAGTTTTATTAATAAATTAAAAAAAAAAATGTTTGGGATTTAAAAATCAATTGATTAGTATAATCTCTCACTACCTTGATCGTGACAGGCAAATGTCCTCCTGAGAAGAGACACTCTTGATTTTTTTACTCGAAAATCGCAACAGGCCAAATACTAGACATTAAAGAACCGATTACCCCTCCTGGTGGTCGAAGGAATGTTCAAATTGTACGCGTGGTATGGTCATTGTACAATTCTTTAAGCGTCAACGTTTTCCAGTGGTTTCACAGTTAATTCAATCATCCGCTATGTGATAATCACTGGATGAGGTAGATCGGAACCTAGTTACGGTACATTTGTAAATGTACAGCTAAAACAAAGAGAAATGGTATATAGCCCGAGTTTTATCTAGTCCTGTCACTATGTCGACCGAAATAATTCAGAAAAAAATTGTTGGTAATAAGAACGGGTTAAATAAATAATCAATTTAACGAAATATGTGTGAGGTAAATGTTGTGTCATAGTCGATTTTGTCGTCAGCACCTCAATCCCCCCTATACACCACACCGTGTCGGATAATTCCACGTTTTCATAAAGCAGTGCGCTCTTGCCCCACACCAGACAATTATCTGTAAAAATAAACTTGTCAGAAGAAAGTCGGGCTAGTTGTTCTAGGAAAAACGACAAAATAGCTCGACACTCGTATAAGGATACAACCCAGGGCTCGTATGCATTAAACATCTGAAGTGGTTAGGAATATGTTAAAGTAAACTTATTTTAGGTTGTTTTTTGACAGTTTGCACCATGAATTCCTACAGAGGGTTTTTTGGAGGATACGGAGTCTTTCCAAAGTTACTTTCCATGATATGGAACTTTAAGACAGCTCATATTGTGGTCTTGGTTTTTCCAATTTATCTCTTGTTGATCAAAGAAAAGTTCATTAGCGATGACTTTATTTGAAATGTAGTTTACATATTACTCCGGGTCATTTTTTTTCAAAATACTGACGCGTGTTTTGACCTCTTTTTGTACAGAATTAGTAAAAACAAAAAGGGGGGCATCAACATTTCTAGGATCGGAACAGGAGACAACATGATGCATTTTCTACTTAAAACGCTTTCACTTTCGAAACACCTGGCTTCCCTTTTATCTTTCCTTGTCCTTGTTAATTGAGCCAGCGTTTCTACTTACGAATTCAATGCTATTACTGATATACATTTTGATTTTTTTTTTTTACATTAGGCAACTAATCTTGAAGATTTAGGCTAAATGGATCCCACACTCATATTACGGGTTTACCAAATTAATTGACTTCCTTAACTTCATTTTCAAACAATACCTTTTGTATTGAACGATATTGCAATGTTTTATATATCTACATTACAGAACAATATGGGTTTTAATCGACGTGCCAATTATCACAATACATGTTAATTAAATGGGACCTATTATAAATTGATGTGTGTATGCATGTCAGTCTTATTCATATACCATAGATCAGGTTGTCGTGGCCTGGTTGTGTTGTCACAGTCAGTAAATATCGCTTATCATCGGTGATGGAAGATAATGTAACTTTTGTTGTGAAGGGACTGTCAATCAATAATAATGGTAAGTGTTTTATGCTCAGAAAATTTATCTTTAATTCTATGTTTAAAATTTTAACTTTTTGTGGTACTTCGCTTCAAAAATAACAAGGATTATAGTCATGCCATGAATAGTTGATAGGCTATGTAAATTTCTATTTAATTAGACACTTTTGACTTTCTTCTATAGTTCATTTGACTCAGTCACAAACAACGTATATTTTATGAAAAATAATTCTTTCTTATGTAAATTTCGTTTTCTTTTAGTTGCACCAGCACCTGCGAGTCGACCAGAAGTAGCATCGCCTACCCAGGTAGGTAACTAAAATATTTGCTGGCTGTTTGAAGTGTTAAAGCGTCGATCTAAAATAAACTGAAGAAAATAAAACAATTAACAATTCCGTCAATTTATGACTCATTATGATATGCCTCATCAATCCATGTACACTATCTTAAATATTTTTAAAATGAAATGTTGTTCATATAAAAATCGTTTAGTCATGTTACAACATAAAATCTTATAGCCATATTATATCATTTACTATATTAAAAAAAAAATCTGTATATGCATGAACACTGCCATAGAATAGGTCGAAGAAATTCAGTTATGAAAGAAATACTAATATTTACTGAGGTGGTTAAATCAGATAAGATTTCCCATCCTGAATATCCCGGGGTCACGCTCACCTACGCTCTTTACACCCCTGGAATATGTCATGGGAAAACTAAAGGATCGGTGAGCGCCACCAATTATTTCATACTTATCTTTATTCAACTCACATATAAAGTAAACATGGTTTCAATTTAACATTCTCACATTTTGTTTTACATTTAATTTATGTATTTTTAAATTACAACACAAATTATAATGTGAATGAAACACTGAATTTAATCTACAAGACGGGTAGGAACTCGGAATCGGTGTAATGCGAATCATAGACCCCGTGTATAAGTACGAGGTACTAGATTAAAGCATCTAACAAAAACAAAAATAAACAGAGAACACCGACGCGTCAACAAAAACATAAACTAAACTCGTAAAACCACAAGACAATAAAACCAGGTGTTTCGGAAGGGTAAGTGTCTTCTGCATCATTTACGATATCCGCCATGTAACTCTCGCTCACATTCAAGTAAATCTCACGTTTTTAAATTAGAATTTAGGCATCATTTTCAATCACAAGATGAAGGCATGCTAATGAGCAAACCCAAACACGTCCAATTTCATATCACACATAGTTAAAAAATCTATAAAAAAAATATCTGAATGTAACCAAAATGGAAATCATAAAACTTGCTCATAGTCTTCATCAACCTGCATCTCTCGAATCCCTGTGCCGTAAATTTTTTGTCAGAAGTAGGCATCTTTTTACGAAAATCTCGATATTCAAAGCAAGCCCTAGAATAAAGAATTCGCTACGACATGTAAACACCATAAGTTGGAGAAGCAGGGGATTTACTATCAAGAAAGATAACGTTTACGATCGAAAAATCAAAGTTTTCACTTTTGTCGCATAGCTTAGTAGTTAGCTGCTAATGTTGGTTATAGTTTCAGTAAAGATCGAAGCAGGTCAGTCCTTGCACTGTAAGATGTACCTCCCTTCACATGATCAGTCTTCTGTTATACACTGTATCTTGTAAATCATGGGTTAATTCCCTTCACACAATCTTGCATTGCTCCATCTTTTAGTGTAGCTTGTAAGTCATGAGTTACCTCCCCTGGTAGAAGCTTAATATGGTTCAGAGCGTGTTTGTTGTTGTTAATTTGTTTGTTTGTTTGCAGTTATTCTGTATATAGTATGGTGGATACCATGTTTCTTCGTAAAAAACGATAGTTTTCCATTGGCAATAGAAAATAGTGCTATTTAATTACATCTTTATTTATTCTGTATATGAAATTCATAAAAATCAAATATATCAAAGGGGTATGTCTGAGAGTGACTCGACCTTTTTTATTTTAAACGGTTGTTTATATTTTATGAGAATATTCATTATTGAGATAACTGTCGTCAGTAAAATTATATTTGATACTACTAGTAGTCCCCAATATAATTTACCGAAAGATATACATTAAAAAAGTTGATAAGTTTATACTGATGATCTATTTGACATATAAATAGTAGCTACAATTACATTGGTTACATTTAACAGTAGAACTTTGAAAAAAAGAAACTATGGATTCACAACCCTGGTACGAGAGGTAAGAGATTGAAAGTTCCTCATGTATTCCCCATTTCTTCTGGCAAGAAAATATATAAGGCAGCAAGAAAGAGAAAAAGCTAACTTTATTGTGTTCTAAGTGATAGAATACGGTATGTGTATGAAAAACCTCAACTTCAGAATAATTATGACGGTATCAGTTTCATTAAGTTAAAGTCTATTCCGTAAAACTCCATTTTATAACGCTAAACCCCGGATCTGTATTCAGACATATTAATATCAAGTTTGTGAATTGAACTGACATGTTTGTACAATTTGTTTTTTGTTTTTTTTTCAAGAATTAAAACACAGCGATTGCCGAAAATTTATATGAACACAATGCATATCGATTTTATAATATATTATTCAAGTTTCAAAATCAAATCAGTCGAAACATAAAGACACTTTCGGTTCAGTATGCAATGTGTTAACAACGGTCCAACGTTGTCACATTAAATATGTAACTGTACATATTTTATACTAGGCATCATTCTATATAATAATAGAATATATGTAAATTCATGTGTTAAAGTAAATAAACATCCAAAGAGTAACTTATTACAGACTGCTTATGACATTTGCCGATATTTGACCGAACACACAATAACTGTTTTTCAATAAACCGGCAGTCACACAATCATGTCTCACAGACTTTCTTTACGGTTCAGCCCAGAATTTAAAAAAAAAATCAATATTAAAGTCATTTCAAACAGAACACTCACAAAATTGTAACGTCTAACGTCTAATGTGTAAATTACACTTTTAAATTAAAAATCCAAGCTTGGAAAAATAAATTTATCTTGTTACTTAGTATGATCATTTGTGTAGGTGTATACTTATAACGACCAAAACCATTAACACTGTTCCTCATAAATGTGGAGTTATTTCCCTTGCATTGAGGCTCCATACACAATAATCCAAAATAAAATTACTTATAACAACAACAACAAAAAGAAATTAAAACAAAAGAGTCTTGTATCTTGCAAACCTGCGGAAATGCAGCAAAGTATAAAAAATATATTTGCACAAAAATGTGTCATCTATCACATCAAATCCTTGGAAATCCTTGTCTAAAAACAATGTTTGTATCCGGTGATAATAATAAATAATCGATGAAACAATGTACAATGGTTTTTTTAGGTGAAACTGGACGATATTGGTAACTCTCCGGTGGGAATCCATCAAAACCATCATCGTCTCCTACTCCGTACCTCTTCCAATGTTTTAGCCAGTCTGTAACATAATGAATTGAAAAAATGGTATTTAATGTCGTCTTGTTCTTACTTATAAAACCAAACTTTTACAGCTTAACAACATACATATTAAGGATTCTTTTCAGTCAAATGTTTAAATGTTTTTTTTCTTTTATCTGAAGAGTTTAATCCAATTTTATAGATTTAGTAGACAAAAAACAAAACAACTTACTTTGGGTTCAGTGGAGTCTTAAATCTGAAAGATACAAATTAATTTGAAAATGTATATTTTGATTGCTGTATTATTCTACATTATACAAGTTTGATAAAAGTAATCTTACATAATGACATTGTCTGCATTTTCTCCATTGTTCAGAGACTTCACTGTTGGTTCTGGTTTTTGCACTATCCTAAGCATTCAACCATTCTAGAATGATGCTGTCATTGATGTAATGTAAATCTTTAGAATTGTTTGAAAGATAGGGACATTTAAAAGAAAGTAAATAAACAAATAAAAGTTCTACTTACGGATCTTTTATTATTTTCTGGTTGCTGAAAGAAAAAAAAACAAATATTATTATGTTACCTTAGTTTTGAAATGCTGTCATTCTTTTCTCCAAAAAAGGACCTACGTTTTTAAGTACTATTATATTCAGATATATTTGAAGAAGATGTCATTTTGTTCCTATCAGACATTTTGTTTATGTACAATGTATAAATGCTTAAAATTTGATATGAGGTTTTGTCCCTTTCACCATATAACTGGTTGTTTTGCTAATTTACAAGGCCCTATATTACAATGAACTGTAATGTGAATACTTTTTTTAGAAATTTATATCATAAAATGATTTATATTGATGGGGCTTTTCAAATTATTTTTATGAAACTTTAAGTCACAAGTTATGATAATATTTTCCAATAAAACAAATAACAGTCCCTTAATTAAACAGAAATCGTAAAATCATAGTGTACGGAAATTAAGCAATGTAAAATTCACAATTCTTCAATTAACTATCACCCCAGTCATGGAATCTGTTGGGTAAATAAAAGACGTTACATGCTTATAAATTATTCTATTAATAGAGCATCATTGGTTTTCTATGAATTCAATCCTTATTTTTTTTATCGCATAATTGCTCTGTTGTGTTGTTCTGAGTTATTCTACGATCATATGTGTGTGCTGTTAATACCCATCAATTACACCACTCATAGTAAAATACTCTATGACAAAATTACAGAATTTGTAACCACCTATGCGTTCGACAAATTATCTGGGTTTTTGGTGGGTTTTTTTTAGAACATGAATTCCCAGCTTAAATTGTCATAGTCTATCAATAAATGAATATTTCTTTTGTGATATTTCTTTTGTAATACTTCAACGTAAGTTCCTATGAGAGAATAAACATTATTTTACCTGTTAGTTTGGTTGTTTTTTTCTTGCTTGATTTGGTTTCGAAGGTAGAGATTTTCCTGTTTCACCCTTTTCAATGATTCGGTAAACTCTCTTTTTGCCCGAGTTAATTCCGATTTCAGCTCATCTCTCTGCTTTTGTATTTCCTGAATTTTTTCATTTGTGTTTTTTGTGTCTTTCTTCATTTTAGCACGTTCCTGTTCCAATTTGCTCTGCAAGGCTTTCAGTTGAGCTTCAAGCCTTTCTATTTTGGCCTCGTTCTCTTTCTGCTGATCTTCACTTTGTTTCAGTTTTGTAAATTCTGCCTGTATGATGCTCTCACTATGCTTCCTTAACTCCTGTGTCTGCCTCTTTGTTTCCTCTGATTGGTGCTGTTTCAGTAATTCGAATTGTTTCTGCATAGTTTCCATCTGTTGCTTGTGCATCTCAGCTTTCATTTCCTCCATCAACTGTTTCCTTGAAGCCTCCTCTCTTTCGGTTTGAAAGGCATCACTAAGTTGACGCTGAATGTTGAGTTGCCCACTGTCACTCCTACGAAATTGCTGCCCCGATGTTTTAGGTCGTCGATCCTCTAAAGATGTGTTCAGAATCTGAAACATATAATACTTAGATGGAACAAAACAACTTCGAAAAGATTATCTAAAAGGACGACCGAATTTTAAAACTCTTCACAAATACCACAAATCACAAAATGTTAAAAATAGTTTTTTGAATTAACCCTTTACGTAACATGTCTTTGAAACGGATATTGAATATGTAAAAACAAGAGTAACTTACGCTTGAAGCTTCAGTTGCCTGATCTGTGGATAAACAATGTAAGATGTATTTTCGTTTATTTATAGTATCATACTCGTAAGTATTCTTATCAACAAACATTTTTTTTCTAAAAAGTAAATCAATTGATAAATAATTTTTTTATTTTTATAGAAAGTTTTCGTGCAAACAGTGTATTGATTTATAAACTGTGATAATGGCATGCAAGCTTCAATACTAGTTGTATTACATTACCTTAACATTGAGGGATAAAACAATTACCTTCTCGAAGTTTCTGGACGATATAATCGTATCCATTGTTTTCAAGAATTGACATAAAGGCGTCCAAGTAAATTTGTGATTTACTGAAAACCAGGTATAGAAGAGCTTCTGCTTGCTTGCGTTCTGTTTCCTTTCCAAGAATATTCCTGCTTGCATCAATAGTGATGAGAGATTGTTCTATCATGGTATCAAGGATGTCATTGACATGAATCTGTTTCAACAACCCCCAGTTCTTTTGCATGGAGGATGTTGTGATCTTGACTTCCATTTGATTCTGTAGTTCACTCGACATTCTGGTTCAGACGTTTAAATATGTTTTTGATCAAATTGATTATTGCAGATAGTTTGAAACGACACTTCCTATTCAACTGAATGCATTTTTACCTGTAAAAGAAAAAAGACATTTCTTCCACCTAATCTAATTTGAGTACGGTCATTTCTGTTAATGGTTGTAAAATAAGACACGACTGTTATACACACTTCAAACTAATATACAACACTGTGTACTCGCTAATTAGTCAATGTATGTATATACACAATCAAACATTATCCCCCTATCGTACAGATAGGTCAGGTAAATGACAATAGCAGTTACATTATCACACGAAGTGGCTCATTCAATTTGGAGTGATATAACACATCAGTGAAGAAAACTCAAACGTACCTTTCAGAAGCCTGTGGAAAACATGGGTAACGCTCTGAAAGCTAAACTATCTTTTGCAGAAATGGTTAACCTGCACACTATTCAATTATTTAACATTACCGGACCAATAATTACCAATGACCTATTTTCTCAATGCCAAATATTGGACCGTAACCAAATCTATTTAATTGAGATATGAGTATATATTGAAAAGATAGGCGGTATAAACTTAACATTAGATGTCACTTGACAGGTTTGATTTACAAGATAATATTTTTTTTAACAGTTTGTGTTCGTATATATTTAATTCCTGGTTGCTGATTGGTTTAATTTGGTTTTCATATTTGTAAAGTCTCAGTGCATTCCTTGTGATTTAATGACTTGAGATAAATGGAGAATGTCGGTCTCAGAATATAAATTCTATTAGTTTCCATCTCTAGGCAAATTAGTTTTGTTACGTAATCTCATACTTATAGCGATCAAATATGTCATTAACACAGCATTAGTATAGCCGAACCTGAACACATTTTCGATGTTGTCATAAATCGTATAACTTTACGAACAATTTTCGCTTTAGTTTTTAAGATTTGTTTTATCTAATTGTTATTGATTATTTGTTTTTTAATAATTTATTTTTATGGGGATATCAATAATGTTGCATTATATGCTATTTTATTTCAACATAAACTGTATTTAAGATATCACGCGATTTTTTTATAATTTGATATCAATTACATTTCTGGGCCATGTACCTCTCCTGCAAAGCGTAAGCGACGTCGACCCGCACTGGGGTCCTGTAGTTTGTAAATCCACTGTGTATTATAAATGGCCTTGGACAATTCGGTCATGCTTCAAATAGAATCACAAAAAGAACAAAAAGAATACATTGTAATATTGTGCAATTATTTTTGAAGTACTAGTGACCACTGTGTTTACCGACAGTGAAACAAATTGGATTTTGAATATATTCAAACCAAAAAATACAGGATTTCAATTACTAGCATAAATAAGAAAATTAGGAGTTTATGAAAATTATGTTTCGCTACTAAGAAAATCTTGGTCTGATTTTGTTTACAGTTACTTATTGGAAGGTTTTTTTTCTTCTACTGTTTTCAGGTATACACATTACACTTGATCCAAAGGTTAAAATGTTATTTTCCTGTCGTAATTGTATTTACTATTATGTACGAAATATATTAAGTGATTTTTATACATTGCGTCCGGGCTGTTCACATTATCCAATAGACAATATGCCACTATGCGACATTGAAATATTTTAGCTGAGGTGGGAGGTTGGGAGAGGAGGGTCAATTTGGCGCAGTGGTGGCAGCCGCGGGTATTTCTGACTAGGTGATTAGAGTTCGAGGCCCGGTCAAAAATAATATGAAAACTACACATGTATATGTATTATATATCTATAACCCCATGTCATGATGACATATCATTTTTAAATGCTTTATCATTCTGTTTGTTATCTTGGTTAAACCAAAATAAAAGATCAAACCAAAAACATTGATATCGATCGTACAATGTTATTATTAACCATTGTAATTCGATATTTGAACAAACTTTGATATGTTGAATGTACAACGGGATGTACGTAATAAATACAACGACAAATCGAGTGTAGACCAAAGAGTTGTGATATTGATTTTCGTTTTACTTTCAAACGATTTCCCCATAGAAGATGATATATTAGTACATGTTCAACTTCGATTTCAATAATCATGCCATGTACATGCAATTATAATTAAATGATATGAGATTTCTTACATATAAATCAAATAAAACAACGAAAGACAAACATATATGTTAAGTTTCATGAAAGGATGTAAAGAAATATTGCTGATAGGATGATAACAAGGAGGATAGCAATATTTTACCTTCAGTAAAAGCGAACTTCATCTCAACTGATCACGTCTACAATGGATTTCCAAAGCGAAAAGGTTTGATGAAAATCGGTCAAACAGACAGCTACAAAAGTATAGAAGTGAACTTTATAATGCACCGACTGTAAAAACCTGTAATGAAATATTGTAAGTCGTGTAGACATTGTTATTTATAGTGTTTTCCCCAAAATGTCAGAAAACAAAGTGTCATGTGAAAGCAGCATTTTTTGCCAGATCGATAAAATACGAGGAAACGTAGGCCTACTGAAATATTTCGAATGTTCATGAATTAGTAATCAAGTGCCAGAAAAGATATTATACTTACGTGAATGAGATAAGGACATATTCCTTGCGACGTTGGTTTCCCTTGGTACTCCTTGCTATCATTCTACATCGAGACCACAGTGCTCGTTTATCTCAGCCAGAAAGTGTGGTAGATATGGATTGATAAATCTCGTTTCATTATTGTTGTAAAAGAAATCTAGATTGTTTTTTTTTTTTTAAAAACTAGTTTTATTAATAAATTAAAAAAAAATGTTTGGGATTTAAAAATCAATTGATTAGTATAATCTCTCACTACCTTGATCGTGACAGGCAAATGTCCTCCTGAGAAGAGACACTCTCGATTTTCTTACTCGAAAATCGCAACAGGCCAAATACTAGACATTAAAGAACCGATTACCCCTCCTGGTGGTCGAAGGAATGTTCAAATTGTACGCGTGGTATGGTCATTGTACTTCTTTCAGCGTCAACGTTTTCCAGTGGTTTCACAGTTAATTCAATCATCCGCTATGTGATAATCACTGGATGTGGTAGATCGGAACCTAGTTACGGTACATTTGTAAATGTACAGCTAAAACAAAGAGAAATGGTATATAGCCCGAGTTTTATCTAGTCCTGTCACTATGTCGACCGAAATAATTCAGAAAAAAATTTTTGGTAATAAGAACGGGTTAAATAAATAATCAATTTATCGAAATATGTGTGAGGTAAATGTTGTGTCATAGTCGATTTTGTCGTCAGCACCTCAATCCCCCCTATACACCACACCGTGTCGGATAATTCCACGTTTTCATAAAGCAGTGCGCTCTTGCCCCACACCAGACAATTATCTGTAAAAATAAACTTGTCAGAAGAAAGTCGGGCTAGTTGTTCTAGGAAAAACGACAAAATAGCTCGACACTCGTATAAGGATACAACCCAGGGCTCGTATGCATAAAAAATCTGAAGTGGTTAGAAATGTGTTAAAGTAAACTTATTTTAGGTTGTTTTTTGACAGTTTGCACCATGAATTCCTACAAAGGGTTTTTTGGAGGATACGGAGTCTTTCCAAAGTTACTTTCCATGATATGGAACTTTAAGACAGCTCATATTGTGGTCTTGGTTTTTCCAATTTAACTCTTGTTGATCAAAGAAAAGTTCATTAGCGATGACTTTATTTGAAATGTAGTTTACATATTACTCCGGGTCATTTTTTTTCAAAATACTGACGCGTGTTTTGACCTCATTTTGTACAGAATTAGTAAAAACAAAAAGGTTGGCATCAACATTTCTAGGATCGGAACAGGAGACAACATGATGCATTTACTACTTAAAACGCTTTCACTTTCGAATCACCTGGCTTCCCTTTTATCTTTCCTTGTCCTTGTTAATTGAGCCAGCGTTTCTACTTACGAATTCAATGCTATTACTGATATACATTTTGATTTTTTTTTTACATTAGGCAACTAATCTTGAAGATTTAGGCTAAATGGATCCTACACTCATATTACGGGTTTACCAAATTAATTGACTTCCTTAACTTCATTATCAAACAATACCTTTTGTATTGAACGATATTGCAATGTTTTATATATCTACATTACAGAACAATATGGGTTTTAATCCACGTGCCAATTTTCACAATACATGTTAATTAAATGGGACCTATTATAAATTGATGTGTGTATACATGTCAGTCTTATTCATATACCATAGATCAGATTGTCGTGGCCTGGTTGTGTTGTCACAGTCAGTAAATATCGCTTATCATCGGTGATGGAAGATAATGTAACTTTTGTTGTGAAGGGACTGTCAATCAATAATTATGGTAAGTGTTTTATGCTCAGAAAATTTATCTTTAATTCTATGTTTAAAATTTCAACTTTTTGTGGTACTTCGCTTCAAAAATAACAAAGATTATAGTCATGCCATGAATAGTTGATAGGCTATGTAAATTTCTATTTTATGAGACACTTTTGACTTTCTTCTATACTTCATTTGACTCAGTCACAAGCAAAGTATATTTTATGAAAAATAATTCTTTCTTATGTATATTTCGTTTTCTTTTAGTTGCACCAGCACCTGCAAGTCGACCGGAAGTAGCATCGCCTACCCAGGTAGGTAACTAAAATATTTGCTGGCTGTTTGAAGTGTTAAAGCGTCGATCTAAAACAAAATTAAGAAAATAAAACACTTAATTAACAATTCCGTCAATTTATGACTCATTATCATATGCCTCATCAATCCATGTACACTATCTTAAATATATTGAAAAATGAAATGTGGTTCATATAAAAATCGTTTAGTCATGTTACAACATAAAATCTTATAGCCATGTTATATCGTTTACTATATGAAAAAAATATTTCTGTATATGCATGAACACTGCCATAGAATAGGTCGAAGAAATTCAGTTATGAAAGAAATACTAATATTTACTGAGGTGGTTAAATCCGATAACATTTCCCATCCTCAATATCCCGGGGTCACGCTCACCTACGCTCTCTACACCCCTGGAATATGTCATGGGAAAACTAAAGGACCGGTGAGCGCCACCAAGAAAACCGGGTCCACCCTTCGATGTACATCAAAAGAATCTGTTAACAAAATACAAGCTTTGAAGTCGGTTGCGGCTACTTTTAATTTCAAAAGGAATGCATCGGCCTTATGATTGGTCTTTTTTTTCACTCGAGCGTGCCTCCACAATGACATATTCCGAACGCCTGGTTATCGAGGATGTCTATGTGTATACTATACATATGTTGTCAGTGTGGATAAGGTTTTCCAACGTGATATTATGTCAGAGCTTTAAATAGAAACATAAACACAAAATGTCATCATGGTTTTTTTATATACATCTATGCATTTTCATTGTAGTAAAATAAAGAAAGAAAATACATAAATCTACTATATAAATCTAATATATGCATGAAAATCAACTCTATAAATATACTATATAAATCAACTCTATAAATATACATCTAATATGTAAATCTAATTTTATTTATTAAGCACGGGTACAATTAGGACAGGGAATTCACATTTAAACCTTCGGATCAACAGCACTAAGTGTATATGATACATTGTGTTAAATACATTAGAAGTAACACGGAAACACAAATGACGGGCCTCGAACTCACGATCTCCGGCACCAAATCACCTAGCCAGAAATACCTGCGGCCGTTACCACTGCGCCAACTTGACATCCCAAAAACGGATGCTTTGAAGTCGCAGAGATAGACGGTCCGGTATTCTGACAAAGTGGCAAATCATTTATAATAGATGATGTGAACTCCTGGATCGCAATGCATATACATACATGGATACGAATTGTACAAGTATTACATATATTAAGCACAATTACGACAGAAAATTCACATTTTAACCTTCGGATCAACAGCACTAAGTGTATATGAAATAATATATAAATCTAATTTATGAATATACTGTATAAATCAACTCTATAAATCTAATATATAAATATAGTATATATATCTACTATATAAATCTAATGTATCAATAAACTATATAAATCAACTCTATAAATATACTATATAAATCTAATATATAAATATACTATATAAATCGTAAATTACGAACGCAAATGATACTTAGTAGTTAACATTCAAGATACTCACTCTATTCATGTCTATTATCGGAAATATTGATTGTAATATTAAAATATTTTCTTTTCCTGTTAATATTATTAGTTTAATCGTGAATTATTGTCGTGGAATGGTTTAATCGAATACATGGATGTCGGCAGTATGTAATATTGGTTCTGTATTTCTACATTTAAGAACAGCATGTCAATATTCACTGTATGAGTTTCCATTGATTGTAATGTTAAAATGATCTCTGCAAAACGCAGTTTGTTTTTTTCTCTTTGCGATTTGCTTTTGCCCTTTCATGTTTTCCATTTGTTTTGTTTATTTGTTGGTTTGTTTTTGTTTTGTTTTGTTAGGGGTTTTTTTGGGGGGGGGGGGGGGGGGGGGAGGGGGATGATAAAGAAAACAATTTCGATATAGCAGTAAAAGGCTTGTATTTTGTATTTTGATAGAATTGTGTCTAATGAACAGGAAAATGATATTGATTTCTACTTCGAAACGGTCAATATTGTTTTCTCTGATTCTTATAATAACCAAAACATAAGTCCATACTTGATATTCGTTCGTTTGCAGGACACCTCCACAGCATCTTTGCCTACAGAAAGGACACACAATGCCGCTCAGTCAAATGTTATTCCAATTGATATGGTCGAACAGTTGCTTCAAAAAGCGGTCATTGACTTTTCAAAAAACGTAACCGCAACAAATGATAAAGTCCTTAAAGAGATCAGGGACATAAAAGTAGCACAGGAGGACTTCAAGAAAGACAGAGAAGCTGAAAGGGAGAGGTATGCACAATTACAAGACCAGTACATGAAACTCAAAAAGAAGCACGAAGAAACTACAACGCGTTTGAAAGCATTGAACAAAGAAAAATATGAACTCGCAAGGGAGCTTGGCAAACTTGAGACGGATCGAAATTCTATACAGGAGGAAGTCAAAGCGCTAAAGGAACGCCAGTTGAGTGATACTGAAAAGTATTTGTCCGAAATCCAGTGCAGTGAAAAGGAAATAGATCGCATAAGAAGTAAAATTTTAGAATTGGAAGAGATGATTGCATCAAGCAAAAAAACACACGAAGAAGATTTAGCTCAGATCCAAAATCTAAAAGAGGAAATTGCAGAATTGAAAGAAGAAAAGGGATCCGCTGAAAAGGCGAAAAACGAGCTGTCGAAAGAAATTGAGGAACTTAAGGAGCAAAGCGTTAGCTCAACTCACGGATTACCATCGTCTCGTCATGACATTCAATTGGGAAGAGAACTGACCATGCATTCATTCATTCATTCCAATGAGACAAAGAACATATTAACCGAAAGCCCAAGATTTCCTCGTCAGTCGGATATGAAAAGATCGCGCCCTGGCCTAAAACCATTCCGTACTCCTGGCTCATATAACACTCCACGACAACAAGCCTTTGTTGGCACCGGCTCGTCAGCAGCATCACACAACATTGTACATAAGAAGGCACATAAATTCGCCTCCAATGAGTATCGCTAATAGGAAAGTGATCAAACTCGGATGAATTGGCATGTCGGTCCCAGATCAGCATAACAAAATAGAACATTCGATGTTTATAAATTTTGTTCGGAATAATTGAAACTTATATTTTTCACATGAAGGACCTCCGTTTAAATGTTTGAATGTAACATGTTTGCCCTTTCGATACTACTGCAAAAGAGCTTATTCATACGTTTCATGCACAAAAAAAATCGCAAAAGTGGTATCCCGTTTAATCACACTTTTCATAATATTATCAACAAGATAATTTGCCTGTTTAAACTTTTGTTGTAATTGTAACCAGTTGATATTTGTTGTACATATTAATAAGTTATAAAGTTAAGTATTATCTAGTAGAAGTAATCATATGACACCCACTTGAATACATTTCATCATTCTCCAAACTATTGAGAGAGTTGGCTCACGCTTAGAAGAAACATGTATTGTAATTAATATGAATCTGATCATTTGAATTCGCGCTTAGAAGAAACATGTATTGTAATTAATATGAATCTGATCATTTGAATTCACGCTTAGAAGAAACATGTATTGTAATTAATATGAATCTGATCATTTGAACTCACGCTTAGAAGAAACATGTATTGTAATTAATATGAATCTGATCATTTGAATTCACGCTTAGAAGAAACATGTATTGTAATTAATATGAATTTGATCATTTGAATTCGCGCTCAGAAGAAACATGTATTGTAATTAATATGAATCTGATCTTTTGAATTCACGCTTAGAAGAAACCTGTAATGTTATTATTTTGAATCTGATCATTGAAATTATAAATAACGATCATCATATAAGTCAGTTCTTTACAAAATTAAGAATTTTCTCTTTAAATTACTCTTAAGAGTGAGAATATATTTTCCAATGTGTACGTCTGACGGTTTCATATTATTTTGCACGTTGTGACACCGCTCTAGTTCCTTCTACATATGTACATGATATTTGTTGATTGTTTTTAACACCATTAACAAAATTATTACATTAATCCGAATACAATTATGCAATTATTCAATATTACGTTTAACTGGTTTAATCAGATGATAGTAGATTCGTATAGCCATCATCACATCACGCATCGCTGGTCGATGTTTATTCTATAATCATTGTTTGTGTGGTGCGAATTGTTCTAATAAAATAAATAAATGTCCTATAAGATCTTTACCTTTATCCTATTGTAGTTTATGTTAATAATTGAGATTGACCGGTTAATATTGAGGGGCTCGATACCAGTTGCCCATTTTCTATACCGGTATTCTATCTACCTATAAATTGAACTAACTTTGGGGTCAAATGTTTCCATGCTCTCCTTGCCTCATGGCTAACGAGAGGTAGATATATACTACAGTACAACTTATGTCGATCACATATTGTCACAACGTGAGGTGTTTCTCCGAATCTAAGACCTCCTAGGCAATTTATTCTTTAATGTTTATCATAACAAAAACTGTGTTCATGTCTGCTATGACAGTATATCAAAATTGCTGATTTCATTCATTCATTGTTGGTTTTACCCACTACTATAAATAATGCTGACTAACTATTGTATCATGTGATACACGCATGTCATGTTTATATATACATATACACGTTGTTAAACAGTTCCACCTAAGACCCCATTCAACTGTTACGAATTGTATCTAAGCGTTGAAAACTTTATCTCTCATGATCATAACTATGATAAAAGATTTGAAAAAAGAACATGAATTTACTTGAATTTTTTTTTTTTTTTAAATATGAAAATTGATTAATAAGACAATGGACAACACAATTCAACAACACTGTTGTGTGAGTGTAGGACGTAATGGGCCCGATCAGTATTAAGTCCTTGGACATCAATAGTGTACTAGACAATCTAGACACGATCTAAATATATACTCTACTACTCCGCGAAAGGTTACCTTTAATTTATTTACCGTTGCACAGAGCTTTCTCTCCTCGTATCCCCCTGTCTATAGAAACATAAACATTACATAATTATGAAAATCAATAGAATGCATTAAATCTGCCTAATAGCGAAGTTAGTGGAACAAGATAAAATGCATTCAAGATGACTTACCAAACACATATGCCGCACCTTTTAATTTTAGTAATAGATACAGTATGCCGAACAAATGAATCTGCAACACACAGCTATTTCGTTCTCCGATGACTCTTCAGTGATGCTAGTGGCCAAAAGGTGTGAATCCAAAATTTCTAAATTGATATAGAAGCAGAAGGGTTAAGTGCGTAAAACCCCTTTAATTTATGAATTTAGAAGTAAAATTAAACGAGTTTAAGTATAATTTCAAATCGTTAAATTCATTTAACTTTCATGTTACAGCTAGTAAGAGTATTAATATCATCGAAATCCAGGTGTAACGCTCTCTACATCTAGCTGGAACAATTCATAGCAAAACAGATAACACGAAGATAGCAGTTTGATTGATATAAGGTAAAAAAACATTACCAATCGCTAGGCCGATACCTGTCTAATTATACAGAACTTATTTCATTTTTAAAGGGGTTTTACGAATCTGACCCTTCTGCTTATACGTTAGTTTAGTTTTGGATTCCCACTTTTTTTGCCCCTGGCATCACTGATGAGTCCAAGGAGGATGGAACAGCTGTATGGTGCAGTTTAATTCATTTTTGTCGGCATATGTATGCCATAACATCTTCCAGTGCGTAGGTTAGTCTATTCCATAGATATCGAGGATAGAATAATAAATACCATAGGGAGCCTCACCCACACAGCAGAGAAAGGTTAACGGGTGCATGGAACGGTCCTTACACAACTCAAACAGGTAGAGAAGGCAGAACCTTACTCGGATTGCTATATCCACAAAACAGGAAGGAAAATACACATGTAGGTCTAGGTACACTACCGAGAGATAACAGACACATAATGATATAGACTGTTCAAAGGCCAAACAGACAATACGGGTATTCGCTAATATACCGGTATACATGGTAAGGAATCGTTACATTCTCTGTACCCTTAAATATATCATAACAACCGTCATTAACTAATTGATTTATATCGGGTTAAATAACACCCGAGTAATCGGTATCCCGATATGTCCTTTTAAATGACAGATAAGCAATACGAGTCAACGTTATATATACATCAAAGGAACATATTAGACTTCTTTGTCTCTGTCACATTGCACATTGAGTCTTCTAGTTTTTCGTGTAATATTCCCGAGAGCGTAAAAAACCGTAAGAGAGCGTAAACCGGTGTATCAGGATCGCTATATAATTAGATACTTTCAGCAACAAAATGAGGAAGTAAATATCAAAATATAGGATAATGACAAAACTATTAATCACTTCGCTATTGTAAGAAGGGAATTCGAACGCTAGCCAAACAACTAATTAACCGTTTCTAGGTGAATTCATTACAATGTAGGTCTCTGTTCTTTTTGTACTTGTACATTATACGTTTGTACTTTTTGATTCTATCGATACATAAAGAAATCACATGTACTCATTTTGGATTTATTCCAGTCGCTGGGACGCTTAACATGCGTTCATGATCAGCATGATTATAAGATAATTAATTCAAGGTTATAGTCAATAACCAAAGGGAATGCCTATGTATACGGTAATGTCTATTCCGTTATAAAACCATAACATAAACCGGTGTACCGTGAAAAGTGACCCCTGTAGATATCTACCCGTGCACACTTGTCTACTGTTGAAATATGACTCTATATCGTAATTCTATGTAGAGATCCTACCTTTGCATCCGTAGAAAACAAGATCATACCCTTAACTACAAGCATATTTTATTTGTGTAATGAAAAAAATGATCACCATAGAAAAAAGAGATGACCATTCATTACGGGCAAAAGTTTTTCATATGAAAATAGTTATTCCTGTAGAAGAGCCGACAGGAGATTTTGCGCTTGAAATTGGACGCGAAAAATTTTCTGAATCTTATGAATCAAATCTGATCGTCAAATTGCGGGCAAACATTTTTCATATGAAAATAGTTATTCCTGTAGAAGAGCCGACAGGAGATTTTGCGCTTGAAATTGGACGCGAAAAATTTTCTGCAGCATCCAAAGAAATGATTTTTAATCTCGACCCGAGTAAATTTTATATGCAACAAAATATTTCACATTACACCGGATCTAGATTTATACGTAGATTGGTCTCGTTTAATTCCTCGGTGCTGTTGATATTGATAGCAGCTATTTAAATAACAAGCCAACAAATATATTAGATGTTGAATAAAAAAACCAAACATGAATGATACTCTTATCTTATTTAGATGCATCAACCTGTTTTACCCATCCGAACTTTCGATAGTTATAGGATCAGTATCAATAGAGCTTTTCAAGTTGTGTCAAAGTGTAGAAAATAGAGCTTTTCAAGTTGTGTCAAAGTGTAGACAATTGAGCTTTTCAAGTTGTGTCAAAGTGTAGACAATTGAGCTTTTCAAGTTGTGTCAAAGTGTAGACAATAGAGCTTTTCAAGTTGTGTCAAAGTGTAGACAATTGAGCTTTTCAAGTTTTGTCAAAGTGTAGATAATAGGGCTTTTCAAGTTGTGTCAAAGTGTAGACAATTTAGCTTTTCAAGTTGTGTCAAAGTGAAGACAATAGAGCTTTTCAAGTTGTGTCAAAGTGTAGACAATAGAGCTTTTCAAGTTGTGTCAAAGTGTAGACAATAGAGCTTTTCAAGTTGTGTCAAAGTGTAGACAATTGAGCTTTTCAAGTTTTGTCAAAGTGAAGACAATAGAGCTTTTCAAGTTGTGTCAAAGTGTAGACAATAGAGCTTTTCAAGTTGTGTCAAAGTGTAGACAATAGAGCTTTTCAAGTTGTGTCAAAGTGTAGACAATAGAGCTTTTCAAGTTGTGTCAAAGTGTAGACAATAGAGCTTTTCAAACTGTGTCAAAGTGTAGAAAATAGAGCTTTTCAAGTTGTGTCAAAGTGTAGAAAATAGAGCTTTTCAAGTTGTATCAAAGTGTAGAAAATAGAGCTTTTCAAGTTGTGTCAAAGTGTAGACAATAGAACTTTTCAAGTTGTGTCAAAGTGTAGACAATAGAGCTTTTCAAGTTGTGTCAAAGTGTAGACAATGGAGCTTTTCAAGTTGTGTCAAAGTGTAGACAATAGAGCTTTTCAAGTTGTATCAAAGTGTAGACAATAGAGCTTTTCAAGTTGTGTCAAAGTGTAGACAATTGAGCTTTTCAAGTTGTGTCAAAGTGTAGACAATAGAGCTTTTCAAGTTTTGTCAAAGTGTAGATAATAGGGCTTTTCAAGTTGTGTCAAAGTGTAGACAATTGAGCTTTTCAAGTTGTGTCAAAGTGTAGACAATTGAGCTTTTCAAGTTGTGTCTAAGTGTAGAAAATAGAACTTTTCAAGTTGTGTCAAAGTGTAGACAATAGAGCTTTTCAAGTTGTGTCAAAGTGTAGACAATGGAGCTTTTCAAGTTGTGTCAAAGTGTAGAAAATAGAGCTTTTCAAGTTGTGTCAAAGTGTAGACAATAGAACTTTTCAAGTTGTGTCAAAGTGTAGACAATAGAGCTTTTCAAGTTGTGTCAAAGTGTAGACAATAGAGTTTTTCAAGTTGTGTCAAAGTGTAGACAATAGAGCTTTTCAAGTTGTGTCAAAGTGTAGACAATAGAGCTTTTCAAGTTGTGTCAAAGTGTAGACAATAGAGCTTTTCAAGTTGTGTCAAAGTGTAGACAATTTAGCTTTTCAAGTTGTGTCAAGGTGTAGACAATAGAACTTTTCAAGTTGTGTCAAAGTGTAGACAATAGAGCTTTTCAAGTTGTGTCAAAGTGTAGACAATAGAGCTTTTCAAGGTGTGTCAAAGTGTAGACAATAGAGCTTTTCAAGCTGTGTCAAAGTGTAGACAATAGAGCTTTTCAAGCTGTGTCAAAGTGTAGACAATAGAGCTTTTCAAGTTGTATCAAAGTGAAGACAATTGAGCTTTTCAAGTTGTGTCAAAGTGTAGACAATAGAGCTTTTCAAGTTATGTCAAAGTGTAGACAACAGAGGTTTTCAAGTTGTATCAAAGTGTAGACAATTGAGCTTTTAAAGTTGTGTCAAAGTTTAGACAACAGAGCTTTTCAAGTTGTGTCAAATTGTAGACAATAGAGCTTTTCAAGGTGGGTCAAAGTGTAGATATTGAGCTTTTCAAGTTGTGCCAAAGTGTAGACAATTGAGTTTTTCAAGTTTTGTCAAAGTGTAGACAATTTAGCTTTTCAAGTTGTGTTAAAGTGTAGACAACAGAGCTTTTCAAGTTGTATCAAAGTGTAGACAACAGAGCTTTTCAAGTTGTATCAAAGTGTAGACAATTGAGCTTTTCAAGTTGTGTCTCAACGTGTAGACAATTGATCTTTTCAAGTTGTGTCAAAGTGTAGACAATAGGGCTTTTCAAGTTGTGTCAAAGTGTAGACAATAGAGCTTTTCAAGTTGTGTCAAAGTGTAGACAATAGAGCTTTTCAAGGTGTGTCAAAGTGTAGAAAATAGAGCTTTTCAAGTTGTGTCAAAGTGTAGACAATAGAACTTTTCAAGTTGTGTCAAAGTGTAGACAATAGAGCTTTTCAAGTTGTGTCAAAGTGTAGACAATGGAGCTTTTCAAGTTGTGTCAAAGTGTAGACAATAGAGCTTTTCAAGTTGTATCAAAGTGTAGACAATAGAGCTTTTCAAGTTGTGTCAAAGTGTAGACAATTGAGCTTTTCAAGTTGTGTCAAAGTGTAGACAATAGAGCTTTTCAAGTTTTGTCAAAGTGTAGATAATAGGGCTTTTCAAGTTGTGTCAAAGTGTAGACAATTGAGCTTTTCAAGTTGTGTCAAAGTGTAGACAATTGAGCTTTTCAAGTTGTGTCTAAGTGTAGAAAATAGAACTTTTCAAGTTGTGTCAAAGTGTAGACAATAGAGCTTTTCAAGTTGTGTCAAAGTGTAGACAATGGAGCTTTTCAAGTTGTGTCAAAGTGTAGAAAATAGAGCTTTTCAAGTTGTGTCAAAGTGTAGACAATAGAACTTTTCAAGTTGTGTCAAAGTGTAGACAATAGAGCTTTTCAAGTTGTGTCAAAGTGTAGACAATAGAGTTTTTCAAGTTGTGTCAAAGTGTAGACAATAGAGCTTTTCAAGTTGTGTCAAAGTGTAGACAATAGAGCTTTTCAAGTTGTGTCAAAGTGTAGACAATAGAGCTTTTCAAGTTGTGTCAAAGTGTAGACAATTTAGCTTTTCAAGTTGTGTCAAGGTGTAGACAATAGAACTTTTCAAGTTGTGTCAAAGTGTAGACAATAGAGCTTTTCAAGTTGTGTCAAAGTGTAGACAATAGAGCTTTTCAAGGTGTGTCAAAGTGTAGACAATAGAGCTTTTCAAGCTGTGTCAAAGTGTAGACAATAGAGCTTTTCAAGCTGTGTCAAAGTGTAGACAATAGAGCTTTTCAAGTTGTATCAAAGTGAAGACAATTGAGCTTTTCAAGTTGTGTCAAAGTGTAGACAATAGAGCTTTTCAAGTTATGTCAAAGTGTAGACAACAGAGGTTTTCAAGTTGTATCAAAGTGTAGACAATTGAGCTTTTAAAGTTGTGTCAAAGTTTAGACAACAGAGCTTTTCAAGTTGTGTCAAATTGTAGACAATAGAGCTTTTCAAGGTGGGTCAAAGTGTAGATATTGAGCTTTTCAAGTTGTGCCAAAGTGTAGACAATTGAGTTTTTCAAGTTTTGTCAAAGTGTAGACAATTTAGCTTTTCAAGTTGTGTTAAAGTGTAGACAACAGAGCTTTTCAAGTTGTATCAAAGTGTAGACAACAGAGCTTTTCAAGTTGTATCAAAGTGTAGACAATTGAGCTTTTCAAGTTGTGTCTCAACGTGTAGACAATTGATCTTTTCAAGTTGTGTCAAAGTGTAGACAATAGGGCTTTTCAAGTTGTGTCAAAGTGAAGAAGAGTTGTGTCCCTTCCTTTGCTGTTGATAAAGATCAAGAGGTTATGAGTAACACATTTACAAATTTTTATATTGTACACTTAATATCATTTTAAATTATGTACATATCGTAAAACGAAACTTCACTGTCTAGTATCATGAATAATAAAAATATATCGATATTCAAAACAACTTTATTCAACATTAATATGCGCATGTGTATAGAGCTACCTTGAATCGTTTGCGAAATGAAGCAGATTTAACAGAGGTTTATGACATTGCATTCCCTGAACGCTGAGAGTAAAGTTTTCTACGCACCCTCTAATTTGTCAGCTGATTTCATGTATCGAACGCACAAAATACAAGTACATCTTTCATCCAAAACAAATATAAAACTAAAAATAGACAAAATCGAAATGTCCTTTCTAAACGTTAACTTAGATAATTGTAAATATTTGTTAAGATGTGAAATATTCGGTAAGTTGATTTAAACTTCTACTTTGTCTTAATTAACTAGTGCCTCCTTAAGAAACATTTAAGTTATTGTTTGTGTTGAAATCTTACTTATGTTTTGTTTGTTATTTAGTCTGATAAACTGTAGATGCCACACAATCGAGTGATGGTAAGTATTGTATCGATGTAGCAGTTATGTCTCAAATGGCATTATCGGTAAAATTTCAGAATAGTCTTCGTCATTATCAGTACAACATCAATTTAATGTACATATGTGTATTGTATCCACCTGTCATCAGTCAGGGTTTGCGTTGAAGCCGTTCCTATATCTTTTTCATCCAAAGAAACTGAAAAGGACCCCACTTAGATTCAGGATTCCCATTTAAACTATGCAGAAGGACCCCATTTTTTAGGAAAGGACCCCATTTATAAATTACCCAGCGCAAACCCTGCATCAGTTTAACATCAAATATAATGTATTATATACGTCTGACATGAGTATAGCATTAATACATATATAAGTTGTGGAGCATATGTCTGTCATCAGTACATAATTACTATAATGCTGTTACAAATGTTTGTAGTATACGTCTGTCATTAATATGACAACAAATAT
Organism: Mimachlamys varia; assembly: GCA_947623455.1. Lineage (NCBI taxonomy): Eukaryota > Metazoa > Mollusca > Bivalvia > Pectinida > Pectinidae > Mimachlamys > Mimachlamys varia. The sequence continues at coordinate 21,540,680 of OX392534.1, forward strand.
GATAACAGGCCTCCTGTGTGGTGTTATATGATGTAAGGGGATGATCCCAGGGCATCCCAACCCTGGCATCCTTCCAAAAAAAAGCTGGGGAATTAAAACATTTTTCTGAACCTAAAAAAAACCCCAGTATCTTCAGTAATACCAAACATATTTCACTCGTGTGACTAATATTTTGATATTTTTTCACGAGTGCGCAAAATATGAGCCCCACTGTGAAATATATTTGGTATTACTGAAAACACTGTTAGATATCGTCTATATACCCTCTTATTTGAAAGATGGCTGTGGAAAGAGAGGCACAGATGCTAATGTTATAAAAAATAATATGACAACAAAATAATGTACAGATCTGTGTATTGTATACCGGTATCTTTGATTGCTTTTCTGTATCATCAGTATTTTGTGTCCATTTCACATCATGCAAATTACTTTACCACTCCAAATAATGATACAATGAGTAGCATAGAAAATTAAATTAAAAAAAAAATCAATTAAAAATTCAAAACATAAAATTCATGTTTTACGCTAAAAGCAAATGCCTCATTTTAAAAGTGCCCTTAAGACAAATAGTAAAATGTGTAAAAACACCTTATGCCGACCACACGAAACATTAACGCTATAGATAACGTATGCTATAATAATATGATTACAATATCATTTTAATCCAAATATAAAATATAGTGTTTATATGTGTATGACAGCAAGTATATCTACGTGTAAACGTCACATCAAACGTGTACAATTATTGCAATAATTTGCAATATGCCAATACCATTCATACAATGTTCTTATTCCCATAACACAAGAAAAAGTATAATGAAAGAAATTTAACAATAGTTCTTATAAAGTTCATAGGCATTTCTTCATTAAATTATTCTACAATAAAATAATTCTCAAATGGCGCATTAAAGCATAAATCATAAATTAATAAAAAAAAAAACAAACATCGTATAAAAAGGAGGATATCAAATGTTTTATCAATATATATGGGATGATGATAATAATAGAAGACCAAGTAACCTGCTAACCTCATAATGAGTGGCGTTTGCATAGTGACAGCAATTTGTACTCAATGAGTAATCTGCTCAGTTATAAGAGGTACGTTTCAACAAAACACATAGTCGATATTCGAGGTTACACTCACCTACGTATACGTTCTCTACACCCCTGGATTATGTCATAGCTAAACTGAAGGCTCCGTGTGCGCCACCTTGTTGATGAGACAAGACGACTAGTTTGATCCCGTGGTGTACATCAAAAGAATCTCGTTGTCACATAACGGTCAAAATTGACAGACTTTGAAGTCGGCTACGGCTCCTTTATAGTTTTCAAAAGACAGGCATCAGCCTAGCGATAGGTCAGTTGTTTTTTTACCTGAGCGTACCTTCAGTTTTGCCATGACAAATTCCAGGGGTGTAGAGAGCGTAGATAAGCGTAACCCCTGGATATCGACTAATCAATCTTTGTTGATAAAACCAAATATTTCAATAAGATCCGCCTACGAGGGTTTAAGGTTCAAAGTTCAAATGATCTGGGAACGATGGTTTACAAATTCTTTTATCATCATTAAACGTGATTAAACATTCGTTTAAAATTCAAAAATCTCATAAAGTGCAATAAAACATAAAAAGGAAGACACATATTGACAATACTTCCGGCCTAAACCTCTTTTACACACTGTAAACACTATAAATAAATTTTGTGTAAGCTGACAAGGTTCTGTTCTGTGACTGGGCGTATAAGGTCATGGACGAAAATGCTCGATGCCATTCACGTAAAATAATTCTGCATAAAAATTTTAGGTCAGTACAGTTTTAGGACAAATTGATCTCAAGTTATTGTTCCTGGCCCCGGTTTCATCAGCGTTCCTTAACTTAAGGAAATTCCTTAATTTAAAAATCTCCATAGGAAAGATTAACAGAAGTTAATGAAAGTTCCTTAGCTAAGGATTTTCCCCTTAAATTATGTAATGCTTTCCTATGGAGATTTTTTAGTTAAGGAATTTCCTTAAGTTAAGGAACGTTGATGAAACCGGGGCCTGTACATATGCAATCATTCATGGTATTCAAAAACAAATATTCTTTCCAGTAGACAAATCACTCATTCCAAATAAATATCGCTCCAGTTATACATTTAATATTTATAACAATCATAAATTACAAACACAGTTTAAAGGCCCAATATACGTAACTTTCGGCAAAACTTTAAGCGAAAATCAAGCCTAATAACTGATTATATTTATAGATTTTGTTAAGATAAGCCGATATCAGCAATATTCAAGATGAATTCTTACGCGGTTACCGCAACAGCAGCAGTTGAAACTCGGTATTTGTTAACACGCGTCCATTTTGAACTGTTTTCTTACTTCGGCTTGTGGTTGAAGAGGGCCCCACCTGAATTATTTTCAGTTCTTTAGATTTTTCTGTCTAGAGTTTCTTGTTAGTTACCGCTCCGGTTACTTCGTTTTAGGCTTATTTTTGGATAGCTGTCAACTGGATTTTTTTTCAGAATTTTTCAGAATCACGAAAAATTTTCAATAGTTACGTATAGTGGGCCTTTAATGGCATTTCCATTCGTGCTAATCAATCTACTTCATATAGGGTCGATACCCACGACTCTACGTAGTTGCTCGAAGATGAAGAAGGCAACCGTGGTGTGCGGACCTATCCTCATCCAGTTTGGTATAAACCCTTTGTAAAGACCCAGGGGACCTTCCGACCGTAGTGTTTGGAGGAAACAGTCAAAAGCCGACTTGTACACTTTATCTGAAAAACAAGCAGTTCAGTGATGAAAAAATACATATCCAAGTAATTGATCATGTATATGCGTGTTCGAATGTCCAATTCTTGTATTTTGAATAAAGCTGTGTTGAATGTCAAGAGATGACATGTACAGAAATCAACAGATGTGAATGATAATAGAACGTGTTTTGCTTTCTTTTGAAATGACAATCCCTTACTTGGATGTACATCACATTCACATATCCAGGTAAGTATTTTATTGATAGGTTTTAATAAATCAAGGCAATGGCACACTTTCTACATTATTCCCAAAAAGGGGTGGGGGAAGGGGGGCAATACGTACTCGACTATAAGATATAAATTCTTTACAGTAGCTTACAAGATGACGTAACACACACATGTGGCACCCTGTTAGATTAGCTATTTATTTTATCTTTATACATGTATATCTGAGAATTAGATAAAATATATCTGAATCTAATCAGTATTGTTTAAATGTTTCGTGTAATTACGTGTCGTCCGTTTTAATCCGTAATCCGCGTTCCGTTTCCGTTATTGTAGTTCGTCGTAGTATAAGTCACGTGTGCTACTTTCGTTTTGTCTGGAATGTGTGCGAGTGTGACGTAATTGTGTAAGCTTTTGAATACCTGTTTGACAACTGACCAAACTGACCTATGACACCTGTCGCAATGCGATATTTCTTCCCGCCTTTATGCTTTCTTTGCTTCTCTATTCTGTCTTTTCTACTCACTTCCTATCTGCTCCTCGTAGAGGAAACATCGCCTGACTGACACTAGCTCCAGATACATATTATATACTATAGAACTGCGCTGCAATATAGTGGATCGTCCCCAGTACCACATACAGGGGTAAAAATAAAGTATCCACTGCAAAGATATCCGGCTCCAAATGGTTTTTATTATTCTACAAGAACCTCAATACCACAATGGCGCCCACGTAGGGACACATACACATGCTGCACCTTTTAAATTAAGTAATAGATACAGTATGCCGAAAAAAAGAAAAGAAAATTAAACTGCATGATACTGCTATTTCGTCCCTCTGGGACTTGTCAATGATGTTAGGGGCCAAAAGGTGGGAATCCAAAATGTCTAAACTAATGCATGGGCAGAAAGGGTCAGGATATATTCCACCTTTACTACAAAAGCAATAAATTTACTCCAGTCCAAATAAAACTAATTAATCAACCATCCATCAGGTAAAACTGCATCAGTGTCTTTCTTAACCGCTTTTGCCATGTTATATCATTCTTTCGAAGCAGTATCATCTGTACATAATCAAACTATCACTGAAACGTTATACATAATTCTAGCTAAGCATGTTATGTACGATGTAACTTCAGGAAATTTTCTTGATTCTGGAAATCCAGTTGATAACCATGCAAAATAAGCCTAAAACGAAGTAAACCTGAGCGGTAACTAACAAGAAACTCTTGACAGAAAAATCCAAAGAATTGAAAATAATTCAGATGGGGCCCACTTCAACAACAAGCCGAAATTAGAAGACAGTTCAAAATGGACGCGTGTTTACAAATACCTGTTCCAACTGCTGCTGTACCGGTAACAGCGTAAGAATTCATCTTGATTATAGCTGATATCAGTTAATCTTAACTAAATCTATAATTATAAAAAGTTATTAGGCTTGATTTTCGTTTTAAGTTTTGCCGAAAGTTACGTATATTGGGCCTTTAAGTATTTCTTAATAATCCCCATATGAAAGCATTATAGGAAAATCTTAACTAAGGATTTTTTTCCTTTACTGATGTTATGTGTTCCTATGTAGATGTTTAAGACATTTCCTTAAGTTGATGAACGTTCCTGAATCTGAAGCCAGTGTGTCAGTACCAGCAGACGACAACTGTAGTACCAACAGACGACAACTGTAGAACCAGCAGACGACAACTGTAGTACCAACAGAAGACAACTGCAGTACCAGCAGACGACAACTGCAGTACCAGCAGACGACAACTGTAGTACCAGCAGACGACAACTGTAGCACCAGCAGACGACAACTGTAGTACCAGCAGACGACAACTGTAGTACCAACAGAAGACAACTGCAGTACCAGCAGACGACAACTGTAGTACCAGCAGACGACAACTACAGTACCAGCAGACGACAACTGCAGTACCAGCAGACGACAACTACAGTACCAGCAGACGACAACTGCAGTACCAGCAGACGACAACTGTAGTACCAACAGAAGACAACTGCAGTACCAGCAGACGACAACTGTAGTACCAGCAGACGACAACTGTAGTACCAGCAGACGACAACTGTAGTACCAGCAGACGACAACTACAGTACCAGCAGACGACAACTTTAGTTACAGCAGACGACAACTGTAGTACCAACAGACGACAACTACAGTACCAGCAGACGACAACTGCAGTACCAGCAGACGACAACTGTAGTTACAGCAGACGACAACTGTAGTACCAACAGACGACAACTACAGTACCAGCAGACGACAACTGCAGTACCAGCAGACGACAACTGTAGTACCAGCAGACGACAACTACAGTACCAGCAGACGACAACTGCAGTACCAGCAGACGACAACTACAGTACCAGCAGACGACAACTGTAGTACCAACAGAAGACAACTGTAGTACCAGCAGACGACAACTACAGTACCAGCAGACGACAACTGTAGTACCAGCAGACGACAACTACAGTACCAACAGACGACAACTGAATAAAGTGCTATGTACTCACTCCCTTGTTGCTGGTTCATTATCCGGGTCTTCACCACGTCCACTGGTGACGTAGTTAACGCCGTCATAAAGCCCGCCACCATAGATGACGTCACATGCAGTGGGGCGCCCTCTGACATTAGACCAGCATTCAGGATGGTATGTTTAGTGTGGTCATATGTTGGAATCTAGAGAGGAGAAAATGGCACTTCCAAATACCTGTGAAATTATCATGAGACTTTCAAACTCGTGCCTTGAAACAAGTTTCATATTCTATTTGAAATCTGAAAACCAAACGAAGTCAGGCATTCGTTCAACAAATAAAATAAAGCCAGGATACATGGAGTGAGAAAATGTTTGTTGCAATTTTCCATCGCAAGTCACGGTGTGCTACAAGTGTGTTATTTTATATATCTATTATGGATATGATTGTGTCTTTACATTTCTTGGCAAATAAGATTAGAGATATTTGATAGATACAGCTGGGCCCAGTTCTTTAAAAGGTTATTAGCTTAATCAGTGACTAGCGCAAATCTTGATTCTTTTGTAACTTGAGAACGAAACTATTGAATTAGTAACAGCTTTGCAGATATCAAATATTGAGTTACATCAATTGGCATGCAAGATTTTGGGTTTGTACAGTGTATATTGACAAAATTATGAGAGGTTAAATATGTCTTGAAATAGTGATCAAGCTAACGAACTTTTGAAAAACTGGGTCCTAAATATAATGTAGAGCATCGCACAAGGATCTGTCAAAGTGTCAAAAACAAATTGACATTATCTCAACCTCCGATACATATAACAATAAGATATACGACAAAGGGCCTAGAAATACGAACGTCCCTCAAAATCATGCAGGCGAAACCAGTGATGGGAACATCTCATATAACACCAGTTAAACAGCTTCCCGTCAACTCCGGAAGTGAAGTGAATAGGTTTTAACGAAATTTGATATATTTAACGGTCATTTACTCCGGTATATATATACTGCGAAATGTGGTTCAAGAAAACATATATGAGGAGTATTTCTTTGTCAACAGGATACAACTGAACCAGGTATCGAGTGACAGTATAAATTCATAGCCAGGGACATTTCTATGGCACTACTGAGGGAAAATTCAACGAGAGAGAAATCTACAGGCAGTATATTTTCCCCTGCGAAATAACAACGGTTTTAAATTACTCATTAAAAATGTCGAATACATACATATGAAACAGTGAAAATAATTTATTTTATTTTTGTGATTTTTTTGTTTTTCAAGACTTTTATCCACAGTTACAATACATTTGACACAAACATTCCGAAGGAATTTTTGATATACAACAAGACACAGTGTGGACTGGCTAAAGTGCAAATAAAGGTTACTGATGCTACGAAATTTCTATTTTTCCAGAAGATGTTTATACTTGTTGTCAAAATCTACAGCTGACCTATTCCGCAATTCGAATTCTTAACAACGAAGTATATTATTGATTTTGATCCCTGAGAGAGGTTGCAAAATCGTTCATGTTTTGACAAAACGTTTCTACACTTTCTCTCAAATTGAAACTAGTGTAATTCCAGAACATATCACATACTTACAGGTTAGATGAAACAAGTAAATAATATACTCACCTGAGTAGCAGTAAGTATAGCCGCTCTCTTCACCGTGGGCCCCACCCCAACATACAGCCCACGCACACCATTTTGGCGTATGATTTCTGAGAATGCTGAAAACGTGTTGCGGTACCTTGGCGTTTCTCCGGACAACTTTGTACAACCCTGCATTCTGACCTTGACCAGATCCGTGGGTGTTGCTATGGAACTGCCTATTGCTCCTGTAGACGGTAATGAAGGTACAGTACATTGGTTCCATTTTAGACAAAGCTTGTATGAAGCTTCTAGGACAAAAGAAGATGCTATCAATTGTGTATCTGGATAAGGATGTTTCTTGGTGGACCTCTGTCTTTCACTTTTTGACGGTATAATTCAGTAATAAGTATTACAAAATACTTTCCAGTCCAAAATTTGATCAACTCTATATTTCCATTTTATCAATTTTCATGTTTGTCGCTTTAAAGTTTGATTAGGTCATTCATATACCTCCAGACTCGAACTATTAAATTTCAGTACTACATACCAGTGAGAGCGCCAGCACAGATTTTTTTCCACAGTGGCGTGTGAGCTGGGTCAGTGGCGCCAAACAGAACTTTCACGGGCTCGTATGCGCCCATACGTATTGTACTGTAGCTACCCTCCCTCATCAGTGAGGGGACCAACCTACAATATAGCAGATAGACTGACTCCTGAGGAAGACATGCTTACACGAACATGTCGCAGGCTCCCAAACAACACACGCACTCACATACGCATCGGCCACCATACCCCTCACTCCCTCCCCTGTCCTATCACCCCAATCCCCACCTAAAATTAAAAAATATATATACTTTCATTATTTTTACGGTAAGTTTTTAAACAGAAACCTTCATTAAGCTGTAATAACTTGTCAAATCCATTTGTAAAATCAATTATGTTTAAACTTAACACAATCCGTGTTGTTTGGAGGATGAATCCCTCTGCCGGGCAGCTTTCGTATGTGGACTAATTACTTACCCCTTATACAGACCGCGCGGCCCTTCGTCTCTAACGATCCGTATTCCGCCCTTGATAAAACCGTCGTAGTAGCGATTTCGAAGCACGTCGATTCCTTTCTGTGACGCAAGCTCATTTTCCAGCTGCATGCGAATTTTGATGACGTCGACAGGGTTTGTGACTGTAATTCAAATAAGATACCGTATGCATTGATAAGGATTCGGGGAGAAAACTAGAGTTCTCATAATTGAATTAATGATGTTATGAAAAGTTTTATTACTGGTTCCTGGTACAGAATTGTTGGCTGTTGGTGGACTTGCAAACACCCGAGGTTACCATGCATGGTTATCTGGCATGGTTCCCATGGTAATTCTGCAACGTTTTAAATGGTTTTGGGGTCATTTTCTCGCTCTATTCCACAGAAGCCTTAAAACATGAATATTTCCTTGTGCTATTAAATGAAACTGTAAACATATACTATGATTTTTTGTATGGTTTTTAATTTGTGTTTTGGAAAAGATGTTTTCTTTTTTTCCCTGATTTGTGTTTTGGAAAAGATGTTTTCTTTTTTTCCCTTTACCTTTTTAACAATTTCTGCGCAGCTTTCCATTTTCCTGGGAGTCTACATATCATTACGAACAATATAAACATTGACTTCTCTTTTTTTATTTAGTAACTAACAAAAATAAAATGTGTGTTTTATTTTTATTATTTTTTTTTTTTTTTCATTGCATCTAGATAGAATATTCTACATTGCAATGAATTAGCAATTAAAACGTAGGTGTTATAATTTTGTTTCAATTGTGTTATCTTTAACAGGGTTGTTCTCGTCAATGCCCAAGCGGGGCCATACCGGGTACGCTTGTTTTGGTTGTTGTTGTTTTTATTTATGTTGTCTATTTAAGCAATGAATGTTTTAGCAAATGTTGTTACAGTCCTATAACACACATTGCTATTGATGACAAACTAAATAAAGCCCGGTAGGGCTTTATGTAAGTTTGTCAGCAATAGCAATGTGTGTTATAGGACTGTAACAATATTTGCTAAAATGTTCATTACTTATATTTACATTTTTATATAATAATTGTGCTTTATTTAGTTTCTTCGGACCGATTTTGAACAGCAAATCAAGTGAAGACAACAATGAAATCGATGACGTCACAATAGAGAATGATGACGTCACAATGCCAACTGCTGTTATAGTCTGAGGCACTAGGTGTTATAGGCCTATGACAGCAACTGCCTCTTAGCATTGCGTCAATGGAAAATTACAGAGCAAATGTAAATATACTTTTATGAAAAGCATTTTTACTGGTAATGTTCATATAGTGGGTTGCAGCGCAAATGTAAATATAGGATTATGTCGTTATAATTTTGTTTGTGTAGAAACAGAAGCGCTACCATTTCAAAACATTTATTTTGGTGGTTACAACAGTTTGTCAATAAACTACTGGTAAAGCTATGAACGGTTATTATAAACTTATGAAGCATACACATGCCAGAAAGTTACATTCTTTGTGGAATTCATCTCCCCTACTAAATAGCTTAATGTATAAGTACTTTTGTCTGATGTTGGTAAGAAGATAAGACCCAATATTTTAGCCGCTTCTTTCGAATCTTGCAATGTAGGCATGCAGCAGATATAATTATAATGCCCTATCTGTAGGGGCACATATGCTGGGATAAACTTATTAAAAAACAAAACCCTATATCATGATCACCTAACCATAGACTTTGATTTCTGCAAACATTTGAAATTATCGGTTATGTCCATCTTACGATTTTAAGTTGGCACCCTTATTTTCATTTCAAATTCTTTCACAGCTCAATGTAATAATAGGTATGCTTTAACAAATTCTCAGGTCCCTGTGGTATAGATCAATTGTGGGTACGGTACCTCGGGTACGCCTCATACACACAGCATTAACTTCTGTCAGGTCGTATATTAAAGTTTGACAATGAGTAAGCCAGTTGTTGCAAAAACGAATCGAATTACAACATTTACTTCGTTGAAAAACCCCGGAAATTTGATAATTTCACCTTAGGCAGGTAATAATAGGTATATTAATTTATGTCATAGATGTTTATAGTTATATAGGTATTTGACAGACGAGGCTGGTGCCTGTGATTCTATTCAATTTTCTTATTGAACTTTCTGCCTAAGGTGAAATTATCAAATTTCCGGGGTTTTTCAACGAAGTAAATGTTGTAATTAGGGCTTTTCACCATGTGGTGAAAAGACCTATTGTTTCTGTTCTGTTTATTATTATTATTATTATTATTATTATTATTCTTCTTCTGCATTTCATTTTTGGCACACTATTATGCAAAAATGGTAAGAGGTATGCCAATTCGGTAAAGCCCATTGTATTTGGCATGAGCCAAAGGGGTGACAGCAACATAACGAAGTAGGTCCAAAATCCAAGATGGCCGCCATGACGTCATAAGTTAAAAACTTTAAAATAGCCATATTTCAATGACCGTTGGCTGTTCAGAGTTTCTGTAATGATATTATTGTAGACATAAGCCATATCTAACTTTTTTTGTCACACATTTATGTACTTTGGAGTTGAAATAAAAAAGTTCGCCATTGGGTCAAAAATCAAAAAAATTATTTTTTTTTTTTTTTTTTTTAATTTTTATTTTTTTTGAAATTTGTTTTGACCAATCTATACACAATGTCATTCTGATGAATTTGATGTGTTTAGTTTTTATGTAACACATGTGGTTTCCGGTATACGCCATATGTAATTTTCACCTATATAATCTATATAAAAAACCGTTTCACATTTTAAACTTCTTCTCAAATTCCAACAGTGGGATTCAGCTCAAACTTGTCTAAAATGATCGTGGGATAGTCCCGACTAAAGTTTGTTATTTTTAAATTGATTCAATATCCAAGATGGCCGCTATGACGTCATACTTTAAAATATTAAAATGGCTATATCTGAATAACCATTTAATGTCCAGATGTTTCAAAAGTATATTATTGTAGAATACATCTGGGGACAACTTTTTTCTTCTATAAATTATAACAAAATATGTCTCGTAAAAAAGCGGGGCAGAGGTCAAAGTTAATCTATTTTTAGAAATTCTTCATTTTTCATTATTTGTGAAAACTTTTTCTACAGATCAATAGAGTATGACATTCCGATGATATTGATACCTTCGGTGTCTTGATAGCACTTCCGGTTAAGGTATTACGCCATTGTGAACATTTCCCTATATATTCTATGTTAAAAACCATTTCACATTTTAAACTTCTTCTCAAATTCCACCAGTGGGATTCAGCTCAAACTTGTCTAAAATGATCGTGGGATAGTCCCGACTAAAGTTTGATATTTTAAAATTGATTCAAAATCCAAGATGGCCGCTATGACGTCATACTTTAAAATGTTAAAATGGCTATATCTCAATAACTGTTTAATGTTCAGATGTTTCAAAGGTATATTATTGTAGAATACATCTGGGGACTACTTTTTTCTTCTATAAGTTATAACAAAATATGTATCGTAAAAAAGCGGGGCAGAGGTCAAAGTTAATCTATTTTTAGAAATTTTTCATTTTTCATTATTTGTGAAAACTTTTTCTACAGATCAATAGAGTATGACATTCCGATGATATTGATACCTTCGGTGTCTTGATAGCACTTCCGGTTAAGGTATTACGCCATTGTGAACATTTCCCTATATATTCTATGTTAAAAACCGTTTCACATTTTAAACTTCTTCTCAAATTCCACCAGTGGGATTCAGCTCAAACTTGTCTAAAATGATCGTGGGATAGTCCCGACTAAAGTTTGATATTTTAAAATTGATTCAAAATCCAAGATGGCCGCTATGACGTCATACTTTAAAATGTTAAAATGGCTATATCTCAATAATTGTTTAATGTTCAGATGTTTCAAAGGTATACTATTGTAGATTCCATTTGGGACAACTTTTTTCTTCTACAAGTTACCACAAAATATGTCTTGTAAAACAGCGCGACAGAGGTCAAAGTTCATCTATTTTTAGATTTTTTCATTTTTTCATTACTTTTGTTTTATTTTTCTACAGATCAATAGAGCATGTCATTCCGATGATATTGATACCTTCAGTGTCTTGATAGCACTTCCGGTTAAGGAAGTAAGCCATTTTGAAAATTTCCCTATATATTCTTTGTATTAAAATGGTTTACTGTCTATCAGTGGTAAAAGGGAAGTAGTTCTTAGAATATGTAAGAGTTACCTCCTTTTCACCAAAGACAAAATCTGACAAAGGTGTGAAAAGCCCGTCAAATTGTTAGCCAACAATTTCTAGTTCGATTCGTTTTTGCAACAACTGGCTTACTTATTGTCAAACTTTAATATACGACCTGACAGAATTTAATGCTGTGTGTATGAGGCGTACGCGAGGTACCGTACCCACAATTGATCTATACCACAGGGACCTGAGAATTTGTTAAAGCTTTAAGTTTTGGACCTAAACTAGGGTGTTTAGAGTAATTGTACAAGCCTTCATGACCATTAAGAGGACATTTTTATCGAAAATTGATCTAAACCCCTCAAAAGTGTACAAAACTCTCTTAGTCCAGAGACGTATAAAGGCTTTATACGTCTCTGCTTAGTCTAAACATCCTAGTTCAGGTCCAAAACTAGCTGTAACAAATTCTCAGATCCCTGTGATCTATACGTATATATATACTATCGTGGTATAATAGCAATAAAATAAACGGCCCAGCATATAATGTATCTGAGACGATAAACCTTTAATTATGATACAAACGTTATATTATAAAATTCAGTATGAATAAAATATCAAGCTCGTGGTTTATGTCAAATTTTACTGTTAAGTATGTATATGGTACCTATAACATATACACCGGTATATGATTGTATGCAGTTTACTTACACGGTGACACCTGTACATGCATGTACACAGTACTTAAATGCAATCAACAGACACATAACCGTGTACAAGGGGGAGATAATTACCAGTTTTACGCGAGATGATCATGATCAGCAGATTGAAATGAGTTGGGGAGGGGTTAAAGAAACACATCATGGTTTCTATGACTAGGGGATCCTCAGTACCAAAATATTCCGTTTAATCCGCCGTTGTGTACATAACGTGTAGCACATATGTGTAGGCCAGGATGTCACGGTTGCGGGCCAATGCTTGCCATAGCTACTGTACTTACTTGTAGCAGCACTCATGCTGGATATACCAGCCAGGGCGAATCGCCATACTTGTTCGTTCTCCACCTTCGCCATCGTCACGTCGTGCAACCAGTAGTCTTCCTACAATAACATGGCTATCCACGAGTGATCTACGTTCTCAATTACGGACACACTGACCTGTAGACAGTATATAGTATATTTGGGTCGTGTTTACCCATGCGTGCTCTGGATCTCTTCACCGTCTATTTATAGACACACGGCAGACACATGTCGATACATAAGTCGGCGCCGCAAAGGTGTCGCAAAGCAAATTATGCGGCACACTGTAGCGACCAAAACCCCCTCACACACACACATACACACACACTAGCGGTCCAGGTTGGGGGGGGGGGGGGTCTTGGGAGTCAAGACCCCCCCCCCCTTTTTCGTAGAAGGAAAAATTGTATAGCCTTAAAAACGGAAGTCTTTACCGTTGTATTATTGAAAAAGCGTCAGCTGGACCCCTTTCGAAAATTCTGCATCCACGCCTGCCCCCCCCCCCCCCCGCCCTCCCATACTATAAGTGTTTGTCAATTGTATATAGGATCCATTAGAAATTAAATGATTTTGACAGGTACACAACGTATATTTGTTGGGGATTCAATACAATGCCATCTTGGCGATTAAAACTGACACGTTCATAATAATGTTCTCAACTTAGACTGGTCTACAAATGAATTACAATTGCTAATACATTGTATGTATATGTTGTTACTCCAATTACAATGTATTTACCTGAAAAGCTTGCTGAATCAAGTGAAAGCGCCAGTGAATCTGGATCTGTTTTTTTTTTTTTTTTTTTTACATATATATATTATAAATCCTAAATAATATTGATACTGAAATTGAAATTGTACTCTGAACACCAACATTTCTTCTAACAACAGGAATGTGTTGTTGTTGAAAACAATGAGAAATCAATTAGAATGTTTGGCGTTCCGTTTTTGGACTAGAACCCACACAACTGAGTTGGTCTGCGGCGGCCTCAGCATTTGTGTTAAAACTCTAAATTATCACAACCAAACCTGCTTGATGATTTAATATAAGCAAAAGCATCCTAGTCGTACATGTTTTTAATCAAGATTTTAATATAGAGTTGTCATTAATTGTTAATTTAATGTACCATTTTAAAGTTTTCCGTATAGCTCTGTGTTGCGTTTTATTTTTATTTAAAAGTATTTAAACCGTCATATAACCAAACCTGGAATAAACTTGTATCTTTAAGTATAGCCATTCCAATACACATTTCAGTTTCTGGTCCCGGTTTCATCAACGTTACTTAACTTAGGGAAACTCCTTAAAGGCCCAATATACGTAACTTTCGGCAAAACTTGATGCGAAAATAAAGCCTAATAACTTATTATTTTTATTGATTTAGTTCAGATTAACTGATATCAGCAATATCCAAGATGACTTCTTACGCGGTAACCGGTACGGCAGCAGTTGAAACTCGGTATTTGTAAACACGCGACCATTTTTACTGTCTTCTACCTGCGGTTTGTTATTGAAGTGGGCCCCACCTGAATTATTTTCAATTCTTTGGATTTTTATGTCAAGAGTTTCTTGTTAGTTACCACTCAGGTTTACTTCGTTTTAGGCTTATTTTTGCATAGTTATCAACTGGATTTTTTTTCAGAATTTTTCAGATTGACAAAAAATTTCCTGAAGTTACGTATATTGGGCCTTTAACTTAAAAATCTCCATAGGAAAGCATTACAGAATTTAAGGAAAGTTCTTTAACTAAGGATTTTCCCCTTAAATTCAGTATTTTAGGTCGGTAATCAGCGGACCTAATATAAGAATGTAACCAGGTAAGGTTAGATTGAGGAGTCCTTGGACTAAGATGACGTCACGCGATCACGTGACCAACGAACTCATCATCTCTAGTTTCGCTTGAGAGGTCCAAGGCGTATGACCCGAATTTCGTGCCAATGAAAGATAACCAGACCCCGCGCGATCGTCAGGGCATGTTATTATGGTTTTACAATAATGCTTTTATCAAATATAAATTTTTCATTTTTTGTTGCACAAATCCTTTAAGGGGTTTCCTTAAGTTAAGGAACGTTGATGAAACCAGGGCCTGATGTTTACCTTATAAATGCATTAACTGTTAATTAGACTCGGTTACAAGAGTGTACTAACTGGACCATGATGAAGTTTTCCGTTTAGCACTGTGTTGAGTTTTATTTCTCTCTGCATGGGTATTTAAAGGCCCAATATACGTAACTTTTGGCAAAACTTGAAGCGAAAATCAAGCCATCTACTTTTTATTATTATAGATTTAGTTAAGATTTAACAGATGACGGCAATATCGAAGATGAATTTTACGCGGTAACCGGTACACGGCAGTTCAAACTCGGTATTTGTAAACACGCGTCCATTTTGAACTGTCTTCTACCTTCGGCTTGTTGAAGTGGGCCCCACCTGAATTATTTTCAATTCTTTGGATTTTTCTGTCAAGTGTTTCTTGTTAGTTACCGCTCAGGTTTACTTCGTTTTAGACTTATTTTTAGCTTGGTTATCAACTGGATTTTTTTCAGATTTTTTCAGAATCACGAAAAATTTCCTGAATTTACGTATTTTCGGCCTTTAAGCTGTCTTAACAAAATCTGAAAAAATCTAAAATACCAACCCGCATTTCAGATTCTGAATTTTACTTACAGTGTACGTACTGTTAATTGCACTTTGTTAACTAATTAAGCAATGTTAATGTTTTTGTTGAGCTCATTGCTGAGCTTTATTTCTTGCTGTTAACCAAATCTGGATTGTGTAATATAACCATCCCAGCATATTCCCGATTCTAATTTTCACCTACAGTTTACTAGTTATTGGACTTGTTAATAAATAGTGCCACCAACTCAAAAACCGAATCAGCAGGTCATGGTCAAATTTTGCATCATGTAACTGATCAAAATTTTGTGATGACATCATGAAGCAAACATTGGTCGGAATAATGATGGGAATTAAAAGTTGGTCAACATTCAACAAGGAATCAATTGACCACAGATCATGGTCACTGGGTTTGACCATTGGATCAATGCAAAGCTCAAACATTGCTGATAAGTTGATTATATGGGAAATAAATAACCCTCATTAGGGATAATTCTGGCTCTTAAAACCTATGGGAGAATTTGAGGGGTTTTATGAGATTAGTAAAAGTTCCATGAGATTTTTCTATATAAAGTAATACTATTTTGAAATTTTAATGACAATTTCAGGAAAAATATGGGTAAAAATCCCCGAAGTGATCCCTGCCGCATGTGAGGAAATGAAAGCTGAGATGCACAAGCAACAGATGGAAACTATGCAGAAACAATTCGAATTACTGAAACAGCACCAATCAGAGGAAACAAAGAGGCAGACACAGGAGTTAAGGAAGCATAGTGAGAGTATCATACAGGCAGAATTTACTAAATTGAAACAAAGTGAAGATCAGCAGAAAGAGAACGAGGCCAAAATAGAAAGGCTTGAAGCACAACTGAAAGCCTTGCAGAGCAAATTGGAACAGGAACGTGCTAAAATGAAGAAAGACACAAAAAACACAACGGAAATAAATATACACAAACACACATACACATATACATTTCTAAGACTGAATACACACGTGATGTTTACATACCTTACCTATATATACACAAACACACATACACATATTCATTTCGCATACTGAATACACACGTGATGTTTACATATACCTACCTATATACACAAACACACATATACATATCCATTTCTCAGACAGAATACACACATGTGATGTTTACATACCTTACCTATATACACAAACACACATACATTTCTCAGACTGAATACACACGTGATGTTTACATACCTTACCTATATACACAAACACACATACACATATCTATTTTTCAGACAGAATACACGCATGTGATGTTTACATACCTTACCTATATACACAAACACACATATCCATTTCTCAGACAGAATACACACATGTGATGTTTACATACCTTACCTATATACACAAACACACTAAAACATATCCATTTCTTAGACTGAATACACACGTGATGTTTACATACCTTACCTATATACACAAACACACTAAAACATATCCATTTCTCAGACTGAATACACACGTGATGTTTACATACCTTACCTATATACACAAACACACTAAAACATATCCATTTTTCAGACAGAATACACGCATGTGATGTTTACATACCTTACCTATATACACAAACACACTAAAACATATCCATTTTTCAGACTGAATACACGCATGTGATGTTTACAAATCTTATCTAAATGCACAAACACACATAAACATATACATTTCTCAGACTGAATACACACGTGATGTTTACATACCTTACCTATAAATACAAACACACTTACGCATATACATTTCTCAGACTGAATACACACGTGATGTTTACATACCTATAAATACAAACACACATACACATTAGTCCAGTCAAATTAGCCAAAAAAGGGGGCTAACCTAGAACTAATTGCAACAGAATTTATTCTTTCATTTTTTGGTTAATGACCATCATACTTATGACAGAAAAAAAGTATCAGAAAATATCAACTGGGGAAAGTGGTTTTTTGGCCTTCTAAAAGATTAGGAAAAGTATGAAAATCACACGTTTAAGCTTATTTGAATTGGTATATCTACCTTATTTGTAACACTAGACATATGAATTTAACAGTATAGCAGGACCAACCAATCTACAGTACAAATGTGTCAAAAAATAAATAAAGTCTAATGGAGTTTAATGGAATATTGTCCTGTCAATATGGGCAATATTCATTTTTAAAACGATGATGATGCCTTCCCTTGCCATTTAAATAAAAAAATACCAATAATCAAGATAAATATCCATTTGTGCTTAGTTTAATTGCATTGTTTTAGGTAATCTGTAATTCATAATTTTATGTCAGAGATTTTGTTTTCATTCATAAACATTTATGAACCTTCAAAGTTTACCGCTAGTGCTTATTTGGAGCTATCTGGAGGTCCAAATTGAACAACTTCTCAATTTATGTAACATGTGTTTAGGTAATATCCAAAGACTTTGCTTAAAGCTCATCAAATTATTTTCTATGATGTCTTAATAGAAATGTCATCTTGGTGAAGACTTCTAGAAAAAGTGAACCAATTCAGGCTGATTAAATCCTCATTTCGGTCAATTTTGACTGAGCTGCTGAAAATTGCTTATAAGTCCATGATTTTGAACAATGAAAATTAGTGTATATTTTTTATGTTACATACGATTGCCAACACTTTTGGTAGGAATTACTACCATAAAAAGCCCATTTTGAATCAATTGAATTAAGGTTGAAATAATATTTTATATTTAAACAAATCAGATTTTTTTCTTTTCCTCTATAGCAAAGCATTGGGGATATATAATTTTTGATAAAACTATGAAGTGGTATGAATGTTAAACTTCAAAGACAGTTAAGTAATTACATACATTTAAGGTGTCTTTACTGGCAAAGTAATTTATTAATTGAAAAACAAATGCGGAGAAAAATCCATTTTTTGTTGTTCAGAATCATGGACCAAATATGCATGGGGTGGCGTTCTCACCATCAAAACTTGGCTACATTTGTAAACTCATCCTACCAAAATAAGTATGAGCAGTAAGTGTTGCTCACACATAAATAGATTTAAGATGTTTTAATTCATTTGCTTTGCCCTTATCCAAATAATATGCTTAAGAAATCGGTAAATCGTTCAATTTGGACAAAAAATATCATAAATTCAGCACAATTTGCCAGATTTGATGATGGATATTTTTTTTCGTATGTGAATACCATTGGTCATTGAGTAAATTAAATTCAAAGTAATATTTAAAGAAATTGAATAAAAACTGGAAATGATACTGATGTTAACTAATATTTTCTTTGCATTTGAAAAGACAACAAAAGCCAAAATAGGCTTGTTAAAAATGCTCTTCAGCCATATTGACAGATCTCTAGTTTTTCAACACAATATCTTGGGTGGAAGATTTTGGCATTTCTGTTTTCTATATAAGTTGATATTTACATATTGTTAAATTCGTATGTCCAGTGTTACAAATTAAGTAGATATTACACTTCAAATATGGCTATATTTGTGATTTTCTTAATTTTCCTAGGCCAAAAAACCACCCCCATTGGTATTTTCTGATACTTTTTTTTCGTTATAAGTATGATACTCATCTACCAAAAAATGAAAGAATAAATTCTGTTGCAATTAGTTCGAGGTTAAATCATAAATTGACTGGACTACATATACATTTCTGAGACTGAATACACACATGTGATGTTTACCTAATCTATTCACAAACACACATGCACTTGATATTCACTGACTGAATACACACATGTGATGTTTACATATCTTACCTATATACACAAACACACATGCACTTGATATTCACTGACTGAATACATTCATGTGATGTTTACATATTTTACTGTACACGTACGTTGTCATCTGTACATCTGTATATCTACAGCATAACTAGGTTATAAACACCATCATGAATTTCTGTTGAAATTTCAAGTTTTGTTTTAGTACTGTTTCACACATAAAGTTACAATAAAATCAGTTACAGTTTATCATTGACAATATATCCTTTTGTTAATTTACATATTTAATAATTCAAGCTACTTAGTTTTACTAATGATACTGAATATTAGCTACGTTAGATGACTGAGAAATATTGTCAGCCTTGGATAGTTAAGAATGCAATGTAATCTTGTAATACTAGATACAGTTTTAAAGCTATTATATTATAAGCAATTCTATAGATGAAAGAAAGAATATTTCATATGCTAATATAAATATAGCAAAATTCCAGGTATGCTAGTTTTTAGAAAAGTCAGCTAGTTTATAAGGTATATATATGTTGTTTAGTGATAAGAATATCAGCTACATTCTATATTAGTATCTCTTTCTAGGTCTAGGTATATATTCAACTACCGGATATAAGATTATCAGGTGCTGCCTATGCTGATTTAGTTTATTCTAGAAGGAAAAGATCTATTCTTTACTGTAGAGCTAAGTCAATCGCATCGTCGAAAACCCACGATACACTTCTCTGGCGGATGCAAACGTCAGAGAAGTGTACCGTTGGTTTCCGACGATTGGTCAATCGGTCATATTACTGTATATGAATATATTGGTTTGACAAACAAACAAAAATCGATAATCACGTTTTACCAAATTAGTATGCTACTTTTTTTCTTGTATGTATAGGAATACATTCAACATCTATACTTTAGTAAGAATATTAGTTCTATCATGGAATATATAAGTAAATTACCATACTACAAAGTGTAGATACAGCGTATATATATATGGGTAGCACATGCAAACATAAAAACAATATCGTCTATGATGCAATTTATATATAAAATGTGATATTTAAAAGAAATTCAACGTCTAGCACGCCATATATACAACGTCAGTTCTGGTAACTGGACGAATGTTTTACACAGGGAAATGGTCCTTTATCGGCGATGGGCATCCTCGGGGCGGAGTGATGGGAGGAGTTCGTACATGTGAGCTCGGTTTTTGAGGAGTGTTTTCCTCTCATCCCATCGCATGGTAGAGTTTAATGAAAATTCTACCGTCGCTCGACCAGAATGACTTGAGTTCTCCCATCGTCGGAAACCCACGGTACACTTCTCTGACGTTTGCATCCGGTATGCAAAACGTCAGAGAAGTGTACCGTGGGTTTCCGACGATGAAGTTCTCCTGATGACTTTGCAACTGAAGGTCCTTCATAATGCCCTGCCGGACGCGCGTGAGGTCTTCCGTTACGAACATCTTATCCTGAACACTTGGTTTTTAATTTTCCAGTTTTTGAAGCGGCAGATAATCTGGTATTTGTTGCTTCGGGGCACCCCGATAACGTAAGATCTGAAGATATCATCCTCAGTGATAGATATGTTGAGGAGATCCTTACAAATTCCCACGATGGCTGGGTCAGTGTTGGTAGTGCTGCCCCCACTAAGACTTACATTATGGAATCTAAGAGAATTCCTTCTGCCATACCGTTCGAGTTCCTCGATCTTGCCCTCGAGATTGCCGATTGCACTTTGCAGATAATCACAGCGTTCGTTCAAAGAAATTTTGCTTTTTCAAGGTGTTCAATATGATCGCTTTGTTGGGATATTGTTTGCTTCAGGGGGGGACAACTAACTCGTCCATGATCTGTCTAACGGAGTCTCGGACTGATTCCTGCAAGAGTGGGAGTAGTGCCTTAGCTAATGCGGCTGCTAGCGCTGGTGCCACTGAATTGTCGATATCTGCGTTCATCATCATACGTTTTACTAAAATGTTCTAGTCTATTGTTTTATTCTTGCCCATCTTAATTTAAAAAGTACAATAATTAAAATTATATAAATATCAATCAGGTTGTTTGTCAAGTAATTTGACAGGTAACTGACTTACCGAACTGTATCATTACAATATCTTGTTTTTGCCATAGTGGCAGAAAAGAATTTCCGTGAGTTGTATTTTGTGACCTCTCCAATGCGTTTAATAAAGTATTGCATAATGGATTGTTATTAAATCTCCATCAGTATGGCATTAATGGCAAATTACTTAACTCAAGTAATCTGTCAAATCGTCACCAAATCTGGTTTCTATGGAAACAATGCATCACCTCTTAGTAAACGTGTACCTACCGATGTACGACAGGGATCTGTACCTACCGATGTACGACAGGGATCTGTACCTACCGATGTACGACAGGGATCTGTACCTACCGATGTACGACAGGGATCTGTACCTACCGATGTACGACAGGGATCTGTACCTACCGATGTACGACAGGGATCTGTTCTTAGTCCTTTATCGTTTTTATTTTACATTAGGAAAACTTTAACTTGGATCTTTGTCTGCAAGATTCTTCTGCAGACCTGAATATAAAAGAACAATCAGCGTTTTTAATGCATGGCTGGGTTGGTCAATGGCAGGTGTTGTTAAAACTGGGAAATACGGAAGTAGTTCTTTTCTCATCTATAGCCCCCCCCCCCCCCCCCCCCCCCCCCCCCCACGACTTCTCATTATTTCCTTTGAGCGGTTCTCAATATTAACTGACAAAAAACATAGACAAAACAGCTTAATTTGAAGTCTCAGACTCTGCATTAATACAATTGGTATATATAAAGAGTAAAGGTACATTAAATACTATTTAAAAATATAAACAAACCCAGATTCACTAGCGCTTTCGCTTGCTTCCGCAAGCTCTTCATGTGAAAGAAGGATTTTTTTATTGACGTCATCAATGTACGCTATGGTTACATCAAAACAACAAATAATTCAATTTTTTGAGATTGTAGCTTTTGTCATTGTCTAATACCTTTTTCATTCGGGTACTATTCTTCAGAAAATCCTCATAATTTCTAATGACTGTGAAATTATTGAAATTATCTGGATTGTATATATATACAGAAACAAAAGAGATTTTTTTTCTGTTGTTTTCTTTTGGCTTGCGACACGGGATTTAAAATTTTCCCCCTTTTTTTAGCTCTATTTATTCTTTTCAAAATTATCTCAGTCGGATAATAGTTAATTAATTCATAAAGTAGTTCCTCTAGCCTGTTACAAAAGTAAATCTAGAAGCAAGATTAAATGGCAAATTTATTTTTGTATGCTTAGGATGACAAGAATTAAAAAGATAATTTACAATATATACATGTTTCAGTAACAACTTTCAACTAAAACATCAAAAAATGGCAATGACTCTTCACTTGACTCACCAGTGTATTCAATATCGGGTGCAAGCTATTTAATCTGTCATGAAATTCAACTATAATATCTCTTTCAGGCGGCCATTCAAGGAAGGAAATTCTTCATCATTCTCTATAATATTATCAAGAAACATTTTTTTCTAAATACCTTAACACTTAAGTAGCGAACTTGTAGGAGCAACTTTGGTTCTCATAGCCGTTCCTTTTATTTGCTGATGGTACCTCGCATCAAAATAAAATATGTTCCTCTCCAATACAATTTGAGGGATTTAATAATAAATTGTTCTGTGAATTTTTTGACATTTTTTTCCAGATATTTTCTTATTCAATACTTTAATTACCTCGATTCCTAAACTATGTGGTATATAAGTATACAGTCTAACTACATCAAATGCAACTAGTTATGAACCCCGTTTAACTTTTTTCGGAAAGAAAATTGAAATCGTCTGATACAATCTGATTTAAAATCATGTCTTGATCTGCGCGCCGTTCCGTAAACTTCTCTCTGCTGCGTTAAGGATCAGTATTTTGATCAGATTGTCTTTGATAAAACATTTTACATATGAGCATAGTGGTTTGAAAATGATATCCAACAAAATGGCTCAAACGCTGTGCTACACTTTGTGGTCCACCAGCAATTAATGGGTCTAAACTTTAAATCATGAGGGCTTGACAAAGAAATATATTCACTACTTTGATCTTTAATAGCCCCGTTAATAAAAACACTTTTATTTATTACTGGATATATTCGGTGCTCCCTGCATGTTTGATGTTTGGTTCTGCCGAACTGTCAAATGGGGTATGTTGGATGTTTGGTTCTGCCGAACTGTCAAATGGGGTATGTTGTATGTTTGGTTCTGCCGAACTGTCAAATGGGGTATGTTGTATGTTTGGTTCTGCCGAACTGTCAATTGGGGTATGTTGTATGTTTGGTTCTGCCGAACTGTCAAATGGCCTTGGATAGGATGCCGTTAGAAGGAGACATTTGTGCCAATCCTTCCTCTGTCGCCTCTTTTGAGGCACTTTAAACACATTAGTAACTAGTTGGGTATCTTTGAAACCTAGGAAAAATACTAAATGTTCTACTTCCAACAAGAACCATTATAGATTAGCGGAAAATCAATCTGATTAAAACCAGATCTAAATTCCACTCCGTACAGTACAGATATTGACAAAAATAGTATTTTCTTTTTAATTATGAAAGCGAAATGTTTTCAAATTATATTTTAACTGAGAAAATAAAATTACCCCTACCCCTTATTTTTGAATATGAAAATCCTCATTCTTTCCACACTTTTGAACGCTTGATATAAAGAGCTCTGATGACAAACTTTTTGATAACTCTGCCACCTGCCTTTTTTTATTTATCCTGAAACACCTTGTTTTAATTTGGATTGTGTGTTTTGATATGATTCGATTATTATGATGTTTGTTTTATTTAAGTTAAATGTCTGATATCAATTTTAAATTACGTTTGATAAGTTTGGTAACATTTCCACACAGCCGAGTATTCACCATGCTCATGTATCGGTTCATATCTAGCGGTGCGCATCTACACACTACACTCAAATATTCGTTCCAAGGGACATAACTGCGTCGACCTTAATGTGATCACCAGTTTACACCCCCTGTTTAATGGCACAACCTAGAAAAACCTCTACCTGTTTTGTAACTTCAACTAGACGAATGTACATTTATTATCTGATAGTTCTTATGGGAAAAAAGTTATTTTCATAGTTCTTTCTTCTTCTTTAAACAACTGCACATCTGTTATTAAAAAAACAGTGAAATTGACCCGTGAGCACACAACAATATGCTCGCGGTCCATTATTTGGGACTAAACCAGATTATAAGTTTGTATATATGAGAACGGACTTAGATGATCTAATTCCGTGGTATAAGTTGATGTATATCCTATAGAATCTTATATTTTGATTTTTGATTTAATGAGGGTTTTATTCCATCCTGATTTTCATATTTTATATGTTTCAAATAAAATTTTACGATGAAATTAAAATGTATTGATGAAAGATATTTCAAAACTAAAAATCTCTCCATGGCAACTTATTAGCATATATACAATATATTTAAATATAAATTAAATTGATGTACATAAACGTGTGACACTTGTGGGGTGCTAATTGTTACGATAATCAAAATCACTACTGATAGGGGTGGATTTGTTACTTACGTGCATGGGGAACCGCGACGGAAAAATCACCTAAAGATTATTATATTTTCTACTAAACCAACAGCACCGTGCGAACGTGAGTCAACTTTCTTTTATTTTGCTATGTATTAAAAAGTATTCTTTGCATTTCCAGCTTTTTAAATGAATTTTCCTGCCTTTGTTTATGGCAGGGACGTATATATCTCACCGTCCCTGGTTTATGGATAGTTTTGAATGAAATTTTATACACTCATAGAGAATATTGTTTCCTGTTTCATCTCATAATAATAAAAAAAAATATTAAGAAAATCAGGAATCCAATATTTTCTTTCATCTTCAAAGTAGCAAAAGATGTGTGAAATTCCTTTGAAATTTCAAGTAAAATATGTTTTTAATTAACAATATGGATAAAATGAGGATTAAAAAATATATATAGTAATGGTAGTCTGAATTGCTTTACTTATAATCATATATCAGGGGTAGAAATTAACTACTTTAGCAACTCGCTCTTTGTGGCGAATGGGTTAAATTTCTTAAAAGAAATATTAAAAACTTGCTTGCTATTTTGAGTTTGGAAATGAAAGCACTACGATGCATTCTGAATCAGTCTAACATACAATTTAAATCAAGTCCTACTTCAATCATTTCGAGGGGAAAAAAACATTTCGTTCACCGAATAATGAATTTCATCAAAAAATGTGTTTCTTCGGTGAAATTCTGTTCCTTTACCGATTGCATAAAAACGCGACTCGTAAACGGACGTTCTTCTGTATCTTTTATTTTCTAATGACCTCTCTTTTGAATGAATAAAAGTTAACAATAAAATGAACTCTCTTTTAAATTGAGGCACGACTTTTAAAATACAGAACTCAGTGGAAATAAGATTAGAAGAATATTGTTGCACAAGCGGTAGATTACATATATATAGTAATGTTTAATTTGTTGTTTATTCTTTGAGCATCAAACCTGTGTAACTGCAGTCTTGGCAGAAAAATACCCCAAACATAAAAAAATCAGTATTTTATTTTCCAATCAATATTGCGATAGTATTAATTGTTAAATTTATTTGAAGTAATCTATAGTAATTGGATCAATAGTTTGATTCCGCAAGAACTTCTAAAGAAACGTTTAGCTCCTAAGCTGTGTACAGAAGTAATCTTTTAGAATTGGATTACCTATTGTGATCGCGCTAATCTTATCAATTGTTGATATCTTAGACCAGTTTCTTATGATATCGAGCACCTTGATTGTGTCACGTGGTTTTAATAGAATTATTGATACTTCGCTGTTCCGCGTACCTCCCTAACTATTTTGTCTGTCATTTCATTGTATAGTCAATATCCGGTGCATAATACATCAACAATGAAATTTTCCTTTGGAACATGTGTGACGACTCGGTAACCAATTGTACGTATCACCAGCCAACCGTATCCTGTCTTCGCTGATTCCACAATAAGGGAGGTTCCAGGAACAGCCTGTCAACCTATTGAAGTTCAGCGCAGCCATTTTTGAAGTGATCGGTATCGAATCGATGGCTGTGTCAGTGGCAGAGAGACAGACAGGCCGGGTTTCTACACAAGTCCACGGAACGGGTTCGTAAATGGAAATATATGAGAAAATGGAATAATATATAACTACTCGGTGACACTAGCTGTATTGTCCAGGGCAGCACCTGAGAACGTGCGGTAAACAGTAGGCCCTCGCGTAATAGGACTGAGCTGTGTATAGTACACACGGGTGGATTTCTATACAGGAATCTTGTCCTGCTGTGTGTAGATAGTGAAAATGGTTGTTCTAACGAGCGGAATGGGGAAGTGTATGTGTTTTGTGCTGTGGTTTATGCTTCATATAATTCCCAGTTTGTGTTTCACTGTTGTTATTCCTCGTGTTGCTGAAATTGGAAGTGAAGTGTTCAATGTGAGTCATGGACCGGGCTGGTCTTACAGTGTAGATCTATATAGTACGAGTGCCCGGGCCCTCGGGTTTGTGACGTTAGACTCCAGTACGGGGGTCGTGTATCTAAATAAACATGTGCAATGTGAGGAGGACAGCCCCTTGTTATATAGGGTGTTAGCCAGGAAAAACACTCACCAAACACGGGGACAGGTGCCCGCTAATCATACCGTTACGACCCTGTTATTACAGGGCGAACATTGCCGAACTCCAGTAGACCATAGGAAGCAAAAACGGACGTATCACAAACAGACTTATTACATTGTGGTCTATGGCAATTTTTTAAATGAAAATGGTTGCATTCAACCAGATCAAAATATTTTAGATATAAATAATCACATTCCAGTTTCATTCCGAACATGTAGTAATTTTGTCAACGGTATCGACACACAAAGTGTGATTCACGACAGGAAAGCCGCGTCCATTATCACAGACAGACAGGTATGCTTACACAGTCATAACTGGTCTTTCAATTTTAATCTCATTATGTATTGTAAAGATATGGAGACTGACATGAAGGTAAATGTTGTAATCCATAACATAAGGAATCTCCAAAACAACCCCACCATGTACGAAATAAAAAGTCAGGCTTCAAGACATATACGATTAAAACGGGCCACTACATTCAACAATCCCCCAGAATTCGCACAAAATATGTATACAAAAAGTGTTTTAGAAGAACAAAATCCTGGCTTGCATGTGATAACAATAACGGCTACCGATGAAGACACGGGAAATGATGGAACGCTGACTTACACTCTGGAGGCCACCAGTGATCAAAGAAGTAAAGAAATGTTTGCCATTCATCCAATCATGGGTCGTGTCAATACAACTAAAAGGTTGGACCGAGAAGAAATCCACATTCATTTCCTACAAGTTATAGCAACAGATAATGGCTCCCCTCCTAGAAATGCACAAACTTTTCTGACAGTTCAAGTCACAGACGTGAACGACCATGCCCCAGTATTTGAGAAAAGCGTTTTTTATCAAGATGTCAAGGAAAGTATCAAGGTTTCAACAACCATCATGTCTGTTAGGGCGACGGATAAAGATTCGGGTGACAATCAGGAGATCCGTTATAGGATTATCAACCCTTCTGGACCAGCTGGTCAAACGTTCATGATTGACCCTATCTCGGGAAGTATCACGACCAAGACTGTACTGGACAGGGAGACGCAAGCCTCCTATCAGCTATTGGTACAGGCCATGGACCAAGGGGAGACAACCATGAGAAAGTCTTCCACCACCACCATCAACATTAATATTCAAGACGTGAATGACAATAGCCCTCAGTTTTCACAGAAGCTCTATACAGTTAATATACCTGAGGGTCATGACTTCACCTCCTCCCCTGTTATTGCTTATGTGTCCGCAACTGATACTGACCAGGGTGACAACCGAATCATATCCTACAGCATATTTGGCGGAAATACCGACAACACATTCAAGATAGACAGAAGTACTGGTGAACTGTCCATACAGGCAGCATTAGACCGAGAAAGGGTCAGTGAATATTCCTTGTTGATTCGTGCTCAAGACGGAGGCTCGCCAATGAGATCGAATACAACTGTAGTCCGGGTGACAGTTTTGGATGTTAATGACAACGACCCATATTTTTATGCGCCCCCATATCAACACTCCGTAAAAGAGAATGTTGCTGTGAACACAACAGTGTTGTCGGTCCAAGCCACCGATAAAGATGTCGGACTCAATGGTGAACTTGTTTACTCTATTTTGATGACACCAGCAAATTTTCCCTTCAGAATTGATGAAAAGACAGGTGACATAAAAGTGAAATTGCCGTTGGATAGGGAAGTCGGAGATAGGTACAGCTTTGTTGTGAAAGTCCAAGACAAAGGTACCGAAGTGAGATCAGCAACAACTGATGTCACAATTACTGTAAGTGATGTCAATGACAATCATCCGATATTTCCTCACGATGTTTACAATAAGACTGTCCGAGAGGACGAGGAACCTGGTGCCAAGGTCATCCTAAGCTTGACGGCCATGGATGCTGATAGCGGCGACAACGCTCTGGTGGACTACTCCATAGTATCTGGGAATCAGGATGAAGCATTCCGAATCAACACACTCAATGGAGAAGGACTTATCAAGGTGAACAAACACCTCAACTACAAGCAAGTGTCTCGTTATGTCCTTGTTGTCCGTGCAACAGACAAAGGAGGAAAGTTTGATGAAGCTGAAGTCCACATTCTTGTACTGGACACAAATCGTCATACACCGGTGTTCCAAGGAACTCCCTATACCATCAATGTCGACGAGAATATTGCCATTGATACGTCTGTGTACCAAGTAGTGGCACTGGATGAGGACATTGGAGAAAATGCTCGATTGATGTATGAACTACACGGATCCACCTCATTTTACATCGACTCTACTTCAGGCGAAATTTTCACTCGTGTTGATTTAGACAGGGAAAAGAAAACGGGAGAAGCATTTTATGTCACTGCCCAAGATCATGGTGTGCCATCCAAAACTGCAACAACTGATGTCACTGTCATCATTAATGATATGAATGACAATTCACCCGTGTTCTCTCAAAACTCTTATGAAGGAAAGGTATTGGAGAACGCCCAAGATGGATTTCGAGTCTTACAAATCTCTGCCACAGACCAAGATGAGCAGGACAATGCATTTATCCAGTACACATTTCAGGGTGGAAATGATGGGGATGGCCATTTTGAAATTGATTCCGCATCTGGTGCCATTCGAGTAGCTCATCCTTTGGACAGAGAAACCACAAGCATGTATGTTCTAAAAGCGTACGCCGTGGACAAGGGTGTTCCAGCTCGTTCAACACCCACCATCATCACCATTCATGTTGAAGACATCAATGACAATCCACCAGTTTTTCCCAGTAAGAACATTGAAATTAAAGTGATGGAGAACATACCAATGGAATCTGTCATTGCTCAGATATCTGCTGTTGATCCAGATGAGGGCGTTAATGCCGAGGTGGAGTACGAGAAAGTTGGAGGTGGTGACGCTGACTTCTTTAAATTGGAGTATCGTCCAGGAGGACCAGCTATTCTCAGAAATTTAATATATCTCGATTATGAAGAAACTAAAAAGGTGTACCAGGTTTTGATCAAAGCTAAGTCGGACCCTTTTTTCAGTGAAGCTCTTGTGATAATCATGGTCCAAGATGTGAATGATAACGAACCTATTCTAAAGGATTTTACCATTATTTTCAACAACTTTGATGACAATTTCATCACTGGAGTTATAGGGCGAGTCCCTGCTACTGATCCGGATGAGATAGATAGAGATAAACTCGTTTATGAGTTTGTTGCAGGAAATGAAGCAGAATTTCTTCATCTGAACCAGTCGACAGGACAGATAATTCTTGATTACAGATTGAACTCGGATGTCCCAAGAAATGGCACCTTTCAAGTTAAAGTTTCAGGTAAGTTGCGTAATTGTTACTAATATTGTAAAAATAATTTTAATGTCTATTTTTGTAAACTAACATAGTGAGGAATTATGACATACATTTTATTTTTGTGTATGGGTCATTGTATATAAGTGATATTGTCGCATTTGCCATTACCTACTTAATTCAAAATTATGGCTCGGAAAATAAGAATTTAAGCGTAACCACCTATCAAGTTATATGTGTAGTACGAATCGGGCTGATAAAAAAGTCATCCATGGAGAATGACCATGATCATGAGCTATTGATGTCAGACTTGGGGTTTGCTCAGCTCCGAAGCACCTTTAATGCAGTTTATATGATCAAGTTTAAGAGCTGAAAATCATTGCAGCTTCACAATGGCTAGAGCTACAAGTATCATAAGTGATGTTGATTGTTGAGTTTGGAGTGCTTAATTCCAAAATATTTTCACTTCCAATGCTCTTGTAAATTTAAGAAAATGTGCATTTACATTTGCATACAGTTATTTGTTAAACAAGGGATTCAGAGCCAGGGGTGCCCATGTATAATCATTGATGAAAAAAAGTCATGCAGATGTCATAAAAACATAAAAAGACAACAATAATGTAACAATACAATTTCCTCCTGAGGCTGCAGTGTTGTAAATCTGCATGTAGCTGATTGACAGGTGGAAATTGTATTCCAGGAATAAGTACAAACAATGAACACATGTTGGCTATATGTTTATAAACCCTCGGGGCTAATTGTTGATAGTTCACATTATTACCTTGTGCAGAGGACAATAGAACTAGACCTTCCCACTGACAGCAGATTTTGATGTGCTGTCAACAAGTTTCTAAATTTAATTGATATGATATGGCAACACTGAAGTGTCAAATTGAATTAGGCAAGCACACATGTCTACATTTGACACCATATTTACCAGTGCACCTGTAGGCAAATCAATACTGTCATGAAAATTATTTTGTGAATAACTTAATATGAAGGGCAGCAGGTTTTTTAAAAAATGTTTGTGTTTCATATTATTTCCTATTTTCAAATTAATATGACTCTGAACTAAAGTATCCATTCCATGAAAATAAAATGAAATTTTAGGGGTGGAGCGGGCATAGAATAAAATTTTAGGGGTGGAGTGGGCATAAATGAAATTTTAGCCCCCCTCCCCCCCCCCCCCCCCCCCCCCCCCGGTTTGGAGTACAGGGGAAGGGGTATGAGATGAGGAAGTAAATTAAACAATATATTACTTTTAACACAAATAAGATGAAATGACATGTACATCTTTGTAATTATACACAGTAAAAATGATGGATCAATCATGGCTCCAAACATGTAAATAATTTTTCTGAATGTGATACAACATAGAAACAGTGGATTACTGACAGAATGATGACGGTTGTGATAATGTAGATGGATAGCTGACCTGGGGCAGTGTTGGGGCCAGTACACCAGATCAGCTTCCTGTAGTAGTGATAATGATGTTTCCTAATCAACTTTACAAGCACCTGCAGCATCCCGATAATGATTCAGAGGTGTTAGTTGTGTGCTAGCTGGAGTCTAGTCGTGTAAAAACTGGGAGGATCAGTTACTAAAGTATATTGACAGTGTGAAATTAAAATGGTTACCAGTTATTGAAAAAAATGAAATTAGAATCTGAAAAGCTGCAATATTTTTGTATAGTGTATTTGTTAGGAAGCAGGATATTTAATATTGTAAACAGCAATATAGGCTTTTAGGTACCTGGTAGATACATATATCATTTAACTTGGCATGGGCAGGCTTTAAAAATGTGTAGGATCAGGCGAATACAGTTGTATGAATGAAATAAAACATGTGTATAATATATATTAGGTATGACATGTAGCAGAAACTTATGTTTTGATGGTATGGGATATCACATGTACACATGTATATGGTTGATAATTTGTGCCAAGACTTGCTGCTTGTGTGTTTTGTATTTTTATGACATATATAACACCTGAAGTGAAATACTTCATATGAATATCATACATATATATTTAAAAAAAAAAAATTAAAAAAACATACATCATAACTGCCAGTAGTATGGACAAAAAACCTGTGATGTATGATTTCAAGTAATGAATTGATAATTATTAAAACTTTCTGTAATAGTAATGTTTGGCCTGTACATAATTAATTATATAACATGGTAATGTTGGTGTAAGGGCTTGTTTAGTCTATGTATTCCATATGGTGTCATTGGGACCTTGACTCTTTGTCCTTTACCTGCCATACATAGCTTTATGATTAAACATAATTATTGATTTTAATTAGGGAGAATCAGCACTGACACTTTTGAGTTTTAGTTGGTGATTGGTGGCAGCATGACTTAATTGTGATGTAAATTTTAATAATTAAAACTAAATACCCGTTGTTCATGAATTGTGTGGTTTGAAAGTGAGTATTTCAGCAAACATTTAAAATATTTAACCGAGATATTGAATGGTGAAGCTGCTGGTGAATCACACATGTATATCTTGTTGCCTGTACATGTGCAGATGAGGAAAGAAGCACTGTTAAAACTTAAATGTTCGTTGGTTCCTGTCACAACATCCGAGAATATAATAGGCGTAGGGTTCCAATCACAACACGGCTCAGACGTTACCAGTTAATTGGTTTTTATTTGGTCGACTAGTTTTGACTCTTAGAGCAAGTCTTCATCAGGACAACATCTGAGAACATGCATTGCAGTAAATTGTGTCTAATTGTATATAAGTTTATTTACCAAAAAGTATTACAATACATGTATGAGAAACATAGAGTAAATTGAAGTCACTAATAATTATTTACCAGCTGTAGCGCTAGCACATATGTACAAATTAAAAATATACAGTAGGCTAACACAGATTTGGAGCAGTAATACGGTTACATTTTGAAGAGTCCTAGCTACCTGTAGGTATTACAGGTGTTTGTGTCACATTAGACTATAAATACTGTACAGGTGCAAAAACATAGCACAGCCAGCTCACAGATGTATCAGAATCTCAAGTATCCTGTAATATTACTAAACAAGGGAGGGATTACTTTATATTCTACATGTAGTGTATTTGCAGCTTTGCATGGGTTATGGGAAAACAGGAAGATTTAATCATCATGTGCAGATACATGTATACATTACATGTACGTAATATATCATTGTTGTATACAAATGCATGTATCCTTGGAACGGACAATAATATAAATTTTAAGTATGATTAATAAAACAATATAAAAATATCTATTTTTCGTGAGTTAACAGTATTGATTTTGATAACAATCTTTCAGTTAGCAGCAATATAAATCAATTCATAAAGTATGTAAAATGTGTAGATTTAAAATTTCCTTTTCAATTTGAGATGTGTCCAAATTAAACTGTCCATATATTTCTATTTTAAGTAATTTAAGCTCTTAACACCTTAGATGAATCATGATGTTATGTAAATAAAATGTTTGGGTGATGTACACTGAGTGGAGGGAGACATGTTGGAATACAGGTAGATAAGACTCCTGCAGATCTGTACATGAATATTCATAATCAGGTAAACTGCATAATTCTTTTTTGTTGGTAAATATTTCAACCAGAGAATAAAAATAAAAACTTATGTTTAGATGGCTGGTAAGGTATGTGGTACAGTATGGTAAATGCAAATTACCTGTAATATATTGTATGTGTTTAAAACCTATTTCCAGTTGTGGCTATGAATGTAATCCTATCATTTAATTTTACCCCAAGTATATAAACTGTATTTGAATTTCCTTATGACTGGCCATGGTATTCTAATTTTTTTCCAGACAGAAAGGCGATCATATTTCCCCGTTAAAGTTACAGGTGGAACAAAGATTTTGACACCACACTTCTTGACTTGTTATTGTGTACTCTATTTTATACCACAATGAGGCTGTTTTTGAATAAACATTTTATAAAGTCAACATCTCTCTGGACGTAATTATGTGCTGGTGACTGGCACCGACATTAACCAGATCCAATACGTGCTAATACTAGCTTATATGATATAAAAGTTTATTAAAATATAACCTATATAGCTACCTAGCTATACCCTTTTTCGTTCGCATATAAATAAAAACTAAATAAGTCTTTACAGGATTTGATGTGTCACAATGAAGTCATACTACAGACACCATTTAAAACACATAATATCGAGGCCAGCCCCTCAATGCCTATGTGTTCACACTATCACAGTGAATTTCTCTATAAGTATAATTAATCATCTGTACCCATGCCACTAGCCTACATTTTTCCACAAGAGGGTTTAAAGATTAATCAATACATTGTGAGCTCCATGGCTGTGTCAGAAAAAAAATCATCAGGTGCATAATTATGCTTCAGAATTCAAAGAAATAGGTTTACACCATACTGATTTACAATATCATTCTACCTATGTATAATACCATATATTTGACACCATTACAGGGCACCTGCTGTAATGAGGACACAGGGATTAGGGATACATGTATTAGTGGGGAGGGGAGTTGCCTGGTTTGATTGCTTTATCATTTCCTGAAGTTGTCTGGTTGATTTTGTTTGAGAACATCCACCACCAAAGTGGCGGCATGCAGTACCAATGAATAATTTCAAGCTAAAATAAAATTTTGTCAGTTCTAGAAAATGCAAGTTGTGGCACTTGAGTACAACTGCTTCCATAAACAGTTATAAAAATTAGATTGGAATGACACAGCAACAGATAATGGTCTTTTTCTAGATGTATAATTGTATATGTGGAATAGATTTAGTTTGCATACCATTGTATTTGCAGGGCTGTTTTCTTAAATGGGCACAGGTACATTAAATGTACACTGTGATCGGAGGCAAAGAGGCCTAGATTGCATGTCCACAATATTTGAATTAGCATGCATATCGACTTGCCAAGGGACCAAATTAAAACATACAAGGGACTTTATTCATGGCTTAATTTCTTTGGCCTTGCTAGCTAAAATTTCTTTTGTTGGTCTTTTAGACATAAGAGATATGATATTTATATAAACATAATATCGTGGAGATTTCAACCCTGAGGGATCCATGGGCCATTGATCTTTACTTTGCCTTTTAAATGATCATGACTTAATGGTCCATTTCCCCTCTCTCCTGAACACCAGAACATGTAGATTATATATCAGTAGCTTAAGTCGCATTTTAGCTTTCACTTTAGAGTAATTGTGTTTCAATATTTAACTCTATGAATGAATTTCCAACAGTATTTTATTACCATTGATAGTTTAAATATTACATTTATACACGTATATATGTCTTTTGGAATTCAAATGGTTCACGGGACATTTCTACTTCTTGTATATATATATGTAGGTTGAAAGCAATGAACGTTCATGTACAGCTCAATATAAGATGCATTTTAACTTGGTCAATTTTAAGATGCATAGATCTGTTAGTTCTTCTTTGGGTCATTGGATTAGAAATTTCCCTGAAGACTGTTTTTCTTTTACCCATATGGTACTGGACAGTATTTCTGTTGGCTCATTTTGAGAAAGTAGATAATGATGTAATTAAAATCTCAAAAAATTTAGACTTTGTATAAACTATTTATCAAATATAGGCATCAAACTTACCCAATATCAGACTTTTTCTGGTATTGTCATTAATTTTTAGTCTGTATATTTGCCTATATTCTTGGTTTGTCTCTGGTAAGGACACAAGTGAAAGGAGCACAATCTTTTTTGTTTAAAACATTGTTTACATTTATAGATTTTGATGTTGCATTATTGAAGCAAATTTGATATAGAGGGCTACAGGTGGTTGATCAATTAACTGATTCCTATTTCAATGTTACCAGAAACTTATTAGAATATGTTAACATACCAGCACTAAACTGAAACTGATTCCAAAACTTGAAACCTAACATTGAACGAAAAATCTGCTTATCGTTTTACTGATGCGACCTTCATATCGAATGAAAATCTGCTAATGGATTGGCTCAAATTGCCCTTTTGTCTGACACAGGATCTAGTTCTGTAACAAAAATTGACCCGACTGTACTCTTGCATATATATCTATTTATATCCATCCAATATGACAGTAGTTGGTACCAAAGGTACCTTGCAATACTGTTACAGCAAGGACCATTAAAAATACATACAGTACTGCTGGCTTTCCGTTGAAGCCTGCTCTGCCAACCAGTACTTTACTAGACAAAATGCCATTGTCAGATTCACGTTTGTATTGATTTATGAGGAAACAGTGATGGTTTTACTGAATCGGTTCCTCTGTCAATACAATGACATTGTCCAGGTGTTCTGTTAACCTGCGGTTTTTGTGACACGATTTTGCTCAGCAATTAAATGTTTATCCCCAATGATCTAGAAGAGGTATACAGTACATGTACATGTACATTGTAGATCTGGGTAAATTCTGTAAAATTTCAGTTCTACTAGCATAGAATTGATAGAATTCAAGGTAATGTTGCTACTGTATGCAACTGTATGTAGGATTTCACGTACATGTATTACAGCATCGTTGGTAACCAACAGTCCTGACACATATATGGTGACACACAAGAGACCCTAGGTAATAGCCACACGATGGTATTACAGATGAAAGGTCAACAAGTGCATATTTGTATAAATCCACTATATACTATTTTCCTTTTAGGAACGAGAAAGATTTTGTCTTCTTCATATATGTATAGAACATTCAGCATCGTAAAAATCTATAGAA
Source organism: Mimachlamys varia (assembly GCA_947623455.1). NCBI lineage: Eukaryota > Metazoa > Mollusca > Bivalvia > Pectinida > Pectinidae > Mimachlamys > Mimachlamys varia. Next base: position 21,577,861 of record OX392534.1, read on the forward strand.
CCATTGTGTCTTGAGGGCATGTCTTTACTTTACATGTTGAACCAAGGTGTGAGGCCTCTTTGAAATTGTTATGGTAGCACATTGAATGTGGAACATTTAAAAAGTATTATCAAGGGAACACTAGGGTCTCTGATTCTTCAAATGGCTAATAGAGATATTTTGAAGTGGTGTCTGACAGTGATAAAACCATCATCAATTATAATCGAAAATCAGTTGGCTGAGATAATTATTTGCGACAAGCGATTGTAAAATCTCATAAATGATTAATCGGAAAAATGTTCTGTTAAAGTATGATAGATGTAGATATACAATGTAACAGAAAAAGTGTGATGACTCTCATAGCTATTTCTTACATATTGGTATCGTCATGATAATATAAGATAAAAAAATATAGAGAAGTAGGATTGATAAATACATGCAGACACTTCTCCTTGCAGACTTAATGTGGTAAAATTTACAAACAGAAGCGACACAGCTGGATATTTGTCTCGGGTAAATGTTTCTGCCTCGGGTAATGCAAAGATATTTTGCGCCTATAAAAACTTGTGGTCCATTTGTCGTCCCCAGCCGTGTTTGTCAGCAATTATATCTGCCTATTTATTTACCACAAACATCGAGAGGCGAGAAGAGATGAGAAGATTGTAGACCAGAATGTGTGACAATTACCATATACCATTAGCTGCAACCTGTATACCGACACACCACTTCACAGGAACGCAGCGGAAAAATGTCCGTATCTCGATCAGCAGACATATAAACATATAGTTTAGCTGTTGTAAAAAAAATGGGTATTGATTCAGAACAAATTGTGTTTAATGGTCTGGCATTGATTTTGCATATTGATTGGACGAGGGAAAACAAGGCTGATCGTAGGAAATGACTTGATGCATGTTGAAGATTGTACGAGATTTATCCTCAACTGACCTCTGTCGGGGGGCAGACGCAGGTTGCAGAGTATTTGTTGCATGGTTAGGTGAATTAATGTCCTGCATAAAGTTCTGTTTACTGCATAAAGCCATTTTTGATGTGCCTTTCCTCAGACAGAGAATTTGAGCAAATTTTACCTGAATAAATATATTTCATTTAGGATTCATGGTGGTAATTTTCTTTTATGTGACCATACATATAATTACCAGACTCTAAAAACCATATGCTTCTCCGTAATTTCCATAATTTATTCCACTGCTGGAGTCTGCACCAGTTTTCCATATCGGCCTGCGTAATTGATTTTCCGCAGTTCTTTTGAACTGACCATCAGATCTAACCGACCCTACCTGATGTGTTTCCTGACAATATCACATTTGATCTCTCCAGACTTTTTATAGCTTTAAGAAGTAGCCTAGGTCTGATCAAAGAGAATAAATTGCATTTTACCTACGAATAATAACTACACATTCCAAGATGGCAAAAATTGATATACAGTAACCTGTGTTTTATATAGCATGTAGTATTACCGCAGTATACACGTATATGCTACAAAGCTAAGTCCAACTTCAATGACATCAGTAAAGTACTGTATATATCGCATCTATCTGATACAGTCTCACAATGGTCACACATGACCGGTGGTGAAGGACTTTCCTCAGATCTGACCGATCAAAGGATACCCACCGTGACTTGATCATTAAAAACCTTTAAACTGATCAGATTGAAATCTTATGGCCGAAATGTACATATTTTGTGTTGGATGGTTATAACTAATGGCGTGTTGTGATTCTAGGCCAGTAAAATGTCTGCCAATGTTTTTATTATGTTTTGGTGTTTAAGATGTACGGAATAACTTGTTCAAAAGCTACAAATTGTGTGCGTTTACCTTGACTAACAGAAACTTTTTAATGTTGTCCTGATAAAAGGCTTTGGCTCAAAGCAATGTATGGAGGCATACATCGGGACTAATTTGAAACACCTACATGATATGGACTCGCCATGTGACAGAATAGTAGACTCAATGCGTGCAAAAAGTTTTAGCTTTATGGCTCCTTATAGTATACATGTGTGTTAAAGGTGTTAATATTCAACAAAACCGCCTCTCAGATATCAGAAGTATTTCCATAATCAATATGTTTATGGTAATATATTGAAGCTGCTGAAAGGCTAATGGTGCTTTCTAGATTTATATCTTATAAGATAAATTTAAAAATTGACAGGTGACATATACATGGTTATTATATTAATATAAGTTCAATATGTACTATATATTTTTAGGGTAATATACATGTACGAACAGGAAATCTAAAAAAAATGCTGATAATTAATTATAAGGAGCGGTTTACAATTCCACACAGTCACTGAGGTTTACAGAACCTTAAAAATTGGTACATATTGGTGAAAGTTCTAATCTTCAGTCTGCGATGTTTTAGCCACTATAGTCCTATTTGCTGATGACAAGTAAATTTTGGTTCAGACGAGAGAATTTCAATATATTTGTTATGAGTAACTCTGCAATTTGCTTGGCTGGACTAGTGCTTGAAAATCTTAATTTCACAGACTGTTGCATTGTATGTTGTGTTGGTAGAATTTTCAGAGCCACCCTGCAGTCTATATACACATGTAGATATATCTACTATCTAGATACCGGTAGGTATGAGCTCTTTAGTCGGTATTTGCAGTTCCCTGAATAAGTCATATATATACAATAACTCTCTGAAATTAGATTTTCAGAATTTCCATTTGTGATTAGATTTTGATTGGACTTACAAAAAATTGTAGAATATGGAATTGTTTTATTGATTTGGCCTGGGGTACAGTTGGATTCTGGTGGTTTTAATATGATCAAAAAGAACAACCTACCTCTATCAACCATAATGACTTTTCAACACGAACAAATTTACATTCCTTAGATTTGAAATACCAAACGCCAATAATGACAGTTTTCTCAGCCATACTGGTGAACAACATTTGAATGGGTAGGCCTTGTACTACTTGGCCTGTTGCATGTGCTGCTAGAAAGATGTCCTGATAATCAATATTGGAGTTGTGTACTAGTAGTAGTACCGCACAGGGATCCCTGATCAATATGGTGACGAGGAAGCAAGCCATCACTCCTTATTCTCCTGCTGTACATTTCCTCTCATGATTCTTCTACAATTGCATCTAGAAATATGATCTAATGGATAGGAAAGATAAAAGTCAAGCTCGGAGAAGAAATCAATATGTTTAGATTACCATAGATCTTGGACTTCCATGGTAAAAATCTGAGATCATACTTTGAAATTGCAGAGCCCTAAATGTGTTGCTTCTTGTAATGAATGAAGAAAAGAAATTCTGTCACTGCTAAGGTAGACTACGACATTTGTAGAACGATAGAAATATAAATCTAATCTTAATGAGATTGTTAACATGTATGCCTAAGTCTGAATGAAGAATAGAGTAGTCCTGATTTTATAACTTCTGAATACCGCCAGGAAATGGGAGAAATATTGTTATGTCTCCAGCATTGAATGAAGAAATCGGTTGGTTCTGATGTGCTGGTAATTACAGTTTTATTGGAGTCAAAGTGCCGCACCATCTGCTTATGATAAGTCATCAAGATTGACACAGATTTAATGTGACCACCTATTCATGAAATTCTATTGAAGAGATTTCATGTTCAAATCCTGAGTCATGAAGGCGAGTGAGAAGTCTTTGTTGAATAGTAGGAAATGTATATATATATATGTGTAGGGGTAAGCCTCAGACCAAGGAGTGACAGTATTGTTGGCTGGAGAGATAGACATTATATCTAGATATGTGTTGTTAGATATTACAACTAGAGCTGCATGGGTACCACAAAATTAAAAGTACCACGGAATACCACGTGCACCTTGATTGAATGTTTGAGCTAGCTAAAATTATCTGGCTGTTTTTGTTCTGAAGTCAATCAACAAGAGGCCTGTCATAACTTTCTCTTTGTGTTATCCTCTAATATTGTTTGAGTGAAGCTATGTCTGTCCTAGTTGATCAGCAAACTTGTAGGAAATTATAATTAAACCATATTTGGATTCCAATTGATCTATGTAACAAATGGTTCTTTGATAAGTTAAATGAAAGTTCCCCAAAAAACTGGTGCAGGACTAATGTACCACGGTACGTAACATCACAACTTTGTCGCATAGACGTGTCACTTTTCCTGTGATCTAGCTATGGTATAACCAACTAATTTTTCACAGTTTTATTAATACCATATGGTATTAGTGAGGCTCCTCCCCTTGACCGAGTACAATAGAATTCGGAACTCTCATTTGTCAGGCATTGAATGTGAAACGTGGCCAATGGACACCGTAGGAAATAACTAAAAGTACACACAGACTTATCAAACGTTCTGAAACATTGTTGCAAAAAAATCAATACAGACCACAGGAACATGACAATTTGATACAGCTAGTTTTGGAACTTAACTAAGATGTTTAAGATTCATTTTATACTTTTTTTTTGGGGGGGGGGGGGCATGGGGTCTTAGATAAATTTTAAATATGCCCCTCAAATAGCCTTTATGACAAATGGGGACAAAATCGACCTAAACTCCAAAAATCTGTGACGAATTCTCAGGCCCCTGTGTTACTGGCATGTTCATTTTTCGTATTGTAAGTTGATTTGTAACGTAAACTTTCCGCATTCCAGATGTTATAATAAGTATTTCTTGCTTCTCTTTGATCGCCAGTATAGTTAAAAAAAAAGCCAAACATTCCGTTAACTTTAGGTTCGGGTCAAGATTGATCGTCCAGATCGTCTGTCATCATGTGCCAAAACTGGTCTGAGACTAAGTCCGACATGTTGTAATTTTTTTTTATAATGACAAAATTTTCACAAGAATTTGTTACGTGACACTTTATGCGACAAGTCGGTTACATCATAGGAACCTCGCAATATGTCAGTTATCGTACTCGAGGGGCGGATCTAACTTCTCTCGCGCTCCGCGCTCGAGAAGTAGCACCGCCCCTCTCGTACAATAACTGATATATTGCTTGGTTCCTATGATGTAACCAATACTTATACCACGGTATACCGGTAAAACTGCCCAGCCTTTATTACAACTACAAAGTTCGCAAGAGTGGGGAACAAAGTTCGCAGGAGTGGGATACTGGAATATGTCTGTCTGGCCGTGTGTCTGTCTTGAGTGTCTGTCTAGACTTCTGTATATAGAATCGTTTCATAATCCAAAAGACTTTTTAATTTGATCTGCTGATCGATAATGATATGTAGATGTGTAATAGAGGTTTGATATATTTCTAAAGTCAAGGTCACTGTGACTGTTGTTGAAAGTATAGACCCATGCCAGGTTGAGAGGTGCATCATAATTATGTCATGTGCGAACAAGGTGGGCCCTTTCTGACCAGTCCATGATCCCAAGATGATTATTTAATAGGTAATTGTTATGTTTCCTGCATGGTAGCTAAATGATGATTCACAAATATAGATCGGTAGTCAGTAGTTTGACGTGATCCAAGTTATTAGACAGCTGGCTGCAGAATCAACATAACTACCTTCCATGAATTATAAATACATGTGTAACATCTTCAGCTTCACCAAACTATTTCAACAATTTGGATCCCCAAATTATGCAACTTGTCAAATTGGTAAAAGCCAGTGCTATTTTGGGACCTGACAAATTAAATTTAGGCATTAACACAATATTCTGGTGTTACATAATGTAGTTGAGTGCTAGCCTTTTTGACAACATATAGAACTACATGTATGTAAATATCTCTGATCCCTTCCAACCTTTTTTTTTGTAACATATGTTATATTGAATCGGGACTAGTATCAAATCATTAATGTACACATACATGTACTGGTACTACAGGATTTTCAGACCACTACCATGGCCCATACATGTATCTTAATAAAACCTTGTGTCAGACAGTATGATGGTCTGGGGCCACAGAATCTACACCGTTAGTCATTAAATATTGATTTGACACGAGACTGGTTTTGGCATAGACACTGCAATGTCCGTCAAAACATGATGTATATATCTGCTGATAAAATATTTTGTTTTGAAGCCTGATCTGGGAGTTTATAGAGGGATTCCTGTAGAACACTGGGAGATGATATTACATGTAATATCAAGGTTTTTGTCAAGCTGAATCAGCTTCTTCAAACTCTATTGTTATAGACTTTTTCCTGAAGTATGTGATGTACACCCAACAAGGATTTTTTTACAGTGCTTTTAAATTAAAAAAAAAAATATTGCCAAAATTAATATTAGTTTGAAGCACATTATGTATTCATATATAATACATGTGATGGGTGAAACTTAAACACTGGGCCAATATACTGACTTAACAGGAAAAGAACAAATTGTTTCAACAAGTACATGTAATTTTCTAGATTTTCATTTTATTTCTTGGTATCACCTGGGAGGACATTGAAAACTTATTGTACTGGTAACAAATCCACTAGATATTTGGTACAAGTATAACCAGAACAGTCGGATCAGCACCCCTTTACCTATATAAAAGCACATATGTATCTTCACATTTGAGTTCATGAATCCAAGCAATGCTCCTCTCCTAATTAAGAACGTCAGGGAAATTAAATTGTACTGTACATGTAGATTCGGGTTGAATATGTGACTCCAATCTGATGGCAGTCCTTTTACTGTACCGCAGTATCGGTGTGTATAAACATGTTGACAGGGTTTGGACACCCCTCTTGACTTTTATGGGAAGTCAATGGTATGGACGCTAAGGGTTATCTCCTCTCAGCGGTCCCACATGTTTGGGTAGTGATACGCTTACATATGGTTATCTCATTACCATGATAAAATGAAATACTGGGACAACTGGTTGAGTAACGGCTGCAGCACAAATATATATTTAGATTTCAAGTATTTTTAATGGGGTATTATATATAGTTGAGTTATCTTATTTGCCATAATCAGAGCCCAGATAAATGACATTAGAACGGAAAGCGGTGCTTATTTTATTAGAGTAGGGGTTCTTATTGATAGTATACACAGTACTTTGGTAGACCAAGAAATACTTTGCTTACCTGTATTGTCATTTTGTTTGTAACTGAATTAATTAGGAGACCGCGCTGTTAATTAGCTACATACAATTTTTTCAACACTATCATGGATGGTGCTTGTAAAAATGACAGATGTATAGATAACATTATAATTTTAGTGGGGATGTTTTATAATTAATAGAGACTAACTGAAGTTTTGGAATCACATACTTTATAGATTATAGAACAGAGGTTAAAAACCAGTGTGTAATTGTGAAGGAAAATACTACTGAAGGTTTTGGTAAATATGGTGTCGGGTAAAATCCAGACAAATATTGATCAACCTTGGCGATATTTAATCATAGCCTACAAATATAGTGTGAGGATTATATGAAAAACTTGACAAATACGGTTTTCGGAAACTAAAACTTCAGTGTTAATGTATCTGTTAAGGATCAGTTGTGATACCCGATATGGTCAGGTTAGTAACAACTATAGTATCAATGGAGGTGCTGTTTAATGATACAGTTGACAAACATTGTCAAGATTAAGTCCGACATTGACAACAGGTACCGGTAAATAGGGTACACAAATCACACGGTAAGGTGACCAGGGAACAAATATTGACCGGGGATAAGTCACAGCACCATTACTGGGTTGTTCTGGGTAAATAATGCCGTACAGGTGGCAAGGAAACACTCATTGTGTTGTATAGTCTTAAGGTTAGGTGTAATGTCATACAGGACAAAAATATTTACCTGGTACGTTATGGAATTCAAAATAATTATACAAAAATCGGAGATCATGGAATTCAAAATAATTATTCAAAAATCAGAGGTCAAGGAATTCAAAATAACTATACAAAAATCGGAGATCATGGAATTTAAAATATTTATAAATAGGTCATGGAATTCAAATTGATTATACAAAAATCTGAGGTCATGAAATTCAAAATAATTATACAAAAATCTGAGGTAATGGAATCCAAAATAATTAAACAAAAATCGGAGGGAATCCAAAATAATTATACAAAAATCGGAGGTCATTGAATTCAAAATGATCATACAAAAATCGGAGGTCATGGAATTCAAAATAATTATACAAAAATTGAGAGATATTGATTCTTGGCATGTCACAATATAAGTAGTCAGTGTAAAGATAAATCCTATCTCAAAAATATTGTATAGTGATGTATACAGGTACAGATACAGGTACAGATGTATACAGGGACAGATCAAATGGTTACGTATGTTGTATTAAGATTAAAGAGTACACTTTTGATGAAAAAAAAGGTTAAAAAAGAATGAGTCGGTAGGTACAGCAAACAGGTGCCCCATCATACCTGTTCATTTATCAAATATACACAGAAAAGTCGCCTCTAATGCACTTAATTTGTACCACATAACTTCTTGTATATTTCTGTAGCTATTGCTAAGATGTGCTTGTGATGTTATTAAAGGGTTTTGTTTGACTACGAGATTTAAGCTTTATTTGCACACCTAGAGCTGACATTGTCCCTGGTTAAATTTAGCCGCAGAGACTTTCTCCTTCGTATCTAGAATAAATCTTGAGTATCCATGTGAAGCAGATAAGCTGTTGTGATTTCCATATTAGAAAAGATGTTTGATATGGAAAACATTCAAGACGGCCTCTTAACTTCAGGCTATAGGTATATAGCTGAACTGTCCTATCCTAGGCAATAGCTTTTTTACCTGTGTGATTTTACACAGGTACACAAAGGTAGAACAGCGATTTAGGACATGTGCCGATATGTAAATTTTGTTTTCAAGTTCCACGGCCTCCTAAATTTCCTGTCAAAACCTTGTGATAAAGTATTGTGCGGTTTTATAAAGAAATGGTCCCATTTTGGTGGAGGACGAGAATACCTAGTTTATTACCAGTATTTGCCTTAGCTAGTGTGGGGACACATCTATAAGCCTTTTTATTCCCTGTTGAGCAGGTAAATGTAGGTCACACATTTTTAACAGGTCAGGATACAGAAAGAAACCTGTCAAATTTCACGCGATATGTCACGTACATTAATCGAAAGTGAAAGTCTTGAAATATAAGTACTTAACTATTAATTGATTTTTTTTGTGAGAAATTTTAATTGATGGAATGTAGGTTGGTGGTCGTTGCAGTCTGTTTGGATTATAATTAGGTAGGAGTATTCTGACACGTCCATACCGATTATATAACATAATGAAGGCATACATGCCTGCGATATAGTCATGTTGAAAGAAATAATTACTGTCACTTTGAGAAGACTTGTACTTCTGTTGAAATATTAATGAGCGGAAATATACAAAAACTCGTTTCCAGACATAACAAATTATGAGTGGTAATATAGAGATCAGTGAAGGTCATCGTGTGTCTGAACGGTCCAATACTGTGCTCAGAGCTGCACATTTAAAAGGATCTTTAGAGTTGATGCGTAGGAGGAGCCAACACTCACTTGGGCTAATTTTAACAGCATGTTCTGTCAAAAGTTTCTTTGTGGTTTATCAGTTGAATAATAATCATATCCTGCTGTGAATTTAAAATTCTGAGGCATTTGCTGGAACAAATGAATTTGTCAAAGCCATTGCGATTGTATATAGAGTTTGTCTTATGCGTTTTAGAATAGATCCCCAGACTGATGGTAGACAGTTTCTGACTCACAAGGAAGGATCAAAGCTCATCTCGACACCATACATTTTGTACTTTCTTAAACTTCAGTATTATATTACATTAGTTTCACAATGTTAAATATTGCATTTGTGAAAAACCTTTTTGGAAATCGTTGAAATCATGTTTTATTTCTCAAAAGGAATACATACATGTATTAAGATAATTAGATTTTATATATTGAGACAACATTTCCACCCACGATATTGATTGTGAAGCTTGTAAATATATAAACTAGGTCACGCTGATGATGATGTATTTCTGTCTTGTCCCTTGGGACAAAACGACCTGTGCTTCCTGGGGCAACAGCCTCTATGGGAATGATGCAATAAAGGTAAAATTAATCACCCATAGCAATAGATACACAATAAGGCCAGCCAGTGTATCACGCAGGTCTACACGTGGGGTATATAGTAGGGGGCACTGGGTGCAATGTTTACCTGCTACACTACCGTATATGTGGTGCAATGTTGCTACATATTTACCTATAAAGTTAATGTTTTCTGTGCATTTCCTTTTATAAATGACTAAGAAATTAATGTTTTGGCTATCAAAGATCTTAGTTACAATGCACGGTTTTAGGAGTCTATAATTAGTAAATTTATCAGTTACATTTAAACTCCTCTCCCTGAGTAAGTAAAAAGACACGTTTTGACTTATAAATTCTAAAACTGGAAACATAGATACCTGTACATGTAGTTTACTTTGCAACAGATATATCAATAACCATTCTAGTATAAGTTAATAATTATGTTAGCCCATACCAATAAACCAATTCACCAACTTTACAGCCTAACCATGTTGGAAGGACATTTTTACCCTTAATGTATTTTGTAAGAGCTGTTAATCCAATTATGAGTCCATTGGTACTCAATCTTTATACACTAAGTTTAAAATCAGTAAAGACAAACGTTACTGTACTTACCATAACTAAAGTTTAGGTAAATTAATTTGATTATTGTTACATACAATTTTCGCATTGTATCAACATATTTGAATCTTTTCAGATGGAAGGAATGATGTGAAAGCGACATGTCAGCTGTACGTGAGATTGGTACGAGCGGAGATGTTACAAAACAGTGTCACCATCAGACTAAATAACATGACCCAGACTGCCTTCCTCTCCCCTCTGTACAAGTTCTTCGTGGATGCCTTGGCCACCATCATGTTGACCGAGGAAAAGCATGTGTTCGTTCTCAACATCCAGAACGACACCGACGTCAACACGCAGATTCTGAATGTGAGCGTGTCCGTCCGTAAGCCCGACGGGATGTTTCACTCGGCAGAGTATCTCAAGGAACAGATCTACCTGCAGCGAATCCTGTTGGCCAATCTCTCAACTCTCCAGGTACATTGATGTGACAAATGTTGTTTTTTCAAAAGTTGGTGTTGCATATTTGCTCCAACTAAAGCATTTAACTTGACATAGACTAACTGTTCCTTAGCATAAATAACATACTGAACAGTCAACTTCGTTTTTACCGAATTTCTGGGGACCTTGAAAAACATTTTGTTATGTTAGGAATTCGCTATTCTCGATAGTAAGGTTTTGATTAAAAAAAATAATTATAAGACATATAGAAGTGAAAAACTGCATTTAATTGAAAATATTCAATGTGTACACATGTACTTAGTTTTATGCCCCTGCCATGAAATGGGGAGGGGGGCATATAGTGTTACCCATGTCCGTCCCGTCCCATCCGTGTCCCATCCGTCGTCAAAGATTGTTCAGGTGTCAATTAAGATAAACACAATCCTTATCATATTTTGAACCTATAGTAAGACCTCTAACCCCATATAAGCTTTGGCTATATCTTTGTGGTCTTAGCATCTAGTCTTTTCCCTGCAACTTAAGTTATAATAATTATTTATTGGTGAAGAAATTCTGATGTCAGTCCATTTTTAAAATTCATTATCTTACTCGGGTTGTTTATTAGGGTACTATGGCTCTTTAGTCTACAATAAAACACGAATGTGATATATATATATAATTGTAGATATCTGCTTGCTTTTGGGGTACAGTTTCATTCTTTTCAAGTTAATGGTTTTCAAATTTACATTTTGAAATTTTCAAAACATTTTGCTTATTCAAGATAAGATATTTGATATTTATTATAGAAATTTAAATAAGATATTACAAGTGCATATTTATGTAGATTCTAGCTGTTTGATATCCGTGCCTGATCCATTTAAATGATTCTTGAAATTTTGTATCGTGTTTGAATAGTTGCATTACAATTTTATGGTTTGTTGATGGCCAGGAGGATAAAGTTTTCACGATTCTCTTAAAGATTTTAAGAAATCTAAATTAACATAGAGTTTTTCACACAGGGTCCTAAACGTCAATAGTTCCCATTAGACCTCTTGTCAAAAAGAGTTTGTTAAAAAATCTACCATTCAGTATATTTATGTATACCGTGGGTTTGATGTAGATATGATTGCATTTCTGTTGAAAAATGAATTGATACCAATCTGCCGACCAGTTTTCTTCAGTTAATCACAGTTTTCATTTGAATATCACTAGCACTTGTCTGTTCCAAATTAGCATTTGAATTAATGGTTTATATAACTGTATATACCATTATGTATATAAAATACTGACAAAGAAACTGGGGTAGTTATATTGTCGGAGGAAATCGGTTGTGTACAGGTGATTTGGGGACACGGCCAGCATATGTTTTACCTGACAAGTTGACGGCTAGAACTACAAATGATTGGCATGTCTTCTGAACAATATTTGACCGGTGTTTTTCAAATGATTGTAACCAGATCTGGGGTTGGTTTTAAGGCTGTATGGCACAGCCATCACTTTGTCGTCATTATCCACATTTCTCGGTACACAACTCTTTAATACCATTGACAGGTACACGATCAGACTGTTAGGTCACATGGGCCATAGCTTTATTTGAATAACCGGTGTACAATAAAAAATAATTGACGTTTTCATACGGGAGCTGTCAGATAGATCATAAATGATCTGAAGTGGAAACTTCCTATTGAGCGACCAGAGGATATAATTATAACATACAGACCAGAAACAAGACCGATTTTAGAGGACACATCACCGTGTAAATTGAGGGTACACACCTGCAAGTGAATTCTCTAGCATAATTGTAAACATTACCTATAGAATGTGGTTAAGTACTGGCTTAAAGTTTAGACGGTCGATAAATGCATTATGGGTCGAATCAGTTAAATGTAAAAGATTTAAATTGCGTGTCACAGTGACTACACTGGTCCTTATAATCCTAATGTTATTGCTGTTTTCTTGTCAGGGAAATAATGGTGCCTGCAATTACATTGCTTCCTTTCTATGTATTTTCAAAACACATCGAAAAGCATTTATGTATAAGAAAAAATACATTTGTTATGAGTAAAGAATGTTAAATCTGTTCGGTTAGGGAGAGGTTTTAAAAAAAAATGTGTATGGTCGTTCATGTGATCAATACACACTTTGTATCCGTAAAATGTGTCCTGTTTTGGGTTTTTTGAGCGACAAATGTGTTTTATGACCATGTATTGGGATCAATACAACATTACCACACCTTAGACGGGGTTAGTCTGTCTTTGTACAACTCTCCTGGCAACAAGGATAGGGTTTGATTAGGAGGGCTGGCGATAGTGACAAATCATTATGTAACATACTCACCTGAGATAATCGAAATGTAAATAAGTGTAATACAATGTACTTAAAAGTGCTCTGCCTTCGTATGGCAAATTTCTTCTCAATTTATTTCATTGAATCTGTCCTTTTTGTGTATCAATCCAGTGCTCAAATAGTTAATTAAAAAGTATGCCTTATGAATAATATTTAAATGTACCTATCCTTTTTTTTTTTTTTAAATTTGTGGTCAATTAAACTTTATAATCACAATTTGTTTGTGTTTACAGATAAACTTAAAGGATCTGATATAGAAATTTGAATATCTGGTATTTACAGGCATATCAAAATAATGTTTTATAACTAATTATAAAAACATAAATTTCCTTTACACACTTGGCAATTTTACTATTATGGAAATACTTTTATAATAACCAGAGGGATTTTTTAAAACTGTCCAAAATGTCACTTGTTCTAGAATTGTTGTATGATGAGCTTTTTTCAATTATTCATGAAAATTAGCATTCAACTCATTAATGGATATGGATTTCCTTGATAGATATATGTTTTGATGGTTGGCATGCTCCACTGGACAACAATAAAAAAGGTCGTGGTCGTAATGATGTGTCAATCATATGGGATGGTTATTAATGATTCAGCGACAGAGTAATCCTAAACGTATGAATGCTGATCGTGTTGTACGTCCTGTATATTTTATGTGACTCGATAAGATATTATCTATGTTATTAGGGCAGTAGCTCTAATAATCTATTAAAAGTAGAAAAATCATCATTGTCACGAAATTTGTTTTTAACGACAGACTAACATTTTCACAATTTTTCGAGATATGTATTATGTCCTCACCGCGTTTTACCCTGGTAGGCTGGCTTAAAGCTTACAGGACTTTAAATATACGGGCCGCTAAGTCGGACCCCACATGATTACATATATACTGGTCCTACACGCATCAGGTCCCTCGTAAAGGATATACGATACAGCCATGTGATACATACTTATTACCTGAGAAATCGTAAATTAATCCCACTATGTTTACATAGAGTCGGAGTTATGACATGGTTTACTGGAATTCGGTATCAAGGAAGATAAATTAGAATTTCACATTGATGAATCCGATTTATCCTGGTATTGAAATACCTGTTGTAGGTGTATGTACAAAATTGTAGATAGATTCTATAGAACACCAAATCCATATAACATTAGCACATATACTGAACAGTTTACTCACTCTACAAGTGGGACAAATGTTAAGAAATATGTGAAGACTTATGTTTTGAAGGAGTTTCTGAAAAATAAAATGTCTCTTGATATTGTAAAAAAGAAAACTGGTTTTATATCACAGCACCATCACAGAAAACCCCCCAGCTTAATCTAACTTTGGATACTTTGCTTCTGAGCGACAATAAATAATTCTACAAGTCTCAAAAACAGGCAAGAAAACAATATCTGTATTAAATATGAAACCATCTGTTTGACATTTTGCATATTTTCTTTTGAAAAAATTGCTAACTGTACATGGAACCAAGTGTGCTTCTTTTAAGCAGGAATGATGTACACTTAAATATTTGTTGTTACCCGGTATATACGATGTGCTGTTTACTAACGTTCAGTATGTTGACAATGGTTTATGTGATGCCTTTATTCTGAGATCTGTTGTTATTCTTTCACATTCTGCCTGTTGACAGTCGTGTTGAGAACCTGTCGTTCATTCTGATGTCTGTTGTTTAATGATCTGTTTTTTTGTTCCAGGTCTTGCCGTTTGATGACAGCTTGTGTGTGATAGAACCGTGCCCAAACTTTGAGATCTGTTTGTCCCACGTGTCCTTCGATGAAGCAGCACCTTTTATAACGTCGGACATGATGCTGTTCCGACCAATACGCCCGTACAATGGTAACACCTGTAAATGCCCAAAAGGTTTCACAGGTAAGTCCGTCTCATTGCTGGCACCAATTACAGGCACTTGTGCTTTCATATCTTAGTGTAGCTGTCAGTTAACTTTCAAAACATTGGTAGAATTAATTTTAATGAAAAATACATAACTAACTGCTTGTTTTATCTTGTACAATTTTGCAAAACTGTTCTGAAAATTCTGTATAACTTTAATTGCAGGGATGACAGCAGACTTCCTGTGTGACACGGAGGTTAACCTGTGTTACAGCAACCCCTGTGTCAACGGAGGGACGTGTGTGCGTAGGGAGGGTGGATATACCTGTCTGTGTGGAGACCAATTCACAGGTAAATATGATGGTGTCATACCCATGGGCGCCACCCATTGTACCAAGCCCATTATACCATACCCATTGTACCATACCCATTGTACCAAACCCATTGTACCATACCCATTGTACCTTACCCATTGTACCATACCCATTGTACCAAACCCATTGTACCATACCCATTGTACCTTACCCATTGTACCATACCCATTGTACCTTACCCATTGTACCATACCCATTGTACCATACCCATTGTACCATACCCATTGTCAGTATAATGTGACCAGGTGTAATACATTAGCAATAATGTGCAGCATGCCTTTAGTATTTCATTGAGGTAGCACTCTAAATTCGGCATTAGATATGCGTTTTTTCAGATTTGGGGAGTACAGTTCATAGATTAATTATCTGTGTACTATCAGCACCCTTTGAAGGTGACCTTTTCTTCATTAGTGAAAATAGTTGTACCATAAAAAACAAAAGAAATACTCCATAGCTAGGTACCGAGCAGTTTGGGAAAAACACCATAGTAGACACTTCTTCTCTGGGAAAGTCTGTAAATTATAGTGATTGAATAAGAGCCTCCGACTAAAGAATGTCATGGCTAGCGCTGACAAAGGATGTGTTGATCCATAGATCAGATACAGTATTCATCTCTTTGTAGGCCAAGGGTATTTGAAAACTTTTATAAAGAGATTTCATTTCTTACATATTGAAGACATCACAATGTGCTAGGATGTCTCAAAACTTTTCTGAAAATGTACCTCATTCATCATTTTCATGATAATCAGTTGATTTATGGCTTTTCTTTTCCTGTATATGATTGAAGGAAGCATTCCACTGTAATTAGGGTTACACAGAATTGCTACATTTCACTTAGTATTGAGGTGCTCCAATAAAAATGTGTAACACCTGAGCAGGTGACAAGATTGGAGCAGCCATGTGACACCTGGTAGCACCAGCAGATCAAGGCCACCGTTGCCGTGCATAACACATTAGCTGGAAATCATTCTTGAGAGAAAATTGCAACATTGTGTGGATGAGGTCTGCAGGCCATGTGGAATGATGGCTGTCCTTTGTGAGTGGCCACGACAATCATTACAGACCGGGCGTATTGTGCTCCGGTGTAATCTGGTGGTTCTCAGCACACGGTGTTCACATCCAGTCAACATGCCGATTGTTACAGTTGGTATTGGTGTTTAGTAGGTTTTTGTGTGTGGGTATTTAGCTGACTGGATCGCGGCGTCTTGTTACACCTTCGTCAATATGTCCTGATCCGATTGATTCCGAGCCACTGATAACACACCATCTCCATTCAATGGCAGATTTTTAAATAAAATGAAATTTTTCAGAAGCTATTGTTTTGCGGCGAGATTTTAAGTGTGTTTGTTCCGAATTCGGACTTTGATCTGACTTGTGATAGACAGACACCACTGCGAATTCCGTTAGACAAGGAAGCTTTCGACAGACATTGACGCATTTGCGAAATTGAGTTGTACCGACGGTATTTAACCCAGCGGAGATGACAATGGAACTGATCAACGTTTCAAATTATCAGATATGTTAATCGATGCACAACCATCAGAAACCTGCTGATATTGTCGGCTATCTGTGATCCCTTACCTTTATGGTTCTGTATTCATGACACAATTTCAATCATTAGGATCTCTCTTTGTATAGCATGGGAGGAGTACGGGCTGCCGAAAATTTGTTCTTGTAGAATTTTTCGTGTAAATTTCCATTAATTGTGCAACTGACAACACCTGCGTTTTCAGATAGATGATCTTCAGATGTTGCAGTACAAGTTTAGTTGAAAAGTTAAAACTGTAGGGTACCCCAGTCCCCGACAAGAATGATTATATCTCATCACCTCCAGTGGATCGAGAGATTCACTGGAATTCAGTTACAATCTTTTGTTAGCGGGGAGATTAAAAATGTAAAACTATCTTTTAATGACGACCAGAGATGATCCTGAACAAAACTTGGGGCTTTGACGGGCGAGTTTACCCGTGAATTAAAGAGGACATCTAATCATAGCTGACAGTGTATTCTAGTCAGAAGTTAGGAATCAAGTATTTGTATGATATGGTAATATAATATGACATTTTCATTGTTCACGATCAGGAATTTTACGTCATATAAAACCAAATAAACTAATGCATCCAGGTTGGCATTTCCTTTTCTTTTTTCCTGAAAGAAAAGTACACAAGTAAGAGAATTTGATAGGTAGATATATGGCCCCTTTTGTATCCCCACGGTTTTTGAAGGTCAAGCTTTGACTTTACGAGGTAAGTCCTGTTATAATGTATTTATACGTATTACTCGGTTGGCTGCCTGTGCTATACTTTCCGTTGACGGGGTAATCGTGGTAGATATGTACCTTTGTTAGCTGTTTATAGCCATGAACGAAGGGCGTGGAAATCGGAGACAGCTGAAAATCAGATAGCATTCAGGAAAACAATACCCTCAAAATTAAGACTAATAACTATCTGGTCACGGCATCTTCATGATGGCTGTGGAGAACCTCGAGGCATTATTAAGTAATCAATAGGGGGCTTTAAAACAACACTTACGAGTCGGTGTGTTGATGTGAACGTCCTTTATTGATTTCAACTTTTAAAACATGAAACATTTCACAAAGATCGAGTACTATCATTTCCTTGATGGAAATTAATACTGGTGATATGTATTGTTATCAAATACCAGTATCAACACGAGAAAGCACTTTTGTTACCACTCGGAGCTCATGTTTGATGATCTTTGTGTACTGTAATACGCTAGACATTAATATTTTACTGCCTTTTTATCCACCACCATTGAATAAGAAGGTGAATTTATCATCGGGAGGTTAGGGGACAAAGTATTTGAAATAGTCATCCATATATGATAAGTTTACCTGGATAAATTCAAAGCTTGATGAATTTGTCCAAGGAGAAAATGCTATAGAGAGAACATGACATTATACATTTGATAGTCAAAAGTGTATTTAATAGCATGTCTGGATATTTTCTGCAATACAGAATAGAATTTTTTTTTCTGTTTTCATAGGGGCAGCGAATGCTTACTATGAGGTGGTCTCGACCCAAAACTGCACATGACTCAAAATATTTGAAAAACATGCACTCTTGTGATAAGTTTTTGTAGGAAATATATAATAAAGAACTGACTGCTGGGAACTAAATGTGTAAAAAGCCTTGTTTATTCTGGAATAAATTATGCCCATTTGGTTTTTGAAGGACACAAATTTTCTTCCTTTTTATACCTCAGACATTTCCTATACAAAGGCCAGGACCCTTTAATCTATTGCAAGCAAGCATGGTTGCCTTTGATTATACAAACTTTACAGTTGTTACCAAAAAGCAGGGTGCATGGATATTTATAAAACAAATGCTTGTATTTAAAGGTTAAATCCTGGGAACATCTTACCTGTGTCAATTGATTTAAAATTTAAATATGTTGTCTGTTTAACTTCACCGACTTTTAAATGCTTCTATCTCGTTATATCAACTTTACGAGACTTCGAACAATGATCCAAAGATAAAAAATTGAAGATTAGCCTTTTACTTACCTGACATCAAAGACACAATCTAAAGATAGATGAGTCATTTGTCCGATTTACCTGAGGTAGTTATTGAAAGGTTTAGGTTCATACAGGTATATCATAAATGTATAGTGAACAGAAGTGATGTTAAAGCCGCATTCCTTATCTTGTTATAATAATTTTGTATCTGTTTTGTGAGGACCATCAATTGTTTGATATTTATCATGTGTTTCTGAAAGTTTTTAATGGTATTTCCTTATGCTGCTGAAATTACAGAACTCTTCAGAAAGTTTCATTTCAAATTTATCTATCAAGATTCGTGTACTGTTAACGCCGGGGAAAGGAATCTATTTCTATATCTCCTCTTCTCATCTGATAAACTCAATTTATGTATAATATTACCCATTAAAATTTATTTTATGTCATTCAATATTTTTATCAACATCTACAATGATTTTACTATATGAAGTTTTCTTGTCCCATTGTTTTCTTTAGAATATCAAAAGATGAATTGTATGATAAACTGGGAAGAAAATAGCCTGAATCATACTTGTTGAAATAAAATATTGAGGGAAATTTAACGGCTACTGATATTAGATATTGAAGAACAGAGATATCTCCTGTATAATTGTAAAATTACTTTAACTCATTCATAGATATGATCAGAGCTTTAGAGAAAAGTTTTTTTTATAGGAAATCGAATGTTGCATTTGACTATTTAAATGTTAGTTTTACCATCAAATTAACCTATATTTGATATTCTATCCCTGGTTGTTGGTTTTACAATCAATTTTACCTGTATTTAATTGTCCCTATTTTACCTGTATTTAATTGTCCCTATTTTACCTGTATTTGATTTTCTCTATTTTACCTGTATTTGATTGCCTCTATTTTACCTGTATTTGATTGCCTCTATTTTACCTGTATTTGATTGTCTTTATCTGGTTGTTAATTATGCATCTCTGGTTAATTGTTAATTTAGGGACAAACTGTAACATCAACATGACAAAGAAGTATGATGCGTCGACCTGTCCCCAGGACCTGTGTCAGCCTCCCTCCACCTGTGTTCCCCTCATCAAGGGAGGATTCCGCTGCGAGGGCTGCCCGTCCGAGCCACATTTCAACAGATTCTGTCAGCTGACCACTAGGCGCTTCCCCAAGGGCTCTTTCCTGACCTTCCCCGCCCTCAAACGAAGAAATCGCTTCACCATCCAACTGAAGTAAGTACTTGTTGTAATGTCAATTTTTTTCACATTTGATTAACATATTTTAAGATTTTATTGGAATCATTGTTTTGTTGCAAGATTTTAACCAGTAAATCACAGGTGTTTGAAAATATTTTACATTAACTGATCCCCCTCTGAAGTCACATTTAAACTTTTCCAATTCAAATGATGGAATAGTTCATTAAGAGATTTCAGGGATAAATTTTTGAAGTTGGTCGTGTTGTCTTCTCTCCTACCCAAGTTCAAAATTCATCTTTGTGATTTGACACTGTGTTACAGTTTTTGTCCTCGTCTGAAAATCAGGGCCATTTGTAAGGGTCTACTGTTCAGTATGCCATATTTCAGCTTTCGTGAGTGTATGTACTGTAATATTAATATGTTAACATGACACCCAAGCTCTACTGGATTATGATTTATAGAATTGATTAAAAATATTTTTCATTAGCCTAAAGATAAGGTAAATGAAACTGAAATAAGGGAGTTATTCTGGAACAGGCAATACAAGGAGATCTCGTAAAGAAATTTTTTTTTATACCGTCTGTTTATAATTATTCTTGTATGTAGTTCAGAAAGTTTATGCAATTACTGGTAACAAGATCTATTGTTATTCATAGGGCAGACAAAACTACACTTTAAATGACCAGGTGTGTATTACAGATTTTGCAATATACAACAGGATGTTTTCATTTCTAATTAAATGTATATAATTGTTTCCCGCTGTTTATACATAACTCATTTTTGAATGACTTGGATTCTTCAGCATTATTATCATGATTTTACCAAGTCTGATAATTCAAGTAAAAAAAGTTTTTTGTCTTTCATATTTCAAAGTAATTGTTGCAAACATTATTTTCAAATGCATAGTAATTTAACTAGATGCAAATTAATTATTGATATTAAAAAAAAAAAAAAGGTTGACTTTAATAGTAGCTTATTTGCATTGGTTACTGAAAATTGGTTGACATCGAATCACTGGAACATTTACGGTAGAGGTCAGGATATATGCCACTGTGTTTGTTGTACTTATCCCTTGATAAATATTTAACAAAATGCTGTTGGGTTCCACAGCAGTTGGTAATGGATGGTCAGTAATTGACCACTGGGGTACAGAATGGACAGACTTTCCCTAAGTTATGTAAACACACAATGGGTCAGTTTACAAAGGGTTTAGGTAGGCTAGTAGCCTGCTGTGTCCTTTGTCTGGTAAATTGTCTCCCATACCTTCAGGACCTTATGTCAGTATACCTTAAATATTCTTGTCATAAAATACTATAAAATGCAGATTACAAAAAGCTATGAGTTTGACAAAGATCTTATTTTTTTTTGCTAGATACTAAAAAAGCAAAAAACTGTGATCACTTGAACTGATTGAAAGTGATTGCCTGGAGGTTTGATTTTATGAGAAACTTAAATATATCATAAATCGAAGATTGTAGACATTTACTGTAGGCCAGGTCTCTTTATATGGTAGTTGTTTAAACTGTACCAGGGTTGTTTTCTTACCCTAAGATGTTTCCAGCCACTTGCCTTTGTATGAATTGTTTATCGTAAACAAAGCTTTTGATCTGTGACCCAGACCGATCTTGTATAAACGTGCTATGCTAAGTCTAAAATTGGAAGTCTTTACCAGGGGAAAATGTGTACTGTTCTCTAGTGAGATTTAATGTTGAGGATGTTTATTTAATTTTTCATTGACATCACTGTAATTAACTGCTGTTTTGAAAAAAATAGTTCATCTACTTTCATGAGAACTCAAATTAGAACACAATAACAACAAAATATCTAACATACTTTTTAAGTGGGTCCTTTAAATATCTTAAAAAGAATTTGATGATTCTGTTTACTTATATTATTAGAGGTATATTGTTGTCACCAGTATATATCAATGGGTTGTGAAGAAGTGAAAGAAAGGAGTCTCTGACTCAATATCTGAGTCCCCAAAGTTACAATTTGTGCTTTAAACAGTGCTGCTGAAGGGTAAAAATACTCCATACATTTACCATGGGAAAGTAGACCTGGACTACTTGGAATGTATAGGTTGGGACTAAAGTTTTACTTACCCGGTTTGTGTCTATTGAAACAGACATCGCTTACATATAAATTGAGCAAAAAATTAGATGTACTATCGGTAGGCAGGTGTTATTTCCTAGGCCTGTCAACCAGCTGTATAAGCTGTGAAATCAACAGCATAAGAAGTGGTGAGATCTGATCATTTGTCAAATCTCTGATTTGTGATAAAGTACATGTATGTGAAAGGCGTTTCCATAGAAACAACCTGCTTCAAAATATGCTGCAGTAATAAACGACTGACACTTGGCGGCTATAATACAGATATTTACAACAGATTTCGGGGGGGGGGGGGGGGGGAATACAAACAAGTATTAACAAGTGACTTCGTGACACTGGAATGCTCACATTTCCGAAATATTATCATCGACCCTAAATATGATAGCTTCCGTTTTCGTATGGCCCATAGTTCATTGTACACATATTATTGTTCAATGGCTATGTGAACCATTACCTGAATTAAAACACATTAATATCCGATACTTTCAACAGAATATTTCTCTTTCATGAAAATTATACTCAAGAATGCCAATCAGAAACAATGGATTTAAATAAAATCTTTCTTTTTAATGGAAATGATATTTAAATGCATAAGAAATGGAATTCAATTTTTTGTTGATTTTGCTATGATAAGGTTATCCATACCAGTAATTGACACCAGGTATATGGGTGTAGTCTTGTCCTCGAAGGTCAAAAGTAAAAAGTTTCACCTGACAGGTAACCAGTGTTGGAATTCATAATTGGAGGTCAAAGACTTTAATAAGGCATGAAATTAAAGGTACCTTTTCCTGTTGTTGGTCTCTGTTTAACAGGTGAGCAGTCAAAAAATAATTAACCCAATTAGACATAGAAAGGAAGAATACAGAAATAACCGGTAAACACAATCAAGGTATTAACTCGAACTGATGTGTGCCGACAAGTACAGCATTATATATTTAATTATCAATTAGAGGTTTGTGTGTGAGAGAAAGAGAGAGAGAGACAAAGACAGGTGGTGTACGGCCCTTTATTATACCGTCTTTTCGTGTCTCTGGTGTCTGTTAGTGGTGCGGGGACACAAAGACACCTAGCTCTGGCCAGGTGAATGCTTTCCCTACTAAGGCTTGATTGGAGCGTCAACGTACCTCCCAAACAGGTGCGACAATGGTCCGACCCTGGTCTTTGATCTCTCAATTTTCTCACTAGTTTTAGAATTAGAAGTAATCCCCATATCATCTGTTGTGTTGAATTAATTAGTAGCTTCCGAATCATTACATTCAATTAAGGCTAATTTGATACAGACTTCATGAAAAGAGCAAGTCTATTTGAATCTTCTGTGATAAGATTTGAGATTTCAAGATTTCTACAGAAGTATTTGTTTACATGCCTTAAGGCAAAAGTAAGCTATCTTTTAACTTTTTTTATGATCCTTTTTGGGTTTTGTGTAAGTACATTTAAGTGCTAAACTTGAAATTTATCCTGACAGTAACACGAGGACTGTTAAAGGGAATTTTTTTCAAGTTTTTTAAATGAATAAATATGCAAATACAGTCGAGTATCCGGATAAAAGGAAACAATATATAAACATTGATGAGACATCCAATGGAACTGCTTTAAGGTTATTTTGAAGACACATTATGCTGGAAAATTGTTAATCAATATTTCTAATCAATATTTCTTGCAAGCAGAAGAAATTGAAATAAAAATAATTTCAATATTTGTGTGACAGTACCACCCTGAGTGTTGGAACCTGTTCTAGTAGTATGCATTGGTTCAGTTTAATGCATCAGAAGATATTGTTTATATGGAATGACATTCAGTAAAGTGAGGTTTTTCTAAACATTTCTGCAAGTATTTTGTTATGAAAAACATTGTGTTTGGATAAATAAAATGTAGAAATATGAAATTAAAAATTTTGTCATGGTTTAAATTTGTTTTTCAGATTTGCAACCCAGCAACAAAATGGACTGTTGTTTTATAATGGACGGTTTAATGAGAAACACGACTTCATTGCCCTGGAGTTGATTGATGGACAAGTAGAGTTTTCTTTTTCACTGGGGTCCAACATCACCACCATCTCTTCTAATGTACTCGGGGATCTCGGCAACGGAGAGTGGCAACAGGTCGAGATTCGCTACGTCAACAAGGTATGTGTCACATGGTTTACTGCCAGCAACTGTTGACAATATCGTGTTGAGTTTCAGAAAAGGCTGTCTTATTTTCAGCAACTTTTGACAATTTTGTATTTAATTACAAAAGAGGTTGTCTAAGGGCAGATAACTGTAGGTACAAAATGTTGCCAAGGTAAAGGCTGTGAAAGGGATGGCAGCCTTATTGTATACTGTAGTCAATTCAAGTGAAAAGAAAGCTATGAAGAAGAGAGGGAGTTATCAGGAAAGGCTAACCAGGCCCCGGTTTCATCAACGTTCCTTTAGTTAAGGAAACTCCTTAACTTAAAAATCCCCATAGGAAAGCATTACAGAATTTAAGGGGAAAATCTTAAGTTAAGGAACTTTCCTTAAATTCTGTAATGCTTTCCTATGGAGATTTTTAAGTTAAGGAGTTTCTTTAAGTTAAGGAACGTTGATGAAACCAGGGCCAGGGGGAGATAACTATTTATTACATTATGGTCAAATGGAAGGGATTTCGAAGCTTTTAGAGAAGGAGCTATCGGGGGAGGCAGTTAGGGGAGATAACTGTCCATTACATTATAAAGAATCAACCCCAGGTCACAGAAATTAATACAGGATAGAAAATTACTCCATTTAATAGACTAAAAGTTAAAAAAGTTCACTATATAAATAAAAACTTTTACATGTAGGGTCACTTTATTGATAAAGTACACATTCTTTTAAGCTTAAAATGATCAAGCTCTGCTGGGAATGAATGTATGTAATACACTTATGGGTCTGCTCTGTAATATTGTCTGTAGAAAACAAACATTGAAGTGGGTAAGATTTATTCCTCAGAGAAATCAGATAAGTGATGGCTTTCTTTAAAACTTTCAGTGTTTACAACTGAAATGTCTGCAATAGTCAGACGTATCTAAATCAAGATTATGGTGGTAAATACATAACACGTCTGATAGGGATAAAAAACTGTAGATCTCTAGGACTGATAAAGCAACTTGTCTTCATAACTTGGCACAAGTTCTACACTGCTGCGAAACATTCTTAAAAATACAAACGATGTGCAACAAATTTTTGAAGGATTTTTGAGAGGCTAGCAGCAGGGTTTAGGTTCGTGATTGTGATGAGATGTACACATCGCTATGGTGAACAGATTAAGCTGAAGTGTTAAGTAAGTCGGCTGGATTACCTGAATGTATAGTGTACGTAAATATTTGATACATGTTGTGGCATTCAAGGCCACAGGTCTGTGTTTATGGACTCCCTATCGGGG
Source organism: Mimachlamys varia (assembly GCA_947623455.1). NCBI lineage: Eukaryota > Metazoa > Mollusca > Bivalvia > Pectinida > Pectinidae > Mimachlamys > Mimachlamys varia. The sequence continues at coordinate 21,603,506 of OX392534.1, forward strand.
CGTGAAATATTGTAACTTCTCTTAGTTGGAGGTCATCCTTTTTACCGCCGTGATAGCATCAGGTATTGGACATTGTTGAGCCGTTGTGGAATAAAAGCACGACATCTCTATCAAATATTGATGGTTTGGTTGGTTGTTTTATACACCACAAGGTTTCATCTGTAATTCTTCTTGCAACTTCGGATATTCGACACCGTTCCAGAACTGTAGCGTACCATTGACTTGGCTGGCAGATAAACGCTGCGGTGCAGTGTGGTGTGAGACAGATGGCCGTTAAACTCGAGAATGTAGAGAAACTTTATATCCCAATGATTGCACAAACGTTGCAACCAGCCAGAAATACAAACATTGCAGGGAGTCTGATCTCTGCTAAAACATCTGTCACAGTCATTAGAAGTATGCCCAGCAGTATGTAACAGTTCTACAGCTGTTGTGTCTGTATATTTACACCACAATTAAACCTGACGTTTATTGTTATTCAATTAGGACATTTCTCTTAATTACTGCGATGGATGCTAATTGGCGAACCCCACACATATATCCTCCGTTAAATGATATATCATTTTTTACTACCGGGTAATAAACAAATAATACATTGGTTTTTTTACAGGGCTATAAACAATGATAACAATGCTATTTGGTAACAAGTCTTGGCCTTGTTATTGTGTTTTGATAAAAGAACGACAAATTGTAGCAACACAACAGTCTCTCCTAGGTTTACTTCCCAGTATGTACAGGTGTGATACTCTACAGCTGGGTAGGTTAGAGCACACCTGTCATCATCTGGTAATATTTATATTTTAACAGTATAACTTGTCTAAACTAGCTGTCTAATCCAAAACCCTGTCTATTCTGGCCTAATTATATTGTTTGGTTCTGGCGTTTCCCTCTTTAAGTTATATATCCTAATTTCTACAAACTGTTTATGAGTAAAGTGGCCAGCACTTTTTGTCCCAGTGGTTTCTGATTTCTGACTCTTGATATAGATATGATCCATTATTTAAAATATTTCTCTATAGCATAGTGGGGGGGGGGGGGGGGGATGAAAGCAGTCTGCCGTTTTGATATTGTTATGTCTATATCTGTCACTGTGTTGGGGAGACTGATAATCCTGATGGAAACTATCTGTTAATAGAGAGGTTTAGCAACAATACGTGTACGGGTAGTGGGGGAATCCCCTAGTTTTTCTGTGTATGACGTCATCAGTTTAAGCGATCGAGTATCTGCTACACGTACGCCGAACTTGTAAAGCGGGAGCTACACGTAAGTACCAACGTGTAGACATTTTGATGTATTTAATGTGTTTTCCTCTGAGAAATGCATTAATCAAACTATTTTTGAATATGCCGATCAATGATTTATTAGTAAAGACATTTCATATGAATGATATTTATAAATTATATGCAAAAAGTTCGTCTGAAAATGTTAAGTCCCTGAGGTTAGCTCAGTCTCTGAGTATCAGACATCCAGCAAATACATGTACACGTAATGCTACTTAACGTCTTTAAATTTCAACGTGTACGTGTACGTGTAGCTTACACGTACACGTACACGTATTGTTGCTAAACCTCTCTAGTGTTTACATAAGATTGGTATTGTTAGCCGGATTGCTATAGGACTTTCACACGCCAAACTTTTATGCCCAGTTTTATACAGGCATTGTTACATGTGGAAATAAATCACAACAAACCTATTGTCTTTTTGTGGGTGTAACCCTAAACAGAGAAAGTATTTTGTTTGGCCTTATACAAATGTTTGTGTGACAGAGGTTGTAATGTCTGACCTTGGATTTGAAAAATTCTGTTTTTATTTTTGTTTCCATTTCATTTTGAAACAGTTCTTTATCAACTTTTCAAAAGTAATCCCCAAAAAATAAATTCATTTACAAGTTCAGGTTTTCAGTATAAACCAGTATGACCAGTTGCATGATTTGTACAGAAGCTAGCTATGCACGATGAAGAAAATGTGAAGAATTAGATGTTGATGATACCACGGTGATCTTTACCCTTATCAGCAGGTCTGTGTAAGGGATTCCTTACATCTGTGTAAGGGATTCCTTACAAATACCTAGAGGTCACGTAAAGGTTAAACCGAATGATTGTCTGTAATAATGGATCGGTAATGAAAAAAAAATCTGGATTTCTTCTGGAAGTGAAATTAATGAAGAACAGTGTGCAATCATTGGATTGTGGCCCGGTCCCTTCCCCTATAAATAGTTGATTCTCTACACGGTGTGCAGTGTTTATTGGTCAGGAATCAATTGATGACTGCATCCCCTGACAGGTCCTCTTTAATTCCCGGTTTTATATCCAGCAGACACTGAGAAACTTCGCCTCTAATTATTTTCCCTAATTGCCCATTGTTGAGGTATGGAACCAATACCCTTGTTTGTAGTACAAAGCTCTGTATACAATGCAATGCGGAACTCACCTTTCTTAATTATAGTGTCGGCCAAACATTTTCTGTACTTAGTCCGGCTTCTGTTTTGAATGTTAGGAAGAATACTGGTGTACTTTCATGTTACTCAGACACTGGATACATTCTCTTCTATTAAATTGCTTTGGAACAATAGGAAATTGGTTCTTGTAAGTTATGTACAAGCTTCTGCTGCAGCCAACTTCAGACATGCATGCTCTCAGTTGTTAAATGTTTCCAAATCCAGCACTGCCTTGCAATTTTCATTTCATTGAAATTGAAATGTATGTGAATTTCATGCAAACGTGGTTCGGAGCCGGATAAGTACAGTAAACTATCCTGTTTGGTACAAAGGCGTTTTAGCAGTACATCAGGGTGGGAATTGACTGGAGTGTGAATGGTGACACGCACACTCTTACGCTACGAGACATGCAGCATGAAACCTATCTATTAGTCCCAAGATTCATGTATTCGTGTCCTTCCATTCTTCAATACAGAGCTAAGGGTACCAATCTGACCTAGCCAGTCTACAGTGTGGGTCTGACGGGGGTTAACGCCATTTGTCTGCGAATTCTGTTGTAATTACAACCCCCCCGATCTACAAGATGCTGATGGCCCATCTCCCAGGAATCGTGTCACCAGCGTACAGATAAAGGAACAAGACTGGAGGTCTCCAGGTCGCTCCTCCAAATCATGTTACGGACCCAGTGTCTCCAGATTACAGTTAGGTCCCCATGTTACTCATGATCCGGGTCCTATGTCTTTAAAACCCAGTGAAATACCCTACACTACGCCCGTGTAATACTGGCACCTTCATACCTTATATCTGTTTCGACTTGCAATGTATCGTGCAATTCTTTCTGGTTTTCCTTATAAAATTAACTGTTGCATAGCAAATGATCAGCAGTGAGCATGTTTACCATCCTGTTCCAATCTTAAAGTTTGATGGGATACATCTTAAATTACCCAAAGCTTGCAATGTTTATCTTTACATATGTTTGAACCGGCTGTAGATGTACTGATAAATTGTGTAAGCTATAGCTGACTTTCTGCTGTTTACTTCAGAATGGATGTTTTTGAGATAGAGACTTTCAATATTTCATTACCATTTCTGAATTCCAGCCCTTCAATATCAAGACTGAGTTTAGAACTAAAATAAAATAACCATAATACGATGCAATACTTGGTACATTAATACAATTCAGAGCTAGGACCTTTTGGGGGGGGGGGGTGGAATTCTGATATTTGTTATCTTTTGATTTCACCTTAACTTTGACAGGAATGGGTGAGCTTTTTACCTGATAATAGTTTATGCGGGATAAATATGTAAATGAATCTTGTAGATTCCTTTTACATGTCTACTTAGTCTCTGTGTCCAAGTCCCTATGTCTCTAGATAATGGGAACCATTAACTCTCTGTGTCCTTACAAAATGTCTTCCAAGTCCCTATGTCTCTAGATAATGTGAATCAACTCTCTGTGTCCTTAAATATGTCAGCCATGGCCCTGTGTCCCTAGAGAATGTCTACCAAGCCCCTGTGTCCTTAGACAATGTCAGCCAAGGCCCTGTGTCCTTAGACAATGTCAGGCAAGTCCCTGTGTCCCTAGAGAATGTCAGCCAAGTCCCTGTGTTCCTATACCAAGCCCCTGTGTCCCTAGAGGACATGAGTTTGATCTTATATTACAACACACTTCCTGATAATAATTTCTGTCAGTTGCATTGATTGTTTCAGAATGTGTTTCCCTGTTTGGCTTTTCTATTATATCACTTTTTGAAATAATGTGATTGTATCTGTTCATATTTTCTCAGTGGAAATTGAAAATTCATGTTTCTGGCATATTTAATTGCAGTTATCTGAGAGGTTTTCGGTAACAGTGACAATATAATTTTCTGTCAGTCTATTAGTAATTAAAATGGTTGTTCTTGCATTACGCTAAGAAATGAAGTTCATGGTCTGATGAACAAAAAGGCTTCAGTCATGTGTATCTATCAACAGTGAAAGTTGAAATAGAAAATGAACAGTTTCATCTGAAACTTGTGTTTAATAATTCACTCACAAAAATCTATTAACGAACATGAAAAAAATAACCATCTGCCAGTAGTGAAATTGATTTTGGGAGAACAATTGCTAAACAAGTGAAGTGTTAATAATTGGTAAACAACCTATCAACTTCACTGTTCATTTGATGTGAACAACATAATTAAGTATATAAACATACAAGTTATATGATAAAAACCTAGCTACCCAGGATTGTGTCAGCTATAAAACCCTCACCATGTATACATGTGTAACCTTCAGGGAGAGATATTGATTTTAAACATAAAATTACGCAATAACTGCTCAGGGATAAATAAATTAATAAAAAAAAAAACAACTATCATGTCCCATCATCTTCCGAATTATTTTTATTGTGTTTGTAAAATATTGTAATTGAATTGGTTCCTTTGATGTTGAAAGTTCTATGTGGATAATCTGCAGGCCATGCCTAGGGGCTAACATTGTGTCAGATACACCATGGCTGGGGCAATGTCTATTACTGACTTCTCAGTGTTAATTATAAGACACGGTTCATAATATCCCCCAATATTTCACTATTACAGCTACAATAATTCACATGCTAATGATCTCGTTGATGTCTGCCCATCTCCGAGTGGTACTAGTTATCCTTGATGACACTGTTGATGATAGAGGCTATCTCCCGACGAGGCATCTGTTTCCTGGAGCCCGGGAACGATTTGACCCCTAAAGACAATTATAGTCGGTCTCAGATCAAATTGATGAAGAGGACATGACTGAACTGGAAAACTGCCTTGACAGTTTGGGGTTAAAGACTCCAGATAAATTTCTTGTCAACATGGACAAGATTTTGTTATTGCTTTTAAATGAGTTCATTTAACAAAGTTAGAAAAATCTGACTGTATTTCTGTTGAGACATCAAGAGTTGCCACTATTGTTTACTGTGACTGTATTTCTGTTGAGACATCAAGAGTTGCCACTATTGTTTACTGTGACTGTATTTCTGTTGAGACATAAAGAGTTGCCACTATTGTTTACTTGACTGTATTTCTGTTGAGACATAAAGAGTTGCCACTATTTTTTACTGTGACTGTATTTCTGTTGAGACATAAAGAGTTGCCACTTTTGTTTACTGTGACTGTATTTCTGTTGAGACATCAAGAGTTGCCACTATTGTTTACTGTGACTGTATTTCTGTTGAGACATCAAGAGTTGCCACTATTGTTTACTGTGACTGTATTTCTGTTGAAACATAAAGAGTTGCCACTATTGTTTATTGTGACTGTATTTCTGTTGAGACCTAAAGAGTTGCCACTATTATTTACTGTGACTGTATTTCTGTTGAGACATAAAGAGTTGCCACTATTATTTACTGTGACTGTATTTCTGTTGAGACATAAAGAGTTGCCACTATTGTTTATTGTGACTGTATTTCTGTTGAGACATAAAGAGTTGCAACTGTTGTTTACTTATTCAGGTACTGGTTACATAGACAAATTATGTGATCTGATGTGACTATAGCGGTGAGAAACCATCTCCATCAGGTATCTGCATGTGCATGCATGTCTGTAGGGAGAAACTCCTAGGGGAAAAACAATTGCTACAGGTGCAGGCAAGCTTGAAATCTTCATGATTAAGCATGCACCGTCTAATCTATATTTGATGATCTGAAGAGTAGCTCATTGTTTTGTCAAGAATTCAAAAATAACTGTTGGTGAAGCCAAAATAATTATATATTATGTATAATTTTAACCTGTGAAAGTGCATGATCAATGCCTGTACCCCTCTGTGTCTACAAGAGTCAAAGATACCAAATTGATATATAGATACGTAAAAATGTTTATAACTATTGGTGAGAATAATTACTAGGTAAATTACGGTAATGACCTTGGTTAACGTAGATGTTACGGTCACAGTCATTGGTCGGAATTATACGGGCTTAGAGGTTGTGTAATCTACCGATTTTACATCGGAGATGCAGGTTCTCTAATGATATATTAGCGTCAGTCTCTTTGATGTGTTTGATTTCTGCTAATTAACTGGGGAATCATCGAAGAATCTTCTGGTTATCTTTGCAATTTGGTCCCAATACATGTCCAGATGGTATGCAGGTAGTCATTACTACCGGATCACTATTCCAGTCAATACATCTATAAATAAGGGTATGCCTCGTTTACCGGTTGTCTGAGTATCGTTTGTGAGACAATTACGTTCCTCCTCGTCTTGGATAAAAATCAATGACCTCTAATGTTACACATGGTGATTTATCAATGTTTGAACTTCAGGCAGTGAAAATCATGGTCACTTGAACGTTTGTTAGAACTGACTGTTATACAACATATATTGATATAGGGTGGACTAATTAGGAAGGACAATAGCGATGACAATTTATGAATTTTTGTATCGTGATATTTGCTTTTTATCGGGATCAAAGTTTTGAGATTAGGTTGAAACTTCCTATAAATTCTTAAATGTATGACTCATCGCAGAGCATAAATCTCTTTCAAAACATTTATCTGACTTAGATTGTAAGTTTTATGATCCGACTACCAAAATCTCCCACTGTTAAAGGTGTAGGAATGTCATGTTGTGCTCTTACATATTTCCTTTTCCAGTTGTTAAAGTTTTGTCATCTATCATTCATTGATTTCTTTAATAATATATTTTACTGGTTTTCTTGTCCTCATTTTCAAATTTAATCATTCAATTTCATACAAGCCATGATTGTTTAACCTATTATTAGACTTTGATTTATAACTCTATTTGAAAATGTTTCCTGTTATTGTACAAGGCTTCCTTAGAGCCAATGCAATGGTGAAATTTTGCTTTTATTCAAGGTCTTTTAAGGCCATTTTCAGCTTCTGTGATGGTGACAAAGTAACTGCAATACTAAAATGATCTAATAATTTATTAATGAAATATTTCTCTTCAGACTTTCAGATGGCATTACTTTACAAAAATAAATTGAATCGGTGCTAAAATTCCAAATTTGTCTTTATGAGTCTTTTCCTCAATTTAAAGCTGCTTGCCCCATTCCCAAAATAGTGAGAGAAAGTCCTAAGGCATGTACTTACACAGTATCTACAGACTGTCTAATGTGTTTGACCTCTGATCAGTATTTTATGGTCGTTAAACAGGCTACACCTTACTATTCAAACAGCCATTGTGTTGGTGCAGTTTGTGCTTGGGAATTTCTACATGTGTACTGACATCTCCGCCTGGCAGACGGTCTGTACTACAGAGGGATGGAAGGCTAGCATGTTCGATGGCCATCCATTACCAGCCTGATTTCCTGACCTGTTTGTCGTGGCTTTTAAGTCCGTCTCCTGCTCACCTGTCACGTGCTACAGGTGATCTCGTACACAAAACTCTTTGTTGGGTAATAACGGTTAATGGAGGCATTGAAAATCCTAGGATCAGACAAGCTTCATAGTTTCATTGAGTTTACATTGTAAAAAGCATTCTCAATGATTCAATAGTTTCATGTACAGAAAAAATATAAAAAATATATGGCACCCATTCATCAATGTCTGTAAACGATGGTTTAATTACAATATTCATTACAGCAAAATCTGCCGTTGCTACCCATGTTATAGCTATTGATGGCTAATCCCTGGAAATTTACTGGCATCACAGAATTAGTCTTGGTCGTTTCTGCTCTTGCTTCCATAAATAACGGTCATGAATGATGGCATCCTCTCAAATGATGCTGATCAATATCAGAAATTTGAGTTAGTACCACTGCTCGGCAGTCGGGATGTAGGAACCTGGGGAATTACAGGTCACATAATCGCTGTAATAGCGCTGTAGAGCAAAAAAAAAAACAGGGATATTTATTCCTGTGTTGCAATTCCACAAGTATCCCAGTATTCCAGACATGACCTCCCTTGGGGATTGTTTGTGTTTTAAGTTTTATAGTGTAATGGCCGGTTCTATGGCATTGATTCTGCCTAATCTTCTACATTTGGTAAATAAAACAAACAGGAAACCGAGTTCTCTAATTCCAAGTCTTATTGATAAAATTCTTTGTAACATTTAGGTGAAGCTTTTGTTTTTTCCGACCCTGCTGCAATTGTACCGTTGAGTACAAGACACCTTTTAACCCCTGTTTCACCAGTGAACCAGTGAGCCATTTGTTACAGTACCTACAGGGTTATGTATCTCTCCGTGTATCCCATTGACTCGCTCAGGAAGTACTGGGGCACAGTGATACTGTTTTATGATAAAAGGACAAAGTAAATCATGAGGTAGCATCTACAGGCCCCCATTACCAGAGATAGCATTACATGGTGTAAATCATACCTCGTCGACACAGTGAACGGAATAAAAAGTACAAATAGTGTTGGGGATGTGGAGGGAGGTATGTATTGTTTCCCCTACAAACAGCACTGACCTCCACGATAGGGCAATACTGTAATGATGTCATTATACAAGGCAAACTCCTGATCGTAGCTCCGATAGTTGTTCGTTCATTCACAAGTTCACCAGTACAGTCAGCGGAAATATTTTATCATTTCTAAAATCTGACATCATTTGAGATCAAGCTCTGGTACCCTATAAACTGTAACACAATATTCTGGAATAGTGCAGGACTTATTGGTGTGGGGTAAATGGGTGTATACATACAAAGACAAGTTTGTATCAGCTATCTCAATAAATATGATAATTCAGAACATATTCTCATTTCAAAATGTTGTTTATTAGACTACTGCATTGTATCAATGTTTAATTGATGTATTCCTAACAGACAGTATGTTTTTTGTTTAGTGATGATGACCTTGAGCTTGTGTTATGTTTTATGTTAGTGATTATGACCTTGACCTTGTGTTATGTTTTATGTTTAATGATGATGACCTTGACCTTGTGTTATGTTTTATGTTTAGTGATGATGACCTTGTGTTATGTTTAGTGATTACGACCTTGACCTTGCGTTATGTTTTATGTTTAGTGATGATGGCCTTGTGTTATGTTTTATGTATAGTTATGATGACCTTGACCTTGTTTTATCTTTACAGACCGTGACCTTGACAGTGGGTGAGGATTGCGACACACAGATCTTCGTGATGTATGGCGACCAGATCACAAACCACTCGTGTGCCTCACGAACCACACATTTCCTTCCAGATATGTAGGTTTACTGTGAAAGTTACTGTTCTCTCTGCTCTGGCTTAATATCTTGCTTGTTACATTGCATGTAATTGGAACTAGAAATATAAAGTAAGGCAGGGAGGATAGATGATTACATTTTTGTCAACTTGATTTGTCCATACACATTGAACTATATCACCATCTCAAAATATACCACATTTATGAATTTTTTTTTATAAAATTTGTGTGTACATGCACGTATCGTAATTACTCAATTGCACATCAGAACCACTAAAATGAACATTTTGAACTTCAACATTGGGAAATAAAAAAAACGTTGATGATGGAATTAGACATTATAAACTTAGTATCTGAAAAATGAAATTTCAATATGTATCATAAGATATAAAGATACCTGACTTTTGCAACATACACAGATGGAGTACACTGGGCATTTTCTGCATTATGATTTACTAAACCTGCAGGCTAGTACATGTGATGAATATGTAATTCTCTTAGGTTTGCTTCACTCTGATGCAAATCAATTTGATTTAATTGAAGTTGACTTCAACTGTTGCTGTTTTTATTCTGTAATTACCAAATGCCTGTTGGGTGGAACAGTAACGTTTAATTCCTCTCCATTGTCAGGTGTGCCATCAACACCAACATCTGTTACCGTCTGTTGGACCTGACGGGGCCGTTCCAGATCGGGGGACTGCCTCGACTTCCCTCCACCTTCCAGATCCAGAACAAGGACTTTGAAGGCTGTATGAAGGATATTTACATTGACAATGAGCTACTGGACCTCAACAAGTCTGTATCTAACGTGGGGACACAGAAGGGCTGTCTGGAGAAGAAGAACTTCTGTGCCGAAGCTCCGTGTCGGATGGGAGGTCAGTGACAATAGGTCAAACTGGTTAACCTTTCTCTCATGTTCCAACAATTGAAAGTCAAACTTATACGGATGTTCACAAGGATAGATGCTAAAAGGCTGTTGGCTGTTATATTTTGTCTTCACTCAAATTATAACAAAAAACCTCAGCATATGTGTTATTCTGAAAACCCCATCAGCTATTCTCAAGTCATACTTATATATGCTAAAAGGTCAAGGTCATTCAAGTTCTAACACTAACCTTTGACCTTTTCCTTTGGATACTGATGTTATTGACCTTTGACATTATATTTTGATTGTTCTCCAGGTACCTGTGCTAATGGCTGGGGTGTCTACAGGTGTGAGTGCCCAAACAAGGCTGGAAACAAAGACTGTAGTCAAGGTAACTAAACAAAAACAGAAATAAATTATAGAGATCATAATTATTTCTCTTTATCCATCAAACTTGAAATTAAGCAGTGAAAATTGATTCTTAAATTATCTTGCTGGAAATATATTGCTGATGAATTTCTTATTTTACTTCAGTAGCTTGATAAGATACTTGGGTGGGATGTAAGTTAAGAAAGTTTTACGATTGGTTCCCTGTTTCAGTGATTGATGGCCCTAAGAAACTGGATGGGACAGGCTTCCTGAGGTACACAAACAACTCCCTGAGCAGCGTGGAGATCTTCATGACCTGGTACAATGGTCTGTCGTTCAGGACACGCTCCCAGTCTGGGGCACTCATGTACATCACACTCGTCAACGGACACTCAATCCTGATGCAGGTCAGTATCTCCGATACCATCGTTACCATTGGAAATGAGTACATTATGGCACTGTTTCTGTGGTATGTGGTAACAATAGTTTGTTCACTGGTTTAAAAATTGTCCCGAAAGCTTGGTACCGGTCTTGGCCTAAGCCTTGGGTCAAAGTTCATTAAAAACTATTTGTACACCATCAGTCCAGTTTTACAGCCGTTCAGTCTACATAGGAAAGTCCTTGGGCTTTATAGTTTCTTTATACAAGTTTATGTAACAAATAATCAAATTTAGAATTTTCGTTCACTTCTGGATTTAATAAAAGTTGTATTGTTTAGCTCTTGCAGGAGAAATCTTGTTGTTTTTTTCTGCAGTTCCGAAGATTCTACCAGGTTTGATCTCTTTATAAAGTTTAGATTTTCTGTTCCAGTTGGTAGATGGGTATGTCCACTACAGTTACCGCCATGACGGCGACGTCCAGAACTTCCCCTTCAGTGCTGTCAAGGTCAATGACGGCCAGTGGCACTACTTTGAGGTCAGGTGGCAGGACCGTGGTCAGCTTCTCTTTCTCCTCGACTACGGACACTGGCAGGTAAGTGGTGGCGACACCTAGTGGTAAACGAGGAACTACCACAGATTAAGGTAGACAACAACAGTTTTTGTACTGTTAGTGTCAGGCTATAGAAAATGTTATGATAACTGCTAACAAATGTAAAAATAACAGCTACGTGTAGTGATATAGTTATGACTAAAGAGAATTTTATGTAGCAGCTACAGATATGTTAAAGATCATAGCTCTTTAACATTTTCTGTAGCTGCTACATAAAATGCTCTTTAGTCATAACTATATCTACTAATATCTGAAGTAGAAGCAGTAGAATCGAACAACCAATCAAAAAAACAAGCAAAGTAATTGATGTCACAAAGACTTGCATTTTTAGTTACTAGTGAAAAACTGTCAGATTTTGACAATTACTATAAATCTCATCAATATTACAAAATTTTTTTTCTGACTTTTGTCATTTTAGAAAGTTGACACGGTCATAGGAAATATACAAAACCAGCGGATTGAGCAGATTTATGTTGGAGCTGAGAGGATAGGTACTGGGCCCATCACTAAAGGATTTGTGGGCTGTGTGGAGGTAAGGCTGACCTGTACACATTTCTGCTGTATTTATCCTGCAATAAGCCCAGGGAGCCAATATATAATCTCTGACTGAAAGTAGGAGGGCATTGACAATGAAAACGTTTCTATTGGTATTTCTTCCTCAATGTGACGTAATTTGTTGGGCTTATTACCAATATCATTAACTGTGAATATATACTCCAAAACATCCAACAGATCGATGTGTTTACATTATTTTCATGATTGATAAACATGCCCCCAAATCATATTTTAGGTCAACCACAGGGCCAAAGGGTGAGATGCCATAATATATATTTCTCCATTTGTGTAAAATAATACTTGATGTGATTGGCTACATGCATTATATCATTGTTTGACCTCTATTTTCATTCAAGGACATGCGAGTAGGGAACACTCCTAGTTCTATCCTGATTCGACCCCAGAGTAACAACGTAGCGGAAGGTTGCACTATGGACAATCCATGTGATAATAACCCGTGTCATGCTGGCGCCACCTGTATTGATCAATGGGCAGACTACTCTTGCATCTGTCCACCGGGTATGTAAATTGCGACTTAATAAAAACAGAACCGCCAGTCTAGGAACCAAAACTGGGTCAGTTAATACGGACCAATACAACTACCTTTAAGCTAGCTCACCTTCACCTTAGTAGCCTTGACTCACCTTAGTAGCCTTGACCCACCTTAGTAGCCTTGACCCACCTTAGTAGCCTTGACCCACCTTAGTAGCCTTGACTCACCTTAGTAGCCTTGACCCACCTTAGTAGCCTTGACTCACCTTAGTAGCCTTGACCTACCTTAGTAGCCTTGACCTACCTTAGTAGCCTTGACCCACCTTAGTAGCCTTGACCCACCTTAGTAGCCTTGACCCACCTTAAGCTTAGTAGCCTTGACCTACCTTAGTAGCCTTGACCCACCTTAGTAGCCTTGACTCACCTTAGTAGCCTTGACCTACCTTAGTAGCCTTGACCTACCTTAGTAGCCTTGACCCACCTTAGTAGCCTTGACCCACCTTAGTAGCCTTGACTCACCTTAGTAGCCTTGACCTACCTTTGTAGCTTTGACCTACCTTAGTAGCCTTGACCTACCTTAGTAGCCTTGACTCACCTTAGTAGCCTTGACCTACCTTAGTAGCCTTGACCTACCTTAGTAGCCTTGACCCACCTTAGTAGCCTTGACTCACCTTAGTAGCCTTGACTAGTGGGGATTTCCCTTTTGTCAAGCAATAGGGTCTGCGGCTAGGAAAGGACTTATATAGGCCATCCCTTATATAGACTTATCCCTTTGCATCTTTATGCAATAAATATGAACTACATTCAAGACATTTCTTAAATAATGCAAAAGGTATGAGCAAGGAATATTTCAACAAATTCGTATCTGTTACTGGATATGTTTCTTGTTTGCAATTTATTCAAAATTAAATTCATTAAACATCTTCATGCAAGACAGGCTATTAAATTAAATATAACTATAAATCATCTTGCTTCAAATGAGAAGATTTTGATTATAATTGTTTGTACTTACTATGACAGGGACCCTGGGCCCTAACTGTGAAGACATCTGCCAGACATTCAACCCCTGTGAGAACTGGGGTAACTGTCGTGGCCCGGCCTTTGGTCAGAACATCAACTACACCTGCGACTGTGGACTGAAGACCAATGGTGACCACTGTGAGATTGTTGCCGAGCAACCATGTCCAGCCTCGTGGTACGGACACCCCATCTGTGGTCCATGTAACTGCTCTAGGAAGCTGGGCTTCAACCCAGCCTGCAACAAGACCACTGGAGAGTGCCACTGCAAGGTAGGTAACCCCGCAGAGAAACCTTCACGGCACTGAGTAATGTTATTAGTAGAAGTGATATCTTGTGTAATCTGTCGTCCATAAATTCGGTTTCCATGCTATAACTGCGGACATAAACATCTATGGATTCAGAGATTGTTTAATGAATATGAAATCATCTTCGCAGGAATTTTATGAACTTAAGAGAAAGGTAGACATGATAATATATATAGAGTCATGCACAGAAAGCTGCCTTGTAGCTGCAAACTTCCAGTATACAATAAAACATGTTTATAGTAAAATAAAGTGGATAGAAGTTATTGTATTATTGTGATTAAGAAATGTTAAAACCTGCCCTACCTTGACTCATCATGTCTGTGTATTGTTTTGAAGGAGAACCATTACCGCCCGGCAGGCTCGGATTCGTGTAAGAGTTGCGACTGTTACAGATACGGGTCTAAGAACCAGTCGTGTCATCCCGTCACTGGTCAGTGTTTCTGTATAGACACTGTGATTGGTCGTCGCTGTGACCAGTGTGATAGCCAGTTTGCCGAGGTCAACCTGCAGAGAGTCGGATGTACAGGTACATTCACAACTACATGAATTACAATGATCTTGTGGTGATATGGTGACAGGATTTAGTTTTTGGTGTTCATTTATTTTCAGAAGTACTTATGTTACATATGTATGTCCTTGTACAAATTTTAAAAAAACCAAAAAAAAACCACACACACAATTAAAAAAATTCTTTGCTGTTATTATCCGTCCTAATGATATTTTGTGAAATATGGAACTTCTGTAAAGATTCATCAAACACATTTTGCAAAGTTTAAAGGTGAATGTTTTTTAACGTATTTATTAGACTAAAAAGTCCATTTTATATATTGATAACTAGAAAGAGTAAATGTAAGGAAAGAAAACAAGTGCAAGGATTGAAGGAATTGTTGTAAATTGATTTGTTTGTTGTATGTAATACATTAATGATTTGTTTGTTGTATGTAATACATTAATGATTTGTTTGTTGTAAGTAATACATTAATGATTTGTTTGTTGTATGTAATACATTAATGATTTGTTTGTTGTATGTAATACATTAATGATTTGTTTGTTGTAAGTAATACATTAATGATTTGTTTCAGTGAACTACTACATGTGTCCACGTAGCCATGCTGAAGGTGTGTGGTGGAATGGGGTGCTGTTTGGGAACCGCACAGTACAAGATTGTCCTGATGGTGCTATGGGTAAGATTTCACAAACTCAGCTCGTTTTGATGATGATAATCAAAGTCAAAATTCAGAATACAGCCCAATGATCAGTAGATTTATAGTAATTTTATGGTTACTGTAGTTGTTCCTGTTTTCAGTCGACCTGTCAATCTATTAGACTTACATAAACTCATTCACCCCTGAAGACACATTTGAACTCTTTCTATTCAAAGGTTGGAATAGTTCATTAAGAAATGTTAGGGGTGAATGAGTTCAGGTTTATTTCTCCTAAACTTTATCAATAGTTTACTGATACATCTACAATGATATATGAGATGTAGGTTACTGTGATCTTTGCCCTATTTCCGCTTTATTGACCTTGGTAAAAAATCATGTTTAGCTCTGTTCTATCATTGAGGGTGACAAGAGAAAAATGACTCGATCAATCAATTTTTTGATGAATTTGGTTTATTAAGGCCAGAAGCTGAAACGTTTCTATCTGTATAGCATATTGTTAAGTATATTTGGTATTTACTTATTTCCAGGTGATGCCAAGAGGAATTGTACAAAGGACGGGAAATGGCTGTCCCCTGATCTGTTCAACTGCACCCACTCAGACTTTCTCTCCCTCCAGACACAGGTAAGCAGGGATTGCCACTGTATCGATCAAATAGAATAAAATCATTTTCTGTACAATAAGTCACTAAGTTACAAAAAGTTTACCTGTCAAAACTTTCATCTTTTGAGGGGGAAAACAAAGATTAATGCAGCATTTTAGCTTGCGTCATTGTCATGTTGTGATTTGGTATTTAAAACATGTTATAGGAGCAGTCCTGGTTTATCTAACCAACACTGGTGTGATTTGCTGACGGTGTGATTTGTTGCCGATGTAGTTCGTAAAATTACTGATAACCTGTATGTATTATTTCAGATAAACAAGATCGAGTCAGGTGAACTGAAGATCACCACCTTTGTAGCCAAAGAATTGATGAGGAAACTTCGGGACGCTGTGACAAAGGCCACACGGCTATTTGGAAATGAAATCAATATTACGTACCGCATCCTAAACCAGACTCTGGCTTACGAGGTCCAACAGACGGGCCTCAGTCTCACATCCGAGCAGGACAGCACTTACCTACAGGTAAGTACCTTACGAGGTCCAACAGGCAGGCCTGAGTCTCGCATCCGAGCAGGACAGTACATACCTGCAGTTAAAAGTTTACCTATAGTTGGGCTGTCGGGTGGTGCAGTGGATAGCGCACTTGCCTTTCAACTAGGCGGCTGAGGTCATCTTCCTATTCATGTGGGTTTTCCCCAGGTACTCCAGTTTCCTCCAACAATAAGACTCCGGCACTAACATTTGGGCCAACGAGTAATTCATAAAATAATTGTTGTAGAATAAAGTTTATAATTGCCGCTAGAATACATTTCTGATTGTGTGAACATCTGTAAAGTATTGACTACATAACAAAGTTGTCAGATTTTGGATTTAAAACTTTAAAAGTCTTAATAGTCTGAAGTTTACCATAAATGTATTTCAGATGTATTTTTTGTGTGTACAGTAGAAAACAAAAATCAAAGAATTTGTTGTATCCCACAGAGCATGCTTGATATCCTGAGTACAGTCATGGAATCCCGCTACAACAATGACTGGCTGGTCATCAACAAAAACTCGGGAGGCATTGCCGAGTTACAATGGAAACTGGAGAAATACTTGGCTATTTTGTCAGAGAACTTGGCCACTCTACAGAGCAAACCATACAGTGTGGTGTCAGAAAATATCGGTAAGTACAGTGTAACTTACTGACTCCCGTTATTATGATTTAATTATGTAGTTAAACCGTAGGTCAGTGTTTTTTCTGCAGGTACTCCGGCTTTCCTCCATCTCCAAAACTTAGCACATCATTAATTGACCCTAGCTGTTAATAAAACGTAAAACAAAATAAACCTAAATAAACAACACTTAATTATGTAGTTAAATTCATCAAGTTTCATAGGTTTTAATTTTGTTTTGTGGTTGGCTTTTTTTTCTCCCTGGCAACATACAAGAAACACAGATGGAACATTTGCAATCGATTCTTAATCAAATTTTAATACTTTGAAAGGAGTTTAAATGCCCTCATCAACTGACTTTTGTGTTTAACAGTTCTGGTGATGGACAACTTGTCTGCAGAGAATTTCTCTGGTCAGAGGATCCCCAAGTTTAACAACATTGTGAAGAAGGATACCTTTGATGACGACACCTACATCATGCTGTCCAAGTCAGTTGTTTCTACTCCCCTCCCCACAGGTAAGTCTACTCCCCTCCCCACAGGTAAGCCCTCACCTGTGATGGATTGATCTAAGATCTCTTATCAACATGTGATTGAACACAAAATTTCAAAAAATGAAGGGAAAATTTGTCATTCTTCCTACTGAAACGTGTTAAGAATCCATGACTTTCCCTGAACCTGATTTGTGATCATTATTCCAATCCCAGAGACAGTGGAGTGTATTTGACTGACTTTAACCTGGCGTGCCTCAGGTGAACAAATCATCGAATCACCTGTCGATTATTTTGATACTTCCAGAGTAACAAAGTTTACCTTCTGTTTACGCTGACCATTACAGACACCAACTTTTCTGTTACAGATCCGTCTGCACCAGTGTTTGAGGCTATTTCCTCATCCACAGCATATGTAGGCTATATCATGTACAAAAACCTCGGCGACATCTTACCAAAGAGATTTGATTCAAATGTCAGGTAAGTAACCTTACTTTTTTGTATCCAGTTTTAAACATTTTATCAATATTCATTATATTTCAATGAATCTAAGAATTGGAAATTATATTTTATGGGAACAGAAAAACATTGAAAAGTGATGAGAGGGAAAATACTGGAGAAAAGCTTTGTTATATCATGCAAGTGACATATATACAGTACCTTTTATAGATTAAAAAGGAAATTTGTTTCATTAAATCATGTAGTTATAAAACATACCGTTATGCTTCCCACTGATGGTGAAAACCCCTTGACATTTTGACTGGTTGCTAGACAACAGTTAAATTTTTTCAACAATTGTGTTATATTTATTTTGTTTGTAGACAAATTGAGGAGCGGCCGCTTGATGTTAATGCCCCGGTCATCACGCTTCTGGTGAGGGACCAGGGGGAGCTTGTGACCGGGGCGCTGGCCGAGCCTGTCAAAATGGTGTTCAAACAAGATATGACAGTCAACCGGTCAAGTCCGCAGTGTGTCTACTGGAAACACAGCCCAAACTCGTAAGTACCCTGGTCCATTTTCATCTTACTTTGGCGTTTTATAATGACATTGCTACATGTCTCCTATGTTACCTTGTTTGACCTTGTCAGGTACGTCGGTGAGTGGTCCACCAGCGGCTGTGAGATTACTGACCGGTACGAGAGGGAAGTCCTGGAAGGGAGTGATCCGGCTGTACTGCAGTTATTTATAGAATGTTCATGTGATCACATGACCTCCTTCGGTGTCCTCATGGATGTTGCAGACTCAGAGGTATTTTATTCATTTAGCAAACCTTTCTATGTGGAAGGAAAAATAACGTGTAGACCAGTTAAAAGGAAATTTCAGAAATTCTTTTAATTTTACTGCTGTAAACGTACTTATTTAAGTGTTGGCGCATAACCAAATTGAAACAAATATGCACAATGATAAATTAGCGCATGCACAACGTTCGCTGTAGAATGCGATATACTGAAATTGTAAGTAGTGCAATTATAATTAAGGGAAGTTAATTCTGTGCGAAAATTGCTTAAGTAAGATCCTCGCTAAACATGTGCTTTTACAGTATTTTCAGTTTTCTTCGAACATGTCATCAGTTTGTTCTCGCATTTAAGAGGAAGTGGTACATGCTTTTTATTTACACAATCAAAGCATCATAAAGATGTTCTGATGTACTCTTGACTTTTATCTTGTTCGTAATTCGACCTTACAGTACGTTGCCAAGGGAGCCATTTCGCTGGAAGTTATCAGCTTCATCGCCATAGGTATAACACTGATCTGCCTGTTTGTGGCCTTCTTCATCTTCATGTGCTTCAAACACCTCCAGAGTAACGCCAACAGTATCCTCATCAACCTCGTGTTCACCATCTTCATATCGGACCTGGCCTTCATCTGCGGCGTGTACAGGACTGAGCCAGAGGTAAGTGGACAGTCCCGTAATACCACAGCTTATATAGGATGTTTTGGTATACTGTAAAGTTGCTTCTACTCGTGGCGGATTTAATTTTGCTATATTTGCGGTCAGATACATTTCCGCAAAATTAGATACCCGTGACCATGTATCATCATGTAAAGACTGATTTCCGTGAGAGAACAAATAAACCCATACATTAATATGTTCTTGGCTAACTTGCAGCTGTTCTGTCGGTTGGTGTCGATATCGCTACACTACTTTTACCTGGCGTCATTCTCCTGGCTATTTGTCGAGATGTTGCACCTATACCGCCGCCTCACCGAGATACGGGACATCAACTATGGCTCAATGAAGTTCTACTATCTCATTGGATATGGTGAATATTAGATACAATCCAATATTTTGTACTTAATGAAAAGCAAAATTGCATATTTTTAGTGGGAAATTAAATCTGGTTCAAGACAGCCAATGGAAACTTTATACTCAGCATGTTAAAATTATTGGTATGTCGTTTCAATCTACAATTGTCGATGCACTATTAGCACTTTTCAGATTCTAACGTTTAAGTCTTTTTCAAGTTCCAACTCTGAGTGCTATTTATATTCAGATCAACAAATATGTAGACTTTTCTTACCTTTAGTTATATACTGACAACAGGATGATAAATAATACCATTGTATATGTGGTTATTCTGTAAAAATTGTAATACATAATCTGACATGTTTTAATTACAGTTATACCTGGTATCATAGTGGGGCTGTCAGTCGGGCTGTACACAGATGGGTACGGCGGATCACAATTGTAAGTGTTTATGTTTTCATATTAATACCTCTATAAGGAAAAACTTACTAAGCACTATATAAGCAGGAAATGTATAAGAAATGATTTTAAAATAACATGCTTTTATTTTAAAATTGTGTGATTTAAGTACCAACTAGTGAAAATTAACAAGGAAACCCTTGATTTTACCTCGACAGCTTACTGAGATTATAACTAAATAGATGAGGCTTTAAATAGAAAAGTGTTCCGAGGTTCCCACAGAATTGGTGATTGATTGATATAAAAAAAAAAAAAAAGAATATTGTGGGACATGTTGACTTAACCGTGTTGGTTTATAATTTTTCAGTTGCTGGCTTGACATGGCCCAACCATTCATTTGGAGCTTCGCTGGGCCTGTCGTATTCGGAGTACTGGTAAGTGTAGTATTGGCACTACAGACATGAAGTAAAGGGGCCATACTTTCACATAAACGTTATTTAGTAATTCTGTAAAACCAAATTTCATTGCATTTAAGCAATAGTTCCTAAAACATGAAATGCTTGACCACTTTCAATTTTGATAATAGCTTTAAAGCTTTTCTTCAAAAGTGAAAATTTAACACAGAAATATTGGAAAAGTAACTCTAACAATGGGAAGATGATTTTGAAAGAGTCAAGTGTGCAGATTTAAGTCAGATTGGGCCGTGACAGCATGGAGTACAATGACGATGAAGTTCTGAAATCCTGATTGCCTTCTGTATAGACTCATGGAGATACTTCATTGTGTCTTTTATGTCGGAAATGTTATGATCCACACCTTTATTTATTTATTTTTAAGGTAATCATCCTCACATTTATACTAGCCCTGAAGGCAAGTTTTAGAGAGAAAATCCATGTCAACGACATTGTCGGATTCAGGTGAGTAATTAAAGTTGGATTATATGATATTTGAAAGCCGATGTAATGTTTTTCATTGGAAGAAGTAGACTCCTGAGAATCATTTCAAGAGTTTCATATTATAGTCTAACATAAATTATGTTTGACTCGACCATGTACCGGTAAATGAAACTTCAAGTTATGAATATAAATAAAGCAAGTGGATTTAAATCTCCTTTAAGTTCCAAACGTTATAATGTACACTTAACTATATAAAGCAGAATAGACGAAGCTTCATGGAATCTTAACTTTCAGAAAATGAAAACATCTGAATTCAATATCATCTCTAAAACTAACTTGCCTGTATTTGATTTCCAGGGCCCGTATATTCTGTGGTCTGGCCATCCTCCTGTTGCTAGGCATCACCTGGATACTGGGACTTGTCTCCGTTAACTACAACATGGCGCCACTCCACTACGCCTACGCCATCTTCTCGCTGGCTGAGGGTGGCTTCATTTTCGTGGCATATATTGTGGGCGATAAAAAGGTAGGGAAAATGGGATGCCAAATTCAAGGATTGGAGGGTCTTAATTGTGCAGTATCATTTTACATATAGTATCTTGGATACCCTGAAGAGGCATGACTGTATGAAATTTAGTCTGAAAATATTAAAATCTTAGACTTGCAAGGAATTAACTTTTAAATGATATCATGTGCATACTACTACCACATTTATTGCTAATTTGTAACAAATCATATTCATCATTGTTCCATAGTGAAGTTCTCTTTTGGGTTCTCTAGTGAAGCATTTTGTCCCCAGAGCATTTTCCTAACCATGTTTTACTATATTTCCACCTGGTGTGATTTGTCATATAGAATTGTTCTTGTAGAGTTATGTCCCCTGGGGTTTTGTAATGTATATTGCATCTTGTTCCCTTTGCATGAAGTCCCAGATAGCATGATGTGTACCTGATATAACATGACTTACTCTGCATTACGATTGCCTCGCTGAATCTCCCTACTGTGTATGAAGCATGTGCATTGTGTTGTTCAACAGGTGCGGCTTCAGCTGAAGAAGCAGTGGTACAAATGTCAGGGAAAGAAAATGGAAATGGCGGAGAACCTCGGTGGCACTCGAAGCTCGGTACTGTCCATGTTTACTATCACTAACACTCCCAGCCACCGTCACTTACAAATGTCTCGTGTGGTTAAAAGAAAATACGGGATGGGCCATGTGCTGATACAAATTGTTTGGATTGATCATAATAAATTCTGAGCATGTGAATGAAAGTCTGTCTGTCCAGGTGAAGAACAGACTTGGGCATAACACTGAAAACTAAAACTATCTTACACTTGCATGCTTGTAATTGGTGTAAATGAATATAATGTCATCAGGAGAACTTGAAAATTAATATACAATATTTAGAAGCTTGTGTTGAAGGGTCGAGTGATGGTTATGTTGAATACCTGTGATTTGTAAGAAATCTTTGCTGTAAACAGTTTTAGGGGTTGAAGAAATTCACAAATGTTTTTTTTGTTAACAGAGATCTGCTCTGGCCTATCGCACGGACAATTCTATGGACGGTTGTCTTAACCGGACGATGAATGTTGGGATTTCAACGACGTCCACGACGAGTCGGTCGACCAGTAAGAGTTCGGGAGGTCTGTACAAGGGTGAGGACTACCTACGTAGTACCAGTACCTCCACCTCTGGCCATGTCCCCTCCGAAAGCTTGTATCCCCCTAACGCTGGGATCCCACCCTATGGATACGACCTCAAGGCTTATCATGAAAAAAGACCAAACGGCAGTAAGTCGTGTTGGTGTTTTGTCCTCTGTCTATCACTATTCAGATTGCATCTCCAGATTTTTATGAGGAACATGAAATTGTCCTCAAATATTGATAAGCCTTGCAGTTTATGCTATTGTAAAGTATTTGCATTTTGTGATTTAGATATCAATTTTGTTTGTACTAGGTTGCTATAAAAGTTAATCATATCTTGACTCTTTATTATTTAAGGCTCATTTGAATGTAGATAGAATGCATTCACAGAAATCAGACATGTAGTTTTAATTCGGACTAGATAGGCATCCCCTGCTTTTATCTAATTCCTTTACATCCGTTCTAGAGGCTTGGAAAGAAATGTCTCGGTTGCATTATCTCCCCTTATTGCTTGAATTCCTTCTTAATGTTCATTTCTTTTACTTATGACGAAATGTTGTTAAAAATGGTAATGTATTTGTGGAATAAATCAAATATATCAATGTGCTTCTGTTTGAACTCTGTATTTTGTATGACTCTGGGAGAATTTCCATTTTAATTGGCTGTGAAAGGGAAATTTTTAATAAAGTTGATAGGCTCTGAGAGGGAATTTCTAACTTTTGATTGTCTGTAAGAGGGAATGATAGACTGTAAGAGGAAATTTGTAACTATTTTGATTGGCTTTTTTGAGGTTATTCCTAAATATTTTGATTGGCTGCTGTAACTGTTTTGATTGGCTATTCCTAACAAGTTTACTCATTTTGTCCAGCTACTGACCACATGGACGGTCCAAACAAGCGGTCTGGGAACGACTCCGACTCGGACAGTGACGGGTCAGTGGGCCGTGCTAGCCTCAGTCTGGCGTCCAGTCACTCCTCAGATGATGAAGATGAAGTAGCCTTTACTTGGGAGAAAGAAATGCCTCTAAACCAGAAAGTTGGTGAGTCAACATCACCCACATAGGGATATGAACATTAAACAGATATTTTCTGGAATATATTAGGACACTGTTGTATATTTCAGACGATGTCCAGTATATAGAAGGCTCTGCAGGGTATTGTGTAGATTTCAGACATTGTTAATTATAAGCGAATAGATACTGATCGCCAAATGAAAGAAAACTGTTGAGGTGTATGATCACCAGGTAACAAAATATTTTCTTTCAACAGAGGAAGCCAAAGAACAAGCAAGAAAGAAAAAGAAAGAAATGGATGAGGCAGAAAAACAGAAAAACAATGCCAATACAAGTAAGATCTTGACGTAAAATATTTTCCTGATGGATATTCCACTTCTTTAGTTCAATAGTTCTATGTCAACTTCCTAGGTCACATGACTTCAAGTCACATAGTTTTAAATGTCAAAGAGGAAAAAGTCAGTGGCACCTCTTGTAAGTGTGTTGTTGTATTCTGCCCATACAACTCACTGTTGTAAGTTTTTTTTGTGCGCGGTCAGAGGTACAGGCCTCTTGGACCTCTTGTTAGAGTGTGTTGTCGTATTCTGTCCATAGCTGCTCACCGTTGTATGTTCTTCGTGTTTGATCTGTTCACAGTCAACCAGCCACCATTGTACAGCCAAATACAACCACCACAGAACCAGTACGGACACTGGCCGGGAGACCCCAACCTGTCAGGGTTCCAGTTCACCGAGTCTGAAGACTATCGCCAGTCGGACCAAGTGACCATGTCCAGTGTACCTCCGGACGTGACACTGCCGGCACAGGAACTACAAGGTAGTAAAAAGGCTGCCAATTATGTCAAGATGGGGATGATGCTCAGATAACCATCTTCATCTCCATTCTCATCCTCTCAATAACTGTATATTTATCATATATACTCTACCTTTCCTAAATCTTTAATTAATATTCAACATCATCTAGTTGTCATTTGTCATTTTGTCAAGAACCAACCCTCTGTAACTTTGACAATCAACTTAACACCTGTCTTTGGCTACCATAAAGGCAGTGATTTCAGTATTTGTACATAAAATTTCATGGTTTTGAACAAAATGCCTTTTTTCCTTGAAACGATTATCATAATTGCAGAGAAATTTGCTCTCTCACTGTACAAAGTTATACAGTATATATATAATCCTACCATTTGGTTGTGAAATAATTTATTATAGAAATATTGTGCATATAATGTTTTTTTGTAAATAAGTGTTTTTGTAAAGTCACTTTATATCAAACTGTACATAAAAAATGTATGTGTTTGTGAAGCTGAGAATTTACATTGATTTAGCAATGAAAACATTAACCGTATACAAAAATAATGATGCATATAAAGTGTACATATTTTTGGTTACATGACGTTGAATCAAACGTATCTCCACATTACCTTGTTGAACAGCCAGTGGTATTTGGTCAGTAGGCTAGTTTTCTCCTTGAAACATCACCTAATATTGTGAAGTGTATTCCAATTATGACTGCTGCCCAGGTAAAACCACATTGAAAAGTACGGTGAAACATTGAAATTAGTATTGAGGTTGGCTGAACATCATATTGAAACATATTGAAATGTTGGTTTTATCATCACTTTGTGGTGGTTTTGACATTTACTTTCTAGTCAATATTATGGTTGTTTTATAGATAATACCATCATGTTATAGGATATGTGATATAACATTCCATATCACTGCCAGTTTTGTCCTGTGTTTCATGTGAAGAGCACGCTATATATTGGAATTATACTCCTTATACACTGCATGTGTCAACATTAAATTAAAGTGCGCACGTGTCAAGCATTCATATGAAAGTTTTGGCTATCAACTATCTCAAAAAATTCTAAACAGATTTTCTCTTCCTATTTCCCTGCTTGCTGTTGGCATGTCTGTTGTTGGGTTTGAAGATGTCATTGGAGGGAATTTATTTATTTTCTTGCTGCTCATTTGTTTGCTTCCAGCTTAGTTTATGTAACATACAGTTTAACTTTGTGACAATTGTCAGTGTTTTGACCAAATCATAAATGTGCATTATAATATTCATGAGATATTTTGGAACCAAAAGCACATTTGTAAGCACTGTATTGAGACAAGGTTCAATTGTATTGTATGATGCAGAGTTTACTCCAGAAAAACCGTATTTGAAATTGAAGTCATCCCTTTCAATATAGATTGCTTCAAAGGTAAAACAAAAGTGGAAAAAAGTTATTTGAAAGTATTCTGGAATAATCTCTAAATCATGCATAATTTATTAAATGAATCACTATTATTTTCAGCTACACACATTTTGGGTAAATGTCTCTGAATACAATATAGAAAACATTTTTTTATCTTTTCGAATAAAAATTGGTCATGCAGTAAAAAGATGAAAATGTAAAAGAAATTGAACTGCTTTGAAATTGTAAAAAATCTATAAAAGAGCCTTGATTCACAGACATTTACATGTAGCTAGTGTAATGTTGGGGTTGACTCTTACCTCGTCAAAGCTAGTCGCAGACTGTTATTGCCTACTTTTCTGTTGTAACAGCTAGTCACAGGGATTATATTATGCCGCCTGTGCGGACAGACAGTCTGTTGAATGACTCGAGCAGTAGCAATACTCACGGACCGTTCCACCCCCCTCCAGACCCCCGCGTCAAAGTGCAGGTCCTTACGCATAACGGCAGTATATCCTCAGATTCAGAGTAAGTGCCCAGACACAAAAATTGTCTGTGACGGTAAAATTCCTGGACGTCAGATATTATACTCGGGCCAGATATGCTGTGCAAGTTTCATTTGTTTTGAATCAGGAATTGTAATGATAATAATTAAGGTCATTATCCAGATGACTGGTAAGCTGAAGGTCAAAGGGAAGGAGCCATATTTGCATTAAATCGTCCTCATTTTTACATTGAAAGATTATGAATCTTCGTGCTATATTTCACTGAAGCTTAACCTTTACATTTTCACCATATGTAAATGCGTTTTTGTTTTGCTTTAAATTTGATATTTTGTCTTGTTCGTTGTTGCACTTGTCACATTTTGTTTCACCGTTTTGGTGTATTTTGTTAGTACATTTGTTGCAAGTATTTTAAGTGTCACTGTTTGGGAGCATGTTTCTATTTTTTGACGGGGTTTAGGTGAGACGGTAATTTGATGTTGTGTGTCCTGTATTCTACACTTGTTGTACACTTCTATTATCATTTATGTACTACATCCTAATGACATAGATTTGAATGGTTAATGACAACACACTAAGTACAAACACATTACCATACATGGCCTTTAGCTGACATTCACAGAAACTTGATCAATCAAATTGAACACTGACAGTGAATAGTCAGTCACTGATACATAAGGATACTAGACAGTGTCTCACATTACTAGAAGTAACTCCATTTTGACCTGAAATTTATACTCTACAATAAATTAATGTATGTTAGGTTACTCTCTCATCGGGCCTAGGGTGGGGGGGACTATTGTTTTGCATTGTGTCCATCCATCCTTCCGCTAACTTGTCCGGGCTCTATCTCCTACACTACTCATCACTTGAACGTCATATGTCATATAGGTATCAAAACATTCTGACCTGCATTAATTAAAATTAAAAACTTGTCCAGGTTATATCTCCTACACTGCAAGTCACTTTAACCAAGCTGCAGCTGTTGTAGCTGGTACATGGTTTATCATGTATATCATTTACATATAGGGCAAGTAATGGGACATAAATATTGTGTACTTACAGGACACTCAAGTATATATATATATATATCATACAGGACACTCAAGTATATATAATATATCATACAGGACACTCAAGTGTCATACAGGACACACAATTGCTGTACATGTTTATATATTGTTGGTCAGTACATTGCACCTTGCATGTTGCATGAAACTTCCGTTGTACATCTGGTGTCTGTTTCCTCCCCTACAGGTGCAGCCATGAAACCTCCGTATGACAGTGCATGTCCGCATGATTGAAAATCACCAAAGTTACGTGATCTGTTGCCAAAGTAACTGACGAGGATTATACATTTACAGGCGTGGACTAATATGTGATCATCCAGTTACAAAATCTTGATCTCAAGCTGTTCCAAATTTGGCCGCTCATCTCATTTTTCATCGTCATCCCATTTTGTATCAATTATCGTGACCAACTCATCTTTATTATCATCTTCATCATAAATATCATTATTCCAGAAAGTCGTGCATAATCACTCAGATTAAAATATACAATGTATCTACAAATGAGGAGAAATGAAATCCTTATACATGTTTTATATATAAATGACTACATGTACGATTTATTATATAATGTTTTGGTTATATCTGTACACCTTTGTGTCACCTAACCTTAAAACCGTGTGAAACATGATATCTAGCTATAATGAAATATAGTGTGTGAAAGGATGTGACTGAATTTTCCCGTCTGTTTGGGAATTAAAATGTAGTAACGAGAGAGACCGGTGTTGAGGACTTCTTTGTGTGTTCTCAGTATTTAATATGTATTGTCCAGGGTTGTGCTAGTCCTGTATATATTTCATGAGGAATATCATTAATGACTAGACGAAATGAATATCTAGCAATTCCTTAACATCAGAAAATAATTAACCGATCTCTATAAATTTTAATGGCAATACTGATTTGTGTTTAATAGTAAGGAATTTTAAACAAGTTCGTTAATCCAATTTAAAAAAAAAAAGGCCAAAATGTGAAACAATAGCTTTGATTATTATAAATTGTTGATCATTTCATACCAAAGATTTGGGGTATATTACGACAGCAACATCATTCCATTTTCCATCTGTATTTTGTATCTGTTTTTGATACAAACCAGTGCCATTTGAATGCAGCAAGGGAATTTTTCGGTGCTTTAATTAATTCAGGTTTTGCAATAATCGCAATATAATTCAAGCATTGACCATGTACAGCCGTGACGGTTTGTAGCGAGACCAGTTTCATCTCGTGTCATGTCTTAAAGGTTAAAAATGTAGCGGCCATTATCTGATCAAATATCAATTAACATTATTCATCCATTTACTAGTTGTGTGACTTTATATAATTTTCTACACTTTTAGAAATCCACATTAGGACAATTATGCAAATTTGAACATCAGAAGTTTTTTGCGCTTACTTACTTTTATTTTGTGTCTGTTAAGTACTGTGGGATGTGCTTGATGTCTACCAGTATATATTTCACTCTGGTAAATATTAGTGTGGGTTATATTCAAATGAAGAAAAGAACTACTCATTTTAAATCATGATCAGTATTAATATATTTAATATAAACAAAAATATTATGACACAATAAATGTATACACATGAAGAGATCCAGTTTAAATCTTTGTCATATAATCTATAGAATTCCATTCAAATTTAACACACAGAATTATATTCTCCGTAGTAAGGACTTTGTGATTATCATTTATGCGATTTGTAAATCCGTCGGTACATTTTTTTTTTTTTACATTTTTGCACAATGTAATGAATTGCCTTTTAAATGCTTGTCTGTGATGAAGTGATGTATGAGAATTTTAATGCATTATATATATATGCTATATTTGTACATGTAGAACAAAAGGACTTTTCATTTTGTATGGAGATATGTTGTGCATGAGAAGTTGTCACACATCTTATACAGTATATCATGTAACCATATAAACCCATGTGAGAATGGTGTAATTTATTATTGTTTGACACCGTCAGGCGATCAAATATTGTATACACAAATGTACAGTTTTATAAATGTGCTCATTTGATGAGGGTCCTGTATTCATCCTATACAGGAGCATCTGTTTTTATAGAAAAATATGAAAAATTAAAAATTATTGAATTGTAAACTGTAGTTTTGTTATTTTTCTGATTTGGTTCAACACTGGATTAAATACAGTCCATTTGTAATCCTTCAAGCCTTCTTTTTGATCCAGATGTCCGGATGCCTGAAGCAGATATGCTTTACAATCGTCTATGACTACACTTTATCTCTATTCTGACCAGTATATTTACTTGTACACAAGACGACTGTCATGTATGAATGCTTCTCACCTAAGACATGATGTCCCACATTCCTTAAAGTCAATTCTAAACGAAGGTATGATGACTATTGACCTTGACATGCGCGTTTCTCTCAATCTCACCCTAGGGATAATGACCTAATTACCATTTGGTGGTTTAGTATTACCTACAAAATGCTGCGTAGTAAAGAGATGTAAAATTTCACCTACCCTTTATACCGCTGTGTAGACTAACACACAGAGGGTCAACCTGATTACTGTATAGTTGCCAATATTTGCAAGGTTCTTTTTTTTATTATACCACCAACAACGAAGTTAGAGGAGGGTGGGGGTATACTGGAATCAGGTTGTCCGTCTGTAGACACAATTTTGACCGGCTATGCATTCGCTCAGTTCTAGTTTAGCTTAATTTGCAATTGCACCAAGATTCGCAAAAAGTGAAGACTTCATGAAAATGTATACAATCATATTATGGCTATATAAGATAGGTTTCACCATTAATTTGTGATCTGCAAAATTTAAACCCCCCACAAAATTTAATGATTTCCAGACAGAAAATTAAAATTTTACACCACAAAACTTAGCAACTACATGGTACTATAGATGACTACTGAAAAAGTATTGGTGTATGCCAAATGTTTGAACAATCGAGACTTTTTCATCTTTGACCTTTTGGTCAAGGTCAAAAAGACCTCATGGCAGTGCACTTCAAATCGTCTTGTGCAAGATATAACTAACTGTTTATCACTTTAAGGATATTGAACTAAGATACGACTTCCCTGATCTCTTTGGTATATTAACTTGACCTTTAGGACTTGTATATTGCCCATTCTCTCCTAAATATAATTCATTTTAACCTATAGTGCAACTGCAGTGTAAAATCCATATTAGGTATGATGACCTTGAGAATGACAACTAGCAGTACCACCAATATCAGGTATGATGACCTTGAGAATGACAACTAGCAGTACCACCCATATAAGGTATGATGACCTGGAGACTGACAACTAGCAGTACTACCTATATCGGGTATTATGACCTTGAGAATGACAACTAGCAGTACCACCCATATCGGGTATGATGACCTGGAGAATGACAACTAGCAGTACCACCCATATAAGGTATGATGACCTGGAGACTGACAACTAGCAGTACTACCTATATCGGGTATTATGACCTTGAGAATGACAACTAGCAGTACCACCCATATCGGGTATGATGACCTGGAGAATGACAACTAGCAGTACCACCCATATCGGGTATGATGACCTGGAGAATGACAACTAGCAGTACAACCTCATATCAGGTATGATGACCTGGAGAATGACAACTAGCAGCACCACCCATAAAAGGTATACTGACCTGGAGAATGACAACTAGCAGTACCACCCATATCGGGTATGATGACCTGAAGAATGACAACTAGCAGTACCACCCATATAAGGTGTAATGACCTGGAGAATGACAACTAGCAGTACCACCCATATCGGGTATGATGACCTGGAGAATGACAACTAGCAGTACAACCTCATATCATGTATGATGACCTGGAGAATGACAACTAGCAGCACCACCCATAAAAGGTATACTGACCTGGAGAATGACAACTAGCAGTACCACCCATATCGGGTATGATGACCTGAAGAATGACAACTAGCAGTACCACCCATATAAGGTGTAATGACCTGGAGAATGACAACTAGCAGTACCACCCATATCGGGTATGATGACCTGGAGAATGACAACTAGCAGTACCACCCATATCAGGTGTAATGACCTGGAGAATGACAACTAGCAGTACCACCCATATCGGGTATTATGACCTGGAGAATGACAACTAGCAGTACCACCCATATCGGGTATGATGACCTGGAGAATGACAACTAGCAGTACCACCCATATAAGGTATGATGACCTGGAGACTGACAACTAGCAGTACTACCTATATCGGGTATTATGACCTTGAGAATGACAACTAGCAGTACCACCCATATCGGGTATGATGACCTGGAGAATGACAACTAGCAGTACCACCCATATCGGGTATGATGACCTGGAGAATGACAACTAGCAGTACAACCTCATATCAGGTATGATGACCTGGAGAATGACAACTAGCAGCACCACCCATAAAAGGTATACTGACCTGGAGAATGACAACTAGCAGTACCACCCATATCGGGTATGATGACCTGAAGAATGACAACTAGCAGTACCACCCATATAAGGTGTAATGACCTGGAGAATGACAACTAGCAGTACCACCCATATCGGGTATGATGACCTGGAGAATGACAACTAGCAGTACCACCCATATCAGGTGTAATGACCTGGAGAATGACAACTAGCAGTACCACCCATATCGGGTATTATGACCTGGAGAATGACAACTAGCAGTACCACCCATATCGGGTATGATGACCTGGAGAATGACAACTAGCAGTACCACCCATATAAGATATTATGACCTGGAGAATGACAACTAGCAGTACCACCCATATAAGATATAATGACCTGGAGAATGACAACTAGCAGTACCACCCATAAAAGTTATAATGATCTGGAGAATGACAACTAGCAGTACCACCCATAAAAGTTATAATGACCTGGAGAATGACAACTAGCAGTACCACCCATAAAAGTTATAATGACCTGGAGAAGGACAACTAGCAGTACCACCCATAAAAGTTATAATGACCTTGGGAATGACAACTAGCAGTACCACCCATAAAAGTTATAATGACCTGGAGAATGACAACTAGCAGTACCACCCATATCGGGTATGATGACCTGAAGAATGACAACTAGCAGTACCACCTATATAAGATATTATGACCTGGAGAATGACAACTAGCAGTACCACCCATATAAATTATACTGATCTGGAGAATGACAACTAGCAGTACCACCCATATAAGGTATAATGACCTGGAGAATGACAACTAGCAGTACCACCCATAAAAGTTATAATGACCTGGAGAATGACAACTAGCAGTACCACCCATAAAAGTTAGAATGACCTTGGGAATGACAACTAGCAGTACCACCCATAAAAGTCATAATGACCTGGAGAAGGACAACTAGCAGTACCACCCATATCAGGATAATGACCTTGATAATGACTATCGGCATTCCTACAATTCTAAATAAAACGTAATCAGCTTAAGTTCAGTTTTCAGTACCGCACAGGACTGTCAACTCACCTCTGGCTCAGTCATGTACACGCCGCAGATGAAGGCCAGGTCCGATATGAAGATGATGAACATGAGGTTGATGAGGATACTGTTGGCGTTACTCTGGAGGTGTTTGAAGCACATGAAGATGAAGAAGGTCACAAACAGGCAGATCAGTGTTATACCTATGGCGATGAAGCTGATAACCTCCAGCGAAATGGCTCCATTGGCAACGTACTGTAACGTGGAATTACGAACGAGATAAAAGACAAGAGTACACCAGAACATCATCAACATCTTTATGATGCTTTGATTGTTTAAATAAAAAGTATGTACAACTTTCTCTTAAATGCCAGGACAAAATGATGATATGTTCGCAGAAAGCTGAAAATACTTTAAAGCATATGTTTAACGAGATTCTTACTTAAGCAATTTTCGCGCTGAATAGGTTGCCCTTAATTATGATTGCTATACTTATAGTTCCAGTATATCGCATTCTACAGCAAACGTTGCACATGCACTAATTAATCATTGTGTGCATTTGTTGCAATTTGGTTATGCGCCAACACTTAAGTGCGCAAAAATAAGTACATTTACAGCAGTAAAATAAAAACAATTTTTTTTTGAATTGGTCGATATATTATTCTTCATCCCACAAAGAAAGGTTTGACAAATCAATAGATACCTCCGAGTCTGCAACATCCATGAGGATACCGAAGGAGGTCATGTGATCACATGAACATTCTATAAATAACTGCAGTACAGCAGGATCACTCCCCTCCAGGACTTCCCTCTCGTACCGGTCAGTAATCTCACAGCCGCTGGTGGACCACTCACCGACGTACCTGACAAGGTCAAACAAGGTCATTAGGAAAGCCAAAGTAGGAGACACAATGCAGACTATGGTACTAACGAGTTCGGGCCGTGTTTCCAGTAGACACAATGTAGACTAAGGTACTTACGAGTTTGGGCCGTGTTTCCAGTAGACACAATGCAGACTAAGGTACTAACGAGTTTGGGCTGTGTTTCCAGTAGACACACTGCGGACTAGGGTACTTACGAGTTTGGGCTGTGTTTCCAGTAGACACACTGCGGACTAAGGTACTTACGAGTGTGGGCTGTGTTTCCAGTAGACACAATGTAGACTAAGGTACTTACGAGTTTGGGCTGTGTTTCCAGTAGACACAATGTAGACTAAGGTACTTACGAGTTTGGGCTGTGTTTCCAGTAGACACAATGCAGACTAAGGTACTTACGAGTTTGGGCTGTGTTTCCAGTAGACACAATGTAGACTAAGGTACTTACGAGTTTGGGCCGTGTTTCCAGTAGACACACTGCGGACTAAGGTACTTACGAGTTCGGGCCGTGTTTCCAGTAGACACAATGTAGACTAAGTTACTTACGAGTTTGGACTGTGTTTCCAGTAGACACACTGCGGACTTGACCGGTTTACTGTCATACCCCGGTCACAAGCTCCCCCTGGTCCCTCACCAGAAGCGTGATGACCGGGGCATTAACATCAAGCGGCCGCTCCTTAATTTGTCTACAAACAAAATAAATACAACACAATTGTTGAAAAAAATTAACTGTTGTCTAGCAACCAGTCAAAAAGTTAAGGGGTTTTCACCATCAGCGAGAAGCATATGTTTTATAATTACATGATTTAATTAAACAAACTTCCTTTTTATTCTATAAAGGGTATATATGCTGTTGCATATCACTTGCATGATATAACACAGCCTTTCTCCAATATTTTCTTTCTCATCATATTTCAAACATTATTTTTCTCTCTGTTCCCATAAAAACAATAATTTCCAATTCTTAGATTCATTGAAATGTAATGAATAGGGATAAAATGTTTACAACTGGATACAAAAAAAGTTAGGTCACTTTCCGGACATTTGAATCGAATCTCTTTGGTAAGATGTCGCCGAGGTTTTTTTTACATGATATAGCCTACATACAGCTTTTTATTTTGCTATATATTCTTTGTATTTCCAACTGATTTCAATGATTTTTCCTGACTTCGTTTATTGATTGATTTTGATATTTTTTTTGTCATTTGGTACAAAAATATCCAAGGATTCCTCTCATAATATCTACTTAATTTTCCGTTGTGTATTTATGGAACTATACAGAATTATCTACACTGCTAATTTCCGTGTGACGCCATTTCTCTATATAACGCTACCAAAATGACGTCAAAATGGCGTCCCGAAAATTGGATGGTGTAAATAAATTATGATTTCTCTGGTCACACATAACGGAAAAGAGTGAAAATATTATGAATCGAAACAGGAAACAATCCTCTATAAGTACACAAATTTTCATTAAAATTGATCCAATAATAAAGTCGGGAAAATTTATTGAAAAAGTTGGAAATCCAAAGAATATATAGCAAAATTTAAAAAAAAAAAAAAGAAAGACTTTTGGTACGTCACTGTATACTGTGGATGACGAGATAGCCTCAAACACTGGTGCCGACGGATCTCTAACAGAAATGTTTGTGTTTGTAATGGTCAGCGTAAAGGACTCACACAACTAAATAATTTACGATATGTTATTACTTAGCTTTGGAGCTAATAACTGTAATATTTGAAGTTCAACACTTGTGACAACTGCTTAGATTCACAGATACATACATGACAAAGGGCATTTTATGAGGAGTTTACTGGCATTTTAGCTCGCTACAGGCGTCTGCTTCGGACAACCGCAAATTTACATGTCAAACCAGTGAAATGGGAAGGGAACACTCTCTGACTTTTGACCCCATATCAATCCGCCATCACATATCACAATCTACCAAAAGTATATATTTTTGTCAAGTTAAATATGTATAGAATTTATTCAATGCAGAATAGATCCAAAATTACCTATCTAAATCACTCACAATCCCTGTACTTAGCCGGAACAAATTTCCAGTAGGGACTACAATCGTATGAAACACTTCCTCATTGGCTCATTTAGTTGTGCCAGTCCTAAACAGAAGTTTAAATTTCCTGCACTATGACGTCACTTCCGGTTCACATAGCATGCAAAAGCGTGATGGCGGCCGCCATACAAGGCGTGTTTACCGGAGGAATCAACTACTCCAGCGTCTCTATTAAGACTTTACCACTATTAAGGTATGATTAAATGTTACAATAAGATAATATTACAGCTAAATATCGCCAAGATTGACGCTCGTGCGTATTATAAAGATAGATATGGCTCTTTCATTCCAACATTCTCATTTCACACGGTTCGCCATTGTTACCACAAAATAGTTCAAACAACATTCAACCGATACGTTGGGACTTGATTTGAGGTACGTTACAATACCACAGCTTATATAGGATGTTTTGGTATACTGTATAGTTGCTTTTATTCGTGGGGGATTTAATTTTGCTATATTTGCGGTCAGATACATTTCCGCAAAATTAGATATCCGTGACCATATATCATCATGTAAAGACTGATTTAATTTACATGAGAGAACAAATAAACCCATACATTGATATGTTCTTGGCTAATTTCATTAATTAGTAACCGCACGTAATAAGTTTTTACAAGTTCAATATATACCCGTGAATAAGTCCCATTAAGAAAAATATAAAATGTTCTCCCCGTGTGTTGCAGCTGTTCTGTCGGTTGGTGTCGATATCACTACACTACTTTTACCTGGCGTCATTTTCCTGGCTATTTGTCGAGATGTTGTACCTATACCGCCGCCTCACCGAGATACGGGACATCAACTATGGCTCAATGAAGTTCTACTATCTCATTGGATATGGTGAATATTAGATACAATCCAATATTTTGTACTTAATGAAAAGCAAAATTGCATATTTTTAGTCGGAAATTAAATCTGGTTCAAGACAGCCAATGGAAACTTTATACTCAGCATGTTAAAGTTATTGGTATGTCGTTTCAATCTACAATTGTCGATGCACTATTAGCACTTTTCAGATTCTAACGTTTAAGTCTTTTTCAAGTTCCAACTCTGAGTGCTATTTATATTCAGATCAACAAATATGTAGACTTTTCTTACCTTTAGTTATATACTGACAACAGTATGATAAATAATACCATTGTATGTATGGTTATTCTGTAAAAATTGTAATACATAATCTGACATGTTTTAATTACAGTTATACCTGGTATCATAGTGGGGCTGTCAGTCGGGCTGTACACAGATGGGTACGGCGGATCACAATTGTAAGTGTTTATGTTTTCATATTAATACCTCTATAAGGAAAAACTTACTAAGCACTATATAAGCAGGAAATGTATAAGATATGATTTTAAAATAACATGCTTTTATTTTAAAATTGTGTGATTTAAGTACCAACTAGGGAAAATTGACAAGGAAGCCCTTGATTTTACCTTGACAGCTTACTGAGATTATAACTAAATGGCTGAGGCTTTAAATAGAAAAGTGTTCTGAGGTTCCCCCAGAATTGGTGATTGCTTGATATAAAAAAAATTGTGGGAACATGTTGACCTAACCGTGTTGGTTTATTATTTTGCAGTTGCTGGCTTGACATGGCCCAACCATTCATTTGGAGCTTCGCTGGGCCTGTCGTATTCGGAGTACTGGTATGTGTAGTATTGACACTGCAGACGAAGTAAAGGGGACATACTCTCACATAAACATTATTTAGTAATTCTGTAAAACCAAATTTCATTGCATTTAAGCAATAGTTCCTAAAACATGAAATGCTTGACCACTTTCAATTTTGATAATAGCTTTAAAGCTTTTCTTCAAAAGTGAAAATTTAACACAGAAATATTGGAAAAGTAACTCTAACAATGGGAAGATGATTTTGAAAGAGTCAAGTGTGCAGATTTAAGTCAGATTGGGCCGTGACAGCATGGAGTACAATGACGATGAAGTTCTGAAATCCTGATTGCCTTCTGTATAGACTCATGGAGATACTTCATTGTGTCTTTTATGTCGGAAATGTTATGATCCACACCTTTATTTATTTATTTTTAAGGTAATCATCCTCACATTTATACTAGCCCTGAAGGCAAGTTTTAGAGAGAAAATCCACGTCAACGACATTGTCGGATTCAGGTGAGTAATTAAAGTTGGATTATATGATCTTTGAAAGCCGGTGTAATGTTTTTCATTGGAAGAAGTAGACTCCTGAGAATCATTTCAAGAGTTTCATATTATAGTCTAACATAAATTATGTTTGACTCGACCATGTACCGGTAAATGAAACTTCAAGTTATGAATATAAATCAAGCAAGTGGATTTAAATCTCCTTTAAGTTCCAAACGTTATAATGTACACTAAACTATATAAAGCAGAATAGACGAAGCTTCATGGAATCTTAACTTTCAGAAAATGAAAACATCTGAATTCAATATCATCTCTAAAACTAACTTGCCTGTATTTGATTTCCAGGGCCCGTATATTCTGTGGTCTGGCTATCCTCCTGTTGCTAGGCATCACCTGGATACTGGGACTTGTCTCCGTAAACTACAATATGGCGCCACTCCACTACGCCTACGCCATCTTCTCGCTGGCTGAGGGTGGCTTCATTTTCGTGGCCTATATTGTGGGCGATAAAAAGGTAGGGAAAATGGGATGCCAAATTCAAGGATTGGAGGGTCTTAATTGTGCAGTATCATATTACATATAGTATCTTGGATACCCTGAAGAGGCATGACTGTATGAAATTTAGTCTGAAAATATTAAAATCTTAGACTTGCAAGGAATTAACTTTTAAATGATATCATGTGCATACTACTACCACATTTATTTCTAATTTGTAACAAATCATATTCATCATTGTTCCATAGTGAAGTTCTCTTTTGGGTTCTCTAGTGAAGCATTTTGTCCCCAGAGCATTTTCCTAACCATGTTTTACTATATTTCCACCTGGTGTGATTTGTCATATAGAATTGTTCTTGTAGAGTTATGTCCCCTGGGGTTTTGTACTGTATATTGCATCTTGTTCCCTTTGCATGAAGTCCCAGATAGCATGATGTGTACCTGATATAACATGACTTACTCTGCATTACGATTGCCTCGCTGAATCTCCCTACTGTGTATGAAGCATGTGCATTGTGTTGTTCAACAGGTGCGGCTTCAGCTGAAGAAGCAGTGGTACAAATGTCAGGGAAAGAAAATGGAAATGGCGGAGACCCTCGGCGGCGCTCGAAGCTCGGTACTGTCCACGTTTACTGGCACTTACACCCACAGCCACCGTCACTTACAAATGTCTCGTGTGGTTAAAAGAAAATATGGGATGGGCGATGCGCTGATACAAATTGTTTGGATTGATCATAATAAATTCTGAGCATGTGAATGAAAGTCTGTCTGTCCAGGTGAAGAACAGACTTGGGTATAACACTGAAAACTAAAACTATCTTACACTTGCATGCTTTAAATTGGTGTAAATGAATACAATGTCATCAGGAGAACTTGAAAATTAATATACAATATTTAGAAGCTTGTGTTGAATGGTCGAGTGATGGTTATGTTGAATACCTGTGATTTGTAAAAAAAAACTTTGGTGTAAACAGTTTTAGGGATTGAAGAAATTAACAAAAGTTTTATTTGTTAACAGAGATCAGCTCTGGCCTATCGCACGGACAATTCTATGGACGGTTGTCTTAACCGGACAATGAATGTTGGGATTTCGACGACGTCCACGACAAGTCGGTCGACCAGTAAGAGTTCGGGAGGTCTGTACAAGGGTGAGGACTACCTACGTAGTACCAGTACCTCCACCTCTGGCCATGTCCCCTCCGAAAGCTTGTATCCCCCTAACGCTGGGATCCCACCCTATGGATACGACCTCAAGGCTTATCATGAAAAAAGACCAAACGGCAGTAAGTCGTGTTGGTGTTTTGTCCTCTGTCTATCACTATTCAGATTGCATCTCCAGATTTTTATGAGGAACATGAAATTGTCCTCAAATATTGATAAGCCTTGCAGTTTATGCTATTGTAAAGTATTTGCATTTTGTGATTTAGATATCAATTTTGTTTGTACTAGGTTGCTATAAAAGTTAATCATATCTTGACTCTTTATTATTTAAGGCTCATTTGAATGTAGATAGAATGCATTCACAGAAATCAGACATGTAGTTTTAATTCGGACTAGATAGGCATCCCCTGCTTTTATCTAATTCCTTTACATCCGTTCTAGAGGCTTGGAAAGAAATGTCTCGGTTGCATTATCTCCCCTTATTGCTTGAATTCCTTCTTAATGTTCATTTCTTTTACTTATGACGAAATGTTGTTAAAAATGGTAATGTATTTGTGGAATAAATCAAATATATCAATGTGCTTCTGTTTGAACTCTGTATTTTGTATGACTCTGGGAGAATTTCCATTTTAATTGGCTGTGAAAGGGAAATTTTTAATAAAGTTGATAGGCTCTGAGAGGGAATTTCTAACTTTTGATTGTCTGTAAGAGGGAATGATAGACTGTAAGAGGAAATTTGTAACTATTTTGATTGGCTTTTTTGAGGTTATTCCTAAATATTTTGATTGGCTGCTGTAACTGTTTTGATTGGCTATTCCTAACAAGTTTACTCATTTTGTCCAGCTACTGACCACATGGACGGTCCAAACAAGCGGTCTGGGAACGACTCCGACTCGGACAGTGACGGGTCAGTGGGCCGTGCTAGCCTCAGTCTGGCGTCCAGTCACTCCTCAGATGATGAAGATGAAGTAGCCTTTACTTGGGAGAAAGAAATGCCTCTAAACCAGAAAGTTGGTGAGTCAACATCACCCACATAGGGATATGAACATTAAACAGATATTTTCTGGAATATATTAGGACACTGTTGTATATTTCAGACGATGTCCAGTATATAGAAGGCTCTGCAGGGTATTGTGTAGATTTCAGACATTGTTAATTATAAGCGAATAGATACTGATCGCCAAATGAAAGAAAACTGTTGAGGTGTATGATCACCAGGTAACAAAATATTTTCTTTCAACAGAGGAAGCCAAAGAACAAGCAAGAAAGAAAAAGAAAGAAATGGATGAGGCAGAAAAACAGAAAAACAATGCCAATACAAGTAAGATCTTGACGTAAAATATTTTCCTGATGGATATTCCACTTCTTTAGTTCAATAGTTCTATGTCAACTTCCTAGGTCACATGACTTCAAGTCACATAGTTTTAAATGTCAAAGAGGAAAAAGTCAGTGGCACCTCTTGTAAGTGTGTTGTTGTATTCTGCCCATACAACTCACTGTTGTAAGTTTTTTTTGTGCGCGGTCAGAGGTACAGGCCTCTTGGACCTCTTGTTAGAGTGTGTTGTCGTATTCTGTCCATAGCTGCTCACCGTTGTATGTTCTTCGTGTTTGATCTGTTCACAGTCAACCAGCCACCATTGTACAGCCAAATACAACCACCACAGAACCAGTACGGACACTGGCCGGGAGACCCCAACCTGTCAGGGTTCCAGTTCACCGAGTCTGAAGACTATCGCCAGTCGGACCAAGTGACCATGTCCAGTGTACCTCCGGACGTGACACTGCCGGCACAGGAACTACAAGGTAGTAAAAAGGCTGCCAATTATGTCAAGATGGGGATGATGCTCAGATAACCATCTTCATCTCCATTCTCATCCTCTCAATAACTGTATATTTATCATATATACTCTACCTTTCCTAAATCTTTAATTAATATTCAACATCATCTAGTTGTCATTTGTCATTTTGTCAAGAACCAACCCTCTGTAACTTTGACAATCAACTTAACACCTGTCTTTGGCTACCATAAAGGCAGTGATTTCAGTATTTGTACATAAAATTTCATGGTTTTGAACAAAATGCCTTTTTTCCTTGAAACGATTATCATAATTGCAGAGAAATTTGCTCTCTCACTGTACAAAGTTATACAGTATATATATAATCCTACCATTTGGTTGTGAAATAATTTATTATAGAAATATTGTGCATATAATGTTTTT
Organism: Mimachlamys varia; assembly: GCA_947623455.1. Classification (NCBI taxonomy): domain Eukaryota; kingdom Metazoa; phylum Mollusca; class Bivalvia; order Pectinida; family Pectinidae; genus Mimachlamys; species Mimachlamys varia. The sequence goes on from OX392534.1 coordinate 21,645,364, forward strand.
TTGTAAATAAGTGTTTTTGTAAAGTCACTTTATATCAAACTGTACATAAAAAATGTATGTGTTTGTGAAGCTGAGAATTTACATTGATTTAGCAATGAAAACATTAACCGTATACAAAAATAATGATGCATATAAAGTGTACATATTTTTGGTTACATGACGTTGAATCAAACGTATCTCCACATTACCTTGTTGAACAGCCAGTGGTATTTGGTCAGTAGGCTAGTTTTCTCCTTGAAACATCACCTAATATTGTGAAGTGTATTCCAATTATGACTGCTGCCCAGGTAAAACCACATTGAAAAGTACGGTGAAACATTGAAATTAGTATTGAGGTTGGCTGAACATCATATTGAAACATATTGAAATGTTGGTTTTATCATCACTTTGTGGTGGTTTTGACATTTACTTTCTAGTCAATATTATGGTTGTTTTATAGATAATACCATCATGTTATAGGATATGTGATATAACATTCCATATCACTGCCAGTTTTGTCCTGTGTTTCATGTGAAGAGCACGCTATATATTGGAATTATACTCCTTATACACTGCATGTGTCAACATTAAATTAAAGTGCGCACGTGTCAAGCATTCATATGAAAGTTTTGGCTATCAACTATCTCAAAAAATTCTAAACAGATTTTCTCTTCCTATTTCCCTGCTTGCTGTTGGCATGTCTGTTGTTGGGTTTGAAGATGTCATTGGAGGGAATTTATTTATTTTCTTGCTGCTCATTTGTTTGCTTCCAGCTTAGTTTATGTAACATACAGTTTAACTTTGTGACAATTGTCAGTGTTTTGACCAAATCATAAATGTGCATTATAATATTCATGAGATATTTTGGAACCAAAAGCACATTTGTAAGCACTGTATTGAGACAAGGTTCAATTGTATTGTATGATGCAGAGTTTACTCCAGAAAAACCGTATTTGAAATTGAAGTCATCCCTTTCAATATAGATTGCTTCAAAGGTAAAACAAAAGTGGAAAAAAGTTATTTGAAAGTATTCTGGAATAATCTCTAAATCATGCATAATTTATTAAATGAATCACTATTATTTTCAGCTACACACATTTTGGGTAAATGTCTCTGAATACAATATAGAAAACATTTTTTTATCTTTTCGAATAAAAATTGGTCATGCAGTAAAAAGATGAAAATGTAAAAGAAATTGAACTGCTTTGAAATTGTAAAAAATCTATAAAAGAGCCTTGATTCACAGACATTTACATGTAGCTAGTGTAATGTTGGGGTTGACTCTTACCTCGTCAAAGCTAGTCGCAGACTGTTATTGCCTACTTTTCTGTTGTAACAGCTAGTCACAGGGATTATATTATGCCGCCTGTGCGGACAGACAGTCTGTTGAATGACTCGAGCAGTAGCAATACTCACGGACCGTTCCACCCCCCTCCAGACCCCCGCGTCAAAGTGCAGGTCCTTACGCATAACGGCAGTATATCCTCAGATTCAGAGTAAGTGCCCAGACACAAAAATTGTCTGTGACGGTAAAATTCCTGGACGTCAGATATTATACTCGGGCCAGATATGCTGTGCAAGTTTCATTTGTTTTGAATCAGGAATTGTAATGATAATAATTAAGGTCATTATCCAGATGACTGGTAAGCTGAAGGTCAAAGGGAAGGAGCCATATTTGCATTAAATCGTCCTCATTTTTACATTGAAAGATTATGAATCTTCGTGCTATATTTCACTGAAGCTTAACCTTTACATTTTCACCATATGTAAATGCGTTTTTGTTTTGCTTTAAATTTGATATTTTGTCTTGTTCGTTGTTGCACTTGTCACATTTTGTTTCACCGTTTTGGTGTATTTTGTTAGTACATTTGTTGCAAGTATTTTAAGTGTCACTGTTTGGGAGCATGTTTCTATTTTTTGACGGGGTTTAGGTGAGACGGTAATTTGATGTTGTGTGTCCTGTATTCTACACTTGTTGTACACTTCTATTATCATTTATGTACTACATCCTAATGACATAGATTTGAATGGTTAATGACAACACACTAAGTACAAACACATTACCATACATGGCCTTTAGCTGACATTCACAGAAACTTGATCAATCAAATTGAACACTGACAGTGAATAGTCAGTCACTGATACATAAGGATACTAGACAGTGTCTCACATTACTAGAAGTAACTCCATTTTGACCTGAAATTTATACTCTACAATAAATTAATGTATGTTAGGTTACTCTCTCATCGGGCCTAGGGTGGGGGGGACTATTGTTTTGCATTGTGTCCATCCATCCTTCCGCTAACTTGTCCGGGCTCTATCTCCTACACTACTCATCACTTGAACGTCATATGTCATATAGGTATCAAAACATTCTGACCTGCATTAATTAAAATTAAAAACTTGTCCAGGTTATATCTCCTACACTGCAAGTCACTTTAACCAAGCTGCAGCTGTTGTAGCTGGTACATGGTTTATCATGTATATCATTTACATATAGGGCAAGTAATGGGACATAAATATTGTGTACTTACAGGACACTCAAGTATATATATATATATATCATACAGGACACTCAAGTATATATAATATATCATACAGGACACTCAAGTGTCATACAGGACACACAATTGCTGTACATGTTTATATATTGTTGGTCAGTACATTGCACCTTGCATGTTGCATGAAACTTCCGTTGTACATCTGGTGTCTGTTTCCTCCCCTACAGGTGCAGCCATGAAACCTCCGTATGACAGTGCATGTCCGCATGATTGAAAATCACCAAAGTTACGTGATCTGTTGCCAAAGTAACTGACGAGGATTATACATTTACAGGCGTGGACTAATATGTGATCATCCAGTTACAAAATCTTGATCTCAAGCTGTTCCAAATTTGGCCGCTCATCTCATTTTTCATCGTCATCCCATTTTGTATCAATTATCGTGACCAACTCATCTTTATTATCATCTTCATCATAAATATCATTATTCCAGAAAGTCGTGCATAATCACTCAGATTAAAATATACAATGTATCTACAAATGAGGAGAAATGAAATCCTTATACATGTTTTATATATAAATGACTACATGTACGATTTATTATATAATGTTTTGGTTATATCTGTACACCTTTGTGTCACCTAACCTTAAAACCGTGTGAAACATGATATCTAGCTATAATGAAATATAGTGTGTGAAAGGATGTGACTGAATTTTCCCGTCTGTTTGGGAATTAAAATGTAGTAACGAGAGAGACCGGTGTTGAGGACTTCTTTGTGTGTTCTCAGTATTTAATATGTATTGTCCAGGGTTGTGCTAGTCCTGTATATATTTCATGAGGAATATCATTAATGACTAGACGAAATGAATATCTAGCAATTCCTTAACATCAGAAAATAATTAACCGATCTCTATAAATTTTAATGGCAATACTGATTTGTGTTTAATAGTAAGGAATTTTAAACAAGTTCGTTAATCCAATTTAAAAAAAAAAAGGCCAAAATGTGAAACAATAGCTTTGATTATTATAAATTGTTGATCATTTCATACCAAAGATTTGGGGTATATTACGACAGCAACATCATTCCATTTTCCATCTGTATTTTGTATCTGTTTTTGATACAAACCAGTGCCATTTGAATGCAGCAAGGGAATTTTTCGGTGCTTTAATTAATTCAGGTTTTGCAATAATCGCAATATAATTCAAGCATTGACCATGTACAGCCGTGACGGTTTGTAGCGAGACCAGTTTCATCTCGTGTCATGTCTTAAAGGTTAAAAATGTAGCGGCCATTATCTGATCAAATATCAATTAACATTATTCATCCATTTACTAGTTGTGTGACTTTATATAATTTTCTACACTTTTAGAAATCCACATTAGGACAATTATGCAAATTTGAACATCAGAAGTTTTTTGCGCTTACTTACTTTTATTTTGTGTCTGTTAAGTACTGTGGGATGTGCTTGATGTCTACCAGTATATATTTCACTCTGGTAAATATTAGTGTGGGTTATATTCAAATGAAGAAAAGAACTACTCATTTTAAATCATGATCAGTATTAATATATTTAATATAAACAAAAATATTATGACACAATAAATGTATACACATGAAGAGATCCAGTTTAAATCTTTGTCATATAATCTATAGAATTCCATTCAAATTTAACACACAGAATTATATTCTCCGTAGTAAGGACTTTGTGATTATCATTTATGCGATTTGTAAATCCGTCGGTACATTTTTTTTTTTTTACATTTTTGCACAATGTAATGAATTGCCTTTTAAATGCTTGTCTGTGATGAAGTGATGTATGAGAATTTTAATGCATTATATATATATGCTATATTTGTACATGTAGAACAAAAGGACTTTTCATTTTGTATGGAGATATGTTGTGCATGAGAAGTTGTCACACATCTTATACAGTATATCATGTAACCATATAAACCCATGTGAGAATGGTGTAATTTATTATTGTTTGACACCGTCAGGCGATCAAATATTGTATACACAAATGTACAGTTTTATAAATGTGCTCATTTGATGAGGGTCCTGTATTCATCCTATACAGGAGCATCTGTTTTTATAGAAAAATATGAAAAATTAAAAATTATTGAATTGTAAACTGTAGTTTTGTTATTTTTCTGATTTGGTTCAACACTGGATTAAATACAGTCCATTTGTAATCCTTCAAGCCTTCTTTTTGATCCAGATGTCCGGATGCCTGAAGCAGATATGCTTTACAATCGTCTATGACTACACTTTATCTCTATTCTGACCAGTATATTTACTTGTACACAAGACGACTGTCATGTATGAATGCTTCTCACCTAAGACATGATGTCCCACATTCCTTAAAGTCAATTCTAAACGAAGGTATGATGACTATTGACCTTGACATGCGCGTTTCTCTCAATCTCACCCTAGGGATAATGACCTAATTACCATTTGGTGGTTTAGTATTACCTACAAAATGCTGCGTAGTAAAGAGATGTAAAATTTCACCTACCCTTTATACCGCTGTGTAGACTAACACACAGAGGGTCAACCTGATTACTGTATAGTTGCCAATATTTGCAAGGTTCTTTTTTTTATTATACCACCAACAACGAAGTTAGAGGAGGGTGGGGGTATACTGGAATCAGGTTGTCCGTCTGTAGACACAATTTTGACCGGCTATGCATTCGCTCAGTTCTAGTTTAGCTTAATTTGCAATTGCACCAAGATTCGCAAAAAGTGAAGACTTCATGAAAATGTATACAATCATATTATGGCTATATAAGATAGGTTTCACCATTAATTTGTGATCTGCAAAATTTAAACCCCCCACAAAATTTAATGATTTCCAGACAGAAAATTAAAATTTTACACCACAAAACTTAGCAACTACATGGTACTATAGATGACTACTGAAAAAGTATTGGTGTATGCCAAATGTTTGAACAATCGAGACTTTTTCATCTTTGACCTTTTGGTCAAGGTCAAAAAGACCTCATGGCAGTGCACTTCAAATCGTCTTGTGCAAGATATAACTAACTGTTTATCACTTTAAGGATATTGAACTAAGATACGACTTCCCTGATCTCTTTGGTATATTAACTTGACCTTTAGGACTTGTATATTGCCCATTCTCTCCTAAATATAATTCATTTTAACCTATAGTGCAACTGCAGTGTAAAATCCATATTAGGTATGATGACCTTGAGAATGACAACTAGCAGTACCACCAATATCAGGTATGATGACCTTGAGAATGACAACTAGCAGTACCACCCATATAAGGTATGATGACCTGGAGACTGACAACTAGCAGTACTACCTATATCGGGTATTATGACCTTGAGAATGACAACTAGCAGTACCACCCATATCGGGTATGATGACCTGGAGAATGACAACTAGCAGTACCACCCATATAAGGTATGATGACCTGGAGACTGACAACTAGCAGTACTACCTATATCGGGTATTATGACCTTGAGAATGACAACTAGCAGTACCACCCATATCGGGTATGATGACCTGGAGAATGACAACTAGCAGTACCACCCATATCGGGTATGATGACCTGGAGAATGACAACTAGCAGTACAACCTCATATCAGGTATGATGACCTGGAGAATGACAACTAGCAGCACCACCCATAAAAGGTATACTGACCTGGAGAATGACAACTAGCAGTACCACCCATATCGGGTATGATGACCTGAAGAATGACAACTAGCAGTACCACCCATATAAGGTGTAATGACCTGGAGAATGACAACTAGCAGTACCACCCATATCGGGTATGATGACCTGGAGAATGACAACTAGCAGTACAACCTCATATCATGTATGATGACCTGGAGAATGACAACTAGCAGCACCACCCATAAAAGGTATACTGACCTGGAGAATGACAACTAGCAGTACCACCCATATCGGGTATGATGACCTGAAGAATGACAACTAGCAGTACCACCCATATAAGGTGTAATGACCTGGAGAATGACAACTAGCAGTACCACCCATATCGGGTATGATGACCTGGAGAATGACAACTAGCAGTACCACCCATATCAGGTGTAATGACCTGGAGAATGACAACTAGCAGTACCACCCATATCGGGTATTATGACCTGGAGAATGACAACTAGCAGTACCACCCATATCGGGTATGATGACCTGGAGAATGACAACTAGCAGTACCACCCATATAAGGTATGATGACCTGGAGACTGACAACTAGCAGTACTACCTATATCGGGTATTATGACCTTGAGAATGACAACTAGCAGTACCACCCATATCGGGTATGATGACCTGGAGAATGACAACTAGCAGTACCACCCATATCGGGTATGATGACCTGGAGAATGACAACTAGCAGTACAACCTCATATCAGGTATGATGACCTGGAGAATGACAACTAGCAGCACCACCCATAAAAGGTATACTGACCTGGAGAATGACAACTAGCAGTACCACCCATATCGGGTATGATGACCTGAAGAATGACAACTAGCAGTACCACCCATATAAGGTGTAATGACCTGGAGAATGACAACTAGCAGTACCACCCATATCGGGTATGATGACCTGGAGAATGACAACTAGCAGTACCACCCATATCAGGTGTAATGACCTGGAGAATGACAACTAGCAGTACCACCCATATCGGGTATTATGACCTGGAGAATGACAACTAGCAGTACCACCCATATCGGGTATGATGACCTGGAGAATGACAACTAGCAGTACCACCCATATAAGATATTATGACCTGGAGAATGACAACTAGCAGTACCACCCATATAAGATATAATGACCTGGAGAATGACAACTAGCAGTACCACCCATAAAAGTTATAATGATCTGGAGAATGACAACTAGCAGTACCACCCATAAAAGTTATAATGACCTGGAGAATGACAACTAGCAGTACCACCCATAAAAGTTATAATGACCTGGAGAAGGACAACTAGCAGTACCACCCATAAAAGTTATAATGACCTTGGGAATGACAACTAGCAGTACCACCCATAAAAGTTATAATGACCTGGAGAATGACAACTAGCAGTACCACCCATATCGGGTATGATGACCTGAAGAATGACAACTAGCAGTACCACCTATATAAGATATTATGACCTGGAGAATGACAACTAGCAGTACCACCCATATAAATTATACTGATCTGGAGAATGACAACTAGCAGTACCACCCATATAAGGTATAATGACCTGGAGAATGACAACTAGCAGTACCACCCATAAAAGTTATAATGACCTGGAGAATGACAACTAGCAGTACCACCCATAAAAGTTAGAATGACCTTGGGAATGACAACTAGCAGTACCACCCATAAAAGTCATAATGACCTGGAGAAGGACAACTAGCAGTACCACCCATATCAGGATAATGACCTTGATAATGACTATCGGCATTCCTACAATTCTAAATAAAACGTAATCAGCTTAAGTTCAGTTTTCAGTACCGCACAGGACTGTCAACTCACCTCTGGCTCAGTCATGTACACGCCGCAGATGAAGGCCAGGTCCGATATGAAGATGATGAACATGAGGTTGATGAGGATACTGTTGGCGTTACTCTGGAGGTGTTTGAAGCACATGAAGATGAAGAAGGTCACAAACAGGCAGATCAGTGTTATACCTATGGCGATGAAGCTGATAACCTCCAGCGAAATGGCTCCATTGGCAACGTACTGTAACGTGGAATTACGAACGAGATAAAAGACAAGAGTACACCAGAACATCATCAACATCTTTATGATGCTTTGATTGTTTAAATAAAAAGTATGTACAACTTTCTCTTAAATGCCAGGACAAAATGATGATATGTTCGCAGAAAGCTGAAAATACTTTAAAGCATATGTTTAACGAGATTCTTACTTAAGCAATTTTCGCGCTGAATAGGTTGCCCTTAATTATGATTGCTATACTTATAGTTCCAGTATATCGCATTCTACAGCAAACGTTGCACATGCACTAATTAATCATTGTGTGCATTTGTTGCAATTTGGTTATGCGCCAACACTTAAGTGCGCAAAAATAAGTACATTTACAGCAGTAAAATAAAAACAATTTTTTTTTGAATTGGTCGATATATTATTCTTCATCCCACAAAGAAAGGTTTGACAAATCAATAGATACCTCCGAGTCTGCAACATCCATGAGGATACCGAAGGAGGTCATGTGATCACATGAACATTCTATAAATAACTGCAGTACAGCAGGATCACTCCCCTCCAGGACTTCCCTCTCGTACCGGTCAGTAATCTCACAGCCGCTGGTGGACCACTCACCGACGTACCTGACAAGGTCAAACAAGGTCATTAGGAAAGCCAAAGTAGGAGACACAATGCAGACTATGGTACTAACGAGTTCGGGCCGTGTTTCCAGTAGACACAATGTAGACTAAGGTACTTACGAGTTTGGGCCGTGTTTCCAGTAGACACAATGCAGACTAAGGTACTAACGAGTTTGGGCTGTGTTTCCAGTAGACACACTGCGGACTAGGGTACTTACGAGTTTGGGCTGTGTTTCCAGTAGACACACTGCGGACTAAGGTACTTACGAGTGTGGGCTGTGTTTCCAGTAGACACAATGTAGACTAAGGTACTTACGAGTTTGGGCTGTGTTTCCAGTAGACACAATGTAGACTAAGGTACTTACGAGTTTGGGCTGTGTTTCCAGTAGACACAATGCAGACTAAGGTACTTACGAGTTTGGGCTGTGTTTCCAGTAGACACAATGTAGACTAAGGTACTTACGAGTTTGGGCCGTGTTTCCAGTAGACACACTGCGGACTAAGGTACTTACGAGTTCGGGCCGTGTTTCCAGTAGACACAATGTAGACTAAGTTACTTACGAGTTTGGACTGTGTTTCCAGTAGACACACTGCGGACTTGACCGGTTTACTGTCATACCCCGGTCACAAGCTCCCCCTGGTCCCTCACCAGAAGCGTGATGACCGGGGCATTAACATCAAGCGGCCGCTCCTTAATTTGTCTACAAACAAAATAAATACAACACAATTGTTGAAAAAAATTAACTGTTGTCTAGCAACCAGTCAAAAAGTTAAGGGGTTTTCACCATCAGCGAGAAGCATATGTTTTATAATTACATGATTTAATTAAACAAACTTCCTTTTTATTCTATAAAGGGTATATATGCTGTTGCATATCACTTGCATGATATAACACAGCCTTTCTCCAATATTTTCTTTCTCATCATATTTCAAACATTATTTTTCTCTCTGTTCCCATAAAAACAATAATTTCCAATTCTTAGATTCATTGAAATGTAATGAATAGGGATAAAATGTTTACAACTGGATACAAAAAAAGTTAGGTCACTTTCCGGACATTTGAATCGAATCTCTTTGGTAAGATGTCGCCGAGGTTTTTTTTACATGATATAGCCTACATACAGCTTTTTATTTTGCTATATATTCTTTGTATTTCCAACTGATTTCAATGATTTTTCCTGACTTCGTTTATTGATTGATTTTGATATTTTTTTTGTCATTTGGTACAAAAATATCCAAGGATTCCTCTCATAATATCTACTTAATTTTCCGTTGTGTATTTATGGAACTATACAGAATTATCTACACTGCTAATTTCCGTGTGACGCCATTTCTCTATATAACGCTACCAAAATGACGTCAAAATGGCGTCCCGAAAATTGGATGGTGTAAATAAATTATGATTTCTCTGGTCACACATAACGGAAAAGAGTGAAAATATTATGAATCGAAACAGGAAACAATCCTCTATAAGTACACAAATTTTCATTAAAATTGATCCAATAATAAAGTCGGGAAAATTTATTGAAAAAGTTGGAAATCCAAAGAATATATAGCAAAATTTAAAAAAAAAAAAAGAAAGACTTTTGGTACGTCACTGTATACTGTGGATGACGAGATAGCCTCAAACACTGGTGCCGACGGATCTCTAACAGAAATGTTTGTGTTTGTAATGGTCAGCGTAAAGGACTCACACAACTAAATAATTTACGATATGTTATTACTTAGCTTTGGAGCTAATAACTGTAATATTTGAAGTTCAACACTTGTGACAACTGCTTAGATTCACAGATACATACATGACAAAGGGCATTTTATGAGGAGTTTACTGGCATTTTAGCTCGCTACAGGCGTCTGCTTCGGACAACCGCAAATTTACATGTCAAACCAGTGAAATGGGAAGGGAACACTCTCTGACTTTTGACCCCATATCAATCCGCCATCACATATCACAATCTACCAAAAGTATATATTTTTGTCAAGTTAAATATGTATAGAATTTATTCAATGCAGAATAGATCCAAAATTACCTATCTAAATCACTCACAATCCCTGTACTTAGCCGGAACAAATTTCCAGTAGGGACTACAATCGTATGAAACACTTCCTCATTGGCTCATTTAGTTGTGCCAGTCCTAAACAGAAGTTTAAATTTCCTGCACTATGACGTCACTTCCGGTTCACATAGCATGCAAAAGCGTGATGGCGGCCGCCATACAAGGCGTGTTTACCGGAGGAATCAACTACTCCAGCGTCTCTATTAAGACTTTACCACTATTAAGGTATGATTAAATGTTACAATAAGATAATATTACAGCTAAATATCGCCAAGATTGACGCTCGTGCGTATTATAAAGATAGATATGGCTCTTTCATTCCAACATTCTCATTTCACACGGTTCGCCATTGTTACCACAAAATAGTTCAAACAACATTCAACCGATACGTTGGGACTTGATTTGAGGTACGTTACAATACCACAGCTTATATAGGATGTTTTGGTATACTGTATAGTTGCTTTTATTCGTGGGGGATTTAATTTTGCTATATTTGCGGTCAGATACATTTCCGCAAAATTAGATATCCGTGACCATATATCATCATGTAAAGACTGATTTAATTTACATGAGAGAACAAATAAACCCATACATTGATATGTTCTTGGCTAATTTCATTAATTAGTAACCGCACGTAATAAGTTTTTACAAGTTCAATATATACCCGTGAATAAGTCCCATTAAGAAAAATATAAAATGTTCTCCCCGTGTGTTGCAGCTGTTCTGTCGGTTGGTGTCGATATCACTACACTACTTTTACCTGGCGTCATTTTCCTGGCTATTTGTCGAGATGTTGTACCTATACCGCCGCCTCACCGAGATACGGGACATCAACTATGGCTCAATGAAGTTCTACTATCTCATTGGATATGGTGAATATTAGATACAATCCAATATTTTGTACTTAATGAAAAGCAAAATTGCATATTTTTAGTCGGAAATTAAATCTGGTTCAAGACAGCCAATGGAAACTTTATACTCAGCATGTTAAAGTTATTGGTATGTCGTTTCAATCTACAATTGTCGATGCACTATTAGCACTTTTCAGATTCTAACGTTTAAGTCTTTTTCAAGTTCCAACTCTGAGTGCTATTTATATTCAGATCAACAAATATGTAGACTTTTCTTACCTTTAGTTATATACTGACAACAGTATGATAAATAATACCATTGTATGTATGGTTATTCTGTAAAAATTGTAATACATAATCTGACATGTTTTAATTACAGTTATACCTGGTATCATAGTGGGGCTGTCAGTCGGGCTGTACACAGATGGGTACGGCGGATCACAATTGTAAGTGTTTATGTTTTCATATTAATACCTCTATAAGGAAAAACTTACTAAGCACTATATAAGCAGGAAATGTATAAGATATGATTTTAAAATAACATGCTTTTATTTTAAAATTGTGTGATTTAAGTACCAACTAGGGAAAATTGACAAGGAAGCCCTTGATTTTACCTTGACAGCTTACTGAGATTATAACTAAATGGCTGAGGCTTTAAATAGAAAAGTGTTCTGAGGTTCCCCCAGAATTGGTGATTGCTTGATATAAAAAAAATTGTGGGAACATGTTGACCTAACCGTGTTGGTTTATTATTTTGCAGTTGCTGGCTTGACATGGCCCAACCATTCATTTGGAGCTTCGCTGGGCCTGTCGTATTCGGAGTACTGGTATGTGTAGTATTGACACTGCAGACGAAGTAAAGGGGACATACTCTCACATAAACATTATTTAGTAATTCTGTAAAACCAAATTTCATTGCATTTAAGCAATAGTTCCTAAAACATGAAATGCTTGACCACTTTCAATTTTGATAATAGCTTTAAAGCTTTTCTTCAAAAGTGAAAATTTAACACAGAAATATTGGAAAAGTAACTCTAACAATGGGAAGATGATTTTGAAAGAGTCAAGTGTGCAGATTTAAGTCAGATTGGGCCGTGACAGCATGGAGTACAATGACGATGAAGTTCTGAAATCCTGATTGCCTTCTGTATAGACTCATGGAGATACTTCATTGTGTCTTTTATGTCGGAAATGTTATGATCCACACCTTTATTTATTTATTTTTAAGGTAATCATCCTCACATTTATACTAGCCCTGAAGGCAAGTTTTAGAGAGAAAATCCACGTCAACGACATTGTCGGATTCAGGTGAGTAATTAAAGTTGGATTATATGATCTTTGAAAGCCGGTGTAATGTTTTTCATTGGAAGAAGTAGACTCCTGAGAATCATTTCAAGAGTTTCATATTATAGTCTAACATAAATTATGTTTGACTCGACCATGTACCGGTAAATGAAACTTCAAGTTATGAATATAAATCAAGCAAGTGGATTTAAATCTCCTTTAAGTTCCAAACGTTATAATGTACACTAAACTATATAAAGCAGAATAGACGAAGCTTCATGGAATCTTAACTTTCAGAAAATGAAAACATCTGAATTCAATATCATCTCTAAAACTAACTTGCCTGTATTTGATTTCCAGGGCCCGTATATTCTGTGGTCTGGCTATCCTCCTGTTGCTAGGCATCACCTGGATACTGGGACTTGTCTCCGTAAACTACAATATGGCGCCACTCCACTACGCCTACGCCATCTTCTCGCTGGCTGAGGGTGGCTTCATTTTCGTGGCCTATATTGTGGGCGATAAAAAGGTAGGGAAAATGGGATGCCAAATTCAAGGATTGGAGGGTCTTAATTGTGCAGTATCATATTACATATAGTATCTTGGATACCCTGAAGAGGCATGACTGTATGAAATTTAGTCTGAAAATATTAAAATCTTAGACTTGCAAGGAATTAACTTTTAAATGATATCATGTGCATACTACTACCACATTTATTTCTAATTTGTAACAAATCATATTCATCATTGTTCCATAGTGAAGTTCTCTTTTGGGTTCTCTAGTGAAGCATTTTGTCCCCAGAGCATTTTCCTAACCATGTTTTACTATATTTCCACCTGGTGTGATTTGTCATATAGAATTGTTCTTGTAGAGTTATGTCCCCTGGGGTTTTGTACTGTATATTGCATCTTGTTCCCTTTGCATGAAGTCCCAGATAGCATGATGTGTACCTGATATAACATGACTTACTCTGCATTACGATTGCCTCGCTGAATCTCCCTACTGTGTATGAAGCATGTGCATTGTGTTGTTCAACAGGTGCGGCTTCAGCTGAAGAAGCAGTGGTACAAATGTCAGGGAAAGAAAATGGAAATGGCGGAGACCCTCGGCGGCGCTCGAAGCTCGGTACTGTCCACGTTTACTGGCACTTACACCCACAGCCACCGTCACTTACAAATGTCTCGTGTGGTTAAAAGAAAATATGGGATGGGCGATGCGCTGATACAAATTGTTTGGATTGATCATAATAAATTCTGAGCATGTGAATGAAAGTCTGTCTGTCCAGGTGAAGAACAGACTTGGGTATAACACTGAAAACTAAAACTATCTTACACTTGCATGCTTTAAATTGGTGTAAATGAATACAATGTCATCAGGAGAACTTGAAAATTAATATACAATATTTAGAAGCTTGTGTTGAATGGTCGAGTGATGGTTATGTTGAATACCTGTGATTTGTAAAAAAAAACTTTGGTGTAAACAGTTTTAGGGATTGAAGAAATTAACAAAAGTTTTATTTGTTAACAGAGATCAGCTCTGGCCTATCGCACGGACAATTCTATGGACGGTTGTCTTAACCGGACAATGAATGTTGGGATTTCGACGACGTCCACGACAAGTCGGTCGACCAGTAAGAGTTCGGGAGGTCTGTACAAGGGTGAGGACTACCTACGTAGTACCAGTACCTCCACCTCTGGCCATGTCCCCTCCGAAAGCTTGTATCCCCCTAACGCTGGGATCCCACCCTATGGATACGACCTCAAGGCTTATCATGAAAAAAGACCAAACGGCAGTAAGTCGTGTTGGTGTTTTGTCCTCTGTCTATCACTATTCAGATTGCATCTCCAGATTTTTATGAGGAACATGAAAGTGTGGTCAAATATTGATAAGCCTTGCAGTTTATGATATTGTAAAGTATTTACATTTTGTGATTTAGATATCAATTTTGTTTGTACTAGGTTGCTATAAGAGTTAATCATATCTTGACTCTTTATTATTTAAGGCTCATTTGAATGTAGATAGAATGCATTCACAGAAATCAGACATGTAGTTTTAATTCGGACTAGATAGGCATCCCCTGCTTTTATCTAATTCCTTTACATCCGTTCTAGAGGCTTGGAAAGAAATGTCTAGGTTGCATTATCTCCCCTTATTGCTTGAATTCCTTCTTAATGTTCATTTCTTTTACTTTTGACAAAATGTTGTTAAAAATGGTAATGTATTTGTGGAATAAATCAAATATATCAATGTGCTTCTGTTTGAACTCTGTATTTTGTATGACTCTGGGAGAATTTCCATTTTATTTCGCTGTAAAAGGGAAATTTTTAATAAAGTTGATAGGCTCTGAGAGGGAATTTCTAACTTTTGATTGTCTGTAAGAGGGAATTTGTAACTATTTTGATTGGCTATTAGAGGGAATTCCTAACTATTTTGATTGGCTGTCGTAACTATTTTGATTGGCTATTCCTAACAAGTTTAATCATTTTGTCCAGCTACTGACCACATGGACGGTCCAAACAAGCGGTCTGGGAACGACTCCGACTCGGACAGTGACGGGTCAGTGGGCCGTGCTAGCCTCAGTCTGGCGTCCAGTCACTCCTCAGATGACGAAGATGAAGTAGCCTTTACTTGGGAGAAAGAAATGCCTCTAAACCAGAAAGTTGGTGAGTCAACATCACCCACATAGGGATATGAACATTAAACAGATATTTTCTGGAATATATTAGGGCACTGTTGTATATAGAAGGCTCTGCAGGGTATTGTGTAGATTTTAGACATTGTTCATTATAAGCGAATAGATACTGATCGCCAAATGAAAGAAACTGTTGAGGTGTATGATCACCAGGTAACAAAATATTTTCTTTCAACAGAGGAAGCTAAAGAACAAGCAAGAAAGAAAAAGAAAGAAATGGATGAGGCAGAAAAACAGAAAAACAATGCCAATACAAGTAAGATCTTGACGTAAAATATTTTCCTGATGGATATTCCACTTCTTTAGTTCAATAGTTCTATGTCAACTTCCTAGGTCACATGACTTCAAGTCACATAGTTTTAAATGTCAAAGAGGAAAAAGTCAGTGGCACCTCTTGTAAGTGTGTTGTTGTATTCTGCCCATACAACTCACTGTTGTAAGTTTTTTTTGTGCGCGGCCAGAGGTACAGGCCCCTTGGACCTCTTGTTAGAGTGTGTTGTCGTAGTCTGTCCATAGCTACTCACCGTTGTATGTTCTTCGTGTTTGATCTGTTCACAGTCAACCAGCCACCATTGTACAGCCAAATACAACCACCACAGAACCAGTACGGACACTGGCCGGGAGACCCCAACCTGTCAGGGTTCCAGTTCACCGAGTCTGAAGACTATCGCCAGTCGGACCAAGTGACCATGTCCAGTGTACCTCCGGACGTGACACTGCCGGCACAGGAACTACAAGGTAGTAAAAAGGCTGCCAATTATGTCAAGATGGGGATGATGCTCAGATAACCATCTTCATCTCCATTCTCATCCTCTCAATAACTGTATATTTATCATATATACTCTACCTTTCCTAAATCTTTAATTAATATTCAACATCATCTAGTTGTCATTTGTCATTTTGTCAAGAACCAACCCTCTGTAACTTTGACAATCAACTTAACACCTGCCTTTGGCTACCATAAAGGCAGTGATTTCAGTATTTGTACATAAAATTTCATGGTTTTGAACAAAATGCCCTTTTTCCTTGAAACGATTATCATAATTGCAGAGAAATTTGCTCTCTCACTGTACAAAGTTATACAGTATATATATAATCCTACCATTTGGTTGTGAAATAATTTATTATAGAAATATTGTGCATATAATGTTTTTTTGTAAATAAGTGTTTTTGTAAAGTCACTTAATATCAAACTGTACATAAAAATGTATGTGTTTGTGAAGCTGAGAATTTACATTGATTTAGCAATGAAAACATTAACCGTATACAAAAATAATGATGTATATAGAATGTACATGTTTTTGGTTACATGACGTTGAATCAAACGTATCTCCACATTACCTTGTTGAACAGCCAGTGGTATTTGGTCAGTAGGCTAGTTTTCTCCTTGAAACATCACCTAATATTGTGAAGTGTATTCCAATTATGACTGCTGCCCAGGTAAAACCACATTGAAAAGTACGGTGAAACATTGAAATTAGTATTGAGGTTGGCTGAACATCATATTGAAACATATTGAAATGTTGGTTTTATCATCACTTTGTGGTGGTTTTGACATTTACTTTCTAGTCAATATTATGGTTGTTTTATAGATAATACCATCATGTTATAGGATATGTGATATAACATTCCATATCACTGCCAGTTTTGTCCTGTGTTTCATGTGAAGAGCACGCTATATATTGGAATTATACTCCTTATACACTGCATGTGTCAACATTAAATTAAAGTGCGCACGTGTCAAGCATTCATATGAAAGTTTTGGCTATCAACTATCTCAAAAAATTCTAAACAGATTTTCTCTTCCTATTTCCCTGCTTGCTGTTGGCATGTCTGTTGTTGGGTTTGAAGATGTCATTGGAGGGAATTTATTTATTTTCTTGCTGCTCATTTGTTTGCTTCCAGCTTAGTTTATGTAACATACAGTTTAACTTTGTGACAATTGTCAGTGTTTTGACCAAATCATAAATGTGCATTATAATATTCATGAGATATTTTGGAACCAAAAGCACATTTGTAAGCACTGTATTGAGACAAGGTTCAATTGTATTGTATGATGCAGAGTTTACTCCAGAAAAACCGTATTTGAAATTGAAGTCATCCCTTTCAATATAGATTGCTTCAAAGGTAAAACAAAAGTGGAAAAAAGTTATTTGAAAGTATTCTGGAATAATCTCTAAATCATGCATAATTTATTAAATGAATCACTATTATTTTCAGCTACACACATTTTGGGTAAATGTCTCTGAATACAATATAGAAAACATTTTTTTATCTTTTCGAATAAAAATTGGTCATGCAGTAAAAAGATGAAAATGTAAAAGAAATTGAACTGCTTTGAAATTGTAAGAAATCTATAAAAGAGCCTTGATTCACAGACATTTACATGTAGCTAGTGTAATGTTGGGGTTGACTCTTACCTCGTCAAAGCTAGTCGCAGACTGTTATTGCCTACTTTTCTGTTGTAACAGCTAGTCACAGGGATTATATAATGCCGCCTGTGCGGACAGACAGTCTGTTGAATGACTCGAGCAGTAGCAATACTCACGGACCGTTCCACCCCCCTCCAGACCCCCGCGTCAAAGTGCAGGTCCTTACGCATAACGGCAGTATATCCTCAGATTCAGAGTAAGTGCCCAGACACAAAAATCGTCTGTGACGGTAAAATTCCTGGACGTCAGATATTATACTCGGGCCAGATATGCTGTGCAAGTATCATTTGTTTTGAATCAGGAATTGTAATGATAATAATTAAGGTCATTATCCAGATGACTGGTAAGCTGAAGGTCAAAGGGAAGGAGCCATATTTGCATTAAATCGCCCTCATTTTTACATTGAAAGATTATGAATCTTCGTGCTATATTTCACTGAAGCTTAACCTTTACATTTTCACCATATGTAAATGCGTTTTGGTTTTGCTTTAAATTTGATATTTTGTCTTGTTCGTTGTTGCACTTGTCACATTTTGTTTCACCGTTTTGTTGTATTTTGTTAGTACATTTGTTGCAAGTATTTTAAGTGTCACTGTTTGGGAGCATGTTTCTATTTTTTGACGGGGTTTAGGTGAGACGGTAATTTGATGTTGTGTGTCCTGTATTCTACACTTGTTGTACACTTCTATTATCATTTATGTACTACATCCTAATCACATAGATTTGAATGGTTAATGACAACACACTAAGTACAAACACATTACCATACATGGCCTTTAGCTGACATTCACAGAAACTTGATCAATCAAATTGAACACTGACAGTGAATAGTCAGTCACTGGTACATAAGGATACTAGACAGTGTCTCACATTACTAGAAGTAACTCCATTTTGACCTGAAATTTATACTCTACAATAAATTAATGTATGTTAGGTTACTCTCTCATCGGGCCTAGGGTGGGGGGGACTATTGTTAGCTCACCTGGTCCAAAGGACCAAGGTGAGCTTATGCGATACCGTGGCGTCCGTCGTCGGTCGTCCGTCCGTCGTCCGTCGTCCGTCGTCTGTCGTCCGTCGTCTGTCGTCCGTCGTCCGTCGTCCGTCGTCCGTCCGTCAACAATTGACTTCTTCTTTATAACCACTGATCGGAATTTGACCAAATTTGGTCAGAAGCATCCCTATGGGGTGGGGACTCAAAATTGTACAAATGGTTGGGCTGACCCCCCAGGGGCCTGGGGGGCGGGGCCAAAAGGGGTCAATTTGGCTATTTGATATAAACGACTTCTTCTCTGAAACCGAGCAATGTATATTGCTCATATTTGGCTGGTAGTATTACTATGGGTTGGGGATTCAAAATTGTACAAATGGTGGGGCTGACCCCCCAGGGGCCTGGGGGGCGGGGCCAAAAGGGTAAGTTGGCTATATTGATATAAACGACTTCTTCTCTGAAACCCAGTAATATATATCGCTCATATTTGGCTGGTAGCATCACTATTGAGTGGGGATTCAAAATTGTACAAATGGTGGGGCTGACCCCCAAGGGGCCTGGGGGGCGGGGTCAAAAGGGGTCAATTTGGCTATATTGATATAAACGATTTCTTCTCTGAAACCCAGTAATGTATATCGCTTATATTTGCCTGGTAGCATTACCATGGGGTGTGGATTCAAAATTATATAAATGGTGGGGCTGATCCCCCAGGGGCCTGAGGGGCGGGGCCGAAAGGAGTCAATTTGGCTATAATGATAAAAATGACTTCTTCTCTGAAACCAAGCAATGGATATTATTCATATTTGCCTGGTATCATCACTATGGGATTAGGATTCAAAATTATATGATTATGATCACGGAGGGGCCTGAGGGGTGGGGCCAAAAGGGGCACATTAGACAATATTGGTATAAATGATCTCTTTCCTGAAACTAAGCAATGTATGACATCTATATTCTAGTGGTAGAATCCAAAGGTTGCTTGAATTCAAATTTATACAAATGTTTTGGTAACCTCGATCACAATCATGGATTTAGATATGACCCCAGGGTCTGCCACGCCCTTGCAACTTGACTCCTGACTCATAACTTTTAAACGGCTGAGATCCTCACCCCAAAACTATATATACAATTGCTGGGCATTAAGAGACAATCACAATTATGATTTTAAATTTGACTCCAGGGTCTGCCACGCCCTTGAAACTTGACTCCTGAGTCATAACTTTTAAATGGTTGAGATCCCCACCCCAAAACTACATATACAATTACTAGGAATTAAGAGATAATCACAATCATGGTTTTTGATTTGGCCCTGGGGTCTGCCACACCCTTTTAATTTGACCCCTGAGTCATAACTTTTAAACGGTTGAGATCCCCACCCCAAAACTATATATACAATTACTGGGCATTAAGAGATGATCACAATCATGGTTTTTGATTTGGCCCTGGGGTCTGCCACACCCTTTTAATTTGACCCCTGAGTCATAACTTTTAAACGGTTGAGATCCCCACCCCAAAACTATATATACAATTGCTGGGCATTATCAGATGATCACAATCATGGTTTATGTTTTGACCCAAGGGTTTGCCACGCCCTTGTAAATAGACTTCGGAGTCATAACTTTTAAACAGTTGAGATCCCCACCCCAAAACTATATATACAATTGCTCGGCATTAAGAGACAAAGGACCAGGGTGAGCTTATGCCATACCGTGGCGTCCGTCCGTCGTCCGTCCGTCAACAATTGACTTCTTCTTAATAACCACTTGTTGGAATTCAACCAAATTTGGTCAGAAGAATTCCTATTGGGTGGGGACTCAAAATTGTACAAATGGTTGGGCTGGCCCCCCAGGGGCCTGGGGGGCGGGGTCAAAAGGGGTCAATTTGGCTATATTGATAAAAAACATCTTCTTTTCTGAAACCGTACAATGTATATCACTCATATTTGGCTGGTAGCATCACTATGGGGTGGGGATTCAAAATTGTACAAATGGTGGGTCTGACCCCTAAGGGGCCTGGGGGGTGGGGCCAAGAGGTAAATTTGGCTATATTGATATAAACAACTTCTTTTCTGAAACTGAGCAATGTATATTGCTTATATTTGGCTGGTAGCATTACTATGGGGTGAGGATTCAAAATTGTACAAATGGTGGGTCTGACCCCCAAGGGGCCTGGGGGGTGGGGCCAAAAGTGGCCAATTTGGCTATATTGATAAAAAACATCTTCTTTTCTGAAACTGTACAATGTATATCACTCATATTTGGCTGGTAGCATCACTATGGGGTGGGGATTCAAAATTGTACAAATAGTGGGTCTGACCCCTAAGGGGCCTGGGGGGTGGGGCCAGAGGGTAAATTTGGCTATATTGATATAAACAACTTCTTTTCTGAAACTGAGCAATATATATTGCTTATATTTTGTTGGTAGCATTACTATGGTGTGGAGATTCAAAATTCTACAGATGGTGGGTCTAGCCCCCAAGGGGCCGGGGGGGCGGGGCCAAAGGGGTATATTTGGCTATATTGATATAAACAACTTCTTCTCTGAAACTGAATAACGTATATCGCATATTTTTGCCTGGTGGCATCTGCACTGTCGAGTGGGGATTCAAAATTGTGCCAATGGTGGGTTTTATTTGGGTAATAGTGATATAAATGATTTCTTCTCTGAAACGAAACAATGGATAACATTCATATTTGCCTGGTAGCATAAGTATGGGGTGGGGATTTAAA
This sequence comes from Mimachlamys varia, assembly GCA_947623455.1. Classification (NCBI taxonomy): domain Eukaryota; kingdom Metazoa; phylum Mollusca; class Bivalvia; order Pectinida; family Pectinidae; genus Mimachlamys; species Mimachlamys varia. The sequence continues at coordinate 21,667,200 of OX392534.1, forward strand.
ATTGTACAAATGTTGGGCCTGACTCAACGAGGGCCAAGAGGGCAAGTAAAAAAGTTGTCAATTAGGCTTTATTTTATTTTAAGTTTTGATTTTATTTACTTTTTATTTTGTTTCTGTTAAATTGAGAGTGTTACAATACCTTAATATATGAAGAAAGAAACGTTTCCTTTACAAATAAGTATTCTTTGTCGAGCGGTCATTCGTTTAACACTAATATTAAGTTTCTACTTTCTGTTTGAGTATATTAAACACTATCTGCACCAGTAACTTTTGAGGGGAAAAGTCAAAACAAAGTAAGTTATTAAAACGTTTCTTATAGTTGTCCTTCTGTTGATATCTCTTTAAATATTTATTAAATCAACTTTTCATGTGTTGGGGGGGAAAATGTATGTAAATAATGTTTTATACGAAACTAAACTTTCCGTGAACCGGATGTTTCCGCGCGCATGCGTCATTAGATTTCCAGCAAGGTAAGAGGAAACTGGTGTGACGTTGTTTTAACGCACTAAAAACTACGTCGCCGAGTTAAACGATATACAGGTTACGCAGTACTGAACTCCTGAAACAGTTTGTTCAAACGAATACATAGACCTTCATTCACGGGGATCAAACAGGTTAAAGGGTCGCGGCGCCAAATACGGGAACCAGAAAATTCTTTAACATCTGTTTCCAAAAAAATCAAGGATTTTGTGCATGTATACCCGGTAGCATGTTTGGAAAAATGATATCCTATTTTGTTGGACTATGTATTGGAGCCTTTTTCTTTATCTATTCTTTTATCAGATATCAACATTTTAGTTTAACTGGCAGGTCTCAAACTGAAAATGTGTACATAAAATATTTTGAACCAGGTGAGCGATACAGGCCCTCTGGGCCTCTTGTTTTGCATTGTGTCCATCCATCCTTCCGCTAACTTGTCCGGGCTCTATCTCCTACACTACTCATCACTTGAACGTCATATGTCATATAGGTATCAAAACATTCTGACCTGCATTAATTAAAATTAAAAACTTGTCCAGGTTATATCTCCTACACTGCAAGTCACTTTAACCAAGCTGCAGCTGTTGTTGTAGCTGGTACATGGTTTATCATGTATATCATTTACATATAGGGCAAGTAATGGGACATAAATATTGTGTACTTACAGGACACTCAAGTATATATATATATATATCATACAGGACACTCAAGTATATATAATATATCATTCAGGACACTCAAGTGTCATACAGGACAAACAAGTGTCATACAGGACACACACAATTGCTGTACATGTTTATATATTGTTGGTCAGTACATTGCACCTTGCATGTTGCATGAAACTTCCGTTGTACATCTGGTGTCTGTTTCCTCCCCTACAGGTGCAGCCATGAAACCTCCGTATGACAGTGCATGTCCGCATGATTGAAAATCACCAAAGTTACGTGATCTGTTGCCAAAGTAACTGACGAGGATTATACATTTACAGGCGTGGACTAATATGTGATCATCCAGTTACAAAATCTTGATCTCAAGCTGTTCCAAATTTGGCCGCTCATCTCATTTTTCATCGTCATCCCATTTTGTATCAATTATCGTGACCAACTCATCTTTATTATCATCTTCATCATAAATATCATTATTTCAGAAAGTCGTGCATAATCACTCAGATTAAAATATACAATGTATCTACAAATGAGGAGAAATGAAATCCTTATACATGTTTTATATATAAATGGCTACATGTACGATTTATTATATAATGTTTTGGTTATATCTGTACACCTTTGTGTCACCTAACCTTAAAACCGTGTGAAACATGATATCTAGCTATAATGAAATATAGTGTGTGAAAGGATGTGACTGAATTTTCCCGTCTGTTTGGGAATTAAAATGTAGTAACGAGAGAGTCCGGTGTTGAGGACTTCTTTGTGTGTTCTCAGTATTTAATATGTATTGTCCAGGGTTGTGCTAGTCCTGTATATATTTCATGAAGAATATAATTAATGAATAGACGAAATGAATATCTAGCAATTCCTTAAAATCAGAATATAATTAACTGATTTCTAAAACTTTTAATGGCAATACTGATTTGTGTTTTATAGAAAGGAATTTTAAACAAGATCGTAAATCAAATTTAAAAGAAAAGGGCCAAAATGTGAAAACATAGCTTTGATTATTATAAATTGTTGATCATTTCATACCAAAGATTTGGGGTATATTACGACAGCAACATCATTCCATTTTCCATCTGTATTTTGTATCTGTTTTTGATACAAACCAGTGCCATGTGAATGCAGCAAGGGATTTTTTCGGTGCTTTAATTAATTCAGGTTTTACAATAATCGCAATATAATTCAAGCATTGACCCTGTACAGCCGTGACAGTTTGTAGCGATACCAGTTTCATCTCGCGTCATGTCTTTAGGTTAAAATGTAGCGGCCATTATCTGATCAAATATCAATTAACATGATTCATCGATTTACTGGTTGTGTGACTTTATATAATTTTCTACACTTTTAGAAATCCACATTAGGACAATTATGCAAATTTGAACATCAGAAGTTTTTTTTCGCTTCCTTACATTTATTTTGTGTCAGTTAAGTACTGTGGGATGTGCTTGATGTCTACCAGTATATATTTCACTCTGGTAAATATTAGTGTAGGTTATATTCGAATGAAGAAAAGAACTATTTTTAAATCATGATCAGTATTAATATATCTAATATAAACAAAAATATTATGACACAATAAATGTATACACATAAAGAGATCCGATTCAAAAGTTTGTGATATAATCTATAGAATTCCATTCAAATTTGATACACAGAATTATATTCTCCGTAGTAAAGACTTTTGTGATTATCATTTATGCGATTTGTAAATCCGTCGGTACAATTTTTTTTTTTTTTTTTTTTACATTTTTGCACAATGTAATGAATTGCCTTTTAAATGCTTGTCTGTGATGAAGTGATGTATGAGAATTTTAATGCATTATATATGTATATATGCTATATTTGTACATGTAGAACAAAAGGACTTTTCATTTTGTATGGAGATATGTTGTGCATGAGAAGTTGTCACACATCTTATACAGTATATCATGTAACCATATAAACCCATGTGAGAATGGTGTAATTTATTATTGTTTGACACCGTCAGGTGATCAAATATTGTATACACAAATGTACAGTTTTATAAATGTGCTCATTTGATGAGGGTCCTGTATTCATCCTATACAGGAGCATCTGTTTTTATAGAAAAATATGAAAAATTAAAAATTATTGAATTGTAAACTGCAGTTTCGTTATTTTTCTGATTTGGTTCAACACTGGATTAAATACAGTCCATTTGTAATCCTTCAAGCCTTCTTTTTGATCCAGATGTCCGGATGCCTGAAGCAGATATGCTTTACAATCGTCTATGACTACACTTTATCTCTATTCTGACCAGTATATTTACTTGTACACAAGACGACTGTCATGTATGAATGCTTCTCACCTAAGACATGATGTCCGACATTCCTTAAAGTCAATTCTAAACGAAGGTATGATGACTGTTGACCTTGACATGCGCGTTTCTCTCAATCTCACCCTAGGGATAATGACCTAATTACTATTTGGTGGTTTAGTATTACCTACAAAATGCTGCATAGTAAAGAGATGTAAAATTTCACCTACCCGTTATACCGCTAACATAGACTAACACACAGAGGGTCAACCTGATTACTGTATAGTTGCCAATATTTGCAAGGTTCTTTTTTTTATTATACCCCCAACAACGAAGTTAGAGGAGGGTGGGGGTATACTGGAATCAGGTTGTCCGTCTGTAGACACAATTTTGACCGGCTATGCATTCGCTCAGTTCTAGTTTAGCTTAATTTGCAATTGCACCAAGATTCGCAAAAAGTGAAGACTTCATGAAAATGTATACAATCATATTATGGCTATATAAGATAGGTTTCACCATTAATTTGTGATCTGCAAAATTTAAACCCCCCACAAAATTTAATGATTTCCAGACAGAAAATTAAAATTTTACACCACAAAACTTAGCAACTACATGGTACTATAGATGACTACTGAAAAAGTATTGGTGTATGCCAAATGTTTGAACAATCGAGACTTTTTCATCTTTGACCTTTTGGTCGAGGTCACAAAGACCTCATGGCAGTGCACTTCAAATCATCTTGTGCAAGATATAACTAACTGTTTATCACTTTAAGGATATTGAACTAAGATACGACTTCCCTGATCTCTTTGGTATATTAACTTGACCTTTAGGACTTGTATATTGCCCATTCTCTCCTAAATATAATTCATTTTAACCTATAGTGCAACTGCAGTGTAAAATCCATATTAGGTATGATGACCTTGAGAATGACAACTAGCAGTACCACCAATATCAGGTATGATGACCTTGAGAATGACAACTAGCAGTACCACCCATATAAGGTATGATGACCTGGAGACTGAAAACTAGCAGTTCTACCTATATCGGGTATTATTACCTTGAGAATGACAACTAGCAGTACCACCCATATCGGGTATGATGACCTGGAGAATGACAACTAGCAGTACCACCCATATCGGGTATGATAACCTGGAGAATGACAACTAGCAGTACAACCTCATATCAGGTATGATGACCTGGAGAATGACAACTAGCAGTACCACCCATAAAAGGTATACTGACCTGGAGAATGACAACTAGCAGTACCATACATATCGGGTATGATGACCTGAAGAATGACAACTAGCAGTACCACCCATATAAGGTGTAATGACCTGGAGAATGACAACTAGCAGTAGCACCCATATCGGGTATGATGACCTGGAGAATGACAACTAGCAGTACCACCCATATCAGGTGTAATGACCTGGAGAATGACAACTAGCAGTACCACCCATATCGGGTATGATGACCTGGAGAATGACAACTAGCAGTACCACCTATATAAGATATTATGACCTGGAGAATGACAACTAGCAGTACCACCCATATAAGGTATACTGATCTGGAGAATGACAACTAGCAGTACCACCCATATAAGGTATAATGACCTGGAGAATGACAACTAGCAGTACCACCCATATAAGATATTATGACCTGGAGAATGACAACTAGCAGTACCACCCATATAAGGTATAATGACCTGGAGAATGACAACTAGCAGTACCACCCATAAAAGTTATAATGACCTGGAGAATGACAACTAGCAGTACCACCCATAAAAGTTATAATGACCTGGAGAATGACAACTAGCAGTACCACCCATAAAAGTTATAATGACCTGGAGAAGGACAACTAGCAGTACCACCCATAAAAGTTATAATGACCTTGGGAATGACAACTAGCAGTACCACCCATAAAAGTTATAATGACCTGGAGAAGGACAACTAGCAGTACCACCCATATCGGGTATTATGACCTGGAGAATGACAACTAGCAGTACCACCCATATCGGGTATGATGACCTGGAGAATGACAACTAGCAGTACCACCTATATAAGATATTATGACCTGGAGAATGACAACTAGCAGTACCACCCATATAAGGTATACTGATCTGGAGAATGACAACTAGCAGTACCACCCATATAAGGTATTATGACCTGGAGAATGACAACTAGCAGTACCACCCATATAAGATATTATGACCTGGAGAATGACAACTAGCAGTACCACCCATATAAGGTATAATGACCTGGAGAATGACAACTAGCAGTACCACCCATAAAAGTTATAATGACCTGGAGAATGACAACTAGCAGTACCACCCATAAAAGTTATAATGACCTGGAGAATGACAACTAGCAGTACCACCCATAAAAGTTATAATGACCTGGAGAAGGACAACTAGCAGTACCACCCATAAAAGTTATAATGACCTTGGGAATGACAACTAGCAGTACCACCCATATCAGGTGTAATGACCTGGAGAATGACAACTAGCAGTACCACCCATATCGGGTATTATGACCTGGAGAATGACAACTAGCAGTACCACCCATATCGGGTATGATGACCTGGAGAATGACAACTAGCAGTACCACCTATATAAGATATTATGACCTGGAGAATGACAACTAGCAGTACCACCCATATAAGGTATACTGATCTGGAGAATGACAACTAGCAGTACCACCCATATAAGGTATAATGACCTGGAGAATGACAACTAGCAGTACCACCCATATAAGATATTATGACCTGGAGAATGACAACTAGCAGTACCACCCATATAAGGTATACTGATCTGGAGAATGACAACTAGCAGTACCACCCATATAAGGTATAATGACCTGGAGAATGACAACTAGCAGTACCACCCATATAAGATATTATGACCTGGAGAATGACAACTAGCAGTACCACCCATATAAGGTATAATGACCTGGAGAAGGACAACTAGCAGTACCAGCCATAAAAGTTATAATGACCTGGAGAATGACAACTAGCAGTACCACCCATAAAAGTTTTAATGACCTGGAGAAGGACAACTAGCAGTACCACCCATAAAAGTTATAATGACCTGGAGAAGGACAACTAGCAGTACCACCCATAAAAGTTATAATGACCTTGGGAATGACAACTAGCAGTACCACCCATAAAAGTTATAATGACCTGGAGAAGGACAACTAGCAGTACCACCCATATCGGGTATGATGACCTGGAGAATGACAACTAGCAGTACCACCCATATAAGATATTATGACCTGGAGAATGACAACTAGCAGTACCACCCATATAAGGTATACTGATCTGGAGAATGACAACTAGCAGTACCACCCATATCGGGTATTATGACCTGGAGAATGACAACTAGCAGTACCACTCATATCGGGTATGATGACCTGGAGAATGACAACTAGCAGTACCACCCATATAAGATATTATGACCTGGAGAATGACAACTAGCAGTACCACCCATAAAAGTTATAATGACCTGGAGAAGGACAACTAGCAGTACCACCCATTAAAATTATAATGACCTTGGGAATGACAACTAGCAGTACCACCCATAAAAGTTATAATGACCTGGAGAAGGACAACTAGCAGTACCACCCATATCGGGTATTATGACCTGGAGAATGACAACTAGCAGTACCACCCATTAAAATTATAATGACCTTGGGAATGACAACTAGCAGTACCACCCATAAAAGTTATAATGACCTGGAGAAGGACAACTAGCAGTACCACCCATTAAAATTATAATGACCTTGGGAATGACAACTAGCAGTACCACCCATAAAAGTTATAATGACCTGGAGAAGGACAACTAGCAGTACCACCCATATCGGGTATTATGACCTGGAGAATGACAACTAGCAGTACCACCCATATCGGGTATGATGACCTGGAGAATGACAACTAGCAGTACCACCTATATAAGATATTATGACCTGGAGAATGACAACTAGCAGTACCACCCATATAAGGAATACTGATCTGGAGAATGACAACTAGCAGTACCACCCATATAAGGTATAATGACCTGGAGAATGACAACTAGCAGTACCACCCATATAAGATATTATGACCTGGAGAATGACAACTAGCAGTACCACCCATATAAGGTATAATGACCTGGAGAATGACAACTAGCAGTACCACCCATAAAAGTTATAATGACCTGGAGAATGACAACTAGCAGTACCACCCATAAAAGTTATAATGACCTGGAGAAGGACAACTAGCAGTACCACCCATAAAAGTTATAATGACCTGGAGAATGACAACTAGCAGTACCACCCATAAAAGTTATAATGACCTTGGGAATGACAACTAGCAGTACCACCCATAAAAGTTATAATGACATGGAGAAGGACAACTAGCAGTACCACCCATATCAGGATAATGACCTTGAGAATGACTATTGTGCATTCCTACAATTCTAAATAAAACGTAATCAGCTTAAGTTCAGTATTCAGTACCGCACAGGACTGTCAACTCACCTCTGGCTCAGTCATGTACACGCCGCAGATGAAGGCCAGGTCCGATATGAAGATGATGAACATGAGGTTGATGAGGATACTGTTGGCGTTACTCTGGAGGTGTTTGAAGCACATGAAGATGAAGAAGGTCACAAACAGGCAGATCAGTGTTATACCTATGGCGACGAAGCTGATAACCTCCAGCGAAATTACTCCATTGGCAACGTACTGTAACGTGGAATTACGAACGAGATAAAAGACAAGAATACACCAGAACATCATCAACATCTTTATGATGCTTTGATTGTGTAAATAAAAAGTATGTACAACTTTCTCTTAAATGCCAGAACAAAATGATGATATGTTCGCAGAAAGCTGAAAATACTTTAAAGCATATGTTTAACGAGATGCTTACTTAAGCAATTTTCGCGCTGAATAGGTTGCCCTTAATTATGATTGCTATACTTATAGTTTCAGTATATCGCATTCTACAGCAAACGTTGCACATGCACTAATTAATCATTGTGTGCATCTGTTGCAATTTGGTTATGCGCCAACACTTGAGTGCGCAAAAATAAGTACATTTACAGCAGTAAAATTAAAACAATTTTTTTTTGAATTGGTCGATATATTATTCTTCATCCCACAAAGAAAGGTTTGACAAATCAATAGATACCTCCGAGTCTGCAACATCCATGAGGATACCGAAGGAGGTCATGTGATCACATGAACATTCTATAAATAACTGCAGTACAGCAGGATCACTCCCCTCTAGGACTTCCCTCTCGTACCGGTCAGTAATCTCACAGCCGCTGGTGGACCACTCACCGACGAACCTGAAAAGGTCAAACAAGGTCATTAGGAAAGCCAAAGTAGGAGACACAATGTAGACTAAGGTACTTACGAGTTTGGGCCGTGTTTCCAGTAGACACCATGTAGACTAAGGTACTTACGAGTTTGGGCCGTGTTTCCAGTAGACACCATGTAGACTAAGGTACTTACGAGTTTGGGCTGTGTTTCCAGTAGACACAATGTAGACTAAGGTACTTACGAGTTTGGGCCGTGTTTCCAGTAGACACCATGTAGACTAAGGTACTTACGAGTTTGGGCTGTGTTTCCAGTAGACACCATGTAGACTAAGGTACTTACGAGTTTGGGCTGTGTTTCCAGTAGACACCATGTAGACTTGGGTTCTTACCAGTTTGGACTGTGTTTCCAGTAGACACCATGTAGACTAAGGTACTTACGAGTTTTGGCTGTGTTTCCAGTAGACACAATGTAGACTAAGGTACTTACGAGTTTGGGCCGTGTTTCCAGTAGACACACTGCGGACAAGGTACTTACGAGTTTGGGCCGTGTTTCCAGTAGACACAATGTAGACTAAGGTACTTACGAGTTTTGGCTGTGTTTCCAGTAGACACAATGTAGACTAAGGTACTTACGAGTTTGGGCCGTGTTTCCAGTAGACACTCTGCGGACTTGACCGGTTGACTGTCATATCTTGTTTGAACACCAAGCTCCCCTTGGTCCCTCACCAGAAGCGTGATGACCGGGGCATTAACATCAAGCGGCCGCTCCTTAATTTGTCTACAAACAAAATAAATACAACACAATTGTTGAAAAAATTAACTGTTGTCGAGCAACCAGTCAAAAAGTTAAGGGGTTTTCACCATCAGCGAGAAGCATATGTTTTATAATTACATGTTTAATGAAACAAATTTCCTTTTTATTCTACAAAGGGTATATATGCTGTTGCATATCACTTGCATGATACAACAAAGCCTTTCTCCAATGTTTTCTTTGTCATCATATTTCAAACATTATTTTTTTCTCTGTTCCCATAAAAACAATAATTTCCAATTCTTAGATTCATTGAAATATAATGAATAGGGATAAAATGTTTACAACTGGATACAAAAAAGTTTACTTACCTGACATTTGAATTGAATCTTTGGTCAGATGTGGCTGAGGTTTTTTTTACATGATATAGCCTACATACAGCTTTTTAGTTTGCTATATATTCTTTGAATTTCCAACTTTTTTCTATGATTTTTCCTGACTTCGTTTGTTGATTGATTTTGATATTTTTTTTTTTGTCATTTGGTACAAAAATATCCAAGGATTCCTAAATAATATCTATTTAATTTTCCGTTGTGCATTTATGGAACTATACAGAATTATCTACACTGCTAATTTCCGTGTGACGCCATTTCTCTATATAACGCTACAAAAATAACGTCAAAATGGCGTCCCGAAAATTGGATGTTGTAAATAAATTATGATTTCTCTAGTCATACATAACGGAAAAGAGTGAAAATATTATGAATCGAAACAGGAAACAATTCTCTATAAGTACACAAATTTTCATTAAAATTGATCCATTAATAAAGTCGGGCAAATTTATTGAAAAAAGTTGGAATTCCAAAGAATATATAGCAAAATTAAAAAATATTGAAAGACTTTTGGCACGTAACTGTATGCTGTGGATGACGAGAGTGAAATGGGAAGGGAACACCCTCTGACTTTTGACCCCATATCAATCCGCAATCACATATCAAAATCTACCAAAAGTATATATTTTTGTCAAGTTAAATATGTATAGATTTTATTCAATGCAGAATAGATCCAAAATTACCTATTTAAATTACTCACAATCACTGTACTTAGCCGGAACAAATTTCCAGTAGGGACTACAATCGTATGAAACACTTCCTTATTGGCTCATTTAGTTGTTGTGCCAGTCCTAATCAGAAGTTTAAATTTCCTGCACTATGACGTCACTTCCGGTTCACATAGCATGCAAAAGCGTGATGGCGGCCGCCATACAAGGCGTGTTTACCGGAGGAATAAACTACTACAGCGTCTCTATTAAGACTTTACCACTATTAAGGTATGATTAAATGTTACAATAAGATAATATTACAGCTAAATATCGCCAATATTGACGCTCGTGCGTAGTATAAAGATAAATATGGCTCTTTCATTCCAACATTCTCACTTCACACGGTTCGCCATTGTTACCGCCAAATAGTTCAAACAACATTCAACCGTAACGTTGGGACTTGATTTGAGGTACGTTACAATACCACAGCTTATATAGGATGTTTTGGTATATGCCTACTGTATAGTTGCTTCTACTCGTGGCGGATTTAATTTTGCTATATTTGCGGTCAGATACATTTCCGCAAAATTAGATACCCTTGACCATATATCATCATATAAAGACTAATTTCCGTGAGAGAACAAATAAACCCATACATTAATATGTTCTTGGCTAACTTGCAGCTGTTCTGTCGATTGGTGTCGATATCGCTACACTACTTTTACCTGGCGTCATTCTCCTGGCTATTTGTCGAGATGTTGCACCTATACCGCCGCCTCACCGAGATACGGGACATCAACTATGGCTCAATGAAGTTTTACTATCTCATTGGATATGGTGAATATTAGATACAATCCAATATTTTGTACTTAATGAAAAGCAAAATTGCATATTTTCAGTCAGAAATTAAATCTGGTTCAAGACAGCCAATGGAAACTTTATACTCAGCATGTTAAAATTATTGGTATGTCGTTTCAATCTACAATTGTCGATGCACTATTAGCACTTTTCATATTCTAATGTTTAAGGTTTTTTTCAAGTACCAACTTTGAGTGCTATTTATATTCAGATCAACAAATATGTAGACTTTTCTTACCTTTAGTTATATACTGACAACAGTATGATAAATAATACCATTGTATGTATAGTTATTCTGTAAAAATTGTAATACATAATCTGACGTGTTTTAATTACAGTTATACCTGGTATCATAGTGGGGCTGTCAGTCGGGCTGTACACAGATGGGTACGGCGGATCACAATTGTAAGTGTTTATGTTTTCATATTAATACCTCTATAAGGAAAAACTTACTAAGCACTATATAAGCAGGAAATGTATAAGAAATGATTTTAAAATAGCATGCTTTTATTTTAAAATTGTGTGATTTAAGTACCAACTAGTGAAAATTAACAAGGAAACCCTTGATTTTACCTCGACAGCTTACTGAGATTATAACTAAATAGATGAGGCTTTAAATAGAAAAGTGTTCCGAGGTTCCCAAAGAATTGTTGATTGTTTGATATAAAAAAAAAAAAGAATATTGTGGGACATGATGACTTAACCGTGTTGGTTTATAATTTTTCAGTTGCTGGCTTGACATGGCCCAACCATTCATTTGGAGCTTCGCTGGGCCTGTCGTATTCGGAGTACTGGTAAGTGTAGTATTGGCACTACAGACATGAAGTAAAGGGGCCATACTTTCACATAAACGTTATTTAGTAATTCTGTAAAACCAAATTTCATTGCATTTAAGCAATAGTTCCTAAAACATGAAATTCTTGACCACTTTCAATTTTGATAATAGCTTTAAAGCTTTTCTTCAAAAGTGAAAATTTAACACAGAAATATTGGAAAAGTAACTCTAACAATGGGAAGATGATTTTGAAAGAGCCAAGTGTGCAGATTTAAGTCAGATTGGGCCGTGACAGCATGGAGTACAATGACGATGAGGTTCTGAAATCCTGATGGCCTTCTGTATAGACTCATGGAGATACTTCATTGTGTCTTTTATGTCGGAAATGTTATGATCCACACCTTTATTTATTTATTTTTAAGGTAATCATCCTCACATTTATACTAGCCCTGAAGGCAAGTTTTAGAGAGAAAATCCATGTCAACGACATTGTCGGATTCAGGTGAGTAATTAAAGTTGGATAATATGATATTTGAAAGCCGGTGTAATGTTTTTCATTGGAAGAAGTAGACTCCTGAGAATCATTTCAAGAGTTTCATATTATAGTCTTAACATAAATTATGTTTGACTCGACCATGTACCGGTAAATGAAACTTCAAGTTATGAATATAGTTAAAGCAAGTGGATTTAAATCTCCTTTAAGTTCCAAACGTTATAATGTACACTTAACTATATAAAGCAGAATAGACGAAGCTTCATGGAATCTTAACTTTCAGAAAATGAAAACATCTGAATTCAATATCATCTGTAAAACTAACTTGCCTGTATTTGATTTCCAGGGCCCGTATATTCTGTGGTCTGGCTATCCTCCTGTTGCTAGGCATCACCTGGATACTGGGACTTGTCTCCGTTAACTACAACATGGCGGCACTCCAATACGCCTACGCCATCTTCTCGCTGGCTGAGGGTGGCTTCATTTTCGTGGCATATATTGTGGGCGATAAAAAGGTAGGGAAAATGGGATGCCAAATTCAAGGATTGGAGGGTCTTAATTGTGCAGTATCATATTACATATAGTATCTTGGATACCCTGAAGAGGCATGACTGTATGAAATTTAGTCTGAAAATATTAAAATCTTAGACTTGCAAGGAATTAACTTTTAAATGATATCATGTGCATACTACTACCACATTTATTGCTAATTTGTAACAAATCATATTCATCATTATCCCATAGTGAAGTTCTCTTTTGGGTTCTCTAGTGAAGCATTTTGTCCCCAGAGCTTTTTCCTAACCATGTTTTACTATATTTCCACCTGGTGTGATTTGTCATATAGAATTGTTCATGTAGAGTTATGTCCCCTGGGGTTTTGTACTGTATATTGCATCTTGTTCCCTTTGCATGAAGTCCCAGATAGCATGATGTGTACCTGATATAACATGACTTACTCTGCATTACGATTGCCTCGCTGAATCTCCCTACTGTGTATGAAGCATGTGCATTGTGTTGTTCAACAGGTGCGGCTTCAGCTGAAGAAGCAATGGTACAAATGTCAGGGAAAGAAAATGGAAATGGCGGAGACCCTCGGCGGCGCTCGAAGCTCGGTACTGTCCACGTTTACTGGCACTTACACCCACAGCCACCGTCACTTACAAATATCTCGTGTGGTTAAAAGAAAATACGGGATGGGTCATTCACTGATACAAATTGTTTGGATTGTCATTGATCATATTAAATTCTGAGCATGTGAATGAAAGTCTGTCTGTCCAGGTGAAGAACAGACTTGAGCATATATTAATCTAAAAACAAAAACTACCTTACACTTGCATGCTTTTAATTGGTGTAAATGAATACAATGTCATCAGGAGAACTTGAAAATTAATATACAATATTTTGAAGCTTGTGTTGAAGGGTCGAGTGATGGTTATGTTGAATACCTGTGATTTGTAAGAAATCTTTGCTGTAAACAGTTTTAGGGGTTGAAGAAATTAACAAAAGTTTTATTTTTTAACAGAGATCTGCTCTGGCCTATCGCACGGACAATTCTATGGACGGTTGTCTTAATCGGACGATGAATGTTGGGATTTCGACGACGTCCACGACGAGTCGGTCGACCAGTAAGAGTTCGGGAGGTCTGTACAAGGGTGAGGACTACCTACGTAGTACCAGTACCTCCACCTCTGGCCATGTCCCCTCCGAAAGCTTGTATCCCCCTAACGCTGGGATCCCACCCTATGGATACGACCTCAAGGCTTATCATGAAAAAAGACCAAACGGCAGTAAGTCGTGTTGGTGTTTTGTCCTCTGTCTATCACTATTCAGATTGCATCTCCTCAAATATTGATAAGCCTTGCAGTTTATGATATTGTAAAGTATTTGCATTTTGTGATTTAGATATCAAATTTGTTTGTACTAGGTTGCTATAAGTGTTAATCATCTCTCGACTCTTTATTATTTAAGGCTCATTTGAATGTAGATAGATTTCATTCACAGAACTCAGACATGTAGTTTTAATTCGGACTTATTAGGCATCCCCTGCTTTTATCTAATTCCTTTACATCCGTTCTAGATGCTTGGAAAGAAATGTCTAGGTTGCATTATCTCCCCTTATTGCTTGAATTCCTTCTTAATGTTCATTTCTTTTACTTATGACGAAATGTTGTTAAAAATGGTAATGTATTTGTGGAATAAATCAAATATATCAATGTGCTTCTGTTTGAACTCTGTATTTTGTATGACTCTGGGAGAATTTCCATTTTAATTGGCTGTGAAAGGGAAATTTTTAATAAAGTTGATAGGCTCTGAGAGGGAATTTCTAACTTTTGATTGTCTGTAAGAGACAATGATAGACTGTTAGAGGAAATTTGTAACTATTTTGATTGGCTATTAGAGGGAATTCCTAACTATTTTGATTGGCTGTCGTAACTATTTTGATTGGCTATTCCTAACAAGTTTAATCATTTTGTCCAGCTACTGACCACATGGACGGTCCAAACAAGCGGTCTGGGAACGACTCCGACTCGGACAGTGATGGGTCAGTGGGCCGTGCTAGCCTCAGTCTGGCGTCCAGTCACTCCTCAGATGATGAAGATGAAGTAGCCTTTACTTGGGAGAAAGAAATGCCTCTAAACCAGAAAGTTGGTGAGTCAACATCACCCACACACGGATATGAACAATAAACAGATATTTTCTGGAATATATTAGGACACTGTTGTATATTTCAGACGATGTCCAGTATATAGAAGGCTTTGAGGGGTATTGTGTAGATTTTAGACATTGTTCATTATAAGCGAATAGATACTGATCGCCAAATGAAAGAAAACTGTCGAGGTGTATGATCACCAGGTAACAAAATATTTTCTTTCAACAGAGGAAGCCAAAGAACAAGCAAGAAAGAAAAAGAAAGAAATGGATGAGGCAGAAAAACAGAAAAACAATGCCAATACAAGTAAGATATTTATGTAAAATATTTTCCTGATGGATAATCCACATCTTTAGTTCAATAGTTCTATGACCTTTGTCAACTTTCTATTTCACAGGACTTCAAGTCAGATAGTTTAAAATGTCAAAGAGGAAAAAGTCAGTGGCACCTCTTGTTAGTGTGTGTTGTATTCTGCTCATACTACTCACTGTTGTAAGTTTTTTTTGTGTGCGGTCAGAGGTACAGGCCCTCTGGACCTCTTGTTAGAGTGTGTTGTCTTTTTCTGTCCATAGCTACTCACCGTTGTATGTTCTTCGTGTTTGATCTGTTCACAGTCAACCAGCCACCATTGTACAGCCAAATACAACCACCACAGAACCAGTACGGACACTGGCCGGGGGACCCCAACCTGTCAGGGTTCCAGTTCACCGAGTCCGAAGACTATCGCCAGTCGGACCAAGTGACCATGTCCAGTGTACCTCCGGACGTGACACTGCCGGCACAGGAACTACAAGGTAGTAAAAAGGCTGCCAATTATGTCAAGATGGGGATGATGCTCAGATAACCATCTTCATCTCCATTCTCATCCTCTCAATAACTGTATATTTATCATATATACTCTACCTTTCCTAAATCTTTAATTAATATTCAACATCATCTAGTTGTCATTTGTCATTTTGTCAAGAACCAACCCTCTGTAACTTTGACAATCAACTTAACACCTGCCTTTGGCTACCATAAAGGCAGTGATTTCAGTATTTGTACATAAAATTTCATGGTTTTGAACAAAATGCCTTTTTTCCTTGAAACGATTATCATAATTGCAGAGAAATTTGCTCTCTCACTGTACAAAGTTATACAGTATATATATAATCCTACCATTTGGTTGTGAAATAATTTATTATAGAAATATTGTGCATATAATGTTTTTTTGTAAATAAGTGTTTTTGTAAAGTCACTTTATATCAAACTGTACATAAAAATGTATGTGTTTGTGAAGCTGAGAATTTACATTGATTAAGCAATGAAAACATTAACCGTATACAAAAATAATGATGTATATAGAATGTACATGTTTTTGGTTACATGACGTTGAATCAAACGTATCTCCACATTACCTTGGTGAACAGCCAGTGGTATTTGGTCAGTAGGCTAGTTTTCTCCTTGAAACATCACCTAATATTGTGAAGTGTATTCCAATTATGACTGCTGCCCAGGTAAAACCACATTGAAAAGTACGGTGAAACATTGAAATTAGTATTGAGGTTGGCTGGACATCATATTGAAACATATTGAAATGTTGGTTTTATCATCACTTTGTGGTGGTTTTGACATTTACTTTCTAGTCAATATTATGGTTGTTTTATAGATAATACCATCATGTTATAGGATATGTGATATAACATTCCATATCACTGCCAGTTTTGTCCTGTGTTTCATGTGAAGAGCACGCTATATATTGGAATTATACTCCTTATACACTGCATGTGTCAACATTAAATTAAAGTGCGCACGTGTCAAGCATTCATATGAAAGTTTTGGCTATCAACTATCTCAAAAAATTCTAAACAGATTTTCTCTTCCTATTTCCCTGCTTGCTGTTGGCATGTCTGTTGTTGGGTTTGAAGATGTCATTGGAGGGAATTTATTTATTTTCTTGCTGCTCATTTGTTTGCTTCCAGCTTAGTTTATGTAACATACAGTTTAACTTTGTGACAATTGTCAGTGTTTTGACCAAATCATAAATGTGCATTATAATATTCATGAGATATTTTGGAACCAAAAGCACATTTGTAAGCACTGTATTGAGACAAGGTTCAATTGTATTGTATGATGCAGAGTTTACTCCAGAAAAACCGTATTTGAAATTGAAGTCATCCCTTTCAATATAGATTGCTTCAAAGGTAAAACAAAAGTGGAAAAAAGTTATTTGAAAGTATTCTGGAATAATCTCTAAATCATGCATAATTTATTAAATGAATCACTATTATTTTCAGCTACACACATTTTGGGTAAATGTCTCTGAATACAATATAGAAAACATTTTTTTATCTTTTCGAATAAAAATTGGTCATGCAGTAAAAAGATGAAAATGTAAAATAAATTGAACTGCTTTGAAATTGTAAGAAATCTATAAAAGAGCCTTGATTCACAGACATTTACATGTAGCTAGTGTAATGTTGGGGTTGACTCTTACCTCGTCAAAGCTAGTCGCAGACTGTTATTGCCTACTTTTCTGTTGTAACAGCTAGTCACAGGGATTATATAATGCCGCCTGTGCGGACAGACAGTCTGTTGAATGACTCGAGCAGTAGCAATACTCACGGACCGTTCCACCCCCCTCCAGACCCCCGCGTCAAAGTGCAGGTCCTTACGCATAACGGCAGTATATCCTCAGATTCAGAGTAAGTGCCCAGACACAAAAATTGTCTGTGACGGTAAAATTCCTGGACGTCAGATATTATACTCGGGCCAGATATGCTGTGCAAGTATCATTTGTTTTGAATCAGGAATTGTAATGATAATAATTAAGGTCATTATCCAGATGACTGGTAAGCTGAAGGTCAAAGGGAAGGAGCCATATTTGCATTAAATCGCCCTCATTTTTACATTGAAAGATTATGAATCTTCGTGCTATATTTCACTGAAGCTTAACCTTTACATTTTCACCATATGTAAATGCGTTTTTGTTTTGCTTTAAATTTGATATTTTGTCTTGTTCGTTGTTGCACTTGTCACATTTTGTTTCACCGTTTTGGTGTATTTTGTTAGTACATTTGTTGCAAGTATTTTAAGTGTCACTGTTTGGGAGCATGTTTCTATTTTTTGACGGGGTTTAGGTGAGACGGTAATTTGATGTTGTGTGTCCTGTATTCTACACTTGTTGTACACTTCTATTATCATTTATGTACTACATCCTAATGACATAGATTTGAATGGTTAATGACAACACACTAAGTACAAACACATTACCATACATGGCCTTTAGCTGACATTCACAGAAACTTGATCAATCAAATTGAACACTGACAGTGAATAGTCAGTCACTGGTACATAAGGATACTAGACAGTGTCTCACATTACTAGAAGTAACTCCATTTTGACCTGAAATTTATACTCTACAATAAATTAATGTATGTTAGGTTACTCTCTCATCGGGCCTAGGGTGGGGGGGACTATTGTTAGCTCACCTGGTCCAAAGGACCAAGGTGAGCTTATGCGATACCGTGGCGTCCGTCGTCCGTCGTCCGTCCGTCGTCCGTCGTCCGTCGTCTGTCGTCCGTCGTCTGTCGTCCGTCGTCCGTCGTCCGTCGTCCGTCCGTCAACAATTGACTTCTTCTTTATAACCACTGATCGGAATTTGACCAAATTTGGTCAGAAGCATCCCTATGGGGTGGGGACTCAAAATTGTACAAATGGTTGGGCTGACCCCCCAGGGGCCTGGGGGGCGGGGCCAAAAGGGGTCAATTTGGCTATTTGATATAAACGACTTCTTCTCTGAAACCGAGCAATGTATATTGCTCATATTTGGCTGGTAGTATTACTATGGGTTGGGGATTCAAAATTGTACAAATGGTGGGGCTGACCCCCCAGGGGCCTGGGGGGCGGGGCCAAAAGGGTAAGTTGGCTATATTGATATAAACGACTTCTTCTCTGAAACCCAGTAATATATATCGCTCATATTTGGCTGGTAGCATCACTATTGAGTGGGGATTCAAAATTGTACAAATGGTGGGGCTGACCCCCAAGGGGCCTGGGGGGCGGGGTCAAAAGGGGTCAATTTGGCTATATTGATATAAACGATTTCTTCTCTGAAACCCAGTAATGTATATCGCTTATATTTGCCTGGTAGCATTACCATGGGGTGTGGATTCAAAATTATATAAATGGTGGGGCTGATCCCCCAGGGGCCTGAGGGGCGGGGCCGAAAGGAGTCAATTTGGCTATAATGATAAAAATGACTTCTTCTCTGAAACCAAGCAATGGATATTATTCATATTTGCCTGGTATCATCACTATGGGATTAGGATTCAAAATTATATGATTATGATCACGGAGGGGCCTGAGGGGTGGGGCCAAAAGGGGCACATTAGACAATATTGGTATAAATGATCTCTTTCCTGAAACTAAGCAATGTATGACATCTATATTCTAGTGGTAGAATCCAAAGGTTGCTTGAATTCAAATTTATACAAATGTTTTGGTAACCTCGATCACAATCATGGATTTAGATATGACCCCAGGGTCTGCCACGCCCTTGCAACTTGACTCCTGACTCATAACTTTTAAACGGCTGAGATCCTCACCCCAAAACTATATATACAATTGCTGGGCATTAAGAGACAATCACAATTATGATTTTAAATTTGACTCCAGGGTCTGCCACGCCCTTGAAACTTGACTCCTGAGTCATAACTTTTAAATGGTTGAGATCCCCACCCCAAAACTACATATACAATTACTAGGAATTAAGAGATAATCACAATCATGGTTTTTGATTTGGCCCTGGGGTCTGCCACACCCTTTTAATTTGACCCCTGAGTCATAACTTTTAAACGGTTGAGATCCCCACCCCAAAACTATATATACAATTACTGGGCATTAAGAGATGATCACAATCATGGTTTTTGATTTGGCCCTGGGGTCTGCCACACCCTTTTAATTTGACCCCTGAGTCATAACTTTTAAACGGTTGAGATCCCCACCCCAAAACTATATATACAATTGCTGGGCATTATCAGATGATCACAATCATGGTTTATGTTTTGACCCCAGGGTTTGCCACGCCCTTGTAAATAGACTTCGGAGTCATAACTTTTAAACAGTTGAGATCCCCACCCCAAAACTATATATACAATTGCTCGGCATTAAGAGACAATCACAATCATGATTTCATATTTGATCCAAGGGTCTGCCACACCCTTGCAAATTGACTACTGAGTCGTAACTTTTGAATGGTCGAGATCCCCACCCCAAAACTATACATACAATTACTGGGCATTAAGAGATGATCACAATCATGGTTTTTTATTTGGCCCTGGGGTCTGCCACACACTTTTAATTTGACCCCTGAGTCATAACTTTTACACGGTTGAGATCCCCACCCCAAAACTATACATACAATTACTGGGCATAAAGAGATGATCACAATCATGGTTTTTGATTTGGCCCTGGGGTTTGCGACACACTTTTAATTAGCTCACCTGGTCCAAAGGACCAGGGTGAGCTTATGCCATACCGTGGCGTCCGTCCGTCGTCCGTCCGTCAACAATTGACTTCTTCTTAATAACCACTTGTTGGAATTCAACCAAATTTGGTCAGAAGAATTCCTATTGGGTGGGGACTCAAAATTGTACAAATGGTTGGGCTGGCCCCCCAGGGGCCTGGGGGGCGGGGTCAAAAGGGGTCAATTTGGCTATATTGATAAAAAACATCTTCTTTTCTGAAACCGTACAATGTATATCACTCATATTTGGCTGGTAGCATCACTATGGGGTGGGGATTCAAAATTGTACAAATGGTGGGTCTGACCCCTAAGGGGCCTGGGGGGTGGGGCCAAGAGGTAAATTTGGCTATATTGATATAAACAACTTCTTTTCTGAAACTGAGCAATGTATATTGCTTATATTTGGCTGGTAGCATTACTATGGGGTGAGGATTCAAAATTGTACAAATGGTGGGTCTGACCCCCAAGGGGCCTGGGGGGTGGGGCCAAAAGTGGCCAATTTGGCTATATTGATAAAAAACATCTTCTTTTCTGAAACTGTACAATGTATATCACTCATATTTGGCTGGTAGCATCACTATGGGGTGGGGATTCAAAATTGTACAAATAGTGGGTCTGACCCCTAAGGGGCCTAGGGGGTGGGGCCAGAGGGTAAATTTGGCTATATTGATATAAACAACTTCTTTTCTGAAACTGAGCAATATATATTGCTTATATTTTGTTGGTAGCATTACTATGGTGTGGAGATTCAAAATTCTACAGATGGTGGGTCTAGCCCCCAAGGGGCCGGGGGGGCGGGGCCAAAGGGGTATATTTGGCTATATTGATATAAACAACTTCTTCTCTGAAACTGAATAACGTATATCGCATATTTTTGCCTGGTGGCATCTGCACTGTCGAGTGGGGATTCAAAATTGTGCCAATGGTGGGTTTTATTTGGGTAATAGTGATATAAATGATTTCTTCTCTGAAACGAAACAATGGATAACATTCATATTTGCCTGGTAGCATAAGTATGGGGTGGGGATTTAAAATTGTACAAATGTTGGGCCTGACTCAACGAGGGCCAAGAGGGCAAGTAAAAAAGTTGTCAATTAGGCTTTATTTTATTTTAAGTTTTGATTTTATTTACTTTTTATTTTGTTTCTGTTAAATTGAGAGTGTTACAATACCTTAATATATGAAGAAAGAAACGTTTCCTTTACAAATAAGTATTCTTTGTCGAGCGGTCATTCGTTTAACACTAATATTAAGTTTCTACTTTCTGTTTGAGTATATTAAACACTATCTGCACCAGTAACTTTTGAGGGGAAAAGTCAAAACAAAGTAAGTTATTAAAACGTTTCTTATAGTTGTCCTTCTGTTGATATCTCTTTAAATATTTATTAAATCAACTTTTCATGTGTTGGGGGGGAAAATGTATGTAAATAATGTTTTATACGAAACTAAACTTTCCGTGAACCGGATGTTTCCGCGCGCATGCGTCATTAGATTTCCAGCAAGGTAAGAGGAAACTGGTGTGACGTTGTTTTAACGCACTAAAAACTACGTCGCCGAGTTAAACGATATACAGGTTACGCAGTACTGAACTCCTGAAACAGTTTGTTCAAACGAATACATAGACCTTCATTCACGGGGATCAAACAGGTTAAAGGGTCGCGGCGCCAAATACGGGAACCAGAAAATTCTTTAACATCTGTTTCCAAAAAAATCAAGGATTTTGTGCATGTATACCCGGTAGCATGTTTGGAAAAATGATATCCTATTTTGTTGGACTATGTATTGGAGCCTTTTTCTTTATCTATTCTTTTATCAGATATCAACATTTTAGTTTAACTGGCAGGTCTCAAACTGAAAATGTGTACATAAAATATTTTGAACCAGGTGAGCGATACAGGCCCTCTGGGCCTCTTGTTTTGCATTGTGTCCATCCATCCTTCCGCTAACTTGTCCGGGCTCTATCTCCTACACTACTCATCACTTGAACGTCATATGTCATATAGGTATCAAAACATTCTGACCTGCATTAATTAAAATTAAAAACTTGTCCAGGTTATATCTCCTACACTGCAAGTCACTTTAACCAAGCTGCAGCTGTTGTTGTAGCTGGTACATGGTTTATCATGTATATCATTTACATATAGGGCAAGTAATGGGACATAAATATTGTGTACTTACAGGACACTCAAGTATATATATATATATATCATACAGGACACTCAAGTATATATAATATATCATTCAGGACACTCAAGTGTCATACAGGACAAACAAGTGTCATACAGGACACACACAATTGCTGTACATGTTTATATATTGTTGGTCAGTACATTGCACCTTGCATGTTGCATGAAACTTCCGTTGTACATCTGGTGTCTGTTTCCTCCCCTACAGGTGCAGCCATGAAACCTCCGTATGACAGTGCATGTCCGCATGATTGAAAATCACCAAAGTTACGTGATCTGTTGCCAAAGTAACTGACGAGGATTATACATTTACAGGCGTGGACTAATATGTGATCATCCAGTTACAAAATCTTGATCTCAAGCTGTTCCAAATTTGGCCGCCATCTCATTTTTCATCGTCATCCCATTTTGTATCAATTATCGTGACCAACTCATCTTTATTATCATCTTCATCATAAATATCATTATTTCAGAAAGTCGTGCATAATCACTCAGATTAAAATATACAATGTATCTACAAATGAGGAGAAATGAAATCCTTATACATGTTTTATATATAAATGACTACATGTACGATTTATTATATAATGTTTTGGTTATATCTGTACACCTTTGTGTCACCTAACCTTAAAACCGTGTGAAACATGATATCTAGCTATAATGAAATATAGTGTGTGAAAGGATGTGACTGAATTTTCCCGTCTGTTTGGGAATTAAAATGTAGTAACGAGAGAGTCCGGTGTTGAGGACTTCTTTGTGTGTTCTCAGTATTTAATATGTATTGTCCAGGGTTGTGCTAGTCCTGTATATATTTCATGAGGAATATAATTAATGAATAGACGAAATGAATATCTAGCAATTCCTTAAAATCAGAATATAATTAACTGATTTCTAAAACTTTTAATGGCAATACTGATTTGTGTTTAATAGTAAGGAATTTTAAACAAGTTCGTTAATCCAATTTAAAAAAAAAAGGCCAAAATGTGAAACAATAGCTTTGATTATTATAAATTGTTGATCATTTCATACCAAAGATTTGGGGTATATTACGACAGCAACATCATTCCATTTTCCATCTGTATTTTGTATCTGTTTTTGATACAAACCAGTGCCATTTGAATGCAGCAAGGGAATGTTTTCGGTGCTTTAATTAATTCAGGTTTTGCAATAATCGCAATATAATTCAAGCATTGACCATGTACAGCCGTGACAGTTTGTAGCGAGTACAGTTTCATCTCGCGTCATGTCTTTAGGTTAAAATGTAGCGGCCATTATCTGATCAAATATCAATTAACATGATTCATCGATTTAATGGTTGTGTGACTTTATATAATTTTCTACACTTTTAGAAATCCACATTAGGACAATTATGCAAATTTATACATCAGAAGTTTTTTCCGCTTCCTTACATTTATTTTGTGTCAGTAAAGTACTGTGTTTGATGTCTACCAGTATACATTTCACTCTGGTAAATGTTAGTGTAGGTTATATATTCAAATGAAGAAAAGAACTACTCATTTTAAATCATGATCAGTATTAATATATTTAATAAAAATATTATGACACAATAAATGTATACACATGAACAGATCCGATTCAAAACTTTGTCATATAATCTATAGAATTTCATTCAAATTTAATACATAGAATTATATTCTCCGTAGTGAAGACTTTTGTGATTATCATTTATGCGATTTGTAAATCCGTCGGTACAACTTTTTTTTTTACATTTTTGCACAATGTAATGAATTGCCTTTTAAATGCTTGTCTGTGATGAAGTGATGTATGAGAATTTTAATGCATTATATATGTATATATGCTATATTTGTACATGTAGAACAAAAGGACTTTTCATTTTGTATGGAGATATGTTGTGCATGAGAAGTTGTCACACATCTTATACAGTATATAATGTAACCATATAAACCCATGTGAGAATGGTGTAATTTATTATTGTTTGATACTGTCAAGCGATCAAATATTGTATACACAAATGTACAGTTTTATAAATGTGCTCATTTGATGAGAGTCCTGTATTCATCCTATACAGGAGCATCTGTTTTTATAGAAAAATATGAAAAATTAAAAATTATTGAATTGTAAACTGCAGTTTCGTTATTTTTCTGATCTGGTTCAACACTGGATTAAATACAGTCCATTTGTAATCCTTCAAGATTTCTTTTTGATCCAGATGTTCGGACGCCTGAAGCAGATATGTTTTACAATCGTCTATGACTACCCTTTATCTCTATTCTGACAAGTATATTTACTTATGCACAATAAGACTGCCGTGTATCGTTGCTTCTCACCTAAGACATGATGTCCGACATTCCTTAAAGTCAATTCTAAACGAAGGTATGATGACTGTTGACCTTGACATGCGCGTTTCTCTCAGTCTCACCCTAGGGATAATGACCTAATTACCATTTGGTGGTTTAGTATTACCTACAAAATGCTGCGTAGTAAAGAGATGTAAAATGTCACCTACCCTTTATACCGCTGTGTAGACTAACACACAGAGGGTCAACCTGATTACTGTATAGTTGCCAATATTTGCAAGGTTCTTTTTTTTATTATACCCCCAACAACGAAGTTAGAGGAGGGTGGGGGTATACTGGAATCAGGTTGTCCGTCTGTAGACACAATTTTGACCGGCTATGCATTCGCTCAGTTCTAGTTTAGCTTAATTTGCAATTGCACCAAGATTCGCAAAAAGTGAAGACTTCATGAAAATGTATACAATCATATTATGGCTATATAAGATAGGTTTCACCATTAATTTGTGATTTGCAAAATTTAAACCCCCCACAAAATTTAATGATTTCCAGACAGAAAATTAAAATTTTACACCACAAAACTTAGCAACTACATGGTACTATAGATGACTACTGAAAAAGTATTGGTGTATGCCAAATGTTTGAACAATCGAGACTTTTTCATATTTGACCTTTTGGTCGAGGTCACAAAGACCTCATGGCAGTGCACTTCAAATCATCTTGTGCAAGATATAACTAACTGTTTATCACTTTAAGGATATTGAACTAAGATACGACTTCCCTGATCTCTTTGGTATATTAACTTGACCTTTAGGACTTGTATATTGCCCATTCTCTCCTAAATATAATTCATTTTAACCTATAGTGCAACTGCAGTGTAAAATCGATATTAGGTATGATGACCTTGAGAATGACAACTAGCAGTACCACCAATATCAGGTATGATGACCTTGAGAATGACAACTAGCAGTACCACCCATATAAGGTATGATGACCTGGAGACTGACAACTAGCAGTACTACCTATATCGGGTATTATGACCTTGAGAATGACAACTAGCAGTACCACCCATATCGGGTATGATGACCTGGAGAATGACAACTAGCAGTACCACCCATATCGGGTATGATGACCTGGAGAATGACAACTAGCAGTACAACCTCATATCAGGTATGATGACCTGGAGAATGACAACTAGCAGCACCACCCATAAAAGGTATACTGACCTGGAGAATGACAACTAGCAGTACCACCCATATCGGGTATGATGACCTGAAGAATGACAACTAGCAGTACCACCCATATAAGGTGTAATGACCTGGAGAATGACAACTAGCAGTAGCACCCATATCGGGTATGATGACCTGGAGAATGACAACTAGCAGTACCACCCATATCAGGTGTAATGACCTGGAGAATGACAACTAGCAGTACCACCCATATCGGGTATTATGACCTGGAGAATGACAACTAGCAGTACCACCCATATCGGGTATGATGACCTTGAGAATGACAACTAGCAGTACCACCCATAAAAGTTATAATGACCTGGAGAATGACAACTAGCAGTACCACCCATATAAGATATAATGACCTGGAGAATGACAACTAGCAGTACCACCCATAAAAGTTATAATGACCTGGAGAATGACAACTAGCAGTACCACACATAAAAGTTATAATGACCTGGAGAATGACAACTAGCAGTACCACCCATAAAAGTTATAATGACCTGGAGAAGGACAACTAGCAGTACCACCCATAAAAGTTATAATAACCTTGGGAATGACAACTAGCAGTACCACCCATAAAAGTTATAATGACCTGGAGAAGGACAACTAGCAGTACCACCCATATCGGGTATTATGACCTGGAGAATGACAACTAGCAGTACCACCCATATCGGGTATGATGACCTGGAGAATGACAACTAGCAGTACCACCTATATAAGATATTATGACCTGGAGAATGACAACTAGCAGTACCACCCATATAAATTATACTGATCTGGAGAATGACAACTAGCAGTACCACCCATATAAGGTATAATGACCTGGAGAATGACAACTAGCAGTACCACCCATAAAAGTTATAATGACCTGGAGAATGACAACTAGCAGTACCACCCATAAAAGTTATAATGACCTTGGGAATGACAACTAGCAGTACCACCCATACAAGTCATAATGACCTGGAGAAGGACAACTAGCAGTACCACCCATATCAGGATAATGACCTTGAGAATGACTATTGTGCATTCCTACAATTCTAAATAAAACGTAATCAGCTTAAGTTCAGTATTCAGTACCGCACAGGACTGTCAACTCACCTCTGGCTCAGTCATGTACACGCCGCAGATGAAGGCCAGGTCCGATATGAAGATGATGAACATGAGGTTGATGAGGATACTGTTGGCGTTACTCTGGGGTGTTTGAAGCACATGAAGATGAAGAAGGTCACAAACAGGCAGATCAGTGTTATACCTATGGCGATGAAGCTGATAACCTCCAGCGAAATGGCTCCATTGGCAACGTACTGTAACGTGGAATTACGAACGAGATAAAAGACAAGAGTACACCAGAACATCATCAACATCTTTATGATGCTTTGATTGTTTAAATAAAAAGTATGTACAACTTTCTCTTAAATGCCAGAACAAAATGATGATATGTTCGCAGAAAGCTGAAAATACTTTAAAGCATATGTTTAACGAGATTCTTACTTAAGCAATTTTCGCGCTGAATAGGTTGCCCTTAATTATGATTGCTATACTTATAGTTTCAGTATATCGCATTCTACAGCAAACGTTGCACATGCACTAATTAATCATTGTGTGCATTTGTTGCAATTTGGTTATGCTGCAACACTTAAGTGCGCAAAAATAAGTGCATTTACAGCAGTAAAATAAAAACAATTTTTTTTTGAATTGGTCGATATATTATTCTTCATCCCACAAAGAAAGGTTTGACAAATCAATAGATACCTCCGAGTCTGCAACATCCATGAGGATACCGAAGGAGGTCATGTGATCACATGAACATTCTATAAATAACTGCAGTACAGCAGGATCACTCCCCTCCAGGACTTCCCTCTCGTACCGGTCAGTAATCTCACAGCCGCTGGTGGACCACTCACCGACGTACCTGACAAGGTCAAACAAGGTCATTAGGAAAGCCAAAGTAGGAGACACAATGCAGACTATGGTACTAACGAGTTCGGGCCGTGTTTCCAGTAGACACAATGTAGACTAAGGTACTTACGAGTTTGGGCCGTGTTTCCAGTAGACACAATGCAGACTAAGGTACTTACGAGTTTGGGCTGTGTTTCCAGTAGACACACTGCGGACTAGGGTACTTACGAGTTTGGGCTGTGTTTCCAGTAGACACACTGCGGACTAAGGTACTTACGAGTGTGGGCTGTGTTTCCAGTAGACACAATGTAGACTAAGGTACTTACGAGTTTGGGCCGTGTTTCCAGTAGACACACTGCGGACAAGGTACTTACGAGTGTGGGCTGTGTTTCCAGTAGACACAATGTAGACTAAGGTACATACGAGTTTGGGCCGTGTTTCCAGTAGACACAATGCAGACTATGGTACTTGCGAGTTTTGGCTGTGTTTCCAGTAGACACAATGTAGACTAAGGTACTTACGAGTTTGGGCTGTGTTTCCAGTAGACACACTGCGGACTAAGGTACTTACGAGTTCGGGCCGTGTTTCCAGTAGACACAATGTAGACTAAGGTACTTACGAGTTCGGGCCGTGTTTCCAGTAGACACAATGTAGACTAAGTTACTTACGAGTTTGGACTGTGTTTCCAGTAGACACACTGCGGACTTGACCGGTTTACTGTCATATCCCGGTCACAAGCTCCCCCTGGTCCCTCACCAGAAGCGTGATGACCGGGGCATTAACATCAAGCGGCCGCTCCTTAATTTGTCTACAAACAAAATAAATACAACACAATTGTTGAAAAAAATTAACTGTTGTCTAGCAACCAGTCAAAAAGTTCAGGGGTTTTCACCATCAGCGAGAAGCATATGTTTTATAATTACATGATTTAATTAAACAAACTTCCTTTTTATTCTATAAAGGGTATATATGCTGTTGCATATCACTTGCATGATATAACACAGCCTTTCTCCAATATTTTCTTTCTCATCATATTTCAAACATTATTTTTCTCTCTGTTCCCATAAAAACAATAATTCTTAGATTCATTGAAATATAATGAATAGGGATAAAATGTTTACAACTGGATACAAAAAAGTTAGGTCACTTTCCGGACATTTGAATCGAATCTCTTTGGTAAGATGTCGCCGAGGTTTTTTTACATGATATAGCCTACATACAGTTTTTTATTTTGCTATATATTCTTTGTATTTCCAACTTTTTTCAATGATTTTTCCTGACTTCGTTTATTGATTGATTTTGACATTTTTGTTTTTTTTGTCATTTGGTACAAAAATATCCAAGGATTCCTCTCATAATATTTATTTAATTTTCCGTTGCGTATTTATGGAACTATACAGAATTATCTACACTGCTAATTTCCGTGTGACGCCATTTCTATATATAACGCTACCAAAATGACGTCAAAATGGCGTCCCGAAAATTGGATGTTGTAAATAGATTATGATTTCTCTGGTCATACATAACGGATAAGAGTGAATCGAAACAGGAAACAATTCTCTATAAGTACACAAATTTCCATTAAAATTGATCCATTAATAAAGTCGGGAAAAATTTATTGAAAAAAGTTGGAAATCCAAAGAATATATAGCGAAATTTAACAAAAAATTGAAAGACTTTTGGCACGTAACTGTATGCTGTGGATGACGAGATCCACCTCAAACACTGGTGCCGACTGATCTCTAACAGAAATGTTTATGTTTGTAATGGTCAGCGTAAAGGACTCACACAACTAAATAATTTACGATATGTTATTACTTAGCTTTAGAGCTAATAACTTTAATATTTGAAGTTCAACACTTGTGACAATTGTCTAGATTCACAGATACATACATGACAAGGGGCATTTTATGAGGAGTTTACTGGCATTTTAGCTCGCTACAGGCGTCTGCTTCGGACAACCGCAAATCTACATGTCAAACCAGTGAAATGGGAAGGGAACACCCTCTGACTTTTGACCCCATATCAATCCGCAATCACATATCACAATCTACCAAAAGTATATAGTTTTGTCAAGTTAAATATGTATAGATTTCATTCAATGCAGAATAGATCCAAAATTACCTATTTAAATTACTCACAATCACTGTACTTAGCCGGAACAAATTTCCAGTAGGGACTACAAACGTATGAAACACTTCCTCATTGGCTCATTTTGTTGTGCCAGTCCTGAACAGAAGTTTAAATTTCCTGCACTATGACGTCACTTCCGGTTCACATAGCATGCAAAAGCGTGATGGCGGCCGCCATACAAGGCGTGTTTACCGGAGGAATCAACTACTCCAGCGTCTCCATTAAGACTTTACCACTATTAAGGTATGATTAAATGATACAATAAGATAATATTACAGCTAAATATCGCCAAGATTGACGCTCGTGCGTAGTATAAAGATAAATATGGCTCTTTCATTCCAACATTCTCACTTCACACGGTTCGGCATTGTTACCGCAAAATAGTTCAAACAACATTCTACCGTTACGTTGGGACTTGATTTGAGGTACGTTACAATACCACAGCTTATATAGGATGTTTTGGTATACTGTATAATTACTCTTACTCGTGGGGGATTTAATTTTGCTATATTTGCGGTCAGATACATTTCCGCAAAATTAGATATCCGTGACCATATATCATCATGTAAAGACTGATTTAATTTACATGAGAGAACAAATAAACCCATACATTAATATGTTCTTGGCTAATTTCATTAATCAGTAACCGCACGTAATAAGTTTTTACAAGTTCAATATATACCCGTCAATAAGTCTCATCAAGAAAAATATAAAATGTTATCCCATTGTGTTGCAGCTGTTCTGTCGATTGGTGTCGATATCACTACACTACTTTTACCTGGCGTCATTCTCCTGACTATTTGTCGAGATGTTGCACCTATACCGCCGCCTCACCGAGATACGGGACATCAACTATGGTTCAATGAAGTTCTACTATCTCATTGGATATGGTGAATATTAGATACAATCCAATATTTTGTACTTAATGAAAAGCAAAATTGCATATTTTTAGTCGGAAATTAAATCTGGTTCAAGACAGCCAATGGAAACTTTATACTCAGCATGTTAAAATTATTGGTATGTCGTTTCAATCTACAGTTGTCGATGCACTATTAGCACTTTTCAGATTCTAACGTTTAAGTCTTTTTCAAGTTCCAGCTCTGAGTGCTATTTATATTCAGATCAACAAATATGTAGACTTTTCTTACCTTTAGTTATATACTGACAACAGTATGATAAATAATACCATTGTTTGTATGGTTATTCTGTAAAAATTGTAATACATAATCTGACATGTTTTAATTACAGTTATACCTGGTATCATAGTGGGGCTGTCAGTCGGGCTGTACACAGATGGGTACGGCGGATCACAATTGTAAGTGTTTATGTTTTCATATTAATACCTCTATAAGGAAAAACTTACTAAGCACTATATAAGCAGGAAATGTATAAGAAATGATTTTAAAATAACATGCTTTTATTTTAAAATTGTGTGATTTAAGTACCAACTAGTGAAAATTAACAAGGAAACCCTTGATTTTACCTCGACAGCTTACTGAGATTATAACTAAATAGATGAGGCTTTAAATAGAAAAGTGTTCCGAGGTTCCCACAGAATTGGTGATTGTTTGATATAAAAAAAAAAAAAAAAGAATATTGTGGGACATGTTGACTTAACCGTGTTGGTTTATAATTTTTCAGTTGCTGGCTTGACATGGCCCAACCATTCATTTGGAGCTTCGCTGGGCCTGTCGTATTCGGAGTACTGGTAAGTGTAGTATTGGCACTACAGACATGAAGTAAAGGGGCCATACTTTCACATAAACGTTATTTAGTAATTCTGTAAAACCAAATTTCATTGCATTTAAGCAATAGTTCCTAAAACATGAAATGCTTGACCACTTTCAATTTTGATAATAGCTTTAAAGCTTTTCTTCAAAAGTGAAAATTTAACACAGAAATATTGGAAAAGTAACTCTAACAATTGGAAGATGATTTTGAAAGAGTCAAGTGTGCAGATTTAAGTCAGATTGGGCCGTGACAGCATGGAGTACAAT
This sequence comes from Mimachlamys varia, assembly GCA_947623455.1. Taxonomy (NCBI): domain Eukaryota; kingdom Metazoa; phylum Mollusca; class Bivalvia; order Pectinida; family Pectinidae; genus Mimachlamys; species Mimachlamys varia. The sequence goes on from OX392534.1 coordinate 21,699,726, forward strand.
GACGATGAAGTTCTGAAATCCTGATTGCCTTCTGTATAGACTCATGGAGATACTTCATTGTGTCTTTTATGTCGGAAATGTTATGATCCACACCTTTATTTATTTATTTTTAAGGTAATCATCCTCACATTTATACTAGCCCTGAAGGCAAGTTTTAGAGAGAAAATCCATGTCAACGACATTGTCGGATTCAGGTGAGTAATTAAAGTTGGATTATATGATATTTGAAAGCCGGTGTAATGTTTTTCATTGGAAGAAGTAGACTCCTGAGAATCATTTCAAGAGTTTCATATTATAGTCTAACATAAATTATGTTTGACTCGACCATGTACCGGTAAATGAAACTTCAAGTTATGAATATAAATAAAGCAAGTGGATTTAAATCTCCTTTAAGTTCCAAACGTTATAATGTACACTTAACTATATAAAGCAGAATAGACGAAGCTTCATGGAATCTTAACTTTCAGAAAATGAAAACATCTGAATTCAATATCATCTCTAAAACTAACTTGCCTGTATTTGATTTCCAGGGCCCGTATATTCTGTGGTCTGGCTATCCTCCTGTTGCTAGGCATCACCTGGATACTGGGACTTGTCTCCGTTAACTACAACATGGCGCCACTTCACTACGCCTACGCCATCTTCTCGCTGGCTGAGGGTGGCTTCATTTTCGTGGCCTATATTGTGGGCGATAAAAAGGTAGGGAAAATGGGATGCCAAATTCAAGGATTGGAGGGTCTTAATTGTGCAGTATCATATTACATATAGTATCTTGGATACCCTGAAGAGGCATGACTGTATGAAATTTAGTCTCAAAATGTTAAAATCTTAGACTTGCAAGGAATTAACTTTTAAATGATATCATGTGCATACTACTACCACATTTATTGCTAATTTGTAACAAATTATATTCATCATTGTTCCATAGTGAAGTTCTCTTTTGGGTTCTCTAGTGAAGCATTTTGTCCCCAGAGCATTTTCCTAACCATGTTTTACTATATTTTCACCTGGTGTGATTTGTCATATAGAATTGTTCATGTAGAGTTATGTCCCCTGGGTTTTTGTACTGTATATTGCATCTTGTTCCCTTTGCATGAAGTCCCAGATAGCATGATGTGTACCTGATATAACATGACTTACTCTGCATTACGATTGCCTCGCTGAATCTCCCTACTGTGTATGAAGCATATGCATTGTGTTGTTCAACAGGTGCGGCTTCAGCTGAAGAAGCAATGGTACAAATGTCAGGGAAAGAAAATGGAAATGGCGGAGACCCTCGGCGGCGCTCGAAGCTCGGTACTGTCAACGTTTACTGGCACTTACACCCAAAGCCACCGTCACTTACAAATGTCTCGTGTGGTTAAAAGAAAATACGGGATGGGCCATGCGCTGATACAAATTGTTTGGATTGATCATAATAAATTCTGAGCATGTGAATGAAAGTCTGTCTGTCCAGGTGAAGAACAGACTTGGGTATAACACTGAAAACTAAAACTATCTTACACTTGCATGCTTTTAATTGGTGTAAATGAATACAATGTCATCAGGAGAACTTGAAAATTAATATACAATATTTAGAAGCTTGTGTTGAAGGGTCGAGTGATGGTTATGTTGAATACCTGTGATTTGTAAAAAAAAAAACTTTGGTGTAAACAGTTTTAGGGATTGAAGAAATTAACAAAAGTTTTATTTGTTAACAGAGATCTGCTCTGGCCTATCGCACAGACAATTCTATGGACGGTTGTCTTAACCGGACAATGAATGTTGGGATTTCGACGACGTCCACGACAAGTCGGTCGACCAGTAAGAGTTCGGGAGGTCTGTACAAGGGTGAGGACTACCTACGTAGTACCAGTACCTCCACCTCTGGCCATGTCCCCTGCGAAAGCTTGTATCCCCCTAACGCTGGGATCCCACCCTATGGATACGACCTCAAGGCTTATCATGAAAAAAGACCAAACGGCAGTAAGTCGTGTTGGTGTTTTGTCCTCTGTCTATCACTATTCAGACTGCATCTCCAGATTTTTATGAGGAACATGGAAGTGTGGACAAATATTGATAAGCCTTGCAGTTTATGATATTGTAAAGTATTTACATTTTGTGATTTAGATATCAATTTTGTTTGTACTAGGTTGCTATAAGAGTTAATCATATCTTGACTCTTTATTATTTAAGGCTCATTTGAATGTAGATAAAATGCATTCACAGAACTCAGACATGTAGTTTTAATTTGGACTAGATCGGCATCCCCTGCTTTTATCTAATTCCTTTACATCCGTTCTAGAGGCTTGGAAAGAAATGTCTAGGTTGCATTATCTCCCCTTATTGCTTGATTTCCTTCTTAATGTTCATCTCTTTTACTTACGACAAAATGTTGTTAAAAACGGTAATGTATTTGTGGAATAAATCAAATATATCAATGTGCTTCTGTTTGAACTCTGTATTTTGTATGACTCTGGGAGAATTTCCATTTTAATTCGCTGTAAAAGGGAAATTTTTAATAAAGTTGATTGGCTCTGAGAGGGAATTTCTAACTTTTGATTGTCTGTAAGAGACAATGATAGACTGTAAGAGGAAATTTGTAACTATTTTGATTGGCTTTTTTGAGGTTATTCCTAAATATTTTGATTGGCTGCTGTAACTGTTTTGATTGGCTATTCCTAACAAGTTTACTCATTTTGTCCAGCTACTGACCACATGGACGGTCCAAACAAGCGGTCTGGGAACGACTCCGACTCGGACAGTGACGGGTCAGTGTATATTTCAGACGATGTCCAGTATATAAAAGGCTCTGCAGAGTATTGTGTAGATTTTAGACATTGTTCATTATAAGCGAATAGATACTGATCGCCAAATGAAATAAAACTGTTGAGGTGTATGATCACCAGGTAACAAAATATTTTCTTTCAACAGAGGAAGCCAAAGAACAAGCAAGAAAGAAAAAGAAAGAAATGGATGAGGCAGAAAAACAGAAAAACAATGCCAATACAAGTAAGATCTTTATGTAAAATATTTTCCTGATGGATATTCCACTTCTTTAGTTCAATAGTTCTATGACCTTTGTCAACTTCCTAGGTCACATGACTTCAAGTCACATAGTTTTAAATGTCAAAGAGGAAAAAGTCAGTGGCACCTCTTGTAAGTGTGTTGTTGTATTCTGCCCATACAACTCACTGTTGTAAGTTTTTTTTTGTGCAATCAGAGGTCAGGCCCCTTGGACCTCTTGTTAGAGTGTGTTGTCGTATTCTGTCCATAGCTACTCACCGTTGTATGTTCTTCGTGTTTGATCTGTTCACAGTCAACCAGCCACCATTGTACAGCCAAATACAACCGCCACAGAACCAGTACGGACACTGGCCGGGAGACCCCAACCTGTCAGGGTTCCAGTTCACCGAGTCGGAAGACTATCGCCAGTCGGACCAAGTGACCATGTCTAGTGTGCCTCCGGACGTGACACTGCCGGCACAGGAACTACAAGGTAGTAAAAAGGCTGCCAATTATGTCAAGATGGGGATGATGCTCAGATAACCATCTTCATCTCCATTCTCATCCTCTCAATAACTGTATATTTATCATATATACCCTACCTTTCCTAAATCTTTTATTAATATTCAACATCATCAAGTTGTCATTTGTCATTTTGTCAAGAACCAACGCTCTGTAACTTTGACAATCAACTTAACACCTGCCTTTGGCTACCATAAAGGCAGTTATTTCAGTATTTGTACATAAAATGTCATGGTTTTGAACAAAATGCCTTTTTTTCCTTGAAACAATTATTATAATTGCAGAGAAATTTGCTCTCTCACTGTACAAAGTTATACAGTATATACATATATATATAATCCTACCATTTGGTTGTGAAATAATTTATTATAGAAATGTTGTGCATATAATTTTTTTTTGTAAATAAGTGTTTTTGTAAAGTCACTTTATATCAAACTGTACATAAAAAATGTATGTGTTTGTGAAGCTGAGAATTTACATTGATTTAGCAATGAAAACATTAACCGTATACAAAAATAATGATGCATATAAAGTGTACATATTTTTGGTTACATGACCTTGAATCAAACGTATCTCCACATTACCTTGTTGAACAGCCAGTGGTATTTGGACAGTAGGCTAGTTTTCTCCTTGAAACATCACCTAATATTGTAAAGTGTGTTCTAATAATGACTACTACCCAGGTAAAACCACATTGAAATGTACAGTGAAACATTGAAATTAGTATAATTGAGGTTGACTGAACATCATATTGAAATGTTGGTTTTATCATCACTTTGTGATGGTTTTGACATTTACTTTCTAGTCAATATTATGGTTGTGTTTTATAAATAATACCACCATGTTATACGATATGTGATATAACATTCCATATCACTGCCAGTTTTGTCCTGTGTTTCATGTGAAGAGCACGTTATATATTGGAATTATACTCTTTATACACTGCATGTCAACATTAAATTAAAGTGCACACGTGTCAAGCATTCATATGAAAGTTTTGGCTATCAACTTTCTCAAAAAATTCTAAACAGATTTTCTCTACCTATTTCCCTGCTTGCTGTTGGCATGTCTGTTGTTTGGTTTGAAGATGTCATTGGAGGGAATTTATTTATTTTCTTGCTGCTCATTTGTTTGCTTCCAGCTTAGTTTATGTAACATACAGTTTAACTTTGTGACAATTGTCAGTGTTTTGACCAAATCATAAATGTGCATTATAATATTCATGAGATATTTTGGAACCAAAAGCACATTTGTAAGCACTGTATTGAGACAAGGTTCAATTGTATTGTATGATGCAGAGTTTACTCCAGAAAAACCGTATTTGAAATTGAAGTCATCCCTTTCAATATAGATTGCTTCAAAGGTAAAACAAAAGTGGAAAAAAGTTATTTGAAAGTATTCTGGAATAATCTCTAAATCATGCATAATTTATTAAATGAATCACTATTATTTTCAGCTACACACATTTTGGGTAAATGTCTCTGAATACAATATAGAAAACATTTTTTTATCTTTTCGAATAAAAATTGGTCATGCAGTAAAAAGATGAAAATGTAAAAGAAATTGAACTGCTTTGAAATTGTAAGAAATCTATAAAAGAGCCTTGATTCACAGACATTTACATGTAGCTAGTGTAATGTTGGGGTTGACTCTTACCTCGTCAAAGCTAGTCGCAGACTGTTATTGCCTACTTTTCTGTTGTAACAGCTAGTCACAGGGATTATATAATGCCGCCTGTGCGGACAGACAGTCTGTTGAATGACTCGAGCAGTAGCAATACTCACGGACCGTTCCACCCCCCTCCAGACCCCCGCGTCAAAGTGCAGGTCCTTACGCATAACGGCAGTATATCCTCAGATTCAGAGTAAGTGCCCAGACACAAAAATTGTCTGTGACGGTAAAATTCCTGGACGTCAGATATTATACTCGGGCCAGATATGCTGTGCAAGTATCATTTGTTTTGAATCAGGAATTGTAATGATAATAATTAAGGTCATTATCCAGATGACTGGTAAGCTGAAGGTCAAAGGGAAGGAGCCATATTTGCATTAAATCGCCCTCATTTTTACATTGAAAGATTATGAATCTTCGTGCTATATTTCACTGAAGCTTAACCTTTACATTTTCACCATATGTAAATGCGTTTTTGTTTTGCTTTAAATTTGATATTTTGTCTTGTTCGTTGTTGCACTTGTCACATTTTGTTTCACCGTTTTGGTGTATTTTGTTAGTACATTTGTTGCAAGTATTTTAAGTGTCACTGTTTGGGAGCATGTTTCTATTTTTTGACGGGGCTTAGGTGAGACGGTAATTTGATGTTGTGTGTCCTGTATTCTACACTTGTTGTACACTTCTATTATCATTTATGTACTACATCCTAATCACATAGATTTGAATGGTTAATGACAACACACTAAGTACAAACACATTACCATACATGGCCTTTAGCTGACATTCACAGAAACTTGATCAATCAAATTGAACACTGACAGTGAATAGTCAGTCACTGATACATAAGGATACTAGACAGTGTCTCACATTACTAGAAGTAACTCCATTTTGACCTGAAATTTATACTCTACAATAAATCAATGTATGTTAGGTTACTTTCTCATCGGGCCTAGGGTGGGGGGGACTATTGTTTTGCATTGTGTCCATCCATCCTTCCGCTAACTTGTCCGGGCTCTATCTCCTACACTACTCATCACTTGAACGTCATATGTCATATAGGTATCAAAACATTCTGACCTGCATTAATTAAAATTAAAAACTTGTCCAGGTTATATCTCCTACACTGCAAGTCACTTTAACCAAGCTGCAGCTGTTGTTGTAGCTGGTACATGGTTTATCATGTATATCATTTACATATAGGGCAAGTAATGGGACATAAATATTGTGTACTTACAGGACACTCAAGTTGTATATATATAGCATACAGGACAAACAAGTGTCATACAGGACACACACAATTGCTGTACATATTTATATATTGTTGGTCAGTACATTGCACCTTGCATGTTGCATGAAACTTCCGTTGTACATCTGGTGTCTGTTTCCTCCCCTACAGGTGCAGCCATGAAACCTCCGTATGACAGTGCATGTCCGCATGATTGAAAATCATCAAAGTTACGTGATCTGTTGCCAAAGTAACTGACGAGGATTATACATTTACAGGCGTGGACTAATATGTGATCATCCAGTTACAAAATCTTGATCTCAAGCTGTTCCAAATTTGGCCGCTCATCTCATTTTTCATCGTCATCCCATTTTGTATCAATTATCGTGACCAACTCATCTTTATTATCATCTTCATCATAAATATCATTATTTCAGAAAGTCGTGCATAATCACTCAGATTAAAATATACAATGTATCTACAAATGAGGAGAAATGAAATCCTTATACATGTTTTATATATAAATGACTACATGTACGATTTATTATATAATGTTTTGGTTATATCTGTACACCTTTGTGTCACCTAACCTTAAAACCGTGTGAAACATGATATCTAGCTATAATGAAATATAGTGTGTGAAAGGATGTGACTGAATTTTCCCGTCTGTTTGGGAATTAAAATGTAGTAACAAGAGAGTCCGGTGTTGAGGACTTCTTTGTGTGTTCTCAGTATTTAATATGTATTGTCCAGGGTTGTGCTAGTCCTGTATATATTTCATGAGGAATATAATTAATGAATAGACGAAATGAATATCTAGCAATTCCTTAACATCAGAAAATAATTAACCGATCTCTAAAAATTTTAATGGCAATACTGATTTGTGTTTAATAGTAAGGAATTTTAAACAAGTTCGTTAATCCAATTTAAAAAAAAAAGGCCAAAATGTGAAACAATAGCTTTGATTATTATAAATTGTTGATCATTTCATACCAAAGATTTGGGGTATATTACGACAGCAACATCATTCCATTTTCCATCTGTATTTTGTATCTGTTTTTGATACAAACCAGTGCCATTTGAATGCAGCAAGGAATTTTTTCGGTGCTTTAATTAATTCAGGTTTTGCAATAATCGCAATATAATTCAAGCATTAACCATGTACAGCCGTGACAGTTTGTAGCGAGTACAGTTTCATCTCGCGTCATGTCTTTAGGTTAAAATGTAGCGGCCATTATCTGATCAAATATCAATTAACATGATTCATCGATTTAATGGTTGTGTGACTTTATATAATTTTCTACACTTTTAGAAATCCACATTAGGACAATTATGCAAATTTATACATCAGAAGTTTTTTCCGCTTCCTTACATTTATTTTGTGTCAGTAAAGTACTGTGTTTGATGTCTACCAGTATATATTTCACTCTGGTAAATATTAGTGTAGGTTATATATTCAAATGAAGAAAAGAACTACTCATTTTAAATCATGATCAGTATTAATATATTTAATAAAAATATTATGACACAATAAATGTATACACATGAACAGATCCGATTCAAAACTTTGTCATATAATCTATAGAATTTCATTCAAATTTAATACATAGAATTATATTCTCCGTAGTGAAGACTTTTGTGATTATCATTTATGCGATTTGTAAATCCGTCGGTACAACTTTTTTTTTTACATTTTTGCACAATGTAATGAATTGCCTTTTAAATGCTTGTCTGTGATGAAGTGATGTATGAGAATTTTAATGCATTATATATGTATATATGCTATATTTGTACATGTAGAACAAAAGGACTTTTCATTTTGTATGGAGATATGTTGTGCATGAGAAGTTGTCGCACATCTTATACAGTATATAATGTAACCATATAAACCCATGTGAGAATGGTGTAATTTATTATTGTTTGATACCCTCAAGCGATCAAATATTGTATACACAAATGTACAGTTTTATAAATGTGCTCATTTGATGAGAGTCCTGTATTCATCCTATACAGGAGCATCTGTTTTTATAGAAAAATATGAAAAATTAAAAATTATTGAATTGTAAACTGCAGTTTCGTTATTTTTCTAATCTGGTTCAACACTGGATTAAATACAGTCCATTTGTAATCCTTCAAGATTTCTTTTTGATCCAGATGTTCGGACGCCTGAAGCAGATATGTTTTACAATCGTCTATGACTACCCTTTATCTCTATTCTGACCAGTATATTTACTTATGCACAATAAGACTGCCGTGTATCGTTGCTTCTCACCTAAGACATGATGTCCGACATTCCTTAAAGTCAATTCTAAACGAAGGTATGATGACTGTTGACCTTGACTTGCGCGTTTCTCTCAATCTCACCCTAGGGATAATGACCTAATTACTATTTGGTGGTTTAGTATTACCTACAAAATGCTGCGTAGTAAAGAGATGTAAAATGTCACCTACCCTTTATACCGCTGTGTAGACTAACACACAGAGGGTCAACCTGATTACTGTATAGTTGCCAATATTTGCAAGGTTCTTTTTTTTATTATACCCCCAACAACGAAGTTAGAGGAGGGTGGGGGTATACTGGAATCAGGTTGTCCGTCTGTAGACACAATTTTGACCGGCTATGCATTCGCTCAGTTCTAGTTTCGCTTAATTTGCAATTGCACCAAGATTCGCAAAAAGTGAAGACTTCATGAAAATGTATACAATCATATTATGGCTATATAAGATAGGTTTCATCATTAATTTGTGATCTGCAAAATTTAAACCCCCCACAAAATTTAATGATTTCCAGACAGAAAATTAAAATTTTACACCACAAAACTTAGCAACTACATGGTACTATAGATGACTACTGAAAAAGTATTGGTGTATGCCAAATGTTTGAACAATCGAGACTTTTTCATCTTTGACCTTTTGGTCAAGGTCAAAAAGACCTCATGGCAGTGCACTTCAAATCGTCTTGTGCAAGATATAACTAACTGTTTATCACTTTAAGGATATTGAACTAAGATACGACTTCCCTGATCTCTTTGGTATATTAACTTGACCTTCAGGACTTGTATATTGCCCATTCTCTCCTAAATATAATTCATTTTAACCTATAGTGCAACTGCAGTGTAAAATCCATATTAGGTATGATGACCTTGAGAATAACAACTAGCAGTACCACCAATATCAGGTATGATGACCTTGAGAATGACAACTAGCAGTACCACCCATATAAGGTATGATGACCTGGAGACTGACAACTAGCAATACTACCTATATCGGGTATTATGACCTTGAGAATGACAACTAGCAGTACCACCCATATCGGGTATGATGACCTGGAGAATGACAATTAGCAGTACCACCCATATCGGGTATGATGACCTGGAGAATGACAACTAGCAGTACAACCTCATATCAGGTATGATGACCTGGAGAATGACAACTAGCAGTACCACCCATATAAGGTGTAATGACCTGGAGAATGACAACTAGCAGTACCACCCATATCGGGTATGATGACCTGGAGAATGACAACTAGCAGTACCACCGATATCAGGTGTAATGACCTGGAGAATGACAACTAGCAGTACCACCCATATCGGGTATTATGACCTGGAGAATGACAACTAGCAGTACCACCCATATCGGGTATGATGACCTTGAGAATGACAACTAGCAGTACCACCCATATAAGATATTATGACCTGGAGAATGACAACTAGCAGTACCACCCATATAAGATATAATGACCTGGAGAATGACAACTAGCAGTACCACCCATAAAAGTTATAATGACCTGGAGAATGACAACTAGCAGTACCACCCATAAAAGTTATAATGACCTGGAGAATGACAACTAGCAGTACCACCCATAAAAGTTATAATGACCTGGAGAAGGACAACTAGCAGTACCACCCATAAAAGTTATAATGACCTTGGGAATGACAACTAGCAGTACCACCCATAAAAGTTATAATGACCTGGAGAAGGACAACTAGCAGTACCACCCATATCGGGTATTATGACCTGGAGAATGACAACTAGCAGTACCACCCATATCGGGTATGATGACCTGGAGAATGACAACTAGCAGTACCACCTATATAAGATATTATGACCTGGAGAATGACAACTAGCAGTACCACCCATATAAATTATACTGATCTGGAGAATGACAACTAGCAGTACCACCCATATAAGGTATAATGACCTGGAGAATGACAACTAGCAGTACCACCCATAAAAGTTATAATGACCTGGAGAATGACAACTAGCAGTACCACCCATAAAAGTTATAATGACCTTGGGAATAACAACTAGCAGTACCACCCATAAAAGTCATAATGACCTGGAGAAGGACAACTAGCAGTACCACCCATATCAGGATAATGACCTTGAGAATGACTATTGTGCATTCCTACAATTCTAAATAAAACGTAATCAGCTTAAGTTCAGTATTCAGTACCGCACAGGACTGTCAACTCACCTCTGGCTCAGTCATGTACACGCCGCAGATGAAGGCCAGGTCCGATATGAAGATGATGAACATGAGGTTGATGAGGATACTGTTGGCGTTACTCTGGAGGTGTTTGAAGCACATGAAGATGAAGAAGGTCACAAACAGGCAGATCAGTGTTATACCTATGGCGATGAAGCTGATAACCTCCAGCGAAATGGCTCCATTGGCAACGTACTGTAACGTGGAATTACGAACGAGATAAAAGACAAGAGTACACCAGAACATCATCAACATCTTTATGATGCTTTGATTGTTTAAATAAAAAGTATGTACAACTTTCTCTTAAATGCCAGAACAAAATGATGATATGTTTGCAGAAAGCTGAAAATACTTTAAAGCATATGTTTAACGAGATTCTTACTTAAGCAATTTTCGCGCTGAATAGGTTGCCCTTAATTATGATTGCTATACTTATAGTTTCAGTATATCGCATTCTACAGCAAACGTTGCACATGCACTAATTAATCATTGTGTGCATTTGTTGCAATTTGGTTATGCGCCAACACTTAAGTGCGCAAAAATAAGTACATTTACAGCAGTAAAATAAAAACAATTTTTTTTTGAATTGGTCGATATATTATTCTTCATCCCACAAAGAAAGGTTTGACAAATCAATAGATACCTCCGAGTCTGCAACATCCATGAGGATACCGAAGGAGGTCATGTGATCACATGAACATTCTATAAATAACTGCAGTACAGCAGGATCACTCCCCTCCAGGACTTCCCTCTCGTACCGGTCAGTAATCTCACAGCCGCTGGTGGACCACTCACCGACGTACCTGACAAGGTCAAACAAGGTCATTAGGAAAGCCAAAGTAGGAGACACAATGCAGACTATGGTACTAACGAGTTCGGGCCGTGTTTCCAGTAGACACAATGTAGACTAAGGTACTTACTAGTTTGGGCCGTGTTTCCAGTAGACACAATGCAGACTAAGGTACTAACGAGTTTGGGCTGTGTTTCCAGTAGACACACTGCGGACTAGGGTACTTACGAGTTTGGGCTGTGTTTCCAGTAGACACACTGCAGACTAAGGTACTTACGAGTGTGGGCTGTGTTTCCAGTAGACACAATGTAGACTAAGGTACTTACGAGTTTGGGCTGTGTTTCCAGTAGACACAATGTAGACTAAGGTACTTACGAGTTTGGGCCGTGTTTCCAGTAGACACACTGCGGACTAAGGTACTTACGAGTTCGGGCCGTGTTTCCAGTAGACACAATGTAGACTAAGTTACTTACGAGTTTGGACTGTGTTTCCAGTAGACACACTGCGGACTTGACCGGTTTACTGTCATATCCCGGTCACAAGCTCCCCCTGGTCCCTCACCAGAAGCGTGATGACCGGGGCATTAACATCAAGCGGCCGCTCCTTAATTTGTCTACAAACAAAATAAATACAACACAATTGTTGAAAAAAATTAACTGTTGTCTAGCAACCAGTCAAAAAGTTAAGGGGTTTTCACCATCAGCGAGAAGCATATGTTTTATAATTACATGATTTAATTAAACAAACTTCCTTTTTATTCTATAAAGGGTATATATGCTGTTGCATATCACTTGCATGATATAACACAGCCTTTCTCCAATATTTTCTTTCTCATCATATTTCAAACATTATTTTTCTCTCTGTTCCCATAAAAACAATAATTTCCAATTCTTAGATTCATTGAAATGTAATGAATAGGGATAAAATGTTTACAACTGGATACAAAAAAGTTAGGTCACTTTCCGGACATTTGAATCGAATCTCTTTGGTAAGATGTCGCCGAGGTTTTTTTACATGATATAGCCTACATACAGTTTTTTATTTTGCTATATATTCTTTGTATTTCCAACTTTTTTCAATGATTTTTCCTGACTTCGTTTATTGATTGATTTTGACATTTTTGTTTTTTTTTGTCATTTGGTACAAAAATATCCAAGGATTCCTCTCATAATATTTATTTAATTTTCCGTTGCGTATTTATGGAACTATACAGAATTATCTACACTGCTAATTTCCGTGTGACGCCATTTCTATATATAACGCTACCAAAATGACGTCAAAATGGCGTTCCGAAAATTGGATGTTGTAAATAGATTATGATTTCTCTGGTCATACATAACGGATAAGAGTGAATCGAAACAGGAAACAATTCTCTATAAGTACACAAATTTTCATTAAAATTGATCCATTAATAAAGTCGGGAAAAATTTATTGAAAAAGGTTGGAAATCCAAAGAATATATAGCGAAATTTAAAAAAAAATTGAAAGACTTTTGGCACGTAACTGTATGCTGTGGATGACGAGATCCACCTCAAACACTGGTGCCGACTGATCTCTAACAGAAATGTTTATGTTTGTAATGGTCAGCGTAAAGGACTCACACAACTAAATAATTTACGATATGTTATTACTTAGCTTTAGAGCTAATAACTTTAATATTTGAAGTTCAACACTTGTGACAATTGCCTAGATTCACAGATACATACATGACAAGGGGCATTTTATGAGGAGTTTACTGGCATTTTAGCTCGCTACAGGCGTCTGCTTCGGACAACCGCAAATTTACATGTCAAACCAGTGAAATGGGAAGGGAACACCCTCTGACTTTTGACCCCATATCAATCCGCAATCACATATCACAATCTACCAAAAGTATATAGTTTTGTCAAGTTAAATATGTATAGATTTTATTCAATGCAGAATAGATCCAAAATTACCTATTTAAATTAATCACAATCACTGTACTTAGCCGGAACAAATTTCCAGTAGGGACTACAATCGTATGAAACAATTCCTCATTGGCTCATTTAGTTGTGCCAGTCCTAAACAGAAGTTTAAATTTCCTGCACTATGACGTCACTTCCGGTTCACATAGCATGCAAAAGCGTGATGGCGGCCGCCATACAAGGCGTGTTTACCGGAGGAATCAACTACTCCAGCGTTTCTATTAAGACTTTACCACTATTAAGGTATGATTAAATGTTACAATCAGATAATATTACAGCTAAATATCGCCAAGATTGACGCTCGTGCGTATTATAAAGATAGATATGGCTCTTTCATTCCAACGTTCTCACTTCACACGGTTCGCCATTGTTACCGCAAAATAGTTCAAACAACATTCAACCGTTACGTTGGGACTTGATTTGAGGTACGTTACAATACCACAGCTTATATAGGATGTTTTGGTATACTGTATAGTTGCTTTTATTCGTGGCGGATTTAATTTTGCTATATTTGCGGTCAGATACATTTCAGTAAAATTAGATACCTTTGACCATATTTCATCATGTAAAGACTGATTTCCGTGAGAGAACAAATAAACTCATACATTGATATGTTCTTGGATAATTTCATTAATCAGGAACCGCACGTGATAAGTTTTTACAAGTTCAATATATACCCGTGAATAAGTCTCATCAAGAAACATATAAAATGTTCTCCCCGTGTGTTGCAGTTGTTCTGTCGATTGGTGTCGATATCACTACACTACTTTTAGCTGGCGTCATTCTCCTGACTATTTGTCGAGATGTTGCACCTATACCGCCGCCTCACCGAGATACGGGACATCAACTATGGCTCAATGAAGTTCTACTATCTCATTGGATATGGTGAATATTAGATACAATCCAATATTTTGTACTTAATGAAAAGCAAAATTGCATATTTTTAGTCGGAAATTAAATCTGGTTCAAGACAGCCAATGGAAACTTTATACTCAGCATGTTAAAATTATTGGTATGTCGTTTCAATCTACAATTGTCAATGCACTATTAGCACTTTTCATATTCTAATGTTTAAGTTTTTTTCAAGTACCAACTTCGAGTGCTATTTATATTCAGATCAACAAATATGTAGACTTTTCTTACCTTTAGTTATATACTGACAACAGTATGATAAATAATACCATTGTATGTATGGTTATTCTGTAAAAATTGTAATACATAATCTGAAGTGTTTTAATTACAGTTATACCTGGTATCATAGTGGGGCTGTCAGTCGGGCTGTACACAGATGGGTACGGCGGATCACAATTGTAAGTGTTAAAGTTTTCATAATGCCTCTATTAGGAAAAACTTACTAAGCACTATATAAGCAGGAAATGTATAAGATATGATTTTAAAATAACATGCTTTTATCTTAAAATTGTGTGATTTAAGTACTAACTAGTGAAAATTGACAAGGAAGCCCTTGATTTTACCTTGACAGCTTACTGAGATTATAACTAAATAGATGAGGCTTTAAATAGAAAAGTGTTCCGAGGTTCCCACAGAATTGGTGATTGTTTGATATAAAAAAAAAAAAAAAAAAGAATATTGTGGGACATGTTGACTTAACCGTGTTGGTTTATAATTTTTCAGTTGCTGGCTTGACATGGCCCAACCATTCATTTGGAGCTTCGCTGGGCCTGTCGTATTCGGAGTACTGGTAAGTGTAGTATTGGCACTACAGACATGAAGTAAAGGGGCCATACTTTCACATAAACGTTATTTAGTAATTCTGTAAAACCAAATTTCATTGCATTTAAGCAATAGTTCCTAAAACATGAAATGCTTGACCACTTTCAATTTTGATAATAGCTTTAAAGCTTTTCTTCAAAAGTGAAAATTTAACACAGAAATATTGGAAAAGTGACTCTAACAATGGGAAGATGATTTTGAAAGAGCCAAGTGTGCAGATTTAAGTCAGATTGGGCCGTGACAGCATGGAGTACAATGACGATGAAGTTCTGAAATCCTGATGGCCTTCTGTATAGACTCATGGAGATACTTCATTGTGTCTTTTATGTCGGAAATGTTATGATCCACACCTTTATTTATTTATTTTTAAGGTAATCATCCTCACATTTATACTAGCCCTGAAGGCAAGTTTTAGAGAGAAAATCCATGTCAACGACATTGTCGGATTCAGGTGAGTAATTAAAGTTGGATTATATGATATTTGAAAGCCGGTGTAATGTTTTTCATTGGAAGAAGTAGACTCCTGAGAATCATTTCAAGAGTTTCATATTATAGTCTTAACATAAATTATGTTTGACTAGACCATGTACCGGTAAATAAAACTTCAAGTTATGAATATAAATAAATCAAGTGGATTTAAATCTCCTTTAAGTTCCAAACGTTATAATGTACACTTAAACTATATAAAGCAGAATAGACGAAGCTTCATGGAATCTTAACTTTCAGAAAATGAAAACATCTGAATTCAATATCATCTCTAAAACTAACTTGCCTGTATTTGATTTCCAGGGCCCGTATATTCTGTGGTCTGGCTATCCTCCTGTTGCTAGGCATCACCTGGATACTGGGACTTGTCTCTGTTAACTACAACATGGCGCCACTCCACTATGCCTACGCCATCTTCTCGCTGGCTGAGGGTGGCTTCATTTTCGTGGCATATATTGTGGGCGATAAAAAGGTAGGGAAAATGGGATGCCAAATTCAAGGATTGGAGGGTCTTAATTGTGCAGTATCATATTACATATAGTAACTTGGATACCCTGAAGAGGCATGACTGTGTGAAATTTAGTCTGAAAATATTAAAATCTTAGACTTGCAAGGAATTAACTTTTAAATGATATCATGTGCATACTACTACCACATTTATTGCTAATTTGTAACAAATCATATTCATCATTGTTCCATAGTGAAGTTCTCTTTTGGGTTCTTTAGTGAAGCATTTTGTCCCCAGAGCTTTTTCCTAACCATGTTTTACTATATTTCCACCTGGTGTGATTTGTCATATAGAATTGTTCATGTAGAGTTATGTCCCCTGGGGTTTTGTACTGTATATTGCATCTTGTTCCCTTTGCATGAAGTCCCAGATAGCATGATGTGTACCTGATATAACATGACTTACTCTGCATTACGATTGCCTCGCTGAATCTCCCTACTGTGTATGAAGCATGTGCATTGTGTTGTTCAACAGGTGCGGCTTCAGCTGAAGAAGCAATGGTACAAATGTCAGGGAAAGAAAATGGAAATGGCGGAGACCCTCGGCGGCGCTCGAAGCTCGGTACTGTCCACGTTTACTGGCACTTACACCCACAGCCACCGTCACTTACAAATGTCTCGTGTGGTTAAAAGAAAATACGGGATGGGCCATGCGCTGATACAAATTGTTTGGATTGATCATAATAAATTCTGAGCATGTGAATGAAAGTCTGTCTGTCCAGGTGAAGAACAGACTTGGGTATAACACTGAAAACTAAAACTATCTTACACTTGCATGCTTTTAATTGGTGTAAATGAATACAATGTCATCAGGAGAACTTGAAAATTAATATACAATATTTAGAAGCTTGTGTTGAAGGGTCGAGTGATGGTTATGTTGAATACCTGTGATTTGTAAAAAAAAAAACTTTGGTGTAAACAGTTTTAGGGATTGAAGAAATTAACAAAAGTTTTATTTGTTAACAGAGATCTGCTCTGGCCTATCGCACAGACAATTCTATGGACGGTTGTCTTAACCGGACAATGAATGTTGGGATTTCGACGACGTCCACGACAAGTCGGTCGACCAGTAAGAGTTCGGGAGGTCTGTACAAGGGTGAGGACTACCTACGTAGTACCAGTACCTCCACCTCTGGCCATGTCCCCTCCGAAAGCTTGTATCCCCCTAACGCTGGGATCCCACCCTATGGATACGACATCAAGGCTTATCATGAAAAAAGACCAAACGGCAGTAAGTCGTGTTGGTGTTTTGTCCTCTGTCTATCACTATTCAGACTGCATCTCCAGATTTTTATGAGGAACATGGAAGTGTGGTCAAATATTGATAAGCCTTGCAGTTTATGATATTGTAAAGTATTTACATTTTGTGATTTAGATATCAATTTTGTTTGTACTAGGTTGCTATAAGAGTTAATCATATCTTGACTCTTTATTATTTAAGGCTCATTTGAATGTAGATAAAATGCATTCACAGAACTCAGACATGTAGTTTTAATTTGGACTAGATCGGCATCCCCTGCTTTTATCTAATTCCTTACATCCATTCTAGAGGCTTGGAAACAAATGTCTAGGTTGCATTATCTCCCCTTATTGCTTGAATTCCTTCTTAATGTTCATTTCTTTTACTTATGACAAAATGTTGTTAAAAATGGTAATGTATTTGTGGAATAAATCAAATATGTCTATGTGCTTCTGTTTGAACTCTGTATTTTGTATGACTCTGGGAGAATTTCCATTTTAATTCGCTGTAAAAGGGAAATTTCTAATAAAGTTGATAGGCTCGGAGAGGGAATTTCTAACTTTTGATTGTCTGTAAGAGGGAATGATAGACTGTAAGAGGAAATTTGTAACTATTTTGATTGGCTATTAGAGGGAATTCCTAACTATTTTGATTGGCTGTCGTAACTATTTTGATTGGCTATTAGAGGGAATTCCTAACTATTTTGATTGGCTGTCGTAACTATTTTGATTGGCTATTCCTCACAAGTTTAATCATTTTGTCCAGCTACTGACCACATGGACGGTCCAAACAAGCGGTCTGGGAACGACTCCGACTCGGACAGTGACGGGTCAGTGGGCCGTGCTAGCCTCAGTCTGGCATCCAGTCACTCCTCGGATGACGAAGATGAAGTAGCCTTTACGTGGGAGAAAGAAATGCCTCTAAACCAGAAAGTTGGTGAGTCAACATCACCCACATAGGGATATGAACATTAAACAGATATTTTCTGGAATATATTAGGGCACTGTTGTATATTTCAGACGATGTCTAGTAAACAGAAGGCTCTGCAGGGTATTGTGTAGATTTCAGACATTGTTAATTATAAGCGAATAGACACTGATCGCCAAATGAAAGAAAACTGTTGAGGTGTATGATCACCAGGTAACAAAATATTTTCTTTCAACAGAGGAAGCCAAAGAACAAGCAAGAAAGAAAAAGAAAGAAATGGATGAGGCAGAAAAACAGAAAAACAATGCCAATACAAGTAAGATCTTGACGTAAAATATTTTCCTGATGGATATTCCACTTCTTTAGTTCAATAGTTCTATGTCAACTTCCTAGGTCACATGACTTCAAGTCACATAGTTTTAAATGTCAAAGAGGAAAAAGTCAGTGGCACCTCTTGTAAGTGTGTTGTTGTATTCTGCCCATACAACTCACTGATGTAAGTTTTTTTTGTGCGCGGTCAGAGGTACAGGCCCCTTGGACCTCTTGTTAGAGTGTGTTGTCGTATTCTGTCCATAGCTACTCACCGTTGTATGTTCTTCGTGTTTGATCTGTTCACAGTCAACCAGCCACCATTGTACAGCCAAATACAACCACCACAGAACCAGTACGGACACTGGCCGGGAGACCCCAACCTGTCAGGGTTCCAGTTCACCGAATCTGAAGACTATCGCCAGTCGGACCAAGTGACCATGTCCAGTGTACCTCCGGACGTGACACTGCCGGCACAGGAACTACAAGGTAGTAAAAAGGCTGCCAATTATGTCAAGATGGGGATGATGCTCAGATAACCATCTTCATCTCCATTCTCATCCTCTCAATAACTGTATATTTATCATATATACTCTACCTTTCCTAAATCTTTAATTAATATTCAACATCATCTAGTTGTCATTTGTCATTTTGTCAAGAACCAACCCTCTGTAACTTTGACAATCAACTTAACACCTGCCTTTGGCTACCATAAAGGCAGTGATTTCAGTATTTGTACATTAAATTTCATGGTTTTGAACAAAATGCCTTTTTTCCTTGAAACGATTATCATAATTGCAGAGAAATTTGCTCTCTCACTGTACAAAGTTATACAGTATATATATAATCCTACCATTTGGTTGTGAAATAATTTATTATAGAAATATTGTGCATATAATGTTTTTTTTTGTAAATAAGTGTTTTTGTAAAGTCACTTTATATCAAACTGTACATAAAAAATGTATGTGTTTGTGAAGCTGAGAATTTACATTGATTTAGCAATGAAAACATTAACCGTATACAAAAATAATGATGCATATAAAGTGTACATATTTTTGGTTACATGACGTTGAATCAAACGTATCTCCACATTACCTTGTTGAACAGCCAGTGGTATTTGGTCAGTAGGCTAGTTTTCTCCTTGAAACATCACCTAATATTGTGAAGTGTATTCCAATTATGACTGCTGCCCAGGTAAAACCACATTGAAAAGTACGGTGAAACATTGAAATTAGTATTGAGGTTGGCTGAACATCATATTGAAACATATTGAAATGTTGGTTTTATCATCACTTTGTGGTGGTTTTGACATTTACTTTCTAGTCAATATTATGGTTGTGTTTTATAAATAATACCACCATGTTATACGATATGTGATATAACATTCCATATCACTGCCAGTTTTGTCCTGTGTTTCATGTGAAGAGCACGCTATATATTGGAATTATACTCCTTTTACACTGCATGTGTCAACATTAAATTAAAGTGCACACGTGTCAAGCATTCACATGAAAGTTTTGGCTATCAACTATCTCAAAAAATTCTAAACAGATTTTCTCTACCTATTTCCCTGCTTGCTGTTGGCATGTCTGTTGTTGGGTTTGAAGATGTCATTGGAGGGAATTTATTTATTTTCTTGCTGCTCATTTGTTTGCTTCCAGCTTAGTTTATGTAACATACAGTTTAACTTTGTGACAATTGTCAGTGTTTTGACCAAATCATAAATGTGCATTATAATATTCATGAGATATTTTGGAACCAAAAGCACATTTGTAAGCACTGTATTGAGACAAGGTTAAATTGTATTGTATGATGCAGAGTTTACTCCAGAAAAACTGTATTTGAAATTGAAGTCACCCTTTCAATATAGATTGCTTCAAATTTGAGGTAAAACAAAAGTGGAAAAAAGTTATTTGAAAGTATTCTGGAATAATCTCTAAATCATGCATAATTTATTAAATGAATCACTATTATTTTCAGCTACACACATTTTGGGTAAATGTCTCTGAATACAATATAGAAAACATTTTTTTATCTTTTCTAATAAAAATTGGTCATGCAGTAAAAAGATGAAACTGTAAAAGAAATTGAACTGCTTTGAAATTGTAAGAAATCTATAAAAGAGCCTGGATTCACAGAAATTTACATGTAGCTAGTGTAATGTTGGGGTTGAATCTTACCTCGTCAATGCTAGTCGCAGACTGTTATTGCCTACTTTTCTGTTGTAACAGCTAGTCACAGGGATTATATAATGCCGCCTGTGCGGACAGACAGTCTGTTGAATGACTCGAGCAGTAGCAATACTCACGGACCATTCCACCCCCCTCCAGACCCCCGCGTCAAGGTGCAGGTCCTTACGCATAACGGCAGTATATCCTCAGATTCAGAGTAAGTGCCCAGACACAAAAAAATGTCTGTGACGGTAAAATTCCTGGACTTCAGATATTATACTCGGGCCATGCAAATATCATTTGTTTGAATCAGGAATTGTAGTGATAATAATTAAGGTCAGTATCCAGATGCCTGGTAAGCTGAAGGTCAAAGGGAAGGGGCCATATTTGCATTAAATCGCCCTCATTTTTACATTGAAAGATTATGAATCTTCGTGCTATATTTCACTGAAGCTTAACCTTTACATTTTCACCATATGTAAATGCGTTTTTGTATTGCTTTAAATTTGATATTTTGTCTTGTTCGTTGTTGCACTTGTCACATTTTGTTTCACCCTTTTGGTGTATTTTGTTAGTACATTTGTTGTAAGTATTTAAAGCGTCACTGTTTGGGAGCATGTTTTTATTTTTTGACGGGGTTTAGGTGAGACGGTAATTTGATGTTGTGTGTCCTGTATGTATGCTACACTTGTTGTACACTTCCATTATCATTTATGTACTACATCCTAATCACATAGATTTGAATGGTTAATCACAACACAACACACTAAGTACCAACACATTACCGTACATGGCCTTGAACTGACATTCACAGAAACTTGATCAATCAAATTGAACACTAACAGTGAATACTCAGACACTGATCCATAAGGATACCAGACAGTGTCTAACATTACTACAAATAAGTCCATTTTGACCTGAAATTCATACTCTACCAGTCTGCGACTATAGCCACTAGTCCTATGACCATGACTAGTAAATTTTGGTTCGGACTAATGGAAAGTCCTTGAATTTCAATACATTTCCTATAATAAACACTGCATTTTGCTTATCTGGACGAGTGCTTGAAAATGTTAATGTCACAGACTGCTCTACACTAAATTAAATGTATGTTAAGTTACTCCCTCATCGGGCCAAGGGTGGAGGGGCTATTGTTTCGCATTGTGTCGAACCATCCTTCCCCTAACTTGTCCGGGCTCTATCTCCTACACAACTCATCACTGGAACGTCATACTTTAGGGTATAGGATCACCTTGATGAGACATTGAGCAATGAATCAAACATTCTGACCTGCATTAAAAGTAAATCTTGTCAAGACTGTATCTCCTACACTGCTAAGTCACTTTAACCAAGCTGCAGCTGTTGTTGTAGATGGTACATGGTTTATCATGCATATCATTGACATATAGGGCAAGTAATGGGACATACAAATATTGTGTACTTACAGGACACTCAAGTATATATATATATCATACAGGACACTCAAGTGTCATACAGGACACACACAATTGCTGTACATGTCTATATATTATTGGTCAGTACATTGCACCTTGCATGTTGCATGAAACTTCCGTTGTACATCTGGTGTCTGTTTCCTCCCCTACAGGTGCAGCCATGAAACCTCCGTATGACAGTGCATGTCCGCATGATTGAAAATCACCAAAGTTACGTGATCTGTTGCCAAAGTAACTGACGAGGATTATACATTTACAGGCGTGGACTAATATGTGATCATCCAGTTACAAAATCTTGATCTCAAGCTGTTCCAAATTTGGCCGCTCATCTCATTTTTCATCGTCATCCCATTTTGTATCAATTATCGTGACCACCTCATCTTTATTATCATCTTCATCATAAATATCATTATTTCAGAAAGTCGTGCATAATCACTCAGATTAAAATATACAATGTATCTACAAATGAGGAGAAATGAAATCCTTATAAACATGTTTTATATATAAATGACTACATGTACGATTTATTATATAATGTTTTGGTTATGTCTGTACACCTTTGTGTCACCTAACCTTAAAACCGTGTGAAACATGATATCTAGCTATAATGAAATATAGTGTGTGAAAGGATGTGACTGAATTTTCCCGTCTGTCAGGGAATTAAAATGTAGTAACGAGAGAGTCCATTGTTGAGGACTCCTTTGTGTGTTCTCAGTATTTAATATGTATTGTCCAGGGTTGTGCTAGTCCTGTATATATTTCATGAGGAATATAATTAATGAATAGACGTAATGAATATCTAGCAATTCCTTAAAATCAGAAAATAATTAACGGATTTCTAAAACTTTTAATGGCAATACTGATTTGTGTTTTATAGAAAGGAATTTTAAACAAGTTCGTAAATCCAATTTTAAAAAAAAAAGGCCAAAATGTGAAACAATAGCTTTGATTATTATAAATTGTTGATCATTTCATACCAAAGATTTGGGGTATATTACGACAGTATCATCATTCCATTTTCCATCTGTATTTTGTATTTGTTTTTGATACAATCCAGTGCCATGTGAATGCAGCAAGGAATTTTTTCGGTGCTTTAATTAATTCAGGTTTTGCAATAATCGCAATATAATTAAAGCATTGACCATGTACAGCCGTGACGGTTTGTAGCGAGACCAGTTTCATCTCGTGTCATGTCTTAAAGGTTAAAAATGTAGCGGCCATTATCTGATCAAATATCAATTAACATTATTCATCGATTTACTGGTTGTGTGACTTTATATAATTTTCTACACTTTTAGAAATCCACATTAGGACAATTATGCAAATTTGAACATCAGAAGTTTTTTGCGCTTACTTACTTTTATTTTGTGTCTGTTAAGTACTGTGGGATGTGCTTGATGTCTACCAGTATATATTTCACTCTGGTAAATATTAGTGTGGGTTATATTCAAATGAAGAAAAGAACTACTCATTTTAAATCATGATCAGTATTAATATATTTAATATAAACAAAAATATTATGACACAATAAATGTATACACATAAAGAGATCCAGTTCAAATCTTTGTCATATAATCTATAGAATTCCATTCAAATTTAATACACAGAATTATATTCTCCGTAGTAAGGACTTTGTGATTATCATTTATGCGATTTGTAAATCCGTCGGTACATTTTTTTTTTTTTTACATTTTTGCACAATGTAATGAATTGCCTTTTAAATGCTTGTCTGTGATGAAGTGATGTATGAGAATTTTAATGCATTATATATATATGCTATATTTGTACATGTAGAACAAAAGGACTTTTCATTTTGTATGGAGATATGTTGTGCATGAGAAGTTGTCACACATCTTATACAGTATATCATGTAACCATATAAACCCATGTGAAAATGGTGTAATTTATTATTGTTTGACATCGTCAGGCGATCAAATTTTGTATACACAAATGTACAGTTTTATAAATGTGCTCATTTGATGAGGGTCCTGTATTCATCCTATACAGGAGCATCTGTTTTTATAGAAAAATATGAAAAATTAAAAATTATTGAATTGTAAACTGTAGTTTTGTTATTTTTCTGATTTGGTTCAACACTGGATTAAATACAGTCCATTTGTAATCCTGTAAGCCTTCTTTTTGATCCAGATGTCCGGATGCTTGAAGCAGATATGTTTTACAATCGTCTATGACTACCCTTTATCTCTATTCTGACCAGTATATTTACTTATGCACAATAAGACTGCCGTGTATCGTTGCTTCTCACCTAAGACATGATGTCCGACATTCCTTAAAGTCAATTCTAAACGAAGGTATGATGACTGTTGACCTTGACATGCGCGTTTCTCTAAATCTCACCCTAGGGATAATGACCTAATTACTCTTTGGTGGTTTAGTATTACCTACAAAATGCTGCGTAGTAAAGAGATGTAAAATGTCACCTACCCTTTATACCGCTGTGTAGACTAACACACAGAGGGTCAACCTGATTACTGTATAGTTGCCAATATTTGCAAGGTTCTTTTTTTTATTATACCCCCAACAACGAAGTTAGAGGAGGGTGGGGGTATACTGGAATCAGGTTGTCCGTCTGTAGACACAATTTTGACCGGCTATGCATTCGCTCAGTTCTAGTTTAGCTTAATTTGCAATTGCACCAAGATTCGCAAAAAGTGAAGACTTCATGAAAATGTATACAATCATATTATGGCTATATAAGATAGGTTTCACCATTAATTTGTGATCTGCAAAATTTAAACCCCCCACAAAATTTAATGATTTCCAGACAGAAAATTAAAATTTTACACCACAAAACTTAGCAACTACATGGTACTATAGATGACTACTGAAAAAGTATTGGTGTATGCCAAATGTTTGAACAATCGAGACTTTTTCATATTTGACCTTTTGGTCGAGGTCACAAAGACCTCATGGCAGTGCACTTCAAATCATCTTGTGCAAGATATAACTAACTGTTTATCACTTTAAGGATATTGAACTAAGATACGACTTCCCTGATCTCTTTGGTATATTAACTTGACCTTTAGGACTTGTATATTGCCCATTCTCTCCTAAATATAATTCATTTTAACCTATAGTGCAACTGCAGTGTAAAATCCATATTAGGTATGATGACCTTGAGAATGACAACTAGCAGTACCACCAATATCAGGTATGATGACCTTGAGAATGACAACTAGCAGTACCACCCATATAAGGTATGATGACCTGGAGGATGACCTGGAGACTGACAACTAGCAGTACTACCTATATCGGGTATTATGACCTTGAGAATGACAACTAGCAGTACCACCCATATCGGGTATGATGACCTGGAGAATGACAACTAGCAGTACCACCCATATCGGGTATGATGACCTGGAGAATGACAACTAGCAGTACAACCTCATATCAGGTATGATGACCTGGAGAATGACAACTAGCAGTACCACCCATAAAAGGTATACTGACCTGGAGAATGACAACTAGCAGTACCACCCATATCGGGTATGATGACCTGAAGAATGACAACTAGCAGTACCACCCATATAAGGTGTAATGACCTGGAGAATGACAACTAGCAGTACCACCCATATCGGGTATGATGACCTGGAGAATGACAACTAGCAGTACCACCCATATCAGGTGTAATGACCTGGAGAATGACAACTAGCAGTACCACCCATATCGGGTATTATGACCTGGAGAATGACAACTAGCAGTACCACCCATATCGGGTATGATGACCTTGAGAATGACAACTAGCAGTACCACCCATATAAGATATTATGACCTGGAGAATGACAACTAGCAGTACCACCCATAAAAGTTATAATGACCTGGAGAATGACAACTAGCAGTACCACCCATAAAAGTTATAATGACCTGGAGAAGGACAACTAGCAGTACCACCCATAAAAGTTATAATGACCTTGGGAATGACAACTAGCAGTACCACCCATAAAAGTTATAATGACCTGGAGAAGGACAACTAGCAGTACCACCCATATCGGGTATTATGACCTGGAGAATGACAACTAGCAGTACCACCCATATCGGGTATGATGACCTGGAGAATGACAACTAGCAGTACCACCTATATAAGATATTATGACCTGGAGAATGACAACTAGCAGTACCACCCATATAAGGTATACTGATCTGGAGAATGACAACTAGCAGTACCACCCATATAAGGTATAATGACCTGGAGAATGACAACTAGCAGTACCACCCATAAAAGTTATAATGACCTTGGGAATGACAACTAGCAGCACCACCCATAAAAGTTATAATGACCTGGAGAAGGACAACTAGCAGTACCACCCATATCAGGATAATGACCTTGAGAATGACTATTGTGCATTCCTACAATTCTAAATAAAACGTAATCAGCTTAAGTTCAGTATTCAGTACCGCACAGGACTGTCAACTCACCTCTGGCTAAGTCATGTACACGCCGCAGATGAAGGCCAGGTCCGATATGAAGATGATGAACATGAGGTTGATGAGGATACTGTTGGCGTTACTCTGGAGGTGTTTGAAGCACATGAAGATGAAGAAGGTCACAAACAGGCAGATCAGTGTTATACCTATGGCGATGAAGCTGATAACCTCCAGCGAAATGGCTCCATTGGCAACGTACTGTAACGTGGAATTACGAACGAGATAAAAGACAAGAGTACACCAGAACATCATCAACATCTTTATGATGCTTTGATTGTTTAAATAAAAAGTATGTACAACTTTCTCTTAAATGCCAGAACAAAATGATGATATGTTCGCAGAAAGCTGAAAATACTTTAAAGCATATGTTTAACGAGGTTCTTACTTAAGCAATTTTCGCGCTGAATAGGTTTCCCTTAATTATGATTGCTATACTTATAGTTTCAGTATATCGCATTCTACAGCAAACGTTGCACATGCACTAATTAATCATTGTGTGCATTTGTTGCAATTTGGTTATGCGCCAACACTTAAGTGCGCAAAAATAAGTACATTTACAGCAGTAAAATTAAAACAATTTTTTTTGAATTGGTCGATATATTATTCTTCATCCCACAAAGAAAGGTTTGACAAATCAATAGATACCTCCGAGTCTGCAACATCCATGAGGACACCGAAGGAGGTCATGTGATCACATGAACATTCTATAAATAACTGCAGTACAGCAGGATCACTCCCTTCCAGGACTTCCCTCTCGTACCGGTCAGTAATCTCACAGCCGCTGGTGGACCACTCACCGATGTACCTGACAAGGTCAAACAAGGTCATAAGGAAAGCCAAAGTAGGAGACACAATGCAGACTAAGGTACTTACGAGTTTGGGCCGTGTTTCCAGTAGACACAATGTAGACAAAGGTACTTACGAGTTTGGACCGTGTTTCCAGTAGACACAATGTAGATTAAGGTACTTACGAGTTTGGGCCGTGTTTCCAGTAGACACAATGTAGACAAAGGTACTTACGAGTTTGGGCCGTGTTTCCAATAGACATAATGTAGACAAAGGTACTTACGAGTTCGGGCCGTGTTTCCAGTAGACACAATGTAGACTAAGGTACTTACGAGTTTGGGCCGTGTTTCCAGTAGACACAATGCAGACTAAGGTACTTACGAGTTTGGGCCGTGTTTCCAGTAGACA
The DNA here is from genome assembly GCA_947623455.1 of Mimachlamys varia. Taxonomy (NCBI): domain Eukaryota; kingdom Metazoa; phylum Mollusca; class Bivalvia; order Pectinida; family Pectinidae; genus Mimachlamys; species Mimachlamys varia. Next base: position 21,727,822 of record OX392534.1, read on the forward strand.
CAATGTAGACTAAGGTACTTACGAGTTTGGGCCGTGTTTCCAGTAGACACAATGTAGACAAAGGTACTTACGAGTTTGGGACGTGTTTCCAGTAGACACAATGTAGACTAAGGTACTTACGAGTTTGGGCTGTGTTTCCAGTAGACACAATGTAGACTAAGGTACTTACGAGTTTGGGCCGTGTTTCCAGTAGACACAATGTAGACAAAGGTACTTACGAGTTTGGGCCGTGTTTCCAGTAGACACAATGTAGACTAAGGTACTTACGAGTTTGGGCCGTGTTTCCAGTAGACACAATGCAGACTAAGGTACTTACGAGTTTGGGCCGTGTTTTCAGTAGACACAATGTAGACAAAGGTACTTACGAGTTTGGGCCGTGTTTCCAGTAGACACAATGTAGACAAGGTACTTACGAGTTCGGGCCGTGTTTCCAGTAGACACAATGTAGACAAAGGTACTTACGAGTTTGGGCTGTGTTTCCAGTAGACACACTGCGGACTTGACCGGTTGACTGTCATATCCCGGTCACAAGCTCCCCCTGGTCCCTCACCAGAAGCGTGATGACCGGGGCATTAACATCAAGCGGCCGCTCCTTAATTTGTCTACAAACAAAATAAATACAACACAATTGTTGAAAAAAAATTAGCTGTTGTCTAGCAACCAGTCAAAAAGTTCAGGGGTGTTCACCATCAGCGAGAAGCATATGTTTTATAATTACATGATTTAATAAAACAAATTTCCTTTTTATTCTACAAAGGGGTATATATGCTGTTGCATATCACTTGCATGATATAACAAAGCCTTTCTCCAATGTTTTCTTTCTCATCATATTTCAAACATTATTTTTCTCTCTGTTCCCGTAAAAACAATAATTTCCAATTCTTAGATTCATTGAAATATAATGAATAGGTATAACATGTTTACAACTGGATACAAAAAAAGTTTACTTACCCGACATTTGAATCGAATCTCTTTGGTAAGATGTCGCCGAGGTTTTTTTACATGATATAGCCTACATACAGCTTTTTATTTTGCTATATATTCTTTGTATTTCCAACTGTTTTCAATGATTTTTCCTGACTTCGTTTATTGATTGATTTTGATATTTGTTTTGTCATTTGGTACAAAAATATCCAAGGATTCCTCTCATAATATCTATTTAATTTTCCGTTGTGTATTTATGGAACTATACAGAATTATCTACACTGCTAATTTCCGTGTGACGCCATTTCTCTATATAACGCTACCAAAATGACGTCAAAATGGCGTCCCGAAAATTGGATGGTGTAAATAAATTATGATTTCTCTGGTCACACATAACGGAAAAGAGTGAAAATATTATGAATCAAAACAGGAAACAATTCTCTATAAGTACACAAATTTTCATTAAAATTGATCCAATAATAAAGTCGGGAAAATTTATTGAAAAAGTTGGAAATCCAAAGAATATATAGCAAAATTTAAAAAAAAAAAAAAAAGACTTTTGGTACGTCACTGTATGCTGTGGATGACGAGATAGCCTCAAACACTGGTGCCGACGGATCTCTAACAGAAATGTTTGTGTTTGTAATGGTCAGCGTAAAGGACTCACACAACTAAATAATTTACGATATGTTATTACTTAGCTTTAGAGCTAATAACTTTAATATTTGAAGTTCAACACTTGTGACAACTGCTTAGATTCACAGATACATACATGACAAAGGGCATTTTATGAGGAGTTTACTGGCATTTTAGCTCGCTACAGGCGTCTGCTTCGGACAACCGCAAATTTACATGTCAAACCAGTGAAATGGGAAGGGAACACTCTCTGACTTTTGACCCCATATCAATCCGCCATCACATATCAAAATCTACCAAAAGTATATATTTTTGTCAAGTTAAATATGTATAGATTTTATTCAATGCAGAATAGATCCAAAATTACCTATCTAAATTACTCACAATCCCTGTACTTAGCCGGAACAAATTTTCAGTAGGGACTACAATCGAATGAAACACTTCCTCATTGGCTCATTTAGTTGTGCCAGTCCTGAACAGAAGTTTAAATTTCCTGCACTATGACGTCACTTCCGGTTCACATTGCATGCAAAAGCGTGATGGCGGCCGCCATACAAGGCGTGTTTACCGGAGGAATCAACTACTCCAGCGTCTCTATTAAGACTTTACCACTATTAAGGTATGATTAAATGTTACAATCAGATAATATTACAGCTAAATATCGCCAAGATTGACGCTCGTGCGTATTATAAAGATAGATATGGCTCTTTCATTCCAACATTCTCACTTCACACGGTTCGCCATTGTTACCGCAAAATAGTTCAAACAACATTCAACCGATACGTTGGGACTTGATTTGAGGTACGTTACAATACCACAGCTTATATAGGATGTTTTGGTATACTGTATAGTTGCTTTTATTCGTGGCGGATTTAATTTTGCTATATTTGCGGTCAGATACATTTCAGCAAAATTAGATACCCTTGACCATATTTCCTCATGAAAAGACTGATTTCCGTGAGAGAACAAATAAACCAATACATTGATATGTTCTTGGATAATTTCATTAATCAGGAACCGCACATCGTAAGTACATTGTACAAGTTTATTTGCAACTTGTGTATATTGTTTATTTTTCATACCTGTGAATAAGTCCCATTAAGAAAAATATAAAATGTTCTCCCCGTGTGTTGCAGCTGTTCTGTCGGTTGGTGTCGATATCGCTACACTACTTTTACCTGGCGTCATTCTCCTGGCTATTTGTCGAGATGTTGCACCTATACCGCCGCCTCACCGAGATACGGGACATCAACTATGGCTCAATGAAGTTCTACTATCTCATTGGATATGGTGAATATTAGATACAATCCAATATTTTGTACTTAATGAAAAGCAAAATTGCATATTTTTAGTCGGAAATTAAATCTGGTTCAAGACAGCCAATGGAAACTTTATACTCAGCATGTTAAAGTTATTGGTATGTCGTTTCAATCTACAATTGTCGATGCACTATTAGCACTTTTCAGATTCTAACGTTTAAGTCTTTTTCAAGTTCCAACTTTGAGTGCTATTTATATTCAGATCAACAAATATGTAGACTTTTCTTACCTTTAGTTATATACTGACAACAGGATGATAAATAATACCATTGTATGTATGGTTATTCTGTAAAAACTGTATTACATAATCTGACATATTTTAATTACAGTTATACCTGGTATCATAGTGGGGCTGTCAGTCGGGCTGTACACAGATGGGTACGGCGGATCACAATTGTAAGTGTTTAAGTTTTCATAATGCCTCTATTAGGAAAAACTTACTAAGCACTATATAAGCAGGAAATGTATAAGATATGATTTTAAAATAACATGCTTTTATTTTAAAATTGTGTGATTTAAGTACCAACTAGTGAAAATTGACAAGGAAGCCCTTGATTTTACCTTGACAGCTTACTGAGATTATAACTAAATGGCTGAGGCTTTAAATAGAAAAGTGTTCTGAGGTTCCCCCAGAATTGGTGATTGCTTGATATAAAAAAAATTGTGGGAACATGTTGACCTAACCGTGTTGGTTTATTATTTTGCAGTTGCTGGCTTGACATGGCCCAACCATTCATTTGGAGCTTCGCTGGGCCTGTCGTATTCGGAGTACTGGTATGTGTAGTATTGACACTGCAGACGAAGTAAAGGGGACATACTCTCACATAAACATTATTTAGTAATTCTGTAAAACCAAATTTCATTGCATTTAAGCAATAGTTCCTAAAACATGAAATGCTTGACCAATGTCTATTTTGATAATAGCTTTAAAGCTCTTCTTCAAGAGTGAACATTTAACACAGAAATATTGGAAAAGTAACTCAAACATTGGGAAGATTATTTTGAAAGAGCCAAGTGTGCAGATTCAAGTCAGATTGGGCTGTGACAGCATAGAGAACAATGACGATGAAGTTCTGAAATTCTGATGGCTTTCTGTATACTTATGGAGATATTTCATTGTGTCTTTATGTCGGAAATATTATGTTATGTTGGAAATCCACACATTTATTTATTTATTTTTAAGATAATCATCCTCACATTTATACTAGCCCTGAAGGCAAGTTTTAGAGAGAAAATCCATGTCAACGACATTGTCGGATTCAGGTGAGTAATTGAAGTTGGATTATATGATATTTGAAAGCCGGTGTAATGTTTTTTTTATGGAAAGTGGCAGACTCCGGAGAAACATTTCAAGAGTTTCATATTATAGTCTTAACATAAATTATGTTTGACACATGTACCCGTAAATGAAACTTCAAGTTATGAATATATCAAAGCAAGTGGATTTAAATCTCCTTTAAGTTCCAAACGTTATAATGTACACTTAACTATATAAAGCAGAATAGACGAAGCTTCATGGAATCTTAACTTTCAGAAAATGAAAACATCTGAATTCAATATCATCTCTAAAACTAACTTGCCAGTATTTGATTTCCAGGGCCCGTATGTTCTGTGGTCTGGCTATCCTCCTGTTGCTAGGCATCACCTGGATACTGGGACTTGTCTCCGTTAACTACAACATGGCACCACTCCACTACGCCTACGCCATCTTCTCGCTGGCTGAGGGTGGCTTTATTTTCGTGGCCTATATTGTGGGCGATAAAAAGGTAGGGAAAATGGGATGCCAAATTCAAGGATTGGAGGGTCTTAATTGTGCAGTATCATATTACATATAGTATCTTGGATACCCTGAAGAGGCATGACTGTATGAAATTTAGTCTGAAAATGTTAAAATCTTAGACTTGTAAGGAATTAACTTTTAAATGATATCATGTGCATACTACTACCAAATTTATTGCTAATTTGTAACAAATCATATTCATCATTGTTCCATAGTGAAGTTCTCTTTTGGGTTCTCTAGTGAAGCATTTTGTCCCCAGAGCTTTTTCCTAACCATATTTTACTATATTTCCACCTGGTGTGATTTGTCATATAGAATTGTTCTTGTAGAGTTATGTCCCCTGGGGTTTTGTACTGTATATTGCATCTTGTTCCCTTTGCATGAAGTCCCAGATAGCATGATGTGTACCTGATATAACAAGACTTACTCTGCATTACGATTGCCTCGCTGAATCTCCCTAATGTGTATGAAGCATGTGCATTGTGTTGTTCAACAGGTTAGGCTTCAGCTGAAGAAGCAGTGGTACAAATGTCAGGGAAAGAAAATGGAAATGGCGGAGACCCTCGGCGGCGCTCGAAGCTCGGTACTGTCCACGTTTACTGGCACTTACACCCACATCCACCGTCACTTACAAATGTCTCGTGTGGTTAAAAGAAAATACGGGATGGGCCATGTGCTGATACAAATTGTTTGGATTGATCATAATAAATTCTGAGCATGTGAATGAAAGTCTGTCTGTCCAGGTGAAGAACAGACTTGGGCATATATTAAACTAAAAACAAAAACTATCTTACACTTGCATGCTTTTAATTGGTCTAAATGAATACAATGTCATCAGGAGAACTTGAAAATTAATATACAATATTTAGAAGCTTGTGTTGAAGGGTCGAGTGATGGTTATGTTGAATACCTGTGATTTGTAAGAAATCTTTGCTGTAAACAGTTTTAGTGGTTTAAGAAATTCACAAATGTTTTTTTGTTAACAGAGATCTGCTCTGGCCTATCGCACGGACAATTCTATGGACGGTTGTCTTAACCGGACGATGAATGTTGGGATTTCGACGACGTCCACGACGAGTCGGTCGACCAGTAAGAGTTCGGGAGGTCTGTACAAGGGTGAGGACTACCTACGTAGTACCAGTACCTCCACCTCTGGCCATGTCCCCTCCGAAAGCTTGTATCCCCCTAACGCTGGGATCCCACCCTATGGATACGACCTCAAGGCTTATCATGAAAAAAGACCAAACGGCAGTAAGTCGTGTTGGTGTTTTGTCCTCTGTCTATCACTATTCAGATTGCATCTCCAGATTTTTATGAGGAACATGAAATTGTCCTCAAATATTGATAAGCCTTGCAGTTTATGATATTGTAAAGTATTTGCATTTTGTGATTTAGATATCAAATTTGTTTGTACTAGGTTGCAATAAGAGTTAATCATCTCCTGACTCTTTATTATTTAAGGCTCATTTGAATGTAGATAGATTTCATTCACAGAACTCAGACATGTAGTTTTAATTCGGACTAGATCGGCATCCCCTGCTTTTATCTAATTCCTTTACATCCGTTCTAGAGGCTTGGAAAGAAATGTCTAGGTTGCATTATCTCCCCTTATTGCTTGATTTCCTTCTTAATGTTCATCTCTTTTACTTATGACAAAATGTTGTTAAAAATGGTAATGTATTTGTTGAATAAATCAAATATATCAATGTGCTGCTGTTTGAACTCAGTATTTTGTATAACTCTGGGAGAATTTCCATTTTAATTCGCTGTAAAAGGGAAATTTTTAATAAAGTTGATAGGCTCTGAGAGGGAATTTCTAACTTTTGATTGTCTGTAAGAGACAATGATAGACTGTAAGAGGAAATTTGTAACTATTTTGATTGGCTATTAGAGGGAATTCCTAACTATTTTGATTGGCTGTCGTAACTATTTTGATTGGCTATTCCTAACAAGTTTAATCATTTTGTCCAGCTACTGACCACATGGACGGTCCAAACAAGCGGTCTGGGAACGACTCCGACTCGGACAGTGACGGGTCAGTGGGCCGTGCTAGCCTCAGTCTGGCGTCCAGTCACTCCTCAGATGACGAAGATGAAGTAGCCTTTACTTGGGAGAAAGAAATGCCTCTAAACCAGAAAGTTGGTGAGTCAACATCACCCACATAGGGATATGAACATTAAACAGATATTTTCTGGAATATATTAGGGCACTGTTGTATATTTCAGACGATGTCCAGTATATAAAAGGCTTTGAGGGGTATTGTGTAGATTTTAGACATTGTTCATTATAAGCGAATAGATACTGATCGCCAAATGAAAGAAAACTGGTGAGGTGTATGATCACCAGGTAACAAAATATTTTCTTTCAACAGAGGAAGCCAAAGAACAAGCAAGAAAGAAAAAGAAAGAAATGGATGAGGCAGAAAAACAGAAAAACAATGCCAATACAAGTAAGATCTTTACGTAAAATATTGTCCTGATGGATATTCCACTTCTTTAGTTCAATAGTTCTATGACCTGTCAACTTCCTAGGTCACATAGTTTTAAATGTCAAAAAGGAAAAAGTCAGTGGCACCTCTTGTAAGTGTGTTGTTGTATTCTGCCCATACAACTCACTGTTGTAAGTTGTTTTTGTGCAATCAGAGGTACAGGCCCCTTTGACCTCTTGTTAGAGTGTGTTGTCGTATTCTGTCCATAGCTACTCACCGTTGTATGTTCTTCGTGTTTGATCTGTTCACAGTCAACCAGCCACCATTGTACAGCCAAATACAACCACCACAGAACCAGTACGGACACTGGCCGGGAGACCCCAACCTGTCAGGGTTCCAGTTCACCGAGTCGGAAGACTATCGCCAGTCGGACCAAGTGACCATGTCCAGTGTACCTCCGGACGTGACACTGCCAGCACAGGAACTACAAGGTAGTAAAAAGGCTGCCAATTATGTCAAGATGGGGATGATGCTCAGATAACCATCTTCATATCCATTCTCATCCTCTCAATAACTGTATATTTATCATATATACTCTACCTTTCCTAAATCTTTTATTAATATTCAACATCATCAAGTTGTCATTTTGTCAAGAACCAACCCTCTGTAACTTTGACAATCAACTTAACACCTGCCTTTGGCTACCATAAAGGCAGTGATTTCAGTATTTGTACATTAAATTTCATGGTTTTGAACAAAATGCCTTTTTTCCTTGAAACAATTATTATTAATGCAGAGAAATTTGCTCTCTCACTGTACAAAGTTATACAGTATATATATATATAATCCTACCATTTGGTTGTGAAATAATTTATTATAGAAATATTGTGCATATAATGTTTTTTTGTAAATAAGTGTTTTTGTAAAGTCACTTTATATCAAACTGTACATAAAAAATGTATGTGTTTGTGAAGCTGAGAATTTACATTGATTTAGCAATGAAAACATTAACCGTATACAAAAATAATGATGCATATAAAGTGTACATATTTTTGGTTACATGACGTTGAATCACACGTATCTCCACATTACCTTGTTGAACAGCCAGTGGTATTTGGTCAGTAGGCTAGTTTTCTCCTTGAAACATCACCTAATATTGTAAAGTGTGTTCCAATAATGACTGCTGCCCAGGTAAAACCACATTGAAAAGTACGGTGAAACATTGAAATTAGTATTGAGGTTGGCTGAACATCATATTGAAATGTTGGTTTTATCATCACTTTGTGATGGTTTTGACATTTACTTTCTAGTCAGTATTATGGTTGTGTTTTATAAATAATACCACCATGTTATACGATATGTGATATAACATTCCATATCACTGCCAGTTTTGTCCTGTGTTTCATGTGAAGAGCACGCTATATATTGGAATTATACTCTTTATACACTGCATGTCAACATTAAATTAAAGTGCACACGTGTCAAGCATTCATATGAAAGTTTTGGCTATCAACTTTCTCAAAAAATTCTAAACAGATTTTCTCTACCTATTTCCCTGCTTGCTGTTGGCATGTCTGTTGTTTGGTTTGAAGATGTCATTGGAGGGAATTTATTTATTTTCTTGCTGCTCATTTGTTTGCTTCCAGCTTAGTTTATGTAACATACAGTTTAACTTTGTGACAATTGTCAGTGTTTTGACCAAATCATAAATGTGCAATATAATATTCATGAGATATTTTGGAACCAAAAGCACATTTGTAAGCACTGTATTGAGACAAGGTTAAATTGTATTGTATGATGCAGAGTTTACTCCAGAAAAACCGTATTTGAAATTGAAGTCACCCCTTTCAATATAGATTGCTTCAAATTTGAGGTAAAACAAAAGTGGAAAAAAGTTATTTGAAAGTATTCTGGAATAATCTCTAAATCATGCATAATTTATTAAATGAATCACTATTATTTTCAGCTACACACATTTTGGGTAAATGTCTCTGAATACAATATAGAAAACATTTTATTATCTTTTCTTATAAAAATTGGTCATGCAGTAAAAAGATGAAAATGTAAAAGAAATTGAACTGCTTTGAAATTGTAAGAAATCTATAAAAGAGCCTGGATTCACAGACATTTACATGTAGCTAGTGTATTGTTGGGGTTGAATCTTACCTCGTCAATGCTAGTCGCAGACTGTTATTGCCTACTTTTCTGTTGTAACAGCTAGTCACAGGGATTATATAATGCCGCCTGTGCGGACAGACAGTCTGTTGAATGACTCGAGCAGTAGCAATACTCACGGACCATTCCACCCCCCTCCAGACCCCCGCGTCAAGGTGCAGGTCCTTACGCATAACGGCAGTATATCCTCAGATTCAGAGTAAGTGCCCAGACACAAAAATTGTCTGTGACGGTAAAATTCCTGGACGTCCGATATTATACTCGGGCCAAATATGCTGTGCAAGTATCATTTGTTTTGAATCAGGAATTGTAATGATAGTAATTAAGGTCAATATCCAGATGCCTGGTAAGCTGAAGGTCGAATGGTGAAGGGCAAAGGGAACGAGCCATATTTGCATCAAATCACCCTCATTTTTACATTGAAAGATTAAGAATCTTCGTGCTATATTTCACTGAAGCTTAACCTTTACATTTTCACCATATGTAAATGCGTTTTTGTTTTGCTTTAAATTTGATATTTTGTCTTGTTAGTTGTTGCACATGTCACATTTTGTTTCACCGTTTTGGTGTATTTTGCTAGTACATTTGTTGTAAGTATTTTAAGCATCACTGTTTGGGAGCATGTTTCTATTTTTGACGGGGTTTAGGTGAGACGGTAATTTGATGTTGTGTGTCCTGTATTCTACACTTGGTGTACACTTCTATTATCATTTATTTACTACATCCTAATCACATAGATTTGAATGGTTAATCACAACACACTAAGTACAAACACATTACCATACATACATGGCCTTTAGCTGACATTCACAGAAACTTGATCAATCAAATTGAACACTAGCAGTCAATACTCAGTCACTGATCCATAAGGATACTAGACAGTGTCTCACATTACTAGAAGTAACTCCATTTTGACCTGAAATTCATACTCTACAATAAATTAAATGTATGTTAAAGGCCCAGTATACGTAACTTTCGGCAAAATTTGAAGCGAAAATCAAGCCTATCAAGATGAATTCTTGCGTGGCAACCGGTACAGAAGCAGTTGAAACACGCTATTTGTAAACATGCGTCCGTTTTTAACTGTCTTCTAACTTCGGTTTGTTGTTGAAGTGAGCCCCACTTTTTTTTTTTTTTAGTTAGTTCTTTTGATTTGAAGTTACGTATATTGGGACTTTCAGCTACTCACTCATCGGGCCTAGGGTGGGGGGGGGGGGGGACTATTGTTTTGCATTGTGTCCATCCATCCTTCCGCTAACTTGTCCGGGCTCTATCTCCTACACTACTCATCACTGGAACGTCATACTTTAGGGTATAGGGTCATCTTGGTGAGACATCGGGCCATGTATCAAAACATTCTGACCTGCATTAAAAGTAAAAACTTGTCCAGGCTATATCTCCTACACTGCTAGTCACTTAACCAAGCTGCTGCAGCTGTTGTTGTAGATGGTACATGGTTTATCATGTATATCATTTACATATAGGGCAAGTAATGTGACATAAATATTGTGTATTTACAGGGCACTCAAGTATATATATATATATATCATACAGGACACTCAAGTGTCATACAGGACACACAATTGCTGTACATGTCTATATATTGTTGGTCAGTACATTGCACCTTGCATGTTGCATGAAACTTCCGTTGTACATCTGGTGTCTGTTTCCTCCCCTACAGGTGCAGCCATGAAACCTCCGTATGACAGTGCATGTCCGCATGATTGAAAATCACCAAAGTTACGTGATCTGTTGCCAAAGTAACTGACGAGGATTATACATTTACAGGCGTGGACTAATATGTGATCATCCAGTTACAAAATCTTGATCTCAAGCTGTTCCAAATTTGGCCGCTCATCTCATTTTTCATCGTTATCCCGTTTTGTATCAATTATCGTGACCACCTCATCTTTATTATCATCTTCATCATAAATATCATTATTTCAGAAAGTCGTGCATAATCACTCAGATTAAAATATACAATGTATCTACAAATGAGGAGAAATGAAATCCTTATACATGTTTTATATATAAATGACTACATGTACGATTTATTATATAATGTTTTGGTTATGTCTGTACACCTTTGTGTCACCTAACCTTAAAACCGTGTGAAACATGATATCTAGCTGAAATGAAATATAGTGTGAGAAAGGATGTGACTGAATTTTCCCGTCTGTTTGGGAATTAAAATGTAGTTACGAGAGAGTCCGGTGTTGAGGACTTCTTTGTGTGTTCTCAGTATTTAATATGTATTGTCCAGGGTTGTGCTAGTCCTGTATATATTTCATGAGGAATATAATTAATGAATAGACGAAATGAATATCTAGCAATTTCTTAACATCAGAAAATAATTAACCGATTTCTAAAACTTTTAATGGCAATACTTATTTGTGTTTTATAGTAAAGAATTTTAAACAAGTTCGTAAATCCAATCTAAAAAAAAGGCCAAAATGTGAAACAATAGCTTTGTTTATTATAAATTGTTGATCATTTCATACCAAAGATTACGACAGTATCATCATTCCATTTTCGATCTATATTTTGTATTTGTTTTTGATACAATCCAGTGCCATGTGAATGCAGCAAGGAATGTTTTCGGTGCTTTAATTAATTCAGGTTTTGCAATAATCGCAATATAATTCGAGCATTGACCATGTACAGCTGTGACAGTTTGTAGCGAGACCAGTTTCATCTCGCGTCATGTCTTTAGGTTAAAAATGTAGCGGCCATTATCTGATCAAATATCAATTAACATGATTCATCGATTTACTGGTTGTGTGACTTTATATAATTTTCTACACTTTTAGAAATCCACATTAGGACAATTATGCAAATTTGAACATCAGAAGTTTTTTTTCGCTTCCTTACATTTATTTTGTGTCAGTTAAGTACTGTGGGATGTGCTTGATGTCTACCAGTATATATTTCACTCTGGTAAGTATAAGTGTAGGTTATATATTCAAATGAAGAAAAGAACTACTCATTTTAAATCATGATCAGTATTAATATATTAGATAAAAATATTATGACACAATAAATGTATACATATGAAGAGATCTGGTTCAAAACTTTGTCATATAATCTATAGAATTCCATTCAAATTTAATACACAGAATTATATTCTCCGTAGTAAGGACTTTTGTGATTATCATTTATGCGATTTGTAAATCCGTCGGTACATTTTTTTTTTACATTTTTGCACAATGTAATGAATTGCCTTTTAAATGCTTGTCTGTGATGAAGTGATGTATGAGAATTTTAATGCATTATATATATATATATATATGCTATATTTGTACATTTAGAACAAAAGGACTTTTCATTTTGTATGGAGATATGTTGTGCATGAGAAGTTGTCACACATCTTATACAGTATATCATGTAACCATATAAACCCATGTGAGAATGGTGTAATTTATTATTGTTTGACACCGTCAGGCGATCAAATATTGTATACACAAATGTACAGTTTTATAAATGTGCTCATTTGATGAGGGTCCTGTATTCATCCTATACAGGAGCATCTGTTTTTATAGAAAAATATGAAAAATTAAAAATTATTGAATTGTAAACTGCAGTTTCGTTATTTTTCTGATCTGGTTCAACACTGGATTAAATACAGTCAATTTGTAATCCTTCAAGCCTTCTTTTTGATCCAGATGTTCGGACGCCTGAAGCAGATATGCTTTACAATCGTCTATGTCTACACTTTATCTATTCTGACCAGTATATTCACTTATGCACAATACGACTGCCGTATGCCATGATGTCCTACATTCCTTAAAGTCGGTTCTAAACGAAGGTATGATGACTATTGACCTTGACATGCGCGTTTCTCTCAATCTCACCCTAGGGATAATGACCTAATTACCATTTGGTGGTTGAGTATTACCTACAAAATGTTGCGTAGTAAAGAAATGTAAAATTTCACCTACCCTTTATACCGCTGTATAGACTAACACACAGAGGGTCAATCTGATTACTGTATAGTTGCCAATATTCGCAAGGTTCTTTTTTTTATTTTACCACCAACAACGAAGTTAGAGGAGGGTGGGGATATACTGGAATCAGGTTGTCCGTCTGTAGACACAATTTTGACCGGCTATGCATTCGCTCAGTTCTAGTTTAGCTCAATTTGCAATTGCACCAAGATTCGCAAAAAGTGAAGACTTCATGAAAATGTATACAATCATATTATGGCTATATAAGATAGGTTTCATCATTAATTTGTGATCTGCAAAATTTAAACCCCCCACAAAATTTAATGATTTCCAGACAGAAAATTAAAATTTTACACCACAAAAATTAGCAACTACATGGTACTATAGATGACTACTGAAAAAGTATTGGTGTATGCCAAATGTTTGAACAATCGAGACTTTTTCATCTTTGACCTTTTGGTCAAGGTCAAAAAGACCTCATGGCAGTGCACTTCAAATCGTCTTGTGCAAGATATAACTAACGGTTTATCACTTTAAGGATATTGAACTAAGATACGACTTCCCTGATCTCTTTGGTATGTTAACTTGACCTTTAGGACTTGTATATTGCCCATTCTCTCCTAAATATAATTCACTTTTACCTATAGTGCAACTGCAGTGTACAATCCATATTAGGTATGATGACCTTGAGAATGACAACTAGCAGTACCACCCATATCAGATATAATGACCTGGAGAATGACAACTAGCAGTACCACCCATGTAAGATAGAATGACCTGGAGAATGACAACTAGCAGTACCACCCAAATAAGGTAAGATGACCTGGAGAATGGCAACTAGCAGTACCACCCACATCAGGTAGAATGACAACTAGCAATACCCATATCAAGTATAATGACCTGGAGAATGACAACTAGCAGTACCACCCATATCAGGTAGAATGACAACTAGCAATACCCATATAAGGTATAATGACCTGGAGAATGACAACTAGCAGTACCACCCATGTAAGATAGAATGACCTGGAGAATGACAACTAGCAGTACCACCCATATAAGATATAATGACCTGGAGAATGACAACTAGCAGTACCAACCATATCAAATATAATGACCTGGAGAATGACAACTAGCAGTACCACCCATATCAGGTAGAATGACAACTAGAAGTACCCATATAAGGTATAATGACCTGGAGAATGACAACTAGCAGTACCACCCATCTAAGGTATAATGACCTGGAGAATGACAACTAGCAGTACCACCCATATAAGATAGAATGACAACTAGCAGTACCCATATAAGGTATAATGACCTGGAGAATGACAACTAGCAGTACCACCCATATCAGGTAACATGACCTGGAGAATGACAACTAGCAGTACCACCCATATAAGGTAAGATGACCTGGAGAATGACAACTAGCAGTACCACCCATATAAGGTATAATGACCTGGAGAATGACAACTAGCAGTACCACCCATATAAGGTAAGATGACCTGGAGAATGGCAACTAGCAGTACCACCCATATCAGGTATAATGACCTGGAGAAGGATAACTAGAAGTACCACCCATATCGGGTATTATGGCCTGGAGAATGACAACTAGCAGTACCACCCATATCGGGTATTATGACCTGGAGAATGACAACTAGCAGTACCACCCATATAAGGTATTATGACCTGGAGAGTGACAACTAACAGTATCACCCATATCAGGTATGATGACCTGGAGAATGACAACTAGCAGTACCACCCATATCAGGTATGATGACCTTGAGAATGACTACTGTGCATTCCTACAGTTCTAAATCAACGTAATCGGCTTAAGTTCAGTATTCAGTACCGAACAGGACTGTCAACTCACCTCTGGCTCAGTCCTGAACACGCCGCAGATGAAGGCCAGGTCCGATATGAAGATGATGAACACGAGGTTGATGAGGATACTGTTGGCGTTACTCTGCAGGTATTTGAAGCACATGAAGATGAAGAAGGTCACAAACAGGCAGATCAATGTTATACCTATGGCGATGAAGCTGATAACCTCCAGCGAAATGGCTTCATTGACAACGTACTGTAACGTGGAATTACGAACGAGATAAAAGACAAGAGTACACCAGAACATCCTCAACATCTTTATGATGCTTTGATTGTGTAAATAAAAAGTATGTAGAACTTTCTCTTAAATGCCAGAACAAAATGATGATATGTTCGCAGAAAGCTGAAAATATTTTAAAGCATATGTTTAACGAGATTCTTACTTAAGCAATTTTCGCGCTGAATAGGTTTCCCTTAATTATGATTGCTATCCTTATAGTTTCAGTATATCGCATTCTACAGCAAACGTTGCACATTCACTAATTAATCATTGTGTGCATTTGTTGCAATTTGGTTATGCGCCAACACTTGAGTGCGCAAAAATAAGTACATTTACAGCAGTAAAATTAAAACAATTTTTTTTTGAATTGGTCGATATATTATTCTTCATCCCACAAAGAAAGGTTTGACAAATCAATAGATACCTCCGAGTCTGCAACATCCATGAGGATACCGAAGGAGGTCATGTGATCACATGAACATTCTATAAATGACCGCAGTACAGCCGGATCACTTCCTTCCAGGACTTCCCTCTCGTAACGGTCAGTAATCTCACAGCCGCTGGTGGACCACTCACCGACGTACCTGACAAGGTCAAACAAGGTCATTAGGAAAGCCAAAGTAGGAGACACAATGCAGACTAAGGTACTTACGAGTTTGGGCTGTGTTTCCAGTAGACACAATGTAGACTAAGGTACTTACGAGTTTGGGCCGTGTTTCCAGTAGACACACTGTGGACTAGGGTACTTACGAGTTTGGGCCGTGTTTCCAGTAGACACACTGTGGACTAAGGTACTTACGAGTTTGGGCCGTGTTTCCAGTAGACACAATTTAGACTAAGGTACTTACGAGTTTGGACTGTGTTTCCAGTAGACACACTGCGGTCTTGACCGGTTGACTGTCATATCCCGGTCACAAGCTCCCCCTGGTCCCTCACCAGAAGCGTGATGACCGGGGCGTTAACATCAAGCGGCCGCTCCTTAATTTGTCTACAAACAAAATAAATACAACACAATTGTTGAAAAAAAATTAACTGTTGTCTAGTAACCAGTCAAAAAGTTAAGGGGTTTTCACCATCAGCGAGAAGCATATGTTTTATAATTACATGATTTAATGAAACAAACTTCCTTTTTATTCTACAAAGGGTATATATGCTGTTGCATATCACTTGCATGATACAACAAAGCCTTTCTCCAATGTTTTCTTTCTCATCATATTTCAAACATTATTTTCTCTCTGTTCCCATAAAACCAATAATTTCCAATTCTTAGATTCATTGAAATATAATGAATAGGGATATAATGTTTACAACTGGATACAAAAAAGTTTACTTACCTGACATTTGAATCGAATCTGTTTGGTAAGATGTCGCCGAGGTTTTTTTACATGATATAGCCTACATACAGCTTTTTATTTTGCTATATATTCTTTGTATTTCCAACTTTTTTCAATGATTTTTCCTGACTTCGTTTATTGATTGATTCATTTGGTACAAAAATATCCAAGGATTCCTCTCATAATATCTATTTAATTTTCCGTTGTGTATTTATGGAACTATACAGAATTATCTACACTGCTAATTTCCGTGTGACGCCATTTCTCTATATAACGCTACCAAAATGACGTCAAAATGGCGTCCCGAAAATTGGATGGTGTAAATAAATTATGATTTCTCAGGTCATACATAACGGAAAAGAGTGAAAATATTATGAATCGAAACAGGAACACAATTCTCTATAAGTACACAAATTTTCATTAAAATTGATCCATTAATAAAGTCGGGAAAATTTATTGAAAAAAGTTGGAAATCCAAAGAATATATAGCAAAATTAAAAAATATTGAAAGACTTTTGGCACGTAACTGTATGCTGTGGATGACGAGATAGCCTCAAACACTGGTGCCGACGGATCTCTAACAGAAATATTTGTGTTTGTAATGGTCAGCGTAAAGGACTCACACAACTAAATAATGTACGATATGTTATTACTTAGATTTAGAGCTAATAACTTTAATATTTGAAGTTCAACACTTGTGACAACTGCCTAGATTCACAGATACATACATGACAAAGGGCATTTTATGAGGGGTTTACTGGCATTTTAGCTCGCTACAGGCGTCTGCTTCGGACAACCGCAAATTTACATGTCAAACCAGTGAAATGGGAAGGGAACACTCTCTGACTTTTGACCCCATATCAATCCGCCATCACATATCAAAATCTACCAAAAGTATATATTTTTGCCAAGTTAAATATGTATAGATTTTATTCAATGCAGAATAGATCCAAAATTACCTATTTAAATTACTCACAATCACTGTACTTAGCCGGAACAAATTTCCAGTAGGGACTACAAACGTATGAAACACTTCCTCATTGGCTCATTTTGTTGTGCCAGTCCTGAACAGAAGTTTAAATTTCCTGCACTATGACGTCACTTCCGGTTCACATAGCATGCAAAAGCGTGATGGCGGCCGCCATACAAGGCGTGTTTACCGGAGGAATAAACTACTCCAGCGTCTCCATTAAGACTTTACCACTATTAAGGTATGATTAAATGATACAATAAGATAATATTACAGCTAAATATCGCCAAGATTGACGCTCGTGCGTAGTATAAAGATAAATATGGCTCTTTCATTCCAACATTCTCACTTCACACGGTTCGCCATTGTTACCGCCAAATAGTTCAAACAACATTCAACCGTTACGTTGGGACTTGATTTGAGGTACGTTACAATACCACAGCTTATATAGGATGTTTTGGTATAGGCCTACTGTATAGTTGCTTCAACAAATATGTAGACTTTTCGCACCTTTAGTTATATACTGACAACAGGATGATAAATAATACCATTGAATGTATTGTTATTCTGTAAAAATTGTAATACATAATCTGACGTTTTAATTACAGTTATACCTGGTATCATAGTGGGGCTGTCAGTCGGGCTGTACACAGATGGGTACGGCGGATCACAATTGTAAGTGTTTATGTTTTCATATTAATACCTCTATAAGGAAAAACTTACTAAGCACTATATAAGCAGGAAATGTATAAGAAATGATTTTAAAATAACATGCTTTTATTTTAAAATTGTGTGATTTAAGTACCAACTAGTGAAAATTGACAAGGAAGCCCTTGATTTTACCTTGACAGCTTACTGAGATTATAACTAAATAGCTGAGGCTTTAAATAGAAAAGTGTTCTGAGGTTCCCCCAGAATTGGTGATTGCTTGATATAAAAAAATTGTGGGAACATGTTGACCTAACCGTGTTGGTTTATAATTTTTCAGTTGCTGGCTTGACATGGCCCAACCATTCATTTGGAGCTTCGCTGGGCCTGTCGTATTCGGAGTACTGGTAAGTGTAGTATTGGCACTACAGACATGAAGTAAAGGGGCCATACTTTCACATAAACGTTATTTAGTAATTCTGTAAAACCAAATTTCATTGCATTTAAGCAATAGTTCCTAAAACATGAAATGCTTGACCACTTTCAATTTTGATAATAGCTTTAAAGCTTTTCTTCAAAAGTGAAAATTTAACACAGAAATAATGGAAAAGTAACTCTAACAATGGGAAGATGATTTTGAAAGAGTCAAGTGTGCAGATTTAAGTCAGATTGGGCCGTGACAGCATGGAGTACAATGACGATGAAGTTCTGAAATCCTGATGGCCTTCTGTATAGACTCATGGAGATACTTCATTGTGTCTTTTATGTCGGAAATGTTATGATCCACACCTTTATTTATTTATTTTTAAGGTAATCATCCTCACATTTATACTAGCCCTGAAGGCAAGTTTTAGAGAGAAAATCCATGTCAACGACATTGTCGGATTCAGGTGAGTAATTAAAGTTGGATTATATGATATTTGAAAGCCGGTGTAATGTTTTTCATTGGAAGAAGTAGACTCCTGAGAATCATTTCAAGAGTTTCATATTATAGTCTAACATAAATTATGTTTGACTCGACCATGTACCGGTAAATGAAACTTCAAGTTATGAATATAAATAAAGCAAGTGGATTTAAATCTCCTTTAAGTTCCAAACGTTATAATGTACACTTAACTATATAAAGCAGAATAGACGAAGCTTCATGGAATCTTAACTTTCAGAAAATGAAAACATCTGAATTCAATATCATCTCTAAAACTAACTTGCCAGTATTTGATTTCCAGGGCCCGTATATTCTGTGGTCTGGCTATCCTCCTGTTGCTAGGCATCACCTGGATACTGGGACTTGTCTCCGTTAACTACAACATGGCACCACTCCACTACGCCTACGCCATCTTCTCGCTGGCTGAGGGTGGCTTTATTTTCGTGGCCTATATTGTGGGCGATAAAAAGGTAGGGAAAATGGGATGCCAAATTCAAGGATTGGAGGGTCTTAATTGTGCAGTATCATATTACATATAGTATCTTGGATACCCTGAAGAGGCATGACTGTATGAAATTTAGTCTGAAAATGTTAAAATCTTAGACTTGTAAGGAATTAACTTTTAAATGATATCATGTGCATACTACTACCAAATTTATTGCTAATTTGTAACAAATCATATTCATCATTGTTCCATAGTGAAGTTCTCTTTTGGGTTCTCTAGTGAAGCATTTTGTCCCCAGAGCTTTTTCCTAACCATATTTTACTATATTTCCACCTGGTGTGATTTGTCATATAGAATTGTTCTTGTAGAGTTATGTCCCCTGGGGTTTTGTACTGTATATTGCATCTTGTTCCCTTTGCATGAAGTCCCAGATAGCATGATGTGTACCTGATATAACAAGACTTACTCTGCATTACGATTGCCTCGCTGAATCTCCCTAATGTGTATGAAGCATGTGCATTGTGTTGTTCAACAGGTTAGGCTTCAGCTGAAGAAGCAGTGGTACAAATGTCAGGGAAAGAAAATGGAAATGGCGGAGACCCTCGGCGGCGCTCGAAGCTCGGTACTGTCCACGTTTACTGGCACTTACACCCACATCCACCGTCACTTACAAATGTCTCGTGTGGTTAAAAGAAAATACGGGATGGGCCATGTGCTGATACAAATTGTTTGGATTGATCATAATAAATTCTGAGCATGTGAATGAAAGTCTGTCTGTCCAGGTGAAGAACAGACTTGGGCATATATTAAACTAAAAACAAAAACTATCTTACACTTGCATGCTTTTAATTGGTCTAAATGAATACAATGTCATCAGGAGAACTTGAAAATTAATATACAATATTTAGAAGCTTGTGTTGAAGGGTCGAGTGATGGTTATGTTGAATACCTGTGATTTGTAAGAAATCTTTGCTGTAAACAGTTTTAGTGGTTTAAGAAATTCACAAATGTTTTTTTGTTAACAGAGATCTGCTCTGGCCTATCGCACGGACAATTCTATGGACGGTTGTCTTAACCGGACGATGAATGTTGGGATTTCGACGACGTCCACGACGAGTCGGTCGACCAGTAAGAGTTCGGGAGGTCTGTACAAGGGTGAGGACTACCTACGTAGTACCAGTACCTCCACCTCTGGCCATGTCCCCTCCGAAAGCTTGTATCCCCCTAACGCTGGGATCCCACCCTATGGATACGACCTCAAGGCTTATCATGAAAAAAGACCAAACGGCAGTAAGTCGTGTTGGTGTTTTGTCCTCTGTCTATCACTATTCAGATTGCATCTCCAGATTTTTATGAGGAACATGAAATTGTCCTCAAATATTGATAAGCCTTGCAGTTTATGATATTGTAAAGTATTTGCATTTTGTGATTTAGATATCAAATTTGTTTGTACTAGGTTGCAATAAGAGTTAATCATCTCCTGACTCTTTATTATTTAAGGCTCATTTGAATGTAGATAGATTTCATTCACAGAACTCAGACATGTAGTTTTAATTCGGACTAGATCGGCATCCCCTGCTTTTATCTAATTCCTTTACATCCGTTCTAGAGGCTTGGAAAGAAATGTCTAGGTTGCATTATCTCCCCTTATTGCTTGATTTCCTTCTTAATGTTCATCTCTTTTACTTATGACAAAATGTTGTTAAAAATGGTAATGTATTTGTTGAATAAATCAAATATATCAATGTGCTGCTGTTTGAACTCAGTATTTTGTATAACTCTGGGAGAATTTCCATTTTAATTCGCTGTAAAAGGGAAATTTTTAATAAAGTTGATAGGCTCTGAGAGGGAATTTCTAACTTTTGATTGTCTGTAAGAGACAATGATAGACTGTAAGAGGAAATTTGTAACTATTTTGATTGGCTATTAGAGGGAATTCCTAACTATTTTGATTGGCTGTCGTAACTATTTTGATTGGCTATTCCTAACAAGTTTAATCATTTTGTCCAGCTACTGACCACATGGACGGTCCAAACAAGCGGTCTGGGAACGACTCCGACTCGGACAGTGACGGGTCAGTGGGCCGTGCTAGCCTCAGTCTGGCGTCCAGTCACTCCTCAGATGACGAAGATGAAGTAGCCTTTACTTGGGAGAAAGAAATGCCTCTAAACCAGAAAGTTGGTGAGTCAACATCACCCACATAGGGATATGAACATTAAACAGATATTTTCTGGAATATATTAGGGCACTGTTGTATATTTCAGACGATGTCCAGTATATAAAAGGCTTTGAGGGGTATTGTGTAGATTTTAGACATTGTTCATTATAAGCGAATAGATACTGATCGCCAAATGAAAGAAAACTGGTGAGGTGTATGATCACCAGGTAACAAAATATTTTCTTTCAACAGAGGAAGCCAAAGAACAAGCAAGAAAGAAAAAGAAAGAAATGGATGAGGCAGAAAAACAGAAAAACAATGCCAATACAAGTAAGATCTTTACGTAAAATATTGTCCTGATGGATATTCCACTTCTTTAGTTCAATAGTTCTATGACCTGTCAACTTCCTAGGTCACATAGTTTTAAATGTCAAAAAGGAAAAAGTCAGTGGCACCTCTTGTAAGTGTGTTGTTGTATTCTGCCCATACAACTCACTGTTGTAAGTTGTTTTTGTGCAATCAGAGGTACAGGCCCCTTTGACCTCTTGTTAGAGTGTGTTGTCGTATTCTGTCCATAGCTACTCACCGTTGTATGTTCTTCGTGTTTGATCTGTTCACAGTCAACCAGCCACCATTGTACAGCCAAATACAACCACCACAGAACCAGTACGGACACTGGCCGGGAGACCCCAACCTGTCAGGGTTCCAGTTCACCGAGTCGGAAGACTATCGCCAGTCGGACCAAGTGACCATGTCCAGTGTACCTCCGGACGTGACACTGCCAGCACAGGAACTACAAGGTAGTAAAAAGGCTGCCAATTATGTCAAGATGGGGATGATGCTCAGATAACCATCTTCATATCCATTCTCATCCTCTCAATAACTGTATATTTATCATATATACTCTACCTTTCCTAAATCTTTTATTAATATTCAACATCATCAAGTTGTCATTTTGTCAAGAACCAACCCTCTGTAACTTTGACAATCAACTTAACACCTGCCTTTGGCTACCATAAAGGCAGTGATTTCAGTATTTGTACATAAAATTTCATGGTTTTGAACAAAATGCCTTTTTTCCTTGAAACAATTATTATTAATGCAGAGAAATTTGCTCTCTCACTGTACAAAGTTATACAGTATATATATATATAATCCTACCATTTGGTTGTGAAATAATTTATTATAGAAATATTGTGCATATAATGTTTTTTTGTAAATAAGTGTTTTTGTAAAGTCACTTTATATCAAACTGTACATAAAAAATGTATGTGTTTGTGAAGCTGAGAATTTACATTGATTTAGCAATGAAAACATTAACCGTATACAAAAATAATGATGCATATAAAGTGTACATATTTTTGGTTACATGACGTTGAATCAAACGTATCTCCACATTACCTTGTTGAACAGCCAGTGGTATTTGGTCAGTAGGCTAGTTTTCTCCTTGAAACATCACCTAATATTGTAAAGTGTGTTCCAATAATGACTGCTGCCCAGGTAAAACCACATTGAAAAGTACGGTGAAACATTGAAATTAGTATTGAGGTTGGCTGAACATCATATTGAAATGTTGGTTTTATCATCACTTTGTGATGGTTTTGACATTTACTTTCTAGTCAGTATTATGGTTGTGTTTTATAAATAATACCACCATGTTATACGATATGTGATATAACATTCCATATCACTGCCAGTTTTGTCCTGTGTTTCATGTGAAGAGCACGCTATATATTGGAATTATACTCTTTATACACTGCATGTCAACATTAAATTAAAGTGCACACGTGTCAAGCATTCATATGAAAGTTTTGGCTATCAACTTTCTCAAAAAATTCTAAACAGATTTTCTCTACCTATTTCCCTGCTTGCTGTTGGCATGTCTGTTGTTTGGTTTGAAGATGTCATTGGAGGGAATTTATTTATTTTCTTGCTGCTCATTTGTTTGCTTCCAGCTTAGTTTATGTAACATACAGTTTAACTTTGTGACAATTGTCAGTGTTTTGACCAAATCATAAATGTGCAATATAATATTCATGAGATATTTTGGAACCAAAAGCACATTTGTAAGCACTGTATTGAGACAAGGTTAAATTGTATTGTATGATGCAGAGTTTACTCCAGAAAAACCGTATTTGAAATTGAAGTCACCCCTTTCAATATAGATTGCTTCAAATTTGAGGTAAAACAAAAGTGGAAAAAAGTTATTTGAAAGTATTCTGGAATAATCTCTAAATCATGCATAATTTATTAAATGAATCACTATTATTTTCAGCTACACACATTTTGGGTAAATGTCTCTGAATACAATATAGAAAACATTTTATTATCTTTTCTTATAAAAATTGGTCATGCAGTAAAAAGATGAAAATGTAAAAGAAATTGAACTGCTTTGAAATTGTAAGAAATCTATAAAAGAGCCTGGATTCACAGACATTTACATGTAGCTAGTGTATTGTTGGGGTTGAATCTTACCTCGTCAATGCTAGTCGCAGACTGTTATTGCCTACTTTTCTGTTGTAACAGCTAGTCACAGGGATTATATAATGCCGCCTGTGCGGACAGACAGTCTGTTGAATGACTCGAGCAGTAGCAATACTCACGGACCATTCCACCCCCCTCCAGACCCCCGCGTCAAGGTGCAGGTCCTTACGCATAACGGCAGTATATCCTCAGATTCAGAGTAAGTGCCCAGACACAAAAATTGTCTGTGACGGTAAAATTCCTGGACGTCCGATATTATACTCGGGCCAAATATGCTGTGCAAGTATCATTTGTTTTGAATCAGGAATTGTAATGATAGTAATTAAGGTCAATATCCAGATGCCTGGTAAGCTGAAGGTCGAATGGTGAAGGGCAAAGGGAACGAGCCATATTTGCATCAAATCACCCTCATTTTTACATTGAAAGATTAAGAATCTTCGTGCTATATTTCACTGAAGCTTAACCTTTACATTTTCACCATATGTAAATGCGTTTTTGTTTTGCTTTAAATTTGATATTTTGTCTTGTTAGTTGTTGCACATGTCACATTTTGTTTCACCGTTTTGGTGTATTTTGCTAGTACATTTGTTGTAAGTATTTTAAGCATCACTGTTTGGGAGCATGTTTCTATTTTTGACGGGGTTTAGGTGAGACGGTAATTTGATGTTGTGTGTCCTGTATTCTACACTTGGTGTACACTTCTATTATCATTTATTTACTACATCCTAATCACATAGATTTGAATGGTTAATCACAACACACTAAGTACAAACACATTACCATACATACATGGCCTTTAGCTGACATTCACAGAAACTTGATCAATCAAATTGAACACTAGCAGTCAATACTCAGTCACTGATCCATAAGGATACTAGACAGTGTCTCACATTACTAGAAGTAACTCCATTTTGACCTGAAATTCATACTCTACAATAAATTAAATGTATGTTAAAGGCCCAGTATACGTAACTTTCGGCAAAATTTGAAGCGAAAATCAAGCCTATCAAGATGAATTCTTGCGTGGCAACCGGTACAGAAGCAGTTGAAACACGCTATTTGTAAACATGCGTCCGTTTTTAACTGTCTTCTAACTTCGGTTTGTTGTTGAAGTGAGCCCCACTTTTTTTTTTTTTTAGTTAGTTCTTTTGATTTGAAGTTACGTATATTGGGACTTTCAGCTACTCACTCATCGGGCCTAGGGTGGGGGGGGGGACTATTGTTTTGCATTGTGTCCATCCATCCTTCCGCTAACTTGTCCGGGCTCTATCTCCTACACTACTCATCACTGGAACGTCATACTTTAGGGTATAGGGTCATCTTGGTGAGACATCGGGCCATGTATCAAAACATTCTGACCTGCATTAAAAGTAAAAACTTGTCCAGGCTATATCTCCTACACTGCTAGTCACTTAACCAAGCTGCTGCAGCTGTTGTTGTAGATGGTACATGGTTTATCATGTATATCATTTACATATAGGGCAAGTAATGTGACATAAATATTGTGTATTTACAGGGCACTCAAGTATATATATATATATATCATACAGGACACTCAAGTGTCATACAGGACACACAATTGCTGTACATGTTTATATATTGTTGGTCAGTACATTGCACCTTGCATGTTGCATGAAACTTCCGTTGTACATCTGGTGTCTGTTTCCTCCCCTACAGGTGCAGCCATGAAACCTCCGTATGACAGTGCATGTCCGCATGATTGAAAATCACCAAAGTTACGTGATCTGTTGCCAAAGTAACTGACGAGGATTATACATTTACAGGCGTGGACTAATATGTGATCATCCAGTTACAAAATCTTGATCTCAAGCTGTTCCAAATTTGGCCGCTCATCTCATTTTTCATCGTTATCCCGTTTTGTATCAATTATCGTGACCACCTCATCTTTATTATCATCTTCATCATAAATATCATTATTTCAGAAAGTCGTGCATAATCACTCAGATTAAAATATACAATGTATCTACAAATGAGGAGAAATGAAATCCTTATACATGTTTTATATATAAATGACTACATGTACGATTTATTATATAATGTTTTGGTTATGTCTGTACACCTTTGTGTCACCTAACCTTAAAACCGTGTGAAACATGATATCTAGCTGAAATGAAATATAGTGTGTGAAAGGATGTGACTGAATTTTCCCGTCTGTTTGGGAATTAAAATGTAGTTACGAGAGAGTCCGGTGTTGAGGACTTCTTTGTGTGTTCTCAGTATTTAATATGTATTGTCCAGGGTTGTGCTAGTCCTGTATATATTTCATGAGGAATATAATTAATGAATAGACGAAATGAATATCTAGCAATTTCTTAACATCAGAAAATAATTAACCGATTTCTAAAACTTTTAATGGCAATACTGATTTGTGTTTTATAGAAAGGAATTTTAAACAAGATCGTAAATCAAATTTAAAAGAAAAGGGCCAAAATGTGAAAACATAGCTTTGATTATTATAAATTGTTGATCATTTCATACCAAAGATTTGGGGTATATTATGACAGTATCATCATTCCATTTTCGATCTGTATTTTGTATTTGTTTTTGATACAATCCAGTGCCATGTGAATGCAGCAAGGAATGTTTTCGGTGCTTTAATTAATTCAGGTTTTGCAATAATCGCAATTTATTCAAGCATTGACCATGCACAGCCGTGACAGTTTGTAGCGAGTCCAGTTTCATCTCGCGTCATGTCTTTAGGTTAAAAATGTAGCGGCCATTATCTGATCAAACATCAATTAACATGATTCATCGATTTACTGGTTGTGTGACTTTAAATAATTTTCTACACTTTTAGAAATCCACATTAGGACAATTATGCAAATTTGAACATCAGATGTTTTTTTCAGTTCCTTACTTTTATTTTGTGTCTGTTAAGTACTGTGGGATGTGCTTGATGTCTACCAGTATATATTTCACTCTGGTAAATATAAGTGTATGTTATATTCAAATGAAGAAAAGAACTACTCATTTTAAATCATGATCAGTATTAATATATTTAATATAAACAAAAATATTATGACACAATAAATGTATACACATGAAGAGATCCAGTTCAAATCTTTGTCATATAATCTATAGAATTCCATTCAAATTTAATACACAGAATTATATTCCCCGTAGTAAAGACTTTTGTGATTATCATTTATGCGATTTGTAAATCCGTCGGTCCAATTTTTTTTTTTTTTTTTACATTTTTGCACAATGTAATGAATTGCCTTTTAAATGCTTGTCTGTGATGAAGTGATGTATGAGAATTTTAATGCATTATATATGTATATATGCTATATTTGTACATGTAGAACAAAAGGACTTTTCATTTTGTATGGAGATATGTTGTGCATGAGAAGTTGTCACACATCTTATACAGTATATCATGTAACCATATAAACCCATGTGAGAATGGTGTAATTTATTATTGTTTGATACCGTCAAGCGATCAAATATTGTATACACAAATGTACAGTTTTATAAATGTGCTCATTTGATGAGAGTCCTGTATTCATCCTATACAGGAGCATCTGTTTTTATAGAAAAATATGAAAAATTAAAAATTATTGAATTGTAAACTGCAGTTTCGTTATTTTTCTGATCTGGTTCAACACTGGATTAAATACAGTCCATTTGTAATCCTTCAAGATTTCTTTTTGATCCAGATGTTCGGACGCCTGAAGCAGATATGTTTTACAATCGTCTATGACTACCCTTTATCTCTATTCTGACCAGTATATTTACTTATGCACAATAAGACTGCCGTGTATCGTTGCTTCTCACCTAAGACATGATGTCCCACATTCCTTAAAGTCAATTCTAAACGAAGGTATGATGACTGTTGACCTTGACATGCGCGTTTCTCTCAATCTCACCCTAGGGATAATGACCTAATTACCATTTGGTGGTTTAGTATTACCTACAAAATGTTGCGTAGTAAAGAGATGTAAAATTTCACCTACCCTTTATATCGCTGTATAGACTAACACAGAGGGTCAACCTGATAACTGTTTAGTTGCCAATATTTGCAAGTTTTTTTTTTTAATTATACTCCCGCAACGAAGTTAAAGGGAGGGAGGGGGTGTATAATGGAATCAGGTTGTCTGTCTGTAGACACAAAGGGCCTGTTTCCAGTAATGTTAATTCTCCATAGGAGCCTGCCCCCGTATAATTTCTTATCTAGCTCACCTACAGTTTTTTTTCTTTTCCGAAGAATAATTTTACACCTTTCCGACACCCAGCTTTCATAATGTCAGTGAAAATATATTTTTATAAAGTTGTCATTGTGAGCATCAAAGACATAAGGCCGTAAATAAAATGTTATCTCGAAACTGTAATTCGCAACATAGTATATTTTTTTTGATAAATATTTGCAAAACATCGTGTTTATTCATAAAACATAAAATAAAAAAATTCTCGGATGAAAATGCACTTGCAGAGACACAATTAGGAAAAAAAATGTTCTCATATCACCGCCTGAATGTGGTTGTAAATTGAAAGAAAAGGGGGAAATGAGTAACAACCTTGTCTGAAACCCTATTATATAGCTTATTATATACAAAATTTTATATTGAATATCAGAGCGAATATTTTCATGACAGTTTTATGATATCTAACGATTAAATAAACAGTATCGATATAAAGATTTACACTGAGGACACCCTGATACATGAATACTGTTCTATCTCAAGTTGTCCTCTTCTGAATTTTCTGATTGGTTGGCCTTGTACATTTATCCGTATCGTCTTGTCTTTATCTATACGTTTACGGAATCATTGACTCGACGCTAGCTATTCTTGTCTCACTTTCCTTGTTTTATTGTCCCATCTCCAAAGCGTTGTGGCTCTGTCAGGGTTGGGACCCTGACTTGATTCACTTTCTTTGTGCCTGCCGACCACGCCACATCGATTAGATAGATTATCCATATGAAATACTTTATTTTGTTCTAAGTAATCAATCAATTCGTTATTTATCACACATTTTCGCATAACTGTACCACACTACTAAGTATTAGCTGTTTACAGCAATCATCGGTGGCTTGCTATTTTGTTACTTTATCAATGCTTCATAAACCAATCGTTATTGTTTCAAGATGGAGGGTAAATGTGTTGGAGAAGGCTGTCAACTATACCTCAAGAAACGTAGTGGCAATAAGAACAGAAGTGCACGCAATGTAAATAGTCCACAATATAAATGGCTCCTAGATACACTGGTGCAACAAGGATTGATGTCAGCAAAGGAACAAGCCAGAAGTGCTACATGAAGTATCTTCGGAACAAAAATCAGCCTGAACCTGAACCCGAGCAGAGCCAGGAAATAGAGGAAGAAGGCGACTCCCCGTCCCATATCCTGCCGTTGCTGACCCTTCATGGTCTTTTGAATGGATCATCTTCACACAAACAAGAGGCCCAACGGGCCTTAACGGTCATCTGACTACCAATTGTAAAATCACTATGAAAATATGTGTAGTCATTAAATCAAGTTATAATATGCCTGTATAGATTGCCAAGTTCAAGATAGTGGCCTTCTTGGATTTCTGATGGGCTTGAAAAATAACAACACTTTGTTGGGACCATCTCAGGATATCATTTCTGGCAAGTTTCAGCTCAATTCCACTGGTAGAACTTGAGCAGTTTAGAATGTGTTTTCAAAATGGCCGCTGTGGAGGCCATCTTGGATTTTTGACTACACGAAAAATAACAACAGTTTCATTTTGGCCCCAGTGACCTTGAATGAAAGTCAAGGTCATTTCTTTGAACAAACTTGGTAGCCCTTTATCCCAGCATGCCACAGGCCCAATATCAGGTCTCTGGGCCTTTTGGTTATTCAGAAGAAGTCGTTTAAAGATTATGACCGTTTTGGCCCCTGTGACCTTGAATGAAAGTCAAGGTCATTTCTTTGAACAAACTTGGTAGCCCTTTATCCCAGCATGCCACAGGCCCAATATTAGGTATCTGGGCCTTTTGGTTATTCAGAAGAAAATGTTTAAAGATTATGACCGTTTTGGCCCCAGTGACCTTGAATGAAAGTCAAGGTCATTTCTTTGAACAAACTTGGTAGCCCTTTATCCCAGCATGCCACAGGCCCAATATCAGGTCTCTGGGCCTTTTGGTTATTCAGAAGAAGTCGTTTAAAGATTATGGCCGTTTTGGCCCCTGTGACCTTGAATGAAAGTCAAGGTCATTTCTTTGAACAAACTTGGTAGCCCTTTATCCCAGCATGCCACAGGCCCAATATTAGGTATCTGGGCCTTTTGGTTATTCAGAAGAAAATGTTTAAAGATTATGACCGTTTTGGCCCCAGTGACCTTGAATGAAAGTCAAGGTCATTTCTTTGAACAAACTTGGTAGCCCTTTATCCCAGCATGCCACAGGCCCAATATTAGATCTCTGGGCCTTTTGGTTATTCAGAAGAAAATGTTTAAAGATTATGACCGTTTTGGCCCCAGTGACCTTGAATGAAAGTCCAGGTCATTTCTTTGAACAAACTTGGTAGCCCTTTATCCCAGCATGCCACAGGCCCAATATCAGGTCTCTGGGGCCTTTTGGTTATTCAGAAGAAGTTGTTTAAAGATTATGACCGTTTTGGCCCCTGTGACCTTGAATGAAAGTCAAGGTCATTTCTTTGAACGAACTTGGTAGCCCTTTATCCCAGCATGCCACAGGCCCAATATTAGATCTCTGGGCCTTTTGGTTATTCAGAAGAAGTTGTTTAAAGATTATGACCGTTTTGGTCCCTGTGACCCTGAATGAAAGTCAAGGTCATTTCTTTGAACAAACTTGGTAGCCCTTTATCCCAGCATGCCACAGGCCCAATATTAGGTCTATGTGCCTTTTGGTTATTCAGAAGAAAATGTTTAAAGATTATGACCGTTTTGGCCCCAGTGACCTTGAATGAAAGTCAAGGTCATTTCTTTGAACAAACTTGGTAGCCCTTTATCCCAGCATGCCACAGGCCCAATATCAGGTCTCTGGGCCTTTTGGCTATTCAGAAGAAGTTGTTTAAAGATTATGACCGTTTTGGCCCCTGTGACCTTGAATGAAAGTCAAGGTCATTTCTTTGAACAAACTTGGTAGCCCTTTATCCCAGCATGCCACAGGCCCAATATTAGGTCTCTGTGCCTTTTGGTTATTCAAAAGAAGTCGTTTAAAAATTATGACCGTTTTGTCCCCTGTGACCTTGAATGAAGGTCAAGGTCATTTGTTTGAACAAACTTGGTACCCCTTTATCCCAGCATAACACAGGCCCAATGTCAGGTCTCTGGGCCTTTTGGTTATTCAGAGAAGTCGTTCAAAGATTTTGACCTTTTTGGCCCCTGTGACCTTGAATGAAGGTCAAGGTCATTTGTTTGAACAAACTTGGTACACCTTTATCCCAGCATGCCACAGGCCTAATATTAGGTCTCTGGGCCTTTTGGTTATTCAGAAGAAGTCGTTTAAAAATTATGACCGTTTTGTCCCCTGTGACCTTGAATGAAGGTCAAGGTCATTTCTTTGAACAAACTTGGTAGCCCTTTATCTCAGCATAACACAGGACCAATATCAGGTCTCTGGGCCTTTTGGTTATTCAGAAGAAGTTGTTTAAAAAGATTTTGACCTTTTCGGCCCCTGTGACCTTGAATGAAGGTCAAGGTCATTTGTTTGAACAAACTTGGTACACCTTCATCCCAGCATGGC
This sequence comes from Mimachlamys varia, assembly GCA_947623455.1. Classification (NCBI taxonomy): domain Eukaryota; kingdom Metazoa; phylum Mollusca; class Bivalvia; order Pectinida; family Pectinidae; genus Mimachlamys; species Mimachlamys varia. The sequence continues at coordinate 21,759,778 of OX392534.1, forward strand.
ACAAGCCCAATATTGGGTCTATGGGCCTTTTGGTTTATGAGAAGAAGATGTTTAAATGGAAAAGTTTACGGACGGCGCAAGGCGCACGACGCACGGCGCATGACGCACGGCGCACGACGACGGACGAAGCATGATGACTATAGGTCATCCTGACCCTTCGGGTCAGATGACCTAAAAATGCTGTCTCTGTCTTGTTACCTTTGCAATAAATGGAACAAAATCATCAGTCTTACCAAAACATGCAAGACATCACCTGATCTATTCACACAATCTGTGGTGTCCCACCTCATCCCTCGTCTGCTCCATTCACCTTATTGGTAACGACTTAGATCCGTCTCCAGAGGTTGTCCTTGATGGTAGAAGTTCCTTGGAATCTCAGTTACCATCAAAATCGTCCGAAATCATGAATGACCTCCTAGAAGTGTCGCACGTCCTTTCACAGAACCAGTCTGCGTTTGCAATAAGCTTTTCTTCTCTTGATGACTCGGCATGCATGGCCTGGACAGGTTGGTCCAAAGATCTGTTCCTCGAAATCCACTCGCACTGTTCCACATATCTTTCATCTGGTATATATACCAAGACTACACACGATGCTCTACTACTGTTCTGGGTAAAACTGAAAACCGACATTTCCTGGAGTCAGTGTTCTTCTCTGTTTGGAATTTCCAAGTCAAGTGTGTCAAAAACTTTCCACTCCATAGTACAGGCATTAGACACATCGATAGTCCCACAATTTCTAGGTCCGGATCACTTGACAAGAGAACAGTTGCTCGGGCACAATACTGTCTTTTCAGAAGCATTTTTTGGAGATAAAGCCATTGCCATATTAGATGGCACCTATATTTATATCCAGAAAAGCTCCAACCACAAGCTCCAGAGAATGTCCTACTGTAGCCAGAAGAAGAGAAACTATCTCAAATTCATGAGCCATTACCAGATGGCTACATTCTGGACACAGTAGGACCATTCACTGGCAGCGAAAATGATGCTACAATTACAAAAAAGTCATGGACAAGCTAGTTACTTGGCTACAACAAGATGACAATGTTGTCGTTGACCGAGGTTTTAGAGATGTCCTACCAGTTCTCGAAGCCTCTGGCCTCAGAGATGTCCTACCAGTTCTCGAAGCCTCTGGCCTCAGAGATGTCCTACCAGTTCTCGAAGCCTCTGGCCTCAATGCTAGTATGCCGTCATACCTGAAACATGGTCAAAGTCAACATTCTTACGTCCAAGCAAATTTTGACAGAACTATCACCAAATCGAGGCGGATTGTGGAATCCTATCATGGTCGTCTGAAACACTGGACGTTCTTCCGAACGCAATTGGTGTCTAACAGCTTTATCAATGTCATCGAGGCTTTGCTTCGAACCGTCACAGCCTGTCTGAATGGTATTAGAGGACCGATCTACCAGAGATCTCCAGAGAGAGATGCCAAAGATAGCTGATGACTGAACGTATGAAGGACCGTTTGACTACACCGAATGGTTTAGCTCAGAGAGTCAAGATTGTGGAATCCTATCATGGTCGTCTGAAACACTGGACGTTCTTCCGAACGCAATTGGTGTCTAACAGCTTTATCAATGTCATCGAGGCTTTGCTTCGAACCGTCACAGCCTGTCTGAATGGTATTAGAGGACCGATCTACCAGAGATCTCCAGAGAGAGATGCCAAAGATAGCTGATGACTGAACGTATGAAGGACCGTTTGACTACACCGAATGGTTTAGCTCAGAGAGTCAAGATTGTGGAATCCTATCATGGTCGTCTGAAATACTGGACGTTCTTCCGAACGCAATTGGTGTCTAACAGCTTTATCAATGTCATCGAGGCTTTGCTTCGAACCGTCACAGCCTGTCTGAATGGTATTAGAGGACCGATCTACCAGAGATCTCCAGAGAGAGATGCCAAAGATAGCTGATGACTGAACGTATGAAGGACCGTTTGACTACACCGAATGGTTTAGCTCAGAGAGTCAAGACAGATCCGGATCTATCTAGACGGGCAAGGTCCGAGTTTGTCAAGATGGATGCATCTTCCGTACTGTTTCCCCGTCTCGATCTCGATTACTTGAGAACCATTACGTGTGGAACGTATCAGATATCTTTGGCTCCTGGTTTCATCGCCGAACATTTGAGTGATGACGGAGACTATGAGTTGTGGCTTTACATGCACTGCCCAGACCTTCTCCGATGTCAAATACATTCTAGATACAAAAGCCAAACGAAATATAACGTTTGGATACGGTTACCGTTTCACCCGATGTTGAGGCCCCAATAAAAGACTACTACTGCCAGTGCCCAGTTGGAGAGAGAACGACTTGAAATAGTTTTCCATGCGGCAACATAGTGCATATGTCGAAAGTATGTTTGAGGCGCGATATGAAAGATCCCCGTTACCATGTGACTAACCAAACTTATAAATATAGGTATTATACAATCGCCTGAAGCTATGAACAATCCCGTAAATGCAAAAACCAACCAAAATCATAAGGAACACGTTTTGTTTGTTGTTCTGTCTATTTGTCAGCCAATGTCTTCAACCACGGGGACTTGTGAAGAAGCCATCTTGGATTTTTTTCATGAAAAAGTGTTTCTCTCACTTTTTTTCATATCTGTGTACATATTCTCAACATACCGAGCAAATACTCTCGTGTTTTTATTAATTTTCTGAAAAAAGTCGAAAATCGGCAATTCAACCATAGGCTAATTCAACCAAAGATTTGAAAATGTTCAACCACTAACATTTTGATGATTTTTCCTCTCATCAATAGCATATTACGTTCTGTTTGACAGGACAAAAATTGGTTTGCATCCAACGCCCATAAAAGGGTGTATTCTCTAAAAAACACAGTTTTTGTGTCTAAAATGTTATCATCGAAAATGGCATTTTTGAGATTGTTTCTTCCATAAAACAGCCAAATGGCGCGATGGAAACATGATTTTTTGTCACAATCATGCCATGAATGTATTCTTTACGGTGACTATCATTTGATTAGATTTTCATTTATATTTTACATAACATGCACATTTTATCAACACTTAGACAGCTTCTGAAAGATACAACTTTGAGGAGCCATAAAAAACAAACCAAGTGACCTTAATCTTTATACTTTATAGATTTGTGACCACAATGGCATGGTCAATGCACCACTAACAGGAAATTTGAATCAGAGAAGGGGCCATTTTGGAAACAGGCCCTTTCTTCGGCTGTGCATTCGCTCAGTTTTCAACAGAAAGTTTTGTGAGAACAGACAGTACAATATGCAAATGTGCCCCCTTAAGTTAATTTTTTACCCTTTTCAGAGAGTTTTTCCCCTTTTATGTAAATGAAAACAATTTTGTCTGGCTATGCATTTGCTCAGTTCTCGACGGATCTTTTAAAATTTTGTGGGAATAGACAGTACAGTTTGAAGATGTGCCCCTCGTTTGTTGTACAATTAACTTAAGGGGGGGGGGGGAGGGAGCATGATAGTAGGATGTAGTACAACAAGTGTAGAATACAGGACACAAAACATAGATATTATTGGTGATGGTGACGCAGGAAATATTGATGGGCATATACTGTGAACATATTTATTTTGGCACACTCACAATAGGCAGTGCAAAAATATGTACACTTCTTGATACAAAGTTTACTTTATATGCCCATTTTACTGTAGTGACAGGTATTGCAGTACAAGAGTTTCCACTTCCTTCATTAAGGCAAGCAGTGTCCCTGTTTAACGATTGTAGTTCATTATAGGTATATCAAAACACAAAATCTCCTCTATAAAAGTTTTAAATACATTTAATCACCATAACAACTATCACACATAAGATCTTAATAACCGACCACAGACGACTGACGAGAAGGCGGCCACCATCAGTTCTCTGTAGTAAAATCCACACTTCCTTTGATCATTAATGGATCAGTTTGATGTCATTGTCTGTTAAGCACTATTGTCATTACTCCTTTACATCCTCAACTTGTACATCTGGGTTCGAATTCTGTCGTAGTCGGGTAACCCTTCCACTGGACCTGAGGGGCAAAACAGAAAACAGGTTCAGTCATACATCAAGGTTTATACACAGGCAAAAAATCTTCAGGTCAATTTGACCTGAAATTCACCTGAAACTGACCTTAAGTTACTTTCATGTCAAATTGACCTGATTTACCTGAATTTCAGGTCAATTTCAGGTAAAAAAATTGACATGAATTGACTTTTTTGCTCTTTTCAGGTCAATTTGACCTGAAAATTTTTACCTGAAATTGACCTGAATTGACATCAAGAAAATTTACCTGTGTATAGTACAGTACAGTGAAACCCGGCTTACTCGAATACCCCTCAATCGTTGAACAGTTTGTTTGGTCCTGACCGACTACACACATATTCATCCAACATCGGATTAGTCAAATACCATGTATTCCTCAAACTATTGATAAGGTCCCCACGAGTTCAAGTAAGTGGGATTTTACTGTACATTATACTTGTTATGAACTTGTACTTTATATGATGTGATTTCTGCTTGAGTGAAATGTTTATCAGAATTATCAAGAAAATGAAGTGTTTGGGTTCAATGTTTATGTCCTCAGAAATATCAGGAAAATGAAGTGGGTGGGCTCAACTCAAGAAGTGTTGATCAGCGTGACTCCATTAGAGTTATAGTGAACTGCGATACCTTTCGTAAATGTGGTTCGACCAGTTGAAATAATAATTGCTCTGTGACTACTTACCTACTGATGCTACAGCAGGACACTGATCAAAGATGTATTCTGTACACACCCTCCTGACATCCGCGGCAGTCACACCCTGAAACATCGCATTTAAGTGAACATTCCATTAATAAATCCAAATCTGAAATACTTTGTTCAGTTCAAGAAAAGACCAATTTCAGAATCTTTTGTGTTCCTCTATTTTGGCTTCTTCGTTACAGATAATTCATACAAACGTTAATCCTTTTCACCCACAGATACAAATCCTTCAAGTAGTTCTCAAGGTGAAAGTCTTCATGAAATACATGTTTGTCCTCTAAGAAAACCCCCAGTTGCCTTATCCTTGGGTGCCACTACCCTCACTTGTTTAAGTGTGGTCCCTGTTGCAACCAACCCCTATTAGATAACTATGTGCAGCATCTTTTGTACACATCAGAATATTTCCTTGGCCCGTAGAATATCCCTACATGAATACCGATAAGTTAAACTTTACTCACCATTATCCTAGCTTCCAACTCGGCCAGGTCCAATCTGCGGCCATAACACAGCATTTGTCTACAAGTATGAAAGATACGGGAGAGTTTGTATTAAAGTATGGCGATACCAAAATCATAGGCCGGTATTATTGTATGGTATATACACGACCTACTAGAATGTTAACATTTAATTTAAAGGCCCAATATACGTAACTTTCGGCAAAACTTGAAGTGAAAATCAAGCCTAATAATTTATTATATATATTTATAGATTTAGCTAAGATTAACTGATATCAGCAATATTCAAGATGAATTCTTTCATCTGGATTTTTTTTCAGAATCACGAAAATTCCCCTGAAGTTACGTATATTGGGCCTTTAAGTATATGGAAGACAATAGTCCATAAAATATTTTGAATGAAGTACGACAAGACTCAACTCACAAAATTTACCATTTGTCTGCACCAAAAGCAGGGATGTTTATAATACAGTACACTTATGTTGTTGTTTTTTCATTGAAGTATGAAATACTTTAATGACAGAAGGTCTTTTTATAATAGGAGGAATGCTGACAAGAACTGTTTGTTTTTTTGCATGTATAAAACTTGGAGTGACGCCAGCATGAAAACAAATTTAGCTTGGAGACCATTACAAAATATAAGGCGGTCAAGTAGGGGACCCAATTTACAATGATCACTTTTTGACATAACTGCATAAAAAAATTTTTTGCACATTTTCATGCAGTGTATAACACCTAAGCTGAAAAATAGGTCACAGTGATCATGAGTGACCTTGGTATACATCATATAATAAATTTGGAATTAGGGGTAGCCTTCGAAGACCCACACTTACACCTCTTTATCTAAAAGTATGGATGGATCAGGATATCTTAACGGCAACAAACAATATTTACAATGTACCAGTCAGTTATAATTTCTACTACTGAGAGCATCACTTGATGAAATCAGACTACATTGTATTTTCAGAATATTGATTTACTGAATGGAAACCCAAAGAATTAGAGACATGAGTTTGGATACACAGATTAAATAACCTTGTTTAACTACCATTCTTTTTCTTGAGGAATCTGACATTATATCAACAGCAGTTTGACAATAATCTGAGGAAAATCTATAAGGAATTTATGAAAACTGGAACAAAAGCACCGCAAGCGGAGGAAGGCATAATACGCCCATCAGACCCCTATCAGAAGTCCAAAAGATTAAAAGTAGGCAATGTTGAAGTTAAGTACAAAACTGGTGAAATTTATTTCTAACTGCATTATATCAAGGTTTTTACTGTATATTGTTACCTTCCAATGTCTTCACATATAGGATGTGAGCCATCCAGATAGAGCAGCATACTGATCCTCAGTAGGTTCTTAGCTCTGTCCACCTCAAAGTCTGTCACACTGTTACATATTCTTACCCTACAACAAATACATACATTGTTTACATTGTATCAGGCTGTGTTCCTTTATTGCGATCCAAAATGTTCATTTAGAAATAAAGTCAGACCTAGTAATCTGATGCTGCTTTCAGGCAAGCCTTGCCAACAGAATTTTGGACCCGAAACTAAACATTTACAGACAAAGAGGTGGAACTGTATGTTTAAAAGAGGCCTCATGATCAGTCTTCCAGTTAGCAATGTTCAAAAGCCTGTCTTTTCTTGAACTGGACAAAAGCAAAGTATTTCAGATTTCAAGTTATTGATGGAATGTTTACTTGGATGTGATGTCCAGAGCCATTCCCTTTAAGTGGAACAACTGTTTTATCTGCTTTTAATTGTAATATTTTTCAAGTATAAATTCTGGCGGACCTGCAAATGTTTATACAGGCTTGCAAGATTTTCCCCAAGGCTAGCCTGAAAGCAGCATCAGATTACCAAGTCAGTTTATTTTATAAACAAACAACTACAGTCCGATTGGTTCAACTGCTTAAACAAAATCGGCCCAGGTCTGACACCACTACAAACAAAGGTCCCCAGCAGGCTTACAAATGAACATCTATGTAAAAGCTCACTAGCTTCAGTGCTTTTATTCTTCATCTCCTTTTCGAATTAATTTAAGACAACCATTTATACATAGTGACTCACAATCTAATCCCCTGACCACTTACTAACAAACCCCAACCACTCATAATCGAATCCCCTGACCACTCACTAACAAATCCAAGACCACCCACAAACAAAACCCCCAACTACTCACAAACAAATGCCCAACCACTCACAATCAAACCCCCAACCACTCACAAACAAAACCCCCAACTACTCACAATCTAGTCCCCTGACCACTCACAAACAAATCCCCCAACCACTCACAAACAAATCCCCCAACCACTCACAAACAAATCCCCAACCACTCACAAACAAAACCTTCAACCACTCACAAACAAAACCTCCAACCACTCACAAACAAATCCCCAACCACTCACAAACAAATGCCCAACCACTCACAATCCAATCCCCTGACCACTCACAATCAAATCACACAGCCATTCACAAACAAAACCCCAAACCACTCACAAACATAACCCCCAACCACTCACAAACAAATGCCCCAACCATTCACAAACAAAACCCCCAACCACTCACAAACGAAACCCCCAACCACTCCCAAACAAATCCCTGACCACTCACAAACAAAACCCCCAACCACTAACAAACAAATCCCCCGACCACTCACAAACAAATCCCTGACCACTCACAAACAAATCCCCCGACAACTAACAAACAAAACCTTCAACCAGTCACAAACAAAACCTCCAACCACTCACAAACAAATCCCTGACCACTCACAAACAAAACCTCCAACCACTCACAAACAAATCCCTGACCACTCACAAACAAATCCCCCGACAACTAACAAACAAAACCTTCAACCAGTCACAAACAAAACCTCCAACCACTCACAAACAAATCCCTGACCACTCACAAACAAAACCCCCAACCACTCACAAACAAAACCCCCAACCACTCACAAACAAAACCCCCCAACCACTCACAAACAAAACCCCCAACCACTCCCAAACAAATATCTGACCACTCACAAACAAAACCCCCAACCACTCACAAACAAAACCCCCAACCACTCACAAACAAAAACCCCCAACCACTCACAAACAAATCCCTGACCACTCACAAACAAAACCCCCAACCACTCACAAACAAATCCCTGACCACTCACAAACAAATCACCCGACAACTAACAAACAAAACCTTCAACCACTCACAAACATAACCCCCAACCACTCCCAAACAAATCCCCAACCACTCACAAACAAATCCCTGACCACTCACAAACAAAACCCCCAACCATTCACAAACAAAACCTCCAACCACTCACAATAAAACTAAGATCACTCACAAACAAATCCCCGACCACTCACAAACGAATCCAAAACCACTCACAAACAAATGCCCCAACCACTCATAAGCAAAACCACCCGACCACCGACATTTTTATTTCCCAACCACTCACAAACATAACCCCCAAACCACTCACAAACAAATGCCCCAACCACTCACAAACAAATTCCCGACCACTCACAAACAAATCCCTAGACAACTCACAAACGAATCCACAACCACTCACAAACAAATGCCCCAACCACTCATAAGCAAAACCACCCGACCACCGACATTTTAATCTCCCAACCACTCACAATCAAATCCCACAGCCACTCACAAACAAAACCTTCAACCACTCACAAACAAAACCTTCAACCACTCACAAACAAACCCCCAACCACTCACAAACAAATGCCCAAAACCACTCACAAACAAAACCCCCAACCACTCACAAACAAACCCCAAACCACTCATAAACAAAACCCCTGACCGTTGATTCTGGATTGGTCCTGGTACAGTAGCCTTCTAATGGTGCCGTGTAACTATTACTTACCATTCATTTTGAAGCTCCTTTATCATGTCCTCAGCTTTAGGTGATTCACACACAACATAACAGCCCCTGTAACGAAGTGACATACAAAATTAATGTTTTTCTTAGGTTGGTTGATTTTCAGCAACTTCATTTCAATTATCTATCGGACAGATAAGCCCAAAGGGTGCATGAAAACATCTCAAAAATAAGAAGCACATAAAGACATAGTAACTGAAAATAGTAGGATTATGTTTTCTTTGTAAAACAATAAAAAATCCAGATGGTTTCCTGGCTATTTAGTATTTTTAACAAGACTATCCTTTCCTGGGATTGGCATTACTTTGGAGTTATTGTCATTTGCAATATTTTACTGAACAGACAGCTGCATGGTCAAAGATTTAGCTTCCGTTTTGCCTTGAACAAGTCAACTTAAAAAATCCTTTCCCATGTGGACATGTCTTATTAACAGTGGACTTGTAATCAGTGTCAGTACGATATACAAACCACAGGCCTGTGTCTGTGTATACGTAACGTCTTATTGACAGTGGACTTATAATTAATGTACTAACCACAGGCCAGTGTCTGTGTAACGTCTTATTAACAGTGGACTTGTAATCAGTGTCAGTATGATATACTAACCACAGGCCTGTGTCTGTGTAACGTCTTATTAACAGTGGACTAGTAATTAATGTACTAACCACAGGCCGGTGTCTGTGTAACGTCTTATTAACAGTGGACTTGTAATCAGTGTCAGTACGATATACTAACCACAGGCCTGTGTCTGTGTAATGTCTTATTAACAGTGGACTAGTAATTAATGTACTAACCACAGGCCGGTGTCTGTGTAACGTCTTATTAACAGTGGACTTGTAATTAATGTACTTACCACAGGCCGGTGTCTGTGTAACGTCTTATTAACAGTGGACTTGTAATTAATGTACTTACCATAGGACGGTGTCTGTGTAACGTCTTATTAACAGTGGACTTGTAATCAGTGTCAGTACGATATACTAACCACAGGCCGGTGTCTGTGTAACGTCTTATTAACAGTGGACTTGTAATTAATGTACTTACCATAGGCCGGTGTCTGTGTAACAAGTGTTGAAGGACTGGAAGCTGTGACACAGGTTATAACCAGCACAGTTTGCTACAAAAGGATTTGAAAGGTTGACGCCCCCGATCATAGCGCGGTCGTAATGGCCGATAAGAGTGTTAGCTACTTGGAGGGGGATGTTGTCAGGGTTGTCCCAGCCACATCCTTCAACAGCAATGGCGAAGTGAAGCAGTGGCATGTTGTCATTCCTATCTCGCACCTGAAACATTCAAAATTAATAGTGGGTTTATAAGTTATACAGTATATACATAATACTAGATCAACATTGATGGCATATATCTGTCATATCAGCTTAAACACTACAGGGATTTATATCTTAATGCCATGAAATGCGAAACACACAACAATGAATACCCTCCACCATCCCTCGTTAATGAACAAAATGAAAAATAATTTGTTACACACAGTGAACTCTTGTGTTAACCAACTCTGTTTGATCCGGATCAGTCGAAATCAGCCAAATCTCTTGGTCTACTGAGAATTCCTCATTTATTATAATAACTAATCTCTCTAACTGTAAACTCTTGTCCATGCTGTAAACTGACCATTTTTTGTTTTCCATTCTATGCTTTCTATTCACTAGTATCGGTTCTGCTCTAATGATGCATGTGTTACAATATATTCCCAATTGTATTTACTAGACAGGAGAGTTAAATGCAGATCAGCCATGTTAACATTTTTGAGGTATTAACCAAGTAGGTACACTAGCTAGGGCTATTGTATAAGGTAAGATCTCATGAAACCAGTATACATGTACTTTGTATACATAAACAAAATTTAGCTTTCACATTCATCCCAAGTCAGAAATAAGGTTGAAGCAGGCGCTCCAATCAGGAACTCTCTACAAAACCTAGCCCGTGTTTCCTCTCACTTCGACACCAATCTGGACCTCTCTACAAAACCAAGTTCGTGTTTCCTCTGGCCCTGACACCATATCTGGTTTGGGGCAAGAGCACACTGAACAACTACGATAACATGATATTCGCCCAAATTGCAAATGATATCGGGGAGTGACTATCAACAAAAAGACAAGATCCAGAAATCTTCTGAACAAGAATCTGGGTTTGCGTTGAAGCTGCCCTATATCTTTTTCAAGAATAGAAACATGAGAAGGATCCACTTATTTTCAGGATTCCCATTAAAACTATGCAGAAGGTCCCCATTAAATACCCAGCGCAAACCCTGAAGAATATTAGCTTCCGTTTTCAGTCTGGATCAATACGATTTGCTGATTAGTCACCCCTTGCCTACTTAAAATATAAACTTTATTTATTTTACAACAATTATGAAACAAGTTATCCAACTTATATTAATCACTCTTGTTGGCCCGGATGTTAGCGCGCGAGGGGTCTTATTGTGGGAGGAAACCGGAGTACCCGGAGAAAACCCACGTGGTCGGGCAGGTGACCCCATCCCTTTTCACGTCCAGTCGGGGAATCGAACCCCGGCCGCCTTGGTGAAAGGCAAGTGCGCTATCCACTGCACCACCCGACCACCCCTAACCTTGCCTACTTACAGGAGCTACTTATAATTTCATGTTTTCCTATAGGAGTGCAGACTCTCGTCCCACACCGGGCATCTATCGAAATGTCTAAAGCTGGCGTTAAGGCCAGAGGAAACTCGGGCTATACAAACCAGCCAAATAATATCACATTGGAGATGGGTTAAGATAGTGTCAACTACATTACAGGGGGTGTAAAAATCCACTGGCCCGACTTCCGGGGCTACCAGATTTTCAGCTTGGGCTAGTGAAATTTAGAAGCTTACTAGCCCAGGGCTATTGACCTTTTTATCATGTCAGGACTAACAAAATTGCTTTTGTTTTATTTTATCATAATAAAGGTAACCAATTTACATTTTCAACCTGTTATTTCCTTGGTATTTTCACTACAAAATTTAACGGAACACAAAGTCATTCTCGCCGTAACTGAGCATGATGATGATGCAAGACATCTCTATTCACATGTACTGTGCATTTTGTGTGATTGTAAGAACCATTCACAGCTGAGTTAAAGTTGAAAGATTATTGTATACTAACCACCAAAATGGCCCTCTAAGTTTCAAATAATTCTCTTTTACTTGAGTTAAGTATGTAGGGTGCAGAAATAAAGCTCATCTCTGCAAAATTCGGCAAGTCATGATCAGCCATGTTTGTTTATGATGCTTTATAATACTGAAACCGGAATACGGATCAATTTTCAGGAAGAGGAAAAAATAATTTTTTATATGTTTTTTTTCAATTTTTGATAACATTTAGGGTATTCATTGATGAATAACAAGTTCAAATTAATTTGATTTTGTTGAAAGAAAGGAAAATATATATCTACATTCTGTGATATATATATGAGATACATAAGAGATCACTTGTCAGCTAGATTCATTCTGTATTTGGCGGGCTAGCATATTTTTTTTTTCTGGCTAGTGGATTATTAGTGCCTACTAGCCCTGGGCTAGTACACTGAAATAATTTTTACACCCCTGAATTAACATTTTTATAAAGGAATAAATTTCCCTAAAAATTCCAACAGTATTCCCTTCTAAATCACCTTCCCCTGCAGGCTATGGGAGAGGGATGATGGGGGAGGGGGTAATAACAGTAAAGATATCCTTTTGAGAATACTTTTAAAGCACTGTGGGCACAAGGAATATGTAAACACTATTGATCCAACAACAAATTATTACACACCAAATATCATCATATTGATAACGCTATGATGTACCACCTGATAAAGATAAACATGATAAAGAGACTTACCTCACTTCCAGAAAATCTACATGGATTTTTAGGCAGAGCACCACTCAATTCAGAGCCAATATCTAAGCCTCCGAAATGTTCTTTAGCATACTTGACTAATTCTTCATGGTTCACACCTGTAAAACACAAAACATTTCAAGATAGGAGTGTGCTTCACTGCAAATTTCACAGGGCATACTGATGTACTGAATCCCTGGGAATTTTTTGCTTTTTACTCATGAAATTAATTTTCACTCGGTGATAATTTTTACCTTCACGTGAAATTAATGTGTTTTTGTTTTTTTTGCTGTTCAGTGTTTACCTATTTTTGCTGCAATGAAAAATTCGCCATCATAACGGACAACCAAAAAAAAAAACAGAAATTAAACTGCGAAAAATGCCGGAAATAAAGACCTGATACACAATTACAAAAACTCCAAGTTACGAAACATTACTTTTACAAATGATGATGTAAATAGAAGTTATACTCAGTTATACTGGTTAATTTTCCCTATAAGAAATCCTACCTCCAGCTCCGGCCAGTACCATACGATCAGGTGAGTAATGGTCCTTCACAAACTCTAAAATGTCATCCCTTTTAATTGATCTACAACATAACAGTGATATCTAATCAGTAGGGTATGTGTATCTCTTTATTAAGTCAAATTCTGTTGACAATTTTCTATGTTTTTTTTCCATCAGAAAAACAAAGCATATATTATGCTAAGAAGAAAAACCTGTGTTCATTGTTCATCAAATCTGCTTCTAGAGTAATATCTGACATTACACAGTGAAGTACTTGCAGGTTTGATATTTTTGTTCTAAAAAAAAAGATTTTCAATACTTTAAATCTATGACTTTTGGGCTATTAAATAGTTCAGTCTACACATTTGAACATAAAGTTGGATCCTGTAATCTTGAAGCTTGCAGGGCCATGGGGAAATTTCATGTTATCTGAGATAAACAGGTTGGAGTATTAAATATGAAGTTTAGCCAGGACCAAGAAATACTTTGAACTAAACCAGGGCTTTATCAAGGTGTTTTGGGAATCAGACCCTGAGATCAAATTCGGAAAAATTGATTGACATAACAGCTATTTGGGAAATTTTGACGAACACCATTATAACAGCTAAATACATTATTTCTTTTCCAAATGATTTAAAGTGCTGTCATGATCAGTACTTATGACATTTACAGCCACCTTTCTTGTTCCTTATTAAAATCAATGTCAAAAGAAGCTCCTTAAGTGATATTAAACAACCAAATTTTTTTCAAGTGTCTGAATTGGGAATAAAAAATAACCCAGTCCGTGACTTTTGTTGAACCTACAATATGTTTTCTGTGGGTCCAAGGATAGTGCGTCCAAGAGGCGTGTCTTGGTAGGCTACAGCGTGGAGATGGTCAAACACAACCTCTTGAAGGTTGGTCTCTACCTCCTGGAAACCAAACAACACACCATTAATATGTGTACAGTACAACGGACACCTTAAAACAGTTTGGTCTACAATTTGTTATGTTCAATTAAAAGTGGACCTTTAGTATATGATAATAAAAGTAAACAAAGCTTTGTTTCAGAATAAAAATGTGCAAAATATTGGTTTAATATTATTGCTTTACATTTTTTTTCTTTTTCAAATTTTATTGAACTCAGGTTTAAGACAAATACAAGAAACAAAATATTATCATTGATGCGATAAAATGTATCAATACTTTGATGGCAAATATTGCTGGCAATCCATTTATTGACTAGCCATCTTTTAAAGTTATTTCTAAATAATTGTGATAGCTGAATGAAATGCCATCATTTTCATTTTTAAAAATTAATACCTTAAGTTCATAAAATTTTCAAGCAACTTTTGTGTCTTACTTGAAGAATACATTGTATAAATAGTTTTACATTATAATGATATTGTTATGATATCATATCAAGTTTTATTAATGTTAAATCTCTCAATGACAGCCCTACCAGGAACGGAAAATATCTGTACGACTGAACTTGTTGTACATTTGACATGACAAATGTCCATAGCTGTATCACTGTACCTGCATTTCTCTGAGGATTGTGGGTCTCTCATTTTCTACATCAGCTTCATCAAGTCTGCTGTTCTGGATGATATCAGACAGGATCTCCACAGCTGGAAATCAAACGGATTATATAACAGATAACAAGGACAAAAATGTGTTTAAGGAGACAAATATTGAAAATTAAGATTTTTAATACTTTTTAAGTTTGATTTAACCCTGAACTCCTGAATAAAAGGGCAGACAATTTCATCTGTTTTGATATTACACCATTCAAAGTTTACTGCACAATTTATAGTGGAAATGAAGCAATCTAAGTTCAATACTTCACAAGATTATAACAAGTATTTACATACATGTATCTAGGGTAAGTAACTACATTATCAGAGAAAACAAAAGCCGGTGGACTTGTAGAGCTATCTCTGACAAAACTCTGGTAAACTCACACAATTCAAATAACACCAATTGAGTGACACAATTCTACAAACAATGTCAATCCGAGAGCTTAAAGGACACTATTTTAAAAACTTTTAAAAACTTCTATTAAAGACGTCTTTCAGAAAGTAATTAGAACTATGTACAGAAAAGACTTGACAGTATGTACTTCTAAGAATAAAGTTCAGCCGATATGAGGTTAATGCTAGTTGAATGTTTTTGTGGGAAAAAAACGATTTTGAAATACACATATCAAGTACCTAAGAGTAACAGGGGTCTCTCTCACTTTAGTGTGAATGGGGCCGGGGCCTTCAGAATTGTGAAAATTATCGCGGTATTGACTAAAATTGTGAAAATTTAAGATATTGACAAATATAAGAAAAACAACTAAAAATTTCTTCTCTTATAGATTCAAAGTAGTTTATTGTTGTTTCAGAAGTCCAAAGCCCTGTCTCTTAACTATCTTTTACAGGGTTGTGCAAAACAAAATGCTCACAATTGTGAAAATCAGCTTGAGCGATTGTGAAAAAACATACTATTTTAGATTGGGAATGGGGCCGAATTTCGGCCCCAAATACAGCTCAGCGAGAGCCCTGAGTAATGAACATTTTTTAACACAGAAAAAAAACACAATCTTTGAATTGGTTATTCCTGTATGCGGTAAACCTCTCATTAAGGCTTCTGTGCCTAGTTACAACTACATTACCTAGTTCTGTGACAATGTGTCAAGTTTCTTTCTCAAAGTCAAAGGAAATTACAAACTCATGCGAGATTAAAAGGACAAAACCGAATAGGAATACAGCTTTAACCCCATTCTTGGCTAACAACATGCTTTGGGCTGTACATTTTATTTGTTTCAACGGATGAATCAGAGCTACTTGTTTATTAAGTAAAGATAATCTGAAGCTGCTTTTAGGCAACCCTAGACAAAGCCTTGCAAGACCTTAATAAACATTTGCTGCTAGCTCCGTCAGGATTTGTACCCGAAACAATGGACAAATCAGTCGTTCCACATAAATGAACAGGCACCACATCAAACTGACAAATATCCCCAGAAACCACCAAGTTCTGACCCAGACACCTTTTCTAAGAACTAGCACCCCTGTACCAATCAGTCTATCACAGGTAAGTTACGTAATTGTGATTCAATGTTGGATAAGACGTGAAATCAATGAGACCTACTTTTGCCGAGGTCCTTGGAGAAGGATTTAGCATAGTAGACCGTCTGCTCTCTGGATGTGTAAGCATTGAGGTGAGCTCCCATGTTTTCAATCTCAAGTTCCAGATCATAGCGGGACCTTTTCTTTGTCCCCTGTCAAACCAAACCAAGCAAATCATTACAAAACTCATTTTTTACATGTACTCGGGAAGTGCTACAGATTTAAAAAAAAAAAAAAAATAATAATAAAAACCAACAACACACACACACTTTGTAATACCTACAATCTGGGTAATGCATCAAAATGATTTGATACAAACCAGGTAGGTTACATAATCTGGTGAAGGAATACTAATTGCCATTTACATTATCATTTTCTGGATAAAAATATATATAAATTTAAGTATATCATAGTTGTCTTTAATTTTTTTTTTGTTATTTAAAATTATTATTATTATTATTCAACAAATTCTACAACGAATTTGCTTAAACAATGTTTATTGATAGGGGAGTTCTTTCTAATTTGTTAAATAAGCATTTCACTTAAATTTAATAGAATTTGAAAAGTAAAGTGGATTTAAGCTTTTATTATTTGTAATTTTTCATACTTCCAAATCGGTGCAAACATGAATGTAAAGTATATATATAGCCAGTCTTTTTTGTATTGTATTAAGGCATATTTGGATTTAAAGACTTTATCAAAACTACCTTAAATGTCATATGTTCAAGGAAATGAGCCACTCCGTTATTTTTGTCTGTTTCATATCGGCTTCCAGCCTCAATCCAGACACCCACCTGTAATAAGAAAAGTACAGGAATAAAATCCCAATCCATACTGAATTCATTATGATTTGATAAGTGTTCTCAATGGCTCTGTTAAACGTTCATTCATTGCATGTTCTGGATAAAAAAATTACATGATCATGTATGAAAAAAAAAGTACCATTTAAAGTTCCTTCAAAAACATACTTACAGTACATGTAGGATCTCCAGAATCTTCTGTGGCTATTCTAAAACCATTATCAAGTGTAGTAACTTTGGTTTCAGGTAGGTTCAATATAGCTTGCTGGTAAGGACTGAAGCTAGATCTCGCAACTTGCCACTTCACAGGGTTCTGAAATGAGAATGTATATCTATGTAACAAAAGACATCCTCTGTAATGAGTTCAAAACAACAAGTTGTGTTTTTCTTGAGCAGTTATAAAAAAAAAAACCCATTACAGTTAATGTTGCGTTGTGAAATATCCTGTTTAACATGAAAGTAAACAAAAGGTTTTCCAGGAATGAAATCTAATTATTAGATCTAGCTATGGTCAAGTACATCCAGTAAAGAATTAATATGTCTTTAAGGATGACTTAACACACACATATATGCTGCACCAAATGTAGTAATAGATACAGTATGCCGAAAAAAAAAATGAATTAAACTGCATGCGCATCATACAGCTGTTTCGTCCTCTTAGGACTCTTCAGTGATCATGTTAGGGGACAAAAGGTGGGAATCCAAAATTTCTAAACTAATGTAGAAGCAGAAGGGGCAGGTGGGTAAGAACATTTAATGAATTCAATTAATTATTAAGAAATGAAAAGCAGCTGAATAAAGTTATGTCTAGATCTAGACCAACATCTTATCCCTCGGAATCAGTCCAAGAACCAGTTGACTAATTATATAAATTTATATATGTGTTGCAGACATATGCATGCCATATGAACTGTTTATGATAATCGTTTTATTCCTTTTTCAAATAATTAATTTAATGCAAAAGTGGATGCAATCGGTCACACCAATGTAATGTTGACTTGGTCTTACCATAGATATGGAATACAATTAATCTATGTATCATTAGCTTTTTACTATTCACATGGGAATATATATATATAGCTTAGTAAGCTTACTCATGATCACATGTAATTTCAATTTGCACTGACTGAAGAAAGTTTTCTATTCACATCCACTAGGGTTAATATGCATCTTTGCCATTTTGTACTAGTCTGTACACATTTCACCAACTCAATACTGGTACATGATAGTGATTTAGCATGATAATTACCCAGGTCAATAGAAAATTTTGACTTAAGTTAGTAAAGTGCATGAAGTGGGCAAATGTTTATAGAACCACTATATAGTCAAGCTGAAAATTTCTCCAGTCTCAGAAGGGGCTACAGGGTTCACTTTTGGGCGCGATTTCGCGAGATTCTCGCTGTATTTTCATATAAAATCGCTTTAAAGTCCGTTCTAAAGCGAGAAAAAATCGCGCATACCAAAATTCAGGTATAGTGGATACCTACATCGATCAATAATACCGATCGTAGTTCCAGAAGTATTCCTGCTTTCTGCAAATCCTAATGATAGTGTGTACCAGTCATAGTCTCAACGACGCTTGTTTCTTAATCACTTGCAATTCAAACGTTTAGATGACAAAGCCACCACGCAAACACAAAGTTGCAGGTGTCTGTAAATTTGTGACAGGTTGCGATTGGGGGGAAATGTAAGAAGTTAATGCCTCCAGAAACAGTATTGAAAGTTGATCAAACAGCCTGGGATGTCTTAGTTCATTAAATTAACGTTAACCAATGATGAATCCATGGAAAACAAGTAGATGGTTGAGAGAGGAAATGACTCCACCGATCCCACCAGTGCTGGGGCCAATAGGCCAACGGTACTGACTGTATCCGTGACGATGTCAATGCTATTGATGTTTAGTAGCAAGTTTAATGTTATATAAGGAAGTGTTGATTTTGGAGGAATTTTAACTTTTATTAGGCCTTTATATGACAGAGTTAAAATCACAAACAAGGACGATTTTCTCCAGGAAATAAAATAAACAAAAGATCAGGAACCCCAATTACTGTACCCTGGGGCTACCATTAGTGTGACATATATACGGTAAACCTTCGGTTAGTTCGAATCGGCAGATAGTTCAAACACGCTTTTTTTAGAAATAAAAACAATAATTTTCTACCCCTTTTTAGTTCGAACCCACCAATATCACCAATTACCAACATTTCAGATAGTTCATACATGTCATACGAAGTTGACTAGGCCAGTGAATTAAGTATTTTGAACAGCATAATCGGCATTAAAAATGCCGTTCAAATGTACATGTACGTTTATCACTTGTCTTAGCTTGCTTAACACGCCGACAGCAACGTTCGGGCTACTGGCTGTTTAAAAATCTGTATGTTTGACAATCTTTGACAACTGTTACAGAAAAATAAGTTAAGACCGTTGTGTTGACATTTTACAATTACAATCAGCAATTTAGTCCCGTTATTAGGCGAAACGTAAATCTAATAGGGATAGAACGTGGTGATATACGCATATAAAGTATTCCAAAAGCTTAACAGAAAACAGTAAAAAATTCAGTTGTACGTGCCTACTTTATGATTTAATCCCAATTTGTTTTAACTGAATCGGATCATTCGAACTCATGCTTTTTTTGACAAACATCAATTTTGTAAAATTCAAACCGGATTGAAAATGTTTATTTAATTTTGTTCGAACTGACCCAAGGTTTACCGTAAGTACATGTATAGTCTAGATCTAGCCCTGATATATAGATCATCAATGAAACATGGAGAACAAACTTGATCACTTAAATATATATGCAACATAATCAGTTTTCTGTTACATTATAAATATATTGCAAAAGAACACAATCCTGTATTTCACAGTATGTAAACCTTCTTTCAAATAATCAAAATTGATTCTTTTCACTTTTTCCAATGATGACATGAACAGTTACTTTTTTTTACAGTACCTGTATGTTTTTCGTCATGAATTCCTATGAAAACCGAAATGTGTTCTGTTGTTAATGCTCAACATCCCTATCGTACTGAAGTAATTTTTAATAGTACACCATTTAGGCAAAAACATTATAACTCGTTTTACCAATATTTCTTCTTTAAGCATTTAGATTCTGGAACATAAATTCTTTACTGCCATTGTATTTACCTATAATATTAGGACGATTCACAACTTTTTTTCTGCTGTGGTGATCAGTTTCATTACTAGGGGAATTCGGATTTCATCCTTTTTTAAGATTATCTCAAAAATAGCGTTTGATGCTTGTACATTGGAATTATAATTACTGTTCATCTCTGAACTTGTTTTAATGTTTACATTCCCTATGAAACAGTAACTTAAAAGTGTTTTCACATTTTACTATCTCTAATGGTAGAATCTGTCACCTTTTGAGGGTTCTCGCTTCAGTTTTAAAGCCAAAGTCTTTATATATAGGCCCTATTCAACAATTAGAAATAGTAATAGGGGCCTATAGTAAAAAAGAAAACATTGTTTCTGATCAAAGTTGTGATCAGTGAATCACAAGAATTGTTCACAAGATAAGGGACATCACAATAGAAATTAGTGAGAAGAAAATTGTATTATGGTTACAAAACAATAACTCCACACTCAATTATCTTTTTGAAGGAAAATGGACAGCTTGAAACACATCGTTACATGACTGCGAAAATGTGATGACAGAGTGACCTTCACACCGGTGGATGGAAACGATGAGATTTTTTCGCTTGTCATAATTATCCGTGATTGAAAACAAAGCCACTCTTTTAAATGTGCTATCTGAACTCATTTAAATGAAAGCGTTCACATAATTATTACCCGTTTCGAGACAGCGAGGGCTCGCGATGCCGGATTGGCGATTCGGAACAGTCGGGCGGCCATGTTGCTGACTTCTCCTCACCACGCATGCGCAAAATAAGACACTTCCGATTCATTTACGGTGTCTCGTTTATTTAGACACCGACAATAATGCCCGTCTTGCACGTCTCTGTGTCCTGGAAACTGGGTCAATGTCATTCACTTGAACAAACGTACATGTATATAATTTAAAGTCCTGTGTGCATCTACAAGGCCCAATATGGGTATTATGGTCCTGAGACTAATGAGAAAATGTTGACGATTTTAAAACAGTTGAGCTTAAAAGTGGGTCAAGTTAAGGTCATTCATTTCAACACACAAACTTGGTAGTTTTTCTTTTCCAGCATATTGCACTACTGATACCAATATCCTTGGCGATTCACATAATAAAATCCTCTGTCCAGTCCCTCAGCATAAAAATAACACATCATATATGGTGAACAACCTTGTAAAATATTAAGACTAAGTCCTGTTTAGATCATATTACAAATCTTTATTGTATTTTTCAGTTTTTTAACATTTCATAAAAACAAATATGTGAATATTATAAATACACAATGTATGAAAAAAATATTTTAATGTGGTACCACCGTATTAAACAAACTATGTATTGTTTGTAAAACATAATATAGCATATTATTAGTCCCGTGCAGTAAGAAAGAAAATCATGCAATGACTTATCTTCTTAAATCTTAAACAAGTTGGACCACTGAACTCAGCAGCATTAAATGTAATGAAAAAATAAAAATGAGAGGCCCGTGGACCTAAAAGATCATCTGATTATGACATACTGAAAACACATTTTTGCTCAATTGAAATGTATTTTGGTAACAGTTTAAGGTTTTTCAAACTCAGGAAGTCATGGCACAAATAATCAATTTTTGAAAGACCCAAAAAATAACACTTGGTCAGGACCATATCAGGATCATTTCAGCTCAATCCCATTGTTGGAACAAATATATTTTTCAAGATGGCCACCGTGTGGCCATATTGGTTTTTGGACCAGCCCGTAAAATTACAATACTTGGTAAGGACAATCTCTGAACCAATTTTGCATGCTAGTTTAATTTTAGCTCAATCCTAGTGGTGGAACTTGAGAAGAAGATCATAATAAGTGTTGTGCTGAGAAACCATGATTATGCAATCATGTCACAAAAAGGTTGTCATGACTGCCATATTGAACTTTTGACGAGGCCAACAAATAACACTTTGTAAGCTTCCGTTTCTTAACAATTCTCACAAATTTTCAGCTCCATGGCACAAGCGGAACTAGAGAAGAAGTTTTTCAAGAGAGCAGCCATATTTGATTTTGGACCAGCCTCTTTTCTCTGGATCATTTCAGGAAAGTTTCAGCTCAATCCCACAGGTAAAATTAGAGAAGAACTTTGAAATGAGAAAATTGTACGTCCAGCAAACAGACTGACAGTGGTCTTTCTCCTTCCTCTATAACAACCAAGACCTGGCTCATCCTTAAATGATAATATCTGTTAACAAAACGTAAAATACAAAAAATACCAAACAGTTTGTATATTATAATGTAAGAGGCGCAGGATGTTGTCGTGGTAATAAGTATTGCCATGTCATCCTCAACATGATGCTACATTTGCCTTCAGTTGCAGCCACCACAGTTGAGATTCTTATATGTCCTAAAACCAATGGATAGTCGGGTGGCTCATGCAGTGAATAGGGCACAGGCCTTTCACCAAGATGGCCAGGATTTGATTCTATATGATTGGACGTAAGAAAGTGCAGTCGCCTGGTCACCTGCCTGAGTTTTCCAATTTCCTCCCACAGTGATTTGTTTTTTGTTTTACGGCCCATTGACATAAAGTCATTTAGGGCCAAGCAGGCCTCACAAAGTATGACCCGACACACGCTAATATTGGGGCCAACAAGAGTGATCATTATAAGTTTTTAAAATTGTTGTAAAATAAAAAAAGTTTATATACAAAAATAATAGTAACCGATGGTAATATGATTGTCCTTTGCATAACAACACTTATAATATTTTAAACAAAATGAAAATATTTTGTCAATTCTTACATGCCTGTTACATAAATCTTACATACATATTACCTAAGAACATACCTAAATACATAGCATGAACATTATTCATGGCATCAATTTCAACAAACATCCATGGCCAGCATTCATACAAAAACACACATACAATGTACTTATGTCCAAAATCACTCCATCATACACACATTTCCTCATACAAAAACACTAGCAAGAGAAAGCAGACAGACACAGAGAAATAGATTGGAAATAGACAAATAAAAAAATTTGCCCAGATCTGAAACGCGCTGTCATGATGTGATATTTTGATCATGTCTTATCATGGTTACCATGGTAACAACCCTGGATAATAAATAGTAGTTTTTTTATCAGGATCAAACAACTTTAATAATAAACTGTATATCTATAACTGAAGAAAGTTTAATTCACACTTGATTCAACACTTGAATCCTGGAGTGGGGCAATATTCCTTCAGGACACAATTCTAGTGATGAATGCATTTCATTGTACATGTTAACAAGAGGCCCAATGGGCCTGCATCGCTCACCTGGAATTAATCTCTGACTTGTAACCCTTAAGTGCCAAAATAGCCCCTTAGGGGTCAGAGTCACCATTTATGCAAAATATGTTCCTCTTCCCCCAACGATGTTTCTGACCAAATTTGGACAAAATCTATTCATAACTTTATGACAAGAAGAGATTTAAAGGAATTACCTCTATTTCCCTTAATGAGCCACGCCCCTCTAGCCCCTTAGGGGTCAGAGTCACCATTTATGCAAAATTTGTTCCCCTTCCCCCAAGAATGTTTCTCACCAAATTTGGGCCAAATCCATTCATAACTTTATGACAAGAAGAGATTTTAAAAGAATTACCTGTATATCCCCTAATTGGCCCTGTGCCTCTGGGCCCTTAGGGTTCAGAGTCACCATTTATGCAAAATCTGTTCCCTTTCCCCAAACGATGTTTCTGACCAAATTTGGACAAAATCTATTCATAACTTTAAGACAAGAAGAGATTTTAAAAGAATTACCTGTATATCCCCTAATTGGCCCTGTGCCTCTGGGCCCTTAGGGTTCAGAGTCACCATTTATGCAAAATCTGTTCCCTTTCCCCAAACGATGTTTCTGACCAAATTTGGACAAAATCTATTCATAATTTTATGACAAGAGAGACTTAAAGGAATTACCTCTATTTCCCTTATTGGGCCCCGCCCCTCTGGCAGCTTTGGGGTCCGAGTCACCATTTATGCAAAATCTGTTCCTCTTCCCCACAAGATGTTTCTGACCTTATTTGGTCAAAATCCAATTAAAACTTTTTGACAAGAAGAGATTTAAAGGAATTACCTCTATTTTCCCTATTTGGCCCTGCCCCTCTGGCCCCTTGTGTGTCAGTGTCACCATTTATGCAAAATCTGTTCCCCTTCCCCCAACGATGTTTCTGACCAAATTTGGACAAAATCTATTCATAACTTTATGACAAGAAGAGATTTAAAGGAATTACCTCTATTTCCCTTATCGGGCCACGCCCCTCTGGCCCCTTAGGGGTCAGAGTCACCATTTATGCAAAATCTGTTCCCCTTCCACTAAGGATGTTTCTGACCGAATTTGGGCCAAATCCATTCATAACTTTATGACAAGAAGAGATTTAAAGGAATTACCTCTATTTCCCCTATTCGGCCCCGTCCCTCTGGGCCCTTAGGGGTCAGAGTCACCATTTATGCAAAATCTGTTCCCTTTCCCCAAACGATGTTTCTGACTAAATTTGGTCAAAATCCAATCAGGACTTTTTGACAAGAAGAGATTTAAAGGAATTACCTCTATTTTCCCTATTGGGCCCTGCCCTTCTGGCCTCTTGGGTGTCAGTGTCACCATTTATGCAAAATCTGTTCCCCTTCCCCAAAGGATGTTTCTGACCAAATCTGGACAAAATCTATTCATAACTTTATGACAAGAACAGATTTAAAGGAATTACCTCTATTTCCCCTATTGGGCCCCGCCCATCTGGCCCCTTTAAGTTCAGAGTCACCATTTATGCAAAATCTGTTCCCCTTCCCCAAAGGATGTTTCTGACTAAATTTGGCCAAAATCCAATCAGGACTTTTTGACAAGAAGAGATTTAAAGGAATTACCTCTATTTCCTATATTGGGCCCCGCCTCTCTGGGCCCTAAGGGGTCAGAGTCACCATTTATGCAAAATCTGTTCCCCTTCGCCCAAGGATGTTTCTAACTAAATTTGGCTAAAATCCAATCAGGACTTTTTGACAAGAAGAGATTTAAAGGAATTACCTCTATTTTCCCTATTGGGCCCCGCCCCTCTGGCCCCTTTGGGGTCCGAGTCACCATTTATGCAAAATCTGTTCCCCTTCCCCAAAGGATGTTTCTGACTAAATTTGATCAAAATCCAATCAGGACTTTTTGACAAGAAGAGATTTAAAGAATTACCTCTATTTTCCCTATTTGGCCCCGCCCCTCTGGCCCTTTGGGGGTCAGAGTCACCATTTATGCAAAATCTGTTCCCCTTCGCCCAAGGATGTTTCTGACCAAATTTGGTTAAAATCCAATAAGGACTTTTTAACTAGTAGCGATTTGAAGAAAATGTTGACAGACGACGGACGGACGACGGACGACGGACGCTGCGCCATGGCATAAGCTCACCGGACCTTCGGTCCAGGTGAGCTAAAAATGATCGTGTTTAATTTTTGCTGTACAACTAAAAACAAACTTTTCACAGCACAATTTTTTTTTTAAAAAGTCACTTGTACAATAACAATGGTAATTGTTTCAACAATACATGGCAATGGTTCAACATTGCTCTCATGGCATTTCTACATTTTGGAACCTGATAACAACTTCCGTTTCTTACAATATGATTGAAATATATCTCTTTCAATTACGCCTATGCTATGAAACCTACGCTCGTTGAAGAGATGTATTTTAATCAGATTCTTGTAGTATATAAATGATATTTCTATTAATTCTTCTCTCTATCTTAGTTTTGCACCCTGGACTCGTAACAACTTGTTCATGGCAAAAAATAACTTGATACAAACAAAAAGCCAATTATTACAAGTTACATCTCCTTGTAAGGCCACTTTATCTGTCCTGTGCTCACAACCTCGGTTTAAAAGTTATGTTTAAAGTACCAAACTTCACCAATAAAAATCGTAGCTTGATCCATACATTTTTGCTCATTTCCTCTTCAATGTTACCATGGTAACAAAATGTCCGATAGCTATGGCAGCTACCCTAGATCTGTTCTGTACTGTACTACTACCGTGTCCTCGTTAACCTGTAGTAACGTACGTAACAGGAGAAAGAACATGTAGTGGCCAGACCAGGGGCCCAACTGTTAACCTTCCAAACTCTAGAAGACCACACTACCAACTGAGCCACCTGGTCGGGGAGGGTCAACCCAATTCAGTTCTGCTACAGTAATAATATGCCAAGAAGAAATAATAGCATATTAGGTTGACTATTTTTCTATTAAACTCAGTCAGGAATCATTACTGGTGAAATGTCTCGTTTCTCCATGTGACAAAGTAATAAACTCATCCAAAGGAATAGTGTTTCTCTCCAACTCTTCCTTCAGTTTGTCTCTCGGCTCCAGATAGAACTGAAACATATTAATTAATAGTATATGTCATTTATATGTTATAAAATAGTTCTTTAACTCATTCACCACTGAAATTTCCTAATGAACTAATCCATCATTGGGACTGGAAGAGTTGAAATGTGTCTTCACTCTTCAGGGGTTTGATTTAAACATATTTATTGACTGCAATAGCAATGGGATTGGGCACAAGTTGTACAACTTATACTAAGCCCTTTCCCTACAATAAATCATTTATATATTTACAAATTTCAAGATGGCTTATTTACAATACTACAATACAATATCTCACAGTATCATACAGTCACACATGCAAACACATCATGAGAGGGGGGTTCAGGGGTTGAAGCGTGTAAGACTCACAATATAATTAACCCTTTACTTTAAGGATCCTCTCTTGTGAAGAGTTTTTTCTGGCGACAAACTCTTTTAAGCAGTCCTAAAACCAGGGGGGAGGGGGTGGGGTGTAGTGTGCTTGTTTTTTTGTCCCATTTTCAAATGTGTTATTCTTGAGTTAAAAATCAAAATCGCTTCAATTACATTAAATATCTGAAAAAAATACCTAAATGTAAAAAGAAATGTCTTTGTCGAATAATATTTGCTTAATAATGAACATAAAGAAGTTGTACAGCAAAAATGAACTTGCTATAAAAATAAAATGGTGTCACACTGGCAATTTGAAATGATCAATCAAGCACAAAAAAAAACATGAAATTTTGGTCGTTCATGAAGTGCAAGAAATACACAGAAATACTCATTTTCAAAATGGCCACCATAATGGTCATTTTTTTAAATTCTTCTAAAAAAGTTCTTCAAATAACAGACATCTAATATCTCGCTACATTTTTCAGATGAATATCTGCTATTAAAATTGATAATGAATTGTTAGATATTACAAAAATATCTCATGTGAGATCAAAACAAGGTTTGAACGAGACTGAAACCTCACAAGAGCAGATCCTTAACACCTATGTACTATGAATGGAATCTATCCTACTTTGATCTGGAATAGTCTATACTGCTCTATAGAGGTGACAGGTTAACAATGTCTACCTACCTCAGTGGTCAGTTTGAAGGTGCCCCAGTGAATTCCTACGGAGTTTTCAGACCGTATCATCTTGTGAATCTGGACGGCCTCTTCTGGATTAACGTGGCTCATCTTCATAAACCACCTGGAGTGGGAAACAAGGTAAAGAAAATGGTAGTAACAGTACCGTTTTTAAGTAAAAGCAATAATTTCAATTTCAATTTGTTAAGTGAACATATTCTTTACTTTTTAATACAAGTTTGCAAAAGATTAACGTTCATTGTTTCCTTCTAGTTGTGACACCATCCAAATACTGTGAACACACTTATTTTGGCACAATCAAATTATAACGCCTAACAAAATTTAAACAAATAAGAGCAATGATGAATTGGTACATTCACAATACTTACTGTAGAAAACAATATACAGAAACTGTAATTAACACAATCATTCTTAGCGGAATGATTTTAGCATGTAAATCACAAAAATTAATTTAACAAGAAAAGAATTAAGCTTCTTCTATTTAAGTCTAACATGATATGTGGACTTTAATTAGCGTCTGTGGTAATGATAAAATTCCTCACAGTTTTACCATGGTACAAGACCAGTTTACCACCTCACTTTGGTTCATACGCCCCTATGGGAATGGCTTAACAACCTCACCTTGGTTCATACGCCCCTATGGGAATGGCTTAACCACCTCACCTTGGTTCATACGCCCCTATGGGAATGGCTTTACCACCTCACCTTGGTTCATAAGCCCCTATGGGAATGGCTTTACCACCTCACCTTGGTTCATACGCCCCTATGGGAATGGCTTTACCACCTCACCTTGGTTCATACGCCCCTATGGGAATTGCTTCACCACCTCACCTTGGTTCATACGCCCTATGGGAATGGCTTTACCACCTCACCTTGGTTCATACGCCCCTATGGGAATGGCTTTACCACCTCACCTTGGTTCATACGCCCCTATGGGAATTGCTTAACCACCTCACCTTGGTTCATACGCCCCTATGGGAATGGCTTAACCACCTCACCTTGGTTCATACGCCCCTATGGGAATGGCTTTACCACCTCACCTTGGTTCATACGCCCCTATGGGAATTGCTTAACCACCTCACCTTGGTTCATACGCCCCTATGGGAATGGCTTTACCACCTCACCTTGGTTCATACGCCCCTATGGGAATGGCTTTACCACCTCACCTTGGTTCATACGCCCCTATGGGAATTGCTTCACCACCTCACCTTGGTTCATACGCCCCTATGGGAATGGCTTTACCACCTCACCTTGGTTCATACGCTCCTATGGGAATGGCTGCCAAGGTGAAGGGTCCGTAAATCTGACCAATCTGAGAGAAAACGTCACAATAGGCGGTATCTCCAACAAAGTAGAAACTGGTGTCTTCCTTTCTTACTACCCATCCACCCCACAACACCTGTAAAATAGACAGTATTGGCTTTAAAACATAAAAATATAATCAATTAAAAAATTAAGATAGTCCTATTAAGAATATTAGATCTAAGGAAACTTGAAATAAAACAAGAGATTCGAGAGATATAATGGCGCCAACCATTTTTTCATTTGATAATAGTTAGTTGGATCATTTCCACTTCTTTGTTCTTCTTTTCTATTACTTGCTGTTAATTTATCAAATTTGAGAATTCCTTTTAAGGAATATCAAGATAGTCTTGAATTGTCAAATCATAAATGGTCGATTAATCCATTTTGTTTTTCTGATAAGTCCCAAAATCAAAAGGATGCAATAAGGGTCCAAGGGATCGAACTATGCAATAAGGGTCCAAGGGATCGAACTATGCAATAAGGGTCCAAGGGATCAAACTATGCAATAAGGGTCCAAGGGACCAACTATGCAATAAGGGTCCAAGGGATCAAACTATGCAATAAGGGTCCAAGGGATCAAACTATGCAATAAGGGTCCAAGGGGTCGAACTAGCATAAGAAATTTGAGAAAGATTCACACAGTACTTCTCAAGAGATAGCGGTAACAACAATTTGTTAAGGACAGACTGTCCACTGACCACAGACGCAGGGTGATTTGATCGGACGATGGTGGGCTAAAAAACGTAATTTGAAATGACATTAAGAGAACTTACACAACAATTAAATACATGTGTAGATAACTACAGTGTATGTTACAAAAATTATTGACAAAATCATGAACCACTTACTTTATTGGTGTCAATAATGCCCCTTCTACACCAGTGCTGTGAGGGGACAAATGTGAAGGTCGTACCGTCTCCCAGGGGTGACAACTCTTCCTCCCACCAGGTAAACTCCCTGACAGTGTTACAACCACATTGATGAAACCAATTCTTAAGTCCCAGTGGGGTCAACCAACGAAGACTCTGTCCAAACCTGCGATTTAACCGAACTACTGACCATTTGTCTAGGTGGTCATAATGATTATGGCTAATCAACACAGCGTCTATACGAGGAAGTTCCTCAATCGTCATGGCAACAGGACGGTACCTTTTAAAGCTGTTTGGTGATAAGCTTGGGATAGGAAAGGTTGTGTCTCCAAATACAGGGTCAGTTAATATGTTAACGCCATTCATTTGAATTAGAAGACTAGCGTGTCCGAGCCATGTTGCCTGGATACCAGTTGCAGGGGCGTCTGCCAGGGTAACATGGTTAGGTTTTAGTACTGGCAGTGTTCTGTCCAACTCCTATAAAATAATATTAATTGTTACAACAGTAAAAAATAAGTATACAAAATGGACTCAACCAGAGATGGGCAAAAATGTTACTAAACAAATGTTTTCAGGTCAAAGTTTTGCCTTTCTGCATGTACTTACCCTAGTATCTTTCAATGTTGAGATAAAGCCAAATCATGTACAGAGGGCAAATAATTAAAAAGTTAGACTTTATTGTTTTCCGGGTAACATCTTTTACTATATTTTACTATATCAAAATTTACATGTACCAGTTAAGTTAACCTTACATCATTACAGAAATATCTGTAACATAAAATAAAAAAATTGGGCTTAGTATGGATCAATTCTTGCAATCATCATTCTCGGTTACAAAATATTTGTACCTGTTGGCTGGGTATGGAGCTGAAGTCCTTCTCTTGCAAGACCTTTCTCAAAGTTTTAAATGTGGGCATTTGCCACGCTCTCCAGGGACTGACATATCGGCCATTCAGATACAGTGGCTGGGCACACTCAGGTGACTCAACATCCCTCACCGAAGATAGCGATGCCAAACATCGTCTGAAACTGTGAAGAAATACATTTTCATTATTTCAACTATTGTTGAACACAGACTAAGTGGTACTGTTTTGCTGTGCTGGTTTTGGTTTGGTTAATTTTGTTTAACGTCCTATTCATAACCAGGGTCATTAAAGGACATGCCTGGTAGCCCTTCATCTCAGCATGTTACATGCACAATATATTGGTACCCCAGGCTTTCAGGATATTAAGATGAAGTTACTTGAACATGTTTAGACATTTGACCCCTGTGACCTTGAAGTAGGTCAAGGTCATTCCTTTGAACAAACTTGATAGTCTTTTATCCAAGCATATGCTACATGCCAAGTATGAGTACCCTAGGCCTTTCAGTTACTGAGAAGAAGTTTCTTGAAGATTTTTCAGACATTTGACCCCTATGACCTTGAAAATGGGTAAAGGTCATTCATTTGTAGAAACTAATTGGTAGCCCTTCATCTCAGCATGCTACAAGCAATGTATCAGCATGACCTGGACCTTTAGGTTATTTAGAATAAGTTGTTTGAAAGAAAAGTTCACACATTGGTGGAAAGCATACAGCGGATGGCTCACAGCAGACATCAAACAACGATGGATGATCGAAGCATGATGGCAATAGCTCACTCGTCATCCTGACCCTTTGGGTCTTGATCAGATGACCCGTATTTGGGTAGGTTTATTTTGTTTTATGTCCTATTAACAACCAGGGTCATTTAAGCATATGCAATGTTTTTAGAGGCAGAGGAAAGCAGCTGGAGAACCACTGTAATTTACCAGGAGAGAAACCACCAACCTACGGTTAGTACCTGCAGGTAGCTGCTCCACTTGGGTTTCCAACTCACAACACAGAGGTGGAGGGCAAGTGGTAGAATGTCGGGGCACCTCAACCACTCGGCCACTACGTCCCCCATATGACCTAAAATAGGGGGGAATATATACTGTCCCTGGTCCTGAAACTAATTTGATCCCATTTTTTATCCCTGGATCCAGAGTATCCCATAATCAAACGTACATCATTGCTCCCCCCTCCCCCAAAAAAAAATAATTTAAATTTACGTATTAAACTAATTTTTTTTATCGATACAAAATACAAGATAAGTTTATTTGAATTTCAGCCCACATGGGGCAACAAAAATACAAATACATGTATATATGGACAAGGAGTGGAATAGCCAAAAGATACAGGTAATGGACATGTTTACATACAAGAAGGAGATGTGATGTATATAATAAAATACACATGAGCCTCTGATATTGACATTGAATCTTACTTATGTTCATTATTGTATAATACAAACATGTAGTTTATGCAGTTACACAATATTTTGAATAATGAGTTTTGACAATGATTTTAAAATGATACTGTTTTCATTATTCATCAACCAAATATACTTATCTGTTGGATCTATAAAATGTCGAGAAATTCAGGCATGCTATAATATTACTACAATTAGTATAAAAAAAATCTATTCGATAATTGATGTACTGTGTATGCGTGATTATGGGCCCCGGGGTAGTCGGTCTTTATCATTTGTGAAAATAAAAGTGATTTCTATTGCAGAAATATTAACAAAAAAAAAAAAATTTATTATACTCAAATGCATGACTGTGGCTGAAAATGGACTGCAAGTAAGATAACTACAGTGGTCAAATATTTTGAGGGTAACTATTTCCCGTGACACAGTCCCTATTAACGTAAGCTTTATTGATATAATATTAGAGCTACAGTACTGATATCATATACAGTATGCATGTTGGTATGGAAGAACATAAACAATTTACAATGTTCAAAATTCTAAAACCTACCCGGCGATCTGTCTAAAGTACCGTTGAACGCATATTCGAGAGCCACTTCCAGCGAGCATGTTCACTTTTCGGGGCCTTCTTCGTTGGACGCTAGAACACATGGATAAATCCGAAAATTCCGGAAGGAAGCTCCGGAAGGAAGCTACTTTCGGTTTACGTCTGACATGGAGGTCGGCAAAGAGGACGGACGTCTGCTTACGCAATAACACGAATTCATTGGTAAGGATTTTCGGTACAAGGGTACTTTTCCCGTACATGTGTACTTCAATGGTAACGATTACATGTATTATGCCTATATTTTATTGTTATTTTCATTGAACATACTATCCATATTTTGCCTGTTTGAGAGAAAACAAGGATTCTCACGAGGGTAAGCGGTGACCTAGATTTTTCTACCGGTTAGTTGCTTACCTTTAGGTTTTTATAAGGCTACTCTGCATATGTTGTTATTGTAAACTTAAAAATTTAGCATTATATTATTATGAAACATTGTATACGTACATGTATACCTTCTACATTCAATGAAAAAATTGTCACATTCATGTCCACAAGCACCTGTGAGTAAGGGTATCAGAAATAGAACACATATCAACATCATACGAGTCTTATTGACGGCAACTTATATTATGCTACGAAACTTAATGCTATGTCATCTCAATCTAAATTACATCACATTTCATCTGCCTTCCTCTGAAAACTGACTTTATTAATATATAACCGTATGACAAGTTTGCATTTATGTGGTAATAATATAACAGGCTACAGCTAGGGTGAGTTTTTGTAAGGTAAGAATAAATTAACTATCCAAATGTTTTACTTATTATGTGCAGTAAATATGTATATGCCGTTTTATATAAAACTTTATTGAAATCAACAGTAACAAGTCTCAATCTTATGGTCGACAGAAAGAATTCCGTTTATTTGCTTTACATTGTACTGTATACAGAAAGAAACAAAAACAATATAAACTCATTTATTTTAATGATGAGAAAACTAAGAAGATTTAACTGTTGACTTAATAAAAATACTGAAAATGATCACAAAATTTCACTCTGATATTTTGGTATTATGGCAAAACAACCTGGGGCGAACAAGATCTCAATTTAGCACGAAACGACCTGGAACCGCTCTGAAAAATTGTTCACACAAGTATTTATAGCCAACAGTACTCATAGACAAACAATAGCAAAAACTATAAGGCTAATATGTGATAACAAGTATAATGTTCATGCACTTTAAAAATAATTTGAAAGCATCCAATCGTTCTGAAATAATTGGCAATTTCTATACATAGTTACCATTATCAATGAAAATAAAAATATCCACGAAGTGCCTCCTCTGTCGATACACCAGCTATGATTACTAGTATACCATACCTAGTATGTATTGACAGACGAGGCTATATATATCCAGCAATAAGCCCACCCCACACTTTTGACTTCATTTAATGCGCCGGCCACCTGGGCTTATTGCCAGAGAAATACGGTATAGTACAATGAGGATTATTATAACATGTGATTAAAATATCAAAAAAGAATAAAATGAAAAATTGAATTATCATTGATCAGTTATTCTCTTGCTAAAAATACTCTTATCATACCCGTTATACTTCATTCCGTGGGAGACTCCCTCATTTTTACCAAAATTTACCAATTTCCCTCGAAATCTCCCTCATCCTAGTCCAAACTCACACAAACCCAAAATCTACATCTTGTGGTCAAATGATCTCCTAGTTACTGCAGGGTATGTATTGACCATAACAGATGTGTCTGGATCAAATGAATACTTTTTGAGGTTGTTTTGATACATAATAAGGGAAAGACAAATTGAGCAATGCAGTTTCAGTCACATTTCACGCACTTTCTCCTACATTAGAAGTACTGAATGAGGGAGATCTCCCTCATTGGATGTTTCAAAGGTTAACATCAGTTATGTCTTATTGCTGTGAACAATATGATTTGCAAGCTTGTCAACTTTGTAACTGGAAAAAGACCAAATGAAAAGACCTGCCAAAGGGTTCGAACCCCAGACACTTCAAACTGTATAAGACGGATGCCTTGCCAATTAATTTGTTTCCTTGTCACCGATGATCCACACAGTCCAGTTCTACTACAATACTGACAAAATAAACCAACCAATGTAATCTGACAAATGTTTTATCAAAACAAATTTGTTAAACTTTACATCCAACCTATTATTTTTATTTCAGAATGACTCAGAAAATGGCCTCGGTGAATTCAACAGACTTAAATAAACCGATCAACAAAAGCACAAGGACTGAGCCCTTATGTACCAACGGAGTTTACAAAAATCCCTGGAAAACATGGAAAGATCCATCAAATCCATTTAAATTTATGTATAAAATGTTAATAGCCGAGAAAGACTACAGTAATATTCCAAGTAGAAAACAAGTAAGTGGTTTTTTTTTCATGACTGATTTTCACAATCATGACATTCTGATGTATTGACATATTCTGCTTCACAATTTAAATCTTTTATGAACAGGTTTGGATACTGGGTCATATCTATTGATTTCACTTTTCAATGTTAGTAAAGGTCCATCCGTAATAGATTATGAAATCAAAGAAGCCAACAGGGGCTCATCCAGTTATCCCCCTTCCCACACATGCCATAATTGCAAAAACATTAAACCTATCCATCCATCCTTTCAAATCAAGTGAAAGATCTTGGCCCAATAAGCATTTAAGCAAGAAATTAAAGGTCAGTTTGCATTTTGTACCTGTTTGAGTTTTAATTGCTTCCTTACGGCCTGGTATCAGAGAAATAAGTACCCTGTGCATGTTACATATAGTTTAATATATATATAATCACTTGTCCAATTCACTTCCTGGCTGATAAGTGCAATGTATTTAGTGACTGATTTACATGACATTTGGTTAAGATGGTCACTTCACAAACATTATAACTAGTGAGGCCAAAAATCAAGGTCATTAGGTTCAAAGGTCGAGGTCAAATTTTGTATCTTTACACTGATTATCATTTTGTTATGACATTGTGAAGTAAAGTTGGTCGAAGTCAACTGACTAAAAGTCAAGGTCACTATGTCAAAAAGGTCAAGGTCAAATTATGAATCTTTTCACTGATTATCATTTTGTTATGACATTGTGAGGTAAAGTTTGTCGGAGTCAACTCACTAAAAGTCAAGGTCACTATGTCAAAAAGGTCAAGGTCAAATTATGAATCTTTTCACTGATTATCATTTTGTTATGACATTGTGAAGTAAAGTTTGTCGGAGTCAACTCACTAAAAGTCAAGGTCACTCTAAGGTCAAAAAGGTCCAGGTCCAATTTTGTAATTTGTCACTGATGAACAGTTCGCTTTAACATTAATATTATGAAGCAAAGTTATTCAGAATAAACAAAGAGTTGACTAACCAAATATCAATGCCACTTTATGGAAACTTTGCCAAGCAAATGTTTGCCCTACGCCCGTAGATCTATTTTTGTCCAATGTAGATTTTGCCCTTGACATTTGATTACTATGTTTATTATGTTTATGATATGTATCTCTTACTGCTTTTTTGTGAAAAATGAAGTCATGCATGTTCAACAAAAGCCTGGTCATTAATGACACATAATTTACCTGTACTGTACAAAATTGAATTGTGACCTGGTTTTAATCAGACTGGACAAATGAAGGTAGCTTGTTCAGATTGTTTGATTTATGTTATCCTTTGGAAACAGGAACTGGACCAACATTTACCTGTCATAAAGCCAGATTTTGACCAGTTAAAGAATCCACCTACTTCTGGTGTCCAGGCCACATGGATTGGCCACGCTAGTGTTCTAGTCCAACTTGATGGTATCACCGTACTGACCGATCCCATCTTCAGTGACCGCTGCTTCATGGTTCAGTGGCTTGGACCTAAACGATTCCGCCCTCCGCCCTGCAAGGTTGATGAGTTGCCAGTCCTTGATGCTGTGGTCATCAGTCACAACCATTACGACCACCTTGACCATGGATCTGTGGTCAGTCTGAACACAAAGTTTGGGGACAAGTTATGGTGGTATGTGCCCATGGGAACAAGGCAATGGATGCTTGACACTGGATGTAAAAACGTTGTGGAGCTGTCATGGTGGCAGGAACA
The DNA here is from genome assembly GCA_947623455.1 of Mimachlamys varia. Taxonomy (NCBI): domain Eukaryota; kingdom Metazoa; phylum Mollusca; class Bivalvia; order Pectinida; family Pectinidae; genus Mimachlamys; species Mimachlamys varia. The sequence continues at coordinate 21,796,749 of OX392534.1, forward strand.
CAAACATTCTCCTAACTCAGACATAACGTTCGCTCTGACGCCAGCACAGCACTGGTGTAAACGTACAGCTACAGACACCAATAAGGTCAGTTTAAGTTTGTGTGTGTCTGTCCGTTGTAATACAAGTCTGTCCTGTGTAACAGTTACAGACACCAATAAAGTCAGTTAAAGTTGGTGTGTGTGTCTGTCCGGTGTAATACAAGTCTGTCCTGTGTAACAGTTACAGACACCAATAAGGTCAGTTTGTGTGTGTCTGTCTGGTGTAATAAAAGTCTGTCCGGTGTAACAGTTACAGACACCAATAAGGTAAGTTTTAGTGTGTGTGTCTGTCCGGTGTATTAAAAGTCTGTCCGGTGTAACAGTTACAGACACCAATAAGGTAAGTTTTAGTGTGTGTGTCTGTCCGGTGTATTAAAAGTCTGTCCGGTGTAATAAAAGTCTGTCCGGTGTAACAGTTACAGACACCAATAAGGTTAGTTTGTTTGTGTCTGTCCGGTGTTATAAAAGTCTGTCAAGTGTAATAACTACAGACACTAATAAGATCAGTTTGTGTGTGTCTGTCTGGTGTAATAAAAGTCTGTCCGGTGTAACCGTTACAGACACCAATTAAATCAGTTTGTGTCTGTTCGGTGAAATAAAAGTCCAGTGTAATCCGGGGATAGTTACAGTCAATTATATGACATGTTTACGTGTTGATTTTATGAAACAGGTTGCATTTCAAACACTAGATATGAAAACATTTACTCATGAACTTTTATTGCGGTACTGGAGTATGTTGTACAGTGAGTCTAAGTTACTTTCCACGTTACTGAATATATAGTTAATGTTCTTTTCAGGCTCTGTGGGGAAGCTGGGTGATCAAAGGACCTCACCGTAGCTTCTTCTTCGCTGGTGACACGGGGTACTGTGAAGGCTTCAGAGAAATAGGAGAGGCGTATGGCCCTTTTGATCTGTCTGCAATACCTATTGGTGCATACGCACCACGGTGGGTAATTATTTATATTTGTTCTGAAAATTTGGATATTTGAATATTGAACACCATAATGTCATTGAGTTCACTATTGAAATTTCACAATGAACTATATATCCCAACTTTTGAAATGGAAGAGTTTTTATATATATATGTATACATTGGGATCCAGGTTTACACATAATATTTAATAGACAACTTCCACTATGATCATATCAGAATACCTGACTGTATATCACAGTGACATCAAAACCTCTTTTTTAAGGATGTCAAGTTGGTGAAGCTATAGTGGTAACAGCCGCAGGTGTTTCTGGCAAGGCTTTTAAACACTTCTTCAAATATTTACACAGGCATTGTAGATTGAGAAAAATGTGATGTTGAATAAAGTTATTGAAAATTTGATTTTTGTCACAGGTCAGTGATGGCACCCCAGCATGTTGATCCAACAGAGGCTGTTCAAATCCACCAGGACGTGAAGTCGAGGAACTCCCTAGGGATCCACTGGGGAACCTTCAAACTCACATATGAGGTAAATCTACGTGGAATGTTCTAACTTCACATTTTGTTTAAAGACAGATATAACTTTTTATGTCTTTTTTTTATGTAAAGTTAATAGTTGTAATCAGGTTATCTGTTTGTCCACCTGTCTGTCCGTCTGTCAGTCAGTCCATTTCCTCTAATAAACAATTAACATGGTGTCAACTGAGCAAACCTCAAGGTCACTGGGTCAATGTCATGATTAAAGGTTAAGGTCAAAATTTTTTATGACATCATGAAGCAAAGTTTGTAAAAATCAAAGGTGTCAACTGATTAAATCTCATTGTTACTGGGTCAAAGGTCAAGGTCAATTTACATTTACCTGGTATTAACTGCTTAACATTTTGTTATGGTATTATGAAGCAAAGTTTGTCAAAGTCACACAAGGTTTCAACTGACCAAACATGAAGGTCACCAGGTCAAAGGCCAAGGTTTTATTAGCTCACCTGGCCCGAAGGGCCAAGTGAGCTTATGTGATGGTGCAGCGTCCGTCGTCCGTCCGTCCGTCCGTCCGTCCGTCCGTCCGTCCGTCCGTCCGTCCGTCCGTGTTCGCGAAATGGGGGTAATGTGACCATTTTTGAGCAAAAATCAACATTATGTGACCTTACTTGATTATGTGACAGTCACATAATAAAATGAAAATTGTTAGCAAAAATAGCGTCTATGTCACCCTAAAAACTCATTCAGAGAACGGTCACATAAATATTTAGGAATAAAATGTCCGCATGGCACGGACGCCCTTCGTGGACTTGTAAGGGTTACTTCCCCTCTCCCAGGTGTTCTTTTTCCCGCCGCGTTTGGTTGTTGATTGAATGAGACGCAACACGCATGCGCGAATTTGAGTTCCGGTAACAATATGGCTGCCGTATGGTAAGTGAACTGAACTTTCTAAGTATTTATGTGACAGTTTATAGTATTTGCACGTATATTTATGTGACATGTTATAACTAACAGTGTAAGTGATCATGTAGTTTAAATGAGGTTAACTTTAGGAAATAATTTGGTTACGCATTGGAGAGGAAATGGCGGCCGAAGTGGTAGAAATGCCATTCTGGCTGGACATGTGAAAGGATCCCGGAATATATGTAAAAGAACCGTATGTTTGATGCAGTCACTTAACTGAATCTATGTGACGAAATAAACTGCAAATTATGTGACGCTAATTATTATTTACTTAAAAAAAAACCATTGCAATTTGGATAGTAATTACGGACGATCGAAGTGAATTCTTCAAGAAACATGACTGACTTTGAAAATGACATTCCTTGCGAATTTATGCTTTTTGAATCAAACTTCGAGTATTCACAGGCTTGTGCATTCTGTTCCGACTATAACCAAGATGTTTTGGAATTTGTTTTCAATGGTTTTGACGTAATAGGGTTTTTTTTGTCAGAAGAACGCAACACTTGTTGTCAATTTTGTATTTCCCGTGGATTCTCCGTCGTAAGATTCGGCCGAGTTCCACATTAGACCAAGTATCTATCATTTCATTGTCAGTAGTTTGTTTCTCTGGTTATTGTGTATTATTGACAAGAAACTTTAGATTCAAAATGGCGGATTCTGAACGGCACGTACCAGCATATGGCATAGGGTATTGTCAGTTTGAGAAACTTTCCGAATTTGTGTCTTCTTTAAATTACTGCTTTTTCAAAGGACTTGATTTCATAGAAAACTATAGGGATAAACGTGTCTATTTCTTTGATGTTAATGCCTTGCTGGGATTTTCTACCTACTCTGTGAATCTTGGATATAAATTCATATGTATCAACGTCACTCCAAGCCCAAGGTGAGTTATTGGTGGATAAATTTGTATACTACAACATGTGAAAGCAGGTGGAGCCCAATATGTTGATCAACCTATACATTTATAAAGCTATAAAGACCTATAATAATTGCTGCATCGACCTATAGATCTGAAATGGCTATATTGTACAGTATACATATTCAGCTATAATCTAAAGATTTCAAAGGAAGTCAATAGGCTTGATCACATCAAATAATCTTTTGAAAATTGATGGTGTAAATATGTCGTAAATTCTACAGCTATGAAAAAGAAAATTATATCTGATTTTAATTATTCGACTTTGCTTCATTTGAGTGAAATCTAAAATCTTCAAAATTATACACTAGATAAATATACATGTATGTATCTATTTCGAATACACAACATGTAGGTTGATACAGCTATTATAAAGTATTACTAAAAACATTTCAGTAATCACAGACAACATATTCAGAGCTTTTAGACCTGGAATGACATGAGCTAGCCTTCAGTAATTATATTAATAAACTACTGCCTACCACAATCCCACTGTACTAATACTACTAGTACTGTCTACTGCAGTTTTGTTATACCCCACTTGCAACCATAATACAAAATTTAAAAAACTTTCCGACCTACCGACACCACCACATTTTGAACTTGTAACCCTAAACACACATATTTTTTATTCTGCCTTAGTCAGGTTTCAAATTTCAGGTGTCTGGTGCCAGCTATAATAGAATCCAATCCCATATTGTATGTATCTAGGTATACACATGTAGTTATATATATTCTTGTTTTGTTTTTGCAGACATGGACAAGATGAAGCTTGTGTGGGCCAAACTCAAGGGAGTTCCGCTGAAAATTAGGTGGCCAGTACAGCTGGTCAGTCATGATGGAAGTCATGCACAAGTTTTTAGTAAATCAGATGATACCATGTAAGTTAAAATTCAGGATATCTGAATATTCAGGTATTAATTACATTGTTTCAGTTAGTTTACAATAATAAATACATTTAATATATGATAATTGGGATTCTGCCCAATTAGCAAGTATTCACAATTAATACGTGCATGTTCACAACTTCTTCATAAAATTTGAAAAGAAATGTCATCCAAAATATGACTCCTAAAATGAACTTTGAGAATGAGAGTACACTAAAGTAACATTGTATTGTTAATTATAGATGAAACTTTACTAATTCATAATCAATTTGATACTTTAGATACACAGTTAAATTAACAGACATTGATCATGAACCATCCAATCAACACCAATGGGAAGCCATTGGACTAAGTATAATTGTTTCTAAATTCAATTGTTTCTTCATGAAATGTTTATTTCTGCATTTGGCTGAATGCATTCTTAAGAAAGAAAGTACATTTGTCCAGATCTATTGATAAATTACTGTTTTGTTATTTGGTTAATCGATTTGAAATAGGACAACAAAGAAAATTATTGCACTTAAGTTAAAATATATAAATTTCCCACCAGGTCTACAAAAATCCTGAGTTGAAAATTATCTGGAATTTAAAGTTACGTATATTCAGTTTTAATTGACAAAAGTTAAACTGGGATTGTTCTCTTTCTTTATTTGAAATTACATAATTATCTAAATAGAAAAGGCTTACTGTATATTTGATAATAGCTTTCTAAAGATGTTTTTGCAAATAAGACCATTTAAGAAGGAATAATTCAGCCATACAACTGTTCAGACTTTTTAGGTTAGACTTGCATTTTAAGTTCATGTTTATGGTTGTGTTAAAAGTTGTGTTTTCGCTAAGCTGACAGAACATTAGTTTTGTACTTTCTTTGGGTATTCACAATGTATACATATATGTCATTATAGTGCAAAGCCTTGATTTACAGTATATACTACTGATTACAATTTAGACTGACCTTTTCTTAAAGCATTGTTACATTATAACTATGAGAATCAGACTTTGTATTTCAAATTGATCATAGATTTGAAATCTTCGGATATTGTTGATCATTATATGCATGCTCTGAAACATCTTCAAAATCAATATGCTCTGCTCTGTACTCTCAATATACATCTTCTCTGCACCCTAATTATAAAGCCTTTGAATATGTCTTTACCAATCTGTTTGGCACAGTTCTTTTCAACTTGAATTTTATCAGAGATCACATGCAATTTGTTTCAATGATCCGCAACAGTCTCCACACTAGCCCACCTACAATTGTATTTAATATTCAAAGGGTGCAGTAAATATAGAGAATTGTGTCCTTTTGGATTATGCTAAAAGTACCATATTCGACCCAGAAAGTGCACAGGGGCTAACAAAATTAGGGTAGCCGCTAATTTGGGACCAATATTAAATACTGGAATACCCCTGTTTATAATATTATATATACTTTAACCCATATATTGGGGCCCCGAGTACAGTGATATTTGGAAAAGGGAATGGCCTTATAGGGTCGATTGGTGGTTTTTGGGTCGAATATGTAATGGTAATATATTTCTCTTTCAATCTGTCTGAGGTTTTGCATTGGTTTAAAGTGATGTTAATATGGATTGGATTATACACATTCACTGGCATATTGGCCTCAATTGTCTGGCATGTTGGCGAAAACACAGCTATTGTTTTTATTATTGAATTTTGTTAAGCCACCTTCCCTCTCAACCCTCATCAAGCAAATTATTATCATTATGCCAGAGCAGCAGCAGAGAAGTATAGAGAAACCAGCCTTGTTTTGCTTTGTTCTGATTGGTTGAAATCTCGTTCAGAAGTATTTTCAAAATGCAAATACCCATATTAACATGAAACTCCTTGAGAGGTAAAAGTATTGAATTGATCAGACCTTTTGTGAGGTTTATGTTAGATTTGATGACATCGTAATCAATTTCCGCTCAAAACCTGTCACGACCTTAGCTCTTAATTGGAAGCTTAAGTAAAACAATCAAAAACCAAACCAAATATATACTTTCTACATTGTGATTGTTGTGTTCTGTGAAGGCCTTTTCGAAGTTTTTTTCTTCTGAAATTGTATTCCAAAACCATACCTCTATACATGTGATACTCAACACAAATATTTAAGGTATGTAAAATTAAAAGCAAATGGAACAAGAAGGGCCATTCAGTGTTCCAGCTAGGATTTTAAAAGGGCTTTGATAATTATGATAGTCAGTCAGCAATTTGTTTTTAAAAAATACTGAACATAATTGTAATTATGAAGAGAATAATTACTATTCATTTCTATTATTATTAACCATTGAAAAAATGAAAATATCATTGATGTTCAGTTAATTTATACATTATTACCCTGGTAGCCAAACTTTTATCTAAGTCACATGCATTTCAACAATTTATTTTTTGTTTGTTTTCACAGAATATTTGGCCAGGAAGAAAAACACTCTAAAATCGTTTTTAGAAGACATAGAATGGGCAAAAGGAAAAGGTACTTTTGTTAATAATATTATTGTACTACAACATTATTTATGATGAGTTTCTGATCTTGTTGAGTGATGAGTGGGGCAGCACACGTGGTGGCCAAGCGGTTAAGATGTTAAGCCCTCCACTTCTAGGTCATGGGTTCAAGATCTATGTGGGGCAGTTGCAAGGTATTATCCTGAGTGTGGTTTTTTTTCGGGTGTTCCGGCTTTCCTCCACCACCAAAACCTAACATCCTTATAGATAATTCCTTAGCTGTAAAACATAGGATGTAAAACAGTGAAAAAAACACAAAGGTTCTGTTTGCAAATGCCACATTAAAAACTCACCTTCACCTTTATGTTTTGGGTTACTTCCATTTGTAAGGTTTTAGTTTATACAACTATATTTTTAAGCTGTGAACTAATGAAGTAATTATTTTCACTGTGTATACATGTATAAGAAATTTTTGTGATATAAATGAAATAGTATTGATAGGATTTGTTAGCTGATCATGAATTACAAGTACATGTGATCATGTCAAAATTGAGGATCATCTTAACTTTGAGGAGTGAATTTTCAGTTACCCTGACGAGCTTACATTTTTATGTCATGACCGTCATCCCTGTGTCAACTTTATTTTCAAAACGCTAATTGTCCAGAATGCCTGACATCTAAAAATTAAAAGCTTACACTAAAATAAATTTTGTATGACTGCTTCAGGTCAGACGGTTGAGAGTTTTACACAGGAGACGGGGGACCTGATTGACCAGGATGAGCTAGAATCTTCAAACCTTCAGCAAGACACACTGTCTGAGACTACATGTACAGAAGATATAAGTGACAAGGACAGAATTGGGACTTTACATGGAGGGAAAGGTCTAGACAGGCCACAGTACCAGGCGGTTGAGAGTTTTACACAGGAGATGGGGGACTTGATTGACCAGGATGAGCCAGAATCTTCAAACCTTAAGCAAGACCCACTGTCTGAGACTACATGTACAGAAGATATAAGTGACAAGGACAGAATTGGGACTTTACATGGAGGGAAAGGTCTAGACATGCCACAGAACCAGGCGGTTGAGAGTTTTACACAGGAGATGGGGGACTTGATTGACCAGGATGAGCCAGAATCTTCAAACCTTCAGCAAGACACACTGTCTGAGACTACATGTACAGAAGATATAAGTGACAAGGACAGAATTGGGACTTTACATGGAGGGAAAGGTCTAGACATGCCACAGAACCAGGCGGTTGAGAGTTTTACACAGGAGATGGGGGACTTGATTGACCAGGATGAGCCTGAATCTTCAAACCTTAAGCAAGACCCACTGTCTGAGACTACATGTACAGAAGATATAAGTGACAAGGACAGAATTTGGACTTTACATGGAGGGAAAGGTCTAGACATGCCACAGAACCAGGCGGTTGAGAGTTTTACACAGGAGATGGGGGACTTGATTGACCAGGATGAGCCAGAATCTTCAAACCTTAAGCAAGACACACGGTCTGAGACTACATGTACAGAAGATATAAGTGACAAGGACGGAATTGGGACTTCACATGGCGGGAAAGGTCTAGTCATGGCACAGAACCAGGGTGAGACTATGTCTTTCGACCTAGAGCAATATAATAAAATGTTTACAGGAACTAGGAATTCTGAAGTTGGTCTGCCAGAGTGTGAGCTTAAGATTTGGAATTCAGAAGACTCTGATTCAGACTTATCCACGATTGTTCCATTCTTGCCTGCATTGAACAAAACGTCAGCTCATGTTTTTAAGAAAGTAGACAGTATTGATTTAACTGGTGACAATGATGTGGCAAATTTTAGTGATGACACCAATGGTTTAATGGCCAAAAAAAGAAGAATGGATAGTGAAAATGAGGTTGATGGATGTGAATACATGGAAAATTCCCCTGTAAAACTAAAGCAACCATCTCGACGACGAAAGAAGATAGTGATAATGTCGGAGTCCATCTGCAGTGAAAAGGATGAAGATGAAGGAAGTGATAACTCTGCAGCAATGCCAAAATCTACAAACAGAAGAGATGAAGAACATGGGAAGTGTATGGATCAGCTAAGCGATGATGAATCCGACCAGGAAAAATGTCACAACACAAGGGAAGAATTCATTATTAGAGATAAAAGTTGGACTGGAATATTCATAAAGAAATATAGATTAAAAAAATCAGGGAAGAGAATATATGACAATACCCATGCATGTCTATTTTGTAAAAGAGTTTATCTTCACATAAACCAGCATCTGAAGACTCACAGGAATCAACCAACAGTAAAGGAAGTGTTGAATCAAGACACACCAGATTTCACTTCACTTCGTAAGCTTGGAGATGATCAGCATAATAGAGAGGTTGTGGAAAAGAAACGAGGAGAAATTATCTTGGCTAGAAGGTCATCAAAAGATGAGATTTTTGCAGTTTCTGAATACGGACCTTGCCCAAAATGTAGGGAGTGGGTTTTGTTGAAGTCACTTAAGTACCACCATAAGGGATGCACAAAATCTGACTGTGACATTAGTGAAATGAAAATGAGAAAGAAAGATCTTGTCATGCAAGCACAAGTGTTGGCTGGACACATCAAAAGTGATTCTAGTATTATGCTGAAGGAAGTGCTGCCAATCATGAGATGTGATAATATATCTAAAATTGCAAGAGAAGATCCACTAATTATGGTCTTAGGTGAGAGTTGGCTGAAACGAAATGTGGCAAATAAAGAGAAGCGGAAGTATTATGCAAGCTCGCGTATGAGACTCTGTGCAAGATTTCTCGAACAACTCCGGTCTCTACAGAAACCAAACGCAAACCAGAGCACTGATGAAATGTCAAGTGTAACTGTTGAGACTAGTGACAACACGGCTGAAGATGAAGAAGAAGAAGAAACAGCAGACGATAAGATTTCCAAGGATATTGATATGATGAAATCTGGGTTGGATTCTCCGGAAGTAAAACAGAAGACAATGTGGGACTTTTTGAAACCACTCCACTTTAATGATGTCATCCTAGCAGCTCTAAAATGTTCATTTCCAACTGCTGATGATGTGGAAGATTTGGTAGCACCTAGTAACAGTATCAAACTGAAGTATGATATACTGAGGCTGATCAATGGTAAATGGGCAATGATCGTAAAAGGAACCGGAAATGTAAATCACCCAGAGGCTCAAGACTGCAAGGCATTCATGGGCTTAATGGAGGTGGAATGGAGAGAGAAAGTTACCACAGTAGCTAGTTCTGTTTTGAACAGAAGAAAGTACGAAGAAGTCAAGGAACTTCCATCTCCTGAAGATATCGATAAGATAACAAGATATCTCATTCAGGAATTGAAAACAGTTCGTATGAACCCAGAAAATTTTGTCCATCTTTGTACGACAGCACAAACACGATTGCTTCTCTACAACAAGCGAAGAACTGGAGAACTTGAAGTCATCAAGTAAGTTGTCCGATAGTTTTTGTTTTAACACGGGTTATGCAATTTTCATAGTTACAGTCCAACTTATCAGCATTTGAATACATTTATAGTGTACGTGTTGTATAATAAATGCTTAAAAATGTTTCCAATTACAATGTAGTAATATTTTGTGGTCATTGTGTAACTCCCTAACAAGATTAGCTATATCGGACAAAGAGTTAATTTATGTAGGCCAGTTATGATATATACACAGAACCTTTCAGTTGTTTGCAGGAAATTTATATATCATTTCAAAATCTATCAAGCATTGTTTGTCTGTTATTGAGATAACTTCCTATGTATGTGTAGTAAAATGCAAACAATTTTTCATGTTTAGAGTTCAGAGCTATGCTTCACGAAGTCAAGGACTGGATGAATTGGATGACTCTCTGGCAAAGGACCTCACAACGGTTGAGAAAAAGCTACTGGAGTCTCAAGATCTGATGAAAGTCAGAGGAAAAGTGAGGGAAATTTCAAAAACAAGTATTCATAGGGTGGAAAGATCACATTTTGTTTTATCTATGTCTGCATTATGCTTTGTAATCACATTTGATCAATATTGTTTTGAGGATTAATTTTATGACAATTAATTACAGAAAGAATGTTATAATTTAAGATTTAAAAAAGGACAAAATTAATAAATCAAGATTTAGATTTTAGAACAAAGCATTCATCAAGACAAGCTTATGTTTTTTTTAATAAAAACCTTGTGTATGTCAAAATGTAATCATGCAAGCTCTGTTAACATAAGTGCCTTTGAATATTTATGTATGTGCACCACTACATTTTTCAGAGAGGCAGACCTGTTCCAGTAATTATACCGCCAGATGCCAAGACAGTGTTGGCATTTCTTGCCAGTTCGGATATGAGGCGAAAAGCAGGGATCATAGAAGGGAATCCCTACCTGTTCCCAAATTCTAGTAAGTTTTATTTCCGTCTAAAATATGGTATGTTTTAAATCCGTTCATCAAGGCATCAAATGCTTTAAGGAAAGAACTATTTTGTTGCTATTTAACAGGTACTGGGTGCTGTTGAAGCATATATGTTAGCAATCCTTCTTTGAATTAAAAGGCAAGATTGAACATTTTGTAAAATACCTTTTGGTATGATATAACACATTGTTTATTGAAGTCAACTTTGTCGAATTTGACGGGATCATGGAAAAACAACATTTAGTTATTCTAGTTAAGCAAGTTCTGAAGATTGGTATAACATGTGATAGTAATGATCTGTAAATTAAACAATGTGGTTATTTGAGTTGTCAATATAACGATGTCAGTGAACTTTTAATGAACAAAGAAGGACAAAAAAGAATTGTATAAGACCAAGACGATTAATTCACAAGACATACATGTTAAATGTTAAATAAATAAACACACATTTGAAAAACACTGAAAAAGGCAATTACATACTATATAATCTCATTCACCCCGTACGGTATAATCAAGCATTGAACTGTTACCAGATGTACTGTATATGAATACAATTTGGGTGACTGATGAATAGAATGTCGCCCATGAGTTCAACATAATTTATCTCTTGTCCAAATCGTATTCATATTGGCTGTATACTGCATCTGGTATTAAACAGTTCAATGCTTATATTTACATTTTTGAATATATTTTTTTTTAATATGCCTGTGTTCTTTGTGATATAGCCAGTATACTGGGGTCTTAGTTATTCAAGTTCGAGGTAGCAAAATGTGGCTGTTATTATCTTAGTATTGTTGGTAATACTATTAAAAAAACTCAAACAGTAGTTAGTCAAATAGTTGTTTTCCAATACAAATGGGCTGTCTGATATGGGTATGATAAAAAGTTCAACAAGGAGTTGTATTGGTATACATTTTGAACACATCTGTCAAAGGCAAAGTATAAGCCTAACTATATATAAAGCGTCTGAAGAATTTTAATGAAAGTGCTCATGCTTTACAGATCTATGCGTCGCATTATTACTATTATTGTTCTATATATATATGTGTGAATATTAGAGGAGCAATACATTTAACATCTTGTTGATATTAGTTTGTTTAAAGATGAATTTACATTTTTTTACATTTTAAATCATATACCTGTCAATAAATTTTAAAATAGTGGCATGATTATAATGAAATTTGAAAACGAAGAGCTTATTGATACTCTATATTACACATCTTACTGATTCTTTTTTGTATTATTGTTTATCCAGCTAACTATTATGCAAGAGCATACGAGTCCTTAAAATCTGTGTGTAACAGATTGCACCTTGCGGCACCCCACCGGATTACATCAGTGTCCATGCGAAAATATACAGCAACACTGACCCAGGTATGGCATGTAATAATTTATTGTCTAAATCTTCTATTTCTTAGTATGAATAAATACGAAGCAAGTATCATGCAGCAAGATTGTCTCCAAACACTACTGCCTTGCAGGTAGGGCATTAAAATTGTACCTGCTGTCCCCATTACATGGATGTTAAAAGTATTTTTGTATTTGGATTTTTCGCTTTTCCCTGAAATACTTTGCTTTCCTTATGTCTTCCTCCACACATGTTCAATTTTGGGATATCAGATGAGCATGGTTTGGTCATTATCAATACAATGTCACAATTGTGACAAGGTGTGGACTGTGGTGTGCTGCTGGATTCCCTTCATTGAGATAGTACTTAAAAGTCTGCATCATATCTATATGTATTCACCACGCATACATATGGAGGCCGTCCTTTATTACTTTTTGCATTTTAATGGATGTTAAACATTACAAAACCAAACCAAACCAATCCAGGCACTACAAAAACTACTTTTTCAGTTTGTTGCTTTGCTGAATGTTTGTTTATATTGCAATACTGGTATTTTTGTAGATTGAGATATCAGGAAGTGTATGTTCTTGATAACCAGTTTTTATAATTAGTCTGGTGTTTCATCATAGAAACAAGTAATAATGGTTATCTTCCACAGATGCTGAATCTTGATAAGCACCAAATGGATTGGATGTACAAACATTTGGGACACACCAAACAAGTCCACAAAGAGCACTACCGCCAAATGTCTGGGTTACTCGAGAGAACACAAGTTAGCAAGATTCTCATGGTACAGGATTTGAATCTCACATCGAGGTTTAAGGACAAGAGATTAGAGGAGATGGATATCAAAGGTAAAAATTCCATAGTAAAAAAAGGCACCTCAAATGTGGTTATGTCAACAAAATTTTCTAAGTTGTCCAAAGCTTTGAAAGGCTAGAAATTTGAAAGTGATATTACTGTAGTTTTTGAGCATGCTCTTGTATACTTTGTTATCCTAAGAGTTGTTCTATATTTGATGACATTTTGAATTTTATAATATGCTGAACATCAATCTGTTATACTTATTAAAAAAAAAAAAATCTGTTTTTGACCAATACAAATCTCTCTGTTACTTCATAGTCTTTTTTTATCAATTTGTTTTAGACATTCTTTTTCCCGACCGAGCTGAAAGTGGAACTGATGTCACAGAGAACCTGTAAGAACATGTTAATTGTTTGTTTATTCTAACCTGATACTGGCACCTATTCTGCATCTTTTTTAGAGCAGTATTGAAGTAATTAATTAAACATATTAACCAAACGTACATGGTGATGTATCTAGGGATTTGAACACTTCCATTTAAAATTGTAAAATACGGTAAATGCTTAAACTACAAGCTTATGGCTCTGGCGATTGGGGTACTCCTTCTGATTTTCACATTTTCTATTGGCCAGTTATTAATTTCACATGCTGATTTTTGTATTGTTAAATACACCCAAGTCCATTAACGGTATTTGGCAGAATTCTGCAATGAGGTGTATTACTTACACTTTTTCATTGTTATTGCAGATCTGTTCCAGGAGATGTACTTGATGTAGAAGATATTGAAGCTGAAAAGCAGATTGAGGAAGAGGCAGATGAGGAGGAGGATGAGAAAGATGAGGAAGAGCCGTGGGAAGAAGATGATGAAGAAGAAGAAGAACCCAAAAAGAAGAAAAGAAAAACTATTAGAAAGTACTGGTCAAATGAGGAGGTGAAAGAGTTGAAAAAATACTTTTCTGAGTTTTTGAAGTCTGGCACTACTCCAAGGAGAGCCTATATTGACACCATCAAAAAAAAAATTCAAATGAATGGAGGAATCATTCATCAGCGAGCTAATCATCTTATTATCAAGAAGATTTCCAACATGAACCATGCCAAACAGTAATTATAAGGATGTTACTGAAAACATGTGTAACAAAAACACATTCTCTTCTGCCTTTAAGCTGCCTGATGTTACACAAGTTACAATGCTGTACGGACCTGATATTTTTATGATTTGTCTTTTTGAATACCTTATTACGGTTTTTGTTGTTTAGGAATATTGCTCTGTGTATAAACATGCACTTTAATATCATTGTCATTGTTTAAGAACAGTACAGTAATTATAAAGATGTTACTGAAAATATGTGTAACAAAGAAGTACAGAGAAAGACATTCTCTTTTGCTTTTTAGCTGCCCAATGATTTAGTGTTGCACAAATTACAATGCTGCAGGGACCTGATATCTTTATGAGTTGTCTCATTGAATACCTTATTACAGTGTTTTGTGGTTTAGGAATATTGCTCTGTGTATAAACATGCACTTTAATATCATTGTCATTGTTTAAGAATATTGGAGAAAATAATTTTCTTCCAATATTAACTGCCAATGTGTTCCTGTTATGCACTAGTTAGAATGCCACGAGGAACAAATATTCCAAGTTTCTCGATATTTCTTATTTAATGCCTTATGGATTTAAATTTTTTTAAACTTCGAAGTACAATTATTACCATAATTATTTATCCTGCAATAAGCCCAGGGGACCAAAACACTATCACTGATTCAAGGTAGGGCATGGGCTTATTACAGGAGAATGATGTAGCATTGTTGGCATTTCTATACTGAGCTGCAATATGATGGGATTAATAGCCGATGTAAGGTTTTTGCTGGATGTATACAATATTTTCACTGTTTGATGCGAATCACCCCAAGTTGTTTCCGAAATTCTCCGCAGCATTGAAATACTTCAAGAATATTAAAGAGGAGCATTCTCAGGTTTTCAACTGTTTCATGTTTTGGTGATATTATAGTCTTGACATTTCATAATTCAACACCTTATCAATTTGCTGTTGCTGTGGTGTTTTTCATATCTGTTCCATCTCATCTTTTCATGTCCTGTCCTGATTCGGTATAAACATTTTGGTCAAACTTGTGTAGTTCATACATATGTGAAGTATGAGTATATTAACAACATTATTGTGTTTCAAGGTTCCAGGGTCAAGGTCACCATTACTATTTATAGAAAATTGTCCAAAAAAACACTAATTTGCATGGGGGGGAAATAGCATACATTTTCTAGTTATTTTCACCGTTTCAAAATAAACTCCAGTTCCCAAAATTCTCTGCAGCAGTGAAATACTTCTAAAGATTACTTGAGAAAAGCGTTGAGATGTGACATTTCATAATTCAGTACTGTATCAAATTTGCTTTAAAAATGTTGCAGGTGATTGCCCTATGCATTAAAATGCACTCCATTGGTCATTGTCACTTTGAGAATATTGTAGAACAGGAATTTTCTCAGCTGTCCATGTTTAAGTGTTATGATATTTTGTTCTGAGAGATAACTTTTCTAATTTTGAATAGTTTATTGATTTTTGTAAACAACATTGAGGAATATTTTGCTTCATGCATAAAAATAGATTTCATTTATATATTTTTTTGTAAATGTATAGGGATTTCCTTTTTTGAGAATTTTGAGTTTTAACGCAATATTAATCTTGTTCAAATTTGTTTTTAAACAAAATTGAGGAATATTGTTCCATGCATATAATACATTCCATTCATTATAGTGAATGTATAATATTGTAGTCGTGGAGAGAAAAAAAGTCTACTTTCAGTTTAAGTGTATTCTTTTTTCAATGTAACAAATGTTATGCCATGTTTGTTTTCTTCTAAGATACATTGTTGCAGTTGATACTGTACTTTAGAAAAGTTTCGATAACATTGAGGAAATATGACTCTTCAGCGATGTATGAAAGGGTATGTATTGAATACTCTGGGTTATTTAATATTGGATCCACAGTAGCCAAATGTTGATTTGAAAATGTGAAAACTTCAATTTTTAGATTATATTGAATTATTGATGTGATTAATGAAAGTACAAGTAAATGACTAAGTGAGCACATACATTGTACTGGTCTGATATTTTTGGGTCGAAGAATGTGCATTTTAATACAGAGAAACTGGTTGCCTAATTTGTTTTATTTTTCCAATATACATGTATTGAAATTACGCTTGTTTTTTATGACATTGTTGCAATATCAATTATGACTATTTTTTCCATGGCACATATTAGGAGGTTATTCTGTTGACCAATATATTTTGTACTTAAGGACTAGTCACGTTTTTTTACTCAATCATCGCACAGCCATGCTAGCACATTACCTAAACACATATATAGGCTGAAAAGCATTATTAGCTTTAACAAATCTCTATTTCCACACATGCTGAGTAAAATGTGATATTTCACTTAAATGGTACTATTTGACGGAAAAACAAGCTTTGTTGTCATTAACAACAAACAGTTATTTCTATATAAAAAACAAAATGTATTGAAAGAAGAAAATAAATTAAGCCACATGTTTCTCTATATTGTGGCAACCCTGAAATTGTTTAAAATGCATTTTGTTTTCATCAAAAATGTCAGACCAGTAAAATGTGAATGTTCAGCTGTTTTTTACTTGTACTTTCATAAATCATGTCAGTATAATCTAAAAATTGTGGTTTTTACACCCTCAAATCAATATTGACTAGTGCGGATTCTTGTTACCCAGTGTGTTCAATACATGCCCCTTAACTTTACTAATGTAATAAGTATACATTTATGTAATGTGACCAGTCGCTACATTAAATAATAAAAACCTTTTGTGGTGCATACAGTATTGATATTGTTTGTGTTGTCATTCAATGGGTTATTTGGCACCACCTACTCAGTGAACAGAAAGTGGATGATGACCCACTATGGTTGCCAATTAGGGGTATGAAAATCATCCCTTTCATCAGTGGCATTCATTTTACACCGACACATTTAGTTCTATATGGAGGAAGTGATTGTATACAACACTTTCCCGTGTAGTATGCAACTGTCTTCTATGAATCCAAAACTAAGTGACTATGGAATATTTTATGCTCCATAATTCCATTTGATACGTGACTGCCTTTCAATATGAATCCAACATTAAGTGACTCTTTATGGACATGTTTTATATGACTGCCTCCAAAGTAAGGCAGTCACATACAACCTGTCCATTAAGTGTTACTTAATGTTGGATTCATATTGTAAGGCAGTCACATAGACCATGTCCATAAAGTGTCACTTAATGTTGGATTCATATGGTAAGACAGTCACATAAAACCTGTCCATAAAGTGTCACTTAATGTTGGATTCATACAGTAAGGCAGTCACATAAAACCTGTCAGTAAAGTGTCAATGTTGGATTCATATAGTAAGGCAGTCACATAGACCATGTCCATAAAGTGTCACTTAATGTTGGATTCATACAGTAAGGCAGTCACATAAAACCTGTCCATAAGGTGTCACTTAATGTTGGATTCATATCGTAAGGCAGTCACATAAAACCTGTCCATAAAGTGTCACTTAATGTTGGATTCATATTGTAAGGCAGTCACATAAAACCTGTCCATAAGGTGTCACTTAATGTTGGATTCATATTGTAAGGCAGTCACATAGACCATGTCCATAAAGTGTCACTTAAAGTTGGATTCATATCGTAAGGCAGTCACATAAAACCTGTCCATAAAGTGTCACTTAATGTTGGATTCATATGGTAAGACAGTCACATAAAACCTGTCCATAAGGTGTCACTTAATGTTGGATTCATATCGTAAGGCAGTCACATAAAACCTGTCCATAAAGTGTTACTTAATGTTGGATTCATATTGTAAGGCAGTCACATAGACCATGTCCATAAAGTGTCACTTAAAGTTGGATTCATATAGTAAGGCAGTCACATAAAACCTGTCCATAAAGAGTCACTTAATGTTGGATTCATACAGTAAGGCAGTCACATAGACCATGTCCATAAAGTGTTACTTAATGTTGGATTCATATCGTAAGACAGTCACATAAAACCTGTCCATAAAGAGTCGCTTAATGTTGGATTCATACAGTAAGGCAGTCACATAAAACCTGTCCATAAAGTGTCAATGTTGGATTCATACAGTAAGGCAGTCACATAAAACCTGTCCATAAAGTGTCACTTAATGTTGGATTCATACAGTAAGGCAGTCACATAAAACCTGTCCATAAGGTGTCACTTAATGTTGGATTCATACAGTAAGGCAGTCACATAAAACCTGTCCATAAGGTGTCACTTAATGTTGGATTCATATCGTAAGGCAGTCACATAAAACCTGTCCATAAAGTGTCACTTAATGTTGGATTCATATTGTAAGGCAGTCGCATAAAACCTGTCCATAAGGTGTCACTTAATGTTGGATTCATATTGTAAGGCAGTCACATAGACCATGTCCATAAAGTGTCACTTAAAGTTGGATTCATATCGTAAGGCAGTCACATAAAACCTGTCCATAAAGTATCACTTAATGTTGGATTCATATTGTAAGGCAGTCACATTAAACCTGTCCATTAGGTGTCACTTAATGTTGGATTCATATAGTAAGACAGTCACATTAAACCTGTCCATAAAGTGTCACTTAATGTTGGATTCATATTGTAAGGCAGTCGCATAAAACCTGTCCATAAGGTGTCACTTAATGTTGGATTCATATTGTAAGGCAGTCACATTAAACCTGTCCATAAAGTATCACTTAATGTTGGATTCATATTGTAAGGCAGTCACATTAAACCTGTCCATAAAGTATCACTTAATGTTGGATTCATATTGTAAGGCAGTCACATTAAACCTGTCCATTAGGTGTCACTTAATGTTGGATTCATATAGTAAGACAGTCACATTAAACCTGTCCATAAAGTATCACTTAATGTTGGATTCATATTGTAAGGCAGTCACATAAAACCTGTCCATAAAGTGTCACTTAATGTTGGATTCATATAGTAAGGCAGTCACATTAAACCTGTCCATAAAGTGTCACTTAATGTTGGATTCATATTGTAAGGCAGTCACATAAAACCTGTCCATTAAGTGTTACTTGATGTTGGATTCATATCGTAAGACAGTCACATAAAACCTGTCCATAAAGAGTCGCTTAATGTTGGATTCATACAGTAAGGCAGTCACATAAAACCTGTCCATAAAGTGTCAATGTTGGATTCATACAGTAAGGCAGTCACATAAAACCTGTCCATAAAGTGTCACTTAATGGTGGATTCATATTGTAAGGCAGTCACATAAAACCTGTCCATAAAGTGTCACTAATGGATTCATATGGTAAGACAGTCACAATAAACCTGTCCATAAAGTATCACTTAATGTTGGATTCATATAGTAAGGCAGTCACATAAAACCTGTCCATAAAGAGTCACTTAATGTTGGATTCATGTAGTAAGGTAGTCACATAAAACTTGTCCATAAAGAGTCACTTAATGTTGGATTCATATAGTAAGACAGTCACATAAAACCTGTCCATAAAGTGTCACTTAATGTTGGATTCATATAGTAAGGCAGTCACATAAAACCTGTCCATAAAGAGTCACTTAATGTTGGATTCATTTAGTAAGGTAGTCACATAAAACTTGTCCATAAAGAGTCACTTAATGTTGGATTCATATAGTAAGACAGTCACATAAAACCTGTCCATAAAGTGTCACTTAATGTTGGATTCATATAGTAAGACAGTCACATAAAACCTGTCCATAAAGTGTCACTTAATGTTGGATTCATATAGTAAGACAGTCATATAAAACCTGTCCATAAAGTGTCACCTAATGTTGGATTCATATTGTAAGGCAGTCACATAGACCATGTCCATAAAGTGTCACTTAATGTTGGATTCATATAGTAAGACAGTCATATAAAACCTGTCCATAAAGTGTCACCTAATGTTGGATTCATATAGTAAGGCAGTCACATAAAACCTGTCCATAAAGTGTCACTTAATGTTGGATTCATATTGTAAGGCAGTCACATAGACCATGTCCATAAAGTGTCACTTAATGTTGGATTCATATAGTAAGACAGTCATATAAAACCTGTCCATAAAGTGTCACCTAATGTTGGATTCATATAGTAAGACAGTCACATTAAACCTGTCCATTAGGTGTCACTTAATGTTGGATTCATATAGTAAGACAGTCACATTAAACCTGTCCATAAAGTATCACTTAATGTTGGATTCATATTGTAAGGCAGTCACATAAAACCTGTCCATAAAGTGTCACTTAATGTTGGATTCATATAGTAAGGCAGTCACATTAAACCTGTCCATAAAGTGTCACTTAATGTTGGATTCATATTGTAAGGCAGTCACATAAAACCTGTCCATTAAGTGTTACTTGATGTTGGATTCATATCGTAAGACAGTCACATAAAACCTGTCCATAAAGAGTCGCTTAATGTTGGATTCATACAGTAAGGCAGTCACATAAAACCTGTCCATAAAGTGTCAATGTTGGATTCATACAGTAAGGCAGTCACATAAAACCTGTCCATAAAGTGTCACTTAATGTTGGATTCATATTGTAAGGTAGTCACATAAAACATGTCCATAAAGAGTCACTTAATTGTGAGTCACATAAATTATGGACACAATCACATAACTATCAATTCATTAGAATCATTAACAAGGTCACATAAAATTTGCTGTCACATAACATACATGTCACATAATTGAAATGTCACATAACCCTCAATTCGTGGGTCAGTCCGTCCGTCCGTCCGTCCGTCCGTCCGTCCGTCCGTCCGTCCGTCCGTCCGTCCGTCCGTCCGTCCGTCCGTCCGTCCGTCCGTCAACTTTTTCCATTAAACGACTTCTTCTAAAATACTGAAAGGCCCAGGGACATGAAATTTGGCTGGTAGATATCTTGGAAGGAGCTGAACAAAGTTTGCGAAAAAAAATTACTTTGACCTAATTTCAAGGTCACCGGGGTCAAAAATGTCGAAACCTTCAAACAACTTCTTCTAAAATACCGTCAGGCATAGAGACTTCATATTTGACCAGAAGCTTCCTTGGATGAAGCCAAATAAAGTTTGCGAAAATAAACGACCTTGACCAATATTCAAGGTCACAGTGAGGTAAAATCTATTTTAAACTTTAAATGACTTCTTCTGAAATACAAAAAGCCCTAGAAACATGGTATTTGGCTGAAAGGTTCCTTGGATGAAGCCCGACAAAGTTTGCGAAAAGAAATGACCTTGACCTATATTCAAGGTCACAGGGGTCAAATCTGTTAAAACTTTTAAACGACTTCTTCTGAAATACTAAAAGCCCTAGACGCATGATATTTGGCTGAAATGTTCCTTGGATGAAGCCCGACAAAGTTTGCGACAAGAAATGACCTTGACTTATATTCAAGGTCACAGGGGTCAAATCTGTTTAAACATTCAAACGACTTCTTCTGAAGTACCAAAAGCCCTAGAAGCATGATATTTGGCTGAAAGGTTCCTTGGATGAAGCACGACAAAGTTTGTGAAAAGAAATGACCTTGACCTATATTCAAGGTCACAGGGGTCAAATCTATTAAAACCTTTAAACGACTTCTTCTGAAATACCAAAAACCCTAGAAGCATGATATTTGGCTGAAATGTTCCTTGGATGAAGCCCGACAAAGTTTGCGACAAGAAATGACCTTGACTTATATTCAAGGTCACAACAGTCAAATCTGTTAAAACCTTTAAACGACTTCTTCTGAAATACCAAAAGCCCTAGAAGCATGATATTTGACTGAAAGGTTCCTTGGATGAAGCCCGACAAAGTTTGCGAAAAGAAATGACCTTGACCTATATTCAAGGTCACAGGGGTCAAATCTGTTGAAACCTTCAAACGACTTTTTCTGAAATACCAAAAGCCCTAGAAGCATGATATTTGGCTGAAAGGTTCCCTGGATGAAGCCCGACAAAGTTTGCGAAAAGAAATGACCTTGACCTATATTCAAGGTCACAAGGGTCAAATCTGTTAAAACCTTTAAACGACTTCTTCTGAAATACCAAAAGCCCTAGAAACATGGTATTTGGCTGAAAGGTTCCTTGGATGAAGCCCGACAAAGTTTGCGAACAGAAATGACCTTGACCTATATTCAAGGTCACAAGGGTCAAATCTGTTAAAACATTCAAACGACTTCTTCTGAAATACCAAAAGCCCTAGAAGCATGATATTTGGCTGAAAGGTTCCTTGAATGAAGCCCGACAAAGTTTGCGAAAAGAAATGACCTTGACCTATATTCAAGGTCACAGGGGTCAAATCTGTGAAAACCTTTAAACGACTTCTTCTGAAATACCAAAAGCCCTAGAAGCATGATATTTGGCTGAAAGGTTCCTTGGATGACGCCCGACAAAGTTTGCGAAAAGAAATGACCTTTACCTATATTCAAGGTCACAGGGGTCAAATCTGTTAAAACCTTTAAACGACTTCTTCTGAATTACCAAAAGCCCTAGAAGCATGATATTTGGCTGAAAGGTTCCTTGGATGAAGCCCGACAAAGTTTGCGAAAAGAAATGACCTTGACTTATATTCAAGGTCACAAGGGTCAAATCTGTTAAAACCTTTAAACGACTTCTTCTGAAATACCAAAAGCCCTAGAAGCATTATATTTGGCTGAAAGGTCCCTTGGATAAAGCCCGACAAACTTTGGGAAGGAAAATTATCTTGACCCATATTAAAGGTCACAGTGGTCAAATCAGTGGTTAAAAGCTTTGAGCGACTTCTTCTGATAAACCGAAATGCCTAGAGATATGATATTTGTCTTGTAGCGTCCTGGGATGAAGCCAAACAAAATTTGAAAATGAAAATGATGTTGTCTTATAAGGTCACAGGGGTAAAATATGTTTAAATCTTAAGATGTTCTTCTGAATGTCTTACAGTAAAAGATTTGAAGGGGACTTTAGGGTTACACTATAAAATAAGTCAGAGATTGATACCAGGTGAGCGATGCAGGCCCATTGGGCCTCTTGTTTCACATATATTAACTGCTTAACATTTTGTAATGACATTATGAAGCAAAGTTGGTCAGAATCTAACTAGGTGTCAACTAACCAAACCTCAAGGTCAATCGAAACTAAGGATATGTTCATATTTCAGATTACTCAACTTTCAGGGTCATATACATGCATTATGCTGTAAACATTTTGCTAGAAACAACCCAAAATTTATTTACATTATTATGTGTTGTAACCATAGCAACAAAGAGAACTGAAATATCTGTATTGCTTTATTGACTTGCACACTTATTTTCTTCAATAATTCAGTTTTATCTGGAACCAAGGACTAAGCTGCCCGAAGAATTGAGGAAAGCTAACTTGTCAGAGGACTGTTTTGTAACTTTAAAACATGGAGAAACCAGAATTTTTGGGGAGTAACTTTATAGTTATGAAATCTCACAGTTAAACCTGCTCCCTGTTGTTTGTTTCATTGTTACATTGTGATAAACTTTGTGTTTTAATATGTACAAGTATTTGTCCATACTGTCAGCCTTAAGGACAATGTTTTATTTTAAATACTGTGATAATGATAGATTGTACAAAACTAAGCTACTGCTAATCGATAATTATTGTTTCATAGATCTTGACTTGCATGTTGAAAACATTGATCAGTTTTTGGAAACTCCTCTGCCTTTACCGTTTATGCATGTTAAAAAATTGCCCTTTGACCCTTAAATTATTTTTCATTTGATATCACAGAAATACAGATCCTTGATATTCATCTGATACAATATTTCGAAATTCCAATTATTCCTTACCATTTTTTGTAAATTTTTTTCCTTGTATTTATCTTAAAAAATCTACAGGACTTCTTTTTCTGACAAATTCTTATAAATTCGTAATATCTTTTAACTTAATGTGCTCATTTTTCATGTTTTTATAATACATGTAATATTATATTATTAAAAAAAAAAAAAAAATTTAATTACATAAATTGTCATGATCCCTAATTTACTCCAATACAGTGTACCACAGGTGTAAACTGCTAACACGGGCCGCTTGTAGTTATGTAAGGAGGTGGGTTTTAATGAAGTCCAATTGTGGTGTAATTTATACATGTTTCTACCACAATAGGTGGGTATTATTCAACTCCCAGGGTATCAAATAATCATTACAACTGTTGAATAACATTTTGTTTATACTACACGTGGAATAAACTCTAAACACATTTTGATTGGCTGACATGATAAACTTTGACCGGAACAACGTCACTTGATCGATTGTTTACGACGTCATCGATTGTTGACGTCGTCACAATTTGGAGGGAATATAAACGAGATGATGTGTTTTCCCGTAAATATCATCTGTGGTTCACAGAAAACAACACTGCCACTGTGACTTAATAGTATTGTGGTAGAAACAGGTCACATGACTCGTGGTTATTGGATATGTAATTTATTTCGCTAAAGCTCGTGTCTTTTTTAACTTAAAAAAATTATTCACTCAAGTGAAATAAATTCCATATCCAACAACCACTTGTTGTGTAACCTCTACATACACATGATTTTACTTGCATACTTATGTCATTATTATACTGCTGGTAAAATATGTATTCGGCTGATTTCGTAATTTTCTGTGAAAAATACACGCAATAAATTTAAATGGAAATTGGATCCATCCTTACCAAATAGCATCACTAGACCAGAAATCAGTGAAAAATTGATCCCACCGATAAGAAAATTTTAGCAAAACAGCAGAAATTAATTTAATTACTTTACTTTTTACATATTTGTTAACACTAGAACTCTGTGTTGTTTATTGTCATAATATATATATCTGTATTTACATTTGGATGGCAAAGCCAGTATAATAACTAACCAAGAAGTCGTGTGATTTAAGAGATGATAAACGACAACCAATGCATGACAATTATGACATCATTGTTCTGGCATAGAAACGGCAACAGTTTGCCCTCTAAATGGCTGTTCCATTTTACAAATTTAAATGTCAATAAGGAAGCATTTATCATAATTTAAATCCAATTGAAATTAGTATAGGTCAGCAACATGGATAGGAATTGTAAATATAAGCATTGAAGTGTCTTGTTATGGTGTTTATGGTCGATATAAATGACAGAGCTTTGCAGCCAAACATATCAAATTATGCTTGCGCAATCATGACTTTTTTGTATGTTCAAACAATTCTTTTAAATCCTGTGTTTTTTAGTCTTAATTTTAATATTTTATTAAATGTTAGTTATACATGTATATTCAAGTTTTATATTGATTGATTTTCTTTGTTGAGAGTATACTGCTTTTGTTAAGTGATACATAGTAAAATGTACTCTGTGATAAAAATAGACATTCAATTCAGATACCTCCAAAAACATTTTTTAGTTGGAATATTAATATTTTTCTTCTGTTATATAGATTGAAGTTGTTTATTAGCTCAACTGGCCGGAAGGTCCAAGTGAGCATATGCGATGGTGTGGAGTCCGTCCTCTGTCCTGTGTCTGTCAACTTTCCCTTTTAAACATTTAAACAACTTCTGATAAAACAAAATACCTAGAAGCATGATATATTGCTGAAAGGTTTCTTGGGTGAAGCCTGAAAAAGATTGCGAAAAGAAATTACCTTGACCCCTATTCAAGGTCACAGTGGTCAAATCTGTTTAAAACGATTTCTTCTGATTAACCAAAAGGCATAGAGACATGGTATTTAGCAGGTAGCTTCCTTGGAAGAAGCTGAACAATGTTTTTGAATGAAAATTACCTGGTCTTTCTTTCAATGTCACAGGGGTAATATATGTTTAAATCTTAACATATTCTTCTGAATGTCTTACAGTAATATATTATAGACATCTTTTACCTTTAGGGTTACAAGTTAGAGGTTGATACCAGGTGAGCGATGCAGGCTCATTGGGCCTCTTGTTTATTAATTCTGTATGTTTAGGGAACTGTAGTAAACATTTTTAAGTGATAATGAAATGTACTTTTTGATTCAGGTAACAAATTCTTTTTTTTTATGCATACAATCATTTCAAATACCTCAAAAAGTATTTTTCAGTTTGAATATTAGCATTTTTCTTATGTTATAGATTGAAGTTTTTTATTTATAAATGTTGTGTGATGAAGGTACTGCAGCAAATGATAATAAAATATACTTAGTTTTGTGTGCATTTTTGTTGAAAGACAATCATATTTATTCATTCAGAAATTAATTATTATATTTTTCAAGTATTATATGAAGGTGCTTTTAAGTAAATTTTAATAAAAGTGCACATTTTGTTTTTCTTGAATGTTTTTATTCTGCCAGAAATTTTATTTCAGTTTAAAATCCAATGCTGACAAGCTTTCTGTCACATGGAGATAGTGCAAATTTTAACTCATTTAATATATAACTTTGAAGTCACATTTGGAATCTTCTAATTCAAAGGTTGGAAGAGTTCATTATGAAATTTCATGTTGAATAAGTTAAGTATTGGGACACTGTTCAGAACTCCTATGCTGGTTGTGACACGAATTTATTTCTGTGAATATATTCCTGTGTCTGTAGCATGTAATTAACTAATCAGAACTCTTTATTTGCACTGTTTGGCCCGAAGGACTTGCATACTTGCCAACTTTTAGAAATTTCCATGGGTGAGACAATGCCTGCTCAGAATTGAAAACATAAATAATATGTATACATGTACATTTAGAGGGAAATGACACTTTTAAATGGCTTCTTTTGAGCTCTTCTTTCATATGAAATCATCATATCTTTAAAAATAGGGTGGGTTAAGCAGATTCCAAAGTTGAAAATGCAACATTTTAGGGGGCAAAATCGGGAGTCTCCTTCCTAAATAGGGAGGGTTGGCAAGTATGGACTTGTGAGATTAACCAGAGCATAAACTTTTCCTTTAAAATGCTTTTTTATTATAAGCATTGATGACAATTTTTTTTAGTTTCATTGGGGTATGAAAAAAAATTTGTTTGCAAACTGTATGAATCCGTGTAATGGATTCTAACAAAAGTTTGCAAGCAAAATTTTAAATAATTAGCTAAATTTTTAATAATTTACTGATCAATCTTATTTGGGAAGATGGAACTGAGTATAAGATGGTGCATTACCACAATCTGAAATACATGTTTGTATTGTTAATTCATAGTTTAAACAAAATATCATGTTGTTTGGAAGTACATATATATAAATATGCAAATAAAATAAATATTACAAGGGAAATAATTTGTTTTTGTCATTTCACAAAGCACTGCATTGCCGTGGATACTTTTACATTTAAACTGGAGGGTCAAAATTTTAACAATGTATATATGTTCAAAATTGAAGCTGTGTAACTTGTAATTACTCATTGTGAATTGCTATATATATTGTAGGTTTATATTTGACAATGAGTACTTTCAGGGAGATTTTTTTCTTTGGTTGTCACCATTATGATTTTCAAAGAAATATTCTTTTTCAGCATTTTAATTATAATTTATTGAATTTGAAAGTCATGATAAAGATTTGCTTTTGTATGGTAATAAAGACATACCAGGTATAGTTGCATTGTTACAAGTTTGAACATCAAACTTACAACACAATGACTGACATTTTCCCAGTTGCAACAACATAATTCCAATGTGCAGATTTTGACCCCTTCGGCCAAATTTCATACATGCAAGGGACCAATCAGAATTGAACTGCAAAGTGTTCAGTTCTGGTTATGACAACAATGATAAAGATTAAATTCTGAAAAGATTAAGTTTCTGAGTTCTGCAACACATGAAATATGATACAAATATCGTTATGATATTGTGCATCATCTCTTCTTTCTCCTGTTCCTAAATGTTAAAAGTACTTAAAACCACAGGGACACGAGAACTTGTTACAGCTAGTTTGGACCTAAACTAGGGTGTTTAGAGTAATTTTATAAAAAAAAATGCCCCCTCAATGGTCATAGCTTTTATGACCATTGAGGGTGGCATTTTTATCGAAAATTGATCTTAACCACCCGAAAAGTGTAAAATTACTCTAAACATCCTAGTTTAGGTTCAAAACTAGCTGTAACAAATTCGCAGGTCCCTGTGTTCCCAGACAGGATCGTTAAAAGCTTCGACATGATGATAAACATATTACAGTGCCGTGCCAAAAGTATTTGGTCACGTCATATTTTTACTTAAATATAACAAGAGCACCCGCGAAATCAATGAAACAGACGGGGACAATTATTACATTTGTTGAAATTTTCGAAGTTGAAGGGCCATCATCTGTTACGACATATTGAATGAATCTCAAAATGGTCTCGGTTTCCAATCTTCATGCATATGATGTTTGTGTGAAGTTTAATCAACATCCTTCAAACACAGGGGTAGGTACGGACCTATGTCACTATGAAATGATTGTCAGATATTTGTTTTACCTTTCTCGATTATAGCCCCTCCCATTACTATATCAGTGTCACAGTAGTGGGAGGGGCTATATTCGAGAAAGGTAAAAAAAAAGTGTCTTACAATCATTTCATAGTGACATAGGTCCTTCCCAACCCTTGTGTCTTCAGATAGTTATCTGAAAAGGTGTCGGACAAACCAAATGCTGACGAACGGACAAATCCAGACCAATATACCCCACTCTTTGGGTCGGCTATAGAAATAAAACGGGTATATTGATAACTTTCCCATTCTTCTTTCTCCGTACGTTAATGATACTTCTATAATATACTTGATGGATCTGAAAAATCTCTCCTTGAAACAATGGCAGGTGGAACCCACAATCTCTGTTGGAGCAAAAACGTCTGGACAGACAGATAGAAAGTCTGCAACATTGTAGTTATCTTTATATCATTCGTTTTATGAATACATATCAGCAAATCCGACTGTCATAGTCGGCATAAGAATACCCAAATGAAATTTGTATGTATAATTTCGAAAAAAAAAAAAAATATCAATGATCTTCCAGAAATACCAACCTCCTTCACAGGGACCTGAGAATTTGTTACAGCTAGTTTTGGACCTAAAATAGGGTGTTTAGCGTAATTTTACACATTTGGGGGGTTAAGATCAGTTTTCGATAAAAATGCCCCCTCAGTATATTTTATGACTACTGAGGGGGCAGTTTTATCGAAAATTGATCTTAACCCCCCAAATGTGTAAAATTACTCTTAACATCTTATTTTAGGTCCAAAACTATAGCTGTAACAAATTCTCCCCTGTGACCTCC
This sequence comes from Mimachlamys varia, assembly GCA_947623455.1. Taxonomy (NCBI): domain Eukaryota; kingdom Metazoa; phylum Mollusca; class Bivalvia; order Pectinida; family Pectinidae; genus Mimachlamys; species Mimachlamys varia. The sequence goes on from OX392534.1 coordinate 21,826,149, forward strand.
TTCACCTCTTTTTGCCGACGATACTCGATTATATACTTCAAAACACAGGGGCTAGGCACGGACCTATATCACTATGAAATGATTGTCAGATGATTGTTTTACCTCTCTCAAATATAATCCCTCCCACTACTACAGATCAGACATATTTTATATGTGACACAGATATACAGTAGTGGGAGGGGTTATATTTGAGAGAGGTAAAAAAAATAGCTGACAATCATTTTATAGTGACATAGGTCCGTGTCTAGCCTCTTTGCTTCAAAATGGCTTAGTCAAACTTCAAATTTGGTCAAAGAAGTGACCCTAGCTATTCAAGACATAAGAATCTGGAGGAGGAATACAACTGAAAAATATTAAAAATAAAATAGACATTGGGGTTACCGGGGCCAGGCCCTGATAATGTTCAGGGCGGAGTCACAATTTCAGGTTTCAAGTTTATTTTGTGGCAAACATGGTTTAAACCACATCATGTATTACAAGTGAAAACAAATTAATTTGGTTCTTTACTTTTTCTAATCTCTTTCTTTGTCATATTCTTTTTTTCCATGTTTAAGATATTAATTTTAGTTCTGGTAATCAATTAATTTCAATTTTCTGAAGAAAACTTATTTCTTGGATTGTAATCTAATAATTTTTTGTTTCTTTTACTACTTGCACTAGTTTATCATGACAGAAAAAATAATTTCGCAATAATAATACAATTTTAAAATGAAAATGTGTTTATCACCAACATGGAGGGTTTCTGGTAGTGGACAGGATGTGGTCATCTTTAAATTGAGAAGCTCATATTTTTTGTTTTAAAGGCCCAATATAAGTAACTTCAGGAAATTTTTCGTGATTCTGAAAAATGCTGGAAATAACTCCAGTGTATAACCATGCAAAAATAAGCCTAAACGAAGTAAACCTGAGCGGTAACTAACAAGAAACTCCTGACAGAAAAATCCAAAGAATTGAAAATAATTCAGGTGTGGTCCACTTCAACAACAAGCCGAAGTTAGAAGACAGTTCAAAATGAACGCGTGTTTACAAATACCGAGTTTCAACTGCTGTTGTACCGGTAACCGCGTAAGAATTCATTTTGAATATTGCTGATTTCAGTATCAGTTAATCTTAACTAAATCTATAAGTATAATAAGTTATTAGACTTGTTTTTAGCTTCAAGTTTTGCCGAAATTTACGTATATTGGGCCTTTAATATGAAGATTCAAATACAATATGCAGTTCATTTTGGCATTGAAATTATAAAGTCGCACAAGTGATAAACATTGCCAACATTATAATAAAATACTTATTTACATATCCGTCTACTGAAGTGACTTTCTCACAATGATTATTCTTACAACTATAGAAACGGCCAAAATACCTGCACAGGGAAGCAAATGATAATTTGGTCTATCAAATTGTGTTAAGAATGAAAGTCATTTTTTTATAGAATATGATTTTTATTCTTACCTCATCGTCGGAAACCCACGGTACACTTCTCTGATGTATGCAAACGTCAGAGAAGTGTACCGTGGGTTTCCGACGACGTTCTGACCTGATACTTTTTATTCTAATGAAGCGGGAGCGAAATTCCAAACATTTAACGTTTTAAATGCTAAAGATAAAATATGGCTAGATACTAATGCACGATTTTATGTTTGAACATTACTTGTTCATCAATCTGATTAAAATACAGATCCTCACTATTACTATCGTGTGTGGGCTACATACGATAGTAATAGTGAGGATCTGTATCAGATTGCTAGTTCATTATCTAATAGGGATATATATTACTATAGTATTTTATGAATAAAACGGAAACACAAATGACGAAGGAAGACAAGTTTTTGACTCGTGCCCTATCCGGGCCACGAACTCACGATCTCCGGCACCAAATCGCCTAGCCAGAAATATCTGCGGCAGTTACCACTGCACCAACTCGACATCCCCAAAAAAGAATGTTTTGAAGTCGCAGTGATAGACGGATGAGTTATTTGGGATATGCATACATTATGCAATCAGAATGTATCAATAAGAGCACAGGGACCTGAGAATTTGTTACAGCTTTTACATGTATGACCATTGAGGGAGCATTTTTATCGTAAATTGATCTTAACCCCCCAAATGTGTAAAATTATTCTAGGCACCCTATTTTAGGTCCAAAACTAGCTGTAACAAATTCCCAGGTCCCTGTTGAATAAGGGTATATCTGTATTTTGTAATTTGATAATATATTTTATGATTTAATACGGATATCTGTATAATTTGACGAGATCTCGCATTTGTCAATGACGACATCTGTATTCGGTATATTCAACCATAAAATATCAATTTGTTCCATGTCAAATGTTTAAAAATAATGTCCATTTCATCTGCTGTAAATGTTTACCTTAATTATTTAACGGATGTCCCATTGAAGGAAAAGACGACAGGTTAACGGAGACATGATTTTTTATGTAAAGTTGCATATTAAAACAATAAACATAAGGACTGTAGTAGAACAATTTTGCGACAAACATTCAATACAATTTTCTTATAACAAAGATATATATACAACATGCAGGTAATCTACAAAGATAATTAAGAAATGACAATCAAATATCACAGAGACAATTTAACGGGTACAGCAGCAGCGATCTTCAGCCTAACATATCGGTCCTTGTTTGGTTCATGTTACTTTTCCTGTAGTTTCAGTGAGTATTTTTATGACCCTACCATGAAATGGGTGCGGTGGGGGGGGGGGGGGGGGGGGCATATAGTGTTACCTATGTCCGTCCCGTCCCGTCCCGTCCCATGGTAATGTAACCAGCTGGGGCGGTGGCATTTATGTCTCAAAGACATTTCTAGTTTTGTATTAAATTCGATGTTTGGTTTTATATTTATTTGTTTGTTTTTTTTTCTTCACTCTATTCCTATTTACCATGACATTAACGGTCTGACCGTGTTTGACTTCAGCTTTACTTTTTTTGGTTTTCATATTAAATCATCGAAATTTCAGAGAAGGCTAATGGAAACTTTAAGATTGAAATTCCAAGGTACAGTCTTATAATTTACTTTTTCAATGCAGCTGAACAATGAAATTTTTATCTTGTTTTAGTTAAAGCTATTGAACCAGAAATCACATGTAAATGTGAGAATGCATAATCGTTACATATATTTGAATATATGGAATGTGTTTTAATATAAAATATTAGAGCTACACAACTGTAGTGATGCACTAAATGTTGTTTTGATACACAAATACTTCGAACTTCGAACAATCTTTTTTTCAAGACGTCAAGATGGGGGGGTTTTTTTTTGGGGGGGGGGGGGGGGGGGGCACAAGCAATGTACAATGTATGTGTGCGTGTGTACATGTTTTTCAAGAAGTTAGTTTTATACAATTCATGAACATTATTTTGGTCGGTACATATTTCATTTATTAAAAAATATATATATATATTTAAAATTATTACATAATTATCAATTATAGAAAACAACATTTTAAAAGTAATGAAAGTCACAGTAAAATAATAACAAAATTTAAACAAATTATAACAAAAAAAAGTGTTGCTATAATCACATAGCAACTTAATGTGATTGGTATATTGACCTTTTTGATTGAGTATCTTAGTCCAAAGTTCCGTACAATAGGTGTACCGAGACGTGCTTAATCCAACTCCTCTATGACGGGGCCACCATTGTAACTGTTGTTGGGTTCACCACTCTCACCATGTTGGGCGCCTCCGTGAAGTTTGGCCATGATTGGTGTACACAGTTTCTGAAACTCTTTTAGTTTGTACTCGAATTCATCCACCTCTGCCGTTGAGTTAGTATCCAGCCACTTTATGTGATCATCACAGCTCTGACTAACGGCCGTCTGGTCCTCAGACGACAGTTTGTCACCCGAGTTATCTATCACCGTTTTTACGCTGAAAACGTAATTTTCAAGTTGGTTCCTTGCGGAAACTCTCTGTCGTTGTTTGTCGTCCTCGTCTTTGAACTTTTCGGCGTCGGCGACAATCTTCTCAATGTCCTCCTTGCTGAGCCGTTCATGGTCGTTGGTGATGGTAATTGTGTTAGTTTTACCACTGCCCTTCTCTTCAGCAGTGATGTTCAAGATACCGTCCGCGTCAATGTCGAACTTGACTTCTATCTGAGGTACGCCCCGAGGAGCTGGGGGGATGCCATTAAGATCGAAGGTCCCCAGGCGGTTGTTGTCTCTGGTCATGGCGCGCTCTCCCTCGAACACCCGGATGTTGACGCCTTGCTGGTTGTCCGAGTACGTGGTGAATGTTTTGGATGTTTTTGTTGGGATGGTAGAGTTTCGGTCTATTAGGTTTGTCATTACTCCTCCGGCTGTTTCTATTCCAAGAGACAGAGGAGTCACGTCCATCAGAAGAACATCCTTGATGACGTCACTTTTATCGCCAGTAAGAATGGCGGCCTGGACAGCAGCACCGTACGCAACAGCTTCGTCAGGATTTATGGATTTGTTAAGCTTTTTCCCTTGCATGAAATCTTCAAGCAGTTTTTGAATCTTTGGTATACGAGTCGAACCTCCCACCAGGATAACTTCATGGATTCTTGATTTGTCTATCTTGGAATCAATGAGCGCCTTTTCTACAGGCTTGAGGGTGGCACGAAACAGGTCGGCACACAAGTCCTCAAACCTTGCCCTTGTGAGCTTACTATAGAAGTCAATACCGTCGAACAAGGCGTCTATTTCAAGACTTGCCTCACTGCTGCCCGAAAGTGTTCTCTTTGCGCGTTCGCATGCCGTGCGCAGTCTCCTGACTGCCCTACTGTTCTGGCTGATGTCCTTACCGTGTTTCCTCTTGAACTCCTGTATAAAATGGCTCACGATTCTGTTGTCAAAATCCTCCCCGCCCAGATGGGTATCCCCGGCAGTTGATTTCACTTCAAACATGGAACCCTCGTCAATGGTCAAAACAGACACGTCGAACGTTCCTCCTCCAAGATCGAAAATTAGAACATTTTTCTCGCCTTTCAAATTTTTGTCCAGTCCGTACGCCAAAGCGGCTGCTGTGGGCTCGTTTACGATCCTAAGGACGTTGAGTCCAGCGATGAACCCGGCGTCTTTGGTGGCCTGCCTCTGAGCGTCGTTGAAGTAAGCTGGTACCGTGATGACCGCATTTTTGACCTTTTTACCGAGATAAGCTTCAGCTGTTTCCTTCAGTTTTGTAAGTACCATGGAACTCACCTCCTCCGGGTTAAATTGCTTGGTTTCGCCTTTACACTGCACTTGTAATTTTGGTTTATCACCGTCATTTACAACTTTAAATGACCAGTGCTTCATGTCCGACTGCACGTTTTGGTCATTGAATTTGCGTCCTATAAGCCTCTTAGCATCAAATATGGTGTTTTCGGGGTTCATGGCCACTTGGTTTTTCGCCGCTTCTCCGATCAGTCGTTCCGTATCGGAAAAAGCAACGTAACTGGGCGTGGTTCTGTTCCCCTGGTCGTTTGCTATAATCTCTACTTTACCATGCTGAAACACACCCACGCATGAGTATGTGGTCCCTAAATCAATTCCAATCGCTGTAGCCATCTCGTTATTGTTTATATGATGTGAAGTACACTTTTGTATTCTTCCCGGGAATATTTAGTTATAACGAAAGTAGGATTATATGTACAGTGCGTAGAGTATGTGTTCAGGCTACAGCGCCCCTAAACTATGGCTATAAACCTGTGACAAGTATCTAGTTCTGTCCTGCCCACTTCGTATCCTGGATTGCTAACAAACTGAGCCCGCACAGCTTTATATACCCTGTCAGACGAATATTCTAGACGGTTCTAGTCGGGAAAGCTAGAACCTTCACGAGGCTTTGTTATTGTTTACATACGTTCGGGAACTATCGTACTCTACTCATATATACTGAAGGCTAATATCGAAGTACACCGAACGACTGACCTAGATCTTTTCCAGATTTTTCTAGTATGTTCTAGCACGGAATTAGATTATCTAAGTCCGTGGTTCTAGAAACGAACATGACATTTGGTTGTGCAATAACGTAGCTGATCAAGCATGTAAAATTTATCACAAATTACGATCCATGTAAATGCACTATATTTTGATTTTGCGTTTTGAGTAAAGACACGGAGTCGGACTAAGATTAGCTATCTGAGTCCGTGGTAAAGACCATGAATATTTTTATGCTACATCAACTAATTCATCCAGTGATTCAGTGATATTTTTCTATGGCTTCTTAAATTGCAATATGTATTTGATTCGGCATTCGATAAAAATATTAATCGTACGTCTAGGAATGCTTTTAACAGTGAGTATGCATAATTTTAAATACATGCAGTATTAAAAAATGTTCTAATTTAAAAAAAAATTGTATGAAAAATATTGACATTGAAAGTGTATATGCATGGTATCGTGCTCATATATTTACATGTATATGAATTGAAATTTATAACAAATCGATGAATATAATAATACAATGTACATGTAAACTATGATAAAACAAATGTTTCTTTGAGCTCTATGTAAACATACAATGTATTTGAAATATATAACATTGTATTTAAATTCAAATGGAAATAAGAATTGTAATGTATTCCAGGTAAGTAATAATTTAAGCTCATACCGGACTTATTACTCTTTAAATAAAATATAGAAAAAAGAAGTATTGCTTGTATACTTTTTGAATTATGTTGCATGATATATGTCCCGATATGAAAGTGTATGTTACTTGATTACTTGGACATAAATGCGAGTTCAGAATGTATTTTTTTCTAAAACATATGCTTCTATTTGCTTTTACTAATATCTATTTTATTAAAGGCCCAATATACGTATATTCAGGCAATTTTTCGTGGTTTTGAAATATTCAGGGAAAAAATCCAGTTCTAACCATGCAAAAATATGGCCAAAACGAAATAAACCTGAGCGGAAACTACCAATTAAGAAACTCTTGACAGAAAATTCAAAAGAATTCAAAATATTTTAGGTGTGGGCCTCTGAAACAACAAGCCGAAATTAGACGACAGTTCTGAAAATGGATGCAAGTTTACAAATACAGAGTTTCAACTACTGCTGTACCGATACGTCTACGCAAGAATTAATCTTGAATATTGCTGATATCAGCTATGAATTTAGTTAGTTATAATATATTAGGCTTGACTTTCGCTTAAATGTTTGTCGTAACCGTGATGACAGATGAAGATTTATATTTCAGAACACATATACAAGTTATAACAGTATAGTAGGAATAATTAAAGGAGATCGTTTCTGTATTGAGATACATTAATGTTTATAATTCTAATTAAAGTACCAGTAAGACCACATTTGGAATATGTTGTGTGTTTCTAGAACCCGCCAAAAGTCATCGTCGGAAACCAACGGTACACTAGTACTTCTCACAGGGATCTGAGAATTTGTTACAGCTAGTTTTGGACTTAAAATAAGGTGTTTAGAGTAATTTTACCCATTTGGGGGGTTAAGATCAATTTTCGATAAAAATGCCCCCTCAATGGTCATAAAAGCTAGCTGTAACAAATTATCTGGTCCCTGTGGTACTTCTCTGATACAAGCGTCAGAGAAGTGTACCGTATAAGGCTTCTGACGATGGTCAAAAGTATGAGACACTGAGCTGTGCGGAGGAGGACAACACAACTGGACATGACAGTGTAAACACAACCACAGGTCATTATAAAAAGAATATCGTCGACTCGAAAGCGATGTCGTCTCGACGGAGGAAGTATTTTATTCAGCTACCTAGCTAGTTGTTGATTTGTAGAACAATTTCATTCAAGATTCAAATATTTGCTTTTTGTTTCACCTCCTGTAAACAAACATCGTACATATTAAAATCAACTGACACAATTCAGTTAAAATATATTCATGTATGGAAATGGCCACTCATTAAATATTGAGTTATGAAGAGAACATGTATACATACGAGTTATACAATTATAAAAAGGCTCTATTTTAAACGATATGTGCTAAAAACATTTAATATATAGATATTAAAAGTTGTACTCTAAAAGACAAATATATCTAGATGTAATATATAATTTTATATGGCATTTACTGTAAAGTTAGAAAACCATTACACTTCTGCTAATCACGGATTTAGATAATCTAAACTCCGAATGCTAATGTACATATTTAGATACGTTTCAGTTCAACAGGCATATGATTATAACCTATCGATATAAACATCTTTTGTAAATTGAGTAGACCTAAGAAACAGTAAATATTTTGCAATATTTGAAATAATGCTAGATGAACACTGGGAAAATAACCGTTTTATAAATCCACTGAGGTAATTAAGGAGGTATACGGTATACCCACTTTGACTACATGTACGTCCGCGTGAGCGAGTGAGAATTTAACTGCATTCAGTTGGCATTCATAGGCAATATGAATGCCTATACTGGGCAAAGGCATTTCAATGTAGCACGACACTGCTTCACGATGCATTTTCCTTTGTCCAGTTAGAATTCATATTGCCTATGAATGCCAACTGAAAGCAGTTCAATTCTTAGATTTAATTATGCTATTTTCAAAATTTGTTCATTTCATTAAAAAAAAATCAATTACACCAGGGACGTATATGTGAGAGGGATAGGTCACTGACCCATTTGGGCGATGGTCTAGCGAGAGCTTTTGTACTTGTGCACCGAACCGTGAAGTTAGCGACAGCGGTTTCCCCCCAGTGTGCGCTTGCGCAGTAGCTCAACAGATTACTTCCGCTGTCATGTCAACAATCGTGTGTTGATTGCGTTTATCATTTCATACTGGGTATATATGATTAGGTTGTGAATTAGTAGGTCTTCATTTATGATGTTGATTGATTATTGTTGCCACTGTGTCTAGGTATATTACTGTCTGGTAGATGTAGCTACCAAGCCATGGTTTTTGAATCATTATTAAAAGTCCGATTCTCGACTTGTCTACCACGGCAAATGATTCGGAATTCATGTCTTTGTACTAGATTTAGATTTTGAGAAAGATCCACACAGTAACTAGTACTGTTCTTGAATTATCGATCATAAACAATTCACTCAAGATCCAAGATAGCCTCCCGTTAATTATAAATATCCAAGTTTTTGAAAAAAAAAAATCTTTTTTTGTTTATTTTTTTCTGGGCAAAGATTAAAACAGGGTGGTTAATGTTGTTCAACAGACATGCTGTCAATCTATGTGTGCTATATGGTTTTTATACATACCGGTAATCTAACTTAGGAGACCATGTTTATATATAAATCCCTGTTTAGGCAGATTGTATCATTTCTTTGCTTCCTTCAGTTTTATATACGGTCCAAATTATTACATTAACCCGTGTAAAGTTATTTTAGTTAATATCCGTATCCTTGTTGATGGTACATTCATGTTCAGGAATTTATACCAAAGGCTGCATGATATGATCAGGTTAATTTTATAAAAAAAATAACACAAACAGAATCTATATATCTATAATTTTAATTTTTCTCAAATACATTCGAAATGTGATAGTCATAATTCTCGCACTTCACTGAATATGTCTTTTAGTCACAAGCAGCGACAACAAACAGATGCTGGAGATTTAAATAATTGGAAGGTTCCTGAATCTGCCTGGGTCACATACCTGAAAATACATCAATAGATCAAGTTAAAGTTTAATGTCTACTAATCATTTCATCATATCAATGGACTCTCATTACAATAGATAACTCATATTGATACACATAATCTTAAAATCATAACTGTTGATGACAATGATACCCAGTAGTACAAATATCTAACAGGTGCTCCACTATACATGACATATGCATTATGTATATATATTCTTTTTTTTTGTCAATCTTCTATTCTATAATGAGACTACAAGACAACATATGCCCCAGTATTTAGCAAGTGTCCTTTTGCATGCATATAGCAGGGACTGTACATACATTACACTGATGCACAATTTACCAGTACATGTTAAGTTTTACAGGAGCTGTACTGCCCCAAATACATGCAAGTTACAGGGACTGTATAGGCCTATATACTCTACATATGTAGCCTACGTTCATTACAGAGGCTGGGCGGCCATGGTGTAAAATTGACAATCATCTGTGAAGTATTTAACTAGTTTCTACCATACACATTTGTCCCAAACATGTAGTAATATATGTGAAAAACACTCAGCTTTAAAATGGTTCAAAAATTAAATCGATTGGTCGAGTAGTTATTGAGATAATTGGTTTCAACCGGAGCAGGTATTTCAAAGACCCGTGTTATTTCCATTCACGAGTGGGCGGCCATGTTGTAAAATTGACAATCATCAATGAAATATCTAACTAGTTTATATCATACAAATTTGTTACAAACATGTAGTAATATATGTGAAAAACACTCAGCTTAAAATGGTTCAAGTGGTCTGTTTTCACGGCAATTTCTTCGATCATCGAAGCGGCGTGGAAGCCATGCGGTAAACGCTAGAGGGCGCTAAAATCAAGGGAGGTAACTGTGAATTCATCTTGCTAGATATTTACAAGCAGATTGAGACAGTGACCTATCCCTCTCATATATACGTCCCTGATTACACTTTTCATTTTTAGCGCTAAAACTACGAGTAGTTTTTGCGTCTATTGCTGCCACTATTCTGTGACCTTTGACCCATGTCATTTTTTCCCCTCCCGCTCCGGAAAATCTTGAATTGCTACCAATCGCATGATATCTGAACTATTTGAAAGTCTAAACCTAACAGGAAATGATGTTCCCATGGTATTGTTAATAATTATGATTACTTTAATAATCTATATGCGATTTGTAACAAAGAAATCAATTTTTCACTCCCACGGCTCATTTAAATATTACGTCTCTGCCTCTGGTTGACCTCTCGCGTTTATACATGCATTCGTGTTATAGGCCTATACCTCTCGTATACGGACCGTGGAATGTACTGGCATGGTGTAGTTTGCTATGTTAAACTTTGATTATATAATCGCGCCATAGCCAACGACCCTGATTTGGATTTCAGTGATATATTACCTTGTACATGTGCGTAAACCAAAATACTTGACCAATTTGTCAGTCGGAAATATTAGTTCGTAATTACAGTGTAAATCCGCCCTCTGGATAAGATATTATTATTTACGAGTTACTTCCCCTGATAGTCACTAACGCAATGTATATATATATACTGAATGAACAAACTTGATCGATTTTCTTACTTACTATTATAATGAGTATACAGTTGTTGTGAGACATTATCAGAATTATTATTGATTTATTGAAAATAACACTTATACTTTATTATGGCGAGCAAAAAGCTCGTGGTTTTATAATTCCGTTCTCTGTGCTTCACATATCACTATACACTGAAGGTTAAATTTTTGTTTTTATGAAACTTTATCAAAACCTGTATAGTGTACATAGCAATTGACATTTAGTAGAAATAACACTTATATTATTACTCTGGCATGCAAAAACCTTTATCGTGTATATTCCCGTAATTCTGTGCGGCCCTATGTACATAGGTCACGGCCAACATACATGTAATTTTCCCTGCTTTGTATATGAACTTAATAATTGATAATATTAAGCCTAGAGATGTAAGTGAATATGACATATTTGCATACCATTATTTTTCTCCGGCTTGGTAAAGATATTGTAATAGGACTAATATAGGCTTTAAGACTGTTGTGTCCAATCCTTTTGATTTTGTAACATCTTGTAAATGAAATTTAGGGAAATTTCCTCAAGCTCGAAGCTAGAAGACGACCTAAATCCTATGTACACTTAAAACCTGCCACACATTAATCATACCTTTAGGTTGCTATGATATGTCTACGTCATAATGCAAACTTTTATTACCTTACAATAACATTTTTTTTTTATTATTGAAACAAACTAGTACATGTCTCTGCCAATGCTCCCGTAATTAATCTTCATCTTGCATTTCCATCTGGATCTCGGGTATGATTTTTTGCTTTTTTTTTTTTTAATTTTGTGTCTAACACACTAATACCGTTTCAGTGCAAATATTGAAATACACCCTGTAAATGTTTTCATTTGTAATAAAAATTGATATTTCAGCTAAATTGTTAAAGGCCCAATAAACGTAACTTTGGGCAAAACTAAATTGTACATGTAGCTTGAAATACAACTCGCCAATCTAAACAACTTGTGTGTTATTGGGTTTACTCTTAATACTTATTTAATCCTTATTCTGAAACTTTGGGATATCGAAACTTAGTAACCCTACAACAAAAACACTTCAATAGCTGTCGAAATATACAAACTATCGTTTGAAGTTTTAGCGTTTCAGGACTTTCAGTACTTTGATTTTTAACATAATTGAGGCACGGACTTAACTAGAAATCTTATTTGGTGAATGAGGGGCATTTTTATCAAAAGTTTATAGGTTCAAAATTAGGCCTAGTTGTAGCAATTAATTGTTTATTATATAATATTTATATATTGACAATGAGTGTATTGCTTAAAAATGCAAAAACCACGTGACACTGATGTAACGCAAGATCAGTGTCACGTGGCCATGGGTTTCCGACGATTGGCATCGGCGCTGAGCATTATGGGATTGCTATAGTTATATATAGAAACACTGCATGCTTCCGCTTTCGTTTTCACAATTGATACCACTACCGTTTTGATTCATGCACGTCATGACATGGTATTCCAAGTCTTGTACTGAGCTGTTTTCAATTATAACTGACGTATGTGGATTTGAGAAGGGCTGACAGAGAATCCATCAAAAATGTAAGTGAATTTAGGGCCCTGCATAGTTTTTGAACATGTCGAATAGATATATAACGTCTAACGTACATCACGTTATATTATGTACATGTATTTATATATATGTATGTTACAGATGAGCTGTAAAGCTTAATGTAATTCAAAAATGAATTTGAACATGCAGTACATGTATCAACAGTTTAAGCACATACTAAATTATAATCATGACCAACCTCAACCAGCTAAAGTTAGTAAAGACAATATAATGTCATTGCTATTGGAGGAGGATAAAAGAGACGTACAGGTCTTAGGCCTACTGATTATTGACAATGGAGCCGCAACCTACTTCAAAGCCTTTCATTTTTTACCGTTATGTGACCACAAGATTCTTTTGATATACAGTGTACCCTTGTTATATAGCGATTTGGGACATTTTATTTTAAAGGGTGTGGCGGATGGCAGTATGCGAGGGTGACGAACTTAACGAGGGAATTATATAGGAGAGAAATCCGTTCTAGAGGTTTAGGTGGCGGTATGCAAGGGTGGCGGTAGATTCGGGTGGTGATAGGTCGAGGGTACACTGTACATTAAATGGTCGAACTAGTCTTCTTGTCCCATCAACAAGGTGGTGCACACGAAGCCTTCAGTTTTGCCATGACATAGTCCAGGGGTGTAGAGAATGTATATGTGATATCGTAACCCCTGGACATTGAAAATGGGTAAATTAATGCTTACTGTAAACGTACATATTTTCGCGGTAATCTTATTTTAGCGCTTTTCGCGTTGAAAGTTTTGCGCTAAAATATGATTACGCTAATTGGAGTTTTTATATACTGCTTATATAGTTATTTTCACTGATGCGCGAATTTATCATTGCGCTAATATGACAAACAGTAAAAATGCGCTAAATTTTGATTGCGCCAAATTAAGTACGTTTACAGTATTTATAATTGTCTCACTCTCCCTTTTCGAGAAATGTTCAAATTTTTGTGACTCAGTAATTAGCAATAGTTATATAATTTCTTCTGTATACATGTAGTATGTAATATTAAAATTTGATGAGACCTAATTATATTTTAGCTAGAACATGACAGAAACAACTGCCCTGAGTGAGGGGGACGTGGCGGAAACAACTGTACTGAGTGATGGAGACCTGACAGAAACAACTGGCCTGAGTGAGGGGGACATGACAGAAACAACTGTGCTGAGTGAGGGGGACATGACAGAAACAACTGGCCTGAGTGACGGGGACATGACAGAAACAACTATACTGAGTGAGGAAGTGAAGCCAGAGGAGAAATATTACAGTTGCAGATACAGATACAAATGCCCTTGGACAGACTGGGTGTACCCAAATGGCGTCAACTTCGCCTTAAAAAATTTTGTGCCTGATGACAGATGGACTGATCAGAGTAGCATACCACATGGCGAGGTGAATATTCATGGTTTTTAAGGGAAAAAAAAATTACTTCATTTGTAAAATCACATTCAAGACAATGTTACGTCCAAAACTTGGCACGTCCTTACATGACCCTGGCTGTAATAGGATGTATAACAAAAATAGACCATACCAAACATGTTTTATATATATATATATATGTGTTATATTAAAAAGAACAAAAAACAAAGACTTTGGCGCAAGGCTTTTCTGCCTTCTCACGCAGGCTTCTATATATATATAGAGAGGCTTATATATATATAGAGGTGAATTCAATAATGTACGTGATACTAAATAAAACTGAAATAAAACCTTGTATATTACATTTAAATGTTATCATAGGTCTGAGCCGAAGAAAAATGATTAAATATGACTCCTGTGAATGTTTTGGAGCATATTTATACTGACTTATGAGAATTTTGTTTCTTTCCTGAGCATATGATTACAGTGTAGTTTGTGTTGCAAAAATGTTAACCCTCAAAATCAACACAACATGTGCTGGTCCAAGTCCCAATGATTCAATTTTTACCAGATAATCCCATAAGGAAGTTAAATTGTACAGTTTCACAGGGGCTAGGCACGGACCTATGTCACTATGAAATGATTGTCAGATAATTTTTCTACCTTTCTCGAATATAGCCCCTGTCACAGATATATAGTATTAGGAGGGGCTATATTCGAGAATGGTAAAAAAATTATCTTACAATCATTTCTTAGTGACATAGGTCCGTGCCTAGCCCCTGTGTACAGTTTAGGACTTGGGAGTTACATACTATTTCTGTATATTAGTGGTTTAATTATCAATCAAGACTTACGTATCTATTTCTTACCAATTTTATCATTCAGGAACTGGACAGAAAGCTCCCAGTTCAAGACCCTGATCTCAATCAGCTAGAGAATCCGCCTCCTTCTGGTGCAGTCCAAGCCACGTGGATCGGCCATGCAACCGTGCTAGTCCAGCTAGATGGTATCACGATACTGACGGATCCAGTATTCAGTGATTGCACGGGACCACCACTCATCGGCTACAGACGTTACCGTCCCGCAGCGTGCACAGTCGAGAAACTGCCAGCGATTGATGCTGTAATCATTAGCCATAATCATTTCGACCATCTTGATGCTGACTCTGTGCAAAATCTGGACGCAAAATTCGGGTCAAAACTAGTTTGGTATGTTCCAAAGGGAATGAAGTCCTGGATGGAATCGATGAGGTGTAGAAATGTCGTGGAGCTGTCATGGTGGGAGGAACACAAGCATTGTAATAACCTGGGAAAAGATGTTACATTTGTACTGACACCAGCACAACACTGGAGTGGACGGAGTCTTTGGGATACGAATAAGGTAAGTTTTGGTCTCGGTCTGTTGTACTAATATACAGTCGAACTTCCTTATAATAACTCGAAAACCCTGTTTAATTTGAAGTATTTCGTTGGTTAATGCAAACTTCACATTGAACATTCATACTCGCTCAACTTGAAAACTCAGATAACAAAGAGTTTTTCAAAGGTCCATCTGACTTCCTGATAAAGAAGTTCAACTGTAGTAAATTTCTGACTCTGTAGGAGGGCCATGGTGGACAAGCAGTTCAGACGTTTGTGACGCTGCTACCACTAGCCTTCAAACACTGCATCACAGGTTTTTAGCTCACCTGGCCCGAAGAGCTGGCGAGCTTATGCCATGGCGCAACGTCCGTTATCTGTCTATCCGTCAACATTTCCTTTAAATTCCTACTAGTCATAAAGTACTACATTGATTTTAACCAATGATAAATTATCCATGGGAGAAGTGGAACAGATTTTGCATAAATGGTGACAGAGAGCTCTGACCCTCAAGGGGCCAGAGGATGAGGCCCAATAGGGGAAATGGAGTTAATTCCTTTAAATCGCTACTAGTCATAAAGTGTTGAATGGATTTTAACTAAATTTGGTCAGAAACAGCCTTGGGAGAAGGGGAACAGATTTTGCATAAATGGTGATGCTGACCCCCAAGGTGCCAGAAGGGCGGGGCCCAATAGAGGAAATAGGTAATTCTTTAAATCACTACTTGTCTTTTGGTCAGAAACATTCTTGGGGTTATGATCACATTCATGATTTTAGATTTTACCCCAGAGTCCACCATGCCCTTGCAGACTTGACTCCTGAGTCATAACTTTTGAACAGTTGTGATGCCTACCCCAAATCTATAAATAAACAATTGCTTGGTATAAAGATACAATCACAATCATGATATTATGATTGGTCTCAGGGTGTATGTCACTTCGTTGCTTGGCATAAAGAGACAAACACAATCATGATATTAGCATTGATGCTAGGGTCTGGCCTTGACCATAGGGACCTTGTTTCTCTGTTGAACTTGACAACAGTTGAGATACCCACCATGGGATTGTTTTGGAAAGTATTTTACCAAGATTACCTAGATACTAATGTTTCCAGGTGAACGATTCAGGCCCTCTGGGCCTCTTGTTCTCTGGGAACTCCACCACTGAACCCTGGCACATTGTTGCTATAACTGTTAAAGGCCCAATATATGTAACTTCAGGAAATTTTTCAGGATTCTGAAAAATTATGAAAAAAAATCCAGTTGATAACCATGCAAAAATAACCCTAAAACAAAGTAAACCTGAGCGGTAACTAACAAGAAACTCTTGACAAAAAAATCCAAAGAATTGAAAATAGTTCAGGTGGGGCCCACTTCAACAACAACCGGAACGTGGAAGACAGTTCGTTTCAACTGCTGCTGTACCGGTAACCGCGTACAAATTCATCTTATATATTGCTGATATCAGTTAATCTTAACTAAATCTATAAATATAATAAATTATTAGGCTTGATTTTAGCTTCAAGTTTTGCCGAAAGTTACGTATATTGGGCCTTTAATATAAAACATAATTTTATGATGTAACTTAAGTTGCTGTGTCAATGTTCTGTACATGTCTCTCCGTATACTATTGACACCTGGAAACAATCATTTCTGTTTACACCTTGCAGTCACTGTGGGGTAGCTGGGTCGTCAAGGGACCTCGTCGAAGCTTCTTCTTTGCTGGGGATACTGGATACTGCGATGTGTTCAAACAGATAGGAAACAAGTACGGCCCCTTTGATCTGTCTGCTATACCTATTGGTGCCTACTACCCAAGGTTGGTATGAGAAGAGTTAAAACACAGTACATTGTATAGACTTCACAGGCTATTTGGCCAACAGAGATTAGTTCCCCAGCCAGCAGGGCATGTAAGCTTGTACAGTAATTGGTCATCCATTGTCAAATATGCATGTTGGCTTTTAAGCATGATGGGCTACAATGCTACTTTGCTTATTCATATGAATAATGGAAAATCACTTTCAAGATCATGGTGGTCACGTCTTTTATAGTCTGACCTCGGGTGTAGGGGTCTGCCATGCGCAGTGTTTTTTGAACTTTTAAGTTGTGAGTGACGCGCACCTTGTAGAGTGACAAGTACAATGTAACCGGACAACCGGAGGGCTGAATGGAAGAGAATCTATTTCAAGGTCATGGTGTGTGGGTCGGTGTTATATATAGTTATTTGTTTCAAAAAACCGATAAGGCATGGGTATAATTATGCCCCGCCGAAACAAAGTTAACAGGGGATATACAAATGGGTTCCGTCTGTCCATCCGGGTTGCTTTCCGCACAATATCTTTTGAAGGAATTATCACATTTGATATGGAGCTTTCTTTGTAGACTTATTACCTAAACCCCTTGCACAAGTTTGATTATTGGCATATTTGGCACATATTTAATGAGGCTGTAGTTACCCGATAGGCTGATTGCTTTCCGCATAATATCTTTTGAAGGAATGGTTGGATTTTGATGAAACTTGCTTGGTAGACTTATTACCAAAACCCCTCGTCAAGTTCGATTATAGCCATGTTCATTGCATATTCAATGAGGCTGCTGTGACCTGATTGGCTGATTGCTTTCCATACAATATCTTATGAAGGAATGATTGGATTTTGATGAAACTTGCTTGGTAGACTTATTACCTAAACCCCTCGCTCAAGTTTGATTATAGGCATGTCCCGTGCATATTTTATGAGGCTGCTGTGACCTCATTAACTGATTGGTTTCTGCACAATATCTTTTGAAGAAATTATTGGATTTATTGATGAAACTTGCTTGGTAGACTTTTTACCAAAGGTTCCTCACTGCTTATATTGCACATATTTAATGAGGCTGCTGTTTTTATGCATTATACCCACATTAATGTCATGTATTTTACATATTTGCAATGGGCGGGGAATCTTTACGATTACATGTCCTTGTTATTATCAAACCTAAAGTATTAGTATAGTATGTAGCATGAGTTAAAGGTTGGTTTTCAAGTTTGTTGAAGACGTCTTAAGGGACAAGAGTTTAAAGGCTACAGAGCAAGCCCCAGATAGTTGAAATAAAATACATGTACATTAAAAAAAATTGATATTGCATGAGTATTTAATAGTACCTTGATCTGGAAAATAAATTACAAAAGTATCTGGAATGTTTCATCTTTTGTCTTTGTAGCCATTTCATGTCACCACAACATATTGACCCGCAGCAAGCTGTCCGTATCCACCAGGACATTAAGTCAAAGAACTCCCTAGGGATCCACTGGGGAACTTTCAAACTAACCAAGGAGGTAACCATGGGAACATACTTGTGTTTATCATAGCATTTAAATTTACTTTTGACCTTCTCCGGTACAATCTTTAGTTGTCCATTTTTTATTTCACTCGTCATGTTTAATCACTATTTACTGTTTAATCATGTATATTGTACTGCGTTAACGTTTATCCTCGTTAATGAGGGTTGAAAATGTGTTTATGTATCACCATAAAATGGCCAGGGCATGGTGTTGCACCTGGAAGACAGTCTGTCATAATTTCAAGATAAGAGGATAAGATAAAGGTCAAGTTCTGATTTGGTGACAAGTCACCTACTTTTCTTGGAGTTATGGCTTTGACAATTAAAACAAAAATTAGTAAAATGGTTTGAATGACAATGGAGAGCTTTGCCTAACACCAGAGAAATTTTAGAAAAAAACAAATCCCCAGTTGAGCTAATGATTTATAGCAATATTTATTTAAAGGCCCAGTATACGTAACATTCGTCAAAACTTGAAGCGAAAAGCAAGCCATATAACTTATTATATTTATAGATTTAGTTAAGATTAACTGATATTGGCAATAACCAAGAAGAAAACTTACGTGGTTACTGGTACAGCAGAAGCTGAAACTCAGTATTTGTAAAAGCACATCCATTTTGAACTGTCTTCTAACTTCGGCTTGTTATTGAAGTGAGCCCAATCTGAATTATTTTCAATTCTTTGGATTTTTTTGTCAAGAGTTTCTTGTTAGTTACCGCTCAGGTTTATTTTGTTTTAGGCTTTTTTTTTTCATGGTGAGCAACTTGATATTTTTTCAGAATTTTTGAGAATCACAAAAATATTTCCTGAAGTTACGTATATTGGGCCTTTAAGGACTCACACAACTAAATCAGCCTATCACGAAGTGTTTCATATGTTTGTAGTCCCTATCGAAAATTTGTTTCGGCTAAGTACAGCGATTCTGAATAATCTAAATAGGTAATTGTTGACATATTCTGCATTGAATGAAATCTATAGCCATTTAACTTTACAAAAATGTATACTTTTGGTAGATTTTGATATGTGATGGGGGATTGATATGGGTTCAAAAGTCAGAGGGTGTTCCCCTCCCATTTCACTGGTTTGATATGTAAATTTCCAGTTGTCCGAAGCAGACGCCCGTAGCGAGCTAAAATGCCACGAAACTTCTGATAGAATGTCTTTTGAAGTCTTTGCCATGTATGTATCTGTGAATCCAGGCAGTTGTCACTAGTGTTGAACTTCAAATATTATTAGCTCTAAAGCTTAGTAATAACATATAGTAAATTATTTAGTTGTGCGAGTCCTAAAGGATATGATGAAATAGATACATCATTTTAGTTTACTCTGAAGGGATCTGACTTTCCTGTTTGCAGATGAATCAATGTCAGAATTTCTCCGAATGAGAAAACGTGAAATTTTAACGACCCTTCCACTGGTTGATGACAAGCAATGTTTCTTAAAACAAATTGTTTTGATGAATGCAAATTATGATGACAATTTTTTTTAGTTTTATTGGGGTATAAAAAAATTTTGTTTGCAAACTGTATGAATTCCGTGTTGCGGATTCTTAACAAAAGTTTGCAAGCAAAATATTTTTCATAATCCTATGAAACTAAAAAATAATTGACATCAAGATGGTGGACTGTTTTATTATGTATATTGATGTACATGTATCGTTTGATTCTCAATTTCTGTATGTTGTAGTTCTACCTTGAACCAAGAGAAGAGCTGAAAAAAGAAGTAGAGAAGGCAGGGCTATCAAAGGATTCATTTGTGACTATTCAACATGGTGAAACAAAGACATTTGGAGAATAAGAAATATCACTGATCATATAGTGCAAAAAAAATATTCTTCAGGGTCACACAGACGTTTGGAGGGACAGAAATCATGAATTATTAAACACAGCAAAACAAGGACATTTTGAGGATATAATCATCATTGCTTGTATAATGTAGGAAAAGATTAGGATGTTTGAGGAAATGAACCTCATTAACAACTAAAACACACCATAACAAAGATGCTTTGAAGAAATGAATATCTTTGAATGTAAAACTCAGAAATGGACATCATTGAGAATAGAACACAGAAATGGACATCATTGAGAATAGAACACGTACAGAAATGGACATTATTTAGAATAAAACAAGAAAGTCATCTGGTGGAAAGAAACATCACTGGCAACACAACATGATGAGGCCAGCTAGTACATCTGGAACTGTGTCCGTACCAGTCAGAAAACAGCATTATATTTGTACTGTGACACTCCTCCATCACAAAGGAACATTTTTTTGTCAAATACAGTAAGCATGTGTTCATGGCCCTGAAATGGATAAGGTTTCTTATTGAAATGAAGTCCTGCAAATTTTTGCTGCTCCTATAAAGTTTTTTACAGCTGTCGAAATGAACAGTAAATATTGTTAGAAATGAAGTCAGCATCATCCCCTATTTATAGGTGATTCAGATGTGTGCATGTTTATTTTGCAAGTAACAGATTGAGATTTCACAACACGTTTATCAAATTTCTGTTTGTTAATTTAAAGCTTTTTTATTTTTTAAGTTATTATTGAGCCACAGCATAAAATGGTACATTTTAATTTCAAAGGATTTTAAGTTCACATTATTTTTACAATTTTTTTCTTTAATATTCTTTTACATGTCATTTATACATATTATATTTTCATAATTCATAGGTTTTAATACATACAATCGTTAAATATTTTGCCATGTTGCTTAATTTACAAAAGTTTCACATGTAAAAGCATTTCATTACCACAATTGTTAGTGAAAAGTCAGCCAGGCATTAATCACATTTTTATCCTTTCCAAGTTTTTTGGCTTTTTATCATTTTTGTTTGTCTTATATTAAATATTGTCATATATTGATTTTCAAATGAAATAGGTAATCATTGCGTTTTTATTGAATTAACCAATATTTCTTTTCTTGGTTAGTAATGAAATATTTAAATACATGTTTTGTAGTTTAATGTTTATATCATAATTTTACTCCATTGCAAAATTATTTGCAGTATCTCATTATGGTTATATATATGTCATGAAAACTGTAATCTGTGGCTCACATTTTAATTTCAAAGACATGAATATGTATATATAATAATTTTATCTTTATCTAATATCATTTTTTATCATTATTTAATTTCATCATTTTGAGTCGATCTAGTATTTCCTCATATATCATATGGCTGACATGATTTGTACTTGAGTGTCATGTAAAAAGCCCATGTCTGCTAATAAGCCCCCCCCCCATACATGTTGTAGTTCAGTGGCCAAAATATGTATTACTGTCCCTTCATCCATTTATAATTTAAGAAGAAAGTATATTACACCCTCAACATTTAAGCAATGAATGTTTTAGCAAATGTTGTTACAGTCCTATAACACACAGATGACAAACTAAATAAAGCCCAGTAGGGCTTTATGTAAGTTTGTCAAATATTTGCTAAAATGTTCATTACTTATATTTACATTTTGATAGAATTAATGTGTCTTATTTATTTTCTTCGGACCAATTTCGAACAGTAAATCAAGTGTAGACAACAATGAAATTTATGACGTCACAAATGACAATAAAGGTTGATGACGTCACAATAGCAACTGCTGTTTTATTCTTAGGCACTGGGTGTTATAGGCGTATGGCAGCAACTGCCTCTTAGCATTGTGTCAATGGGAAATTGCAGACCAAATATAAATATATAACAATGAACTATTCTAACCTTTGAATTTAAATACTTAAATACTTGAATACTTAAAATGAGTCTTCAGGGTCAATATGTTAAAGCAATACAAGTTAAGTACCATTGTAGTGCCCTTGACACTAGAACAAAATCATTATCTCATTCACCCTTGAAGACAAACTGAACAGTTCTTATTCAAAGACTGTAATAATTCTTTATGAATTTACTGGGGCAAAAGCTTGCATGTGTTATTACACATTTTAAGATGGCTTTTCTTTGTCATATTGTGTATTGACAGGTATATTTTGCAGATCATGGAAATGTTATATCGTAACATTAAGATGGTTGGTCATTATTGATTGACTGAGCAACATTTTACAGGATTTGAACTTCCTGCTGGTGATGATCGAAGATTTTTAGTATTTGTATCACACATAACTGTTTCATAATTATGATAATTGTACTTATTTTTAACGATTGTATTAATTTTGTATTTTGCAAAAATTGCTTTTAATTCTCATCAAAATGCATTGTAAGTTTAGGTAGTGAGTGCACGGTACCAAGCTAATTACCACCAGTAAGTAATTTGATACAAAAATATTATGAAACATTGAAACTTTCTGTCAGTATAATTTGCCCAAATAGTAGGTATATAATGCTAAATAACACATTTTATTTCAATCTTGTTAATTTATGTCGCAAAATTGATTTTATCATTCACATAGGAAGAAAATCTAAATGGAAAGGCTGTTGAAAGTTTAAAACGGGAACTGTAATAGTGATTTGCATTTTTTAAATTAACCACATCCAAATCTTTATTAAATAGTAATACATGTAGAATGTAGATATTGATGACATAATTATTTGGATCGCAGGCCTATAGCCAATACAAAAACTTGTCAATTTGGTGACAAATCGGAGCATTTTTCACGAGTAAAAATTCACTCTTTACACTGAATATGGTGCACTATATTTTCATTTGCAAGTGCTTTATGACAGAAAGATCTGAATTTACAAATTGCTAGTCAATTACAGGAGATTAATATTTGCAGCATTAAATCTTGTTTTATATGAAAACTAAATAATCAAACTGCTTTATGTATATACCACTAGAGTTATTTGTGATGAAATAAATTATATTTTAAATTCAGTTGACTTTGTTAATTATCATTTGGTTTTTCAGGATATGAAAGATGGGTCCTATCGCAGATTTCTGTCCGAAAATAATTTAGAGCAAGATAGCAGTAAAATTTATGGAGGAGATACATAGTAACATAACCATGGTTTTGAAAAAGCATTTTCATACACAAATATAAAATGGTTTAATTCTTCATGAAATATTTCAAGCATAACAGCATCTCACACTTCCCAGTCTGTGTCCATTATATTTAAAAGCCCAATATATGTAACTTACGGCAAAACTTGAAGCGAAAATCAAGCCTAATAACTCTTTATATATTTAGAGATTTAGTTAAGATGAACTGATATCAGCTATACCCAAGTTGAAATCTTACGCGGTTACCGGTATAGCAGCAGTTGGATCTCGGTATTTGTATAAACACCCGTCCATTTTAAACTTTCTTCTAATTTCGGCTTGTTGTTGCAGTGGGCCCCGCCTGAATTATTTTCAATCTTTGGATTTTTCTGTCAAGAATTTCCTGTTAGTTATCGCTCAGGTTTACTTCGTTTTCGGCTCTTTTTTGCATGGTTATCAACTGGATTTTTTTTCATAATTTTTTAAGAATCACGAAAAATTTCCTGAAGTTATGCATATTGGGCGTTTAATGGTGGAGGAAAGTTTTAATCCTGTTAACAGTTGAGACCATGATGAACTCATCCACATCAAAGCATGGTCATTTTCACTAATGTTATATAGGGGTGAAATACCTAAATTTACTAATTAACTTTAGTCTATGTCAGAGTCTTTGAATGAACAGCAGCTGTTTCAGGGTTTGTAAATTAATGATTGATTTGGTTTTGATTCAGCCATGGGTCATTTAGGGTATGCCAGGTTTTAGAGGTGGAGGAAAGCCAGAGAAAAAAAATCGGCCTACGGTCAGTAAATGGCAACAGCCTCACATGGGTTTCAAACCTGCAAACTACAGGGCTAGTGGTAGAATGTTTGGGACACGTTAACCACTTTGCCATCACAGTTCATTGTGTTTTGTACAGTTATTGTTACTCTTCCATATACAGTACAAAAGATATCAATTTATTAAAAAATAAATTCTAGTGTTCTGTATATAGGCCTACAGTTGTGCGAGTGATAAAAGAACTAATCTCATTCAACCAGATGTTTTATCACTTTGTAGCTGGTGTAGCTAGTGCAACTAGAGTTTAGTTGAACAAGACTAAAACAGGATCAGTTTGATCCGTTAACATATTAGGAATGTACAGGAACATAATGTATACCTGTTAACCCTCCCTCATTTTGACCAAAATTTACCAATCTCCCTCATCCAAGTCAACACAAATCCCAAAATCTACATCTTGTGTTCAAATAACCTTCTAGTCACTGCAGGATATGTGTAATGACCATGACTGGTGTGTCTGGATCAAATGAAAAATACTCTTTGAAGTTATTTTGATACATAAAATGGGAAAGACAAATTGATCAATGCAGTTTCAGTCACATTTCGCACACTTTCTCCCTCATTGGAAATGTGGAATGAGGAAGATCTTCCTCATTGGAGGTTTCAGAGGTTAATACTTATGTCATAATGGTAGAATTGACTGGCTCTGAAATTTGGTGTCGTTCCGCTAGATCTGTTATCTTCCAAAGATGGGTATCAGTCTGGTAGTCGATCTTAATTCTCTTTTTTACCCATAAACCAATAAAATTGCTTCAGATGCTGAGCAACTAATGTTTTATCCAACGTCAGTCCATATGCTCAGGAGAGAGAGTTTTCTTTCCTGAAGATGGCAGTAGCTATGTTCTATTTTCTCTATAGAACACTCTTCATGATTTTAATAATTCTTGATTTTGAAGGTGTGCTTGGCTTTCCACTGAAGTTAATGAAGCCAAATCAGACAAGAGAAGGCAGAATATAAGATATTATCAAGGATTTTTATTACCCAAGGTGGGCTGCAAAGATTTTCAATGATAGTCATAATAGTCATAACATCTAGTAATGTATTAATATAAACATAATTGTGATTAAATGATTTTTATACCTTATCTCTGTCTATAACATGTACTGAAATCACTTATATTTCACACGCACAAAAAAAAATATTTATTTCTTATCAGGTTATTTGCAAAGATTAAAAATCCATTTACAATAAACTTTATTAAATCATATTAAACTTGTTCACCCCTGTATTTTTAAAATGGATTTGCCCAGTCTTTCAACTGGGAAGGTCCAAATGTAACTTCAGGTGTGAATAGGTTAAATCTCATGTTTATGAAAAAACTGATCTAATTTACGAAAAATATATTGTCAAATATAAGTGATCACCAGGACTTGCTGACAAAAAAATGGACACAAAAGAGAAAATGCAAATACAGATAAATAAAATGTGCTTACAAGTGTAAATATCTGAAGCAAAATATTGATGTGGTACATACAACCTATGATCATCCCTGTTATATATATACACATTACAAACCTATACTCGTCCTAATTTTACAGTGTCAAAAACATGTCATTTTATATCATAATATTAAGTTAAATCAACGTTGAAATGTAATTTAACTTGAAATTGTAAAGATCTAATGAGCCTATTCAGTATATGTACATTGAAAACTACGGTAGTTGGTAAGATTTCACTGCTGTTAAAATATCAGTCTACATATTTATAAGGTATGGAACAAATTCAAGTTAGTCTATTATATATGAAAACAAAAGATTTTTGTGAATGTTAAAAAGTCAGAAATAAATATACATATGAATATTTTAGAATGGAGGAAGTCAAAATCTAATGCTTGTATCAATACTACCAGTAAATAGTCAATGTGTACACAGGGGTTTGATAATACATTTAACACATGCACAGGGACTTGTTCCAGGCAGATACATAAAAACAGGGGTTCCTTCCAGCAATTGTTACACAGGGGCTTGTTCCAATAAACAGCTTAAGTGTACACAGGGGCTTGATAAGGTAAAAGCACATACACACAGGCTTATAGGGGCTTGTTCCATCTAACTTCATACATAAATAAAGAGCCTGTTCAATTATTCATTTTACACAGAGGTTTGTTCCAATTGCTATTTTGTACACAGGGATTTTTAAAATTACATAAACCTTTGTTGTTCCAGTTTACAGAACACAGGGACTTGACCAATAAACAGTTTACACTAACACAGGAGCTTGTTCCAGTAAACAATACAGGTACATCTGTACTGTACTTATTCACATGCACTTGTTCCAGTAGAAAAAATACATCAACACTGGGACTCGTTCGTAAAACACTCCTTATAAACAAGATCTTGTTCATGTAAATTAGCAAATATTTTTCAGGTAAATCCTTCGATTCTTATTGAATAAAGTATTGTTTTCTTAAATGTTTAATTACTCACTGTTTTAAGTTGATTTACATGTATGTTCATGCTCGTAAACATTTTTTTGTGAACAGCAAAAATGTTCTATAACCTTACATGACAGGCAACGATTCATTTTATACCAGTATTTCTTTAATTGCATAATGCTAGAAATTAACATCCAAAATCTTGTCATTTGGTTTGCCTAAAGATGATAATTGCAAGTTATCATATCCTATCCAAAATGTCTTATCTGGAATGAAAACTGAATAAATTAAATTCTTTAGGGGAAAACAGCAGCCATCTGCACAATATAAGCATTGTGGAATAGTTGATATACTGAATACACACCTACATGTATACATAACTCGTAAAACCAACAGCAGTTTTGGCGACTATGTTCCGGAACGCAGAACAACTGACCTAAGCCTGCAGTGTTAGCGACACATATCTAACAGAGATTTCCCTGATTTAAAAGCTAACATATGGCAGGTTTACATACTGTTATTCAAGTATAAAGCTTGGCAGTTAGAGATAACATTTTTGGCCGATTCTGGATAAAATCATCTAAAGTGGACTATTATCTGAAAAAACTGAGTGAAACAACTTTAGTTGAAAAACTCATAATGCAGAGAAGTACAAATAGTTTTCATTTTAAGTTAAAGGGCCTTCGTAACAAAAAAAAATTGTACGAAATCTTTTAAATTTTTGAAATATAAAGAAATTTTACAGAATAATCATCACAAAGTCATTAAGACAAAACCTTTTTTTTCAAAGTATATGACAAAAGCCTATTAAAATATTACCCATATATATGACAATCACTTGTGAATCTCACACATCTGTACAGAAGCTATATGATTTAACACATGATTCTGCCTCCATCTGACCGTTACTGTACAGGTATATAGGATGATGTGGTAGCCTTTCAAGAAGATTAGATTTATACATATACGTACAGTGACACTGTTATGCCCAGCACACAGTTTAGATGAAGCTTGTTGAATGTCTGTACATCATCATTCAATAAAATGTTTCACTACAAAGCATAATTACTGAGTTGTTATAGCAACACACAGCCACCACGCTTCTTTTTCTTCGTTTGCAGAGCTGCTCTGGTGGCTGTTTCAAATACTCCCCGCACCCCCTCTTTGGTTTTAGCCGAGCATTCCAGGTATCCAAATGCATTGATTTTTTCAGAGGTGGCTCTTCCTTCCTCTGGACGAACAGGCTCTTGTTTCATCTTCATTAGCTCTCGTTTGGTCTGGTCATCATTTCTAAGATCTTTTTTATTTCCTACAAGAATTATTGGAACACTTGGACAAAAGTGTTTTACTTCAGGTGTCCATTTTTCTGGGATGTTCTCCAAACTGTCAGGGCTGTCTATGGAAAAGCACATGAGAATGACGTCAGTGTCAGGGTAGGACAGGGGACGTAATCTGTCGTAGTCTTCCTGGCCAGCAGTATCCCAAAGGGCTAGTTCAACCTGAAGATAGTCCATAAAAACAAATTTGACGCATTGAACAAGTCAAAATGATATCTTCTTACCTAAAACCTATCTCAAACATGCATGAAACCCTCTCATCTAATTGTTGTGTTAATCAAGACTCATATCATAATCTTTTCAGTTAAAAACCCAGTTTTTCTGTATTGTGCAGAAAAACTAATGATGATTTTATCAAGGCCCTTTGTGCCTATTACCTTGTACTTACAATGACTTACCTTGATGTATTGTGGTAATTTACATCTCACAATTGATCATTCAATAATATTTTTAAATTCTAAAAGCACATATGCAATGGCTTTCTTCCTTCTCTCATAAGACATTAACATATAAAAGTGCAAATTTCTTCAATTCAACCACAGACGAGAAAATCAGAAAAAACGGTTGTATATATATACATTTGTATGCTCCCTTAAAAGTTCACCCAGACTGATAAAAGTGTGACCTTGACCTTTGACCCAGACTCCAAATGGTATGCATCACTCATCATTCAGCTACCTAAATCAAGACAATGGTTATAGCTTGGAATATACATGTAGGTTTCACCTTTGAACTCCATATAACCCCTAAGTTAGGCGTACAGACTCAAATGTGCTTAGCGACTCCATTAAATTTCATTGAGTGATTTTTGCAATAAATTCATTTTTGACCACAAAATACCTACCAGGTATTTAATTTTGCCCACAGAAGACACTGCCTTGTCATATTTCATGTTCTTTAAATTTCATAAATTTACCATTGGTAAGTAAATGTTATGTCCCCGACATCAAATTTGACCTTTGACCTAAGTGTAACCATAACCTTTGGTGTAATGACCCAATTGTGGTTTGTGACCAAAAACTGTATTATCATTCAGCTTTATTGCTTAAATTCCATGTACATTCTGTACACTAGTTAAAAAATGTAATTGTTTTCATCTTTTACCTCAATGTGACTTTGTCCTTGGGTACACTTCAAGTACATCTTTCAACACAATAACTTGACCCCTATTGAATTTGACATTGTGTAATCCAAATTCTTGCAACACATTCCCCTATGATGCTAAAACAAGACAGGAAAACTGCAATTTGAATTTGGAACCATCCAGTTCAAGAAGGGAGCTTGATCAATAGAGCTACAAATGTACATGTATCGATCTGGTCAACGAGAATCAACTCAGTACTGTAACATTCCTCCTTCCATAGACACAACTATTTACAACCCAGCTGCAGCTGGTAACTCCCTGACAAGCATACACCAAATGGTTGAAAGGAGGGTTCGTTATACAGACACCACTGTAACAGGAGCAACAAGAGGCCTAATGGACATGCATCAATCACCTGGTACCAATCCTTCATGTATATGTAGCCTTAGAGAAGTATAAATTCTTAACCAATTCAAGAACATGTTCAGATTTAAATGTATTTGACCCTTGTGACCTTGAAAGTACATGTATGTCAAGTTTATCTTTACTCAAAATCTTCAATTGGCTTCCTTTAAGACTACCAACTAAATAATATGCCTCTATAGGTCTTATGTGAATTTCATAAGAAACTGTTTACTACACATTTGATAGAATTATCTTGAAGTAATATTTTTTCAGACAACTTACTTCAGCTCCTTCTTTGGAAACTACCAATCAAATATCATGTTTCTAGGTCTTAATGAAATTTCAGAAAAATTTATTAAAAGTTTTGACATATTTGACACTTGAGACTTTGAAATTTGGTTATTTTTTTTTTTGAAAATGTTCGGCTCCTCCAAGAAATCTACCGGCAAATCATCAGGTAGCTTGATCTTTCATTATTTCTATTTATAGCCATAACAAACTTTGATGCTTGATTCTCAATTTGAGGACACAACATTTACTTGGATGAGAAAGAGAATTTACATGGTAGATGTTGTCGAAGTGGAATATGCTTTATCTTTCAGAACTGCTCTATTATATTGTTTTTATCAAGGATCTGTGTAGTCTAAAAACAAGCCCATTAGTAGAATTAATATCCCCCTTTTGTAAGAGGGTAATCATATTGTAGGTAAAAAAATGTTTATCTAGTGGCTATAACTCCGCCCAAATAACATCTGCCAATAGTGGCGATCAAACTTCGCCAAGCCCTTTTAGTATTTAACCTTGTTACCAAGTTTCAATAAAATCGAATATTTGTTGCCGTTATTGCATACAAATGAAGTGTGACAGACAAACCCAAATTAATATCCCCCATTTCGGTGAAAGCCGGGGATAAAAATATTTGAAATCAATTTATAGTATTGTTGACGCTACAGTATTCTCCATTTTCTTCATTTAAAATCAGATGGCCGCTAGCTGTCAACCATTAAGTTTCTTGGTCTGTCCTAAAATCAACAGGACCAAAATATAGAATTAAGGAAAGATACATTTTGTACTTTTAATGATAATGACTAATGATAATAAGTTGTAACATTACTGCTTAAAGATCCCAACTAGTGACAGAGGGGAACCCTAATATGAAAATAAAGAATGACCCATCTGGTAATTGCCAAGAAATAGAGATGACAATTAATATATTACTGTCAAAACAAAGATGGTCACATGTCAGTCAAATTGTCTGAAAATGGAACATTGTACAACTATGGACCAAGGGAAACCTACATGAAATTTGGAAATGATCTTGCCAGTAGTTCTTAAAAATAGTGTCAAAAAAATTGTTGAAAGATACACACAGGACCAAAGATGGATTATATTTAACCCACCATCTCATGATAGTGGGCCAAAAACAAACTCTGGAAAACACTTTATTTTTGATAGTTCTGCTAAATTTCATTATACATGTACTTTTTGTTACATAAGTTTGTAGGTGACCAGATATGGAAAAGTATCAAGTGTAAAACAAAAACTTGTGTCAATTGCGGCGAAGCCGAACTGGATAAATGTTTTCTTTAAAACCAATATTTTTCCGCATCAGGTCTCTAACAAACTGTGTAACAAATTTATCCTGCTGAAGGCTTATACCCTTGTAATTAATAAGAAAAAGAAAACATAAGCTGGACTAATATTTTGAACTGTCTATGTTGTGGGCATCAACAATAGAAATGGCCCAACATTTCTACCAACCTCACCTCATTAGGTATTTCAATCCTGGGCCTTTTTACTTAAATAAGTTTTCAATATTTTAGCAGCTTTCTCATTGAATCTCCAAATGTTTTCATAATTTACTTTCTGGCGTTTCTGGGCATGTTCATCTTCCATGGCGAGGCCTAAGCGTTTAACAGCAGCCATGATTGTTATTGTCTGAATAGATAGTTTTCAAGATCGATAACTCTTTACAGACGTGATACGGAAATTAGTGATGCGAAATGGATTTATACTGGATTGTCCAGGACATCATGCGACATTGTTTCAACCAATGGGATTTTAAGATTTTTGCCATCAGTGGGATAAATATATTGCACGACAGGTTAGGTGTTACACTTTTAACAAATTAGAAATATATGTGATGCTTGTTAACGTTGTAACTTACTTAAGTATTTGGTTCATGACAAGCATACATTTACCGGTATCCAGTTGTGATCATGTATCCATTTTTGTAGATCAGGCCCATGTACACTCCTCATGCAAATATAAAAGTAGCCCGGTCCAATTGTAGAATACATACCTTTTTCATACAATACAACAAGTCCTTATTTCAGTAAGATCTTTTTTTTATTATGTTCAGAATGTAAAATTGATCAATTCTATCATTTTCTCTTGGATTATACAGCTTTTGAGAAGTATTAAATGAAAATGTCTACACATTCTTGCATGTTGCCAGCTCACATCTACACAAGAGTGAACCAAAATGATTTATAATATCTAATGAACAGTACTGATCAATGACTTACAACTATAGAATGTAAAAGCAACACCACTTCAAGGTTATTGTTCAGACTTTGTTGTTTTCATCATAAAACTAGTTGGCTTTCCCCTACATTGTTTTTATCCACGATTTTTACTCCTTCATCTGTAAATGTTTGACCGACATTTCATGTATCTACCTGTATGAAGTTTGTATACATTGGGAGCACATTTGCATCACCTAATCATTAAGAACAAGGCGAAAGCGCCTGTTCTTTTGAAATTATTTCTACACATTGCATATCAATGTTATAAAAAATATTGTCCAATAATAAACAATGTATGATCAATACTCAATCCATTTTGTGAGTATCGAATTCACAAACCGGATTGATTAACCATATTGTTTTAACCGAGGCTCTACAATTGATGCGTATAATATCCATGGCCCCTATAGTAAGTCAGAGAAAACTACTCTGTACCGCTGACGGGACACTCGGAATGTTTGTTTATTTATAGGTTATATCTAGGGAAGCCAGAAACCGAGTTAGTTCTGCATCTTGGTAAGAAAGCAAGTATTACATGCATGTACACATTATTGTGTAGCTCAATACAGCAAGATGAGAAACGGTGTACTGGTCACGACTTGCAAGCCATACTACACAAAGTGTCTACTGATTTGACATTTTATCATAATCTCAAGAGTAAAATGATGCAGATTATCACATTTCTCTATTGCTTGAAGCGCAAAAAAATATGTGCTTTACCAGTATCTTTAGATTTATGGATTTTCTAAGAAGCCTTTTCTCTTTTTTAACCTCTACCAGATTTGCCTTTATCACCTGAATATGTTTAATTTATTCACTTTGTAGGTTATGCATTGGTAGAATATTTTCATTTTTTCCCTTTATCATAAGTTCTAAGTGTACCTGCCCATTATTTCTATAGAAAACACCTATCATGTTCATTTAGCCAGATTATCAAATGTATGGCAATTTTGTTCACTTCCATTTTTAACCAATGCACAACCAGTGTAGTATAGTATATCTGCAGTCTGACAAAAGTACAATAAAACACACATAGGTACAATGAATGAAAGCCAATGATCACTTATAATATGAATATCGGGAGTACAAGAATAATCTTACTGATATATAGCATAAGATATACTAGATCATTAATAATAAGTTTATAATAATAAAAGTTTACAAATGTACATGACATATACTACAAACACAGCAATGGGCGGTTGACCACCGGCCAGAAAACCTCGTCATAATCACCGATACATGTATCTCATTCACCCAAATCTAGACCATGCAACTTCAGCATTTACATTTGGCAACGGTAGGTTTCATTAATTATTCAAAAGTCAGACTAATACGGAAATTGGGGTTTTAGATCCTATCACAATTTCACCTGCGACTTGAGGTTTGACGCTCCAATGGTCAGACAACCAATCAAAAGTTTGCTCATCTGTGCATACATATAGTGCGACAAAAAGTTCCATCCCTCCGGTTGTTTTTTTTGCTCCAGTCAAATACTCGTATGGAAAACAGACTACCTGCCTTGATACTGGACAAAAACAAATATTAACATATTCCTGTCTATGAATAGTCAAGTCTTGAATTTGTTCATGATTATGTATGAAAACTTTTTAAGACAAGATTTCCAACTTGCACAGGTTTGTTAGGTTTGTTTTAAAAAGAACACTAATTTGGTCTGTTTTTCTGAGTCTTTTACACGAAAAGCTGCAGAACATCCTTTATGTGAACACTCAGCTAGGGAATGTACTGCCATGACATTGCTATTCATACAAGACTCGCCACAGATATCGACGGGTGCCACATAGAAAGGTCCATTCGGTATAATCTATAGCAGTCGACAGATTTTTCTACTTTTCTTCTTCTTTTGAAGAGCTGCTCTGGTGGCCGTTTCAAATACTTCTCGTACTCCTTCCTTGGTTTTAGCCGAGCATTCTAGGTATCCAAAAGCATTGATTTTTTCTGCAATGCTTCTTGCATCATCTACTTTGACTGGTTCTTGCTTCATCTTCATTAGCTCTCGTTTGGTCTGCTCGTCATTTCTAAGATCTTTTTTATTTCCTACAAGAATTATTGGAACACATGGACAAAAGTGTTTTACTTCAGGTGTCCATTTTTCTGGGATGTTCTCCAAACTGTCAGGGCTGTCTATGGAAAAGCACATGAGAATGACGTCGGTGTCAGGGTAGGACAGGGGACGTAATCTGTCGTAGTCTTCCTGGCCAGCAGTATCCCAAAGGGCTAGTTCAACCTACAATTAGGAAAGAAACCCAGTGAAATTTGGATGGCGAAGATATTACATGCAATAATGACATTTCTATATATTATCAAGCTGTATCAACAATCTCATTTGCTTATTTTATCTTATAAATATAGGGACATGCCTCGATTATAAAATTTTCACTTATATAATTTGATTTTTAAAATAAACTGAATCCATTTTGAAATGTTATTAGCAACACAAGCATTTTTTTCCAAATAGGATGTCCCATTAGATAAGATTGTTAGATAATAACCATGCTTCATGCAGTATGTGAATTTCTATGCAACAAAATAGAGATTGCGCTGGTTACAGATAGTTATGCTAACATCATTCAAGTTTGACAATTGAATTCTTCAGTCACTGTTGTTAAGCTACAATGTATTTTACAACTGGGTGATCAGTAGTTCTTCTAATCTATAGACATTCTGAAGCCTAGCCATAACAAAATAGCTGGATTAATGAAACAGACATGTATCTCGGTGTTAACACAATCCTTTTTGATAGCTATGAAAAAATATCCCCCTTGTTCACGGTTTACTGTGTACGTTGTCATATTGGTGTGGTCATTGTGTGTGACATTTTCATGTTGCTTGTTTTGGTGACCCTCAATCAATACAGTACGAGTACTAAATGGCTACATGTATTTCAGTCATGTGGACTTCTCAGGCTCTGCGATATAAATGTGGAAGTGTCGGTTTAAATATTTACCTTGTGATTATGATAGTACTAAAACAATAAAAACACGTAAATTTCTTAAATTTTTAAGTTGGAATCCACTGACATACATCTGATAAGGTGTTTCTGATCAGAAGAGACAACTCTGTTATTACTTATGAATTCTACTTCAGGAATGTTACTAGACTGTTTGAATCTGGATAATAAATTAATGGTACAGCATTGAGCCAAAAGTGAGTCAAGTTTTGTATTTTTGCTATACATGTATTATTTGTATTAACAACCTTTTTCAATGAATTTTCCCGACTTTGTTGATTGCTGGATTTTGACAATACTTAGCCATTTTGTACAGAATACATCCTTTCTTCTCATTATAAATAATAAATTTTTTTGACTGTACTAATTTTATCTATACTACATTTTTCCATATGACATTCATTTTGCTGAATAGCGCATCTTAATTGGCATCCAAAAAATAGGATTTTATAAATAAATTATGATTTCCTTGGTCAACATTGAAGATATTACGAGATGAAACAGCTGGACTACTCTATAAATGTACAAAATTTCATCAAAAAAATGACAGATTAATAACGTCTGGAAAATTAGTTGAAAAACGTTGGAAATACAAAGAATACTAGTAGTTAGCAAAACACATGTAGGTTGGCTCGCTTTTGACATTATGCTGTTTATAGATCTGTAATTCATACAGTTTCTTTATGTCTCAACCTTCAAAATTTCTTACATTTTCCATTTGAAATCGTAATTTCATCCAAAAACATAATTTTACGGATGACATACATTTTATTTTGATTCAATGCCATCAATATTCTATTTGTATGCTACTGAAAGTAGTGAAGTTAACATTCTGGTACAGTTCAGGTTTCACAAACTTTCATAACACGTGTTAAATATGTGATGCAGACAAACCACATTCTTTTAAACATTTAGATAACATCAAAATGATTCTTTATCATGAAACAACATTATTAGTAAAAACAAATGAAAAACATTGCATATAATTTGTTTGAACTCCACATGAAGGACTTGCAACCTGGAGGTGTAATATTTTCAACACTAGTCCGTTTCCCTTAAAAAGAGATCTTGACCAATGAGAACAACATTATTTTTGTACACATGCAGTACTAGTGGCCATTACGGCACTACTATATAGGTCAGTAGAGTCTGAAGTTAGATGTGTTGGGTATGGGAAGAGTCCTGAAACTGTTCATGCACACACAAACTCCACAATGGTTCACACAAGGCCAGTTTGGTGGAGTGCTCGGAACATCTAACCAATTCAGGCAAACAGCATTAGTCAACGGTTTTTACTACTGATGAACACAATCAGGCAGCATCCTCGATACGAATGGAACTTACCGGTACTCTAGATGGTTCGGAGTTGTCTAACGTCCGTGGAAACAGTCTTGTGCTAAAATGGTTTGTTCAATTCACAAACACCAGTATGTTTGAATAGAACTTCTTAGATATGCTGCAAACTTGTACAAATCTATCAAGTCTTAATTACCATTTGACTGAAAGCTAATGCAAAATGTACAAGTCCTGCTGAAGTGTCAGACCACAAAGTTAACTGACATGCAAACAAATACTTCTCAAGTGACTAATGCTTTCATGGGGTTTAGCGTTTTTCTTTTTGGTCCTTCAATAATAATACAAAATGCATGTTTGAACAAAGAACCTGGAAATCAAGCCGAGGTACTTGCAATCCAAAACAAATAAATGGCACAAAAGAGAAGTTCAAAGTTAGCAAAACTAAATAATTTGTTTAGAAACTCTTGTGTACAGGAAAAAAATCTTGAATTTCAATATATTTGTTATAATAAACACTGCATTTTGCTTGTCCGGACTAGTGCTTGAAATTGTTAATGTCACAGACTGCTAAAGGATCTTTATCTGTTTGACTTGGATCAATTTGACTTTCTCATTTTCATAGTTTACCTTAAACAAATTACTCTTCACAGCTAATTTGTGTCAAGAGGTGGAATCAGTTTAGAACGGCTATTCTATATTTAATCATGTGAGGGTTGAAGGCATCCATCTTAATACATTATGGAGTGGTAGGGTTAAAACCAGAAATGTCTATAGGCTATAATAAATAACCACAATTTCTTACAAACATACCATACCATATGGTTATTTCTGGAACAATCCTAACTTATTAACCAATATTTTATCAAAATAGTACTCTCCTTTTGTAATTCAAAAATTAAACTTGAAGCTTTCGAATTGTTCAAGTCAATTTGAAACAAATAAATCAATAATGAATATTAGAACAAACAGGATTTGTGCCGAAATACAAATTTATTACTACAAAAATCGCTATAATCAACATGTTTACATCATTTTTTACATTAATACCACAATGTCAAGAGTTACACTACAAGTTTTGAGACAAACCAATAAAATCAGATCTCAAATATTACAAATATATCTGAATATCCTTTGATCTTACTAACCAAGAGCAAACATCACTTAATCTCATTAGACTTATTATCACAATAACAAAACTCAAGTTTATTTACTTCATTCAAGATTAAAATAAATATAAAACAACATTGTATTTACAAGACAACACTGGAATGTGTAGAATTAAGAATGTAAACATTGGATTAATTAAAGAGAAAAACGTGTTAAAGTAAAGAAAGAAGTCACTTTTGTTAAAAGCTTCAATGCCCAACAGTGAATTGAACCGTTTTTCTAAACTCTTCATCTAACACATCTCCATTGGGATTTATAAATCATCTTCATGTTCCACAAATACAAAATGCATAAAAACCCAGAATATTTCAGGCTGGCTTTATAATTCCAAGACAACATGTACCAAAAATAAAAGCAAAGCTTCAATCTGCATTTTTACAATACAATACAAAATGACGAAGCAAAATATCTGAAAAGCCTATCACACTGCTTTCAGCATAAATGAAAAACTTCGTCTTGCACCACGCAATTTGTTCATATCCGAGAAACTTTCAATCTAATCGTACCCAATTTATAAACATGGGTGTTTTTTTTTTAACTTAAAATGCAAACTTCATTATTCAAAGAATGTCAAAGTGTACCGTTTCAACAATGTTTAGCTTTTCTTCCAATTTTTAAAGGTTAAGTGCTGGAAAGTTCTAGAATTCTCATCTGCACACTTCTGCATCATATATCGTTCAGAGAATCTTGCAAAACCGCCTCCTTCTCCTTTTCTTGGTTGACAGGGCAGCAGCTGTAGCCGTCTCGAACACTTCTCGCACCCCTTCCTTTGTCTTGGCTGAACACTCCATGTAGGCCTTGGCGTGAATGTTTTCTGCCATTGACTGCCCCTCAGATACCCTGACTGGTTCTTGTTTCATTTTACGGAGCTCCCTTTTCGTATTTTCATCATTTCTAGTGTCTTTTTTGTTCCCCACAAGAATAATTGGAACATTTGGACAGAAGTGTTTCACTTCTGGAGTCCACTTTTCTGGAATATTATCTAAACTGTCTGGGCTGTCAATGGAAAAACACATGAGGATGACGTCTGTGTCAGGATAAGACAGTGGCCGCAGGCGGTCGTAATCTTCCTGACCCGCGGTATCCCATAATGCCAACTCTACCTGCAATGATACAAAGCAACAGGGTTTTGTGAGATCTGAAGCAAAAGCTTAAAGCGTAGTATATGAAACATAAGCAGCAAAATTAAAAACATGCCTCAAATATAGTGACAACAATCATGCAATAATTCACCTGAAAGTATATTTAAAATTATCCTGTGGTTCACACACATAGCATTTTTTCATATTTAAATGGATTGCTTTATGAAACTAATCAAAGATATTTTTCCATTCAATATCAGAATCGCATCACGTTACCTTAAAATTGGAACCATGAAACTGTTTTTTCCAATTTATATTAATAAATTTTTAAAAGACCTAGTGTGAACCAGAAGAAGACGGATACTGCAACATAAGTGAGAGTGCTGAAATACTGTAGCCAGACCAGAAAATATTTCATGAAATGAAACTTTTATTAAATGAGAAAAAAAAATAGTGTAGGTTGAAAAAAAAATGGAGAAAAAAATGAAAAGAAATGTCCAGGTTTTTTCCATGTTCAACTTGATCAAGTAATAGTACAAGAATAATTAACTTAAACTAAGATCCTCAACAGCTGGTACAAAGTCTTACTGCATGCAGACATTGAAAATGACTCACCGTTTCCAATTATAATTTATCCTTCAGATGTCGGCCTGCTTCATGTTGAAGGAAACAAGTCGAGCGAAAAATTCGCGAAAAGAATGATTTGGAGAACACATTATCTCAGTTCAAAAAAAATCAACCACTTCTACACAATGTACATTGAAGATGAGGTGAGAACAAAATGTGCAAATATTTCCATAAATAAAATTTGAAGCCATGTGAAAGAATACAGTTGTTTTACACTGCACACAGTCTAGACACTGAAGCACCAATATATAGTACATAACAATAAATCGGAGCAAAATGAAAGCAAACACTTTTCTACCTTTAGTATCATAAGAGAGAGTTCCAATCTATCATACTATTAAAATCTGCATGCAATTGCAAATCCTACGCAACTTCATAAAGGGTAATTACTGGAATGTTCACTGACAGTAGAAATAATGAGAATTTTATCAGAATAAAGATTCAAGAAAGCTTGGTCACGATTTTCCTAGAATATCAAACTGAAGCAATCCCATCTGTAACCAGCACAATGTTCCCCTTTGTTGGTTTTTTTTTATAATAGACCTACACTGCAGCTTGTTTTGAAATATACAAACCTGTTTTCCATCTACTTCTATATCTGCTACATAATTTTCAAATACTGTTGGCACATAGACTTCAGGGAACTGGTCCTTGCTGAACACAATCAGGAGACAAGTTTTACCACAGGCACCATCTCCTACAATAACCAGCTTCTTTCTTATAGCAGCCATTTCTGTAACATCAAAATCTGAAAAATACAAGAAATTGTTTGTAAGAGTTTGTTGTATAAGTATACTGGAAACATATTTAATTTTAAGGGGATATTTAGTTCAAATGTTTGTTGGTCTACAGGGTTCTCGTTAAAAGCTGGTTGACGGCAAAAGTAGCCTGCTATTCATCAACTTTGAACCGGCTATTTATCAGAATTTTATACGAATAAACATTATGTTATGTGAACATTTAACTGGTACTTTATTATTGAGGTCAACCAACTATTGCAAAAGTTAGTGAGAACCAGTGTTCTCACTTGATTTAAAGATGAACAATGTGAAAACTGACACAGATTGCTGGGTTGTTGTTGTTTCCATCCTTTGAAATAAACCCGACATTATGTACGATGACTAAACAATCTTTAGCGGTGCACGATCTTGTCTTTAAATTTGATACTGATCACTTGTTGTCATATAAATCAAGTTCTGGTTAACAGGTTGTCCAAATTGTAACTATATACTCAGAGAGTTCCAATGAGTTATTTTTCTTCCTCTTTTCCACAGATGGTCCTAGTCAAAAGGGTTCTGACTACCTGATCATTAAAATATCGGTAATGCAGGCAGATTCCTTTATAGTATTCTAAGGATGCCCATGTCTGATGATTAAAGAAAGTATGACAAAATTTATACTTTGGGGGGAAATCAAGAGACTTTTTATCCATATAGTGTTCAAAGGAAAACAGTACATTAAAGATGAACTATAATGCTCCGATTTGACAGTTAACGTTCCTGTTTAAGTAGTTACAAGGAGGATATAAACAAAACAATATTACAATATATGTCAAGCACTGGGTGTATCACTTTTTGATGTTACGGTGTACAGAGGCTTCCTCTTTCAGCATGCCGAACCTAAATACTGCAAAATCCGATACATTTGTATTCACAGGATCAACCTGTATTGTGCCCAACAAAATATATAACAACATAAGTTTGATTACAAAATCGTAAACCATCGAATTATATCAAAAAAGAGGGTTTTCCAGACATTCTAGTAGACAGCAGATGCAACGATGATGTCATCAAGATGGCGAATATGGAATTCAAACATCAAGCCCACACTAAAACAAGCGCAATATACGTATTTTGAAGCACTTACACGTTAGATATCAACCCAATAAGATAGCTAAAACATTGAAGAGCACGATCTGGCAACGCATTATGTATTTTGTAACCGAATTCGCCGTCAAATCGTGATGACAATGAGCATGCTGAGGTCATTGCCAAATAGGGAAGTGAATAATTATTTCCACATTTCTAAAAATCTTCACAGTTTCAAAGAAATTTATCGATCGTCCTTCTTTTAGTAAACATTACGGACGTTTTGTAGACAATTTCTTACCTTATACCGTGTGTAATATACCGGTTTCAACTAAGTAAAATCGTTCATCTACTGATTCATTCAAGCACCGACCACACCTCAATTGTCCTTAGAGGGGTAAATCAATTGCTCAGGAATTGTGGGAGTCGGATGTTTGTCTGAAGCATCATGGGAAATATTTGACGGTGTTATTTTAGTGTTTGGTGTAAACCATTAGACCGATTCAAACGTTCAAGCGACGTAAGAAACAGCAGACGAATTCTACTATTTCCGGGTTGATGTCGTTAAGGCAGTATTTGTCTGAAATTTGCTGCAAATAGGCCCTACAGTTATAAAGAAACGTGCATTGCCATTTTAATGGTTATGTATAGATTTTACCATCGATATTTCTTATTAAGAACCTTGAGCAAATCTTACTTAAAAAAATCCCAGTTTTTCGGCGAATAAATTTCATTGAATGTCTTGAAATATATAGAAAAACAAAACTTACCGTTGTTTCTTGTGCAACACAGCAATGACATTACTTTCAAGAAAAAGATTAATTTTGTAGGCCATGACGCTTGTTTATATATCTAGGGTCTAAGTGTCTAAAAATAACCGGAGTCTTAGTGAGCTAAAATCTGATTGGTCCTATTCTTTCACCAGCTAGAATCTAAAAATAGACCGCTACCTTTTACAGTTGATACTGGGCCTACTCTATACAGTACACGTAACATTTAAATATATCGCCCATTCGTATGTATAAAATAAGGTAGCCTTAAATTAGACAACCAAAAGTATCCAAGTCGCGGAAATGTAACCGTACAAGTTGTGTGGAAATGACAATGCTGTTTCTGTCATAAGCTTTAACAGGCTTTCAAACACAGGGACCTGATAATTTGTTACAGCTAGTTTTGGACCTAAAATAGGGTGTTTAGAGTAGTTTTACACATTTGGGGGGTTTAGATATATGTTCGATAAAAATGCCCCCTCAATGGCCATAATAGCTTTTATGACCATGGAGGGGGCATTTTTATCGAAAATTGATCTTAACCCCCCAAATGTGTAAAATTACTCTAAACACCCTATTTTAGGTCCAAAACTAGCTAGCTGTAACAAATTATCAGGTCCCTGTGGCTTTCAATGATACGAAAACAGTGATTAAGTTTAATTCGCCAGTACATGTGATATCGTAAACTATGTATACATGTTAACTATAACTATAAATCTTTAAAAAAAACTCTGCTGCCCGATACAGTTTATATTATAATGTCATTTAATGGATTCAGTCGAGTTTTGCTAACTACTCTACCAAATGCATTATGAATCTTCAGAGGTATTTCAAATCACAGGAATAATCATAGCTCCGTGCTAAAAGACAAATTCCTGTTTTGTGGAAGTAAAAGTATAATATCATATATTACCACGGAATTTAAGTCCGTGATATTACTTCGATTAGAATGTATAGCTCATCATATATTACTTATCTTAAACGTACAAATTAGTTATGACACGTAATTACTTTTGAATTTCGAATGAAGTATCAGTAAAAGCGAGTTTCATTATTCTAATTGAAAGCATTATATATATAACGTCTTGAAATTGGCGCGAAGTTCTGCTGTTGCACATATATATCCTCTATGACGTCATAAAGTTCAATATATAGGTTAATATTGACAACATATGGGCCGGACCCTATCCAAAATTGTCCCAAAGCGCGGCACGTTCGACCAAAAAATCTTACGGCAGAGAAATCTTCAAATAGAGACGTGTTTATTCTTTTATTATTCTATGGAGGGCATACATGGGCAACTTCATCTTCGCTAGCCAAGGCTTACGATCCACACACTCAGATTACACACTGTATGTGTTTCTTTGCGGTTTTGACGTCAATTCGAAATAACACCATGAATAATGTACAATGTAGTTTAAATGTGATAATACTGAAACAGTAACGACAAAATACGCAAGGATCTAGCTGAAAATAAATGTTTAAGCGGGGTTTGAAGTTGACAGACCCAATATTTGCCAGTGCTATAGATGGCATGTTTTTTGAGATATATGGAAGATATGCCACTAAATCGGTATTATTTTTGGTTGTGCTGACGGCGGAATTCGCTATGAATCAACATATCAAACCTGCTTCATGAATGATCCTTTGAAATGTAATAATATCCCGAAATCATACCCCTGGTCTCCATCTAACATCTTCCACCGCTTCGCTTAGTACCAATATCCGGTGTCGCTCCCATACAGTGTTACATAGATGATCGTAACCCCTGGATATCGAGGATGGGGCAACTTGGAAAATGGACCGAACTTTTCCCTGTCTCTCCTACTTATATTTTTTCCCGCTTATATGTCTTTTGAATTTTCTTACGTTCTAATCAACCTGGAACCATACAAATTCATTTGCTTTATCGAGCACTATCAAC
The DNA here is from genome assembly GCA_947623455.1 of Mimachlamys varia. Classification (NCBI taxonomy): domain Eukaryota; kingdom Metazoa; phylum Mollusca; class Bivalvia; order Pectinida; family Pectinidae; genus Mimachlamys; species Mimachlamys varia. Next base: position 21,870,025 of record OX392534.1, read on the forward strand.
ACAATAACATCCTGCAATGAAGTTTAATAGTCCTTTTTCACGTGTGATACATTTTCCCCCATTTTTATCCCGTATACATATATTTATATTCTTAACCCTTAGATTCCGTATATTTTCAATCAGTATTTGAGCAGTTGAAAGCAGACTTCTTGTTGTTTATCACACAACGCCAATAAACAAAAGTACATGAAAGCGAAAAACAAAGTTTTTGTTCGATCCGCCAGCAACACAAATATTAAGCGGATCGGATAGTCAGAACCCTCCAGTTTAGAAAGATGACCACAATCATGATAGTGAAAATGGTGAATATTATTTGGTAAAAACACAGGGGCTAGGCATGGACCTATGTCACTATCAAATGATTGTCAGATAATTATTTAACCTCTCTCGAATGTGACCCCTCCCATTACTATGTATATCTATCACCTGTGGGTTAAGAGGATATCGTCATACTTTAGCTTTCTTCTATTACAGTAAGGAATAATGAAGCACAACCCCAGCAAGATTGACCCATGGCATCTGGGTTTTCTAACAGATATATTTGTCAGATATTTGATATTACGGTAATCCTTCATTCACCCGACTGAAATATATTGTTACAGTCTGTGACATTAACATTTTCAAGCACTAGTACTAGTCCGGACAAGCATATTGCAGTGTTTATTATAACAAATAGGTTGAAATTCAAATAAATTTCAAGGAACTTCCACTAGTCCAAACCAAAATTTACGAGTCGGATGGGCATAGGACTAGTGGCTAAAGACGCAGACTGTTGTTAGCGACAAACACATGGAAAATTGTTCTAGTATTTTCGTCAATGACAGCAAACACGGTTCATACATATTTCTATTTCAGTAACAGTTTTTGTCATTGCTAAAATCAGGGACGTATAACACTTTATACGTCTCTGCTAAAATGTCTTGTTGGTGACAAAATATCAATGTTAGTAAGAGTTTGACGGTAGGAGGGGGGGGGGGGAATGGGTACAGGGACCTGAGAATTTGTTACAGCTACTGTTAAATTAAGGTGTTTAGAGTAATTTTACATTGGGGGGGGGGGGGGGGTTAGATCATTTTGATAAAAAAATGTCCACCTCAAAATTCCGCTTTACACATTAGTTTATATCAAACCTAGCTGTAACAAATGCTCAGGTCCCTGTTGACATGGGGGGTCGTCGTAAACACAAGTAGAGTTTGTCAGAACTTTTTTGTTTTTTTTACAACCACAGTCTACATGTTGTAATCTAGAAGCTAAAATTCCTTTTCGGTTGTCAAGATTTCCGATCTACACACACCGAAGCCTAGTATAACACGACAGCAGGTCTTCACGTGATTTTAGCCAAATGTCCTGCTTTTTTTTTCTTCATGTCGAACTTTTCCAAGATAAGCTTTGTTGATTTTTCTGACATCCACTGCTTACCTCGATCTTTGGTTAAACTATCACCGTGTTAAAGCCAACATTAGGGGGGGGGGGGGCATTCATATAGTGAAATCGCCGGCTGTGGAGGTAAAAAAGTAAGTTTTTGAATATATTCAGAAGGATTTTAACACATTTGATATGTGCACGGAATGACGGACTGCATCAAGACACACACTTTTAACAATAATAGTTGTTTTGTACCTAAATATTACTGTATTTTCAAACACTTCGACACAGTCTTGCAAAATGCCTGGCCATGTTGTTTGGTGAATGTGTGCACAAAAATCGCATTTTCTCTTTTTAAATACACAATTTAATGTACATAATTCACGTTTTAAAATTTTATATCACAGCACAGTATTGAAGGTTGTCGGGTTAGCGACACACAGCTGAGACTTTTCCCCTCCTTCAATTTCACAGTGAACCGTGTATTCCAATGTCTGATACGCAAACCAAAGTCATATTGCACACTCTTTAAATCGATGAAAGAACAAAACAAACGTGTATATTGAAAGCAGAGAGCTACGGGAATTTTTGTTGTCCCTTGTACCTTCGAGACAAAGGGAAATAGTTCAAAATGAGAACAAAAAGAATCCGCATCCCCCTTATGTCAACATAAATTGCCTCCCCTAAGCAAACATCGTATTGGTAATTTATTTCTATCTCTAAGTCTTCAATAACAGTATGCAAGCGTGCTTTATTGTCATGTCCACCTCACAAACATTGAATCAATACTGCAACTAGTTAAATATATATTAAATGCGTATTTTAAGGCCCAATTTTGAAAGACTGTGTTGAAGTGTTTGAAAAAACTGTAATATTGATGTACAAAACAACTATTGGTGTTAGAAATGTGTGTCTTGCTGAAGTCCGTGCACATATCAAACGTGTTAAAACTCTTATGAATATATTCAAAAACTTACTGTTTTACCTCCACAGCCGGCAATTTCACTATATAAATCCCCCCACCTTTGTTAACATTATTGACCCTACTAATGTTTGCTTTAACACGGTGACGCTGCCCAACATGGACAGATTACTATTGAGCTATACGATACACGTGACGATTTCGATTTTCCGATCGTGAATGTTCTCTTTATTCATGATGTTATCCCTACTTCTCCAACCTATGACGTTTACATATCGTAGTTAATTCTACATATGTTCGTGATTACAGATAGGTGTTGGCTGCTGACGAACAAACAGAAACTTACAGCACTGCATCGTCGGAAACCCACGGTACACTTCTCTGACGTTTGCATCGTCAGAGAAGTGTACCATCGGTTTCCGACGATGACAGCACTGTGATTCGAGAGATTCAGGTTGATGAAGTCTATATGCATGAGCAAGTTTAATGGTCGCTATCCCGGCCCTATTGAAGTATCCTTGTATGATAAGAAGGTGGACGTAATGAATATGCTCATTACTGATGCCTCAGTTCTCACGTTGATGACCTGACATTTAATTACTAGGACGTGACCAAATGTCGTCGATGAAGCACAGAAGACACTTACTCTTCCGAGACACACGACCATATTCTCTTGTACATTCTGAAGGGCGTCCGTGTAAATCTTTCCTTTGTTCATATTTGGCCCCTAGTTTAATCGATTTTGAGTTCGGATTAAGGTTCTGTTGAAGTTTCGGTATTATCTAGTGTTCTTTTACCGTCATCATTTGTGCCCTTTTCAGTAGTGTCGGAAGGTTTGTTTGCTTCCTAATGATTTTCGGACCGCTGATTTTTATCCTCTTTTGTCTTTCAAAAGCCACTATTGCTTAATGACAAAATAAAAAAAAAAAAGTGACGACTGAAAGATCGTGATTGTCACTGGATCAGAAAATCTCCAAACTCGAGAACCTAACGATAGAACTTATAACATAATTTAGTCATCTAGAACAAGATTCCGACTCTTGCCGTTTACCATACATTGTTCTGAACTTCTTGTTTCACCATTGGGTGGATGAAAGAGTATTGGGCATTCAATTTGCTGTATTGTGCAGTTTAATTCCTCATCTGGTTAGACTATCATATTGGTTCGACTGTATATAAATTTAGCCAAAGACCATCCTCGATATCCAGGGGTTACGCTCACCTATATGCTGTATACAGAAGAGAGCTTAGGTTAACGTAACCCCTGGTTATCGAGGATAGCCAGGCCAATGGCTTAGCTAGACAATTGCCGTCAATACCTTATGAAACATGAGCTCTATATATGCATGCAAGCCAAAAGAGAGGAACCGTTCACAGACGATTTGTCTCTATAAGCTTCTGAACGATGAGATAAAGTAATGGAAACTGACGAATGGTCCATCAACAATCCTCACGTTCCTGTAGCAGTTTCAGATGCATACGTTCCTGTAGCAGTTTCAGATTCATGCGTGGACAACGTAAGTCCATCAAATACCAGATACACAACTCTCCAAATGAACATCTCTGTGATAAATTTGTTACACAAAAATTGCTAGCCTTGTGGGAAGCTTTAAGTACAAGAAATGTCCTGTAAGGCCGTATATTATATAACCGTCTCTCATACTCAAATTCAAGGTTTTGCGCTCAAGTCTTCTGCCTTGTTATAATATCCAGGGGTTAAGTAAAAGTAAATGCCAAATTCGTATTCATGAAAACCCTATTTAATATTTTGGTATGTACTCAGATATTGTTGAGAATGCTCTTATTCATGCTCAGAGGAATACCTACAATGACAGTCTGCAGAAACACAGGGACCTGAGAATTGGTTACAGCTAGTTTTGAACCTAAACTAGGGTGTTTAGCGTAATTTTTATACTTTTTGGGGGCTTAGTTCAATTTTTGATAAAAATGGTTATGAATGCGTTGCCAAGGCCAAATCCATTCAAAACCAAAGTTTAGAGTGGGAATTGAGAACGGATTCATGAACAAGGGTACATCGTGCAGTAATGGGAAATACCTGGATTTTCTGACGAACCATATCTGAATGCCAGAAATGTACTCTCTATTTCGCGGATATTTGCAAAAAGCGTTGGACAAAACTTAGAAGATTTTTGTACGGCTTTCGTTTTCGTCGCGTGTTGACTCGGTTGTGTGAATTTTGTTTGAGATTTGAAATCCTGTTGTTGGTTCATCCATCCCGACTCCTCACAATGGACTATTCAAACAATATTTTCAGGGTTAAATAAGTTGAAACTTTGGTCAACCTTACTCCTTGAATGATCTTGAGTTTCCGAGTTCTTATGTGCCAATGTTGTGGAATACTATTTAACCTTGGATTCCTTTGCTCTTATATTTTGAACATTGTAAAGAGGTTTTGTGAAACTTGAAATCCTGTTAACTCTATTTTTTGTACTTCATAGTTTTTTCATTTAAGATTCCTTGTTCCCTGTGTAACAATATGAAAATGGTTTGTATGACTTGAAATCCGTATCTGCATGCCGTAAATCCTGTTCTCGTGTGTTTTAACATTTCGATATACATTGTGTTTGGACTTGCGCCCCCCCCCCCCCCCCCCCAACGTCATAGTGTGCTAATACTGCCAGAATTACACATTCACAAATTTGACAGTAATCTTTCTATGGAAGTGTCAGTAGTACTGACTTGATATGAAGTCATGTCCACATGTTTGACAGTAATCTTATTATGGAAGTGTCAGTAGAACTGTCTAAATATGAAGTCATGTCCACATGTTTGACAGTAATCTTATTATGGAAGTGTCAGTAGAACTGTCTAAATATGAAGTCATGTCCACATGTTTGACAGTAATCTTATTATGGAAGTATCAGTAGAACTGTCTAAATATGAAGTCATGTCCACATGTTTGACAGTAATCTTATTATGGAAGTGTCAGTAGAACTGTCTAAATATGAAGTCATGTCCACATGTTTGACAGTAATCTTATTATGGAAGTGTCAGTAGAACTGTCTAAATATGAAGTCATGTCCACATGTTTGACAGTAATCTTATTATGGAAGTGTCAGTAGAACTGTCTAAATATGAAGTCATGTCCACATGTTTGACAGTAATCTTATAATGGAAGTGTCAGTAGAACTGTCTAAATATGAAGTCATGTCCACATGTTTGACAGTAATCTTATAATGGAAGTGTCAGTAGAACTGTCTAAATATGAAGTCATGTCCACATGTTTGACAGTAATCTTATTATGGAAGTGTCAGTAGAACTGTCTAAATATGAAGTCATGTCCACATGTTTGACAGTAATCTTTCTATGGAAGTGTCAGTAGTACTGTCTAAATATGAAGTCATGTCCACATGTTTGACAGTAATCTTTCTATGGAAGTGTCAGTAGTACTGTCTAAATATGAAGTCATGTCCACATGTTTGACAGTAATCTTTCCATGGAAGTGTCAGTAGAACTGTCTAAATATGAAGTCATGTCCACATGTTTGACAGTAATCTTTCCATGGAAGTGTCAGTAGAACTGTCTAAATATGAAGTCATGTCCACACGTTTGACAGTAATCTTCCTGTCAGTAGAACTGTCTAAATATGAAGTCATGTCCACACGTTTGACAGTAATCTTTCTATGGAAGTGTCAGTAGAACTGTCTAAATATGAAGTCATGTCCACATATTTGACAGTAATTTTCCTATGGAAGTGTTGAAAGAACTGTCTAAATATATAGTCATGTCCACAACTTTGACAGTAATCTTTCTATGGAAGTAGTACTGACTTGATATGAAGTAATGTCAACAAGTATGGCTGCAAATTGCCTACTGAATTGTCAGCAGTACTGATTGAATATGAAGCCACACAAAACGTGAAATTCAACAAACGATTGTGGTATGATAAAATTATGTTAGCATTTTACTGACTGAATTTGGCATTTGGTTCTTTTTCTTCTCTACCATAGGCAGTTTTGCAAGATATTAAACCAAATTAAGATTTTAACACTCAGACAAGAGGCCAATGGGCCTAAACGGTCATCTGACAATCTATATATATTTTTTTGGTAATTGTTTAAAGATATTACCAATTATTTGACCCGTTACCTAAGAGGGTCAATGAACAAACTTGTTATTGTTACCAGCAGCATAGCCTTATCCTGATCAAAGTAATTTATTTGAACAAACTTGGTAGTCCTTCATCCATGCATGTTACAGGCCAAATACCGATACCCTGGGCTTCTGTGATGGAGAAGAAGTTTATTGAAGATTTTTAAGTATTTTTTACCCCTGTGACATTGAAAACAGCTAAAGATCAATAATATGAACAAACTTGGTAGCTCTTCATCCAAGCAAGATGCAAGCCAAATATCGGTTCACTGGGCCTTTAGGGTATTAAGATGAAGTTCTTTGACATTTGACCCCTGTGACCTAAAACATTGGTCAAGGTCATTCATTTGAACAAACATGGTAGCCCTTCTTTCAAGCATGCTACAGGTCAAATATCAGTACACAAGGCCTTTAGGTTATTGAGAAAAAGATTTTTAACATATTTGACCCCTGTGACCTTGAAATTAAGGCCTTTCATATGAGGAAACTTTGAAGCACTCTATCCCAGGTACTTACTGGCCTAATATCAGCGTCCTGGGCCTTTTGGTTATTGAGAAGAAGATTGTTAAAAGAAAAGTTTATAGAAGGCGTACAGCGACGGATAAAGCACAATGGCAAAGGGTCATCCTGAACCTTTGGGTCAGATGACCTAGAAAACAAAGACAAAAACACTTGAAAGTTGTGTTATAAGTTTATTTATTATTTAACTTTCTACCCAAGCACTGTCATATGTAATTGATACATGATCCTCCCCCTCCCCTCCCAGTGTTTGTCATGACAATATTTCATTTATTGACTTTCGTTAAATCAAAAGTTTCCCAACTCACCCCCCACCCTCCTCCTCCCCATTTCTTGTCATGACACTATTTCATATATTTCCTTAATTACATAAGTTTCACCCCCACAACTGCCACTGCCCCTTTTTTTTGTCATGACACTATTTTCAAATACATTGTATTTCCTTTTTAAATACCGGTAACATCAAGATTCTCCCCCCTTGCCTGTCCCCTTCTCTAAACCTTGTCATGACATATTTAACTCCTGACATCATGATAAATTGAGTCAATAATCAACTATCTACACAACATCTTTACACATGGTATATCACTCATTTTCTCCAAATTATCCATTTCCTGGTACACCACCTTTTAATATATTATTTCAAGACAACTTGGATACACACATTTTCTCTTCATGTAAACCAGTTTTATAGTTTCTTCCAGCATTTGTTTTAACTTGAATTAACAAAATGTAAAAATAGTTTACCTATGTGAGGTTTATCTTCCCTAGAAAAGGCCCAAGGGGCTGTGTCGGTGTGTAAGCCCCCCCCCCCCCCCCCCAGGAAGGGGTAAATGTGTATACACACCCAAGGGGATGGAAGGTTGACAGATATTTGTGTCTTCGTATTCTCCAGCTCGTGTACGAACACCAGTGCCATTTTGATATTATTACCTTTGGAGGTATAGAAATTGCTTTCTTTGATTTGATCATGATGTTGATCATGGGAACACCATTTCATAAAAGACATAACAAAGAACTATAACATGTAACAGTGTGTTGTCAAAAACTACTCAAAATTACTCATTCTCAAATTACTCGCTCACATATTACTCACTTTCCAATAATCCTCTAATTTCTCTTTCTACAATGTAAAGAAACCTTGACATTCAACCATTTGTACAGACAAGACGCCTTAGAATTGTCTAGCGGTTTGCAGGACAATACATTTGGTGACAAAATATTAAACAACAACGTCTCATTCAATGAAATATACAAATATTTATACAAATTATAGATAAGTGTGGTAATATTATGTGCACCATATAACAAAAAGACAATACACGGCATCATACGTATATAAACTGTTTCATACGTAACATATCAACATTGACGTATGGCTACATAACATCTTTACTCTGAACATCTTAATATAGGTATAAAGATTACATGCGACCACTCTATGCCTACACATGCAACGTTGCACATTCCCAATAGTAAATATATCCATAAATGAAGATTATACAGTTACCCAACAACAGTACTTATGTATATCAGGAAATTTTCGCTTCAGTTGCTTTGTTTCGACCCCTGGAATGCAACCATATTTATTCATCTATTTACTTTTTCATAAAAAATAAAAAAAATATTTACCAATTTTACCGCTAGAGTTGGGGCTCTGGGTTCATCACACGTTTTTTTTTAACATTTTATTGAAAAAGATATAAAATTACAAACTTGTCCCCAGCAAAAGATATTATTATTTTTCCACATGTCAAAGGACTTCTTTTGTCAATCTTTATAATTAGTTCGTTTGTTCATTCACTCAATTTATAACATAACACACATGCAGCACAAGCTTGACTGAGCGAACATTTCCAAACATACAAAAGTCTATAAGTAATATTCAACCTAATAAGCACACCTGCTCCTACAAGCACAACCCCGCCTTTTCTTTAGGAAGAGGATGGACGCCTTAATCGAGAGTTATGATCTGTCAATTCAATCTGTTAGATGAAAGACTGTTCTAGAGAAACGAAAACACACTTTATTTCAAATTGAAATTTTCCCTGTCCTTGGTTTAATGACATGCACCCATTTTGTGTTTTCGTAAGTGCAGAATGTGCTTATTAGATCAAATAGGTTATTTTAACATTGAACTTTGATCTTACATATATATTACATATGTAATTATTATTGTTACAATCGTAACACATTTCGGTATGTGTATCACATGAATCAGCAGATGAAAGACTAGAAAAGAGTTTGTATGTAATCTTTCAACAACAATCTTTGTCACTAACAGCAAAACTAGTAAAAAACCCACAACCAATAAATGTGACCTCTGAACTCTGACCTTTGATATATATGGCCTATAAAAGCATTGGCAGTGACAAATATTCTTTACGCATGATTGTTAACCATTTTTTTCAGTGATAAGTCAACACAAACGTTGACCTTTGATATCGTTACATGTATTATTGATTAGATAATGACCTCTGACCCTTGACACTACAAAGGTCAGGGTTAAGGTCTGAGACAATGTCCAGCTGTTACATAAGGATGTATTTTCCTTGGTGGTTGATTGGTGTACTGTAGAACATCCAACTGAAGGACAATGGATAGGATCAGCCATTTCAGGTACCCATAGTCTCACCTTGACAAATGTTCCAAGGACAATCAAATGTATGTGACCTTGACCTCATCCCATGGACAATGTAAAGTAAGTGACCTTGACCTCATTCAAAGGACAATCTAATGTTGCTGACCTTGAATTAATCTGATGGACAATCCAATATGAGTGACCTTGACCTCATTGCAAGCACAATCTTATGTCAATGACCTTGAATTCATCAACAGGACAATCTAATATAAGTGAGCTTGACCTCATCTCAAGGACAATCAGTTGAAAATGACCCTGACTCCTGTTCCTATGATGTTCCATTTAGGGCGGTGGATGTGGGTGGAACAAGGAGGGCTCGATACTGATGGAGGGCATCCTTGAGGGCACGGCAGACATTGGGGGAGGAGGACGTGGTACAGTCGACCAGGTAGGGGTAGAGCTGTATGACCTGCTTCCAGACACTCACCTCCACTGTAACACACAAAGACATGGTTTAACATCACTTGATTTCATTTAAATTTGTCACATTACTGGACTTACAGTATACTAAAGTTACCTAGTTGCTGAAGTTGCTGAATTGTCATAGAAAGAAACTAATACTGAACTGAATACTTGATTAATTTTTAAGTTTTTCATATCTTAAGGATTTCTGGTTCTTTCGTCTGTGTGTGTTTTAATTATCAAATAATGTTTAACTCAATCACCCCTGAAGACACATTTGTACTCTTCCAATTCAAAGGTTTGAATAGTCCATTATGGAATTTCAGGGGTGAATTGGATCAGAGCTAAGAAGTTTTTATCTAACTAAACGGTTTCATGACATATAAATCATAAAAAAAAGATGCGTAGATTTTTATGTTTTTATGCTTTCTATAGTTTTAGTTTTCTTCCCATGATGCATTACTTGTATTATAATTCTACAACCAACTTATAACTTTAAACAACCAGAATTCTGGTTCTGTCCCACTCTGTCTATCAGGATTATATTCAAATATAATTTTCATTATAACTTGCATGGTGCGAGCTTACCATTTCCAGGCGGGGCCTTTTTCAGAGACACAAGCAAAGTGGTGATGGCCTTTAGAACCGACGCCATCTCGGCCAAACGGGGTCTGTTAAAACATCAACACAAAGTATAACCTACGGTAAATTTTTACATGACAGTATTTATTTGTAAAAATAATACTACAGTGGACTCCACTTAATATCACCCCTGTTAATATCACATTCCTCTTTATATCATGTTTTTCTCAATCACTGTTTTCCCTCTATATAATCATGGATTTTGAGATGAATTCCTCTTAATATCATGTTTTTTTTTTTAAAATTTAACTAATCACGTTAAATAACCAGAAATTGGTGTCATTTCCATGAATTTCAGGTACAACTTGTACAAAATATTGCATAATAAACAAAAATGATTTTTTTTTTAATGAAATCATGTTATCTATAGATTGAAACATCTTCACATATATATATACATTGAGTAGCTTACTTTTAGCTATGGACATTGGAAATGCACTAGGTTTAGTGGAAAAACATGTTTCTCTTAATGTCACATTCCTATTAATATCATGTTTTTGTCTGACAAATGCAACATGAGTAAAATCTCCCATTGCCAGTAAAATACATTTTCAATCTTAATTTTGCCTTCACATGTAACTACATGGTACTATACATCATAAGTCTTGTATTTATAACATGGTCCATACAGAAATCAAAATCTTATTTAAGAAAACTAAAGCTGAAAATTAACATTTATACATTTGCAGAAACAGCTAAGGATCTTGAACATACGAGGTATTATATAAACTGTGATTGGCAGTAAAGAAGGGCCCTAACTCTGTATATGGTTGAACAGAGGACCCAATTCAAGTCCTTAACCTTCTGCTATCCAGATTATCCTGTGATGTAATTCGCATGCAAAATTTTCAGATGTGCCCCAGAAAGCATGAGAACAGGCAGATTGGCAGAATTAATGCGAACCTATTGTCCCCTGGCTTAGTTAGGTAGAGGTTTAAAGGATATTTTCAATTTGTTTTTGACATACCTCGGGAGAGGACACTTTCCGCTAAGTTTCTCGTCTTCGACGTACTTCTTGACGACGTCCTGACAGCGTTGAAGGAGAGACAATACAGCCAATCGGGTGATAGTTCCCTCCTCCGATTTGGTCTGGCTGATAAACGAGAACTGAAGTAATGTCTCAAAACAGGTCTTTGCGAACTCTTCCCGTAGCTTACGACTGGAGTCTGTATCTGTGAACACAGGATAGGTCACACATGTACAGGGATAGGGCACACATGTAGAAGGATAGAGCACACATGTAGAAGGATAGAGCACACATGTAGAAGGATAGAGCACACATGTACAGGGATAGAGCACACATGTAGAAGGATAGAGCACACATGTACAGGGATAGGTCACACATGTACAGGGATAGGGCACACATGTAGAAGGATAGAGCACACATGTAGAAGGATAGAGCATACATGTACAGGGATAGGGCACACATGTAGAAGGATAGAGCACACATGTACAGGGATAGGGCACACATGTAGAAGGATAGAGCACACATGTACAGGGATAGGGCACACATGTAGAAGGATAGAGCACACATGTACAGGGATAGGGCACACATGTAGAAGGATAGGGCACACATGTAGAAGGATAGAGCACACATGTACAGGGATAGGGCACACATGTAGAAGGATAGAGCACACATGTACAGGGATAGGGCACACATGTAGAAGGATAGAGCATACATGTAGAAGGATAGAGCATACATGTACAGGGATAGGGCACACATGTAGAAGGATAGAGCACACATGTACAGGGATAGGGCACACATGTAGAAGGATAGAGCACACATGTACAGGGATAGGGCACACATGTAGAAGGATAGAGCATACATGTAGAAGGATAGAGCACACATGTACAGGGATAGGGCACACATGTAGAAGGATAGAGCACACATGTACAGGGATAGGGCACACATGTAGAAGGATAGAGCATACATGTAGAAGGATAGAGCATACATGTAGAAGGATAGAGCATACATGTACAGGGATAGGGCACACATGTAGAAGGATAGAGCACACATGTACAGGGATAGGGCACACATGTACAGGGATAGGGCACACATGTAGAAGGATAGAGCACACATGTACAGGGATAAGGCACACATGTACAGGGATAGGGCACACATGTAGAAGGATAGAGCATACATGTAGAAGGATAGAGCATACATGTACAGGGATAGGGCACACATGTAGAAGGATAGAGCACACATGTACAGGGATAGGGCACACATGTAGAAGGATAGAGCATACATGTACAGGGATAGGGCACACATTTAGAAGGATAGAGCACACATGTACAGGGATAGGGCACACATGTACAGGGATAGGGCACACATGTAGAAGGATAGAGCACACATGTACAGGGATAGGGCATACATGTAGAAGGATAGAGCATACATGTACAGGGATAGGGCACACATGTACAGGGATAGGGCACACATGTAGAAGGATAGAGCACACATGTAGAAGGATAGAGCACACATGTAGAAGGATAGAGCATACATGTACAGGGATAGGGCACACATGTAGAAGGATAGAGCACACATGTACAGGGATAGGGCACACATGTAGAAGGATAGGGCACACATTTAGAAGGATAGAGCACACATGTACAGGGATAGGGCACACATGTAGAAGGATAGAGCACACATGTAGAAGGATAGAGCATACATGTACAGGGATAGGGCACACATTTAGAAGGATAGAGCACACATGTACAGGGATAGGGCACACATGTACAGGGATAGGGCACACATGTAGAAGGATAGAGCACACATGTACAGGGATAGGGCATACATGTAGAAGGATAGAGCACACATGTAGAAGGATAGAGCATACATGTACAGGGATAGGGCACACATTTAGAAGGATAGAGCACACATGTACAGGGATAGGGCACACATGTACAGGGATAGGGCACACATGTAGAAGGATAGAGCACACATGTACAGGGATAGGGCATACATGTAGAAGGATAGAGCATACATGTAGAAGGATAGAGCATACATGTACAGGGATAGGGCACACATGTAGAAGGATAGAGCACACATGTACAGGGATAGGGCACACATGTACAGGGATAGGGCACACATGTAGAAGGATAGAGCACACATGTACAGGGATAGGGCACACATGTAGAAGGATAGAGTACACATGTACAGGGATAGGGCACACATGTACAGGGATAGGGCACACATGTACAGGGATAGGGCACACATGTACAGGGATAGGGCACACATGTAGAAGGATAGAGCACACATGTACAGGGATAGGGCACACATGTAGAAGGATAGAGCATAGATGTACAGGGATAGGGCACACATGTAGAAGGATAGAGCATACATGTACAGGGATAGGGCACACATGTAGAAGGATAGAGCATACATGTAGAAGGATAGAGCATACATGTACAGGGATAGGGCACACATGTAGAAGGATAGAGCACACATGTACAGGGATAGGGCACACATGTACAGGGATAGGGCACACATGTAGAAGGATAGAGCACACATGTACAGGGATAGGGCACACATGTAGAAGGATAGAGCACACATGTACAGGGATAGGGCACACATGTACAGGGATAGGGCACACATGTACAGGGATAGGGCACACATGTACAGGGATAGGGCACACATGTAGAAGGATAGAGCACACATGTACAGGGATAGGGCACACATGTAGAAGGATAGAGCATACATGTACAGGGATAGGGCACACATGTAGAAGGATAGAGCACACATGTACAGGGATAGGGCACACATGTACAGGGATAGGGCACACATGTAGAAGGATAGAGCACACATGTAGAAGGATAGAGCACACATGTACAGGGATAGGGCACACATGTAGAAGGATAGAGCACACATGTAGAAGGATAGAGCATACATGTACAGGGATAGGGCACACATGTACATGGATAGGGCACACATGTAGAAGGATAGAGCACACATGTAGAAGGATAGAGCACACATGTAGAAGGATAGAGCATACATGTACAGGGATAGGGCACACATGTACAGGGATAGGGCACACATGTAGAAGGATAGAGCATACATGTAGAAGGATAGAGCATACATGTACAGGGATAGGGCATACATGTACAGGGATAGGGCACACATGTAGAAGGATAGAGCACACATGTACAGGGATAGGGCACACATGTAGAAGGATAGAGCACACATGTAGAAGGATAGAGCATACATGTACAGGGATAGGGCACACATGTAGAAGGATAGAGCACACATGTACAGGGATAGGGCACACATGTAGAAGGATAGAGCACACATGTACAGGGATAGGGCACACATGTAGAAGGATAGAGCACACATGTACAGGGATAGGGCACACATGTAGAAGGATAGAGCATACATGTAGAAGGATAGAGCACACATGTACAGGGATAGGGCACACATGTACAGGGATAGGGCACACATGTAGAAGGATAGAGCACACATGTACAGGGATAGGGCACACATGTACAGGGATAGGGCACACATGTAGAAGGATAGAGCACACATGTACAGGGATAGGGCACACATGTACAGGGATAGGGCACACATGTAGAAGGATAGAGCACACATGTAGAAGGATAGAGCACACATGTACAGGGATAGGGCACACATGTAGAAGGATAGAGCACACATGTACAGGGATAGGGCACACATGTAGAAGGATAGGGCACACATGTACAGGGATAGGGCACACATGTAGAAGGATAGAGCATACATGTACAGGGATAGGGCACACATGTAGAAGGATAGAGCACACATGTACAGGGATAGGGCACACATTTAGAAGGATAGAGCACACATGTACAGGGATAGGGCACACATTTAGAAGGACAGAGCACACATGTACAGGGATAGCTGGTATATTGGTGAGGGAAACAAGACATTATTTGTGTCTTTGTATGAAATTATGTAAAAAAAACAAAAGTATAGATCCTTTAAGATCTATCACCTAAAGGTCAATGTGATACATTTATAGATCCTAATATAAGGCAAAGCCTTAAAGGAGTGTAAGCTTTAGTAAATCTATGATATTTTCTGAGAATCATTCATGTACTTGTTCAGAATTAGATTAAAATAGAAAAATTGAAAAAAAAACCCAGCTTCTCAAGCAACGACAGAGATGACTGCAACAGACAACAGCTGAAAGATATTCCAGTAATATAACCGATGACGGACGAATGTGACCTTGTGACCTTATGTAATTGTGTGATGTAACGTAATTGTATGATGTGTTCCGGTTTCCCCACTGGAGGGCTACTTTAGGACGAAAAAAAAATCAAAAGCAAAGGGTAGCAACACGGGGAAAAAACTATGTTTTTGCACAAATGTCTTTCCATTCAAGAGCTGTGCTCTTATATGTATATTTGAAAGATTAAAGTTTCACGAAAATAAAAGTACATTAATTCAGTGATCACAAACAATTTAAGCATTGCTGACAACACTAACATCAACAGATAGATCTTGTTATTATATGTCAGGTGTGTAACTGAATATGAATCAAGCCTAATAAAATACAACTAGATGATATTTCCTCGGTGAACATGAGAGTTTTTACCATTAACATAGAACCAATCATACTGTCCTGCTATTGTTCCATATATGGACTGTTACAAACCTATAAAGTTGTCCGAGGTAGTCGAGTGTATCGAGCCACGGTTCAGCAGCTTCATCACTCTCTTCACAAAGTCTTTCGGCATGGTCCCAGCATAGGGCAGAATATCATCACGGATCATCTGAATCACCTACAACAAAACCGAACATGTCATCCACAAAAATGTACAAGAACTTGGAATCTGAAATCATGTCAATGTTCTTATTTAGTGAACTAAAATGTTTGTGTATAACCAAACTTAAAGGCCCAATATATGTAACTTTCGTCAAGCCTAATAACTTATTTTATTTATAGATTTAGATAAGATTAGCTGATATCAGCAACATTCAAGATGAATTATTACGCGGTTACCGGTACAGCAGCAGTTGAAACTCGGTATTTGTAAACACACGTCCATTTCGAAGTGTCTTCTAACTTTGGCTTGTTGTTGAAGTGGGACATACCTGAATTTTTCTCAGTTCTTTAGATTTTTCTGTCAAGAGTTTCTTGTTATTTACCGCTCAAGTTTACTTCGTTTTAGGCTTATTTTTGCATGGTTGTCAACTGGATTTTTTTTCAGAATTTTTCAGGATCACGAAAAAATTCCAGAAGTTATGTATATAGGGCCTTTAAACAGATAAGTGCAGGGATCATAAAATTGGCACAATCACAATACTTGCTGTTGAAGGCAATACACAGAAAATATAATGGCGTAGTACAATCACAATTTACAGAATTATAAGATTACCATTAAAATATATAAATTTAATAAAGATTGCCGCTAAAATATATAAAGGACTATGTATGGTTTTGCCTGTTTTTGGCCCACAAATCCATCAAATTTTAAATTTCATTATTGAACACTCCAATAATATTATTTCAAATATAGATTACATCCCTCATGCAATTGTAATAATATTTATTTGTTATTTGTGCTATGGTTGCCATGGTAACCATCCGAGATATGCATAAATTATGCAAATGTAAATATTTGGTCTATTTTGGTCAATTTTTACATAGATTTTCACACAGCAGCCATAGAGCGCATTCTTGAACAAAGTTTATATTTCTCCTTATGATGTGGTATAAGTGCCTACATATTCTCATTTGATATTAAGTTTGTTCAAGAATGCGCTCAATAGTTTCTAATAAAAAAACTATTCAAAAAGTGGCCAAAATTGACTAAATGGTCAAATTTCCGTAATTTATGCATATTTGAGATGGTTTCCATGACAACCAGAGTTGAAACAACAAATAATTATTGTTTCAGTTTTATCAGGGATGTACTCCATATTTGAAATACATTAATTTGAGAGTTCAATAATTTGCTTCAAAATTTGATAATTTTGGGGCCAAAAAAGGCCCAAACCATATATAGTCCTTTACACAAAGCAGCAACATTCAAGAACAAATAGACAGCTTTCAGCTATTTTCATTTTATTGGATTTATATGTCCTTATATGACCTTGACCTTATTACCGTATAGGTTGGTAGTGACATTATGACCTTGTATGACCTTGTGTTGACCTACCTTACAGTCGATGGCCTCGTCCCTCTGGAAGTCTTCAACAGACATGGTGGCAGGTGAAGTACTGAAACAAACAAGAGTTACTCCCCTTAGTACAACTTATTTCCACATACATGCTTAACTCTCACAAAAATGTTATTTTACTTTACTTCTATAGAACAAATATGGGAATTTTTACAAAATCATGTATTTAATGAATGTTTTTTCGTTGAAATCTTACCTCTTGGAGAAAAGAAATTCTTCCAGTGTATGGGCAAGTTCAGGCCACATGGGCTGAAAGGCAGCTTCTACAACAAAAATTGGTACCAGCCTTTTATTTTTACAGTTTTACACAATTTGACATATACATTGTAAATACATGTATATGAAATCAGGGTTTTATTTGAAAAGAAAACATTTAAGATGTAGAAATCATAATTCTTCATGTTTTCAATATTTTCCTAGATATAAAACCTTGAGGTACTATCAGCACTATTTCATTGAGACCATATACTCTGATAAGTTGAATATTCATTTTTATCATAGGCAATTTTAGCTCTCTGTTTATACCTATAAAACACCAAACCTCTATATGCTTCTATTTGCTCCAAGCTAAAATGCCTGGCTTTCTTTAATTAGTTTTAAATGAATAGATGTAATGTTATTTGTTATTTGAAGAAAATGTTAAGCAAAACACATCTAGTATGGGCAATAAAGAATGAGGTTGAATTATTTCACTAATTGTTTACATCTGATATATACTATAAAGTCTGGGGGGGGGGGGGTACACACAGTCTTACATTTATACTCAAGTCTGCCAACTTCCTACTTAGAGGTGGTTTTATCACATCTGTGATTGATCTCTGCATATGAATGCACTTCTTTCAAATTAAGACGGACATATTCAGCATACACCCCTAATTAGAGAACGATTTATTTCTATTGGAGATGACGTGCATTTAAATATCTCGCAAGTATTTTTAGGGACATAAATGAATAACACGGTTGCTGTGCTTTTAGTAAATTAATTCTGTCGGAGAAAACCATCACAAACATAATGAAGAATTCACGAAAAATAAACTAGAAGACTTAAAGTACATAATCAATTATTTTATAATTTAATTAAGCATGTCTCTTACATGTATTTGATCGATTATATCTTGAAATGCACATGCAAGTCATATTTCATGTTGCAAGAAATAATGATATTTCTTGCGCTAATAAGTATTCAGTGTATAACTGCCATTTGTGTTTCATTTTCATTTTTTATTTTTTGTGGAATTTTCGAAAATTGACGAAACTCCAGGGAGAAAACATTTGGTGATACATCACTGACATACGAAAACTATTTCTGGGGAGATAAAAACAGCAGCCTCATCAGACATGACGGGCGTTAAAAAGACAATGCTGGTTTTATTCTCAACTTAACATTACGTACAAGAAAAGGTTGTTTCTCAAATGATTCTCGTATATAAAATACCAGAGTTTAACAAGGGTGGAGTAAATAGCATGGAGAATAAAGCTTCTTGCTTATACCCACCAAATCATTATACCACAGTTCTGAGAGACAGAGAGATATGAAAACATATTGTAGCATTGCAAAACGCACATCGAACAGACATGTAAATTGGTACAGTGCGAGCGAAACAGACATTTAATATTTCCTTTGCACAGATAAACTGCTCATTTTTAAAAAACTTCTGTAACAATTCATTTTCTGCAACGATACACGAATCTTATTATGAAATATGACATTGCATGTCACAACTGTAAACATTTTCCGTATGTTAAAATTCAAAGAAAAGTATTTACTCCCAAAGCACTGAGTACCAATACATGTTCAAGCTACATGTACATCACTTCCTGTATGCATATCAACAAACAGGAAGCCATCAAAACTTAAAAAAAAAAAAACGGGTTTGCCAGGGAATTAAACCTTAATTGGCGACTACCTAGTTGGTGCTATCACTCCAACTAGACATTTTCTCCAGATTTTTTTTTTCAAGATTTTTTCCCCAATTTTTGAAACCAAAAAAGAACCTGCACACTATAAATGAGTGCGCACTATATGTGAGAAGTTACAGTAATATGAAATAAATTTGGCTACTCCTGCCAAAAGAAAAGAAAATTGCATAAGGTAATAATTTCATATTTCCTCTAGAAAAATTGATTGAAAAGTATTTTTCATAAACAATTCTTTTAATGAAAAATTAGTTTGTATCAATTTTCATAGAACATTGGTCAAACTTTATTCCTTGTACAAGAAGCAAACATTTTACATCTGTTCCAAATTCAATATCAATAATCATAGGATAGCTATGTATTCCTGGTCATTTCTCCAGTTGAATACAGACCTAGGTATTTCACTATATCTCACAATATCTATTACAAGTCTCTGTAATATAAACCCTATTAACCTACCATGTTTCCTGGCTACCGACAGTTCTACATAGAGGATCGTGAGGAGGGAGTGGGTGAATAATTAACCTACCATGTTTCCTGGCTACGGACAGTCTTACATTGAGGATCGTGAGGAGGGAGTGGGTGACTATAATTAACCTACCATGTTTCCTGGCTACAGACAGTCCTACATTGAGGATCGTGAGGAGGGAGTGGGTGACTATAATTAACCTACCATGTTTCCTGGCTACAGACAGTCCTACATTGAGGATCGTGAGGAGGGAGTGGATGACTATAATTAACCTACCATGTTTCCTGGCTACGGACAGTCCTACATTGAGGATGGTGAGGAGGGAGTGGATGACTATAATTAACCTACCATGTTTCCTGGCTACAGACAGTCCTACATTGAGGATGGTGAGGAGGGAGTGGGTGACTATAATTAACCTACCATGTTTCCTGGCTACGGACAGTCCTACATAGAGGATGGTGAGGAGGGAGTGGATGACTATAATTAACCTACCATGTTTCCTGGCTACGGACAGTTCTACATTGAGGATCGTGAGGAGGGAGTGGATGACTATAATTAACCTACCATGTTTCCTGGCTACAGACAGTCCTACATTGAGGATCGTGAGGAGGGAGTGGGTGACTATAATTAACCTACCATGTTTCCTGGCTACAGACAGTCCTACATTGAGGATCGTGAGGAGGGAGTGGATGACTATAATTAACCTACCATGTTTCCTGGCTACGGACAGACCTACATTGAGGATCGTGAGGAGGGAGTGGGTGACTATAATTAACCTACCATGTTTCCTGGCTACAGACAGTCCTACATTGAGGATCGTGAGGAGGGAGTGGGTGACTATAATCAACCTACCATGTTTCCTGGCTACGGACAGTCCTACATTGAGGATCGTGAGGAGGGAGTGGGTGACTATAATCAACCTACCATGTTTCCTGGCTACGGACAGTCCTACACTGAGGATCGTGAGGAGGGAGTGGGTGACTATAATCAACCTACCATGTTTCCTGGCTACGGACAGTCCTACATTGAGGATCGTGAGGAGGGAGTGGGTGACTATAATTAACCTACCATGTTTCCTGGCTACGGACAGTCCTACATTGAGGATCGTGAGGAGGGAGTGGGTGACTATAATTAACCTACCATGTTTCCTGGCTACGGACAGTCCTACATTGAGGATCGTGAGGAGGGAGTGGGTGACTATAATTAACCTACCATGTTTCCTGGCTACAGTCTTACATTGAGGATCGTGAGGAGGGAGTGGGTGACTATAATTAACCTACCATGTTTCCTGGCTACAGTCCTACATTGAGGATCGTGAGGAGGGAGTGGGTAACTATAATTAACCTACCATGTTTCCTGACTACAGACAGTCCTACATTGAGGATCGTGAGGAGGGAGTGGGTGACTATAATTAACCTATCATGTTTCCTGGCTACGGACAGTCCTACATTGAGAATCGTGAGGAGGGAGTGGGTGACTATAATTAACCTACCATGTTTCCTGGCTACAGACAGTCCTACATTGAGGATCGTGAGGAGGGAGTGGGTGACTATAATTAACCTACCATGTTTCCTGGCTACGGACAGTCCTACATTGAGGATCGTGAGGAGGGAGTGGGTGACTATAATTAACCTACCATGTTTCCTGGCTACAATCCTACATTGAGGATTGTGAGGAGGGAGTGGGTGACTATAATTAACCTACCATGTTTCCTGGCTTCAGACAGTCCTACATTGAGGATCGTGAGGAGGGAGTGGGTGACTATAATTAACCTACCATGTTTCCTGGCTACGGACAGTCCTACATTGAGGATCGTGAGGAGGGAGTGGGTGACTATAATTAACCTACCATGTTTCCTGGCTATGGACAGTCCTACATTGAGGATCGTGAGGAGGGAATGGGTGACTATAATTAACCTACCATGTTTCCTGGCTATGGACAGTCCTACATTGAGGATCGTGAGGAGGGAGTGGGTGACTATAATCAACCTACCATGTTTCCTGGCTACGGACAGTCCTACATTGAGGACCGTGAGGAGGGAGTGGGTGACTATAATTAACCTACCATGTTTCCTGGCTATGGACAGTCCTACATTGAGGATCGTGAGGAGGGAGTGGGTGACTATAATTAACCTACCATGTTTCCTGGCTACAGTCCTACATTGAGGATCGTGAGGAGGGAGTGGGTGACTATAATTAACCTACCATGTTTCCTGGCTATGGACAGTCCTACATTGAGGATTGTGAGGAGGGAGTGGGTGACTATAATTAACCTACCATGTTTCCTGGCTACAGTCCTACATTGAGGATCGTGAGGAGGGAGTGGGTGACTATAATTAACCTACCATGTTTCCTGGCTACAGTCCTACATTGAGGATCGTGAGGAGGGAGTGGGTGACTATAATTAACCTACCATGTTTCCTGGCTACGGACAGTCCTACATTGAGGATCGTGAGGAGGGAGTGGGTGACTATAATTAACCTACCATGTTTCCTGGCTACAGACAGTCCTACATTGAGGATTGTGAGGAGGGAGTGGGTGACTATAATTAACCTACCATGTTTCCTGGCTACAGACAGTCCTACATAGAGGATCGTGAGGAGGGAGTGGGTGACTATAATTAACCTACCATGTTTCCTGGCTACAGTCCTACATTGAGGATTGTGAGGAGGGAGTGGGTGACTATAATTAACCTACCATGTTTCCTGGCTACAGACAGTCCTACATTGAGGATCGTGAGGAGGGAGTGGGTGACTATAATTAACCTACCATGTTTCCTGGCTACGGACAGTCCTACATAGAGGATCGTGAGGAGGGAGTGGGTGACTATAATTAACCTACCATGTTTCCTGGCTACAGACAGTCCTACATTGAGGATCGTGAGGAGGGAGTGGGTGACTATAATTAACCTACCATGTTTCCTGGCTACGGACAGTCCTACATTGAGGATCGTGAGGAGGGAGTGGGTGACTATAATTAACCTACCATGTTTCCTGGCTACAGTCCTACATTGAGGATCGTGAGGAGGGAGTGGGTGACTATAATTAACCTACCATGTTTCCTGGCTACAGTCCTACATAGAGGATCGTGAGGAGGGAGTGGGTGACTATAATTAACCTACCATGTTTCCTGGCTACAGTCCTACATTGAGGATCGTGAGGAGGGAGTGGGTGACTATAATTAACCTACCATGTTTCCTACCTACAGTTCTACATTGAAGATCGTGAGGAGGGAGTGGGTGACTATAATTAACCTACCATGTTTCCTGGCTACAGTCCTACATTGAGGATCGTGAGGAGGGAGTGGGTGACTATAATTAACCTACTATGTTTCCTGGCTACAGTCCTACATTGAGGATCGTGAGGAGGGAGTGGATGACTATAATTAACCTACCATGTTTCCTGGCTACAGTCCTACATTGAGGATCGTGAGGAGGGAGTGGGTGACTATAATTAACCTACCATGTTTCCTGGCTACGGACGGTCCTACATTGAGAATCGTGAGGAGGGAGTGGGTGACT
Source organism: Mimachlamys varia (assembly GCA_947623455.1). Classification (NCBI taxonomy): domain Eukaryota; kingdom Metazoa; phylum Mollusca; class Bivalvia; order Pectinida; family Pectinidae; genus Mimachlamys; species Mimachlamys varia. Next base: position 21,893,686 of record OX392534.1, read on the forward strand.
ATAATTAACCTACCATGTTTCCTGGCTACAGTCCTACATTAAGGATCGTGAGGAGGGAGTGGGTGACTATAATTAACCTACCATGTTTCCTGGCTACAGAGGGTCCTATATTGAGGATCGTGAGGAGGGAGTGGGTGACTATAATTAACCTACCATGTTTCCTGGCTACGGACAGTCCTACATTGAGGATCGTGAGGAGGGAGTGGGTGACTATAATTAACCTACCATGTTTCCTGGCTACAGTCCTACATTGAGGATCGTGAGGAGGGAGTGGGTGACTATAATTAACCTACCATGTTTCCTGGCTACGGACAGTCCTACATAGAGGATCGTGAGGAGGGAGTGGGTGACTATAATTAACCTACCATGTTTCCTGGCTACAGACAGTCCTACATAGAGGATCGTGAGGAGGGAGTGGGTGACTATAATTAACCTACCATGTTTCCTGGCTAAAGTCCTACATAGAGGATCGTGAGGAGGGAGTGGGTGACTATAATTAACCTACCATGTTTCCTGGCTACAGACAGTCCTACATTGAGGATCGTGAGGAGGGAGTGGGTGACTATAATTAACCTACCATGTTTCCTGGCTACAGTCCTACATTGTGGATCGTGAGGAGGGAGTGGATGACTATAATTAACCTACCATGTTTCCTGGCTACAGTCCTACATTGAGGATCGTGAGGAGGGAGTGGGTGACTATAATTAACCTACCATGTTTCCTGGCTACAGTCCTACATTAAGGATCGTGAGGAGGGAGTGGGTGACTATAATTAACCTACCATGTTTCCTGGCTACAGAGGGTCCTATATTGAGGATCGTGCGGAGGGAGTGGGTGAATATAATTAACCTACCATGTTTCCTGGCTACGGACAGTCCTACATTGAGGATCGTGAGGAGGGAGTGGGTGACTATAATTAACCTACCATGTTTCCTGGCTACAGTCCTACATTGAGGATCGTGAGGAGGGAGTGGGTGACTATAATTAACCTACCATGTTTCCTGGCTACAGTCCTACATTGAGGATCGTGAGGAGGGAGTGGGTGACTATAATTAACCTACCATGTTTCCTGGCTACAGTCCTACATTGAGGATCGTGAGGAGGGAGTGGGTGACTATAATTAACCTACCATGTTTCCTGGCTACAGACAGTCCTACATTGAGGATCGTGAGGAGGGAGTGGGTGACTATAATTAACCTACCATGTTTCCTGGCTACAGACAGTCCTACATTGAGGATCGTGAGGAGGGAGTGGGTGACTATAATTAACCTACCATGTTTCCTGGCTACAGTCCTACATTGTGGATCGTGAGGAGGGAGTGGATGACTATAATTAACCTACCATGTTTTCTGGCTACAGTCCTACATTGAGGATCGTGAGGAGGGAGTGGGTGACTATAATTAACCTACCATGTTTCCTGGCTACAGTCCTACATTAAGGATCGTGAGGAGGGAGTGGGTGACTATAATTAACCTACCATGTTTCCTGGCTACAGAGGGTCCTATATTGAGGATCGTGCGGAGGGAGTGGGTGAATATAATTAACCTACCATGTTTCCTGGCTACGGACAGTCCTACATTGAGGATCGTGAGGAGGGAGTGGGTGACTATAATTAACCTACCATGTTTCCTGGCTACAGTCCTACATTGAGGATCGTGAGGAGGGAGTGGGTGACTATAATTAACCTACCATGTTTCCTGGCTACAGTCCTACATTGAGGATCGTGAGGAGGGAGTGGGTGACTATAATTAACCTACCATGTTTCCTGGCTACAGTCCTACATTGAGGATCGTGAGGAGGGAGTGGGTGACTATAATTAACCTACCATGTTTCCTGGCTACAGACAGTCCTACATTGAGGATCGTGAGGAGGGAGTGGGTGACTATAATTAACCTACCATGTTTCCTGGCTACAGACAGTCCTACATTGAGGATCGTGAGGAGGGAGTGGGTGACTATAATTAACCTACCATGTTTCCTGGCTACAGACGGTCCTACATTGAGGATCGTGAGGAGGGAGTGGGTGACTATAATTAACCTACCATGTTTCCTGGCTACAGTCCTACATTGAGGATCATAAGGAGGGAGTGGGTGACTATAATTAAACTACCATGTTTCCTGGCTACAGTCCTACATTGAGGATCGTGAGGAGGGAGTGGGTGACTATAATTAACCTACCATGTTTCCCGGCTACGGACAGTCCTACATAGAGGATCGTGAGGAGGAAGTGGGTGACTATAATTAAACTACCATGTTTCCTGGCTACAGACAGTCCTACATAGAGGATCGTGAGGAGGGAGTGGGTGACTATAATTAACCTACCATGTTTCCTGGCTACGGACAGTCCTACATTGAGGATCGTGAGGAGGGAGTGGGTGACTATAATTAACCTACCATGTTTCCTGGCTACAGTCCTACATTGAGGATCGTGAGGAGGGAGTGGGTGACTATAATTAACCTACCATGTTTCCTGGCTACGGACAGTCCTACATAGAGGATCGTGAGGAGGGAGTGGGTGACTATAATTAACCTACCATGTTTCCTGGCTACAGTCCTACATTGTGGATCGTGAGGAGGGAGTGGATGACTATAATTAACCTACCATGTTTCCTGGCTACAGTCCTACATTGAGGATCGTGAGGAGGGAGTGGGTGACTATAATTAACCTACCATGTTTCCTGGCTACAGATAGTCCTACATTGAGGATCGTGAGGAGGGAGTGGGTGACTATAATTAACCTACCATGTTTCCTGGCTACAGTCCTACATTAAGGATCGTGAGGAGGGAGTGGGTGACTATAATTAACCTACCATGTTTCCTGGCTACAGAGGGTCCTATATTGAGGATCGTGAGGAGGGAGTGGGTGACTATAATTAACCTACCATGTTTCCTGGCTACGGACAGTCCTACATTGAGGATCGTGAGGAGGGAGTGGGTGACTATAATTAACCTACCATGTTTCCTGGCTACAGTCCTACACTGAGGATCATGAGGAGGGAGTGGGTGACTATAATTAAACTACCATGTTTCCTGGCTACAGTCCTACATTGAGGATCATAAGGAGGGAGTGGGTGACTATAATTAACCTACCATGTTTCCTGGCTACGGACAGTCCTACATAGAGGATCGTGAGGAGGGAGTGGGTGACTATAATTAACCTACCATGTTTCCTGGCTACAGTCCTACATTGAGGATCGTGAGGAGGGAGTGGGTGACTATAATTAACCTACCATGTTTCCTGGCTACAGTCCTACATTGAGGATCGTGAGGAGGGAGTGGGTGACTATAATTAACCTACCATGTTTCCTGGCTACGGACAGTCCTACATTGAGGATCGTGAGGAGGGAGTGGGTGACTATAATTAACCTACCATGTTTCCTGGCTACAGTCCTACATTGAGGATCGTGAGGAGGGAGTGGGTGACTATAATTAACCTACCATGTTTCCTGGCTACAGTCCTACATTGAGGATCGTGAGGAGGGAGTGGGTGACTATAATAAACCTACCATGTTTCCTGGCTACAGACAGTCCTACATTGAGGATTGTGAGGAGGGAGTGGGTGACTATAATTAACCTACCATGTTTCCTGGCTACGGACAGTCCTACATTGAGGATCGTGAGGAGGGAGTGGGTGACTATAATTAACCTACCATGTTTCCTGGCTACAGTCCTACATTGAGGATCGTGAGGAGGGAGTGGGTGACTATAATTAACCTACCATGTTTCCTGGCTACAGACAGTCCTACATTGAGGATCGTGAGGAGGGAGTGGGTGACTATAATTAACCTACCATGTTTCCTGGCTACAGACAGTCCTACATTGAGGATCGTGAGGAGGGAGTGGGTGAATATAATTAACCTACCATGTTTCCTGGCTACAGACGGTCCTACATTGAGGATCGTGAGGAGGGAGTGGGTGACTATAATTAACCTACCATGTTTCCTGGCTACAGTCCTACATTGAGGATCATAAGGAGGGAGTGGGTGACTATAATTAAACTACCATGTTTCCTGGCTACAGTCCTACATTGAGGATCGTGAGGAGGGAGTGGGTGACTATAATTAACCTACCATGTTTCCCGGCTACGGACAGTCCTACATAGAGGATCGTGAGGAGGAAGTGGGTGACTATAATTAACCTACCATGTTTCCTGGCTACAGACAGTCCTACATAGAGGATCGTGAGGAGGGAGTGGGTGACTATAATTAACCTACCATGTTTCCTGGCTACGGACAGTCCTACATTGAGGATCGTGAGGAGGGAGTGGGTGACTATAATTAACCTACCATGTTTCCTGGCTACAGTCCTACATTGAGGATCGTGAGGAGGGAGTGGGTGACTATAATTAACCTACCATGTTTCCTGGCTACGGACAGTCCTACATAGAGGATCGTGAGGAGGGAGTGGGTGACTATAATTAACCTACCATGTTTCCTGGCTACAGTCCTACATTGTGGATCGTGAGGAGGGAGTGGATGACTATAATTAACATACCATGTTTCCTGGCTACAGTCCTACATTGAGGATCGTGAGGAGGGAGTGGGTGACTATAATTAACCTACCATGTTTCCTGGCTACAGATAGTCCTACATTGAGGATCGTGAGGAGGGAGTGGGTGACTATAATTAACCTACCATGTTTCCTGGCTACAGTCCTACATTAAGGATCGTGAGGAGGGAGTGGGTGACTATAATTAACCTACCATGTTTCCTGGCTACAGAGGGTCCTATATTGAGGATCGTGAGGAGGGAGTGGGTGACTATAATTAACCTACCATGTTTCCTGGCTACGGACAGTCCTACATTGAGGATCGTGAGGAGGGAGTGGGTGACTATAATTAACCTACCATGTTTCCTGGCTACAGTCCTACACTGAGGATCATGAGGAGGGAGTGGGTGACTATAATTAAACTACCATGTTTCCTGGCTACAGTCCTACATTGAGGATCATAAGGAGGGAGTGGGTGACTATAATTAACCTACCATGTTTCCTGGCTACGGACAGTCCTACATAGAGGATCGTGAGGAGGGAGTGGGTGACTATAATTAACCTACCATGTTTCCTGGCTACAGTCCTACATTGAGGATCGTGAGGAGGGAGTGGGTGACTATAATTAACCTACCATGTTTCCTGGCTACAGTCCTACATTGAGGATCGTGAGGAGGGAGTGGGTGACTATAATTAACCTACCATGTTTCCTGGCTACGGACAGTCCTACATTGAGGATCGTGAGGAGGGAGTGGGTGACTATAATTAACCTACCATGTTTCCTGGCTACAGTCCTACATTGAGGATCGTGAGGAGGGAGTGGGTGACTATAATTAACCTACCATGTTTCCTGGCTACAGTCCTACATTGAGGATCGTGAGGAGGGAGTGGGTGACTATAATTAACCTACCATGTTTCCTGGCTACAGACAGTCCTACATTGAGGATCGTGAGGAGGGAGTGGGTGACTATAATTAACCTACCATGTTTCCTGGCTACGGACAGTCCTACATTGAGGATCGTGAGGAGGGAGTGGGTGACTATAATTAACCTACCATGTTTCCTGGCTACAGTCCTACATTGAGGATCGTGAGGAGGGAGTGGGTGACTATAATTAACCTACCATGTTTCCTGGCTACAGACAGTCCTACATTGAGGATCGTGAGGAGGGAGTGGGTGACTATAATTAACCTACCATGTTTCCTGGCTACAGACAGTCCTACATTGAGGATCGTGAGGAGGGAGTGGGTGAATATAATTAACCTACCATGTTTCCTGGCTACAGACGGTCCTACATTGAGGATCGTGAGGAGGGAGTGGGTGACTATAATTAACCTACCATGTTTCCTGGCTACAGTCCTACATTGAGGATCATAAGGAGGGAGTGGGTGACTATAATTAAACTACCATGTTTCCTGGCTACAGTCCTACATTGAGGATCGTGAGGAGGGAGTGGGTGACTATAATTAACCTACCATGTTTCCCGGCTACGGACAGTCCTACATAGAGGATCGTGAGGAGGAAGTGGGTGACTATAATTAACCTACCATGTTTCCTGGCTACAGACAGTCCTACATAGAGGATCGTGAGGAGGGAGTGGGTGACTATAATTAACCTACCATGTTTCCTGGCTACGGACAGTCCTACATTGAGGATCGTGAGGAGGGAGTGGGTGACTATAATTAACCTACCATGTTTCCTGGCTACAGTCCTACATTGTGGATCGTGAGGAGGGAGTGGATGACTATAATTAACCTACCATGTTTCCTGGCTACAGTCCTACATTGAGGATCGTGAGGAGGGAGTGGGTGACTATAATTAACCTACCATGTTTCCTGGCTACAGATAGTCCTACATTGAGGATCGTGAGGAGGGAGTGGGTGACTATAATTAACCTACCATGTTTCCTGGCTACAGTCCTACATTGAGGATCGTGAGGAGGGAGTGGGTGACTATAATTAACCTACCATGTTTCCTGGCTACGGACAGTCCTACATTGAGGATCGTGAGGAGGGAGTGGGTGACTATAATTAACCTACCATGTTTCCTGGCTACAGACAGTCCTACATTGAGGATTGTGAGGAGGGAGTGGGTGACTATAATTAACCTACCATGTTTCCTGGCTACAGACAGTCCTACATAGAGGATCGTGAGGAGGGAGTGGGTGACTATAATTAACCTACCATGTTTCCTGGCTACAGACAGTCCTACATAGAGGATCGTGAGGAGGGAGTGGGTGACTATAATTAACCTACCATGTTTCCTGGCTACGGACAGTCCTACATAGAGGATCGTGAGGAGGGAGTGGGTGACTATAATTAACCTACCATGTTTCCTGGCTACAGACAGTCCTACATTGAGGATCGTGAGGAGGGAGTGGGTGACTATAATTAACCTACCATGTTTCCTGGCTACAGACAGTCCTACATTGAGGATCGTGAGGAGGGAGTGGGTGACTATAATTAACCTACCATGTTTCCTGGCTACAGTCCTACATTGAGGATCGTGAGGAGGGAGTGGGTGACTATAATTAACCTACCATGTTTCCTGGCTACAGTCCTACATTGAGGATCGTGAGGAGGGAGTGGGTGACTATAATTAACCTACCATGTTTCCTGGCTACAGTCCTACATTGAGGATCGTGAGGAGGGAGTGGGTGACTATAATTAACCTACCATGTTTCCTACCTACAGTTCTACATTGAAGATCGTGAGGAGGGAGTGGGTGACTATAATTAACCTACCATGTTTCCTGGCTACAGTCCTACATTGAGGATCGTGAGGAGGGAGTGGGTGACTATAATTAACCTACCATGTTTCCTGGCTACAGTCCTACATTGAGGATCGTGAGGAGGGAGTGGATGACTATAATTAACCTACCATGTTTCCTGGCTACAGTCCTACATTGAGGATCGTGAGGAGGGAGTGGGTGACTATAATTAACCTACCATGTTTCCTGGCTACGGACGGTCCTACATTGAGAATCGTGAGGAGGGAGTGGGTGACTATAATTAACCTACCATGTTTCCTGGCTACAGTCCTACATTAAGGATCGTGAGGAGGGAGTGGGTGACTATAATTAACCTACCATGTTTCCTGGCTACAGAGGGTCCTATATTGAGGATCGTGAGGAGGGAGTGGGTGACTATAATTAACCTACCATGTTTCCTGGCTACGGACAGTCCTACATTGAGGATCGTGAGGAGGGAGTGGGTGACTATAATTAACCTACCATGTTTCCTGGCTACAGTCCTACATTGAGGATCGTGAGGAGGGAGTGGGTGACTATAATTAACCTACCATGTTTCCTGGCTACGGACAGTCCTACATAGAGGATCGTGAGGAGGGAGTGGGTGACTATAATTAACCTACCATGTTTCCTGGCTACAGACAGTCCTACATAGAGGATCGTGAGGAGGGAGTGGGTGACTATAATTAACCTACCATGTTTCCTGGCTAAAGTCCTACATAGAGGATCGTGAGGAGGGAGTGGGTGACTATAATTAACCTACCATGTTTCCTGGCTACAGACAGTCCTACATTGAGGATCGTGAGGAGGGAGTGGGTGACTATAATTAACCTACCATGTTTCCTGGCTACAGTCCTACATTGTGGATCGTGAGGAGGGAGTGGATGACTATAATTAACCTACCATGTTTCCTGGCTACAGTCCTACATTGAGGATCGTGAGGAGGGAGTGGGTGACTATAATTAACCTACCATGTTTCCTGGCTACAGTCCTACATTAAGGATCGTGAGGAGGGAGTGGGTGACTATAATTAACCTACCATGTTTCCTGGCTACAGAGGGTCCTATATTGAGGATCGTGCGGAGGGAGTGGGTGAATATAATTAACCTACCATGTTTCCTGGCTACGGACAGTCCTACATTGAGGATCGTGAGGAGGGAGTGGGTGACTATAATTAACCTACCATGTTTCCTGGCTACAGTCCTACATTGAGGATCGTGAGGAGGGAGTGGGTGACTATAATTAACCTACCATGTTTCCTGGCTACAGTCCTACATTGAGGATCGTGAGGAGGGAGTGGGTGACTATAATTAACCTACCATGTTTCCTGGCTACAGTCCTACATTGAGGATCGTGAGGAGGGAGTGGGTGACTATAATTAACCTACCATGTTTCCTGGCTACAGACAGTCCTACATTGAGGATCGTGAGGAGGGAGTGGGTGACTATAATTAACCTACCATGTTTCCTGGCTACAGACAGTCCTACATTGAGGATCGTGAGGAGGGAGTGGGTGACTATAATTAACCTACCATGTTTCCTGGCTACAGTCCTACATTGTGGATCGTGAGGAGGGAGTGGATGACTATAATTAACCTACCATGTTTCCTGGCTACAGTCCTACATTGAGGATCGTGAGGAGGGAGTGGGTGACTATAATTAACCTACCATGTTTCCTGGCTACAGTCCTACATTAAGGATCGTGAGGAGGGAGTGGGTGACTATAATTAACCTACCATGTTTCCTGGCTACAGAGGGTCCTATATTGAGGATCGTGCGGAGGGAGTGGGTGAATATAATTAACCTACCATGTTTCCTGGCTACGGACAGTCCTACATTGAGGATCGTGAGGAGGGAGTGGGTGACTATAATTAACCTACCATGTTTCCTGGCTACAGACAGTCCTACATTGAGGATCGTGAGGAGGGAGTGGGTGACTATAATTAACCTACCATGTTTCCTGGCTACAGTCCTACATTGAGGATCGTGAGGAGGGAGTGGGTGACTATAATTAACCTACCATGTTTCCTGGCTACAGACAGTCCTACATTGAGGATCGTGAGGAGGGAGTGGGTGACTATAATTAACCTACCATGTTTCCTGGCTACAGACAGTCCTACATTGAGGATCGTGAGGAGGGAGTGGGTGACTATAATTAACCTACCATGTTTCCTGGCTACAGACGGTCCTACATTGAGGATCGTGAGGAGGGAGTGGGTGACTATAATTAACCTACCATGTTTCCTGGCTACAGTCCTACATTGAGGATCATAAGGAGGGAGTGGGTGACTATAATTAAACTACCATGTTTCCTGGCTACAGTCCTACATTGAGGATCGTGAGGAGGGAGTGGGTGACTATAATTAACCTACCATGTTTCCCGGCTACGGACAGTCCTACATAGAGGATCGTGAGGAGGAAGTGGGTGACTATAATTAACCTACCATGTTTCCTGGCTACAGACAGTCCTACATAGAGGATCGTGAGGAGGGAGTGGGTGACTATAATTAACCTACCATGTTTCCTGGCTACGGACAGTCCTACATTGAGGATCGTGAGGAGGGAGTGGGTGACTATAATTAACCTACCATGTTTCCTGGCTACAGTCCTACATTGAGGATCGTGAGGAGGGAGTGGGTGACTATAATTAACCTACCATGTTTCCTGGCTACGGACAGTCCTACATAGAGGATCGTGAGGAGGGAGTGGGTGACTATAATTAACCTACCATGTTTCCTGGCTACAGTCCTACATTGTGGATCGTGAGGAGGGAGTGGATGACTATAATTAACCTACCATGTTTCCTGGCTACAGTCCTACATTAAGGATCGTGAGGAGGGAGTGGGTGACTATAATTAACCTACCATGTTTCCTGGCTACAGATAGTCCTACATTGAGGATCGTGAGGAGGGAGTGGGTGACTATAATTAACCTACCATGTTTCCTGGCTACAGTCCTACATTAAGGATCGTGAGGAGGGAGTGGGTGACTATAATTAACCTACCATGTTTCCTGGCTACAGAGGGTCCTATATTGAGGATCGTGAGGAGGGAGTGGGTGACTATAATTAACCTACCATGTTTCCTGGCTACGGACAGTCCTACATTGAGGATCGTGAGGAGGGAGTGGGTGACTATAATTAACCTACCATGTTTCCTGGCTACAGTCCTACACTGAGGATCATGAGGAGGGAGTGGGTGACTATAATTAAACTACCATGTTTCCTGGCTACAGTCCTACATTGAGGATCGTGAGGAGGGAGTGGGTGACTATAATTAACCTACCATGTTTCCTGGCTACGGACAGTCCTACATAGAGGATCGTGAGGAGGGAGTGGGTGACTATAATTAAACTACCATGTTTCCTGGCTACAGTCCTACATTGAGGATCGTGAGGAGGGAGTGGGTGACTATAATTAACCTACCATGTTTCCTGGCTACAGTCCTACATTGAGGATCGTGAGGAGGGAGTGGGTGACTATAATTAACCTACCATGTTTCCTGGCTACGGACAGTCCTACATTGAGGATCGTGAGGAGGGAGTGGGTGACTATAATTAACCTACCATGTTTCCTGGCTACAGTCCTACATTGAGGATCGTGAGGAGGGAGTGGGTGACTATAATTAACCTACCATGTTTCCTGGCTACAGTCCTACATTGAGGATCGTGAGGAGGGAGTGGGTGACTATAATTAACCTACCATGTTTCCTGGCTACAGACAGTCCTACATTGAGGATCGTGAGGAGGGAGTGGGTGACTATAATTAACCTACCATGTTTCCTGGCTACGGACAGTCCTACATTGAGGATCGTGAGGAGGGAGTGGGTGACTATAATTAACCTACCATGTTTCCTGGCTACAGTCCTACATTGAGGATCGTGAGGAGGGAGTGGGTGACTATAATTAACCTACCATGTTTCCTGGCTACAGACAGTCCTACATTGAGGATCGTGAGGAGGGAGTGGGTGACTATAATTAACCTACCATGTTTCCTGGCTACAGACAGTCCTACATTGAGGATCGTGAGGAGGGAGTGGGTGACTATAATTAACCTACCATGTTTCCTGGCTACAGACGGTCCTACATTGAGGATCGTGAGGAGGGAGTGGGTGACTATAATTAACCTACCATGTTTCCTGGCTACAGTCCTACATTGAGGATCATAAGGAGGGAGTGGGTGACTATAATTAAACTACCATGTTTCCTGGCTACAGTCCTACATTGAGGATCGTGAGGAGGGAGTGGGTGACTATAATTAACCTACCATGTTTCCCGGCTACGGACAGTCCTACATAGAGGATCGTGAGGAGGAAGTGGGTGACTATAATTAACCTACCATGTTTCCTGGCTACAGACAGTCCTACATAGAGGATCGTGAGGAGGGAGTGGGTGACTATAATTAACCTACCATGTTTCCTGGCTACGGACAGTCCTACATTGAGGATCGTGAGGAGGGAGTGGGTGACTATAATTAACCTACCATGTTTCCTGGCTACAGTCCTACATTGAGGATCGTGAGGAGGGAGTGGGTGACTATAATTAACCTACCATGTTTCCTGGCTACGGACAGTCCTACATAGAGGATCGTGAGGAGGGAGTGGGTGACTATAATTAACCTACCATGTTTCCTGGCTACAGTCCTACATTGTGGATCGTGAGGAGGGAGTGGATGACTATAATTAACCTACCATGTTTCCTGGCTACAGTCCTACATTGAGGATCGTGAGGAGGGAGTGGGTGACTATAATTAACCTACCATGTTTCCTGGCTACAGATAGTCCTACATTGAGGATCGTGAGGAGGGAGTGGGTGACTATAATTAACCTACCATGTTTCCTGGCTACAGTCCTACATTAAGGATCGTGAGGAGGGAGTGGGTGACTATAATTAACCTACCATGTTTCCTGGCTACAGAGGGTCCTATATTGAGGATCGTGAGGAGGGAGTGGGTGACTATAATTAACCTACCATGTTTCCTGGCTACGGACAGTCCTACATTGAGGATCGTGAGGAGGGAGTGGGTGACTATAATTAACCTACCATGTTTCCTGGCTACAGTCCTACACTGAGGATCATGAGGAGGGAGTGGGTGACTATAATTAAACTACCATGTTTCCTGGCTACAGTCCTACATTGAGGATCGTGAGGAGGGAGTGGGTGACTATAATTAACCTACCATGTTTCCTGGCTACGGACAGTCCTACATAGAGGATCGTGAGGAGGGAGTGGGTGACTATAATTAACCTACCATGTTTCCTGGCTACGGACGGTCCTACATTGAGGATCGTGAGGAGGGAGTGGGTGACTATAATTAACCTACCATGTTTCCTGGCTACAGTCCTACATTGAGGATCGTGAGGAGGGAGTGGGTGACTATAATTAACCTACCATGTTTCCTGGCTACAGTCCTACATTGAGGATCGTGAGGAGGGAGTGGGTGACTATAATTAACCTACCATGTTTCCTGGCTACAGTCCTACATTGAGGATCGTGAGGAGGGAGTGGGTGACTATAATTAACCTACCATGTTTCCTGGCTACGGACAGTCCTACATTGAGGATTGTGAGGAGGGAATGGGTGACTATAATTAACCTACCATGTTTCCTGGCTACGGACGGTCCTACATTGAGGATCGTGAGGAGGGAGTGGGTGACTATAATTAACCTACCATGTTTCCTGGCTACAGATGGTCCTACATTGAGGATCGTGAGGAGGGAGTGGGTGACTATAATTAACCTACCATGTTTCCTGGCTACAGTCCTACATTGAGGATCGTGAGTAGGGAGTGGGTGACTATAATTAACCTACCATGTTTCCTGGCTACGGACAGTCCTACATTGAGGATCGTGAGGAGGGAGTGGGTGACTATAATTAACCTACCATGTTTCCTGGCTACGGACAGTCCTACATTGAGGATCGTGAGGAGGGAGTGGGTGACTATAATTAACCTACCATGTTTCCTGGCTACAGTCCTACATTGAGGATCGTGAGGAGGGAGTGGGTGACTATAATTAACCTACCATGTTTCCTGGCTACAGACAGTCCTACATTGAGGATCGTGAGGAGGGAGTGGGTGACTATAATTAACCTACCATGTTTCCTGGCTACAGTCCTACATTGAGGATCGTGAGGAGGGAGTGGGTGACTATAATTAACCTACCATGTTTCCTGGCTACGGACAGTCCTACATTGAGGATCGTGAGGAGGGAGTGAGTGACTATAATTAACCTACCATGTTTCCTGGCTACAGTCCTACATTGAGGATTGTGAGGAGGGAGTGGGTGACTATAATTAACCTACCATGTTTCCTGGCTACAGACAGTCCTACATTGAGGATCGTGAGGAGGGAGTGGATGACCAGGGTCCATGTAGTGGGGGAGGGGCAGTTGTACTTGTACCCCAGGGGCAACCGGAACGTCTGCAAGAACAAAACCAAACAATAAGTAAGACAAATGGAAACAGTGTATACAAAATCATGGCAACTACAGATCTAAACAAGACAAAAATAAATGCAAAACCATGGAAACAGCAGGTTTGAAACCATGGCAACAGTAGTTTTGAAACCATAGTAACAGCAAGTTTGAAACCATGGCAACAGCAAGTCTGAAACCGTGGCAACAATAAGCTTAAAACCAAGTTTACAGCAAATACAAAACCATGGCAACAGCAGGTTTGAAACCATGGCAACAGTAGTTTTGAAACCATAGTAACAGCAAGTTTGAAACCATAGTAACAGGAAGTTTGAAACCATGGCAACAGTAGTTTGAAACCAAGGTTACAGTAAATACAGAACCATGGCAACAGCAGGTTCGAAACCATTGCAACAGTAAATTTGAAACCATTTTATTATTCAGTACAATGCCATAGCAAAAAAACTAGGAGTAACAACTTTTTGAAAATGGTTTTCTAAAATGCAAAATTATCATTGTTTAATCAATGAAACTTAATTTAGACTGAAATGAAATTATTTTTTTACATAAACTGTCAGGTTATCAATCATTACAAATGCAGAAATGACTTCGCACACCAGAAATAATCCAGGGTGTCCGGACACTGACTATCAGATGTCAGTCTGTAGCCAACAAAAGTCCAGTTATGCTTTATGGTTCTTATATTTTGAGGCGGAAGTTCCTGTGAAAAACCCTATGATTCTATAAATCAGGATGGCAGGTAAAGGTTCCGTAATCAGCTGTAAGGTTAGGACATCAGCCGATAACCAACATAAAACACTCCACAGAGACAAGAATCACAGGAAGTACACTGTTCTATATGGTGTTCTTCCTGGAAACAGTCAATCTCACAGATGCTTATAGCTCAGCTGGAAATTGTCACAATATATTTGTCAAAATCTTCCCTAGATGAAATCTATTCACAGCTTCGATATTGAACAATGTTTTTTAAATTTTTTTCTTATGTGGTGAAAAAAAAACAAAAAACAAACAAACAATCTGACATGGTCTCCAATATTGCTAGCAGAAATTTAAACAGAATGTTCTTCGGCAGTTTTAAAATTCTTACCTGTTAAAAGAATTTATCGTGGAGAACATACCTGTACTGAGTCTATATTTGAGTCAGGACTCGGGAGATTACAGGTGTGTATCTCCCCTCCCCGGAGTTTTATATTAGAATCACCCTGATCGATGCTTGGTAATGGTGATAGAAATGAGAAAACAAATACCCCCAAACAACAGAAGCATATATCTGCTATTTCCCTATACATAATACATGCAGGTACCAGCATTTCTTGCTAAAGGTATCGTATTCTTTAAAAAGATTTCCCGAAGTCTAAATTATTTGAATGTTTTACATAAATCACTAAAGGGTTTTTTTATTTTATTTCCCATACCAACAATTTACATCTAATTTCCTTTCTCTCAAATCGCATGAGATAATGAAAAAGATTTGGTCTATCTAGTAATATAGGAGCTAGCATTTTTTGTGCTTTAAACTCAATCACCCCTGAATTTTCAGAATGAACTATATTCATCTTTGAAATAGAACAGTTCAAATAAGTCTTCAGGGTGTGAATGAGATATGAATATTTTCTAAAGTTTCATAGAAATTTTTTAATCTTAGTATTAATTAAGGAAAATGTCAAAGAGTTTATCATAGAAGATTAAAAGCTTCATTCACAAAGTTTTCTTTTCGAATTTCAGAAAATACTAAGTGTCAGTGTTAAAAAGTGAAAATTTTACATCGGCATTCTTGCCAACTTTTTGAAATTTCCATGAAAAGATTATGCGTTCTCACAATTTAAAACATAAATAATATGCATGTATGTACACCAAAAGGAAAAATAAAACTTTAAAATGGCTTGATTTGAGCTGGCTTTCAGACGAAATGATAAGATCTTAAAGAAATAGGAATAGTTAAGTAAATTCAATGGTTGAAAACGCAATATTTTAGGGTCTAAAATCGGGAGTCTCCGTCCTTAATAGGGAGGGTTGGCAAGTATGCAAATATCGCATGATTGTGGATTTGCTTACTCTCAGGAATGGCAGCTTTACAAGTCAGATATAAGATAACTCTTTTATCATTCAAAAAACATTTTTACAATTTAAACAGTGCTTTGTGGAAAAAGACATAGGTTAATTCCGCATTTAAAAACCACATAGTTGGAGACAGCATGTAACATTATTTGTAACTTTACGCATGTCTTAATATTGTAACACTAATTACTGACTACAATTATGAATAAATTGCTATTTTTGATTATGTATATTCATCTTTTTTGTTATTATTTGACTGTTATTAGAAGTTGAATGTTGGAAAACAATTCAACAACACATATATAGTCTCAGAGTGTACTTACCCTACCTGTATAAATTAAAGCTGACACACCAAACATTAATTTTGAACTTGGCTAGCTTGAACATTCGAACAACCCAAACTTTGTCCACGGTCCTGCCAATTTACAGATAACAAGGTTCAACTGTTATTTATATAATTATTTGATGGTGGCAACAACTTTACTAATGGAGGGATATAAAATTATAAATTGTGTATGGGGAAATGAAAAATATTTCATTAAATTAAAACCACAAATTGCATAACTTTACAGCAATTAAATAGGTCATCTTCAGGACTTTTGTAAGAACACCGAATGAGATTGCTATCTAAGTCTGTGGTAAGAACATTTACTATATAGAGAGGGGTATAATTTTACACCGCAGATGAGTTGAACATGAAGACAGCACAAAGTGACCATGTGTGACTGTGACTTCACGCAGCGGTCATCTGACACCTGACCCAGAGGTCAAGCGTATTTACGAGAGTAGATAAACAGAACTGGATTATGTCATTCTTCCCACCATTAAATCATCTCGTGTAAGATAGTGCACACTCCGGTAACACATCGTTACAGGTAGGACCACTGACCAGGTGTAACAACCCCTCGGTCAGTGTCCTTATCAGAGCTGATGACCACCGGACTGACCACTGGCCGAAATCAACACAAAATATCCCAAACTATAAACGGAGTGTAACCGTCGTTGAATATTAATTTGTTTATAACCAGACCTAAATATTAAGTTAGTTATTGTTCTTAGAACCAAGGTTTATATTCCAAACCCATGGTAAATTTACTTTAAAAACGCTTAAATAGATTGAAAAAAAAATAATCAACTGCATTTTTTTTTTGCATTTTACAATCAAAGAATCAAAGTACATGTACTACAAACATAAATACCTGGTAAATTGTTAACATAGATATGCTTTTTTTAATATTTTTATAACAAAAAAATATTGCTTCATGATCAGCTGGCACAGTGAATTGCACACATGCCTTTCACTATGACACCCGGGGTTTGTTTCCCCACTAGACCTGAAAAGGAAGTGAATTGCGTCACTTGTCTGACCACATGGGGGTTTCCTTGGGGTATTCTTGTTCTATCCATATAAAAAAAAACTGTTTGAAACCTTTCATCATTGTCTGCAGACTAACCGAACTAATCTTCAGTGAAACAGACGTAACACCACTCAAACTGTGACGGAAAACTTAAAACCAGAACCAACCTACCCTACCATTCAGGCCGTTAACAAGTATGATTATCATAGAATTTATTCTATGTAACTGTTGTATAATAGAGTGGTTTTTTAAATTCATATTCAGAGACCACACCAATTGATTAAATATTCTAGCCAATATGCTATTTAACCTACACAAGGCATAGTCGTTTAAGGTAATACAGTGGATTCCACTTAATATCACGCCTGTTAATACCACATTCCTCTTTATATCATGTTTTCCCAAGCACCATTTTCCCCTCTATATAATCTATTTAATTTTATTTGGTTAATATCATGTACTTTGAGGTGAATTCCTCTTAAAATCATGTCTTTTTAACCAATCACATAACATATCAATAAAATGATGTCATTTCCATTGATTTCAGTTACAACTTGTACAAAGTATTGCATAGAAGAAATACCCCCCAAAAATGATTTTTAATTGAAATTATGTTATATTGAAACATCTTCATATGTACAATGAATAGCTGACTTTTAGTTATGGAGATTAGAAATGCACTAGATTTAGAGCGACAACCTGTTTCTGTTAATGTCACATACTTGTTAATATCATGTTTTTGTCTGACAAACGCAACATAATCAAGGGGAATGCACTGTCTTACTTATAATCAAGCTTGGAGGGTTATAAGAATACATTATGATAAGTTTCACTGAATTTTCCTACATAAGTAATTTTCTGGAATTCAAAATTAGCCTTGAGAACAACGAACACAATATACTGTATATATACATACAGTACTCATATTTGCCACATCAACTATAGAAAATTAATTATTGTGTAATTAAGGTAAGAATTTATGACAGACCTATTTGTGCTATATTTGTCTGTATTCAGTATGATTGTGTAATCTGTATGTGAATCCACATATTTGTTCTGTTAAAACTAAATATTTACAATCCCCTTTTGTCAACACCTCCCACAACCCAATATGTTAATATCCTGATCATGTACGTTTCACAGGCTCCTTATTGACCTTGACAAAGGTCACACCTACTAATATAAGTTTTATTACATTTAACCCCATTTTCCCCCCAGGGATCAGTCACTAAACCATCTGCAGTATTTCACTGATGACTCCAAGCTATCTCTCATCTTTCCGATGCAAGTTTTGTGTCCAGTCGTAGAAAATACTTTTAGCAAACAAGCCATACCAACAATTCATGAGATTGACCATTTAAAAAAAAAAATCCATTTTCCCCAGGTAATGAAACCTGAGCTCTAATGACCTTGTTTCTGATAGGGACCGATTGGCTGGAGTGGACAAGGTCCAGAGCATTGATTGTTAAAGTAATGGCCCCTCTATAAAGTTTGGATTGGATTTCCACTGGTCATTGTCTCCTCTGCCTTTGATGTTGGTCATTCTTCATAAATCGGTCAACAAAACTAATGTATTATGTTGAGATGTGTGTGGTGTCCCAGTGGTCAACAGTACCATACCTAATGTAATGGTCACTCATCCAGTGTCTAGTGTGGCGGTCATAATGAAATGAAATGTAATTAGATTTAATCTGACCATCAATGCTTTTAACTGAGAACAGTCAGACTATGCTGTCCGGAGTAGCAATGTATACACTCCTTCAGAAGTGTCAATTCTCCCAAATGAGTACTTTTTGATAGAATTTTTTTGGTCGGACATATTTCTGGATCATAAAATATTGTACATACATACAATGGTATACACTTGCCCGTTGAACCTACCTGTCCAGGATTTGCATAGAATTTCAATTGTATAGATCTATAAAATACCCGAAGGCTATAGCAGGTAAATATGTACTTCATGTCACTGCCGTGTGGGCTAATTGTTAGCAATACAGGAATCTGATGAGTCAAACATAACTGTCAAATATCTGTATCTGGTAACATTAAATATTTTTTTGGTGAAAAAAAAAAAAATCTGATGAGTCAAACATGACTGTCAAATATCAATATTCGGTATCATTAAATAAAATTTTTTTCTGTGAAAAAAAACCAATTTTTTTTTTAAAACAAGGTTTAAACTTTACAAAAAGCACAAATCAGGAACTATAAATTTACGAAACCAAAGAAAGTAAAATACATTAGAATAGGATAAGGTAGGTAGTTAGGTAAGTATAATTGTGGGAAGACGTGACTAGGTAAATATAATGGTAAACATTTTTCTTTGAAGCCCTCTTTTTTACATATCATGTGTGACACAACAGGCAGGTAATGGTGAGTAATCCAACACCAGTTTTGCCCAGTGGTCACCCAGACCTGGTCATCTGACCATGATTAATGAGGGCAGTGTGTGAATGGGATTCCTGGCTGGCCTGTGGAGCCCACAGTGAAAGCCTGCCAGCTTGCCTCTGTAACTGGAGATTTCTACTATATAAATTTCCTGTATCTCTTTCATCATAAAAGATACAATGACCAGTGGTCAGTCAGCTAGGCCTTGATAAATTCTTTAGCTTCCTGTGGCCGCTCCTTTTTCAATTAAGACAAACTAGAGGTTGGATCCCATGGGTCACAGTCACTGACTTTGGGCTATGAAAGACTGACCACACTGATAAAGGGGAAGGCTTATGTAAGGCTGGGGAATCTAGACCAGGGGGTCAAATCTCACTAATCCTTGGTAATGTTGACCATTAGTGACCACTGAGGCTGACCCACACTTAGGGCCATGTTGTATAGTAGAAGCTGGACACTACACTAGCTGACCATGCCAGACTAATGAGTAGGTAAGGCTATATACACTATCGTGGGCTTCCATTTTTTCTACACACTCCTAAAGAAATATCTATTTTTAATGCAGGTAATTTATAACAGTTAAATCTCACTTAATCTCAAAGTCAGACTGTGGAAAAACTTTGAGTTATCTGAGTATTTGAGTTAAGAGAGTTATACATGTATCCTGGTTGGGACCAACAAAAACTTAAAATTTAACGGGGCCTTCTGGTTATACAAATGGGAGGTTCAACTGTAGAGCTTTCAAACTATATCACACTGTGAGTAAACATGGGAGGTTTATGTACAAGATCAGTATGACATAAGAAATGATATCTAAAATTACTATTGGTTGATGGTATGAATTATTACAGTATTTTTCATATGTACTTTAAGTAAAAAAATTTTTTTACCTGACATATCTAAAAAAACATTTCTTGATATGATCGAGGCAAAAAAATTGAAATTGCTCAACTTCATTTTTGATATTTTTCAATAAATGACAGTTTATTGACCCCCAACATCCACCTGTAACGACCAGCGTTTCTATTTTCGTCTGACAAGTTGCCTGCGCAGTAAACATAAGGGCCAAGACATTTACAAGCTCCCAAAACAACACTCATATGCCGAGGAATCTCCTCATTTTTACGAATCTTGCTCGACGGAATATGCAGCACTTTTCTTTTCCAGAAAAAACAAGCCAACAAAGACTTATAATAGCTGCCATCCGAGCCTATCCTTCATGATTACGTGGACTATAGTGTTTATATTGTCACTGCTGTATCTCCGAGGAAATTCCGTCAGGTCTCCAGCACTTTACTATTGTTTCCATTCAGAGGAGGCTAAATACGGCAAAGGCAATCCCTTTTGATAGAACACCTCACAGAATTTCGTTGGAATGTTTAGCTGTTAGCAGACAGATTATGGCAGGTTGGAGTAACGTACCGTCCCAAGTGACCTGTGCCTCGTGTTCATTTACAGTTGTGTTTAGTATTATAGACATAGGAATGACATCCCTATAGTAACGGTCGTAGCCATCTTTGGTTGTGATTCTCAATGTCAAAGCCATGTTGGAATATTTACCATTGCACGGCATTGCCTCTTTTTTAATAACTCTACCGAATTCAGTAGGCATTCATAATACCATGAATTAGGCCATTGACCAATTGTTGATGTCATAATCATATTATTACGTAAGATACCACTGACCATCCCTGGGTGATTGGCTGTTCTATTCAGTGAAAAAATCAAATCTGATAAGATACATTTTTTGAGCTAAATGCTGAGAAATAAAATGTGTAATTGAAATTTTTATGGGTTGAACATTTTCAAAAAATGGTTACTATAGTGATATAGCCATCTTTGGTTGTGATTCTCAATGTTAAAGCCATGTTGGAATGAGTTCCTTATAGACAGTTCTTGGTGTTTGTTTACTAGTATTTTGTCTACGTGATCCACCCTTACATGTTTCATCTCATGGGGGGAGGTTGTGTTTCGCCTCACCAGTGAAGTTTGTGTTTCGCCTCACTGGCGGAGGTCGGTGTTCTATCGAAGAGTTGTAGTTCTTGAGCCTTTAATAGAGTTTGGACCTTAGTTATATGTATGGCCTTTTTAGGGACTGTTATTTTAAATAAACAACCAAGCTGGCCTATTTTGAGTTGTTGCCCTTGGCTTGTTTAATGATCACAATGCTTGGAGGCAAGGTGGTCTAGTGCTAGTGGTCTGTGGTCTAGTGCTAGTAGTTGAAAGATTGGTAGTTTGAGTCCTGGCCATGCACTTGTGTTGTATCCTTGAGCGTGTAAATTTCCCTTGTTCCAGTCTACTCAGCTGTAAATTAGTACGATGTTTAGCAGTGCTTGAAATTGTAGAATTCTAGCTGTGAGGGCCGAAATGGCAGCACCGGTTGTATACTCCCTAGGGGATTGAGAACGATTTTGACTGGTTGCTTAGGCCCTTAGATGATAACCATGGATAATAATTTGTGAACCGTTTTAAGATGACGTATAGGTTGTAATACAGCGGTATATAAGAACCCCAAATCATTATGACACATGTTGGGTTGTGGCCCTTATAGAGCAACTGTTGAATTTGTCATGAAGAAAAATGAAAATTAGTCTAAAATACTTTAAATTTTTTCATTCATGATTTACATTCATAAAGCGCACACGAAGGATACTGAACTTTGACCCCTTGTCACCAGAAGATACTTTTATATATATATATAAGTCTGTATTGTCTGGTGTACACTGTGTAACATTACGTCATATTATTCTCAATAATTGATCAGTTATCAATTACTGGCCATCTGATATAATGTAAATACAATTAAACGGACATCTGTAAAACTTATTAACTCTTGTGGACTTCAATTCATACAAAATACCTACTATCAACTTACTTTTGAGGACTCCTACCAAATACCTACTATCTACCTAACTCCTGATTCCTACCAAAAACCTACAACCTGCCTAACTCTTGGGGACCATTACCAAAAACCTGCTACCTACCTAACTCTTGGGGACTCTTACCAAAAACCTACTATCTACCTAACTCTTGCAGATTCTTACCAAAATCTTACTATCTACCTAACTCTTGCAGACTCTTACCAAAAACCTATATCTACCTAACTCTTGTGGACTCTTACCAAAAACCTACATCTACCTAACTCTTGGGGACTCTTACCAAAAACCTACTATCTACCTAACTCTTGCAGATTCTTACCAAAATCTTACTATCTACCTAACTCTTGCAGACTCTTACCAAAAACCTATATCTACCTAACTCTTGGGGACTCTTACCAAAAACCTACATCTACCTAACTCTTGGGGACTCTTACCAAAAATATTCTACCTACCCGGGCCAACTCTTGCAGACTCTTACCAAAAATCTTCTACCTTCCAAACTCTTGGGGACTCTTACCAAAAACTTACTACCTACCCAACTCTTATAGACTCTTACCAAAATCTTACTATCTACCTAACTCTTGCAGATTCTTACCAAAAACCTATATCTACTTAACTCTTGGGGGACTCTTACCAAAAACCTATATCTACCTAACTCTTGGGGACTCTTACCAAAAACCTACATCTACCTAACTCTTGGGGACTCTTAGGGGACTCTTACCAAAAACCTATATCTACCTAACTCTGGGGGGACTCTTACCAAAAACCTATATCTACCTAACTCTTGGGGACTCTTACCAAAAACCTATATCTACCTAACTCTCGGGGGACTCTTACCAAAAACCTATATCTACCTAACTCTTGGGGACTCTTAATTACAACAAACCTACTACCTACCTAAATTTTGGGGACACTTACCAAAAACTTACTACCTACCTATAACTCTTGCGGCCTCTTACCAAAAACCTACTATTTACCTAACTCTTGCAGATTCTAACCAAAAACCTATTATCTAAATCTACCACCTATACCCAACTATTGAGCATCAGGTTACCTGTTGTTTTTTTTTTAATTAAAAGTGGAATGAAACGTATGTGACACTTACTCGGTTACATATTGTATTACACTCAGCAACCTTACAAACAGAGGACCACAAATACAAAATACAATGTAATAACAATACATGATAAAATACAATACATATCCCAGAAATACAATGCCAATCAGCAATACAATGAAAATTACGATTGTAACACTAAAGAGTAATGATTAATAACATACATTTTTACAATTTATCGATTCATCGGGTATTTCTGTAACGTAATATATTACACACATATGTAGACACTATAACTTAAACATTTTTTTGCTTCTCCACTATATAGATATTTCCATGTTTATGATTTCTACAGTATTCATAGCATATACAACAGTCCTCAAGGAATTGATTTGTTTTTTGAAAATGACAGTTCTTCAATATTTACTGCATTCCCGCTAGACATAGTACAGCTGACATTCAAACATAAAATACAAAATAAAAAATAGGTTTGGTGTTATTTAAGTTTTTGATGAAGTAAGAAAACGAATAAATTAGATAGGTCTATAGGGTCGGGTAAAACTGAACTTTCTGTCAAGATTAACGATAGATGGTTTTCACCCGTGAGAAATGTAAGGGGGGTGGGGGTGGGGTTGTTGTTGTTACTTTTGAAACCCTTCACCATGCAGTACATAATGTACTTAAGTGCCCCTCCCCCATTCCAGGGAAATTAGTAAGTAAATGTTGGTCAAAATGAGAAAGTCTCCCTCCCATACTGAAGGAAGGTTATAATCCGGCTTACATCTAGTGATCCCAGTGATATCAAATTAAATTCCATCAATAATTATTTCTTGTGATGACTTTGCAACACTGTAAATACATTTTAAGCATGTCTTATTTTCTATCTTGTGTAGCATTTTAACGAACTGACACCCCGGAAATGCACATTTGCACTCTTCCAATTCAAAAGTTGGAAGAGTCAATTATGAAAATTCAGGGTTTTGCAACTGTTGAGGTTAACATAGTTTATCTATAATTCTAAATTACCTTTTAATAACCAATGAGTAAATATATGATAGTATCATTCGTGAGAAAAATTTGAAAACTGACAAATAATTATTGTAATATTTTATTCATAATTAGATTGTGTTATTGAGATGGTTAAAGAGGATTACTGACACTTTTATCCATCATTTTCCCTAATAAATCCTAATAAATTAAAAGTACTTTATGAACAGTTATAGAAGTATAAGGTTAAGTCATGTATGACAGAACCTTTCTCTATTTCTGTTACGTTCCTTTTACCTGTGATCACACAACCTGTGTACCTGAGCTAGGTGTATTAACGGGTATTGTACACCTGGGCGGCACAACTCCTGGTAATGATGCCAATGACTTGACTAAGCCCTAATCCCTTCCTTTGATAATTTCGTAAACAGGCCATAATCCTGTCCATGCTAACTGGCCAATACCTGTGTGCGATTTTTTCCCCCAGTACTCACCTGTATGGTGAGGCCGATTAATGCGTAAGGGTTATGTAATTTTACGAGTGTGGGCAGGATTGGAGAGGGCCATTCGGAGGTGATTCAACCTGTCTTGTGTAAAACACTATAGCTATCAATAATGAACATGGGACTTAACTTTTATTCCACGGTATTCGGAATGTTTGTTTTTCCAGCGTGACGAAAATATTCCATTCACATATGATTAAAGCTAGGATTAATGAAGTCCACCAAGCATGTCTACCTGTGTATATAGGTATACCTTTTCTGTAAAACTACCCATGAATTTGTATACATATGTGTACTCCATCAAGACTTTGACAATAGTTCAAATGATAAGTTTTGAAACAATTTCAGAATTTACAAACTTCCTTGCTTAACTAGCATTTATTTTGAACATTTAAAAAAAAAAAATAAGAATTTACCAAGTATTTTTCTTAATTAGATTTTATTTTGAAAATTTAAAACTATTTCAGAATTTAAAAACTATTTTACTTTTTACTAGATTAAATTGATTTTTTTTAAACAATTCAAGATTTTGTTAAGTATCTTGATTATTTTTAATTGCTTCTATTTCCTGGAAACTTGGAGGGACAATCATATTGAATAAGATGGGTTTCGAGAGTGAAAAAAAGAAACGATTATCTTCAGAAAAAAAATATATGCCATAAACAGTGACAATTAAAAATAACAAGGATCCTCATTTTGGGTCTAATTTTTTTTATTTCCTTCAACATGACAAGATTTTTGGCACCTTTCAAAACATTCTTTTCACAAATTGTCCTGGCTATTTGGTAGCAACACAGTCAAGTTTGGATTGAAGACTCTTGGCAAGTACAACCATGCACTTTTCATCCGCTTTCAATTTCCCCTTTTATTGGATTAATCAACCAGGACATTTTTTACGATTCTTTTGAGCTTCGCACAGAAGGGTGACTTCATCTTCACAAAATTTGATGACAGAACTTTTTAACAATGTTAACATGATTTGTACTTTTGCACAATTTTTTCTTTGTAATTTTGAATGTGTAAAATATTTCGGCGACCAGCATCCTAAATTGATCCACCGAAGGCTTTGATTGTCACGTCCCGCAACACAATTGCAGAAAACGAACCTCAACTTTATTGATGTGCATATAATATGTCATAGTCATAGATAAACCTTTTTCATTTTGCTACAGTATTCTTCCAACTTCGCAAGCCATGTGTGTACAAAACGCTACTCTACGTATTGTACACCCTTGGCTTGTGTATTCTTTGTATTTAAAGCTTTTTGCAATGAATTTTCCTGATTTTGTTTTTGGATAATTTTTAACAAAATTCTGTATGCGTCTAGAGAATTATTTCCTGTTTCGCTTCAGAATATTTTCACTGTTCGCTGTTTGTATGACTAAGGAAATCATAATTTATTTTATCCAATTTTTTGGACACCATTTTGACACAATTTTAATAGCAATGTAAGTAGAAAAGTGACGATATTACAGTGTAGGTAATTCTGTATTACAGTTACTCCAGAAATATACAACGGAAAAATAAATGAATATAATGAGAAGAAACTATGGATATTTTCTGTACAAAATGGCCAAATATTGTCAAAATCACCTATAAATCAGGAAAGTTCATTGAAAAAAATTGTAAATATATACAAAGAATATAGCAAGATGTAAGAAAAGTTGACTTAACTTATAGTGATGAACTCTTGAGGTATGAGGTTTCTGAGAATTTTGCATGACTTATATGGTTATTAGGGAACAGCTAGAGAACGAAATTGATTCTTAGGTTGTTTATTTCTAAAGTCCCTAAGATGACTAAAAGGAAACAATGAACCAGTTCAGCATCAAATTAATAACAAGAAAAATGGGACATTTACTAAAAACTCCCAATATTAATAGAAAATCCTCTCAAATTTTTAACATGTGCATCAGCTTATTTTTTAAATTGGTAAATCTCATGCTGTCTCATTTTTGCTGAACAAACCATTTAGCTATCCTTTCGTCAAATACTTTGGCAATTAATCTTGGTCCTTATTGATAAAATCAAGACAATTTTACATATCTATAAAGTAACATGACGTGATCAATAAGACTTAATGATAGAGAAAGTACATCTTTAATGATGAAATTTTATGTTTGTTCCTTTTTTCTCTCAACATCTCCATAACATCACTGAATAGTACCCACAGAGTGGGGGAGGGGGAGGGGGGATGCAGTGGCTGTATTTCCAGTCGATTTCAAAAAATTTCACTTTTTAATCAGTCCCAGAAATGTGCAAGGGATTTTGGTTTAGCTCAATTCAGGTTATCTGAGGTCACATGTAGATTTGCATCATCTGACCTTCGTAAGGTCACCGTGCTGTAACCTTTGGTCATCTACTGTTGATTTAATGTCCAGTTAAATGACCTCTGTCCAAACATTCTGTCCAGTTACAGAGATAGCCATAACACTGCTCAATGGATTGGTCAGTGGTGCTATTCTGGTTGCATCACCAAGGGTAAGATTGCAGAGGGAGACAAACAAATAGGTCTGGCCAGTCACTCCATGGGAGACCGTACACCACCGCTAATCTGTGCATGAGCACACATACCTATAGGTACAATATATCTATATTCCATGTCAAATTAACCTTGGCTGAAAGAAAGAGTAGATCTATGTTATGTGGACTGTCTTCAAACTTTTGTTAATAAGGGGTGAATACAAGAATTTCTTAACCATGATATGACAGAAGTGAAATTGATTACTCCTCAATAATTTATGACTTGGGCTGTCACACAATGGCACTCCTGGGCAGTGGAAGAATGGGTGTAAATAATACAGATAGGTCTCCAGGCCTCTATATCAGTATCTACCATAATACCACATGTATATAGTACTCTATGGGTAGACTATTCACTAATTAGGACCCTGACAGTTCAAATGGCATTCAAAATTTACACACAGTAATACCATATAAAATGTAATAAAAATGAAACTGCTATTTTTTCTGCTATAACTCATGGATTTATAGTTGTCCTGTAGATTAAAATTGCATGGCTTGAGAATGAAAATTTCAAATAAGATCTTACTGAATGTTAATTAAACAAAAAGTAGGGTGGAGCAAAGGCCCGAAAAAACATCCTATAAGGCAATGAGTATTAAATGATCTTCTCAGTAGCAGGAAGGTACCTTAAGGTATATACAGATTGAAATCCTGGAAATTGTATAAAGATAAAAAGAAAAAGACAGCTCTTGCATCTTATTTCCACAACGTTTTCTTTTAAAACAGGTACACCTCTGACATAAAGTAAACTTTATTTATCTTAAAACAATTATGAAACAAGCTATCCAATTTATATTAATCACACTTGCTGACCCAGATGTAAGTGGAAGAGGGGTCTTAGTGGGGAGGAAACCAGAGTAACCAGAGAAAACCCTAGTGGTTAATTGTGCAGGTGATCCCAATATCTTATCAAGTCCAGTTAGGGAATCGAACCCATCTTGGTGAAAGGCACTGAACCTGACACGTTTCCTATACCTAAGCAGCCATCAACGGGGCACACTAACGCTAACTTGTGTTGCCACATGGTGGTGCTGGAGGACTCATAGAGGTCATGCTAAATGTTAAACTATCAAATCTTTACTTAAGAGTCATTATGGACCAATGTTTTATAAAATTTCTTTTTAAGATTATAAGCTGCAGTTATGGAGCCATTGTGTTTTTAGCCATTTAAGATCCTTTAGGGATTCATATCAAACAATTTTTCTCCCACAACGCAGACAGAAAGCCGGGTTGTTTTTAGAACATGGTTAACCAAAGAGTTTCTATAAAATTCTTATTAGGATCTGGGTAGGAACGAAGATTACACCAAGACTGTACCAATTGGTGGCAATATATCCAAAATGTCATGTGGCTGACTCTCATGTACATTCTTCAAATATTATTTTTTTTACATCAAACATTTTTACCGAATGCATGTCATCCATCAGATTTTGTTATCTGTATCTGAAACAATATAATTACACATTCAACATACAGATAGGAGCTATATGCTATATTGAAACTTTGTAGACATAAATCTTCCTAAATCAAAATTATGAAAACAATCCTGTTGAACAAGCAGCCCATATTTTTTGTGTGCAGTTTCATACGGTTTCACTCAATGCCTGTAGAAATCATCAAATTGCTTGTTAAGCAAGATATCCTATACCAAAAATAGTGGTAAAGTTTTAACTTTTAATACCTTTATTAAACATTTTTTGTATCTTTTTGAAAAGATAGAATTGATCAGTGTAACATTTTTACTTTTTGGACTTTGACAAATTTCAGACCAATCAGTGATACCTTTTTTTTTATCTCTTTAGTACCCAAGATATGTATAACTATTTCACACTTTTTTCTTAAATTATACTTTCTTGTTACAAGTTGTACAGCAGAACATTTCAAAAGAAATGTTTAAAGTGATTAAATGAATAAAAATAAAATACCCCCCCCCTCCCCCAAAATGTATTTTGAAGAATTAATGAATTCTTAACCAGGAATATTAATTATGAGGAACTAGTGTAGCAGGACTTCCTGTGTGTGACTAGGAAGTCTGATCATCAACACTATCACTGACCACTATACTGACCACCCAGGGCTATCCTTCACTAGTACACATATATTGATGAATGGTTATGTCAGCTGACATGACAGGCCAGTGCTGGCTAATTTGTAGGATGCCATGGCGACAATGATTGACCACTGCTTTAAGAAGTGGCCAGAGTCCCACTGGCCTTGACCAGGTACCACAGCTTCCTAGCTGCCACACTGACCCATGCAATTGATTAATGTCTTTTCTATGTGTGGCAGTTTAGTTCCTGGAAGATAATACCCTTCCTCCTACCAGAGGAAGCTAAACCTATTCCAGTCTCCAATTAGTAGAAACTTCTACCTTTACACCGAATCTATAACAGCAATGGCAAACGGCTAATATTTTACAATTACAGCTGCACCTTTATCTAGTTATCTTGTACTCAAAGACCCTATCTAAGTATTAATTTCCTTGATCCTGGCAAAACTTAAAAAGTACACTTAAACAGTAAACTAAAATAATAATATTTGGATAACTTGGAGTTTTCCCTGCACAGTCCTGCTGACTCTAAGAAAACATTGTTCGGCTAAAACCTGCTGCAACATTACTTTCGAATACAGAGAGGTTATTTTGTTTGGAAAAAAACTTTCAGTTTATGCTTATTTTTATGAGCTTAATGTATAGACAGGTATAATATAACTAATTTACCTGAAATAAATTAAAATCTTACAACATAAACCAGTTTTATCAACAAACAACAGCAGAATTCACCAATTCACTGAACATTGGTCCAAAATATGGTTTAATAGCTGTGTGAAAAAAGTACTGTGAAAACATTAATTTTAAAAGTTTTTAAAATTCTCTCATTTCTTAGGGCACTGAAATTAAATATTCATAAAATTTGAAGCTTCTGTCAAAGACATATACATGTTCTCAATAAGTGGATACTTGTACCCCAAAGTGTGAATTATGTCGATGTTTCGGAGGAAACAATGAAATTAGGCTTGCACAGTAACATGTTATTTCAAAGTTTTTTTTATTACCAAACTTGATTATTTTAAATCATTCAATATCTCCTATCTATTATTTATTATATAGTTGGCCAAGTAATAAAGCAAGTAACTCTCTATAAGCAATTTACCAGGATGTCTATAACATTTGTTTTGCCTGTCATTCAGTTAACAATATTATAATGGCCACCATTAAATTTTTAATGGTTATCGTTAGTGAGTGTGTGTATGTTTTTTTAATTTTGCATGTTTTCTTATTAACAAAAACAGAAAAGATATACATGCATTTGATGTTTATAAATGCATGCATCGCTGCAGTTCATACAATGTCCCCACTATTTCCTCTACAGCATTTCATTTATAAAGATGAAAACAAACATTTTTATACATGGTCATCCCCAATTAAAATTGGTTTTTAATTACCATTTTTTTCTTTATTTAATTGTTCTCAGGAATTGAAATTGTTACTCCATGCCTGGCAATACAGACTTAAGTCTGACAGCAATAGATATACATTTTCGAAGTTGATTGGTATGGTGTACATTATGTTGTACTGAAACAACGTGCATTTTATTTAACAAATTGTCATTAAAGTAATTTTATGAAACAAGTCTCTACAGGGACCTAGCAGCTATATATAGTCTTGTTTTCATCAGGGCCCGACAAATTGGACTTTTTATACTCATTCACCCCTGAAAATTTATATTGGACCATTCAAACCTTTGAATTGGGACAGTTCAATTGTGTTTTTATAGTGGTCAGTGAATTAAACTCATTCCCTGAAACAACACACAAGAACACACTTGTTAAATAACAACTATTGGCCAGTTCAGAGTGAAAACTTGAGTAGCCCTCAATGCTCACAGGTAAATACTGACAGTAATTCTCCAGCCTTTTGTTACTGGTCAGTGTGGTGTGAGGGCACATTGGTCACTACACTGGACAGACTGGACTGCCCATTAGCTAACATTGTGTGCTCCAGTGATTATCTTGCATTATTCAACATTGCTGGTTGGGCTAAAGGATCACATGACCGAGCTAAAAATAAATAGCCCAGGGGTTAGAGGTCATGACTGGAAAAATACTCCATGCTAATTGGTCAGTTGATAGCTATGCAAACTTTGTGTAATGTTGACTGACCAGTGGTAACAGGGTCATTCACTGGACTTGTGTGTGGGGTAACTGACATCTACATGGTCAGTGACATTTTCAGGAAGTGCAAGTTTTCTTACATGGACATAGTGCTAGAGTGGACATACCAAAACCATCATTTAGAGAACTGGTCAGTGCTTTTAGACTGACCAATACACTGGAAGGTAATGCTGATTGTATTTGGACATCATTGCATGGAATTTTATCATTAGACTGTAGCTTAAGCTGGGTGAAGATTGTTGACCACTGGTCAGAGTGACCCACAGCATGTTGGTCAATCCAGGGGCCCATTTAGGGGAATTCTACAGACAGAAATAGTAATGCCTGCAGAGTTCCACCATGTTGTTGTACTAGGAATATTATTGATTAAGATTTGCTGTTTATCACTGGTCAAAAGTAATACTCAGTCAGTGTCCAGTTTATTAATTCTGGCCAGCTCTGGTCAGGCTGACATAACACTGGTCATAATAGCTACATACAGTGTGAGCTTTAGACTTCAGCCAGGAAAACATGCCACATGTACTATTAGTGTGTTTACAAGCAATATCTAGACAACTGAGCATAGTAGGCCAATATCATAATAAGTAATTTTGGAAAGCAGAACTAATCTTCTTTACCCCAGGTTCTAAGTATTTTGAAAAGCTGTATCATCAAAGATTTTGTAGAAATTTTCACCATTTTTGAGGGACTTGAAAAGAAATCCTGAAAATATAAATGGCCGACATACCATTTTGTTTTGCCAAAGCAAAAGAAAATTTCTTAAACCATGAATGGAATCAGTTAATATTGCATGTGATCAAAAACCTTTCTTAAGTTGAGGTTTTTAAAAAAGCTATATAAAATATAAGTGAATTTACAATACTGGAACTTTATGCTTTAATCTTGAAAGTATATTGGTTTATTTTTTTTTCAAAATATAGAATATTTAAAATGATTACTATAATCTTAATTAACTTGCTATCTGGTTTTTTCACAGAAGAAAAAAACGGTTTTGATGAAACATCATTAACTTAATTAAATATGGAATTCAAAACCTTATTTTATTTACAGTTTTACTTATCATAATTAACCCCAAATTATAAATAAAACAAAATTGGTATCCCTATTAATTCATTAAGTATTGGTCAAAGTTTTGAGATTTTAGTTGTTGAGAAGACATTACAGTTTTAACTCATTCACCCCTGAAGACACATTTGAACTCTCTTATTCCAAGCTTAGAATAGTTCATAATAAATGTTCAGGGGTGAATGAGGTGAGCTGTTGTTTCTCATATCAAACTATAAACCAGATATGCTGGAGGAATTCATCATTTCATGACAACCACTCACCAAGGCTGTGTATTTATACAGCTGTCATCTTGTTAATTTCAATACACATGTCAATTTCACTGCAGGAGGTGTATATTTCAAATCAAATACAATATCACTTTCGATGGGTGTTAATTTCTTCTTGTTAATTAAGCCCATGGATGTTTATCACAATCATTGTCAGTAGCATATTTCCAAATATATGCAGAGATGTAATAACATCCAGGACATCTGGATATAAAATTTTCAAAAGTACATGTGCAAGCATACATGTCTAATATGATCACAAACTGTGATAATATTTGTGACAGAAACAGCATGACAACAAGATGTTTATTTGCAATACCTAGAATATCTATAAATGCCATTCTCACTACAAAATTTTTAGTTTTTTTTTTACAGTTTCAGAAAACTGTTATCATGACATATATAGAACACAATTTAAAATGTTGACTCATTTAAATTTTTCAGAGAGATGAGAAGCTAGAAGAGGCATGTGTTGACAGCGATATACAGCCATTGTGTGATAATAATTATAAAGTTGTTAAAAGACAGTCAAAGATAATTCATAATAACTTGTGACATCTACACAGCATCATGCAGGATCCGTACTCTGCCATGATGCATCGTGATGACCGATTCTTCAAACCGTACAGCACGGGTGTTCGGGGAGGTAATGGAAGTGTGCCTACATCCTACTACGGGATGGGCTACCCTGCTCCTACCCACACCATGAGCCACACGGACCTGGCAGGACTTATGCATGGTGCAGGGCCTTCCTCTACGGGATTAGACTATTCTCTTGTGTCGTCTAGCAATAATCACGACCTCATGTCCCCGATTCCTCCAAGTCACACCCTGCATCATACGCCCACAACGACGAACAGTGGGGAAATGCATCCTGGGATTAAGCCCCTTAGTCACATGAATATGTCACAAATGGGGTCGAGTGTTCCGACAAGTCCACCGATGTCCAATTCCATGGTGAAACACGAGGTGGATGAGGAAGCAGACAATTCGGATTTAAATTCCCCATCTTCCACCGGCAGCAATACCTCCGGAGGACATTTAGACCTCGGAAACGGTGAAGGGGAAATGAACTTCAGAATGCCCCCAAAGAAACGACCTCTTTCCGTACCCGATAATCAAAAGGATGACCTATATTGGGATAAACGTAAAAAGAACAACGATTCTGCAAAACGGTCACGCGAGGCAAGACGTATGAAGGAGGAGCAGATTGCACTGAGAGTTGTGTTTTTAGAACAGGAAAACTTACAGCTACGGACAGAAGTTTCGCTGCTAAAGAGTGAGATCGAAAAGTTACGATGCATGCTGTATAACCCGTGATTCTGTGTGTATAATACATATGCCTTGGAATTTGTACAGTGTTATAAACAATTGTATATGACACCTACCGTATTCAACGCTCAAATGTGTTCAATGAAAACTGTCACACTGTTTTGTTTTTCATTATCAAAGTGATCATATATATTTATTTGCCGAGTATCATCTTTCCAAATTAATTTTTGGAAGATAGTTATGTTTTATAGCGCTTCCCAATCGAAAATAGTCTAACAAAATAAGTTTAAAACAACGACTTTGAAGAAAATTTCATTTAAAAAAGACTTGTGCAAGACCTAATTACCAAGCACAGAAATATCTGTATTTCCTTCCAAGAAGATAATATAAGGAAACTAAGTGGGATGTAAATTTAAACAGAGAATTAGGAGGAGCTCTGTAGGAAATGGTGTCTGTGTCTAGGTCGTTCTCTACCACAATGAGAACGGTGATATTTCTAACAGAATTCCGTATTGAGGACAAATTCATCGATTACATATAGTCCCACGTAATTTGATTAAGTTCAATACTTATACGCATAAGAATGGCCTATACCTATTGGTATTTAATCAGAAATACTTCCCAAATGATGACATCATAGTTGCCATGGCGATGAAATGAACATGTTTACAGCAATATGAAACTGACCGATATAATTAATTATCAAGTCTCAGGATTTTGTTCATTACATTGGCAGCATGAAATATGATATGGTTGTAATTTGGACATAAACTGAATCTATACATGTCCACATCTTTGAAACATGTACTTGCTTAATACAGGACATGAACTTTTAAGGTTAAGTTTTGTTTAGTTTTTGCTTTTAAATAAATCAATTTGATGAATCTAAAGAATTTTTTTTAGCAAATCTTTAATGAAAATCATTGAAAAATTGATTTTTTTCCCCGTCTTACGTAATCTTAATTTAAATGATAATTGAAAATTTGTGTGTAGTAAATTTCATGACAAATTTGTAAGTTACAAATCACTACCTCATTTATATATATATATACCGGTGCCGTTTCATTTTTAAATATCGCTGATTTATAATATAAGCAGCATGTACTACTGTGATTGAGTTTAACTTACAACAATGATCGCTAGCTGTATCTTTTGTCCGACATTGTTTCGGTGAATTCCAGTATGGATGGGAGACCAGTTGTTTATCGCTACTCGATGACTACGGCTTGTAGTTGTCATACGGTTATTATCATATAACATATTAAGCATGTACTATCAGGTTGACAGATACTTTTTTTAATCTGGCAATAAGCCCATGATATAATTTAATGATAATAACATTTGTGCTTTTAATCTGTGTATATGTATTTGAATAGCATAAGACCTACACTAATAAATTTAATCTGAATGGCTAGGAAAGACATACTGTACATTCACCTTTCTGAATTTTTAATCTTAAAAATCTTCTTACATTACAATTTGAAAAAACTGGTAATTGTTATTAATAAATAAATCCATTTCTATCTAGAAAGCTGAGAAAATCATAAAATGTGTTAAATGAATATATAGGTTTTTCGAAGAAAATTTGCAGAAAATAATTAAATGAGAATATGAAATGGAAAAAATTATTTTTATTTTGAGTTCAATATTATGCTGACACAAGTGTAAGATTCTATTTGTGACATGGCTGTAATACATGACTAAACAGGTCAGTTATGTGATGAAAATTAATTTCTTTAAATTTGATCAATTTAAAATGTCTTATGTGATTCACATCATCATTTTATCTGGTACCCATACTACAAATTCATTGATTTAAATGTTATTGATCCCATTCAAGTGACCTTTGAACTCAGGTATTTTACTTTTTTTGTATGTTTATTAATTAATTCCATGTAACAATACTGTTACCTCATTTTCTTCGCGAGGATTTTGTTAAAACAGTATGTAAGTATATATATGTGTGACTCAGGACTAAGAGGATCGGTGCTACGCTCAAAAACATGTCACATATATATGTAACTTTCTTTTTTATCAGCAATTTTAACAATTCTGACTTACGGAAGCACATGCTAGCTAATCATGTTTTAAAAAGCATACTAGCAATTTTGGCTATGATATTGATCATTGAGGTTGTTGAACAGATTTACCCCAAGAGACATATTTGAACTCTTCTAATGCAAAGGTTGGAATAGTCCATTGTGAATTAAAGGGGTGAAAATGTTTTGCGTTACTCATATCAAAATGTTTACCAAAGCCCAAATCTGTAGTCTGACCAAAGTGTTAAATCAGAACAGGCTTGAATACAAACTCCAGTTCATGTTGTACAATTTTATGTTTAAACCCGGTGACCACTACATGATATCATGCATTATTTTCGTAAGAGAAACATAATTTTCACATTTATAAATATTTTGAGGTAAAGGGTACCATTAAGATTTTTACAGAAAGTCCAATCTTGTGTTTCATTCAACAATATTTCAGTTACTGTTTTATATTTCTCTGGGGGTCTCAGCAGTGCTAGCTCTTCATGATCAGTTTACCCAAGTTTACCAATACATAGAGCTAAAACTCGTGTATTGAAGATGAAAACCTTGACAAGGGAAGTAACTCCAACTCAGAAATCCTTGGATGCTTCAGCATTTCTATATAAAGGGAGACTACTCCAGAAAGCACAATTCTGATTGGAACTCTTCAAATTTATCAAATGACTAGTGGTACCCTTTACCTTAAAAACATGAAAAGGCTGCTATATCTCCCAGATCCTGATATTAATTCTCACGGTCTATGTTTACTTATATATCCATTTGTTGTTTACATACAGTATTGTTGACAGCTTATTATAAATATTATTATCTTGTTTTTAGAGGGTACAAAATGACATTTTAGTACTCCTTTTGTTTAGAGAGTACATTTTATATTGCCATGGATACACCAAAATCCTGGCATCGTTTTAGTTTATAGTTTATGTGATTACGGTGACGATTTTTTTTTTTTCATTGGTTCAAAAATTTTGCTGAAAAAGAAAACTTTTCTAAGAAATCTGTGTTTATGAAGATAGGAAATGTCCTGAAATAGATTTGGGAAACATGACTCAGATCTGGGTCATGTGACAACATATGTAAACTAATCAGGTCGGATAAAAGTGTTATAAGGGGCATATGTATATTCAATGTACAAAAATATGTTTTACCCCAATTGATGTTGATGTGAATGGCTGATTGTGGAATGAGAATTTGTACAAATAAATGTTATCTACTGTATCATGTTGCTCTAGTTTTATTTTTGAGACCAATATTAATGCCTCTATGTACATTGTACTGTATGACAAGAAATCTCTAGTGTCACAGACCTGCCACATGTGTTTCAATACATCAAGCGTCCATTACAAGGAAATTTACATCAGCTGTCTGTTCTTCCACTTAGTCTCTTATCGTGCCCCCACCCGTCCCCATCCCCATCAAACATCAAATCTCTAGAATTTTTTTTTTTCTTCTCAACATGGAATTCCAATTAAATGAGCTACAAATTGTAAATGCTAGCCCCTTCATGTGTTCCGGTGCTTCTTTTCTGTGTTAATTATCGTATATTTAACCTTTTCTGTTATTTTGGCACCTCAAAGTTCCATAGTGTCATATACATGTACCGTATACAATAATAAACAAAGAATAGAACATTCAGAACTCTTGAAGGCATTATATATTATAGGACTACAGGGTATATGTGCATGTTTTCTTGATATTAATCATCAAGTTTTAATTAACAAACATGATCAATATTTGTATGTATGCATTTTTGTTTTACAAATAATCAAGGTAAAAGTGAATAATCAATATGGATTTGATAAGTTTACATTTCATATATAGTGTATGTTGCTGACTGAAAATCTGTTTGTGTATTTCAAGGGCATATAATAGTTACATGTACAGTAGTGTTAAATTATAAAGAAATGTGTTACAACACCATGTACAAATGTTGATAATTGATAACATTTATTTCAAATTAAAAAATTTTTTTTTTATTAATTTACTGAAATGAAATATAGTTTTTTTCTGTATCTGTTTCTTTAACAAATTCACCCCTGAAATGACATAATGAACTATTCAGAGGTGAAAGAGATAATCTTTTTTTTAGCACTTAAGAAAGCATTTTCCAAGAAATTAATCTTAACAAATAGCAGGTACATGTAAGCACCTGACCAAATTACAGATCTACATGTACAGGAGAAACAAAACTGAATTGGAATTTATAGGACCATAATTGATCAATATAAATGTTATTTATCATTAAATGTTGACAATGTAAGTCATTCAATGTGACAATTAATTCATCTATTTCACATGTCAACAAAAAGGTTGAAATATTACAAATCAATTATTCAGATATTAAATTAACTTGATAGAACTTAGAGCCTCAGGTGTATTGTGCATTCATGGAGTTGTTAGTTATATTTAACAGACAATATTTTAGAAGTTTATAATTGAACCTGTCCAGGCAGTGCCCCAGGTACACAACCTTACCCAGGTGTGTACCTATAAACCCTTACACACCTTGTTTACCTGGCACTCCTTCTCCTGTCATTGTCACCTGGGGAGTTGCCATGGTAACCAACACCCCCGGGGAGTGGAGCAGCTGCCAGTTCACAGTTGACACTCACTCTAGCTATACCCACCCCGACCCCCCTGGCCACGCGAGTGTCACTTCACAATTGTTCCTTTTAAGCTGCAATCCAATTAGTGCTGATGTTCAAAGCTGGAGTTAAGTTTATGACAAAAATCTCTCCATATCTATTGTGATCTAGGTTAAGAGGTGGATTTATAAACATTGCCCACAGGCTTTGCTCAATCCATCTAAATATTAGACTGTTTACCATGGCACTCTGATAATAATCTTATGTGTTATAAAATACCAGTCTTGTATATATTTTCACCATATAGACAAACAGTCTCCATGTGTACCATCTGAAGGTGTGAATACTGCAGAAAGTGTCGTTTTCACATTGATAAAGTATGCGATATGTCATTTCTCGTTACAAAACTGATATATCTGTGTTTCTTTTTGATCTGCATAAATATCGTAGATGCAATGCCACTTTTCAGATAAGCTTTCTCTTATTGATGGAGAAAATATGTGGAGCAAACTTACTTATAATGAATCCGGATCTAGACCTGAGCATAAATAAAGAAAGGATGGGCTTGAAAACACTTAAGGAGAGGGTGTTACATATATTTAAATCTGATTTCGACAGTATATTATGTAAACTGTAAACAGAACTTATTAAAGAGTTGAAATGCATGTTTGCATATGATAGTGTGTACATATCATTTAGTGAAGATTCTCAATTTTAGACTTCTTGATCCTGAGATAATCTATGGAAACAGTAAATTTTCCCCACTCTAGACACACCTTATTTAGTTAAACATGGTTGTGGCGTTTTCATGTGAAATTAAAAATATTTCTAGGAAAAGTTTTGACATAATAACTTGATCAATTTACAGATCTAACTTGATTTGAAGTAGTTTCCTTTGCTCAATGTGTATATCAGCTCTTTTGTGGCTCGTTACTTTAAAGTTGAGATATTCTGTGAAAACATGTACACTATTTTAGAACTTGAGTGTACTGTGTGAAACAGCATCTACAACGAAAGTCAATCAGCAAGGAAAGGTTGATAGACAATATTTAAGGATTAACTTTTTATTTTGTTTAGTTTATGAGATCATAAATCCATTAAAGCACCATACAGGAAAATGGCGTTTACGTTAAATTTATCAACTGCTTCATTGGATTTATGATCTCATAAACTAAATAAAATCAAAGGTTAATTCTTAAATTTACAGTATTTTTCTGTAAATGGTTCATAGCTATTCTGTTCATTATAGCCCATCTGCAGACATAGATTTCATTTCAAAACTTACAGGTGTGAAAACAGTTCAAAAAAAGTAACAGCATGAAGTTTGCATAAGCCTGGGTTAACTCCACCCATGTCCATTGTTGATGAAGTCATACAATTGTGACTCGAACTTGATAATTTGCATAGCTCCGCCCACCTGTATTGATGTTGACGTCATTTGGCATATTTTACCATTTCGTCTTTTAACTCACTCACCCCTCAAGTTTCATATTGAACTATTCTGATCTTTGATTGGAAGAGTTCAAATGTCGTCAAGGGTGAATGAATTAATGATTCTCATTACAAATACACCAAAGCACGAATGAAAAAGTCGGGGAAAGTACCTATGATCGATGAATAAAATTTTTTCTTCATACAAATGTCACCATTACAGTTTCAAATTCCTTTCAAAACAGTTGTCTTTTTGAAATTTCTCAAATATGAATTGAAGAGTTCTTAATTATTTCTGCATACAAAAACATGCCTGACCAACATTCAACATAGAAGCCACATAATATTTCAATGACTAACTGTCGTCAAAAAAGGTGACATGACAATATTCATGACAAGTGCTTTAGGCCCTTTTTGCCTCTTGCTTTATGCTGTTCGGAACAGTAATGGGCCAGAATGTTTCAAGAACCTATGCAGGCCAAGTTATGTTACCCTTCATTGTGAGAATAGGTATACAGGGCCTGTATCGCTCACCTGAATTTAGTTGTATCAAAACTATTATGAACAAATTTGGACAATATATCCTTCATGCCCCTCTGGCCTCTGGGATGCCAGACACTGGTTTCCCTTCATCCAAAGATATTTCGGACCAAATATGGAACAAAGGAAGAAGGATTTCAAAGAAGAATTTGCTTCATTCCTCATATTGGCAACTCCCTCATGCCCCTTGGGACGGACGACAGACGGCATACGGCATAACATCACTTGCTTGTCGGGCAGGTGAGCTAAAAATGTTACAAATTCATGGAAAATTAGTGCATCATCCCAGCTTTGCTATTGTCTGTATGACCTTGACCTTGACTCATAGCCAGGTGTGAGATCTGTGACCTTGAGTACTGACCTTGATTATGTGTTGTAATATTTGTGAGTCCACCACGGCGGGATGTTTTGCCGTTGACCTATATAGATCTACCGCCAGCTCCACAGACTTCTCCGCAAATGGCACAAAGTTCATGGTCACCCAATCAACCTGGGAACACGAGACAAAGATGACAGTAAAGGTCACAAGATCAAAGGTCACAATGGTAAATGTAACAATAAAGGTCACAAGATCAAAGGTCACAATGGAAAATATGACAATAAGGGTCACAAGATCAAAGGTCACAATGGAAAATATGATAATAAAGGTCAAAAGATCAAAGGTCACAACAGATAATATAACTTGGATTTGACAGGTGAATTAGATTAGATAGGCAATGTAAATTCAGAAAGACCACAGTTATATTCAGTATAGTAGGTTCAGTATAGTAGGACAGTTAAAGTGAAACCATTAATTTTCACAGTTACAAAATAACAAGGATGACATAGGGCATGACATGATGTCTATTTCCAATAATCTTGATACATCCATAAATCTGTCAACAAATCATAATTTGATCACACATGTTCTGCATTTGGCTAAAAAAAAAGCGGAGAAAAGACAAACTGCAGGAAACATCATCCAAGTACACAAAATAGGGAAAACATTTCCAAGTCTTGCAGAGTAATCTACAGAGATGCTTTTCTCAGTATAAGGTATGCTTTTATAGATATAAGATCACTTTAAGATGACAAATAAAGTTGTATAATTTAAGAAGCAAATGAAAGGCCCAATGAACCTAACTTTCGGCAAAACTTGAAGCAAAAATCAAGCCTAATAACTTATTATATTTATAGATTTAGTTAAGATTAACTGAACTCAGCAATATTCAAGATGAATTCTTTTGCGGTTACCGGTACAGCAGAAGTTTAAACTTGGTATTTGTAAACATGCATCAATATTGAACCATCTTCTACCTTCGGTTTGTTGTTGAAGTGGGCCCCACCTGAATTATTTTCCATTCTTTGGATTTTTTTGTCAAGAGTTTCTTCTTTAGTTACCACTCAGGTGTACTTCGTTTTGAGCTTATATTTGCATGGTTATCAACTGGATTTTTTTTCAGAATTTTTCAGAATCACGAAAAATTACCTGAAGTTACGTATATTGGGCCTTTAAAGTGAAACAAGTCCTACCTGTGGCCCCTT
Source organism: Mimachlamys varia (assembly GCA_947623455.1). NCBI lineage: Eukaryota > Metazoa > Mollusca > Bivalvia > Pectinida > Pectinidae > Mimachlamys > Mimachlamys varia. The sequence continues at coordinate 21,936,010 of OX392534.1, forward strand.
GACAGACCCGAAGGCTCTTGCATCAAGCTGACCATATTTGGGTACCCTGACCCCGTATTCTATAAAGGTGAGGAGTTGGTGAAAGATGTCAGGGTACATAGATTGCATAGATTCTGGTCCATTGTGTATTGCCTGAAAAAAAACAAGGAATCTCACATCAAAATCTTCATCCATATACAAACCCATCTCAGAGACCACCTATATAAAGAGACCACCCTTCTTAAAAGACCATTTAGCAATTCAATATTCTTCTCAGCAGTTATCTTCATGCCAACTGTACCTTTATCAACAGCATTGGAGTATTCTATTTATGGCTTCATAAATGCTTCAATCTTATTACTTATAAAACACTAAGAAACTGAATGAAGACCTTTTATAGTACCCGGGTAATAATAATAATTTTAGGTTCTTATATACCACTTTATCACAACCTATAGGTCGTCTCCAAGCAGTTCACAAATTATAATCCGTGGTTATACGGCCTTAGCAACAAGCCAATACTGTTCTCAACTCCCTTGGGAGCATACAACCAGGGATGACATTTCAGCGCTCACAGCAAGCATTGTACAATTTCTAGCTCTTCGCAACCACATACTAATTTACAGCTGAGTAGACTGGAACAAGCGGAGTAAAGTATCTTGTTCAAGGATACAACACAATTAAGTGCTGTGCCCAGGACTTGCACTCGCAACCCTTCAACCACGAGCCCGGCGTCTTACCCCTAGACCACTGTGCCTCCATTTTGTTGTTGATGTTTACACAACTAGGGGACTACAGGACTACATTTTTATTGACCCAAGGTTATTAAATTAAAATTCTTATATACCACATTATCACAGCCTAATTTGTAGTTTGTATCTAAACTATCTGTGAGCACCAAATCGGCAATAAACACCTACTGTATGCTTCTATGTTTTAGACAACCTTCAAACTATGCATTCAACCACTATACAACTTCTCCTTCTGTCACTAATCATCAATCCTTATACTAATCCTAATCCTGCTAACATATTGATATATATATACCCCATGACTTTGACGAAGTTTATACAGAGACAGTTATACCTGTATGAGTGCCTCCATGGACTGCAGTGTGGCCTCCTGTAGAGGTGTGATGGTTACGTCAGGGTAAGATGGAATGATAAACGGGGAGGCGTCGCCATGTACTGGTACCGTTAGCGCACTCTTTAACACAGTACACAGTTTCTGTAAGTCCGCACCAACAAACCGCGTTTTAATGTGTTCAAACAGGGAGGGAAATGTCTGGATCAAGGCGGTAAGAAAGGGTTGCGATGGCACATAGACTTTCTCAGATCGGTGTGTGGTTTCCGGTGGTTTCGTTGCGTTTGTTCCTATATTCAGCCATACTTTCCAGGCTGTTGCCCATAGCGACGGGTCATAGTCCATTTCTGAAGAAACAAACATTTGACCTTCACCTTCATGGCCTTTTGTTTGTTCAGATCTATTTATGACCTCCTCCATAGGAGGAGCCATACTTGGTAGTCCGTCCACCAATGACCCTTCACCTTTGTCCTTAGGGTCACGATTTATCTGGAGAATTTCCTGGAAACTTTTAAGTGCTGCTAGCGACACTTCAGCATTGAGACAAAGGGCAGAGAACTCTATATATTCCAACAGTAGCGACCAGGCTCTCGGGAAATCCCCAGCTAGAAAACAAATGTTCAATTTAAATATTGACATTGAATCAGGCTTAGTATAATTTTAATTAAGGAAGAATTTTTCAAATATTTATTGAGGAATAGAAAATTTCTGAATTCAGTTGCATAAGAATGGGAACATACTTATGGTATATTGAATTGAATTTAACTTAGGTACAGCAGATGTAGTACATTGCTCTATTGTTTTGTTCAATAGCACAAAAACATCCATTTTCCAGTAAGTATACTACCTTGGGGGTCCTACCTACAATATACTGGGGCTGTATTGGCTATTGATAACATGTAGGATCTCAGAACTATTGAAAATATGAAGATTTCTTCATCACAAACCTTTGAAAGAGTTACCACATCTGGAAATTTACACTTTGACACAGAAAACTGTTTGATATATCAGTGTTACATACAAAATTCCACCATTTTTGTTAGTTAGCGGTACCAACCTATGGTTTGGAGGGTTTTATTAATTAGCGTTACAAACCTATGGTTTGGAGGGTTTTATTAATTAGCGGTACCAACCTATGGTTTGGAGGGTTTTATTAACTAGCGGTACCAACCTATTGTTTGGAGGGTTTTGGTTGTTTAAGCGGTACCAACCTATTGTTTGGAGGGTTTTATTAATTAGCGGTACCAACCTATGGTTTGTAGGGTTTTATCAATTAGCCGTACAAACCTATGGTTTGGAGGGTTTTATTAATTAGCGGTACCAACCTATAGTTTGGAGGGTTTTATCAATTAGCGGTACAAACCTATGGTTTGGAGGGTTTTATTAATTAGCGGTACCAACCTATGGTTTGGAGGGTTTTATCAATTAGCGGTACAAACCTATGGTTTGGAGGGTTTTATTAGCAGTACCAACCTATGGTTTGGAGGGTTTTATTAGCACTACCAACCTATGGTTTGGAGGGTTTTATTAGCAGTAGTAACCTATGGTTTGGAGGGTTTTATAAGCAGTAGTAACCTATGGTTTGGAGGGTTTTGGTAATTGGCAGTACCAACCTATGGTTTGGAGGGTTTTTGTAGTTAACGGTACACACCTATTGTTTGGAGGGTTTTATTAATTAGCAGTACCAACCTATGGTTTGGAGGGTTTTGGTAGTTTAAGCAATACCAACCTATGGTTTGGAGGGTTTTATTAATTAGCAGTACCAACCTTTGGTTTGGAGGGTTTTATTAATAAGCAGTACCAACCTATTGTTTGGAGGGTTTTATTAATTAGCAGTACCAACCTATTGTTTGGAAGGTTTTATTAATTAGCAGTACCAACCTTTGGTTTGGAGGGTTTTATTAATAAGCAGTACCAACCTATTGTTTGGAGGGTTTGGGAAGTAAGCAGTACCAACCTATTGTTTGGAGGGTTTGGGAAGTAAGCAGTACACACCTATTGTTTGGAGGGTTTTGGTAGTTTAAGCAGTACCAACCTATGGTTTGGAGGGTTTTATTAATTAGCAGTACCAACCTATTGTTTAGAGTGTTTTGGTAGTTTAAGCAGTACCAACCTATGGTTTGAAGGGTTTTGGTAGTTAGGGGTACCAACCTATTGTTTGGAGTGTTCTGCGTTTGGAGTTGAAGGTCCTGGCTACCCCTGCCAGAGTGAGGACCCTAGTCTCCGCCCACTGTTTCTCCGCCGTGTCGCGGGAGTGATGGATAAGGATGTTTCCTGTGGCGGCCTCGTCTTTAACATTGGACGCTGTACTGGACAGCTTCTGAACCTTTTCCAGCAAGGGGAACAGCACCTATGGTTGCCACGGTAATAAAGGTTAATGGATACATCATAACATAAGATGAATACACAATCAAAATATAACACTAGTGCATCGTAGAATATCGATATCACTTTTCATACAAATTTGTAAAGTTTTGTGAAATAAATTTTCATCCAAAGCCAACATGATTATTATAGGGCTTTGAAACTACCGACCTGCAGTCAGTGCCTGGAAACTGCCCCATGTGGGTTTTGAACTCACAACCCATAGGTGGAGGGCCAGTCAGGTAGAATGTCAGGATACCTTAACCGTTCGGCCACGGTTGCCTTATTTCTTAATAAAATGAACCTGTGTAACTACAAGCTAAAGGCTGACGTGACAAAGCTAGTCCAGTACCTGCCACAGGACCCGTTTCCACGTCTCCTTGTGAAGCAGACCTCCGTGGGCTGATATTGTGGAGAAGAGAGTCTGTCCAGCACTTTTCCTCACTGCGGGGCGCTCGTCCACACAAAGCTGGCCTAGCTTCATAAACAGACACATCCACAGTGCGTCAAACGCGGGCATACCCAGCTTCTTTTTCTCCGCGTCTGTCATGTCCTTGTCAAGGTCGGCGTTGATACGCTGGCGGTTTTGGTAGAAAAAGTCAGCAACATTCCACTGTAAAAAACAGTTTGATTTTTTTCATAATGAAAGACAATGTCCAAGGTTGAAGAAGGATTCAGCTGTAGGAGCTGAAAGAACAACTTTCTAATAAGGGTTTTTATTTCAAAGTACTTGTTTTGAGCGTGTGCTGTACTCACCAGAAGTCCTATGGCCGTCAGACTGATGTTAAGTTCCTGGTTCTGAAGTCCAAACTTGGCTGCCACCTCCACACATACTTGTAGGTACATACATGGAATTATGGGGAGGAAATCTGTGACTACTAGCTGCAGGCTCTGGAACGCTGTCTGTATGAGCTTCTCACTGAAAACGAGACAGAACTGTGATCCAGTGGCTAATAAATGAGTCTACATGGTCACCATACAATAATTAATGCCAACAATGCCATATTTCCCCCTTCAGTTAGATTCAATGTTTTATATGATCACAATGCATAAAGGTTATTTGGAAATGTCTTCTTCATGTACCCTTGCATAGGATAGGGACCCCTAACCAACATTGTTTTGTTGTTGACAGCCCCTATGACTTATGACCTACCCCTAGTTGTTGTTGACAGCCCCTATGACCTATGACCTACCCCTAGTTGTTGTTGACAGCCCCTATGACCTATGACCTACCCCTAGTTGTTGCTGATATCCCCGATGACCTATGACCTACCGCTAGTTGTTGTTGACAGCCCCTATGACCTATGACCTACCCCTAGTTATTGTTGACAGCCGCTATGGCCCATGACTTACCCTTGGTTGTTGTTGACAGACTCTATGACCTATGACCTACCCCCTTGGTTGTTGTTGACAGCCCCTATGACTTATGACCTACCCCTGTTAGATGTTGACATCCCCTATGACCCATGACTTACCCCTGGTTATTGTTGACAGCCCCTATGACCTACCCCTAGTTATTGTTGACAGCCGCTATGGCCCATGACTTACCCTTGATTGTTGTTGACAGCCCCTATGACCTATGACCTACCCCTGTTAGATGTTGATAGCCCCTATGACCCATGACTTACCCCTGGTTATTGTTGATAGCCCCTATGACCCATGACTTACCCCTGGTTATTGTTGACAGCCCCTATAACCTACCCCTGGTTGTTGTTGACAGCCCATATGACCTATGACCTACCCCTGGTTGTTGTTGACGGCCCCTATGACCCCTAACATTAGGGGCCAGCCATGAAGGAGAGTGTCTCCATTGTTGTGAAGGATCTGTAGCACACACTCGAGTTGCCTCTGTCTGATGTCTGGCTGGGGGATGTTAGACAACTCCTGGAGCGGGGACAGGATGGTCATCTGTAGCTTCTACAACAGAACCAGAGGAAAATCACATTAACATAATGCAATGTTCTATTGAGATAATTACAGAGTCAGAGAATCTTCAGAAAATGTTGGATGATTTTGTGTATACTGTATGACACAGTGAAATAAGTCGAGCAGGAAGCTGCATTTTGTATTATATTTCATTTAGAAAGCCCTCTAAGGTTGTCATCAGATCCACGCTATCACAAGGAGGCAAATACACCAACATACCATATCTCCAGCACAAATACACCTACATACCCTGTCTCCAGTAAACATACTCTGTCTCAAGCACAAATAAACCAACATACCATGTCTCCAGCACAAATACACTTACATACCCTGTCTCCAGCACCCATACACCAACATACCCTGTCTCCAGCACACATACACCAACATACCCTGTCTCCAGCACACATACACCAACATACCCTGTCTCCAGCACAAAAACACCAACATACCCTGTCTCCAGAACAAATACACCAACATACCCTGTCTCCAGCACACATACACCAACATACCCTGTCTCCAGCACACATACACCAACATACCCTGTCTCCAGCACAGAAACACCAACATACCCTGTCTCCAGCACATATTCAAATGTGCATGCATGTATACATAGCACCATGTCCTAAAATGACCTTGGCTTTTAATATGATGTTAAACAAAATACTGTGAACGTCCTTATTTTGGCATATTCAATTTTAGTGCAATACCCAACTGAAGCAGAACTGTGCGATGATGAATAGGCACACTCAGAATACCTGATGTAGACAGTCAAGTAGAAGCTGTAATTAGCTAATAATGATTTAGGGAAATGCTTTCAGTGGGTCCACATCATTATAATAAGATAAAATATGTATGTTATCAGCCAAACTAAACAAAATCACACTGTGGTTTGTCAATTGGAATATAAGCAGCTATCCAAACATTTCTTTTTAGGAGTATCCATAGTACATTATTATTCTAATATAAACAAAAAAACACTTCTTCAGAATAAGAAATTAAAACAAAAAAAATCATCCTTATACAAAATAAACAGTTTATTTAATTATTTAAAATGCTTCTTTTCTTTTTTAAAAAGTTCTTTGTTTGAATATCAAAAAACATGGAAATGTTGCTATGGAAGACATCATTTACACCTTATCTACGGACAACATGAAGTTGCACTTCTGGTAAAATCTGGTAATTGTGACATGTAGCTTTGGTTTAGCTTATATTTGTGTCTGCGATTGTCAGACACAAACTTAATTATCTTGTCAAAAGTTAAATGTAATATGGAAGTGAATGAATATCCTCCATTGGAAAAAACCAACACAAATAGACAAATATTGTGCAATCTGGTACTATACGGTGTAAACGATGTGACGCCATAGCGATGCAATACAACTGCAACAATTAATGTTACTTTCGCACAACATAAAATATTTATGGGCATATCAAATACACACAATGTGTAATCAATATTAATGAAATTCACAGATCAGAATATGATATTTCCTCCAGCATTCCAGGGACCTGTCACTCTGTCTTTCTGCCAAGTTTGAAGTCTTTTTGAGAAATCCTGACAAACTTTCATTTTTTACATGTTTGAAGCCTTTTTGAGAAATCTTGACAGGCTTTTGTTTCTGCTATGTTTGAAGTCCTTTTGAGAAATCCTGACAAACTTTCTTTTCTGCCATGTATGAAGTCATTTTAAGAAATCCTAACAAACTTTCTTTTTTGACATGTTTGAAGTCATTGTAAGAAATCCTGACAAACTTTGTTTCTGCCATGTTTGAAGTCATCTTGAGAAATCCTGACAAAGTTTCCTTTCTGCCATTATTGAAGTCTTTTTGAGCAATCTTGACAGGCTTTTGTTTCTGCCATGTTTGAAGTCATCTTGAGAAATCCTGACAAAGTTTCCTTTCTGCCATTATTGAAGTCTTTTTGAGCAATCTTGACAGGCTTTGTTTCTGCCATGTTTGAAGTCATCTTGAGAAATCCTGACAAACTTTCATTTTTGCCATTTTTGAAGTCTTTTTGAGAAATCTTGACAGGCTTTTGTTTCTGCCATGTTTGAAGTCATTTTGAGACATCCTGACAAATTTTCGTTTCTACCATTTTTGAAGTCTTTGTGAGAAATCCTGACAAACTTTTGTTTCTGCCATTTTTGATTTTTTTTTTGAGAAATCCTGAAAGGCTTTTGTTTCTGCCATGTTTGAAGTCATTTTGAAAATCCTGACAAACATTCGTTTCTGCCATTTTGAAGTCTTTTTCAGAAATCTTGACAGGCTTTTGTTTCTGCCATGTTTGAAGTCATTTTGAAAAATCCTGACAAATTCTGTTTATGCCAAGTTTGAAGTCATTTTGAGAAATCTTGACATGCTTTTGTTTCTGCCATGTTTGAAGTCATTTTGAGACATCCTGACAAACTCTGTTTCTGCCATGTTTTATAGTAATTCGGATAGCTAGACTTTCGTTTTAATATAGATCATATTTCTTTTTAGACTAGCTGTTATATCTATGTTTGATTTTTTTTTATAATAAATATGTGTCTAAGAAAATGCAATATAGGCTATATATATATATATTTATTAACTAGCTTTAATGATAGTTAATTCCCACAATGCACTGCATAACTACTTGCCATACGCCTGCAGATTAAAGCTTCTCTGAGTTATTGGACATTTCCAATATATATGAAAATTCCACCTCTAATTTCAGGTGACAAAAACAATGTTTTAAAAATGACAATTTTTTTATCTTTATGGTCTAAAGCAGCTTCATCACGTCATAAGCTGAAATGTATGTATTACAAAAAAGATCACAGATTCCCAACTGACACCCTCATTTACTTTTTACATATATAATGAACTCTGAGCAAAGTGAGCCAATACTATCAGAGTTGTTCCCCTTGGAACAAGAAAAAAAAATCTCCAATTTCTGCATGGCAATTGGGAGTAAAGTATTTTGATCTGTTGGTAGATAATAAACTTAACTCTGAGATAGATCTATCAATAATTTCTGGTTCAGAAGTTCAGAAAAAGATGGGAAATCACACTGAAAAGTGGTATATCATATTTTGTCATCTGAAGCAGGTTATTCTGAAAGTTTTATTTTCTATTACAGGTTGAGATAGATTGACATATACGAACCGCTAATGAGTTCATCCTAAAATGGACCATCGTGGAGCTTGTGTTAAGATGTTTGTTTTAACCTCCGATACAAATTTCAAACAGAAACAATATTTCTGTCTTTTTACGTCTATATACATTTATGTAGTTTAGCATTCTCTCATTGAGGGCTGAATGACAAGATAATTGAAGTTCACTTAAGTTTTTAAACTTCATCTCACATAGAGGTCTCCATAATCAAGTTTCAGTGAAATGATCCTGTTGGATATTGAATTTGAATTTTTAATAGGTTTAAAAAATGGCAGCTGTGGTGGCCAAATTTTTTCTCTCTTTTTTTTACATAAACCCTAAAAAAAAACAACCTTCCTGAGCATAAAATTCCCATCAAATATCAATGAAATCTCCTCAGAAGCAGGTTATTTGAAATTGAAAAAGTAAAATGTTAGTGAGTCATGATGGACCTCCTTTACAGAAACGGAATGGTCCAGGGGTGCCAAAACCAAAAATTTAAACAAAACTGAATTCTGTTGGTCAAAGAATACTTTAGACTAAACTAGGTTAAACGAAAATCTGAAAACCGCAGAAGATAGGTTTTACAGGTTATCCGCTCTATCCCACCCTATGGCTCGGGTAACCTTAGAAAGACAGAAAAGTACAAAAATAAAAGATTCCAACATATTGATTTGGTCCGTTTACAAATACCATTAAGTTTGTACCAGGGAAAACAAGGACACAGGGTTTCATTTATTGTCGATCCGCTTAGGGACAATGATGTCGCTGATAAATTGACATGTAGGAACCGCTAATGAGCTCATCCTAAAATAGGCTGTCGTGGAGCTTGTGTTAAGATGTTTCTTGTAACCTCCGATACACAATTCAAACAGAACCGATTGACGATGGATCAGATCAGGCTGGTACTCCAGGAATGTTGACATGGCCATCAATTTCATAAACCTGACAGGGAGGTGTACGATAATTAGATAAACACATTTAATTAGACTGGTCTTTCATGGAGTGTTTTTGAGGACACCAGGATTTCCCTGAATAGGGTTTCTAACAGGAAGACAAGAGAACTTAGGGACCTCTGTCAGGGTAGCTTGGTTTATTGAGCTGTACATCAACATCTTTAAACAATAGGCACAGGTGGAGTGTATAGGTCTAACAGTTCCCATGGAAACAACTCCAACAGGAAGGTGGTCGGATGGTTAGTGGATAGCACACTTGCTTTTCACAAAGGGAACCAGGGTTCGATTTCCAGACCAGGGCCTAAACAGGTATGGGTCACCTGCCCGACCACATCGGTTTTCTCCAGGTACTTCGGTTTCCACCCACAGTGAGACTCCTCGTGTGCACTAACATCCCAGCCAACGAGGGTGATTATTATTATAAAGTTGGATAACTTGTTTCAAAATTTATGTAAATAGATAAAGTTTTTTTCAAAAAACTCAAAGTCTTACTGTTCCTTTGGAAACAACTCCAATAGGTAAAGGTTAGAGATTATTGGTCATGCTGATCCTATGGAAACAACTCCAATAGGTAAAGGTTAGAGAGTATAGGTCATACTGTTCCTATGGAAACAACTCAACTAGATAAAGGTTCGAGAGTATAGGTCTTACTGTTCCTATGGAAACAACTCAACTAGGTAAAGGTTTGAGAGTATAGGTCTTACTGCTCCCATGGAAACAACTCAACTAGGTAAAGGTTAGAGAGGATAGGTCATACAGTTCCTATGGAAACAACTCCACTAGGTAAAGGTTGGAGAGTAAAGGTCATACTGTTCCTATGGAAACAACTCCACTAGGTAAAGGTTCGAGAGTATAGGTCATACAGTTCCTATGGAAACAACTCCACTAGGTAAAGGTTCGAGAGTATAGGTCATACGGTTCCTATGGAAACAACTCCAATAGGTAAAGGTTTGTGAGTATAGGTCATACTGTTCCTATGGAAACAACTCCACTTGGTAAAGGTTGGAGAGTAAAGGTTATACTGTTCCTATGGAAACAACTCCACTTGGTAAAGGTTGGAGAGTAAAGGTTATACTGTTCCTATGGAAACAACTCCACTAGGTAAAGGTTCGAGAGTATAGGTCATACAGTTCCTATTGAAACAACTCCACTAGGTAAAGGTTCGAGAGTATAGGTCTTATTGTTCCTACGGAAACAACTCCAATAGGTAAAGGTTTGAGAGTATAGGTCATACTGTTCCTATGGAAACAACTCGACTAGGTACAGATGGACAGTATATTAAGCTTGCTGTTACAATGGGAACAACTTCACCTCAGGTACATGTGAAGTCTAGGTTTTACTATTCTGATGGAGAGTATATTTCTACAATTTGAATATTTCATTCCGAGGAAAGTCATCCATTACATCTGAAATCCATATTGGTTTAGTGCTGACATTGCTGCTCTTATGTAATTACTTGGTACAATATGTTTATCATGGTGTTAACCTCTTGCCGTTATGATTTTGTTGTCTCATGAAGTGCAAAGTTATTACTAGGTTTATTATGGTGTGAACTTATATTTGCTGTTATGATTTTGCCGTTTTATGAAGGGCAAAAATGGCGAAAGTTCAAATGTGACAAAAACTATCCTGTATATAGACTTAAAACTAATACAAGCTGGTTTTAAGTGTTATCTCCAGAATGTAAACTCCACCTTACAGAAATGTAATCTCACCTCACACACCACTGTAGCTGAAGGTGGGAAAATTGGCAGAAACATGCTGTTTCTGATGTTATGATGGGCATGGTGAGGATATTACAGAAATGTCAAGATAATAAACGTTTGGTGCTGTTGTAATATCTGCAGGTTCAGAAATCTATATAAATCTCTGATGTGGCACCCAATGTTCATCACTGTATCACCATGTTAATTTATGGACAAACTCTGACCTCTCCATGTCAACTAACTCTAGGGACAAAACTCAGACCTACCCATGTTACTGTAATACAGAATATTCTTGCAGAATACGCTATATACCTTTTCCATGACATATCCTGAGCTCACCAACTCAAGGGAGATAAGCAACATATCTCTGTAAGAAACTCCGAGCCCAGGAATTTAAGGGACGTAACTCAGACCTAAACATATCACTGTCAGACATTCTGGTTGCTAGGATACCTGATATACCTTTTCTATAACAATTCAAAATATCAACAAATCAAGGGACATAACTCAAACCTAATCATGTCATTGTCCGACATTCTGGTTGCTAGGATACCCGATATACTTTTTCTATAACAATTCATAAGCTCAACAAATTAAGGAACATAACCCTGACCTAATCATGTCATTGTCCAACAGTCTGGCATTCTTGCCTCTCAGCTCAATAATTCAAGGAGCATGTATTTCACCGAGCCACCCCAACAAGCCACAGACTGGCATTCAAGCAGGTATATACCTTCTTACCTCACATAATTTTTTTAATCTCAACAATTCAAGAAACAAAAACACTGGCATCACCACTTGACTGATTGAGATTTTGGTAAGATGCATTACCTTGAGCTAACAACAAATTGATAATATCCATGACAAACTTTGGTCTCAGAAATTCAAGGGACATAATTCCGCCAACTGTTGACTGAATGACATTCTTATTGGATATAATTTCACCTTAAAAACCTTATTCATGAATCAAACTTATCAGTTTTGTATTATGATAATCTATAATAGGAAAAAAGATAGTGTGCTTCAGCCTTGATCCCTAAACTTGCTGGTCAGATCTTGTCAACACTCTACCACTAAGTGTAGGCAAAGGCAGAATGCGGCTGTAATCTTATGTTCAATCAAAAATCTGCCTCAAATATTTTAAATCTGATTGCTCTCAAACAACACCAACATCCAGGATCTAATTCTCTGTCATGAAATCTACGGCTGAGCTAAAGGGAATTTTTTCTTTGGTTCAAAGCTAAAACTTGGCTATCACTTTATGTACAACCAAAATCTGCCACAAATCTATGAAAGCATGAATATTTTGGAACCATTATTAATTACTCCATCAATTAATACTTAAAATTGAATTAAAGCAGTTTTGTGCTCTATAGAATTTCTATAAAAGTGGTACAGTTCCGTATTATCCAACAAATGGAAATCCCCTTGAGAAATTCATAGATTCGTATACCTTATTATAATCTGTATGACATAATACTGATTACACATGTCGCTAGCCAGCAAAACATATAAGAGTTTGGAGGACCTGGTCATCCATCAAATTAGAACAGTAGCTTTGTACTAGCTGATCGACGCAATAGTACGGTTTGGTAACAAAAGGTATCATACGGAAGAAATATTATTGTGTTGTATCAAAAACACAATTCTGATAAAATTGATATAATATCTAAAGTATATTCATAGACATGTTTCCCCATTACACTTTGTAAACACGGGTTCAACACAACGTAATCGCCATATTTATCAATTCCACATGATTGTTGTGCGATTCAAAATTATGCAAGAAGCAGAAATGAATAAATCCAACACTTGACCGAAATTGCATTTGCAAAATCCAATATCATTGACGAGGAAAACACTGCACTCATATTACTGTCTAAATTCCGTCAGTTTGAAGATTTTCGTTTCTAGGAAAGAATGCATTTACCGAAATAATAACGGTGAATCGAATTCATAATTACATACCTTAAACAACTTCTATGTGAGAATTTGAATTAGACATATAAACCATTATAGCAATGTATTATTTCTTTACTGTATGAAAGTACAGTGTTTAACGAAATATGAATAAAAGTAAATTTCTCAATTTTAGATATGATATTCTGTAATTTAATCAGAGAAACTGAATTGTAAACCTATTATCCGAATCCATTATATTTCAATGACGGAAATAACATATAAATGCGAGAACCTTGAGTGGGATGATCTTAATTAAGTATTTTGTTACTTAGCTTTCTCAGCAAAGCCATACGTTACAAGACATATTGCATACGCAATACATTCTATAATAAAAGTTTTTAAAATGTCACCGAAAATTTTACGTAACTGTAGAAGGAACGGATTTTAATGATCTACGCTGCCTACTTGATGTTGGCGATGGTATGGTGCCGTTAAGTGGTTGCTGAGAAACAGTGGTACACGCCCTGGAGTGTATATTGCTTCCTGTTCTCTGCTTCTTCGTTAACTTTTCCCAAGGACATGCTCTTTGTTGCGTAATGAAATTCCATCTTTATTCTTCTCTAGTAAGTGTGAATGTCATTATAAATCGAAGTTATTTTTGTTCGTGCAACCAGGTTATGAATTCTATCTGCCTTAATCATACATATAAATGGCAACGAGTGTTATGTGAAGGTCATGGATAATTGTAGTAATTAACTTTCATTTTTACTGTTGATTACAGATATACAAACAAATATAATCTTAATAAATCACTCTGTTCTATCAATATTAATAATTTTTTACAAATGTGATTTACATGTTAAATCTACATTTCTACACTAGTGACAGACAATCATCATTATATCATGTGACCTTGCAGAAGCCAAAGCTTTCTGGACAATGGCAGACAACCTCTGCCGGTGCCAAGAAATGTACAAATATTTTTTCAAGGACTTTTTTAAACAATGGGGCATAACTCTATCAACAATGGAAATAACTTCAATTCATAATCTTCAATTATACCTCTCCCCTTCTGAAAAAAAAACCCACTAGTTTGTGTTCGGAGGACAAATATCATTTAATTTTGTTAAAAACTTTGCGAGAAGAAACAACTTGTGAAAACAAAGGGGCGTTATGCCATAAATTTGGGAGGAATCTCAACATAAAGGTCATTGTGGGGAGAGATGGAATTGGGTATAAACTTACCGGGCATTTCACTCATAAGTAACATGAATTACACCAGTGAAAACTCGTTTACAGTCCAAAAGATTTCTGTACTTTCTAAACAAATTCTAGTATTTCCATAGACGTAATAAGAATTAAGAAGCATGGTTTTCATGTTGCTGACACCATGTATATACTAAGCTGCTGTTGTACCAGTGTTTGAAGGGTACAAATTACAAGATGGAAACATATTACTTTGTTTTTATTTCATTGCAAAGTTATTTTTAATGTAAAATTCCTCCAGGATCGAAATGAATTCCTTTTTTTTTAAAGTAATGGCAAAAGTTTCTTTTGATGTAATAGTTTTTTAAAGTAGATATTTACTCTCCTGTCCTCGTGTGAGATAAACAGCTACGTAATCGAGATGGAGGAATGAGTTCCCTCCCCCCCTGTCTACACCTGTACGTATTGTTAACGACCTTCCTGACAGAGCGAGGCTGACTTAGAACGAGGCTAATGAACTATCCATCATCTAGAAACATCCCTGTGTCAACTCTTAGTCAGTGCGGGTTTAGAAAATGCATGTCTTGTTCCGTTTCTCTTAATTACTTTGGTAACTATTCCAGTAAACATGTAGTCATTGTTAACCGCAAGAAAATCATGTTTTAACTCATTCACCCCTGAAAACACATTTGAACTCTTCCAATTCAAAAACTGGAAAAGTTCATTGTAAAATTTCAGGGGTGGTTAGTCATTTTTTTTTTTTAAACTCTAGATTTTTCAAATGTAAGAGAACTTAGATTTTTGTGAGTCTTGCTGATTGCCGGTTAGGATTTTGGGCGAAATTTGTGCGAGAGGTTACGGTAGTCTGACAAATCTATCCCTGTCTCCCAATTTCTAACCTCTCTGTATACCAGCTAAAATTGTCTTACACAAGTACACTCATTACAGGTTTTGTTCAGAAATGGTGGCGACTGCTTCCAGCGATCCAAGCATTCTTTTGTTTCCAGAGTATTCTCTATAATTGACGTCAAAGAAAATTGGAAAAGAAAACGTTAAGAGAGTTGTCATTATGGGTGTTTTTATAAAGAATCGAAGCGACTGCTTCTAGGAATTTAACTGTCTCCCATGACAGTGAAATTGATGAGGTGGAGCAAGTGCCCAATGTACTGTAAGGACTTACTAACTACAGGAAGTACTCCACCAACAGATACCGTACACTATCACTGTTCAAAGATGAACCAGACACACACATACATGCTGCACCTTTGATACAGCATGCCGAAAAAATGAGCTACACTGCATCATATAGCTGTTTCGCCTTTAAGGACTCGTCAGTGATGCTAGGGGCCAAAAGGTGGGAATCAAAATTTTCTCTAAAGTTTTGGAGAAGGAGAAGGGTCAAGTGCCTAAAACCCCTTCAATTTATGAATTTAGAAAAAAGAATGAGTACTTTATAATTTAAAATCGTGTACTACGAATGTGTGTAAGTTACGATGTCACTACTCAGATGAGATAACTGTGGTCAGCAAGGCTCCAGCAAACCTCAGGGACAGAAAAATTCACCAGCAGAGTCTACCACCTTGTATCCTGAAAGATGAAATTACCACACATTCACACATTTCACCACTTGTACTTAACATACACTTAATGCAGGAAATAGTTGACCCACTGATGCAGTATCAGTGTTACTGTAAAAACCAAGTCATCATACTCTCTCAACTGTTTAACTGCAAAGCTCGTTTTCCGGAAGATTTCATCCATCTATTTTTTTTAGTTCTGAAAGACTGTAAACGTACTTATCTATTTTGGGGTACTCAATATTTAATGCATAAACAATGTTTAACAGATAAGTGTAACGTTGAATTGGTGCACTCAATAAATTAGTGGCTGAACTAAATAATGTACATACGTTGTAATTTGTGAGTTATAGCGCAATCATAATTAAGTAGAATGCTTTCAGTCGAAAATCTCTTAAATAAGATTACAGCTGAAATACGAACATTTCTAGTATAGTGTAAATTTAAACATATAAATTGAAGGATTGACCTTTTATTTTGTTTAGCGTATGAGATCATAAATCCAACGAATCACAAGGTAAATTTACCAACTGCTCCATTGGATTTATGATCTCATAAACTTAACAAAATCAAAGGTTAATTCTTATATTTACAGTATTTTTCTATGAATGGTTCATAACATTTCAGTTCAATATAGCACCATCTGTGGACATCAGATTTCACTTCAAAACTTACAAACGTGAAAACGGTTCAATAAATGTAACAGCATGAAGTTTACAAAAGCCAAGGTAATCTTTGTCCATGCCCATTGTTGATGACAACTTGAACTTGATAATTTGCATAGTTCCGCCCACAACTAGATAATTTGCATAGTTCCGCCCACGATTAGATAATTTGCATAGTTCCGCCCACAACTAGATAATTTGCATAGTTCCGCCCACAACTAGATAATTTGCACAGTTCCGCCCACAACTAGATAATTTGCATAGTTCTGCCCACATGTATTGTTGTCAACGTCATAGAAATTTAGCACATTCTCAAGTATAGTTATTGGAAAATAACTCTAGTTTGCAGGACAATGCTTATCAAGAGAATGTCAGTGTAGACTGTAAATATATATATATATATATTTAACCTTGAATCAAAGTCTATATTCTTTTTCCTATTTTGTTCTCGCTGCTGAAGAGACAAAAGTCTGTAAAATCGGATATAAAACATAAACATAAAATAATTTTGATCCAATGCACCATTAAAAGGAGGATTAACATATCACTGAAGAGTTCCTGATCCCTGAAAGTTTGGTACGTACCAGGTTTGTCTGAAGTGGTGGATCATAACCATGCTCCAGGGCTGCCCTGACAAGGGAGGTAACTGCTTCTGCACCCCAGCACCGCATACCGTGATGAGGATGCTGACATACCTAATAAACGAGTAAAACAGAATTATAAAATCTGCAAAATAGTCTAGATACCTTCATTTTTATTTCCTACTTAAAATCTAGATTTTTTCATTTTTCATAATATTTAATTATTGTTAAAAGAACTAAGTACTAAGAAGAGTATTTTTAATATAATTGGAAATGAATTTCAGAAAAAAAATGTTTTGCTTCAATATAATTATCTATTGCATAAAAAAAAGTTTGCAAGGGGGTTTTGTGGGTTGATGTACAGCCAAAACTTCAGTTCATTAATTTTGAACTCCACGCTAATTCTCATCGTAGACTGACACGTACAGCTAAGATTGATACCGAATTTAATCCTTGCCCAATTACTAAACAACAATGCCTACAAATTAGAAAATCTAGGGAGCGCCATTATTTTCACTGGTTACATAAACCGAGAGAAAGTTTGATTTCTTTCCTAGTTTAAATACATTTATTATCTGTTGAGATTCCTCGGTTGGCTAATGAATCTAGAAGAAAGGAGGCTCGGACAGGTAAATCAGACAACGGCAGTGATGTAGAACGAGATCCCCAGGTGAAATAAAACACATTTACCCTAATGCTATAGCAAGTCGGCACATTCTGTAAATCTTTAATAATGAGCCCTGAATATCACTTAATACAAAATTTAATGGTTACATCATATAGAAGTAAAAATGTTGCTACTCCCCGAGGAATACCTATCTAATGCTGAAGTGGAAATTGTATCATTTTCATGCTTCTCTGCGGGATGTTTTGAAACGCCAAATTGTGCTAGTGCATGTTACGAAATGAGAAGGGATACTTGTAGGTAATGTGATTTCAACATTAACATTGCAGCAAAAAGATCGTTCTCAACAATGTCTCTACATTTAATTACAGCTGTTAATTATACACACTCTCCTAAAATATATTTATACCAGGGATAGCGGGAAACTGGAAACCCGAGTTTGGCACAAGAGGAGAGAGTTTATTTCTGTATCATGTCTTTATCGTAGCTCTGATGCTCCGGGTGAAATGAAAAGACTATAGGTGGTTATAATAAAACAAGATTTAAGATGAAGGAAATGCTGTGATTTTGTATAGCATCTACATAAAACATTATTTCCGGCAAATACAGGGATGTGTACTTCTATCCTGGTTAAAAAGGTAATTTCCTCTATAAGATGATCATAATGAAATTTAACTGTACTTGAGGATCACTAAATGAGGCTGATATTTTAACCTAATTGAGGATGACATTTTACCCTGATTGAGGATGACATTTTACCCTAAATGAGGCTGACATTTAACTCAAGTTTAAATTGATGTTTGAAGCTAATTGAGAATGCCTTTCTCCTTCTGTTAAGGATGATATTTTTCTTTACCTGGTTGAAGTTAACATTTTACGTAAGTTGAGGTTCACATTTTACTTTCAATGAGGATGACATTTTACCCTAATTGAGGATGACATTTTACCCTAATTAAGGATGACATTTTACTCTAATTGAGGATGACGTTTTACTCTAATTGAGGATGACGTTTTACCCTAATTGAGAATGACGTTTTACCCTAATTGAGAATGACGTTTTACCCTAATTGAGAATGACTTTTTACCCTTATTGAGATGACTATTTACTCTAATTGAGGATGACATTTTACTCTAATCGAGGATGACATTTTACCCTAATTGAGATGACATTTTACCCTAATTGAGATGACATTTTACTCTAATTGAGATGTCATTTACTCTAATTGAGATGACATTTTACCCTAATTGAGATGACATTTTACCCTAATTGAGATGACATTTTCCCCTTATTGAGGATGACATTTTACTCTAACTGAGGATGACATTTTACCCTAATTGAGATGACATTTTACCCTAATTAAGGATGACATTTTACTATAACTGAGGATGACATTTTACTTTAATTGAGATGACTTTTTACCCTAATTGAGATGACTTTAACCCTAATTGAGGATGATATTTTGCTCTAACTGAGGGGTGACATTTTACCCTAATTGAGGATAACATTTTACTCTAACTGAGGGATGACATTTTACCCTAATTGAGGTTGACAATTGAACCTACTGAAGGTTGACAGTATCAACCTTAGATGACAGTGCTACTAATGGTAAGGAATAATTACATGTTGACACCAAAATTACATGTCACTGAATTCAGTACTAACCCATAGACATTAAAAAGTTTTTCTCTGAAAATCATTTCCTGACATAACTAAACATGTTCACCAACCATTATCAACAATCATTAAAGAGGAATGTTTGTTATGTACAATAAACAATTATATAGATAGGTACATGAAAACAATGACACCCTATTTTAATTTAATGGTAATACAATGACACAAATACATACAATAATACAGTGAAGAAATGCCCATCATTTTCATATAATTATAAACAAAGTTAATATGTAAGTATACGAAAACCATCAATAACCCAATAAAAAGGATTGTAAGAAAGTCAAGAAAACATCATTATCTAGTATTGCCTTGTGACCTGTCAACAGAAGAAAACATAGATTTAATATCATAAATTTGATCATTATAATTCAGTCAAGTTATTATCAAAATCATCTCAATTTTCTCATTTACACAATATTCTTGAATAAATCTTTAAAAACCACTTGAAATGCATGATCAAATATGAAAAATTATTTCAAAATTATTACATATATCCAATATGAGCCAATTAGATTATTTCTATTATAAGATTTACTATCCGGTACCTTAGTATTTATAATGCATGTTTTGTTAAACAAGGCAAACTCCTACCTATGTCGCTTATCCATGGCTTTCATAATGGAGAAAACCAGTTTTGTGGAAGGAGGATTTGCAGGAAGATCAGTGTCTTGGTAAGCTACTTTGTTGAAGGCTTAGTGTCATGGATGGCCAGTATGCTGAAAGATTGATGTCATGTGAAGCCACTTTTGAAGGATTGTCATGGGTGGCCATTACGCTGAAGGATTTTAGTGTCGTGTGAAGCAAAATTTTGAAATATCAGTCCATTCAAACCACCCTCCTGAAGCTATATGTCATCCTTATGCTGACAGATTGATGTCCTTGAAGTCCACATTCTTGAAGGATCAGTATCAATGGTCGCTATTGTGTTATAAAGGATCTGCGTTGTTAGAAGTCATTTAGGACCTATAAAGTATAAAATATTTACATGTATTACATTTCAGCTGTGAAACACATGAAAAAAATGTCAGGTAAAAATTTATACACCATGCAAACTTTTCATTGCTAAACACCTGTCTATGACTTCATCTTCATCCTTGGCATACTGGAACATTAACTTATTCTTAGTATACTAAAAAGGTTTGAATATCAAGTTTGATAAAAATATCCATGAAAATAAAATTAAAAGTGTATAACATGTGAACTGGTTATCATTTATCTACTCTATAACAGGAACCCAGTGATACACTGAAATACAAACTGATCTGATCAATCTTATTGTCTTTAACTTCGATTTGATTACAATCTATTTTGAAAATACCTGGTACCAACAATGACACTAAGTTAGGACGGGAAGTTTTTCCCCACAGCTCATTAATAATTGTGCAATTGTAAAATCTGACTTTCAATTAAGTCTAAAATTTGAATTTTTAAAAAGCCTACATTTTTCTTTTAAACCAATGAAGTTTAAAATTTGAATTTTTAAAAAGCCTACATTTTTCTTTTAAACCAATGAAGTTAAAATTTAAATTTTTTAAAAGCCGATTTTTTCTTTAGAAAATCTGAAAATGTTTACGTAAGAAAAAGGAATGGAAATTAATAGAGAGCCATCAGTTCAATAAATGCTTCTATGGTAGAATAACAAAAGTGAAGCACGGTCTTGAAAACATTTGTCGACTTTTCATACTAAAGAGTCCAATTGTATTTTCTGTATGTATTAGTGAAAATAGTGCAAAATAGAGGCAATTAAAATCCTGTGCTAGAGTGCAAGAATGTCATTTGTTGAAGATACATATATTTCATCTATATCTAATCTCAAGGAAATCTATCACCTTGATACTGATCATTATTATACAACGGAAAGAGGAAACCTCCGCAACATTTCACCGAGAATATGTCTTATTTTATCGCCACATATTCCGTAAGGAGTGTTTTATTTCGCCACATAAATATCAATTTGTCTGGCTTTCAATGTTGTTTAACAGTTTTTCTTAATATTAATATTTCCCTGACCATAAAAAAACACTCAAAACATATCTTGTAAAATGCGGAAATCAATATTGATATAAGCGCACATATTAAGTTTCATTTTGTCATCAAGTTTAATTTGCAAACATTTCCTTATGAGGTATCTGGGCAATATATTAACCCACCAAAAACCTGACATCTAAGCTTTTGGAAATTAATTTTCCACGCTATATGATACCTTTTTTCATTTCCCATTAAGTGTATGAAATATAAATTGGAAGCTGTACTGATGATGGTGATCGTCTTTGGTACTCTTGTTTAAGCAGTAATTTTCAGTGTTATGAGGATTCTAGATTTCAGAAAACATATTAAGATTTTTGTAAACTTTGAAACCCTTAAACGTCCCACTGCACTGTAGTTTTTGCTGTACACAGAAATCTCCCCTTAAACATCCTACTGCACTGTAGTTTTTGGCTGTACACAGTAAACTCCCCTTAACTATCCTTGTTCCACGGCACTGTAGTTTTTGCTGTACACAGTAATCTCCCCTTAACTATCCATGTCCCGCTGCACTCCAGTTTTTGCTGAACACAGTAATCTCCCCTTAACTATCCCTGTCCCACTGCACTCCAGTTTTTGCTGAACACAGTTATCTTCCTCTAAGGATCCCTCTCCAAATCTAAATTTCTACTTTTCCTATATCCAGTTACCCCCCCCCCCCCCCCACCTCACACACACTTAAAGATTCCTGTAGCACAACACCGTAGTTTTTTTCTATATACAATCACTTCCCTTAAGGATCCCTGTCCCACTGCACTTTTTATGTCAGACGGTAACTTCCCTTTAAGGGTCTCTATCCCTGACTGTACTCCTGGTTTTCAAATACAGTCACCTCCCTCAAGTGTCCCACTGCACTGTGTGTACGTTTAATTTCATAAATTGGGTCAAAATTACACAAAAAAAAAAAATGTCTTCCCGCATTGATATCTCCTTACACACTATCATACCTGTCAACCCTCCCTCATTACGAGGGAGACTCCCTCATTTTGACCAAAATTTACCAATTTCCCTCGAAATCTCCCTCATCCAAGTCCAAACTCACACAAACTCAAAATCTACATCCTGTGGTCAAATGATCTCCTAGTTACTGCAGAGTATGTGTAATGACCATAACAGATGTGTCTTGATCAAATGAATACTTTTTGAGGTTGTTTTGATACATAATAAGGGAAAGACAAATTGAGCAATGCAGTTTCAGTCACATTTCGCGCACTTTCTCCCTCATTGGAAATATGAAATGAGCGAGATCTCCCTCATTGGAGGTTTCAAAGGTTAACACCTGTGCAGTATATATTCCAAAAAGTTTAGAACTGCAGACTGCTGCGGTGAACAAAACAGACAGATGGATAAAGATGTATGTATATGTGTCAGTCGTAAATAAAATTATAAGTTTTCGCATTAAGAATTGAGGGTATTATCTCTGGGAACCCCTTATATACCTTTCATAGTGTAATATCTCTCTGACATTAAAACATCCCTTTCGATTTTCCCTCCGAGATATCTCCTCTTTCATGCAGAATTGCTATTAAAAGCATATATGGCAAGAAATTACTGTAGGACCGATATCTGAAATCGTACTGAACCCTACAATCCATCCCTTGTGCCTACCTGGGTAACTTATAGGAACGGCAACTAACTTTTACTGTTGTATTGTCATCTGTCGGGAGTATATCATGTCTAATGTTTGTATCCTTGCTGTGTTTGACATTTTATCTGCACAAAATCACGGAAGTACTGTATCTCCCACCCACTTGCATGGGTGAAAGTAGAAAATCCTTAAAAACTGAAAATAAATAAAAGTAAGAAAAAGCTGAAAAACTGGAAATAAATTTATCGACCATCCAAGTGTCAAAAAACGGAATTCCGTCACAAAACGAAAACTATCACCCACGCACTTCGTCAACAAACTGTAGGCTTCATTCATGGGAGCAATTCATTATTCTGTAGGTTCTGTCACTTCCAGAATGAGGCTCTGAACATTTTAACATGAGAATTATATCCAGTTTCCCTCAATGAAATGCGCATTCAGATCTAGAAATTCTTCCAATATGTCTATGGTTCTTGAAAATTTTGTTTATTGGCAAATGTTACATGTACTTTCATGATGGTTATAGCCCATTGAAGAACATTGGTCAATTGGTATGGGCTAGTAAACCTACATGATCAAATGGAAAAACAATTTCAAGATTGATACCTAGAGGTATTTTTCTCTCCTCCAATTTTGAAGAGCTCTTAGAAGTCCAATACTACACTGCACAGACTTGGGAGAGTTTGATCTCCGGCACCACTTTGTACGTTGAGAGAGTACTGGCCACCTAAGCCATGATCTTGTGGCCCCGAGCCACTTACAGATCCCATAATAGCCTGCGTAGTTAACCCTCCAACACTTACAGCGAAGATTAAAACACATAAGTGTTGTGTTTAGGAAGGTCCGAGAACATCCCGAGAGTCGAGCCTTCTGACAAATAGCCATCACCTTTTCTTAATTCAAGTCTGATGAGTCTTTTTTTGGCTTAATGCCCTCACAGCATCATTCATTCTTGGGAAAGAATTCAAAAACAAGTTCTGTCAGTAATGTTGAATAATGTATTTTCTTCTGACCGAGGTCAACTTGAGAAAGTTTTTTTGTTTTTACTATACGAGATTCCTGTGTTTCTTCTAACATGTTGCTGTGTAAATTTATTCACCCCTAAAATTTCATAATGAACTATTCCGATCATTGAATTGGAAGAGTTCAAACGGGTCTTCAGGGATAAATGAGTTGAAATTTATGGTTGACTAGCTGCTTTTCAGAAAGTGGTTCATCATAATCAATGATACCACAATTTATAAAGTTTCAGCATCGGTCTTTATCAGACAAAACCTGGAGGAACTATATATTTTGCTACACTTGACACGTAGTAAATAAAGTGCCCAAAAATCAATTGTATAGTCTTTATTTACGTCATACTGAGCGAAAAATATCAAGTGTTTTATTAAGCAAATTACCAGTAAAATTATAAGATGTTTGACATAACCTATTTTCAAACATCTTTTACTCATTATCACAACAACATGTGTACTATTTCTTGAATTCCTTACAGCTTACAAAGTTATTATCAAGGTTTTTTTTACGTTTATTATATTATTCTGCAGGTGATATTTTTGCGATCACGTTCTCACCCCATGAAATTGCAAACTATAATTCCCATATACAACATTATCTATCTATACAATAGCGCGCCTTACTGACACTCTAACAAGGAAGTATGTTTTATAATCCGTCTACAACCATCTACAGACCTACTCTTTCCCTTACCACATTTTACATAAGCAGTCTTTTATAGTTATTGACATAAAGTCATATTAAGAAATCTTTTATAATTTCCTGATCTCCAAGGCGGGGGACCCATTAAGTAATTAGCGGATCCAGAACCTTATTGAAGTTTACAACAGGACACTGTCAGCCTCAGTCTGGCGACTTCCTGTTCAGTTGCATTCTGGGAGCTACAGTACATTTGCCTTCCTATTACCTACATATCCAAGTGGTAGGCTGCTGGCCCCCCAATCAGTTTACACTAGAGTGTACTATTTCTATTGCATCAGATGAGCTTCGTGTCCTGCAATATATTGACATATCAATGCGGGAAGCTTTTAACTTAATTATTCCAGGCGCCATTATAATCGTGCTAATTCTGATTTCCTGCGTAACGTAAATGAAATTTATTTCAGAAAGAAAAAGAAACTTTGGCAGTTAACGGATAATTACTGACGCTGTACATATCTGGTGATAGGGCATCAGATAGCAATTCGCTGGTATTGTTTTTATCATTTGAAGGAAAGTAAATCTGATTTCACACTGATAAGATGTCTGTTACACAGGCTGGCGTGAAGTTCTAACACATTAAATGCTTTTAACAGAACCAATAAATACAAAGACAATCAATTAGGCGGAAAGTTTACTCTGGTTATACCCCATCACAGGTGAATAGTAGCCGTTAACGAGCCAGCACATAAACATCTACCTGTGTAGGAAAAACCCTCAAAACATTCTGTTTTAATAGACATGTACAATAAAATCTAGATGTATTGGCGTAAAACTTTGATATAATGCTGACTGTTTATGTACAGAAAAACCTTGATATACTGCCGCTTGTTTATAGACAGTAAAACCTTGATATACTGCAACTTGTTTATATGTACACAGAAAAACCTTGATATACTGCCACTTGCTTATAAACAGAAAAACCTTGATATAATGCCACTTGCTTATAAACAGAAAAACCTTGATATAATGCCACTTGCTTAAAAACAGAAAAAACCTTGATATACTGCCACTTGATTATAAACAGAAAAACCTTGATATAATGCCACTTGCTTATAAACAGAAAAACCTTGATATAATGCCACTTGCTTATAAACAGAAAAACCTTGATATAATGCCACTTGCTTATAAACAGAAAAACCTTGATATAATGCTGCTTGTTTATATACAGAAAAAACCTTGATATAATGCTGACTGTTTATATACAGAAAAAAACTTGATATAATGTCGCTTGTTTATAGACAGAAAAACCTTGATATACTGCCACTTGTTATATAAAGAAAAAATCTTGATATAATGCCACTTGCTTATATACAGAAAAACCTTGGTATACTGCCACTTGTTTATATACAGAAAAACCTTGACATAACGCCACCTGCTGATTGTTTATATACAGAAAAACCCTTAATCTTCCCCAACAATTTTAAATGTCTATTTTTCTCTCAAGAACTCCTTTATTAGAGATCCCCAATATAAAAATAAAAAAATTTTTTTATCAAATCTTTTTTCTTTAAAAGATGAGTTTTGCTTATACATATACTCATGTTCAAGTCTTTAGGAAACAAAGATTATACTTGTTTGGTAGCCTACATTGGCAGGAAATCGGTTAATACCTTGTTGGGTAGCCTACATTGACAGGAGTAAGGTTCATACCTTGTTGGTAGCCTACATTGGCAGGAAATCGGTTCATACCTTGTTGGGTAGCCTACATTGACAGGAGTAAGGTTCATACCTCGTTGGTAGCCTACATTGGCAGGAAATCGGTTCATTCCTTGTTGGAAGCCTACATTGGCAGGAAATCAGTTCATACCTTGCTTGTAGCCTACATTGGCAGGAAATCGGTTAATACCTCGTTGGGTAGCCTACATTGACAGGAGCAAGATTCATACCTCGTTGGGTAGCCTACATTGGCAGGAAATCGGTTCATACCTTGTTGGTAGCCTACATTGGCAAGAAATCGGTTCATACCTTGTTGGGTAGCCTACATTGACAGGAGTAAGGTTCATACCTTGTTGGTAGCCTACATTGGCAGGAAATCGGTTCATACCTTGTTGGGTAGCCTACATTGACAGGAGTAAGGTTCATACCTTGTTGGTAGCCTACATTGGCAGGAAATCGGTTCATACCTTGTTGGGTAGCCTACATTGGCAGGAAATCGGTTCATACCTTGCTTGTAGCCTACATTGGCAGGAAATCAGTTCATACCTTGTTGGTAGCCTACATTGGCAGGAAATCAGTTCATACCTCGTTTTATAGCCTACATTGGCAGGAAATAGGTTAATACCTTGTTGGGTAGCCTACATTGACAGGAGCAAGGTTCATACCTTGTTTGGTAGCCTACATTGGCAGGAAATCGGTTCATACCTTGTTGGTAGCCTACATTGGCAGGAAATCGGTTCATACCAAGTTGGGTAGACTACATTGACAGGAGCAAGGTTCATACCTTGTTTGGTAGCCTACATTGACAGGAGCAAGGTTCATACCTTGTTTGGTAGCCTACATTGGCAGGAAATCGGTTCATTCCTTGTTGGTAGCCTACATTGGCAGAAAATCGGTTCATACCTCATTGGGTAGCCTACATTGGCAGGAAATCGGTTCATACCTTGTTTGGTAGCCTACATTGGCAGGAAATCGGTTCATTCCTTGTTGGTAGCCTACATTGGCAGAAAATCGGTTCATACCTCATTGGGTAGCCTACATTGGCAGGAAATCGGTTCATACCTTGTTTGGTAGCCTACATTGGCAGGAAATCGGTTCATTCCTTGTTGGTAGCCTACATTGGCAGGAAATCAGTTCATACCTTGTTTGGTAGCCTACATTGGCAGGAAATCGGTTCATACCTTGTTGGTAGCCTACATTGGCAGGAAATCGGTTCATACATTGGTAGCCTACATTGGCAGGAAAAAGGTTCATACCTTGTTTAGGAGCCTACATTGGCAGGAATAAGGTTCATACCTTGTTTGGTAGCCTACATTGGCAGGAAATCAGTTCATACCTTGTTGGGTAGCCTACATTGGCAGGAAAAAGGTTCATAACTTGTTGGGTAGCCTACATTGGCAGGAAATCGGTTCATACATTGGTAGCCTATATTGGCAGGAAATCGGTTCATACCTTGTTGGTTAGCCTACATTGGCAGGATTAAGGTTCATATCTTGTTCGGTAGCCTACATTGGCAGGAGTAAGGTTCATACCTTGTTGGGTAGCCTACATTGGCAGGAAATCAGTTCATACCTTGTTGGGTAGCCTACATTGGTAGGAATAAGGTTCATACCTTGTTGGGTAGCCTACATTGGCAGGAAATCAGTTCATACATTTTTGTAGTATACATTGGTAGGAATAAGGTTCATACCTTGTTTAAGAGCCTACATTGGCAAGAAATTGGTTCATACATTGCTTGAGTAGCCTATTGCAAGTTTTAGGCTTTATACGAGGCAGGTAACAGATTTAAAAGTAGAAATACAACAAATAAAAGAAACTATCCACATGGTGACCCATAAACCGTACAAGTGCACTGCTGGCCACAAAAGCCTCATCAACAACCATTACTGTTGTCATGACAACAACAAGGAAACAGCTTCCTTTTCCTCCAAAAATGGAAACAAGTTTTGCACATTAATGCAATTGGTTTTGTAAGAGAGGAGCGAGAGCAGAGCTGAAATTACAGCTTTCTGTATTTGACAGTAAAAAGCCAACCCCTGCTTTTCTTTCGGAGTAACAGTGCATAAAAATTTGTAATTTCAGTTTGTTCTGTTTTGTTTTTTTAAATCAGTTCTGATCAACATTTAAAATCAATTACCACCGACAAGTCCCTATGCAAACCCTCAGTGCCACCAGCCAAGTCCCTATGTCAACCCTCAGTGCCACCAGCCACATCCCTATGCCAATCCTCACTGCCACCAGTCATGTCCCTATGCTAACCCTCAGTGCCACCAGTCAAGTCCCTATGCAAACCCTCAGTGCCACCAGCCACATCCCTATGTCAATCCTCACTGCCACCAGTCATGTCCCTTTGCTAACCCTCAGTGCCACCAGTCAAGTCCCTATGCAAACCCTCAGTACCACCAGCCACATCCCTATGTCAACCCTCAGTGCCACCAGCCACATCCCTATGTCAACCCTCAGTGCCACCAGTCAAATCCTATGCAAACCCTCAGTGCAACCAGCCACATCCCTATGTCAACCCTCAGTGCCACCAGCCACATCCCTATGCCAATCCTCACTGCCACCAGTCATGTCCCTTTGCTAACCCTCAGTGCCACCAGTCAAGTCCCTATGCAAACCCTCAGTGCCACCAGCCACATCCCTATGTCAACCCTCAGTGCCACCAGTCAAGTCCCTATGTCAACCCTCAGTGCCACCAGCCACATCCCTATGTCAACCCTCAGTGCCACCAGCCACATCCCTATGTCAACCCTCAGTACCACCAGCCACATCCCTATGTCAACCCTCAGTGCCACCAGCCACATCCCTATGTCAACCCTCAGTGCCAAAAGTCAAATCCTATGCCAACCCTCAGTGCCAAAAGTCAAGTCCCTGGAGTGCCAACCCTCAGTGCCACCAGCCACATCCCTATGCTAACCCTCAGTGCCACCAGCCACGTCCATATGCCAACCCTCAGTGCCAAAAGTCAAGTCCCTGGAGTGCCAACCCTCAGTGCCACCAGCCACATCCCTATGCTAACCCTCAGTGCCACCAGCCACGTCCATATGCCAACCCTCAGTGCCACCAGTCAAGTCCCTACACCAAACATCAATGCCAAGAGACCCTATCCCAACCCTCACTGCCACTAGTCAAAACCCTACTGTAGCCCCCAATCTCAACAGTCTAGAATCTCCTAGGTCATCCAGTGCCATCAATATGTCCCTACGTCAACTCCACTCTCAGCTAGTTCAGACCCTTCTCCAACCTCACTCTCAGCTAGTTCAGACCCTTCTCCAACCTCACTCTCAGCTAGTTCAGGCCCCTCTCAAACCCCACTCTCAGCTAGTTCAGATCTTTCTCCAACCCCATTCTCAGCTAGTTCAGGCCCTTCTCAAACCCCACTCTCAGCTAGTTCAGACCCTCCTCCAACCCCACTCTCAGCTTGTTCAAACCCTCCTCCAACCCCACTCTCAGCTAGTCAGGCCCTTCTCCAACCTCACTCTCAGCTAGTTAGACCCTTCTCCAACCCCATTCCTAGCTAGTTCAGGCCCTTCTCCAACCCCACTCTCAGCTAGTTCAGACCCTCCTCCAACCCCATTCTCAGCTAGTTCAGGCCCTTCTCCAACCCCACTCTCAGCTAGTTCAGGCCCTTCTCAAACCTCATTCTCAGCTAGTCAGACCCTTCTCCAACCCCACTCTCAGCTTGTTCAGACCCTCCTCCAACCCCACTCTCAGCTAGTTCAGGCCCTTCTCCAACCCCACTCTCAGCTAGTTTAGGCCCTCCTCCAACCCCACTCTCATCTAGTTCAGGCCCTTCTCCAACCCCACTCTCAGCTAGTTCAGGCCCTTCTCCAACCCCACTCTCAGCTAGTTCAGACCCTCCTTCAACCCCACTCTCAGCTAGTCAGGCTCTTCTCCAACCCCACTCTCAGCTAGTTCAGGCCCTTCTCTAACCCCACTCTCAGTTAGTTCAGGGCCTTCTCCAACCCCACTCTCAGCTTGTTCAGACCCTCCTCCAACCCCACTCTAAGCTAGTTCAGGCCCTTCTCCAACCCCTTTCTCAGCTAGTTCAGGCCCTCCTCCAACCCCACTCTCAGCTAGTTCAGGCCCTTCTCCAACCCCACTCTCAGCTAGTTCAGGCCCTCCTCCAACCCCACTCTCAGCTAGTTCAGGCCCTTCTCCAACCCCACTCTCAGCTAGTTCAGGCCCTTCTCCAACCCCACTCTCAGCTAGTTCAGGCCCTTCTCCGACCCCACTCTCAGCTAGTCAGGCCCTTCTCCAACCCCACTCTCAGCTAGTTCAGGCCCTTCTCTAACCCCACTCTCAGTTAGTTCAGGGCCTTCTCCAACCCCACTCTCAGCTAGTTCAGACCCTCCTCCAACCCCACTCTAAGCTAGTTCAGGCCCTTCTCCAACCCCTTTCT
The DNA here is from genome assembly GCA_947623455.1 of Mimachlamys varia. NCBI lineage: Eukaryota > Metazoa > Mollusca > Bivalvia > Pectinida > Pectinidae > Mimachlamys > Mimachlamys varia. The sequence goes on from OX392534.1 coordinate 21,966,767, forward strand.
CAGCTAGTTCAGGCCCTCCTCCAACCCCACTCTCAGCTAGTTCAGGCCCTTCTCCAACCCCACTCTCAGCTAGTTCAGGCCCTCCTCCAACCCCACTCTCAGCTAGTTCAGGCCCTTCTCCGACCCCACTCTCAGCTAGTTCAGGCCCTTCTCCAACCCCACTCTCAGCTAGTTCAGGCCCTTCTCCGACCCCACTCTCAGCTAATTCAGGCCCTCCTCCAACCCCACTCTCAGCTAGTTCAGGCCCTCCTCCAACTCCACTCTCAGCTAGTTCAGGCCCTTCTCCAACCCCACGAGTGCCTAGCCCTGCCCCACTACCACCAGTCCAGACAAGATCAATCTCTGGGTGTCCCTGAGGGCTGGAATCAGGCAATTACAGTCCGGACAAGGACAAGTATGGCCGAAACATTGTTATTACACACCCTAATATGATAAAACTATTTAGACTGTATACACCAGTCAGATTTTTATCCTTCCATTTCAATTGATTTGAGCACAGACAAAAATATTGGCAAATTAGTTTCACAAGAAAGATTATAACTCAATTTATCACATCATCATCTCCACGAAATGGAAAGAAGTCATCGGGAAAAAAAACTCGCGTTATGTGTTTTGTTGTTCAATATATCTCGTCCCTGCTGATGGTTGATATAGGGGGAAAGCAACCCACATGAGGATTACCAAGCTAATATCCAGCAGGGCTACATTTGGTTCCGAGTTCATTGAGGACATATTTCCGCCTTGTGATGAATTTCATTCAATCAGACATCATTGTCAGAGATTTTACCAGTAAACAACACCACTTCGGTAACTACGTCAGAAAATGACAAGTTATTTATCATGTGTGAATCTAGTGCTTGGTGCACACCCACAACAAACGCTCGCATGACTCAGAATAACATCTTCCAAAACAAGGTGGTCAATTGGTGATTGATAACCATTTGTTCATTTTCGTAGACAACATTGTCAACAAATTAGTTAGCTTTGTACGGGGGACCCGGTGCTCACTCAAGTTAGTCTAGATCAATTCTCGTACAGTTCTTACAGAAACCCCTTGGTTTTATATTTATTTTTCATCCTTATTGGTGTCTGGTTGACACTGTACTGTGTAGTCGTAAATATTTGAGAGGGTTTTAATTTTGCTAAATTCGTCATTACATCAACATTCTCGAAAATTAACAACTTGTGAAAGTTTGTTTATTATGGCTATATGAAAAAGGTTTCACAATTATTTTGTGACCTGCGAAGTTAAACACCCATGGATAAGTTCCAGACAGATTATCTCGCAAAAAAAAAATTGACACCTGTTAAATCTAACAACTATATAATTATTACATCAACATTCTTGAAAAATTAACACCTTGTGAAAGTTTGTTTATTATGGCTATATGAAATAGGTTTCACAAAATTGTTTCATGACTTGCGAAAATAAATCCCAGCTAATATTTTCCAGACAGAAAATTGCAAAAATGTTTTACACCATTAAACCATTAAAAAAATAAACTTGTACCAATCAGAAGTATATCTATCTTATACTGGGTTAATTGCCCTTCCCTCATGTTTCACCATGGTGACAACTCAGGTGTTATGTGACATCAATCTATGGAAAAGCCCTTCAACAATTGTCAGAGTTTGATAAACATGAGCCAACTGTTGGGTAAACCAAAAAGCTTTAGTGTTTGTGGGAACTGATAACAAGTACTTTGATGTGAAGCTATGACTGAATGTTCAGCCATTAATTAACTGTGGCTGTTAAGTAAGGTGCCATTCTTACCTTCCTTAATACCTACATAGCTAAATTAGACTTACCCAGTGTTTGATATGGCATAATTCAGATTTGATTTTTAGGGGTGAGTGGGTTACACAGCTGCTGTACAGTAGTATATATAGGCTCAAAGAATAAAAAACTAACTTGTTGATAAGATTTGTTGATTAAAGAGGAAATTTGACATTTCAATCTCTGTCAGCTATTAGATACCCCCCAAGTCTTACCACACATTCAGACAAAACCCCCAAGGTATTCAAATTGATTACAACTCAGCAATTCATTAATCTTAATCATAAGTTAAGACAACTCAAATTTAGGAAACGAGCAATAGGATTATCTGTTTTCCTGAGGCCATTTCCAGTCTTAAATAACAAACTTAATTGCAAATTATCATGTCAAATGTAAAAATAAACAAGACCTTGAATAGGCAGAAGTAAATGAATGGAAAAGAGATAACTGAAGATGATCTCTACATGGGAAAGATCCTCTCTACATGTGTATGACACTATTCTCTCAAGCTTGGTGATGACCTTCTCTCCATATCATAGACGTCTTGTCAATAGCAATAGTGTTCTCTCCATGGTGATGACCTTCTCTTCATGGCATGACTTTCTCTTCATGATGATGACCTCTTGTCATTAACAATAACATATTTCCATGGTGATGACCTTCTTTCCATATCATTGACCTCTTGACAATAACTAACATTTTCGTCATGTTGATGACCTTCTATCCACAGTGATGACCTTCTATCCATGATAATGACCTTCTTTCCATGATGATGACCTTCAATCCATGGTGACGATTTTCTCTTCATATTATTGACCTCTTGTCAACAACAACAACATTTCTGCCAAGGTGATGACCTTCTTTCTGTCATGATGGCCTTCCATCCACAGTGATAACCTTGTCTTTATATCATTGGCCTCTTGTCAATAACATTCTTTCATGGTGAAGACCTTCTCTCCATGGTGATGACCTATCCATTGTGATGACCTTCTATTCATATCATTGACCTCTTGTAAATAACATTCTTTCCATGGTGCTGACCTTCTTTCCATAGTGACAACCCTCTTTCCATGGCAATGATCTTCTCTCCATGTCAACGACCTTCTTTCCATGGTGCTAAACTACCCTCCTTGGTGATGACCTTCTCTCCTTGGTGATGGCTTTCTATCCACAGTGATGACCTTCCATCCAGTTATGACATTCTCTCTTAATAATGGTGCTGACCTTCTCCATGGTAATGATCTTCATTCCATGTTGATGACCTTCATTCCATGTTGATGACCTTCCCTCCATGGTAATGACCTTCTCTCCATCCCTTTTTTAATGGTTTTGTCTAATAAATTACCTAAATTTATGCCAATGTTGACATCTCAATCGTGGATGTTTTTCCTTTAATCTTCACATCTTTGTGATGACCTCTAAATAACCTTTGACCTGTGGTAACAACCTTTCTGAGTTACAGAATCTATCCCTGCTGTGTGATGTGGACAGGAAAATACTTTTCCTAGCTAAGATGGGTATGACCCTTTAGAAGTCACCGTTACCCCCCCCCCCCCGGTGATGACCTGTCCTTGTCAATGACCTTCTCAACATCACTGAGCTGGAATAAGTTTCTTCTTAAAAATTATTATTGACCTGTTGACAGATTTGTACACAGGATAGAGGTTAAAATCCTTGTTTAGTCAACAACTATAGTATCTTTTATGATATTGCAGGCCTCTATTACAGTATATTCTAAAAAATATTTAAAAAAAAATATTTGGCATTCAAATATTAAAGCATAACCAAATTTAAACTGATATGCGCAATAAGGAATTGGTGCCCTTACAGCACTTTCTGTAGAAAAAAATATACATAAACTGTAAAAAAACATAAACGGAATGATTTCAGCGTGAACATTGCTAAAATTATATATACATTAACAGTAATACATGTACTCAGAAAATGAACTTTTAGCAGTTTCATTATAATTCATTGCTTTTTATGGTAAATTACGATAAGTACGAAATATGAAGCGATCCCAACACCCCTACATGTTGTATATATATTGGTGTGAGGTGTACTCTATTTAGACCTGCAGGTTACGTCCCTGCGGAATCAAATCAGATACACCAGGCTTCGTAAAACAAGTTCTGTGACAGATTTCGAAACGCAATTTGAGTCAATTAAATTTAACCTTTTGTAACGGTCCATGCCATTTAATTATTGAATTTATCATAATTAGTTTAAATTTCCTTCTACAGGTTGGAACTTGTAACTTTTTCATCTGAAGTTTTTTTTTTTTTTTTTTTAAATAAATTTCAATCAAAATTCGAAAGAAATATTTTACAGAAAACAAATATCTTCACTAGAATTTTCTTTCTGAGGAAAGAGACTGCAAATCAAATTATGTGCATTTAAATTTGAAACATGTCTTTACCCAAAAGTTCACAAACTTAGAATGGCATAGACCAGACGAACATGACAATGCCAACGTGACAAGCATACCAGAATATCTGACCCAAACACACTCAAAAACCTCCTATGATATTCTGATACACCAATGTTCTTGGGAGAATCTGAAGCAAGTTGGACCATATGTTGCCTAATGAATGAGGTGATTAGGGACAGACCTGTTTTGTACGATTGTTGTTAGCAGGACGACAGCCAGAAGTCTTTCATTCCGTAATTTAGTTTGACCATAGGTTTCGGAGCACAAAGGATGCTGGGATTATATTATGGTCTGAGTGGACTTTCCTTGCTGACCCAGTCCAGTGTTACCACCCACTCACTAAACTATATGTAACCCAGACCTATAGGGATTCAAATACAGTGGACTCCACTTAATATCACTCCTGTTAATATCACATTCCTCTTTATATCATGTTTTTCCCAAGCACCATTTTTCTCTCTATATAACCTATGTAATTTCATTTGGTTAATATCATGTATTTTGAGGTGAATTCCTCTTAATATCATGTTTTTTGAGGTGAATTCCTCTTAATATTATCTTTTTTTAACCAATCACAAAAAACTTTAGAAAATTATGTCATTTCTTTTGATTTCAGATACAACTTGTACAAAATGTTGAATAGAAAATACAAAATAACCCCTAAAATGATTTTTAATTGAAACAATGTTATCTATATATTGAAACATCTTCATATGTACATTGAATATCTTACTTTTAGTTATGGAGATGGAAATGCACTAGATTTAGTGGAAAAAAACATGTTTCTCTTAATGTCACATTCCTGTTCATATCATGTTTTTTTCTGACAAATGCAACATGATATAAAGAGGAGTGCATTGTGTATGGGTTTTTTTTTGAGTTTTCACAAAATTGTCACTGCTTATCATTCACTTTCTAGATTTCAATGAGAATTTAAAAAATTTGAAGCATAAATTGCTATACTTCAAATTTTTCAATTCTCATTGTTAATGTGACTGTCAAGATTTTTATTTATCCACTACACCTCAGCCAATCAGACATGGATAGACAGCACAAGGACTATATTTTTTTAGTTTGATCAATATGATATCCACATCTTAAAATAAGACAAATTGTTTAAAATACATAACATTTTAAAAATAAGATCTACATAATACTTTCAGAAAAGATCTAATTGAAAACAATGCATAAAATTTAAAAAAAAAGATTAATTTGAAAAAAAAAAAAAAAATTGAATGTTTTAGAAAAGATCTATTTGGAAAAAAAAAACAATACCATTTTAAGAAAAGATTTATTTGGAATAGATATACATAGCAAGTTCAGAAAAAGATCTATTTGGAAACCAATACAATATAACTGAAAAGATCTGTTTGGAAACATGGGCATTTCCCCTAAAAAAGCCATAGATTCCTTGGCCATCAGCGACTTGGAATCAAAGGAACTTCTGAACATTTCAAGATTGTCAACAATCTTCACTTTCAATGAAGAATTTAGGTCAATAAGCTCACCACAGGCATGTTTATAACTCAATTTCTACTTCGTTTCTTTTCTGCGTCAGAATCAAGACGCATAATAATTTGTATGTCTAACAACTTTACTCCTTTTTCACAAAAAAAAAAAGAGAAAGAACCCTTTGTGTTACATTAAGAATTAATGTACTGAAACCTACGTAACCTCTAACTTTCGAGCACCGAATTGACCGATTTATCCCAGAAACAGTCCGCTGCCTATAGGGAGATTATCCGCATGCTATGATTGGATCTTGCGGCATGAGATTGGTCTCAGCAAATGCTAAACTGGACGAGACGTGTCATACATATCAAACATGTCCCCATAGTTACCACCCTTTGTGAACGAATCGAGAAAGAATCGTTATTCGTCAATTGAGAGTGTCCATTTCTTTATATATACTGTGTGTGTCATCAGCACACGTCGTACATTTCCAGCTGTAGGAGAATGTCACGGTGTCAGATATCCGGAAGATGGGTTGCTTTACTGCCACGGAAACCGTGCCTGGTTCCAAGGTTCGGAGTCATTATGTCTGGTCAGTGAGAAGTTCTCCTCCATTTTTCCTATCTCCAGTTTCGGCCTGGGAAGCTTCGGAGGCTGAGCAGCTTCCTCCGCGTTCCTGCTCACTGGCTCGGCAAATAACGCTTCCTGTACCAAGGTAATTGTCGGGGAGTAGGAAGCGGTGCTGGATCGTTCCGGCTTGTCTTACACCATGTGGCACAGACGAAGCAGCTTTTAGATTCCCTAAGGGTCAACTGATCATTTATATAAGTTTTGTAACGAGGATATTGTTGTGAGTGATGACAGCACAGAATCTGATACGACATCAAGTGCTCAATAAACTCTTCACACGGAAAAGTCATGACAGCATCATTCTTTTTTTTTTTTTTATATTTCAAAGTCAAATTGAGAACAGTTTGATAAATTATACCTTTTTAAGTCACCATTTTAAGTTGCCGTACAAGAAATCCTTGTTTTGTCTTTGTATCAGAATTATAATATGTCAAAATGTATTGTTTATTTTATACGTATTTGATATAGATTTTGCACAAAAATGGTAAAATAATGAATTATATTGCTAAAGATCATGGAGGCCTTTTGTAAAACACTCCATAAAAACCGATAGAGATCTTGAAGGGAATTTGACACAAACTTCAGAACCAACAAGACATGGTATAATCTAGTCTTTATCAAGTCAACTTCGGAGTCAAAACTATTACATTGCGTTTATAATTAAGATAGTAGATTTAATCTTCATGATCATGATCAGTTTGTAACTTTAAAATTACGTAAATGAAAACTTGCCATAAATCCCAAGAACTTATAGATAATATAAATGAAATAAACTTACAAGAATTATGAAACAAGTTATTAAACTTATGTTAATCACTCTGTTGGCCTGGATGTTAGAACACAAGGGGTCTTATTGTGAGAGGAAACTGGAGTACTCGAAGAAAACCAATGTGGTCAGACAAGTAACCACATACATTATAGACAATGACAACTATTGAAAGGATAAATTAATTGACCTCTCACCTTGACATGTGACCTACACTATGTGCACAAATGGCATATTACACTACTAAAAAATCCAAAGAGAAACCCATTGTACTAAAACAATTTGAGAAAAAATTATCCCATGCTTTCTGAGAACTTCAAGTGATGTCCATAGGTTCTTTGACCCTGAAATTCAAGATGGCTGCCTTGTGGCAATGTCATTTACACATCAAAAGGGACCACTGCATGTGTTACTGATATAAGAAATCAATCCAGTGTCTTAAGAACACATACTTTTAACAAGAAAAGATGGACTGTGGATAAAAGGTGATTCATTCGGTGATATTAGTAATATGAACCTGCTAATACGACCAACTATATAATATTATGGAGAATTCTTGTCAGTTAACTTAAATTAAGATTTTTAAAGAATATCCCAATGTTTTTCCGTAGGAATTAGCACCAGTCCCTCGAACATATCTACCAATCATGTTATTTTGCTTTCACCTTTCGTTACCATTATACATACTCAGCTTATTTTGTCACATTGGGAATCAGCAAAACAAGAAATTGATTTTATTTTTAGAATTTCATGTGCAAACCCAATGCTAATGTTCATGAAAATTCTCTTAAAAGGTTTTTGTTTGGAAACAAGAAAAATAGAAATGTAGACTTAAAGGTCTGCAAACAAAAAAAATTCTACAAATGTGAACATTTTCTCCGACATTATATTGATCTATATTTATGTAGGTCCCATTTCTGCTGATAAAAAGTGACCGATATCTTGAATTTTAAAGCAAATCGATACAGGACTAATAAATCAATCAGTTCTGAAATGCACTTAAAAACACAACCGAAAACAAAATACTGTGAAGTTTTTAGATAAATTTGAAATAAATCAAAACAACACCAATAGCATATACATGTACCACGTTTTCCTATAAACAGCGTTTGTGGTGTGAAATATCAGCGTCCACTAACATCATGCCTATGTTTCTCCGATTATCGTAAAGTCATATCTTGACAATTTATTTTTGAAAAAAAATAATTTTACATATCCATTACTTGATACAGAGGCCGTAGATAGTGGGACGAAATTTTTATCAGACCTTCCCAGGGATCAACTGTACACAAATTGGGGGCGATGGTATCAGGAGAGAACAGGGTGTCGAGATACGGCTGGTGCTAAACATTACAAGGGACATAACTCACCCAGCCCATCTCCTTACCATAAAACCTGTCAGGGTGCTCACCATGACTCCCCACAATGATAACATTGATGTATGTGTTTTCTCCACGGGACTTCTGACAAATAAGCTATTCCTGTTTTAATAGCGAGGTGGAAGAGAGAGAGGCATCACTTGTCTTGAGCCGGGTGTCCAACTTACTCTGCAGGTGACAAATTAGGCTTTGTATGTCCTGAACAACGTGGGTTGTCAACGGTTAGCTCAGTTATCCAAGTTATCCAGAACTCCACCAGAAAACCACAGGAAAATTCGACCAAAATCGGACACTGAAGAATCTAACCCTGAGGGAGTTTCATGTTTCCAATGATCTAATGATTATAGACTGAAATTATGGTAAAATAGAATAATATTTTTGGTAATAAAAGCAATATTCAGGCTGACCTATTAGGGTGTAACATGTATCTTTGTTGAAAATATTACGTAACTGCTTTAACAGGAAATGTAGCATTGCGTATGGTGTGTGGTATCTACTTTAAGGACGTGTAGAATGCATGAAGGACAGAAAAAAATTTTGACATTTTGTCGAATGTTTTGAAAATTTCCAGTTACAATGAAAATGACAAATAAATTAACAAAAATGTTAAATGTAGACTGATGTGCACCCGTTCTGGTAAGATGTTTCAAAATTAATTATTCCTAACAATTAGGTAGAGCTAAATTAGATGTCATTAGGAAAACGACAATGCACCTGTTAATTAAATACAACGATACAATTGAGAAATGGAGGCAATTATCATTCACAGTATTTAATTAATTATTCTGTTTGAAATGAAAAACAATTATTCTTTTGATGGTTTGCTTTTAAATGAGAGATACATAATAAGGATTCCTCTTCTGTAAAACTTGAACATGTATTTCTATGGGAGGTGATAAAATTGCTAATAATTGAATTCTATATTGTATCGTTCTTTAACAGAAATGTAATGGCGGATACCTCTTCTCTCGGTTACATCAATATTTAATAGGCCACATACTATGCTCTCAAATTAATAGTTGAGGAGAGTATTTTTTTGTTTCTAAATTATAAAAAAATAAAATAAAACAGAATATATTGAAAGATTGTGAGTAGGTTACAAGATTTGAAGCCAAATAAGTAGCATATATCAATAATGATCATGGAAGACATATATTTTCAAGATTCCATACTGTGATTAATGCAAAATCCTGTAAGTAGGTATATGCTAAGTTCTGATAGCTTTGATCTCAAAGTACCAGTTACGATGCAATTTGTCAGTAAAAAAATGTTTTAATCCATTCGCAACGTAGCCTCAAAGAAACCAGATGATAGTTCGTGTTAAAGCCTTTCCTACAAAATATCCGACATTTTCATTTTCTCCTAGAAAACAGATTTTCTGGTAAGAAATGACACCAACAAAATCTAAACTCTAAGATGTGTCAATATGATACAAATGTCACCATCGACAGCCAAAAACAAGTACTTATTTTTGTGCAAAGTTTAAAAAATTACCACTGGTGTTCGACAAGGCTTTACAATGTTGGTTATGCCACTTTACAAAATTTTTTACAATGTCGGTTATGCTACTTTACAAAAATTTTCAAAGTTAAATCTGGCCAAATCTGGAAACAACCGTACCGCAGGGAAAACAATATACACTTGCCCAATGCCAAGTGAAAAACGTAATTGTACTAGAATGCAAAAAATAATGGAAACATGAAAATGTTTTGTTCAATTACAAAATATGTCACAAAGAAAGCAGAAATTGTCTTCAAATTTTAAAACCCACAAAGTTTCAAAGAAATTGATTGAAAAATGTGGGAGGAGATCTCGGATAATATCTAGATTTCAAAAATATGTAGATTGGGGAATATGTATTAAGGGGCAATAACTCTTCCAAGTATCGTCAAATCAAACCTTTGTTCAGAAAAACACAACTTCATGTCATGGTGAATAAATGTACAAAGTTTGAAAGAGATTGTTTATAAAAATGAAGATCTCCAGACAACTACGAGGATCGTCCCCAAATCAGAACTTGACGTCACCTCAACATTTTATCATCTTTTAAAGCTACATATTGAATTAGTGTCCCCCATTATCTCTATCCGTTAATTACTGAATAAATGGGCATAAACAACTTTATAATAGAATAATCGCCAAGGGTATCAAAATATCACGGTTGATCTTTTCTCGTAATGAACAAATCAAACTAGAACTGTAAGCCAATGGCTAACTAATACCCCCCCTTAATAAACAAAAATAAACTTGGGGGGTGGGGGGTGGGGGAGGGGGGTGTGAGGGAGGTAAAATGAGAAAATCTTTAGAAATAATCCACAAAAATATGGTATGTGAAAATATTGGCTTTTTCAGTACAGAGCTAGAGCACATAGAGTTACATTTTAAGGGTGGAGAGTACATAAGATTCATATAGCTCAGCCTTAACTCCATCACCCCTAAATCTTCAAAATGAACTACTCCAACATTTGTAATGGAAGAGTGCAAATGTGTCTTCAGAGTTGTAGCAAGGTCTTTGGGAGAAAACCTATTCTGAACCAACATCAGCACCCCTGTCATGTTTTCTTCAGACAGACTTATCATTAAGCTGTACACATGAACAGCATCTTAACTGTACCATAGATTTGAAAGAAAGTTCTAAACCAGTGTAAAATATAACAGACATATAACTAAATGAGCTTGCTACGCATTCAGTATTTCCACAGGTCAGAACAATTTTTGTGAGGTCAATTTACGAAGAACTGACTGAAATCATGTATCCCAAACCATTAAAACATGACCGTAAAATTAAGGATTGATTTTAAATTAAGACATCTGACAGTAATTAAAACCTCCAGACTAAAACTAGTCAAAAATACGGAAAGATATAAAATAAGCAGAGACGTAGATGCCGAGGTTGAAATCCTTGTTGTCTATAGGGACCATCTATACAGGGTTAAGTGAACGGTTTTGTGGCACTGTCGGCGACTTTCTGCTTAATTCTAGTCATCAAATGAAGATACCAGCCCTAAAAATAGCACGGAATAAATAGTTTTTAATTACAATTGAAAATTCTAATCAATTTATAATTCATAAAGTTGGACGAGTACAGGCTAGCAGCAGACTTGCAGGGACTCCGAGAGAATGAAGAAAGACTTGTATGGACGTCATAGCCGATTCGTCGGTGAGGCTGGGTCTTATGGCTTTTGTATAAAAACTGGGGACATAAAATTTGTGAAGCAGTGAGTGCGGTTCCCCTTCTACGTTGTCTTCCACTTCAATTACCATTACAAGGAGTTGGTAATGAACCCTCACAACTGAAAACCACATTCTGTGATTCCTATCCCATCCAAATCAAATGCTGTAATTGAAAATTGTCTCTTTTTTTCACTACCAATTGCAAATTATTTTTCATTCACTGAAAAAGTTTTGAAACGCTCCAAATGGTAATTTCCTGTAACAATCAGTCTTGATGATGGCTCAATATTTCTTTCAATTTTCATGATGTACGGGTCAACAAAAACACATAATAATACATTTTTTCTTCTAATTTGTCAGCCACTACGGTTGTCACACACTACGGTTGTCACACACTATATTTGTCAGCCACTACGGTTGTCAGCCGCTATGGTTGTCACACACTATATTTGTCAGCCACTATGGTTGTCAGCCAATATTGTTGTCAGTTACTATAGTTGTCAGCTGCTAAGATTGGCATCTGCTACGGTTGTCAGCCGCTATGGTTACAAGGCTTATCAGTGATTTCAGTATGTCACATGCTATTCCTGCCATTGTTACAACTGTTTATAAGTATATATTTACATTTGCGCTGCAACCCACTATATGAACATTACCAGTAAAAATGACTTTCATAAAAGTATGAAAGCAATGGTTCTCGTGATGTAGCACGTGGTTTAATTATGACGTCATATATCCAGCTTGTTCAATGAGAGTCTTTTCGCGCTGCTTCGAATAACATGGAGATTGCCCTTGCGTCAAACACTCAAATAATTCCCCATTATTATTGGCGTCAAATTTATTCAAGCTGGGCTGTTCCGCCAATGTCGTTTAAATGACGAGGCCTATAGAAGCGCAGCTAATAAAGTAATTATTTGGAAAAAATATAAATGGAATTCAGTATCTGTGTTATAGTAAAAATGTAAATATATGGATTGAAAGTAATTTTTTTAACTTTCATAGTGCTATGAAAGGTCAGCCGTTACATCCATATTCAGCATGAAGCCCTAGCGGGCTTCATTCAATATGGATGTAACGGGTGACCTTTCATGGCACTATGAAAGTTAAAAAAATGACTTTCAATCCTTATGTAAACCATTAGGTATGTCAATGGTATGTCAGCCATTAGGTTAGGGCCATTAACAGTGATTCCAATATGTAATCTGCTAAAGTTATCTGGTTTTAGGAAGAGATAGAATGTTTTGATAAGCAAAATTTCTTGTACAAAATTGAAGTTAATTTTTGTTTATTTTTGCTAAATCTGAGTATTTTAAACATGTTTTGTTGTCTTGCAGTTTCGATTTCTAGCCGAATAATTACAGCACAATGATTCTTTCCGTATCGAACCCATGTTCTTAACGTACCGCTAAAAGATTTGTCACATTGCTGCTGCACGATTTGGACACATCTAATGAGATTTCATATTTGAGAAATTCATGACACATTAAAAGCGTTTTCAACACACCACAAGTAGCTGATTATGTCAATTTTACATCCTCATTCTCAGCTTTATCTCCATACAAATAAGGAAACTTCATGTTTGTCTAATTTGTTAAGACATATTAATCAAATTATGCCAATAAACTTTACAGAAATAATTAAATGACAAAAACGGATCAGCTTGTGATCACTAATTTAAAATCATGTCACAACAACCCATTTACCATCCTATTAAATATTTTTTAATGTAACAATTTAATATCTTGTCACAACATTACGGATCGCTCTAGCTGTGTGGAAACCCGATCTTCGATGATATTAATACAATTTTACCATGATTTAGAAACAGCTGAACGACATCCCAATCGCCTAGAATTGACAAGACTGCCGCGAGAAAAATGAGTGTGTAATGTCACTTTCATTAGATAGGAAATATACAACTTTCGTACATATCAAATTTGATATTCTGGTTGCAATTTGAAATACATTATTGAGAATTAATAACTCAAAGAAAAATGAAATGAAATTATCAAAAATTCAAACAGAATTAGTTCATAAACTACATGTACTTTTATATGTACTGTTAACTTTGACCTGCTAAAAAAAAGTTTTTTTTATTGCATTAGAAAAGTCTATATTTGACACTTGATGCTTTGTCAATTGGCTGGTTTGCATAAACAATATTCATCAAATTATTTTAAATGCCTGTAACATATGATGGATGACAGGTTTGGGGGGGGGGGGGGGGGGCAGGGGGAGGGAGGTAAGATTCAGAATTTGGTCTATATATACCTACCAGTACATGCATGTAAATTTTCTATCTGTGAGGTACACTATACTTAAAGAAATGGTTGTAAAAAATACAGCCACGAAAAAAATCTCCCAGATATTCGTTAGTGCTCCATAAATCATACAATTTACACAACACTGTTTAATATGTAAGAGTTATCTTCCTTTTTGTATGCACACATAGTGAATTGATTTGACTATTATGAGAATCTGAATCTGCAACAGGCAACAGAAACAGCAAAATGTTATAACTATAAAGTCTATAAAACATATGTATATCATGAATATGTATCAAGATGGTTCTCAACAGTGTACATATGATTTGAAAGTGTAGTGTCTCTGAAATTCAAAGTATTAAGAGTTAGATATGATATTGTAAGATAAATGATGGGTTTAGATACAAAATTATCTCAGTTGTTGATAATTGGGAGGGCCTAAATCCCTAATCTCTATGGTTGAATGTTCGACAAAAGTCCTACATTCTCAATCTATATGGTTGACGGTCCTCTGTCCTACATTCCCAATCTCTATGGTTGACAGTCCTCTGTCCTACATTCCCATTTTCTATGGTTGACGGTCCTCTGTCCTACATTCCCAATCTCTATGGTTGACGGTCCTCTGTCCTACATTCCCAATCTCTATGGTTGACAGTCCTCTGTCCTACATTCCCATTTTCTATGGTTGACGGTCCTCTGTCCTACATTCCCAATCTCTATGGTTGAAGGTCCTCTGTCCTACATTCCCAATCTCTATGGTTGAAGGTCCTCTGTCCTACATTCCCAATCTCTATGGTTGACAGTTTTTTGTCCTACATTCCCAATCTCTATGGTTGACAGTCCACTGTCCTACATTCCCAATCTCTATGGTTGACAGTCCTCTGTTCTACATTCCCAATCTCTATGGTTGACGGTCCTCTGTCCTACATTCCCAATCTCTATGGTTGACAGTCCTCTGTCCTACATTCCCATTTTCTATGGTTGACGGTCCTCTGTCCTACATTCCCAATCTCTATGGTTGAAGGTCCTCTGTCCTACATTCCCAATCTCTATGGTTGAAGGTCCTCTGTCCTACATTCCCAATCTCTATGGTTGACAGTTTTTTGTCCTACATGCCCAATCTCTATGGTTGACAGTCCACTGTCCTACATTCCCAATCTCTATCGTTGAAGGTCCGTTGTCCTACATTCCAAATCTCTATGGTTGACAGTCCACTGTCCTACATTCCCAATCTCTATGGTTGACAGTCCTCTGTCCTACATTCCCAATCTCTATGGTTGACAGTCTTTTATCCTACATTCCAAATCTCTATGGTTGAAGGTCCTCTGTCCAACATTCCAAATCTCTATGGTTGACAGTCCACTGTCCTACATTCCCAATCTCTATGGTTGACAGTCCTCTGTCCTACATTCCCAATCTCTATGGTTGACAGTCTTTTGTCCTACATTCCCAATCTCTATGGTTGACAGTCCACTGTCCTACATTCCCAATCTCTATGGTTGACAGTCCTCTGTCCTACATTCCCAATCTCTATGGTTGACAGTCCACTGTCCTACATTCCCAATCTCTATGGTTGACAGTCCTCTGTTCTACATTCCCAATCTCTATGGTTGACAGTCCTCTGTCCTACATTCCCAATCTCTATGGTTGACAGTCCACTGTCCTACATTCCCAATCTCTATGGTTGACAGTCCTCTGTCCTGCATTCCCAATCTCTATGGTTGATGGTCCTCTGTCCTACATTCCCAATCTCTAGCGTTGACAGTCCTCTGTCCTACATTCCCAATCTCTATGGTTGACAGTCTTTTGTTCTATATTCCCAATCTCTATGGTTGACAGTCCTCTGTCCTACATTCCCGATCTCTATGGTTGATGGTCATCTGTCCTACATTCCCAATCTCTATGGTTGACGGTCCTCTGTCCTACATTCTCAATCTCTATGGTTGACAGTCCTCTGTCCTACATTCCCAATCTCTATGGTTGATAGTCCTCTGTCCTACATTACCAATCTCTATGGTTGACAGTCCTCTGTCCTACATTCACAATCTCTATGGTTGAAGGTCCTCTGTCCTACATTCCCAATCTCTATGGTTGACAGTCTTTTGTCCTACATTCCCAATCTATTGTTGACAGTCCTCTGTCCTTCATTCCCAATCTCTAAGGTTGACAGTCCTCTGTCCTACATTCCAAATCTCCATGGTTGACAGTCCTCTGTCCTACATTCCAAATCTCTATGGTTGAAGGTCCTCTGTCCTACATTCCCAATCTCTATGGTTGACAGTTTTTTGTCATACATTTTCAATCTCTATGGTTGACAGTCCTCTGTCCTTCATTCCCAATCTCTATGGTTGACAGTCTTTTGTCCTACATCCCCAATCTCTATGGTTGAGAGTCCTCTGTCCTACATTCCCAATCTCTATGGTTGATGGTCCTCTGTCCTACATTCCCAATCTCTATGGTTGATGGCCCTCTGTCCTACACTCCCAATCTCTAGCATTGACATTCCTCTGTCCTACATTCCTAATCTCTATCGTTGACAGTCTTTTGTCCTACATTCCCAATCTCTATGGTTGACGGTCCTCTGTTCCACGTTCCCAATCTCTATGGTTGACAGTCCTCTGTCCTACAATCCAATCTCTATGGCTGATGGCCCTCTGTCCTACATTCTCAATCTCTATGGTTGACAGTCCTCTGTCCTACATTCCCAATCTCTATGGTTGATAGTCCTCTGTCCTACATTACCAATCTCTATGGTTGACAGTCCTCTGTCCTACATTCACAATCTCTATGGTTGAAGGTCCTCTGTCCTACATTCCCAATCTCTATGGTTGACAGTCTTTTGTCCTACATTCCCAATCTATTGTTGACAGTCCTCTGTCCTTCATTCCCAATCTCTATGGTTGACAGTCCTCTGTCCTACATTCCCAATCTCTATGGTTGACAGTCCTCTGTCCTACATTCCAAATCTCTATGGTTGAAGGTCCTCTGTCCTACATTCCCAATCTCTATGGTTGACAGTTTTTGTCCCCCGCTTCCGGAGGAACGGGGGATATTGATTTGGGTTTGTCCGTCCGTCCGTCCGTCCGTCCGTCCCTCTGTCCGTCCGTCCCTCTGTCTGTCTGTCACACTTCGTTTCCGTGCTCTATCTTTTGAAGGAATAATCTGATTTTCATTAAACTTGGTCAGGATACTTATCATCCAAGTACCTCGGATGAGTTCGATTTTCGTGAAATTCCGCGCATATTTTATGGAGTTATCCCCCTTTTATCACCAAATATAGGCATCATGTACAAAATGCCATAACTCTTATGTTTTTTATTTAATTCACTTTAAATTCTGTAGAATATTATATAAGGTAATGATGTTTAACATATATTAAGGGTTTGGATGTCGTATCTCAACTTTCTTTGGAATCCGACAGAGTTTTGTCCCTTTCATTGCCAAATGAAAGCATTATGTACAAAAAATTGCTTTCCGTGCTCTATCTTTTGAAGGAATAATTCGATTTTCATCAAACTTGTTGAGGATACTTATTATTCAAGTATCTCGAATGAGTTCGATTTTCGTGAAATTCCGCGCGTATTTTACGGAGTTATCCCCCTTTTTATCATGAAATATAGGCATCATGTACAAAATGCCAGAACTCTTATGTTTTTTATTTATTTAATCTACTTTAAATTTGGTACAATATCATATCAAGCAATGATGTAACATATATTAAGTGTTTTGATGCAGGTATTTCAACTTTCTGTGGATGAGTGTGTCTTTATTTCAATCAGTACACTTTATTTCATAGTACATGTACAATACAATATATAACCAATATATACATTTTCAATTTCTATTCAATTCCCTCATAATACATCTTTGTATTCCATTCACATTTTGTAAGGTGTCACAAGAGGAAATAATATTTTACAAATATTACACGTTTTCTGATCAATTTTTAACTTTCCATATAATTCATTATGCCCTTTCCCTTGCCCTAAACCAGTATTATGTACAAAAATGACTTCACACACGATATTATTTGCTCTAATTTCCTCATAAGACAGTCAAATGTTTAATGCATAAACGGCTCAGCCAATTTCCATTGCCAAATTTCGCACATGATGTTTCCCCCCAAGTGGCCCTGAAGCGGGGGACATAAATTCCACGAATTAGCTTGTTTGTCATACATTTTCAATCTCTATGGTTGACAGTCCTCTGTCCTTCATTCCCAATCTCTATGGTTGACAGTCTTTTGTCCTACATCCCCAATCTCTATGGTTGAGAGTCCTCTGTCCTACATTCCCAATCTCTATGGTTGATGGTCCTCTGTCCTACATTCCCAATCTCTATGGTTGATGGCCCTCTGTCCTACACTCCCAATCTCTAGCATTGACATTCCTCTGTCCTACATTCCTAATCTCTATCGTTGACAGTCTTTTGTCCTACATTCCCAATCTCTATGGTTGACGGTCCTCTGTTCCACGTTCCCAATCTCTATGGTTGACAGTCCTCTGTCCTACAATCCAATCTCTATGGTTGATGGCCCTCTGTCCTACATTCTCAATCTCTATGGTTGACAGTCCTCTGTCCTACATTCCAATCTCTATGGTTGATGGTCCTCTGTCCTACATTCCCTGGCAATCTATATGGTTGACAGTCCTCTGTCCTACATTTCCTGGCAATCTCTATGGTTGACGGTCCTCTGTCCTACATTCCCTGGCAATCTCTATGGTTGACGGTCCTCTGTCCTACATTCCCAATCTCTATGGTTTACGGTCCTCTATGTTACATTCCCAATCTCTATGGTTGACGGTCCTCTGTGCTACTTGATTGAATCATAATAGATGTTGACAATGTGTCACGGCCTAGGGATTGGAACGATTTTATTCTGGGACTTTCGCAATAAAATAAGGTGACTTGTTATTACAATTTATGAATATGATTTTGACAGGTGTCAACTTCAGAAACCAAAACAATATTTGTAGTGAATTGTGTGTATTCTAATGTCATCAAAGTGCACTAGCAAACTTGACACGTCCAAAAACAGCAGAATAATATTCACAGAAACAAAGCCTGCATATCTTTCAATTGAAATGAATCTTGTAATAAATCAGGTACCAGCATATATATATTTCCCAATCATGTGCTATCCTAATGTCCTGATTGGAATTTAGAGTATTTTTCACCCTAATCACATTTCATCTTCTGTTCATGGAAACTGTTCATACTGTTCTAAGCTTACACATGTAAACAACTGTATTTATAAGATTTTTTACTAAGTTAATTCCCTGCTGTTATAGAACCAATCTCTTCATTTATACCAAATTATGACTATTAAGTCACATTAAAATCACTAATTAATCAATTAAAATTGATTTACTAATTTTTATGTAATTAGGTCATCTAGATTTCCACTTCTCTCTTACCTGAGCTGTGGAAATTCATACAAAACCCGAATCCTTAATGGCTCTAGGCATGTTCAACACCTTCTACCATACCTCATCCCCCCCCCCCCCCCCCCCCGACTCCCTTCCCTAGTGTATCCCATTCCTTGCTGTGGTATGTTTTTAACAGGCAGAGCACATTTCAATTAACACGAAAAGAAACTAACATGCAAAGTTAATTATCATCAAGGTACATTTAGTGCCTTCATGGCCACATTTTCCCTGAACTGACTGTAACATTTCAATAACAAATCCAGATTCTGTGACAAACAATTCAAACCTCGTGCTGATACATGTGACTACAGGTGTGACAACATTTGACTGCTGGCAGATTTTTTTCTGTTACATGTTAATATCAAAAGTATATATGGTAGCAGTTCTGGATCTGCTAATCAGTTGGTGTCATCAACAGTATTTAGATATAGGTACATAGATATGTCATGGTTACAAACTAAAGTGCTCGCCCCTTTTCAAACCCGTCAACCCTTCCACATTAGGAGGGAGACTCCAACATTGAAGGTTTCAGAGGTTATTCCAATGTGTTTTTTGGATTAGACAAACATATTATTGTAGACACAAGCAAATTTGTCTTTTATAAGCATTGCTCGTCTACCATATATACCGATATAAGAACAAAACACGAGACTCAGACATCCTTAGTTGCACAAAATTTAACCAATGTCAGTTATGAGATATTTCTTAATATCTATTTTATTAGGGATTAGGGGTTGGGGAGATCTGGTTGGAGGGTGAGGTTGGGTCGAGTTGGGACCAGTTGGGTCAGAACTTCTGACTAAGCAAAATAATTTAGAAATGATGTGCTAAGCATTGAACTGCTTTATTTTTGTACGAATGCAAACTAGACAAAGGCAAATCCTACGAAACACGCCAGCACTTCATGTTGTTGGATTCGCCTTTATCCAGTTCGAATTCATTTAGAATCTGTTCATCTCACAATTTTTTTTTTTTTATTTTTCAGCATTTAGCTTAAATAATGTATCTATTATGTATGCTTATCATTCAATGAATAGAATAGCCATCACCGGGGACAGTCATTGATATCCAATAATGATGACGTCAACAATCGGTCAATAGCATTCATGGTCTTATGAGTGCCAACTACATTTAGTAGAGTTTTTTATAGTGGCAAAAATTCCAATTTAATGGAAAATATTAAGCTCTTAAAAAACCATTTTAACAATTATGTTTGGATGTCCAAGACACGTCCAGTCATATTAGGTCTGAACTCCTATCACTTGTAGTCAAGAAAAAATGATAGCCGATTACTATAATTCGCATAGATTGTCAATCAGTGCTGGAGAGGGGAGATTATATAGGTTTCGGATTGCTGGTCCGGCTGTAAACTGCCTCAGATATCTAGAACCAATCACACCCATTGACCGTCACCATGGAACAAGCTCGCTACAGACACCTTTGGATTTTCCAGCTAAATTAATTTTTCACGATTGGTTATAAAACAAGCTTATGATTAAGACACAGGATGTAGCTAGTGATAGCCGCGGCTATTCTCCACGTCCAACTGGAGTAGTATTTAAAGGACGGTCTAAAAAGTCAAGTATTGTGAGAAGAGATGTAGATAGTGTTCCGGAGAAACAGCTGACCGTGATGGTCAGTCCCGGAGATTCAGCCGGAGATTCCGCGGAGGAGGATGAGAGCAATCACTGGCCTCCATCAAGTCTACCTGTAGATAATTGCCTCGGATAAAATGTAATCATCGCGGCGTGTCAACTTGTAAGATTGATCCTTCCCTGACCTTGGATCAAATGTCCAAGCACAGCCACATACGAGGAGCTGCGTTACGAGGCGCCGCCTGGTGTTCGTCTGCGGCTTCTTGAAGACCGTGACAGGTGTATAGTTACGGTCGGTCATCAACAATGGTAATGTCACGATAGTTTCATATTTAAAGCCATAATCAGCAGTAATTTGATACCATTTAATCATTCCATAGCTAATATTGCAATAAAATCTATAATAGAACCGTAAATGACAGTTCTTTATTTCTCTATAAATGATCTGGAATAACATCCAAACCCAATTTAGGTTAAAAAATCCCTTCACCATTAATTAAGAAATTGAATTTTAAAGATTAAGTTCTATTTTACCTACCTGGCCACAACCCTCTTCCCCGTAGAGGATCACATCCTCCGTTTATACAAGGTTGAGTCCCTTAGTCAAGAAATGCTCCTAAACAAACTTGGTCAAAATCTATGCATCCATTCTGGAGAAGTAGATTTTTAAATGAAAAGTTGATTGACAGACAATGGAAAATGATGGAAAACATTCTTTGGGCCACAGGTGAACGTATAATTATGGGATATAAACGAAATTACCTTAGAGATTATAAATGATCTACTGGTTAGAAATAGATCTAAGGCCCATAAATCTGAACCTCATATAACGAAGAGATTTTGTTTTGACAGTTAAGCAGTATTATGTCATTTACTTGTAATATACCAGGAACTCAAAATGGCCGTGGCATGCGAGTATTAACTTAGGAACACTGGGACATTAAGGGCTTAAAAAACAGCATAAAATGTGATTGTATTTGAGGTACAGTGCAAATTTGGAAGTAAGATGCGAGACACGTTTCTACAGATGTCTGAGCACTTGATCTGCGCGGGACTGCCTCTCGTGCCGAGATTATAGAATGTGAAGCCATCAGACAATTGGAGGAGTTCAACAGATCATAAAAATCCTGTTCTTGTGCATGATTTAGGGAGATTTTACCCAAATGTATGTGGTGTTTATAATGATAACATACAACATCTATAGAGTGACATTATGAAATATAGCACTCAATTGTTCAGGACCAGTTCAAAAGACTAGTTGCACCAAAATCATCCATGGTACTATATGGACAAAGTGTTCATAGAACTACAGGTATAGTGTCCATATAACTACAGATATAGCGCGCATAGAACTACATGTATAGTGTCCATAGGACTACAGGTATAGTGTCCATAGAACTACATGTATAGTGTCCATAGAACTACATGTATAGTGTCCATATAACTACAGGTATAGCGCGCATAGAACTACATGTATAGTGTCCATAGAACTACATGTATAGTGTCCATAGAACTACAGGTATAGTGTCCATATAACTACAGATATAGCGCGCATAGAACTACGGGTATAGTGTCCATAGAACTACAGGTATAGTGTCCATAGAACTACATGTATAGTGTACATAGAACTACAGATATAGCGCGCATAGAACTACATGTATAGTGTCCATAGAACTACATGTATAGTGTCCAAAGAACTACATGTATAGTGTCCATAGAATTACAGGTATAGTGTCCATAGAACTACATGTATAGTGTACATAGAATTACATGTATAGTGTCCATAGAACTACAGGTATAGTGTCCATAGAATTACATGTATAGTGTCCATAGAATTACATGTATAGTGTCCATAGAACTACAGGTATAGTGTCCATAGGACTACATGTATAGTGTCCATAGAACTACATGTATAGTGTCCATAGAATTACATGTATAGTGTACATAGAATTACATGTATAGTGTCCATAGAATTACATGTATAGTGTCCATAGAACTACATGTATAGTGTCCATAGAATTACATGTATAGTGTCCATAGAATTACATGTATAGTGTCCATAGAACTACATGTATAGTGTCCATAGAATTACATGTATAGTGTCCATAGAATTACATGTATAGTGTCCATAGAACTACATGTTAGTGTCCAAAGAACTACATGTATAGGTTCCATAGAACTACATGTATAGTGTACATAGAATTACATGTATAGTGTCCATAGAATAACACGTATAGTGTCCATAGAATTACATGTATAGTGTCCATAGAACTACATGTATAGTGTCCATAGAACTACAGGTATAGTGTCCATATAACTACAGATATAGCGCGCATAGAACTACAGGTATAGTGTACATAGAATTACATGTATAGTGTCCATAGAACTACAGGTATAGTGTCCATAGAACTACATGTATAGTGTCCATAGAACTACAGGTATAGTGTCCATAGAACTCCAGGTATAGTGTCCATAGAACTACAGGTATAGTGTCCATAGAACTACATGTATAGTGTCCATAGAACTACATGTATAGTGTCCATAGAACTACATGTATAGTGTCCATAGAACTACAGGTATAGTGTCCATAGAACTACAGGTATAGTGTCCATAGTATTACAGGTATAGTGTCCATAGGACTACAGGTATAGTGTCCATAGAACTACAGGTATAGTGTCCATAGGACTACAGGTATAGTGTCTATAGGACTACAGGTATAGTGTCCATAGAACTACAGATATAGCGTCCATAGGACTACAGGTATAGTGTCCATAGAACTACAGGTATAGTGTCCATAGAACTGTATGTATAGAGTCCATAGGACTACAGGTATAGTGTCCATAGGACTACAGGTATAGTGTCCATAGAACTAAATGTATAGTGTCCATAGAACTACATGTATAGTGCCCATAGAACTACAGATATAGTGTCCATAGAACTACAGGTATAGTGTCCATAGAACTACATGTATAGTGTCCATAGAACTACAGATATAGCGTCCATAGAACTACAGATATAGTGCCCAAAGAACTATACAAAGTGTTCATAGATCTAAACAATGTGTCCAATAAAAGTTATACAAGGTGTCCATAGATTGGATTATGGGTAAAATGTTAACACTATGGAGACAAATAAACTCTATTAAGGCAATACAATTGCAGGACTATATAGAATACCTACTAAACTTTGCGACATAAGGTCTATTGGACCACAGTCAGAGTGTCTATAAAACTACAAAATTATTCTGATCATCCAAGTATTAAAACTTAAATGAACATAAAACTTGTTACATGCAAAACCAAGTCAAAGCTAATGCCAAAATTTTAAGATGCTGATTTTAAGGTCTGTATTGATATACTAGTTTAAAGTAGTCAATTGCACAATAATTCAAAATCAGACGGAATTGTGGGTAACGCACATGAACAAGTTAAGGACAGACGGTAATTATAGATAGGTCTCCCTTATCTATATAATGGGCTCAACAGACCTTTCACTTGAGCTGCTGAACTGCAACAATGGCTGGCAAATCCCAAAGTGCCAGTCAACATACCACTGTACCATACTTTTAACATTAACATGATATCAATCTTGTTTGTCAACCAATGTTACACGCTCGTTATGCTAAAGGAAAAGTTTGCTTTTTACGTCTTCAGTTACAAACTATGATATCACAACATTTTACTGATTTATATTTCTATTTTCCATGCTTATTGGAATTTTTTACGATACAAGGTACCAAATCACAAATTACAATAACATAGAAAATTTCCGCTAAGACTTGTTCACCCCTGAAATTTTATAATGCACTCTTCCAAAATTTGATTTGGAAGGGTTCAAAATGTGTCTTCAGGGGTGACTGAGTTAATGGAGTAATCTCCCTTTAATATGTCTGAACAAAGACAATTTGTACTTTTGGCGGTATTAGTTGTTACACCTAAACAGTTTAGGTTGTAATACCAGCATGTTTAACGTAAATCACTAGGAACCTACACCAGCTGGTCCGATTGTGTGGGACAGAAAATGTGTACTTTAATCGTCACAGATGTACGGAATGGTTCGTACACCACACACCCATCTTATTCAAGGTAATGTCGAACCCTTATAAACAAGTCCGTAAATCGTAAATCGTCAGCAGATTGTAGAGAAATCCTTAACAGTGACTACAACATGTCACTCAGTCTCCCGTTTTCTCCAATAAAACATTCGCGTAAGGCAGA
Source organism: Mimachlamys varia (assembly GCA_947623455.1). Classification (NCBI taxonomy): domain Eukaryota; kingdom Metazoa; phylum Mollusca; class Bivalvia; order Pectinida; family Pectinidae; genus Mimachlamys; species Mimachlamys varia. The sequence goes on from OX392534.1 coordinate 21,991,881, forward strand.
CAACAGTTTTCTGATATCATAAGCTGTTCCCAGGTAACGAAAATTTGACATTTTTTCAAAAGTGCATCAAACACAAATGATGATATTAATGGCATACAAAATTTGAATTTACAGTAAAGCTAGGGTGGATACAAGTGAGTAATGATAGATGGGTTGGGTGTATGAGTCTGTGGGTGTTAGGGTGGAAAAGCTGTTGGAGTGAGTATTTTCAAATACAGTTAACTAGTAGGGGCAGGTGTCAAAGAGAATCAGAATATACCTTTTGTAAGATATAGTTCTAAATCTTGATTTCATAACTTGTGTCTACTGTACTATACATTAAAGGAGAGATTTACACCTGCTTATGCCTTAAGCAAGGAGTAAGATTTCCTCTTCTCAAATATTGATTTAGGAGATCACTTCTCAAATAGTGCTTTAAAAGATTTCTGCTAAAATAATGCTTCAAGGGATCGCTTCTAAAATAATGCTTAAAGAGATAACTTCTCGAATGATGCTTTAAGAGATATCTTTTCAAATTTTGATTTAATAGATCAAAAGATCACTTCTGAAAATAGTGCTTTAAAAGATCTCTTCTCAATAATGCTTTAAGAGATCGCTTTTCAAATGTTGCTTTAAGAGATCTCTTTTCAAATATTGCTTTAAAAGATCACTTCTCAAATAGTGCATTGAAAATTCTTCTCTCAAATAATGATTCAAGAGATCACTTCTCCATTGATGCTTTAAGAGCTCACTTTTCCAATGATGCTTTAAAAGATCACTTCTAAAATGATGATTTAAGAGATCTCTTCTCAAAAAATGCTTTAAAATACTACATCTCAGTTGCTTTAAGAGATCATTTCTAAAATGATGTTTTAAGAGACCACAGGTCTATAAAAAAATGAATAATTCAGTAACCACAATGAGGCCAGGAAATTTGAAATTCAAGCTCGAGTTATAAATTATTGTGTTTCTAAGACATGACCTCCATTTGGCTGTAGTGTGTGTAATCATACAGAAGATATGACAAAGTGTTTTCATTAAAATAACGAGAAGAACAATTAGAAACAATTTGATACTGCCAGCGTCTACAGGAATCAATGTCCGCCCACCATTACTCCACTCATAACTTCCTTTAGCCTCCGTCACCGCGCGACATAAAAACTATTGTCCAGCACCCATATCCTGTCTGTACCACAGCACAAATCACAGCATCGTCTATCGATTTTCAATCACTCTGATTGGCTGGGTTAGAGTAGGGGATGAAAACAGCCATTTTGCCAATATAATAGTAATTGTGTGCTGCTTCAGGTATATATAGATCCTGAATTTAATATCAATCAATCAGTCCCTATGTGTTATAGAAAAGCGATAATGTAATGTAATGCGTGTTCAGGCCCTGTGATGGACCCTTGTCCAGTCCCTGAGATAATGTGATGGACAAATATTCAGTCCCTGTGATAATGTGATGGAGCCTAGTCTATAGTCCCAGTGATAATATGATGGACCCTAGTCCAGTCCCAGTGATAATGTAACGGACCCTAGTCCAGTCCCAGTGATGTGTTGGACCCTTGTTCAGCACCTGTGAAAATGTGATGGACCATTATCCAGTCCCAGTGATAATGTGATGGACCCTTGTCCAGCCCCTGTGATAATGTGATGGACCCTAGTCCAATCCCAGTTCTAATGTGATGGACCATTGTCCAGTCCCTGTGATAATGTGATGGACAAATATTCAGTCCCTGTGATAATGTGATGGACCCTTGTCCAGTCCCTGTGATAATGTGATGGACCCTTGTCTAGTCCCAGTGATAATGTAATGGACCCTTGTCCAGTCCCTGTGATAATGTGATGGACCCTTGTCCAGTCCCTGTGATAATGTAATGGACCCTTGTCCAGTCCCAGTGATAATGTGATGGACCATTGTCTAGTCCCAGTGATAATGTAATGGACCCTTGTCCAGTCCCTGTGATGGACCTTTTTTCAGACCCTGTGATAATGTGATGGACCCTTGTCCAGTCCCTGTGATGGACCTTTTTTCAGACCCTGTGATAATGTGATGGACCCTTGTCCAGTCCCTGTGATAATGTGATGGACCCTTGTCCAGTCCCTGTGATGGACCTTTTTTCAGACCCTGTGATAATGTGATGGACCCTAGTCCAATCCCAGTTCTAATGTGATGGACCATTGTCCAGTCCCTGTGATAATGTGATGGACCCTTGTCCAGTCCCTGTGATAATGTGATGGACAAATATTCAGTCCCTGTGATAATGTGATGGACCCTTGTCCAGTCCCTGTGATAATGTGATGGACCCTTGTCCAGTCCCTGTGATAATGTGATGGACCCTACTCCAGTCCCTGTGATAATGTGATGGACCCTAGTCCAGTCCCTGTGATAATATGATGGACCATTATCCAGTCCCAGTGATAATGTGATGGACTCTTGTCCAGTCCCTGTGATAATGTAATGGACCATTGTCCAGTCCCTGTGATAATGTGATGGACCATTGTCCAGTCCCTGTGATAATATGATGGACCATTATCCAGTCCCAGTGATAATGTGATGGACCCTAGTCCAGTCCCAGTGATAATATGATGGACCATTATCCAGTCCCAGTGATAATGTGATGGACCCTAGTCCAGTCCCTGTGATAATGTGATGGACCATTGTCCAGTCCCTGTGATAATGTGATGGACCCTAGTCCAGTCCCAGTGATAATGTGATGGACTCTTGTCTAGTCCCAGTGATAATGTGATGGACCCTTGTCCAGTCCCTGTGATAATATGATGGACCATTATCCAGTCCCAGTGATAATGTGATGGACCCTAGTCCAGTCCCAGTGATAATATGATGGACCATTATCCAGTCCCAGTGATAATGTGATGGACCCTAGTCCAGTCCCTGTGATAATGTGATGGACCATTGTCCAGTCCCTGTGATAATGTGATGGACCCTAGTCCAGTCCCAGTGATAATGTGATGGACTCTTGTCTAGTCCCAGTGATAATGTGATGGACCCTTGTCCAGTCCCTGTGATAATGTGATGGACCCTTGTCCAGTCCCTGTGATAATGTGATGGACCATTGTCCAGTCCCTGTGATAATGTGATGGACCCTTGTCCAGTCCCTGTGATAATGTAATGGACTCTTGTCCAGTCCCAGTGATGTGTTGGACCCTTGTTCAGCACCTGTGAAAATGTGATGGACCATTATCCAGTCCCAGTGATAATGTGATGGACTCTTGTCCAGTCCCTGTGATAATGTGATGGACCCTAGTCCAGTCCCTGTGATAATGTGATGGACCCTAGTCCAGTCCCTGTGATAATGTGATGGACCCTAGTCCAGTCCCTGTGATAATGTGATGGACCCTTGTCCAGTCCCTGTGATGGACCCTTGTCCAGTCCCTGTGATGGACAAATATTCAGTCCCTGTGATAATGTGATGGACCATTGTCCAGTCCCTGTGATAATGTGATGGACTCTTGTCCAGTCCCTGTGATAATGTAATGGACCCTTGTCCAGTCCCTGTGATGGACCCTTGTCCAGTCCCTGTGATAATGTGATGGACTCTTGTCCAGTCCCTGTGATAATGTGATGGACCCTTGTCCAGTCCCTGTGATAATGTGATGGACCCTAGTCCAGTCCCTGTGATAATGTGATGGACAAATATTCAGTCCCTGTGATAATGTGATGGACCATTGTCCAGTCCCTGTGATAATGTGATGGACTCTTGTCCAGTCCCTGTGATAATGTAATGGACCCTTGTCCAGTCCCTGTGATGGACCCTTGTCCAGTCCCTGTGATAATGTGATGGACCCTAGTCCAGTCCCTGTGATAATGTGATGGACCCCTGTCCAGTCCCTGTGATAATATGATGGACCCTAGTCCAGTCCCTGTGATAATGTGATGGACTCTTGTCCAGTCCCTGTGATAATGTGATGGACCATTGTCCAGTCCCTGTGATAATGTGATGGACTCTTGTCCAGTCCCTGTGATAATGTGATGGACCATTGTCCAGTCCCTGTGATAATGTGATGGACTCTTGTCTAGTCCCTGTGATAATGTGATGGACCCTAGTCCAGTCCCTGTGATAATGTGATGGACCATTGTCTAGTCCCTGTGATAATGTGATGGACTCTTGTCCAGTCCCTGTGATAATGTAATGGACCCTTGTCCAGTCCCTGTGATGGACCCTTGTCCAGTCCCTGTGATAATGTGATGGACCCTTGTCCAGTCCCAGTGATAATGTGATGGACCATTGTCCAGTCCCTGTGATAATGTAATGGACCCTTGTCCAGTCCCAGTGATAATGTGATGGACCATTGTCCAGTCCCTGTGATAATGTGATGGACCCTTGTCCAGTCCCAGTGATAATGTGATGGACCATTGTCCAGTCCCTGTGATAATGTAATGGACCCTTGTCCAGTCCCAGTGATAATGTGATGGACCATTGTCCAGTCCCTGTGATAATGTGATGGACTCTTGTCTAGTCCCTGTGATAATGTGATGGACCCTTGTCCAGTCCCTGTGATAATGTAATGGACCCTTGTCCAGTCCATGTGATGGACCTTTTTTCAGACCCTGTGATAATGTGATGGACTCTTGTCAAGTCCCTGTGATAATGTGATGGACCCTTGTCCAGGGCCTGTGATAATGTGATGGACCCTTTGTAGGTACCAATTCTGCACTACGACAAGGATAGCGAGACTTTCAATAGCGATGTCATTGACCTAAGACTGAAGGTCAAGGTATCGAGACCTGTAACCCAGGGACACCTCTATATAATGCATAAGGGTGTCTGCAGCCTTTATATAGAATTGATAATTTTTAGTATTATCAGTTTCCGTGGTAACCAGTCTATACCCGTCTTTTGCGTATCGCAGATCCTCATTTGTAATGTATAAGAAATAAACCCCAAAAGAGATATCCCATCATGCAATGGTTTTGTCATCTATCTGCACGTAATTCTCTTTGACAGATGTCATCGCCTTGACCTCCCCAGATTAAGTGTGATGTCATCAGCCTCTATCTGGGCCCACGTCTACCACGGAACCAATCACACCTGGGCTCCGTAAGTGACTTCCTTATCGCAGCGAATCATTTCAGATTTAAATATTTACGGAGAATAGAAATGGACAGTCTCCATCACGTCTCAGTTATATTCTATTTTTTCTGGAAAATTGCATGAAATACGATCAATTGCTCCAATCAATTACACATTTATCTAAGTAATATATTCCGCTGTTTGAGCAGTGGCCACTTTCAGACACAGACAAAGCTCATGAAAGGTAATGCCGAATCAAGACGCGAATCTGAGCTCGGTTTTCATTGTTTATCAGAGTCACTGGTGATTATTTTGATACACTCTATCGTATTTCAGTGATGATGATTTCCTAACTGAAAAGTATTTCAGAGTTAGTGTTGTCTTTTTTGAAAACGTCACTCATCTTTTTATGATTTCGTGATTTTCTGTACGTGACATGTCATTATAAGAAAGATTGGTACATGTTGGTCTAAAAGTGTGTGTTTTGAAGGAAATCAGTACAGTTTGGTCTTCCAAACTGAATCATATGAATGTTGTCCCCCCCCCCCCCCCCCTCCTCACTGAATACATGGAATGAGGGAGATCACCCTAGTTCATCGGAGGTTTACATTAATGACCGAGCATAAATGCAGGGAAAAAGCAGACACAAGTTTATAAGCTAACATCCATTTTCAGTGTTGACAGGAAACTTTCGTGAAGGCCTCTAGCTGGTATAATTGTGGCTCTGTCCCTAGTAAGACAGTGCCTGCTGGTAAATCATTATAAAAAGCACAAGCTCTTGAAAAGTGCTACGAAACAAAATTCTGACTGATAGAGTAGATGTAGGCTTAGAACGACAATGACGCAATAACGATAAAATAAGCGAGAGTTTGGACAAGTGTCAACATTATTTACGCAACATAAAGTCCCCCCCCCTTCTACCCCCTCCTACTTACACCTCCGCACTAATTCCCATACATGTCAACAACACTTAAATATTAATATCCCTAACACTCTGTAAATCTTCCGTACACTTAAATGGAATATGATTGTCGGAAATGGACGTGGTGTAGAAATAATGGTATTACATTTCCATATGTAGAGTGAAATCCATTTGGCTTGTTTGACAGGTGACAGGGGCGCTACCAACAAGGAAACCCAACATTGCATAAGAATTGTAATATGTTTAGATTCGCGGAGAAACGCTGCACACGCGAATAATGCAGACGCCACATGTTGCAGATGGAGATGACTACGACATCGCACACCAATAAACGATATTACGAGAAATCTCCATTTATACAAATAACAGCCACTTGTCGCAGGAAGAAACTAAAGAACTCTCCGAGGAATGATCTGGAGTTTATATAACGGTCTCTGTAAACATCTTCAGACATACACATAACTTTGTGGGCTTTGACCTCTGACCTTAAGCTTACCGTACCGGAAGACCTATCGCTGACCATTAATGACTGATTGATTCAGGGTCTCTAAGCGTCCTTGCTCCAGTTATAATGGTGCCAAGGACAAAATCTTGTCTATATTATCTAGTACCACACTAAAACACATATAAAAGTTAATTTTCTTCTGTGTGCTATAAAATTTCAAGACAAGACCTAATAACAAGAAGCTAATGGGTCTGAGAGGTCGCCTGAATCTTGACATGAAATATACAATCAAGTTCAATTAGCCAAATCAGAGGAGAAACAAAAATATTCAACTAATTGGGAGATTTCAACAGTCCATTGCTGTCTGACAGTTTCAGTTACAGATAACTGTAACCAGTGACGAAGGAAACAAAGACATAATTAAGGGCTGTATCTGTAATTTTTTTTTTCCCATACTTGTAACCTTTGGGTATACATACATGAAGGTGGTCAATGTCATTTTTTTCTAAATATCAAGGTGCTACAAATTTATAACCCCTGTACCACTGAAATTGGATGAAGGTCATTCATCTTAAACAATTCAATAGGTCTATATCCTTTCAAAATGTTTTCTGTCAAATGTAATCATTCAAGGATTCTTGGTTCTTTAGAAGAAGACTTTATAAAATATTTTAGCACATTTCTTTCCTGTGACCTTTGAACTAACATGCTGTTCGATCATCTCAGTATGACAAATTAACCAAAAATCATTATTCTAGGCCATTTGGTTCTTCAGAAGAAGCTTTTTAAAAGTTTGAACACATCTGACCCCTAGCTGTGACCTTAAAAGTGGAACACTTTATATTTCTAAACCAACATAACATCCCTCTATCTGAGTGAACTAATGGCCATATATCATGATTCTAGGACTTTCTGTTCTTCAGAAGAAGCTTTTTAAAAGTTTGAACATATTTGACTCCTGTGACCTTGAAAGTGGAACACTTTATATTTCTGAACCACCATAACATCGCTTCATCTGATTGAACTTAAAATGGCCAAATACCGTTATCCTAGGCCTATTCCTTATTCTGGAGAGTTTGAATGTTGATGCCATGCTGTAGATAAGCTTAATACACGCCTTTGATTATAAAGCAGGTGGGCTAAAAACTCAACGGCATCAGAAAAATGGCCAGCAGTTAAGCGATTTGCCTGTCAGATACTTGACAGTGTGTAGGAACAGCATCCAAGTATTGTTTTATATGACAGCACAATTAAATACAGAAAACACTTTATTTTATTGATTTCAGAGAAGTGACAATCAAATTAAACGATAAAAAAAAGACGTATTTGCATATTTATAGGCATAAACAACTTGCTATGTTTTTTCCCCCATTCTGCCCTAAACAAAACTTGCCTGTCACTCTTAAGAGCTTGACACAGGATTCAGAAATGGAAGAAGATGCAATGTGATAATTCAAATCTGTTTTCACTGGTTACTTGGTGACATTAACAAATGCTTCGCTGATTTAGAGCCGTTTAATCACGAGATATAGCACTAAAAATGGTGGAAGATGGAATATAAAATTCAATTTCTACCAAGCTCAACTCCGATAAACCTCTCAATGAACAGTGGGGGTAATAACATAGACAGCCCATAGCTAATGGAACACTTGTAGATTTGAACCATTACAAGTCATGGATACTTCATTCCAAACCCTTTTACCTGTACTTTAAACGTGATGTTTTAACCTTATCAAGTCAAAAGGAAACATTTAATAAAGTTTAATACAGTCAAACTCTGTTATCTGGAATACGTAATTTAAAGACCTTGTTTAATTTGAATTATTTTGTTGGTCCTGGCCACTTTCAAACACACTATACTCGAACACATTTTACTTGAACACATTTTACTCGAAACACACTTCACTCAAACACACTTTACTCGAAACACACTTTACTCGAAACACACTTTACTCGAAACACACTTTACTCGAAACACACTTTACTCGAAACACACTTCACTCGAACACACTTCACTCGAACACACTTTACTCGAACACACTTTACTCGAACACACTTCACTCGAACACACTTTACTTGAACACACTTTACTTGAACACACTTCACTCGAACACACTTTACTTGAACACACTTCACTCGAACACACTTTACTTGAACACACTTTACTTGAACACACTTTACTCGAAACACACTTTACTCGAAACACACTTCACTCGAACACACTTCACTCGAACACACTTTACTCGAACACACTTTACTTGAACACACTTCACTCGAACACACTTTACTTGAACACACTTTACTTGAACACACTTTACTTGAACACACTTTACTTGAACACACTTCACTCGAACACACTTTACTTGAACACACTTTACTTGAACACACTTCACTCGAACACACTTTACTTGAACACACTTCACTCGAACACACTTTACTTGAACACACTTTACTCGAACACACTTTACTTGAACACACTTTACTCGAACACACTTTACTTGAACACACTTCACTCGAACACACTTTACTTGAACACACTTCACTCGAACACACTATACTCGAACACACTTTACTTGAACACACTTCACTCGAACACACTTTACTTGAACACACTTCACTCGAACACACTTTACTCGAACACACTTTACTCGAACACACTTTACTTGAACACACTTCACTCGAACACACTTTACTCGAAACACACTTTACTTGAACACACTATACTCGAACACACTTTACTTGAACACACTTTACTCGAACACACTTTACTTGAACACATTTCCTTTCCTTCAATAAGAAATAGAAAAATCCTACCTGTTGATCTTCCTACACACAATATCTGCCATGTAAGGCACTGTGCTGAAGGGTCGTACTGTTTTCACTACCCGGCACTCCATCTGGACCTGTTTGGAGATAAAAAATATATATATATCTGAGTTACAGTAAACAAATTAAATTTTGAGGCGACTGACTTTCAAAATGTCTACATAATCAGTTTGCAGCAACTAACTTTGGCCAAACATATGTAAAGCCAGTACACTATACTGAAACTCATATTCACCCCTGAAGACACATTTGAACTCTTCCAATTCAAAGGTTGGAATAATTCATTACGAAATTCGAGGGGTGGATGAATTAAACAGTCATCCCCATTATCAATCAGAGCAATAAACTGTTGCGAATTTGTTTTGATAGCGAAATTCACAAAAGTAAATAGTACGCTAAAATTATTTGAAAAATAATTGATTCAGTAGTTGAACACAAATAAATATAAAATTTAGTATAACAAGATGATGATCCTTTTTAGATATTTCATTCACAGAGTGACAAAATCTTAAATCTATCCCCTGAAATTTCATCATGAACTAATTCGACTGTTGAATGGGACTGGTCCAAATGTATCCTCAGAGGTGGATGCGTAAGTGAAACGGACAGATGAACAGAAAGCCCCTGATGTCAGTTTCTGGTCTTTGGTGACCTTTTACGTGTACCTGCTGTCATTCTGTCATTCTCAACATTTCGTTGTTTGTGACAAGAAACTTTACATAAGGAGATAAACTGCGAAAACAACACTCCCTTTTCATGTTGTCTAGACACCAACTCTGGTGTCCATCTGCTCAATGGCGAGAAAAAAATATAGCTGCGGCCAACACAGGTAGTTATTTACACCTGTCTCACAAATAGCTACCCAGTTTTTACTGGGATATGTTGATGTCTTAAACAAAATAATCAGAAGATATGGCTTGAAGGGATCCGGCTCTGGCTTCCGTCCTTCTGATCTATTTACAAGAGATGTGGACTCGTGGGCACAAGACTGCAGCGTTTAACAAAGGTTTTCTATGTCTACATTGCTTCATTTTTCTTATTAAGCCACATTATGGACAAAAGCGGTGGGCATGCAAGCACTTGGACTGTTCGTTAATACAATATAGTTGTAAATCATTGCGCCATCCCCCCCCCCCCTCCCGCGCCTGAAAATCTAGACAGATCAAGATAAAAGAATGTAAAAACACATTCTGGCTAAAGATCGGTATTGTCAAGTAAGGTTAATGGCGTAACAATTCATGTCAGGATCGTGGGGTATCATCAGTATAGACTTTATAGAAACCAAACCACTTCTGACTCCTTTCCCCGGCAAAGTTGATACAATACAATACGATAGCACATTAGTTTGGATTGAAGCAGAGAATGGTGTGGCTTTACCCTCTAGACACTGCCCAGAGTTGACACCCAACCAACACTATAGGTCCCTAATGATTTTCAATTACGCTTTGGTGGCGCTATAATTAAGTTGTAGTACACGTCTGACACCGATGCCGACCATTTTAGCCAGGTAAAGCCGACACTGGCGGTATCCCTGCATTCCGCGATATGACCAAATAGAGGGACACTGACCTTTTCCTCTCGCAGTTCCCCGCATAATAATTTTGTCATTTAAAACTTTGGTAGACATGGAAAATCAGGTTAATACAGTTTGAAGTATTGCGTTCAGAAATAGAACACTTTAACCCAATGTGAAACTATTAACCTTTCCTCAAGAAACTGGCAATTGCAAAAATTGTTTTTCAAGATAATTATACTTTTTTGCATGAATTTAAACGTGAAATCCGTTTACTGGTTATTGGGTGAACGGAATCCATGTAATGAGCTGTCTGAAATAGAATTGAAATCAAAAAAGGAAAAAAAAAAAAACAGATATTAAGAATATCCAATACCACTTACACAACCATTGGCTATGTATTTGATTCTACCAGGTCGGTATAACATCATATTGACCTCAGCAAAGGTCCATAATTGATATTTAAGAATATCCAATACACTAACACAACCATTGGCTATGTATTTGTGTTCGCTAATTATGAACTGGTTTAATTTGTTTCAGGTATGGCCATGTTTTTGCTGTAGAGGATAACTGGAGTACCTAAAGAAAACCCATCTACCTGCACCTGGAGACTGCCCCATCATGTTGGCTGGCTCAAACCCATCACCCAGTATTGGAGGCTTGTGATCATTACGGTAGCAAAATCCCTTAACCACTAAACTTAACAATAACATTTGATCTTTCAAAATATCATCATCAATTCAAATTGTTCATTTTAAGATAAATAGTGATTAAGTGTTGGAGTGACAAAAAAACAAAATACAAAACAAAAGGTTCACATGGCCTGTTCATGGGAAAATATTGGATCTCTTTGGTTTAAAGTTAAAAGTATTTCATGACAGGTAGCTTACTGGCTATTAGTATAAGTACTCTAGTTAAAGTTTTCACAAATGTAACCCCTGTGACATTGAGATTAAGTCAAGGTCATGTATTTGATGAATTTTATAGTGCGTCATTCAAGGTAGCTATTGCCTAAGTATCAGTACTCTGAGTTTTCTGGTTTTCCAAAGATTATGAGAGTTTTTTTTACATATAAGACCCCCTGTGACCTTGAAAGTATGTCTAGGTCATTTATTTGAGGAAACTTTATAGCACTCTAAGGGGTGGCCTAGTGGTCAAGGTGTCCTGACATTCTACCACTAGCCCTCCACCTCTGGGCCGCGGTGCCCTAGTGGTTAAGGTGTCCCGACATTCTACTACTAGCCCTCCATATCTGGGCCACGGTGGCCTAGTGGTTAAGGTGTCCTGACATTCTAATACTAGCCCTCCATATCTGGGCCACGGTGGCCAAGTGGTCAAGGTGTCCTGACATTCTACCACTAGCCCTCCACCTCTGGGCCGCGGTGCCCTAGTGGTTAAGGTGTCCCGACATTCTACTACTAGCCCTCCATATCTGGGCCACAGTGGCCAAGTGGTCAAGGTGTCCTGACATTCTACCACTAGCCCTCCACCTCTGGGCCGCGGTGCCCTAATGGTTAAGGTGTCCCGACATTCTACCACTAGCCCTCCACCTCTGGGTTGTGGTGGCCAAATGGTTAAAGTGTCCCGACATTCTACCACTAGCCCTCCACCTCTTGGTTGTGAGTCTAAACCCACATGGGGCAGTTATAAGGTACTGACCGTAGGTCGATGGTTTTTCTTCAGATATGCCGGCTTTCCTCCACCTCCAAAACCTGGCATGTCCTTAAATGATGGCTGATAATAGGACATAAAACAAAATAAACCAAACCAATATAGCACTCTATCCCAGGTACCCAATCTGGCCAAATATTTTTACCCCAATCCATTTGGATATAGGGAAGAGGTAATTTAATGTAAAAAGTGGATGCTGGACGGACGCCAGCTGCTGCGTCACTGTACAAGTTTTTCTTATTCACAAAAAATATTTAGTTTTCAAATAATTTGAAAAAAACAAAACTTGCAAATACCAATTCGTCAAAAAGCTAAATATCCAAACTTTGAGTAAATCGATCGAAACTGCAATAAATTACCGATAAGAAATATCACAATTACACTTGTCAGCTGTCAGGAGATACCCGTTGTCAGAAGAAAATAAATGTCAGAGTTTAGTCCCGCAGATACCAAATACAATTCATTACTTCGGCAAGTCGTGTACAGGCAGAACGGTTGTTTGCACTTTTACAACCAACAAGAGGCCCACGGGACCTGGAATAGCCCACCTTATTTTTGCAAGAGATCCACAGCAAGCTCAACTGACCTTTTATAAGCTGCTTAGAATTAGTCAACAAGCATTATTCTTTAAATAACTTTTTAAAATGGAAATTCAATTCATTCTTTAATCCCCCTTTCCCCTCCCTGGGGCACTCTCCAATGAGCAGTGTAAATAAATTGTGAACAAAATGCAGTTCCATGAAGCTAAGAGCGCATTCGCAACAAACTTGGTTCAAATCTATCTAAATTTTAAGATTCTTCAATAAGACCAAAGAAAGTTTACATCCCAAAGTCAAAGTGGCTGTATTTAGGACCGGCTCGGTCCGCTTTAATGAACTGCAACGAATCTAAATTCTGACACGTACATGAAGGTGGCACAATTATTTCCTTTGCATTCAGAAATTTTTTCAAAAGCATATGCAAAATTACCAACTTTTTGGCCCCATCTATCAGCCCCTTATGTAGTCATGTCGAACCCAATTAAACCATTATCATCCCCTTTCCAATATAAATCTGTTGATAAATATAACCCCATGTCTGTTGACGTCTGCCCAGAATAAATCAGCTGTACAGCAATTCCTACACACAAATGGACTATGTTTTTTTCTCGAAATTTTAACAAAACCAATTTTGTGATCAATTTTACAGAAAGAAAATGTAGAGTGTTTGGTAGCCGTTCAATAAAAATTCAAAATCAGAGATGGCAGACTTAATACAACACAGGCGAAAGAGAGAATTTAACGTATGGTACAGAAAATCACGGAAAAAACAGTTGCTTAGAGCAGAATACGGTGAAACGCGGCAGATGATTAGCCCTTCTTCAGTGGGCTGAATTCCGCCACCATCACCATGTAATCAGGCTACTGTCATCCAAAATTGCATTCTACGGCTTTCCTTGAAATCCAGCCCGATTTCAATTAATCCTCCCATCTAATAACAATGCAGGTTCTTACATGGTAAGTTTCGCCATGGAAACGTTTGAATATCTCATCGAAGCAGAAGGTATCGTGTGGGTTGGGTATCGAACATGACCGACGGCAGTAGTACGCTTCCTACACAAAAACGTTATTGTGGAAATTTGTCCCTCAATTTGGTTTTTTGTCAACGTCCCAAAATCTAATACCACCGCTGGAAATTGCGCGTTTATTCAAGTAATGTATGTACCATGGACAAAAAACACAAATACTTTCAAGTAATTTACTAACGGCAAAATGTATACACATGTTATATGCAATCACAAACAATTTTGAAATGAGGTTGATTTGCAAAACTAAATGCCCTAAAAACATATTGTTTTATCTTCAATATGATTGAATTATATATATAAAAGGTGTTATCCTTAAAATTCATGTTTTTGACTTTTTTACAATCTGTGATGAGTTTCACTTAACTTCGATAAAAATAAAATCCTTACAGCAATGACTAGTGAACACCTAATCTGTTACCTCAAGCAAGGCATGTTTTGGAATCTATATAAATTATAATTCTAAATTGCAAAATATTTCTACAGCAGGAAATATATAATTTTTTATTTTACATCAGTATTACAAAACATTTCATAATCCATTCTCTGATTTCAAAGCAAACATCCATACAACTATACTTTTTTTCTTTAGAGTTAAAGCAAGTTATAAATTGGAGTGGTTCAATATTTTCCCCAATAGCCTTTTACTCTACATCTCAGAGCCAAACTGAAGACATATGTATAAATTAATTTATCATTAATTGCAACTTAGCCATAGGTATAATGCTGAACTCAACCTGCATGTGCACCTACAACCAAGTATGCCATGCATCTATGTGGAAATTTGCAACATAACGGAAAATGATTTTATCAAAACAACAAAAAAATTTCTTTTATTCAATATTACTTTAAGCTACACTATAAACTTGGTGAAAGTGACATCATTTCAGGAATAACATGGTTAAGTGTCAATTTCCTTTATTGAGACTGAAGATGACTGTTTGATTCAGTATGTTTTTAAGATGATATCATTTTTTGCTGCTACAGCATATTGTAAAAATATATCTTTTCCCAGCATTCCCTGATTTTTTTCATGAACTCAGGTAAGATGCTGTATGATAAATCCACATCCTCTATTGAATAAAAATAATGCCATATTTAGACAAGAGCTGTCTTTAACATCATAAAGTAGGCTTAATTTTATTCTATTTCTTTGAAACCCCTCCTCCTCCTAACTCTTCTTCCCCTCCTCCTCCTCCATATCCTCTACCAAATGTACTTGAGACCCCAATATTGTCCGAGAACCATTACAACATACCAAAACTAAACTAGATCAGAAAATTGGCAAAAAAGCCCCACTTAACAACTTAAGTGCAAAACTTTATCAACAACACTAGAGCGTATTGACGTCATAAAAACTCGTAGAATTGGACAAATCTAGTTTCGATATCTGAACAAACAATTTTGATAAAGAATATCATTTCAAAGTATTTCTTAAAAACAAATTGCTGGCAGGAGACTGAAATGTGTTCTCAACCCTATCATGGCCCATGCTGCCATTGTAACCAGTTCCAAGGTCACAGAGGTCGCTACCTACCTGGTTTCTAAGTAGATCCTCTTGTCAGAGAAAAAGCCGTGTCAGACAAATCTCAAATCTAATTGGACTCTGAAGTATGAGTACTTCAACTACAAATGACAGGTTCGGCAAGTGCTGTATTCTTAACTTCAGTAAAGTTATCAAGCTTCCCGATTTCTAAATTTTGGTGAATAAAAATTGTAGACCTTTGTAACGCTGAAGTTTAACATTAAAAGAATTCCACACAATTTGCTATTTACTGATAGTTACACAGAAACACTATTAGTACAATATGAAATTCCAAGTTTGATGAAATAAAGACAAAGTATGTTTCTAAAGTTAACTTGTTTGGTCAGACTTTGATATTACAAAGGAACGACGGCATTGACAAATTCTGTTCCAAGATTTGCTTGGTAAGATCGAATTGGACAGTTCTGAATGACGCTGACCTACCTGGTAAGTTTGGTAGATTTGGATAGCCCTGAATGACCTTGAAATGCTTGGTCAGACTTTGACTGTCCAGAATGACCTTGACATACTTTGACAGATTTTGACAGTCCTATAGAAACTATCAACCTGTCTCTGAAATAGACCACAAGACCTCGGTTATAAATTTCTCATTTCTGTAATCTCTAGATAATCAATATGACGATGTTGATTTCGAAAAAGATTACTGGTATATTTCAACCAAATTTTGATGGGTATGTCGTTCCTCCCAGACCAATGCTTTCTGAGTAACCTCTGAATATTTAATTTCATCAAATTTCTTTACAGCAACTTAAGAAATGTTATTTTTTTTTGTAGATGGTAAGAGCATATCAATCAGAGAACTGATCAAAGAAAATTGGGTACAACTACTGCTGCAGTTCATACAATGTCCCAAAAATCTATAGTATTTACCACAAGGACCACAACATTTGGGCCATAAGTCATAAGTTCCACTGTTTACCAGTAGTTACCACCATGCCCCGAGGTTTACCATCAGTTACCACACAGACCGAAAGTTTACCATCAGCTACCACATAGACCCAAGGTTTACCATCAGTTACCACACAGACCTAAAGTTACTACACAGACCTAAAGTTACCACACAGACCCAAAGTTACCACACAGACCTAAAGTTACCACACAGACCCAAAGTTACCACACAGACCCAAAGTTACCACACAGACCCAAAGTTACCACACAGACCCAAAGTTACCACACAGACCTAAAGTTACCACACAGACCTAAAGTTACCACACAGACCCAAAGTTACCACACAGACCCAAAGTTACCACACAGACCTAAAGTTACCACACAGACCTAAAGTTTACCAGAAGTTACCGCACAGATCCAAATCCTTAACTCCTTTACATACATCATTCCTATAAAATACTGCAGAAAAAAACGAAAGAAATATGTGATTACGCGGGAAGATAAACAGCTTGGGTATCCGTGGGAAGTCGTTTAACAACTTGTGTAAATTGGGATAAAGCTGATTACATCTGACATAGTCGGTACCACCTGTAAACCTGTTAATGGTTTCACTGCCACGGAAAAAAAGCCCTTCCTTAATTGAATAACCTGCCAGAAAATCCTCCTTCCACACTCCTCACACATATAAATCTCCGAAGTAAACCCTGTTCTCTGTCATCATAAATCGTAACCAATTATTATAAAAACTGTACAATCCCCAGTTCTGTCTCTGCCATAACTTCTTCATCATTGAAGTTTCAAGATGTAGAGTGAAATCAGACATTTAACAAACTTTCTTCGTCATTACCGTTACGATATATGTTTGGCGTTTATTATCAGGTCGACATGCGGATGGATTCCATCGAACCTACCACAAAGCATTGCCCTGCAGACAAGATAGACAGTTCATACAGCAACTGCCGTCAAAAGTTTTTCATCGCTGATTTTTTCTAGATAAGGAGTCAAAGCAGACATGTTCCTCCTTTCTCATTCATTACAGTTACAGTATATGTTAGATGTTTTAGGTCCTCAAAAAGCCAAATGGATTCTTACGTGGTTAGAAAGAAAACAGCATCCCAGAGGGACAGAAAGTACAACCCATTATGACAGCAATAGAAATGTCTAAATGTCATAATAAAAAGCTAATGAGAAACACATCCGACCCTATAATTACAAGCTATACTGCTATTGAACTGTTGTATTATCTTCATACTGTGCTATCCTACGACATCTTTTCATTTTGTGACCAGGAATAATCTTGACAATTGTCAGGCAACAAAAGTGTAGTGTATGTCATTGTTATTTTGTGACCTTGATTCCTTCATGGGCTGAGTCATTAGATACATTAAACTCCGTCACAGTTCCACAAATTAATCCCCCTAATTAGTCCCAAAGAGCATGAATTCACTTTAAAAGTCCCATCGTGAGTTGCGGTGATTGTAGATAGCTAGCGTACATGTCTTTCACCAAGGAGGCCAGGTTCAATTACCCAACTGGACGTGAAAAGGTATGAGAGTCACTAGTGCCCGACCAAGTGGGTTTTCTCCGGGTACTCCAATCTCCTCCAACAATAAGACCCCTCGCACGAGCATCTGGGCAATAAGAGTGATACCTATAAGTTGGATAACTTGTTTTATAATTCTTGTAAAATAAATAAAGTTTCTATATAATAGTCCCATAGAATACATACCCCCACACTTTCACAGATCACCGACTCTCACAGCCTTATACAATGTACACTCATTATAATGCCACCTCTCATCTATGGCAGTTTTTGGCGATAGGTCGAAGGAGGATTGAACAATGTTTAATCCCTCTGTAACAGTATTCATGTAACATTTATATATTTTGCAATGGGGTTCGTTTCCCAATTACTGTCAGAAATAAATTCTTTGATGTTTGACCACTGTTGTGTCCGACCAGCGACTGGTCAGGAAATGGTTTGAATCCTCTGGACATTCGTGTCATTGGCTCAAGTTAGCCGTATGTCTGTCAGACCAACCAACCATCATACAGGAGTATCATCTCTTCTCTCCGGTTTAATAATCAGACTAGTAAGGACAGGAGAAAGACGTCTCCCGCCACGGTGTCCTTATAATATTGTTAATAACCCCCTCGCTTACTTCCTTTTAAACGTTAATATCCCCTACCCTTGTCGTGGCTGCAGCACTCTTAGTAATCAGCAGGGATTACCACAAATATTGTCAATAAGGCGCCTTGATGAGGTGCTAGCCCTGCTGTAGTGTTGACATATACCTAACAGTGCATCCAAATCATTTCCCCAATACTGTCACTGATAAATCGTATCTACTGTGGCTCGACAATTAGCGGGAGCTTGATAGGGTTTGGGGAAGAGTGCACCACTATCTAATGAGTAATTAGGGAGATGATAGGGGCCTTACAAGCCCTCCATGTGTTTACCTTGTTATCGCATCACTAGGACACCTGTCTCCCGCCATAAGCTTCACGATCTTCCCGGTGTAGCTACTGGACAGCCGATCCTCCGGATCCTCCCAGTGTGGCTACTGGACAGCTGATCCTCCCAGCGCCGGTACAGGACAGCTGATCCTCCCAGCGCCTGTACAGGACAGCCGATCCTCCCAGCGCTGGTACAGGACAGCCGATCCTCCCAGCGCTGGTACAGGACAGCCGATCCTCCCAGCGCCTGTACAGGACAGCCGATCCTCCCAGCGCTGGTACAGGACAGCCGATCCTCCCAGCGCTGGTACAGGACAGCCGATCCTCCCAGCGCCTGTACAGGACAGCCGATCCTCCCAGCGCTGGTACAGGACAGCTGATCCTCCCAGCGCTGGTACAGGACAGCCGATCCTCCCAGCGCCGGTACAGGACAGCCGATCCTCCCAGCGCCGGTACAGGACAGCCGATCCTCCCAGCGTTGGTACAGGACAGCTGATCCTCCCAGCGCCTGTACAGGACAGCCGATCCTCCCAGCGCTGGTACAGGACAGCTGATCCTCCCAGCGCTGGTACAGGACAGCCGATCCTCCCAGCGCCGGTACAGGACAGCCGATCCTCCCAGCGCTGGTACAGGACAGCCGATCCTCCCAGCGCCGGTACAGGACAGCCGATCCTCCCAGCGTTGGTACAGGACAGCTGATCCTCCCAGCGCCTGTACAGGACAGCCGATCCTCCCAGCGCTGGTACAGGACAGCTGATCCTCCCAGCGCTGGTACAGGACAGCCGATCCTCCCAGCGCCGGTACAGGACAGCTGATCCTCCCAGCGCTGGTACAGGACAGCTAATCCTCCCAGCGCTGGTACAGGACAGCCGATCCTCCCAGCGCCGGTACAGGACAGCCGATCCTCCCAGCACTGGTACAGGACAGCCGATCCTCCCAGTGCCGGTACAGGACAGCTGATCCTCCCAGCACCAGTACAGGACGGCCAATCAACCCAGTGCAGCTACAGGACGGCCGATCAACCCAGCGCAGCTACAGGACACCAATATTTTGGACAACACTTGCTGAGAAGACGGACCACACCTGTAAATAAAGAAATCACACTTTATAGCAATTTCGAAGCTACAGGACACCAATTTTTTGGACAACACCTGCGGAGAAGTCTCAGAACATCTGTATAGATTAATTTGTGGTCCAAAATCCACAAAATAAAAAAGAACCCATAATATCTTGGACAGTACCAATGATCAAAAGCCACTACATCTATAAGTATATAACTATCAGGTCATTCCCTATATGCTAATTCTGTCAATTCACATAAGTGGTTGAAGAAAATATATTCCATTTACAGTTATCAATTCCAGCAATAAGTCTGACCAATGATGTCTATTCCGAGCTGACCAGTGCAGTGACCGGGAGTTATAATTTAAGTCCACGGGAGAGGTGAGTAGGGTGATCATTGATGTTAGGCTTACATAGGGATAAAGGTTACTTCTGTATAATATCGGGTCTGCTGTGTGTCGGAACCTGACAGACGAGCACAGCATTAATCTTACTACATAGTCTGATCGGATTCTAAATGACTTTGGAACATAAAGAAGACAATGTATCAAAAGAAAATACGATTCTTTCATCCATCACAAAAAGCCAGGCTTCATCTTTCTGTATAAGCTATCTGGAGACGATTATGGTTGTACATATCTCACATTCCAGGGGAATAACTGGATCAGATCAATGCTCCTGCAGTATACACGGCCAAAATTATATCGGCTCCGACTGGTAATTTGTGGCATATGAATCAGGTTTTCCTTTTTTTTTGGAACTTCAGGCTAACATCATTAATGCCAGTCTCCAGCCTATTTTGACCAAATGTATAAGTAATATATATTTTATTGTAATGTGTAGGCCAATTTGCAGTAAGCGGTCAACCAAACAAAATACACTACAGTGTGTAGGACTCTATATAAGCCAGTCGGGTGACTTATCAAGGCTTGACCATGCAGTCTGTTTGACCAATGCAAATGTGTAGGTCATATATAGGACAATAGAGCCAGTGGATCACCAGGGCTTGACCCCAGTCTGGTAGATCACATGTTTAAAACATAAGTCATTTCAGCCAATGACTTCTTGACCAGCTGATTTGACCTGCATGATGTTGATAACCATTACATGATGTTACCGACTATATACACTGCCATCTAAAAGTTCTGATACATCTTTCACTGCAAACGCTTTGAAATTGAGCAAAACCCGATTTTGAATTATGGATTTTAATTACTATTTTTTATGTTGTGATTAATTTCTTACAATGTTTTGTTATTTTTCAACTACATGTATGCATGGTTTTTGATACAATTAAAATCCTCAAAATGCAATTTTTTTGCAATTTCACGTTTTTTATACATACAATTCAACAATATATTTCTTTCTTATATTTTTGACATTGGATCATTGTATTAATTCCATTTAATTGTGCAAATGAAAGAAAAACAACTTTTATTCATTTTTGAACATTATCAAAAATAGACCCCTCCCTTGACCCTCTCTGCAACTACTAAAACACCTAGATTTCTTAGGAACTTCATTTGTGGTACTGAACCAGGAAACATTTAATTGTGGTCTCAGTCCAGCTGCTGGTGGCTCTCATCAACACAGGGCTTGGTCAGCCTATTACAGCCAGTGGACCAGGGCTTGACCAGTTTGTTTGACCAGTTGTACCAGAATACCTTATTTACATCAATGACCAATAATCATGTACCTTTCCTGGAACACTACAGCCAGGGCTACACCAGGGTTTGATCAGCTGTCTCGGTAAAACCTAGTACATACATGTAGGCTACAGTTAGATACACATAATGACTGGGTATGCTGAACCCATAAATCAAAGTAACAATCTTTATTGACCCCATAACAATCAATATTGACCCAATAACAAACACTGTTGACCTGTCATCAGTCACATTAAATGTGATGTAGATGGTGACACCGCGACCATAAATGTCTATTAGCGTGTCACACTGCGCCAGTAACACTGCCCGCTAATAATTATAGGCTCCAACCTGTTGGTACACTGTTACAACTCCAGGGATTAGCCATACATAAAGCTGTTTTGTTATAATTTTCACATCCAAGCTATTTAATGAAACTTATTGCTGCAAGTGGCTGAAATCCGCTAATGTACCTGACACACTCTGACATAGAGTAAGATTTTTTTCATCCCTGACAACCATGGGTTTTCTTCATTAATATTTTTTTATAATCGTAGATATTCTACATGATGTTCATATATTTTTATGCTTGATAAAGTTTGAGGTCTTAGGAGCTCACTATTTCTAAATATTCTCATTTTATTGTTGCGTTAAGAAAAATTTGTTAAAAAAAAATGTCCCCAAAACACCATGCTATTTGAAATGATTGCCAGTCTAAAGAGCAGACGTTCGCGGCCTCCACAGGACATGATTGTCTATGTTATTCCGGTAATAAAATGCCGATATTTATCTATATGGTTCTGATAACACTATCTATTGTAGACTACAGACAATTTGACCTCCACTCCAATAATCTTTTCAAATGAAAGATTAACATCAGGTCCATACATGCTGTCAACAACATTCAAGGTCCACTTCCAGTCAATGTTATTAGCCACTACCAGTCAAGGTCATGATGTCCAATACCAGTCAAGGACATTAGTCCACAACCAGTCAAGGTCATTTGTCCTCTACCAGTCAAGGCCATTTTTCCACTACCAGTCAAGGTCATTTGTCCACTACTAGTTAAGGTCATTTGTCCACAACCAGTCAAGGTCATTTTTCCATTACCAGTCAAAGATCATTTTTCCACTACCAGTCAAGGACATTTTTCCACTACCAGTCAAGGACAATTTTCCATTACCAGTCAAGGTCATTTGTCCTCTACCTGAGTCAAGGACATTTTTCCACTACCTGTCAAGGTCATGATGCCCACTTCCAGTCAAGGTCATTTGTCCTCTACCAGTCAAGGTCATTTTTTCACTACCAGTCAAGGTCATTTTCCCACTACCAGTCAATGTCATTTGTCCTTTACCAGTCAAGGACATTTTCCCACTACCAGTTAAGGTCATTTGTCCACAACCAGTCAAGGTCATTTTTCAATTACCAGTCAAGATCATTTTTCCACTACCAGTAAAGGTCATTTTTCCACTACCAGTCAAGATCATTTTTCCACTACCAGTCAAGGTCATTTGTCCACTACCAGTCAAGGTCATTTTTCCACTACCAGTCAAGGTCATTTGTCAACTACCAGTCAAGGTCATTTGTCCACTACCAGTAAAGGTAATTTTTCCTCTACCAGTCAATGTCATTTTTCCACTACCAGTAAAGGTAATTTTTCCACTACCAGTCAAGGTCATTTGTCCTTTACCAGTCACAGACATTTTTCCACTACCAGTCAAGGTCATTTTTCCACTACCAGTCACGGACATTAGTCCACTACAAGTTAAGGTCACCTTGTCCACTACAAGTTAAAAGTCACAGAGATACAGAGGTTCAGCATATTTCAGACAAACTTTGTAGGAGGTATCATAGTCAGCCTATCTATAAGTTAACTGTGGACAGATATATCATTTACAAACAACACGACTGGTTTACCAATCAAACGGAACTGAAAAAAATCTGCTACGGAAAACAAACATCTGTTGTTAGAACAATTGCTCCCACTAAATACCAGGTGTCATATCAGTCCCAGCACAAACAGTTGTCGAAGTCACGCTTCAAATTCCTCGCCGGAGAATGATGTTCGTACCTGGTTACAGACACGGATGAGTGGTATTATCTGGCTGTTAATTCAATTAACGCCGTCTATAACATTACTCCAGTTTCCCTGTGATCTATCTGCCTCTACTCAACCTACCCTTGTTTCTCGCCCCAAGTGTCTGTAGCAAAACTCGGGACTGGGTTGATCGCCGCCAACCATTGGTTAACTTAATCCATTAAAGGGACCTTCTAAAGTTGGCCTCTGTAGCTCAAAGAATGGCTAGAGTTAAATAAAAAATTTAGTCATTATACAACAATCATGAACCAAGTTATCCAACTTTTATTAATCGCTCCTGTTATCCTGGATGTTAGCGCATTAGTTAAGAGCCGATCATCATGAGGAAAGGAACATTTTGAAAATAACAATCAAATCTAAGATATGATATCATTTCATTACTATACATTTGTTTGGACAAATATATATAAGCCCTTATTTGATGACAATCGAAATGAACAGCCTATGGGGCCAGAGGAACTGGGTTTGAATCCCGCTCGATCTGGCAGTGTATTTCTTATTTCTTGTTACAGTGGTGAAGCTGACCCTTGTTTTCAGTACTATTACTTGGTAAGGGACAACCCTGAACAGGGTGGTAAATGGTGTATTCCTTTGGGATGAAGATTTTGTAAAATGGAAGATGCATATGTAGCATTAAACCAGATCAGAGCCTGTATTCAAGAAACCATTCCTATATGCTCAAGAATGGATCCTCTGCTCAAATCTGTTTTCTTGAACCTCACTCAAATCAAGTCAAAGAGTCAAAAGACAAATATTACCATTGAAAACAGGATTTTGCTTAAATGCTCTCAAAAGTTTTTTTCCATAGAAAATTGTTTCTTCAGGTATTTATGACTGGAACTTGAACTTAACTTTGAGCTCAAAATTCATGCTTAAGGTTGAGAAACATTTGACATATGACAACTGCCTAAAACTAGATAGTTCAGTTAATAATAGATCTGTCTCGAGGTTAGTAGTTCTGGGTTGGAATCTAATTCTTTAACAACTGAACTATTAAGATGATGTCATAACCAGAAGTTGTATCTATCTCAGACTCTGGTCACTTGACCAGTCACCAATCTGAGACCAAAAGGGCAACTAAAAGGCAGTGTAATATACAGGCAACGGTATCTGTTAGATCCAGGAGCGTTTGGGACAGGGTCATATACCAGATATTGCTTTTCTTAGATGAAGTAAGCAACTAGGGCAAGGACGTTTACCAGTTATTGTATCACAAAGACTTATCCAATGAGCCAATCATATTTGGTTATTTTATTACAGAATGGACTGCTGAGACACATGTAATTGAGTGTGATACAATGAGTTGGTGCCACAATGGTCCTACGCACCATACTGAGTATTTATGTAACTTCATAATGACCCGATAACTCCAAGGTCAACAACCGTTATTGAATAAAAAACACACAAAATAATTCTTATGAACTTGGTAAGCAAGGCTCTAGTATCTGTTATTGCATAAAAAAAGTAGACGTGAAATTCAAATTGACTTTGTCCTGGAAGGCCAGCTTCAATTATTTATATAATATATAGATTTTTATAACACATCAGAGACTGTTGCTTTCTAACTCGAGAATTTCAACAAGGTCACATATTTCCATTATTGATATTTTCTATCAATGTTTATGTTGAACTTAACGTTTCTGAAGTTTGAATTTTATGATTTAAACTTTTTGAAGAGTTCAATTGGACATATATTCCACTAGAACTGTTATCCAAGGGGTAAGTAAGGCACCCAATCATGCTCCCATTTCCCAATGTCTTAATTAGCCTAGAAAAGATACCAGTTTTCCTTTAGAAGAGACAATAGTTATACTCTCTTCTTCATTTATTGCAGGGAATATAAAAAGCTTATAACATCTGTTGTTTTAGTTTCAGTCCCTGTGACCTGAATGTTCCACTAAAGTTGTTAGAAATCAAATAATACTTAAATTTTGACCAATCATACACAACCATTTGCCCCAGCAGGGTGTCATAGCAACAAAACTTATGCAGTGATGTTTGGCATCCCCAATACTCCTATATATATATACCAAATTCTTTCAGAATCGAACAATATGTAAATTTCGCAAATCAGAGGCCACCATTGCATAGTTGTCATAGCAATGAAACCTAAACAGTGATATTTGGCATTCTCTAATATCCCTACCGGTATATTTGGTCAAAATTGGACAGTATCTAAATTTTAACCAATCACAGACCAGGATTGTGTTGCCAAGGTAATAGTTTTAGAAATGCTTTGGAAACGGTAAAAAGTCTACTGGATAGATGTGGCTCCCTGTGGTCAAGTTTACAGGATGTATGGCTCCCTGTGGTCAAGTCTACAGGATGTATGGCTCCATGTGGTCAAGGTTACAGGATGTATGTTCCTTGTGGTCAAGTCTACAAGATGTATGGCTCCCTGTGGTCAAGTCTACAGGATGTATGGCTCCCTGTGGTCAAGTCTACAGGATGTATGGCTCCCTGTGGTCAAGTCTACAGGATGTATGGCTCCATGTGGTCAAGGTTACAGGATGTATGTTCCTTGTGGTCAAGTCTACAAGATGTATGGCTCCCTGTGGTCAAGTCTACAGGATGTATGGCTCCCTGTGGTCAAGTCTACAGGATGTATGGCTCCCTGTGGTCAAGTCTACAGGATGTATGGCTCCCTGTGGTCAAGTCTACAGGACGTATGGCTCCCTGTGGTCAAGTCTACAGGACGTATGGCTCCCTGTGGTCAAGTCTACAGGACGTATGGCTCCCTGTAGCCAAGTCTACAGGATGTACGGCTCCCTGTGGTCAAGTCTACAGGATGTATGGCTCCCTGTGGTCAAGTCTACAGGATGTATGGCTCCCTGTGGTCAAGTCTATAGGATGTATGGCTCCCTGTGGTCAAGTCTACAGGATGTATGGCTCCCTGTGGTCAAGTCACAGGATGTATGGCTCCCTGTGGTCAAGTCACAGGATGTATGGCTCCCTGTGGTCAAGTCACAGGATGTATATCTTCTCTCAGCCCTGTAGTTTATTTTTTTTTTAATATTGTTTGTAGCTAATGTATGGTGTTATTGAAATGCTGATTCAAAATTCATGAAGAAAAAACATGAACATTTGGCAGACTTTATATGAGGTAATAGAAGAAGTTTATGGTGGTAAAAAAAAGACAATTTTTACATTTAGACATTTGACAAACAAGGCGAATATTGTAATGACGTAAATGTTTGCGGTGAATGTGTATTGAAAGCCAAGTTATTAGACTGTGATTTACTGGTATTGCGTCCTGTCTCTTGGTTACTAGGAATTCCTCCTATTATTCATAATATCTATGATATTTTGGTGACAACGGCACGTTACGATTCAAGGTGAAAGCCATAAATGTTTACAAAAGAGAAACAAAGACAAATGGAAAGGCAAGTGAATCGCTCATAAATTGGAAAACATTGAGGAAACAAAAAAAAACAAAATTTCAAATAAATGGAGATGATTTACTAGTAAGAGACAAGCACTCAGGACATATAACACAAACCATGAAAATAGGCTGTTTTTGAACTGAAACATGGCAGCAAAACAGAAATACTGAGGCTGAAACAATCAAAACCAAAAATACTGAAGGCTGAAACGATCTATCGACAGAAATACTGAGGGCTGAAATGATCCATAGACAGAAATACTGAGGCTGAAACGATCCATAGACAGAAATACTGAGGGCTGAAATGATCCATAGACAGAAATACTGAGGCTGAAATGATCCATAGACAGAAATACTGAGGGATGAAACGATCCATAGACAGAAATACTGAGGGCTGAAACGATCCACAGACAGAAATACTGAGGGCTTAAACGATCCATAGACAGAAATACTCAGGGCTGAAACGATCCATAGACAGAAATACTGAAGGCTGAAACGATCCATAGACAGAAACACTGAGGCTGAAACGATCCATAGACAGAAATACTGAGGGCTGAAATGATCCATAGACAGAAATACTGAGGGATGAAACGATCCATAGACAGAAATACTGAGGGCTGAAATGATCCATAGACAGAAATACTGAGGGCTGAAACGATCCATAGACAGAAATACTGAGGGCTGAAACGATCCATAGACAGAAATACTGAGGCTGAAACGATCCATAGACAGAAATACTGAAGGCTGAAACGATCCATAGACAGAAATACTGAGGCTGAAACGATCCATAGACAGAAATACTGAGGCTGAAATGATCCATAGACAGAAATACTGAGGGATGAAACGATCCACAGACAGAAATACTGAGGGCTGAAACGATCCACAGACAGAAATACTGAGGGCTTAAACGATCCATAGACAGAAATACTGAGGCTGAAATGATCCATAGACAGAAATACTGAAGGCTGAAACGATCCATAGACAGAAATACTGAAGGCATGAAACGATCCATAGACAGAAATACTGTGGGCTGAAATGATCCATAGACAGAAATACTGAGGCTGAAATGATCCATAGACAGAAATACTGAAGGCTGAAACGATCCATAGACAGAAATACTGTGGGCTGAAACGATCCATAGACAGAAATACTGAAGGCTGAAACGATCCATAGACAGAAATACTCAGGGCTGAAACGATCCATAGACAGAAATACTGAAGGCTGAAACGATCCATAGACAGAAATACTCAGGGCTGAAACGATCCATAGACAGAAATACTGAAGGCTGAAACGATCCATAGACAGAAATACTGAAGGCTGAAACGATCCATAGACAGAAATACTGAAGGCTGAAACGATCCATAGACAGAAATACTGAGGGCTGAAACGATCCATAGACAGAAATACTGAAGGCTGAAACGATCCATAGACAGAAATACTGAGGGCTGAAACGATCCATAGACAGAAATACTGAGGCTGAAACGATCCATAGACAGAAATACTGAGGGCTGAAACGATCCATAGACAGAAATACTGAGGCTGAAACGATCCATAGACAGAAATACTGTGGGCTGAAACGATCCATAGACAGAAATACTGACGGCTGAAACGATCCATAGACAGAAATACTGACGGCTGAAACGATCCATAGACAGAAATACTGAGGCTGAAACGATCCATAGACAGAAATACTGAGGGCTGAAACGATCCATAGACAGAAATACTGAGGCTGAAACGATCCATAGACAGAAATACTGAAGGCTGAAACGATCCATAGACAGAAATACTCAGGGCTGAAACGATCCATAGACAGAAATACTGACGGCTGAAACGATCCATAGACAGAAATACTGAGGGCTGAAACGATCCATAGACAGAAATACTGAGGCTGAAACGATCCATAGACAGAAATACTCAGGGCTGAAACGATCCATAGACAGAAATACTGAGGGCTGAAACGATCCATAGACAGAAATACTGAGGGCTGAAACGATCCATAGACAGAAATACTCAGGGCTGAAACGATCCATAGACAGAAATACTCAGGGCTGAAACGATCCATAGACAGAAATACTGAGGCTGAAACGTCGATCCATAGACAGAAATACTGAGGCTTAAACGATCCATAGACAGAAATACTGAGGGCTGAAACGATCCATAGACAGAAATACTGAGGCTGAAACGATCCATAGACAGAAATACTCAGGGCTGAAACGATCCATAGACAGAAACACTGAGGGCTGAAACGATCCATAGACAGAAATACTGAAGGCTGAAACGATCCATAGACAGAAATACTGAAGGCATGAAACGATCCATAGACAGAAATACTGTGGGCTGAAACGATCCATAGACAGAAATACTGACGGCTGAAACGATCCATAGACAGAAATACTGAGGGCTGAAATGATCCATAGACAGAAATACTGAAGGCTGAAACGATCCATAGACAGAAATACTGAGGGCTGAAATGATCCATAGACAGAAACACTGAGGGCTGAAACGATCCATAGACAGAAATACTGAAGGCTGAAACGATCCATAGACAGAAATACTGAAGGCTGAAACGATCCATAGACAGAAACACTGAGGCTGAAACGATCCATAGACAGAAATACTGAGGGCTGAAACGATCCATAGACAGAAACACTGAGGCTGAAACGATCCATAGACAGAAACACTGAGGCTGAAACGATCCATAGACAGAAACACTGAGGCTGAAACGATCCATAGACAGAAACACTGAGGGCTGAAACGATCCATAGACAGAAATACTGAAGGCTGAAATGATCCATAGACAGAAATACTGAGGGCTGAAACGATCCATAGACAGAAATACTGAAGGCTGAAACGATCCATAGACAGAAATACTGAAGGCATGAAACGATCCATAGACAGAAATACTGAAGGCTGAAATGATCCATAGACAGAAATACTGAGGGCTGAAACGATCCATAGACAGAAATACTGAGGCTGAAATGATCCACAGACAGAAATACTGAGGGCTGAAACGATCCACAGACAGAAATACTGAGGGCTGAAATGATCCATAGACAGAAATACTGAGGCTGAAATGATCCATAGACAGAAATACTGAGGCTGAAATGATCCATAGACAGAAATAGACAACACCTAAATAACATCAAAGTAATCCTAGTATAGTGAGTAACATCTCACAGTAAAGTCTGCCACTGACCTACTTAATGTCTCAAAGGTTAATGTTGTGAATACAGGATGAACCTACACCATCCTGGGTTGTGAATACAGACTTGTTAGGGTAAGGTTTGTCTGATGTTGGTTTATATAATTACTGGAAGGGAAAACTTCAACATACAATAGTTTGTCTGACCTCAGTTTACTGGAAGGGAAAACTTCAACATACAATAGTTTGTCTGACCTCAGTTTACTGGAGGGGAAAGCTTCAACATACAATAGTTTGTCTGACCCTGGTTTACTGGAAGGGAAAGTTTCAACATACAATAGTTTGTCTGACCTCAGTTTACTGGAAGGGAAAACTTCAACATACAATAGCTTTGTCTGACCTCAGTTTACTGGAAGGGAAAACTTCAACATACAATAGTTTTGTCTGACCTCAGTTTACTGGAAGAGAAAACTTCAACATACAATAGTTTGTCTGACCCTGGTTTACTGGAAGGGAAAGTTTCAACATACAATAGCTTTGTCTGACCTCAGTTTACTGGAAGAGAAAACTTCAACATTCAACATACAATACCTTTGTCTGACCTCAGTTTACTGGAAGAGAAAACTTCAACATACAATAGCTTTGTCTGACCTCAGTTTACTGGAAGGGAAAACTTCAACATACAATAGTTTGTCTGACCACAGTTTACTGTAAGGGAAAACTTCAACATACAATAGTTTGTCTGACCACAGTTTACTGTAAGGGAAAGTTTCAACATACATTAGTTTGTCTGACCTCAGTTTACTGGAAGGGAAAACTTCAACATACAATAGCTTTGTCTGACCCCAGTTTACTGGAAGGGAAAGCTTCAACATACAATAGTTTGTCTGACCACAGTTTACTGTAAGGGAAAGCTTCAACATACAATAGTTTGTCTGACCACAGTTTACTTGAAGGGAAAACCTTAACATACAATAGTTTGTCTGACCCTGGTTTACTGGAAGGGAAAACTTCAACATACAATGGTTTGCCTGACCACAGTTTACAAGAAGGGAAAACTTCAGCATATAATAGCTTTGTCTGACTGAGAGCTACATCATTCAAGTGTTCTGGCTTGTCCGTCGGAGAAGGTCCCCCGGAGGAGGCCCCCGAAAGCTACACAAAATCTACACCATTCCATCTTGTCTTTCTGAATGGCTTTTAATTGTGGAATGGAAAGTGACATCTCCTTGAGGCATGTGGTGGAATGTCACAATAACATCAGTGATCGGTTCCGATAGACCGACATCAAAATGTCACATGCCAGTTGTTGATCCGATCTGATGAAGCAGCATCTAGAGCCATGATTTACCCTGAGGAGAGAAACAACTGGTCCACAGGGACTGATACGACTAACAGTTCTATAATCAACAAGTGTAAATCTGTTAAAACCAAGTTAAATGTCGGCTACTACTTTTCATCTTCCTTCCCAGGGGCTCCGGCTTTTAGACTTAATTGATGATAATTTCAAAGACCTCAGACCTGGTGCCGTTCCCCAAAGACACCCAAGGGAGGTAATAAAATAAAATGCCAAAAATGCTTGCATACAAAAATGGTCAGCAGGGCTTTGAAAGGGGCACCGCTGAAGCTTGTCTGTATCTGAGAAATGTTATTTCCCGAGCATTCTTGACAAGAGTGTTGTACAATTTAAAAAAAAAACCATTCAGTTAATCAGATTAAATTAGAATGTCTTAAACCAGTCACATACGATAAGATTTGTTGATAGAATTATGCAACATGATTAATTGGTAAAATTATATCACATGGCCTTCTTGACGACTTGTAAAACATGAATTATTCCTTAGTTTTTTTTTTTCTCTCATGTCTCTTCATTAAGGCTGATGATAAGTTGCTGTTTGTGGCCATGTCTCGATTTCTACTTCCCGAATGTTTCTGACAATCCTGCAGTGATTCAAACAATGATAACATCGGGTTTGACTTCCTGCCTTGTCATACTGTAGCAGTGATTTATAGAAATGATGTCATGTATGTTTGATATTAGATTCTGATTTACATTTGAAGATAATATTTCAATACTCACTTTTAACATCAACATTGCAATTGATTACAATTGAAATAAATTAATCAAATACAGTTCATGATTTTTTTTTCAGATGAGAACTTGTTCCTGCCATACAATCTGGTATCCTAAGGCCTAGAGTTGACAATTTGTTATTTTAAGGACAATTTGTCACTAAAGCTAACTGTCAAAGACTTCCTGAAGATAGGCAATAACTTATTGTATCGTTCAGTGCCTTTGGTCAGGAAGTGAAGAGACAGATGTTTGTACAAATACATATGTCAACCCCCCCCCTACCATCCCCCAGCCCCCCCTCCCCCCACCCCTTGGAGAGTCCATCAATCTAAGGAGACAAGTTATACAGATCAATAACTGGCTAGTTTAAATATCCAATTTGATCAGAATTTAAGTCCTCGTGACTTAAAGTAAACTAAACTGCCGTTGACAATGATAATGACACAATGAATATTTAGACAATGTTGAACATTACCTATTTTTTTCCTAAGACAATTTTCCTGATCATTAAATCTCAATTTCAGAAACCATAAAGTTTACTAACACACATGCTTACAGTAATCTTGTATGGGTTATTCTGAGCAAGCTTTCCTGTGTGTTAAACAGCCACAGCATACCCATGACACTGTTACAGATACAACACAATAACGAGCTGCAGAAATGTCATTTGACAACAGTTCTATTCACTGAAAGAAAATATGACAACATTTGTACTGAGAAGGAAGTTGTGTGGCAACATGAGTTGTACTGCAAAGTGAGTAGTGTGCCAACATCAGTTGTACTGATAGAAGGGAGTAGTGTGACAACATCTGTTGTACTGAGAGAAGGGAGTAGTATGACAACATCTGTTGTACTGAGAGAAGGGAGTAGTGTGACAACATCTGTTGTACTGAGAGAAGGGAGTAGTGTGACAACATCTGTTGTACTGAGAGAAGGGAGTAGTGTGACAACATATGTTGTACTGAGAGAAAGGAGTTGTGTGACAACATAAGTTGTACTGAGAGAAGGGAGTTGTGTGACAACATCAGTTGTACTGAGAGAAGGGAGTAGTGTGACAACATCAGTTGTACTGAGAGAAGGGAGTAGTGTGACAACATCAGTTGTACTGAGAGAAGGGAGTTGTGTGACAACATCAGTTGTACTGAGAGAAGGGAATTGTGTGACAACATCAGTTGTACTGAGAGAAAGGAGTTGTGTGACAACACCAGTTGTACTGAGAAGGATGTGTGACAACATCAGTTGTATTGAGAGAAGGGTGTTGTGTGACAACATAAGTTGTACTGAGAGAAGGGAGTTGTGTGACAACATCAGTTGTACTGAGAGAAAGGAGTTGTGTGACAACACCAGTTGTACTGAGAAGGATGTGTGACAACATCGGTTGTACTGAGAGAAGGGAGTAGTGTGACAACATCTGTTGTGGTGAGAGAAGGGAGTAGTGTGACAACTTCAGTTGTACTGAGAGAAGGGAGTTGTGTTACAACATCGGTTGTACTGAAAGAAGGGAGTTGTGTGACAACATCAGTTGTATTGAGAGAAGGGAGTTGTGTGACAACATCAGTTGTATTGAGAGAAGGGAGTTGTGTGACTACATCAGTTGTACTGAGAGAAGGGAGTAGTGTGACAAAATCAGTTGTACTGAGAGAAGGGAGTTGTGTGACAACATCAGTTGTACTGAGAAGGATATGTGACAACATCAGTTGTACTGAGAGAAAGAAGTTGTGTGACAACATCAGTTGTACTGTGTAGGAAGTTGTGTGACAACATCAGTTGTACTGAGAGAAGGGAATTGTGTGACAACATCAGTTGTACTGAGAGAAGGGAGTAGTGTGACAACATCAGTTGTACTGAGAGAAGGGAGTTGTGTGACAACATCAGTTGTACTGTGTAGGAAGTTGTGTGACAACATCAGTTGTACTGAGAGAAGGGAGTAGTGTGACTACATCTGTTTTACTGAGAGAAGGGAGTAGTGTGACATCAGTTGTACTGAGAGAAGGAAGTTGTGTGACAACATCTGTTGTACTGAGAGAAGGGAGTAGTGTGACAACATCAGTTGTACTGAGAAGGATGTGTGACAACATCGGTTGTACTGAGAGAAAGGAGTTATGCGACAACATTAGTTGTACTGTGGTAAGAGTTGTGTGGCAACATCAGTTGTATTGAGAGAAGGGAGTAGTGTGACAACATCAGTTGTACTGAGAGAAGGGAGTAGTGTGACAACATCAGTTGTACTGAGAGAAGGGAGTTGTGTGACAACATCAGTTGTACTGAGAGAAGGGAGTTGTGTGACAACATCAGTTGTACTGAGAGAAGGGAGTTGTGTGACAACATCAGTTGTACTGATAGAAGGGAGTTGTGTGACAACATCAGTTGTACTGATAGAAGGTAGTGTGACAACATCAGTTGTACTGATAGAAGGGAGTAGTGTGACAACATCAGTTGTACTGAGAGAAGGGAGTAGTGTGACAACATCAGTTGTACTGAGAAGGATGTGTGACAACATCAGTTGTACTGAGAGAAGGGAGTTGTGTGACAACATCTGTTGTACTGAGAGAAGGGAGTTGTGTGACAACATCAGTTGTACTGAGAGAAGGGAATTGTGTGACAACATCAGTTGTACTGAGAGAAGGGAGTTGTGTGACAACATCAGTTGTATTGGGCAAGGACAGCTGTATCACAAAGGTTGTACTCAGTGTGAAATTCAAGCATATCCTTGAAAGGATGTGATAATGACAGTTGTACTTAGAATACGTGACGAGTGACAACAGCAGTTGTACTAAGTGAAAGTCATGCCATAATGTACTGATATGAGATCTAGTTATGTAAAGAAATTTTTCATTATGTGATAAAGGGATGAGACGTGAAACCACATGGGTTGTACTCAGACAACCGCGTATTGAGAGACAACATGAGTTATTGTCCGAGACTGACAGGATGTGTGACGACAACAGCTATGTTGCCCTCAGAGAAAGCAGGTCGTTTCACTTCAGGAGGTTGTCATACATGGTACTTTAATGATTTTTTGTGGGTAATAAAATTTGAATCTATGGAACTTAATAAGGAAATATCACAGACCAAACCTAATATCATTGTATGCTGTCGTAATTATGTCTCAAGAGAGCCATCTAAGCTTACATGGTATACAGAATTGTGGAAAGCAAGCATTATGATAATCATCGCCTCGTTCCACATCCAAGTCATCACAATATTTTTCCGACCCTTCCCACAACCAAGTCATCACAATATTTTTCCGATCCTTCCCACAGCCAAGTCATCACAATATTTTTCCGATCCTTCCCACAGCCAAGTCATCACAATATTTTTCCGATCCTTCCCACAGCCAAGACATCACAATATTTTTCCAATCCTTCCCACAGCCAAGTCATCACAATATTTTTCCGACCCTTCCCACAACCAAGTCATCACTATATTTTTCCGATCCTTCCCACAGCCAAGTCATCACAATATTTTTCCGATCCTTCCCACAGCCAAGTCATCACAATATTTTTCCGATCCTTCCCACAGCCAAGTCATCACAATATTTTTCCGATCCTTCCCACAGCCAAGTCATCACAATATTTTTCCAATCCTTCCCACAGCCAAGTCATCACAATATTTTTCCGATCCTTCCCACAACCAAGTCATCACAATATTTTTCCGATCCTTCCCACAGCCAAGTCATCACAAATTTTTTCCGATCCTTCCCAAAGCCAAGTCATGACAATGTTTTTGTGACCCTTCCCACACCCATGTCATCACAATATTTTTTCGACCCTTCCCACAGCTAAGTCATGACAATGTTTTTGTGACCCTTCCCACAGCAAAGTCATCACAATATTTTTCCGACCCTTCCCACAGCTAAGTCATGACAATGTTTTTGTGACCCTTCCCACAGCAAAGTCATCACAATATTTTCCGACCCTTCCCACAGCCAAGTCATGACAATGTTTTTCTGACCCTTCCCACAGCCAAGTCATGACATTGTTTTTCCGACCCTCCCCACA
This sequence comes from Mimachlamys varia, assembly GCA_947623455.1. NCBI lineage: Eukaryota > Metazoa > Mollusca > Bivalvia > Pectinida > Pectinidae > Mimachlamys > Mimachlamys varia. The sequence continues at coordinate 22,028,139 of OX392534.1, forward strand.
GCCAAGTCATGACAATGTTTTTCTGACCCTTCCCACAGCCAAGTCATGACAATGTTTTTCCAACCCTTCCCACAGCCAAGTCATGACAATGTTTTTCCAACCCTTCCCGCAGCCAAGACATGACAATGTTTTTCCGACCCTTCCCACAGCCAAGTCATGACAATGTTTTTCCAACCCTTCCCACAGCCAAGTCATGACAATGTTTTTTCAAACCTTCCCACAGCCAAGACTTGACAATGTTTTTCCAAACCTTCCCACAGCCAAGACTTGACAATGTTTTTCCAAACCTTCCCACAGCCAAGTCATGACAATGTTTTTGTGATACTTCCCACAGCCAAGACTTGACAATGTTTTTCCAAACCTTCCCACAGCCAAGTCATGACAATGTTTTTCTGATCCTATGTAAGACCATTTTAGTACACAGACAAGCTTTGTCTGCAGACTCTGCCTCACAGCATTATTTTTTTTAAAGATAATGGTTTTCAGTCTGCTGCACATTTATAACTAAACTTATCACTTTGCCTGTCAGCTGTGCCACAGAATATTCAAAATATCGGTCTTGAAAAGTTCAAGAACATACCGATTTTCAAATGAAGTACATTGATATTAAAAGGCGTACCAGAACTGTCATTTTCCGTCTTCAAACAGTGAACAAGTTTCACCATCTCCATTTTAGCATGTCATAAATCTGTCTTCAGATTTGTCTCTGGATTTGGAAGAGCACCAGAACTTTCCCACTTTATGTCTTTTTTCATATAGTGCCAATATTGATGATACACGCTCACAGACTCCTTCAACAGCTAATAACAATAGTGTTAGGGCCTGTCAGTGGGGGGTATCTGTGGTGGGGATCTGGAGGTGGGGGCAGTAGGGGAATGAGTGGGGGTATCTGTGGTGGGGCTCTGGAGGTGGGGGCAGTAGGGGAATGAGTGGGGGTGTTTGGTGGGGCTCTGGGGGTGGTGGCAGAAGGGAAATGAGTGGGGGTATCTGTGGTGGGGCTCTGGAGGTGGGGGCAGAAGGGAAATGAGTGGGTGTATCTGGTGGGGCTCTGGAGGAGGGGGCAGAAGGGAAATGAGTGGGTGTATCTGGTGGGGCTCTGGAGGAGGGGGCAGTAGGGGAATGAGTGGGTGTATCTGGTGGGGCTCTGGAGGTGGGGGCAATAGAGGAACAAGTGGGGGGTATCTGGTGGGGCTCTGGAGGTGGGGGCAGTAGGGGAATGAGTGGAGGGGTATCTGTGGTGGGGCTCTGGAGGTGGGGGCAGTAGGGAGTGGTTGATAGGTAACTCTGGAAGTGAAAGCATTATTGATGTAAATTGGAGGTATCTTAGATGAGGCTCTGGAGGTTTGTTCATGGGTAGTAAGAGTTTATAGATGCAGGCATTTATGCAAGAATTTACGGCTTCTACCTCATGCATTTGAAAGTTTCTACCATTGTTTAGTGTTGGTGATGAATTGTGGTACACAGGTGTCTGCCATCACGGTAACTATGAGGGGTGTGGAATCTAATCAGCTGTGAACTGGTGAATCCTATCAGCCTCACCGCCCTGATCGTTCCTGACATCCCTTCCCAATCGCTCCCAACATCCCACATATCACTGCCACAGCCCTACAAGTACCTAATACTACCACTGTAAAAAGGATACCACCTTCATGTTAATTAAGTTTTCTCAAAGAAAGACAGAAACAAAAAAAAATATGCAAAAAATTTAAGAACTCTCAAGAAGACAGAAAAAGTTCTTTGAATTCATTAATTATTGTATGATTTACAGAGAATGTGAAAAGAACTTTCCTTCTTGAGTTAAATATTTCTACATTTTCTTTTAGAAAGAATTGAAGGTAAATAGTGTGGATTTGGATTTGCAATTATACCACATTTTAATGATTTAGCCCATACCATTTATGACCTCACCCTTCACCCCTCACTTTCCATGTATAGGATGAGTGTTTGGCAATAAGCCCACATATTGTTCTTCATTTCCATTTTATTTACAAAATGAAATGTAACAGTTACATGAATGTGTGAAATTAACAAATTCTATCAGTGCCAATTTATAAGCTATGTTTTCTAAATAAAATTTTTTCTTCATTTTTTTTTGCAGTATGAAATGAAACAGTTGCATATGAAGTATAAAATACAAACTTCTACCAGTGCTGATCAGTAAGCTGTGCTTTCCGAACAAGAAATGTGGACCATATTTTCCGGTCTGGACCGGTTATAACCGGTAAAACACGAACTGATATCTGGTAATAAGCCCACCCCAGCGTAGATGCATTACCCTATTGAAACACTGTGTTTCCAAACTTAGTCTGCTACTAAATTTGATCATTTTGCGTCTTTGATGCCCAATATCGTAACAATATCAAAGACTTCATCGCACATGATGCTGCCTCATGGGAAATAATCTTTCTTTTAAACCAAGGTCTCCCAATTTTTCAAACATGACTCTTGATTTGTCAGGCGCTGTGAATGGCTGCATTACCTACAATGCTGATGGTAGCGTTGACTTACCTTGTTATATATCTAATGGTTTCATGCTTAGATGGATGTAAGCTGCTAAAAAAACACTTACTGAGAGTAAAAACTATATATTAGATGGAAATAATAGCTGCGAATTTGAACAGGATAAATGGGTCTTGGGTCGTTGGTTTACTAGGCTAGTATAGTGTCAGATCAAATCCAACTTGGTATCATTACTCAAACTATGGAGATTATTCAATATATAAAGATGGCTTCCCAGACTGCATGAGATTGACTATTGGAATTGAGTACCCAGACAACATGGCTTCATCCCCAGCCTTTGATAAAGAATGTATACAATACAGTGAAGAACATAGAATTCCTATATATTACTATACAACAATACAGACTTCCCATATATCACTACACAACAATACAGACTTCCCATATATCACTATACACAACAATATAGACTTCCCATATATCACCACACAACAATACAGACTTCCCATATATCACTATACACAACAATACAGACTTCCCATATATCACTACACAACAATACAGACTTCCCATATATCACTACACAACAATACAGACTTCCCATATATCACTACACAACAATACAGACTTCCCATATATCACTACACAACAATACAGACTTCCCATATATCACTACACAACAATACAGACTTCCCATATATCACTACACAACAATACAGACTTCCCATATATCACTACACAACAATACAGACTTCCCATATATCACTACACAACAATACAGACTTCCCATATATCACTACACAACAATACAGACTTCCCATATATCACTATACACAACAATACAGACTTCCCATATATCACTACCAGACAATACAGACTTCCCATATATCACTACACAACAACACAGACTTCCCATATATCACTACACAACAATACAGACTTCCCATATATCACCACACAACAATACAGACTTCCCATATATCACTACACAACAATACAGACTTCCCATATATCAGTACTACACAACAATACAGACTTCCCATATATCACTACACACCAATACAGACTTCCCATATATCCCTATACACAACAATACAGACTTCCATTATATCACTACACAACAATACAGACTTCCCATATATCACTACACAACAATACAGACTTCCCATATATCAGTACTACACAACAATACAGACTTCCCATATATCAGTACTACACAACAATACAGACTTCCCATATATCAGTACTACACAACAATACAGACTTCCCATATATCACTACACAACAATACAGACTTCCCATATATCACTATACACAACAATACAGACTTCCAATATATCACTACACACCAATACAGACTTCCCATATATCACTACACAACAATACAGACTTCCAATATATCACTACACAACAATACAGACTTCCCATATATCACCACACAACAATACAGACTTCCCATATATCACTACACAACAACACAGACTTCCAATATATCACTATACACAACAATACAGACTTCCCATATATCACTATACACAACAATACAGACTTCCCATATATCACTATACACAACAATACAGACTTCCAATATATCACTACCAGACAATACAGACTTCCCATATATCACTACCAGACAATACAGACTTCCCATATATCACTATACACAACAATACAGACTTCCCATATATCACTACCAGACAATACAGACTTCCCATATATCACTACACAACAACACAGACTTCCCATATATCACTACACAACAATACAGACTTCCCATATATCACTACACAACAATACAGACTTCCCATATATCACTACCAGACAATACAGACTTCCCATATATCACTACACAACAATACAGACTTCCCATATATCACTACACAACAACACAGACTTCCCATATATCACTACACACCAATACAGACTTCCCATATATCACTACACAACAATACAGACTTCCCATATATCACTACACAACAATACAGACTTCCCATATATCACTACACAACAACACAGACTTCCCATATATCACTACACAACAATACAGATTTCCCATATATCACTATACACAACAATACAGACTTCCCATATATCACTACATAACAATACAGACTTCCCATATATCACTATACACAACAACACAGACTTCCCATATATCACTATACACAACAATACAGACTTCCCATATATCACTACACAACAATACAGACTTCCCATATATCACTATACACAACAATACAGACTTCCAATATATCACTACACACCAATACAGACTTCCCATATATCACTACACAACAATACAGACTTCCAATATATCACTACACACCAATACAGACTTCCCATATATCACTATACACAACAATACAGACTTCCAATATATCACTACACACCAATACAGACTTCCCATATATCACTACACAACAATACAGACTTCCCATATATCACTATACACAACAATACAGACTTCCCATATATCACTACCAGACAATACAGACTTCCCATATATCACTATACACAACAATACAGACTTCCCATATATCACTACCAGACAATACAGACTTCCCATATATCACTACACAACAACACAGACTTCCCATATATCACTACACAACAATACAGACTTCCCATATATCACTACACAACAATACAGACTTCCCATATATCACTACATAACAATACAGACTTCCCATATATCACTATACACAAAAATACAGACTTCCCATATATCACTATACACAACAATTCAGACTTCCCATATATCACCACACAACAATACAGACTTCCCATATATCACTATACACAACAATACAGACTTCCCATATATCACTACACAACAATACAGACTTCCCATATATCACTACACAACAATACAGACTTCCCATATATCACTACACAACAATACAGACTTCCCATATATCACTACACAACAATACAGACTTCCCATATATCACTACACAACAATACAGACTTCCCATATATCACCACACAACAATACAGACTTCCCATATATCACTACACAACAATACAGACTTCCCATATATCACTACACAACCATACAGACTTCCCATATATCACTATACACAACAATACAGACTTCCCATATATCACTACCAGACAATACAGACTTCCCATATATCACTACACAACAACACAGACTTCCCATATATCACCACACAACAATACAGACTTCCCATATATCACTACACAACAATACAGACTTCCCATATATCAGTACTACACAACAATACAGACTTCCCATATATCACTACACAACAATACAGACTTCCCATATATCACTATACACAACAATACAGACTTCCATTATATCACTACACAACAATACAGACTTCCCATATATCACTACACAACAATACAGACTTCCCATATATCAGTACTACACAACAATACAGACTTTCCATATATCAGTACTACACAACAATACAGACTTCCCATATATCAGTACTACACAACAATACAGACTTCCCATATATCACTACACAACAATACAGACTTCCCATATATCACTACACAACAATACAGACTTCCCATATATCACTACACAACAATACAGACTTCCCATATATCACTATACACAACAATACAGACTTCCAATATATCACTACACACCAATACAGACTTCCCATATATCACTACACAACAATACAGACTTCCAATATATCACTACACAACAATACAGACTTCCCATATATCACCACACAACAATACAGACTTCCCATATATCACTATACACAACAATACAGACTTCCCATATATCACTATACACAACAATACAGACTTCCCATATATCACTATACACAACAATACAGACTTCCCATATATCACTACCAGACAATACAGACTTCCCATATATCACTACCAGACAATACAGACTTCCCATATATCACTATACACAACAATACAGACTTCCCATATATCACTACCAGACAATACAGACTTCCCATATATCACTACACAACAACACAGACTTCCCATATATCACTACACAACAATACAGACTTCCCATATATCACTATACACAACAATACAGACTTCCCATATATCACTATACACAACAATACAGACTTCCCATATATCACTACCAGACAATACAGACTTCCCATATATCACTACACAACAATACAGACTTCCCATATATCACTACACAACAATACAGACTTCCCATATATCACTATACACAACAATACAGACTTCCAATATATCACTACACACCAATACAGACTTCCCATATATCACTACACAACAATACAGACTTCCAATATATCACTACACACCAATACAGACTTCCCATATATCACTATACACAACAATACAGACTTCCAATATATCACTACACACCAATACAGACTTCCCATATATCACTACACAACAATACAGACTTCCCATATATCACTATACACAACAATACAGACTTCCCATATATCACTACCAGACAATACAGACTTCCCATATATCACTATACACAACAATACAGACTTCCCATATATCACTACCAGACAATACAGACTTCCCATATATCACTACACAACAACACAGACTTCCCATATATCACTACACAACAATACAGACTTCCCATATATCACTACACAACAATACAGACTTCCCATATATCACTACATAACAATACAGACTTCCCATATATCACTATACACAACAATACAGACTTCCCATATATCACTATACACAACAATACAGACTTCCCATATATCAGTACTACACAACAATACAGACTTTCCATATATCACTACACAACAATAAGGAATACAGATTTTGTACATTAATTCCTTTACATTTCTTCTACTGAAATTGAAATTAAACAATTTCCCACATACACAGGCATTCTCTGTAGACTCTTTAAGACAAATTTAGCTTCCAATGGTAACAAAACTTTCTCCTATAGGCTATAGCCTCAGTTTAGTACAAGGACATCATGCACTGCTTAAATTGCAAATCTAATTTTGCAAAGTGCAAAATTAGAACTACAGTTATTTAAAGGCTTCCCCTTGAGATTTTGGAGTAGATATTCTTAGAATGTACAGTAAAGCTATTTGATTTACCTTTCAAATACCACTGTTGTTTTGAAGAATTTTCAAAAAATTAAAGTTGGATCCATTTTACTGAAAAAGACATTCACCCTTAATTAAAGCTTAACAATTTCTGCTGTTTACTTGGATAATGAGGGTGAAATTGTGGGGAAACTACGGAAACAACCAAAGAGGTCAATCACAAAATTTAAACAATATATGATTATAGCTAAATGTCAAATCCATTCTATAATGTAAATAAACAAAATCTCACCCACGTTTGGCAAATAGGTTCCCATATATTACGGACTGCTGGTAGGCCCTGGCTGGATGACGAACATGTTGTAACCGTATTGTGAATTTCAATTAAAGATCAATACAGAAGCATCGCGACGGGCCTAGGAGGTGGCTGTCTTGTCGTCATCGTCGTCGTCGCGTGTCATATGTCCACGCAGCATGTCTGCCGGTGATCGTGACCAAAGTTAGCCGTCGTACCCTGACAGAACACTAGGTGAGGAGGTCAGAGGTGAACCCACGGGGACTGTTATGTAAACCCTTTATAAGACTTAAACTTTTCTTTTTGTGTTTTTGACAACTGTGTTTTATCTTGAACTTCTCTTTTACGACTGGCAGGAGACAATTGCCTGGTGACGTTGTTCGGAGGAAATACGACACTTCACCGGTATGTACCATCCATTTAACCGCCATATACATTTGTGTGAAATTAATTTCTTTTTTGTCTTCTTGCCTTCAGCTTCACAGCAAATCATTACATCCACAGTAAAAATATGAATTCACCGATTAAAAAAATTGGTTTGTTGGTCACAACCGATGGCTCTATTTTCCGAGTAAACAGTCAAAACAATAAAGAGTACAATAAAGTATTCAAGCGGAAACGTTCACATCATGGGCCTGAAACGGCTTTCTTGTAAGCCTTTCAACACTGACAAATAACGACAATAAAGAACTTGTAAAATGCACTGAATCGAAACAAATGAAATCTAAGAGTTCTATCGCTAATATGCTGTGAAAAATTAATTTCTATTATACCCCATTGTGTGGTTGTGCAGTCTGACTGGTGTCTTTCCGAGAAGCTAGTATAATCTCGAACACATTTTGAAAGAAATCATTCAGCTCTTGCAAAAGCGCAACATGTAGCTTTTATATTTCTGTCACCAACTTAAAATTGAATTTGTTTGATTTGACACATTTCGTCACAGAAAAGTAATCTTTTATAGCAGATTTTCCTGTTTAATGCTTTGGCATTCATCATTCCGAATTCAATTAGTTTCAGTTTTCCTGTCAATCTTCATCACCCATCCAATATTTTGTATGAAGATGTAATTTGACAAGTTATAAAATTGTCTGTATTTCACGTAAATCTTTTGTTTATGAGAAACTATACATCTATGGTTTAAACAAACATTCACATCTATTGTATAGTATAGAAATCCACAACTAAAAACATTAATATTATTATACATGTATATGTTTGTATGTCTACAATTCTATAATTAATGGTGCTTTTTTAAATTATAAAACAAGAAAAGTATCTTCTATCAATTTTCAGTACTTCAGCAATGAATGTTTTAGCAAATGTTGTTACAGTTCTATAACACACATTGATATTGATGACAAACTTACATAAGCCCTAACAAACGTACATAAAGCCTGACAAACTTATATAAAGCCTGACAATTAACTTATATAAAAGCCTGACAAACTTATATAAAGCCTAGCTGACAAACTTATATAAAGCCTGACAGACTTATATACATTAAGCCAGGGCTTTACGTAAGTTTATCAGCAATAGCAATGTGTGTTATAAGACTGTAAAAACATTTGCTAAAACATTCATTGCTTATATTTACATTTTGATTGAATAAGTGTGCTTTAATAAGTTATTTTTAACAGTTTTTGAACTGCAAATCAAGTGAATATTGATGATGTCACAAAAGAGATTGATGACATCACAATAGCACTTGTAACAACTTTTGCCTTCACAATGCATTACAATGGAAGGATGAAGAGCAAAATTGATGTAAATATATGCTATTAGCTATAACATTTGGTTTAAATATGTGACACAAATAATCGATCAAACTAACTATATCCAGACAAACATATCAGGTGTTGAGAGTGATGTATTTAACAGGTGTTCATTTCATTTAGATTGTCAAGATCAAAACCAAATAAACTCATTAAGGTTGGTTCGGTTCCCAGGGAGGCATTTGTCCTGCTACATTTACAAGTATTTTGGCCGTAAATCTTTACGACTTCCACTTTTATTTATGTAGAAATCTTCTAAAAAATGTCAGGAATGTTTGAAGTTTTATTCTCCCCTCTATTGAAGTTTTAGTCTTATTTACTGGTACTTTTTAAGATTTTAGAAGCTGATTTCTTTTTTTTACCATCGCAAATATTTGTTAAGGGGGTATGCTTATGATAAACCTGAACTTCATTACTTAAGGATCCCAATACCACTTCTGAAAATGTCATAATGCATTGGAACCGATTTTTTCCACATGACAAGCTTAGATATGTGAAATAGGCAAAATATAACGAATAACGCTTCACCTTTGTAAGTTTGAAAAATAAAAAGCTGTTGCTTAATTTGACCTTTCAATTTCTTATCATTATACCGTCCCTCTAGCCAACTGAACTATTTTTCAACTCTACAACTCTGGCTCTGCCATACTACAATTATAACCTTAACAAAATTAAGGGGAGATAATCATACACATGGAAAATTAAATTGGAATTCCCGAATTGTTTTGCATGAATTGGGATAGGAACCTTTAATCAACAAAAAATTAAAAAGGTATGGAGATGCTATATAATGGCAAAACTGATAATCTTTTGTAACTTTAGATAATGCTTAAAAACAGATTTAAAGGGACACAACTCTCACATGTATCATGGTTATAATGTATTACTGGTACCATATAGCCTTATATAAGTAAGAAATCAATTATTTTCAACTAGTGTGTCTACTACGGTAATTATAAATAGCTAAATTAAGATGGTAGATGTAGTAACTTAAAAAACAACACTTTAACACAGCATACATCCCTTTGGTGCATTGATGAGAACAACAAAGATGGGATATTGCTATGACTCTAATTGTAAGAACAAAGTAGGGAAAAACAAGGTGTCACTAGGTAATTCTCAATGTATCAAAACCCTTAGAGTAAGCAAGGAGAGTTTAAACCCTCAATGTGGTTATTTATTCAATTTTGTTGGGGTTTTTTTTTGCACAAAATGAATTGATGTATTTGAAATTGATGCAAATATTTGTACTCTTTAGATTTTAAGCTTTCGCTCGATTGAAACTATTATCTTAAGCTGCTTCAAAGATAAATATCGGTGTGTGTGCACTTGTTTTCAAATACTGCTGAATAGCACTTAAAACAATCCTGGAAATGGATTTACTTTGAGGAAACTTTATTTTTATCTCCAACCAATATGTTTTTGAACTGTTCCCAATCTGCTATAGTGCCATCCAAGATTAGGGTTTTCTTCTTTTTAGAATATTTTGTATTACTGATCTCTAGAGCTAAAGGAATTGGGCAAAAGCCTCTCCAGTAGGAGCTCTTCCTCTTAAAGATTATGTCATGTATTGCTCTTCAGTAAAATGTCAGTTTATTTTTCAATTTGGAACAATGGAACTTCCGATTTGATAGAAATCTCTTTCAGCTCAAGCATCAAGACCTAAAAAATCACACAGATGCTCAATTCTGATACATAAAAATGTTTGCGTTGAGTTTGATTAAAAAAAAATTTGTAAGTTGGAGTCCGATTCACAAAAATGTTTGAGTTGGAATCTGATTCACAAAAATGTATGAGTTGGAGTCTGATTCACAAAAATGTTTGAGTTGGAGTCTGATTCACAAAAACATTTAAGTTGGAGTCTGATTCACAAAAACGTTTAAGTTGGAGTCTGATTCACAAAAACGTTTAAGTTGGAGTCTGATTCACAACGACGTTTGAATTGCTTGCTAACTTCAAGTTGATGGCCTGGTGATTATGACTACATTTCCTGTAACAGTAACGTGACCTCAAAGTATTTCTTAACTGTTTAGGAAGAACAGCTATATGTCACCAAAATGTATGAGACAGAGTTTTTTATGGGCCGACTTCATGCTAGTTGTTTTCTTCCAAACAGACATCAGGTGGTCAATTCCCAAAGACGTATTACGATGGAAATTTCAGAAGTACGTTTCTCATTCGTACACAACTCTGATAACCCAGGTGGAATATAAAATGGCCAAGCTTGGGTGTGAAAGTGTCTGAGCAGTTAAATATGGAGTGATGTCACTAACACTATATGGAGAAAACATTACCTTGGAATCATAGTTCAAACGAAAAAAAAAACACCCATAAGTCTCAGCACACATGTAAGCATGCACATATGTGAAAGTATCAGCCAAGTGCCATTGGACATGTAATAAGTTTTTTTACATTTAACGTTTCAAATATTGTCCGCAAAATTGTGTAACAGTTGCATTGATGTTAAAGAAATAAATTGTCAACTTACATTGATTGGTTAGATCTGATTTTAACATGAAAGGTTTTAATACGAGTTCAATAAGTTCTCAAGACTTAATAAATGTGAAAAAAGAAGGTTTTAATTTCAGTACAATGACATCTGCAGCCTTGAAAACTTTATAGTTCTTAGAGATTTGAAGCTTTGAAAATTTTAACTTTAGTTATATCTCAAGCCTTGAAATATCTATCTGTTGTCACAGGGCCTGTGTTCATGGAAATCACATGCTCAAACCAAAATCCTGCGCTCAAACCAAAATCCTGTGCTCAAACCAAGATCCTGTGCTCAAACCAAAATCCTGTGCTCAAACCAAAATCCTGTGCTCAAACCAAGATCCTGTGCTCAAACCAAAATCCTGTGCTCAAACCAAAATCCTGCGCTCAAACCAAAATCCTGTGCTCAAACCAAAATCCTGAGCTCAAACCAAAATCCTGTGCTCAAACCAAGATCCTGTGCTCAAAACAAAATCCTGTGCTCAAACCAAAATTCTGCGCTCAAACCAAAATCCTGCGCCCAAACCAAAATCCTATGCTCAAACCAAAATCCTGTGCTCAAACCAAAATTCTGCGCTCAAACCAAAATCCTGTGCTCAAACCAAAATCCTGTGCTCAAACCAAAATCCTATGCTCAAACCAAATTCCTGTGCTCAAACCAAAATCCTGCGCTCAAACCAAAATCCTGTGCTCAAACCAAAATCCTATGCTCAAACCAAAATCCTATGCTCAAACCAAAATCCTGTGCTCAAACAAAATTCCTGTGCTCAAACCAAAATTCTGCGCTCAAACCAAAATCCTGTGCTCAAACCAAAATCCTATGTTCAAACCAAAATCCTATGCTCAAACCAAAATCCTGTGCTCAAACCAAAATCCTGCGCCAAAACCAAGATCCTGCACTCAAACAAAGATCCTGCGCTGCTTAAACCAAGATCCTGTGTTCAAACCAAGATTTTAAGATGAAGCCAAATTTCTTGCTCCAGTGATAAATTGATAAAAGTTACTTTTTTTTTCTTTTTTTTTCTGTTTTTACATTGGACCTTTTGATCCTGTGATATGATTTCTGTGTTTACTGGATGGTGTAACATGACGCACAAAAGCCATGCCAAAGTATAAAAATAGTTTTATGAATGTGGGTCCTGGTACCCAGGAACATACATGCAGGACCAATTGTAGAAGATTTGGTGACAATCATCCGCTAAATTATGTATGGACACCAACAAAAGTCCAGGCCATGCCAATCACCAGGTCACGATAAACGCTAAAGTTATAGCCTAGCCTCAGGCATACAATTTCTATCTGGTGCTTGAGATGAATTTTGTCTTTGGTATTTTTGTTTTTAAATGTCAACGGCCTATGCTAACTGCTGTTAATGACGTTTCAAAAGTAACCTACATACGACCAGCAACAGACAGCTAGTTGTACGCCCCTTCTGGCCCATAAACATCAACAAAACCCATAACAACGTAAGATTAGGCCTCCCAGCAAGCATTAATGCCGTCATCAACTGTCCCGTTTCTGCAACCATCCGCATTCCGCGGCCACATATATGACCCAATACTGAAATATGTCACTAAATTAAGCACACCTCTGAGGTATATGAGTGTTAGCTCTGTAACTTCCCGGTTTCAATTCAGAATTATCGTAATTATAACTGTGACTAATTATCCCGCTGCCGGGTAGGTGTCAAACGGCCATTTTGCTGCCACAGATAACAACACCTTCACCAGAAATGCAGACCTGCATTGAATGACATTCAATATTTCAGTCAGACATCATCAAAGTCTATTTAGCTGGAATGATTTAGATCGAAGTTACAGGTTTATTTGCTTCAAATCATAGATTGTTCGTATATCAACGATAATTTGCATGATGCAATTCAATAGAGCATTGCTATAAACGGCTCTTGGAGAATATAGTTTTTGTGAATTCCCAGATGAAACTGCACACGACTATACATTCAGAATCTTCCTAGGTTCATTCAATCTACAGAACTATCACCACACCAATCCGATAATCGGCTTCGGCTAATATAAATAATGGTTCTGTGAAACGTTAAAATAGCCGACAACCAGCTATATTGTTGATTCCTATGGTTTGTTTGTTTAACAAAACATTTGATGTAGAAGCTAATTGTAAGAGACAGCGACGTAATTTGAAAGAAATTTATGTTAAACAGGACAAATGGTGAGTATGACACCCCTTCCTGGTATGTCATTAATAATAATATTAAATCCAGATCCTTATATACCGCTTTAGCACAATCTAGTAAGAAAACGGTTCACAAATTAATTATCACCCGTGGTCATAGAACATTTGCAACCATGCAGCCAATATATTTTTCAACTCCTTGGGAAGCATACAGCCATTTCAGCATTTACACATTCTCAGTCCACTGGAACAAGTGGAGAAAATGAATTGTTTAAAGACCAACACTCAAAGTGTCGTGCCATGACTCGAACTCGTAACCCTTCGGTCAGGAGCCTAGAAGTCCTACCACTAAATTATGATGCCTCCAATCCATTCAGTTGTCATTCTGACATACTAGGATATAACCAGAGGTACCGAGGGAGACAGACAAGAAAGAAGCGACAACTGTCACAAGTGCAGTAAATAAGGCAGATCAGTCGATGAGGTCTCCTCTGTGTTTTAACAGGGCACAGAAGAAAACTTGAGATCCCACCGCTGCCCCCCACATTGATTCTAACATAAACATGTTAAAATAAACAGCATCTGAATTCTTTATAACATGTCAAACCAGTATGTTACACAGGACCGATTTTTGCGGAAATGTGAAAAATATTGACCCATTGAAAGATAAGATACTTGAAACTGATAAACCTGTTACCAACCAGTATTTGGAAGAGCCATCCTTTTTACCTGACAGTAGATAAATATGCATGAGAACCATTAACTGTCACTTGTTCAGAGTTTTTATAGATATAACCTGTTCCAGGCTGCTCTGTAAGGAAAATCTATTCTACAATGTGATGCTATACAGAATAAACAATTACAATAAAATTCTTATTTTGGCACATTTAAATTTTAGTGCATAACCGAATTCAGATAAGTGAAATGAGGAATTGGCGCACTCACAATACTTGCCGAAGAAAGAATATAGAAACTGTTATTAGTGTAATCATAATTAAGTGGTATGCTTTCAGCACAAATATCGCTAAAATTAACGGTAAAATATACATGATTTAGTCATTTTAATCAAACTCAATATCTAATACATTCACTTATCAATTAAAGGCCCAATATACGTAACTTCAGGAAAGTTTTCATGATTCTGAAAAAATTCTGAAAAAATATCCAGTTGATATATATGCAAAAATAAGTCTAACATGAAGTATACCTGAGCGGTAACTAACAAGAAACTTTCGACAGAAAAATCCAAAGAATTGAAAATAATTCAGGTGGGGCCCACTCCAACAACAAGCCGAAGTTAGAAGACAGTTCAAAATGGACGCGTGTTTACAAATGCTAAGTTTCAACTGCTGCTGTACCGGTAACCGCGTAAGAATTAGTCTTGAATATTGCTGATATCAGTTAATCTTAACTAAATCTATAAATATAAAAAAATTAATAGGCTTGATTTTCGCTTCATGTTTTGTCGAAAGTTACGTATATTCAGTGTTCTCACTAAGTTTTACAATAATTGGTTGACTTCGAAAGAATAGCCGGTTTAATTTTCACATTTGGTAATGTTGACATATATAAAATTCTGAAAAATAGCCGGTTCAGAGTTGGTGAATAACAGGCTACTTTTGCCCGCAACCGGCTTTTAATGAGAACCTTGATATTGGGCCATTAAAATGAAAACCAAAAAAATTACTATCATGCAAAATCAAAGGACATGTGCTCAAGACAAATGACACTCCAATGCGAGCAGTGATTCTGCCAGGGGCACTTGCAGCCGATCATGATCAGCCTGTTTCACAATTTTCTACTCATTGTACTTAAACATGTATCACCCAGGAACATCACAGACAGAAGCATATAAGTCACAAAATGGAGATTCTTTCCATGTTTCCCAACTATAAAGAGCATTTCAACCTGTTAACACAGTTCAGTAAAGTACCGTGTCATGATTCTTCCAACCGTGCACCCTCACAACAGTTCGGTCCGTTCACGCCAACTCTACATAATCTAACTCCTTCAGGATTGGTCGGTTTCACGGACTGTAGGTATAAAGATAGTTGTTAATTGTGACCACACTTGCATTAAAAGCCTTTAATCAAATTAGAAACCATTAAATACCGCCACCCGCGGAGCTATTTGCATTTACTTCTGGCGTAGGGTTAACACCCGCGCTATAAAGTTTGCGTTTTGGCGTGCCAGTAACAGCCTCACCTGTCAGAAACATGGCCAGAAAATTTAAACTCTTTTAAAACTGTCTTTTACAGAACAGAAGCCTTTTTTTTTACCTTTCATATGTATCTTTATTCTACGAAGAAAAATTGGGGAGAGTCATGCAATTGTCAAGTTGCAAAGCATTAATATCTAGCTGAATCAGTAACTATTTAAATGTCTAGATGGTTCACTACAATAACAAGTGATTAGACGGTTCACAACAGTTACAGTGACTAGATGGTTCACTACAGTAACAAGTGACAAGATGGTTCACTACAGTAACAAGTGACTTGATGGTTCACTACAGTAACAAGTGACTAGATGGTTCACTACAGTAACAAGTGACTAGATGGTTCACTACAGTAACAAGTGACTAGATGGTTCACTACAGTAACAAGTGACTAGATGGTTCACTACAGTAACAAGTGACTATATGGTTCACTATAGTAACAAGTGACAAGATGGTTCACTACAGTAACAAGTGACTAGATGGTTCACTTTAGTAACAAGTGACTAGATGGTTCACTACAGTAACAAGTGACAAGATGGTTCACAACAGTAACAAGTGAGTTCACAACAGTAACAAGTGACAAGATGGTTCACTACAGTAACAAGTGACTAGATGGTTCACTTTAGTAACAAGTGACTAGCTGGTTCACTTTAGTAACAAGTGACTAGATGGTTCACTACAGTAACAGTGACTAGATGATTCACTACAGTAACAGTGACTAGATGGTTCACAACAGTAACAAGTGACTAGATAGGTCACTACAGTAACAAGTGACTAGATGGTTCACTATAGTAAAAAGTGACTAGATGGTTCACTACAGTAACAGTGACTAGATGGTTCACTACAGTAACAGTGACTAGATAGTTCACTACAGTAACAGTGACTAGATGGTTCACTACAGTAACAGTGACTAGATAGGTCACTACAGTAACAAGTGACTAGATGGTTCACTACAGTAACAGTGACTAGATAGTTCACTACAGTAACAGTGACTAGATGGTTCACTACAGTAACAGTGACTAGATAGTTCACTACAGTAACAGTGACTAGATGGTTCACTACAGTAACAGTGACTAGATAGGTCACTACAGTAACAAGTGACTAGATGGTTCACTACAGTAACAGTGACTAGATGGTTCACTACAGTAACAGTGACTAGATGGTTCACTACAGTAACAGTGACTAGATGGTTCACTACAGTAACAAGTGACTAGATGGTTCACTATAGTAAAAAGTGACTAGATGGTTCACTACAGTAACAGTGACTAGATGGTTCACTACAGTAACAAGTGACTAGATGGTTCACTATAGTAAAAAGTGACTAGATGGTTCACTACAGTAACAGTGACTAGATGGTTCAAAACAGTAACAAGTGACTAGATAGTTCACTACAGTAACAAGTGACTAGGTGGTTCACTAAAGTAACAAGTGACTAGGTGGTTCACTACAGTAACAAGTGACTAGATGGTTCACTACAGTAACAAGTGACAAGATGGTTCACTTTAGTAACAAGTGACTAGATGGTTCCCTGCAGTAACAAGTGACAAGATGGTTCACTACAGTAACAGTGACTAGATGATTCACTACAGTAACAAGTGACTATATGGTTCACTACAGTAACAAGTAACTAGATGGTTCACTACAGTAACAAGTGACTATATGGTTCACTACAGTAACAAGTGACTAGATGGTTCACTACAGTAACAAGTGACTATATGGTTCACTACAGTAACAAGTGACTAGATGATTCCCTGCGGTAGCAAGTGACTAGGTGGTTCACTACAGTAACAAGTGACTATATGGTTCACTACAGTAACAAGTGACTAGATGATTCACTACAGTAACAAGTGACTATATGGTTCACTACAGTAACAAGTGACTAGATGGTTCACTACAGTAACAAGTGACTAGATGGTTCACTACAGTAACAAGTGACTAGGTGGTTCACTACAGTAACAAGTGACTATATGGTTCACTACAGTAACAAGTGACTAGGTGGTTCCTACAGTAACAAGTGACAAGATGGTTCACTACAGTAACAAGTGACTAGATGGTTCACTACAGTAACAAGTGACTATATGGTTCACTATAGTAACAAGTGACAAGATGGTTCACTACAGTAACAAGTGACTAGATGGTTCACTTTAGTAACAAGTGACTAGATGGTTCACTACAGTAACAAGTGACAAGATGGTTCACAACAGTAACAAGTGAGTTCACTACAGTAACAGTGACTAGATGGTTCACTACAGTAACAAGTGACTAGATGGTTCACTTTAGTAACAAGTGACTAGATGGTTCACTTTAGTAACAAGTGACTAGATGGTTCACTACAGTAACAAGTGACTAGATGGTTCACTATAGTAAAAAGTGACTAGATGGTTTACTACAGTAACAAGTGACTAGATGGTTCACTACAGTAACAAGTGACAAGATGGTTCACTTTAGTAACAAGTGACTAGATGGTTCCCTGCAGTAACAAGTGACAAGATGGTTCACTACAGTAACAAGTGACTAGATGGTTCACTACAGTAACAAGTGACTAGGTGGTTCACTACAGTAACAAGTGACTAGATGGTTCACTACAGTAACAAGTGACTATATGGTTCACTATAGTAACAAGTGACAAGATGGTTCACTACAGTAACAAGTGACTAGGTGGTTCACTACAGTAACAAGTGACTAGATGGTTCACTACAGTAACAAGTGACTAGATGGTTCACCAGCTGTCACGGATGATATCACAAATAAAATGAAAACTGTACCACAGTAACATCCAACACCTGGTAAGCCCAACACAACATTACCGGTAGACGAATACTATTAGAGATTTTAGATATTTATGTTTTATATGATATATATGTACATGGCATTCAAATCTACTTTCTAGAATGCACATGCATGTCTTTATTTATCATGACAGCCCTGAAGGGAGACAAGTTTATAAACAACATTATTCATAGAACACGATAAATAATTCTGTTTTCCAAGCAGTTGTACAGAACAAAAACCAAATCCAGCTCAGTTCAATGAAGGGCCCTGACATTTTGTGACCAGCAATAGATGATAGAACAAAACAATATGTTGACACAAGTTTTAATTAAAACTGACGGTAAGTTAATTAAGTGACGGACCTACAGTAGCCTCGGGCATTTTACCGGTAATTACCTAATCATTAACCCACACATATTTGATGACAATGTATTCTTACTTATCTCTATACTCAAAACAACTTGATGTCCTTGCAATAAAGACATCTCTAAATATGTATTACGCTACACAATCATGCAGCTTCAATATTTAATTCCCAATGTGTATGGAGTTTTGACACTTTTGACAACCTAACATAACCCAATCAACAAAACAGCCTAGAGGAGAATCGGTTACTCCGGAGAAATTAAAGAGACTTAAATATCTAACAGTATTGGCATCGAGTTCAGTGGGAGCTAGTCCATATTAGTTCAGTCAAGCAACATTTGGTTTACAGATTAAGTCAAGTCAAGCTAAAGATAGTATTCTGTATTTCACCAAGATGACACAAGTTTGATGACTCGATCAAGCTAATAATAAAGATCAATATTTTGCCTTTTACCAATTCAAGATGCCTTGAGTTTAAATATAAACTTTTTCTATTTTACAACAATTCTGAAACAAGTTATCCAACTTATATAAATCACTCTTGTTGGCCTGGTTGTTAGCACGCGAGGGGTCTTATTGTAGGAGGAAACTGGAATACCCAGAGAAAACCCATTTGGTCGGCAGGTGACCCCATACTTTTTCAGATCTGAAAAAAAAAGTTCTTTTTCGGCAAAAAGCAAAAATAGGCTTTTACTGTAGTGGCTGCCAACTGCATAAGCTATATATACAGTACTGGCTATTTAGAATATGGGTTATTAAAAGTATCTGCTATTTATGATTTCGGCAATTAACAGTACTTGTTATTAACGGTATCTCTACAGAATTGGCTATTTCAGTTTTGGCTATGAACAGTTTCGATTACTAACAATTGGCTATCAACGGTATCATCTATTAATAGCTTCCGTTATTAGCAGTATCGGCTAATAAAAAAAAGCTGCAGGCAAGACGAAAATGACACTAAAAATATGATGGGCGCAGGAATGACAGAGAAGATTCGCTTCGAGTCTAACCGTCTTACGACTGAAGGTACAATAAATCGGTGTGATCATCGGGAATGAGGAAATCGTAATCTGATGTAAGATGGTGTAGGGGAGCTGTAAACAATGTGAAAGGCATGTTTATCACTGGGATATCGGGATCAGTTAAGGCCGACACAAATAAGGGCAAGGTTTATTGAAACCCTGGGAGACATTATAACCCTGTATGATTTATCTTGTGCCACAAACTTCTCTCCGCCATCTAACGGCTGTGTTGATATCACATCACACCAGAACCCAGAAATATCTTATATCGATAAATATCTCAGGTTCATTCTATACAAAAGGTCAAACCTTAGCAATATTAGAAGTTAGTCAAAAGGAGAAAGATCTAACGGATGTTTTATATTGATGGCAAGCTTTAAGCAATGTTTGATATTCATGGTGGTAAGATTTAAGTAATTTTTTATTGGCAATAAAATCTCAGCAATGTTTCATTTTGAATTATAAGATCTCAGCAATTTGAAATATTGATATTTTATCTCAGCAATGTTTGGTGTAAATAGAAAGATCTCAGTGAAGTCTTATATTGTAAGTAAGATCTCAGTGAAGTTTTATATTGATAGCAAGATCTCAGTGAAGTCTTATATTGATAGCAAGATCTCAGTGAAGTTTTATATTGAAAGTAAGATCTCAGTGAAGTTTTATATTGTTAGTAAGATCTCAGTGAAGTTGAATATTGTTAGTAAGATCTCAGTGAAGTTTTATATTGTAAGATCTCAGCCAAGTTTCATATTGTTAGTAAGATCTCAGCCAAGTTTTATATTGTTAGTAAGATCTCAGCCAAGTTTTATATTGTTAGTAAGATCTCAGCCAAGTTTTATATTGTTAGTAAGATCTCAGCCAAGTTTTATATTGATAGTAAGATCTCAGCCAAGTTTTATATTGATATTAACCCTAGTAGTGCTATCGACGCCTTTTGGCGGTTTACTGGTGTCCTGCTAACGACGCCTTTTGGCGTCCTGGCTATGAAGAGGGTATTCCCCGGCTAATATAGCAAATTTCACGATATACTGAGATATATTTGTAAAACCAATGTGGTACCTGGTTAGTCTTGTATATTTTCTTTCCATTCATAGAGGAAATGCATTCTGTAAGGTCTGACATTGTCTATACGGGCCGGGAAATCCATCCCAATCGGAAGATTTTCCGGAAATCGCGACATTTATAGGTCATTACGTCACCGGAAACAAATGTAACATTTTAATGCGGTGTGCGCAAAAAAATCCAATGGCAGGTGCACGCAATGCTGTGTGTTATTGGTTGAATATTTCCACTAATTTACCGATGTCATGCCCCGAGAATAATGCGAATCAAATCTAAAGGTATTTATTAATCGTTTTGATGCGTGTGAATTATTGCATACATGTAATTTAGTGGGATATTACACAAAATGTTGACGAGAGTTTTAGGCGCGAGATCGACCGGGTTACGTCACTACTTTATGTGTAGTGAGATTTTTCGAGGTGTAGATTAAGTTATTTTGGAAGAAAAACGTTTAGTTCCTATTAATAAATGATTAAAACACCGAAATCATATATTTTTGTTTGTTTACGAACTGATACTGATGTTTGGAAATAACTTAATTTGATTTGTGTTACAAAACGATAGCGATACAGGTGTGTGTCTGCCTTCGTCGGTAATGTAAACAAATATGGCGGACCAGCCAAACGCCGGCGAGCTGGCTTATGTTTTGCCCGAATACCAACAGTTGTTTCAAGAAATATTTTTAGATGAAGACAGTGATGAGTTTGAGGGCTTTGACATTGATGATATTGACAATATTCCAGAGGAGAGAACTGGTTTAAACGAGAATAACTGGGTTGAAGGCAGCAAGGAACCGTCTACTTTCACTTTTACCGGTAATGCTGGTATCAACACGGGAATCTTGCCGGTACCTGAAGAAGGTAGCCTTTCTTTTTTGGATTACTTTGAATGCTTTGTAACTGACACTATACTTGAAAAGATCGTGGAGGAAACAAATAGATATGCTGCCACGTATCTGCAAGCACATCCAGATCTTCCAAGCCACTCTCGATACCGGAAATGGACTGACACAACACTTGGAGAAATGAAGGCTTTCATCGGAATGACGATCGCGATGGGCCTTGTGCAGCAAATGGACATACAGGACTATTGGTCCAATAATGTTGTTGTAAACACACCATTTTTCAGGTCAGTGATGTCAAGAGATAGATTTTTGTCATTGTTGAGTGTGCTTCACCTGACAGATAATGCTGAATCAGTTCATAGAGGGCAACCAGGTTACTCCCCTTTGCAAAAACTTGGAGACCCCTACAAAGATATCATTTCTAAGTTCCAGAGCTGTTACAATCCAAGCAAAAACATTGCCATTGATGAAGGGATGATACCCTGGAGAGGAAACCTTCATTTTCGTGTTTACAGCCCAGACAAGCCCATTAAATATGGACTGAGAGTGTACATGTTGTGCGACTCTGACAATGGCTATTGTAGTCGTATGGAGCTATACACTGGTCATACACGACAGGCTAGAGCAACCAGCCAGTATGGAGCAACATATGACCTTATCATGCGACTCACTGATCCTTTCCTAAATAAAGGTTACCATTTATACATGGATAACTACTTCAGTAGTCCACACTTGTTCTATTCCTTGTATCTCAACCGAACCTTGGCTTGTGGTACTTTGCGAAAGAACAGACGTGGTGTACCTCTGACTCTAAAGAATCGGAACCTGACAAGAGGTGAGATGTTCGTAATGAACAACGACATGCTAGTTGTGGTCAAGTACGCGGACAAAAAGGATGTACATCTTCTTACAACAATACACAAAGGTAATGATACATTATTGAACACTTCAAATTACTCCGATGAGTTAACATCTCATTCATATATTCTTCAAACACCACTTTATTTATATATATACAGTATATATAAAATAGCATAAGTAATGTATATACCGGTAGTTAACCTGGTGTATCATCTTCACTGAAATGAAATTATGTTAGTGTCATATATATTTGTTGAATAATGATTTAAATCTTTGCCTTCCGAAATTCCATTCATAATGTTGTAAAACATGCTGAATTAAAAGTTTAAAACAAGCTAAATCAATTCATCCATGCTATATTTTATATTTCACATCATGAAGCGTGGCATGGTTAGTTCCAATATATAATATCTATTTAGGTGTCATGGAAGACTCGGGTAAAAGAGACCACGAAGGAAGGGAAATTAGAAAACCTGACTGCATCCTTAGTTACAACAAATATATGGGTGCTGTTGATCGATGCGACCAGATGGTATCCTATGGAAGCTTTGAAAGACGCACATTGAAATGGTGGAAGAAGGTCTTTTTCCATGTACTTGGGCTTGCTGTGCTGAATGCATACATCATTTACAAAACAAGATGTCAGCAACCTGTCTTGCAGCGAGTCTTTAGAAGGGAGTTGGTGAATCAGCTGGTGACTGCTGCAGAAATTTCTGGCGCTTCCCCAAGGGGTAGAAAGAGAACATCAGCAGAAGTGCTGCAAAGACTTACTGCAAGACACTTCCTCTGTCACTTACCGTCTTCAGGAAAGAGAGACCATGCTAAGCGACGGTGTGTTGTATGTGGGCCTGCTGAAGCTGAGCTTTTCAAATGCTCTCATCCTGAGGAACCATTGCCAAAACGAACTGGACGGGAAACCTCATTTCAATGCAAACAATGTGAAGTGGCACTGTGCATTGAGCCATGCTTTGAACTTTTTCATACAAAAGCTGAGTATGTGCTGGCGTACAAACGCCAAAAATCTGCACTGGAGGAATAGAATTTTAAACTCCTTCAAAACTGTACATAGTTAATTCCTGTTCTGTTGACATTTTTTCTCAAGTTTGAATGTATGGCATATCGGAAAGAATCTCTCATAATTTTCAGGTAAGTGAGTTTTACAGTTTGGACTTCAAAACTTTATCTAAAGAGCGAAGTATAATCAATTCTACTCTTATGTACAAGACTGTAAAATCTTTTTCAAAGACTGAATCCTGTGTGACAATGACCTTTTAATGCAGTACGTGTTGCAGATGTATGTATACAAGGTACTTTAATGCAGTTTTGTATACATGTAAGTTTTCTGAAATATTACCAACCCCTTAATCAGTAAGGGACACATCTTCTTGCAACTATTTCAATATTACCAAGTAGCAGTACCAATGGATTACTTTATTAAATGCATACCAGCTCTAGATCTGTTAAGAAAAAAAAATCAACTTCAATACACTTGGTAATATGCAAACATGTTATACTGCCAGGTGTACATAGGTAGGTGATATAAATACAAGGGAGATAACTGTGAATATCTCATAATTTATTGTATGGATTTTGGTAAGTTTGGTGACACCAGTAGACTAGTATACAAAAATCTATTGCATACTTATTGTTCTCCAAATCCAGTTTCCATCATTGAAGGCTTCATAATAGTTGATAGAATTCAAGAAAGATTGGCTGTATATTGCCATAAACTAAAGGCAGCCCTGTACATGAATCCTTTGCAGTTTGGGAGGAGAATTTTCCAACTCGGTCTCTATGCACAACCGAACTGACTTCACATCACTTTCTAAAGCGAATAGATCTAAAATTCATGATGTATTAAATGAAAATGTAGTGTTTACGACAAACATGTATATTATTGCTGAAAAAGAAGAGATACTTTTGGAAAAAAAACTTGCAGAAATAACAAGTACATAATTTACACAGACCTTCCCTTGGACAATTAGTGAATTACATGTATACAAATGAAATTCTTCTTTATGACTTTTAACCCTCCTTATGTGGAAAAACATAACATATTATTGTAGTTAAGGATCAAAACTATATTGTTTAATTGATTTTGAACATTTTTAAGCATTTTTAATTTTTTTAATTTTTGTTTTGTTTTCCCAAACAATTCAGCAGTCAGACATAGCCAGAATGAGACAATTCAGCACTACTAGGGTTAAGATCTCAGTGAAGTTTTATATTGTTAGTAATATCTCTGTGAAGTTTTATATTAAGATAAAAATATATATAAAGATATTTGATCCTGTATTTAAGATCTAAGCAAATATTTCAACCAATAGTTGAGTTTTGTCCCCCTTATTTTTGAGAGTGTGATCTAACATTCAGCAAGACAACAACACAATAACATCAGTTGTCAGTTTGATATTAAACAGAATCTCATCAGTATTCATCAAGATTAAATTAATATTCTCCAGAAAAAAAAAGAAAATGAAATTTCTAACTAGACTTGAAACACCCCATTACACACCAGTGGTGAAAGAGGAATTGATCCCCAATATTGAAATGGATTTCCACCAGTGCACATATGGTAATACTCCCACAGATTACAGCCGTTCTTATAACAATCTCAAGATCTTACGTAAATACTTGCATGCTTTTCGCAGTACACTTAAGCTGTGCATTCCCTGATAGACAATGACAGTTATTGAGCATTCTTTGTCGAGCCTACAGTAATAAGACATATATCTAACAAAAACATCCAGATTCAAAAAAAAAGAATCTATTTTCCACATAAACTACAAGATGAGTCAAAGGTGTACATAAAATACAGAAATCATTGGAGAAAGCCAGCCCCGGAGATTTATTCCATGTTGTATTGTTTTGAAGTACGAACGCTGCTCTCGTCCCCAATCTGTCTGATCGTCAATAATACGACGGTATCATGTCTACTGCCTGCCGTCGGTGGTCCTGGCCGTCTTTAATCCTGCCGCAGGCCATGCAGGCAGCAGTCTCCCTTGTAGTGCCTGACGCGGCACTTCCGTACATGAGGACATAATTACCTAACCACCAAGAATGGCTGGAATATTACCTCTACAATTGGGCACTGCTTTGAAATTACTATTCTTAAATCGCATTCACGTGTTACGTGATGGTGTCAATTTCGACCTGAAACAGACGATGCACTACTGTTTCTGTGTCAATTGTTAGATCGTCTTGTCTATATCATATATACAGCTGCCTGACAGTACACATTTATTACATTTTATCATCTGACAGTACAAATATGGTTTATTGGCTAAGGGTACATGGCTGATATATATCATATTGTCTGATAGTACATGGTTTATTGGCTTAGGGTACATGGTTGATATATATCATATTGTCTGACAGTACATGGTTTATTGGCTTAGGGTACATGGTTGATATATATCATATTGTCTGTTGTACATGGTTTATTGGCTTAGGGTACATGGTTGATATATACCATATTGTCTGATAGTACATGGTTTATTGGCTTAGGGTACATGGTTGATATATACCATATTGTCTGATAGTACATGGTTTAACAAGTATATTATATTAGCTAATGCTACATGGTGTGAGTAGCTTATAGTACATGGTTTATATATCATACTGTCTAAAAGTACATGGTTTATATATCATACTGTCTAAAAGTACATGGTTTATATATCATACTGTCTAAAAGTACATGGTTTATATATTATAATGTCTGATGGTTTATGGTTTTATAAATCATATTTGGTCTGAAGGTACATGGTTTATGTATTTAGAATATACTAAAACATTGGCTGTTATGTCATATTGGTTTATGTTATATGATATATATATATTTCTGGCTGTCAGTTTACATAAACCATTAAAACATTAAAAGTTGAACGGAACCACTCTTAAACCACATGCACATTTTGGTTTAGGCAACACAATTGGCAAAAGAAGCTAATTTCTCTGTACAAGCTAAACAATCTTGTGAAAGGAATGGATAAACATGGTTAATTTACGGGAAAGGAGACAGTTTCTGTTTGTTAACGGCTGTCGGAGAACAAATTGTGCCAGATTTGTTGGATGCACTGTGGGTTTTCCTCCCTGATTTTTCTCTGTGCTACGCCATTGTTACGACTTCACATATAACACAGAAGCCCAGCAAGGAAACAGCTACATCAAACAACGGTTGGTTGTAGTCCTAATCAGGTTGACTCTGTCTATCATGCCCAGGTCCATCAATGCACACTTCTGCTGGTTTTTTTCTGTCTGTCTTTACGACCTCCTTTACCCCTAAATGTCAGTGAACATCTGGGCTTTTTCAATAAAAACCTATCCTCTAAAGTTCCATCTTAACAATCAATTTGATCCCACTTTGAACTCACCATTACACATGTGGGCTTTTTTTTTATCAGACATTATAATGTCCAGTTCTATCCTTTTTCTTGTTTTGATCACAAAGACAACAGAATTCTGATTCTAAACAAATAGTATATCAACACATTAAATGAGAATATTAAAACACCAACAGTAGACCTCTAAACAAATTAAATTATCTCCTTTTCATTCTGGTCCTGGCCTCAAAAATCTTCTGGTATTTACCTCAAAAACTAGACTTAAATCATGAGTTATCTTCTCTTTCTGTGATTATGGTCTTAAAAACAAAAATTTTTAGAACAAGTTTTCTCATATTCCATCAGGTCCTGGCCCCAAAAACAAGATCTTTAACATGAGATATATCTTTTCCTACAAGTCCTGGCCTCAAAGCCATGATTTTCAAGGAGAGTTATCTTCTCTTAGTTCTGGTAATGGCCTCAAAAGCAAACTATATCTAAATCATGAGTTATCTCCTCTGCTTGAGTTATCTCCTCTTAGTCCAGGTAAAGGCATAAAAAACTTGACGTTAACCTTGTGAATTATTTCCCCTTATTTCAGGTGATCACCTCTAAAATGAAATCTTTACTGTAAGTTTTATCTCCTTAAATAATTTCTGGTCCTGATATTTAAAACTAATCTACCCACAATGTCTCAGACATTTGGCATTCACAAAATCCAATGTAGCAAAGTACATATATAACATTGCAAAAGGGCATTTCAAGGACTGGTTGCAGCAGGAAATCCTTTGTAACAATGCAGTAAATGGCAATGGTCTTGAAAGACTGCTATTTCAGAAAGACACTCTGTTTCAACTTAATTATATGTAAAAGGTTCTAGGTCAGTGATACTTAAATGTGTAATACTACCTTAAATTGTTAGAATAGGTTTGGTACTTAACTCAATGTTCCAAGTAAACGATATTTAATCGTACAAAGTATATATTCTCAAAAGACTGATACACTGGTAGAGTTTGTTTGACATTTACCTAGAAAATCTAGGGCCTGTCACAATTGACCCCCAGAGAAAATTTACCGTGATAATATAGAGCCTGTCACATGTTTTAAATCTCCATTGAAAGCTTTTTAACTTGCACTGTCATCTTTAAAATTTTCATGCTATTGTTGTTGTTACAGAAATCAAATTACAATCATACTTACTAAACAGCACCTGTTTGAATTATTCAAATGTTTAAGACAAATTTGACCAGTTGCTGTCATTTTGCACTGATAAATGATATTACAGTTTGTTCTAGTGGACGATGCCTGTAAGTAATGGTCAGTTCGACCTCCTCAGACGAGAATGAGGGGTCATTATTTCCCAACACTTCATCAACACCAGACGTCCAGACACCAAATATACCTGACAGTACAGAACTCGCACACAGCCTTCCAAATCACAAGTCGTCGCCAGACAATCAACAAGCTCTCTGTCCAAATAAGGCAGTGACTGAGCACGGTCTGACTCTACTGATAGTGTTTGACCAGCAAAACACCGGCTAATGACCAGGACAATTTATCATAACATAGCCCACAAAAACTGTACAGACAAGTTAACAGCGATGACAGAACTTACACTGTGTGTGGTGGGCCCAAGGGCATGGCTTTATTTTAGAAAGAAATGAGCCTTAAAAGGCTTAATTGTATATGGTGTAAGACATGAAGGCATTAATAAATATGGTGTGTTTTATTGGCCCAAGGGAATTGGTTTATTATAGAAAGAAATGGGCCTAAAAAGGCTTAATTGTATAATGGTTAAATAGACATGAGGCCTTTAATGAATATGGTGTTTTATTGGCCCAAATGCATTGCTTTATGTTAGAAAGAAATGGGCCTAAAAAGGCTTAATTGTATAATGGTGAAAAAGACATGAGGGCACTAATGAATGTGGTGTTTTATTGGACTGAGGACTTTTCTATTTATGGTATAAAGAGCCTAAAGCCTTCCTGTATATAGGATTGAAGATTTTACATTAAAAATGTCCTTATGTGTTTTATGGAGCTAAAGGGCTTTGCTGTATATGGTATTTAATGGAGCTTAAGGGCTTTGCTGTATATGGTGTATTTAATGGGTTTGAGGGCTTGACTGTATATGATGTTGAATGAAGCTAAAGGGCTTTCCTGTACATGGTGTGTTTAATGGAGCTTGAGGGTTTTGCTGTATATGGTGTGTTAAATGGAGCTTGAGGGCTTTGCTGTATATGGTATGTTTAATGGAGTTGAGGATTTTACTAAATATTTTGCTTTATGGGCTTGAGGGGTGGCGTGATAATTATGATGTGTTTAACATACCAGTAGATTTTGTCATAAATGGTGAGTTTAATATGCCTGAAGATTTTGCTATATATTGGCAAGTTTAATGAGTCAGAAAGCTAATCACTTTAAATGTAGTGTTTAATGGGTCTGAAGGCTTCGCTAAAACAAGGCTACATCAGATCAGGAATCAAAAGTAGGTACAAATCTTTCCCATTTTAATGTACGAATATGTTCCGTGCAATTATTTCTACATTTCAAAGCACCAGCTTTTTACAGGTCCTTATCTTATCATTGGAAAATACATCTGTACGTTCCATGGAATGGCTTTACCAAGGAGATAATTGTAGCGGAGCTTCACCGGAACAGAACATTTATGTACCGTAATTTACAGAAAATGTCAAAGTTTTTTTATAGGTGTGACTTGGTACAGTAACATTTTACAGGAAAGACGGGGACACATATTTACCTCACAAATCGCATTGCTAAAAATAACGGCAAAAAAAAGTTGAAACATAACGATGTGTTAATGTTATTGCTGGCTGCTGTTACACAGATCTGTATTCTGGGCTGATAATCATTATGAGCTAGGACAAACCATTACATAGTCAGTTGTTGCCTACCTTATATTGCTGTTCTGCCTGGTTTCAGGAATGGTGCAACCGTACTGCTTTTTTAATTTGCAAGAAGTCTGCAAGAAGAAAACAATTAAAATCTAATCAAGTTGACATATAATTCCAAGTGTTTAACGTTAGCTTAATTTCTGATTTGTTTAATTCTTATATGAATGGGGAATGTTAGCCATTAAATCCATAGCAATATTAGTACAGTGTTGCAGAATAAAGCATCAATTTTAGGGACATGTATTACCCATCCTCAATACTCAGGGGTT
This sequence comes from Mimachlamys varia, assembly GCA_947623455.1. Taxonomy (NCBI): domain Eukaryota; kingdom Metazoa; phylum Mollusca; class Bivalvia; order Pectinida; family Pectinidae; genus Mimachlamys; species Mimachlamys varia. Next base: position 22,058,978 of record OX392534.1, read on the forward strand.
TCATTTGCTCATTTCAACCTTTCTGCACTCAAAATTGTTTCTCTTGGAAAATATGTTTATCTGTTTCTGATAGGAGACACAATTGCCAATATTCATAACATCACAATGGAAGATGTTGTTGAGAAGCCTTGTAACAAGACGTCATAATCAAAAGATGAACCAATGAAATCAACGCCCATATACCTCAAAACAAAAAATAAACCAATTAACAAAAAACAAAACAAAAACACAGAAAAAATGTGTTTACAAACTCTTCGCAGGTTTATCAAATGAAATTACCCCCCTCCCTATCCTCAAGTGTCAAAAAAAAAAAAAAAATCAGAAATGTATTTTCCAACTCTTAGCACGTTTATCAAATGAAATTATCCCCCCCCCCCTGCATCCTCCAGAGAAAAAAACAACATATACATGTTTCCTAACTCTGAACAGGTTTATCCAATGGGTTGGGCGTGAGGAAACTTAAAGTGGTTGTTAGAGCTACAAAATAAACTACGGAACTAAAATGTATCAGCCACAATCTTGAATAACTTGACTTTGAACACTTCTTCTTACCAATTGATGTAAATTTACAATTCAGTGATGGCAAGGTTTTTAAACAGGAAGGGAACTAAGTACAAAAGTAAAATCACCTAGCCAATCGGATTGAAGAAACAAAACTTTGAGTAAACTAGACCTCTAACAGAATGAGGTGAAAAAAACATATGTGGAAATTGACGTAAAAGATTTATTATGTAAGTTTCGTAAATATACAAAAGAGACGTAAATTTCAGTGATTGAGACACCTTAATGATTTACACACATGCAAGGAAGTTGAGAAGATTTCATTATCAACAGACATGTCTAACCAATCAAATAATTATATATTTCTGGTGCTCAGAATTAAAAACAATTTACCAAGCTCAAGGTCATGGATACATTTTCTATTAAGGAAGTTGCTAATACGACACCATCCACTTTCAATATGTACAATTTGTAATTAATGAGATCAGGGAAGTGAAATTCAATTAGTACATCTTCTTTGCAGTTTGATCAACACATTTACATTAGAAGCTTTAGATGGTATTACCGCACTGAGTTTGCCGTGATGTGTAATTTAAGACTAACAAGGGAGATAACTCATAATTACGTCTGTTGGTGTAGATATCCAACTCTAGGTACACATTATCTTTAACACATTCGCCCTTAAAGGCACATTTGAACTCTTCTAAATCGAAGGTAGGAATAGTTCTACTTCAGGGGTGATTGAGTTAAAAATTGTATCTAGATAGGCCTAGAATCAAGCTCTTCTACTTCATACACATCACGATTACAATTAATGTTTGAAACCTGAGTCAAGATAGCATGATTGAGAACATAAACAATCACTAATAGTAAACAAACATAATTAAAATAAACAAAAGTTTAAAGGAGTTTTATAATAACAGATTAAATATTAAGAAATAATATCTGACTGAGGCGTCAGGACCCCATTTGGAGAGATTTCTGTTTTTATCCTCATTATCATTAATGATGTTTTGATTTTAACTGAATGTGATCAGTGCTTTTTATGTATAGAAAACTCGCTTTTATATAACGTTCTGTAAAATGTCTCAAGAGAAATGATATATAAACTTAACAGTTATACATATCAAGCTCTCAATTTTCATAACCTTTACTGTAATCAAGAGGCCCATAGGTCCAGATAAGTTATTACTGTAATCAAGAGGCCCATAGGTCCAGATAAGTTATTACTGTAATCAAGGGGCCCATTGGTCCAGATAAGTTATTACTGTAATCAAGAGGCCCATAGGTCCAGATAAGTTATTACTGTAATCAAGAGGCCCATAGGTCCAGATAAGTTATTACTGTAATCAAGAGGCCCATAGGTCCAGATAAGTTATTACTGTAATCAAGAGGCCCATAGGTCCAGATAAGTTATTACTGTAATCAAGAGGCCCATAGGTCCAGATAAGTTATTACTGTAATCAAGAGGCCCATTGGTCCAGATAAGTTATTACTGTAATCAAGAGGCCAATTGGTCCAGATAAGTTTTACTTGTAATCAAGAGGCCCATTGGTCCAGATAAGTTATTACTGTAATCAAGAGGCCCATTGGTCCAGATAAGTTATTACTGTAATCAAGAGGCCCATTGGTCCAGATAAGTTATTACTGTAATCAAGAGGCCCATTGGTCTAGATAAGTTATTACTGTAATCAAGAGGCCCATTGGTCCAAATAAGTTATTACTGTAATCAAGAGGCCCATTGGTCCAGATAAGTTATTACTGTAATCAAGAGGCCCATTGGTCCAGATAAGTTATTACTGTAATCAAGAGGCCCATAGGTCCAGATAAGTTATTACTGTAATCAAGAGGCCCATTGGTCCAGATAAGTTTTACTTGTAATCAAGAGGCTCATTGGTCCAGATAAGTTATATTATATTACTCACAATGCTTTACCTTTGAAAAATATTCTCTGTCAAGATAATTCCACCCTCACTATGGAGGGCAGAAAAAGGCAAAAGTACAAACTGAAAATACCATTATGACCTTGAATATAGGTTACAGTTCCTAACAGCTAATTAAAGGTTACGCATTTGAATAGAGAATATGTTAAACATGTTTTGGAGAGTGATCATACCAACTGTTGAAATTCTATTTATGGCAACAGTGGCCTTGTTTTTGACCGCAAAAGATCGAAACGCAAATCATTACAAAAAGGTGATGTTTGTGAACACTTGTGTGAAGTTTAGCAACAATCAATTTTGGAAATGAAATCTGTAGAGCTGTAATGCGAAAAAAATCTATTTATAGTAAATGTGACCTAGATTTGTACATGAGGTGACATTTGTAAACAAAAATGTGTGAAGTTTTCTGACAACTGATTAAGAATGAAGATTGTAAAGAAGTGACATTATTTAGGATATGTACAAACATACTGATATACACTTGATGACCTTATCATGAAGTTAATTCACTTACATGTTGGGAAAGGTTGCATGTACCGTACATTAACGAGCTGACAGGTTGTTAGCTGGTGTTTTACTCGTAAATTACATCATAAGTCATGTTTACATTATGTCATTGTAAACCCCCGCATTTACAGATAAACAAACAAACAACCATCATTCCAGGTAGGACAACTCATTATCACAGGTGTGTTACTTATTTATCTAAGCAGTCCAAGAGGAATTACCTCCCCTGAGGACCGACGCGGAAACTTTCATCAGTGGAACGTAACAACATCCAGGGCACCTGTTATGCTAACAAGTGTTAATTGAGCAGAAAATATTGTGGCGAAGGCATTCTGTGTCTAGCTGCATTACCCCAGACACACAGACAGACAAGAATAATTACACGGATATCTTGATCTAGTTACGTTCAACATTACTATCCTATCCCAAAACGAACAACAAGTCTGCAACCCTTGCTGCTTCTTATGCCTTTCCTTAAGTCTATAAGTAACATATCTGCCATTTTAAAGTGGGTCAAGGTCATTGAATAAAGCTGAAATGTATTCATCTTGCATCAAAGTCGCACAGTTTTGTAGAAGAAGCTTTTTTAACGTTAAAACAAATTTGATCCCTGTGATCCTGGAACTGGATCAATGGCATTAATTTGTGTGTACTTGATAGCCATCTATTTCAGCATGCTATAAGACGAATATTATTGCAGGTACTGATGCCGCTGATCAAGGGGGAATATGGAGATCCAGACTGAGTGTGAAGTTAGTGGGAGTGCTAATTCAGTGTAGGATAAACTTGATTGATAATCATTCAGGCTACACTAGACAAATGAAGCCATCATAAAACCATTAATGCTCATGTAATGGCCTTTTAATTATATGACTTTTTTCCTGCAAACTGTTTTATTTTTTTCCCTCGCTGCCGTTTCTGACAGATAAAAATCCCTCCAGATCAGCATGATTCCTCATCCATCCACTTCCAATTACTAGTGCTATTTGTCTGATATAAACAAGAGCTATTTGTCAAATGTAAACAGCTATTTCTCTACAATACTTTGTAGTCTCGAGGCTATTAAATCAGCTATTTATCTATTTACTAGGGTGATTGTACAAGCTATTTGTCCACCATACATCAATGATGTAACTGGCTATCTCCAATTACATTAGCTATTTATCTATTTACAAGTGTTATTTGTCCAACGTAAACAGGAGGTATTTGTCAAATGTAAACAGCTATTTGTCTTCTATATCATTAACTATTTATCCATTTACAAGTGCTATTTGTCCAAAATAAACAGGCGCTGATTGTCAAAAGTAAACAGCTATTTGTCTTCTATATCATTAGCTATTTATCCATTTACAAGTGCTATTTTTTCAACATAAATAGCTATTTGTCCACCAATGGCCAATTATAATTACATTAGCTATTTAGCCATTTACAAGTGCTATTTTTTCAACATAAATAGCTTTTTGTCAACCATTGTCCAATTATAATTACATTAGCTATTTAGCCATTTACAAGTGCTATTTGTCCGATAGAAACAGCTATTAAATGCCAAACATAAAAGGTTTGTGGTCTTCTATTACAACATTGTAATTGCTATTTTGTCATATACAAATGTATACTACAATTGCTAAATTGTCCCGAATTAAAACTATCTTTTGCTCCATAATACAATTATTTGACTCATGTATATTACAATTTGTAATTGCCTAATACAATTAGCAATTTTTTTATTAACACATATTCACCCCTGAAGACACATTGGAACCCTCCCATGTCAAATGGTTCGAATAGTTCATTATGAAATTCCAGGAGTGTATGATTTAAAACTAAATCTATTCCAAACTCCATTATTATCTTCCTATTCTATACCTGATAAATACATTTTTTGAGCTAAATGCTGAGAAGTAAAAAGTGTAATAGAATTTTCTATGAGATACATAGATTCAAAAAATGGTAAATATAAGTATTGAACTGCTTTTAGTTGGCATTCATAGACAATATGAATACCAACTGGACAAAGGCAAATCTTACATGATATTGTGTGCTTCATTGAACTTGCCTTGATCCTGCTGGCATTCATAATGCCTATGAATGCCAACTGAAAGCAGTTCAATGCTAAAATGATTATTTTAAACCTGCAATGATGTTGAAGATGAAAATGAGGTATACACTCTAACCATAGAAAGGTTTATTTCGTATTTCACCTGTTCATATCTAGATTGTATACACATATGAATGGGCGTGTCAGGAAGCTTCTGAACCGTTGAAACAGACATGTACTGGCAGTTGCAATATGTTACACGTAAGTTGCTGCGATCGGTGAACCATGTTAGCACAGGTGAGAGTATTAGGCTTTGATGTAACGCTGCTTAAACTTTAATCCCGAAATAGATTCCCCTGTTATTAAGAAAATGTCGTCATATTACAAAAAGGGCAGTAAAAGTTGCACCGTTTCAGTAACACAAGCTACATTAAACCTGTACCCTTTCCCCAGGAGGAGCTAAATGATGCTGGAGGTGGATTGTACAAGCGTTAATGGTTTAGTGAAGCGTGGTACTTAAACAACCAAGAGGGGCACAATTTCCCCGAACTCTGGGGACACGACCATTAAAATACAGCAGACTTGCCAGAAACTTTCCACATGTGGTGAAATCTACCCGCAAACAGGAAGTCGTGGATCTGTTTACTTTCTGCTGTATGTTTTTTTCTGAGATGCTTTACAAATTACGTGAGGAGATTTTCACAGGGAAGAATGATTCTACCGCCCAAATACACGTTGTTATTCTGCCAAACCATGAGTTATGCAAGCAAACAAAAGCATTGATCCCATTCCTGACTTCCGTGTCCCCGCTAACCCTAGACTCTCGAATCCATTACTTACATTCTTACCTATGTAAAACAATTGGGCAATTTACAACATGATCGCTACACTCATAACAGTGCTTGTCAAAGCAGAGATAAAAACAAAAACCGAAAAACACATTGTTGGAATAGAGATACGAAGGAACAGATGAGCCTTAATCATCTTGTGCAGCCGATTTTGCACTGGAAAAGACATTCAAAACACATTTGCGTCTCAGAAATCTATGAAATGTTGTCATTTTCTGCAACTTTTCAATTACATGGCTTTGTTTAAAAAAAAAAAAACAATGTCTGCTATTATATCTAGGTTTGACGTGACCTAAGGTATGTCTGTAAATCTGGTGGGTACTTCCCAGATTATGCAACTAGCCATTTATACAGCTGATCTAACCCCATACCTGTCCCTGTGGTTATTAAGAATTCATATGCAAATCTCGCACTTCTCCTATTTATCTATGTGTAATACAAAGCAACGTGAATGCAGAAGCTTCCATGAAGGCCTATCTGACCTACCAAACTTCTAAGTTTAAAGGACAAATCTTAATGTGACAAATGAGGCCAGATGAAAATTGTCAAATAATGATGTAGATTTGTTTTAAGACAAACAATTTTCTTCAACCAATGAAAAGTGGCCTTGTGTGACAAAATGATATTCTTCAACCAATAAAAAGTGACGTACGTATCTCTTAAGACAAAATGATTAGAGTCCTTTAAAGACAAAAAGATGTTCTTTATAACAAACGAAAAAAGACCTCTTAAGACAAAAGATCTTGTTCAACAAAAAAAAAAGAGCAGAAATTACCGAAGATGATGATTTCAAATACATGAATTGGTTAAGACAATTGCCATCCTCTTATCAATAAAAATAGGTCCCTAATCATGAGGCACTGAAGGATTCTGTACATAGTTGCATATCCTACCTTCACTGGCGCCCGAAGGATTTCCTTTGTTTAATCATGAGTAATCTGTTATATAAACCAGAAATTTCATCATCTACGGCAAACAAAATGTTACGAAAGTGCTAATTACCAGGGGTGCTACAAGATATTTTCAAAGTAATCTAGACGCGCTAATGAAATCTTGTGATGAGGATCTAAGAAGATTGTGTCTGGGGAATATAAAACGAAATTTTTTATAACCTGCGGAGGAGTGGGTTGTGTCGATATGATTCATAAAACGGCTATCATTTCTGAAAACAACAAATGAAATTGTACCCTGATAAGTCTAGCTTCTGATAACATAGAGGCTGGGAGTCATTAAATCCAGTGATACTGCACGGACATTAAGGTGATCAAAATGTCTCCCTTATTACATTTCATCCAAATAAAGCCGGACATTTTATTCAAAATTAATTAGGTTTATTCTCAGTGCAGTATAAATGAACCATAACCAATTTTTTGAAAAATATTTTGATAATGAAAACAAACTATAAAAGTCATGCACTAATATTTTGTTATACTAAACATGAATGATAGTTTTTGAGAGCCTTTTACATCTTAAAATAGGATGCTTAAAACCATCATATGATCAACCAATGGGAATTGAATGCTCAAAAAATATTGATAGTCTCATTATGATCTGCCAATGGGAATTGAATGCTTGAGACAATTTTGATAGCCTCATTATGATCAGCCAATAGGAATTGAATGATTGAGGCAACTTTTTAAAGCCTCATTATGATCAGCCAATTAAAATTGATTGCTAGAGACAATTTTTGATAGCCTAATTATGAACACCCAATTGGAATTGAATGCTTAAGACAACTATGGATAACCTCATTACGATCAGCCAATAGGAATTGAATGCTTGAGACAACTATGGAGAGCCTCATTATGATTAGCCAATAGGAATTGAATGCTTGAGACAACTATGGAGAGCCTCATTATGATTAGCCAATGGGAATTGAATACTTAAGACAACTATGGATAGCCTCATTACGATCAGCCAATAGGAATTGAATGCTTGAGACAACTATGGAGAGCCTCATTATGATTAGCCAATGGGAACTGTTTAAAGTCAAATTAGAGTAAAATTCTGGGCCTCATTACTGTGCAATTCAATTTCAATACTTGTAACCAGAACCTCATTATCAACAGCCAATCAGAGTTTGATCTCACAAAAGCCAATCAATTCAAAGGTAGTGTTAATTGTGAACCTGGCCAACAATAGTGATTAACGTAAGTAGGATAACTTGTTTCATAATTGTTGTAAAATAAATAAAGTTTATTCATTATCTGTTTAACAGATATGTTAATATTTTTTTCATATTTAACCTTTGTATAAAGGTCCAATCGAAATAAATCAATGAATGATGTTGCTAGATTGTTTACACTGAATCATGACATAAGACATGAAGGGTCTGGCCAAAGCCAACAGGGAGAGCTAGGATAACAGGGACTTGTACACTCTGTAGAGGGCCATCTCAATGTTTTAGGGCTTAATGGTGTTTATACTTTTTGGGATAGGGAGGTGGAGGGGGGGGGGGGGGTGGACAAAAATGCATGTTTATGTTTATTCAATGATGTACTATCAAAGTACAGGGTTTAATCAATGTTTTATGCAATGATGTTCTATCAGAGTGCAAAGCTCTTATATATATACAATCAACAATCACAGATTCACATTCAATTGCGTTGCTTTAACAACCTGAATAAAGTAAATAAAGTGCATACATCAACGAAAAAGACACTGATTTGTTTCTTAATTCCTCCTCCAGTGCAGAATTTGTCTATCTTGATGGATTGGGGCTGAACAATTACATTATGCATGTGTTCCCTAATCCAATTACACAGGGATCTTATTTTTATTCCTGCAGAAGTCAAAACGATCACGAGAAAGTTTAATCAGGGAAATGCTAACACAGATCGAATGTTCCTGATTGTGGATATAATGGCGATGTGAACATGCAAAAATCTGTCGCAAAGTACTGTTTGTATAAAATTCGAACAAGTTATTCATGAGAAACAAAACATTTTTACTTCTGGAAACGTCTACATTTAAGTCTACATTCAATAATGTTTTAGATGGTTTAGAAATGGAATTAAGAGTTTTATCGGTACAAGCAAATGAAAAAACATTTCCTTTGAATGAAATTAATCCAACAGCTGTTAAATCAAAGCTTCCATCATATTAGATCCTGTTCATGTATTACATTGGTACTAGAGTAGTGTGTGAAGCAAATATACGTATCTATTCTCTAAGTCCTTTGTTTTTCATTTGCATACTGATGCACGAGCACCTTTCTTACATTCTCAGGTTGTTAGTAAATTTGTAGGACAAGCTGTTATCTACTGAACAGGACACACTGAAGGTTAGCTGACCAATTTAGCCAAAGTTCATCGTTTGTTCACTCTAGTCCGGAGAGATTGTCAGAGACAGGTGATTTGATTTTGGCTTGAGATAGCATGCCTTCGAAATCCGCAGTTACAGAACAAATATCCCTTTCTTCATTCGATAGCACACTCGCCTTTCACTGGGGTTTGATTTCCTTACTGGACATGAAAAGGTATGAGGGTAACTACCAAAATTATGTGGGTTTTCTTCAGGTACTCTGGTTTCCTTCCGCAGTAAGACCTGACTGAAGGTTAACATCCGAACCAACAAAATCGATAGGTAAAGGTGTCTTAATTTGGGTAGGTGAGCTAAAAATAAAGCTTGTTAATATAATTTTGTCTTGCTTCATCGTCCAAGCAATGCGCTTAATCCCTAATCTTTTTAAGTTATTTAAGCATTGCAGGTGACTACAAACATATGTAACAGAGGTCATTATTTCTTTAAATGCCTCCGCTAGGAGTCAAACCCGGAACCTGGAGATCTGGCTACTAGTCTTATGCTCAACCGATTGAGCTAATGAGAAGGTCTCTCTCGCAGAGCGGTATATTGCAGCTAGTATTTACCAGGGTTACACATATGAATAATTTCATCGGTCAGTGTATGGAAAAGTTAATTGGTCAAAATATCCAGAAATAAACAACTAATTTGTCTGTTGTGTCGGTTCCAACAGAACAAAAAATGATGACATCACATATCCTTACCGGTGTATGTAGCTCTGCCATCGTAATGGACCAACACACCTTCCTATTGGCTTACTGCCTTCGTACATCTCCCCGTCATTCTGGCCACTGATTGGTCTCCGCGGCAGACCAATTTTTATATCCCTAGCAACAATGATTCTGACCGTCGCTGTCCACTCACTGACCACGGACAAATGAATTCTGATTCAATGGTTCAAATCAGCCCTGTTGATTTTTTTTATAGTAAATCACTTTGTCACAGTGCTGGCTAAAAAGCTGTCTTGATTGGGACTATTGAACCCCCCCAGGGCTAATGTAAATATGGCTGTCATTTCCTTGTCTGACAATCTGTTGGAACAGCCATTACAAGATGTTTTCTCTTCTAGAACTTTTAGACATTATGTCAGAAACGGATTGGAGAACAATGAACCAAAAAAAAAAAAAAATGTCTGATATATGTTTTTATACATAAATAACCTTAATAATATACATTTCTGTTGAGTTGTATGACCATCAAGTGGGCTATAGATTTACGCAAAAATCTGAGAGAAAATTTGGCGTATTATGTCGCCTAATGCTGTGTCAATGTTTCGTAAGTGTTGTCAAACTCAAAGATAATCTTTCATGATGCCGATTAGAAAGACTTTGCCCGTAATAACATTGGCCAGACCAATTTCCATAAAAACTCCTTATTTGTCAGACTGCGTTTTTTATTTATAGTACAGCAAAAGGCACCTGACACGATACATCAATATGGAACACAAACAACAATGCCCCCGCTTCCCATCCTGCCCCCCCCCCCAACAACACACCCACATGTCCCCACATTTCTATGTCAAACCCCCCCCCCCCCCCCCCCCCATCCCCAATACAAACCTGATCAGTCATCATACATTTGACGCAATAATTTATTGTATAAGAGTCATCATGTCTTTCAGCTATCAATAGAAATTAACATGATATCACTGGAACCTGCAACGTAGTTCTCACTTTTTCATTAACAGTCATGTACATATGAAAATCGTTATGTGAAAAACGTTAAAGATATCAAATACATGTAGTCTGATGTGAAAATAGGCTTTACTTCTATATTTGAAGAGGCTACAATGATATCATGATCCTGGTGGTAGGATTCATATATATATATATATATATATATATATAAGTCTGAATAGCGTATAATAGTTTTATTCATTTGTGTAATTTTGGAAACTCTCAGAGTTATTATTCTTTGTTTTGTGGCGTCATAGTTCAGGTCGACTGAATTACCATATATGGAAGAGACAAAAATCCTATACGAGTTATTCACCTTGTTGTCATGCACGTGAATTGTACGTTTATTGATCAATGGAGAGTGTAATTTATGAATGGGATTAGCTTACTACGCTGAGCAACGCATAGTATTTCGATGGGTTACTCTCTTCAATTTCCTCTGCGAACCACAATTTTGCAAATACAATTTTGAAATAAAATCCACTGTGTAAATAACTTAATTCTTAACATTATCACCGCACGCCGTTTTCGGGAAATCCGTAATTTTTGAAAAATTCAGTATTTAAATCAACTTGTTGAGATATAAGAATGCCTCTATCCTATATGTTTACACCTGTATGTACTATACTTATATACAATCATGAAATCATAATATTTTAATTTGGAAAAAACTGAGTTATTTTAAATTGATATATAATTATTTTTAAATAATAGTTCACTTACCCTTTCGACTTTTACTTCGTGTGAACCTATTTGACATGTGATAGATTGCATTCGGACAACAGAATTTCATGCAACGCATGACTTACCAATGGTGTTATGGTGCTGCTGGTGCTGATTTTGATGGCTGGTAGATTTATTAGCGTCTGTGGGAATCCATTACACGAAAATTTCTACGGAAAAGGGGAATTGTTGTCAAATACCAAAGTTCCTGCATGAGCCCTAAGAACGTTTTTGATAATCTAACTAAACTAGATGGACGTAAGAATTTCTGTCAGGGTTTTTAGGGGTGTGTGTAAACCGCTTCCGATATAACGGAAGTCGAAAGAAGAAAGTTTGGTATACCCCGAGAAGCTGAGAAACTCGATCGAATTGAAAACGTAAGTGCCTCCATCGACCCTCCCCCACGCCCCCGAAATTATTCATAACTTAAGTTTGTAATTAATCTTTAAATCTTGTGTCCGCCTCTGTGTATAATTGATGTATATATATACATAATACAGTTTACACGGCACTATTTTTAAGGAACGTTACTCTAAAGTCGGTCTTTAAAAAAAAAATTAATCGTTCCTTACTTCTAATTCTAAAACTAAAGCTGATCTAATCACCATCATAAAAGAAATTTACCAAACATTGCAAAACAAAGAATACTGGCAGGAGCAAAAATAATGTAAAACTTTTTTTAAAAATGCATGAAAAATGGGTTAATACAAGTTCTAAACAATTTGAGAAATGGTGAAAATTAAGTTTTATCATATTTTTAATATCTTTCTACTTCAACATATGTAACAGTTATTTGTTGTTGTCTGTATTCATCATTAAAAGCCCAATAATACAAAATAATCGGCAAAAATTTAAGCGAAAATAAAGTCTAATAACTTCTTATATGTATAGATTTAATTAAGATTAACTGATATCATGTGGGTTTCGGTACAGCAGTTGAAACTCGATATTTGTAAAAATGCATCCATTTTGAACTGACGTCTTACTTAGGTTTTGTTGTTTAAGTGGTCGACACCTAAATTAATTTGAATTCTTTTGAATTTTCTGTCAAGAATTTCTTGGTAGTTACAGCTCAGGTTTACTTCGTTTAAGCTTTATTTTTGCATGGTTATCAACAGGTTTTTTTTCCAGTTTTTCCCGAATCAAGAAATTTTTCTGAAGTTACGTATATTCGGACTTTAAATTTGAATGTTGAAATACTGGCTGATGTTGTTTTACTGAAATCTTAATTTACCCATTCTGAAGTAATTTGTGGATATCATATACGATGATGCCAATGCTATCTTATTTCACAACCTGGTTCACAACAACTAATAGTCGAATGGGTATGTGAAATATTATTTATCAATAATTATATATCGATTTAAAATAACTCAATTTTTGCCAAAATTAAAATTTTATGATTTCATGATTGTATATAAGTAAAGTACATACAGGTGTACACATATGGGAAAGAAGCATTCCTACGGTAGCTATTTTATATCTTGACAAGTTGATTTAGATACCGATTTTTTTTTAATTATTGATTTCCCGAAAACGGCGTGCGGTGATAATGTTTGGAATTAAGTTATATACACAATGAATTTTATTTCAAAATTTTACTTGCAAAATTGTGGTTCGCAGAGGAAATTGAAGAGAGTGACCCCTCGAAATACTTTGCGTTGCCAAGCGTAGTAAGCTAATCCCATTCATAAATTACACTCTCCATTGATCAATCAACGTACAATTCACGTGCATGACAACAAGGTGAATAACTCGCATAGGATTTTCGTCTCTTCCATATATGGTAATTCAGTCGACCTGTAGTTCTTATGATGTCATAATCATCATGACATCATTAAAAATGTTTAAATAAACAGTCTGAAGAGCTCCCACCGATGGAGTGAAAGCGCTAAGTAATGTGTCGGTGTCGTTTTTTATTTTTACATATATATATATATCCTCCATAATACATTATCACACCCTATTACCATGCAGGGCTATAAAATTATCATTATAAAAACAATTGAAAAATACTGCAAAAAGAAACACATTTCAAGTCGAATTGCAATGTGTTTTTCATTTGAAAAATCAACAAGAAATGTAGTAAACATGGACTGTGAGTCTGCTACAAAATAGTGGTGAGCTATAGCAAAGGGGGATAACTCCCATTGGACCTTTTTGAGAGATTTCCCATTGGGGCAAGCCATATCGTTACAGATGATAAAATGTCTTGTAATGAGAACAAAACATATATAGCATAGCATAGATAAGGTGTCATTTAATATCTGTTTAACTTAAATGTAATTTCAGTTAAATCATTTACTCCTGGGCCCGTATTCATGAAACCATTCTCATGCTCAAGCATGGATTTCGTGCTCAAGCCTTATTTCTTGTTCTGACTATAAATTATTTAAAAAACTAACTTTGTCAAAGTTTTGGAAAAACGTTGAAGAGACATGAAGCCAAAAACTGTTTTCAACATTTACATTGACTTTTTGACTCTTCGACATGATTGAGGAGATTTTCAAGAAAGCTGGTTTGAGCACAGAATCCATGCTTGAGCATATGAGAACAGTTTCATGAATATGGACTCAGCTGAAGTTTCATATTGGACTATCGATTCCAATCGTTGAATTGTAAGTGTTCATGCAAAGGTGTCTTCCAGGGTGAAAAACTTAAAATCAAACGGCATCCCATCATTCTTTCCTTAATAATGTTCTTTTAGGAAGAAAATTCAATTACTGGAAACTTTAACACTCATAGCAAAAAAAAAAAAAAAGAATTACTTTTTGTTTTTAGTAATAAGTCACCAGAAATACATACTTTCATAGATTCTGACACCATGAAAAACTATCCTGAATATTTCTGTCCGTCTTGGGAATTCGATGTCATTTTCCAGTCTCTTGTTGTTGACCTCCTAGTAATTGTCATTCCTATGCAGTGTAATCAGTATACATGCAGTCCTAAGTTACCTCCCCTGTGTGGCTCTCCACTGTCCAGAGGTATAGGGAATCAGGTCAGCAGCTGAGCTGTGGATTAGGGGAGGGGGGTTATTCTGTTGTATTTCTAGGATGACTACAATTGGGAGCTTCATCAATAGTGATTACCTCAGCTGGTGTGACGGCCGGTATGACGAAGGAGATTAATGAATTAGTGTCAGGTCTTACAACGTCCTTCATCATCACTACCATAAGGAAATACCATACATGTCATGATGGCTTCCAATATAAGAATTAACGTTTGAATCGTTACAGTACAAACTTTGAATCACTGTGCAATCCACTTTGAATTCACAAAACACTGACTGCAGTTGGAGAAGATTGTTTACATTCAGACTAAGTTAACCATGCCAAATTAGTAAAAATGAAAATTTTTACAAAAAAAAAAGAAAAAATTTCATATCCAAAATCTATAGGGTAAAAAAAAATCAAAGGAAATGTCGAAAGAAAAATTACACAAAAATATTTCCCCATATTTTTTTTTGAAATAATGTCAATGAACTATCAGCTATTTTAATGATTGATTAAGCTAACAATAAACTATAAGCTGTTTTAATGACTGATTAAGCTAACAATGAACTATCAGCTGTTTTAATGACTCATTAAGCTAACAATGAACTATCAGCTGTTTTAATGACTGATTAAGCTAACAATGAACTATAAGCTATTTTAATGATTGATAAGCTAACAATAAACTATAAGCTATTTTAATGACTGATTAAGCTAACAATGAACTATAAGCTGTTTTAATGACTCATTAAGCTAACAATGAATTATAAGCTGTTTTAATGATTGATAAAGCTAACAATGAACTATCAGCTGTTTTAATGACTGATTAAGCTAAATCTGTTTTAATGACTGATTAAGCTAACAATGAACTATCAGCTGTTTTAATGACTGATTAAGCTAACAATGAACTATCAGCTGTTTTAATGACTGATTAAGCTAACAATGAACTATCAGCTGTTTTAATGACTGATTAAGCTAACAATGAACTATCAGCTGTTTTAATGACTGATTAAGCTAACAATGAACTATCAGCTGTTTTAATGAATGATTAAGCTAACTACACTTTGAAGAAATGGTTGCTGCTGGTGTTCTCCTTAGAGACTTAGGAACGTCCTACATATATAGTGTATCAAGTGTACTTAGGGCGAGGCGACATTGTACTCGAGTTTCCGTGACACACAAAATGGACGACCAAGAAAACGGCTCTAATCAAGACAAATGGTCAATCGTGTTTTACGATTCCGATTCGGTGACAGAATTGCACTGAGTTATTAGTTGGTAAGCAGCGTGATTTATGAAACAGACGACTGACAAACATCTGTAGCCATTATAATGATAGGATTGTTTATTTATCTGTACATAATTAGAGAGTTGGTAAACTGGAAACTCATTAATAATCGTACATATACAGCCCGATAATTAAAACGTCTGCCATATATATTACTAAGTCAAGTTCTATAAAATCCCTGGATACAAATGCAGATTAATATGCACATCATTACATATATAAATCATGATACTATGCATGCTATATGTAGTGTTTAATTAAGCTCGATTGTTTGTTATCAACTGCCTGCTGATAGCTTCAATTTATGGTAATTTGTAAATGAGAAAGGTTTTAGTGATGGAGAAACAAGAGTACCTGGAGAAAATCCAAGACCTGTGGCCAATACCTAAAAGCTTGCCCTGTGCAGGACTTAATTAACCTTTTATCCCTGAGTCCTGGATGACTGGTGATATTTTATTGTGTATCTATGCATCGTAGAATTCGCTATGAGTATTGAGATATCTTAGATAGTTCTATATTTCATGTTACAGCTGTTTTAGTGTAAATACCTGCAGTCTTGGCATTGAGACCACTCATCGTCAACATTTCAGACATTTTCTTAGTTCTAGAAATGCATGATTAATTCTAATATAACTTCATTCTGCATCTTTGAGGAGAAACAAACAATTTGAATTAAAAGTCGCACATAATTTTTTTGTGCGTCCTGTTTAGGTTTAAAATTTATAAATCCTATATTTTCATTGTACACTTAAAACTTATGTGACCTGCAAATTTTTGCAAAAGAGACTCCTTGATTTTTCTATCTTTTGAACAATTTGATGTGATTTTACTTATTACAGCACAAAGATCAATTTTTTATTATTATAAACACCTATCGATATCTGCTCTTAAATTTTTCCGCCACATACTGGGTACGAAGTGCTCGAAGCTACTTAATATACGGAATAGATATATGACTTTTCTATTGCTGCCACCTGATGCACATAAAACAATAATTCCCCCGAGACATATATAAAGAATTGTGTGGTACGAATTTAGCCGGGATAAAATGATCTCCAAAGGTCAAACTTAGCACCTGGTGACAGTTCTAGATGGTAGGTCATCAACCCATCGTTGGCGCAGAACAATAAAACGCTCTTTTTGAAAATTTCAGTTGTTGTTAAGACAATTTGCATTGTACAGTTTATCCAGTAATCAAAATTCATCATATCTGTACATAAGTATGTATGATATTTATCTCGTCGCATTAACAAATTAAAAGGACAAATAATGATTCATTTCTGTTTAAATGCCATTGAAATCCAATGATCTCATATTCTTTATAAACCAAGGAGTCAAATGAAACCCAATCATATACTATGATAAATTTTGATAACCATCATACTTAAACGTATCTTATGTGTCTAGAGTTATCTCCCTTCTCATTAATAATCAAATATCAATTAATTAGTAAATTGAGTAATCACTCAAATAACCAAATAACCAATTTTCCTATTTATGAAAAGTATAAAGGAAAGAAATATGAGAAGCTATTTCTGCAGCCTGGTTTAGTATCATAAATTGTATATTCTTCGTTATACATATAGTTGCATATATGTTTCGGCCCGCTGTCATCAGGACACATGTTGAAGGAGTAATTAGAGCCAATTTATCCCTGAAATAATAATTAACTCAATCACCCCTGAAATTTTAGGATAAACTAACCCAACCTTTCCATTGGTAGAGTTCAAATGTGTCTTCAGGGGTGTGATGAATGAATTAAAAATTTCCTTTCAGATAGAACTCTTTTGGAATGGAGGTTTACTTAATGTGGAACTTTGTTTTTTTTAAGGAGATTCATATCACTGTAATAATGTTTACATTAAATATATATAATATACTTTAGTACTCAAAATAACATTTTCATAGCAGAGGCATGTATAGAAAGATGTTTATCAATAAAATCAATTTTCTGGTGCTTGACTTTCAAACCAATATATCTAGCCACTACTTTAAGTTGATTACTTGATATTGTTACACAGTTATAGTCTTTTCACGGGAAACTACCGGTAAAGTACGACCCATTGCCTGTGAGTTTGTTACGGCCCAGTATGACTCGTGGATGGTGGAGGAGATACTTATCCTGTAGGGGAGATAACTCTAAATCTACATGGGCGACCTCTTACATGTGGGCGAGATAACAGAATACATGTTATATTTATTATAGCAAATTAAATTGTTGAATATGTTGGAATCTAATATTGCATGTTCAGAGATGAAAATATCAATATACTATTCAGATCTGAGTCACTAAAAAATCATGTGAAGCAGTTTTTTGATGTTTAATTTTGATGTTTATATCTATAAAAAAAATTCTGACAACGATGTTAAAGCTATATAGGTTAGTTATATACAAATAAATACAATTGATTTACCACTTCAAAGAAATAGGCATAATCAAATTTATATGTCAGTGAATCAGTGTTCTTCTACCAGACACGCACTGCATGGTTACAATAATCACCAATATACTCAAAACACGGTTAAAAATTCTATATAGCAAAAGGAAATTGTATTAAAGGTCTTTATTTTAAATACTTTGAATTCAAAATATCAAATCAGTAAGATTTTTTGATTAAATCTGAATATATACCATCCACGGGGGACTAAGATGGATTTACTTTGTGTATGGCAGTATGGTTATGGGAAGTTAAAAAAGGAAAAAAAAAAAAAAAAGGAAAAATCCAAAGCCTATTTAAGCTGTTGGGCCTTTTCCTCAATTAATCACTTTTGGCCACAAGAGGACCATACAATTTACTTGAAATACAGTTTACTCCACTTAATATCACTTCTGTTAATATCACATTCCTCTTTATACATCCTGTTTTTCCCAAGCACCTTTTTTCTCTCTATATAATCTTTATTTGGTTAATATCATGTATTTTGAGATGAATTCCTCTTAATATCATGTGTTTTTAGCCAATCACATAAAATATCCAGAAAATGATGTCATTTCCATTGATTTCATATACAACTTGTACATAATGTTGCATAGAAAATAAAAAAATAACCTCAAAAATGATTTTTGATTGAAATAATGTTATCTTTATATTGAAACATGTTCATATGTACATTGAATAGCTTACTGTTAGTTATGGAAATTGGAAATGCACTAGATTTAGTGGAAAACATGTTTCTCTTAATGTCACATTCCTGCTAATATCATGTTTTTGTCTGACAAATGCAACATGATATAAAGGGGGTGCACTGTAGTACCTGCTGTCATTTAGAACTTGTAACTGGAAAGAAAAAGAACGATAGCCGACAGGTAGGTTGACTAATGCTCCATACACCACAATATACCATGACCTCCATTGGTCCTTTCGGACAGGTGAGATAAAAGTAGTTTACCAGGTAAGGTTTATTCTGGAGAAAAAGGAAAACTGACATAAATCTTAACCCAGAACTGCTGATGGGTAAGGGTATAGTTGCCATGGATACTGAGGGGGATTACATCCTGACGACTTACCCCCTCCCTGGGGCCCTACTCTTCATTTGGTATGCATTAATGGCTGCCAATAAGCCTATCCCTTAATGCAATCAATTAATGCCTGTGAAAAGCTGTTCTAATTACGCCCAGGCTGTGAGAGAAGCTGTGTAAAAACAACACACCATCTTCACAATGATGTCCCCCCCTTCCCATATACACATGTACCTCTCACTGCTACAATGCTATCCTCCCCCTCCCCGTACATCCCTCTCACTGCTACAATGCTATCCTCCCCCCTCCCCTTACATCCCTCTCACTGCTACAATGCTATCCTCCCCCCTCCCCTTACATCCCTCTCACTGCTACAATGCTATCCTCCCCCCTCCCCTTACATCCCTCTCACTGCTACAATGCTATCCTCCCCCCTCCCCTTACATCCCTCTCACTGCTACAATGCTATCCTCCCCCTCCCCGTACATCCCTCTCACTGCTACAATGCTATCCTCCCCCCTCCCCTTACATCCCTCTCACTGCTACAATGCTATCCTCCCCCCTCCCCTTACATCCCTCTCACTGCTTCAATGCTATCCTCCCCCTCCCCGTACATCCCTCTCACTGCTACAATGCTATCCTCCCCCCTCCCCGTACATCCCTCTCACAGCTACAATGCTATCCTCCCCCTCCCCTTACATCCCTCTCACTGCTACAATGCTATTCTCCCCCCTCCCCTTACATCCCTCTCACTGCTACAATGCTATCCTCCCCCCTCCCCTTACATCCCTCTCACTGCTACAATGCTATCCTCCCCCCTCCCCTTACATCCCTCTCACTGCTACAATGCTATCCTCCCCCTCCCCTTACAGAACCCATATCTTACATACAGTATATGTGTCAGAGCACTTTGGTGCATGTTAAAGAATAAATCTGATTGTAAACGAATTAATTTCATGTTTTGGAACATAGGGGCCAATTTAAACTCTGGATATATGGAGTCCAAACATAAGAAAGAAGCAGCCTAGCTTCTGGTAGACAGTTTTTAAAATCCAGTAGAGAAGGGACTCAATCACTAGACAAATTGAAAAAAGGGCTCAAAATCTAGAGTCAAGAAGGAATTCAAACTCAAAACCACGGAGGCTCAAACTTCAGAAAAGAAGGACCCAAATTAAAGGATACATGGTGGTCGGGTGATGCAGTGGATAGCGCATTTGCTTTTCACCAAGGCTTCGATTCCCCGACCGAACATGAAAAGGTATGCTCGACCACATGGGTTTTCTCCAGGTACTCCGGTTTCCTCCCACAAAAAAAAACCTCGTGCTCTAACATCCGGACCAACAACATCGATTTATATAGGTTAGATAACTTGTTTCATAATTGTTATAAAAAAAGTTTATATTTCATTTTATTTAAACTAAAGGATTGTAGGACTGAAAAAGCCGAAAACTTACCGACACAAAAACAGCTGTCATTATTGTGAAATGTACACCGTAACCAGAGCCTGGTGAAATGTGTACGTAGTAATTAGCATTTATCTTGTTACTGTTTCCTTGTAAATTTATAGCGAAATTGGATTCTAAATATTTTGAAGACAATTAAAGTAGTACAGAATTAAAGAGAAACATTGCTCGAGAGAGCAGTTCTTTAAGTTCAATGATCTGTGTTGATTCTTCTCAACACTTCACCAGGACTGCTCAGCTGTGTTAGGATAGGGGTTCCTAAAATATCACAGAGGCTGCCACCAACTCCGCACACTTGTTGATCGCCACGGAGCAAACCATGCAGCAGGCTTCCGTAAATACAGTAACACAGTGATGTTCTGGCACGGAACCATCCACTTTGTCTCGTGGCCCTGTCTACACAATTCCACCAGTTACCTTGGCACCTCCGTTCCAATGATTAGTCAAACATTTAAACAAACAAATGGTTTCAATTACAGCCATTTGTAAACTTAACTACATCTCTGACACATAAAATATGAACAATGCTGTGTCTACAACACCCGCTGTCAGCGACCAATCACAGACGAGAATCTGTTTTCCCCATTGTTCTGCGATGTCATATTTGAGAACAAAATGAAAGAATTTTTTTAATTCCGCAAATGACTTCCTGTTCTAGTGAAAAATGGTAAGCAGAAGAAGTTTACAGTTCGTCTGTACTTTTGATGTCTAAACACAATCTTCTTTAAATCCGATCTAATCCCAAAAGAAAAATTAACATACTCTCCAGTTCAAAACAGTTCAATTAGACATGGCCAAGAAAAGAGGATTTCACAATGAGTAAAACAAAACTTGAAATTGGCTAAAGCTACAAGACCTTAAGTGTCTATCCCTGGTCAAGTATTAGATAATTATTGTGTCCTTCATCAAATATATTGACGGAGATCAGTGATCTTAGGAGGTAAAACCTCGTGTTTTACTGTTAAAGCTAATCAATTCGCGCATGAAATTTTTCGCCTCCAAGCTCTCCGCAATGTGACAATTTTCACGCTGTGGTCATGCTGTTTCGCACTGTGATATCTTTGATACTATTATACACTGAAGTGTTTGAGTGGTGTTAGATATGATATGTTTGCGGGTCAATAAATTAGTGGAAATCTAATGTCAGCGAAATAAGCGAAAATTTCCACACTGCAAAAAATTCCACTTTCACATCTCGAATTAAATACTTCAGATTCTACATCACAATGGGTCACAATGCACTCCATGGTAACTAGGCTTACTTATACTTTGAACAGAAAGCAACTTCTAAATAAATTTTTACAGTAAACAAGGAAGAATTAGAATAAAAACCAATGAGGACTTTCCTGTCACTTCTAAATAATCCTTGACAACAAATATGTAATGATGTATGTGTTGTATTTGATATCAAGAAATTTGATTTAAGAAAAACTCATATTTCATGAAATCAATTTTAAATAAAATTTTCATTATTTCTTTTGGTAATATATAGCTTGTTTACTGGCTTGAAACTAGAAATATAAATATAATTATGTCATTTTTAATTTCATCTACTTTCTTTACTCTCATAGATAATATTCTAGCTATATTGTTTTTTTGTTTGTTCCATGGAGAAAATTAACTGATGCAAGAAATTTTTATAGGATTGAGACAGATTTCATAATAATAGAATATATAGATAAGAAAATAAAATGAAAGTAATAAAACATATTTATTACGTTTACTTTCATTAGGGGCAGGTTTTGGAACCAGAGGAGACTTGGAGTGAACCCTGTATCTGGCCTGTGTGGTGTACACCATCATCTATGATTCCATTTATTCCCATCAGGTATCACGGACCCAGATACATCTCTATTCACTCTTCCTTCCTTCTACACCAAACTCAAGTGGTCAGCTCATGTGTGTCCACTACTGACAATGTCCAGTCACAAACTCAAGTGGTCAGCTCTAAATGTTGCTCTAAATGTGTACCATTAGACAAATACAGTCAGTTTGTTGAGACAGAGCCATGTTTATTTTACCTGACTATGATACAGCTGCTGTAGTACAGACGCTGGGGAGGAGCTCTATCACATAGACACAGCAGCCCAGCATCTGTACCCACATCAATGTGAATCGCTGTCTAATACACTCTAAAGTCTATCCAATGGTCATTTATATCTGATCATTCAAGTGGTCAGCTCATGTGTGTCCACTACTGACAATGTCCAGTCACAAACTCAAGTGGTCAGCTCATGTGTGTCCACTACTGATAATGTCCAGTCACAAACTCAAGTGGTCAGCTCATGTGTGTCCCCTACTGACAATGTCTAGTCACAAACTCAAGTGGTCAGCTCATGTGTGTCCACTACTGACAATGTCCAGTCACAAACTCAAGTGGTCAGCTCATGTGTGTCCACTACTGACAATGTCCAGTCACAAACTCAAGTGGTCAGCTCATGTGTGTCCACTACTGACAATGTCCAGTCACAAACTCAAGTGGTCAGCTCATGTGTGTCCCCTACTGACAATGTCCAGTCACAAACTCAAGTGGTCAGCTCATGTGTGTCCACTACTGACAATGTCCAGTCACAAACTCAAGTGGTCAGCTCATGTGTGTCCACTACTGATAATGTCCAGTCACAAACTCAAGTGATCAGCTCATGTGTGTCCACTACTTACAATGTCCAGTCACAAACTCAAGTGGTCAGCTCATGTGTGTCCACTACTGATAATGTCCAGTCACAAACTCAAGTGGTCAGCTCATGTGTGTCCACTACTGATAATGTCCAGTCACAAACTCAAGTGATCAGCTCATGTGTGTCCACTACTGACAATGTCCAGTCACAAACTCAAGTGGTCAGCTCATGTGTGTCCACTACTGACAATGTCCAGTCACAAACTCAAGTGGTCAGCTCATGTGTGTCCACTACTGACAATGTCCAGTCACAAACTCAAGTGGTCAGCTCATGTGTGTCCCCTACTGACAATGTACAGTCACAAACTCTAGTGGTCAGCTCATGTGTGTCCACTACTGACAATGTCCAGGCACAAACTCAAGTGGTAAGCTCATGTGTGTCCACTACTGACAATGTAAGACCCAGTATCTCAGTCTGACAATATTAATAGTCTGTCCTATTAGAACCTTTATCATTAGACCCAGTATCCAAGTCTGACAATATTAATAGTCTGTCCTATTAGAACCTTTATCATTATTAATAGTCTGTCCTATTAGAACCATTATCATTATTAATAGTCTGTCTTATTAGAACCATTATCATTAGACCCGGTATCTCAGTCTGACAATATTAATATTCTGTCCTATTAGAGCCATTATCATTAGACCCAGTATCCAAGTCTGACAATATTAACTGTCTGTCCTATTAGAACCATTATCATTATTAATAGTCTGGCCTATTAGAACCTTTATCATTAGACCCAGTATCTAAGTCTGACAATATTAACTGTCTGTTCTATTAGAACCATTATCATAAGACCCAGTATCTCATTCTGACAATATTAATAGTCGGTCTATTAGAACTATTATCATTAGACCCAGTTTCTTAATCTGACAATATTAATAGTCTGTCCTATTAGAACTATTATCATTGGACCCAGTTTCTTAATCTGACAATATTAATAGTCTGTCCTATTAGAACCATTATCATTATTAATAGTCTGTCCTATTAGAACCATTATCATTATTAATAGTCTGTCCTATTAGAACCATTATCATTATTAATAGTCTGTCCTATTAGAACCATTATCATTAGACCCAGTATCTCAGTCTGACAATATTAACTGTCTGTTCTATTAGAGCCATTATCATAAGACCCAGTATTTAATATTGACATTGTTAATAGTCTGTCCATTTAGATACATTATGTGCGTCTGGTACAACAGTATATTTAATTCGGGCGAGAAAAAAAAAATCCTGAATAATACAATAAAACCAATACCGTCTAACGAGACGCGAGATTGATACGAAAACTGTCTACAGTCAGCGCGCTCGTAAATGTGCAACAAAAATATCGGAGAACTTTGTCAAAGCAAGAATTCCGAAATCTTTAATGTTCCGACTTGTTGGAAGAAGACTTGCTATATATTTTTCTACACATCAATAAATCGTAAGAACTAATCTTCTGGAAAGTGTTCATCTCGATGCTATCTGTTATACATTTTGGAAACTATGGCTCGCAACGATATATACCATACACAGGTAATGTGAGAGTGTATAGAGCCACACTAAATCAGTCTCTATCATCCCAACAAAAGTGGCTAGACTTTCAAGACGTCTGGATCGCTGTGGCAATTTCCTAAAGGCTCTATCTCTGTGGCCCTACACATTGACTGGATAGTTGAATAATCGGAATTAAAATGACTGTAATATTACAGTCATTATGATATTCAATCACATGCCTTTATTTTTGTTACTACAGTGTAACCTGTCTAAACCAGAGGTCACTGGGACCAAAACTTTTGGCCGGTCTACACAGGTATCCAGTTTATATTAGTATGATTTATAAGTTTCCGTAAAAGACAATATTTTCACGCATGGAATTTTTTGCTAAGCCAGCCTTCAAACTGTTTGCGATGTGACAATTTCCACGCTGTCAGTCATGCTGTTTTGCACTGAGTACTTATAGTACTAGGATACGCTATTAGTTGGGTGTGGCTCACCTATAACTTCTAGGTCAGGTCAGCCAAGAAACGCTAGATCTGGTTACCTTATATTTTGCTAAATATGGTTCCTTGACGCTAAATCTCATTACCCTACATTTCGCTGGTTCCTTGACGGCTGACTAAATCTTCATGGTTACCCAATATTTGGCTGGGAGTGGCTGCATCCTGCTCATGTAATACCTCATCATTACTTTACTGACCTCTGTACCAACTATCGGAGTATTTACATAAGATTTATTGATACAGTGATTACCAGGAGATCAAGAACTAGATGTCTTGGAAATCAAGATAACGACCAATTTGTTAAAATTCCTTTGAATTAGAGAGTCTTGATGCTCACTGATCCTGAGCAGTGTACAGTTAAATCCAGAAACGGTACATAATATACAAAACACATTTCTCCTATCTTTAAAGCAGTTTCTGCAATCCTGATCTTTTCGTACCCCGATTATGTCCCGAGTCATGTTGAGTGCACCTTGGCTGTTTCTGATATTTGTACCTTTGTAAATTCTATCAACAAAATAGGGCCAATTAATAAAGATTTATATACCTATAGTATCTTTCAACCCACCAATTAGAAATACGAATTATCTATCAATCAGTATTTATTAAGGCTTATATAGTTCAGCATCATAGATCCAGATAATTGGACCATTTCTATAATTGTATTTATGCATGCATAAAGTACTGTAAACGTTCATATTTTCGCGGTAATCTTATTTTAGCGCTTTTCGCGTTGAAAGTTTTGCGCTAAAATATGATTACGCTAATTGGAGTTTTAATATACTGCTTATATAGTTATTTTCACTGATGCGCGAATTTATCATTGCGCTAATATGACAAACAGTAAAAATGCGCTAAATTTTGATTGCGCCAAATTAAGTACGTTTACAGTAATTTATACAATCTGTTTAGTAAATGCTTTATTTTGTGTTTTTGATAGTTAAAATATATAGTATGGCTTATTCCGGAAATACAGAATGTAGCCGGCCCGGGAAAGGGCTTGCTGACCGGAAGTGTAGTCAGCCCAGCTACGGGTTGGACGTACAGTTTTTGCGTTCAGGAGTCACGTGACACTGACAGAAAAAATTTGTAAACACGGGAAGAATTTCATCCTGAGCTGATGAAAACTCGTTTTTAAGTGATTGTTCAACACCGAGGTATCCACCTAAACCCATCAAATATTTGTTATTTAAGCGTGGACAGCGGTTTTTTGCATTGGAATTGGCTGTAAGTACAAATTGACTGTCGATTTAACAATAGCCAACCTTATCCAAATTCACTTATCTGCCTAAATTGATATATCTCTGAAATTCATTGAAATATACTCAAAAGAGAAATAATTAAGATACATACCGACGTATAGAGTCTTTAACCATTGTCTTACTAAACATTGTTTTGAACTTAACGGGGAAAGGAACACAATTTCACTGTGCGAGACCAGCCCATTACCTCAAGAGAAACTTGATAATGAGTAATTACGTAAATAACGCCTGTGTTTTGTCTCTATTCGTTTCTAACTAGACCTTAGTTAGGTTGGCAAGCAAATTTAATCATCTTTGAGAATCAGTCTTAAGATCAATACACAACTAACCTGTTGGCACTGAAATTTTCATTAAATTAAAAAAAAAAGCAAAATATTTTTTTACAGTTCGATCTTGAAAAAATATCTCCTGAAGAGATGTGTTTTTAATCTGTCTTGTCAAAACCATAATGTTTTGATCGTCTGTCTTGAATGCATATTTGCGGGGTATTTTTTTCAACCAAACATGTGTAATTGTCAGAATATCAGCAGCCAGGCCTCATTAATCATCTCTGTAGTTTATTCATATTCCCCATTTCTGAATGCCTTAAAGACTTCCGTATCAACAGTCTTTCAGTCTTCAGAGTGTTTTTTGTATATAACCCCAAGTAAGTGAGTTGGGAGTGTTTTTTTGTATATAACCCCAAGTAAGTGAGTTGGGAGTGTTTTTTTGTATATAACCCCAAGTAAGTGAGTTGGGAGTGTTTTTTTGTATATAACCCCAAGTAAGTCAGTTGGGAGTGTTTTTTTGTATATAACCTCAAGTAAGTCAGTTGGGAGTGTTTTTTTGTATATAACCCCAAGTAAGTCAGTTGGGAGTGTTTTTTTGTATATAACCCCAAGTAAGTCAGTTGGGAGTGTTTTTTTGTATATAACCCCAAGTAAGTGAGTTGGGAGTGTTTTTTGTATATAACCCCAAGTAAGTGAGTTGGGAGTGTTTTTTGTATATAACCCCAAGTAAGTCAGTTGGGAGTGTTTTTTTGTATATAACCCCAAGTAAGTCAGTTGGGAGTGTTTTTTTGTATATAACCCCAAGTAAGTCAGTTGGGAGTGTTTTTTTGTATATAACCCCAAGTAAGTCAGTTGGGAGTGTTTTTTTGTATATAACCCCAAGTAAGTGAGTTGGGAGTGTTTTTTTGTATATAACCCCAAGTAAGTGAGTTGGGAGTGTTTTTTTTGTATATAACCCCAAGTAAGTCAGTTGGGAGTGTTTTTTTGTATATATAACCCCAAGTAAGTCAGTTGGGAGTGTTTTTTTTGTATATAACCCCAAGTAAGTCAGTTGGGAGTGTTTTTTTGTATATAACCTTAAGTTAGAAGCACACAAACATTAACTTTTTCACTTTCACTAGCCAAGAATAAACAACATTCTCAGCTTGAACTATCAAACCTCTCAGCTAGCTAGAAGTAAACTACTGCCCTATCGACCACCTTAGCTGGGAGTAAACTACTGCCCTACCAACCTCCTTATTAGCTGGGAGTAAACTACTGCCCTACCAACCTCCTTATTAGCTGGGAGTAAACTACTGCCCTACCAACCTCCTTATTAGCTGGGAGTAAACTACTGCCCTACCAACCTCCTTATTAGCTGGGAGTAAACTACTGCCCTACCAACCTCCTTATTAGCTGGGAGTAAACTATTGCCCTACCAACCTCCTTATTAGCTGGGAGTAAACTACTGCCCTACCAACCTCCTTATTAGCTGGGAGTAAACTATTGCCCTACCAACCTCCTTAGTTGGGAGTAAACTATTGCCCTACCAACCCCCTTAGTTGGGAGTAAACTATTGCCCTACCAACCCCCTTAGTTGGGAGTAAACTATTGCCCTATCAACCCCCTTAGTTGCGAGTAAACTATTGCCCTATCAACCCCCTCAGCTGAGAGTAAGCTTTTTCCAAAACACCCTCAGCTAAGCGTAATTACTATAGTTATCTATTAACCTCCTCAGCTTGGAGAAAACTATTGCCCTATCAATTAGACATCAGCTACGTATACAGCTAACTCCATTAAATAGAAATACAGTAATGAACCATTATTTCTCTAAGCTACTAGCATTAATGAATACTTTCTCAATGCACCTCCAGCACCAATAAATCAACTCACTGATGTCAAATGGTACTGAATGCTTTCCATAGTTTATCAAAGACTATAATAATTGAATTATTGAAGATCCAATATGTAGCATTTTACTGGGAGGTAGAGGTTTAACATGGCAATTATTGATCAGTTGTTCAGTTATTTGATTTCTACTAACACATTAAGGCACCTTACCACAGAATCTCGGTCCAGCCACGACGTACAAGCCAAGCTATAGACAATATACTCCACACCTTCGTGTACCATTTCAATCACGTCATCTACGTTCTCCTGCCAGCTCTGAAAACAGACAAATTCAATTTACATTCAATTTCATTGGAAGAAAAACTACAACAAAACTGCAGCATGTATGTTTCAATATTCTCTTCATTTGATCTAGCTGCGATTTCCTGCAAAACTCAAGACCAGAATTCGAAGGGAAAGTAAAACAAGGTGATAGAAGCTGTGAATGAGAGGTGTCATCCGATAGCTTGTTGTCACGACGACCTAGTTTGTTGTTTGTCGACCAATCAGAATGCTCTATGTATAGCCAATCTCTATTAGATTTCCCAGTTTCAAACTTGTCACTTATCTTGCCCTGGAGTATCTCAAACCTGTTAATTACAAGACACTGGGCACTGCAATACAAAATGAAGATGAAACGCCAAATCCCACACGTTTAATTTGAATTGAGCTCGGAGGAAATCCACCCTTAAATTGATCGATCTATAGCCGTCGAATGATATGGAATCACAGAAATGCCAAAATAATCAGAAATTAATGAGGGATAATTGTAGGTTTGCCACTGCCTGAAGGCAGGGCGACAGGGGCCGCCTGCCTGAAACCTTCAAGACAGAATCTGGTATCTTCTCCTACACCGCAACAAAGTCTGATATATGGCAAGAAAATTTGCTCCAGGAATCGCCATTCATCATAATGAAGGCAGCAGAAACTGACAATGTGTAACCTTGATGATGACTTGTTGGATTTTTCTGATATGGTGTTAACTTGTTAATGGCTTGGTGTGTTTTCTGTTATTGCCAGGCTGTGAAAAATGACCTGGACGAATGTTCTAATGCTGTGTGCCCTTGCTAATAAATGATTGGATTATTTAGATATTTTTTTACCTCGTTCTAACATTGTATGACCTTGAGAATGACTTGGTAGATTGTTCTGACATTGTGTGACCTTGGGAATGACTCAGAAGGATGTTCTGACTTTGTGTGACCTTGAGAATGACTCAGTAGGTTGTTCTGACATTGTATGACCTTGAGAATGACTCAGTAGACTGGTCTGACATTGTGTGACCTTGGGAATGACTCAGAAGGATGTTCTGACTTTGTATGACCTTAAGAACGACTCAGTAGGTTGTTCTGACATTGTATGACCTTGAGAATGACTCAGTAGACTGGTCTGACATTGTGTGACCTTGGGAATGACTCAGGAGGTTGTTCTCACATTATATGACCTTGAGAAAGTAAAATATACCTCTTTAAAAGGTGAAGCATTACATGGGAGGAACATGCGTAGGATGGTTGAAGAAGTGACAGACTGAATTTATAGAATTGGATTGGAGAGTGGGCAAAGTAACATTCACAATGTTCTTCAGACATATGAGATCAACTAGGGAAGCGTTACAGGGTAAAGTAGTTCTAATCCAACACACTGACAATGATAGATATTTGCAAGATACTGCGTTGTTTGTGGATATTAAACTTCAATGTCCGTGGAACTTCCATCTCTGCTTTCATTCACAAATCTCATTTCCACACAAACACAAATAAATCATTGTAACTGGCATTGTCTTGTTTTCTGCTCTTTCCGTACTGACAGATTATTAAAAATATGAAATTGCTTTCACCTAAAATGGCAAAACAACTCCAAAGTCTCAAGTTCATCAGCACAATCTGACAGCATAACGTCACAGGATTGTACATTTGATGCCATGTTTATCAACTGGGATCTCATCAATTTTACTCATTTTTAAATTTCAAATTATAATTTTCTGTCGCAAAATGAATTCAAATGCATCATTAAGACACTATATATAAATCAGAATTACGTTGCCTTCAAAATGTTTTTCCTTCAACAGTTTTGGATTCAGTACCGTGCACACTTTTTTAGGGAAAATCGAGTGTCAAGAACGGGGTGCGCACTATACGCAAAAACAAGCAAAAAACCTTGACTAATGGTCGCGATCATGTATTGTAAATTTTTCGGAGATTTTCATAATGACTTGAAACACTTGGAAGATGACATTTTTATGGAGGAATGTCAAAACGATGACTTACTGTTACTGTTACGAGTATATTGTTAGCCATTAAACTGGTTTTATAGGAGATTTGTCAATATGGCAATTTCTAGTAACGGTTTATGATTATACTTGTATATTGTAGAAATGTGGGAGACGAAGCACCATTACTGAAATCAACCCATCAAAAAGTCGCAGGATTGTCTTGTTTACGGCTAATATCGGCCAGCAGTTCCTCGACCTTATTGCCAGATTCATAATAAAGCTAATCTCTTAAATCAGTGTTTCCAATAATACAGAATGTGTAGTAAGTTTATATTTCCAATCATCTAATTGATCCCCACCTCTCTGGTAAGTGGTCACCTTGACACAATCTACTGAGTATGTTTCCTCTAAAGAGGCTGTTGAGTCTGCCGTACGTGTGTTCTGTTAAAACCGTTGTTTGTAACAATGGAAACGGAACGGCTATTCTATTAAGTGGTTTTTCATTAGACGATGAAGAGTCTGGTCCTCCAAAGTATGCTAGAATGATGTTTTGTAACAAGAGCAATGGCTGAGAGGCACGGGTCAATAAAGGATCTGGTCCTCTAAAGGATCGTACCGTAACAAATTGGAGGTAAAACTGGTCCCTGATGGGTGTTACATCAGAGGGGAAGGGTCTAGTCCTCTAAAGGATCGTACCATAACAAATTGGAGGGGAAACTGGTCCCTAATGGATGTTATATCAGAGAGGAAAGGTTTTTTCCTCTTAAGGGACATGCAATAAGCAATTGGAGGGAAAACGGGTTTTGATGGGTGTTGGGCAAGGGTCTGGTCCTCCGAAGGTTATTGTAGTAATAAATCGGAAAGCAAGGCTGCTCCCTAAAGGGTGTTATGAGAAAGCATAACAAAAGTTCACTGGAAAATCTTACGTTAATAATGAACCTTGTAAAGCTCTCCTATGAATATTTTTAAGTTCAGTAGATCAGTAATTTTCTTGAGGACAGTCTGGTCTGAACAGAATTTTGTTGGAAGCCTCAGGGAGTTAGTGCATTTTCGATGGAGAGGCTGGTCTCTAAAATTTTGTTTTTGGAAGCCTCACGGAGTTGGGGCTGGTCCTCAAAAAAACAATTTTGGTGACATTTGGGGATGGGGAGGCAGGTCTCTAAATTCTGTTTTTGGAAGCCTCAGGGAGTTGGGGCTTGGTCCTCAAAAAAACAATTATGGCGACATTGGGAATGAGGAGGCTGGTCTATAAAGCTACCACTGTATGTCTGAGAATAAGAGGAGTGTGTCAACTTCTGTGTACAACTGTTGTGACAGAGTTACGGACGGAAGGCCAGTGAACCTGCCCTGGTGTGAGGTTGACACTTTGATGTATGAATCATTACACTCAATGATATTGGGGCTGACGCCATTACACCCTTCTTGCTGACGGCACCGATATAAATTTTCTCGGCGAAACAACTCTTTAGTGGTAAATCATATATTTAAGTGCCAAGTGAATACCTTATCCAGGGAGAAGACTTCAGTCTTTAGGACTCTGGAGCTAGAGTGACAGACTAAGGAGCATCCGTAGTTTAAGTGGACAATTGCAGTCCAAGTTAACAGTACATGCCTCCTATACATTAAGCTTTCTAAGGTTCAAAGGTCAATCAGTACAGTCTAAAACAGCGTTGTTGCTACCTAACCGGGTGTGGGGATATACAAAGAGTCCCCCCTAACCCAAAATTTGACAATTAGTTTGTCTGTCTATAAAGAAAGGGCAAAGCATGTGTCAAAAGCTGTTGAATATGCTAAACTTCTTTCTATATAACAAACAAAAAAGACAAATTTTATCCATGTACCAGGGATGCTAGAGCACATTAAAATTAACCCCTAACCTCAACACTTTAGATGGATGTGCTATTCCTGGTGGCTGGCAATTGTTCTGAAAGTTCTGCTTCATCATGCAGTAAAAATGCATGGTCTAATAACTAATAATTTTTGGTTCAATCAGGGTTTTTTCACACTTATTCTATGTTTACAGGAAAATCCTGTTAGCCACATGTAAAAAGTGTCATGTCTTTAACCTTTGAAAGCTTACCGACTTTTGTAAGATTTGACTTATCCAATCTCCATATATGGAGTATCTACTCATTAATGAACCACACAATATTAAGCCAAGAGCCAGTGGCTCCGCCATTTCTTTATTGTTGGGTTACCTCCCTTTCATGGTCAGCCTGATCATCTTGGTGATTTGTAATTTGCGGAATTTTTTTTTTTCTACATTTCTATGTTTCTTCTCTATAAATTTGACTTTGTAATGGCGTTTTTAATCATTTACACAATCTTTTCCAGAGACAACCCAGAGCTCAGAGGACTGAATATCCGGCATTACATCATACTTTTTAAACCACAAAATTGAAAATACACATGGTACAAGTTAAGCTAGTCTTTTCTTTCTAACTAAAATTCCAGATTCTTGTGTCTTTGGCTGCATTTTGGAGAATTTTCAAACCATTACTTTACCGAAATAAGAATCCCTTTAGACCCATGGTTAACCAAGCCCTTCCTCAATAATGGCAGCCGGCCATTTTATCTTAACGGATACAGTTTCAAACTCTGGGTCCGGAGCATTTGTCAGATAGTTCTTTCTCCAATCAAACACACTCCACAAATCAAAGATTGGCAATATCTTTATGCTAAAAATCCAATACGTGGGCTTGTAAATAAACTGCAGTACTTGCTCCTTCATCCCATGTTAATGTATATCAGAACTGTTGCCTGTAAGTCTGTACAATTCAGTCCTGTTTATTATGTACCATTAGCCTTAAGTGTAACAACAAATTTTTCATCTGTCTAAATCCTATTTTAGCTTTGTTCTTGATTTTAAAAATGTTTGAATAAAAATTCAAAATACAAATGAGTGTTCCATTTAAAATATTTTAGATAATTAAAAAATATATATGAATCACACTAGCTGTATATTCATCTTTTTATCAAACTTTTTAAAATTTTGAAATTATCGTAATTCATATAATATTTCAAAGGAATTTCATTTTCAATTATTCCAGATAGGTAACAAAACTCCCATCAATTCCGACAGCTTTTCAACTCATTAAGTTCCGATGTGACTCAAACAATCATTCAAAATTTTTATTCAATAAGGAGTGTAATATTTTGCCAATAAACAGAATATATGATATTGCAAAATATAACTGTAAAATGTTATTGTCCAGGTAGTCCTTCGCTTCAGCAATGACATGACAGCCCCCTCCAAGGTCATGGGACAGTCATGTGACTGTCAAGTTACCCAGAGTTCAATGTTGTTGATCAATCAGCCAGTTTATATCGGGCCTGATAATCACACGTCAATCAGTCTGTCACTCTACCACGTCCCTAACACCATCGTATGCAATGTCTGCTACACAAGTCTCCTGTTTTTGTTATTGCTTTTGATTCCATCACATCAATGAACATTACAGTTTAAGGGATATCTCCCCCTCCTTCCTTCATACATCTAATGCAGTTTTCTCCTCCCCCCTCCTCCCTACAAACATCTAAAGCAGTTTGATAATGTTTCCACAAGGACTTGACAATATGAAGGTCAAGAACAGTGTTAAAAAGCTCAGATCCACTCAGTTTTTATTATGTTATTATCAATAACTCGACAATGTTGCACTTAAATCTAAACGCAACTTTACAATGCCAAGCTGCAAACGGGAATGTTTAACGATTTTGAGTTGAAAGAACAGTACAACAATATTGAGCTCCAAAAAAGCGCTGGACATGATTCAGTTAAGACCTTATAATACAATACCAAACACAAAAACATCTCTGTGATGGTACCTTCAGAAGCAACATTGAACTTGGAACAATTTAAGATTAAAAAAATTGAAGTTACAGTTTACGAGATTGAAGAACAGGGACAGTATAATGCAAACCAAAGTTACAAAGAGAAAGCTCATACTAGCTAGAATTACATACTACAGATCTGTGGTTCTGAGGTCAACGAGAGTTTGAAAACTCAGAGTTAGAAATTTGTCATCAGTAAAAATTTTGAAAAAACTTTGCATTCTGTCTGTTCAAGGACTGAGATAATCAAACAACTGTACAGACTGATACTTGGATATACCCAGAATATAATACTACCGACATACAGACCAATATACCTGTTTGTTAACAGACAGCAATGTTTTTACTGTATGTTTCTGGTTAATAACAAAATAGAGCTATAGACAAATCTCCGCTTATAACCAGGGTTTGATCGCAGAGCGATACAAGTCCCCTACTGGCAGCAGTGAATTATTGCAAATTTTCAAAGTCCACAGACCCTAACTCTGTAAGTATCCAAATCAGACCTCGACCTAGATATCTTCAAGATGTAACTGTATACCAAATTTCAGTTCAATATGTGCATCCGTTGCAGAGACACTGCACGGAAACCCCCAAAAAGCGACAGATGGACGAACAGACAGACAGCAGGTATACCATTGCAATTTAAAAGCTATGGTAAAAGTACCTAGATGAAAATACTACCCAGATAGGGACTAGTACCAGATACCTAGCTGACGATGAAGGGCCCAGCTAATGTCACTGATGAAGGAAACACTTGTCCTGTTTTACCATCGGCATGCAAGCTTGAAGGCCAAGAGGATCACATCTATCACTGTCACCCAGTCGGCTATAATCTGATAGCCATGTAAATCCTGTCACATGACTCGCCATTAATTCTGTTTTCATTGACACGTATTATGTACAACCTGGCCTTGTCCACAGTCCTGGAGCAAGCCGGTCAGCAGCGAGGCTACAAACTGACCAATGCAAACTGGACAATATGGTACACCGCTGGTGGTCATTGTAACATGATGTCCAGACAATATCATTACTCAAACTGGCAATATCTGTGGGCAAATACCAAGGCAAGTCAATCATGTATGCAGGAAGTTCAATGATAAGTCAGACTTACCTGTTGTTTCTAGCTATTGAATGACAACAGAGGTTCTATCCAAATCTGCTGCACATTTGTGACAACAGAGGTTCTATCCAAATCTGCTGCACATTTGTGACAACAGAGGTACTTTATCCAAATCTACTGCACATTTGTGAGAACAGAGGTTCTATCCAAATATACTGCACATTTGTGACAACAGAGGTACTTTATCCAAATCTGCTGCACATTTGTGACAACAGAGGTTCTATCCAAATCTGCTGCACATTTGTGACAACAGAGGTACTTTATCCAAATCTACTGCACATTTGTGACAACAGAGGTTCTATCCAAATCTACTGCACATTTGTGACAACAGAGGTACTTTATCCAAATCTGCTGCACATTTGTGACAACAGAGGTTCTATCCAAATCTGCTCCACATTTGTGACAACAGAGGTTCTATCCAAATCTGCTGCACATTTGTGACAACAGAGGTTCTATCCAAATTTGCTGCACATTTGTGACAACAGAGGTTCTATCCAAATCTGCTGCACATTTGTGACAACAGAGGTACTTTATCCAAATTTGCTGCACATTTGTGACAACAGAGGTTCCCACTCAAAGACTGCCATTACTTTGTGACAACAGAGGTACTTTATCCAAATCTACTGCACATTTGTGACAACAGAGGTTCTATCCAAATCTACTGCACATTTGTGACAACAGAGGTTCTATCCAAATTTGCTGCACATTTGTGACAACAGAGGTTCTATCCAAATCTGCTGCACATTTGTGACAACAGAGGTACTTTATCCAAATCTACTGCACATTTGTGAGAACAGAGGTTCTATCCAAATATACTGCACATTTGTGACAACAGAGGTACTTTATCCAAATCTGCTGCACATTTGTGACAACAGAGGTTCTATCCAAATCTGCTGCACATTTGTGACAACAGAGGTACTTTATCCAAATCTGCTGCACATTTGTGACAACAGAGGTATTTTATCCAAATCTGCTGCACATTTGTGACAACAGAGGTTCTATCCAAATCTACTGCACATTTGTGACAACAGAGGTTCTATCCAAATCTGCTGCACATTTGTGACAACAGAGGTACTTTATCCAAATCTGCTGCACATTTGTGACAACAGAGGTACTTTATCCAAATCTGCTGCACATTTGTGACAACAGAGGTACTTTATCCAAATCTGCTGCACATTTGTGACAACAGAGGTATTTTATCCAAATCTGCTGCACATTTGTGACAACAGAGGTTCTATCCAAATCTGCTGCACATTTGTGACAACAGAGGTTCTATCCAAATCTGCTGCACATTTGTGACAACAGAGGTACCCAGTCAAAGATTGTCATTACTTTGTGACAACAGAGGTTCTATCCAAATCTGCTGCACATTTGTGACAACAGAGGTACTATCCAAATCTGCTGCACATTTGTGACAACAGAGGTTCTATCCAAATCTGCTGCACATTTGTGACAACAGAGGTACTTTATCCAAATCTGCTGCACATTTGTGACAACAGAGGTACTTTATCCAAATCTGCTGCACATTTGTGACAACAGAGGTATTTTATCCAAATCTACTGCACATTTGTGACAACAGAGGTACTTTATCCAAATCTGCTGCACATTTGTGACAACAGAAGTACTTTATCCAAATCTGCTGCACATTTGTGACAACAGAGGTACTTTATCCAAATCTGCTGCACATTTGTGAGAACAGAGGTACTTTATCCAAATCTGCTGCACATTTGTGACAACAGAGGTACTTTATCCAAATCTGCTGCACATTTGTGACAACAGAGGTACTTTATCCAAATCTACTGCACATTTGTGACAACAGAGGTACTTTATCCAAATCTGCTGCACATTTGTGACAACAGAGGTACTATCCAAATCTGCTGCACATTTGTGACAACAGAGGTTCTATCCAAATCTGCTGCACATTTGTGACAACAGAGGTTCTATCCAAATCTGCTGCACATTTGTGACAACAGAGGTTCTATCCAAATCTGCTGCACATTTGTGACAACAGAGGTACTTTATCCAAATCTGCTGCACATTTGTGACAACAGAGGTTCTATCCAAATCTGCTGCACATTTGTGACAACAGAGGTTCTATCCAAATCTGCTGCACATTTGTGACAACAGAGGTACTTTATCCAAATCTGCTGCACATTTGTGACAACAGAGGTTCTATCCAAATCTACTGCACATTTGTGACAACAGAGGTTCTATCCAAATCTGCTGCACATTTGTGACAACAGAGGTTCTATCCAAATCTGCTGCACATTTGTGACAACAGAGGTACTTTATCCAAATCTGCTGCATATTTGTGACAACAGAGGTACTTTATCCAAATCTGCTGCACATTTGTGACAACAGAGGTACTTTATCCAAATCTGCTGCACATTTGTGACAACAGAGGTACTTTATCCAAATCTGCTGCACATTTGTGACAACAGAGGTACTTTATCCAAATCTGCTGCACATTTGAGACAACAGAGGTTCTATCCAAATCTGCTGCACATTTGTGACAACAGAGGTACTTTATCCAAATCTGCTGCACATTTGTGAGAACAGAGGTACTTTATCCAAATCTGCTGCACATTTGTGACAACAGAGGTTCTCTGTCAAAGACTGTCATTACTTTGTGACAACAGAGGTACCCAGTCAAAGACTGTCTGTCATTACTTTGTGACAACAGCGGTACCCAGTCAAAGACTACTTGTCATTACTTTGTGACAACAGCAGTACCCAGTCAAAGACTGTCATTACTTTGTGACAACAGAGATACCCAGTCAAAGACTGTCTGCCATCACTTTGTGACAACAGAGGTACCCAGTCAAAGATTGTCATTACTTTGTGACAACAGAGGTACCTAGTCAAAGACTGTCATTACTTTGTGAAAACAGAGGCACCCGGTCAAAGACTGACTGTCATTACATTGTGACAACAAAGTTACCCAGTCAAAGACTGCCATCACTTTGTGACAATAGCGGTACCCAGACAAATACTGTCTGTCATTATTTTGTGACAACAGAGGTACCCAGTCAAAGACTGTCTGTCATTACATTGTGACAACAGAGGTTCCCAATCAAAGACTGTCATTACTTTGTGATAACAGAGGTACCCAGTCAAAGACTGTCTGTATTTACTTTGTGACAACAGAGGTTCCCAGTCAAAGACTGTCATTACTTTGTGACAACAGAGGTACCCAGTCAAAGACTGTCATTACTTTGTGACAACAGAGGTACCCAGTCAAAGACTGTCTGTCATTACTTTGTGACAACAGCGGTACCCAGTCAAAGACTGATTGTCATAACTTTGTAACAACAGAGGTACCCAGTCAAAGACTGTCGTTACTTTGTGACAACAGAGGTACCCAGTCAAAGACTGACTGTCATTACTTTGTGACAACAGAGGTACCCAGTCAAAGACTGACTGTCATTACTTTGTGACAACAGAGGTACCCAGTCAAAGACTGTCATTACTTTGTGACAACAGAGGTTCCCAGTCAAAGACTGTCATTATTTTGTGACAACAGCGGTACCCAGTCAAAGACTGTCTGTCATTACTTTGTGAATCAGAGATACCCAGTCAAAGACTGTCATTACTTTGTGACAACAGAGATACCCAGTCAAAGACTGTCAGTACTTTATGACATCAGAGATACCCAGTCAAAGACTGTCATTACTTTGTGACAACAGAGGTACCCAGTCAAAGACTGTATGTCATTACTTTGTGACAACAGCGGTACCCAGTCAAAGACTGTCATAACTTTGTGACAATAGAGTTACCCAGTCAAAGATTGTCATTACTTTGTGACAACAGAGGTACCCAGTCAAAGACTGTCTGTCATTACTTTGTGACAACAGAGGTACCCAGACAAAGACTGTCATTACTTTGTGACAACAGAGGTACCCAGACAAAGACTGTCATTACTTTGTGACAACAGCGGTACCCAGTCAAAGACTGTCATAACTTTGTGACAACAGAGGTACCCAGACAAAGATTGTCATTACTTTGTGACAACAGAGGTACCCAGTCAAAGACTGTCTGTCATTACTTTGTGACAACAGAGGTACCCAGACAAAGACTGTCATTACTTTGTGACAACAGAGGTACCCAGTCAAAGATTGTCTGTCATTACTTTGTGACAACAGAGGTACCCAGTCAAAGACTGTCATTACTTTGTGACAACAGAGGTACCCAGACAAAGATTGTCATTACTTTGTGACAACAGAGGTACCCAGTCAAAGACTGTCTGTCATTACTTTGTGACAACAGAGGTACCCAGACAAAGACTGTCATTACTTTGTGACAACAGAGGTACCCAGTCAAAGATTGTCTGTCATTACTTTGTGACAACAGAGGTACCCAGACAAAGACTGTCATTACTTTGTGACAACAGAGGTACCCAGACAAAGATTGTCATTACTTTGTGACAACAGAGGTACCCAGTCAAAGACTGTCTGTCATTACTTTGTGACAACAGAGGTACCCAGACAAAGACTGTCATTACTTTGTGACAACAGAGGTACCCAGACAAAGACTGTCATTACTTTGTGACAACAGCGGTACCAAGTCAAAGACTGTCTGTCATTACTTTGTGACAACAGAGGTACCCAGACAAAGACTGTCATTACTTTGTGACAACAGCGGTACCCAGTCAAAGACTGTCTGTCATTACTTTGTGACAACAGAGGTACCCAGACAAAGACTGTCATTACTTTGTGACAACAGAGGTACCCAGTCAAAGATTGTCTGTCATTACTTTGTGACAACAGAGGTACCCAGACAAAGACTGTCATTACTTTGTGACAACAGCGGTACCCAGTCAAAGACTGTCTGTCATTACTTTGTGACAACAGAGGTACCCAGACAAAGACTGTCATTACTTTGTGACAACAGAGGTACCCAGTCAAAGATTGTCTGTCATTACTTTGTGACAACAGAGGTTCCCAGTCAAAGACTGTCATTACTTTGTGACAATAGAGGTACCCAGTCAAAGACTGTCATTACTTTGTGACAACAGAGGTACCCAGTCAAAGACTGTCTGTCATTACTTTGTGACAACAGCGGTACCCAGTCAAAGACTGATTGTCATAACTTTGTAACAACAGAGGTACCCAGTCAAAGACTGTCGTTACTTTGTGACAACAGAGGTACCCAGTCAAAGACTGACTGTCATTACTTTGTGACAACAGAGGTACCCAGTCAAAGACTGACTGTCATTACTTTGTGACAACAGAGGTACCCAGTCAAAGACTGTCATTACTTTGTGACAACAGAGGTTCCCAGTCAAAGACTGTCATTATTTTGTGACAACAGCGGTACCCAGTCAAAGACTGTCTGTCATTACTTTGTGAATCAGAGATACCCAGTCAAAGACTGTCATTACTTTGTGACAACAGAGATACCCAGTCAAAGACTGTCAGTACTTTATGACATCAGAGATACCCAGTCAAAGACTGTCATTACTTTGTGACAACAGAGGTACCCAGTCAAAGACTGTATGTCATTACTTTGTGACAACAGCGGTACCCAGTCAAAGACTGTCATAACTTTGTGACAATAGAGTTACCCAGTCAAAGATTGTCATTACTTTGTGACAACAGAGGTACCCAGTCAAAGACTGTCTGTCATTACTTTGTGACAACAGAGGTACCCAGACAAAGACTGTCATTACTTTGTGACAACAGAGGTACCCAGACAAAGACTGTCATTACTTTGTGACAACAGCGGTACCCAGTCAAAGACTGTCATAACTTTGTGACAACAGAGGTACCCAGACAAAGATTGTCATTACTTTGTGACAACAGAGGTACCCAGTCAAAGACTGTCTGTCATTACTTTGTGACAACAGAGGTACCCAGACAAAGACTGTCATTACTTTGTGACAACAGAGGTACCCAGTCAAAGATTGTCTGTCATTACTTTGTGACAACAGAGGTACCCAGTCAAAGACTGTCATTACTTTGTGACAACAGAGGTACCCAGACAAAGATTGTCATTACTTTGTGACAACAGAGGTACCCAGTCAAAGACTGTCTGTCATTACTTTGTGACAACAGAGGTACCCAGACAAAGACTGTCATTACTTTGTGACAACAGAGGTACCCAGTCAAAGATTGTCTGTCATTACTTTGTGACAACAGAGGTACCCAGACAAAGACTGTCATTACTTTGTGACAACAGAGGTACCCAGACAAAGATTGTCATTACTTTGTGACAACAGAGGTACCCAGTCAAAGACTGTCTGTCATTACTTTGTGACAACAGAGGTACCCAGACAAAGACTGTCATTACTTTGTGACAACAGAGGTACCCAGACAAAGACTGTCATTACTTTGTGACAACAGCGGTACCAAGTCAAAGACTGTCTGTCATTACTTTGTGACAACAGAGGTACCCAGACAAAGACTGTCATTACTTTGTGACAACAGCGGTACCCAGTCAAAGACTGTCTGTCATTACTTTGTGACAACAGAGGTACCCAGACAAAGACTGTCATTACTTTGTGACAACAGAGGTACCCAGTCAAAGATTGTCTGTCATTACTTTGTGACAACAGAGGTACCCAGACAAAGACTGTCATTACTTT
Source organism: Mimachlamys varia (assembly GCA_947623455.1). Lineage (NCBI taxonomy): Eukaryota > Metazoa > Mollusca > Bivalvia > Pectinida > Pectinidae > Mimachlamys > Mimachlamys varia. Next base: position 22,101,532 of record OX392534.1, read on the forward strand.
GTGACAACAGAGGTACCCAGACAAAGATTGTCATTACTTTGTAACAACAGAGGTACCCAGTCAAAGACTGTCTGTCATTACTTTGTGACAACAGAGGTACCCAGTCAAAGACTTCATTACTTTGTGACAACAGAGGTTCCCAGTCAAAGACTGTCATTACTTTGTGACAACAGAGGTACCCAGTCAAAGACTGTCATTACTTTGTGACAACAGAGGTTCCCAGTCAAAGACTGTCTGTCATTACTTTGTGACAACAGAGGTACCCAGTCAAAGACTTCATTACTTTGTGACTGTTAACAGAGGTACCCAGTCAAAATACTGAAATGGTATTTATTAAGAGTCCATTTCAGTTTGATAGTAATGTAGATTAAGATCTATTTAAACCTAAATTAACCTTTGTCAGACATTCTTGTGTCTTTCTATGACTTCAATATAATTTTTACTCATCATATGTGTAATACTTTCAGGGTGGATTTTTTTAGTGTCAGTTTAAGAAAAAAAAATCTTTTGAGAGATGTCATGCGCAAGATATATATGACACATTATACATTAATGTACAATGTGGTTCAGTTCAGTTCCGTTGTTGTTTTTTAATTCAGTTTTAATGACGCCCTCCATTTGGTGCCTAAAACCAGATAATTCATTTTCATGTATTTCATAGAAATCAATCAATCGTGAAAAAAGAACAGCATTTAATCTACATTTTATGCATCAATGACACAACAAACCCCAAAAGAATCTTCCTAAAATGATTTTTAATGACTCAACAGAAAATTAATACCATATTGCTTGCATGTTATTTTCTGATATGCGAAAAAAAAAAATTCATAAAGCGCAGCTCGATGTCGGCAGTATTTTGTTCCGATTGATATTTTTTGAATCGCGGTATAAAAAAAACGAAAAAAACAAGAATCAGAAAACTCTGTATGCATGTTGTGATGCAGTGATTTCACAAAACAAAATAAAAAGCAATCACTTCACAATCAATATTGTCATATTTCAAAATGTCATCTGTGAATTCCTGCGGTGATCAATTGATTTTTACGTGCCCCAAGAACTGGAGGGGAAAGATTTATCGCACGCAGAAATCAGGTAGGTCCTACCTGAGGTAACATATAAACAGAAGATGGAATCCCCAGGGTGTGTAGGGATTGTAGAAATTTCTCCCAATTTTAAACTCTTGTGTATTAATTCCAATATTTTTAATAACAAAATCTCGTTTTAATGGTTTCAGGATAATTGATTGCATAATGTAAAATTGTTTCCGTCCAATCTGTATCCCCCTTGTGTGTAATCCTTAATCTTCCATACATGAGAATTTTTTGATAACCATCATTTTATTGTTTTTCTGATTATTACTGCGTCAAAAAAAATAGGATTCTGCCTAGTAAGAAATGAAAATCTGCTCCCCATATATAACCCTAATACTATAAACCGGTTTCCTGTACAATGATTTCAAAAGGAATATTGTATATGAGATGTTTACTTCATTAAAATTTTAAAAATCTAATTTCATACTTGAGTGAAAGGACAATATTTGAATCAAACCATGCCATGAAATCTGTTCATATCGCAAGCGTGCTTTCTTCGAGTCGAATAGCGCATCCAAACAGCACAAACAGTGACGTCTGCTCGGTAGACCTTGATTATAAGCCTTGGTGGTGTCAAGGTTATCTTAATCCATAGATCCATTCTCTCGCTCTCTCTCTCTAACACTTCAATGCAATGATTTTATTGACAAAATGTCATTTAAATATTTCTAACCTCCATAAAAAATGAAAGATAAAAATAACTGGAAATTTCAGGAGTGACAACAAAAGAGATTCATTTGATCATTTCTTGTGAAAAAAAAATAATGTTTTGACAGAAAAGTTTTTTTTTTAATTAGAATATGCAGCAGTGCTGAATCATATTGACAGTTAAGAAAGATTTCTCTTTTTTTTTTTTATGTTTTAGCAGAAAAGACCAAAATACCGACATCCTATCACAAAGCATCAGCTATCCTCTTTTTCATATTTTAATCAAACTTTTCAATAAACGAGTATCTCAGCAACAATTCTATATCAAATTATTTTGGCACTTTGATGTCTTGAAATTTCAATTTGACCTGATTAAATCTAACAATAACAGAAAGATTCATCTTTATTCTCTAAAACACAAACGATAAGGCGCGGAGAATGTCGGCCCGACTCGTGGGACTACAGGCCGCACTTCAGGAGATTGTACAGATATACAGGTTCTAAATCACCTTGTAATGAAATTGTTGTACCATTGAAGAGTTCGGTAAGGAACACTTACTAGGCAGCGGCAACAAGACTCATGCAAACACTTGTTAAGTTTAGACATCAAATCAGATTCCATTCTCATAAAACGTAGCACTTCCTGCAGTTCGTATTGAAATTTGAATCAGCTTTTTCGTTCGTTTTTGCTGGCAGAGATTTTATTTACGTTGATTAACTTCACAATGGCGGGCTGTATGTAATGAAGTTCTAGTCTATTTCCCGATGTATCGAACGTCTGTATATTGTTTCTATGGAACAGAGGTCCATAAAAATGTACACAATCAACCAATGTACTCTTCCATTTTTTCATTTTTTGGATCATTTTATATACGAGATAAAATCTTCTATATTATTCTCAAAGTACATTTTGTTCTCATCTGGGTTGTAACCCAATTTCACCACTACTCAACATTAACAAAGAGATACACAGACTTTTATATCTGTACATACAAACTTATTACATAGATATACCAAACTACATACAAACATACCGAACTACATACAAACTTATTACATACATGTACAGACATACCAAACTACATACAAACACACCTTACTACATACAAACTTATTACATGTATACAGACATACCTAACTACATAAAAACACACCTAACTCAGTGTTCTCACTAAGTTTTGTAATAATTGGTTGACTTCGAAAGAATAGCTGGTTGAATTTTCACATTCTGTAATGTTGACATATATAAAATTCTGAAAAATAGCCGTTCAAAGTTGTTGAATAACAGGCTACTTTTGCTGGCAACCGGCTTTTAATGAGAACCCTGCTAACTACATACAAACTTATAACATACAGACATACCAAAATGCATACAAACACACCTTACTACATACAAACTTATTACATACAGACATTTATATATACCAAACTACATACAAACACACCTTACTATATACAAACTTATAACATACAGACATACCAAACTACATACAAACACACCTATCTTCATACAAACTTATTACATACAGACATACCAAACTATATACAAACACACCTTACTACATACAAACTTATTACATACAGACATACCAAACTACATACAAACACACCTTACTACATACAAACTTATTACATACAGACATACCAAACTATATACAAACACACCTTACTACATACAAACTTATTACATACAGACATACCAAACTATATACAAACACACCTTACTACATACAAACTTATTACATACAGACATACCAAACTACATACAAACACACCTTACTACATACAAACTTATTACATACAGACATACCAAACTATATACAAACACACCTTACTACATACAAACTTATTACATACAGACATACCAAACTATATACAAACACACCTTACTACATACAAACTTATTACATACAGACATACCAAACTACATACAAACACACCTTACTACATACAAACTTATTACATACAGACATACCAAACTACATACAAACACACCTTACTACATACAAACTTATTACATACAGACATACCAAACTACATACAAACACACCTTACTACATACAAACTTATTACATAAAGACATTTATATATACCAAACTACATACAAACACACCTATCTACATACAAACTTATTACATACAGACATACCAAACTACATACAAACTTATTACATACAGACATACCAAACTACATACAAACTTATTACATACAGACATACCAAACTACATACAAACTTATTACATACACACATACCAAACTACATACAAACTTATTACATACAGACATACCAAACTACATACAAACACACCTATCTTCATACAAACTTATTACATACAGACATACCAAACTACATACAAACACACCTATCTTCATACAAACTTATTACATACAGACATACCAAACTACATACAAACACACCTATCTTCATACAAACTTATTACATACAGACATACCAAACTATATACAAACACACCTAAGTTCATTCAAACAAACCTAACTACATACAAACTTATTACATAAAGACATACCAAACTAAATACAAACATACCTAACTTCATACAAACTTATTACATAAAGACATTTATATATACCAAACTACATACAAACACACCTATCTTCATACAAACTTATTACATACAGACATACCAAACTATATACAAACACACCTTACTACATACAAACTTATTACATAAAGACATACCAAACTACATACAAACTTATCATATAGAGACATTTATATATACCAAACTACATACAAACACACCTATCTTCATACAAACTTATTACATACAGACATACCAAACTATATACAAACACACCTTACTACATACAAACTTATTACATACAGACATACCAAACTACATACAAACATACCTAAATTCATACAAACTTATTTCATACAGACATACCTAACTACATACAAATTCAACTACATACAAACTTCAACTACATACAAATATCCAACTTACTGTAAGCCTGTATAATGTGCCCCCCCATTCTACCATGTGTAAGTGGGGACATTGTGTGACGGAGGGTTACTATTGTACACACAGTTTGTACGGCCCTACTCTACCAACAGTTTGTGATAACATTGTATCTGGCGTTCTGTGTCTATTACGTTCATTATCTCCTGTAATTGCCAGCCGAGCTGGACAATGGTCACCCAATACTACATGCTGGTCAACCAATCATACATATTGATGCCTTGGTTAGTTCCTCACAAGGCCATTCATTGCATTGGAAATGAAATACCACCAATCAGCCTTTAATTACATCTCGTTTCTTTTTTAACTGCAATACTTAAGATATCCATCTCCGATCTAGTAACACTAGACAACAAAAAGTAATAAATGTGTTAATATGATCGGTGAGTCTTTACCCCATCGGTCAAAATGCCACAATGTCTATGCCAATGTCATCATGACATTAACTATGACATTGCCTGGTCCTCCAGCAGGATTTTCAAGACCTCACCTAGTCCTCCAAGAGGATTCAAGACTTCTTCTGGTCCTCCAAGAGGATTCAAGACCTCACCTGGTCCTCCAAGAGGATTCAAGACTTCTTCTGGTCCTCCAAGAGGATTCAGAACCTCGTCTTGTCCTCCAAGAGGATTCAAGACCTTGCCTGGTCCTCAAAGAGGATTCAAGTCCTCACCTGGTCCTCAAAAACGATTCTGGACCTTGCCTGGTCCTCCAAGAGGATTCAAGACCTCAACTGGTCCTTTCACTAAGACCATCTTTCCATAGTGTTGAGGACATATTATCAGGCACCTGGTCATATTTTTTCATATCATCTCCCTTTACGCTGGTTTATTTATAATGTGCAGCAATCGAGACAGTATCTTTTTATGGTTTATATAGGAGAGTGCATGATTTTGACTTAAAATTTGCTTCTTGAAAATTATCTAAAATGTATATGGTAGGCACAAAGAAGTTAGGTACTAGGTACGATTATTGCAAACATCAAATTTCTGTTTTGCTTGATTATTTAAGGATTAACATTTCATTTTGTTTAGTTTAATATTAGATCATAATTTCTATGGAGCACGAGTTAAATTGCTTAAACGCTTTTGTTTACGTTAAATTTATCAACTGCTCCATGGCATTGGATTGATGTTCTCATAAATTAAACAGAGTTAAAGGTTAATTCTTACTTTTACAGTATTTTTCTGTAAATGGTTCATAACAATTGAAGTTAACATATGCTGTGGTTAACTCTGCCCATGTCCATTGTTGATGAGGTCAAACAATTGGGACTCGAACTGGATAATTTGTATAGCTCCACCCACATGTATTGTTGTCAAAGTCATTAGAAATTTGGCACATTGTCAAGTATAGTTATTGGAAAATAACTCTAGTTTGCAGGACAATGGTTATCAAGTGAATGTCAGTGTATAGACTAAATATTATTCAATGAAATATGTTTAAAGATATGACATACATGTACCTCCAAACGGTCCTTCAATATACCTCCACCATTAACTTTTATCTAAATAATTCAACTTTAAACTTTAACCCACTAATCAGTTTGACCTTTAAATCCTTGATTTCACCTTGACCTTTAACCTAACATGCACTCACCATTTTTGTTTTTATCTTATGTCTATTTATTTTGGCACTACCTATAAAGATTTATTGACTTTTGGCCATACATGTTCATGATCAAGCAATTTGTTTTCAAATATTTCATGTATATTTCACATTGAACTTTGCAGTGGAAACAGACATGACACTTAACCTTTCATTTCGTTCCCAATTCAACCGAAATAAACAGCATGTATGGCCATGAAACTTCTATGACAATTTCCATTATTGGAAAAAATTGCTGTTCCAAAGGAATAAAAAAAAAAAATAAACAGAAAGAAAGTCCTTGGCATATAGCATCTCTCAGAAATGGAAACAAAAGTTATCTGACAATGAAATGATGTAAAGATGTATAGATGTAAGTTTTGGAGGTGATCCGTCTGTGATGTATAATAATCACCATCACACTTGACAGTAAAGATCTGTCTTCCCGATTACCTCCAAACCACCATCCAGATCTATACTTACACCTGTCAACCCTGTATTTCCTAAGTGGAACCTTCCGTGCATTTATATCAGTCATACCAATCACAGATATTGGGATGTGAGAGGGTAAGTGGCTGTACCGACTCGGCATTGTTTCTGTCCGTCTATTTCTGGGCTGATGACACCGGCAGTATAACATCGGGATTGTGATTTAACAACGGCAGCGTCGATAATGGAGGTCCCAAGCCCTGTTGGAGTTTCTTCTACTGCCTTGACAATAGCCATTTGTCAAACATTGTAACGTTAATACGGCACTACATATAGCCTGTTCTATATCTATAACACCATCTATATAATAGTAATTTTCTCAAACACTCCATCCACATAGATCCAGACGATAACGGTCAATTTTGAAATCTGATGGTGCTTGCTGAATTCATTTCCATTACATAAGAAATGGTATCCTGCCACTTCGGAGGATATTGATTGCGTTTTGGCTACTTAGAACCGATTAGAAGTGCAATGCTGTCATAAGCCAAACATAATACTATCTAAACTGTGCCAAGACACAAGACAATTTCCTCTACACAGTGACCCAATGCCCTAAGTAGGAAGGATACAGGGCCAAATTCCAGCATATGTACCACTATATAAACCTACATCATGTATTTTACTGCGAGTGCATGCTTTTAACAATACAGTGCTATTGCCAATCAGGGGCCGCAGTGGCCAAGTTCGAATCCCATGTGGGGCAGTTGCCAGGTACAGACAGTAAGTCAGTGGTTTTTACAGAGATGGTGGTTAATAGGACGTAGGGGCCGCGGTGGGCGAGTGGTTAATGTGTCCCGACATTCTACCGCTATAGCCCTCCACCTCTCGTGGGGCAGTTACCAGGTACTGACCATAGGTCGTTGGTTTTTCTTCGGGTACTCCAGCTTTCCTCCACCCCAAAACCTGGCACATCCTTAAATGACTCTGGCTGTTAACAGGACGTAAAACAAAATAAACCAAACCAAATAATAGGACGTAAGACAAAATAAACCAAACCAAATAATAGGACGTAAGACAAAATAAACGATACCAAAGCTATAGCCAATCTTCAATATGGTCGAATACATTGTCAGGATAATAAATAGACAACACAAATTCACATCACAATTCAATGATACCACATCGATATTCTTGACCCTACCAAGCTTTTAACTCCCTCACCCCTCAAGACACACTTGAACTCTTCCAAAATCAAAGGGTTGGAACAGTTCATTATACATTTTCTGGGGTGACAAAATTGATACAAAATGTCTGAAAGTTGTGATACAAGATCCTATGACATTGAAAGAGGAATAAGGAAATATATTTTGAACAAAACTGATAGAGCTTAATCCCAGCAATCTACAAGCCAAACATCATTAGTCTAGACATGATGGACTAGCTAGAACAAATGGTTAGAGGCTGTATTGACTTACCCAGGGACCCTTTTTTGTCTAACAGAGGTGATTGCCCATCACACCAGCATCGATAAAGATAGAATTTTATGGCTGAAGTCTTATAAACAGCATGCTATAGAGAACCCTAAAAAAGTAGAAATCTTATCAAGAAAGTTATCAAAAAATTGAAAAACTGAATTAATTTGAATCAAATTAACATTAAAAAGGATTTAAAACATAAAAGTCATAATATATCCTTTGAAGAAATTTTAGAGATCTCAACTACGAATCTTATAGGCCTTTTAAAAAAAATGAACAATTATTATTTGCTTCCAGCAAAGTAAATAGAAGAGTGGAATAGAAGAAAGCTAGAGCTCTAGAGAAAAAGCACCAAGACGCGGCTAGTACCTGCAAATGACCCATGTTTAGGCCTCAGTGGTGGGGGGCTAGTGGTAGCAGAATGTCAGACACCTCAACCACTTGCCCACTGCAGCCTGTGACTTATAATAAAAGTGTTACAAAATGTATTGATAGGACAATGTTAGCGATCTATATATATATATACAGAAATGATCTCATATATCCCTGACTACATTACGATTGGATGTGTTATTGACAATTTTCGATTGTCTGGAGAGTACAATGGAAAAGGACATGTTACAATGGTACATATTTTTCCATTAACAGCTGTCACTTTCACTCAATTTCCTGTAACAAATTGCAACAAATGTGACAGCATCTTCATTCAGTAAACAAATCCATTTCAAATGAAATATTTTACATCCACTTGTATGTACTTTATGTGTTCTGAATGACCCCGTCATATATTTTTTTTTTATAATTTTCAAAATCAAAACCACAAAAGAAAACCTTCATTTGGTTTTTTAAAGTTTCTTAAATTTTTTCATAAATTATTAATTTGCATATTTGCAACACAATATTCTGTGATGTTACAATATGGACAAAGGTTGCGTCAATTGTATTCATAAGCTTGGTGGGCCTGACTGGGATTTTAAACAGCCTGCATTAGAGATGGTCAAATACAAATCCAGGGTCAAAAAGAGAATGTTCTAAAGGGAAGCAAGTCTTTCGATTACCCCCCAAAAAAACTATTTAATAAATTTTATTATTTATGAAAACATTTTTCCTATGTTTTTCTCTTATTTTATTTAGCTAGTAAGTTTTGATTTGAAACAAATTATTTATGTTCTACAAAATCAATAGAGTGTGTTGACTTAGCTGTGGGATTAGGCTACTAGGGCTGTCGGATTGCCCATCCATCTTGATTATCAAGGAAATTAGGCAAGGCCCTATCAACACTTCCCTATTCCCTGTAAGACTCTGGTCAGTTTTGAAGGTCAACTGTGTGTCGGAACTGGTCAAATAGTCTATTTATTTAAATGAATGCGTAAATACATGACCGAGATCTATAAATCCATCGCTTGCGAGACCGTTTCTAGTCACAATATTTTCCGACGGCTATATTTATATACTAGATTATATTCGGGCAGGATGTATTTAGCCATGCATGTTTCGCCAAGTTCAAAACTTTTAGAGGAGAGCCTCTTTTTCGTTATTATTATGCATCTGATTTAGACATTAGATGGTACCAAGATAATTTTATCAAAAGTTTGATAAATGTTCCACCTTGATTTGATATGCGGAGTAACTATAATATAACAATTGATGATAAGCCTGTTCAGCACATAACATTTTATATTCTGACCACACACGCACACAGGAGCACCACTCCCAGCAGCCGTATCAAACAATGCTGCCATTCTTGCTCTTCATAGGAATGCATACTTTAATCTCTCAAGTATGTAGGTATATATATATATACTTCAAGCATCCAATGTGACTCCTTAGAGCCCAAGACAATTAAACATTGTTTATGGATTGATAAACTTCGAGATTGGGAGTGACTTTTGACCTCAGAGGGAAAGATTAAGATTTCTTCGGTAAAAGTACACACTGTGTTTATGACAAATAGGGTTATTGCATGTTGTGTTGCGGACGTTGTGTGTCTCCGAGACATGGAGTGTTAGACAGTTGTTGATCTGAGCTGTTTATCTCGGGAACTGCCACCCGCAACCACTCATGCCTTGATACAGATTTCAACAACCTTTAATTGTGCCATTTAATCGTTAAAAAGTATTCCGGACCGGGGAATCGTGAACGGAAGGTCACAATTGTAAAAACTCCACTCAGGGAAGAAACACATGTTCTGGGTAGGGAGCTACATATGTTACATGAACGTAAGGTATTTTGGTTTACCATTTTTGTCATAATCCGCACTCAGCTAGTAGTAGTTTGGAAATTGGCTGAAGGCGACGCTTATAAAGATACAAAAAGAAACCTCAAGCAATCTCAATTGTTGCCATGTTTTTACCCATGGAACAAACCATCAGGAGCAGGGTTAAAAACTGGATAAAAACTGGTAGCATGAGTATATTTGTCTCACCAATCTATTATAAATTGCTTGATTTTACGGCTTCAAAAATGCCATATAAAATCAAAAGCTTGCAGATGTCTTCTAAAAATGGGTCTGCGTTGGCCAAATGGTTAAGGTGTCACGACATTCTACCGCTAGCCCTCCACCTCTGGGTTGTGAGTTCGAAACCCACGTGGAGCAGTTGCCAAGTACTGACTGTAGGTCAGTGGTTTTTCTCTGGGTACACCAGCTTTCCTCCACCTCCAAAACCTGGCACGTCCTTAAATGACCCTGGCTGTTAATAGGACATTTAACAAAATAAACCCAACCCATCAAGGAGATCATGACTGTTCATGCAATGTTCTACTCATTAATGTAACAAAGGTGATATACAAAATACTTATTTGACTTTAAATGATGACCTCAGTAAAAAATATAAGGTTGAAATTCGAAGCCAACTTGAAATGACTAATTCAGCATGAAGTGCAGCTAAATGTCGACAGTCTTTGTGAAAAAGGTTCATTTTCAACTGAATGTAAGAGTTTAGTATACTTATAAATAATGACATGGTAACACTCAAGTTGTGTATGATCAGATACAATTATCATTGGCGTACAGACACCTGTGCACCATCAACAGTAAGTTAAAGGGTATATTCACACCAAGTTCTCTTGAAAATGAAATACGGAAGCAATACCCATGAGAACAATCTCCAAAAATTCTTGCCAAGATCAGCGAAAGTCATCTTTCAAGAATCGTCAATAAATTTAATAAATTTATCTTAACACTAAATTGCTACTTTGCATGCATGGTGATATTCTTTTTCCGAAAATTTATTTGATTACGGCATCAAAAGTCTGTCGAAATTTTTTCCCCCTTTTTTTTCTTCAAAATTTTAATCAGCATACCACACCAGACATCTGCAAAATCTCGACTTCTTTTCAATTCAGATCCGAAATTATATACGTATTGAATTCCGAAAATGCAAATTGAATAAAAGATACAATTTAATTTGTTTATTTAATGACAAATGTGAAATTTCAGAAGCATATATACAAACTGCTTCAGCGCAATGTATGGTTTCTGTTCACGATCAGTATAAAAGGCTTCAACCTTACGTTTTGTATACCGCCGTCTGCTCAGCTCTGATATAATGACTACTTGCCAATATAAACTGCCAAGAACTTCCAAAGCCAACACATCACAGTTAACTTTGTGATATTTCTGTATCGAAAAGTTTCCTTTTTGTGTAATTTTTTTATCACTGGTATGTTTGTGTAAGAATCTATGAAATCATTTCATCTGAAAATTGATCTTACAAAGCCAGGTTGAAGGCTAGAGCGGAGTTAAGTTTATTGCCGGTATGTTAGTGATGAGGGATGAGTCTGACTGACTGATCCTGCGTTGGCTGATTGGGAACAGGGAACCTGCGCTTTCTACCGATAAAATCTAGTAACCTCCTTTCTATACAGGAACAAAATAATGTTAACTTCCAAAAAATGTCTAAGATTATGTAAAAAAAAATTCTAAGATTATGTAAAATAAAAAAAAAATCTAAGATTATGTAAAAAAAAAACAAATCTTATTCTTCCGACTTGATCATTTGAAACATTAATGTAACCAAACTCACCTTTAAAAAAATTTACAAAGATCCAAAGCAATGTCAGGCAGCTGCATATACATACATATTGTGATAATTTTATCATTCAGCATTATATAATCATAGCCTTTCTTGACCCGGAAGTTTCAACATCCATTATCAGCCTTCAAGACAAATAATATTACAAAAAATCATGTTGTTCACAAAAAAGACCTTGCCCCATCCAGCCAAACATCATCATTCGAAAAGAAAAAAAAATTGTCACATTGCTGCTACTTCTAATACAAGAGGCCCTAAGGACCTGAATCAATCATCTTGTTTTCTAAACAATCATGGCAAAATGTTGACATCAAATAAAATATCTGTAAGGCAGATTTTAACTTCAGCATGGATAATGGTTTTGCGATTTTGTGAGTCAATTATATGATCATGAAAATATGATCCGTAGGATATATAACAAGCGTAAAAATAAGCTGCCTTAATAAACATTTTAACTGTAAAGTTGTCATGGCCGTAAGCTATATAGTTTGTGGTTGTGACTTTTCATACACAAAAACAGCAATGATGCTGGAAAATGTATTATATCATTCATCAGTTGCTGGTAGTAATTTGTCTCCCAAATACAACAAACTTGTTGATCATAGACTCGCTGAAATAATGACCATCTATACATCGGACTCTCAGACACTTTCTATGACATACGAGTGTCATGTCTGTGCTGAAAATGCAGCAAGAACAGTTAGTCTGATCCTTTACAGTTTGCATGTCACCAAGATCATGAAATTATTACCCCAGTTAATTTTGATTATTACATTTTTGGGATAATTTGATTTTTAAATTTTCTATTTTTATCAATGCAATAGTGAAGCTAGCTGACATTAATAACCTGTCATGCATTACCATAAATATTTTGCAGTATTGGTTATGCCATAAATAGTTCACAGGGAAAACCCCTTTTCAGTGTCTATATCCCGCTGGCTCAACAAATTAATGTAGTGTAAAATTTGAGTGATACACTTTAACAAGGAATTTTATTAGTAATACTTACACAGGACTGCATGAACCTGGTACACTTTGTTTGGTTACCCTCGACCTGAAAATGTATTTAGAAAAAAAAATTATTACAAATTAAGGGGAGAACAAATATCTGATATCCCTTGAGTAAAATCATAGCACTTTTAACCAATCAAAAGATTAAACGGATTAAGGACGTACATTTTCACCAATCACCAATCATGCTTTAACCACGGAGATCAATTTTCAGGTTGACTGAACATGTAATCGCCACGGTTACCAAATCGTTTACACTTGGGCACTGAGTCAATACCAACTCAACGTAGCAGAAACTATTAACAAACAGTAATTAATTTCCTAATCAATGTAATCAAAGATGAAAACATATTTGAATTATTGCATGGTAAAATTTCTCGGTGCTTCCGAGATTTGCCGTGCTGATAAGGCACTGTGTGTATATAGCTATAGATTGAGTGGAAATGATTAGAAAATTTACAGCTTTGCACTTATGATGAGCTAGAGGTATAAGGTTGTATTTTAGCCCGTAATTAAGATATTTTCGAATATATCTTCTTCTGTTGTCATCTGTATGTAATTATTTTACGACACTAGGATAGTACGGAAGAATATTGTGTCACTAGACAATACATTTACACTTCCATTATCTCTACGTGACAAGACCATTTCTAAACGACAGACCGAAAAAAAAATAAAAATGCAAAGACAGCATTTCTGCTCATTGTTTATCTACCATCTTCTTTCCAATAACAGATTTTTTATGGATGACATAAAATGCCGAAAAAAAATATGAAAACTTCTCAATCATAAGCCGTTCATTTGTATGGTATGGTTCAGTAATTGGAATACTTTGTGTTCGGCTTAATATCTTCTTTCATTTCCTGGAGAGTTGTGCCTTTTTAGCATTGTCGGGTTTCTGTCATTTCACAAACACAATCCAATCACGGCAGTATACATCACAGACTTTTATTTATAGGTATACAACTAATTGTTAGGGGATAACAATGTTTATTGTGATCCTGCAAAAAAAAATGTCCAGTGAATAAGTTTTGTTATAATCATGAATGATGTGAAATTTATTCTACATTTTCTGTCGCAGTTGCCCAAGTTTTATGAACTCCAATAGAAGAAAGAGATAAAGTCTAAATACAGTGGTTAAAAGATTAACACTGCTTGGTTGTGTGCCCCAGAACACACATGAATACTCAAGTGGAGGTGTTAGCCATGTGACATATGGCTAGAAGTATAAGCTCTTAAATAATCTTTAAAAAGTAGTTTTCAAGAAATCCTGAAATATTATTCAATGATAAATAATTTAGTTTTGTTTGGTTTCTGCTTGACTGTCATTAACAGATATATATGATCATTTAAGGACATGTTTGGTTTTAGTGGTGGAGGGGGAAAACCACTGATCTGTAGCTATAAGCACCTGGGCCCAGTTGTTCAAAAGGTGATTAGCTTAATCACTATTTAACGACATTTTTCAAACTTGAATAATTCTGTCTATATACAAGTTACAATCTTCAAATGTTGTATGTAAACTGACAATATTAGGTATGTGATATCTGCAAAGTTGTAGATAAATATATGGTTTTATTTGAAAGTTACAGGATAATTAAGATTTGCACTAATTAGTGATTAAGCTAATCATCTTTGGAACAACTGGGCCCAGTTACCTAGATATATTTTTGTTCTGTAAAGGTTTTTGAGCTACGCCAACCGTATTACAGATATATTTTCTGTGTCTGTAGCGGCGCTAAAAATGTAACTAACTAACTAAAGTTATTGATCTTGCTTATTCTAGCCTACATTCATTATTAAGTTTTGAATAAATTTTTTTTATATATAATTGGTACATAAAATGATGACATTTCTCTGGGATCACATGTAAAACCACTAAAATGTTCCGTGTTCCTTCAAGGTCACAGTGACCTATTTATAATTAAATGATATATATATATATATATAACGGCATATAATGGCACATTTCATTGTGACATCTACCAAACAAATTAGGTTTGCGCCAAACAAATTGTATCAGAAAAAATAAAGCCATATTAATTCTAACCCAGGACAAACCTAAGGGGGGCTTAGAATTTCAAGTGGAACTTAAAATCCCCCTATTTGCCCCTTATTCTACATTAGATCTGAAGGGGATTTCAAGTGGGGAATATTACACCCACTTAAAACCAACTTGATTTCAAGTGTCCCAACTTAGAGTCACCTTACAGCAAAGGGGAAAATAAGCCCATAGATGAAAGTGATGTTTTTACCACTTAATATCCCCTTGAAACATTTGGTCATGATTTGCGGACCATTTTGGCAACTTATTTTCCACTTGAAACACTTGGTCATGATTTGAAGACCATTTTGGCAATTTATTTTCCACTTGAAACACTTGGTCATGATTTGCAGACCATTTTGACAACTTATTTTACACTTGAAAAACTTGATCATAATTTGCAGACCATTTTGGCAACTTATTTTCCACTTGAAACTCTTGGTCATGATTTTCAGACCATTTTGGCAACTTATTTTCCACTTAAAATACTTGATCATCATTTGCAGACATTGATAATTTTCAATGTTCATGATCATATTATTATTTACCGAAAAAGTGTCCATTTGGACTAGACTTTCAAATTCTTTTCAATAATGCAAAATATTGTTTCGAAGTTTTGAAAAACTCTTTTCAATTAAACAAATACACCTTTAAAAAATATGTTGGACAATTTCTGCTATATTCTCTATATGCAGTACCTTCATAAATTTAACCACAAATGTATTTTTAATGCCAAAAATAGGAAGCCAAACAAATGAATAAACTGGCTTCAAATCTGTGTTATTTTGGTTTCAATAAACATTGCCTAATTAAAAAAAGGAACAAAACGAAAATTTCTAAAACCAAAAAAATGTATGCTGTACTCAACGATAATAAATGCTTAATAATATCGTTTTTGTACGTAGAAAAATTCAATGACATATTTTGAAATATTAAACAAAACAAAAAATAACGCAACGTTATAGAAGTTTTGAACAATCGATCATAATTAAATAAATCTGTATTTCCGGCTGTGTAACTCTGTAGCACTTTTGGTATGCATTGATATACCTTCTGTTTTTTATTGAAAACTTGCCGGAAAGATCGTAAGAAACTTTCCCATCCCGTCCGTAAAATCATGCCCGTCGTAAATCATACGTTCGACTTCGTTTATGTTGTATTCATCAACGTTGTAATTTTATCGGCGACCGGTCGGCAGTTAGATATGAATAGATAATCTTTAACTGTTCTTCATACTTGATGTGATGGTGATTTCTTTTAATTCAAAGTTCGTTCAATATTGAACGAGTTTATTACCAATGCCGCTTACCCGGAAGCATTATCGTGTTTGTGTAAACCTAGTCTCGTTCAACCAGACGCTCAATTATTTCGTTCGTTGTCGACAAGAGTCTGGTTGAACGAGACATCCAAAATGCAGTAGAACCGGTAAGGCGGGAATTTGAATTTGACAGGCGACCTCTGATGAGCTGACAATGTCAACAAGCCGGGCGATGTCAAAACGCTTCAATTTCACCGGGAAAGCTGCAGTTTTTTCATGTTATGCTAATAATTAAGGTTCCCCAGCACCTGAGAACAACACGTCTGAATGAACGGAATATGTTTTTACACAAACGGCGACGATGACTACTCATAGCCAAGACCTCGCCAGCACACACATGGCGGCCATTACAAACGTAAGTTTACTCGTCAAGTTGCGGAATTTCCGTAAATACCTGAATTGTCTAAACGGAAATGTTACAAATATGCAATCCAGTTTAGCTTGTTCATAAGTGAATATTCGTTGAATCTGTTTTAATCCAGAGCTAATTATCGATTTCTGTGTGTCAATACCGGCCCTGTCAGTGTCAGTTCCCCACGTGAAAATCTTTTTTTTTTTTAAATTGATGCAGGTTTTCGATGTCCAACGACACTAACGTATTGAAATTAACTACTCTAGCCATATTAATCGGACATTGTTTTATCTGTGAAATAATAATTTATCCAGGAATCATATGGATTTAAATAGAAATATGTTTGGTTAACGATTCCTGATTATTATTAGGCCTACTTTTCAGTACAGTACAGAGATAAAACGTTCGATTCCTAGTCATGAGCCGGAACAGTTGTAAACATAGTGACGTGCCAAGTATTTCTTTTTTTTAAATTTTCTATTCTTTTATTTCTTTGTATAAAAAATTACGTTTTTTATAGAGAAATAGGAATTTTGGCATGTCACTATGTGGGTCTGCATGTTAAGTAAATGTGTGAAATAATGATTTGTTATTCAGATTTTACCTAACTTGGCTTAGGTTTACCATTGTTGTATGAAAAAAACCTTGTTTACTTTTCATTTAATTAATATATATTTACTGAAATGAAATGAAAAATCATTGTTGATTGAATTTGAACCGAGGCATGTAGACGTGAAAAACCTGAACTAAAAAAATCGAATTCAGGATGGTTCTTATTTATTTTAATAAATTAAAAAATTGATTATATAAACATGTGAATAGTTTATAAATCAATTTAAACAGTTTGAATGAAACAGCAGTACAAGTATAGTTTTTCTTTTCCTTTTTTTTCACTTAGACTGTGCAAAGCTGGTCTGGATGTTGGAAGATTTGATGCCGGACCTTCATTTTCTTTAACTAACAGAAATATGTTATGTGGATCACAACACCAACAGATGGTAATTTTCATTTAAATTCTTATTTGTCACTGTCAGCAGCTCATATTTTACAAAGATGATGAAGTTGTACCACTCAAGACTCCTGTAAATTTGTCATATATTAGCTGCCCCGTTACATGTACAATGTAGTTGGTTGAATTGGTCATATTTAAGTTCATGGTCATCTGCACAAAGAGCCAACTTGCGGGGGAGGGGGGTATGGATGGCCACTTTCAAGATCACAGGGGTCAAGTATGTAAATCTCATAAACAACTAAAATTATAAATAGTTAGATGACGACCGTTAAGACCCATTGGGCCTCTTATCTTGCTGTGGCTTTATTTATGCTACATGTAACTTAACTTAAGTGAATTTCAGTAAAATGATCAGCAAATGAAACAAAACATTTAACAACATGCCATATCGTATACATACTAGTGAAAAAAATATCTAACTTGTTTGTATTCAGTCACTGATTTATTCTTAATACATTTTGCATTGTCTTGTGTGTTGCAGATTTTTCAATTGATCAACTGCATGAGCTGCTCATTCAATCAGAACCATAGGAAATTGCCGGGACACCATCACAATCCAGGCCAGTTGTACATCTTCCGTGATGACCAGCAATTGGGAAAGCAGTTAAAAAAATCAAAGTTTGAAATATATTTTGTATAATTCCGTGGATAAATTTATATAATTTTATTTTATTGTTTTTGTTTTATTTTAAGGTATTGAGCAGCTATGAACTCCCTACAGCTTTCATGCCAATAGCTGCAGTTTTCACTCTTCAAGAAAATTACAAAAATTAATGGACTTCTTGGTATCCCCTCAGGCTTAGCAGGACCACTCGATAAACACTTGGTGGAGCACCTTATAAACCCCTTGACCAGACCACTTGAAATCCACTGGAAAATGTTTTTCGGAACTACTTGAAATCCCCTTAACAGGACTACTTAAAATCCACTGGAAATCTCATTTAAATATTTCGAGACGCTTTAAATCCCCTTGGAAAAACCACTTAAAATCCCCTTAACAGGACTACTTTAAATCCCCTTAACAGGACTACTTGAAATCCACTTGGAGAAGCCACTTAAAATCCCCTTAACAGGACTACTTGAAATCCCCTTAACAGGACTACTTGAAATCCACTTGGAGAAGCCACTTAAAATCCCCTTAACAGGACTACTTGAAATCCCCTTGGGAAAGCCACTTGAAATCCCCTTAACAGGACTGCTTGAAATCCACTGGAAAGCTCATTTAAATATTTCGAGACGCTTTAAATCCCCTTATGGTAACCACTTAAAATCCACTTAATCCACTTAAAATGCACTTGCAATAGACTTGTACCAGAAAAATATATTCAACTTAAAATCCCCTTATGATGAACTTAATTTCCCCTCAAAAATGTCCTGGGATGTCTCCCTCAGAACTCTCGGAAAGCCATGACAAATACCGCTCTTTCTGAAATCTAATAAGTGTAAGAATATAGGCAAATAGGTTTTATCACAGGTTACCATTTCAAACAGCAATACACCTAAACTATAGACAAACACCAGTTATCCCTGTCCTCGGTAACACGGGCTATTCTTATTTCTGTAAACTTCTTCTTTCGCAAACAGATTTTGGAGCCTTACAGCTAAACTTAATGAAGAAATTTTCAATAAATTCCTTTATCTGTGGTCATAGTGGCGATCAGTATGAATGATTTTGAATGAAAAACACCAGGAACTCATATTGAATCAACTTTTTGTAATTATGAAAACATCATCGAACCTAGGCAGCGATAACAAACTGATCTTGAAATGATCTAAACACACTGTGAATCAATCCGTATAACTGCCATAAATATCTGGATACCAATTCCTAGCTCAGACACCTGATCTTGAACTCGCAATGAACTTTTTAGAGGGTAGAAATATTTCAAATTTGGGTAGAAATTCTGTTGTCTCAGCAGAACTGATGCGGCCATTATACCAGGAGCAGATGGCGGATGATATAATGATACATCAGTGAACAGACATCGTCAATTTTTTTATTATGTGCGAATAATATTTCATCAGTCAGGAGACAGGTTTCCAATTACGGTCATGATCAGATTGGGGATTAGTCTATACACTTGGTCAGTCAACATTTACTAAAACTTTTATGTTCGAAATATTTTTTTTTATATATAATTTCGACCTAATCTAACTAAAGTGTAGGAGTATGAGATTAACGAAGCATAGGAGACCAAAACAAAACTGTTTGAGCGTCAGTTTCATGAATCACTGCTAACACCTATTCCAACCTAAGTGAAACCTATTTGAGAAACAAAGATTACACCAAATTGTTTCTGCAAAATCAGTTAAGTAATGACAGTACAATGGATTGTTTGAGTTTTAAAACACATCATCCTTGAAATTTTGAGTCCACATTTTTATACATGTTCAACATTAATCATCATGACAGTTTTCTATGATAAAAGATATCCATGTTGTGAGATTATTTCTTAAACTTAACAATAACCATTGTCAGTAAATATCAATATATTTATGTAAACGTCAAAAATGAAACGGACACATTCTTTCTTTAAGTACTTTCACTCCATCAACGGGAGCTCTGCAGACTGTTAATTCAAACCTTTTTTACGACAATATATATATATCCTCCAAAGACTATAAAGGGACAAAACTCTGGCAATACTTTTTATGGTGTAGCACTCAAAATTAAATCACTTTTCAAGATTCAAATATGTTTAAAGATTTATAAAATTACTTAAAAGGAATATTTACTCAGATTCAACTTTTATTTAGATAAGAAAGTATATAGCATATGTAACGAAAGCATTATCACACAGCAGTTTTTCGAAAGCAGGTGTTCAAATGTTATAAATTCAAATAGCCTTGGGCTTATTATAGAAAATATGCAGAGAATCTAGAACAAGCATCCTCAACAAGAAGCGAAGAACAGGAAATTAATTCTTAGTAAAGAGAAATAGATTGCTATGAAATAGCGGGTTGTATATGTCATGAAATGCATTATAGCCCATTTAGACTGCGAAATTCATCTGGCGAAATATATTCTATGTCTATGAATCTTTCAATATATGTCACGAACTGTCGTATAATGCCATAATTTTAGTAATAACTTCTCTGCGAAAGCAATATAAGTGTTTCTTTGCCAGTTTAGAGATATATATATATACCGTTATATAAAAGCTCACAAAAAATCTGGTTAAGACCGATGAACGGGGTGATTTATCTAGAATATATAGCCAGTTAAGGTGTTTCAATAAAAATGCATCTGTACTTGACAAGATTCTTTGGATATTAATTCAATGTTAAGAAAAGATTGTTACAGAAGCACCATCAACAGCAAAAAGTCTTTTTTTATTTTTTAGAAAGGGGGGGGGGGGAGATCTTAAGTTTATATACTTTGATAGTATTTATAACTAAACTGCCCTATTTAACAAAAAAGAATTTAAAACAAAATTGTGTTATTTATATATGTGAATTGTCAATAGCTGCTGTTTCAGGAATTTAGACAATTAAATTACAATCAATATTTCGACTTGACCCATCCTGCAATGGTTTTTAACCATGCAGCTATGAAATATAATAAAATATCTTTGAATTAACTTATCTATTGAAAATATTTTGTGACTGTCCACTAACAAACAGCATAGATTTGATATTTACAAGCCTTTGTTTATATTTTCCACATCTTTCACACTGCACTGACAGCTAACATCTCTGCAGCAATGAACACTCATTAGACAACAAACTCACCTCATGTGAAGGACATTTTTGAGAGCAACAATAACAATCTTCAAGCTAAAAATAACGACTCGGTAAATAATCGCTAAAAATATGCGTCTCGATCCTTCCAAAAATAGCGTGCCTAATTGATCCGATGTTTTTTTGAGAATCTAAGAAATAGAATTCTGAGATCGGAATGTCTGTTAGCCATTAGCACTTGCTGTAATTATAGGATTTGTTTTCCAGTTATTTTTTTGTCTTTGGTACACTCCAAGTTCAAACAGCGTTTAATGATTATCCTAGCAGAACTGATATGTTATTGTCTACAAAAACTGTAGATTTTCTTTTGTCCGTAACTGTATAGACTTTTCTTTTCCCTAAATTGTCTGAACTTGTTGTCGCCTTACATACATTATCATTAAAGCTTGTAGTCTTCTAAAAATGGGACTGCAGTGGCCAAGTGGTTAAGGTGTCCTGACATTCTACCACTATATATCCCTCTGCCTCTGGGTTGCAAGTTTGAAACCCACATGGGGCAGTTGCCAGGTACAGACTGTAAATCCATGGTTTTTCTCCAGGTACTCCAGCTTTACTCCAGCTCCAAAACCAAGCACATCCTTAAATGACCCTGGCTGTTAATAGGATGTAAAACAAAATAAACTAAATCAATGTCTAAGCCCATAGTCCCCTAATTTTCAGAACCTGTTTTTATCCCACTATTTTTGTCTGAACCTGTTTCCCCCTAATTTTGCCTCCCTAAAATTGTCTGAACCTGCTGCCTCCTATTTTTGCCCCCCCCCCAAAATTGTCTGAACCTGTTTCCCCCTAAATTTGCCTCCCTTAAATTGTCTGAACCTGTTGTCCCGTATTTGTGCCTCCCTAAAATTGCCTGAACCTGTTTCCCCCTAATTGTGCCTTCCTAAAATTGTCTGAACCTGTTGTCCCCTAATTTTGCCTCCCTTAAATTGTCTGAACCTGTTGCCCCCTAATTTTGCCCCCCTGAAATTGTCTGAACCTGTTGCCCCTAATTTTGCCTACCTAAAATTGTCTGAACCTGTTGCCCCCTAATTTTGCCTCCCTAAAATTGTCTGAACCTGTTGCCCCTAATTTTGCCTACCTAAAATTGTCTGAACCTGCTGCCCCCTAATTTTACCTACCTAAAATTGTCTGAACCTGTTGCCCCTAATTTTGCCTCCCTAAAATTGTCTGAACCTGCTGCCTCCTATTTTTGCGCCCCCCCCCCCCCAAATGGTCTGAACCTGTCTCCCCCTAAATTTGCCTCCTTAAAATTGTCTGAACCTGTTGTCCCCTAAATTTGCCTCCCTAAAATTGTCTGAACCTGTTGCCCCTTAATTTTGCCTCCCTAAAATTGTCTGAACCTGTTGCCCCCTAACTGTGCCTCCCTAAAATTGTCTGAACCTGTTTCCCCCTAATTGTGCCTCCCTAATATTGTCTGAACCTGTTGCCCCCTAATTTTGCCTCCCTAAAATTGTCTGAACCTGCTGCCTCCTATTTCCCCCCCCCCCCCCAAAAATTGTCTGAACCTGTTTCCCCCTAAATTTGCCTCCCTAAAATTGTCTGAACCTGTTGTCCCGTATTTGTGCCTCCCTAAAATTGCCTGAACCTGTTTCCCCCTAATTGTGCCTTCCTAAAATTGTCTGAACCTGTTGTCCCCTAATTTTGCCTCCCTTAAATTGTCTGAACCTGTTGCCCCCTAATTTTGCCCCCCTTAAATTGTCTGAACCTGTTGCCCCCTAATTTTGCCCCCCTGAAATTGTCTGAACCTGTTGCCCCTAATTTTGCCTACCTAAAATTGTCTGAACCTGTTGTCCCCTAAATTTGCCTCCCTAAAATTGTCTGAACCTGTTGCCCCCTAATTTTGCCTCCCTAAAATTGTCTGAACCTGTTGCCCCCTAACTGTGCCTCCCTAAAATTGTCTGAACCTGTTTCCCCCTAATTGTGCCTCCCTAATATTGTCTGAACCTGTTGCCCCCTAATTTTGCCCCCCTAAAATTGTCTGAACCTGTTGCCCCCTAAATTTGCCCCCCTAAAATTGTCTGAACCTGTTGCCCCTAATTTTCAGAACCTGTTTTTGTGCTAAAGGTGGCCGACAATAAATTGCTCCTGATTGTCCAGTTTCATTTGTTATTACTGCTGACTGACAAATATGGAACAGTCTGCTAGCCCAATGACATTGATGTATATTACCAAATATATGGAATATATTTCTTTGGGGAATTCCCAAGAAAACTGATTTGCTATAATAATATCAAGTGAAGGTATCTGGCTGCAAGGTTAAATATCATATACATTAGGTTCTGTACATATTTGCTGAGGTGTAAAATTTACAGGTGCGATATCTCCAGGGGAGTGAGACAGAAATAAGTCACTATAGGAACAAACGCTACGACCCTACCAAAATCGGTAAACTTGTCAATAACAATATACAACAATAATCTACAAAACATCAAAAACATTTTAGAATTTCTGCAGGTCACATTAACAATTTTTTTATCCGAATTTCCACCACAACCCTGAGCTTCTGCTTTATGGATTTTGTCTAACAACTGATCTGCACAATTTCCTTGTCATCAGCCTCTGAGTAGCTGTCCGATTTCTGTGATGTTTTCCGACACACAAATCCTACATCATATAATGTCTGGAGTATTATAAGCACTTGCAAAAAAAATAGGGATACAAATTCCTAATTGCATTATTCAATTTTATCTTGTTCTTCTCCGATTTAAGTCCAGATTAAAATCAGACCTGCCAATACATGTTTATAAAAACCGCTGAACTGTTCCTCATTGTAGTCATTTAATTATGAACTAAACCTGTATAAAGAGACCACCTTTGCTAATTAGAGACCACTTAAAACTGGGCTTTCTGATGATCATGGTCTCTGAACACAGGTTTGACCTAAACATTTTGGAAATTTATATATGTACACTGGCATTTCCCAAGCTGCAACCATCCATTTGATACCTAGAACTGTCATTCAGGGGGTCAACTCATTACTCCTCCTCACCCCCTCCCCCACAAAAGGAATGGACAACTAGATTCTAGTATAACCCCCACCCACACCTCCAAAATTTGTTGCATTTACAGTTTTTGGAATAACATTTTTTGAAAGAGATTCCTAATGTCTGGTACTTACCACAGGGGGCTGGGGTGGGGGTGGGGGTGGGGGTGGGGGTGGTTGCTAGGGGTGATGGCTAGGGTATGCTGGGGTTGTATTATGAATGTGCGAGTCCCAATTCGTACAACAATGCTAGTTTCACTGTTAAGACAGTTCGGGACTAATTTATCCCCCCAGCTCCTCTGTTTCTGGCATTACCTCCGCCTCAGCAGTATTAGCTATCTATTCTACCTGATAGTATCTTTGGATGTCTTTGCGACCTATCAGCCCAGTCCGATAAGTCCTTTGTTAGATGTGGCTACTTTATCTGTCTGAAATGCATTGTATGGGCTTGGATAGGCACCATCTACTCCATATCTGTTCATCATCACATCTTCCGACTCTGTTCTATATATTAGATATATCTTAATACTGTATCTCTGATATGTGTAAAACTTTCTCCCTGGCATGTGGTCTCCCAAGGTGTGACGCCTCCAATAAGGGGAGATAATGCCGGGTGCCCTTGATAACCTCATATCTGTACCGATCGTACTGTAACGCTTGATTAGAATTCTCCACATATATATATTTCTTTGGAATTTGATGTAACAAAAACTTCAATTTCTGCCCATCATCCGCGATAATCCCATCACCACCTGGTACATAGTGTACCTGTCCGGAGATATATACTCTATACCAGCTGTTTCACTCGCAACATTTTCATAAATATTGACCTGGATCCAACTCCCCCGCCCCTACCTGTCATGACTGCTTAATTCCATCGTCTACTTCGCCCCCTCCCCTCCTCAGCATTATTTTCCTTTCCTCCAGCATAACCCCAAACACTTTATATTGCTCCTAGTAATTACGTCCCCTTAGCTCTGATGCAATCCCTTTCCCTCCTCCTCCTCCTCCTCTGATAATCCCCTCACCTCCCATTAATTGCCCTTAGCATGCCCCCTCTGATTATTACAAACCCCTAATCCCCTCCTCCTCTGATAATCCCTTCACCTTCCATTAATTGCCCATAGCATGCCCCCTCTGATTATTACAAACCCCTAATCCCCTCCTCCACTGAGAATCCCTTCACCTTCCATTAATTGCCCATAGCATGCCCCCTCTGATTATTACAAACCCCTAATCCCCTCCTCCTCTGATAATCCCTTCACCTCCCATTAATTGCCCATAGCATGCCCCCTCTGATTATTACAAACCCCTAATCCCCTCCTCCTCTGATAATCCCTTCACCTTCCATTAATTGCCCTCAGCATGCCCCCTCTGATTATTACAAACCCCTAATCCCCTCCTCCTCTGATAATCCCTTCACCTCCCATTAATTGCCCATAGCATGCCCCCTCTGATTATTACAAACCCCTAATCCCCTCCTCCTCTGATAATCCCTTCACCTCCCATTAATTGCCCATAGCATGCCCCCTCTGATTATTACAAACCCCTTTCCCTCCTCCTCTGATAATCCATTCACCTCCCATTAATTGCCCATAGCATGCCCCCTCTGATTATTACAAACCCCTAATCCCCTCCTCCTCTGATAATCCCCTCACCTCCCATTAATTGCCCTCAGCATGCCCCCTCTGATTATTACAAACCCCTAATCCCCTCCTCCTCTGTTAATCCCTTCACCTCCCATTAATTGCCCATAGCATGCCCCCTCTGATTATTACAAACCCCTTTCCCTCCTCCTCTGATAATCCCTTCACCTCCCATTAATTGCCCTTAGCATGCCCCCTCTGATTATTACAAACCCCTTTCCCTCCTCCTCTGATAATCCATTCACCTCCCATTAATTGCCCATAGCATGCCCCTCTGATTATTACAAACCCCTAATCCCCTCCTCCTCTGATAATCCCCTCACCTCCCATTAATTGCCCATAGCATGCCCCCTCTGATTATTACAAACCCCTAATCCCCTCCTCCTCTGATAATCCCTTCACCTCCCATTAATTGCCCATAGCATGCCCCCTCTGATTATTACAAACCCCTTTCCCTCCTCCTCTGATAATTCCTTCACCTCCCATTAATTGCCTATAGCATGCCCCCTCTGATTCTTACAAACCCCTTTCCCTCCTCCTCTGATAATTCTTTCACCTCCCATTAATTGCCCTTAGCATGCCCCCTCTGATTATTACAAATCCCAAATCCCTCCTCTGAGACCCCTCTTTATCAACCCAAGGTCTCTACTCCTTACCCCTATCTGAGGTTGCCCCTTCTCATTGCACTCAGCCTGTCAGATCAGCTGTTATTTCAATTTGACGTTTTTTAACAATTAATTATGAAAAACATGACAGACTGTTCCTGGTGCAAATTACACGAAATCTGAGAACACCCATGCAGTATAAAATCTGTCTTTCGCCATCCCTAGATTTACGTCACCTGCAATTACACATCTGAGGTCAAATTTGAGATCGAACAACAGCGAAATCGTGAAGACTGTCCTACCAAATTACCTTCTTTCATTAATATTTTAACACGTAAGTCTAAATTCAAGGAAAAGAACGCAAAAGAAATGCGTGGGATGTTTGAAACGCATTCTTTGATGTCAGAAACTTTCCAATCTTCCTTTTCTACACTGACAGTAATGAACATTCAGAAACAGCATTATATTTCCGAAAGAGATTCACTGAATCCTAATGTCTGGTATACTTATCACAGTGTATAGAGATCCTGATCATATACCTGAATATATGTTTCATTAAAGATCTTGGTAACAAAAGGCATGTCGGTAAATACATTTCTCTTTACAACTATACAGACAGACTAAACAGTATACCTGTTAACCACTACACAGACAGATTAAACAGTATACCTGTTAACCACTATACAGACAGACTAAACAGTATACCTGTTAACCACTATACAGACAGACTAAACAGTATACCTGTTAACCACTATACAGACAGATTAAACAGTATACCTGTTAACCACTATACAGACAGACTAAACAGTTTACCTGTTAACCACTATACAGACAGACTAAACAGTATACCTGTTAACCACTATACAGACAGATTAAACAGTATACCTGTTAACCACTATACAGACAGACTAAACAGTATACCTGTTAACCACTATACAGACAGACTAAACAGTATACCTGTTAACCACTGTACAGACAGACTAAACAGTATACCTGTTAACCACTATACAGACAGACTAAACAGTATACCCGTTAACTACTATACAGACAGACTAAACAGTATACCCGTTAACCACTATACAGACAGACTAAACAGTATACCCGTTAACCACTATACAGACAGACTAAACAGTATACCCGTTAACCACTATACAGACAGACTAAACAGTATACCTGTTAACCACTATACAGACAGACTAAACAGTATACCTGTTAACCACTATACAGACAGACTAAACAGTATACCGGTTAACCACTATACAGACAGACTAAACAGTATACCTGTTAACCACTATACAGACAGATTAAACAGTATACCTGTTAACCACTATACAGACAGACTAAACAGTATACCCGTTAACCACTATACAGACAGACTAAACAGTATACCTGTTAACCACTATACAGACAGACTAAACAGTATACCTGTTAACCACTATACAGACAGACTAAACAGTATACCTGTTAACCACTATACAGACAGACTAAACAGTATACCGGTTAACCACTATACAGACAGACTAAACAGTATACCTGTTAACCACTATACAGACAGATTAAACAGTATACCTGTTAACTACTATACAGACAGACTAAACAGTATACCTGTTAACCACTATACAGACAGACTAAACAGTATACCTGTTAACCACTATACAGACAGATTAAACAGTATACCTGTTAACCACTATACACACAGACTAAACAGTATACCTGTTAACCACTATACAGACAGACTAAACAGTATACCTGTTAACCACTATACAGACAGACTAAACAGTATACCTGTTAACCACTATACAGACAGACTAAACAGTATACCTGTTAAAGGCTCCACACTCTACCAGGCTGGTACCAGTTAGCTGCTGGGGAGATGCTCTGTGTTATAGTAACAGGGACAACAGTCTGTGCTATAGAGCTGGACTGCTGGGGAGATGCTCTGTGTTATAGTAACAGGGACAACAGTCTGTGCTATAGAGCTGGACTGCTGGGGAGATGCTCTGTGTTATAGTAACAGGGACAACAGTCTGTGCTATAGGGCTGGACTACTGGGGAGATGCTCTGTGTTATAGTAGCAGGGACAACAGTCTGTGCTATAAAGCTGGACTGCTGGGGAGATGCTCTGTGTTATAGTAACAGGGACAACAGTCTGTGCTATAGGGCTGGACTACTGGGGAGATGCTCTGTGTTATAGTAACAGGGACAACAGTCTGTGCTATAGGGCTGGAGTGCTGGGGAGATGCTCTGTGTTATAGTAACAGGGACAACAGTCTGTGCTATAGAGCTGGCCTGCTGGGGAGATGCTCTGTGTTATAGTAGCAGGGACAACAGTCTGTGCTATAGAGCTGGACTGCTGGGGATATGCTCTGTGTTATAGTAACAGGGACAACAGTCTGTGCTATAAAGCTGGACTGCTGGGGAGATGCTCTGTGTTATAGTAGCAGTGACAACAGTCTGTGCTATAGGGCTGGCCTGCTGGGGAGATGCTCTGTGTTATAGTAGCAGGGACAACAGTCTGTCCTATAGATATGTGTCTATCAGTAGAGGTTCAGTGAGTCTGTGTATAAACAGAGATTCAATAGCTGTGTCAGCAGTGATTCAGTATGTATCAGTAGTATTTCAGCATGTACCAGTAGATATTCAGTATGTATCAGCAGATATTTGACATATATCAGCATTGATTCAGTATGTACTAGCAGTGATTCAGTATGTATCAGCAGATATTTGACATATATCATCATCGATTCAGTATGTACTAGCAGTGATTCAGTATGTATCAGCAGATATTTGACATATATCAGCAATGATTCAGTATGTATCAGCAGATATTTGACATATATCAGCCGTGATTCAGTATGTACTAGCAGTGATTCAGTATGTATCAGTAGTATTTCAGCATGTACCAGTAGATATTCAGTATGTATCAGCAGATATTTGACATATATCAGCATTGATTCAGTATGTACTAGCAGTGATTCAGTATGTATCAGCAGATATTTGACATATATCAGCATTGATTCAGTATGTACTAGCAATGATTCAGTATGAAACAGCAGTGATTCAGTATGTAACAGCAGTGATTCAGTATGTAACAGCAGTGATTCAGTATGTAACAGCAGTGATTCAGTATGTAACAGCAGTGATTCAGAACATATTATTAGTATTTCAGTACATAGCAGGAGAGATTCAGTACCATATACCAGTAGATATTAAGTATATACCAGTAGAGCATAAGTATATACCAGTAGATAATAAGTATATACCAGCAGTGATTCAGTACGTATCAGCAGAAGTTCAGTGTGTAATAAGTAGATTCAGTATGTACATATAAATTATTGTTTCAGTAAATGTCTGTAAAAACCAGTATTTGGTATACATTTCCTCAGTTGTTCTTTTGGAGAACCATGATATATAGCAGTTTATTACACCTCTCCCTTCTTGAGCTTAGTAAACTCTGACTGCCATACACAATGAGGCTTGGCGGATTCATATTTGTTCAAATATGGCGTCGTTCCCGCTTCAGAACAATAATTATTCCCTGACGGTCATTGTTTGGTTCCTTCAATATTTTGAAACATGGAACATATAAGAAATCTATTCCATCTAATTATAAAATAAACTGTTTCTGGCAAACTCCAATGATGTGTATTCAAAATTCTTTGATGGTAACGCAAACATGGTGGCGCTCAGCAGTTGTGACGTCTAGATGTCGAACCGCGTCACAACTTGATCACTGTGGCAATGCGAGTACATAACAACCGTTATAAATAAAGAAATAAATTTGAAATGCTAGTAATATTATTTAATACCAAATTTACAAATGATGTATTATGAAGAAAAATAGTATTGTTCACTGTGTATTTTCTAAACTTACCAATATATTGATGAAATTCAATGGGACTATATTATCTTAGCAACCACGGCCATCATAGTTACGATCGAAGCAACCTGTTTCGAAAGATTTTTTTCTTTGAATAGCATTTGAAAATTTATAATGATGTAAATAAAAGGATTCTACCTCATTTTGACTGCACATACGATAGTATGCAAGCAGTTGGCAACAAACATATTCACTATGGAGCGCTAATGCGCACCATAGAATATGTTCGTTGCCAACAGCGGGCATACTACCATATACACAGTCAAAATGAGGTACAATCCTTAATTAGAATATGTGAAGGTGACAATTTAAAAGGTGCGAAGATGGATTAGATACTGGAGGAACACAGTGGCTATAATTACATACGGTGTCAACGTTCTAGTACATCAGCCACCTGGGGATTGTGTTCACACAAGTTTCTGGGTAAAACCTTGAAAAACTAGGACAGCTTACATATTCACATAAGCTGGACAATTTGATGACTTCATGACATGGCTAGGTTGATATCAACTTCTCCTCTATCAATGTTCAAGGTGTTTCTATTGAGATGTACACAAACCAACCAGCAACTTGGTAGGGTCACTTATTTGTACTGTTTCAATTGAAATTATATAAACTTTATTTATTTTACAACAATTATGAAACAAGTTATCCAACTTATATTAATCACTCTTGTTGGCCCGGATGTTTGCGCACCAGGGTTCTTATTGTGGGAGGAAACTGGAGTACCCAGAGAAAACCCACGTGGTCGGGCAGGTGACCCCATACCTTTTCACGTCCAGTCGGGGAATCGAACCTTGATTGCCTTGGTAAAAGGCAAGTGCGCTATCCACTGCACCACCCGACCACCCTTGACCACCACAATTGAAATTGACTAAATAACTATTAACGAATAATTAATTTACAGTACAGTTCTGTTATAATATCCAGTTCCCTGATAACAATTAAATTAAAACTTATAATCTACAATAATCTCCAGTTCCCTGATAACAACAAAATTAAAACTTATAATCTGAAATAATCTCCAGTTCTCTGATAACAACGAAATTAAAACTTATAATCTGAAATAAACTATCTGCATAAACGTTTGATAATTCAATACTTCTTAAAAGTCATTAATCTGCTAAGATAAATCCAAGAGTAAAGTTGGGGAAATTTATAACATATGTGGTTTCCATTGTGAAATGTTTTAACGTGGTAAAACTTAACGAGCCCCAGACGTGTAGAGTGATGTATATAGACGGAGGTGGCTTGCGTCCCCTCCCCTATACTATTATGGCCTTTGCCTAAAACCAACGGACTCTACCTCCTCAGGTGTTTTTGCTCCAAAGCTCGTTAAGGTGCAAATAGATAGCTAATAAGCCACTTCGAGGGCAATGTTAAGTGTGCCAAAATCCCTTTCTTGACGTATAAATGAAGATAAATATGTAGTCATAAATTGCAGGACGTGCGGCATTAAGTTCCCTTTCGAACATGAAACCATGGGATTATATAGATACAACCCTTTGCTTGTCTGCGTCAATCTCACCTCCATCAGCTGATGTTGGGAGTTTCATAAATTTGCTGCTTTTATTTAAAATCTCCAGATGGAACATTATACGGCTATCTGAGAAAGATGAAAAAATCAACAGCAAACGCCTGTAAAACTGATTTTTAACCTATTTGAATACAGTGTAATCTATAAGAAATAGTAAATATTTGTCCAAAAAACTTCCATAGAACAACAAGGAAAAGTATTTGAAATAATGACTGTGAAAGTGAAATATAAGACGTGATCAGCAATGCATATGTTTCACCAATATTTGTATAGTCGCTGAAACAAAGGGCTTTATCTCAATCTGTATCTTGCCTGGCACAAGACCCCAACCTACCTTCCCCTAGAGGTTCTCACAAACAAATGTTGACAATCATATCCCATGACAGAGAAGTTTGTTGACAATTGTAGCCTGTTTCAGGAAATGTTGAGCAAATTGACTGGGTACAAACCGAGCACATTCCCTCTGGCAGTATTGGCCTTCAAGATTTTGAAATCCTAAAAATGTTCTCAATCAAGATATTCTTATACCAGCCATTTGTAAAAGATTAAAATCCACATTTTTGAAGAGAACAAGCTCTTGAACTTGCATTACATGTCATTGAAGTGGACTAAACATTTTTATAAATAACAATGGTGACCTTGACCTTGGAACCCTGAAATACAGGGTTTTTCAAGGTACCTAGCTGTCATTCCCGACCTTTGTACAAAGTCTTATCAAAATCCGTAAAGAAAAGTTTAGCTAGCTGCTTAAATCACCACCACATTTCTATAAATAGATTAAATGGTTACCGTGACCAGTTCTTGAAATACAAACTCACGCAATGTATTTCAAGGTGTTCTTCACTACATGTATTAGCAATGAAGTATACAGCAATCAAACTAAATCAAACGAAACAGGATGGGCAACACTTAACTCGTTCACCCCTGAAAACATATTTTGAGCTCTTCCAGTTCAAAGTTTGGAATAGTTTATTATGATATTTCAGGGTTGAATTTAAGTCATCAACTGATCCCATTCCTTGTGGAAAAAAAGCTGGACAGAAAAAAGTGTTTATCCTACAATAGCAGACCATTCAACGTAACAGAACAAAAGTAAAAAGTACAGAACCATGTATTATTTAATACCACCCACGGAAGGAGGACCCCGCGGATTGTACACAGAAGTATTCTGACAAATCACGGACAAATAACCATGTCAGGCTTTGCTGATGTTATTGCAGTGATAGGGTTGCTGTGTTCTTATCAGGAACAGTTGGAAATGTTCTCAGCGAATTTAAGACTATCAATAAAACGAAGACTATCACTACTAAACGAGCGGGTCCAATCCATTACCTTGTTCGGCACCAAGTGCCGAGTTCCTGTGACACACAAACATCTCTAGAGGTCCACAAACACATCTCCCACCCACACCCGATCACTAACAATAATTTATGTCGCCATTTTTTCTCAATCAACTCTATATATATATAACATCCAAATGTTTGTCAGTGTTAGGAGACTTCCTGGTAGGGGGAGATAATTTAACTTGATACCTTTAAAATAATGCAATGAAGATAGACTACATTATTTCAGTATGTCCCTGCCAGACCGGATAACATCCCGGAAACCTCTAATTTGTAGACAGACACATAAACTTGTTATTTTCTGGTCAATGACCAATGACCCAGTCCAGTTCTGTAATATTTTTCATCTTTAAACAACATTTTTGAGCTTGCACAAAGATACACAAGGCTTATACATAAAGTACTCAATGTGACTCATAGGAGGTCAGGATGTGCAGTGGATAGTATACTTGACTTTCACTAAGGTGGCTGAGATCTGATTCCCCAATCGGACATTAAACAGTATGGTGTTACCTGCCCGACCACATGGGTTTCTGCCGGGTACTCCAGTATCCTCCCACAATAAGACCCCAACATGCTAATATCCGACCATGTGGGTTTTCTCTGAGTACTCTGGTTTCCTACCACCAACCCACCCCCAAACATCCAGACAAGCCAACATGAGTGATTAATATAAGTTGGATGGATCTGTAATTTAAACTATTTTTCACTTGGAGCTAAATGTTACGACTAAGTTGTCAGTCTGACAGAAAGCCCTCGTAAAATTTCACCGTACAAAATTCAATAAGACTAACTTTGTTTTGAACACAATAGGAAATGAAAACTTGTTAGCCACCTTTCAAAAATGTCTGTGGTCTAGTATAGAGTACATAAAACTGGTGTCTCGCCTCTAAACTGCTGACACCAGCTCACAGAGCTACAGCGTACTGGATCAGTAAAGACAGCTGTCAAAAATCAGGACAATTCACCTAATCACACTCTAATACTGCAAACAGTCAGGGGGATGGGTAACATATGTTTACCCATTCTGCCTCTTAGTAGATGATAAATGGAGTAAGTTGACTCAGCTGGTGGCCCCCCTCGTCTCTGTTCAATGAATTACCCACTACCCCTTATCTAGGTGGTCTACTAAGAGGCGGAATGGGGTACCAATCCGGTATTATCCGTCCGCCTGACTGCCTGCAGTGTTAGAGTATCTGTATGATGTTTTACAGTTGAGATTACGGAATCAACCAAATTAAGTCACCTGTAAAATATACCATACAGATATCTCGCCTATTTTAACTTTACTACTAGGTTTAGTGATTTGTTTCCATTGATTAAGAATCAAGAGATTGGCCATTTTCACTCATTGCTTGACAAAAGAGATCAGTTGTTTTCCGAATGCAAGCAAAACAAATTATTACATCCCTGTTTGTGGTCAACTTAACACCAAACTGATGAATGTTATACCCATAGGCTTTAACTGCTTCAGAACTATAGTGTCACAGATTGGTTGTATAGTCTCACTTACACATGCAGCAAATCAATAAAAGACCATCTTTATTAAGAGATCACCTGTGAAAAGAGACCACCTAGATACAGAGATCACCTGTGCTAAGAGACCACCTATATTAAAAGATCACCTGTATTACAAGACCACCTGTATTAATTAGAGACCACATGTGTCAATAGACCACCTGTATTAAAAGATCACCTGTATTACAAGACCACCTGTATTAAAAGATCACCTGTATTACAAGACCACCTGTATTAATTAGAGACCACATGTGTCAATAGACCACCTGTATTAATTAGAGACCACATGTGTCAATAGACCACCTGTATTAATTAGAGACCACATGTGTCAATAGACCACCTGTATTAAAAGATCACCTGTATTACAAGACCACCTGTATTAATTAGAGACCACATGTGTCAATAGACCACCTGTATTAAAAGATCACCTGTATTACAAGACCACCTGTATTAAAAGATCACCTGTATTACAAGACCACCTGTATTAATTAGAGACCACATGTGTCAATAGACCACCTGTATTAAAAGATCACCTGTATTACAAGACCACCTGTATTAAAAGATCACCTGTATTACAAGACCACCTGTATTAATTAGAGACCACATGTGTCAATAGACCACCTGTATTAAAAGATCACCTGTATTACAAGACCACCTGTATTAAAAGATCACCTGTATTACAAGACCACCTGTATTAATTAGAGACCACATGTGTCAATAGACCACCTGTATTAAAAGATCACCTGTATTACAAGACCACCTGTATTAAAAGATCACCTGTATTACAAGACCACCTGTATTAATTAGAGACCACATGTGTCAATAGACCACCTGTATTAAAAGATCACCTGTATTACAAGACCACCTGTATTAAAAGATCACCTGTATTACAAGACCACCTGTATTAATTAGAGACCACATGTGTCAATAGACCACCTGTATTAAAAGATCACCTGTATTACAAGACCACCTGTATTAAAAGATCACCTGTATTACAAGACCACCTGTATTAATTAGAGACCACATGTGTCAATAGACCACCTGTATTAATTAGAGACCACATGTGTCAATAGACCACCTGTATTAAAAGATCACCTGTATTACAAGACCACCTGTATTAAAAGATCACCTGTATTACAAGACCACCTGTATTAATAATAGACCACCTGTATTAAAAGATCACCTGTATTACAAGACCACCTGTATTAAAAGATCACCTGTATTACAAGACCACCTGTATTAATTAGAGACCACATGTGTCAATAGACCACCTGTATTAAAAGATCACCTGTATTACAAGACCACCTGTATTAATTAGAGACCACATGTGTCAATAGACCACCTGTATTAAAAGACTACCTGCATTAAGAGACCACCTTTGTTAAGAGACCACCTGTGTTAAGAGGCCACCTGTATAAATATCACCTGTATTAAAAGACCACCTGTATTGAGAGGCCATCTCTATTAAGAGACTATCTGTTTTAAGAAATCATCTCTTTTAAGAAACTATCTCTATTCAAAGACCATGCACCTGTATTAAGAGACACTCCTCCCTTATCCCAGTGGTTGTGTTATACTACAGGTTTGACTATAGTATCCTGTGTTGTAGGATTCTTGCACTGCTACACAACAACAACAAAAGAAACATTAATTTTTGATCCAAGCATTATAAAAACCAGTGACTTGCTATTAACAGAACACTGTTTTATATGAAATCTTCTCAGTCTGTAATAGCTCTCACCTTGCTTCAGTTATTGAGTGTGCTCGGATTAGCTACAGACTTTTAAGAGGCATGTCCCAAAGCTTCATAACGTCACGTTGCTGTAGCTAATCCTTTGCCTGCCTTTCCGCGTGTACTCGACTAAGCCACAGGCTCCTACAAGGAATAGCCCCGAGCGTCACGACGTCACATAGCTATTATACTGTTTTTCTATCAATGTTCTGCCTCCATGATCTTCCTCCATGATCCAGTGCATCAGTGTTTTAGATCACTATTAATTTCAGGTGATGAACTTCTCCCATGATAGAACAAATGTTACGTAATTATTTGCTTTTGATATTCTAACTATCCGTAGATCATAACTTTATCATAACCTAATTAAAGACCATATAATGTTTATTATGTATACTGAGTTGTAAACGGAACGAAAGTGCGAAACTGATGTAATATCTATCAGATGAGGTGATTCCTTTATAAGAGAAATTGACCTCTATGACGCAAATCATGATGTGACACAAATGATATGTATTGTATTTCTTGTTATTTACCTGATCTTTGGTTTGTATAAGCATAAGATTCTAGACCATTGTTATGTTTACTGTGGCATATTATTTTGGCCTTAGATATCTTGAAAAAGAAACCCTCAAAACTATCTAAATGTTATGCAAGAAATTGGTTGGTTTGGTTTATTTTGTTTTATGTCCTATTAACAGCCAGGGTCATTTAAGGACATGCCAGGTTTTGGAGGTGGGGGAAAGCCGGAGTACCCGGAGAAAAACCACTGACCTATGGTCAGTACCTGGTAACTGCCTCATGTGGGATTTGAACTCTCAACCCTATTACATATCACACATATACAACCTATCATACATGTACTACCCAAAATCATATATGGTCAAAAGGTTGAAGCAAGTTGAAGACTAAAAGAATTTAAGGTTTTTTTTCAGAGATAGAGCTATGATCAGATAAAAAACATTAACATCTAGCTGGCCTTCTAATTATTTTGCACTTATGTAAATGTTACGACCTCGCGACCCTCTGTAATGATTTCCTTATTCATTGTATAGTCGTACTGTGCCCATGTGTCATGTTCAACAAGAAAAACTGCGGGTTATTTATGTAAGCACAGAGTGAAACACCTTCTATTTTTTATCCCAACAAGCCTTCTTTACGTAACTGTAAGATGAACTGTGCTAGATATAGAACGCCATGCCTAGATACTGGTTAAAATAATACTGACGTTAAAAAAAAACAATCGGAAAAAAAGAAGAAATGTCAATAACAAATAATTTACCCCAGTACGTTTCATGTCAAGGTCGCGTACAGCGCTGTTACTTCTCACATCGGCAGAGTTAAAAATAAAACGTAATTACTACAAAACATTGATCTATTGATCTTTATTCTTTTTTTCCTCTCGTCTTTTTCTTGACTTGAAGGTAGTTATGTGACACGGTACCAGCGCGGTGTCTTAAGGCCAGGCTCGCTTACTTCCCTGCTCAGCTTTTTATTGCATTATACTGAATATCTATTCCGGTGAGATTAAACTGCTATAAAGTTTAGTGGAACATTTACGATAAATCGCAAATAAATCGAACCAAAAGGCTTTATTTGGTCAGTCATAAATTGTCTGTCCGACCACGAGTGAAGATCTGCAATAAGCCGTGTGAGGGATGCTGTTTACAGAGAAATTTTTGGAGCCGTTTGATTTTCACCTTTTTTCATCATCTGTAATGATTGCAAATGTATCATTACAGCAAAATTCAAGGAGAAAAAAACCATCATTATAATAATTGGAGATTCTTATAGTACTATTTATCACATCAAAGTTGGTAGGTAATCTTAATTTAGTGGTTCACAGATAATTAAACAAGAAAAGTAATTATAACACTTGATAAAATTAATATTGATTTTATCGGAAAACGGCTAAGTTTAACTAGGTGAAAGTGCCTCAGTATATGCAGCTCCTTATATAAAGAAAATGTATTTGGCCAATAATATTATCTTATTCATATAAATGCCATATGAAAAAAGTGTATTTTTTCCAGAAATTGTGTCATTTAATTAATACATAATGCTTCAAACAAGATTATAGGTATATCGTCCTATATCAAGTATGGATTAATTATAGTTAAACACAGGCACTTTGATCACAGAGCACTGACAGATGGTCACTAGTGGTCAAACTGGACATAGCAAAGCCAATATTGGATAGCAAGATTGGTCATTGATTGTTATATGATTATAAATACCGTTTGATTACCACTTCTGAGAAATCAGATATCTAACTTAACAGTACTGAGATTATGGATTGTATTTCCTTTATGATCTGTAAAGCCATATTCATTGTCTTCCAGCTGGAAACGGCAGCAGACATAGGAACGAGGTGTGACCAATTCCAATATGTTCCCTGGCATCGTCAGGAATTGGACAATAGAAGGCGCCCCAGGACAAACCAACGGGGTCAAGTTTCAGATATTCTTCACTAGAAGGCAATTTGTCCAATCAGCTATCAAGTTCCTATACAGAAAACGACATCCATGTTACAATAGGCAGTTCTACAGCGCGCCGTCTGCTCAAGAGACCCGTGCCGTCTGCTCGGTAGGTTTCCCAGCCGTCAGGATTTATGTGATAGATTTCAAAGAATTGTGTGGGTGGGTGTACATAAAGTCATTTGTTTACATGGAAATAATCGGGCAGCTCTCAAATGTTTGTAACAAAGTAGTCATTGTTGATACAGATGAGAAATGCCAAAATTAGAAAAGAATCGTAAAAATGATGTGGGATTTCTTTCTTATAGGCTGGAGCAATCACTTTTTCTCGAGAGAAATAATATTTGATACCAGATCCTGACAAATCAGGTCTGTTATAGTGTTCAGTTTTAGAGCTATGTAATTCATTAGCACATTTGTAGCTGGTACTAAAAACTTTATATACATTCAGTTGGGTACCGTTATCGCAATGAAACTTTGGTAAACTCTTTTGACATTTACCAAAATGTATCAAAGTCAATATATATATATATTAAATATGTACTATGTTTGTTCAAATTATTGAAGGTAAATATATATATGCACCCACAAGATCGAAATATCAACAGTATCATTGTATATCACCCCACATTGACCATTCGCTAACTGATAATACTTGACCAAATTGCTCAACAATAAAGAATGAAGGAATATACAAGGGGACTTTTGCGCAGTCAATTTTTCCTTCGTCAAAGAATACGTTATTTTTTGTACAGTCAATTTTTTTTTACTCTATGATGATGAAATCCATTTTTGTCAAATGTTTATTTTGCACTATACATTTGACTACCTATACTAAGTTTATTATACCTCTTATTAATGTTTGCTGTGATGATAAATTCTTCTTTACTGCGGAGATGAAAAAGGCAAAAATTCATTGCGGCAAAAGCTACATAGTATACAGTAATTAAATAGTACTTAAGAGCCATCAGATTGGTATATGAATGATAAAGATATTAAGGACACAAACAGGAATTGAAAAGTCATTTTGTCCAAGCTGAAAGGAAACATACAAAAATGTATGTTTCCTTTCTGCTTGTCAAATTATATTCTTTGCTTCACATAACGAAGGAAACTTGTTTTCAAAAGATCACAAAATAAGTTTTCAATCCCTGTTTGTTTTCAAAATAAACTCAGTCTTTATAAGTAAACAGTAGGTCCTAAAATCATGTATCTACTAAAGGATTGCTACCGAAATATATTCACAGATATATATATATAATAAAGAAAAAACATGTTTAACAAAATTTTAAACTAGAAATATCTGTGAGAAATAAATGCCACCGCCCCCCATCCCCCCAATATAAAATTAATTCTTTATGCTTATTACGTATGCGAAGTTTAAAACCAATAGGATCAGTAGTTATTTAAAAAAACTGGTTACATTACCATGGGACGTG
Source organism: Mimachlamys varia (assembly GCA_947623455.1). Taxonomy (NCBI): domain Eukaryota; kingdom Metazoa; phylum Mollusca; class Bivalvia; order Pectinida; family Pectinidae; genus Mimachlamys; species Mimachlamys varia. The sequence continues at coordinate 22,142,418 of OX392534.1, forward strand.
ACGAGACAGACTTGGTTATCATCACATTATGCCCCAATCCCCCCCCCCCCCCATTTCATGGCGGGGGCATGAAAATCAAATTTGTTTTAGCTCTGATCATCAGTGCAATCAATTTTCGAGCAATTACTAAAATTTAACACACATTGCTGTAGGCAATTAAGCAACACTGTTTTTCATTTATTGAAATACACCAGTAAGATCCAATTAAGAGAGTTTTTTCTGTCAATTGCTGCATTTTTATGCTCATATTTGCAGTAATTTAACCCTGATTAAATAAAAAAACATAAAGATGTCATTGGATTTGTTGAATGGGTGCGGTAGTACGGCATGATAATGCTAGAACTGAGGTGGCTTTACACATAGAGGGCAATAAATCCCCCCCCCCCAAAATAAGAAAAAAACTCACTAATTCTCCATAAACATGTGCTGCCTACACTTCACAAGTAACAAAACAGTAACAGAAAACTTATGTGTTCCAGTGGAACAATATCACAATGGTTTTGACTATACTGATCTATTCTACCAAGAAAAAATTCCGAAGTAAAAACACACGAGTTGTTATTTTATCTCAACGCAATGCCACCCAGAGGAACCCGCTTCTCCGATAATGAGGTTAGGCGGCATTAAAGAAGGTTAAGTCTTTTGATAAAATAAATGTTTCTCCGAGCTTTTGTTTTTCAAAGAACTTTTTACATCCTTAAGGTAAGAGAAGATTTACGAGTACATAAAATAATCTTTGCCAGTGCCATCTAAAAATCTTTTAAAAAAATGCATCATTATACAGTTTTCTCGTTGTATCTATGTAAAATGGTAGCACTGAACATGGCTTCTATAAATAACAGGAAGCAAAGATCTAAATATATTTATTGTGTAAGTTTATCTTTCACCCAATCGGCTTTGAACCTCTTGTCTGGTTTTAATCCTTTAGCTGCGCCTATAGATAAGTTACATCTTTCTAAGATGCGTATAAATGTGCCACAATATGTTGTAGCTAAGACTCCTATTTCAAAGTACCTCTGTGCGATTAAATCTACCACAAGAGATTTGTATCTATGCAGTGCTGTCCAATTTTAACAAATTTAGACAACTACTGTGACGTACCTCTAGTTGAGTCAGTAACAAGTGACTTGATGGTTCAACATTGTGACATACCTCTAGTCAAGTCAGTAACAAGTGACTAGATGGTTCACTACAGTAATAAGTGACTAGATGGTTCACCACTGTGACGTACCTCTAGTTGAGTCAGTAACAAGTGACTAGATGGTTCACCATTGTGACATACCTCTAGTCAAGTCAGTAACAAGTGACCAGATGGTTCACCACTGTGACATACCTCTAGTCGAGGCAGAAACAAGTGACAATATGGTTCACCACTTTGACATACCTCTAGTAGAGTCAGTAACAAGTGACTAGATGGTTCACCATTGTGACATACCTCTAGTCAAGTCAGTAACAAGTGACCAGATGGTTCACCACTGTGACATACCTCTAGTCGAGGCAGAAACAAGTGACAATATGGTTCACCACTGTAACATACCTCTAGTAGAGTCAGTAACAAGTGACTAGATGGTTCACCATTGTGACATACCTCTAGTCAAGTCAGTAACAAGTGACCAGATGGTTCACCACTGTGACATACCTCTAGTCGAGGCAGAAACAAGTGACAATATGGTTCACCACTGTGACATACCTCTAGTAGAGTCAGTAACAAGTGACTAGATGGTTCACCATTGTGACATACCTCTAGTCAAGTCAGTAACAAGTGACCAGATGGTTCACCACTGTGACATACCTCTAGTCGAGGCAGAAACAAGTGACAATATGGTTCACCACTGTAACATACCTCTAGTAGAGTCAGTAACAAGTGACTAGATGGTTCACCATTGTGACATACCTCTAGTCAAGTCAGTAACAAGTGACTAGATGGTTCACCACTGTGACATACCTCTAGTCAAGTCAGTAACAAGTGACTAGATGGTTCACCACTGTGACATACCTCTAGTCAAGTCAGTAACAAGTGACTAGATGGTTCACCACAGTAATAAGTGACTAGATGGTTCACCAATGTGACGTACCTCTAGTCGAGTCAGTAACAAGTGACTAGATGGTTCACCACTGTGACATACCCCTAGCTGAGTCAGTAACAAGTGACTAGATGGTTCACTACTGTGACATACCTCTAGTCGAGTCAGTAACAAGTGACTAGATGGTTCACCACTGTGACATACCTCTAGCTGAATCAGTAACAAGTGACTAGATGGTTCACCACTGTGACATACCTCTAGCTGAGTCAGTAACAAGTGACTAGATGGTTCACCACTGTGACATACCTCTAGTCGAGTCAGTAACAAGTGACTAGATGGTTCACCACTGTGACATACCCCTAGCTGAGTCAGTAACAAGTGACTAGATGGTTCACCACTGTGACATACCTCTAGTCGAGTCAGTAACAAGTGACTAGATGGTTCACCACTGTGACATGCCTCTAGCTGAGTCAGTAACAAGTGACTAGATGGTTCACCACTGTGACATACCTCTAGCTGAGTCAGTAACCAGTGACTAGATGGTTCACCACTGTGACATACCCCTAGCTGAGTCAGTAACAAGTGACTAGATGGTTCACCACTGTGACATACCTCTAGCTGAGTCAGTAACAAGTGACTAGATGGTTCACCACTGTGACATGCCCCTAGCTGAGTCAGTAACAAGTGACTAGATGGTTCACCACTGTGACATGCCCCTAGTCGAGTCAGTAACAAGTGACTAGATGGTTCACCACTGTGACATGCCTCTAGCCGAGTCAGTAACAAGTGACTAGATGGTTCACCACTGTGACATACCTCTAGTCGAGTCAGTAACAAGTGACTAGATTGTTCACCACTGTGACATACCTCTAGCCGAGTCAGTAACAAGTGACTAGATGGTTCACCACTGTGACATACCTCTAGCCGAGTCAGTAACAAGTGACTAGATGGTTCACCACTGTGACATACCTCTAGCTGAGTCAGTAACAAGTGACTAGATGGTTCACCACTGTGACATACCTCTAGTCGAGTCAGTAACAAGTGACTAGATGGTTCACCACTGTGACATACCTCTAGTCGAGTCAGTAACAAGTGACTAGATGGTTCACCACTGTGACATACCTCTAGTCGAGTCAGTAACAAGTGACTAGATGGTTCACCACTGTGACATACCTCTAGCTGAATCAGTAACAAGTGACTAGATGGTTCACCACTGTGACATACCTCTAGCTGAATCAGTAACAAGTGACTAGATGGTTCACCACTGTGACATACCTCTAGTCGAGTCAGTAACAAGTGACTAGATGGTTCACCACTGTGACATACCTCTAGCTGAGTCAGTAACAAGTGACTAGATGGTTCACCACTGTGACATACCTCTAGCTGAGTCAGTAACAAGTGACTAGATGGTTCACCACTGTGACATACCTCTAGCTGAGTCAGTAACAAGTGACTAGATGGTTCTCTGAGGTAACAAGTAACTAGATGGTTCACCACTATGACTTACCTCTTTTGGATTCAGTGACAAATAACTTGGTGGTTCAGCACGTTTTCATTCTTCATCTAATGGGAAGATCTTGTCCTTCTCTCCTAGAGACCTGTGAAAGCAAGGGGATGATTATTAAAAATTTGAATGAAATGTCTCAGCACTGTGACAGTGATTTCCTTTCCCCTAGATAGGTGTCCCCACTTTCCTTCAGGGAGAAAGTCCTTTCCTTCTACCCTTGAGAGATGTTTTCACACTTTTCCCAGCAGGAAATATCCTAGATTTACTCCAAAGTGGAGGCGAGGGGATTCTCGTGTCGAAACAAATTGTCCTAAGTCACGTCAACAATACATGAACATCACATCAACAATGTATTGACTCTGTTATATCAATATTGCATAACATATCAACAGATGAACAGAGCAATAGAATACTAAACATCCACCACTTTACAGGTGAGAGAGAGATCCTAGACCTCGGAAGAACATTCTTAAGTTGCCAAACATTGACAGCGTAACAATCTGCCCTCTCGGATTGATTTTAGTCTTGTTTGGTTTGTTTCTGTTTAATGTTCTATAAGCAGCCACGGTCATTTAAAGACATGCAAGTTCAAGTTGTGGAGGAAAGAGGAAAGCCTGAGTTCCCAGGATAGGAGGAGGCCAAAGGAGGGGGGGGGGGGGGGGGGAGAGGGGGACACTCGTCCAATTGAGATTCCCTTATCTCACCTTAAAACAGGTTGACAGGTTGAACAGTGATTGATATATCATAATTATGGTATAAAAACCTGTTAGGTGTTGTTAGTATATATATATATATATGTACTTGAAAATTTGTTTTTATTATTTAGGATAAACATGCACTATAACCTTTGCACCCTACATGTAAACAACTACTTATAGTGACATATAACAGTACAAATCACACTCCAGTGTCCTAATACTAGAAGTACAAACAGCTTAACCCAAAACACCCCTGAAATTTCATAATGGACTCCTCCAACCTTTGAATTGGAAAAGTTTAAACGAGTCTTCAGGGGTGAAAAACTTACCATTAACCCTTAATTGTCATGTGCCTGACTGTAACCCATGATCTATATTAAGCTACCTACAGTGACCTTGACCTTAACTCATTCACCCCTAAAGAAACATTTGAACTCTTCCAGTTCAAAGGTTAGAAAAGTCTATATATGAAATGCCATAGGTGAATGATTTAACTTAAAGACACTTTTCAATTCCTTATAGCACATTTGTGTTAGTCAAAGTGATCGCTAAATATCTGGACCCGTATTCATGAAACCGTTCTCATGCTCAAGCATGGATTTTGTGCTCAAGCCAGCTTTCTTGAAACTGACCTGAATCATATCAAAGAGTTAAAAAGTAATGAAAAAAAAAATTTTTTTTGACAGCTTTTGACTTCATGCCTCTTCAGCTTTTTACCAAAACTTTGACAAAATTAGATTGTTTAAATAATTTATAGCCATAACAAGAAACAAGGCTTGAGCACAGACTCCATGCTTGAGCACGAGACTGGTTTCATGAATACCGGCCCTGATTTCCAAAAGATGTCAGCCTTTTGGATCGAGAGATAAGGACTATACTTCAATGGTCTATTTTTAGAAACATTGACTTTGATCCAGATCTAAGAAACTAAAAATAGTCCCTTAAACTATTACATATATGTAACATCATGTTAAATGTCCCATGGATCAGATGTTTTTATTGATATGGACATAATATCTCTGGAATCATAAAGTTTGACTGCATAGACATGAAGACAGACGGATGGACGGATACTGTGGAACAATTGTGGGACCATCATAATTCTCCATTTTATGTCATGTGGGACAAAAATATTAGATCAATCATGTATCCAATATAATGTCAGTGTGTCCTTCATTATCCCAGTGTCCCTAGGTGTCGAATCAAAGTTCTCCGTATATCTCAGTCAAACAATCTCAACAACGGCCGGCCGTTAGCGACTGTACTGTGGGCCGTTATTATCCCCATTAAACGATGCCAGCATCACGCCAATTACATAGTTACATTTATTTATATCAATAACAACAGGTCGAACACACACCATAACTAGACACGAAACGTAAATAACGTGCTGGCCAAACCAAGCTCATTAGGTTTTCGATTGACAGTGTCATCATAGAATCACACTTTTAACCCAAGAAAAGAGAAGCCGCGGATAAGTTGATAACGGCTTCTAAGGAACTCTCGACTTTACCTTGAACCATCCATTAGAGCTAGTATACAGCAAGTGAGCGGGACAGAGTGCTACGTAAATATGTACCATCATTTTCGAAAACAACGCCATCACCCATGATTATAAATCGCTTCTGATCTTTACATGTCGAGGGTTTGGTTAAAAGATCGCCAATATTTGCAGTGCAGAGATGGTCAATTTGGTCAGAATTTCCAATAGTGTGCTGGATCGAAAACTGACCATTCAGAATTGGTCAAACAACTGACCACTCCAGCATCTATTAATTTTTCAAGGACCAGTTCCCAATCTAGCCTCATGATATCGGGCAAATCAATGAGAAGTAAACAAGACAGACTAAAGGTGTATAGCTATATAATCGTCACGGAGAAATCGGTAAGGTAACGGGCAGCAAACTGATTCAACATCTGGTAGTCATTTAAGGAGTAAATTTTCCGTGTTTCAGAACGCAGATTTACGTACATAACTATTAAAAAATGAATCTTTGATTCCATAGTGTAAGGTCACATTCAATAACTCCTTAATCCTGAATATTTGCTTGGAGTTGTGGGCAAGTTGTCATGGACAGGCTGAAACAGTTAATTTGGTCACAGACAGATATAGGGGAAGTGGTCAAGTTTAGATATGCTATTGGTCACAAACTAACAGCAACTGGTCACAGACAAATTTAGGGTTATTGGTCATAGACTAAGGGTATTTGTTCAAAGACCAATTTAGGGTTATTGGTCACAGACATAGGTAACTGGTCACAGATCAATTTAGGGTTATTGGTCATTGACAAATTTAGGGTTATTGGTCACAGACATAGGGTGGCTGTTTACAGACAAATTTAGGGTTATTGGTCACAGACTAAGGGAGACTGGTTACAGAAATAGAGTTACCCTTCACACCAATCTTACCTTTTGATTAGACAGGAAGTCAAAACAAGAGATTGGTAAGTATTCATTGCTACTAAACCAGTCCGCTCATAGAGGTAGTGTAAACAAAGCTGGTAGCTATCACACAAACTACTCACTACAGATCACTAGTACTGTAATGTACTACTAGTAACTACTGTCTGTAAGCACCTAATGACTGCCATATAGTCTAAAGTGTTGAGTGGGTCCATTACATAATGTTGAAATGTTTCATTGAGACTCACACTGTATAAAATAGAACTTTATTATCCAGAAAAAAAACTTGCTAACTAGATAATAAATCATCCAGAAATGTTCTCAACATACGACAGATGGTCATACAGAGTCGTCGAGTATGATCAGAGACCCATAACTAGTTTGACAAAGTATGATAGAGCTCTACAAAGTATGACTGAGCTCTACAAAGTATGACAGTGTTCTACAAAGTATGATAGATCTCCACAAAGTATGACAGAGCTCTACAAAGTATGATAGAGCTCCACAAAGTATGAAAGTGTTCTACAAAGTAAGACAGAACTCTACAAAGTATGATCCACAAAGTATGACAGTGTTCTACAAAGTAAGACAGAACTCTACAAAGTATGATAGAGCTCTACAAAGTATGATAGATATCCACAAAGTATGACAGTGTTCTACTAAGTATGATAGATCTCCACAAAGTATGACAGTGTTCTACAAAGTATGATAGATATCCACAAAGTATGACAATGTTCTACAAAGTATGATAGATATCCACAAAGTATGATAGAGCTCTACAAAGTATGATAGAGCTCCACAAAGTATGATAGAGCTCTACAAAGTATGATAGATCTCCACAAAGTATGACAGTGTTCTACAAAGTAAGACAGAACTCTACAAAGTATGATAGATATCCACAAAGTATGACAGTGTTCTACAAAGTATGACAGAGCTCTACAAAGTATGATAGAGCTCCACAAAGTATGACAGTGTTCTACAAAGTATGACAGAACTCTACAAAGTATGATAGATATCCACAAAGTATGACAGTGTTCTACAAAGTATGATAGATCTCCACAAAGTATGACAGTGTTCTACAAAGTATGATAGATCTCCACAAAGTATGATAGAGCTCTACAAAGTATGACAGAGCTCTACAAAGTATGACTGAGCTCTACAAAGTATGACAAAGTTCTACAAAGTATAACAGAGCTCTACAAAGTATGATAGAGATCTACAAAGTATGTTATAGCTCTACAAAGTATGATAGAGATCTACAAAGTATGTTATAGCTCTACAAAGTATGATAGAGCTCTACAAAGTATGTTATAGCTCTACAAAGTAAGACAAAGCTCTACAAAGTATAACAGAGCTCTACAAAGTATGACTCCACAAAGTATGATATAGCTCTACAAAGTATTAAAAAGCTCTACAAAGTATAATATAGCTCCATAAAGTATGACAAAGCTCTACAAAGTATGACTCCACAAAGATAGAGCTCCACAAAGTAAGGCAGAGGACTGCATACACAGTAAGATATAGCCTACCTAGCATGCCATGGCTTTGGAGTATGAAGAGAGAGCCATACAGAGCGTCAGTGTATAAGAGTATGGAGATGCTATTGGTAGTGCTAGGTATGTGTAAGAGAGATCAATAGACTGTACAGTGAGGAGACAGGCTTGCTGCTGCTGCTGAGGCTGGATCCTATAGGTGTGTAGTGCTAGCCCCACCTCCACCACTACCAACTCTCCTGTCAGTGTGTTCACTGCTACTCTTACTAGTTCTACAGTGTTGGGATATACTCCATCAACAGGTGAGTCTCCATTCTACCACTCCAATAATCCTGCCGACTCTTATCTCGTCCATTCATTTGTGAAAGCAATAGTGAAATATTAATTTTGATCAATCGAGTGTGTAATTCTACAAAGTTTCCTTTGGATATTTGTCTCGTCAAGGTAAATCATTTTCTATCTTTGCTTTCTTTGGAAATGTCAGTTTGGGGAAAAAATGAATAGTGTTTTATTTCAATAAATTGTTCGGCGGCTTAGCGTTGCCATATAAACCAGCAAGGGATTTATTAATCGTTATTGTTTGAAAAAACGTGCCAGCAATAATAATTCTACCACATTATGACATTTCGACGGATAAAAATTGGTGTTTTATTGACGTGAATTCGCTGTAAACAATCAAGTTTCTACACACAGCTGTGGTACTAGGAAACATTTTGTTTCTGATTTAGAAATTGATTTAGCAGTTCTGATTAGGTATCAACGTAACAAATGTTCAGAATTGGAAAGATATTTTCCTATTTTCCCCTAAAATTATTGAACAATAAAATTTTTATTTATACTTTGAGAAGATATTTTTAAATATCCCTTATATACGTCATAATCAATTTTCCGTAAAATTACATAATGAGAAATATACGCAACTTCAACATGGATAAAACACGGTATTATGACTGATTTATTTTACTTTCCATCGACAACACAAATGGATACAGTCACATGAGGGTAGACAGCAGATGAAGGCTAAATATATCAATACCTCCAGAAAGCGATAATGAGACACTTTTAAAACCGACAAATTATCAACATACATTTTCTCACACAGTAGGTATAACTAACTAACAAATAAATGTATTGAGCAGAAAAAAATCACAAGCGTAATATGTTCGGTAATGAAAACTAACTTGGAGAAGATCAGTGGCGTGTACACAGACTGCGATCTATTTGTTCTATTGCGATTGTCATGGAATCCCATTATGGAACCGACTAATCTCGTTGTGCCATAAGTTGGAGACTTCATTCTTAACTCGTGAAACATTTAATCATTGACTTCATTTTACCGTCGCTATAAATAGTAAACACTAGTCATTTACAAATATCGTAATTAAATAAACCTTCTCATTCCTTCAAAATGTATCGCAGAAAATTTCTGTCACAATTCCCAACAGATTGAATTAATTTTTCTGTCACATACTGTATCACACGAAATGTACGTGGGTACGGTCCTTCGTGGTTTGAAGCTTAATTAACATCGTTAATTCGCACAAACTTTGGTCGATATCTTACATCAACAAGCAATAGACATGTATTTCGGTCTGATTTCTTGTATTTATTTTCATGGTTCAATAGCAACTGTGAAAATTGTTAGTGTTTATGCACAACCATAGGTGTTAACCTCTGAAATCTCCAATGAGAGAGATCTCCCTCATTCCATATTTCCAATGAGGGAGAAAGTGCGCGAAATGTGACTGAAATTGCATTGCTCAATTTGTCTTTCCCATTTTATGTATCAAAATAACTTCAAAAAGTATTCATTTGATCCAGACACACCTATTATGGTCATTACACACATCCTTCAGTAACTAGGATCTCATCTGACCACAGGATGTAAATTTTGAGTTGGTGTGAGTTTGGACTTGGATGAGGGAGATTTCGAGGGAGACTGGTAAATTTTGGTCAAAATGAGGGAGGGTTAACATGTATGCATAACGAAATTAACAATTTAGAACAACAAATTTTCTGTTGCATCATCAATATCAGAAGTTTCTGACACTCAACAATTGGTTCTATTCTTGTTTCAAAAAAAATGTAAGCTAATTTCAACAATACAACCTTCACAATATCTTCCCTTGTCATGGTGAAATACAAAATACTCTTGTCATGTAGGAACCAATCATAACCAGAGAAAAATCCAACCAATTTATGATAGATTGCAAAATGTAGCTGTCATGATGCAAAAATAACAAAACCTTATAGTCTGTAAAATGACTACAAATAATGAAACGTTTGTATCACATACAATTAATTATGAATCTGACCTGTAATCTGTCGTTGATAAACAAATATTATTTCTTGGTTATGATGACTTAATTTCCTACTATTAAGGACCAATTTTGTTCTTAATCTAAAGACCATCAAAGGTCAATGTAATGTTTCATTAAAGGTTATTATTTCTGATAACGAATATAGGTCACTGGTGTATAATGTACATATCAGGTTTACCTGTAGTATGATATACAGATTTACCTGTGGTATGATTCACAGATTTACCTGTGGTATGATGTACAGATTTACCTGTGGTATGATGTACAGATTTACCTGTTGTTTGGTATACAGATTTACCTGTGGTATGATGTACAGATTTACCTTGGGTATGATGTACAGATTTACCTGTTGTTTTATGTACAGATTTACCTGTGATATGATGTAAAGATTTACCTGTGATATTATGTAAAGATTTACCTGTTGTACAATATACAGATTTACCTGTGGTATGATGTACAGATTTACCTGTGGTATGACATACATATTTACCTGGGGTTTTATGTACAGATTTACCTGTGATATTATCTATAGATTTACCTGGGGTATTATGTACAGATTTACCTGTGGTATGATGTTCATATTTACCTGTTGTAAGGTATACAGATTTACCTGTGGTATGATGTTCAGATTTACCTAGGGTATTATGTACAGATTTACCTGTGCTATGATGTACCTATCAGATTTACCTGTGATATTGTCTTCAGATTTACCTGTGATATGATGTTTAGATTTACCTGTGATATTATCTACAGATTTACCTGTTGTATGGTATACAGATTTACCTGTGGATTTACCTGTGCTATGATATACTTATCAGATTTAGCTGTTGTATGGAATACAGATTTACCTGTTGTAGGGTATACATATTTACCTGGGGTATTATGTACAGATTTACCTGTGCTATGATGTACATATTTACCTGTGCTATGATGTACATATTTACTTGTGCTATGATATACTTATCAGATTTACCTGTTGTACAGTATACAGATTTACCTGTTGTTGGGTATACAGATTTACCTGTTGTACGGTTTACAGATTTACCTGTGCTATGATGTACCTATCAGATTTACCTGTGCTATGATGTACCTACTAAATTTACCTGTTGTACGGTATACAGATTTATCTGTTGTACAGGATACAGATTTACCTGTAGTATTATATACAGGTTTACCTGTGGCATGATATACAGATTTACCTGTAGTATTATTTACAGAAGTTATTTGTGGTATGATGTTCAGATTTACCTGGGGTATTATGTACAGATTTACCTGTGGTATGATATACAGATTTACTTGTATTTTTTTTTTTTACAGAATTTACCTGCAGTATTATGTACAGACAGACCTGTAGACTGATTCATTTACCTATGACCTTATAAGTGACCTTTATTCATTTACCTATGACCTTATAAGTGACCTTGATTCATTTACCTATGACCTTATAAGTGACCCTCTTATTACAATATAATAAGTACAAGTAGACCTATCTACCACCTACTGGTGTTTTGCTGTAATACAGTATAGTGATTTTCTGAAAGACTCCGTCCCTGACAATCCTATCTGTATGTGTTGGAGTCGGTATGTCTCAAAACCAAATGGGAAGTTGTTCTTCCATTATAAAGTGTTTGGTGAAAACTTCCATCCAACACAAATATTTCAGAAATCTTTGTAATGCTGATATAATAAACTGCGAAATTACAGAAAACCAAGCATGCATTTCTACGCCACCGTTATTGACTACGACACAACACGCTCTAACTGTTTATACGGCTAATTTGTTACAAGGACTGCAGCTTGTAAACTCTATCAGTGCTTTAATCTTCATTAAATTACTTTTAAATTGAAAGGGAGATTTCACAAGATAGAATCCCTATACATAAAACATAGGTACATCACCAGTTCAAAATTCACCAAAAGTTTTATTTAGATTGATGTTAAGCTTGGTGTAGTTAAGTTTGATTTAATTGTAACCTGGAGGGAATACTGAGGGGAGGGGAGGGGGGGTGGCTGGATTGGTGGTGGTGGGTGGGGGGGATTACAAACACAGTTGTAACATATATACTGTCAAACCGTCATGCCTCATTAACCAAACATTTTCTAATCTCAATTATGTTAGAAGATCGATTTTAACGAGATACTAGAAACAGTATAATTGAGGTGAGTATTGGATACCTGAAAGTCTATAGGCAAATATCCTGTGCATTTTGCAATCTTGTACAATAGAATGCACACTGACAATACCTTTCTGACCCACATCACTCCGGGTGGCACTCGCTCTCAACTTGATAATGGACCGAGGGGAAAAAATCAATCACTCAATTGACCATGGAAATCCAACACAAAGATTTCACAAGTCTCTACTAAATCTCTGATATCCTGATTCTGTTCTATAAAAAGTCGAATAATCTATTGTTTGACCGAGAAATTCAGTTTTATGGAGAATATCTAGATACATTTATATCTTTTATAACAAATTACAAATAAATAATATTTAAGAGTTCATAAATTTGTCTATGTTAATCTCCGATATACCACACCAATCCTTCATATCAATAAGTTATGTTATAACACAATATTGCGATCACTTTTGGCGCAAAATAAAAAAGGAAAAAAACACACTCTCTATTATTCCATTGTAATTGTATGGAGATTATGTTGACTATACATCGCTGTTTACCATATTTGACCTTATAAGCACATCCTTAAATTTTCGAAGCAAGATGATCAGGAAGGTATGGGTCTCCATCTCTTGGTTGTTAGAAACTAACACAAAATCTCATTGAAATATTTAACTTTGTTAATATGAAGTGGAAATATATGAAAATATATATATTGTCTGAAAAATCGCTGTGTTTTAAAAATATTTTTTTCAAACATTTTCACAGAAGTAAAAACTTTCAAAACTTTTTTCAAAAGTTACTGTCAAGGGCTATTAGAAAGATTCTGTCAAAAACAGAAATTGGACAAATTTTGTCATAAAAAATGTTCCTTCGGAACGAGCAATCAGAAGAAAATTGTCTTTCTCAAATCTCCCTATGCTATATACTAGCAAGAGTTGGCGGAGAAGGCGTTGGTCAATGACCACTTATCAAATCATCGAGGCAGGACCACACGCCTGGTCGATTCTTCTTGTCACAGTAATTAGTCTAACTGTTCCGTGTTTTAGGGTATTGCCCATCAATATGGACACTGTAAACTCATTATCTTTAGGGCTTAGATCGGCAGAGTACTTAAAAATCCCTGACACAGCGCAACACAAGGGTCGGCTGTTCTACAAACACCATAATTTGACAAAGTTGCCAGGTTACACAGAAGCTTGAGTCTATGCCCACGTCTGCCTGATCAATCAAGAGTATTCACTTCCATGATTTCTTCTGATGGTATTCAATATCGCAGGATAAATCTGATAAGCAAGGTGTGTATAAAGTGAAACAATTGTCTACCAAGTACATCAAAATGTCCCCTAAGTTTGCAAACAGGGGCCATCTAAGCATCAAATTGCAAACAGGGACCATCTCAGCAACAAGTCTTTTATTCCATCTCTTCTCACTTAAAACTCCAATATTTAGGTTCAAAATGTCATGTTGGTTTCATCAGATGACAACAAAGACAAACAAAAGATTGTTATGACAACAGTTCGACAAGCATTTAGTAATAACAAGAATTACGCGTAATTATATGTGTCGCCTTTCCCGCTTTGTCAAAAGTGATAGTGTTCGTAGAGTCATAATTCACCTACATACTAAATTTGATTGAAATCGGACAATATTGAAATTTTGACCAGTCAGTGGCAAAGAAATATGACGTCCATTTTGTTGAATCATGAAACGGAAATTGCGATAGTTTTAGCAGAACCCTAATACACCTACATACCAAATTTGAGTAAAATCGGTCAATATCAAAATTTCAAAAATGAAAAAATTTCGTGGCGAAAAGTATATAATAATGCCTCTAGAAGTTTTTAAAAAAGTAATAAGATTTTTTTTCGACTTTGTATGGCAATATCTTATCCTTAATGAGCCTCCATGCAAAATATCCTCTAGTTCAGTCCCAGAATATTAAATTACATTTTATTAAATCACTTTTTGCCAAAAAATTTACCTAGAAATTCTGGCAAGATTACGAAGTCCAAAGAAGGTCAAAAACCTGTAGGGAAAACAATGAAAAACCAAAGAAAGAATGCAATCGATGACCTTGGAGATAATGAATATTTTTTGCCAAGCTAGGTTGAAATGGTTTGCGATATACTTTGAAATATATTCTCCATAATTAAATCATAATTCTAGATCCCACATCACAGTTCACTAAACTTTCTAAAAGCCTTGATACTCCAAGTGTTTCAAACAAAATGGAGACTCTTGATTAAATCATCTACTGGCACTACACAAGCTTAGACAATCTGAACGATTCTCCGAGGGGAGAATTACGACTTCCAAACACGGCACTACACATGTGTAGTTTTTAGACACAGCAGATACGAGACAATTCACCGAGATAATTCACCAAGTATGCTATAACTTCACCAAATATGCCATCACTTCACCAAGTACGCCTGGTGATATACTTCACCAAATACGCCATGCGGTAGAAGTAGTTAAAGCGTTCCTTTATCACCTAATTAATTACAAAATCTGGTAGAAAACTTCTACATAAACGAGAGGAGAGGTTTTAAAGTTTCGGGAATTATTTGCCAACAGAATTTCCATTTAAGGATTACTTAAAACAATAAAACCCCTGTTAAAGTGGAGCAGTAGTCAGTTACGCCTGATATTTAATACATACTTCAATGTACATCACAATCACATTATATATCTCAGTAGTGGAGTGCACCTTACCTGAACACCATATATACAGGCTCCTGAATGGTATAAAGTACCATTTATAGACACAGGGCTATAGAACTTCACATACAGGTTCCTTACACTGGTAAGAAAGCATTGTTTAAATACAGGCATATACAGACTCTTTCACAAAACAAGAACATTGGCAGTTCAGCATTAACAGCCCCATCATGTTATACATCCATTATACTCATCAAGAAGCCATCTCTACCCATATCGCTGATGTTGACATACAACTTTGGACTTCAAAAACAATTGCATTAGGCGCACCTGTCCAAAACTGATGTTTTCACCCATGGAAGTTTTCAGAGAACACCCAAATCTCATTTTCACCTAAGACCAGATGAATTCACCCTTTGGTCTGTTGACTTTGTCTTTATGGGCCATTTTGTCCTTGGCCTTTGCACTCAAAGGTCCATTCCAGTACGTGACCTAGACCTTTGGCCAGTTGACTTCTTGTTTAATTTAGACGAACCTTGCTGAAGTGAAAATCTACAAATTTTGATCTTGCATGACTTTTGACAAAGTGACCTTGACATATTTGACCTGGTGACCATGACTTTTGGTCAGTTGACTCCTTGTTTAACTCCGACTAGCTTTGCTTCATAATGTCACAACAAGATGGTCATCAGTAAAAAGATACAATATTTGACAATGACATAATGACCTTGACTTTTGACCTTGCATTTTTACCTCAGTACTCTGTATGTATTTTTGTGAACTGGACATGTAAATCAGTGCTTAAGTAAAATCAGCCAGGAATTGAAATGGTGAAATCAACACACCAACAATGGAGGGACAGAGTGATTAAATATATATATATACATTGTACTATAGGGCTCCCCTATCTGATAATCTCCAATATGGGGGCCCTTATCAAGCATTTTCTTGTACATATGGGCTCATAGAACCTGACATACAGAATGCATTGGAATATACAACTTAGTATACCTGGCACTAAATTACAGAGAAGCTGATAGCAACTCATACTATAGTGTCAAACTCGCTATAAGTACAATTTACAAGGAGGTTAATAGCAGCATATGATAACACTTATTTATAAAGTTGTCAAGTATATATAAAGGGTTGGTGCTTTGAACCGCATTGTAAATTTGCCATAATTCAACATTTACCTGTACCTAATAAACCATTTCTTCATACAAATAAAGTTATATTCCCAGAAATGAATTGATGCATCAACTTTGTTATTTAAAGCCCTAAAAAATTTAAGCATCCAAAAGTTAAATCAGTATTGATGCAAACAATATTCAAATATTAAGTACAAACAATTGAATTTATCATGAAATTCTAAAACAGTTTGGGGTTTGGAAATTTCAACATCACAATTCAGAAATTATCTAATTATGACGGCATCGAGCACCAGGAAGTTTCATCTCCGCAGACATTTTGTGTAGAAAGAAGGCCAGGGAATCCCTGACATTTTCAGAACGACGATATTTCAATTAAACTGAAAGCTACTTCCACACAAGACATCAAAAACATGCCTATATCTCACAGGGTGTCTTTGAGCTTCAAAACCGAAAAAGAAATTTAAATGTCAATGTTTTATTATAGACTTGATTTTTTAATAGCACACCAGCGTCTGAAAGGAGGCCAAAATTTTACAGCTGTTTTTTCAGAGCTACCATTTCTATAGCTTTCGCAGATGTGCAATGAGTAGAAGGGAAGTGGGGAGGGGGAGAAGTAGGGAAGTGTGTCCTCGGAGAGAAGGAATGTTTATACTCAGGCGTTGATGGTCAACTAGGGAAAACTTTGGAGAATATTTACGGATCAATCATCATTTGGAGGGATGTAACTTTATTTACATGGTCATGTGACATTTACGTTTCTCGAGACACTACCGCAACAATCAAAAGTAAGTCACAGAGGTAAACTGCGTAGGGAATGTTTTCTTCCACCTTCCACAGGTGAATGTTCTATATGTTTGTCAGAAAATGATTTGTTTGTCACCTCATTGGGCTATAGATCTCAAAAATCGTCCAGCAGAATAGCACATGTGTTAAATTGTACCATCATAAAAATATAATGGTATAAATCATGTACCACACATGCTTTCAGCTATACACACAGTAATAAACTGCCAAATTACCGTTGGTGACATGTCGTTGGTGATATGTCGTGATTGAGATATAGGATAGGACAGAAATAACTATCCCCTGAACCTTGCGGGTGTGAAGAAAAATCTTCACCATGCCGGATGATTATTTGATTGTCTTTAACCCTCAGCAAAGACTACACTTGTACAACCTTAAATGAGATCAGTCCTCAAGTTGGAGATTTCAGTGCAGTGAGGGTGTCGGGATTTTCCCATCATATCTTAATTGTATGATGTTGTGTCAACATAGCATCAGGTCACATCAATAATAGGAGATCAAGTGAAGATAACTTTGATTCCAGAAAAATTTTAAACCAATTTTTGCATTCCATAAAATAATCACTTGTATTTGATGTGGGCGAAAAATAACTATGGCCATGCAGTTTCCGATTTTAAGATCCCGGGGGAACAATTCTGCCCTCGGCAAAGCCTCATGCTAGAAACCTGATAATCTCAGAATCCCCTGGGTCAAGATTCTTATGTCTTACCCCAAAACGGTAGGGAAAGATTATACTTCAGTCACACCTTGAAGGTAGGGTGAGGTTTTACTAGTCAGAAAGATTGTGACACGCTATAGCTAGACTATATCACGAGACCGAGATCATGACTCCATGAGAGACTAGACATTTTGTGATCGTGACTTCCCTCGACAGACTAGATAATATTTCATGGTGATGAGAAAGAACCAACCTACACAGAAAAAATGCTAACTTCTGAAAAACTCTGGTGCAAAATCTATATACCGTGATTTGACGAAGTTTAAAGACTAAAATTTTTACGAGTCTATAAGGATCGAAGCCTATAATCATTAATCCCAAAAACTGAAATACTGACATAAAAACTCATGACTTCAAGTGTTTAAAAGTATTTTGAGAAGGAAACAAAAAATATGGCACTGGGTCTCCCATCTCCCAGGCCTGATTATCATCCCACGCATTACAACAAACTTCAAGTCCTAAATATTAACAATCAATGCAGTTTCAAATATAAATCCAAACTAATTGTCTTGGAGAACTTATAAGGGCAATATATATCATTTTCATTATACAAACGAACCTTGTTATCTCAAACTCGTATAACTGGAAGACTCCGGTTAAATTTTAAGTGTTTTGTTGGTCCCTACAAAAATTAACACTGTATTCTCTATGGTAAAATATGGAAAATAGTTTTTTGTAACAATTGTTTTTTTGGTGACACTTTACATTTAATGTAATTAAGATACCAGGTATTTCAAATGCAGTATGAAAGGTACAAAATGGAGAAAAAATATGTTTTTATATGATTCAGTGTTTATTTTTCCTTTTTGGCTTATATTTTCAATGGAATACAGACTGTTTCCTTTAGCTAAAAAAAGTGCTTTATTTTTCCAAGAAGACCATCACAATTTCAATAAAAAAAATGCTATATTTTACCAATTCATACAAAAACAGGATGTTGTAAATTTCATTAAAAAAAAAACAACAACAAGCATTTCTGTTAATTTTTGCAAGGATAATAAAATAATTAATCAGACAATGCCTTTAGAGTAAATACCAGACAATATTGATATCTGTTTTGCTATGTTTTATACATAAAACTAATGTCATAACAATATCGTTTTATAGCCCCCGACATTTCTTACTGCGCAGAATAGCTACCAGCATAATATACCAACAAATATCATAAAGGAGTATTTAGGGACCCTCTGGTTGTCAAGATTCAATATAAAACAGAGAGCTATTTTCGAGCCAGACTAGATGGTGATAAATTATATGAACATTTATGGAAACCGTACCTATGACAGACTGTAATTAAACAGTCGTCATTTACGTAATATGGCACTTGTTAACCTGACAATATTTAATATGTGAGTTCCCGCAAGGCATTTTTTCGAGGTATATTGACTTTTACGACTTACCTGGTAAATCTTACGACATTGATACAGACATTCTTCAGACAGTCTGATAGATCGCAAGGTCATGCATTTCACACACAAACAATACAATCTTGATCTTACATGAGTCTTTGTGTTATTTGTATAAACACACCAAAAATTACAAGTTGTTCATATCACTGCATTACAAGGTCATGCATTTCACACACCAATAATTACAAGATGTTCATATCACTGCATTACAAGGTCATGCATTTCACACACCAATAATTACAAGATGTTCATATCACTGCATTACAAGGTCATGCATTTCACACACCAATAATTACAAGATGTTCATATCACTACATTACAAGGTCATGCATTTCACACACAGACAATTACAAGGTCATGCATTTCACACACAGACAATTACAAGGTCATGCATTTCACACACACACAGACAATTACAAGGTCATGCATTCCACACACAGACAATTACAAGGTCATGCATTTCACACACAGACAATTACAAGGTCATGCATTTCACACACAGACAATTACAAGGTCATGCATTTCACACAGAGACAATTACAAGGTCATGCATTTCACACCGACATTTACAAGGTCATGCATTTCACGCACAGACAATACAAGTTGCTGTACACCGGATTAAAGCCTTACTACTTTTATGCTAGAATTTTGTGACTCTGGTACAAACTTCGATATCCATCAATCAAACTGACAAATTGAAATAAGAATGGGTTCCGGAACATTTTAGCGCCATTTAATGCCATGGAAACACAACATCATTATCCAATTTTCAATGTCAACTTTGTCTGGAAAATTGTTTTAATGCAAATTGTTTTTGGGAAGCAAACTGAATCTTAATTCAAGCTGATGATGGATATTGTTTAGCTGGAAATATAAAACAAAAATAAAGAACCTTTTAATGTATGAAATAAAACCAATATCCCTATATGTTCATGTTGCAATACATGTAAATAATCAATGAAACATTCCAGCAATGTTGTAGCCCTGGGGGAGGGGGAGAGGTGGGAGGGGCAGTGCATGACCTAGCAATGTCATATTTTTAAGAAATCTAACTGCTAATATATAACTTTTTAAATGTGATTTTAAAAGTTCAATTATAATGTCCTATTAAATTACAATAAAGTAGTGAGCATTATGAAACTTGATGATGGCCATTATAGATAAAAGCTAGATGTATTTACAGAATACTGAAAAATTTTCAGAGGAACATATTTTTTATGTTTCACATCCTACAAATATTAATAACAAACCAGATTTACCAGAAAAACTAAATCACCAACTTCTTACAACAGTCAGATACCTGAATTCATTCACTCCTGAAAACACATTTGCATTCTTCCAATTCAAAGGTTTGAATAGTTCATTTTTAAATTTCAGGGGTGTATGAGTAAATCATTAATGATAAATGCTTGTGAAACTTTTAATTGAAATTCATCAAATTAACAAAGAGTTAAGAAAATACGGTGAACCATAATAAATCTATTTAATAATGGAAAAGTTGGGAGGGATGTCATCTAATTATGCATTTCATATCTTTGAAATGGGTTGGTTACAATGTGCATAAAAATCTGATAGAGTATAACATATATTTACATTCGCTGCAACCCACTATATGAACATTACCAGCAAAAATGCCTTTCATAAAAGTATGAAAGCAATGGTTCTCGAGACGTAGCATGTGGTTTAATTATGACGTCATAGATCAAGCTTGTTCAATGAGAGTCTTGGCGTGCCGCTTCGAATAACATGGAGAATGCTCTTGTGTGAAATGCTAAAATGACTGATTATTATCATTGGCGCCAATTTTATTCAAGCTGGGCTGTTCCACCAATGTCGTTAAAATGACGACACATGTAGAAACACAGATAATAAATTATTAATTAGAAAAAATATATATTAAGTTAAGCAATTGTTCTATAGTAAAAATGAAAATACATGGATTGAAAGTCATTTTTTCAAATTTCATAGTGCTATGAAAGGTCAGCCATTACATCCATATTCAGCATGAAGCCCTAGCGGGCTTCATTCAATATGGATGTAATGGTTGACCTTTCATAACACTATGAAAGTTAAAAAAATGACTTTCAATCCCTATATGAATGAGGTGCTAGCTGCTTGAAGTATATATAGGCACAAGTAGATTGACATATTAAGCACATCAACAATCATCTACAGGCCGGATACTGTGGAGGTCTGAGATACATACCAGGGTAAGGAATGTGGAGCATGTCATGTTCGGGTGGTAGATAAACATACAGTAAATTATCTCTAACAAATCATCAGATGGTAGGAAATAAATTAGAGATTGGAGACATGATAATCGCCCAACCATGTTAAATATTATCTTGTCCTGATGCTAATCTACACACAAACACCAAACGCTATACCCGATGGTCAGCAACAAAACAATACATCAACAGAGGCCCCGTTAATTTCAGTAATGGCAAATTTGCTCCTCAGACAATTATTGACAAGAAATCTTGGGACACTTTAATTTTCGTGTAATGTATAGACTTTCAAGCTAAGACCTGATTGAGATACTCATTCATTATCATACCCTGACCAGCTATGATACACTGACCAGCTATGATACACTGACCAGATATGATAAGCTGACCAGCTATGATACACTGACCAGCTAAATATCTAGACACCTGTCCGGTTAGTAATATGGAAATCAGTTTGTTTTCCGGGAGAAAATTCTTCTTATTAGTTGTTAATGATAAGCTATACCTGTTGGTTTTGTGCTAATGAGCGTACTGTCACAATAAAACCTATACGTCACTTAAACGAGAAAGGTTCCATCTCTTTTAGGCAGCACTGCTTTGCGCCTAAAACTATTCGTCTATCCGAGACATTTTGACAAAAATAATTTGTCCCTCTGGACCTGACCTTGCATGCTAGTGCTCACACGGCTTCACAACAGATTCTTTGTTTTACATCAACAAATTAATATGAAGGCAAATTCCAAAGAGTTAGATCCCTTAGGAGTCATTGGTCAGTAAGTCATAGCACACTCAAGTCCTCTTATCTACATTGGCAGCCCTACCTGGTTCGCCATTGAGCCCCTAGACAGTCAGTTCTTGTTCAGTATCAGCTATCCCTGGTTCACCATTGAGCCCCTAGTCAACCAGTATTTGTTTGTTCAGTATCAGCTATCCCTGGTTCACCATTGAGCCCCTAGAGAGCCAGTATTTGTTTGTTCAGTATCAGCTATCCCTGGTTCACCATTGAGTCCCTAGTCAATCAGTCCTTGTTCATGATCAGTATCAGCTATCCTTGGTTCGATCACCATTGAGCCCCTTGTCAGTCAGTCCTTGTTCATGATCAGTATCAGCTATCTCTGGTTCACTGTTCAGCCCCTAGTAAGTCAGTCCTTGTTCAGTATCAGTTATACCTGGTTCACCATTGAACCCCTAGTCAGTCAGTCAGTCCTTGTTCAGTATCAGCCATCCCTGGTTCACCATTGAGCCCCTAGAGAGCCAGTATTTGTTTGTTCAGTATCAGCTATCCCTGGTTCACCATTGAGCCCCTAGTCAATCAGTCCTTGTTCATGATCAGTATCAGCTATCCCTGGTTCGATCACCATTGAGCCCCTTGTCAGTCAGTCCTTGTTCATGATCAGTATCAGCTATCTCTGGTTCACTGTTCAGCCCCTAGTAAGTCAGTTCTTGTTCAGTATCAGTTATACCTGTTTCACCATTGAGCCCCTGGTCAGTCAGACAAGTGTTCAGTATCAGCCATCCCTGGTTCACCATTCAGCCCCTGGTCAGTCAGACCAGTGTTCAGCACATTTTTGCTCTTAAGAAATGGCTCCAGTCTCACTGTTTCATTAGCTGACACCAATTCAATTACAAAGACCGCCATAGAAACAAGCTGCCTTTGGCCTTTAAACACATCGCAATGCAATGCTGTTTTCATTTTCATTTTGTCTGGAGCATTTAACAGAATTAAGAGCCCACATGACCTTGTAGGTGAAGATTTGATGTCTGAGTTTTCAGTGCCAACTTGTGTTAAACCTCTTAAAAGGGACTTAACATATAGCAGCATAGAAATTAATTCAGGCGCAGATTTGGGTAATATTATCACTCATTCCTGTTTCTTCCTGTGCTATATGCTTGTATGTGAAATAAATTAAAAAAAGAGAGAACCGAAAGACACTTTTGGGAACTCTTTGCCGTTCTTTAGGAAAATAAGCTTGTCTGGTAGGTTACATCATTTCGGTTAATAGCTCGTTACAGGTATAAAACCATAAGGTCACCCTAACACTTTACACCCTTTATCTGTATAGTAGGCAAATTTATTAGGGATCTCCGAGGTATTTCGAGGTATTTTGATCTTAGGATTCCGTGCCAAGCTAAAACATACGGAACAATCTGACGTACCTCTGTAATACCAGGTACCTATTAAATCTTAACATTATAACTAATGGGTCAGTCTCCAGTGGCTTGTATCTATGAAGACAGTCGTTTATATTATATGACATTTTATTACGTTCTTCAACAGCATGCCACAGCTATAAGGATAATTAGGTGGTAATTCCCATTGATTATTGGTGCTGGACATTGGGTGTCATAATATCCAGCATTATCCCAGCTCCTGAATAGCGGCATTGATTTCCCAGGGGTCGGTCAATTGACCCCATGGCCAGTCTGACACTGATCCAGCCTGACCTAGAGGCAGGGGAAGAGCATGCTTGATTACAGACCATGCCTGCGTGCATTATTGGCTACCATGACAATTGGAATTTGGTTCCGAATTAAGGCATGTGTGCTGGCATAGTTGTTTAGCCATGAGTGTTTGGCCATTGGTTAGTACATGTATAAGATTTTTATAGACTGATTTTTATGTCATACTTTTTAAAATTTCCATGGGGGAAATTACGCGTGTTCAGAATATGAAAACATAAATGATATGTATACATGTACATTTAGAGGGGAAATAACACTTTTAAATGGCTTCTTTTGAACTCTTCTTTCAGATGAAATCATCAGATCTTTAAAAATAGGAACAGTTAAGCAGATTCCAAAGTTGAAAATGCAATTATTAAACATTTTAGGGTCCGAAATCGAGAGTCTCCCTCCTAAATAGGGAGGGTTGGCAAGTATGTTATGTCCGATTGAAAACAAATTTGGAACTTGAATATGTACAGTCAATCTTGTTAGATTGTTTGTTTGGCTGGTTTTATGCCCGTTTCGCTACCATCAGTAAGTCATTTGTCCAGCAGATGAATGAAGTAAAACTTTGATGTTTTGAACCATTATCAAATACTGGTGGTGGAATCAGTCGAAATATCATAATTGTTGGATAGGAATATGACATGTCTGTGTGATCTATATGATATATGAATCAGTTTAATTTTAAACTTGAGCAATGACAATGATTTCTTTTGAAACTGAGTACTAATAAAAGAACTAACATCAATTTCTTCATAATTGATCACTGTTGAATGTTCAATTTCTTTTGAAACTCAGCACGGACAACAATTTTTTTTGAAATTGTGCACAGTATAATTTCTTTTGAAATCGAGCACTACATGACAACAAGTTCTTTTGAAATCAAGCACTGACAACAATTTCTTTTGAAATCAAGCACTGACAACAATTTCTTTTGAAATTGAGCACTGACAATAATTTCTTTTGAAATCAAGCACTGACAACAATTTCTTTTGAAATCAAGCACTGACAATACTTCCTTTTGAAATCAAGCACTGACAACAATTTCTTTTGAAATTGAGCACTGACAAAAGCATCGTAACATCCTCCTTAAAATGAGCAGTAACAAAAGCACTATATTTATAGCATCAATTTTTTACGAAATAAAGCACTGACAACAATTTGTTCATCAATTGAGCACTTTTTCCCTACAGGAGGAAAACCCATTCCTTGTGTATTACAGTGTGTTATACAACCCTCTAGGCTGTACTGTGACACCCCCCTACAAACAATTCACTTTTAGATTCTTTGACATTTCAGCAATTGCCGACTGTTCCTACAATTACATAATCCTTAGTGGATTTTTTTCCCTAATCATGGAAGGTAAGAATTTTCCATGAAAGAGCTACACCTCCCATAGAAATATAGCTCACTTTACACCCAGATTCACGAAAAGGTCTAAACCACCAATGAACCACACACTTATAGACATTTCCCATAATTACAACTGCCTTCATGTGCTTTTAAACTGTCCACTTCCATTTGAAAGATTATCAGATAAAGTTCACAACCAACCTAAAATAAATACCAACATATTTTTGTTACTGCAGCCAATTTGTCTATTTTACGATTTTACACAAATCTGCGTTCCATCTATCCCTGGCGTAGTTAGGTATGGGCAGTCATGGTCGTGTGTGTGGGTAGTCTTCGACAAGACACGCTAAGCCAGGCACAGCCTCTACATAAACACCCTAGTCTACACTACCATAAAACAAATACACCGCTAAATAGGAAATAACGCTCTCCGTAAGTGCCAGGTAATTATGGACAGACAGTCAGAAACACCCTTTATTTATGCAGTGCCAAAGCTTAAACTTGTCACAGTCAAATCCTCCACCAGAGGGCATCAAGAGTCAGTTACCATGGCGATCGGGAGACAGTTCTACCAATTTTTCCTATATTTACCGCTAATAACAAGTCATATATTACTTATAAACACCATCAGTGAGAACTTTTTATAACAAATCAATTTCTAATATTGACAATTTGATAATGATAGCGACGGGTAAATTCTGCATGCTAATTTGTGGAAAATTGCATTATCGTGCGCTTGAACAGAGAAATCTGACTGACGCTGTGAATAGAGAATTGTAGGTGATCATAGGCGGCACGATTCTGCAATGTTTTCAGCACGAAAAACACAGAGGAATATAGACGTTAAACGGTTAGATTCCGCCGTGTCCGAACAACTAGTAAGCCTAGATGTTGAAGACTGCATTTCGTTGATCACTAATCATACATTACCCACTGTCAACAATACAGACACTGCTTCATTCCTGACACGTATAGCTCTGATAGAGAAAACAAAATTTCAATTTCAACTGACAAATGAATTAACTTACAACCTAATATAAAAATTCAATTGCTGCATTCCTGTATGACACTGATGCCACTAATACGCTGGATATGTAATCTGGTCTGTGTCGACCAGAGTTTGAATCGGATATCAAGCCAAGTATCAACTCAATCGTCCCTGCAGACACATTTGAACTCTTCCAATTCAAAGCCTGGAATAGTTCATTTTAGGGGTGAATGAGTTTACAGGATGTTGTAATTAAATAAACAGCTGGTTATCATTTTAACTAGTTCCGATTTTTTAATCCTTAGCTCTGCAGAAACTTATTGATTTAAGTACATACGTTGATAAATTTCATCAACAACATGCCCCCCATATCTTAATTCAAAATTTAATGATACGGTTGTTGTCTATTTTTTAGTTATCTTTACCATGTGAAATGTTAACGAGTTTTCTAGACTTCTAAAACTGTATTAAATTACAGAGCAACACACTGCAATCTAATTACAGATTAAAACATTTAGGTTTAATAATCTAAACAAAAATCAAAATTAATTAGCAAATGTGTTATTTTGCCATTTTTTCTTACATTCAAAGCATTTAGTTGCCAATTTTTTTTTATTCTAATAGGATTTCAAAAAGCTAAAGTTTAATTGCTAAAATCCAATAAAGACTTTAAAATTGCAATTCGCAAGCAATAGCCTTGACGCACTAATAACTTTGTACTCAAGAGTAGGTCAATTGGATAATCTAGTAACCAGTTACCTTGTACTGGAAAGGGGAGATAAATCTGGTACCCTCTACTGGAAATGGGAGATAAATCTAACTCAGGGATAGTTGTATTCGGAAAATTTGCTGTATAAGGAAAAACCGAAAGACGATTTTGATTGATTAAACATGGAAAAGAAAAGGTGACATATGTCTGTTCTTTTCAGACAGCTTGTAATTGCTTATAAATAATAAAAAAGGATTTTTATAGATAAAGGTTCAAAATTGAATTAGCAATTGCTGGATCTGGTCGTTTTTGAGTTCATTTAGTGATTTATTATTTCTTGCATGTATACTTTCAGTTCAACACACATACCTATCTTTATACCCATAGTTACTGTAAATTTTATTAAATTTTCTGATTTTGGTGCAAACAAATTCTAGCATATAACCAAATTCAAGTAGATACTATATATATATTAAATGCAATAAAAATTCATATTTGTGATGGGGGGGGGGGGGGGGGGGGGGGCGCGGTGGCTGAGTGGTTAAGGTGTTCCGACATCCCCCGTGGGGCAGTTGCCTGGGGTTCTAATCGTAGGTCAGTGTTTTTTTTCCAGGTACTCTGGCTTTCCTCCACCTCTAAAACATAGCACGTCCTTCTTAAATTACCCTGGCTGTTAATATGACCATAAAACAAAATAACCCAAAAGCAATGATGAATTGGCCTTCTCATATACCACTTGCTGCAGAAGGCAATATATAGTATTTAGTACAATGCTTTAAGTGTGAAAATCGGGAAAATAAGACTACCATTAAAATACATACGTTTACATTATCATCCAATTTCTGTCCTGACAGCCAGACTAAACATCCTTGCATGGTGAAGTTTCACTAAATTTCTGATCTTCGCTACACCTCTTTATAAAGTTTCATTAGGGGCCTGATCCTACAGACACACATGTACACCAATTTATTACAGTTTCATTAATCCTATCCAGGAAATTTATGCTCCTTCAATTAAGGTAATTGGAAATTTCAAATCCCAAGGTTTGAAAATTGGTAAAATTGATGCAGTAAAGCAGTAATATATGTTTTTGTGGGTCTATCCAGACATTCAATGGCCTTCTCTTAATGAAACTAGTCAGATAACTCAAGGCCCCTGCAGACCAGGTAATGAAACATGTCCCCGCTAGGGTAATTGAGTGTGCACATGCCGACTATGTATGTTACAGGGGGTCGTTAATACTGACTTGGAAACATAGGGACAGAGTCTGATGTTACAGTGGTAATTTACTGAACGTCCAAAAGCTGTAATTTATACCAAATAATGTCTTATTTAGCTCTAATGTATACAGGGCTATGTACATACCAGGGTAACATTCTATCTGTGTCATGTGTGCACCAGGGTAACATTCTATCTCTGTCATGTGTGCACCAGGGTAACATTCTATAGTTGTTATGTGTGCACCAGGGTAACATTCTATAGCTGTCATGTGTGCAAGGTAACATTTGATAGCTGTGATGTGTGCACCAGCGTAACATTCTATAGCTGTCATGTGTGCACCAGGGTAACATAATCTTTAGCTGTTAAGTGTAGGGTAACATACTATAGCTGTTATGTGTGCAGGGTAACATTCTATAGCTGTTATGTGTGCAGGGTAACATTCTATAGCTGTTATGTGTGCAGGGTAACATTCTATAGCTGTCATGTGTGCAGGGTAACATTCTATAGCTGTTATGTGTGCAGGGTAACATACTATAGCTGTCATGTGTGCAGGGTAACATTCTATAGCTGTTATGTGTGCAGGGTAACATTCTATAGCTGTTATGTGTGCAGGGTAACATTCTATAGCTGTTATGTGTGCAGGGTAACATTCTATAGCTGTTATGTGTGCAGGGTAACATACTATAGCTGTTATGTGTGCAGGGTAACATTCTATAGCTGTAATGTGTGCAGGGTAACATACTATAGCTGTTATGTGTGCAGGGTAACATTCTATAGCTGTTATGTGTGCAGGGTAACATACTATAGCTGTTATGTGTGCAGGGTAACATTCTATAGCTGTTATGTGTGCAGGGTAACATACTATAGCTGTTATGTGTGCAGGGTAACATTCTATAGCTGTTATGTGTGCAGGGTAACATTCTATAGCTGTTATGTGTGCAGGGTAACATTCTATAGCTGGGATATATATGTCAAGGGTAAGTATCCTATATGTAACATGATTATATAGCTGTGCTTTCTGATACAACGGCTTTATACAGGGAACATGTATAACTCTATCATCTGTATAATGTGCAACATCCTTAACTGTGATACAGTGTTAACATTATAAACATTCTACTTCATCTCAATCTTTGACAATTAATGCATGTCACAATACCGATTACCTCCCCTTCATCTCCCGAACTGCTATGTCATTGCCAGATCGATGAAAGTATTGTTTACACGTGGCACCTGACACTAATTACGTAGCAGCCATTACATAACATAACGGTTACATACTGTATTCCTCCGTCTCCGTCCTGCTGTCTTCACACCGTCTCACTCCCTACCGTTACCGCCATCTATCAAATCATCTCATTCAAGTCGGAACTCTCCCTGGTTACATAAACAGTCCATTTGTTAATTGGCATTACAAATTTATCTCCGTTTTAATTGTTGTTTGTCTTGAACAAGCTTTTTTGACTGATAAGTAGCGGCGTTTATACCATGATGACTACACTATGCTAATGGCTGTCTCCACTGAGGTGATAAACAGACATCAACTCACAACACATCAAATAGTAAACACCTATATGACACAGATACTCCCTTCCTATATGGTGACAATCTCCTTCAACATTTGGAAAGCTAAGATACAGACAAAACTTTCCTATACTGGTAAATAACACATAAAAACCAAATAAATTATAATATCATAATCCCCAGACAATCCCAAATCCCATGACACAAACACAATCTTCTTTTCCTGATCTATAAGACAATCACATTCCATTTTATAATCCCTTCCCACAATAGATGACAATCCCTACTTCATCAGACAACAATCCAACTGCACTATAGGTCCCCCAACCCCACCCCACCCCACGTCCCTCACTTTCCTGGAAAAAACCCAAACAACCCAATATTACAAAATCCTACTTCATGACGATCACATCCAATTATATAATTCCTTCCCGAAACAAAAGACAATTCTTTATATTACAAAATCCCACTGTCCAGAACCCCCTCCTGGTAAACACATACAATCGGTATGATACTACAAAATCCCGTAACATTCCACAACGAATAATTTCAGGACACAAAATCCCAGTAGGCCAATCCCTACTCTGACTACAACAAACCACACCCACACATTGTTATGACTAGGCAGTGAAAAAATCGGAAGATATGCAGATAAAATAAACATCAATATTGTGTATCATTTGTACATTAATAATTTCTATATGAAATCAAACGTAAAGTTTTGTTCACTTTTCTTCTATATCTATAAACCTGATTCTGTATCCGAAAGGCTTTTCTACGCGGGATATTTTTTTTACGTTTGTATGCAGTACATCTGGGTCAATCTGGGTCTTAATTGAAATGCCATTCATCATAATGACACAGATCAGAAAGTATTAGAGGAATTAATGAACGCGGAGTTGGTCATTGATCGGAGGACACAGGTGAACGAGCCCTTAGACATTTAACTATCTCCACACCATTACAATGACAGGGGTATTTATAGGCAGACAATAACATAAACCGTATTATTTTGTTCAATCACAAACTCATCTGCATGTTCAAATCATAAATAAATATGTTTCTTTGATCACACAGAAATAACCGTTTTTTTAAAGACAAGATCAAAACCTGGTTATTTTGTAGGACATATGGTGATTATTTCAGATGAATAACATGAATTTACATTAAGCCTTCAGCATATATTGTTGCTTCATTACAATTAATAAGATGCATATATAGTGTATTATATTTTGTGCCAACATACAGTCAACCTTTGGTCAGATCGCATAAAATATAAAATAATATAAATATTGTCGATACAGTTGGAATTGCTGAAATTATAACTTCAAGAACAAAGATTAGTTCGAAACTATCCGACAGAACATTGGCAAAAATCAAGGCAAATAGTCAAATCATTGTTTCTGAACAGCGACAGCCCATTACAATGTTTTTGCAAACTTGAAATGAATCATGGTATATTACATAAAGGGCCTGTTTCCAAAATGGCCCCTTCTCTGATTCAAATTCCCTGTTGGTGGTGCATTGCCCTTGCCGTTGTGGTAACAAATCTATAAAGTATAAATATTTAGGTCACTTGGTTTGTTTTTTATGGCTCCTCAAAGTTGTACCTTTCAGAAGCTGTCTAAGTGTTGATAAAATGTGCATGTTATGTAAAATATTAATGAAAATCTAATCAAATGATAGTCACCGTAAAGAATACATTCATGGCATGATTGTGACAAAAAATCGTGTTTCCATCGCGCCATTTGGCTGTTTTATGGAAGAAACAATCTCAAAAATGCCATTTTCGATGATAACATTTTAGACACAAAAACTGTGTTTTTTAGAGAATACACTCTTTTATGGGCGTTGGATGCAAACCAATTTTTATCCTATCAAACAGTACGTAATATGCTATTGATGAGAGGAAAAATCATCAAAATGTAAGTGGTGGAACATTTTCAAATCTTGGGTTGAATTAGCCTATGGTTGAATTGCCGATTTTCGACTTTCTTTAGATAATAAACAAAAACACGAGAGTATTTGCTCGGTATGTTGAGAATATGAACACAGATATGAAAAAAAGTGAGAGAAACACTTTTTCATGAAAAAAATCCAAGATGGCTACTTCACAAGTCCCCGTTGTTGAAGACATTGGCTGACAAATAGGCAGAACAACAAACAAAACGTGTTCCTTATGATTTTGGTTGGTTTTTGCATTTACGGGAGTGTTCATAGCTACGGGCGATTGTATAATACCTATATTTATAAGTTTGGTTAGTCACATGGTAACGGGGATCTTTCATATCGAGCCCCAAACATACTTTCGACATATGCACTATGTTGCCGCATGGAAAACTATTTCAAGTTTTGTCGGAATTTCTTTATCTGTGGTTGTAATGGTCGAGGGTTTTCCAGCGCCCTGTAATACCCAAGGTAGTACAAGATACTGGAGATGTGCGCACACATTCCCATCGTTCTCTCTCCGACTGGGCACTGGCAGTAGTAGTCTTTTATTGGGGCCTCATCATCGGGTGAAACGGTGAACCGTATCCAAACGTTATATTTCGTTTGGCTTTTGTATCGAGAATGTATTTGACATCGGAGAAGGTCTTGGGGAGTGCTGGTAAAGCCACACCTCATAGTCTCCATAATCACTTAAATGTTCGGCGATGTAACCAGGAGCCTGAGATATCTGATACGTTCCACACGTAATGGTTCTCAAGTAATCGAGATCGAGACGGGGAAACAGTACGGAAGATGCATCCATCTTGACAAACTCGGACCTTGCCCGTCTAGATAGATCAGGATCTGTCTTGACTCTCTGAGCTAAACCATTCGGTGTTGTCAAACGGTCCTTCATACGTTCAGCCATTAGCCTATCTTTGGCATCTCTCTCTGGAGATCTCTGGTAGATCGGTCCTCTAATACCATTCAGACAGGCTGTGATGGTTCGAAGCAAAGCCTCGATGACATTGATAAAGCTGTTAGACACCAATTGCGTTCGGAAGAACGTCCAGTGTTTCATACGACCATGATAGGATTCCACAATCCACCTCGATTTGGTGATAGTTCTGTCAAGATTTGCTTGGACGTCAGAATGTTGACTTTGACCGGGTTTCAGGTATGACGGCATGCTAGCATTGAGGCCAGAGGCTTTGAGAACTGGTAGGACATCTCTAAAACCTCGGTCAACGACAACATTGTCATCTGGTTGTAGCCAAGTAACTAGCTTGTCCATGACTTTTTTTGTAATTGCAGCATCATTTTCGCTGCCAGTGAATGGTCCTACTGTGTCCAGAATGTAGCCATCTGGTAAGGCGATGCTCATGAATTTGAGATAGTTTCTCTTCTTCTGGCTACAGTAGGACATTCTCTGGAGCTTGTGGTTGGAGCTTTTCTGGATATAAATATAGGTGCCATCTAATATGGCAGTGGCTTTATCTCCAAAAATGCTTCTGAAAAGACAGTATTGTGCCCGAGCAACTGTTCTCTTGTCAAGTGATCCGGACATAGAAATTGTGGGACTATCGATGTGTCTAATGTCTGTACTATGGAGTGGAAAGTTTTGGACACACTTGACTTGGAAATTGCAAAAAGAGAAGAACACTGACTCCAGGAAATGGCGGTTTTCAGTTTTACCCAGACCAGTAGTAGAGCATCGTGTGTAGTCTTGGTATATATACCAGATGAAAGATATGGGGAACAGTGAGAGTGGATTTCGAGGAACTGATCTTTGGACCAACCTGTCCAAGCCATGCATGCCGAGTCATCAAGAGAAGAAAAGCCTATTGCAAACGCAGACTGGTTCTGTGAAAGGACGTGCGACACTTCTAGGAGGTCATTAATGATTTTGATGGTAACAGAGATTCCAAGGAACCTCTACCATCAAGGACAACCTCTGTAGACGGATCTAAGTCGTTACCAATAAGGTGAATGGAGCAGACGCGGGATGAGGTGGGACACCGCAGATTGTGTGAGTAGATCAGGTGATGTCTTGCACGTTTTGGTAAGACTGATGATTTTGTTCCATTTATTGCAAAGGTAACAAGACAGAGACAGCATTTTTTGTGTGAAGATGATCCATTCAAAAGATCATGAAGGGTCAGCAACAGCAGGATATGGGACGGGGAGTCGTCTTCTTCCTCTATTTCCTGGTTCTGCGTGGGTTCAGGTTCAGGCTGATTTTTGTTCCGAAGATACTTCATGGCAAATGAGTGCTTGTTCCTTTGCTGACATCAATCCTTGTTGCACCAGCGTATCTAGGAGCCATTTATATTGTGGACTATTTACATTGCGTGCACTTTTGTTCTTATTGCCACTACGTTTCTTGAAGTATAGTTAACAGCCTTCTCCAACACATTTACCCTCCATCTTGAAACAATAACGATTGGTTTATGAAGCATCGATAAAGTAACAAAATAGCAAGCCACCGATGATTGCTGTAAACAGCTAATACTTAGTAGTTTGGTACAATTATGCGAAAATATGTGATAAATAACGAACAACTAATTACACAAAATAACAAGACAATATAATAAATCACATTCAATACCTTACTTAGAACAAAATAAAGTATTTTATATGGATAATCTATCTATTCGATGTGGCGTGTTCGGCAGGCACAAAGAAAGTGAGACAAGTCAGGGTCCCAACCCTGACAGAGCCACAACGCTTTGGAGATGTGACAATAAAACAAGGAAAGTGAGACAAGAATAGCTAGCGTCGAGTCAATGATTCCGTAAACGTATAGACAAAGACAAGAAGATACCGAAAAAAGGCCACACGATCAGAAAATTCAGAAGAGGACAACTTGACATAGAACAGTATTCATGTATCAGGGTGTCCTCATTGTAAATCTTTATATCGATACTGTTTATTTAGTCGTTAGATATCATAAAACTGTCATGAAAATATCCGCACTGATATTCAATATAAAATTTTGTATATAATACGCTATATAATAGGGTTTCAGACAAGGTTGTTACTCATTTCCCCTTTTCTTTCAATTTACAACCACATTCAGGCGGCGATATGAGAACGTTCCACCACATGGAATTAGCTGATTTTTGGTACACATATGAAACAAGTAAAGCTCTATCCGATTTTCTGATGGAAATTTGCATCCAAAACTAGAAAATGGGAGAAAATTGCAATTTTATGGCAATTTTCTTAATAATTGTGTCTCTGCAAGTGCATTTTCATCCGAGAAAATTTTTTTTTAATGTTTTATGAATAAACACGATGTTTTGCAAATATTTATCAAAAAAAAATTATACTATGTTGCAAATTACAATTTCGAGATAACCTTCTTTTATTTACGACCTTGCGTCTTTAATGCTCAAAATGGCAACTTTATAAAAATACATTTTCACTGAAATTATGAAATCTGGGTGTCGGAAAGGTGTAAAATTATTCTTCGGAAAAGAAAAAAACTGCAGCTGAGCTAGATAAGAAGTTATACGGGGGCAGGCTCCTATGGAGAATTAACATTACTGGAAACAGGCCCTTTGGAATAATGGCCATATATAATTTTTTTTTTTAATTTTTAAAAGCAAAGCAAAGTATGTGAGCCTCAAAACAGTGTATTGGTAATATAGCAATTTCGTAATAATTCAAGGATTGGTGACCAGGTTGCGATTATATAATTGTAATGTAACACGGTAATATTACGGAATAATTCTGCGCACCATGTACTGTTGTCAGGTGTACGCATGATCAGGGCCTACGTAAATATGTTTGATTGGCAGGTGCACACATTTGTTCAAAAGAAAGAAACTTTAATCACCCGTAACATGTGACTTGTTTACAACAATGTCGCGAATGTCGCACACCACGTGTATCACCTGTTACTTAGTTATAGTAACAAACTGTCACCGTTACTTAGTAGTATCAAACTGTCAATGCTAAAATAGATCAGTTTACGAGACATACATGAGGCTACTATTGCATCAAGGATTTAGCCAACCTCAACCAACAATTACATTACTTCAGCACTCACCGACCAATCAAAAACATGTGTAAGCCGCAGGATTGGAACTCTCACTTGAAAGAAACCAATCATTTTGACTACTCATAATGTGTGTTTGACCTTTCCACCAATTCAAAATGACTGAAGGTTTAACGCGAAATGAAAGAAGAAGCTGTTTTCACTTCAACAAGGTAAAAGCCAGTATTTTCTTTGAAGTTTTCAATATGAAGATCTTTATTACGTAGGGAAACAGGCATATATACTGTTCTTTGTGGTACAGTACAGACAAACAATGTCCTATCATCATGTGTAGCTGTTAATTTTATTGTCGATTTGGTGGTATGTAAGAGATAAGAATATGTGGTGGTAGTTTGGTGGAATCAGAGATGTGAATTTGTGGTAAGTGTATTAGTTTTGGTGGTATCAGAGATGTAAATTTGTGGTACAGGTTAGTTTTGGTGGTACATTGTATATCAGAGATGTAAAAATGTGGTACATGTATTAGTTTTGGTGGTATCAGAGATGTGAATTTGTGGTTCATGAAGTAGTTTTGGTGGTATATATCAGAGATGGAAATATGTGGTACATGTATTAGTTTTAGTGGTATATCAGAGATGTAAATTTGTGGTACAGGTTAGTTTTGGTGGTATCAGAGATGTAAATTTGTGGTACATGTATTAGTTTTGGTGGTATATCAGAGATGTAAATTTGTGGTACATGTTTTAGTTTTGGTGGTATCAGAGATGTGAATTTGTGGTACAGGTTAGTTTTGGTGGTATATATCAGAGATGTTAATGTGATATTCTGAGGTATCAAAGCTTAATCATTAAAGGAACACCTGAGGCAAGTTATATTCAGCTGCCGAACTCAAGTAGGGGTCTGACAAACACATCGTGTTCTGAAGGATAGATCATCTATTTCTAGACATAATTATAGACTTATACTCAAAAATCTCCCAGGAAAAGTCATCTTGTTCAAGTCTTAGGTGCCCATTAAACTTTAATCGGCCAATTACTGGATGTGGTGGATGATATCTATTTGGATGTAAGGGGAGGGGGTCAACGGGTGAGGAGCTGCCCTAAGCCTCTATCAAATATATATCTCGTAAGAAATATTGAGGGATAAAGGTTATATTTTGAGAGAGAGAGAGAGAGACAGAGAGAGAGAGAGACAGAGAGAGAGAGAGAGAGAGAGACAGAGAGAGAGAAAAATTAACCGAAAAATTTATTAGATTCATGGATTTTCAAAAAGACTTCCATGGATGACTTTCACTCCATTAGTTGGAAGGTCAAACACAATGATTGGTTTTCCAATGCTACACCTGTTATTTTGAAATCCTGGTTATTTTGGAGATTTTTTACTTTCCCCGGGCATTTCAATATAACCAGGTTCCATTGTAGTTTTCATTATAAAGATAGAAACAAAGAACAAGCCGCATATACAAAATGTCTTAAATGTTAGAAATATACTTTATGAGGCACAGTGGTCAAGTGGTAGGATGCTGGACTCGTGATTGAAGGGTTGTGAGTTTGAATCCCGGTCACAGCACTTGTGTTGTATCCTTGAGCAAGATACTTTACTCTGCTTGTTCCAGTCTACTCATCAGCTGTAAATGAGTATGTGGTTGGGCAGTGCTAGAAATTGTAGAATGCTAGCTGTGAACGCCGAAATGGCAGCACCGGTTGTAATTATGCTCCCCAGGGAGTTAAGAATGATATTGGCTGGTTGCAAAGACCCTATAACCAGTGTCGAATAATAATTTGTGAACCGCTTTGAGGCTACCTTTAAGGTCATGATAAAGCGGTATATAAGAACCTCGAATTATTATTATTATTATTATCTGTAAAGAAAGAAAAATTATGCAAGAATTCCTGTATCGTTTTTCATTAGTTTCTAACATAAAAGCAGCTGCTGGAATTATTCAACTCTGAATCACATTGTCTGCCGCTCCTAAGTGACCTCTCAGTGACCTCTCAATGACCAGTACATGGCATCAATGATATATATACATCACACAATAACACAGCAATAATTACTTATTCATCATATATAATTAACTTGTCTTTTCCACTAGGCTTTGGTTGCGATTATAGATTTTTATTCACTTCATCTTTTGCATATTTGAGTCGATCTTCCGCTACAAGTATCAATATAATACACATTAGATGATGTTTGTTTGGTACGTGAACTTTGCTGTATTCGTGACTTGAACGGTACATGAACTCTGCGGTATAGACCATCTACCCGAGTATTGTTTCTGGTATCTTTAAAATATAAATGTTCTGAACTTCCTGGGGTGATTTGATACATTAATTTCTATTTCTTTTAAATAAGAGGAGACTTCTGATTGGCCGAGACATTTGATTGGCCGCTACAGCCGTGAGATATCCATCCCGTTTGGTTTGATCATCACTTTGGGTGTTTCCATCAGATCGCTGACAAGACAATGAGAACTATTACCAGGTTTGACCTTGGTTCGCTTCGATCCATTCAATGGACACTATATAAGGCAACATGAGTAAATTCTTGTAATTCCCAGCAAACAGGCTCCATATTGTGACCAGTATAGCCATATCAGCTCCATGGTAATCGTATCCTGTGCTCGCTGACCAAACACCTCCACAGTCGGGACAATCACAGAACCAATCAATGTCCTTATAATTATAACCGAGAGACCGGTGGAACAGTTCGTGGATTAAATCTCCATACTCCTCAAACATTCTTCTATTGTTCAAGTCCATCAGTGATATATTTTTAATTAATTCACCACATTTGAACTCTTCCAATTAAAAGGTTGGAATAGTTCATTATTAATTTTCAGGGGTGAATGGAGAGTTAGTTAACTGTTTTCGTTTTTTGAAATTGATGATTACTTTGAAGAGGTCTGTACAAACCATATTTCACATCTTTTGTATTTGTTTCTTGAATCTAATTCAGTGACAAAGAAAGCTACTATTTCTAACATATAAACACACTGGTCAGATTTTAAACTAATGTTTGAAATCCAGGTAATGTTCTCTTCACAGTAAACCAAAAAACAGAAAGTCTCCAGTTTGAAAATAGTTTGTTGGTTGCATCACATGTTAATTACAATAAGTTGACTAAACGGAAAAACATTAAAGTGTTATTTATATTTATCTATATAAAATATCCAAACACAAAAATATGTTCTATCTATGCTAAAGTAAAATGAAATCTTTTATATTTAAATTGTCAAAGAAATTGTACTTTCCACTCAAACGCATAAAACAATCCAAAGACAAAATTCTCTTTTAACTCATTCACCCCTGGAGAAACATTTCAACTCTTCTAATTCAAAGGTTGGAGTAGTTCATTATGAAATTTAAGGGGTAAAAAGAAAAGAGATATTTTTAAGCAATATTAAGATCAGTTCTCAGAAATACTTTTTTTAAGAAATATCAAGATCAGTTCTCAAAGTTATATTTGTACCTGAGGGCAGATTTTCTCCAGCAATATCAAATTAAATTTGACACTCTATACCGATTATGACATGCATTATTCACGAGATTGGAGCCGAAGCAACATCTACGGTGGGATGTGATGAGGTGCATTCTACAGGCTCGTAATGATGTTTGAGATGCAATGCGATAGAATGTACAATATATTAAGGGGTGGTTAAAAGAAATCATTAACACCAAGTTTCAAAGCATACTCGGAGCAATTCAGAAATTACTTAATGCTACGTTAAGAAAATGGAATGCTTGGAGAAGTATTGTAGGTTTTTGATATAATGTATGATTTACAGAATACAAAATGACATCACAACACTTCGGGCCAAATAATCTGAACCACAGCATTAGTGTTAAACAATCAAACACCCCAATCATCAATGGTAGTACCAGCGCAGGCTGAACAGATACCAATGTCAATTTACCCAAATGCCGTCACTGCAGGGAGCTACGGTTGATCAATGGGCGGCCACTACAGGTTACTTAACTATTTGTTCTACCAACTCAACAAAAGGGAATTTCTTTTGTAGATATTGGCATGTACAATGTAACGGCAAATAGATGGTTCACCAATGAAGCATCATATTCCCCAAAAATGGACAACAGTTTTCAAGCTTTTTATGAGTATAAGCAGGCTTACTCAAGCTTTTTCGAGTATAAGTAGGCTTACTTAAGCTTTTCAGAGTATAAGCAGGCTTACTCAAGCTTTTTGGAGTATAAGCAGGCTTACTTAAGCTTTTTCGAGTATAAGCAGGCTTATTCAAGCTTTTTCGAGTATAAGCAGGCTTACTTAAGCTTTTCGGAGTATAAGCAGGCTTACTCAAGCTTTTTCGAGTATAAGCAGGCTTACTCAAGCTTTTTGGATATAAGAAGGCTAACTCAAGCTTTTTGGATATAAGCAGGCTTACTCAAGCTTTTCGGAGTATAAGCAGGCTTACTCAAGCTTTTTGGATATAAGCAGGCTTACTCAAGCTTTTCGGAGTATAAGCAGGCTAACTCAAGCTTTTATGAGTATAAGCAGGCTTACTTAAGCTTTTCGGATATAAGAAGGCATACTCAAGCTTTTTGGATATAAGCAGGCTTACTCAAGCTTTTTGGATATAAGCAGGCTTACTCAAGCTTTTCGGAGTATAAGCAGGCTTACTCAACCTTTTTGGATATAAGCAGGCTCACTCAAGCTTTTCGGAGTATAAGCAGGCTTACTCAAGCTTTTCGGAATATAAGCAGGCTTACTCAAGCTTTTTGGAGTATAAACAGGCTTCCTCAAACTTTTTGGAATATAAGCAGACTTACTCAAGCTTTTCAGAGTATAAGCAGGCTTACTCAAGCTTTTTGGATATAAGCAGGCTTACTCAAGCTTTTTGGAGTATAAGCAGGCTTACTCAAGCTTATTGGAGTATAAACAGGCTTACTCAAACTTTTTGGAATATAAGCAGACTTACTCAAGCTTTTCGGAGTATAAGCAGGCTTACTCAAGCTTTTTGGATATAAGCAGGCTTACTCAAGTTTTTCGGAGTATAAGCAGGCTTACTCAAGAAAGTAACAGAGATTTATTGTCTTGCACAGTTATAGTCAGCATGTCCGGTGTCATACATAAAAAGTACCACCCTACCAAAAATATCCAGATACTTTTATGCACGACATGGTTGCAAATTTGTTACCAGAAGTCAATTTCGTTACATTCAAACCAAGCACTACCGACCACTGGTCTAGTGCTCAAAGAACTGAGCATATTAAAATATTCCTTCTCTGCATTGTGGCCTTCACACACTGTATATATGTGAAGGTTTTTGCCATAGACTCAAACTTTTTCCATTTGCCGATAAAGTGAATTTTGCACAGATAAAATTTCACACTTAAACATTTAATTACTATGTTAAATTAACTGATCATTTGGAATGATAAATTCAAAAAGGCAAAAGAGTAAACTGTTTATCTGTTATCAAAACGGGATCTGGAAGCCAAGAAACAGAGGTTTGAAAGATCACATCTTGTTTCTGAGAAGAATGAATTCTTTCAGATTTTGAAAATGAAAAGCACCTGGTACAATAAATAGTACGGATTGGTGCCACATTGGTATATCATATACAGTAAAGCCACATGGTACCCGGTATTTCTAACAGACACTCAGACAAGGAGTTTTAATGTTTAACCTACCTTAAGCATTAATTAGATCAACAAATACACCAATATAGAACTATGTTTAATTAAATTTGTTTATGTCAATTATCATTTTACCAGCTCCCACCCACAACGAAGTTTGGGGGGAGGGGGGGGGGGGTGTGTGGAGGGGAGATGTATAATGAAATCCCCCCGCCTGACTTTTGTTTGAAGATCTCCATCATAACCAAATGGGCAAAGTTTGATGAACTTGCTTTTGGATGATGAGTGTATTGAAAAGTTATATATATATGCATCAGCATTTGAATTCACATTTCAATTTTTTTTAAGGGAGTTATGGCCCTTTCTGCAAAAATACCTTGTCCATAAAACTGTACATTACATTAAACAGGCAACTGTATTGAAACTTCACTTGAATGGTCAGTATATATTTATATTGTGTAGGTATGCATCCGAATTTAACTTTAGATGTCAACCTTTATAAAGGGAGTTACTGCCCTTTATGCAAAATATTTCAAATGTGTTCATATTGCTGTAAGTTTACCAAGGTCAAGGTCACTAAATAATGTATTAATTACCTTCCACTATCTGCAATGGTTATTACTAATACAGACGACAGTTCTAGACGTATTGAAAAATATCTAACCGGGGTTTCATAAATACTTATGTGTATGTATGTGTTAGTAAACTATATCAAACTTACTCAAAACAGGGAAAACTTGATATTTTCATAACAATGCTGTTTTATATAACCTTAAAATGATCTTCAATTTTATCTCAATTGTTAGAATAGGCCTTAATTGTATAATTTACTTTCCCATCAACTGTAACTTTCGCAATTTGCTGTTAAAGTGATTCAGTTTTACACATAAAAATGTCCAACCAATTCAATGCGCTAGGACCTTCTAACCTTAGAAACAGGTTTGCTTTTAAAGCCAGAGATAAAGAAATTTGTTTCCATCAGTATGACTTCATAAGTACAAGGATTATCAAAAGTTCCCCAAAATTGTGTTACCAATGAACAAAAAAACTCTCCCATGTGACACGGGCAGTTGACATGAGTTAGTTACAGGAAATGTGTTTTCTATTTCTCACTTGTTGAGACTTCGTCAACACTGTTCCAGAAACCGATTGTGTTAAAGATGTTTTTGACAGAAGTTATGATATTTTCGGACAGAGACTTAATGACAAAAGGCTGCTCTTGTGACCTGCACATTTTAGATGAGTACAGTTTTTATATT
This sequence comes from Mimachlamys varia, assembly GCA_947623455.1. NCBI lineage: Eukaryota > Metazoa > Mollusca > Bivalvia > Pectinida > Pectinidae > Mimachlamys > Mimachlamys varia. Next base: position 22,184,986 of record OX392534.1, read on the forward strand.
TTCCATTGCAGGCCTATGGATTGCCGGGCCGCTCTCCATTGTGCGATCGTGAGATGTCACATTCATTGCGGTAATTAGCTGTCATTCACATCTCGTCACAGCCAGCAATGACAACAAACAGGGAGGCCCCATCATACGCTGTCTCTGCATCGTCAACTCTTCAACGGTCATACACTCACGGGCCGAAACACCCAACAATCACGCTTCTAAAATATGGAGGTCTGAATCGGCCTCAAACATCTCTGTGAGACAGATTTGTCATTCCAAGTGAATTTAAGCATTCCTATGAGTGAACTTTTCATCTTCAAAATAATCATATTAGATTTTGGGAAAAAAAAGGAAAAAATTAAAAAAAACACAACTTGCTCTGGAGATTATAAAATAGTAATAAGATGTTGCGAACAGAGATTTGATTTCGCTAATTGGAATTAGGAAAGATTGATGATTCCGAAGCCATTAGGTGTCGGAGGCAGTCGGTAAGCCAAAAAAGTGACATAGCTGTAAGATATTCATTACATCAACTTAATATAAGGATTTTGATGGATTACTGTCGAGAGTCGGAGATAAAGGACCTCCACGAACTCGCATCTTTGTATTAGTGTCATGACACGGATAAAAAAGGAACAACGATATCATTAGAAAGTACTACTGAAATGACAGTTTAGACGTGGTTTTATAGCCGACGAAGAAAATGATGCATTTGACATAAGATTGTGCATTATAAAGATAGAAGTTGGGCAGCTGGGAAGTGGAATTTTGCTGAGAGACATGTACAGAATTCAATTTAGGATCTTTCTGCGTTAGATTGATGGCTCTTAGCAAGATTTACAAATCTCGTGTCTACAGAATGTGATTTATTGGAAACTTCTAAATAATTCAAAATTGTGCTAAAACTATTTATTAACAGGACAATTTTCCATGATGTCAAACTGAATGAAGGACAAATCGGATAGAAGTTATTGTGTCATTCTAATGGTGGAACAAAAAGCTATTACACAGAGGAGTATATATCAATGAAGGCAAAGTGAAAAAACAACTTACTTTATCAGCAGTGTAGAGTTGTCTTCTCTTGCAAACAGTCTTGACCATCGTTGTGAGCCTGAAAATAAGGCAAGATTGTTAAAGTGGGACCACAAAGTCATAAGTGCGGAAACTTTTTAATCTTCAAAGTGCCTTAAAATTTCTTTTATTAAGCATCGAATCTTGTGTAAAAAAAAAAGAAAGAAATCCTGCCTGCATATTGTGACACCCTTTTTGTGTGTAAAAATAGCCTGTCAACTCTTCTAGCTTGTGCCATATAGAGAAAACGATGGGCAATATGGATATCCTAGTCGACCACTTCAATATGAACACAAGTTGGTACACACCCCATAGTAGCGTGGAGCCAACCAACCACACCCCCATGGGCAGTGCCCCGGGGGCCGAGACGGTCAACCAGTTTATGATGCATTATAGTCAGTACCACGGTTTTATCAGTGCGGTAATATGCGTGTTTGGAGTTGTGTCCAACATTCTGAATATCATTGTCCTGACGAGGCGTCACATGATCACACCTACAAACTACATCCTGATCGCGCTGGCAATCTCGGACGTTCTCACGATGTCTTTCTACCTAGTATATGCAATATATTTCTACTGCTACGCGATCCCGTTCACATCGTACGGTCACTCGGAAGGCTGGATCTATTTCGTCTGTATCAACATCCTAGTGGTGATCACGTGTCATAACATGGCCATGTGGCTCACGGTGTCTCTTGCGGTGTTTCGGTACATCTTTGTGTGTCATCATGTTGTAGCCAATCAGCTTTGCAGTCTTCAGCGCGCCAAAATCACGATAGCCGTTGTGATGTTTACGACCATTATTACGTGCACCCCAAACTACTTCTTGTACAAAGTGATCCAACTGGACCTCCCTAATAACCAGACAGGTTACTGGGTCGGCCAGAGTGAATTCGCATCAAACAACATTTACTTTCAGCCCATCACTTTCTGGATATATGGAGTGATAATAAAAATTGCACCTTGTGTTTTACTAACTATACTTAGTGCATGTATAATATACACGATGAACGAGGCGAGCAAGCGTCGCCAACGGTTACTGCAGCAGTCTGGTCGCCATAACGAGGAGGCACTTGCTGAACATAATCGCACCACCATGATGTTAGTGGCCGTTGTTCTATTTTTCGTTATCACAGAATTTCCGCAAGGTATCCTGGCGGCCATAAGTGGCCTCAACGACACATTTTTCCAGGAGGTTTATTCAAACTTGGGGGACATCATGGACCTTCTTGTTCTCATCAACAGTGCCATCAACTTCATCCTTTACTGCATCATGAGCCAGCAGTTTCGCGACACTTTCAAAAACTTGTTTGTCTGCAAACTTCAGAAAGTGCGAAATCACAATTCAAACTCCCGACAGAACGGCAGTACCTCTTACTACAATGTGAAAACGGAATCCACCCAAGTGTGATGTTTAATTTGTGCGTAGGCTATACAAACGGTATTCCAATCACAAACAGATAATCAAAATTATCTTGTGGCAAAGCTTTAGTGGCCTCCGTGTCTAGGTTAGGCGAACGTTTATGTGGCCTTAGTAACAAAGAATGGCAAATGTTACTATGGTTCCAGTGACATTATGTTACTTTGGTTTCAGTAACAAGTTATGTCATGTTACTTTAACATAAGTAATTATGATGACAAGATTTCAGCGAAAATGTTACTATGGATTAAGTAACTGTTTGGCTTTAAATAACGACATGTTACTTGTTGCTTGATGTATTTAGTAACAAAATGATATACTTTTTGGCTTTAAACAATGACAAAAGTTAATCTGGATTAAGGAACAACTGATGACCTAGCTGCTAAAGATCACTAGAGTTACAAAGACAAATGTTACTATGTATTTAGTAACAAACTTCAGCATTAAGGTAACAGTGGTCCTAATAGAGACAGAGATGACTGTGGCCTTAGAAAAAAGTAACAATCTGTTACTACGTTGCCAAACTTGACCATTCTGCAGTAACTATTGCCTTTGAAAGAGGACTACTTCCTGTCATCACTGCTATGGTTACCACGGCAACAGACATTACGGTAACAGGGTGGCCTTGTAACTAATGGTGTATGGAATACTGACTAGTAATTTCTTTTCTGATTATTAGTAACAACGACAGTACGCCATTGTCCAAGGGAAAATAACAGTGACCCCTTGTGGTCGCAGGGAAAACAACGTGTGTATACCCTGAAGGGGGTAACAAACAATCATGTTTCCCTATGTAGACTTCCAGTGAGCAAACGATACAAACGTCATTGAGGTTGGTGTCCTGTGTTATAGGGCATTTCAGTGTTACTGACTCGGATATGAACTGGAGAAACACAGATAAGGAAGTAACATGATGGACAGTAATACTTTGATGTCACTCAACGTAAAAAAGCAAAGACTTAAGGTTTTGAACACTTTGTGGAGGCTTCTGATTGTCTTGTAATGGTTGAATAACTAATAAATGTACACAATAATTTGGCTTTAGGTTTTCGTCTTGAAACCACAGCAACAAATTGTGTATTACAACTGCCAGGATAACTAAGCCGATACTATGGTGTGGATGAACTTGACACATAAATGTTCCAATTTGTTACCATATGGGTACATGTAGTATAAGAACTATTGACTCAGAGGAATATGCTTATATGTATCCATGGTAACAAATTTAACATTGAAATGTTTCGCAGAAGACAATTTTCGGAGAAATTATGTGGATTGCATAACTTAAGGAAACTTTTGCAAAGTTCCTGTGTGGATTTGAAATTGAGAATAAATGTGGAATATTAATGTGGATTGTTAAACTGTTCAACAAGTTAAAACTTCTGTTGTGGATTTAAATCTGTGAAATCCTTCCAATGTGTGGATCGTAAGTAAAGTTGGGATACCATTAACAGATATTGTGTGGACTTTTCTCTGCTGCGTGGATACGTGTTACCATGGAAATTATCTAAATGTCTGAGTGGATATATACAGTGTATAAATAGTCATTTGGAAGTTTCTGTAACTTTTGAAATGATAAAAATAACAATCTCAGAAAGACTGACGGTACATTACTATGTCCGGCGACTATAGAGTGTTATGGTACAGATGCTGGGTGCCCTAAATGGACTTAGACATTATTGTGAGGTTTGCACAAAGAATGGTTTGAAAAATGTTTTAAGGGCTGCCCAAATTTCAGAGTGGGACATTTTCATGAGGGTTGCCCTCAGTAGGGTGTGGACATTGCCGGAGGGCTGCCCTCGGTGCAGTGAGGTTTTGCCATGAGGGCTGCCCACAGTAGAATGTGGTCATTACCAGAGGGCTGCCTCCCATGTAATACATATATATCTACAGATTCAGAACGAAGGAACAACCTCAAAGATTTGTTGCCCAACAAAGTTACTTTATAGAAGTGGCACTGCTGGCAAATGCCTCAGCGATACGATTATTACATAAGTTGAAAGCGACTTTGTTTTTGGGCGTGGCTTAGAGGGCTGTCGACCAATGAGAATAGAGATGTCAAGGAGAGCTGACCATGTGACATTCAGACACAACAGGCAATAGTTTTGTCAACGAGCTGTCAAGTTGGAGCCATGCTGATCTTCTCGCCATCGTCCACCCGCCATGTTAATGTAAATAGAATCATATCATGTATACTACGACTGAATCGTAATTCAATTTTGTGGAGAAAATGTCAGCATGGCTGCAACACTGGTAAAAATCAAACTGGTAGAGATATATAAGCTCATGTACAGTCTAAAGTCCATTTGTGGCTTGTTACCCAACATATCCATGTCCTAAAGCCAAAACAAATGTTTAATGTGTATTCAAAATGTCTATTGTCTGTTATTGTTATTTAATACCCTATTCATTTATCCACACAAATTGGTTCTGAAAGGTTTATGTTTATTTACATATAATTTCATAGGATTCGGAAATTTTGTAACACAGACTTACAGTACCAAAGTTTTTTATCAAACAGTAAAATTCTTATGTCACCTAAAACGTTTACCTAGTTGTATTCCAAACAAATCACAACTCCACAACACAAACCAGTCACAACTCCACAACACAAACCAGTCACAACTCCACAACACAAACCAGTCACAACTCCACAACACAAACCAGTCACAACTCCACAACACAAACCAGTCACAACTCCACAACACAAACCAGTCACAACTCCACAACACAAACCAGTCACTACTCCACAACACAAACCAGTCACAACTCCACAACACAAACCAGTCACAACTCCACAACACAAACTAGTCACAACTCCACAACACAAACCAGTCACTACTCCACAACACAAACTAGTCACAACTCCACAACACAAACTAGTCACTACTCCACAACACAAACTAGTCACAACTCCACAACACAAACCAGTCACTACTCCACACCACATACTAGTCACTACTCCACAACACAAACTAGTCACAACTCCACAACATAAACCAGTCACAACTCCACAACACAAACTAGTCCCAACTCAACAACACAAACTAGTCACAACTCCACAACACAAACCAGTCACAACTCCACAACACAAACCAGTCACTACTCCACAACACAAACTAGTCACTACTCCACAACACAACTAGTCACAACTCAACAACACAAACCAGTCACAGCTCCACAACACAAACAAGTCACAACTCCACAACACACACACTAGTCCCAACTCAACAACACAAACAAGTCACTATTTCACAACACAAACTAGTCACTACTCCACAACACAAACTAGTCACTACTCCACAACACAACTAGTCACAACTCAACAACACAACTAGTCACAACTCAACAACACAAACCAGTCACAGCTCCACAACACAAACAAGTCACAACTCCACAACACACACTAGTCCCAACTCAACAACACAAACTAGTCACAACTCCACAACACAAACTAGACACAACTCCACAACACAAACTAGTCACTACTCCACAACACAAACTAGTCACAACTCCACAACACCAACTAGTCACTACTCAAACAAGTCTCACTTGTTGTCACAACATAAAGCAGTCAGGTCAGCTGACACATTGCATATCACCTCCTTTTAGACAAGTATTATGATGTTATTTTCAAGCCTGCTATATCTTTATAACACGGCCTTTCTACACCCAGAGTGAACTTCAATACACTAACTCTGCTACAGACCATGGCTAATCATTAGATTATAGAGACAATATGTGGTGCACAAGATTTTGACCTGAACACATTGAATTACCACATGATACCAACATTAGTCAACATGATATGCTGTAAAGATATAACATGAGGATTTAGGTGGTACAGATCCCACCAGATGGAACACCATTGTTTGTACAGGCAGTTCAGAGGCTATTTTAGGCAGCGAAAGTTACCCTGTAGAATCCATGATTTTGCAATAGCTCTGTGATAAAACTCAAGGCAGAATTTCTAGAAAAAAAAAATATCTGGTGGGTAATGTTTTACAGGCACTGCAGTGCAGTTAAGCATTGCTGTCTGTATAATAGATGAATGAATAATAACGGTCACTAAGGGACATTTCTGGACTATTTGTTAACAGGCAGACTAGCCATCCAGTTGCAAATTGCGCTCAAATGGTGGCAACATGATTGATTTGATGATAATATAACAGAATGGGTCCATATATATGGAAGGAAACCCATAGGACCAGTAAAATGCTGGAGAAACATAACTTATTTGATGACCAATTCATAACCTTTAAGGCCCTGAGGTGTTATCAAGCAATGCTTGGTGGACTTAGTCACCTCTATCTGCTTGCTCCCACTCCCCCATCATGACCCTCACTCTATATAGAGTTTAGAGATGTTGGGAGACTTACTTAGTAACCCTTATCCCCCTCCCCCCATCATGACCCTCACAATATATAGATGTTTGAGGACTTACTTAGTAACCCCTATCCCCCACTCCCCATCATGACCCTCACTATATATAGAGTTTTGAGATGATGGAGGACTTACTTAGTAACCCCTATCCCCCCCCCCCATCATGACCCTCACTATATATATAGTTTTGAGATGTTGGAGGACTTACTTAGTAACCCCTTCCCCCCTCCCCTGCTCCCCCTGCCCCATTAGTACCCTCACGCTATAGAGTTTGGAGATTAGAAATATGGGACACAGCTGACAAACGATAGGTAATCGCCAGTTTTATTGAGAACCACACACAACAAAAGCCTGAATGGCATTTACATAAGAACAAACATAGACATAATCCTAAATTTTATTACACACACCAATCGTGGTGAGACTTAAGACTTGTAATGGCCTCTGACAGCACGATATGACTCTAGTGCTGACCTTTTTCCACACTCCATTGCCAGGACGTTCTTCCCTGACAGAAAAGTCCACTCCGTCCATAACTCACAATTTTACTTTCACCTTGAGAAGTGACAGACTTCTTCTCAAACTTCCAATGGAAATATGAGATGTTGACGAAGTGTTTTCATGGCCCTAATCTCAGCTTATCAAATATGGAGTTCTGGCATCATAGGTTTATCCAAACTTTTGAAATGCCAATCTCATATGAATGAAATAATAAAATGTTCTTACTGAGGGTCTTGAGACTATCAGGTAAATCAACAAGAATGGCTTTATTGTGGTTTGCACTCGTTTGAGAACCAGAAATCATCTAAATGTAATTCCTTCAAGATGTACCAGAAATTAACTAAAAGCATCTATGAATAAGTTTTCTTACTTGGACCACATAGAATATTTGTAAAACAAGTACTAAATTACTTAAAATTAAAGCAGGTAAAATAATTTAAGATTTTTGCTCTTAGGTTACTCAATATATTCTGTCCAATCCAAGATTTAAAGAATGCCATTTTCCACCAATCATTGACTACTACAGCAGTCCTTATAAATATACTGACCATTTCTCCAAACCTGGAACTTGCACCATACCCTCTTAAGTACCTTACTATCGGACTGGTCCTGGACTTAAATCATGCCCTCTGCCACCAATATATTTTCATACTGACTATCTGTCCAATCCAGGAATTACAGCATACCTGTACTTTTAGTGATTGTTTTTATCCAGCCAATCCTTGACTTACAGCATGCCCTCTTCCATCTATCAGATATTGACTAGGACAGCAGTACTTACACTGACTAATCAGGGTACAGAAATTCAAACGTCCTAACACATGGTCCATCCATCAAGCCTCACCCCTACAGGCCCAGTCTAATGGGCCTATCTATAACTGCATGTCCACTGCTTTCTACAAATGGCCGGCCATTCATCAAATCTTCACCACTATTTCTGTGAGAGCAATCTATAGCCACACATCAGCAAGGAAGCATAAAAATTATATAAATCTTCTATAAATTGATTGGAACGCCATGCTCTTTAGCATCCTTAATAAATCTATTTGATTTTGTGCAATTTAGTGCAATTTTTGCCGGTATTCCTTCCTTTCCCAAAAGCATCTGAATCTTCATCAATATCTTGGAAGGTTAAATGCGCAATTCATAAACCATTACAAATATGTTGGTTTCATGTTAAGCTCAGCGTGTATAGAAACTTGCTGAATAGGGGAACAAATTGTCTGCTAGAACTTGTCTGTCAGAACATGCTGTCTGTGAGAACATGTTGTCTGTGAGAACATGTTGTCTGTCAGAACATGTCTATCAGAACATGTTGTCTGTCAGAACATGCTGTATGTGAGAACATGCTGTCTGTGAGAACATGTTGTCTGTGAGAACATGTTGTCTGTGAGAACATGTTGTCTGTGAGAACATGTTGTCTGTCAGAACATGTTGTCTATCAGAACATGCTGTCTGTGAGAACATGTTGTCTGTGAGAACATGTTGTCTGTTAGAACATGTTGTCTGTGAGAACATGTTGTCTGTGAGAACATGCTGTCTGTGAGAACATGCTGTCTGTGAGAACATGCTGTCTGTGAGAACATGCTGTCTGTGAGAACATGTTGTCTGTGAGAACATGTTGTCTGTGAGAACATGTTGTCTATGAGAACATGTTGTCTGTGAGAACATGTTGTCTGTTAGAACAAGTTGTCTGTGAGAACATGAACATGTTGTCTGTTAGAACAAGTTGTCTGTGAGAACATGTTGTCTGTGAGAACATGTTGTCTGTGAGAACATGCTGTCTGTCAGAACATGTTGTCTGTGAGAACATGCTGTCTGTGAGAACATGCTGTCTGTGAGAACATGTTGTCTGTCAGAACATGTTGTCTGTTAGAACAAGTTGTCTGTGAGAACATGGCGTATGTAAGAACATGTTGTCTGTCAGAACATGTTGTCTGTGAGAACAAATTGTCTGTCAGAACATGTTGTCTGTCATAACATGTTGTCTGTGAGAACACGTTGTCTGTCAGAACATGTTGTCTGTCAGAACATGTTGTCTGTCAGAACATGTCTATCAGAACATGTTGTCTGTGAGAACATGTTGTCTGTGAGAACATGTTGTCTGTCAGAACATGTTGTCTGTCAGAACATGTTGTCTGTGAGAACATGTTGTCTGTCAGAACATGTTGTCTGTGAGAACATGTTGTCTGTGAGAACATGCTGTCTGTCAGAATATGTTGTCTTTCAGAACATGTTGTCTATCAGAACATGTTGTCTATCAGAACATGTTGTCTATCAGAACATGTTGTCTGTCAGAACATGTTGTCTGTCAGAACATGAACATGTTGTCTGTCAGGACATGTTGTCTATCAGAACATGTTGTCTGTGAGAACATGTTGTCTATTAGAACATGTTGTCTTTGAGAACATGTTGTCTGTGAGAACATGCTGTCTGTGAGAACATGTTGTCTGTGAGAACATGTTGTCTGTGAGAACATGTTGTCTGTGAGAACATGTTGTCTGTGAGAACATGTTGTCTGTCAGGACATGTTGTCTGTCAGAACATGCTGTCTGTCAGAACATGTTGTCTGTGAGAACATGCTGTCTGTGAGAACATGCTGTCTGTGAGAACATGTTGTCTGTGAGAACATGTTGTCTGTGAGAACATGTTGTCTGTGAGAACATGCTGTCTGTGAGAACATGTTGTCTGTGAGAACATGTTGTCTGTGAGAACATGCTGTCTGTGAGAACATGCTGTCTGTGAGAACATGCTGTCTGTGAGAACATGTTGTCTGTGAGAACATGCTGTCTGTGAGAACATGCTGTCTGTGAGAACATGTTGTCTGTGAGAACATGCTGTCTGTGAGAACATGCTGTCTGTGAAAACATGCTGTCTGTGAAAACATGCTGTCTGTGAGAACATGCTGTATGTGAGAACATGCTGTCTGTGAGAACATGTTCTCTGTTAAAACATGTTGTCTGTGAGAACATGTTGTCTGTTAGAACATGTTGTCTATCAGAACATGTTGTTTGTGAGAACAAGTTGTCTGTGAGAACATGCTGTCTGTCAGAACATGTCTGTGAGAACATGTTGCCTGTCAGAACATGCTGTCCGTGAGAACATGATGTCCGGTAGAACAAGTTGTCTGTGAGAACATCTTGTCTGTGAGAACATGTTGTCTGTCAGAACATGTTGTCTGTCAGAACTTGCTAGGAATCACCCATAATGGAACATAACATTCCAAGACTAAAAAGATCCAACTGTTACCTTGATATCACACAAACATGTTACTTAGGATTACCTTACATTCCCTTAGAAGACTAACAAATTACCTAGAAGGTCTATAAAAATTTCCTTGGAGATTTAAACATTCCCTCAGAAATCTAACATGTAACCCAGGAGATCTAACTACAGTAGGTAAATCTAATATGTTACTAAGGTAATCATGCATGTTGCCAAGGTAACATGTTACTTTTATCATCTGACCCATTTCTTATAACATGTTAGCTAGGTAATTTATCAAGTAACCATGGAGACCTAACCTTTCCTGTAAGTGACAAAAGAAACGTAATATGTTTCCTATTTAAACAAGATGCCTTTTCTGACATGTTACCTTGGGCAATTGTTCATACAATCTGCTGTCTGGTAACACAGCAGCCATCCAATAATACTAGAGTTGGGGGGATATTACATCTCGTATGGACAGGCTGACTAGATTTATGGGAGAACTACACCATCAAGTAAATGTTCCCGGGTTGTAAAATGTTTAAGACTATACATATATAGATAAGAAATGTCAACTGTATCAATCATAAAACTTGTTAAGTCCAAACAATATGGAAAACCAATTTGTTCCATCCACCCACACTCGTAATTCCAACAAGATGATTCAGTGCAAAACCCATTCCATCTTTATTTACTTAACTCTTATATGTTCAAGGAAACTCTTCGGCTATTGTCAAAGTTAATTGTTACTTTAATGGCAATCCACTCATCAGATGAGAATTTAACAAGCAATTATACTGTTTTAAATTTCAAAGTTTCTTATCAACATGTCTGATGAGCTTCAAAGTTACATATCAGATCTCACCACTAAAACATTTTTATAACCACACCTACCACATGACAGTGAAATACACTACAAGATTACAGCCAAATACATTACCAGATTACAGTGAAATACACTACCAAATTACAGTGAAATACCCTGCCAGATTACAGTGAAATACACTACCAGATTACAGTGAAATACATTGCCAGATTACAGCGAAATACACTACCAGATTACAGTGAAATACACTATTAGATTACAGTGAAATACACCACCAGATTACAGTTAAATACACTGCCAGATTACAGCGAAATACACTGCCAGATTACAGTGAAATATACTGCCAGATCACAGTGAAATACACAACCAGATTACAGTGAAATACACCACCAGATTACAGTGAAATACACTGCCAGATTACAGCAAAATACACTGCCAGATTACAGTGAAATACACTGCCAGATTACAGTGGAATACACTACCAGATTACAGTGAAATACACTACCAGATTACAGTGAAATACACTGCCAGATTACAGTGAAATACACTGCCAGATTACAGTGAAATACACTGCCAGATTACAGTGGAATACACTACCAGATTACAGTGAAATACACTGCCAGATTACAGTTAAATACACCAGCAGATTACAGTGAAATACACTGCCAGATTACAGCAAAATACACTATCAGATTACAGTGAAATACACTGCCAGATTACAGTGGAATACACTACCAGATTACAGTGAAATACACTACCAGATTACAGTGAAATACACTGCCAGATTACAGTGAAATACACTGCCAGATTACAGTGGAATACACTGCCAGATTACAGTGAAATACACTGCCAGATTACAGTGAAATACACCAGCAGATTACAGTGAAATACACTGCCAGATTACAGCAAAATACACTATCAGATTACAGTGAAATACACTGCCAGATTACAGTGGAATACACTACCAGATTACAGTGAAATACACTACCAGATTACAGTGAAATACACTGCCAGATTACAGTGAAATACACTGCCAGATTACAGTGAAATACACTGCCAGATTACAGTGGAATACACTACCAGATTACAGTGGAATACACTGCCAGATTACAGTTAAATACACCAGCAGATTACATTGAAATACACTACCAGATTACATTGAAATACATTACCAGATTACAGTGAAATACACTACCAGATTACAGTGAAATGTACATTCATCCTATTACAACAATTTTATTAGAAACCAAAAAACGTACACAGTTTCTTACTAAGTTTTAAACATGAAAAAATTGAAATTATAGCCATAAAACTTAAAATGAAAGCTCTGAATTTTGGGTCACATAGACTGGCTGAGCATATATTAAAAATTTTAATTAAAGACTTCCAACATTTAATTAAAAAAATTCCTGAAATTCAGACCTTTTATTTGGGTTGGAGTGGATGACACTATCATAGTTAAAAGAAATCATTTGTGTGTTTTATTTCCGATGGAAGACAACAAATAATCATAATTAATAGCAGATGGTTAATCCTTTCAGTTTTTTAAATAATTTTTATTTTCTGTTTCATATAATATCCAGTATTAGTAAATGCATGTTTTCTTTATTTATTCAAACTGTTTACATTTTAAGCTTTGTTAGTCCTCTGAAACTCAGTTTTAAGAAAAGTATATTTTGTTGTTATCTCGTCCTACTAACTAAGTTATGTATATATATATATATAAGTATTAATAATATATCATTTTGTACATATAAAAAGGCATGCTGTACAGAGAAAAGAACTTGAGAAACAGTTGTTATACAGTATGTGTTATACAGCGTTATACAATGTTATACAATGTTATACAGTGTAGTGTTGTCTGCTATATTTTGCTCCCGTAACCAGTGACGTGTTATAGGTGTTCTGGTTATCAGGTGTTATCAGTCCATGCTGCGGTATACAGGTGTTATAAACAGTGTTATCATCCATGTATATACCAATAAAACAGGTGTTATAACTATATATAACTAGTAACGTAACAAGTCCTTCTTCAGGTTACCAGGTATCCCCACTTTCTATAACTTAAATATGCTGGTAAAGCAGTATATAATTATATACTGTTGATTCAATCACCCCTGGATACACATTTGAACTTTACCAATTCAAAGGTTGGAATATTTCATTATGAAATATAAGGGGTGAATAATGAAACAGATAATAACTCTATATATATATTAATAGGTAAAAACAGTATATATATATATACTCCTATTAACAATTATATCTAGCAGAATGCTTATTAGCACTAAAATTTCCCGTTTAGGCTCGTAACATTGGCAACAATTGAAGTGTTCTAGTTTATAAAATTATCTGATTAAACTGATCCAGTTTACATAGAAATCAAAATCAGTTTATTTCTAAGCTTCAGTTAGGCTGCTGAAACAAGCAGAATATTTTGCAAACTCATTTTCTTACTAGGAAAACTTTAATAGGGAAATCAGTGTATATGCTGCTGTAGACAGGGCAATCACTGTATACTCTAACAGGAAAACTTTAATAGGAAAATCAGTATATGCTGCTGTAGACAGGGCAATCACTGTATACTCTAACAGGAAAACTTTAATAGGGAAATCAGTGTATATGCTGCTGTAGAAAGGGCAAACACTGTATACTCTAATAGGAAAATTGTAATAGGAAAACTCTAATAGGGAAACCAGTATATGCTGCTGTAGACAGGGCAATCACTGTATACTCTAATAGGAAAACTCTAATAGGAAATCAGTATATGCTGCTGTAGACAGGGCAATCACTGTATACTCTAATAGGAAAACTTTAATAGCAAATCAGTATATGCTGTCGTAGACAGGACAATCACTGTATACTCTAATAGGAAAACTTAAATAGGAAATCAGTATATGCTGCTGTAGACAGAGAAATCACTGTATACTCTAATAGGAAAACTCTAATAGGTAAATAAGTATATAAGATGGATAAGAGGTTATCAGTAGAGCTTTTACTGTCACTAACCTTGTCAAACTTAGAAATATTAAACTTATGTCATCTGTTAAAATATGTGTTATCTTATTTTTGTTACTTGTACTGGTTTAAACAATGAGCTATTTCCCTACTTCTGTAAAGTTTCTTTTTATAGTGGACAGGGGCAGAGCTAGTCCTTGAGCAGACTGATATAGGAATATAAGGACCGGAGGAGAGCCCGGTGGAAGCGGGAGGAACCAGATGAGTCAGAAGCCATATATTAATATACATTTTTTTAATATCTTACTGCTTCAAGGTCATTTTCCAATTGGTAAAATTGCAAAAAGTTAAAAAAAAAATAGACACACATCTAAATTAACATCATGTTTTTCGTCGCATTTGTATCAGCAAAAATAATTTCTGACGACACAATAATGCTGGTATTAGTAGTGCTAATGTCATGAAAACAAAACAAGGAAATTGAAAATTTGGTTGAATTACCTGTCATTACCTATCTAAAAAATCACCAGAATGGCAGATTTACACACCAAGAATCAAAGTACTGACTCTTTCTAAGATGTTTTTAATCAAAAGTAGTCATAACTCTATAAAAGGTAGGTAACTCTAGCTGCACTCAAATAATGTCAGTGAAATTGTCATTTGTATCATAAGTAACATTAATACAAACAACATTAAAATCTGTGTATACAGAAATTGTAATTTGAACAACATAAGCAAAGGCGTGTTTCTCTTAAAAAGGGGAGGCAACACTAATTTTAAAATATACCTCCTTGATACAAGGCTTTCGTGTACCCTTTAAAAAGTGGAACTTATTTTGATATTATTACATTAATTAAGAGACAAAACTTAGATCATGGAAATATGAATCTTAGTTGTACAACTTGTACAACAAGATTGTGTTAATATTTATTAAAGGGGCATAACTCCAATAAAAATGGCCAAACTGAATATCAGTTAACAGGTACAGGTGCACAACATTACAAGGTGTTTATGACAATACCACCTACACCCTCTGATAGAAAACCACAATACCAAATAATTCATAATTCAATTTTTTATTTATGGAGCGCATAATCGCTGACAGTATTTTACAAACCAAAACTCAATCATATTTCTGAAATACTCCTACATACGTACGTTACAAATTCACGTTACAAATATGTGAAATGTTGGCACAATTATCGCTGAATGACCCGACAGTCAAATAGACTTTAAAAATCATCTCAGGTCTATAAATGACCTAACTGTTGCAGCAGGAGAGAGACTTTTCTGAAGTTTACATGAAATGAGTTGACAGTTTCGGCTTATCTTCAGACGGCTGTCAACCAATGTCTGACATCAGTAACTGGCTTCTTGTCAATACAGCAAAAGTTGAGAAGGCTCTCCATAAGGAAACTGGACAGATAATTTTTGTTTTTGTTTCACCGAGTTTTTAAAGCTGTCATTTTTTTCCAGATTTTTTACAGTAGGAAGAAATTTAGGAATTCTAGTTGGTGATATCTTTTTAAATTATTAAATTTTAAAACAGGAATATGGCCATAGTGGAGGATCATCCTGGTCGAATATAGAAGACTATACTGGTAACCTTAGTTGACTGGCATTAAAAGTTGTTATTCATATTTCAGTGTAGTTATAAATTTAACAATACTTAAACCTTGTTAATTGTCCCTAATTAACCTTACGTAACAGTACTGTGAGCATATTTCAAATGTAGTGTAACCCTAAAAGTTGTTCTAACTTGCCCCTACTTGACTTCGACTTAACCCTATAGATGCCATGTTACAATGGTCAACTATTGTCAACAGTACGGTCAAGTAAGGTCAATTACGGCCTACTTGTGTAAACTAAGTGGGGTCTTTGCATCCAAACTGATGCCACAGCACCCAAGTGGTTAAGGTTTCCCCGACATTTCTACCACTAGCCCTCGCGATATTCCACCTCTGGGTTGTGAGTTCGAATTCTACATTGGGGCATTTGCTAGGTACTGACTGAAGGTGGGGGGGTTCTCCAGGTACTCGGGCTTAATTTTCACCACCTCCAAAACCTGGCACGTCCTTGTGAACATTTTTGGGCTAGCCATGGACAAATCATGGGTTTTTCAAGGTAAAACTAACTTTTAAACTATATTGAACTTTCTTAAAGTTGAATACCATCTCCTTAGTTACCTACGGTCATCCCCCACAATGTTCAACTATGTGCGTGATCATAAGATGTGATCTTTGCTTCGGACAACCAGGATTTGATTCCCCGACTTGGATGTGAGAATATAATTGCCATCTGCTCGTAATCACATACCTTTCTTCAGGTACTCCAGATACTTCAAAAATTCATATAACACACTGCGCATTCTAATATCCTGGTGTACATTGAGCGATTTATGTAAATTGACAAAACTTGTTTTTGCAATAATTGTAAAAAGAATAAATTCTAAATGCAGAATTGTTTCAGTTTATATACAAAATATTTAAAAAATAATAACAAATAATAAATGGACGGAAAGTTTGTGGGAGAGACACATCATGATTTCTGCTAATCCTCTCTGACACTTTAACCATTCTCTCTAATGCCGCACAACCACCTTGCATCAGCTTCATTAAAACAAACTAATTCTATTAGAAACAAAATGAATTGGCGAGTTCTTTACACCAGTGTGTGCTGCATAGAGAAATTAATGAGCACAGAAATTCCGTAAAAGAAAAAAACGAATTTGAAATGAATTCAAAGGACAACGACACAGAAATTTCATAAAAAAATAATTATAGAAATATTTAATCCTCATTATTTAAAAGAACTCTTCATTTTAACAAGTGCCTTGAAGCTTCTGAAATTCCTTTATTATTGATTGTTTGGACATCCGATAAAACAAACAATGATTACGTAACAACACAGAGCAACAAAGAAAAAACGGATGCCAACTAGTAGTAATTAAAACGGAGAATTTGTACGGGATAATAGCGTGTGTCAGAGGACGATTCATCATGACTGGGGGTAGGCTTAGAACAACTATAATGGAGGGCAGGAGAGGCCCCACAGGCAAATAAGGCGAGGGGGTCAGCTTCCGAAACACCCGGAGTATAAACAGCTTCAGGTATCCATAAACAAAGCGAGACAACCTGTTTTCTTCTTTCTTCAACTAAGAATCCAAAGAAATTCAAATCCAAAACAAAAGTTTTAATAATCCTTTTTACCAAGTGAAAATGTTAATGACATTTTCGAAAATTCTGCAAAAAACAATGCTAAAATGAAAAAAATCTTTTTTGAAAGAAAGCAGTAACATCTCAGTGGATTACTGTACAGGTAAGGACTTAGTGGATTACTGTACAGGTAAGGTCTCAGTGGATTACTGTAATGAGGTAAGGTCTCAGTGGATTACTGTACAGGTAAGGTCTCAGTGGATTACTGTAATGAGGTAAGGTCTCAGTGGATTACTGTACAGGTAAGGTCTCAGTGGATTACTAAACAGGTAAGGTCTCAGTGGGTTACCTTACAGGTAGGGCTCAGTGGATTACTGTACAGGTAAGGGCTCAGTGGATTACTGTACAGGTAGGGCTCAGTGGGTTACCTTACAGGTAGGGCTCAGTGGATTACTGTACAGGTAAGGGCTAAGTGGGTTATTATCTTACAGGTAGGGCTCAGTGGATTACTGTACAGGTAGGGCTCAGTGGATTACTGTACAGGTAGGGCTCAGCGGGTTACCTTACAGGTAAGGGCTCAGTGGATAACCTTACAGGTAGGGCCCAGTGGCTTACTGTACATGTAAGGGCTCAGTGGGTTACCTTACAGGTAGGGCTCAGTGGGTTACCTTACAGGTAGGGCTCAGTGGGTTACCTTACAGGTAGGGCTCAGTGGGTTACCTTACAGGCAGGTCTCAGCGGATTACCTTATAGCTAGGTCTCAGTGGATTACCTTATAGCTAGGTCTCAGTGGATTACCGTACAGGTAGGTCCCAGTGGATTACTGTACAGCTAGGTCTCAGTGGGCTACTGTATAGCTGGGTTACCTCATAGGTACGTTTTAGTGCATTAGACCATGCTGGAATACTTGAAAGGCAGGTCTTAATGAAATGCCTGCAATGTGTAACCCTTACATGCACATGCCAATAAGCATGGAAACTCGAGTAATTATATCAATGTTAATCACATAATGAATGGCAGGCTTACAGTATTAAGCATGTATTGCTTTTGAATTTTTCATCAGGAGTTAATTAAAGTTTGAAAATTACTTTTTTGGAAAAAGCTATGCATATGTCTAGAATGCTTTCAAGTTGTGTGGATTTAATTAGAATACTCAAGTCAAAAGGAAAGGTTAAAAACCTCCATGTAGGATATACCAACAACACTTTTTTTGTTTTTGTTTTTAACTGGGCAATCAAATACATCCGCAACATATTAGAAAAAGTATCAAGTCTCCATGAGTTTCTATTGATGTTTACCCGCTACCAAAATGTACAGTAACACAAAGTCATGTCTTATAATTATAGCAACACCAAGTCTCCATGACTTTCTATTGATGTTTACCCACTACCAAAATGTACAGTACCACAAAGTCATGTCTTTATAGCAACAAAACACTAACATCGCTGTTTCAGCCATAAAACAGCAAATCTACCAAACATCATTGCTTCAGTAACAAATCATCAATGTTTTAGGCTTTCAATGAACCAAACGTCAAAGCTATAAGGAGCCAATAATCATTAATGTTTAAGCTATCAAGCATCAATGTTTTAGGTATCAAACATCAATGTTTTAGGTATCAAACATCAATGTTTTAGGTATCAAACATCAATGTTTTAGGTATCAAACATCAATGTTTTAGGTATCAAACATCAATGTTTTAGGTATCAAACATCAATATTTTAGGTATCAAACATTAATGTTTTAGGGACCAAACACCAATATTAAAGCTATCAAATATTACAAGTTTAGCTACCAGACATCAATATGTATCAGGGACCAAACATCAAAGTCTTAGCAACCAAATACCGCTGCTCAATATTTTAAGCCATGTAAGATGACACATTCGATTTGAAAACTTCTTTCTACAACCTTTAATTTAACTGTTTGCCCGATTTCTAAGGAAACGCTCTACGTCTACGCTAGGAAATGTACTTTAGAGAAGTCAAGAGACCTTCTGAAAAACCCAAGACATTGTTGAGCGGGCGCTGACTGATCCCTTCCAGACAAAATAGCCATTAATGTGTGGAACACAGTGCACAACACAGAATTCCAGCACGGCGACAATTGTAGAAACGTTTAACTTGGTGATTGTCCGTTAAGCACCTTCATTACAAAAGACATCAGCATCGTGTCTTTTTTCTGGCTTTAGTACATTTCAACAGTACGACCTTCAATCTTCCCCTCAATGACATATATACACAACTTCAGCCTAATTGTCCTTCGGTTTTCTCAAGTGACGCGAGCGGATCTTACCGCTGAGGTCCATAACTTGGACAACATTGTATAATATCTTGTATATGGATAGCAGAGGGACTTTATATTGACAATGTTTAATTATTGAGAAATATCTTTAAAAATTGGGGATGTATTAGCCAAGTGGTTAAGCTGCCTGACATTATACTACCAGTCCACCATTAGCTCCTCTTCCTATGGGTGACAGGTTTGGGGCCTTTAAAGGGAATTAATCCACCATGTACTGCCATTGTATGGTTTTTCTCTATAGGGACTCTATATCAAAATACAAAACACAAAGACTACTTTCACTAGCACTTTCGTCCATCTTGGGGCTTCTTTAGGTGATTTGAATTTTATTGTGTCGTCATAATTAATACTCTCTCTATATATATATCAACTTTATTTATTTTACAACAATTATGAAACAAGCTATCCAACTTATATTAATCACTCTTGTTGGCCCAGATATTAGCGCGCAAGGGGTCTTATTGTGAGTGGAAACCGGAGTACCTGGAGAAAACCCACTCTGACTCGGAACTTAAGATAAATTGGGAAAATATTCTTGAATTTCGTTGCATTTTGGGAAAATAGCACAAATTTTGACTAGGGGAAACAGCCTTACATCGGCTGTAAAAAATGGGCAAACAAAATCACTGACAATGCATGATAACTCGCCATAAGGAAGCCACCGGCATGTAGTTGCAAGAACAATTTACAGCACACCAACCGATGCGTCACAGAGATTACTACACAAAGTAGAACACGTCCCAACGAAAGCCAACACTGATGAGCGGCACAGTGCGTTTAATTCCACAGGCCAATTAACTTGGAGCAGTCAATGATCTCTAAAAGAATGTTCACCTATCTTCAAATGCACTATTGCATAATCAACACAAAGACATGGCCAAATTAATGGAATGACAATCGTGCCGACAGTTATGGCCTTCAACCGTCCTCAATACCGAATTATTATTTGGCTTAATTGATCAGTGGAAAATCCCTGTTATATAAATCCTCAACAAAACTTTTCTTTCAACTGGCTTAATATATATATATAGAGTCCCTATATTTACTGCCCATTGGTCAGTAAATCATGTGATTGCTTAAAACAATACTAACTGACCATTGGTCAATTAATCATGTGACCTTATGCTAATTAATATTAGTGACAATGACCTCATCATTTATAATTGTAAGAACTAGAACAAGTAGCTGTAGTATTATCGTCCGTTACATACGTACTGCAGGCACAAACTGCATACTAATTTAACAAGTAATTAGTCTAATTAAAATCAGATTAACACCACCTTTAATTAACTTTACATAGAAAGAAAATAAAAACCAAGATATAACATCTAAAAAAACTCATACTGTTTGAGTATACACAGGTCCAACTGTTTTGTATAACCTTCAAGAATTTCATTCTTAAATTTATATGTGTGCACCGCGCCTAGCAATTCTTAGTTGTTTTCAGGAGCAAAAGGGGAAGGGGGAAATGGTTAAATTCTGCTCGTCTTACAAGAAGCTGTAAAAAAATCAATGATTTTTTACTAAAAAGGGGCACAATATTTGTTTGCAGTATATTATAGTATATAAAGAGAATGTGTTTGATACAGATACAAGTGAAGTAATGTCTCTATTGTGATTAGAACGTACAAATGACATGTGTTTCTACAAGTAGGTCACCTACATACACATTTCTGTGCAGCAAGTTTAATTATTACTGGAAAGCATTATACTCTGTTCTTTTAACAAAATCCTGTAGATTTTAATTTCTAGGGCGCAGGGTAAAAGACACACTGGTTTTATTTAGAAGCTATTAACTCTGCTGCTTCTGTAAGTTCCTACCTACGGAGAAAATTTTAGTTATAATGAATGTATTTGTCAAATAATCATTATGAAGACTGTGTTTCTCCCTCTAAAGAGCTGAAGGCTAGATTGTAGAGCTTCCTCCATAACTCATTAGAAAACAGCTAGAGATTCAATTAAAATTTTACCAGCATCTTAGTCTACTTTATTACTGTACATATAGGAGATTTGATGTGATGTACAAATCGTGACTTTATTAACATAAAAGCAAAGAGAGCAGGGACTCACATAAATACACCCCCCCCCCCCACCCCCATTCACAAAAAGTGGTTAAGTATGGCCTTTGACCTTTAACCTTGACCGATGACCACCAAAATCTAATCAGATATAGGATTTCATTGGGTGATGCTGTGGTGTGAATATAAACTAAACCTTGGGTTGCTATGGAACCTTTATAAATGGTTGCTATGGTACCTGTACAAATGGTTGCTATGGTACCTGTACAAATGGTTGCTATGGCACCTGTACAAATGGTTGCTATGGAACCTTTATAATTGGTTGCTATGGTACCTGTATAAATGGTTGCTATGATACATGTACAAATGGTTGATATGATACCTGTACAAATGGTTGCTATGGTACCTGTACAAGTTCATGCTGTATAATGGTACCTGTACAAATGGTTGCTGTATCATGGCAGGTTTTGAAAACAAAATTTAACAGGATCTTCACAGAAGCCTTATTTCACTTTACCACAGCAACAAGAGGAAGTGAGGCGTTGCATGCAACACGTTTTAAGCTGGCATTCTGAAGTGTAATTGACCTGCTATATTTAGGAATTAACATTTGATGGTATTCGGAATATAATCATTCTCATGGTCTCACACAGTTTAATGTTCCTTCCAATTCATTAGTTGTAGTTTTCAAAATTTTTCCTTATGCTCAGACTTTGGATTTGATTATAGTTTGAAAAAACAAGAAATTTGACTTATAAAAGTCTGATTCACAGCTGCAAATCAAGAACCATCATGCATGGGGAAATTTAAACTTTTTTTCAAGTTTGACACATTTATAAATTTGTGGAAATGACAAAATTTGTATTAAAGGCAACTTGACAGTATGCGTTTGTGCCATTAACTTTATAGATTCAAAATGTAGAAATATTGGCATATTTCCATTTGTAAGGGAAAGACACCTGTCAAAGATATTATTTTAACAGCTAGGATAAAAGTCTGGCCTCACATGCAAGCCACCTGCACCAAGATTAACACAATAGCAACAACTGTTACAGCTTCTGCATGTGTTAATTGTAATTGTAGTAGTATTTAATTAATGCAGATAGCTAGCAGGTTATTTCAGGTATGTTTGGTCACTTAATTACGAGATGATGGACAAAAATACGACCAAAATTCTCAGTTTTATCAATTTCTAGCAGCTGATTAATCGTCCTGGGCGAGAGATTTATCAGTTTTCAGCAACAAATTTGTAAATCATACGTAATAAATTCATCTGAGAATAAGAATCACAGTTAATAGATTTTCTAACATTTAACTGTTTGAAAATAGATTTAATATTTATCAAATGTAAAAAAACTTTGAACAGGGACGAAAAACAACAATCTTCATTCTGATTTGCTTTAAACGCCCAATTTTACATAACTTACGACAAAAAATTTAAGCAATAATCAAGCCTAATAACTTATTATATTTATAGATTTAGTTAAGATGAACTGATATCAGCAATGTTCAAGATGAATTTTTACGTGGGTATCGGTACAGCAGCAGTTGAAACTCAGTACTTGTAAACATGCATCCATTTTGAACAGTTGTCTATAACCTCAGTTTGTTGTTCTGGTGGTCTACATACCTAAACTATTTCTAATTCTAGGGAATTTTCCGTCAGGAATTTCTTAGTAGTTCCTGCTCAGCTTTATTTTGTTTTAGCATTATTTTTGCATGTTTGTCAACTGGATTTTCTTTCAGAATTTTTCAGAATCCTATTTGTTACATATATTGGGCCTTTAATTTCAACTATAACTGTCCATTTTGGAAAATTCATACAAGATCAATGCTTTATAAATTGAATTATCTAGACCAATTGCTAATAGAAAATCTGTTAAGAGAAACAGCAGCACCATCAATGGCATCAACTTGTAGTGACTGTTTTTAAACATGCTGAATGTAAATTGTTATTTTAACAAAACAAACAAATAGAAATACATTAATACATTACTGGTATAGTGTGGACTGAGTTCCCAGATCAAAACAGTAGAATATCCAAGATGGCGGACTTTTGTGAACAGGGGTGTATTCGTGAATAAGACCCCTCCCTACTTTTGATCAATTATTTTTCTCAGGGGGTGGGGGCTTATTCCCGATCAAATACAGTAACTTTAATCTCACTTGGAATAAATATCTTGGGTAGAACATCCACGCAGCACTGAGTATAATTAATATAAGTGTAAATGGAATCATGTTCTCTTGGTCCCTTGGAGTTCTTTATAAACGAGTTTTACTGTACTGGGGTAAAAGGATACCAAGTCTGTTCAAATCAATTACCAGGTGATTCAGGCCCATTGGACCTCTTATTTTCATAATATACTCTTCAGTTCTATGGAGGTTTTCGACGACAACCACTAGACACAGAACCCGGAAGAATAAATCTGAGTAATAGCGTACGTAAGAAACAGCCTCGTAGCAATCTCTGTAAAAAGTTTGTAGACTGTTAAGTCGCATGGGAGAGCAGATTTAAACTTAAAGAGACTATGTTTCAACGCTACCAAGTCATGACAAGTTAGCCAGCCGTCACTAGGAATGGAGGCTTGAGGAGAGGGTGTAGATCTCTTAGAATTAAGGTAAAAAATTCTTAGAAAATACTAGGCTTCCCGAATCCCCGAGCATAACCATACCCTATCTAAAGGACTTGTAAGGCTTCACCAGATCCAGCAATTGATTGGTCGACCTTGAACAACAGTCCAGAAATTTCTCTTCATTTTGTTCTAATTAATGTCAAAGTCATTTTGTAAACAGGTCGGATAATTAAACAATTAGACACCATGCATACAAATTGTATTTGTAACAGAGATTGACAAAGTTTATATAAAAAAAAAAAAAAATATCTTCATTAGCGGAATTGTTGAAAATTTATTTTAGAGATTTTGTTTACACATTCTACAGGTTGAAATTCTGTGTTGACTCCACAGCGAGGCCAATATCTATCCAATACAACCAATAATGAATGATCTTTATTAGATACATTAGCGCTGCAGGTCTGCAGCATTCGACTTAGATCATCAGCCAACTAATTACCTCTACACCGATCACGTGACATAATCCTAGAGAAGGTATCTGTCTCTAAATTGTGTGTCTTTCTCCAACATATGTGTCTCTCAATGTGTCTAATTCTCCAGAGACAACATGAAAATATTCTGTTTGTCTAGTGTGTCTCACTGATGGTGTCTCTCAATGTGTCTAATTCTCCAGAGACAGCATGAAAATATTCTGTTTGTCTAGTGTGTCTCACTGATGGTGTCTCTCAATGTGTCTAATTCTCAAGAGACAACATGAAAATATTCTGTTTGTCTAGTGTGTCTCACTGATGGTGTCTCTCAATGTGTCTAATTCTTCAGAGACAACATGAAAATATTCTGTTTGTCTAGTGTGTCTTACTAATGGTGTCTCTTTTCAAGTGTCTCCTTTCTAAGTATATTTCTCCAATGTATGTGTCTCTCCATGTGTCTTTCTTAGTGTGTCTTTCTCCAGAGACAACATGGTAATATATCCTGCAGCAGCCTGTCTGTGTAGTGTCTCACTGCAGATGTGTCTCTCCAAGTGTCTCCTTTCTATGTGGTATACATGTAGGTGTCTCCACTCAGGTCATATTATCCTGCAGTGAGTGTCTCTCAATGTATCTCTCTGTCTCTCTTCATATTTCTGAATTTTCTCTATTGATAACTTCACAACACCCCCAAGTCTGTTGTGTCTCAAAGTCTTTCTCCAAGTGTCTCTATCCACAGATCACATGCAATATTTTGATGTGTCTCTCTCTATCTTGAAGTGTCTTTCTCCTAGGATCACATGACAATATTTTACAGTCTGTCACTTTTTGTGTGTCTATTATGTCTCTCTCCGGGTATATTATGTATCTCTTTTGATGTGTCTCTCATCTTCAAGAGTCTACTTCTATAGTGTCTTTCTCAAAAGATCCATGACACCATCTTACAGCCTGTCTCTAGATGTGTGTGTTTCTCTGTCTTTGTCTCTCTATCTCTCTCTCTGTCTTTGTCTCTCTATCTCTCTCTCTCCCTCTCTCTCTCTCTGTCTTTGTCTCTCTATCTCTCTCTCCCTCTCTCTCTCAGTCTTTGTCTCTCTATCTCTCTCTCCCTCTCTCTCCCTCTCTCTCTCTCTGTCTCTCTGTCTATTTCATTATTCTTTATCCACAAGCTATATGATGTTAACTTTCAGTTTGATTTATTTGTCTCAGTATATAGGTCATGTGACCGTACCCTATACAGCAAGTCGGCTCTCAGATCAGACGCATTATAAAGATATTAAGAATTCAATAAACTAAAGCATACCCGTTACCTTAGAGACTTTCATTAATTCCCCTCACCAATTATCTCCATACCATTTTATTCACACTCTTTAATCCCCTAATTTCCTGTCTATAAATTCAGTGTTTTAAGAGGACATTTAAAGTGTATTAAAACAAAAACAATTTACAGAAATTTTGAATTAAATGAGACCAACATGAAAGAATCATTAACTTATACATCAAGATACATAACTCTTCAAACTGACTTGAATCATCAAGGAAGGCCAAAATTGTATTGACATTATGCAGTATTTTATTAGTCCAATTTGAAGGTAAAAACAGACAAGGGGGGATAACTTGATCCCAGATCGTGAGTAGGGGTTCAGGGGTAGACAATTTAGGTATTCTTACCTTATTATCATCATCATTGCTGAATGCTGATGGAAAATGGCGGCCATCTCTCAAGGGGTTTTTGGAACTGCCTTTTTTCATGTCACATCCGTAGAAAATGTGACTTTGCTGGTACAGAAATCATATCATCTGTCAAATCCGTGAATGGCCCATGTTTATCTGTAAAATACAACAAAAGGAATCCCCTTAATGATGGCCATCCATCCCAGTACCCAATTGATATATCAACACATAATATGATCTACAAATCCCAGAAGCCATATCATATCCAACTTCCAAGTGCCCATGATAAACCAGTACATTAAACCCATGGATAGGTCCATCCATATCTTGGCACCTGTAATTTATCAAACAAAATAAACCCTGTGGTACCGTCATTCATATCCCCGTAACCACCTGCAGCCTGACACACGGAGCAGGTCTAACATGAGGACACAGGTCGCTAACATGTCTGTTTCCCCTGTGTATTGTCTTGTACCTCATCGTTCAGTCACGTAAGAACTTGCGTCATTAACCTTTAGAACCTACGGGAGAACACTTTGGAAAAGAGACCCACAATTGATAAGCAATCTATCAATCAATATGATTGTTAAAGATTCCGGTTATACAAGTTCTGTTTGTTTGCCATTGCTATAAAATGGCACAATTTGTGTAATATCCCCTCCCCTTTCTTTTTTTGTATGAGAGTGATTTATCATAAGGCAAATATGAATTATATAACCTTCAACAAATGAATGAAATATCGGCAACTTGTACATATTTCCTCCCAGAATCTAGCAACAGCAAAAAATGAAGTAAACTGCACAATACAGCTGTTTCATCCTCCTTCGACTCATCAGTGATGCTAAGGGCCATAAGGTGGGAATAGACATTTTCTAAACTAATGTAGAAGCAGAAGGGTCAGGTGCGTAAAACCTCTTTAATTTATGAATTCAGAAAAGAAAATCAATTATGTATAATTTCAGTAGCTCAATGAAAACTTGCACAAACTCACAGGCTTTAAAACAAAATCGTTATCTCACAACAGGTTTGCAAACAATCTCCTTAGCTCAAGATTGTTAACAAACTCAAAAGCTGCATTTAAAGGCTCTTATGGACATTTGCTTGCAGTGTTGATGGCCTGCAAACTAACTCATAATAACTAGCTCAGAGACAAACTCATTGGCACAAAAAATTCTAGCAAATAAACTTCCTGACTTCAAAGAGGCTTTTAGTTCAAAGAATGTTGTTTAAAAACCAACTTATTACAGAGAAGGAACAATGAGTGATTATAAATTATGAGTAATAGGAGTACAGTCAACTGCTGGACACTAGTTACGATCCAAACAAAAGTGTCAAATGAGTGATAATATTTACCGTTAACATACATATTTTAGTGAGCCAGTGGGATAGGTGATCATATTTTCGCAATTTTCCCACTAAGAGCATTCCATTGAATTATGAATTTGTTTTGCGCTAAGAACAATTTCTGTATATTGTTATCTACAGTCGAGGCACATTGGTCTAGTGGTAGGACGCCGGCTTGTGATCGAAGGGTTGCGAGTTCGAGTCCCGATCACGGCACTTGTGTTGTATCCTTGAGCAAGATGCTTCACTCTGCTTGTTCCAGTCTACTCAGCTGTAAATGAGTATGTGGTTGGGTAGTGCTAGAAATTGTAAAATGTTAGCTGTGAGTGCCGAAATGGCAGCACCAGTTGTTTGCTCCCCAGGGAGTTTAGAGCGATATTGGCTGGTTGCTATAAGGCCCTATAACCATGGATGATAATTTGTGAACCGCTTTGAGGCGCGCTTTAAGGTCATGATAAAGCGGTATATAAGAATCTCAATTAATTATATTATTATACTACAGCAAGTACTTTGAGTACACTAATTCATCATTGTGTTATTTGTTTTAATTTGGTCATGCACTAAAATTAATTTTAATTTTTACAGCGTATTTTGAGTACAAGCACTTGCTGGAAATAACTGATTCAAATATATGGTGTAAGTGCACTGGAACAGGAAAACTGAGCTATGATAAACAGTATGCGTAAAGTCAACTTTTTGATTTAATTAGAGATTGGAGAACACATGAACTCATTGAGTATGCCCTCAACGTTTACAGAACGGTGGTACACATTTAAAGTACTCATTGCTCACAATTCATTATACCGTTATATATACCGGGTATAATCTATATTATTCGGCTGATTGGTTCCACAACCCAATTTTTTCCCCAATTCTAAGAACCATATGCTATATCTATCATCTAAATTGTTTTTATAAGTTTACGATATCAATTTTTATTTTCCTCTTGGTTCTCCCGTTTCCCCAATCTCTATAGGGGACAGGCAATAATGTTTCCAATTCAATATAACAAGAAGTCGGTCTTCGCAACCGCACATGTCAAATATAATAGATGTAATGTCGCAATTCATCGTTCTCCGTAGTTTTCATTTCTTATCTGACTAAGTAAGTCAAACATATTTATCTTTATTGCCACAATAAATTCAACTTTAGGTAAACAATTGACATTTTATATCTTACAACCAACAGAAATCTTGTTAGTTCAAGTCATTAAATAACAGTTATTGACAACGGGAATTTGAAAAAAAAACACTGTCAATTTTCTTTCTCATAAATCAAATTTGAAATAATCAACTTCATATATCTCTCGTAAAGTTTTGAGTCAATGTAATTTTAATACAACTTGATCTATAGTGATATACGGAGAACGAAAAAGCGCTCGAAGAGTTCGTACAGGAAGGGGAGATAAGATGGGGACCTCTGCCGTTTTTGATAAACTTGTGTAACAGGTCGTGTAGACTTGCATGCTGGGCTAATTGACAGGGCAGGCTGAGTGCTTCCTTTCTCTTGAACTAAATCTGTGTAATCTGTAGGCTACAAGGCAAAATGCTTCTAATAGATTGTCTAAAGACTACCTTCAAGGCTCAACATCAACCTTACCATAATACTAACAGCTGCCATTTTACAACAGAATATTCATCTTGATCATAGTTCATCATTTTAAGCCGAGTACTGGATTAAAGATTGGCAGTCAACTAAATACACTCAGAAATCCAAAAAATCTGTTGCTTTTTTACACACCGTTTTTTTAAATTCAGCAAAAAGCCAATTTCAAACTTTGTATTGCAGTTTTTTGATGTCATAATTCCTTTTGACGGTTTTTGTTCATATTTTGTGATTTTTCAAAAGTATATTAGTTTGATACAATTCAAATTCTCAAAATGCAAGTTTTTTGCGATTTCTTTTTTTATACCGTTCTCCGTATATCACTATAGATTTTTTTTTTTTTCAACGATATATTTCTTTCTTACATTTTTTGACACTGGATCATGGCATCAATGCCATTTAATTGTAGAAATGAAAGAAAAGCACATCTTTTTTATTCATTTTTGAGCTTTAAATAAAGATACAATTAAGCATGCAGACACTATATTTCTGGTGCGGCTTAGACCTAAGGTAAATCACTGATCCATGAATTCTATTAATTTCCTTTCGAACAACACTTTCATATTTTACAGTTTATATCAATGATAGAATCCTAACAAGATTTTTCAAAACAAGCCAATGAAAAATCATCAGAACGTAACTGCTTTAGGACTCACACAACTAAATAATTTAATAATTCACAGATACATACATGGCAAAGACTTCAAATGACATTTTATCAGGAGTTTCATGGCATTTTAGCTCGCTACGGGCGTCTGCTTCGGACAACCTGAAATTAACATGTCAAACCAGTGAAATGGGACGGGAACACCCTCTGACTTTTGACCCCATATCAATCCGCAATCACATATCAAAATCTACCAAAAGTATACATTTTTGTAAAGTTAAATATCTATAGATTTCATTCAATGCAGAATATGTCAACAATTATCTATTTAGATTATTCAGAATCACTGTACTTAGCTTAGTCGGAACAAGTTTTCGGTAGGGACTCCAAACGTATGAAACACTTTGTGATAGGCTGATTTAGTTGTGCGAGTCCTTAAGTATAAAACTAAGTCTGACAAGTATGGTTCAGGAAATCTGCATCACCCAAATGTTTGTGATTATGGATCGTGGAGATGGAGACACAGGAAGCCATTTTAATTACCTTTCACTTTCCCCTTATACAATCCGTGGCGCATCGTCAACATTCACCTCAACATTATCAAACTTTCCATTCATCAATCTCTTCATTACCATATTTTTCATCAAAAAATGTCAAAAGAAGAAATTGAAAATATTCTTAATATTGAATCTTTTGAATTTTTTCATCATCGGCAAATGTGACATTTCAGTAACTTTGGGTAAAATGTTTAAAACAAACAACATGTTCCGTTTATATTTTTCGAAGAAAACTGCTGCGATTCCCATCTAAAATCTTCATAATATTAACAAAGTGCATCACCATCACTATCTGACAAACTTTGTCTTTAATTACAAGCACCTTGATGAGCACGATCAGCACAGCTTTAACCTTTTACCATTTCAAACACCACAGGTGTAAAGGGCCATTACCGTTAAACATACGAAGTCACGGGAACACCTAGCACAGTTTACACGAAAAACAAAAATAATTATAATTAAACTAATATACTACACACCATTTTCACTAATTAGGAAAGTAATAGATTTTAATTAAAAAGTTTCATTTTGAAAAGGTTTGGCATCATTAAGTGTTTTTTTCTTGTTTGTTTTGTTTTTCGACATGTGTGACATATTAACGATGAACCCACAAGATTTGAGTGTAGACAGTGATTTCTAAAGGTCACAGAAGCAAAATGCTTATAAAAATATCTCACTTAAGCATAAAGATAAAGATGTGAAACATTCATCAATACCTGCCATACCCTCCCCACACCCCGAAAGATAATGGTAGTATAAGACCTGTAGCCCCCCCCCCCGAACCATCCAAACAAAGAAAACAGTAGCAGCAGTAAATTTTACAGAAAGTATATCCTGTTCATAATATTTACAGATCTAACACTTAAAACAAACGTATTTCAGACTTTTGCTGCTGCAAAAAAGCTTTCAAGTCTGTCACCAGTCAATAATTCACTTTACTTGAGCAGGTAAAAAAGAAAAGACCACAGATTGAAGACAAAAACCCTAAGGAATTTAAAGCTACCGCTAAAAAGTTGATTATCTTTGTGACATATCTTCAACCACAGCTATTTGTGAGAGCAGTGGATTTATTGACATACAAACATTTTCACAAAACAAGCTACATTTTCCCCAAACTGAAAAATAAAATATACATAGAAAAAAAAAACTGTCTGGTCAACATTGAAAATATGAAGCTGTGTTTTAAGGTTATATGATGGTTCGAGATATTTTAATCTAATTATGGAATCATGATTATGACAACACTTGGTGTACAATCGATGATATAACAGAATGATACATCAGCTATCAGGGTCCTCAATCTTCCTCCCACTAACAATCTACTTCATTAGAGGCTATTCTTTAATCAACCAACGCCTTGAATATTCCTCTGAAGCTTTCAGAGTCCATTCAGTTTCTAAGACCTGAGCTAATCAACCAGTTTTAGGAAATATTACAAGGATTTTAATGCTCAATACTAATTTGAAATCTATAGCAACGTGGAGAAGTCCATATAGATTTACAATTTCAATTGTTCTGAAGAGTGAAAAAGCTGAATTGAAATGGATGTTTTATGATGAATTTTTAATCATTAATGAGCAACAGGCACAGAGGACCTGTATAACTGCTTTAGATTCAGTATCCATGAAACAAAGTAACAAGAGATATCCTAGAGGAATAGCAATAACAATTAAGAATTGTTTAAAGGACTCACACAACTAAATCAGCCTATCACGAAGTGTTTCATACGTTTGTAGTCCCTACTGAAAATTTGTTCCAGCTAAGTACAGTGATTCTGAGTAATTTAGATAGGTAATTCTTGACCTATTCTGCATTGAATGAAATCTGTAACTTTACAAAAATATATACTTTTGGTAGATTTTGATATGTGATGGCGGATTGATATGGGGTTAAAAGTCAGAGGGTGTTCCCATCCCATTTCACTGGTTTGACATGTAAATTTCCGGTTGTCCGATGCAGACGCCTGTAGCGAGCTAATATGTCAGATATAACTCCTCATTAAATGCCCCTTGAAGCTTTTCATGTATGTATCTGTGAATTTAGGCAGTTTTCACAAGTGTTGAACTTCAAATATTAAAGTTATTAGCTCGAAAGCTTAATAATAACATATAGTAAATTATTTAGTTGTGTGAGTCCTTTAAAGATGGACGGAGCGTGGACACAGGGCAATTTGAATAGTTCACCATCTGATGATAATTGTGGGCTAAAAAACAAGTCAGCAGAATTGTATCATAAACAAACTCACACATTTAATAGATAATCTAGTTCTCAGAATTCAAATATCATTTAAATATGACAAACATTTCCGATGAAATAGACATTTAAAGCTTCAAATGTTCAAATTATCTCCCTTTAAATAGTTATAGTATAAGCTAGGAATATTAATCGTGACCTCTGTGACCTTGAAGTTAATGAAGACAATTCATATGAAGAAATTTATTGATTTTGCCAGACAAATTGCAATATTTAGTTGGAATTCAGGTTACCTGGAAAGTCAAAAGACAAAAAGCTATCTATCTGCACACCCCCAAGTCAATCAAAACACTACAAGCCCTCTGTGACCTCGTAACCACCAGCAACCTACTTTTAACCTTTAATGGTCTAAAATTTGACCTGATAGGAATTCATGTGTTACATTGAATAGACTAACGTTTGACCTTGTAGGAACAAGCGTTTGACCTTGTAGGGAATAACCTTTGACCTTAATTAAAGAACTAATATTTGACCATGTTTGGACTAACATTTGACCTTACAGGAATATATATATATACTTTGTTGACCTTGCTATGACAAACCTTTGACATTGCAGAAACTTAAATTTGGCCTTATTGGGACCAACATCTGACTTTATATAAACTTGAATCTGACCTTGAAATTTCTGCAGAATTTCTCTCCGCTTTACCAGTGATTTTAACTGTAACTGTGTATAATATAGATCTAAAAGGTGGTAACTAACGGTAACATGAAACTTGTAATTTCATGACCTTTCAGTGTCAGTAAATTGAAGCACACTTAGATATGCATCTCCAGATGGAAATGTAGAGGACACCGACATGACACTGTAAAACTTAATTCAAATGTCTGATGTAAGAGGAAGGCCCTGATAACAGTTTACTGGGAAAGGAAATGCAAGCCAAACAAGCAAGGATGTTTCCATCTACAAGATAACACTACAAATTGACAAGTAGAGTACGAGATTAAAATAAAGACGGACCACATATTACCGGGATACAATACATCGCTGTGGTTAAATATGGGACATTGGCATGACTACGAGTACAAGGAGCTACCAATAAAGTGTCAACTTTCCATTACACATACAACACCCAGTAATGGGCTAGCCACTGTCTGATGAGCAATGGAGCTGGGGCTATACCCAATCAAACACGGGCAATAGTAAAATACAAGTATAGATTCAAAACAATGATTTGGATAATGGAATAACTTGCCGATATAAGAATGATATTGCAGTGGAAAATGATGTAGCACTGACCAAATAAAAAATGGTTTGGGTAAATACTCAGGTAAAGGAAACAGCAATGAAATACATCCATCTCTCTTATAACCCAACTAACATATGTTAGCACTTAATTATCATTAAATATTCAAATTTATTGCAAAAAATAAAAATTGTAAGTTTTAGGCACCACTTTATTACATCCAAAAGGAAAATACATTTTCTTTACACAATATCTGGTTTGCTTGGTGTAAGGATGCTTCACTGGGAATTTGGTTGAAATATGATTAATTGTTCAGGAAAAGTAGGCTTTTCAAATCCTTAATACCCACAATAATCATTTTCGTGACAACTCTGTGACAATGAGTATATTCAAGCTCTCTTTTAAGACCAAAGAATGTCAGGCGCATCAGAAAGTACTGTAAACCAACGTATTTTCAATTTTCGCATATTTCGTGGATGATTAAAATTCGCAAAAATTAATCGCCACGAAACAATTTTAATCAGAGACATGCCAAATGTTGGAGTACTGTACTGTTCTTTAAATAGGATTTACGACCGTTTTAATCACAAAAATAAATTGCTGCAAACGTGTAGTTTTATTTGAAAATACGAAATTAAGTTGCCTTGAAATAAGTTGGTTTACAGTAATCAATTACTAAGGAAGAAACATTGACAGATGATGTTAGTGATGATGAGGGATAGCAAAATAATAATAAGCAATGATTTCAATTTTTCCAAAACGTCATACTAAAATAAAATCGTGATATTTTTATGATGAAATCCACTTAAATCCTTCTTTATATGCAAAATAAAGACAGTCACCGACAGGACTTGGACTGGTCAAAGAAGTATTTAGTTTGCGCTTACCAGTGAAAATCGTAACAAATACAAAAAAAAACATATAACTACAGGAGACAAGTTAAAGAGATGAAAGTGCCAGACGGTGCTTTCATTTTCAACCTTGAGTGGATCGCCAACAAGTCATTGAAACTGCGCCTGTTGATGAAACCTGATGATCATCCGACCACCCTCTAGACATGCTTCCCAATACGGACATGCGATAACAGACCGATTACTTAAAAAGACCAGGATGCCAACATGACCTTTTCTGGCCAGTACGGACATGACTATTGCATCTTTAATACGATGACCAGACCTGGAGATTAGCGGTCAGACATCTACTGGAGAAGGACATCTGGGTACCAGCTAGTACAGCAGCTCACGTATTTGGTAAGTCTCGACTTCCATCGTCTAACCTGATTGGCCCTAATCGAGCTGGGCAGACCTGACTACCTCGGGGATAAACTTTGGCCCTTTACGATTTGTTCACTAAAACCTCATGCTATCTTACATTGGTTTAACATAAAGGCGAAACTGTACACTCATAAAACTGTCTGGGAAAAAACGCTGTACATAATAGTTTATACTTTACACACATAAAATAGTAAAGAATTCAAACAGCAATACTGTTTGTTGGATTGGGAGTGAAATTGTATCATTTGCATAGAGTTTTGAGGGCTGTATAGGTTTCGCAGATATAATGACAGGTCTCCGGGCGGTCTGTATGTATCGTGTTACGATTTCTTACCAACATGCCACAAATCTGCATTGCAAAACATGACCTGGTGATGTATTAACTTACCTATATTAGGACTTAACACTTCGAGAAAATCTCCATTGGTTCCGATAACCTTTTACAACTTGGCCCATCCTCAATCTATCACCCTATATGCCTATTAGCACTAAAATTCCTCTAAAATATTTTTATTTTGATACAAGTACAACAATGTAATCAACTATTTGCATTTTCATTGAAAAATACACCACACCATTATCTATCCTATCAGAAAATTATTACCATGTGCAAATTCCGACCGCGGTTACACGTTAAGATTTCATGCCCGGGGCCTACAGGGTTAGTTATAAAGACGGAAGGAGTTTGATAAGAAGCCATGCCATAAAGCGTGCCGTAAAGCGTGTCGTAAGCTGTTAATGCATCGGAAGTAGGTACATGGATTAAAATCTTAAAATGACACGTTCATACAACCATGAAAACACATACTGCTTCCGATCGAGTCTCCACAGGAAGTGAACCACAGGAGAGATTAGATTAAGTTATAATCCACATTTACAACACACAAACTTTCTCAGGTTTCTGATTCTTTTACACATATCTTCTTTTTTTTTAACAATGTCCGAAACTATACATTACTCAAAACACCTAATACTTAAAATAAACAGTGCTGTAATTTAAATGTTACTTTGAAATACATTCTTGTTACTACAAGAGGACCATGCGCTTTAAATAGTCATCTGATTATTAAGATCTATATACAGTTGAGTGTAAGCTAACCTTTACACCCTAGTGCACTAGGAGTGCACTACATTTAAACTAGTAGTGCACTACATTTAAACTACAAGTAAACTAGTAGTGCACTACGTCCAGCCAGGTGTGACCACAAAAACCCCTACAGGTAATGGGAGGGTCCATACCTACCTGTGTTCTTACCTGTACAGATGTAATATGATTTACCTGTACTTTTATGTTATACTATTGAAGTCATTAGTTTGTTAGTACCTGGTACTTCCTCATATAAGTACAAGAACGAAAAATTCTGAGTTTATGCCAGACGCTATTTATCTTAATAACTGAAATAAATTAATTCACTGCATGTCAAAATTTTAAATATAATAATAATTTAAATATACTAACTTATGATATTCTTTTTTAAGAATTAATAATGAATCTTTTCTATTTAAATATTTGTATTCTACAATTAAATTGAAAGGTATGTTTCAAACAGGGACTTAGATCTAAGTCCGTGGTTCAAATAAAAGTGGTATAACACAATTTTTATGTTGAAATTATTAAGTTAATCCTACTAAAAATATATACAGAAAATAAAGTAAACAACAGATTGTAATATCAAAAAAATAGATATTAGAAGAACATATTTTGTACTTTGTATAGTTGTTTCAATCACAAATTACTTTAATATTTGACATGAAGAAGCTATAGCTGTGCAATATCAGAGACGTACAAGGTTTTATACGTCTCTGGCAATACTACCTACATGTACCGGTATTGGTATTCTGTTTCACTATACACTCATGAACAATGCATACAAATGAAAGGTTATATAAACATCAAGTACTAATATAAGAAAAGATTACTTTCACCAGAACATTTAAAGCCATTTCCTTCTTCATATCAAAATACCAACATACATCTAAATGTAATCCAATTGACTGTAATCAATGTGATCATCATTAATTAAATAGGATCATCATTAGTCAATTAACAGGGCCCTCAGGCCTTAAATCAGACTTTGCCAGTACTAGTGATGGCTGTGGGGGAGTGGGAGGTGAGAAATTCAGACCTTGCAACTACAGACGGCCTGGGGGTGTCCCCTTTCTTGACCTCTGTACCAGTGGCCCAGGCAGGTCAGGTACATGTACGTAATTATGCCTGGAGGGTAAAGGATTCTACCTGAAGATCTATATTTGTCCCTTTTAGTTAGATTTTATATAAGTCATTAGGTTGATTTAAAAGTACAATAAATGTGACTGGCATAGGCTTAAGTTTATTCTAATTTAGGTTAATATAACTGCATATTATTTATTTGCTGTATACTTAGTCTTACAATATAGAATTAATTAAAATAATTCCATTAAACTGACCTTGCTTTTTTTAATCATTATTACATAAATGCATAAACCTTCAAGTCATATTTAATACAACCTGTAATTGCCTTCAATATTTAGGCTTAAACATTGGAAATGCATCATTTTAAAATACTTTTATACTGATTATTAGAATAAAATTAAGTATAATGAATGTTAGTATTTTGTTATCAAACTGTATGAAGTGACTGTGCCAGAGAGTATATATTCTCTCACATATACCTCCCTGATTACACCCAATATAAACCAGATAATTTTTCATCATTAATTCATTTAACAAGTATATATATGTAAATATTTAGAAATCGAAATGCGTCATTGGATTATATTCATTCAAGTGTCATAAAGACACTTGGTATTTTAAGTTAATATTTAAGAAAACCAGAATCTGGTAAAGGACTGATATAGACTTACATTGTTGTCCAAGTAATTATTATTAATTTCAATGTTATTTAATGTACTATCAATTTATTATTGTATAAATAAATGTTTTGAATTAAACAAAAAAAATGGATAAAAGTCCTCAAAATATCCACTTTTTAAAGGGAAATGTGTAAATATCTAGATATATTATCAAAGATTTTTAATTTCATATAAACTTGATAAACCTGAGTAAAAGTTAAAATATGTATTATCATAATTATGATCCTGGTCATATCCAGCTGAGCCCTTTAATAATCAAATTGGTTCCAAATTTGACCAGTGATAGTCAGATGAGAAATTCACACCTCAATTATGTCACTGACAGGCTTATGTTAGCAGGTGTTCCTTAGACAAGGTTGAGACAGGTCAGGTAATTGCCTGAGGCCTGAGGGTCAAATCAAAATATCTGTCCCATACTGAACAATCAGACTAAATTTTGATTTATTGTTGTATTACTTTTTTCAAATTCAAGTTCTTATATTAATGCTGTTGTATGTGGTGATTTATACATACAGATCTTAATAAAGAAAAAAAATAAAAATATAGATTATCAAAACTCTATTATAGCGCGTTCATAAATATATAGATCTGAGGCATGAATGTATTTAATAAAAATATATATCTAGTAATATAAGAATATTTTTTTTTTTTCTTTTCACAATTAGTTCTTACAATATCTAAAAATATACTTCTAAGCAAATAATTATCAATAGATATTCCTTCAATTTTTCAATATACTTGATTGTAAATTGGTAAATGAATATAAAAAAACGTAATATTAATGTTCTATTTTATTTATATGATGTATGCAAGGAATTTTTGGGGAAAATTGTAAGAGTAATTATCATGATTTCACAATTTCTAGTTTTGAAATAAAAGAGAAAAGGTTGTTTGAGAAAAATAACTACATAAGATGCATATATATACATTAAACTTATAAATATTAACTAATGATAAGGCCAGCTTCAAAGTACTAGCAGACGACAAAGATGAGGTACAGGTAAAAATCACAGGTAGATGGATGGGACTGTCCATTTACCTGTAGGGGTATTTGACCTATATGGGGTTCAGGGTGTAGTGCACTACTAGTTTACCTGTAGTTTAAATGTAGTGCACTACTAGTTTAAACGTAGTGCACTACTAGTGCACTAGGTGTAAAGGTTAGCTTACACTCAACTGTATTTCTTTTGTTGGTTATTGCGAAGTTGTTTGTAGTAACATATTTGACCCCTGTGACTTTGAAAATTGATAAAGGTCATTCATCTGAAGAAACTGGTAGCCCATCATTTCCTTTCGGCTATTGAGAAGAAGTTGTTTGAAGGTTTTTACCGCATTTGACCCCTGTGACTTTGATTGAGCGTCATCATTCATTTGAATAAACTTGGTAGCCTGTTGTCACATCATGCTGCAAGCCAAATATCAGTAGCCCCGCCAGGCCTTTTAATTACTGAAACGAAGTGGTTTTCAGATTTTTATCACCTTTGTCCTCTGTAACATTGAAAGTGGGTCAAGGTCATTCATTTAACAAACTTGGCAGCCTTCATGCCAGCATGCTACAGGCCAAATATTTAAGTACTCTCAGCTTTTTTAGTTAATGAGAAGAAGTTTCTTGAAGATGATCCCTGTGACAAAGAATATAGGTCAAGGTCATTTATATGAGGAGACTTTGTAGCACTCAACCCTAGGTATATCTACTTGCCAAATACCAATACCCAGGACCTTTTGGTTATTGAGAAGAAAATTGCTTAAGGTTTTCGCATATTTGACCAAAATGACCTTGAAAGTAGGTTACAAAAGGCCTAAGTATTTATGAACAAAGGACCAATATACAGTCAATCGAAAGTCTACCCCCCCCCCCTAAAAAAAGTTTTGTATTACCTATCATTGAGTCCCAAATCTGTCTTAAAAAGGTTTTTTCTGTTAGCATCGTAGCACAGGTTTGAGAGTGACAAACCTGGGTTCTGTACGCGTTTTGGATTGAAACTAATGCGTACCCACTTCTCCATATGCCTATCATGTCCTAGCCAATTTCCGACAGGTTGGCTTTACAGATCAGATAATCGGACTTAGCTGTGCACTGATGTCTTCTTCGTTTGTCTGTAGGTAATTAGAGAGGCGATACTTTAGAGCGCCTCATTTTGAAAAATATCTCCATGTCGCCTCTGCTCATTTTCCGGAGTAATTTGTCTCTAAAGTTAACTTCACCACATCAGTTGATATTTTAGAGCGGGAACACTTTACCGAGGGTTACAATAGGCCGAGAAAACTGTCTGTACTGCAAAGGACTGCACTGACTCG
Source organism: Mimachlamys varia (assembly GCA_947623455.1). Taxonomy (NCBI): domain Eukaryota; kingdom Metazoa; phylum Mollusca; class Bivalvia; order Pectinida; family Pectinidae; genus Mimachlamys; species Mimachlamys varia. The sequence continues at coordinate 22,225,506 of OX392534.1, forward strand.
TCAAACAGGTTCGTACTGGAACCTAACGGAATTTGTCTGCACTAAAGGGACAATATTGATGCTTCGGGCATTGAGTGTAAGAAACAGTTTGTGTGTACTTACATCTAATTGGCTGAGGTAACATACCACCTGTCACTGCGTCCAATGTTTCACATTACGTCCGAAAATGGGGAGGAATACGTCAACAAATAACAATATAAGATATTGAAAACAAATGAAGCGTTATCAACTGTCTGGCTCGTATATCAAATGAGGCTGGCCAGAAACAGGCGAACGATCTAGATTGATTCTCACCGTTTATCAACCAACTGTCTGTACCAAGTCGTCATCCTATTAGCTTCAAATTCAGGAACGTCCAACTTTATGACACCAAGACTTGTTATATGAAGATCGAGTGCACAAAAATGTATGACACCGTCTAAGACCTGGCACAGCGACATATTTACCGAATATATAAAAATCCTCATAAAATACATTGAAACTTGTTACAAAGTACACAAAATGTCATGACAAAAGGCACAAAAACAAGTACAAAGTGCACAGAAATGCATGACAGATGTCTAGAAACTTGGTACAGAGTACACAAAAACCCATGACAGAAGACACAGAAAACTATAACATTGTACAAGTAAAACTTTTAAGACAACACACAATTCAGCAAATTACAGTCCTCCCCCCAGATGTGACCATCCCACTATAAGGTCAATCCATAGCTCAAGTATGAAGTTCAAGTTACAAGCAGACTATAAGACATACTAGAGCCTGCACAATCTACAAAGGTCAAAATGTAGGTCAGAGTGATTTCCTCTTCATTAAACCATAACCAAAGTACAAGTTTACAGTGACTTGTAGTGGAGCTAGGAAACAGAACCTGGACAAACATGTTCTTCGATTATGTCAAAGATCAAAATGTAGGTCAGAGTGACCTACCTTTGAAGACACTATCTCAACAAGGTGAACCAATACTCTGAGTATGAAGTTTCAGTGAATAGCAATGAAGGAGAAAGCGACACGACAAATTTTTCCTCTGATGTAGGTCAAAGGTCAAAATGTAGGTCAGAGTAACATACCTTTGATACACAACACACAGCCTCATGAAGTTCAAGTAGTGAAGGAGACAGAGCTGGGACAAGAGATCGGTAGGTTGGACACAATGGACAACTCTTGTTCCCCAAAGCTAAGTTCTCACTTTGAGGACGTGACATTTATAACTTGGATGTGACCTAGATTCACATGTCAGGTGTCGTTAATGGAACAAAAGAGGCTTATTCTTTCGGAACACTTATTCTCTAAAATTTTTTAGAGTCTCTGACTCTCAATCCATGTTATTCTTTCCTTTATTTATATTTTGCTCCTAGTTTTAAAAGATTTTGCATTCGGATCATGGTTTTGTTGATGCTTCTGTATTTTCTGATTGTTTTTACTTTAAGCTGATTTGCAGAGACCTTTAACGTAAAAATTACAATCCATTGTCCATGAATTAGTGCTAAGGACGCTACAGTATATTTAGGGTGAACTATTAAAGCTACTCTACACTCTCTGACAACAGTACAAAAATGTAAAGACAATTCAAGTGGTAGTTATACCTTCCCTTTGTCAGAACTTGTCAATTCCAAATAATTTTGTCTGCAATTCATTTTGATCTTGATTTCAGATTATCTGTCCTTGAAAATCTTGAATCAAAGCATAATTAGCTGGAGAAATAATGCTGAAATAAATGAAAAATTTAATAGAACTTCTTTCCAAAAAATTAGAGAAACAATCCGCAGAGATCAGAAATATCATTGCTTTGAAGAAATGCCATAAATATGCAATTTTGGGGCATTAATTGAAAGCAGATGCTTTATCAAATTTTAAAGCAGGCTCATGTTTCCCATCATAACTTTATATTGAACAACACAATCAGTCGCCATCGTGGCTACAGATAGGGGAGTTAACTCTACATGCCAAAAATCATCAATTTCAAATTCATTAAAAGCTGTTGTTCCAAAAGTATAAGTATGCTAAACTAGATTGAGGTAATAAAATACGGTTTCATTTGAACCATATTTTATACAGAATCTACAATAAACATGCTATTTTGAGTGGGTTACCGGATTCAACAAAATATATGACGTGTGTTTGAAAATTGCAAATCAAATGTCACAGCAAGCTAATTGATTTGGCCCAATCAGTTCTACTGTTGACAATAAAACCCACAAGATCAACGGACAAAATCAAAGCAACTAAAACAGCCAGACTTCGTTCCGTGTTCAATTGTATTAGAATACATCGGTAATAATTTTCGTTCTGGCATGCCTCCGACATGGAAACACATCAAAAGCCACGGACTTAATCAGATCTTAAATCGTTTCATCTCGCCAATTACACATCTATACCATATCATCTTAATATTAAATTTATAGAATGCCTTCTGGGAAATATATGAACTGATTTTAATTGTTTTTCTTTTAAATTACAGATTTACCCCTACAAACTATGTTGGTTAAGTCCACATCAGAGAGCCAGGCAAGTCCATTGTGACCAAAAGGGGTGGACAGATAGACACAGAAATCCAGCTTCATCACATAGATCATTGCCATTGTTTTACGACCCAAGGGAAAAAACGATACAAACAAATGATACTTTTAATTTACTGTCCCTGGCTTTCATAGAAATCTCACTAATGTTATAAATCCGGTACATTTCCTTCATTTTATTTTCTGGTGCCTTTAAGGAAATCGTGATTAGTCATAAAGTTTATGGGTAAATAATTTACCTAATATTTTCTAAAGCTCTTTTTAGCAAAGCTATAAACTTAAAAACAAGTCATGTAATCAATATTATTTTTTCCGATCTTCTCATCTTTCAAAAAATAAAATTTATATTGAGACCTTAATGAGATGCCAAGGCAATCATCCGGGAGTGGTAAAGTTTGTTTATTTGAAATACTATCACGTTTTACACATTTTCTATCGCTTAAGATCTGCAGAGATAAATTTTATATATGAGTCCCCAGCCTCACATGTACCTATACCCCCCTTCTCCTCCCCAGTGGCTGACCAAAAGGAAGATCGCAAACCAATTTTTTCCCCATAATTTAATCATTTTTTTAAAAAATGTTCATGAGTTCACCACAAAGGTATTTAGTATCCCTATCCAGCCTCCAATAGTCTATAAAATGCGATATTCTAAAAAGTTGAATTGTGACACTTCAAACTACGCATTATTTAAGAGCAGAAACAAACTCCTCTTGGACTTAAATCAAAATGCTACTTTTTATTTTAATTAATCTATAAAAAAACATAAACATATGTGAATATGTACTTTCAGAAATGACGACCTTGACCTGGAAAATTATTTGTTATTTGGCAATTTAACTCAATAAAGTTATAATTATATACTAAATTTTATTATTTTCTAAAAATATTAACTTAAGGGGTTGTTATACATGCAGGTAAGAATATCTTGCAAGATAAATGTTAGCTTTCATGTTGAAACAGATTTTCCTATTATAAAAAATTCCACTAAATTCTTCCTCTTTTAAATCTGGATGACATTTCACTAGACCCAGATTTTATAAAACACAGCTTTACCATGGATACATTCAGTATCCATACAGTATATTTTCAAGAAAAAAAATATTTAGATTACAAATTCTTAGGCTAATGGAACATATCGTAAAACACAGATATGTAACTCTGTAGTTGACGCATTAATAACCATCGTGCAATTAAGAGTTATCTCCACCTTGAACATTACTCCATTCACCATGGTGATTAGTAAAGCAACTTTCATTGTGCCGAGTCAAAAAAACACACAAAAACGGTTTTATTGTCACGTAATCTACTGTCATGACATAAGCAGTTCGAGAATGGAAATTACCTGTGAGGAGGTATCAGGTTTAATGCCTGTACATAGCGCCATAGATAACATGTGTATAAAGTTAATGTAGAGAAACCAAAACATCAATAAAATTAATTCAAACATGCTATATCCTCCGTGCCATAAGTACAACATTCCTGGAGAGTCACGCTCCTCCCATAAAACATACAGGCATACGAGGTAATACATCATTGGCGCGCCCTGATGTGTCTTCACAAAAATACCAAGATATTTGGGAAAAGCGCATTCTTAAATCGTTGGAATACATAAGGGTGCACGCCATATTAAACAGTACTCACTTACGGACAATACTCACATGACTTACAAATATAAGCCAGATATGTAAATAGTATGACAAATGATTGACAAAATACCAAGATATTTGGAAAAGTGCATTCTTAGTCATTGGAATACATAAGGGTACACACAATACCAAATAATACTTGCTTGGACTTACAAATATATAGGTGCTTGCCATACCAACAATATGCTTACAAAAATAAGCAAGATATGTAAATCACATGAGAAATAATGGAAAAAAGACCAGGATATTTCAGTAGTCAAAAGACTCCGACCTGGAATTTGAAATGTCATTGAAATATATTCTGTATAGTTCAAACAGTGTACTGCGACTAGGAATTTGATTTAAAATTGCAGAATTTCAATGAATGATGGAGAAAGTAATTTAGGTTTCCACATTTAAAACACAATGTATGTCATTTAAATAATGACATTTCCTGATGACTGAACAAATGGAAGTTGTATATAGCTAATTAAGACATGAATATCTACCAGGTCAACATGCTGCCCATGCATGGCAGACGGTAGATCTTAAAGCCAAAGGTTTTTTCAATCCTTCTTAAAATCTAGATATTGAAGTTTACTTGAAAACGTACAAAACATTAATAATTTCAGTTTGATAATTAATCTCAATCTAGGATGTCAGTTCCATCAAGACTCCATGAAATTAATAATGGTCCCAATGTGAATTGATCCTAATCTTGGAGACAAATATAATACAAGAAAAACTTGACAATTGAATCAATCATCAATGTGATCTTTACCATCATAACTACAAACATGTGACTGACATTTTAACCAATCACAACTTGCTAAAGATATCTCAACAATAACAATCTTGTCAAGATATTTCAGCCAATCAGAATCTTGTCAGGACGTCTCAACCAATCAAAATTTTGTCAGGATGTCTCAACCAATCCAAATCTTGTCAGGACATTTCAACCAATCAAAATCTTGTAAGGATGTCTCAACCAATCAAAATCTTGTAAGGATGTCTCAACCAATCAACATCTTGTAAGGACATCTCAACCAATAAAAATCTTGTAAGGATGTCTCAACCAATCAAAATCTTGTCAGGATGTCTCAGCCAATCAAAATCTTGTCAGGATGTCTCAACCAATCAAAATCTTGTAAGGACATCTCAACCAATCAAAATCTTGTCAGGACATCTCAACCAATCAAAATTTTGTAAGGACATCTCAACCAATCAAAGCAGCTGTTGGTCACATCAAATGTAATCTGTTTCAATCACAATCATACATGAGAATGCGTGTTAAAATTATATAACAACAGATTTCTGTAGCTCTAAGAGAATTTTGGATACATCAAGGCTGAAAAAAACAAATCGGACAAGAGTTATTCTGGCGTGTTAACATTATCAATCTTATCAGAGTATGTAAACAACCGTTAAGCAAAATGTTTTCTTACAATTTTTTTTCTTTTACTGATAAGCTTTTTGACAAATGTTTGTATCAATTCCCAAAAACTTCAATACTAGTGAAGATATTGGGGTTACACGATACAAAATGATTTAACTGTGTGCCACTCAAAACTTCAGAGGCCTGGCACGTGGAGCCCATCACAGGTGCCTGCTGGGTATAAGTACCACACCAATTAAACCATCACCGAAACATAAACTGGCAGGAAAATGTCAAAAATGCAGAACATCAAATGAACAAAATTAAACTAAAAACCGTCTATAATTGAAACAATTTTGTTTGAATGCACCAAATATCTGGGAGAAGACATCATTAAGCGTACTGCTGTTTGTTTTTGTGTGATGTGCTGTGTACGATAAGATAGCAACAGGCAAGTGTTTGTCTGGAGCTAAATACGAAGACTGGATCATTACTGCCGATCTGAGAGTTACCAGATCAGAGACCGTTTTCTTGTGGAATTTTTACTGTAAAAATCTGTACAACTTTACGTATGTATATATATAGTCCAATAGATTAACAAGTTGGATATATTCCTCTTTTGTGGAATTACGACACACACTATAATGATAAATCTACATGAAGGTCTCCATGTATGCTAAATTAATAATCTATTTACTGAATATGAATCTCAGTTCACCGCCCTTTATTGATATTCACATCTATAACAATTACATAATAAATATGCAAACTTGGAATTGTCAATACCAGGAATTATAATATAAATGAGTTGGCCATCCTTCTATTGATGCATGACATGTATGCGACCTTTTTATAATGAGATGCCTAAATAGGAATGAGTTGTTGCCCTTTGTGGACTCTCTAAGTTACCGAGTGTCAAAGCAGGGCAGAGATACATGTAATTCTCTCATATGGCTAATGATTACGCCACTTCAAATCACCTTGGTGATGGGAAAGATAAATAATAATCAAATTTCACAATAACAAACAATAATTCTCTCATATGGCTAATGATTACGCCACTTCATACCACCCTGGTGTTGGGAAAGATAAATAATAATCAAATTTCACAATAACAAACAGAGTATTCTATGAGATGTGTTTTAATAGACCATTTTTTCTGAATAGCATGAAGGACAAGACGTCAAAATTTAAAATTTCTAAAAAAGAAAATGTGTTCATTTAAGCCCCACATACAATACAGGTATGTGTTCGGAACCACTACTCCTATAACATAATTTATGTTTTGAATGTATTTGTAAAGTTTACCATCAACTACAACTTGATGTAAGAGAAGGCCATTTATTGACGGAACGGAGTAATCGAGAGCCATTTTATCTTTGCTTCCTTCTTCTGTTGGAAATGCCATTTAATGTTAAAAATTGTTTCATGTTTTTAACATAATATCCAGTGTCTTGTTTGTATCCAAACTGACTGACTTTAATGATCGAAGTAAATTCACATGAGATATTTAAGTTTCTCTAGGTAAATTTTTACCGTAATTATCTTTCCTTTCTTTCCTGTGCATGTCACATCTTCTAGATTTCACACAAGGTAAAACCGTTCTGTAGAATTACCAAATGAAAAGTGTGTTGACCATCTACCATTTGAAAAATATGAAAACATTTCCAAATGAAGGGCCCATATCAAACATGTGCATAACATACAGTCAACTTTGTTTATAACGAATTACTGGGGACCATGGAAAACATTTCGTTATATGAGGAATTCGCTATTCCCGATAGCAAGGTTTTATGTATAAGCAATGATAAGACATACATAAGTTACGACATGAGTTTATTTTAAATTGATATGTGTATATGACTACCTAGGTGACCTATTCAAACGCACCGCCAAATCGTGGTCACAAAACCGAGACAAGTGAACACAGAACGTAGCTTTGTTTTGATTGGAATTTCTGTTGACTCAGGTCATTATTTCGTTATTACAGGTAAAAATGCACATGGGGATTGCAAAACCACTTTGTTGTTTCAGTTAATTCGCTATTTCAGACTTCGTTGTTTCAGTAAAACAATACATAAGATATATAAGAGTGAAAATCGGGACTTTAAATTTACTTTGTTGTTGCCGGAATTTCGTTGTTCCCGACTTCGTTATTTTCGAAGTTGACTGTATTTTGGTCTAATGAGGCAATAAATCTGCCACTATATTACGTACCTGATGAAATTTCCTTGAAAATTGGAAGCATTATCAATATTTTAAATTTTTCATCTAAAAGACTCTAAAGGGTAATCAAGTAGATTGAATAGCTTTTTAATTTTTTATTTATCTATTAAGTGAAACCATTAAAAGGTTACAATATAATATTATGTATTATAAAGACACAGAATATTCTTAATGCATCAACATCAATTGGATGCTTGATGCACACATCCGATGAAACTCTATAGCAACACTCTGCTTAAATACATATATACATGCAATGTAGGTCTGTATGTAAGGAAAAATTAAGTACAAGGTTAATGACGTTTCTTTGTTGTCTCGTCAATGAACTTAGTTAAATGTTGATGGACTTAAGTTTTTATGTTCTTTTAGGTTCAAGAGAAAAAACACTCTGCATCAAAATCAATAGTTATCTCCACTGAATTAATGAGAAAAAAATAATATATCGTGAACATTAATAGCATTCAAAGTAACCACGGACACCATTTACAACGTCTTGGACTCCATCACTCAAAGACAGTAAAAATAAACATCCTGCACTTAGTGCAGTGTTATAATAATCACACGAACCCTGCGGTAATTAGCTATAGGGGATCGTTTGACCAGAGTCAGAGGGAGTTACAAGGGAGGGTAGTAAATTTGAGTCCTGGTGAACCCTGCGGTAATTAGCTATAGGGGATCGTTTGCCCAGAGTCAGAGGGAGTTACAAGGGAGAGTAGTAAATTTAGTCCTGGTAATGTCGCAAGGTAATGCGGCGGGAAGAGTCTACAGGTAATGCACATCGTAAATCTCAGCAGTTATTATAATTGTATACAAGAAATCAATGTCATGGTCATGCATATTGTGTCGATTTTTCATCAGAACCAATTCTCGGATTTCGTATCATAGTAGAATGCTTGAGAAACTCCTTGTTGTCGATAACCCTTAGAATATGGACAAGTAATTCTTACGGACTGAAGGGGACACCAAGATGTTCTCTCCAACAACTCAAGTATTTGTTTATAATGATGTGAACTCTGTATAGCACTGAAACAATGGTGTCAACTTTTGACCTCTGCTGTATATCCCCACAATATCCTTACAAAAGGCCCAAAGGGCTACACACCATTTTTTTCATATCTAGTTTTTATATTTCAATCAGTGAAAATCACTTTAAAAAAGTATTCAGCACATTTGAATTTCATCACCAAGTATAACAAGTCATGATAATGTATTTTTATTTTTTGACAATTTTAATCCTTCACCCAAGTCATCCAAATTATACATGTATCTTAATTCCTGATGTTGAAGTTCTTATGAAATAGCTAGGAGTCCTACCCATGTGACCTTGGATGTGGGTTAAGAAGCTAAACCAATATGTAGCTCATCTATTTGAACAAATGATATAACAGCTAGCAATCCACAAGCAAATTATTACAACACTAACTTACAAGTTGTATCTGAAATCAATGGAAATGACATCATTTTCCTTTATTGATATTAAGAGGAATTCACCTCAAAATACATGATATTAACCAAATAAAATTACATAGATTATATAGAGAGACAAATGGTGCTTGGGAAAAACATGATATAAAGAGGAATGTGATATTAACAAGGGTGATATTAAGTGGAGTCCACTGTACCACCTTTTACCACCTGTAACTAAAAACATATTGGTCAAGGTCAAGGTCATTCACTTGAACCAAGGTGTGTTGTAGCCTTTCTTCACAAGTACAATATAATGATTCTAGGCAGAGTATTTTATCTAATTACCATCGCTCACTCATCAGATATCCTCAAACAGGACTTTGTATATAATTCGATAAAAATGTATTGAGAAAAGAAGATGCTAGAGTTATGTGGTTTGACATTTTTCTATAAATAGTAACGATGACCTTACCTTGACCTTAGAATTTTGAAAGATGAAATTGTACTTAGAACTAATATTATATCATATTTTGTATAAAGCTTGGTCAAAACCATTTGCTAGAGGGACATGAGTAGTATGTACTATACGACCCCCTCCTCTCCCTGCATACCAATGAACTTGCAGGGTCAACTGTTTATAGGTCATTGATATGTGTTAATACTTTAACCTCTGTAAATCCTTTGACCTTGAATGTATGTCAAGACCATTGAATCCATTGGTTCTTGATCTAGATGTGCTTAACTTTCTTCTGCTTTCGATTGTTGCTTGACACTTTGAAAAATGATTGAGATTCATGACACTTCAATGCTGTAAATAAATCAATACTTCAACATTCACTTCAGCTATAGACAACTTCAATGCCTTGTTAGTCTTAACAAGCTTCATACCCTAGCTTTCTTTCATTTTGTTTTCTGTATTGCGACTTTATTAACTTTTAACATACAAGTACCAGGTATGCTACATACCTTTCCTTACTAGGAAGTAGCTGTGTATAATGACCAAATTAAACCTCTTTGATCATATCTGTACAGAAATTTATTGACTGAAAAATTATATACAGTACATGTAAACATGCTGTGGCCATGCAGTTAACAATATATCAGGATATGTCTGGGGGACATGGGTGCCCAGCTTTGGCCTTAAAGTTGGCATTGACCTTCAAATTCTAAAATAATGATGTACTTGACCTTCGAATAAACTTCATTTATATAATAACCAGTAGGCCCTATCTCCAAATAAGTTACATTCTTTCATGCTGTTTGGAAATAAGTTAAACCCTTTCATGCAGTTTGGAAATAAGTTAAATATTTAAATGCAGTTTGGAAATAAGTTACATCCTTTCATGCAGTTTGGAAATAAGTTAAATATTTTCATGCAGTTTGGATAAGTAGACATTTGACAAGGAAGACAAGAAGACGAATTCGTTTAATAATGGAAAGGAGGAATGTTTTGTGCTAAAAACCTGATCCTGCCACATGATATAAGATTTAGACAGGATGATAAATTGGCCCACCAGTTTTTAGACAAAAAACTGAACTGCTCTCGCCCTATTCTTGTAATTTAGCTGGAAAATTAGTTAGAAATTGTTATTTAATTTTTTTTTTTTTACAAAAAAGAGCATTATTTTCGTTTATGAACTGCGCAATCATTTTTTCATTAATCAATCATATTTTTTTTCATAGTTTTTTTTATATCCCTCGCATGCAATCCCATCAGGTGCCAATCAAGTTTTAAGCTGATGCTTTCAACACTCATTTTCATGAACGATCTTTCGAAAAATGACACAAATCAGGCCATATAAAATATCTCTATGTCATCTGTTCTAAGATTAAGTAGCAGGCTTAAATTTCAAATGTTAAAGACAAGCTTTAAGGCTGCAGATGATTATTCAAAAGTGACATACAGCAACTTTTTTTCTGTAAAAAGCCCTGCTTTGTGTATGATGTCATCAAAATCTCCTCCATTTTTTTATTGGTTGTAAACATAGTGACATACAGGAACTTTTTTCTGTAAAAAGCAGGGTTTTGTGTATTATGTCATCAAAATAAGTCCTCATCTTTTTATTGGTTGTAAACATATGCCAATGAAAAAGTGATTTACAAAACAATTTTGAGCAATTGTATGTTAAATCAATAAAGGCCTAATATACGTAACTTTATATTTATAGATTTAGTTATGATTAACTGATATCAGCAATACTCAAGATGAATTCTTACGCCGTTACCGGTACAGCAGCAGTTGAAACACAGTATTTGTAAACACGCGTCCATTTCTAGCTGTCTTCTACCTTCGGTTTGTTGTTGAAGTGGGCCCCACCTGAACTATTTTCAATTCTTTGGCTTTTTTTGTCAAGATTTTATAGTTAGTTACCACTCAGGTTAACTTCGTTTTAGACTTATTTTTGCATGGTTATCAACTGGATTTTTTTTCATAATTTTTCAGAATCTCGAAAAATTTCCTGAAGTTACGTATATTGGGCCTTTAAATGCTATATTTGGCTGTTGTTATTGCTTTTAACCAATGAAATAACATAGAAAACTGTTCCATATAATTAAGTCAATCAGATCTGTGTCAATCCTGTATGATATAACATAAGTACAAAAACTACAAGATAAGCAAAAGCTAAAAAAACAGGAAACAATATCGAGGTTCGATAAGTTTTCATCCCACAAAACTGACAAAGTAAGAATCACTGCACTATCAGTAACAAGCTTCGTAGTCAGCTCTCTTATATCAGCGGAATGATAAGTTATATCAGACGCACGACATCAGAGAAGCCCGATAACTCTACCCCAATACATTACTGGATACACACATGCATAACTGTTCCTTTTTATGATGATAACGGCAATCCAAACAGGAAATTTACTGCCTTTTTCTGTTATTTTCGGACCCCAGAAACATATAACAGTCATTTGACAATTTGTCGCAAATGTGAGAAATAGTGTTTATTGCCCAAAGATACGGAATCCCGGAAATAAGCGGGTCATGCAATAAGACCAAGTACGGGAATCGTGGCAGCATATCGTTCATGTCAAGTCTGATAAGATGGCCGGAATATTGTATTTGGAAGATTTGTGAAATAAAACATCTGATATGTCGGAATATATGTAAGCCACGGAGAGATAGAATAGAGTACGAATTTAGTGTTCCCAACAATCAAAATCACAGTGAGGCTCGAGATAAATATATCAAAACAGTGTACGTGTCACCAATGTAACAGTGAGGCTAGAGATAAAACAAAATCCCAGGGAAGTAAAATGTGTCACCTGTGCAGAAAGCTGGGAGATGAGTTTTAAGGAACAAGCTATGGATATTCATTGTATTAATTCTAAGTTTAATTTGTATGATTTGCCTGATGGATTGTTAAGGTTCCCATGAGAGACTTCCCATGGATAGATTTTCCTGATTTTGTATCTGTTATACTAAATGTTAAGTGTTTTTCTAAGACTTTTAATACAAAAGCAAGTAAGTACTATATACCAAAATAGATTTCTGCCCTTGACCTTTAACCTTCAAGCCTGAAATACCGTTTGGTAAGGAAGCACTATATGAAGTTTGAGCTTGACTGGCAAAAGTAAATTTGAATTATCATACAAAAACCAATTTTCTATTTATAAGAACAGTCACCTTGACCTTTGACCTTGAACATGAAAAGAAATCCCAAGCTAGCACTTTTGGTAAAGTTTGAGTTTGATTGGTCCAAAGTCGGAAGTTATCACATGAAAACCATTGTGTGGATGCCGTCATTGTCGACACCGCCGCAGATATATAACTATAACTATAATTATATGTCGCCTGCCTTCTGCAGGCAACACAAAAATGTGCCATCAAGGTCACAGTGAGGCTAGAGATAAATATATCAATGTAAGTGTCACTTGCGTCACAACATAACAAAGAAGTGTACGTGTCACCAATTTCAAAGCGAGGTTGTATATCTATAACGTAAATAGTTGTTTGTCGCTGGTCTCTATGTAGTAAAATAAAAAAATTTATAGACAACCAACATAAACTTGTCAAAAAAAGGCCATGAAATTTCTTTGACATGACGCATGAACACTGTACTATCGCTGGATACAACACCTCATAAAGTTTCGATAAAGCTTCTTTTAGCACCTCAAACTTACTGCCCATCTGGGTACCCTTAACACACAAACACTCTGTGAACATGCACAAACAGCTATCAGTGTTGAACCAGAAAACGACTGTCATCTATACCAATATTTACACTCAAACATATCTTGACTAATCATTTCGTTCGTCACCATAAAACGTCTTTAAAAAGAGACACGTTTCAATACAACATCTAGAGCAGAGAGTTGAATCAACAGTACTGTACCTAGAGCTGATAAGCAACAGTACCCATATGTGGTGCCCAATATCTATTTCAGTACTGTACCTAGAGCTGATAAGCTACAGTACCCATATGTGGTACACCAATGTCTATTTCAGTACTGTACCTAGATGTGATAAACAACAGTACCCATATGTGGTGCACCAATGTCTATTACAGTACTGTACCTAGTGCTGATAAGCAACAGTACCGATGTGTGGTGCCCCAATATCTATTTCAGTACTGTACCTAGTGCTGATAAGCAACAGTACCCACATGTGGTGCCCAATATCTATTTCAGCACTGTACCTAGTGCTGATAAGCAACAGTACCCACATGTGGTGCCCTAATATCTATTTCAGTACTGTACCTAGTGCTTATAAGCAACAGTACCCACATGTGGTGCCCAATATCTATTTCAGTACTGTACCTAGTTCTGATAAGCAACAGTACCCATATGTGGTGCCCAATATCTATTTCAGTACAGTACGTAGAGCTGATAAGCAACAGTACCCACATGTGGTGCCCCGATATTTATTTCAGTACTGTACCTAGTGCTGATAAGCAACAGTACCCACATGTGGTGCCCCGATATTTATTTCAGTACTGTACCTAGTGCTGATAAGCAACAGTACCCATATGTGGTGCCCCGATATTTATTTCAGTACTGTACCTAGTGCTGATAAGCAACAGTACCCACATGTGGTGCCCCGATATTTATTTCAGTACTGTACCTAGTGCTGATAAGCAACAGTACCCACATGTGGTGCCCCAATATTTATTTCAGTACTGTACCTAGAGCTGATAAGCAACAGTACCGATGTGTGGTGCCCAATATCTATTTCAGTACTGTGCCTAGAGCTGATAAGCAACAGTACCGATGTGTGGTGCCTAATATCTATTTCAGTACTGTACCCCGCTACCTTAACCTGATAAGCAACAGTACCCATATGTGGTGCCCTAATATCTTTTTCAGTACTGTACCTAGAGCTGATAAGCAACAGTACCCATATGTGGTGCCCTAATATCTTTTTCAGTACTGTACCTAGAGCTGATTAACAACAGTACCCATATGTGGTGCCCAATATCTATTTCAGTACTGTATCTAGAGCTGATAAGCAACAGTACCCATATGTGGTACCCCAATATCTATATCAGTACTGTACCTAGAGTTGATAACCAACAGTACCCATATGTGGTGCCCCAATATCTATATCAGTACTGTATCTAGAGCTGAAAAGCAACAGTACCCATATGTGGTGCCCAATATCTATTTCAGTACAGTACGTAAAGCTGATAAGCAACAGTACCCATATGTGGTGCCCTAATATCTATTTCAGTACTGTATCTAGAGCTGATAAGCAACAGTACCCATATGTGGTGCCCAATATCTATTTCAGTACAGTACATAGAGTTGATAACCAACAGTACCTATATGTGGTGCCCCAATATCTATATCAGTACTGTACCTAGAGTTGATAACCAACAGTACCCATATGTGGTGCCCCAATATCTATTTCAGTACTGTACCTAGAGCTGATGAGCAACAGTACCCACATGTGGTGCCCAACATCCATTTCAGTAGATTTACCTACATTTTTATGTAGAGCTGATGACCAAGTACCTATTTGGTTCACTTTTTACAATTTCTCTATTCTCCTCATAAACTTTGATTGGGCTTACTATTAATGTCTTATGGAAAGTAAAAGGGTGGGCTAAATCATATTTATATTTCAAGACATTGTGGGCTAAATCCTATTTATATTATAAGACATTGTATCAGCAAAAAGAGCATTAAAGGCCCAATATACATAACTTTCGGCAAAACTTGAAGCAAAAATCAAGCCTAATAACTTATTTTAATTAGAGATTTGGTTAAGATTAGCTGATATCAGCAATATTCAAGATGAATTCTTATGCAGTTACCGGTACAGCAGCAGTTGAAACTCGGTATTTGTAAACACGCGTCTATTTTGAACTGTCTTCTAACTTCGGCTTGTTGCTGAAGTAGGCCCCACCTGAATTATTTTCTTATTTTCAATTCTTTGGATTTTTCTATCAAGAGTTTCTTGTCAGTCACTGCTCAGGTTTACTTTGTTTTAGGCTTATTTTTGCATGGTTATCAATTGGATTTTTTTTCAGAATTTTTCAGAATCACGAAAAACTTTCCTGAAGTTACGTATACTTGGCCTTTAAAGGAAATTTCCACTGAACTACAACAGTTGCGAGTGTAATTTTTCGCTTAGTCAGCCTCCAAACTGTTCACGCTGTGGACATTTTTCGTGCTATCACTCAAATTATTTTGCAATGGGCGCATGATTATAATTATGCGCCCATTGTATAGTTTGAATAATGTTAAATATCTTCACAAAGACTTAATGAAAGCGAAAATTTTACACGACATAAGCAATTCCACTTTTACAGTAAATACAATATCCTTTTCGCTTGTTAACTATATTTCCATTACCCCAAACCAAGGAATAAAAAGTTCACCCTCTGTGGTGCCCCAAATATCACAAGAAATGACCTTGAGCATTGCATATGACCTTGAGCATTATAAAAAGTAATATCTAATTCATCATATAAGATGGATGGAAGTTTATTCCTAGATCTCAGCTAGACGTCTGCACCTGCGGAGCCGGTGCAGCAGTGCCGTTAACAATGCAGCAGCAGTATAGCGTTATACTCTGTCTGTGGGGTATTTTGTCTTGGCCTTGACAAGCTACAGCAGGTCAAACACTTATAACCACCTCTAAACACACAAAAACAACACCAGTTTATGAATGGTGCATTAACTTTCCATTATTGACAGACGGTGTAGGTATAGTGCCTACAAAACGTAATCACACTGAACGAACATCATCTCAAAGTGTCAGACGGCGTGTCATTAAGACTACATTAGGACGATACAAATCGTTGGCTAATCCGTGACTAATCGACAATGACATTACCATTAGTCTAAGTGCCAACACTTACTTAGCTGTCCCAGATCTGTGTGTTTCTCTTCGCTTTACGTTACTTACCTAGATATGTACATATTACATAACGATACATATAGCCATACTAAAGAAATAAAGGTCATCTGACATCTCATTCCCTTGTTATAGGTAGACCTATCCGCTTAACCTCAGTTCTACAGAATCCCTCAATCCCTCACCTCATGGGGCCGCGGTGGCCAGGTAGTTAAGGTGTCCCGACATTCTACCACTAGCCCTCCACCTCTGAGCCGCGGTGGCCAAGTGGTTAAGGTGTCCATACATTCTACCACTAGCCCTCCACCTCTGGGCCACGGTGGCCAGGTGGTTAAGGTGTCCCGACATTCTACCACTAGCCCTCCACCTCTGGGCTGCGGTGGTCAAGTGGTTAAGGTGTCCCGACATTCTACCACTAGCCCTCCACCTCTGGGCCACGGTGGTCAAGTGGTTAAGGTGTCCCAATATTCTACCAATAGCCCTCCACCTCTGGGCCACGGGGGCCAGGTAGTTAAGATGTCCCGACATTCTACCACTAGCTGTCCACCTCTGGGCCACGGGGGCCAGGTAGTTAAGGTGTCCCAACATTCTACCACTAGCCCTCCACCTCTTGGCCACCATGGCCAGGTAGTTAAGGTGTCCCGATATTCTAGCCACTAGCCCTCCACCTTATGGGTCCTCAGAAGCCAGGTGGTTAAGGTGTCCCGACATTCTTCCACTAGCCCTCCACCTTATGGGTCCTCAGAAGCCAGGTAGTTAAGGTGTCCCGATATTCTAGCCACTAGCCCTCCACCTTATGGGTCCTCAGAAGCCAGGTGGTTAAGGTGTCCCGACATTCTTCCACTAGCCCTCCACCTCTGGGCCTCGGTGGCCAGGTAGTTAAGGTGTCCCAACATTCTATCATTAGCTGTTCACCTCTGGGCCACGGTGGCCAAGTGGTTAAGGTGTCCCGACATTCTACCACTAGCCCACGTACCATCTCTGGGTTGCGAGTTTTGAAACTCATGTGGGGTAGTTGCCAGGTACTGATCATAGGGCGGTGGGTTTTTTTCTCTGGGTACTCCAGCTTTCCTTCACCTCCAAAACCTTGCACGTCCTTAAATGACCCTGGCTGTTAATAGGATATAAAACAAAATAAACCAAACTAAAATTATTATACAACATATATAGAACCTAATTCTTTGTCACTGACTCACTGTGTAACTGGAGAAATAGACTAGGGTTTGAGCCATCTTCGAGGGATGCTCTTCCAATTGAGCCATCTCAGTGTGGACGATCGACCGACCGTCGTGCAGTTCCGCTACAGCAGTTTTAATTTTGTGAGAAAAATTCATTGTTTTTTTATGCCAATTTGTTTCTTGGGATGGGAGAAGTATTTCTAACTGTTACACTCATTACACCTTGCAACTGTCAAGGAAAACATGGTCAAAAATTGCAGGAGAACAGCTATCATGGTTTTTGTCTAACAGACAATTAAATTTTAGGTCCAAACAACACTGTAAAAATAATTGTTCACAGAGGGAACACACACATCAATCTAAAAAGGTTAAAAAAAGTTTTTAAAAAAGATGTGAAAAAAAAAAATATTTGAGAGCAAACAAATTGGTTTCATTACCTTTGATAAAGATCAAAGAAGACTGGAGACAATACAAATTCAAAGTGAGGTTTGCGATTAACTTTATAGAGTTTAGTGGCAATCCACTTTGAAGGAAGTCTGTGAAGCATTTTCTTTCAATCTCTAATTTTAGTAACAGTGACCTGGTACTTTTCACTTTAGAAGGTCCAAAAGAAAACTTGAAAAAAGTGTTGGGGGTCATTTGTTTTTTGAAGTTTTGTCATGATAAGAAATCAAATGAAACCTGTAGAGGTGATACTGAATTCTATTTATAGTAACAGTAAAAAAAGTTGAAACATGACCCCATATTAGGGGAAATGTTTGTTGTCATGTCAATAAAGTTTTATCAGATAAGAAATGAAGTCTGAAGAGCAGTACGTGACGCCATTAATGGGACCCACCGTATGTTGGTATGAACGTATGTACGTAGATATGGGCAGATCCAGCAGATACACTTAACACTGTGACATCACAAGGGTATAATTAATCGTAAATAAACATACATCAACAGCAGAGAGCCTGTATCGGAAAACTTTTCATACATCATAAAAGTTAGTCACACGTTTCACTGAAATCAGCACATTCAATCATAAAATGAGGCATTACAAAAAGTTGACCATTACGCACACCAATAAATTTTACGTTTCTTTTGTAAAAAGTTTGCGACCTTGGTGAAGTTTGGAGAGGACATCCTCATCCCTGTAGTTTAATGGCTGCTCTACTAGTTGCCCAATGATGCACTTGGGGTTGAATCATAAGTTATAAATACTACCGTACCAACACCGCAAATTCATGATCTCGAACACAATGAAAAACGCTTCACCGACAATTTTATGGCTGAATATAATGTTCAATATGATATTATCTGTGTGAAATATTATACAAATACTGTATATAGCTAGTTGCTTGTATTTGTGAGGAAATTACTTCACTTTATTTGTAGTCAAATAAAATTCTGCGAAATTAAATACTCATGAAATATAACACCCCGTTAAGACTAGTTACCATGAGAGAACAAATAATCTCGACAGAGCGCAAAATCTTTTACCTGTGAATAAGTCCCAATAAGAAAAACGTGAAATTTTCTCCCCGTTAAATAACACAACTATACCATAGTGAATACTGTAAACATAATTCTTTTGGCACCTAAACATTTTAGCACATAGCGCAATGATGAATTGGTGCAATCATTATATTTGCTTATTATAGTATTTTTGCTAAAACATGTATGTTAAAAGGTTCAACATTTCAGAAGCCTCGGGGGAAAAAACTCATAAAAGTAGCTAATGTTGATGAACTTCTCACTGGTATAAACTGGGGAAATGATGGCAGCCACAGAGCGATGATTAGAATGACCCCCGTCCAATAGTAATGACAAAATTGCTTCCCAATTACTAGGCAATCCGACTCATCAGCGTGGGATATATCTTCTCACCACTCTATATGCATAAGCGGGTCTTTTCCAAACTCCCTAACAGGGCCAATATGTGTCCACCAGTTCTGGTATGTGTATAAATATAGAATCGGAGAAAATATTCCGCCTTGTGACAGCTAATCCTTTCATGGCTCATGATGTACATGATCTGCATGATGAATATACGCCGAACACATGACGACTGCCAGAGAAACAGTGGGTTCCTATGTAAACACCAAGATTAACAACCTCTATCAGTGTAATTGGCTAATCAGACAAAAGCATATAGAAGGCATGTGATTAGGGCATTTACCCGTCTCTGTGAACCAATAGCAACATGTCTTAGAATATATCGGGGAATGCCTGTTGAGATTGTCCGAGTCCCTGTTTCTTTGCATCACAATCATCATATTTCATTTTAATGGCCAACTAAAAGGCCCCAAAACAAAGTCGTAGATAAGTCAAACGCATGACCTTGACCCCATTGTCGGACAATTTTCGCAAAACAGGTTTGTCAGGAAACATTTATCTCCGATAAACTTATGTAGGTTGAAACGTTTTGATAGAATTGTCTGCCCTAAAGGATTTTACTACTGGCTCTAAAGTTCATGCGGTTACATTATAAAAGTGAAATGTTTACAACATTGTGTTACTATGGCAACTTCCTGTCAAGTGACTTTTACCGAAATTAACGCAAAGTACCCGAAATTTGCATGCAGATGTATACCGCAATTTGATAACACATTCTGAACTGTAAAGCGGAGGGGAATAAAGCATAGACCTTGACAAGTCCCTTCATATTGCCATAAGTCAGGCAATAATAAGTCACATGTTCCTAGGTTAAGGATGTACTGGTCACTGTGTTGATAGAGGTTCTCAGCATTCAAGTAATTAATTTGATAGAAGATAGTCAACAAATAGAACACAGGACAATAACTGAATGTATAGGCAACCAACCTCACAATAACGGCATGCTTTAGGTTCACCAAATACAATAACACAGGACATAACTCAATCTATGTCAGACAACTCCAAAATAGCAGTGTGAATTACTATACCATAACATCCCCGATACAAGGGGACATAACTCAATCTAAGTCAGACAACTCCAAAATAACAGTGTGTATTACTATACCATAACATCCCTGATACAAGGGGACATAACTCAATCTACATCAGACATATCCAAAATAGCAGTGTGAATTACTATACCATAACATCCCCGATACAAGGGGACATAACTCAATCTAAGTCAGACAACCCCAAAATAGCAGTGTGTATTACTATACCATAACATCCCCAATACAAGGGGACATAACTCAATCTTCATCAGACAACACAAAATAGCAGTGTGTATTACTATACCACAGTGTTTTTCCTGGGTATTTTGGGAATAATTCAATTTGCCAAATTGGGAAAAAAATTAGCGTGAACAGGTAATATATTGGGAAAAAATTGAAACCCAACCACACTCATTAAATGTTCCATGCTAACTAATTTTACAGTGCACAGTGTATCATTTAGCTTTATGGTATGGTAAACAATGAAAACATGGTGAGTCGAGTCTGAGTCACAGACTCACTCACTGATATTTCTTTTAATGATTTTTTATTCATTATAACATCATGTGCGTGTCCTTTTTTCCGGATTTTGAAAAGTCATAATAATTGGGAATTTTCAAGTTGATTTTGGGAAAAAATAACACTTAAACGCATTGGGAATGGGATCGTTTGGCGTACCCAGTTATATAGGCAGGAAAAACACTGTACCACTACATCCCCCATACAAAGGGACATAACTCAAGTTAAGTCAGACAACACAAAATAGCAGTGTGTATTACTATACCATTACATCCCCGATACAAGGGGACATAACTCAATCTACATCAGACATCTCCAAAAATAACAGTGTGTATTACTATACCATTACATCCCCTATACAAGAGGACATAACTCAATCTACATCAGACATCTCCAAAATAGCAGTGTTTATTACTATACCATTACATCCCCGATACAAGGGGACATAACTCAATCTACATCAGACATCTCCAAAATAACAGTGTGTATTACTATACCATTACAACCCCGATTACAAGGGGATATTACCCAATCTGAACATCCGTCTTCGACCCCCAAGCTATACAATAAGACCCCTCGCACGCTAACACCCGAGCCAACAAGAGTGATTAATATAAGTTGGATAACTTGTTTCATAATTGTTGTAAAATAAATAAAGTTTATATTTTAAGGGGACATACCCCAATCATCAGGTACATGTATGTAGCTATTGAATATAAGCAAACTAAAAAAAAGTGATACTCACACAGTTTAACATGATATAAAATCGAAAACCTCACTTGACACAACATTAATTTCATAAAGAGTACCAGTTTGCCCTAATTAAGGAAGATTTTGTTCAAAAGTTCAACTAATCTACTTATGCTTTTTTTTAAATTATGAGACAGTAAAAACAAAACTCACCAATTTCTTTCTTCATCAGAAGTTGTCTATCCTGTGACTGCATGGTCATATGAATCAGAGTAGTCTCCCCTGAGTTCCTCCTCTCATGTAGCCATCCTCTAGCAGGATGCCTTCCACTGGCAGCTGATGAGGCAGACCTTTTCTCCTCTCCATCCAGTTATTCTTTGTCCAACTGCATTTGTCCAGACCATTTCTTTTTCCATTCATTTGTTGTTTGTCCATAGTCATTTCATTTCACTCTCCTTTTTTGGTCCAACAGCATACCTAATCTGTCTTCAAAACACTTTAAAACATTCCTAGCATTGCAATCCTAAGCCAAACAAATGATGGGCATTTCTTCTATCAATTCTAAAGCAACTTCATTGAAACTGGTCAAAGTTCACACTGTCAAATTTCCCATTATATTCAAAAATATGAAAAACAAATTCAAAGAATGTTTGCACAACAAAATTAGAGAATTTTCTAATTTTATAATGCAATTGAATTCTTCAAAAACTTATAATGTAATTAAAGCCATAGTTTTTAGATGAATATGTTTTGATACAATCATTTTATTTTCATTATAATTTTTTTTCCAGTTTCAAAGAAGTTTGCACACATTCGGACCTACCTCCAGTAGATGAGCAGTGACCGGTCTCCACAAGACCTCCACACGGGCTAGATTGACCAGTCCAGTCTCCAGTAATTTAGCAACAGCAAACAAGGACGGCTCCTGTAGGGAAATAAAGGCCAATTATGTATCATCAAGTCATTATCCATTTAATATGAAAGTTTATTTCTAACAACATAACATTATTTAATTTAAAACCAAAAAAATAACAAATACATTATTTCTGTTAAATCTTATTAAATGCAAAGGGAAAAAATCCATAAATAGTAATTTCTAAACATCAATTAATACCAAGTAGATAAATATGAAGTTATTATTTCAGATATTTTTATTTCAAAACTTCAACAAAAGTTAAAATCTTACGCTTTATGACAATAAACTCTACTTGACTTTTCGATATTAAATAGTAAAAGCTGAACCTTTAAAACAATATCTCCTGTTACTTCTAACCCAAATCATAATATTCTTCTACTATCTTCTTGTAATTCTCAACCCAAAGTCTAAATATTCCTCTACTATCTTCTTTGTAAACCTCTACCCCAAGACAAAATATTCCTCGATTATCTTCTTTGAAATCCTCTAACCAAAGTCTAAATATTCCTCTACCATCTTCTTTGTAATCCTCTACCCCAAAGTCTCAATAAACCTCTACCATCTTTTTAATCCTCTACCCCAAATCTAATTATTCCTCTACTATCTTCTTTGTAAACCTCTACCCCAAAGTCTAAATATTCCTTGAGTATCTTCCTTGTAACCCTCTAACAAAAGTCTAAATATTTCTCTACTATCTTCTTTGAATTCCTCTAACCAAAGTCTAAATATTCCTCTACTATCTTCTTTATAATCATCTAACCAAAGTCTAAATATTCCTCTACCATCTTCTTTGTAAACCTCTACCCCAAGTCTAAATATTCCTCGACTATCTTATTTGTATTCCCCTACCAAAGTCTAAATGTTCCTCTACCATCTTCTTTGTAATCCTCTACCAAAGTCTAAATATTCCTCTACTATCTCCTCAATTACCTCTAACCAAGTCTAAATATACCTCTACCATCTCCTTTGTAATCCTCTAACCAAGTCTAAATATACCTCTACCATCCTCTTTGCAATCCTCTACCAAAGTCTTGATATTCCTCTACCATCTTCTTTGTAATCCTCTACCAAAGTCTAAATATACCTCTACCATCTTCTTTGTAATCCTCTACCAAAGTCTTAATATTCCTCTACTATCTCCTCAATTACCTCTACCAAAGTCTAAATATGCCTCTACCACCTTCTTTGAAATTCTCTACCAAAGTCTAAATATTCCTCTACCATCTTCTTTGTAATCCTCTACCAAAGTCTAAATATTCCTCGACTATCTTATTTGTATTCCCCTACCAAAGTCTAAATATTCCTCTACCACCTTCTTTGAAATTCTCTACCAAAGTCTAAATATTCCTCTACCATCTTCTTTGTAATCCTCTACCAAAGTCTAAATATTCCTCTACTATCTTCTTTGTAATCCTCTAACCAAGTCTAAATATACCTCTACCATCTTCTTTGTAATCCTCTACCAAAGTCTGAATATTCCTCTACCATCTCCTTTGTAATCCTCTAACCAAGTCTAAATATACCTCTACTATCTCCTTTGTAATCCTCTACCCCAAAGTCTAAATATACATCTACCATCTTCTTTGTAATCCTCTAACCAAGTCTAAATATTCCTCTACCATCTTCTTTGTATTCCTCTACTCCAAATCTAAATATTCCTCTACTATCTTCTTTGTATTCCTCTACCCCAAATCTAAATATACCTCTACCATCTTTTTTGAAATCCTCTACTCCCAAATCTAAATATACCTCCACCATCTCCTCTTTTCCCTTTACCCTGAATTAAAATAATCCTCTTACGTTTTTCTTTGTTTTATTTCGCAACACTTTATTCACTTCATAATTTTACTTTATCTTTCTTTATTACCTATTTATTCTCAGCAATTATTTTATCACTCTTTTTTTTCAACCAACAGCAGCACTTATCTCCCTTTATGGAAATAGATTTCAATGGCTTGCACACAACTAAATTTATTTTGAAAATGGTTTACTTTAAATCCCAGTTATTAACCAAAATTTATTGATAATCTCACATATTACCTTTCAACTGTTGCCAATTCTATAGCTATCAAACTTGTTCCCAAAGCAACCTCCTATTTCCTATCCACCATTTCCACCCTCAAATTTATCATCTTCAGCAGCATGGAAAGGTTCATGTATAACTCCCATTACACTCACAAAATAAACCATAACCTGATATCTATACTCGAAACTTATCAGTAAATTTGCTGAATTGCTTTGTAACTAAGAGGCATTCTACCAATAAAACAAATCTTTAAACTTTTAATCGAGAAATATAAAAATAATAATGACAATTTTTCATGACGGGCACAAATTCATAAAAGTCTAAAACGGTTTTAGAGATTACACCATCATTCTTCATGCCCCAAAGCTAGGTAATAAAGCCATGGGATGATGTCTGCCCGACAAGATGAGGTTACATGGCCCGTCACCAGCGTAGCGAAATCTATATATACTTTTAGTAGTTTATCTACCCTGTTTAAAAAAAGTCGAAACAGCTTCTAACTCTCGGCACGCATGCAACGCCACAGAGGATCGTTTCCCGATATAGGCTATAATCCGAACGTATTTTCCATTTGACAATATCATTCTGTGATTCCATTTTAAGGAGACCGAGAGGATGCACATTAATATGGTTTCATTCTGTATGTGCTCAAAACAGCGCCCCGGCAAGGCCTAAAGCTCTGGCTTTGAAGTAGTGTATAATCAATTCAAACATCACACGACAGTTATATTACCAAATAATTGTGTTTTTGAGTTTACAAAGTTTACAAAAATCTTACATTGCTTCACATGTGAAAAACATCTATAAGAGGGCGCAGTATATGGTTGGGGGTATATATATAAAGCATTGTTTGTTCAATTTTATAGACGGCTGCATGTAAGTGTTCCACTCATCAAACTTCTTTCGCCATCACTGCAGTGGTCCTACTCACCGAACTGTCAACAGATAACTTAGGGCCAAACTTCTATTGAGTTACAATACAGCGGGGACAAGTCAACATGTCTGTAGTCTCGGGGCATGTCTGTTTTACAGTCCCCTGTAACAGACTTGTCTAGTCCACACACACAATAATGGCTGTTTGCGGTGAGTGATACGTGTCTTTTCAAAGGGTAAATACTGCCTATCAGCAGTGGTACTTTCTGGAGCCATGTCTGTTTTACACAGCCTTGTAAGATACTTTTCTGGAGGCATGTCTGTTTTACACAACCTTGTAAGATACTTTTCTGAAAGCATGTCTGTTTTACACAGCCTTGTAAGATACTTTTCTGAAGGCATGTCTGTTTTACACAGCCTTGTAAGATACTTTTCTTAAGGCATGTCTGTTTTACACAGCCTTGTAAGATACTTTTCTGAAGACATGTCTGTATTACACAGCCTTGTAAGATACTTATCTGGAGGCATGTCTGTTTTACACAACCTTGTAAGATACTTTTCTTAAGGCATGTCTGTTTTACACAGCCTTGTAAGATACTTTTCTGGAGGCATGCAGGTCTGTTTTACACAGCCTTGTAAGATACTTTTCTGAAGACATGTCTGTTTTACACAACCTTGTAAGATACTTTTCTGGAGGCATGTCTGTTTTACATAGCCTTGTAAGATACTTTTCTGGAGGCATGTCTGTTTTACATAGCCTTGTAAGATACTTTTCTGGAGGCATGTCTGTTTTACATAGCCTTGTAAGATACTTTTCTGGGGGCATGTCTGTTTCACATAGCCTTGTAAGATACTTTTCTGGAGGCATGTCTGTTTTACACAGCCTTGTCAGATATTTTTCTGAAGGCATTACTGTTTTACACAGCCTTGTAAGATACTTTTCTGGAGACAGGTCTGTTTTTAAACAGCTTTGTAAGCTACTTTTTGTAGTGTGAGATACTAAGTCTAAGGCCATGTATGGTTGTCTACAGTGTGTAAGATTTGTCCTCTAGTCTGCTGTGGTGTGTAAGGTTTGTTTGCTGACAATAATGACTATTTGTAGTGTGAAAAATCGCAGCTCAAACATTTCTTGATAAGTATGTGAAGTGGCCGCGCTGGGCTGGTAGATATTGAAGGTGGGGATAAAAACTTAAATCCACACTGAGACTGCTTGTTCAAATTGCCTCTGGCATAAGGCTGCCTTTTTCTGCAGTTTGTCGCCAATAGGTAGGTTTACCCATAATCCCTCTGAATATTTGTACGAAACAGCAATCTCCGTTTTTACATGCACTGTATATAACCATTGCGATTTGATTGAATTGCCGAGGACTTTACCAGGTTGTCTGATAAAAAGAATCTTTTCCAATTCATGTTAACCCCCTCCAAACATGTTGAAAACCAATTGAGAGTAAGGGTACAATTTAGAGTCTGCAATGTTCGTATGCTTGTGAGGTCGTACTGGTGTTAGCCGAGACACCGCCATGATGAGGTTGATTACAAAACAATCCCTCGGCCCAAACTCTCTCCAACATGGGGGCCATTTGACATTCAGTGATAGCCTTATCCAGGGAGAGCTTATGGCATGTCGAGAAAACGTGTTTCTCCTCGAACTTATGTCATGTAGAATGGAAACGTTTCAGAAGAAATACCTTATGAAATTGGAAAGAATGTTTTTTTCCCTTCTTTTAAATCTGTTTCCAATCAATAGCCCTGTGGGGAGTGCAAAAACATTCTAATGAAAACTACGCAAAATATGCACAGAAATCGCATTAGGTATTCCATGTAATTCAAATACATTTCTTTCTATTATGCAATGAAAACGGCTAGCTGGAGAACAGGGTCCTACAAAGAATTTATAAATAAGGAAAATAATAACACAGAAATACAAATGACGAAGGAAGACAATTTTTTACTTGTGCCCTGTCCGGTCCTCAAACTCATGATCTTCGGCACCAAATCGCCTAGCCAGAAATATGTGTTTCTCCATTAGGGATATGTGATACAATGTCATTGTAACGAATACATCTGTTCTAATAATAATCAGGGATAATTACTTACAATAATCGAGGATTTTTCATCAATACGATCATTTTTAATGTGCTATTCATAAAATCAGTTTTAGGAAGCAAACCATGGGAAGGTATTTTGACTTGTCAACTCTTAATGAAGTCAGAGGCAAATTTTTTGTTTAAAAGTAAATTTTCATCTAAAGGGGTTATTTCCCCGAAAAATGTTCCCGGAAGACAGAGTTCTTATCTCAGAGCAAGAATTGGTCGCCGCAGGTCGCACATGGTCGACGAATGGTCTTCCCTAAAAAGAGATCTTCGCTCGTTTTTTTTGACAGGCCAAGAAACTGAGCCTCTATCTAAAAGTCGCACTGAGAGCGTCGAAAGAGCAAGCAAGGTCGAGAAAAGAACGCATCGAAAGTCATACGAGATGACATTGAACACAGAGCGTACACAGAAATAAATAGATAGATCGCATGGTTTTTGTCTGTAGTTTTGTCCGCGACTACGGGGAAACTGAGGTACGATTATAGTCGTGTGCGAATTTTCCAGATCATACTTGGTGAAATGACCCCATAAGGTAAGCATATTACATTAAATATATAAGCATAATAAATGTCTTATTAAAACATTAAATTGCTATAGTATTTTATGGGTTTTTTTTTTTAAATAATGCATATTTTCAAAATTTTGTCAAAAATTTATTTTTCTGATGAACCACACAGCTTCAAGTAAAAACTTGGGACTTTGTTATAGAAGTCATGATAAGAAACATATAAAATTGTACACATTATTCAGAAACAGAAAAACTACTGGATAACGATCGAGGAAGATTTTCAGGATACAAGGAAAACCATCTGTTTTTAATACACTTAGCAAAATTGTTGTCTTATCGTTAACACAGTTCTAACACTTAAGAAACATTCTAATGGGATATCTTAACACCAGTGGTTCTATAATGACGCCGGAAACCTATGTTTCATAAATCACGCTTTTATGTGGAGGAATTTCTCATTTAAGATGTTTTTAATTTTGAATATGACTTCAGGAATACCCTGATTATCTGTGAAGGCTGAGTGTATGGCATACCAACCAGTGATGGACGGATGGTAGGGAATGTCTGGTAGGGTGGTAACGGAACCAGCTACTAATGGTGTTTGTAACTACCTCAGTATCATACTGTATCTTATGGTATCATACCTGTTAACCCTCCCTCATTAGGAGGGAGACTCCCTCATTTTGATCAAAATTTACCAATCTCCCTTGAAATCTCCCTCATTTAAGTCCAAACTCACACAAACTCAAAATCTACATCCTGTGGTCAAATGATCTCCTAGTTACTGCAGGGTGTGTGTAATGACCATAACAGGTGTGTCTGGATCAAATGAATACCTTTTAAAGTTATTTTGATACATTAAATGGGAATGACTAATTGGGAAATACAGTTTCAGTCATATATTTAATGCACTTTCTCCCTCAATGGAATTATGGAAAGAGGGAGATCTCCCTCATTGGAGGTTTCAGAGGTTAACACCTATGTGGTAACTATGATACTATACTCCTCACTATGATAATATGCTATCTCACTAGCGTAACTCATTATCATGGCTTGTCATTTTACAGTATCACTATAACATCTATTTACCATAGCCAACTAGCTCAATATTAAGACCACACTTCAATATCTGTGTGACGTTATTATACATTACTATCTGTACCTGGATATCACTATCATAACTATGACATTATTATAGCCACCTCACTATCAATACCTCAATATCAATACATCACTACCACAGCTGTGTGACATTAGCTCACTATCAATACCTCACTATCATAACTATGTGACATTTTATACCTCACTATGAATACCTCACTATCAATACCTCACTATCACAGCTGTGTGACATTTTATAGCTCACTATCAATACCTCACTATCACAGCTGTGAGACATTTGGTAGCTCACTATCACAGCTGTGAGACATTTGGTAGCTCACTATCACAGCTGTGAGACATTTGGTAGCTCACTATCACAGCTGTGAGACATTTGGTAGCTCACTATCACAGCTGTGAGACATTTGGTAGCTCACTATCACAGCTGTGAGACATTTGGTAGCTCACTATCACAGCTGTGAGACATTTGGTAGCTCAATATCACAGCTGTGAGACATTTTATAGCTCAGGTTGCTATCACACTATAAACCAACTATCATATAGAACCTTTTCTTTTATCAATTTATTTTGAACATTTTCTGACATAATTCTAAATCTTTCACAAACGTATTACCATGCAGACTTTTTCTACCTACTACTGTACATTATTACGACTAAAATGACTGACAGAATGTGCCAACTCTTGTTATTAACATGTCATAATTGTCTAATTGGGCACCTACAAATTGCTGAAGTGTGAATTTGTGAGAAAAAGCTGATTTGCAAAATCAAGCCAAGACTGGTTACAATAAATTTTTCTTTTGGCACTCACTTTGTCTGATGTGCCATTATGTTGTATTTAATTATTCATGTCCCTCCGACTGCTTCTCCGACCCCCCCTGCAATCATAGTAATGATAGCCCTTCTGTAACCAAATCCTCATTAGTTAGACGCCCAAATCAACACATCTTCAGGATCACAAAATCTCTCGTAAAACAACAATGAAACGTATCCTCAGGGTCACCAAAACTCTTGTAAAACAACAATAAAACAACGTTATGTGTCACACGACGCCCCAGTATTGCCAATCATCTACGACTAAATTCATCGTGGGTTTGAACCCTTTTATGAGCATTACCACATGTATTACAGGATTTTTCCGTTGTCTGTATCGTTCTTAATGATCATCCAAGGATTCCAAATTTCCCAAGAGCGAATGACATATCAGATCCTATCTAATTCCACCTAGTGTAGAAACACTGATCTAAATGGAAATGGGTCACAGCGAGCCCGGCCAATATACGCAAAAACCGGATCAAACCACAATATCAGGTAGATTGAAAATGCTTTTGTCTCACAGTGGTTTTTTCTTCAATATTTTTCCAATTTTGAATTTTCCACTTAAGCAGACTTCAATTCCACACAAACTGGGTAAACTTGGTCCCACAAGTGCTGTTTGAGAGGTCGAAAGGGTCTAAAACTGGCGAGCACGATTCAGAAAGCACTGCCAGCTATCAAAATCATTTCCACTGATAGAAAAAACGATTTCCACAAGTACCAAGTAATGAAATTTTTCTGAGATTTCAATTTGATGGGGTTCTTTTCTTAATAATCTTTTAATCATAATGGAATTTTCAAGATGTATTATAGAAAATCTAGTATTTGCTGCCTGTATAGTGGCTGCTTCATAAGAGACTGATGTTGAAGAAACTTTTATTAAAACTTGATGATACTTGTTTACCCTCCCTCATCAAGAGACTGACCCTAATTTTGACCAATATTCATCAATCTCCTTCGAAATATCCCTCATTTAGGTCCAAATTAAAAATCTACATCCTGCGGTTAAATGATATTTTGGTTACTGCAGGATGTGTGTAAAGACCAAAGTGGGTGCGTCTGGATCAAATGAGTATTCTCGATCATCTCCCTCATTGGAAGTTTCAGAGGTTAACACCTATGCAAATTAAGGCTGGATGGAACAGCTCATTATGATATTGCAGGGATGAATGTGTTTAACTTACTAATGGAAGTACTGACAAAAGGTTAAATATTTCCTTGAAAAATTTAAAACTGACAGATTATCAGAAAAAAAAATAACTAATGCAAAAACTTTTTTCATCACAAACAGTAACTTAAATTGGTAATTCTATTGTGTGAACTTTTGAAAATATCAGTTTCCTTTCAAAAGCAAAGAGTACAATAAATTTACATTAACAAAATGTTCCGGATGGTTAAATACAATTAAAACAAGACATGATAATTGACTGTAGCGATATATTAAAATTCTTTGCACTTTTGCACAGCTATTTACAAACACAGCGTAGTAAAAATAATAAAAAGTACATTCTGTACTTTGCAAACGAAAATCAATGATGAAAAGACTCAAATCTGAAACAGTCGTACGATATATTTTCACAACTATATGTATATGATCTACTGAAAACCTTCTGAGATCATTTTGGTCCCTGGTTGTCCCTTGTGTAAGCCTTATATATCCAAGGACTGCATGCTGACCGTGTGAAACCCAACCTTTCTCAGATTTAAAGTTTTATCAGTTAGGTCCCCAGCGTGTTTTTTCAGGCTTTATTACATTAGCAGAGAAGTGCTAAAATGAAAAGCCCTACTCCAAAGCTCAATTTATGTGACGGCACCATCATATGCATTTAGGCAAAAAGTAGACAAAATCTCTATTGCTGGTGATCGGTAAATTTAAACACAATATTTACAATGGATTACTGTTCTTGAAGAGCTCCGTGAACTCTTAGACCAAGCCCCAGCTATCCATCATCTTCTTAAGTCAAAGATCATCAGGCCAAGACAACTTATAGCTTTGTTTCCTGTCCTGTCCGCTCTTTCTTCTGCCACTGTTATCACATAAACGGAATAGGCATTAATTTATTATGCCGAATATATTTTTATGTCTGCTAAAGTTACAAGGTCAAGGTCTACCAGATTCCTGTGGAATCTCAGTCAAAACGTTGAGTGCAAAAATTGAAAACAGTATTTGGCTTTGGTCAATCTGAGATGAAATCTTTCAGATCACAGAGAAAAAGCTGACTTGTCATCAATTTATTACAGAAACAAGAATATCAACTTTCAGCACATAACTTGGGTCTGAGCATGAGAGAAATTTTATGAAAATAATCCATACTCTTTTTCTAAGCTACTTATTTTGCATCTCAAACTCATTTAAATTCAATCTCATATTTATAATCACACTTATTTTTTATCCTGAAGGGGTATTTAATTTTTTCATCATTTGAACATTTTTTGAAAAATATAAAAGCTTTACAGATGAAACGCTGTCAATCACCCCTAATAAGGGGGGAAATTCCTTCATTTTAATAAATCTCCCTCCGACAACCTTGATTCCAATCAAACCTGTCAAAAAAGTTGAACTCTGCCCGCTGGGAAGCAAGGATTCCCAGTTACTGTGAGGGATATAAAATTAAAATACCATGTGTGCATATAGATCATACTTCATGGAGTTGTTATGATACACCAAATGGCTGACGTAAATGTTGCCGAGCTGGTTTAACACACAGAGCTGCTTTAACACACGTTCTCCCTCAATGAAGATAATGGAACAAGGGGAGATAATCCCTCTTGGAGGTTTCAGGGGTTATAGACTATATTGCAGAAAATCCTTGATATTCATACTGCTTTTATTTATGTTTCCTCAATAAGCATATACTGGAAGAAAATGCATTCATAGGTCTATGAATGCAATTTTATCAGCCTCATTTTGAAGCTTCTCTTCCTGTCACCTATAACATTAAACAATTGTAAGAGGCAAACATTTTGGAGACATGAGGCTGTTAAAGACAATTTAAGAAATTTAATTTAAGAGAATATTTGTATCTTATTTGGATTAAACAGTATTTGATTCTTCTGAAATGTTCATGCCAGTATGAACACATCAAAACTAATAAAAATACTGTTCAATCCACATATAATTACAATGTAATACATAAAAACAGTAAGAATATCTTTCAATTTTTTTTGTCAAACCTGTCAAAAATTTGACACTTATAGATATTAGAAAATCAAACACAAAATAAAAACAAAAACAAACCAGTATAAAATGACATACAGGTATGACGATTCCTTCTTAAGATACGATTGGTAAATATCCATTTACGTTTTGTCAACAAGCATGCAAACTTTATTTTCGGATTGTTATCATGGTTAGATGACCATCTGAATATGTTTGATATTTGTGCAAATGAAATATAACTCATTAAACTTTTAATATAATTTTGTTATTATAGTTACTAGGGGTGACTATTGAGCACAATTTTACCGTTGCGATTGTATTGCAATAGTCAGAATTACTATTACAAAAGTATTGCGATACCAACAAACTATTGCGATACTATTGCGATAGTCATTGATGCCCAAAATATTTAAAATATTGTAATTAAATTGTACCTTAGTTTACTAACTTTCGGTGTAACTATTTATCTTTTCTGTCCATTTAACTTTGCATGATGAGTTAATTAGTACTTAAAACTGTGATATTCAATAAAGAGTTACATAGTAACAAACTACATTAAAACTTCCTGCAAAATATTTGTTTAAATGATGCCATTTAGATGATAAAATACTATTGTTAAAATGATCGATACTATTGTGATAGTCACATACTATTGCGATTATCTATTGCATTGCCACTTTACTATTGCGATAGAACTATTGGGTGGTACACTATTGCGATAGAACTATTGGGTGGTACAATATTGCGATAGAATTATTGGGCGGTACACTGTTGTGATAGAACTATTGGGTGGTACACTATTGCGATAGAACTATTGGGTGGTACACTGTTGTGATAGAACTATTGGGTGGTACACTGTTGTGATAGAATTATTGGGTGGTACACTA
Source organism: Mimachlamys varia (assembly GCA_947623455.1). NCBI lineage: Eukaryota > Metazoa > Mollusca > Bivalvia > Pectinida > Pectinidae > Mimachlamys > Mimachlamys varia. Next base: position 22,259,664 of record OX392534.1, read on the forward strand.
TTGTGATAGAACTATTGGGTGGTACACTGTTGTGATAGAACTATTGGGTGGTACACCATTGCGATGGAACTATTGGGTGGTACGCTATTATAATTGCGATACATCGATAGTTCGATGCATTGTTACACCCCTATTAGTTACACAGTTTGGGGTTGCATGTGTTACAGCCATTTTTATTCAACTCTGTCTGTACTTTGTGCCCTTTTCGGCTTCTGTACTGGAAGTAGTTTTTAGGCTCGACATCCCCCATAAGTTTTTTTACAAAATGGGGGATTACCATTTACATTTTTAGCGTGTTGTCCTTTGTTACGGAAATACTCAGGTTAGTGTTATTCCGTAGGGTTGTTGAATAGATGTTTTTTACATTATACTCAAACACAAGTAGCATTTGAAACTACGATGCATTAATTACAGACAGCTTATAAATCTAATAAAACTAGATGTTATTTACACAAGCAACATACCCAGGAAATCTAGCCGGTAGTCTAATGAAATATAGTTCAGCTGATCAAAATGATGTGTTTTGACCAACCAAAAGGATTGCTTCCGAAATTTCGGCCATTTTTTATATGTCATTTTATTGAGTAGTAATGTGCCGTCTGCTAATTTCAACTAATCAGCATGAGGATAACATATCAATGCAGTGTGTTCGACTAATTAGTCGACAGCAGGAAAAGAGGGAGCACGTAAGTTTGTCAATGGTAGTAGACAGCGGGGGGAGGGGTAGCACATTTGTTGTACGTTGGCTATTGTTGACAATGGCAAGGAAAGAGTTAACTTTTTTAAGGTTTCTGCTAGGTATTAGGGTATAGGAAAACTGATCGGATGCCAAAGGAAAAGCCTGCTGTAGTTTTAGCACCAACAACCGCCCCATGTAATCCTGGAGCCAACATAAGTTGGGGATGGCCTATTATCACAGACAGACTGATGCCTTAAACATTTGGCCATTGAAACACCAGAATTTGTTATGAATATGCTAATTCCTAGCTGCGCTACGGGGGAAAAAATGCAAATTTGAAGTTTTTATTTGACCTCAATGTCCCGTTTGGACACAAGTTATCACCAAATATTTAATTTAACTAAAAAAAAAGAAATACAAAGCTATTCTTTGCTGAAAAAGCTTGTTCCAGACATTTCATTTGAAACTATTTGAATAGATTTAAATCAGTAAAGAGTTTGGATATGCCTCAATTTAATTTGAGATGTTGATGATGTCTGTAAGTGAATTGATCCAAGTTTTAGGAGCTCGTTTGATTCAATAAAAAATGTTGGTGGTCTTCTTCCAGTTCACTAGACTCCCGAACCTCAAGTAATTTGGAATTGTAGGAATTCCCTCAAGATAGAAACAAAATAAAATTTATGATGGTCGACTGGATCCAGCCATTGAACAGATGAAATAAACATCAAATGACCTTGTTTTGAAAAAAATGAATCATCAACACGTGCACACAGTGAAATGAAACAATTTTTGTTTTTGTCATTTTTTCCGAGGTTGAAAAGTTTAAGAGTCAATTACATGCCAACCTTTCAATTTTTCAGTTGATGAGAAACCATATAATAGAATCTCAAATTATCTAAAAAGACCTTGTAATGACCCATATTTGGACCAAATTAAGAAGTGAAATTCCAAAGGTTAACTGGTCTGTGCTAAAAATGCAATGCATACAATTTTGTGCAAGTAAAAAAAAACAATTTTGGTAATTCTCTTCTGATTTCAAAAGTCAAAAATGAAGGAACAAAGCACTGGCAGAATTAATTGGGGTTTTTTTTAGATGAAAGAAAAGACTGCTTTTAATTAGTAAAGATTGAATTCTTTTTAAATATTAGGAAACAAGTTTGGCTTTATAATTCTAATGAAGTTTATAAAGTAAGCTTTATTTATTTTACAACAATTATGAAACAAGTAAGCCAACCTATATTAATTACTGTTGTTGGTCCATATGTTAGCACAAGAGGGGTCTTATTGTGGGAGGAAACAGGAGTACCCAGAGAAAACCCACGTGGTCAGGCAGGTGACCTAATACCTATTCACGTCCGGTGGGGAAATTAAACCCCGGCCACCTTGGTGAAATTAATAGCACTTTCCAATGCCAACCAAATCACCAATGAAGATTGAATTCTCTGTTGAAAAAGGGAGACAAGCATGGCTAAATTTGATAAAGATTTAAGTCTCCCTTGAAATAAACAAAAGGCAGAATATGCCTGCATGACTCACCTAATATAAGTCTAAAATTTGTAACCTTACAGTAGTGGTCTAAAACCTATGATTTGTGACATTGAGGGTATGTCAATTACTCAAAAACTTTGCTCCATTTCCTCCAAGAAGGCTTTCAGCTTAATAACATGTCTCTTGACCTTTCAGTTTTTCAGAAGAACTCATTTGAACTTTCTGACATATTTGACCCCTTTGACCTTGAATGGAGGTCAAAGTTGGGTTTTTTCAAAATCTTCAAAAGAAGCTACCAGTCAAATATATGTATTTTGTCTCTTGGCCTTTCCGTATTTCAGAGGAACTTATTTGAAGGTTCTGACATATTTGACCATTGTGACCTTGAAAGAAGGTCAAAGTTTTTTTTTTTTTAAACTTTGTTCAGTTCTTTCCAAGGAAGCCACCAATCAAATATCATGTCTCTAGGCCTGTCATTATTTCAGGAAAAGTTGTTAAATGTTTTGACAATTGTTTGACCACTGTGACTTTGAATTTTTTTTCTTAAGCAGAAGGTGTCTTTTGAAGGTGTGGTCACATCTGACTCCTGTGACCATGAAAGCAGATCAAAGTTATTTTTTCACAAATTTTGTTCTGCTCCTTCCAAGAAAGCTACCAGCCAAAGGCCTTTTGGTATTTCAAAGAAGTTATTTATAGAAAAATTTGACGGTCGATTGACATATTGGAAGACATGCAGACACCGCACCATGGCATAAGGTCACTTAGCCCTTCTATCCATCAGCGCACACATACAAATCTACATACTACTATTATCAAACTATGTGTATGACAACTCATTCAAAACTACATTTACAAATACACAAAGAAACATAAGGAATTGATTCTGATAACACGTACATAATATAAACCAGTACATATTTCCTGATATCATTGATCATCACCCGACATCTAAAAAGCTCCACTCGGAGCTAAGTAAATCTAACGAGAATGGTCCAATCTCAGCGATCGCGCCGAGATCAACAGTAAGATTCCGCTACAGGATGAGTGGACAAACACAACTTCCTGTAAAGGGGAGGCGGGCAAAACAAATCCTCAGTGTCAAGATTTGTAAATATTTGGAAAGAGAATGAATGCCAGAACAGTCCTTGATCCTTGATTTTTCTGGTCAATATGAGTTAAAGCCGGACTTCTGCTGTCAATTAGCGGGGAAGAGTCAGGTCCTGTATGACAGATTGTGGGGCGAGCCCTGTCTGACATTCAGGTACTGAATCAGCCTCGACTCCATCTCCTCTCACCCGGTCACATGGTACATTGTTGATCATTTCAATATCTTAAAGATTTTACATACGAAAACATATATATATGAGCCGCAACTGAACAGCTAGCATCAAATGTTACACTCTCAACTGAACAGCTAGCATCAAATGTTACACTCTCAACTGAACAGCTAGCATCAAATATTACATTCTCAACTGAACAGCTAGCATCAAATGTTTAACTCTCAACTGAACAGCTAGCATCAAATGTTACACTCCCAACTGAACAGCTAGCATCAAATATTACACTCTCAACTGAACAGCTAGCATCAAATGTTTAACTCTCAACAGAACAGCTAGCATCAAATGTTACACTCCCAATTGAACAGCTAGCATCAAATGTTACACTCTCAACTGAACAGCTAGCATCAAATGTTACACTCAACTGAACAGCTAGCATCAAATGTTACACTCTCAACTGAACAGCTAGCATCAAATGTTACACTCTCAACAGAACAGCTAGCATCAAATGTTACACTCTCAACAGAACAGCTAGCATCAAATGTTACACTCTCAACTGAACAGCTAGTATCAGATGTTACACTCTCAACTGAACAGCTAGCATCAAATGTTACACTCTCAACTGAACAGCTAGCATCAAATGTTACACTCTCAACTGAACAGCTAGTATCAGATGTTACACTCTCAACTGAACAGCTAGCATCAAATGTTACACTCTCAACTGAACAGCTAGTATCAGATGTTACACTCTCAACTGAACAGCTTTAGCATCAAATGTTACACTCTCAACTGAACAGCTAGCATCAAATGTTACACTCTCAACTGAACAGCTAGCATCAAATGTTACACTCAACTGAACAACTAGCATCAAATGTTACACTCTCAACAGAACAGCTAGCATCAAATGTTACACTCTCAACAGAACAGCTAGCATCAAATGTTACACTCTCAACTGAACAGCTAGCATCAAATGTTACACTCTCAACTGAACAGCTAGTATCAGATGTTACACTCTCAACTGAACAGCTAGCATCAAATGTTACACTCTCAACTGAACAGCTAGCATCAAATGTTACACTCTCAACTGAACAGCTAGTATCAGATGTTACACTCTCAACTGAACAGCTAGCATCAAATGTTACACTCTCAACTGAACAGCTAGTATCAGATGTTACACTCTCAACTGAACAGCTTTAGCATCAAATGTTACACTCTCAACTGAACAGCTAGCATCAAGATGTTACACTCTCAACTGAACAGCTAGCATCAAATGTTACACTTTCAACTAATTTCTACTTAAAATTGCCCTTACACGATTTGAAAGTAGTGCCTGTTTTCGAAATCTGGTTTGTTTGAAGTACAGTAGATTCCATTTAATATCACTCCTGTTTTTATCACATTCCTCTTTATATCATGTTTTTCCCAAATACCAATTATCCCTCTATATAATCCATGTAATTTTATCAGGTTAATATCATGTATTTTGAGGTCAATGCCTCTTAATATCATGCCTTTTTAATACTTCTTAATATCATGCTTTATTAACCAATCTCATAGAATATCCAGAAAATGATGTAATTTCTATTGATTTCAGATACAACTTGTACAAAATATCGCAGAGAAAAATAAAAAAAACAAAATAAAGAGTTTTTAATGAAATATACTATCTATAGATTGAAATATCTTCATGTACATTGAATAGGCTAGCTTACTTTTAGCTATGGAGATTGGAAATGCACTAGATTTAGTGGAAAAACATGTTTCTCTCCAAATCACATACCTGTTAATATCATGTTTTTTGACTGACAAATGCAACATGATACGTGTATAAAGAGGAATGCACTGTACAAGTTTACTGGTTCTGATGGCCAATATGTGAACCGAGTTGAACCGAGATTTACATGACAGCATACCATATCACAGCCAAAATGACCTCTGTCCATTTATTTATATGTCTAGAAAATCTTTGCCCTTGAGAAAAACAAAACATCAAACAAACAAGACTCTGAATATCTTTTACATTAAGGAAACACAATAGAGATGATTTATGGAAAGTTAACAGGTTTTTTTTAAGATTTTGGCTGTCAAAAGATGACACAATCAATACATTGCATGTTGGTCCATCCGTATAGATTGAAGTTACATATTATGTCCTTGATCATGGATGATGTCAGCTTTTCAAAAGTTAGGGCTACTGTATATTCCTGGTCGCAGACACCGCCAATCCACCTATATGGTCTTGAGAGGCTAACTAAATTGTGTTTGTCCCAAATCATAAATGCTTCTTCTCTATGTGATCACGAAAGCCTAGCTTGTGTGTCCCTGATCCTAGATACAGCCAGTCCCCCTATTCCATCATGAGGGACTAGCTTGCATGCCACCTGCAGTCCCCCTAAGTGAGGGATGCTGTGTCAGTCTCCAATAGTAGCCCCAGTCAGTCCCCCTAAGTGAGGGATGCTGTGTCAGTCTCCAATAGTAGACCCAGTCAGTCCCCCTAAGTGAGGGATGCTGTACCAGTCTCCAATAGTAGACCCAGTCAGTCCCCCTAAGTGAGGGATGCTGTACCAGTCTCCAATAGTAGACCCAGTCAGTCCCCCTAAGTGAGGGATGCTGTGTCAGTCCCCAACAGTAGACCCAGTCAGTCCCCTAAGTGAGCTAGGGCTGTTTTATAGCAAGCGCATCCAAAGACACCATATATACGTGTGGTCTAATGCATTTCACATACTGACAGCTTAAGATGTAAGGCGTTTTTTATTGAACTGTAAATGTGCATCGAGAAAACTCTTGGGAAATTACGCCACTGCCTTGAGAAGTTTGCCCTGATCTTGATCTCGCGGTGCAGTGTATTAGTGGGCTTAAGAAGAGATGGAGGCTTTACTAAATATCCCCATAGTGGATTTAAAAGAAAGTGAAATAAAACATGGCCACGAGCAGGAAAATTACACAGCTAGGAGATATTTCTAGTATATTTAATGTCACACAGAAAGATTAATTGGCCAATTTAACACCTGGAGTCTGTTTTGAAATCAGGTCATTTGATATGTAATTAGCCTTTTTTCATTTCCTTCCTTTGTTCCATTTTATCTTAATAACAAGGGAATGAGAACACGTATTAAGTTTTATAACTAGGGAACATTAACTCTTGGTATATTTATCGTCAAAACTGCACTCAACACCTGGGCCTCCATCAAATCATTTCTATAAACCTCCAAAGAAGTAGACTGTTTTCTTGCAAGAATCCATCTAATTAATCCAAGAGATGACTCAAAGGGTTTATTCTTAACTTAATTGTTTATAATTCACCCTCATTGTAAGTTGAAAGTCATGGTATGTTCAATTTTTTAATCTGAGGGGGTGTCTTTGTGCGATGACTTTCGAGATTTTAATTCAGATGTAAACATACTTTTGAATTTAAAACACTGACTGAAAGGTACACAAGCCTTTTGTAAAATCCTTTTGTAACAGTCATTTACAAACAGAAACTGGAACATTCTGGCACAATTGTACTGTACCTTTTTTTTGTTTTTTCATTTATTCACAGATTTGAAAATAGAGTTTTTTACTTTTACCAAAATCTCTTCAGTTTTTTTTCTTGATGTTAGAAAGTAAATGGATATTAATCCCCTTGCTATCTCCATGCATGTCACTTGTCTTTACACAAATTAGGCCTTTAAGCTTGATCATCACACATTGCTATGCAAATTGAATTAATCTGACTAAAGAAATTTAATGTTAGAGTTTCCTTCTCATTTATTTTTCATTTGGATTTAACGTCATCACACAACAGCTGGGGTCATATAAGGATAATGTGAGGGAGGGAGGTGGGGTGTGGGGGGGTGTGGGGGGGGGTTAATGTGAATGTGAGCAAATTATCCATGAAAATAAATCCAGGTAACTGAATCCAAACAAGCGTATGATTTGCAAATGTCATTTCTGAGAGAAATACAGGTCCGGCACGACTTTGCTGAGTAACAGCTAGCCATAACCAAATTGAAAAAGAAAATAAGGGGAGATAACTCTGTAATAAAAGCCCACTGTGCAATGGACAATGATCTTTAACAACCCGCCATAAAGTTGTAAAATGCTAAGAAGATGTATTTTATATGGAATACACCTGTAGAGTAATGACTTTTGAGGAATCCTGTAGAATTAAGCTTTGGTTGATTGTTATATTAAAACTTAACGATATTCTTAATTTGTCATGTGATATATCACCATACTTAAGAGAAAAGAAAAAACCTTTAAGCAGAAGTATCTTTAAGCCCACACAATCACCCACCATATTTTGCTATTCTTTATACGTTTTTTTCCTAACACGTGCGAAGGTCTTTGTTGAAATGTAACCTGTGTTTGTCAGTAAGACAAGTGCAGGTTTTCGTCGGAATATTAACCTATTTTTGTCGTTCAGACCTTGTAGATTTTAAAGGAGTGGTTGAGCTAGTGACACTGACATATATCTCCGTAGCTCCTATCTCCTCTCCGTCACAACAGCGCAAACAAAACAAGGATCAAACATTATCCAATCTTAGAAGCTTTCATTTATGTCTCTTCAAAACCGTACTGAAAGTGTCAGGACTGAGAAAGCCCATCAAATGTCTTCTTACCATAGGTCTTCCATTGCACAAGAAAGTTAAAACGGCATCTGGAACCCAAACGGATGAGCCACTTCAAGCATTAGCCTTCAAGACTGAGAGCTTTCTGACAGAATGTACAGCTATATATATTATTGTGTTCTTAGAGCAGACTTTTAACCTCAATTGTTCCTTTCAAATGATTTCTGTAAAGCTGGCATTGAAAGTTATCCTGCAAAAGAATAAAGCCTTTCTAGGGAGTCAATTAATTCTCAGTCACTTCATTTGTACCATGAAAACTTGTGCTGCCTTATATGGAAATAGATTTATTTCCTGGGACCTTAATGCATTTTGTTCAATAAAAATATTTTATTACATTACAATGTCAAACTGTGTTTCCCTCCTCCATAGTATGGCTAACTCGCCTGACCTAGAACTACTTCATCTCCAGCACAGATGCAGGCATATACACAGCAGGAGATATTAGCCAGGTGGCATACGGTAAGCAATTAGCTCCTGATAAGGTAGCTCCAGCGATTTCTTCAAAAGTTAAATTGATAAAGGTATAATATATAAATTGCTTTGAAGTAAATATATATCAACTTTGTACAGTGAAAGTTTAGAGTTGCCTATTCTAGGTAGATAGATAAGGCGCTATATCAAATGTTGCAATTTTTGAAAATGTATTTATCTATGACTTATCGATGCTGTCATTTAACGAGGACAACTTCTTGTACTGCCAAAATGACCCTGAACACAAGGTGCTACATGGTATATCAGACATATACTGTACAGTCAACTAAGCAATTACAGTACTATACACAAGCATTTCACGTGAAATTAATTTGACTTTTTATTTTCTGTCATTTTTTTGAAGGACTTATTTCATTATAATATATATAGTTTTCACATGAATTTTATAGGAATTCTGTGTGAATTTATAATTTAGTTGATTTTAACATGTATATGTTTTTGGTTAAATTTCACATGAATTTCTCATGAAATAATTCATGCAAATTTCACATGAAGGCTTTTTCACGTGAAATTCATGTGAAAATCCATTGGCTGTGTATATATACCTAAAGCTTTGTTCCAAACAAGGGGTATAAAAAAGTTGTGTGTGTCAAAAGGTTATGTTTGTCAAAACAATGTGTGAAGTCTGTTTGACACAAGTTCGTTTTTAAAAATGAAGCAAACTCTTAAGATACAAATCTGACACAGCAGGACAAAGAAAAACTTCATTTTCAGAACAACACACAGACCTGATCGATCATGTCAAACCTTTAAGAGCTGCTCATTAAATGCCACCAATAGGAGCAGTCCATCTAGACAGCCTTGTGGCACTCTCAGGTGCACTTACAACAGCGATTATAAATTACATTTCCACTTCTCATAAGATAAATTAGCACAAAAGGTACATAGACCTCTCCGGGGAAGAGAAGAATATAGGACATGGATCCAAATAGATCCGAGACAAACTTTACGCGTCGGGCAACAGGTGGAACACACCTGAGAAATGATCACACGTTCTGATACATGTTCACAAATTCTGGATCAGGTTCACATGTTCTGAGACAAGTTGAACATGCTCTGAGATAGGTTGAAATGTTTTAAGATAGTTAGGACCTTTTGTTTTGTGAAAAGATTATGATGGCTGAGATACTGGTTGTACATGTTCTGAGAAATTTGAAATGTTCTGAAATTCTTGAACACGTTCTGAGACAAGATCACAAGTGTCTGGAACAGAATCACATGTTCTGAGACAAGTTGAGTATTTTCTTAGACATGTTGACATCAAATTTTAATTTGGCATTTCTTAAACTTAAAGTGCAGGATTCTTCTTATAGAAATTACATGCAATACTCCTCTGCCTTAGGCAGTATTCATGGCATATTGCACAGTCAAACAAAGATGATTGCAAATTTCTTCCAGCCCTTTTTTTTTACTTTTGGAATTGCAGTGCAATTGCTGCTAATGAAAAATTGAAATGTAAGCCTCTATAATAGTTTTGATATGAAAAAATTGAAATATCCCACTGCTTAACACTAGGGCAGCCTGATTGTATATATTACATCTTTTATCCTTTTTTTATACTATAAGTGATTCTACATGAATTAACCCTAGCTCACAAATGTTCACAGTTAGCATATGATTTTGACATCCTGCTACCACTAGCCCTCCACCTCTACGTTCCTGTTCGAGGCCTATAGATTGGGCAGTCACAAGATACCGGCATTTTGTTGTTGGTTTTTCATCGGGAAATCTGACTTCCCTCCGAAACTGAAACCTGGCACATCCTTAAATGGCCCTAGATTTAAATGGACATAAAACACATATAAACCAAACCATTCATATACCATGTATTTCATAGTAAATGCAAGCAGAACATTTCACTTAATGCAGTATATATAGCTAAATATTGATGTCCTCTTTACAATTTAAAGGATAAAACTTTGGTTTTGATCAACAGCAGCTTGCTGATGACATGTCAAATTTCATAATGGCTTCTCCAATGGTTTTAGAACTTAATGGCCTGAAATATGAGCCAGATGATCCAGTACCAAAACGTTGTGAATCTTCGATGAAAGAGGAGACATAAATATTCCAAACTTGATTAATATAAGCACCGAACATATCTCTCCATAGGAATTTATAGTCGATATGATTGCTAGCCACAAGAAAATGTCTAACAGCATCTTCCTTAGGGCCCATAACTCAGGGGTGCATTCATTTACAGGGAGACGGTCACAGTAACAACAAATGAATCAAATTATCTCCCTTGATCACGGAGAAAAAAAATTACTCCTTCCTTTTATACGGAGGAAAATTATTAATTCCGTCTCCTTGACCGCTGCGTCTGTACTGAGAAGAATAAACAGCAGACTGCGGAGATATTTACATCATATAATAACTACCTGCTACGTCCCAGTCACAAAGACGGGAAATAGGATCTATAAATCTCCACACCCCTTTCCAACAGCATCCCCCTAATGTGTTAATCATATTGACTTTTGTCAGATTTATTTCGTTTTCCCCGAGATTAGAGAGTTCTTTGTTGTTGTATGCACTTCCAGACATTCTACAGACTGACCACGGCCACATCAGCACATGGTCAGGCCTGTTGGTGGAGAGATGGTCAAAACAATCGGACCGTTCATGGAAGGGCTGTCAACATTTTATGGTTATTATTCATAGAGATGGTCAAAATTGTCCAGATTATTTGTGGAGAGATTTTCAGCATTGTCCAGTTTATTTGTGGAGAGATTGTCAACATTGTCCTGAGTATTTTTAGAAAAACAGTCATGAACATTGTCTTGATTATTTGTGGAGAGATTTTTGACATTTTCCTGATAATTTGTAGAGAGATGGTCATGAACATTGTCCTGATTATTTGTGGAGAGATGGTCAACATTGTCCTGATTATTTGTGGAGAAATGGTCAACATTGTCCTGATTATTTGTGGAGAGATGGTCATGAACATTGTCCAGATTATTTGTGGAGAGATGGTCAACATTGTCCTAATTATTTGTGGAGAGATGGTCAACATTGTCCTGATTATTTGTGGAGAGATGGTCAACATTGTCCTGATTATTTGTGGAGAAATGGTCAACATTGTCCAGATTATTTGTGGAGAAATGGTTAACATTGTCCAGATTATTTGTGGAGAGATGGTCAACATTGTCCTGATTATTTGTGGAGAAATGGTCAACATTGTCCTGATTATTTGTGGAGAGATGGTCATGAACATTGTCCAGATTATTTGTGGAGAAATGGTTAACATTGTCCAGATTATTTGTGGAGAAATGGTCAACATTGTCCAGATTATTTGTGGAGAAATGGTTAACATTGTCCAGATTATTTGTGGAGAGATGGTCAACATTGTCCTGATTATTTGTGGAGAAATGGTCAACATTGTCCTGATTATTTGTGGAGAGATGGTCAACATTGTCCTGATTCTTTGTGGAGAAATGGTCAACATTGTCCTGATTATTTGTGGAGAGATGGTCAACATTGTCCTGATTATTTGTGGAGAAATGGTCAACATTGTCCTGATTATTTCTGGAGAAATGGTCAACATTGTCCTGATTATTTGTGGAGAGATGGTCAACATTGTCCAGATTATTTGTGGAGAAATGGTCAACATTGTCCAGATTATTTGTGGAGAAATGGTCAACATTGTCCAGATTATTTGTGGAGAGATGGTCAACATTGTCCTGATTATTTGTGGAGAAATGGTCAACATTGTCCTGATTATTTGTGGAGAGATGGTCAACATTGTCCTGATTATTTGTGGAGAGATGGTCAACATTGTCCTGATTATTTGTGGAGAGATGGTCAACATTGTCCAGATTATTTGTGGAGAAATGGTCAACATTGTCCAGATTATTTGTGGAGAGATGGTCAACATTGTCCTGATTATTTGTGGAGAGATGGTCAACATTGTCCTGATTATTTGTGGAGAAATGGTCAACATTGTCCAGATTATTTGTGGAGAGATGGTCAACAATGGTCAGATTATTTATAGAGAGATGGTCAATAAGATTGCTCCAATTATTTGGCGAGAGATGGCAAACTGGTTAGGATTGGATATCAATAGATCTGAATTGGTCTGCAAAATGGTCAGTAAACAGATTAAACAAATTATCTCCCTTGACAAGGAATTATCTCCCTTGACAAGAAATTATCTCCCTTTACAAGTATTTGAAAATAGAGTCAACACGGTAGTCTATGAACAACAACATCTAGAGGCTTTAATTTCCTTAAACAGGTCTGTTAAATCACTACCTTTAGTAGAAAGCACTACTCCTTCAATCTGCATAGAACACCTGACAAATAAGATTTTGTAGACAACAGTCCACAATACGATTCGTTGAAAATAAATGTGCTACAACACACAACTTTGACATTTGCATTTCACTGCCCTGAAGCACTTCATGTTTATTTTGTCCTTACAGTTTGGTCCAAGCATTTCTCTCTTAATTTACTTAGGGTTAGGTCTAAGATTAGGGTTAGGGTTATCCTACCTCTATAAACTGGCCAAAATGTTTGGTCCCAGTGACTGCGGCTTAGACAAGTTAAATATACTGCATTTCTAGTACAAGTGATGATTACATAGTCCCAGTTTTTGTTTTTTTTATTTTACATTCTTTTTCAGATTCGATAAAATTACACACACAAACTTGCTGTAATTCAAGTAATTATGTAACTGTATAAGGTTTGTTGTAATTCCTTTAAAATTTGAGAACAGAAAGCAAGTTATGAAGTTTTCGTAAATTTAAGTTTCAATCAATTTATGTTTTCCCTGAAGACAAAATGGGGGTCAAAGTATAATATGCATTCATATGCATTCGTTTAAAAACAACCCCCTGTTCTGCAATGTATGAATGTTAAATGTAGCAAAATCCTAACAATTTTAGACCCATTGTACTAAAATCCTTCATGCACATCATCTTTTTTTACAGAGATGAGTTGTTCAAGAGATTCATCTCGAAGATTATTCTAGGCAAAGCTGTTCACCATAACAGATTTATCACAGAAGTAATGGCAGGCTACAGAAAACACTCACACCAAGTCTATACATTGGCCGGATGAAAGGAGATTGGGAAGCCCCTCAAATCAATAAGACGATTCAATGACAAGATATTCGACCAATATTTGTAAATATTGTCTTCCTGTGTAAACAACCATAAAGTGTCGATAAAACAATGCAAACCAACACACGAGCGTTCACGCTGATTGGGATGCCATGTTTACCGTCAAACCGTCTAAACTACTTCCTCTGCATCTCTTATGTGTTTGGTTATGTAGGGATAAACTGCTAGTCAATCAAGCTCCTCATGGACCTTGTCACGAGATTCGTCAGTCAAAGAAACAGGGAGTCTATCCGACACATCGCAGTAAATGTCAACACACCAGCCACTGCAGGAACAGTACACCAGTCCTTTCCTTGGTATAGAACGGTGACTCTGAAACAGTCCCATGGGTCTACCCCCGAACCATGTAATCGGCAATAATACAAAGAAATATAGGACCATTTGTATGGGTACCAGCGTCATAATTCTGTACTCTACCAAGAAATACAAACTGTGTGTAGAAATTCAGCAATAAAAGTACCGTTACTATAGCAAGTGGTCTCTGCTCTCGTAAAAAAAAATTTAAATCATGAGTAGACAATATAGTAATAAAGATCTAGATAATTTGGTTGGAACACAGCAACACAGATATTGGTACTATATAGACTATTGAGCCAATCAATTGGTGTGCTTGTTTGGTAATTTTAATGGTGCGATTTCATGGAATTGCAAATGAGCTTTCCGGAATTAAGTCGGTCAGAGTTCTATCGGTTCTGAAGTAAAGAGGTGATATGAATAGAAATTTACTGTTCCAGTCAGTTCAAGTCTGGCTGAATCGGCATACTTTTGGCACAAATTTATGTGTTCCATTTTTACTAGATTGGTGAAATATCATATATAATTAGAGAACCACAGGAACTTGATCCCAACACTCCAAATCAGTAGTATACCTGTTGTTTCCAGCATGATCCAATACTAGAATTGGCGCGGAGTACAGAATTAAAACTAAAATTACTTAAGTGTCAGTCCTTCCCTCGTAAGAATTTCTGCAAATACAGCAGTTATTGTCTCAGTTAAATTTATGGGAGATAGTTACAGACATGAAGTATTAATTAATAAATATATGACAAACAGAATTGTATGTAAATGAAGATCAATTTCCTTCATGCATAGATATATATGATGTACATTTATTTTTATTATATCACATTCAATGTTGACCATTTGATCTATATAGAATTCCAATCAGGTTATTTTATAAGTATTGTATATATATAAGTTTGTACTTGATTGCATGCATGACCCTCATGCACACAGTTAAAAGTTGTTGAGCGAGAAAATTTGACAAATAGACATGTTTTATTAAAATCTTATCTTTAATTAAAAAACAATTATCACTACACACAACAGGTGTTTTGAGGACCATTAATTAATATTTGACACTCCCCGACAAATTAACAGCATCTAAATTATGTCTTTATACTCTATGATTTAAGGCAGTAATCTTGATTACCTGTTCTAACGTTAATTTCTACACTCCCTGACCACCTGCAAATGTCCAACACATTTTTACTGTTAATTGTAAAATTATTAGGTTCTATGTGTATTTGTTAGCGCCTTTGCACCTGCAGTAAGTCTTCACGGGAGTGGGAGTTTCACGTAAAATGCAGTAAAAAATTGAATTTCATGTAAAATGAATACGACATTTTAAATTTGTTTTTTTTTTAGGAGCTTTAATTATTATATATGCATTTCAAGTGAATTTTAAATTAAGTTGAAATTTTTCATGTGAAGAACACATTGACTGTGTAAATGACCTTTGACCCGATTTAATCCCCCCCCCCCCCTTTCCCCATTGCCACATCCACTAAAAAAACTGTCTGAATGAGTAATTTATTTAACTAAATATGCCTGAATACATGTTACATGTATGTAATGCATTGTGTATACAGTGTCAAAACTGTTTTGTTTCTAATTATACAAGACTTAGGTGTTAACCTCTGAAACCTCCAATGAGGGAGATCTCCCTCATTCCACATTTCCAATGAGGTAGAAAGTGCCTGAAATACGTCTTAAACTTATTTTCCCCTGTTTATGTATCAAAACAACTTCAAAAAATATTCATTTGATCCAGACACACCTGTTATGGTCATCATATCATTTGACCACAGGATGTAGATTTGAGTTTGTGTGAGATTGGACTTAAATGAGGGAGATTTTGAGGGGGATTGGTAAATTATGGTCAAAATGAAGGAGTCTCCCTCCTAATGAGGGAGGGTTAACAGGTATGACAAGATCTTCTCTGTTTTCCATTTTTTTTAAGGACGCTTGTCTTGCACAGGCGAAATACACTTCTCTGTAGCTTAGATTGTTCTGTACGAAACCCACACTAATCAATTATGAACAAGGGAGACAACTGATGTTAAAACATTTTCTTTTCAACAGAAAATGTTGACATATGTCTATTTCTGAATATATTTCTACCAACCTAATCAATTTCTGGAGTCAAATATCAACTTGACAGTTAAGCCGAATTTAATTTCATTCTCTATACCATCATGTTGTCACATTTCATCTAAACAAAGTATCAAAACTTTTAATATTTCACCAGTTTTGTGCCTAGAAATTCTAAAACACATTCTGTCAAACCACCAAAGGGAAAAAACTGTGATCCCATATATTTATAGCATCTCATTATATAGTCAGCACTTGAATCATGAAGACTGTTAAATAAATGTCTCCTATTTTTGTACTGTGCAGATGTTCTCGGAGACTCTGACTGGAGCATGAACTTTTGCCTCCTATTTTGGTCCTATGTGGATGTTCTCTGACAGTTGGACAAGGGCAGTTACATTAATTTTGTATCTTATTCTGGTACTCTGACCAAAAATGTCTGAATTGAACGTTTTAACTACACCAATGATTTTTTTCTCCGGTATAAATGTACTTTTTCAGACGTAACGTCCTGGGAATTTTTTTATGAGGGCAGTTATTCTTAAGTCTCTGAAATCTTAGGTTTTCCCAGCCAGCTGTGTACATTTGGACGCAGCTAGATGAACCCGGTACATATTCTACCTGTATTAGCAATAGCAGTATTATCAAGTCAGTTCTATATAAGATTTAAAACAAGCGTATGATAGCCAAGTGTCATTCTTTATTATGTAGCTGTGCAATTTAAAATTGACACAAAAATAAAGGAAAAAAAAAACTGTCACAGTAAAACCATTTTTTTGGTAAATAAAATTAAAATTTAGGACAGACCAAATTTTTCATGTTACTCTACTGTTTACAACTAATTTGGATTATGATATGACTGTTCTTAATTTCTTTAATACATTTAATCAGATGAGAAATTTTTGGGTTTTACAACTGTAAACCATTGTATCTTCTAGGATTTTTTTCAAACAAATTCGCTACCAAGACACACAGGACCTGCTTAGCACAACATGATTAAACCAATTCCCCCCCCCCCCCTCTGTTTTGCCTCTGCCCTCCCAATGTTCTGCCCCTCTTCACTCCCCCCTCTGTATCCCCCTACTGTTTTGCCCCTCAACGCCCCCTCCACATAGTTCTGCCCCTAATAGATCCAACAACCCATTGAACAAAACAGCCTTACATTTGCTTAACAAAACTATATCGTGATTCAAAAGAATGTCATATTTGTCATGTAAAAATAATTGTAGACAAATACGTTCCGCAATGACTTCAACCCTCCCTGTACATGTTACTGTAACAGCGAGAAACACCATCTTTTAGGCTGTGATGAGCAGAACAAATCAATT
Organism: Mimachlamys varia; assembly: GCA_947623455.1. Taxonomy (NCBI): domain Eukaryota; kingdom Metazoa; phylum Mollusca; class Bivalvia; order Pectinida; family Pectinidae; genus Mimachlamys; species Mimachlamys varia. The sequence continues at coordinate 22,277,034 of OX392534.1, forward strand.
CTGCTTCTTATTTTCTGTCTGATTTGATAAGGTGGACATCTCTATATTACATTTGGTCTTACGTACATGTCATCTTGATCAAGCTTACAAGTACATCCTTACATGTGCTGGCCTGTCTTGTTTGGTCTATCATGTAACACAAGCCAGCATTAGAGATGTCGTTACACGTAACAGTGCAGACTCCGAACCCAAACCGATGCTGTATTACATAGCAACAGCCAACTTGACACTCCTTTTATATCATCTTCACCGGCACCTTAACAACCAACTCACATACTTCTACAGTTCCATTATGCATTTAAGGCTTCAAATCTTTCAAAATGTATTATATTAAAATCATTGGAATTCCTTAAACTTCTCTGAGAAAGCAGTCACAAGACACGCAGCATTTTACATGTATTAACCGAGTTTGTACAGTAGAAGTCAAAGTGGACCTGACCCCTCAGGACAGGACAAGAGTGCGTAAAGTTCCTTCCTATGGGTTACGTAGGGGTCATTTTTTTTGTAAGTTATGATAGGGTTTCAATTAAGAAAACAAACAAGAGGCCCAATGGGCCTGCATCGCTCACCTGGAATTAATCTCTGACTTGTAAGCCTTAAGTGCCAAAATAGCCCCTTAGGGGTCAGAGTCACCATTTATGCAAAATATGTTCCTCTTCCCCCAACGATGTTTCTGACCAAATTTGGACAAAATCTATTCATAACTTTATGACAAGAAGAGATTTAAAGGAATTACATCTATTTCCCTTAATGGGCCACGCCCCTCTAGCCCCTTAGGGGTCAGAGTCACCATTTATGCAAAATTTGTTCCCCTTCCCCCAAGAATGTTTCTCACCAAATTTGGGCCAAATCCATACATAACTTTATGACAAGAAGAGATTTTAAAAGAATTACCTGTATTTCCCCTAATTGGCCCAGTGCATCTGGGCCCTTAGGGTTCAGAGTCACCATTTATGCAAAATCTGTTCCCCTTCCCCCAACGATGTTTCTGACCAAATTTGGACAAAATCTATTCATAACTTTATGACAAGAGAGACTTAAAGGAATTACCTCTATTTCCCTTATTGGGCCCCGCCCCTCTGGCAGCTTTGGGGTCCGAGTCACCATTTATGCAAAATCTGTTCCTCTTCCCCAAAAGATGTTTCTGACCTTATTTGGTCAAAATCCAATCAGGACTTTTTGACAAGAAGAGATTTAAAGGAATTACCTCTATTTTCCCTATTTGGCCCCGCCCCTCTGGCCCCTTGGGTGCCAGTGTCACCATTTATGCAAAATCTGTTCCCCTTCCCCCAACGATGTTTCTGACCAAATTTGGACAAAATCTATTCATAACTTTATGACAAGAAGAGATTTAAAGGAATTACCTCTATTTCCCTTATTGGGCCCCGCCCCTCTGGCCCCTTAGGGGTCGGAGTCACCATTTATGCAAAATCTGTTCCCGTTCCACTAAGGATGTTTCTCACCGAATTTGGGCCAAATCCATTCATAACTTTATGACAAGAAGAGATTTAAAGGAATTACCTCTATTTCCCCTATTGGGCCCCGCCCCTCTGGCCCCTTTAGGGTCAGAGTCACCATTTATGCAAAATCTGTTCGCCTTCCCTCAACGATGTTTCTGACTAAATTTGGTCAAAATCCAATCATAACTTTAAGACAAGAAGAAATTTAAAGGAATTACCTCTATTTCCCCTATTGGGCCCCGCCCCTCTGGCAGCTTTGGGGTCCGAGTCACCATTTATGCAAAATCTGTTCCCCTTCCCCAAAAGATGTTTCTGACTAAATTTGATCAAAATCCAATCAGGACTTTTTGACAAGAAGAGATTTAAAGAATTACCTCTATTTTCCCTATTGGGCCCTGCCCCTCTGGCCCTTTGGGGGTCAGAGTCACCATTTATGCAAAATCTGTTCCCCTTCGCCCAAGGATGTTTCTGACCAAATTTGGTTAAAATCCAATAAGGACTTTTTGACTAGTAGCGATTTGAAGAAAATGTTGACAGACGACGGACGGACGACGGACGACGGACGACGGACGCTGCGCCATGGCATAAGCTCACCGGACCTTCGGTCCAGGTGAGCTAAAAACATGAAGTTTTTCGTAAAATCTGTTTATAAACACAAGTTCATGTGAAACTTGTACTTGACACACAAAGGGTAACATATCCCCTTAAACTCTCCGCATTCAGTGAATATGTCATGGCAAAAACACCAAAGGCATGCACTTAGCCATTTGATTGGTTTCGAGATTAACTGACCTGACCAATCACTAGGCTGATATACCTGTCTATTAAGATGATGAAAACCTTACACCTGACATCAAAGCAAGTCATTCTTACCAATTTGATACAGCAAGATTTTTTTTTAAGTACATCAAAGGATTAAAACTTCTAGAAGAACTTCTGCATCATCTACACAATGGCAAAGCATTTCAATTATGTCTTCACAACCCTGCAGGCGTACAGATCAGCGCTTACATTGTAATTAAAGTACGAGTAACCCCGATTAAGGGCATTGACTGGGCGGAAAAAAACCTTCGACTAACAGATTTGTTTATCACTTATATTACTGGGTAGATGTACAATATAAGTGAATTGAACATTTGTCCCGGGCTAATTGTTTTATTTCATTAATGTTCAATTTGTACAGTACAGGTTACACTCATTTCTACATCAGCTCGTCTGAATTAAACTTAAAAATAATTTGTTTGACTGGTATATACTGTAAACCAAACCGACACGAGATAATAGTATTATCCATGGTTATAGGGCCTTAGCAACCACCCAATATCGTTCTCAACTCCCTGGGGAGCATACAACCGGTGCTGCCATTTCAGTGCTCTCAACTAGCATTTTACAATTTCTAGCACTGCCCAACCACATATTCAATTACAGCTGAGTAGACTGGAACGAGCAGAGTAAAATATCTTGCTCATGGATACAAAATAAGTGCCTTAGCCGGGCCTTGAACTCGGAACCCTTCGATCACAATTAAGCCCGGAGTCCTATAGACCACCATGCCTCACTGAAGGCGCTCATGTGGTATGCATGTGAATATTCCTACTTATACAATTATTAATCCAAACAAAATCAAGAAGATCCGATCCCTAAACTAGATGAAAACAACTAAAGGTGAAAATGGGAGGTTGACAGCACATTTTACACTAAAAAACAAGAAGAGAATGACAACATCACATCTACCAAAGAAATTTCAACAAGGGCTACAATCGTTCAATTTATGAAGTAAAGCTGAAACAATTTTGAAATTCATCATCACATTAAATTCAACCAAACAGCTGAAAATAACCCTTATTTCCAACTTAATTAACAGTATTCTAAAAAGCAGTTTTTTCTTAACTCACTGAACAACTTTGAAATATAGATGTAAAAAAAATGCATATCTGAATTTCTTCCTTAATACATCATTAGGAAATAGTAAACTTGAAATTACCTTTGTAAATGAAGTTTTACTTTAACAGAAGCAGGCCTAGGCTGTGAGATAAAGAATCTAAGCAAAACGTGGAATTTATGTACAATTCAATTTCAGGTATGAGTAAATATAATTTGTGGAAACACCTATATTGTAGAATATATGATATGATTATTTGCATGGTATATTTAATTTCAGAAAAAGTGTTACAAGTTTTGTGATGTGCATTAAATAGCTAATATATTAATGTGAGTTGCCTCCCCTTCAATGTTGTCTTTGTTTTTTCGATTACTAGTACATCTATTAAAATGTAAATCTATTCCTTAACATGTCCATTGTTTGTCTAGTAAAAATTCAATTACAATGTTATTCAGCCACATAAAGAGAATATATAAAATATTTGTAAATGCCAATATAAAATCTGACAATAACTGACCGATTGAAAACTTTATCACAACAATCACATACTTGCGATGAGAAAGGCCTGCAGGAATAATAGGATTTGAAGAATATACCTTGCCTTGGGGTGTAAGATAGGGAAATTCTGTTCAAGGGTTTTGCCAAATTTGAAAATCCAAATTAGTTTCCTCTTAATTTGATGATTAGAATCAGGTAATAATTCAAGAAAACATGTTTTAATTTGCTACTCTTATTCATTGATTGAAATGAATGAGTCAGTGGGTTTAAGTATATCTCATTTTTGCAAAAAATGCTTTGCAGAAAAATGATAATTTGCAGATCTTTCATCAGTGTCTGGTAAGGATTTAGTAACAAGTTTTAACTTCATCTCATCGCCTTTGTCGCATTACGGCATGTGAATTTGTGACGTCACGGCATTGTTCAGCCATGAGGTGACATCATGTTATGTGAAATGAGGTGTATAAGATAAATTTCCGAGACCCCTTTTTTACATAAGACAGCTGTATCTCACACACAAGCTAGGACATGAGAGAAAATGTCTTACAGTCCCTTACAGAACACCAAAATGTACATTTAAGCTAATCGTAACATGACTTCAACAGGAACCTAAAAAATCCAAACCAATCAATGTTCTGTTTACGTAACAGACATCCATCGCAGGAAAAATTAAACATTTGTTTACTTTCACTTTCAAAAATAATTTGCATGCATTCCAAAAATTTTTTTTTTTTTTCAATTAAGTTAACAGAAACATTATCAATATATAACTATATAATAAATTATTTATATTTGTGTAAAAAGGGGGGAAAGGGGGGATGGGGGTGAGGGGGGACAACGTTAACTTATACAACTAAAAGTGCAACAACAAATTAATAGAAGATAACCGGAAATCAAAAAAAGTTATTGTTTTAAGCTAGAGAGGGGAACTCAATTAGGTGTTTAATACAACCGTACTTGGTAGTGATATTTGGCTTCCAAAAGGTTATTTGTGCAACAACAGATATCAATACTTAGCTTGATTTAAAAGAAATATAAACGAAAGGCACTGTGGAAGTTACAAAGTCACCTTACTTGTAGAATTTTAACAGGGTGCTATGTAGCATGCTTTTAGCACATGCATTAGTAGAACGGCAACATAAAACTCACAGGGGTTGTTACAAAATAAAACAAAATTGTTTAGTCGTTTCGTGACGTGAAAGGCTGAAAATACAAGCTTGACTGACAATATCAGGTGATACATGATGACGCTAGATGAGGATATAAGTATGAACACATGACAGCTACGATATGATACGATAATAAGCCGAGAAATAAAATAACGTACTGAATCCCAGGAGGCAAAGTACATTCCCTGTAGTAGCAGGGGGAGAAAACATTACTCATAAACTGCACGCCACAAAACTAGCACAAATGTTGACTATAACGTTCAAAATAAAACGTAAAACGATCATACAGCAATGTAAATTAATACAGTAGTAACAAAATCTCACAAAAATTCACTTCAAACTTCTCAGCACAAGATATTTCACATAGCAACATGATGAAGTAAGACGTATTTTGTTAATGACTCGCAGAATAGAATCATTCCTTTCAAAATTCCAGAATTCCAGAATCAATTGCATCTATGATTTCTTAAAATATAATGGCATACAAGTAAACAAAATGCACATGATTTCAGAAAAAATTAAAAATACAAAGTTCATACAGAAACTGAAGAAAGGGACATTCTCACATGCATCATAACATAGTCTACCGAGGAACCAATGCTATGTACAAGGGAAGACAACTCTCACAAAAACCTTACAACACTATTCAAACTTGGTTGAACATTGGCTTATATTAAGTATGGCTGATATAGCTAGCGTAAATGACTAGCCAAAAAGGTAGATGTAATGAATTTATATTTGAAATGGAGAATTTATTTTTGTAAGTGTAAATATTAGTACAGAAATCACACAGTATTTCTAAATTATCCAAAACTTGGTCTAAAAATAGCCAATCCCAATTTTGATACTTCTCATTTCAAGACCAGGTCTTCAAAATTATGAAAATGTCATTTTATCTGAAAATTTGCAAATTTAAAAGACATTCTAGATTTTGCCATTCATTCAAGCTGTTCGGTTCAAATATTTCGCTCCCTCAAGAGTTCTAGAAAAGATGGAAAGAATCAGAAATATGTTTTCCATACCAAAACCAAAATAAAACAAAAACATATTACCCAGCCAATAGAAACCTATCCTAATCCATCACAGCCAATCAAAATGCTACCTATTAGAGGGAGGAATATGAGATGTACTTACCCTATTAGAGTAGGCTAGCTCCATCGCTTCCGCCGACAGCTTACACAGGGCGTCGATCAAGTGGTGCAGGGCGACGTCGTCAAGGTACCTGTTGTGGGTGAAGAAACGCCATCAGCACCAAGATACACAAAGTATACTAAACATCCCACTAATCTTTGTCATATTGGACAGCATGTTTTACGTCCTAGCTATTCACACCTACATAACGTAGGGTCATTAATTGACATGCCAGATTTTGGAGGGCCGCGGTGGCTGAGTGGTTAAGGTGTTCCGACATTCTACCACTAGCCCTCCACCTCTGGGTTGCGAGTTTGAATCCCACGTGGGCCAGTTGCCAGGTACTGACCGTAGGTCGGTGGTTTTACAAAAGGAAAAGCGAATATGGCATTCTTCTTGTTTGTGAATGCCTCTTGACAATGCAAACTTAAAACTTTATGAAAGATTATTTTTCACAAATGTTATACCAGTATCTATCTATATACATATTATGACCATTAAGAAGTCTGCAGCAACATGTATAGATTTATAGATATCAAATAGCGTAGAAAAGAAGACTTTAAAGGATTAAGACTTACTGGGAACTCTCAAACAACCGTGACAACATGGCTGACAGTACAGGTAGGTCGGCCATGACAGCTGTCGTTATGACTGCGTTAGAACCTTCCGAGATCTGCTGACTGACCCGGAGGCTCCCTCCAGAGGACGGCTTCAGGCCGAGGATCCAAACCAGGTGCTATAGAAAAACATATCTCATACAGAACATCTATAAATAGAACAACTATCTGATCATCTATAAATAGAACATCAATCTGGTCATTGAAGATAAGCAATGCTTTTTTAATTACAGTATAGCATTTATGATACACTACTCTAATCAGCTCAATGTAATTTGATCTAGCTAGCTAGCTAGCACTGTAATTTATATGGAAAGACAAAGTACCTCTAATCTATGGACACATGCTGTTTTACATCCTGTTAACAGCTACAATTAATGTATTCATGGTTATTTAAGGACATGCCAGGTTTTAGTTAAACAGAATATCTTACAAGTTAATAGAATATCTTGCAAGTTAATTGAACATTTTAAAAGTTAACTGAATATTATCTTACAAGTAAAGAAAATATCATACAAGTAAACATAATATCTTATAGGTTGACAGAATATCTGAATAAGAATCAGAATAAGTGAACAAGATACCTTACAAGTTAACAGAATATCTTACAAGTTAACAAGATACCTTACAAGTTAACAGAATATCTTACAAGTTAACAAGATACCTTACAAGTTAACAGAATATCTTACAAGTTAACAAGATAACTTACAAGTTAACAAGATAACCTACAAGTTAACAGGATAAGTTACACTGCAGACATGAGATATCAAGATCTTACCTGTAATGTCGTTAACACAAGGTGCCACGCCGTCCCAAGAATGCCGCCATGACAATGAGCCACTGAGAGTAAGGCTCGCATACACTGAATGTTCTTGGCCGTTAACTGGTAAAACAGGATTACAATTTTATTTTCCTCCAGATTAATGACTACAGTAAATTAATAATTGCATCTTAAAATATAGAAATTGCACGGATAAATAGTCCTTAAAACGGATATATCATATACCATAATATATCATAAAAACACAAATCACAAAGACTACATAGCAATAATTAGTCTTCATTTTTTGTGTTTTTTATATATATTTTATAATCTCACATCGATATTTGAATTTCTTTGCCATAATATATATGGGGCTCAACCATGATGCACCAGTTGTCACATATATCATTACGAGGTCGGTTTGCACTAGTCAAATAAGCATTCATTGATTTGTCTGACTCAGTTCTGTATTTTCACACTCGATCATCAAACCTGTCCACAAAATCACCTTCTTCACCAGATACCATTTAGGAGACTACCAGTGGATCAGAATAACTTGTTCGGACCAAGAGCATATACCTTAAAGCATTCAATTGCTTAACTCGTTCACCCATGACCCCATGTTTAACTCTTCCAATTCAAAGGTTGGAATAGTTCATTATGAAATTTCAGGGGTGAATGAGTTGCAAACGTTAAGATTAAAATAAAAAGATTATATCCATCAAATTTTGTGTGATGAGTTTCCTTGCACAGCTAGGTGCAATAACTGAGTTAACACATTATCAACACATCAGAACTTAGAACAATGGTGACAAATGAATGTGACTGAATCACGTTCAATCAAGACTCAAATGAGGTGATAATTAAAAGTAAGTTTTCAATAAGTCATTCAACTTTGAATATTTAATGAATTTAATGAATAGCTAATGAATTCAAAACATTTTTTTTTTATAAAAATGTTTGCTTTGCTGACAGTCAATATAGTACCTACCATGACCGGCCCTGTGTGTGCCCCAGCAGGGAGGGAGGCGGTGGGGAGGGGCGTTCCCACGGCAACCACTTGACTCCTCTCTACAGCCTCCAGCCCCATGGAGGGGAGATCTTGGCTGGATGACCTGTAGTGACCTGGACAAGTACACAGTACATACATTATGCCGAAAAGAGAAAATTTTGATTTTTGCACAAAACGTTTGCAAATATGGGGTATGCTTAATTTCGCTGTATCATTTGTTTTCGTCTAAAAAGCTCAAGGAAAAATTTGATATTTTCAAAACGGTGTCCAGTCCAAAGTATTTTCATGGTTTTGGAGCTTATTCATGCAGTTAAAATGAGAGAAAAATATTTAAGACACTTTCATGACCAGGGGTGTAAGATAGGGAAATTCCACCCGAGGGGTTTTCAAGTTTGGCAAAACCCTTGGGTTTTACCAAATTTGAAAACCCCTGGGGTGGAATTTCCCTACCTTACATCCTTGGTCATGAAAGATTCTTATAGTATATATCAATAGGGAGTTATAAATAACCACAAAACAAGAGTGCCATAGCACAGAACATTATACACCCGCCCCAAACCAAAATAAAAGATGTAATTGTATCGGAATACAAAAATAATGGAAATATCAAACATTTTGTCACAAAGAAAACACATGCAGTTTTCATATTCCTAATACATCAAAAGTTATAATGTTTGAAAGAAACTGGTTGAAAACTGTGGGAGAAGATACTTGACAAGATCTAGATTGTGATTGTGATGTAAGGGGCAATAACCTTTCCAAAAACAGTCGAATCAAAAGGATTTTCAGGAAAAACACAGTTTTATGTCATGGTAAACAAATGTACAAAGACAGACAGAGATTGGTTGAAAATGAAAACCTTTGAGAGGCGATCTCCAGACAAATAAAAGTTTATGACAAACGATGGAAGCCATAACATAATATGTCTCGTCATTTGATGGGCGTATCAAGCGTTACCAAGCTGAGCTTATAGACGACAACTGAAAGAATACCCTACAGAGCAGTCGGTTCAGTGAAAACTGTGTTTGAATTACCTCACTGAGCAGCCTGGGCGTTTGATTGGCTATTGAGGATGGTTAGAGTATATTGTGGAGGGATGCTTTACACAGTGCTGCGATATATATGTTCCCTCGCTGAGCAGCCTGGCCCCGGTTATATCAACATTCCTTAACTTAAGGAAACTCCTTAACTTAAAAACCTCCCTAGGAAAGCATTACAGAATTTAAGGGAAAAATCTTTAGTTAAGGAACTTTCCTTAAATTCTGTAATGCTTTCCTATGGAGGTTTTTAAGTTAAGGAGTTTCTTTAAGTTAAGGAACGTTGATGAAACCGGGGCCTGGGCGTTTGATTGGCTGTTGAGGATGGTTAGAGCCTGGCCCCGGTTATATCAACATTCCTTAACTTAAGGAAACTCCTTAACTTAAAAACCTCCCTAGGAAAGCATTACAGAATTTAAGGGAAAAATCTTTAGTTAAGGAACTTTCCTTAAATTCTGTAATGCTTTCCTATGGAGGTTTTTAAGTTAAGGAGTTTCTTTAAGTTAAGGAACGTTGATGAAACCGGGGCCTGGGCGTTTGATTGGCTGTTGAGGATGGTTAGAGACTAGTATAATGCGGAGGTAAGGATGCTGTACACAGTTCTGTAATATATATGTGAAAGAGTAATTACCTCACTGAGCAGCCTGGGCGTTTGATTGGCTATTGAGGATGGTTAGAGTATATTGTGGAGGGATGCTTTACACAGTGCTGCGATATATATGTTCCCTCGCTGAGCAGCCTGGCCCCGGTTATATCAACATTCCTTAACTTAAGGAAACTCCTTAACTTAAAAACCTCCCTAGGAAAGCATTACAGAATTTAAGGGAAAAATCTTTAGTTAAGGAACTTTCCTTAAATTCTGTAATGCTTTCCTATGGAGGTTTTTAAGTTAAGGAGTTTCTTTAAGTTAAGGAACGTTGATGAAACCGGGGCCTGGGCGTTTGATTGGCTGTTGAGGATGGTTAGAGCCTGGCCCCGGTTATATCAACATTCCTTAACTTAAGGAAACTCCTTAACTTAAAAACCTCCCTAGGAAAGCATTACAGAATTTAAGGGAAAAATCTTTAGTTAAGGAACTTTCCTTAAATTCTGTAATGCTTTCCTATGGAGGTTTTTAAGTTAAGGAGTTTCTTTAAGTTAAGGAACGTTGATGAAACCGGGGCCTGGGCGTTTGATTGGCTGTTGAGGATGGTTAGAGACTAGTATAATGCGGAGGTAAGGATGCTGTACACAGTTCTGTAATATATATGTGAAAGAGTAATTACCTCGCTGAGCAGCCTGGGCGTTTGATTGGCTGTTGAGGATGGTTAGAGTATAGTGCGGAGGTAAGGATGCTTTACACAGTGCCGTGATGAAAGCGTCCCTCGGGATATTCATCTGGAGGACTCCACACAGGTTGGCAAACGTTTGTAGTGATTTCAGTATCGCCTGGGTGGCACTCTCATCAGTACTGTAAGAAAGAAATAGGTTTAGATCTCATTATCAGAGAGACACCAAAGCAAAAATAAACTAAAACATCTCCCTTATGCCTAGGTCACCCATTCACAGATAGCCTCGCCGGTTCCAGTACAGATTCAATCTCACGGATGACCCCGGAAATGCCAATTTCCGTTGTCCAATACGGAAATACAACAGTGTGACTACGGATTTCAACGTATCTACCAAAGAAAATGAAAATGAAACAGGATTGTTATGGTACAACACGGTTTAATACGGAATTTATACGGTTTTATACAGAACAACACGTGTCAAAAGCCAATTTCCGCAGTCCGATACGGAAACACAACAGTGTGATTACGGATTTCAACGTATCTACCAAGGATAAGGTAGAATATGAAACGTGATTGTTACGGTACAACACGGGTTAATACGGAATTTATACGGTTTTATACAGAACAACACGTGTCAGGGCATTTACACTGCAGATAAACAGCGGTTTCCTACAGTATAAGTAAGGGTTAGTACGAATAAGAGCAGTTTGATATGGAATACTACGGACCACCAAGGAGGAACTAAAAATGAGATTGTGCCGTTCTGTGACAAATTCTGAGCAAACTGCATTGTATACTTAGCAAAGACGTGGTGTAACTGCTACTATAGATAAGTACGGATTAATAGGGACTAGTATGGATCAGTACATTCTAATACGGTTTAGTAAGGATATACTACAGTTGTTTGACCCGTGGTTAAATTTTTAACACATTCAAAAATTGTCACGGATATTTAAGTACTACTACATATAACTAGGGCTACAATACGTAAAGCTATGGACCAATAGATTGCCACGGATGATGCCGAATCGCATCCGTAGTTAATCCGGCTTCAAATCCGTGAATGTGTGACCTAGGCATTAACAAAATACTACACTGCAGCACTAAAGATATGCTAAAAAACCCATAATTATGTATCGTGACATAAATTAGGACAACATAGAAAGTGACAGACGAAGCACCACCAATAAAGCTTACTTTAAAAATGATTAGGGTAGAAAAATTACTTACTAAATTTCATTTTTGCATTACATTTAAAGGCCCAATATATGTAACTTTCGGCAAAACTTGAAGCGTAAATCAAGTCTAATAACTTATCATATTTATATATTTAGTTAAGATTAACTGATATCAGCAATATTCATTTCCATTTCGAACTATCTTCTACCTTCGGCTTGTTGTTGAAGTGGGCCCCACCTGAATCATTTTCAATTCTTCAGATTTTTTTTTCAAGAGTTTCTTGTTAGTTACCGCTCAGGTTTACTTCATTTTAGGCTTATTTTTGGATGGTTATCAACTGGATTTTTTTTCATAATTTTTCAGAATCCCAAAAAATTTCCTGATGTTACGTATATTTGGCCTTTAAGCATTAAACTGTCTGTTTATCTGCTCATTGTCAGTTATCTCAGATGTATCATACCTAGCGTCCAGTAGCAGAGACATGGCAGCCAGCATGCCACACCACGAAGAATTGATCAGCTCTTCATGGAGGCCTTTCTCCTCGTCTGCAGTAAAACAAGTACATGTTGTATATCAGAAGTCCAATTACACAGCTTTAATGCTTCATTATTGAAGCAAATTATCACTTAAGTCTGTTAATATATCAAAATCAGAATTATCTGCTTTTGTTGTGAACAGGCATGTTTTAGATTGATTTTTTTTTCAACTGTTCATTGTCTCCATTTTGTTGTGATTCCACAGCAAAATAAACACTCAATATTTGGGAAAGTTCTGGTTCTAATTTTAAATTAACGAATGCATAAAAAATCGAAAAAATTACCATTGTAAAAGTTTTAACATTATTGTGGCTATATAATCTAGGTTTCATCATTATCTTGTGATCCATGCAACACACACATATGCTGCATTTTTATATTTAGTAATATATACAGTATGCCGGAAAAAAAGGAATTATACATCATATACCGTAGCTGTTTCATCCTCCAAGGACTCTTTGGTGATGCTAGGGGCCGAAAGGTGGGAATCCAAAATTTCTTAACAAGTGTAAGAGCGGAAGGGTCAGGTGCGTAAAACCCCTTTAATTTATTAATTTAGAAGTAAAAGAAGTAAAGCTCTGTATAATTTCAAATCGTGTCCTACGAAAATGTGTATATTATGTACCGTGCCACTACTCAAATGAGATAATTGTGGCTATGGAGACTCCAGCAGAGTACACTTTATATCTAATGTACCTGTGAGGACTTGTTGCCGACTGGTTTTGCGCTCCTCTATCTTTTGGTCCTCCTTGCCGTCACTGTCGCCCTGTAGCAGGTACTGGACACTCTTGACCACCTCGACGAGACAGTGGAACGCCAGCGATAGTCCATAACCATCCACAATGTTGGGTGGGTCAACCTTGTCCAGCATCTCCAGGCTGTACACAAATTTAAATATTTAAAAGTTTAATTATTTCTTTAATATAACAAGATCAAGGCCCAATGGCCCTGAAATAATCTCCAGGACCCTGTTGTTTAAAAGGTGATCAGTGATTAGCGCAAATTTAAATTCTCATGATATATCAGTGTCCGAGATGACGCTGTTTGAGAAACCTTTGGGTATGTGAGCTTAAAATTAAACAACTTCAATAAGATTCATCACTTTTTGAAATATGTGATAGCTTTCAATACAAACAATGTACCAATCACACATGTGAAAACTTTGAAGTTACAAATTAAACAAGAAAGCCTATGGGCCTAAACAGTCATACAAATATCACTGTACAGTGCTAAGTCATGCAGAAAACTTTGTGAGTTTTAACAGAAGAATGTTGCTGAACATTGATCCAGGAATTGATATGTACTAAATCAAATGGTGTTTCTCAACAACAGGCTTTTTTTTCTGACCATATAAATTCAAACATATAAGGAATGAAAAAGCATGAGTGTTAATTACTTGTTGTTTCTCTTGAGTGGATTTCAATTTACTTACTACATAGACCTTGCCTGACCTCCAACATTAACCAGGGGTATCCACGTTCCTCGGTACATAAAGGCCGGCTGAGGGGTCACCCCTCCCCCCACGGGGAGACCCCCTACCATAGCGGGTGGAGTCCCTTGGGTGTCAGGGGGTTTAAGCCCTGAAATAGATTAGACATATTAAAATTAAAAAATCAATCGGAATATCCTTTTTTTTTTTTCTTTTTTTTTTATCATTTACACAGAATACTATTCATCCATGTTACATACATCACACAGGTTAGGTCATTTTAAATATATCACAGCATAAAAAACATATTTTCAAATACCAATTAAATGAAAATTTTAAAATACAATTTAAGACAGTACCTGCTTGGGCAGTCTGACTGGTCATGGGGCTCATAAACTGGGACTGGATGAAGGCTCCCAGGCCGTTGACTGTGTCCCGGAATATCTTTGTTGAGTGTTGCTTCATGTCATAACTCTGACAGAAAGACCTGCAAAAAGACGAACACAAGCTAGTAACCATGGCTACAGCAATACTTCATGTCATAACTCTGACAGAAAGACCTGAAAAAAGACAAACACAGGCTAGTAACCATGGCTACAGCAATACTTCATGTCATAACTCTGACAGAAAGACCTGAAAAAAGACAAACACAGGCTAGTAACCATGGCTACAGCAATACTTCATGTCATAACTCTGACAGAAAGACCTGAAAAAAGGCGTACACAAGCTAGTAACCATGGCTACAGCAATACTTCATGTCATAACTCTGACAGAAAGACCTGCAAACAGGTGTAAACAAGCTAGTAACCATGGCTACAGCAATACTTCATGTCACAACTCTGACAGAAAGACCTGCAAAAAGACAAACACAGGCTAGTAACAATGGCTACAGCAATACTTCATGTCATAACTCTGACAGAAAGACCTGCAAAAAGGCAAACACAGGCTAGTAACCATGGCTACAACAACACTTCATGTCATAACTCTGACAGAAAGACCTGCAAAAAGGCGTACACAAGCTAGTAACCATGGATATAGAGGATATTCAATGATTGCTGTTTAATATCAGATATATTTTACCAGTATAGCAGATTTATTTTATATGTTTACAAGTGCATAATATGACTAAGTCTGGTTACATACTAAGTCTGTAATCCCTCCCTAACTAAGTCTGGTTACATATATTAATAAGTCTGTACTCCCTACCTGACTACGTCTGTACTCCCTACCTGACTATGTCTGGTTACATACTAAGTCTGTACTCCCTACCTGACTAAGTCTGTACTCCCTACCTGACTAAGTCTGTACTCCCTACCTGACTAAGTCTGGTTACATACTAAGTCTGTACTCCCTACCTGACTAAGTCTGGTTACATGCTAAGTTTGTTATCCCTACCTGACTAAGTCAGGTTACATGCTAAGTCTGTACTCCCTACCTGACTAAGTCTGGTTGCATGCTAAGTTTGTGGAGGACCTCCAAAGAAAGACATCTCTGCCACATCGGCTTCTCTGGTTCCAGGAACTTGACAAGAAGGGACAGGAAGATCTCACACTCTGTCATCTAAACAAAACAAAATCACAAGTTTAAGTTCACTTGAACAGAATATTAAAATGTGACTTGGGCTTTTCCAATTATATAACCAATTCCTTAACTGGTTGACCCAGGTAACTTATTTTTCGATGATTCATCATTTCAATTTCATTATAGACCTATGAACCCAAACCTTTACAATCCATCAGTTCAATTAAAGGCCCAATATACGTAACTTTTGGCAAAACTTGGAAGCGAAAATCAAGCCTTGTAACTTATTATATTCATAGATTTAGTTAAGATTAACTGATATCTGAGCAACATTCAAGATGAATTCTTTCGCGGTTATCGGTACAGCAGCAGTTGAAACACGGTATTTGTAAACACGTATCCATTTACGAACTGTCTTTTACCTTCGGCTTGTTGTTGAAGTGGGCCACACCTGAATTATTTTCAATTCTTTGGAATTTTTTGTCAAGAGTTTCTTGTTAGTTACCGCTCAGGTTTACTTCGTTTTAGACTTATTTTTGCATGGTTGTCAACAGGATTTTTTTTTCATAATTTTTAGAATCCTGCAAAAAATATCTGAATTTTCGCAAATTGGGCCTTTAAGCATTTAATATTATTGTAACTGATCAATACTACATTTTTGTATTTACAGTCGAACTTTTTTATATCAAACTCATATAATTTAAAGAACCCAACCCAGGTCTAAGTTAATACCAAATATTATAGCTTAATTCCAATACTTGGATTAGTTGCTGTTTCTCTCCCAGTCCTGCCAATTTTGAAACAACAAGGTTTGACTGTACATGCTATAATAATACTTATATCTAGGTTAGATTCATACCCTTTGGTCCGTAAATAGTGTTTCCCTTCACAATTCATACTGTCAGTTTACAACATCCTCAATAGAAACTCATCATTTACAACATCATCAATAGAAACTAATCATTTACAACATCATCAATAAAAACTAATCATTTACAACATCATCAATAAAAACTAATCATTTACAACATCATCAATAGAAACTTATCATTTACAACATCATCAATAGAAACTAATCATTTACAACATCATCAATAAAAACTAATCATTTACAACATCATCAATAGAAACTAATCATTTACAACATCATCAATAAAAACTAATCATTTACAACATCATCAATAAAAACTAATCATTTACAACATCATCAATAGAAACTTATCATTTACAACATCATCAATAGAAACTAATCATTTACAACATCATCAATAAAAACTAATCATTTACAACATCATCAATAAAAACTAATCATTTACAACATCATCAATAAAAACTAATCATTTACAACATCATCAATAAAAACTAATCATTTACAACATCATCAATAAAAACTAATCATTTACAACATCATCAATAGAAACTTATCATTTACAACATCATCAATAAAAACTAATCATTTACAACATCATCAATAGAAACTTATCATTTACAACATCATCAATAGAAACTAATCATAGATTTTGAACACCAAACTACTAACAAATAATCATTTTAAAACACATTTTATAAAGGTACTGTAAACTGACCAGTAGTTTGTAGAAGTGTTTGATGAGTGCTGAGACTATCCTCAGTAGCCTCATTACAATGGGGAAGTACGGTTTCTCTACGGGGGCCGGAGAGGGCGGGGCTGGTAACCCCTGTCGGTACTTTAGGCTCGGCGAGAAAAGTTTTATGACGAGAGGACAGACTCGCTCCTTTAGTAGGAAACTAAACTCTGGATGCTGAAAGCAAGAAAACAACATTTTAATTTTACACCAGATATATATATTATAAAGACCTTGTATGTGTTTCAGTTCGTACCTATTTTGTTCATTATAGTCCAATCTTCGGACACAGACATCATTTCAAAACTAATAAACATGGGAATGGTTCAATAAAAGTAACAGCATGAAATTTGCAAGCTCCGCCCACGTTTATTGTTGGTGACGTCACACAATTGTGTTCAAACTGTAGGATATGCATTGCTCCGCCCACATGTATTGATGTGAACGTCATAGAAATTTGTCACACGTTTGAGTACAGTTATGCGTTGATAATGATAGTCTGTTAAGCAATGGTTATTGAGTGAATGTCAGTGTAGACTGTAAATATTATTATATCACTCAACCAAGGACATTTTTGCCCCTCGATTGAGAGCATATACATATTGCACCAAATAGGTTACAGGTATGGTATAGTTCTAGCCCCATCCCTGTAATGTCAGTATTGCATCATATTCAGATTGATCAGACAATGACCCCCTCATCTCTGTTTATGTTTGGAATTTTCCTGATATTGATTGCTTCTTTGATTTCTTCTTGTTTTTCTATAGAGTTCCCTTTCTGCTATTTTGGCATTGTTCTATCAGTGGGATGTGGTTTTGAGAACACTATAAGGACTTTTCTTTGAGATGGTGTGAGAGAACCTGAAGAAGGATAGTTCCATCAATGATGTGATTTTGGGAACCCTAAAAGGACTTTTTTTGAGGAAGTGTGAGCGTACCTGAAGAAAGATTGTTCCATCAGTGATGTGATTTTGGGAACCCTAAAAGGACTTTTTTTAGGAAGTGTGAGCGTACCTGAAGAAATATTGTTGGGAAGGATGTTAGGACAGCCTCCAATAGTTCCAGTCCAAAGGTCCGAGTCATCTCCGTCATTCCGACCAACCAAAATGGCTGGTCTGCATTTACCAGCTGACACAAGTCCTAGTAACAAACAACCATTGCTACCATGAAAACAACTCTGAATCATTTTTGGCCAACACATCAAATCAGATGTTTTTGCATTAATGAACACAAATATGTGTATATTTCTTAATCCAGAATAGGTTAGAGTTCTCACCCAAAAGACTTTTGAAATTAGTGTTCCTTACCTGGAATAACAGGTAGGCATCCCCAGCACAGGGCCGTAGTGACTTGGGAGCATTCCTACTGCCTACCTTCAGCTCCTCCGTGTTCAAAGGCGATCTTTGTTCTGAAATGATGAGTTTTTCAATTTCAAATTTACATGTATCATTAAGTCAATAGTTACAATACAATGGGAAATGTTCCCACTTAGTAACAATACAATGGGAAATATTCCCACTTAGTAAAAGTACAATGGAAAATATTCCCACTTAGTTACAGTACAATGGGAAATGTTCCCACTTAGTAACAGTACAATGGGAAATGTTCCCACTTAGTAACAGTACAATGGGAAATGTTCCCACTTAGTAACAGTACAATGGGAAATGTTACCACTTAAAGTACAATGGGAAATGTTCCCACTTAGTTACAATACAATGAGAAATGTTCCCACTTTGTTACAATACAATGGGAAATGTTCCCACTTAGTAACAGTACAATGGGAAATGTTCCCACTTAGTTACAATACAATGGGAAATGTTTCCACTTAGTTACAATACAATGGGAAATATCCCCATTAAGCAACAGTGCAGTGAGAAATGTTCCCACTTAGTTACAATACAATGGGAAATGTTCCCACTTAGTTGCAGTACAATGGGAAATGTTCCCACTTAGTAACAGTACAATGGGAAATGTTCCCACTTAGTAACAGTACAATGGAAAATGTTCCCACTTAGTAACAGTACAATGGGAAATGTTTCCACTTAGTAAAAATACAATGGGAAATATTCCCACTTAGTTACAGTACAATGGGAAATGTTCCCACTTAGTTACGATACAATGAGAAATGTTCCCACTTAGTAACAGTACAATGGGAAATGTTCCCACTTAGTAACAGTACAATGGGAAATGTTCCCACTTAGTTACAATATAATGGGAAATGTTTCCACTTGGTTACAATACAATGGGAAATATCCCCATTAAGTAACAGTGCAGTGAGAACAGTACAATGGGAAATGTTCCCACTTAGCAATAGTAGAATGGGAAATGCTCCCACTTAGTTACAATACAATGAGAAATGTTCCCACCAAGTAACAGTACAATGGGAAATGTTCCTACTAAGTAACACTTTAGTTTACCCTGTGACTGAACTCTGTCCTCCACAATGACTCGCTCAAACACATTACTGACGAGCTGTTTGATAATGGCCGCTGCAGTGTTGATGGTGGTGCTGTCCTTTGTGAAGTGTAGTCTGAAGCACAGCACCAAAGCCTACAAAATAATCCATTTTGCAGGTTAAATAAGTTTAACATTGAGAATACTTGTTCTTTAGCCTAAGTTCTCCAGCCTAGTTGTTAGGAAGTGGATAGACTTTTACCAGGGTGTCATGAATGATGAGCGGTGCAGACATATTGCTTATTTAAATGGTTTTGTGTCCACTACGAATTAGTTACGTTATCCATCAGACTAGAATACTTACTTAAGCCAGTGACTTGTGCTGTACTACACTTACTATAGCCAGTGACTCATGCTGTACTACACTTACTATAGCCAGTGACTTGTGCTGTACTACTTACTTTAGCCAGTGACTCGTGCTGTACTACACTTACTATAGCCAGTGACTCGTGCTGTGCTACACTTACTATAGCCAGTGACTCGTGCTGTACTACTTTCTTTAGCCAGTGACTCGTGCTGTACTACTTTCTTTAGCCAGTGACTTGTGCTGTACTATTTACTTTAGCCAGTGACTCGTGCTGTACTACTGACTTTAGCCAGTGACTCGTGCTGTACTACACTTACTATAGCCAGTAACTTGTGCTGTACTACTGACTTTAGCCAGTGACTCGTGCTGTACTACTGACTTTAGCCAGTGACTCGTGCTGTACTACTGACTTTAGCCAGTGACTCGTGCTGTACTACTTACTTTAGCCAGTGACTCGTGCTGTACTACACTTACTATAGCCAGTGACTCGTGCTGTACTACACTTACTATAGCCAGTGACTCGTGCTGTACTACTTACTTTAGCCAGTGACTCGTGCTGTACTACTTACTTTAGCCAGTGACTCGTGCTGTACTACACTTACTATAGCCAGTGACTCGTGCTGTACTACTTACTTTAGCCAGTGACTTGTGCTGTACTACACTTACTATAGCCAGTGACTCGTGCTGAACTACACTTACTATAGCCAGTGACTCGTGCTGAACTACTTACTTTAGCCAGTGACTTGTGCTGTACTACACATACTTTAGCCAGTGACTCGTGCTGTACTACACATACTTTAGCCAGTGACTCGTGCTGTACTACTTACTTTAGCCAGTGACTCGTGCTGTACTACACTTACTATAGCCAGTGACTCGTGCTGTACTACTTACTTTAGCCAGTGACTCGTGCTGTACTACACTTACTATAGCCAGTGACTCGTGCTGTACTACTTACTTTAGCCAGTGACTCGTGCTGTACTACACTTACTATAGCCAGTGACTCGTGCTGTACTACTTACTTTAGCCAGTGACTCGTGCTGTACTACACTTACTTTAGCCAGTGACTCGTGCTGTACTACTTACTTTAGCCAGTGACTCGTGCTGTACTACTTACTTTAGCCAGTGACTCGTGCTGTACCACAGAGTTGGTGGTTATAAGGAGAATAGCAGTCTGGAGAAGTTTGAGTTCCTCTGTTCCAGCCTCCATCAGCTGCCACAGCATCTGTATCACATTGTTTGCAGCAGTCTACAACACAGCAAGCATACATTAGATGTCCCCACAAATTATTTACGGGAAATTCATTTTGTGTCTTTAATTCCATTTACAGACTGAAGAACTTTTCAGAATAATTTTATTTTCTGTAAAAATAATGAATAGTTTTACTTTTTAAATTCTGAGAATTTCTGGTTTAATTTATTAATCTTTCGCTATTCAACTTCAATACTATTTTTGCTTTTAATAACTTGACTTCTCTTTACTAAAACCGCTAGCTTAAGGCCATTTTTATGAGCCATCGTTGAAATTCCAGGTTACACTTTTTCTACACTTCATTGAAGGAACATGGTTAGCTAATTAACCAGTTTCAGGTAAAATAACCTAAAGAAATGTTAAGCAGATACCTAAGCTTGGTAAATTACAGAGGAGCAAGCCCTAATTTCAAAGTCGGTCAATTTTACCGTAAGATGCACGTCAAACAGACTCTTCTGTTGTACATCAAAAGTTTAAACTTATATAGTCTACAAGTATCATCCACAAATTAATATGCACACAGGTGCTTAACTATCATTTATCATGAGATATTCTAGGGGTGCAGAAAACATAACAGACCACAACTCCTGGAGTATCGAGGATCTAGAGTGCAGGTAAACTTACCATGGACAAGGCCATGTGAGGAGTATAGAAGATCTAGAGTACAGGTTAACTAAAACATGGACAAGGCCTCAAGTGAGGAGTATTAAGGATCTAGAGTAAAGGTAAACTTACCATGGACAAGGCCTCGTGTGAGGAGTATCGAGGATCTAGAGTACAGGTAAACTTACCATGGACAAGGCCTCGTGTGAGGAGTATCAAGGATCTAGAGTACAGGTAAACTTACCATGGACAAGACCTCGTGTGAGGAGTATCAAGGATCTAGAGTACAGGTAAACTTACCATGGACAAGGCCTCGTGTGAGGAGTATAGAGGATCTACAGTACAGGTAAACTTACCATGGACAAGGCCTCGTGTGAGGAGTATAGAGGATCTAGAGTACAGGTAAACTTACCATGGACAAGGCCTCGTGTGAGGAGTATCAAGGATCTAGAGTAAAGGTAAACTTACCATGGACAAGGCCTCATGTAAGGAGTATCGAGGATCTAGAGTAAAGGTAAACTTACCATGGACAAGGCCTTGTGTGAGGAGTATCAAGGATCTAGAGTAAAGGTAAACTTACCATGGACAAGGCCTCGTGTGAGGAGTATCGAGGATCTAGAGTACAGGTAAACTTACCATGGACCAAGGCCTCGTGTGAGGAGTATCAAGGATCTACAGTACAGGTAAACTTACCATGGACAAGGCCTCGTGTGAGGAGTATAGAGGATCTAGAGTACAGGTAAACTTACCATGGACAAGGCCTCGTGTGAGGAGTATCAAGGATCTAGAGTACAGGTAAACTTACCATGGACAAGGCCTCGTGTGAGGAGTATAGAGGATCTAGAGTACAGGTAAACTTACCATGGACAAGACCTCGTGTGAGGAGTATCAAGGATCTAGAGTACAGGTAAACTTACCATGGACAAGGCCTCGTGTGAGGAGTATAGAGGATCTAGAGTACAGGTAAACTTACCATGGACAAGGCCTCGTGTGAGGAGTATAGAGGATCTAGAGTAAAGGTAAACTTACCATGGACAAGGCCTCGTGTGAGGAGTATCAAGGATCTAGAGTACAGGTAAACTTACCATGGACAAGGCCTCGTGTGAGGAGTATAGAGGATCTAGAGTACAGGTAAACTTACCATGGACAAGACCTCGTGTGAGGAGTATCAAGGATCTAGAGTACAGGTAAACTTACCATGGACAAGGCCTCGTGTGAGGAGTATAGAGGATCTAGAGTAAAGGTAAACTTACCATGGACAAGGCCTCGTGTGAGGAGTATCAAGGATCTAGAGTACAGGTAAACTTACCATGGACAAGGCCTCGTGTGAGGAGTATCAAGGATCTAGAGTATAGGTAAACTTACCATGGACAAGACCTCGTGTGAGGAGTATCAAGGATCTAGAGTACAGGTAAACTTACCATGGACAAGGCCTCGTGTGAGGAGTATCAAGGATCTAGAGTACAGGTAAACTTACCATGGACAAGACCTCGTGTGAGGAGTATCAAGGATCTAGAGTACAGGTAAACTTACCATGGACAAGGCCTCGTGTGAGGAGTATCGAGGATCTAGAGTACAGGTAAACTTACCATGGACAAAGCCTCGTGTGAGATAAGTCTCTGTACAGTCATCAGACATAGCTGGATTATTTTGGAGTTTTTGGTTTCACATCCAAGCACAAATGGGTGAACTATTTCTGCACTGGCTGGTACCAAACCTGTCAAACCCAAAAGTACATTTTTATATAATATATGTACCAGTTACTTAATACTGTTATACATGTACATGGAAACTTTTATAGTGCAAAACTTTGTAATTTTTTAAGATCCCATGAATTTATTCACCCCTGAAGACACATTTGAACTCTTCCAATTAAAAGGTTGGCTTAGTTCATTATGAAATTTCAGGTATGAATGAGTTAAATATGATGATTATATATAACCTAATTTTAGAACCTATTTTGCCAGTCAGGCAAATGTTCTTCAAGAATCAAATATTTGCATTAAAATCAGACAACGTTTAAATCTAACTACAGTATTATATATCATGCAATAGTCACTGACCAGTGTCAACTCAAAATTGTTTGTTCTGAAAAAAGGGGATGGGCTTATAACAGGAGCACAAAATAGCATTAGGTTTTACTTCTACTCAACTGCAATTTATTTGAATGGGCTTATTGCCAGACGTGCCCCAGTTTCATGAACATTCTTAAACTTAAAAAGGGAAATTCTTTAACTTAACAATCTCCATAGCTGAAATCACAAGATAAGGATTTTTTTTACACTCAGCTGTAATGCTATAATGCTATGGAGACTTTAAAATATGGAATTCCTTTTAGTTAAGGAATGTTCATGAAACTGAGGTATGGAGACTTACAAATGAATTGGTGAATATTCAAGGTAAGTACATGTTTTTGTGAGCTATACTTTCAATATTTCTTATCCAAAATTTAGGAATGGTATAATGAAGTACTATACTATAGTACCAACCAGGAATTTGTTGAATAAAACCACTAAACAGGAAAAATGGACACTTAAGTACTCAACCAAACAGTTAATGATAATTAGGCTAATATCAACTCAACTTTGTAACAGGTGTTCGAAATTTGAATTTCTCTTCCAAATCATATGAAACGGAGAATTAGAAGGCATCATGTTTTGCTCAAGTATTGTACAGTTGATTTAATCTCCTCTATAAATACTAACCTGAAATGATGTCTTCACTCTTGGCACAAATTGTCCTTAGTCTTAGCTGGACTTGCTCGGAAGCCTAAGATAAAGGAAACATACATGTATCACAAAAATGTTATTTAAAAGATTGATTTGGTTCAATGAATTAACATTTTATATCTGTAATGCTTGGTTATTTAATAACCCTGTTGAAGCATGCTGTCATGAAAATATTTGTCAAATTGCAAGTATTACTTTACAATAAAAGTAGATCTTAGCTTGCACACAACTTCACATGATTTTAAAGATTAACAATTTAGTTTATAAAGGGATGCATGCTAGCTGCATCCTCAATGTCCAGGGGTTACACTACACTCACCTATGCTCTCTACACCCTGGATTATGTCATGGCAAAACTGAAGGCATGAAGAGAGCAGTATGATTGGTCTCAAGTAAAAACAATCTGACCTTTCACTATAGACTGCTTCTCCTTTCAAGATCATGAAGGAATGACAACTGACTTTAAAGTCTGTCAATTTGCACTTACCAGACCGCAAGATTCATTTAATGTACAGTTTGTACATCAAAGGATAGAATTTTACTCTTAGTCTTTATGACTCATCAAAAACATAGAGCGCACATGTACAGAATCTTTAGTTTTTCAATGACATATTCCAGGGGTGTAGGGAGCATAGTTGAGCATATTAAACTTCTGGATATCGAGGATGCAGACTAGCTACAAATTACTTACTGATGACTGCTGCAAGACACTGCATACCAGTAATATAACTGTGGTTTTGTTTATCATTTTGCTGATCTTCTTCATGTACATGTATAACAGGGGATTATAATATAAATGCAAGGCCAGACTGAAATACCGATATCTGTTGTTTTTTACTGTAAATATACAGTGAGGTTTTTAACTGTCTGTCAACATGCGCCTGAGTTATTAACGTTCTGGAAGAACCCAACTCAGTAGTAGAAGAAGAAGAAGAGAAACCTGAACAAATGGCATTTCAACGACAGCTACGACCTTGTCTATCAGTTAATGTAGCAATTGATGATGAACCGATAGCTGAATTAGTCGAACATACGTCTAGAGCAATAGACAGTCTCCAAAGTCTGAAAGACAGTCTGGCTGTGTGTAACAGGAGAGGGAAAAATGCACAGCCAGACTGTGGTTCGAACCCGGTACCATTCAAACTCAAGACGAACATTCAAACATTGGAGATATCTGGTCGCATACAATACACCAGGTCCAAATCCACTACATTTCTCCTTTCTTTCACAAAATTTTCGACCCCGAAGACACACACAAGATGGGCCTATACCACATTCTGTGGGTATATTTCGTAAGGCATCAAATGTTAAAGGAGAGGAAAAATATACAGCCATACCAGGTTTCAAACCTCGGGTACCTTCCAAACTCTAGACAGACGCTCAACCAATTGATCTATCTGGTCGACTACATGCTACAATAGAGCTGGTCCAAATCCGCTACATGTGGGTGTTTTCTCTCCCGTTATGTTTGGCGCCCAACAAAATATACCCTTAGAAGATGGTATATACATTTAAGCATTGAACTGTTACCAGATGTAGTATACAGTCCATATGAATACAATTTGGGTGACAGATCAATAGAATGCGACATGATTATTTATCTGTCACCCAAATTGTATTCATATCGACTGTATACTACATCTGGTAACAGTTCAATGCTTATATTTACATTTCCAGTAATTTAAAAATTTGCCTGTATCTATATCTTTGGGATGAAGTTGATAAACGTTATCCATTTTCCATGTGTGTTTCTTTACTGGAAGAGTCTGATTTAAATCAATATCATTTGAGCTTTTGACTCAAAGCTATTATTCATCTGAGGCAGAGTGCAAAGCGTTGACGTAACGTAGTCCAACATGGCGTCAGAAATGACGTCACAATAATCTGATTTAAATCAGTGTCATCTGAGCGATTGATTCAAAGCCGTCATACATGGTATCTGAGGCGGAGTGCAAAGCTCTGATATAACATAGTCCAACATGGCGTCAGAAATAACGTCATGTGATGTGGATTGCAAATTGTAGTATACAGTGTCATATATTACAATTTGGTTTAGTAATGATATATAGGCAAAGGCAACACAGAATGAAAATATATACATTTGTATGTAGGGTCATGCAGTGGTGTATACTGTGTCTTAATTCTGATTTGAAGACTTTGTTAAAGGAGTGAGAATTAATAGCAGATCTAACCAGGTCAATCATCAGCCACCAGATAGCTCAAGAGTTGATCATGAGTGTCTGCCCAGAGTTTGAAAGGTCTATTGTTCGAACCCTGGTCTAGTGTTCTGTTACAATTATTATAGGTGTATATACGTATGTATATTAATATGATTAAATATGATACATTATGGACGCAGGCTATGAGCCTATATATCTAAATCAGTATATAAAAACAAAAGTTACATTATAACATACTTCCTGTGTCAAATGAGCAGCATTAAAACTACAACTCAAAAGTTCTATTAAATTATCACGTTTATATATAGTACTCATCTAGAGCAGAATGTTAATAGGGGAGACTAGTGTGTCAGTCATTTCATCACCGAACCAAATTAAGCCATTACACTGCATGCTATGTTAATCCTTTTTAGACTACTTGGTGTGAGCTTGAATACTTTATATGTTCCTGATATTACCTCTTTAACATTAGGATGTTTTCTTCGGCTTTCGGATGACAGTGTCCTCAAGTCAGTCTGTAGACTATCCAGTAATTTCTTGCCCAATGAAGTGTTCGGCTGACCTGGCATCATCTTGGAATCGTGTAGGTATAATCTTGTGACGAATTCAGTGTAATCACATCACTGTTACTACACAATAAGTTGTCAGATGTCAATTGCAATCACCAGATGGAAAAATCATCGGTGTGACAGGTACCGAATATGATGGGGGTGTGGATTCACGAAACCAATGTCAGCAAATTTGATTAAACAGGAGTGTGAGCCGTTTTTTAGGTAAATGACAATTATGTTGTAAGCAGTCAAGTCTTTTTTCACTAAGGTGAGTCACTTACGTATAAAACATGGTAAAATTATTACCGCAAGCACGATTGAGTTGTCAAACAGGGGAATTAACTCTAAATACATCAACTTCCGGTACACCACAGGCGCGTTCGATAAAGAAGGGTTTGGAAATATTAAGGAGGCGAATTCGGATGACGCGACCAGTCAATAAACATGCGGAGATTTATTATGATTATCATTATGACATTATTTTATACGTCATACATAAAACATTAAAAGTCCATGTCAGATTTACGGTCCTAACATTCATTACATTATTTCTTTAGTCTAAATATTAAATAATATATTCATCGTTAAATAATTAATTTTCCATTGATTGTATGCAGAATGCCGCTTTTTGATCGGTTGAGATTTTCTTTTCATTTAGCAATGAACATTTTAGCAAATGTTTTTAGCTAATGTTGTTACAGTACTATAACACACATTGCTATTGGTGGCAAACTAAATAAAGCCCGGTAGGGCTTTATGTAAGTTTGTCAGCAATAACAATGTGTGTTATAGGATTGTAACAATATTTGCTAAAACATTCATTACTTTTATTTGGGGTGTTTTCAGCATGTCAGTTAAGTAGTTTGACATTGAAACAACGAGAACAGAAAGTTTTTGACAACTGTTCAATGAGATGAAAGATAATTCAGACAGGAAATAGGAGTATGAGCATCAGTCAAAACTCTTAGAGCTAATTATAAAATTTTGAACACATAAGAAGATAAGAGCATTTTGATCATCAGTCAGTTCATCATTCCCAAATACTTTTAAAAACTGTATTCCTCGAAAATTAAATAGATATTTGTGCAAACTAAGAAATGATGCAAGTGACTTGAATCACCATAAATTGTACACCATCTTATCTCAAATCCAATTTGTGTCTGTAGTGCATCTAGTGAAAATACCGATCAGTATTTCTTTGTCCTAATTTCTCTAATTCTAGGTATTTAATTAATGAAATTCAAGACCGTATTGGTTATTGCAATTCAATTTCATTTACTTCAGTCGATGATAACCTATCAGATAATATTAATAAACTTATTTTAAATAACGTACAACATTATATATATAAATGGTACTAAACGATTTGGATGAGGCGTGTTTCACTATTTCAGTGTCAACACAGCTACTATTTTGAGAAAATCTTTATTAACGCACTAACAACTTAATTTCTCAACCTGTTTTCATCAAACTTCACATCACATAAAGTTACGTATCATTATACCTCGTACGAGTAAATGTGTTTCAGCATTCCAGGGTCAACTCTAAGGTCACTTTTACTAATTATATTGAATCATTTTCATCGCTCTAGTGACTTCATCTCAATTTTCATCTAACTTCACATATACATGTAGGTTAAGTATCATAATACCTCAAATGAGTTGTTTCAGCGTTACAGGGTCAACATTAAGGTCAATGTTACTATTTATAGAAACTCTCTGTCATAGCTATAGTGACTTCATTTCTGAACCAATTTCCAATGCAATTTACATATTAGTTAAGTATCATTATACCTCGGACGAGCTCATGTTTCAGCATTCCAGGGTCAACATCAATGTCATCGTTATTAAAGGCCCAATATACGTAACTTTCGGCAAAACTCGAAGAGAAAATCAAGCCTAATAACTTTTTATATTTATAGGTTTAGCTAAGATTAACTGATATCAGCAATATTTAAGATGACTTCTTACGCGGTTACCGGTACAGCAACATTTGAAAATCGGTATTTGTAAACACGCGTCCATTTTGAACTGTCCTCTAACTTTGGCGTGTTGTTGAAGTGGGCCCCACCTGAATTATTTTCAGTTCTTTGGATTTTTCTGTCAAGAGTTTCTTGTTAGTTACCGCTCAGGTTTACTTCGTTTTAGGCTTATTTTTGCATGGTAATCAACTGGATTTTTTTCAGAATTTTTCAGAATCACAAAAAAAATCCTGAAGTCACGTATATTGGGCCTTTAACTATATGGTGAAACTATGAGGTGAGGCAGGAGGATTATGATGAAGATGATTACCGTGTTGGAATTGTGAAAGATATTACTGTCAAATACAAATGTATGTACAAGAAGGAAGTAAGAGTGTGAAAGTATTATGTTGCGTTTATGTCTTGTGATATATTTTTGAAAAATCTAAAAAAAATAAATCAGAAAAAAAAAACTATAGGATTTTTTGTCATCGCTCTAGCGACTGCATTTCTCAACCAATTCCAGAAAACTTCACATATTGGTTCCTTATCATATTACCTTGAAGAAGTTCTTGTGTTTGGATTCAAGGGTCACTATTAAGGTCACCGTTACTATTTATAGAAAATCTTTGTCTACGGTCTGGTGATTGCATTTCTCAACTGATTTTAATTAAACTTCGCATATTGGTCAAACGTCTATATACCTTAAAGGGGATTTGTATCGATGCGATGCCTTGTTAAAACTACTTTTATATGACTACATAACTTAAAATAATAATTACTGAGGCTGAGTACACATCTTACATAGATGTGTTGGGTGAGGGTGATCTTATATTAGTGCATCACTAATTGGTTTCCGATGTCACCCTCAAGACAGACAATCGTTTGTGTTCATCCAAGAAAATGATTTTGATTTTGACGTTATACGTCCGCTCGTGGCCTTACGACCTTTCAGTCGACGAGAAGTCAAAGTTTCCCTTGTAGTTTTTGTCATGTAATATCATCGATATATTGATGGTATGCTGTAAAAAAATGTACCTACGTATACCAATCAATCGACCTACTTCATTGTGTTGAAGGTTGTAAGAAGCTAAAGAAGAAGAAAACAGGCTTCGTATACATCCACGTGTAATTTAACGGTCATCTCTGATTGGTTAACAGTGCTCAAGCAGGTGTGTTTTGAGAGCGAAAGCTTTGAAATAAGAATTGTGTTCACGTGACAACCCGTGAATGTTTTTGAAGTATTTCTGTGTATTTCTTGCACTTCACGAACGGCTTGATTGATAACTTAATATAGTATTTAGAATTTTTAGTGTGTCTCAATTTTTCATGATAACAAATTCATTTTTGCTGTACAACTTCTTTATGTTTATTATTAAGCAAATATTGTGTAACAAAGAATTATTTTTTTACATTTTGGTATTGTTTTAGATATTAAGTGTAACTGAAGCGATTTTGATTTTTGACACAAGAAAAGTGAAAAATAACATATTTGATAATAGGACAAAAAACAGGCACGCTACCCCCCAATTTTTATTGTGTGTTCCCAGAACGCATACATGTTTAAGACAATAGGCAGAACATCAAAGGGAGGGTAATTATAGTTTATATCATAAATACCTGAGAAATTTCACCTGTAGATCTACCTGTGTTATTTACCTGAGACTATGAATTGTAAAATATGTTAAAGACTATCTTCGATTAATTAACCTGTGCACTTAATCTGAGGGTTTTATGAACACCTAGTTAATTTGTAATGTTTTATTTTAATTTCATTATCAATTTTACTATAATCGTATTTCTGAGACAATGTTCCAAACATAAATGAATCTTTGTTTAATGTGAACAGAATTAAGAGTGCATCTAGAAGTATTTCAAAACTCTAGTAAATTTTTGAACTAGTTGTCATTCCTAATTTATATCAGTAATTGTTTCTCTTAGTTGCAGAGTGAACACAATGTTATTAGGTTTGCCATAAATAAATATAAATTGGTTGCCAAAGTATTGTGAAGAATTCTAAATTGAAACCACTGAAGTTTTGAATTATTTGCGATTTTGTAAGGTAAAGAAAAAAACTCCAACAAGCAGATTCATCAAAGTAAAAATGCTCAGTCCACTTTTTCCTATCCGTTGAGAGAGTTATATACATGTCTTTTATTACTTTTACCTTTTTCATAATCAATTATATGTTTAAAGGAATAAAAAAGGAAGAAGTTCTGTATCATGAAAACCGTGTAATTCAATATCATTCATTTTGGTATTAATCAATACCTGGACTTTTAAGAAAATCTGTAAAAAAGTATTGGATTTCTTTTTAAACTTTTAAAAAGAAAAAGGAGAGAGAACTAGTAACTTTCAACATATTACAATTTTAGAATATTAATCTTTATAAGGAACAGAATGGCCACCAATTTTCAGTAGAAAGTTGTACCACCATGGGGGTTTTCAGAAGTGAAAGTTTTCTTTGATTTGCCTTCATAACATCAGAATTGATAAACCTTCCCGAAGGTTTAATCATATCTGACCAGACACTTTTTTTTTAATCGGAAGAGATTTGATAATATGAACTTTGCCAAAAGGAGTTAGAATTCTTCTATTCTATGTCTTTATCGGAGATTTAAGCAAAATTAATTTTTATCTAAGTTAAGTTTTGGAATTTCATGCATTTGTTTATTCAAGCTTGAAAATTTGAAAAATATTTTCAATTCAATAATTGTTTCATACAGTATTAAAGAAGCATTCATCAGCGTAATAAGAAATGTGAATTGGAAAATCATCTCTATATATACTCGTTAGAAATCTCTATATATACTCGTTAGAAGAAACACGGAAACACAAATTACGAAGGAAGACAATTTTTTGACTCGTGCCCTATCCGGTCCTCGAACTCACGATCTCCGGCACCATATCGCCTAGCTAGAAATACCTGCGGCCGTTACCACTGCGCCAACTCGACATCCCAAAAAAGGATGTTTTGAAGATGCAGTGATAGACGGTCCGGTATTCTGACATGATCATAGTGGAAATCGTCTATTATAGTGATGTGAACACCTGGATCGCAATGCATATACATACATGGATACGAATTGTACAAGATAACATATATTATCACGGGTACAATTACGACAGGAAATTCACATTTTAAGCTTCGGATCAACAACACTAAGTGTATATGATACATTGTTTTTAATATAATATAAGAAACACGGAAACACAAATGACGAAGGAAGGCATTTTTTTGACTCGTGCCCTATCCGGGCCTCGAACTCACGATCTCCGGCACCAAATCTCCTAGCCAGAAATACCTGCGGCCGTTATATACTCGTTATATATGTATTATTTCTTAACCATATTGCAAAAATATATGGCGCAATTTGGTTACTTTACTTGACCTTGAAAAAGGTTAATTGATTACCACCCTGATTAATAGCTGAATTTACATTTGAGTGCAAAAGTTTAACCATTTTTACTACTATCCCCCCCCCCCCCCAAATCAGTGTTTTACCACTAAATTTCTATAAAACAGAATCAAAAGCCTTTTCGAAATCTATCTTTAGAAACACTCAACAAAATGATAATTAAAGAATGGTTTTTGAATAAATGAAAACAAATGTATGTGTCCCTTCATACACATTTTTTTTTTAAATCTTAACCTATAAATGCTAATCTAAATTTCTGTCGCAGGTACCAGTGAAAAACACAGGTAAAAAAAACACAAGTAAACACAGGTAAATCAAACTAACATTAACGAAATAGACTATAATCATTGTAACAACCATCGTCGGATACCAACGGTTGATCTCGCTTCGCTAACTCACTCATCAGTGATGAGTGAGTTAGCGAAGCGAGATCAACCGTGGGTATCCGACGATGTGTAACAACATGTTCCCTAATACTTGTTTTTAAAATGTATTCGTTCAGGGAATCAGCCATTTTTATGATTGCTTTAGAAAGAGAAACACATTTCCTTTTGATGTGCCAAACATTTTAAAACTTTTGTCGCCAGAATTTTTTAAATTAGAGCTTTGAATCTGCAAAAAAAACTCAAAAAATGGTGAAAAATTGAATATTTTCGCATTAAAAAATAAAGATAACTTAAATTTATTTTTAAGCTAAAATAATCATTTACAGACCTTTAACTTCCATAAGTAATACGATGATACTATTTTTGTTAATTTTGTAAACATTCATGAGTATCTGATCACAAATCTGAAAGATATTGAATGAAATTGTCCTGCATTTGGCCAAAACAGAATTTTTTCACATAAATCACGTGTTTTGCTAACCATTTTGGTATCTTTGACCGAGCATAGCGAAAAACGAGTTCACTTCCATATTTTTCTTATTACATTTTCTGCTATGCCTTGAACTCCCTTTTTCAAAAATGTACATAAGAAAACAAATTAGTCATCAGAAAATTTTGCAAGAGAAGATCGGAAAATGATGACGTTAACAATCGACTCATGTCATTTATAGATTAAATGAATTCCATCTGAATGTAGTAGAATGATATTGTGACAATGTAATAAGGTAAAATTGATATGCTTTATGGGTCTGGTCGATCGTCATTGGTTTCGATTGGCAGAGCGTCCGTCCAAAACTTCGGAGGTTCACAGGTTTAAATCTCCGATCCATTATACACTGTACCACTGGACTGGATCGGTCGTCATTGGATTCAATTGGCAGAGCGTCCGTTCGAGACTTCGGAGGTTCGCAGATTCAAATCTCAGATCCTCGCCATTGGACTTGATCGACAGTTATTGGATTCAATGGGAGTTCGGATAAGCACTAGCCTTTCACCAGTTTGGCCTGGGTTCGATTCCCCGACCGGGCATGGAAAGATACGGGGTCACTTGCCTGACCACTGCACGTGGGTTTATTCTGGTGTCCACCACAATAAGACATATTTTAACATAATGCGTTTGATTTTCATTAACTATACACATAAGCTATATTTTGAACCATTTACTAGTGAAATGAACTATTGCACGGCTCAAATGATTATTGCACGGTCACGTGCGAACTATTGAACACCGCGTGACGTTTCCTACCATTTCAAGCGTCAAAGTCAGTCAGATGGCAATGCTGCCAGACAACAGGCATGGCGACTTCTACGGGAAAGTTGAGATTTGGAGTCGCCAATGAATACGAATTGATATTGTTGTGGTTATTACTCAGATAATGGAATGTTTAACCTTTTCCTTTTTTTACATACCAGATTTCAAGCGAGAAATTATAAAATTGATCTATTATTATTCAAAAACATGTAAATAAAATAAATAATTTCAGTGATTCAAAGTGTGTTTTAGCAGGGACGTAAATATGACACTTATACGTCACTGGTTTTAGTGATTATGTAATAAAACAAGTATATCATGGGTGTCTGTGCAATAGTCCAGAATATTTGACCCTCGGTACTGGTAATCGACCGATTTTCTATTGCACAGGCACCGATGATATACTTGTATACTATATTATGCCCCACGTGCTTAACATCTGGACCAACAATAGTTATTAATTTGAATGGAACTTACTTGTTTCAGTTTTGTTGCAAAATTAATGAAATCTGCATTAATTGTACAGCATCTGCCGAAGAGTTCAGAGGGGCCCGGTTTCAACTTTCGGTCTGGCCGTGCTTTTTGTTTTTCTTCTCTCCAATTATAAATCTATCGCCATAATAATATGGTAATGGATAAAGTGATATCAAATCAATACAAAATGGTCTAGAAACATTTTTAAATTAGCAAATTACACAAATTAATATAATGATGCTTATATTATATCGTTAATTAGGGCCCGCTACCTTGTGACATATGCCTCATATAATAAGTTCGTCCGTCAGTTCGAAAAACATTCGTTTTCGCTCCATAACTTTTCATAGTAGAGAGATAAAACCTTGATTGTAAACCACTATTATATAAAGAGCAGTGCAATTTTATTAGATGATTTTGACCTTCCTCAATAGAGCAAAAATCTAAAAAAAAATCTGATTGCTTTAAACATTTTAAACATTTAAAGGTGTTCGCCAAGGTGATGCCAATGATCCCTCACTGTGTCTAATTACATATAACAATAACTGAGCAAACACCAAGTTCATCAGATCAAAGGTTAACCTCATGTTTTGCATTGTTAACTTAAGGTCATCGCATCAAGGGTCAAGGTCTACATTTTTAACAGCATCCTACTTTGTCATAATATTATGAGAAAACGTTGGTCAGAATCAAGCAGTGTTTCAATTAACAAAGCATCAAGGTCATCAGATCAAAGGTCAAGGTCAAAATTTATATATCGGAACGTCTGAAAAATTCGTTTCGACGTTATGAAGCCAATTTGGTAGTAAAAATAAAACGGTGTCAACTGACCAAACATCAAGGTCATCGGATGAAATATCAAGTCAAATTTAACATCTCTTTATTGGGGTCAGATAACATGATGTGAACCTTCTTAGTGTGCGTCAGTGTTTCTTCAGTTTTGCTAAAATTTTGTAAATAATTAGTGGAATGGTGTAGCTTTAGCCACAGGGACCTGAGAATTTGTTACAGCTAGTTTTGGACCTAACATAGTATGTTTAGAGTAATTTTACACTTGGCGGGGGGGGGGGTTAAGATCAATTTTCGATGAAAATGCCCCCCTCAATCAATGGTCATAAAAGTTAGCTTTTATGGCCATTGAGGGGGTATTTTTATCGAAAATTAATCTTAACACCCCCCCCCCCCCCCTCAAAAGGTGCACAGGTCCCTGTGGCTTTAGCATGTTTAGAACTTCATGTCTAACTGTCTTACCAATTGCCCTTTTATAACTCAACAAAACATTTTGTTACCCCGCAGGATTCTTAACATATTGACTTTATGCTACAACGGCGGGGCCCTTAGAGGTTGTTACCATTTTCACATCATCTAGTCTATTGTATTTACACGTGTAGTTATTTATTATTTACCATTATTCGTTTAAATTTTGATATCAATGTTTATCAAACTGCATTTTACCAGCCCATACGGCGATACAGTAAATGGGGAAAAAAACGATATAGGGTCCCCTTTTGTTTCTTTTATTTACAAATTTCATAATGAAAAACATACGAACTACATGTAATACCAAATTATTGGTAGATAACACATCTTTGTACAGTATGTGTTTGTCGTTATTTTCACACCAAAGAATAGTGCTGGCCAGGAGTTTTAAATTACGACCTTAGTGAAAATAGTGAATGATCAGTAGATTGGTTGGTATTAAATCTTATTTCTAATTGCAATGAGACCTTATCAATATCTAAGTATTAAACTAAAGCTCCAATTTATCCTTTATGTAGGATTTATACTTTACTTACTGTAATACATTACTTTAGAGTCGCATAAGCATTTTCACCAAAATTTAATATTCTACCCAAACTCAAATTCACTCTGGATTGTACTTCTCTTTAAACTATATTGCGACTTAATCTGT
Organism: Mimachlamys varia; assembly: GCA_947623455.1. Classification (NCBI taxonomy): domain Eukaryota; kingdom Metazoa; phylum Mollusca; class Bivalvia; order Pectinida; family Pectinidae; genus Mimachlamys; species Mimachlamys varia. The sequence continues at coordinate 22,313,618 of OX392534.1, forward strand.
GATTATCTTACAAAAAAAAACTCAATCCCATGATTTTTATATCGACCTGAGAGATTAATAAAGTTCTGTTCTGTTCATAGGAGCAGCGCGCGTATACTTACTGGCGGAAATGATTTTAATTTAGCTACATGTAGCTACATAGTAAATAGCCCGAGAACTTCCTATGTTTCTGACACCAGGCTTAGCCGTGTTTTTTTTTTTTTATTTATTTCAGATATATGGATAAATGTTGTTCTCTTGCTCACAAGTGCATATTTGTCGACGTCTTTTGTTACGAGGTACCGGGTATCATGTCATACGAACCTTTATATTTTCCAGCTCATGTTTGCAATATGAAGTAACCCCTGTATTCCAGCAAGGTTCTTGCACTGACGATAAATGTAGATTTTAGTATTTTATATATAACTAGTTTATAATCTTCATTCTGTATACTATATATAAAAAAACTTGATCTTTTGAGATAATTTTTTATATTTTAATTCTAGTCTTACTTCCAGATCACTAATATCACATAAAATAGTCTTGGCAACACAAATCAACTTATGATTTAATAAATTATACGCTCGAATAATTTATTGAGTTGAAAAAAACTTTTGAAATATGATTGCTATCAAATAGTGTAGTGTATGTATTTATAAATCATAAGTAACTAATCAAAGAACATTATTTCAATACTTACACAACACCGATACAATAACGATCTCTGTAAAAGATGTGACGGGTTTATGTGTACACACATGTATACTAGTATATACTGTCGCCTCATACGCTGGGTAAACGTATATATATATACACGCTTGCGACCTCATGGTGTTATTGTTCGAATAAAGAATGCGACTATGTTATTCAGGTTAGTGATAAAGGCGTCTATTAATAGATGCTTATTGCACCACTCGTCGGAAACACCCCCCACTGTTACCTGTATATAAAGCACACAGGGCCAAAGTTTGGTTCAGTATTGGACCTCCCCTTTCCATAGGAACACTCGGACAGGGAATCACCATGGTGTACAAGATTGACAAACGCCGAGTATACTCGGGAAATACTCTCAGAGCGTCCGACTCAAAGTAAGTCAGTTTAATTTTAGCTTTTACGGTAAAACATTTTTACTAGTAATTTCACTGAGTCTGAATTCTTGATATTTATACACTTGTACATTATTAGGATCAGGTAAATTAGGGGTAAATTTTGGGATTCGAAATATCTAACCAACAGAATTAGAAAAGAGGGTCGCATATAAAAAATAGATCTATATATACTGTATATATGTAGATGAATTTACAAAAAATAGCCAGGATATACATCTTTATTCGTTCTGTAGGTATACGTGTTTATGTTTTTTTTGTGTAACATATCGCGTGACCCACCGATAACGTTCATAGACGTACATATAACAAAAAATAGAATAATTAAGGTAAACTACTCGATTTTATCTCACAATCAAAGCCAGTAAATCAGAGACATATAGGTTCAAGTGGATCAAATAGAAATTACATAGTCAAAATGCTAAGAATACAACGCATGTTACGGAATTTGAATTACTCAACAAACCCTTACCTAAAGTAGGAATTCAATATATATAATCCATACTGTTCTTCAGAGCAGAATTTGATCGACCACCTTTTAGTTTAAACCGTATTTTATTCCTGACAAAATACACAATGTATTTCACTCTGATGATTGTATTGTAATTATACAGTATACCCTGGATAATAATACTTATTTCTATTTATAGTGCGTTCATTTTGAAAAAAATAAACTCGCATTCTGTTGATAAGCTTTTAAGATGAAAAATTTCAAATGATTTTGTTTCATATAAATTATTCTTTTAAATTGGAATTGATTATTACGTTGTAACACAGCCATTTAATTGTATCCCAGACTTGGCGTTATATTTTACCCCGTGGACATTTACAAGTATGCCCTGGAATTGATCATTCTCAATTTAAATTCAGTCAGAATTAAAAAACATTTCATGAGAGTTAAATATTTAGTTCTATATCATAACTTTAAAATAATTATTTAATCCTATATCATAACTTCAAAGTATTAGGTCAATAATTATGATGTGAGTTCGCCACACAATAAACTAAAACGAATTATGTAAACTTGTTGTTATTGTTTATCAAATATCTTTCAAGAAAGCTAGTCGGGGGGAGTTGGTAGTTTTTTTTCTTATTCTCGCAACTTTTACTAAGTAGCATATTTAAACATTCATTGTCTTCATATTCCCATAACTGTATAAGTATCACACTTTAGTTCAATATTTCTCTGAGAAATAATAATAAGACTGGATTTTTTTTTCTGTCATTATAGATACAATCGTCAATACAGACGACAATCATGCTTGGTACGACGATCACAGAACGTTACCAAGGTAACCGGTATCTTTAAGGAGCTGGGATTGGACAGGGATGACGTCGTGTATTCGTGCAATAAAAAGGGAAGATGGCTGATACCGCAGATCCTAAAGCAGGAAATCCTCACCGACAGCAAAGATCTCGGCGATGTTAGAGTGGACTTAGTCGAGTCCCATAAATTGAAGAAGCAAGGAAAATGCACCGGATTCCATTCTAACAAAGGGTTTTTACGGAGAGTGGTACCAAAGAAAACATACTTCAATGTGGCAAGCTTACAAGGTCCAAAAAAGGTAGAAGTTACTCCAAGCACTGAACCTCAAATGACGGTCAATATTCTGTACCCCTGCCCCGCGACGAGTTCCATTGCCCACAATCCCAAGTACATCCGGTATGAAGATTTGCCTACCGGTGAGGTGGAGGAAGATGATATTGACAGAACCCAACAAAGCAGTCCGATAAAGAGCAAGGCGAGAAAACAGAGGAGAAAAATTGGAACAAAACAATGGGTCGACAATTATATGGACGAATTGGAGCACTATGACGACGAGGATTATGAAATTGATTCTAATGAAAACATCCGTGATCCATCCATGTCTGTATCCGTGGAAGATATACTGGATCACTCCAGACGCATGGAAAGTATCCTGTCTGGGGGAGCGAGGGTATCAAAATATCCAGCCACTAGACGAGAAACAAAAGACAGAGTTATTTACATAGACAGACAAGACGAAGAGGAAGAAAATGAAGAGGTAACAGGAGAGAGGAAGAACACGGTCATGAAAGAAAACACCGTCATGAAAGAAACAAGTTGTTTAATGGGGCATGTCGGTGTTAATATCCCTACCAACGATGTCTCCATAGAAAAACTGAAACACACTTTCGGCGAGAACTACAGAGAATGTCGCTGTTCGCCAAGAAAGTTCATCATCGATATCACTAAAGAAGTTCAGAAAACACTTATGAAATCCAAAGCTTTCCGCGATACTGATTTCATGACCACTGATCTCTCCGCTGCCCTGGTATTTGTCTATGACGTCTTCGGTAGCTTGGACTACAACGATACAGATAGGTTCAAGATCATCCTGAACATGAAGACAAAGAAAATAGTTCCCAAAATCAACACTTTCCCAGAAGACGGGGTGTTTGGTGTAGAGGACATCGTCCACAAGGCGGTGTCATACATAGAAACCATTCCATGTGACGAATTTGTACACAGAGATTCATTTCTTCCGTATTTTAGACAGGCCTCCACACAGTTTGAAGTGCTAGCAGAAAGTAGAGGAACAAAACCCGTCTCAATTGACCAAGTTCACCTTTGTGTTACGGTAAAAGATATTCTTCAGAGAAGAGAAGATGATATCGATGACTCGGAGTCACTGATAGCGTTGGACTTCGAATCTCTTCCTCCCGAAAGCTGTTCCATTTGCTGTGAAGTCATTGAGAGTTCGGCCACCGCCCTTCAGACATGTGGTCACTGGTTCTGTGACAGATGCTGGAATGACCATCTACTCGCAGTAGCCAAAAGTGGATCAGGACGAATGACGTGCCCGGAATACAAATGTCGGTCTATTATTGATTTTGACATTTTACTCACAACCTCTAACATAAAAGTTGTAGAAAATATTTTCCGACGAAGAATGATGACGGAAGTCGATATTGACCCAGATTCAAAATGGTGCCCAAACCAACATTGTGGACGAGCAATCAAATGTGAGAAGAACGCTAAGGGACAGCGGGCGAATATTACCTGTTCGTGTGGAACACATATTTGCTTTGAATGTTTGAAACCGGCACACTGGCCCCTTTCCTGCGATCACTTCGGGTCTTATGCTCATACGCTACAGAAGAACGGAGACGAACGTATGCCGGATGTAAATTATATTCGGTTTGCTCAGGGGAAGGAGTGTCCAAAATGTAAGCAATTCTTTGAAAAGAATGGCGGCTGTTTCTACATGAGTTGTAGATGTGGATGTCATTTCTGTTGGGGCTGTGGCAAATCCTTCGAAAACCACGTGAATAGCAGAAACTGCCGACCACGTCGGCCACAGCAAAACGGGGACCTACACAATACAGAAAAGAGGGCACTTCTCGTTCCAGTCAACCATGAAAAAAGTAACGACTACAAAACGGCTGTAGGGTATCGAATTCTGAGGCAAACCGATAATGTACGGATTATGTCTGTCGCCTTACACAAGATGGCAACGTCGCTGAAAATGCTCCATCGACGTTATGGGAGCCGTATCGGCGGAGAACTTGTAGACTTTGCGATGCCAAAATGTTCAGATGAGATGACAGTGGCAGACAAGATAAAACCGTTTCTACAAAATATGGTTAGTGTTTATATGGAGATAAGTCACGTCTGTGAGTTAACCACAATATTTTTAGCGAGGTCGGACAATGTTGCGAGTCTGAAGAGATCGTCCAGACGGGATGTGATACTAGCCAGAGACCGCCTTGGATCGATCGGGGGGGACATACTACACGTGTTCCAGTCTTCTAGCAAGGAGAACATGAAAGACAGTATTTCACATCTTTGGAAACTTCGATTCCAGTGTAAAAAGGCAATGAACACTCTGGTTAAGTTAATTAAGTGTTAATTAATAGCAGAGCAGCACGAACACTGTTGGTCTCATTCGCGTTATATGTGCATCTGTCCTTTGCCTTATTTTGGCTCAAGTTCTATCGATTTGGAGTTTCAGTTTTGGTTTTGTTGACACTTTGGGATATGTTGACTCGCACATAAACTACACGATGTGTACACAATGTACATAAATAATGTATCTATGAAATAAACATTTTTATATTGATATAAATAGTCTCTCTTACATTGTATGTTCATATTTTCCCTTACTCAATCGATTTTGGGTTCGGATTATGTTTTTTTGATGCATCGGTATTTTCTGATTTATAATACTTATATATATATTGATAAATATGGTACCAAGATTATCACCCACTTTTGTTGATGTGGTTCAGGTTTTGTTGCTTACATTTTGTTGAACACTGTTCTAGTCACTGGTACATATTTATCTTTACAAGAATCTTAATAAATTATCCAGAATTCAGAAGAAATTTGTATTGTATTTTTCAATAAGAGTTTACATAATTATCATTTATGTTGAAATACACATTGCTTGTTGCCCAGCATGACCCTTGATGACCCTAAGGTTCAAGGCTAGGACTTGGGGCACTTTTATGAAGTTTTGATTATGAAGTTTAATACTAGTTTATGAAGTTTAATACTAGTTTTTAAAACACGGGAAATTGTCAAGCGTTCATATAAATTATGAATCTGATATGGGAATGAAGGCTTTAAAAAAATCAATGTAATTGCTAGTGCTTAAAGTATGGACACGAGATCATTAAAACCGATAGACATTACTATCAAATTCAATAAATGGCTAACGAATAAAAAATCTTTCATTAAATTGGTCCGTATCGCAACCAGGAACCTTGAAGTGACTGCTACATTATCTATATCGAAACAAGGGGCAAATATCTTGTAAGCATAGCACTGCACGTCCCTAAATAGAAGATTCTCCTAATATCTTGGCTCTGTGCCAACTTTATTTAATAGACCTTTATACAATTACTTTGATCAATGATAATCTGGTAAATTTGCTGCATTAAAACAAAGAGGCAATTATGTAGTAAGCGTGACATTACACGTTACTATATAGAAGATCATTCTAATATCTAGAATCTTTGCCAAGTATATTTAATGGGCGTTTATATAATTACTATATTCAACGATAAGATGGTAAATTTGTTGCATCAAAACAAGAGGCAATCGTGTAGTAAGCGTGACATTACACGTTACTATATAGATTTTTCTAATATCTAGAATCTTTGCCAAGTTTATTTAATAGACCTTTATACAATTACTTTAATAAATGATAAGATGGTAAATTTGCTGCATCAAAACAAAGAGGCAATTATCTAGTAAGCGTGACATAACGCGCCCTTTGTAGAAGATCCTTCTAATATCTAGACTCTGTACTCACCTTATCTAATATACTTTTGTAGAATTACTGCATTAAGTCTAATATTGATGACAGACCATGATGAATATTGGTAAATTGTTTATTTTCTCAAGATTTCTGCCATTTAAAAATACATGACATATTAATTGATAAGCAGACGGTTCTATCATGAACAATATACTGCAGATTCATTTTTCTCCAGAATACAAATGGTAAGAAAATACAGCAAAGCAATTCTATCGATGTATTGATTCAAAGAATAAAGGTATTTCAAAACAAAATAAGGTCACAGAAAATATTCTCTTATTGAACAGTAAAGAAAGAAAAAAAACACTTAATATTTTTTAAAAAATCAAATACAATATTTCCAAATTTCACAATCAGAAATTTAAACTTCTATGAATTCTTAAGTAACCAAACACACTATGTCTATGGCCTATTTAATTCGTGAAAGTTTATTTAAATGGGTTCTGAAGTGCAGACACCATTTCAAAGACAACTCCCGCAATAGGGATTTGACCTTGATCTTCGAACCATGAAACAAAGATGTCTAAGGTATTATACCTGACCTTTGTTAAAACGTTTATCATAATCCACCAGAATATTAATATAATGATAATACTGAATAGTTGACGATACATTTCGTTTTTAATTATCTACGTATATTATCAAGTTGCAGAGGGTCTCTAACTACAAACCAGCCGGTTTTGTAAAACATAAAAACATTCACTAGTGTCCAACAGCTGCTTGAAAAATGGCCGCCACCCTTAGTCACGTGTTCCAAAATGCACAGTTCGCGCTCTCGCACGATTCCTTGACGACAGGTCCTTTCAAACAACTTTTGGAAACTAGTGTGTTTTTTGTTTTAAAGAAATAGGCGTCGACATGCTGTTATATAACTTCTGTGACTTGATTATTTGTGACCAAGAATAAAAAAAAAACTAATCCGAGGTATTCTCATCGTCGAAATCTGTATAAACTCTGACTAAAACCTGTTATAACATAAAGTCGCTACAGTCAGAACATTGAGTCAGTTTTTTTCCAATACAACGTACCTCAATCGCTATGCCCTTGACCTTTGAACCCTTAAACATAAACATAGAAATGGTTTTATTATTACTAATCTATATGATAAACCTTGATTTTCCGATTGTGAACTTTCCATTTCTTGATAATAACATCCCTGCTTCTCCAACATATGGTGTTTACATGTCGCAGTTGATTTGATATTCTAGGGCTTGCTCTAAATATCGTGATTTTCGTGATCGATGTCGACTGCTGACAAACTAACAACACAAGGATTCGAGAGACAGAGATTGATCAGACTAAAATCAGTATAACATTAAGTAGCTACAGTCGATGTCGACTGCTGACAAACAAAGTAACAACACAAGGATTCAAAAGATGCAGATTGATCAGAACTATGGGTCAGTTTTACGGTCGCCATCTTTGTCTTATTGAGAAATGTTCTGTATAAACTCTGACTAAAATCTGTTATAACATAAAGTAACTACAGTCAGAACATTGAGTCAGTTTTTTTCCTATACAACCACAATCGCTATGCCCTTGATCTTTGAACCCTTAAACTTAACATAGAAATGGTATTCTTATTACTAAGCTATACGATAAATCTGACGATTTCAATTTTCCTATCGTGAACTTTCCATTTATTGATAATAACATCCCTGCTTCTCCAACTTATGGTGTTTACATGTCGCAGTTGATTCGATATTCTAGGGCTTGCTCTAAATATCGTGATTTTCGTGATCGATGTCGACTGATGACAAACAAACTAACAACACAAGGATTCTAGAGATGCAGATTGATCAGAACTATGGACAAGTTTTATGGTCGTCATCTTTGTCTCATTGAGAAATATTCTGTATCTTTAAGCGATATGAATATGAACAATTTTGAGTATGCTCATTAGTGTGTTTACTTGTTGTGATTGACAATGATACTCGGTTCTCATTTTGAGAACCTGATGTTTACTTGGATGTGACAAAGATTCACATGGCGGGTGTCGTTGATGAAGCAGAAGACGCTTACTCTTCCGGAACACCTGGTCTTGTTCTCTTGTACTTCTAAAGAGTTATGAAATTTAAGAATGATCCTCCAGTTCCTGTCAAGAAATAGAGACAACAAACAATTACTGTCAAGTCCCAGATAGCCGCCTGTCGGCCATATTGTTCATCGCATCTGCTCGGAAATTAATTATGCACAACTAGAAACCCAGGGAACACATACATATGAAATTTGTGAATGAGCCATCGAGTACCTCCCAAGAAATACTGTAGCGATAGCAATAATTGTTGAAGGACGGACTCCGGACGGGCCACAGCCTGGACAGTTTTATGCCGGCTCATGGCCTTACAGCATAAACGTAAACGGACCACTGAAGCAGGGCGATTTTAAAAGCTCACCATCTGATAAGGATGGTTGGCAAAAAAGATTTGTTAAAAGTTTATAGATGAAAGGTGATATGCAAACCTAAAAAAAAACATAAACCCTTTTGTAATCATAGACTCTTCCTATAAAAATAATCAAGGCGTCCTATTAGATAAAAGTAAAATGTGTATTGAAAAGTAGTGATTGTTCCTTTTTGGTGATATCAATTTCATACACTGGAAACCACTACATTGTACAATCAGTACTGTATTGTAATAGTATTGGTACCAAAAAACGGACCTTTTCTCGCAAATATTTCATATTAAATATATCTACTAGTAATTTTGTGATAACTTGTCAGTCTATTATTAATTTTGTGAGAACTTGTTAGTCTTCAAGTAATTTTGCGATAACTTTTCAATTTGCTAGTAATTTTGTGAGAATTTGTCAGTCTTCAAGTGATTTTGTAAGAATTTGTCAGTCTACTAGTAATTTTGTAAGAGCTTGTAAGAATTTGTCAGTCTACAAGTAATTTTGTGAGAGCTTGTCATTCTACTAGTAATTTTGTGATAACTTGCCAGTCTACCAGTAATTTTGTAATATCTTTTCAGTCGACTAGTAATTTTATCATAACTTGTCAGTTTACTCGTAAATTTGTGATAATTTGTCAGTCTACTAGTAATTTTTTGATAACTTGTATACATTTACCGCCATTTACGCATACCGTTTCTGATCAAATTAATTGTGGAGATATTACAAATCTTTTGAAATCAACGTGCTATATTGTTCATTGTGGCGAACCTTGTTATCATGATGTATTATACTGTATTACATGTTATTACATGTAACCTTTGATCTGTTGTGATTATAATAATAATTTGTTCGACCCGTGTCTTAATCGGAGGAGGTTGTTACCTTTAAAAATACAATCAAATCACAATACAATATGATAATTCATTGTTTTTTATTTCTTTTTATATAAAACAAGATATTGACAAAATCAGAAGTATATACGTGTACTATTTTAACAGATATTTATACTTTTGTCGCTATGAAGGATATCTATCCCATATAGGACAGCAGCACACTGGACAATGCTACTGTTATTTTCAGTACAGTGACCTCCATTGGCTTTAACTGTTGCGACTAGGCCAAATAAGTATCGCTGACATAGTAGCTGACTTTGTTAGCGCGAGAAGTATAGTTATTGGAGGGCCAGGGTTCGAATCCCTGTTCGATCTCATTCCTTTATCGCTCAGTTAGTTACTCCTTTAGTAAATGTCATTTTTATGTTTTGTTCTTCAATGTGGAATATTATTTTCAGAAAAGTTATTCCGGTTAAATTGTTGATACGTTGGTTTCTGCCAGTGGCCCAGGGATCCTTTATACCCTTTTCATTCCATTACGTCAACCAATGCATTCATTGTATGTTCACATTCAAGACTAAGTTGAAAAAGACGTGAGATGGATGATTTCAAATCTTCATTGTTCGAAGCTCTAAATATCGTGTAAATTTCTTCGGCGAGACGTTGGAGACAATCTCGTGCCTGTATGATGTTTGGATCTTGACACATATCTAGGAAGACCGTGGTGTGTTCACACCTGGCACATGCCTCCAGGTAGACGTCAATCATACTCATAAGGAATGGGTGGATTTTATCCGTCACACAGCTATACCGATGTGAATCTGACACTTCAAAGTTTTCTAGTTCTGCACCGATTCCTGTGCCCTGGCGTCGTTTGTATGATGTCAGAGTTCTGCACATAGTTCGGACAGTAGATGACATAAACTTTACTTTGGACGGATTGCGCCAAGAGCGAATCATCACGGCACGTTTGTACCAGTCAGGTTGGTCATCATTAGGGTCCTCGTGGATGCCTTGCACAATCTGCTTCGTTACTGTTTTATACCTATCACCAGAAATACTATACATATCACCATTGTAGCACCTCGTCGGTGGATGGTCTTCAAGTTTTTTGCGACACCCCCAACAAAACATTGTGTTGCATATGCAGCAGTATATATTAAAACATCCACCATCTTTTTCAATGAAAGTTTTGCACCCAGGGCAGCGCTTTCCGCGGACAGTAAAAGTGAAAACCTGTTCAGTTTTGGTTGCTTTGTCAATATGTCCATGTTTGTTTAATTTCTCCAAGTACTTGTCGTAGTCTCTGCATGACAGTGGCCAGTGAACTTGTCGTAAACAGTCGAAACAAAAAGCTACCCCGCACTCGCAGGTGACATTCGTAATCTGTCCGGTTCCCTGCGTTTCATATCTAATTACACGTCCACATTTTTCATTTGGACACCATTTAGAGCTTGCTTCTTTCTCAGTCTCCCTGTGAATTTGACGTTGAAATATTTTCCCCACGATTTCTATATTTGATGTTGTAAGCAGGATATCGTAATCAACAGTAGACTGGCATTTATATCCAGGACACGTTATTCGTCCTGTACTGCAGCTGGCTGTTGAGGTGACATGGTCGTTCCAACAACGATCACAAAACCAATGTCCACATGTCTGTAGAGCGGTCGCTGGACTCTCAAGAATGGATTCAAAACAGATAGAACACGTCTCAGGTGGTAGTGACGCACAGTGGACGCTTTTCATTGATGCATCGAGTTCCATTCTGTTCTTTTTCAGTATGTCTCTGATAGGGATATTTTCCGGTGAAACGGAGGAAACGTCTGTGGTACAAAGCTTCAACATATTGTGACTGGTTTGAGCTGGTTTGGCTTTAGGTGACGGGTTGTCCTTGTAAACAAAGTTGTCAAATGGGATTGTTGCAACATAGGATACAGCCCTCTCAATAGTTTCCTCTATTCCAAATACACCATTTTCAGGAAGGGTGTCCAATTTGAGGCAGGATTGCGTTGTTTTCATGTTGAGTGAAACTTTGAATGAGTCCATATCTGTACTGTCGAGACTACCAAACATATCGTAAGCAAAGACCAAAACAGCTGACAAATCAAATCTCTTCATGTTTCTATTTTGGACAGCTTCAGATTTGAAAATTGTCCGCGTTACTTTCTCGGTAATGTCAATGACGAATTTTCGTGGTAAGCAACGACATTCGACATAATCTTCACCAAATACCTCCTGAAGATGTCCAGTTAGTACTTCTGTGTTTGGTATTAAGACAGGAGTAGGCCTTGTCATTGCAGGGGGAAGGGGAGGAGGTGTCTTAGAATGTTTCCCTGCCGCTCCATTCTCCATCTCTGGTTCTTCTCTAAGTAGATGTTCGTTGTGGGGTTTTCTAAGAAAGTCTGTGTCCACTTCGCTGAAGAGTAATTCTTGCATGTCGGAAGAATATGTGAGGATGTCACCGATACACACAGTATTTGAACGTGGTCTGTAATCGTCCTCGTCAACATCTATGTCGTAGTTTTCAACTTCGGAATAGTCATATTCATCTTGGTACTCATCCATTGGCCTGTTCAAAAACATCTTCGTTCGCTGTGTGCTTGTTTTGTTTTTCAAAGGAGTTGATTCTTTTTTAGATTCTTCGCTCGTGGTATCATTACCCGGATGTGTCGGCGAGTAATCGATATATTTAGGATTACGTGCGAGTGAGCTTGTCTTCGGGCACGGGGTTACAATATTTACTGTGACTACCGGGGCTGATGTCTTGGATTTCAGGCTGTTCAAATTGAAGTAAGTTTTCCTAGGTGAAACTTTTCTCGGAAAACCATCATTAGAATGGAACCCAGTGTATTTAGTCTTTCGTTTCAGCTTATGAGATTCGACAAGGTTCATTTTGACATTTTCATCACTGTCGTTCAATTCATGTTTCAGAATCTGAGGTACCAGCCATCGTCCTTTCTTGTTGAGAGAGTACGCGACGTTGTCGCTGTCAAACCCGAGGTCATCTAAGACCGCTGGGCTGAGATTGTCCGCAGATTGGCGAACAAGGTAGGACTGTCGTTTGTACAGCTGACTGCGACTGTAATATATTAAAACAATTTGTTTTAGATATTTCGTAAGAACTATATTTAAATACAACTAAAGATGAGATGATTCAAAATCATTTATGAAAATATATAATGATGACGATTTGATATTGATAGCAAATTCAGTCAAGTGATCTTCTTGTTTATAGAGCAAATTTGAATTCAGAATAATTTTGATAATACGTATTCTTTTCGTGTGTCTAGATCCTTTAAGTTAGACCAAAAGAACACAAAAGAAAATAAGATTCTCATTTGTTGTTTAAATTATTTAATGAATTGGTCTCCTTTAGCTATTAAAACATACATGGCAACATGGTCTATATGCGCTCAGTGAAGTACGTTTAATAGGACCATGTTAAAATCTTTGCTTAGAGTTGTCTTTCTTTAAACCGACTCTTTGCTCGATTTAGTGATCGGGGTTTTAGATAGACAGTGTTCTAGACAGAAACGTATGGCTAGCAAAATGTTGCAATATTAAACATAAACATATATCTAAAATCTTGTGATGTAAAATCGATGTCTCGTTATTTGTACTTTTCAATCTTGTTATTGGATTTGATAATCTTGTGATATTTATCCAAAAGCATATGAAGTATGTTCGATATCATATTATTATTATAATGTAAAATCTTGTGTGTTATATAAGATGATTTGTGATTTGTTTTTATTATCTTGTGATTACATGAGAACATTTGTGATTTATTTTCAATGTTTTAATATTTGCATTGTAAAAGCATGAGTATAAATATTTACGATTCATATGTAACTAAATTTATACCATGTGCTTTCCTTTATTTTTCTCCGCGATAAAATCATATCATTATTATATCATATATATACATTTAGACCCTTTTCTTGTTGTTTTAGCTCGATATTATCATGAGGTTGTCAAACAAAATGACAATCTAGTCGTACATTAAGAGCTAGTGTATTCAAGATATTTGATACTAGATTGTGTATCAGCTACAACCGCTTGAAAGAGTTTACTGAATCGGTAGATGGATGGCTAGTACTGTTACATTAATTCTTTGTGTAAACATCAAACCTTTCTTAGACATATTAACAAATTATGTATTTTTCATATGTACATATGTATTTTTCAAATGTAAAGATACATGTCTAGAAAAGGATAGATGTTTAAATCAAGTCAATCTAGTGTTAAATATGTCGTATAGCTCAGTTTGACAGGTTTTGTGAACTTAACCTTTCCGTTGTCATACAAAACCTACCTGGTATTAGATGTTCGGAGGGTGTTTCCTGAGTGAACACAGTGCTTATCAGTCTTGTAAACCATGCTGAGTGTTGTAGAAGCACGTGTGAGCAGTACAGCAGCCGATGTCTAACAGTGAAGCAGTGTTACCGGTGTCGGTTTATAAATACCGTCTGCCATGTGTTTACAACTGGTGGTGCAATACCCGACAGCGGCGTTTTCATTTGTCTATACCAGTGTAATGGACTATATTTAGAAGCTGTACACTGATATTAAATGCGGCAATATCATTGGTTCGCTATGTTTGTAATGTACTATATTTGGAACCACTCGGAACCCTACATGTGTGTATACAAATATTTATATATATATAATCGATAACGTTCGCACCTGCTATGAAGATAGTAAGTAAAGTGTATGTTTTCGTATTTATTACCTCAACGATGTAACTTCGTAAACCTCGCATGTCACAATCACAACATGGTCTTATAAAGATATATACATGTATATTACACATACCACTACAGATAGGCTTTACTTCTTTGACATTTGTAATAAATATTCTATAACTAAATACAATATGTATATGTATTTCATGAGTTTCTTAACTTCATTAATAGATAGTGGTTTATGAAAATGTCCTTTTGTATGAACATAGTACTTAATATTATTTTATTATTTGATTTTCTATTGCATACATGTTTTTTTATTACTATTTAAAAAATAAATAATGAATAAAAAACAAAGAAAACAAATAATAACAACATCCAAAAGTTTGATAAAACCTTACAAAAGTGTAAACAAAGTCTTTGTATTTATAGCTAAATGGGATTTCCACCAATCCAGCATTGACACGGTATGAATTAGCCGCTAAAATAATTGATTGATTCTGAAATTACATGATTTTTTTTTTATTTAAATTATTTCAAAGGATATAACTGATTAGCGTGGTCCTCTTTTTACGTCAGAATTATATTATTCTTCCAATTTTTATCTCCCCTTTGAAACATGTTTTTACAAAGATGATTATAGGAGTCATTTATCCATCTTTATTGCGATAAAAAAACACCCGTAGTTAACTGGTATAAAAAGATTCTGAATATTTTAAGTTTGAATATACGTATCTTAATTCTAAGTAGGAAAAACGTGTTACTTTCTATATCTTTAAGGATATCTATCTTTTATCATCACTACATCTTTAGTTTACCAATTTTAGAGAAGGCGATTTCATTCTATATTTTAATCTTATCATTTTACGGAGTTTTTAAAAATGAATTTTGATTGATATATGATTTTGTTTGCATGCATTAAATGTTCTTTCAAAACTGACTTCTTTTATTCTTATATCAATTATTATTTTAAAATGAAAATAAATAAGAGAATACCGAAGCGTTAACAAAATCATAATCCAAATTCAAAATCTATCAAACCAGGAGCAAAATATGAACAAAGGAAAGATTTACATGGAGACTCTTGTAAAAGTACAATAGAATAAGACCAGGTGTTCCGGAAGAGTAAGCGTCTTCTGCTTCATCAACGACTCCCGCCATGTAAACCTTTGTCGCATCCAAGTAAATATCAAGTTCTCAAAATGAGAACCGAGTATCATTGTCAATCACAACAAGCAAACACACTAATGAGCATACTCAAAAATGTCCATCTTCTTATCACTTTAAGATAAAGAATATTTCTCAATGAGACAAAGATGGCGACCTTAGAATCCTTGTATTGTTAGTTTGTTTGTCAGCAGACGACAACGATCATGAAAATCACTATATTTAGAGGAATCCCTAGAATATCGAATCAACTGCGACATGTAAACACCATAGGTTGGAGAAGCAGGGATGTTACTATCAAGAAATGGAAAGTTCACGATCGGAAAATTGAATAATCACCTTTGTCCTATAGCTTAGTAGTAAGCTGTCCATGCTGGTCGTGGTTTAAGAAAAGATCGAGGTAAGCAGCTGGCGTAGAAGAGTCTGTTTTGTCCTTTATTTCAATATATTCCTACATTTGCTTACAGGTTTAAATCAATATTCTTTCCAGGCTAACATTTAGGATTCAATGAATTAGTTCAAGTGTATCATTTTAAGCCCCTATATTTATATTCTCGAATAATAACAGCCCTTTTTATTTTATGTTATTGAAAAATAAAAAAGATTAAGATAAATTTATCTAAAAATTGTTGAACCTGGTTTGGTATTGCAGATTATTTAAGATTAACAAGATTTTGTCAGATGTATCCTGCCTATAGGTTTTGATAACTCTCCTTTTCCATGTGTTATGTGCCTTAAGTTTTTATATGGTTTGTCTTACTTTAGTTTTAATATCAAATTAATGTCTACATCTATCTGAATTCCTAACATTACAAACATTATTTTTTGCCCCCAGTAAGTCAGGAAGAGGTAATATACTAGGTCGCCACTGTAGTTCTTAATGTTTTATGCCTTTATCTAGTAACCAAAATGTCACATTGTCTAAAATATATGGATCACCACCCACCCACCCTCCTGTTTATATAATTTGTATACCCCTATTGATCCAAAGACGTTATGATATGCCATCCCTTTTATTAGGCACCACAGGTAAAAAAACGAGGGAAGAGGAGGAGGGATTAAAAGAATATTTTTTCTCTCATATCTCGCCATGTTGGATAGAGTTTGCCCATGTAAGAAAGCTATGTAAGAAAAATCTATCTTACATAGCATTTCACGCGACGTGACGTCACAATGGCTCAACAATGACGTGACGTCACGAATACGGTAAACTCTGATGCCGGAAAGAGAAAACGACGGCGTAATAAAATTAAAACCTTTCACAAAATTTTAACCATAAACACCAGGAAGAGGAGATTAATTTTTCTGGGCAAACTTTGTTTGCAAATATAGGGTATGCTTAAACTCTTTGTCTAATTCGTTTTCGTAAGAAAAGCTCAAGGAAAAAGTTGAAATTTCAAAATGGTAGCCTGTTTAAACATATTTTCATGGTTTTTGAGCTTAATCGGGTAGTTGATATGAGAGAAAAAGACTCTTTTATTATGTGTGTATGTAGGATAGGGATATTCCAACCTCGGGATCACAAAATGTGGTAAAGTCCTCGGCAAGCCTCGGGTTTCACCACATCTTGTGACCCCTCGGGTGGAATGTCCCTATCCTAGATACACGCATATGAAAGAGTCTTATAATCCCCTTCGGAGCGAGACAGGGGAATCTCAATCCGAGAGGTAAAATACTTAAGTTGCCAAACACGAGACTTACCAAGTGTTTGGCGGCTTAAGAATCTGATCCCGAGGATTGAGAATCCCCATCCCATTAACAAAAGGGTAAATGATTATTTTTCTCTTACCCTGTTAAATTATATCTAATATTGACGTTACATCAATACAAGACAATGTTAATGTGATGTGATTGAGTTGTCGACGTGACGTCATTATGTTGTTACTATGACGTCACACAATTGTTAAGAACCTGCAAAAGCACTTATAGCTTGTCTCAAACCTAAGGTGAGATAAGAAAATCTCACACCGATAAAAATGTGGATATTCCTTAGTGTCCGTATGTATGTATGTACGAACTTACCGCCAACAACGCTCTAGCGGATTAATTTCCCGTCAAATTTGACCATACTTCATACAAAAACATAGGAATATATAATCTCGGACAAGTTTGAGTTTCAGGGATGATGAGTCAAGGTCAATATCATTATTACTATTTTAAGAAAATGCTTGACAGCGCTCCACTACCTTCAGGGATTTTTATCTAACTACACATAATTAGACAGGATCGTGATTTCTCGGACAAGTTCGCATTTCAGGATGTCAGGTCAATGTTACCGTTAGTATTTAGGAAAAATAAATTTCAGCACCCAAATGGCTTCATCCTGAAAGCATTTTGATGTATGTCTCTCCATTAGAAAGGACAATAAATTGGACACGATTTGCAATTATACAGAACTAGTTAATGTTTACTTTTAAATTCATAAATCAGAGTCGTTTTGCGCACCTGACCCTTCTGCTTCTGCATGAATTTAGAAATTTTGGACTCTCTTCGTTTTACCCCTAGCATCACTGACGAATCCTAGAAGGACGAAACAGCTGTATGATGCGGTTAATTTCATTTTTTCGGCATACTGTACTTATTACTAAATAATCAGTAATTTTGACCATTTTCAGCTTTCTATGAACTTCTTTCTTTGGGGGATTTTGATCAAACTTCACACACTGGTAAAGGACCATAATACATCAGCAAAATATTTTTTAGGGATGTCGGGTCAAGGTCACCGTATCGGTACCATTTTTAGAACAAATAACTCACTACCGTAACAGCAGCGTCTTTCGTTTGCCGATTTTGATTAATCTTCACTCATTTACAAACGACTCAATTATCTTGAGCAAGTACCACCAACATTTTTATATTATTAGAGTGTAATAGCTATAGTGGTCCGGTAGAGGATATGTATTGCTTAAGAAATACACAGTACGCTTGTTAACTGTAGATATTTTAGCATGTTTAATATCATTTTCAAAGTTTTTAAAATGTTGAACTCTTTACCACGTGAAACTAAATTGGTTATTTGAAACGTTTTTAAACGTCTTTAATTAAGATTGTCACATGTCTGCTTGTTGTAGGTATATTAAAGGCCCAATATACGTAACTTTCGGCAAAACTTGAAGAGAAAATCAAGCCTAATAACTTTTTATATTTATAGATTTAGTTAAGATTAACTGATATCAGCAATATTTAAGATGAATTCTTACGCGGTTACCGGTACAGCAACATTTGAAAATCGGTATTTGTAAACACGCGTCCATTTTGAACTGTCCTCTAACTTTGGCGTGTTGTTGAAGTGGGCCCCACCTGAATTATTTTCAGTTCTTTGGATTTTTCTGTCAAGAGTTTCTTGTTAGTTACCGCTCAGGTTTACTTCGTTTTAGGCTTATTTTTGCATGGTAATCAACTGGATTTTTTTTCAGAATTTTTCAGAATCACGAAAAAATTCCTGAAGTCACGTATATTGGGCCTTTAAAAATAAAACCAGAATAATTATATTTCATTTTTTTATTATTTCATTCGATGAAACAAATTAAGATAATGACATAAAACGGGAGCAAACATCAGTTTACTAAACTGATAAGCAGATGCTATTTCCTTTCATAAATACACTAGACACTTTTGTTGAAATACATTCACATTATAATCTCCATAAATTATATGTTTCATCGTAGACAAAATACTAGAAATTCTGTTGTAACGTCTATTTATAAAATAACCTTCCTCGGTCTTTGGTTTGTGTATTGTAACTAGGCCACTAACCAGGTAAAATGGTAAGAGTGAGTCGTGTAATTATTGGACTTCTAGAGATATAATACCAATCCGGTCCCATTTCATATTGTCATTCAAAACACATTAAATAATACTGATAGTTAAGTTAATTTATATAGTTTTATACCAGTTCTGTTGTGTGTAATTTTATTTTCAGAAATGATAATCCAAGTAATGATTATTCAGGTTAAATCCTCGGCACGAGGACCCTTAAAATATTTTAATGTCACAGTGTCAATTAATGTGTTAAGAACGTTTTCACATTGAAGGCGAAGATGAAAAAGACTTGAGATAGATGATTTTAAATCTTCATTGTTCGAAGCTCTAAATACTGTGTGGATTTCTTCGATTAAACGTTTGAGACAATCTTGTTTTGTTATGATGCTTTGATCTTCACACATTCCCTTGAAGACTGTGGTGTGTTCACATATGACAGATGCCTCCAAATAAACGTCAATCATACTCTTAAGGAATGGGTGGATTTTATCCGTCACACAGCTATACTGATGTGAATCTGACACTTCAAAATTTTCTAGTTCTGCACCGATTCCTGTGCCCTGGCGTCGTTTGTATGATGTCAGAGTTCTGCACATAGTTCGGACGGCAGACGACATAATCGTCACTTTGGAAGGATTGCGCCAAGAGCGAATCACAACGGCACGTTTGTACCAGTCAGGTTGGTCTGCATAGCTGTCCTCATTGATGCGTTGGATAATATTCTTTGTTTTTGTTCGAAAACTATCCCCAGCAGTACCATACATATCACCCCTGTAACAAGTTGGATGTGACCCACTTGTATTGAGGCATCCCCAACAGAATCGAGTTCCGCATATGCATTTGATTGAAAAACAACCACCTTTCTTTTCAATGAAAGTATTACAGACAGGGCATCGCTTTCCGCGAACGGAGAACGTGAAAACTTCTTCAAATTTGTCAACCTTGTCAATATTACCATGTTCCTTTAATTTTTTTAAGTAACATTTGTGGTCTAGACATGACAGCGGCCAGTGAACGTGTTGTAAGCAATCGAAACAAAAAGCTGTCCCACACTCGCAGGTGACATTTATTGTTTGTTCGGTCTCCTTGTTTTTATATCTAATGACACGTCCACACTTTTTATTTGGACACCACTTGGAGCAAGAATCTCTCTCAGTCTCCCTGTGAATTTGACGTTGAAATATTTTCCCCACTATTTCTATATTTGATGTTGTAAGTAAGATATCGTAATCAACAGTAGACTGGCATTTATATCCAGGACACATGATTCGTCCTGTACTGTTACTGACTGTAGAAATAACATGGTTGTTCCAACAGTTATCACAAAACCAATGTCCACATGTCTGTAGAGCGGTCGCTGGACTCTCAGAAGAAATGAATTCAAAACAAATAGAACACGTTTCAGGTGGGGGTGACTCAACATCAACATTTCTCACCGATGTATAAAGTTCCTTTCTGCTCTCTTTCATTATGTCTCTTAATGTGAAATTTTTGGGGCAAACGGATGTAATTTCTGTAGTAAAAAGTTTCATCGTATTGTGGCTGGTTTTAACTGGTTTGGCTTTGGACGACAGTTTGTCCTTGTAAACAAAGTTGTCAAATGGGATTGTTGCAACATAGGATACAGCCCTCTCAATAGTTTCCTCTATTCCAAACACATCATTTTCAGGAAGGGTGTCCAATTTGAGGCAGGATTGCGTTGTTTTCATGTTGAGAGAAACTTTGAATGAGTCCATATCTGTACTGTCGAGACCACCAAACATATCGTAAGCAAAGACCAAGACAGCTGACAAATCAAATCTCTTCATGTTTCTATTTTGGAAAGCTTTAGATTTGAAAATTGTGCGTGTTACTTTCTCGGTAATGTCAATGACGAATTTGCGAGGTAAGCAACGGCATTCGACATAATCTTCACCAAATACTTCCTGAAGATGTCTTGTTAGCACTTCTGTTTTTGGTATAAAGATAGTGATATACCTTGCCAATGTAGGGGCAAGGGGAGGCAGAGTCTTTGAATGTTCCCCTGTCTCTCCCTTCTCCATCTCTGGTTCTTCTCCAGGTGGATGTTCATCGTAGGGTTTCCTTAAAAGGTCTATAGGTTTAGATGTGACCGAATCCCTGAAGAACATTTTTTGCCTGTCGTTGGAATGAAGCAGGATGTCTCCAACACAAACCTTATATGGACGTGGTTTGTAGGTGTCCTTGTCAGAATCATCATAACCGTTTTCATTATCGAAGAAGTCAGATTCATCTGGGTACTCATCCATTGCCATGTTTATAAACATCTTTGTTCGCAGTGTGTTTGTTTTGACTTTAAGATATTTTGTTTGTTTGTGAGAGGTTTTTGGCGTTTCGCTACCATCTTGAGGTGTCTCTGAAGAATCGAGGTATTTTGAATTACGTGCGAACGAGTTTGTTGTCGGACGTGTGGTTACAATGTTTACTGTCCGAGCTGATGTTTTACATTTGAGACTACTCAAATCAAAATAAGTTTTCTGAGATGAATCCTCTTTCGGAAAACCATCGCTGAAATCATTCTCTGTGTGTTTGACTTTTCGTTTCAGCTTATGACATTCGACAAAGTTCACTTTGAAATTTTCTTCACTATTGGTCAACTCCCGTTCAAACATCTGAGGTATCAGCCATCGTCCTTTCTTGTTGAGAGAATAAGCGACGTTGTCTTTGTCGAACCCGAGGTCACCTATGACAGATTGGTTGATATTGCACGTAGATTGGCTAACCAGATACGACTGCCGTTTGTACAGATGGCTGCCCCTGTTAATTAAAAAAAAAAATAAAGATATAAAATTGTTTTATAATTTTATTGATTTATTTTGTATTTAATGACATGTTGGTAACGTTTCCATATTGATAACCTTTGTAGTGTAAACATATCTTTCCATCATTTTGTTTAAAACAAAATGACAATTTAGTCGTTCTTTAAGAACATTTTCCCATATCAAGCAAAGAGTCCAGAATACAAACGAAGTAAAAAAAAATCAATAAAATGTCGGCAAAATTAAACCAAAATTAATTTGTAATTTTATTTTTCAATGTATTAAAAAGCTGGATTCTTTTCATCGATCTTAGTCCTTTACATAAGACCGGGGAAACGAAGAAGGGATTATATTTTTGTTCGAAATATGTTTTCCGGTACATTTAAAATATTCAAAACCAATATGGGCTATATGGTTATTATTCTTTTTGTAAATGTGAATGATAGCTAAATGTAATTAAACCATCTATTGAAAAATTATATACCTTTATTGAAGAATAAATGATCAGTAATTAAAGTACGTAAGCTTAACCAGTTATTTAGAAAACTCTTTCGTTTCACCCAACTGTATTATTTCACGAATTTCTTCTTTTTTTTTAAAAATAAAATGGCTTTTAAGTCGATTCTTAATCGTATTTCCGCACACTATAAATCAATAAATGATATCGATTTAAATTATTAAACAAATAGAAATATGGGATGCGTACATAGGAAATTTGATGTGTCGTAATTGTACTAGTGTATTATCTATTGATAATACTTCAAGGAAAACAGAATATTACAGTGTTAAATAATTGTATCACATAACTGACCCGTTCAGTCATGGCATACGGCCATGTCATAAATATGGAATTACACATGTGTAATAACACTTTTGTGACGTCATAAACAAATGACGTCATATGATAGTCTCGGTAGTGAAAATCGTATCGTCAAAGTAGAAATTTGCCTTTCTTATAGGAAATGAATTTCGGAGTTTTAGTGAATTTTTTCATAAATATAAGTTATTTGATAAGTAGAATTTTACACTCGTGTTAATGTAATATGGAATTTACTAAACTCGTAAAATAATGTAATATGTCACGAGCCTTCAGGAGAGTGACCCATTAAATTATTGAACGAGTTAAATAAATTCCATATTACATCGACACTCGTGTAACATCCTTCATATATAGCTAAATAATATAATATACATCTCACTTATAACACATGCTGAACTGTAACATGTAAGCGGCCGTCACCCACCCTTACTACTATTCACGTTTGTAATTATCGGACAACTTGCCCTTACACGTATAACAGTATTTCTCATTACATACCTAGATTGACATTACAGAACCTAATCGTTGTCATACAATACTGACCTTGTATTACATATTCTGAAGGTGTTTCCGGACCGGGCACGGTACCGGTTTTTCTTATTATCCATCTTGGGTATTTTAGATACACGCGTGGTCTGTACAGCAGACGATTTCCGTGGTCTCTAAATAGTGTTCACTCGGTTAATATACCGCGTCATAGATTTACCTCTGGTGGTGCAATACCCTTTCGCGGCGTTTTCATTGGTTTACAATACTGAAGTAAACTATATTTAGAATTAACAAGAAGACTGCCCGAGTTGCGTATCTTGTCTTTTAAATGGACGGATGTATTTGTCAAAAACATGTAATGTATTATTTTTAAATTCACAGCTATTATGTTGACTCTTTCACCCCTGAAGACACATTTGAACTCTTCCAAATCGATGTTTGGAATAGTTTATTATAAAATTTCAGAGGTGTATGGGTTAAATATCCTGTACGGGTTTTCGTCTGTATTAGAATGGGATTTTTTTATTCAAAAACAATAACGTCTTACAAAGTTTTTCACAATTTTTGTTTTCGTATTAAAGTACAACCGGTATACACGTTTTATTGATGGTTCAAGTATTGAGTCATGTTTAACTTAGTGTTTTAGTATATAACTCAATGTACTGATATTATATCAACCATATTAACCTCGTGTACAATGGACTTCGATTTTACTTGTTTGACTATGTACATTTGTATTCCCCGGTGAGATAACTAATTTTCTCTTAACATGTTTAATTTCTTACAATGTTATATTATATTTCATTCTTTTGATTATGTTTCACTAGTGTTTTAATTAATATTTCTGCGAGTGAATAATGTTAACAATCAGTGTAATGTTTTATCAAGTTATATCAAATTTCACGTGTTCTACTTATCTTTCACTCAGTGTTCGAATACCTGAACGGTGAGGGTATGTTTCTCATTGTATCTCACCTGTGTATTTACGTCTCTTTACTAAGGTTCTCTGTTAATGGTTACCGTTGCTAATTATAAATGCTTGGCTAATTGGTTGTTGTGGTGTATAAGCAACAATTAAAATATTAACACATTTCCAAAACATTGCTCATAGGGTGGAATACAAACACCATATTGGTACCCGATGCAGATTTATAATTGATCAGAAACTATATCCAATCTGCGACCCAGACTGAATGTTTAGATATTTAACACACGGAAACAGAGGAAACGTTTTTGATATAGGATTTTAATTCTAACAACTGTCCATTGGCTTGGCATTTTTGTAGATTAAATTCAACGAGAAAGTTGGAAAAGACACAAGGGGGAGCAGTTTGTTTTTATTGAGTATGATTTTACTAATTACCTATATCAGAACGTTTACAGAAACACCATCCTTACATATTCATAGAATGAAAAACATGGCATGTGAAGTTTTTTTTTTAATTGTAACTAATGTAGCTCCTGATTATAAATGCATTTTTATAACTATGGAAACTTCTATTTATAACCTAAGGAGTGGAAGACAGCCGAATATAGAACAGTCAGCCAAACCATACGAGTAAGATGAATACTGTTCCAGACTGCTACATACTTGCTTTTTCTTTTGCATGTTTTTTTTTTTAATTTTATATTATACCTCATTCATTAAAGTGTCTTCACGGTTCTAGTAGTTGCTCCGGTTACTATTTTCGTATATTGGCCTGGAGTCGAGGACTACAGGCCAACGCTCTATATTTTGACGTCATATTTCCTGGATGATGTCATTATTCCAGACACTGAGCAAAATGGCGTCTGGCAGTGATAGATTCGCGTTGCGTGGTCGTGTTGGATATATTTGGTATAATATAACAAATTTTGCATGTCACTTCGGGCAATATTGAAGTTTATCCCGCTGACGGCAAAAATCTCATTATCCCATTGGTTAAGACAACGTCCATAAACTCTCATATTGCTTCGGTCCATATACATATTTTTGGGGACTGACCAGTCCATAAACTCCCATATTGCCCTCAATGCAATCCAAAATTTGTTAAATATTATTATTTTATATTTCTGGTAAATGTGATATGCCACTATATGCTGATGTGTTACATGTTTCAAATATTTTGTTAAGATGTTATAATCTCATTTTCTTTGATGATTTAATCTCATGTTGTAGTTGTCTATGGGTGTCGTCGATGAAGCAGAAGACGCTTACTCTTCCGGAACACCTGGTCTTATTCTCTTGGGTGTCGTCGATGAAGCAGAAGACGCTTACTCTTCCGGAATACCTGGTCTTATTCTCTTGTACTTTTGCAGGGGTCTCCATGTAAATCTTTCCTTTGTTCAATTTTGCCCCTGGTTTATTCGATTTTGAGTTTGGATTATGATTATGTCGACGCTTCGGTATTCTCTTATTTTATTTGTATAGTTTTGTATGTTTTAGCTTTTGCTTTCCTTTTATGTATTTTGTTAAAATAACCATGTTTTAAGTTTGTTTCCTTATATATATATAAATGTTTGTCGCAGAAATAGCGCTACAGCGCTAACGTTACCTTGTTAATATGTGTGACTTTAAATTAAGCCTCTTGTATCTTGTATCTAGGATAATCATATCCAATTTTATTCCCATTGCTAGTACTTTTTTGTCCTGTATCTTCCAAATGAGGGCTATTCCAAACATCTCATGTGTATGCTTTACGAAGTTTATAGCCACTCATCCTAACATGTTTATACACATACAATGCTATTGATTAATTACAGCGTTTAGAAAAATTTAATCACATACCATCGTCGTTGTAGGTGACGGTCGACAGGTGAATAACTGTCCATAGTAACATAATGTATTTTCGGAAATCAATGGACGGAATGGGTTTTTATCCTGATTTGTTGTCACGTACAAAAATTGAATTTCGCTTTGTTTTCTCGAACGTCCGGTTCGTGGATTGATGTACCCCGTCTCTTGTATATTGTCACATATCAATGTAAAGTATGGCCAGGTGCCCTTGTGCTCGAGTTATCGAGTTAAAACAACTGCTTGCTTTTTTTTTATAAATAGTTTGCAGGGTACAATAATGAAGTACGCAATCTGATCAAAATACAGCTCTTCTACACGCCTAAGCTAAGAAAAACTGTATTTTATTCAAATTGGTGAAGTACGAGGCTGTCAACCCGATCTCACATTACGTAAGCTAAATAAAATATGTATGTCGGTTATCCAAATATTAAAATCTGCATTATTTCCCCGACATTTTTTGAATTTCTAACATTTCTACCTCATGATTATATTGTATATTCTACTACATTGTACTTCTATATCGTTCCACTACATGTAAAAAGTGGTTAGATGATCAGATCAAACTTGACTTCAGCCAGCGGTAATGAGTTACTTTTGTTTAGTCAATGATGTTTGCGTGTTCTAATATACTTTGTTTAGTCAGCAGTTACTAGCAGTCAATACTCCTTGGGTTGAATTTCTGTTTAGTTATTGTTGGTTGGCTAGTTTAATTACTTGTAAAATATATGGTTCGTTGAACACAAATGTAGAATAAGTCTTTATTTCTTTCATGCCAGTTAGTAATGGGTGTTGTTGGGCCATTTGATATGAACATCAATGGTCGTACCGTTTTACAACGATGTTATGTTGACAACTAAAATAATCGGTCAATTTTAATAAAATTACGGTCACGAATACCAGCTCAGCACAAATGTGTTTTGGACGGCTGAACAAAACTTCTGAAGGTGTTAGGTCTCGTGAAAAAGTATGTTACATCGTTTTAAGGGATTTTGTTTGGTAAGAAGAGGATTACTAAAGAATTGGTAGTTCAGTCCTAGGCTAGGAATTTTCAATTGTCCTATATCATCTTGTGCGTATGGGATTAGGCTACATTATAAGAAAATTTAGATAGCAACAAAGGTATCGCCATGTTATTCATCTACATTATTGTAATAAAAATTGTGGTCCTTGTCTGAAAAATAAAAGAAAACAAGGCCGATTGTTGTAAAATGGTCATTTATTAAACCACAGGTAAAATTGTGATACTGGGTGTGCTCGTTTGCAGTGTTGGAATCGAATTTCTGCGGTTCTGAAAAATTCGACCAATCGAGTAAAACTGGAACATATAAATTTGTTCCAAAAGTTCTACCAACCGAGCGAGACTGGAACTTGACGAAACATGATTAAAGTGAGTTTTGGCTATTTTAATTAACAAGTCGATTGACATATCATAGGCGAATATATACAAGTTTGTTGTAGGTGGCTAACAACTGGAAAACAATATATCACAACCCTCGCACATGTGAAAGGTGTTGGTGCACTCCGCCATCATACATCCTACTCACACCACCTCTAATTTTGAAACAGAGAGAACTGTGACCAAATTAAATTCTAGATCGCTCGATTACAATTCCATTGAATTGCACCGTTAGAATTTCCAAACGAGCACCCCAATAATTATATTACAATTATGATAATTGATTATCATTAACTTGAGAAAAACAAATTATAAATTATAAACTCACACAATCAACAACACATCACCCAGCCACTAATTCAGGAGAACATTAATTATGGACAAGGAATATCATTTTACATATTTTTGTAATAAAATTCGGTACTTTCAGCATTTTATTAAATTGCGAAAACCCATCCAAAAATCAATGATTTTACTTAACGTTAATGTTACTGTAACTAAAAATCCACTATAAGTCGTAAAAAAGAAATTCAGGCCATTTAATTGCCAACATCTTAAAAAAATATACAGACATCGATAAGATATCATATATAAAGCGAAAACATACATTTATATGAACAAAAATGAAATATAAAACAAAAAAATGATAGAAAAACGAGATGCTATGTACACGGTTATGATTGACCGTCCAGAGAAAACGGTGACGGTTTTTACTAATCATGCGTGTGTCTTGTAATGCTGAGAGTCTGAATCAACACGCCGGTTTTATTTATCTAATATTTGTTATTTTCTGGTCTATTTTTAGATTAAGATGAATAAAATCTATCACCAATGCCACTACTCTCATCTATTTCAATTAACAATTTATAATATACATTGACTATTCCGTTAAATCAATTAAAGCATAATTTTCAACTGTTCTTATCTAAGGATGACTTAACACGCACATATGCTGCACCTCTTAAATTTAGTAATAGATACAGTATGCCGAAAAAATGAATTAAACTGCATCATACAGCTGTTTCGTCCTCCTAGGACTCTTCAGTGATGCTAGGGGCCAAAAGGTAGGAATCCAAAATTTCTTAACAAATGTAGAAACAGAAGGGTCAGGTGCGTAAAACCCCTTTAATTTATGAATTTAGAAGTAAAAGTAAACTAGTTCTGTATAATTTCAAATCGTGTACTACGAAAATGTGTATATTATGTACCGTGCCACTACTCAAATGAGATTAATCTAAATCAGCAGCTCAAAAGCTGTCATTATTGTTAGATTATGAAGTCTGATGGAGGTATTATTCTGAAAATATATTCTGTTAGCATGATCATGTTAAAGCAAACTTTACCATTTCCATTAAAACAAATATGTATAATAGAACTTTCTTAATGGTAAGCTAAATGTCTTAACCATTCCAGATACATTTTATTTGAAATAGTTGTTTCTGTGTTAGTCATTTGGAGCTATATGTTGTAAAAGTTTCATCATAACATAGGGTAAAAGCCTAAACGCGATTGTCGTTGTCATTTTTGAAAGTTGGATTTTTTAAACCAGAATTTATTTCGCTTACTAGTCCTTCAGCTTGCGCTCTCCCTTCCTCTGCGTCTTTGCCAGTGTATGTATTATCTTCTTCATGTCTTTCCGGTTCCTCCTCTACGCCTATGTTTCTCTCTCTCGTCTGTTCATCTGAGGTGTCATCTGATTCTCCTTGAAGACAACAACACCCGATGCACTTCGAGTTTTCGATGCATACTTTTTGCCAGACTTCTGGGGGTTGATCGTTATTATAAACTTTAGGATTGCCTGTCATTTCGAAGTCGACAACACGATACTGTCTTTCGAATTTCTTTGCTGCGTTGTTTAGTAATCTGGTCAAATTTGCATTTTCCTCTTTCTTGTGGTCAGGAAACAATACAGAATCGAACAAATATGGTAGCAATCCACCTAATACGGTACTGGGTGCTTGGCTGTATAGCGAGCTATCGAAGTGTTTGGCTACCAGATGTTGAACAATAAGTACTCCTGAAACAACGAATGCTCCGAAAATGAATTTAAAAGTTTCCATTAAAAAAGTCCATCTTAAATCTCCAGGAGAATGATTTTCGTCATCTCGGCACAGACTAAGAAAAAAGTCACGATTTATTGCAGATTCTCCGTTTGGCAAATAGAACAAGATAAATTCTTTAAGTGACAGTTTAAGTTGCCTTCCGTCTCGTTTTGGCCATGGTTCGTCACCCGCGCATAAAGGAACCAACATGTTCTTAAAGACGGGTTCGTTTAGTGTATTGCTTTCATCCACCGACTTAGGTATATGTTTCATACACATGTTAAGGAAATCTAGATAGTTTTTATGCGTCTTCTGAAGTTGTTTGTAACCATTTAAGAGAACAAAAAACACTGTTGAAGAAACCAGGGTATAAATATCCGATCCACTTTTAAATGCCAACCCCACAAGAATGATTACTATCACTCGGGCTAATATGGCAACCACAAAAAAAGCCAAGAAGAAAAATGTAACTTCCATAATAATGAGTTTGGTGGAATAAACTATTTCATGCCTGCAGAAACCAAGTGTAGCTCTTGTCACGATCATTGACGTAGGGACAATAAGTAATATGCTCAGACTGACGATTCCATCCAACAGTGTGTGAAACGGATCACACTTATAAAACAGAAACACAGGCACAAGGACTCCAGCTGTAACTATCATACCGAAAAGAATTTGAAGCAGAAGATGCAGACATTTACCTATTTCATTGTGTTCGCAGCAGCATCGCTTACACCATTTAAAAACCAAAGCACTGATCTCCTCAGCAGATGCTTGTAGAAGAGAAAGAAGTCCGAAAGAGTTTTGTGATATCAGAGCATCCCTTTCAATGTCAAACCAGAATCCAGTGATGTTCAGCTCATAATGTTTTCCGGACGTTATTTTTTTCCATCGATCTGAACGTCGACCTCCACTGTAAACAATTTTACAACGTTTGAGTTTAAAAGCTGGAAAATTGATTTTATTCGAGAAAAGTTGAACTTCGTTGGATTCGCCAGAGGATTTTTCAACAACTTCACATATTTTTGTCCTGGGTACTGGAAGTTTCCATAAAAATAAACGTGCTTTGGTATGAAATAAGCGTCTGTATATGGTTAGTGTGATCAAACATAATATCGTTATGATTGTTACTCCATAGTTTAAGATTCTTTTACTCAGCATAACAAAACGTTCTTCCTTTAAAGTTACCCACTCAATGTCTTTGACAGGTGTTTCAATACACTCGTCATAATAAGTATCTCTGAACAAGAACCAATCGTCAGTTTCTTCGAAATGTTTTGCAAAACACACCTTCTTAACCAACAATGTGTCGATATCGTCTTGTTTCTTTGTTAATCCACAGAGAAGCCAGTTTTTCACTAGGGCATCGTTAATCGTGATGTTAGCTAAACATCCGTGAGGAGAGTGGATCAATTCCATAGGTTGTCGGTCTACTTGGTCGCTAAGGATGGGAAGATTTATAGTAAGAAATTCCATGTGTGATTTCAGTGTCAAAAGTGTTTGCCCCAAATCCGTCTTCACAAGGTCAAATCTGTGGGGATCCCGAATACTTGGGTCGAAAATAAACAGCTCCAACACAATAAGCGCCGTATCTGTTTTAATGAGATCTTCTAACAATTTAAAAAAGTTAGAATGTTTAGGTTTCGCGTGACAGGCAGGTCCCAGTACCAGCGTCTCGTTCACACATTCCCCTAAAACACTTTGTGCATTAGTACTACCAGTGGTGCTGTAGACTACACATACAACAAGAAAGGGTACAAAACAGCTAAGCGCCATGTTCCAATGTCGTGTTTACCAGCTAACGAAATCCCAGTGTATGGCGTGGTTCAGAAATTGCATACGGTAACTTTACCTGTCACTGTGAAATAGGTCAGCTATGTAAAATTCACTGAACATATAGTTGACGTCGGCTAGCAGATTCAATGTCCCACCTTTAACTGTGCATACCTGGGTGCTTGCTGCCTGTTCGGTGAGATTATTGATTGTATGCTGTGTGCATTCAGGACGCGCCTCGGTAACTAAGCATGATACTAGAAAACAGACATAACAAAGGTACACCTGTATTCAAAACAGGTCGTGAAACGATCTTGACACTAAAACAGCTTCGTTTATAAAATTATGTAACATGAATATTTTGGTAAAGCATGTACTTTGAATTAATGTGATATTTTACACATACATATTGGATGTTGTGTACACATACCTCATAATTACGGGTAGATTTGTGATAGGGTTGTGTACACATATATATCATAATTACAGGTAGATTTGTGATAGTGTTGTGTACACATATATATCATAATTACAGGTAGATTTGTTATAGGGTTGTGTACACATATATATCATAATTACAGGTAGATTTGTGATAGTGTTGTGTACACATATGTATTATAATTACAGGTAGATTTGTGATAGTGTTGTGTACACATATGTATAATAATTACAGGTAGATTTGTGATAGTGTTGTGTACACATATATATCATAATTACAGGTAGATTTGTGATAGGGTTGTGTACACATATGTATAATAATTACGGGTAGATTTGTTATAGGGTTGTGTACACATATATATCATAATTACAGGTAGATTTGTGATAGTGTTGTGTACACATATGTATAATAATTACGGGAAGATTTGTGATAGGGTTGTGTACACATATATATCATAATTACGGGTAGATTTGTGATAGTGTTGTGTACACATATGTATAATAATTACGGGAAGATTTGTGATAGTATTGTGTACACATAAATATAATAATTACGAATAGATTTGTTAAAGTGTTGTGTACACATATATATCATAATTACAGGTAGATTTGTGATAGTGTTGTGTACACATATATATCATAATTACAGGTAGATTTGTTATAGGGTTGTGTACACATATATATCATAATAACGGGTAGATTTGTGAAAGTGTTGTGTACACATATATATCATAATAACGGGTAGATTTGTGATAGTGTTGTGTACACATATATATCATAATAACGGGTAGATTTGTGAAAGTGTTGTGTACACATATATATCATAATAACGGGTAGATTTGTTATAGGGTTGTGTACACATATATATCATAATAACGGGTAGATTTGTGAAAGTGTTGTGTACACATATATATCATAATAACGGGTAGATTTGTGAAAGTGTTGTGTACACATATATATCATAATAACGGGTAGATTTGTTATAGGGTTGTGTACACATATATATCATAATTACGGGTAGATTTGTGATAGTGTTGTGTACACCTATATATCATAATAACGGGTAAATTTGTTATAGTGTTGTGTACACAAATATATCATAATAACGGGTAGATTTGTGAAAGTGTTGTGTACACATATATATCATAATAACGGGTAGATTTGTGATAGGGTTGTGTACACATATATATCATAATAACGGGTAGATTTGTGATAGTGTTGTGTACACATATATATCATAATTACGGGTAGATTTGTTATAGTATTGTGTACACATATATATCATAATAACGGGTAGATTTGTTATAGGGTTGTGTACACATATATATCATAATAACGGGTAGATTTGTTATAGGGTTGTGTACACATATATATCATAATTACGGGTAGATTTGTGATAGGGTTGTGTACACATATATATCATAATTACGGGTAGATTTGTGATAGGGTTGTGTACACATATATATCATAATTACGGGTAGATTTGTGATAGTGTTGTGTACACATATATATCATAATAACGGGTAGATTTGTGATAGTATTGTGTACACATATATATCATAATTACGGGTAGATTTGTTATAGTATTGTGTACACATATACATCACAATCACGGTTAGATTTGTAATATAATCCATCTGTCTGTCTAAAACGTTCTTCAATCTATAATTTTGGACACGGGTCATGGCTGAAATGTTTCAGTTTCAGTTTCAGATATATTTTATTGAATTTACAATCAATAGGCTTGAATGTACATGTATACTCTTCCGAAACCCCACAAGCCCAAATGCATTATAAACACCAAAAGTGACAAAAAGGCCCCAAGAGAGGGATTCGTTTGGACATTTTCTTATTTTGTTTTTAAACCCAGGAATGAGATGTGTACGTGTGACCAAACCACACGTTCATCATTTTTTAATCATCATAGAGTATTGATTAGCAACACCGTATTATATAATTATGTATATTAAAGAATCGACCTTCGATATCTCGAAGTCGACGGGACCATGAGGAAACTTCGAATTAAGTGAGTTCGATTATTAAGTAGAAGTTTGATAGGGACTAACGAAATATGTCTTGTTAAACAGAGTCTTGGAGTTAGACGAGTTCGAGAAACCGAGGTTCGACTCTTTATAAAATGAACGGGTTGTCGGGTGGTGCAGTGGATAGCGCACTTGCCTGTCACCAAGACGGCCGGGGTTCGATTCCCCGACCGAACGTGAAAAAGTATGGGGTCACCTGCCCGACCACGTGGGTTTTCTCCTGGTACTCCGGTTTCCCCCCTCAATAAGACCCATCGCGCGCTAACAAGAGTGATTAATATAAGTTGGTTAACTTGTTTCATAATTGTTTTAAATTAAATAAAGTTTATGTTTTATTTATATATATATAATGGACACATTTGGGCGATTAGAACAGAGCATTTTCAAATGTGCACGACCATAGAACAAAATTCCATGAGAATAAATAGTTTTTTGAGAACTTGATGATTACTTGGATATGACAAAGATTTGCATGGCGGGTGTCGTCGATGAAGCAGAAGACGCTTACCCTTCCGGAACACCTGGTCTTACGGGTAAATTTTTCCTTCATATTTTGCCCCTGGTTTAAACGATTTTGAGTTTGGATAATTATTTTGTTGACGCTTCGGTTTTCTCTAATTTATTTTCCTAGAGAAAAATAGAGCATTGATGAGTTCAAATCATTTCACTTAATTTCAATATCGATGAAGCAGAAGACGCTTACCCTTCCGGAACACCTGGTCTTACGGGTAAATTTTTCCTTCATATTTTGCCCCTGGTTTAAACGATTTTGAGTTTGGATAATTATTTTGTTGACGCTTCGGTTTTCTCTAATTTATTTTCCTAGAAAAAAATAGAGCATTGATGAGTTCAAATCATTTCACTTAATTTCAATATCTATAACACGTTAAAACATGACGAGTTATATCAAAACGCAAATATTTAGAATGATTGTTATGTTTACACGTGATTAGCCATCGAGGACCCCCATTCGCAAATCTATACGGACCAGTATGATTTGTTAAGCGTACTGTTTAGCGGATAATATTCACATGTAAACGTGAACTTTAACCTCCTGTGGACGTTGTGTCTAATTACGTACACCTATAACTTCTGACGATGAAGCACAAAATTCAGATATCCACGCATGTTCTCGTACACATAAATATGTTCATGAGCACAAAATTCAGATATCCACGCATGCTCTCGTATACATAAATATGTTCCTTTGTGTTCCAAAGGCAGACGTTCTAGCGACTTAAATGCTTATGTGTACTGATTCCCGCCTGTAATAATACCCCCGGACGTTTCTGTAGCATCTTTCGAACATTTTATCAATTATATTCGCTTAATGGCTGATTCAATATATTTTTTCACTCATTTTCACCTCCTTTGCACGCCATTTTGTTTATAATGAAATGACATGTTATGCGCATGCGTTATCAGAATGTTGCAAGCTACTACCACGTGAAATTATTGTGGACAGAAGGGATCCCCTCTGTTGCTGCTAATTATAACTATGTATCTCAGCGATTTCCGGCCGTCATTTTTCATAAGATTTGATAAATTTCTACATGTATTTTATTTGAGAAAGAGACATTTATCCTCGTGATTTTTGCTTCAATATTAGCTGAAGGAACGGGGTGAAATAAAAACTTTTGTATAAAGCACAATCTTCTGTTTCTGTGAACTAAATTATGATTGAATTGTTCAATGGAATATTATATTTTCAATGTAAATTTAACTGGTTGGAGTTCAAGAGTACATTAATCTTTCCATCTGTATGTTGTTTTTAAGTTTTCTATTATTTTGTCAGTGTCATCTTTAATGTTTATGTTTCTTTTGTTAAATAAAACATGCCAGCGTTTGTTCAGTTAATCATCTGAACTAAATCCCAGTTTAGAGATTTTTGTATTTCATTTGTCTTTATCATTGTATTATAATATGTGTCTCATAAACTGAAATAACTCATGCTTCAATACACAAATCAAGCATCATGTGGTATTTATGAACTGCATTTGATCTGAGTATATTTAACTTGAAAGAACCCAAGTGGTACACATTACAACTTTCCTACAAAAAACCCAAACTTGCTCTGAGTAATATTGTATTGTAATTGTAAACCTTGTTTTTTATTTTAGAATCAAGGCTGTGGTATTG
Source organism: Mimachlamys varia (assembly GCA_947623455.1). NCBI lineage: Eukaryota > Metazoa > Mollusca > Bivalvia > Pectinida > Pectinidae > Mimachlamys > Mimachlamys varia. The sequence continues at coordinate 22,349,521 of OX392534.1, forward strand.
GGTCAACAGCTGTTTTCTACCTAAAGAGAAGTATTCTGTTGTGTGTATTCAACCATGAAAAATACCTGAGCTGCGATCTGAAATAATACTTAGAACACTCCTTCCATTTTTTTTTTTTTAGCATTTACTGTGTTGTTTAAATGATGTGCAATTCACGATATTTTCAACATATTACTGCATAGCGGGAAATTTTAGCGGGGCTTTAATTTGGCGATTAGGCGGGTCCGTAGATAGATCGCCAAAATTTAACACGTCAAATTTTCAAAAAAAAGAACCGCAAAAAATTCACTTTCAGCAATAGGTTTCGTTCTGACCGTTAATTACCTTTGATTACTCCTGTTGCTCCGTTAACTCCCGAGAGTAATTAGTTGTGCGTATTGTTGGTATAAGTATATATAATACACAACAAGTTTAATCGACATGGATAGGATATATGGACATAACATATTAATTAATCTACATTTAAAAAATTTTAACCCGCCAAAATTAAACTTTCACTTTTCATGACCAAATTGCCAAATTTTATGACAAACAAACTTACGGCACAGGGATTCGAGAAATGCAGGTTGATGAAGACTATGGGCAAGTTTTATGGTCGTCATATTGATATTATCGAGAAATATTCTGTATCTTTGTGTGATATGAAGATGGAAGTTTTTGAGTTTGCTTGTTAGTGTGTTTACTTGTTGTGATGATAATGATGACTCGGTTCTAATTTTGAGGATTGATGCTTACATGGATGTGACCAAGATTTACATGGCGGGTGTCGTCGATGAAGCAGAAGACGCTTACTCTTCCGGGACACCTGGTCTTATTCTCTAATGCTTTTACGAGAGTCTCCATGTACATATTTCTTTTGTTCCTATTTTGCCCCTAGTTTAATCGATTTTGAGTTCGGATTATGGTTTTGTTGACGCTTTGGTATTCTCTGATTTTTTTTATATATATACATGTAGTAATAATCAAAGCATGTTTCAACGCCATGGGGAATCCAGACAGAGAACAACCACCAGTCAATAGTGGAGCAGTGACGTCAGGGTAAATCCAGACAGAGAACAGCCACCAGTTAATAGTGGAGCAGTGACGTCAGGGTTAATCCAGACAGAGAACAGCCATCAGGTAATAGTGGAGCAGTGACGTCAGGGTAAATCCAGACAGAGAACAGCCACCAGTTAATAGTGGAGCAGTGACGTCAGGGTAAATCCAGACAGAGAACAACCACCACTTAATAGTGGAGCAGTGACGTCAGGGTAAATCCAGACAGAGAACAGCCATCAGGTAATAGTGGAGCAGTGACGTAGGGGTTAATCCAGACAGAGAACAGCCACCAGTTAATAGTGGAGCAGTGACGTCAGGGTTAATCAAAACAGAGAACAGCCACCAGTTAATAGTGGAGCAGTGACGTCAGGGTAAATCCAGACAGAGAACAGCCACCAGTTAATAGTGGAGCAGTGTCGTCAGGGTTAATCCAGACAGAGAACAGCCATCAGGTAATAGTGGAGCAGTGACGTCAGGGTAAATCCAGACAGAGAACAGCCACCAGGTAATAGTGGAGCAGTGACGTCAGGGTAAATCCAGACAGAGAACAGCCACCAGGTAATAGTGGAGCAGTGACGTCAGGGTAAATCCAGACAGAGAACCGCCACCAGTTGACAGTGGAGCAGTGTCGTCAGGGTTAATCCAGACAGAGAACAGCCATCAGGTAATAGTGGAGCAGTGACGTCAGGGTTAATCCAGACAGAGAACAGCCATCAGGTAATAGTGGAGCAGTGTCGTCAGGGTAAATCCAGACAGAGAACAGCCACCAGGTAATAGTGGAGCAGTGACGTCAGGGTAAATCCAGACAGAGAACAGCCACCAGGTAATAGTGGAACAGTGACGTCAGGGTAAATCCAGACAGAGAACAGCCATCAGGTAATAGTGGAGCAGTGACGTCAGGGTAAATCCAGACAGAGAACCGCCACCAGTTGACAGTGGAGGAGTGACGTCAGGGTAGATCCAGACAGAGAACCACCACCAGTTGACAGTGGAGGAGTGACGTCAGGGTAGATCCAGACAGAGAACCGCCACCAGTTGACAATGGAGGAGTGACGTCAGGGTAGATCCAGACAGAGAACAGCCACCAGTTGACAGTGGAGCAGTAACGTCAGGGTAGATCCAGACAGAGAACAGCCACCAGTTGACAGTGGAGCAGTAACGTCAGGGTAAATCCAGACAGAGAACAGCCATCAGTTGACAATGGAGCAGTGCAGTCTCCTACACTTTAATTATGACATCATAAACATGATACCGTCACAAGAACCAACTTAATATCATTGGGAAATAACACACCGTGGACGGAGGGGCTTTATCTAGTTACTGTGCGATAGAAATGTAAATATATACGAGTACACAGAACCTCCAATTACCTTCATGACTGACGACTACGTAAACAAGTAAACACATCTGATTGTAAGAAAATGTCATGTCCTCGTGATTCACGTTTGTAAGGAAAGTATTATCATAAATAAAAGATGAGCGTTAGAGACAAGCACGTGATTGCACGTATAGAATTAATAATAACATCATATATCAAGCATAAGTTACATTCTACCATACAGCTGTTTCGTCTATCTAAGATTCGTTGAGGATGAAAACGGCAAAAAGGTGGGAATCCAAATCGTTCCAAACAACTACTGAAATAGAATCTACAACTAAGAAAAGAAGGGATACGGTTTAATTTCAACTTAATAACGAGTTAAGTTGTATGTTATGTACTTAACCACTAACCATAAACTATAACTGCGGCTATCAACGTTTCGACTATCGATCCTCGTGAACTTTGCCAATCTCTGTGTTATATATACATCTCAGCTTAAAGGGACTATTGCCGTATACTTCATAGCAAGAGACCAGGATATTAATGTAATAATTGCTTAAATCGATTAAAAATTGAGAGATTAGGGAGGTATATACCTTCCAGCGGTACATGTACATGTACCCCATACATGTACCGCACTGGCTTGCCTCGTTTGTGGTCTTACACGAAGCTCGCTACGCATGGCTTCACTTGCAACGCCATGCAGGTTTAACCCTGTACCTTGCCGATGAGGTACATGTAATGTGATCCGCCACCTGAACATTCCACCATACCGTAACATCATAACAAACATGACTGATACACGTACGTGTGTGTACATGTATTTATGTGGGTTTTTTATGTACATTGTAGGTTATCAAGAAATGACTGCTTATTGTTGCAATCAACAAGTTTTCATTGTAAAACTTTTTGTCATTGGCCATAATATCTTTTTCATATAGTGTACCTCTGTATTTCTTAGGAGAACTCCGGCCCTTGTCTCTTTTTTGTACCGGTACGTATATATACCGTCCACCATGTGCTCGATCAGGCGCTTGCCCAGGGTGAGACAGGGACTTGTTTACGAAACCACAACGGGTCGAATAATTATTTGATGATATTTTAAAGTAATTATTAGCAGCGTTTGTAAACGCTGAAACTTTTAACTTGTGTAATTCCAGTACTACCTTATACACTACAGTGTTATGTCACAATTTATGCCAGTATATTAAAGCTTAAAAAACCCATTTACAATCTAAATAATTAAATGACACAAAATAATATAAAGTTGGTATGTACCGTTTCTTAAAACAAGATCTGAAGCTATGATTTAGATAAAAAAAAATATTACAATGCAAAATATTTAAATGTATTCAACAAAAACAAAAGCCAAGACAGTTTACAAAAAATTTAATAGAAAAAAATGTGATTACTTTAAAACTTGACAACCGAAACTTACTAATTACTAATATTCCTAGTCGAAAACGACAAATTTTCATTTAAACAGGAAAATTATAAACGGGAAAAAATATTAAATTCATCATTTATATTGGAGATATACAAGAATGAAATTATGGAACAAAATAATTGGTAATATTGATTTATAATTATTAAGAATATATAATGGGGAAAAAGTGTCATTTGGGTTTGTAGTTTCCGGGCAAGGGTTGAAGGGTTGAAGGCCGGGGCTGGTTGTGACGGCTAGGGTTTTGAAATAAAGAAGATGAATAAGATAAATATAAAACAGAGGAACAATATCCAAAGAATTATCTGAATCTACAAAATTAGAGAATATAGAAGCGTCAATAAAACAATTAGCCAACTCAAAATCGATTAAATTAGGGGCAAAACACGAAAAAAAGAAAGTTCCACATGGAGACCCCTGTAAAAGTACCAGAGATCAAGACCAGATGTTCCGGAAGAGTAAGCGTCTTCTATTATATAAAAAAAAACCAAATTAATTGATTTGCATTTGACATTACCTTACATATAAGTTCGGCTTATTTTGAGGTATAATAAAACATATTTGTAAAGTGTAAAGGGCTTTGCGTTGGACAGTTATGTTAAAATAAATATAGTTAAAATTTCAGACATCATCTTCAACTATTTTCAATATCAACCTTTACATGTACATGCCTATTTACAAGGTATTAAAAGTAAGTTTGTTCTTGTAGTTATTAGTACGCAATGATGTAACAGATATGTTAATTCTATATTAATTTATTATAACTTTTAAATAACATGAAACACTTATGGTATAAGGAAGTAAGTTGATAATATGGCATATTTTAGTTTTTATTTGTTTTTGTTTCATAAAACAGAATAGAAAGTTATCAAAAATTTGACAATAAACTTTCTACACGTTATTTTTTTATGAATGCTCCTTAACTGTATTCTATTGCTAGCTTATCTTCCCCAAGTTACTAACTGTATCACTACATTGTTTTCTTAAAATTAAATCGCGTTTCTTTCCTGAGATTTAAGATCCTTTAAACTTGAATATCTGTTTATGTTCAAGAAACGCTGAAAATGTTGCCTTTGCTGAGGTCATTTAAACTACATACTGTATTCGCGCTTTCCTCTAAGTCACATTAAAATAAATTGCGTTGACGTTTCTTTCCATCGCTTTTTAAAGTTATGCCTTTCCTCCCTTACTTCTTAACGTCGCTATTCTTGCTCGGCTGTTCATCCGTTTCTCTTTTAAGGGCAGAACAGCCACAGCTTTGCGATGTTTCAATGCATAAACTTTGCCAGACTTTTGTTATTTACCATTTATTTCTAAATCAACAACACGATAACGATTTTCAGCTTTCTTCGAAGCTTCGTTTAATAACCTACATGTAATAAAATGTTCGTCATAATACATTGTAAGTATCTCTGAACAAGAACCAATCGTCGGGTTCCTCATAAAGTTTTGCAAAGCACACCTTCTTGACCAACAATCTTTCGATATCGTCTTGTTTCTCTGTTAATCCACAGAGAAGCCAGTTTTTCACTAGGGTATCGTTAATCGTGATGTTAGCTAAACATCCGGGAGGAGAGTGAATCAATTCCATAGGTTGTATGTCTACTTGGTCGCTAAGGATGGGAAGATTTATAGTAAGAAATTCCATTTGTGACTTTAGAGTCAAAAGTCCCTCTCCTAGATCCGTCTTCACAAGGTCAAATCTGTGGTGATTCCGAACGCTTGGGTCTATTTCAGGTATGTCCAGCTCTACTACAACAAGGGCTGTATCTGTTTTAATGAAATCTTCTAACAACTTAAAAAAGTTAGAATGTTGAGGTTTCGCTAGCAGGCAGATCCCAATACCAGTGTCTCCTCCATACATTCCTCTAAAACACTCTGAGCATTGGCACTGCCTGTGGTACTCACACAAACGACCAGCTTAGCTTCATATTGCTCCATGGAGTGTACATGTACTAATATTCCGAAGGGTTCTGTCTCTCTGACCCGCTAAATATTTGGACGACAGGCGGGTGCGAGAGTCAGAATTCCTCCTTAGTTAAAAAGTTGTTTACCGACCCGTGCACGGGCCACTGTTTAAGCTGTGTTTATAATATAAAACATTTTCTATCACATGTAAATTAGGTAGTAATGGAAAGAACAGCTATTTTTCTACTATCCTACACATTTTATCAAGTCACAAGAGGTCGTAAACTAACTGTTGCCACTCATTTCTAAAAAATAACCAGTTTCCTGACATCTGTTTGAAAATGGCCACGCGTCGCGAGATCCCGCGAAAATTTCTTTCTGACCTATCCATTTGTGTTCACGTGACGTTAGGCGGCGGCCATTTATAAACAGATATCTGTCCTTTCCATTGATACTTAATTTACCTGTGATCATAACTGTTTCATATTATAAAACACGGCTTAAACGGGTCGGTAAAATTTCCACTTTTTTACTAAGCAGGAATTCTGACTCTCGTACCCGCCTGTCGTCCAAATATTTAGCGAGTCAGTGAGTCAGAGCCTTTCGTACTAATGTACCAAGCGACAACGTTTCTGTCCATGACGCGGTTTAAAAATTACAAACGATATTAACTTACACAGTCTGTACAGATAAGTAGGCCAGACGTTAAAGATTTCGCTAAAAATAACATCAGGTAGGAGCTTAAATTACAAAGAATTACCTGTATCTAACTTACTGGTTTGACAGGTATGTGTAAGGTTATGTAATGCTAATTTACAATAATGTGATAATTTACCGAAATTCGATGTTTTCTCAATTACTGCTAATCTTGCAAGAATGAAAAAAATATATACCTCGTCTTCATATGCCTAGTTACATACCCGCTATGTCTATATTTTATGACGCTGTAGGCCTAATTGTTTGTTATACTCACCGGATATGACTTTTTCACTTGTGTCTGTTTTCAAAATTACACCTGCTGATCACATCATAAAAAACGCATTATAGAGGAATGGTATCATTCATTTGTTTTATTTTTCTAACGTGAATGATACAAATAATTAGAGAATACTGAAGCGTCAACAAAACCATATTCCGAACTCAAAACCGATTAAAGTAAAGACAAAATATGAACAAAACGGAAAGATTTACATGGATACTACTGCAAAAATACAAGAGAATTAGATCAGGTGTTCCGAAGGAGTAAGGGCCTTCTGCTTCATCGACAACACCTGGCATGTAAATCTTGGTAACATCCAAGTATACGTAGTTTAACAATGGCGAGTACATCTGTATTGTTATTTACACAACTATGATATTTTAGTTTTATTTCCACCAATATGTTTGTTTTATTATAATATATACATGATTACTATCACACATACATAGTGTTTCATTGACGAGACTAATTCTTATGGTTTTGCATGGATAACAATGCCTTTTCACAGCGATGATGGCATGTGAGAGAGTGTGATATTTGTATATAATTGTAATACTCAGGCAATGGTTTGATTACACATGCGAGCTATCACTTTGACATATTCGCAGCCCCAAGAAATAGTTTTTCGCCTCAAAGGACAATAAATTTGATGTATACCTCCTACCCATGGTAGAACGGTTTTATTATAACGAGTCCAATCATGGCAAATATAAAACTAATTTCAAAGAGAAATTGTGAGTATTGGCACGGTACATAATATACACATTTTCTTAGTTCACGATTGTGAAATTATACAGAACTACATGTAGTTTCATTTTACTTCTAAATTCATAAATCAAAGGGGTTTCATGCATCTGACCCTTCTGCTTCTACATTAGTTTACAAATTTAGGATTCCCATCATTTGATCGCTAGCATCACTGACGAGTCCTACAAAAACAAAATGAAATAAGCTACGTAAAACTTTCTTTTCCTTTGTATACCTTAAACTGGTTTAAAGATAAAAAAAAAAATAAAGATTACTAGAGTAAATCATAACAAAAATTCAACAAATTTAATCACAAATTGGTTTCAAGTATTCAACTATACTCTTTGCAAAATTTAAATAAAACGGCCACTTCTAAAAGAAGTGAGCCAATTTATCGCCACTACTCTGTTTTGGTTTCTTATTTTGCATTTGTGTCTTATTTAATTATACAATGAAGCAAACAGAGCTTCACAGCATGGAGATGGTATATGAAAATATGTACAATTGTATTGTGAGGAGGGTCAGCACATGGCTAAAATGGAACATCACTGAAAAAAGTATTTTTACTGGTATAATTTACAGAAGAAGCAAAAAAGGACTTATTAACTATATTCAACTTCAAATGTAAGCTGAGTCTCTAGTTACAGATTCATATTTAGATTTAAAATCCGAACTTAGTCATAGCTACCAATATGCATGGGTACGTTCCTTTATTCGGAACAACGGATTAGTCTGTTGTAAAAATGGAACATTTTTGGGTATAGATATATTAATCCTGGTGGATCTTGTTATAATTATTCAGGCGCATTACAAGGCCTTGATACGAATTCTTTGAAACTAGCATAAGGTTACTGGGTTTGGACCTATCTCATAAACCACCAACTCTAATCCGACCAATTCAACAGTCGAGGTCGCGATAAATGTCGGCTAATACACGGGCGCTCGAATCTGGACCCCGCCCCCTTTACTCGCCAAATACTCTTATAATAACAATATATTAAAGAGTTGCTCCCCTTGAATGGTTTCTGTTATTTATATCACACACGGTACATTATATAATGCTTACAACTTTCTCTACCGACACAATGGTGATAACGTTGCATGAAGGTATATCAAATTATAGTTCCTGTTAATTCGGAAACATTATTATTTTATCTAAGATGGTCTTAGAAAAGTTCAATTATTGGAAAATGTATCATTTTTTGTAAGAAACCATTGTATAGTGCCTTCATATTTACTTAAGGACTAGGTACAGCCATATTGGTTGTTACCTGGATGAAAATGGTAATATTGAAATTTTAATGTTTTCTTCCAAAAATGGCATAAGCTTTATCCCATTATGTTAAATATTGATATAAAATGCAGTTTAGCCCCCAAAATTAAAAAAATCTGTACTTAGGAAAAAAATATTCAGTAAATAATATTCAGATGGGAGTGCGCAAATATTTTTCATATAGTTATTTGAAACTTCTCAAAAAAATAATACAAAGCTACTGCAATGTTCATAGAATGATAACCCAGTGTTAAAATTTTGATATTAGTCTGTAAATCAGAGTATTGGGGAGAAATACACAGGTACCCCCTCTAAAAAATGTCGTCCATTGCATGCTGTTTTCAGTTCAGGTAAAAGTAGTTACCTGTATCTCGTGGGGGCAATATAGGGGCATTATTTTATATTAAATGGGTCTTTTGTCATGTAAATGTAAGTTTCGTGTCAAATAAATGTATAAAATAAAAATAATAACACCAACATAACGTAATTTACATTTACGATACGGTTACCTAATTACTAATTAAGTTTGAGAAATGTATTTTGATACCAATGTGCCTCAACTGCCACACATGTTTACGATGGCAACAATTTACGCTAGCGATGTTTGACAGGTGAGAAGCCGAGAACGAATCGGTATAATCAGTGAGTTAATACTGTCCGATCCACGCGGAAGTGTATTATATATACGAATTCCATCAGAATTTTTACAACACAAATTAAACTTTGTTGACAATTCTTTCAAAATCATTAAATTACCTAAAAAAAGCACTGCCGGAAGTGCCGAAGGACATCTTTTTACGTGCTATACATTCGCCCAAAAACGGAAAACTGGCAATCGCTAAAAACAATTTATCGTGATAGGAAAGGGCAGTTTTTGCTTTGTGGTGATATACCAAGTAACATTTACCTTTACTGCATGCTTGAATCCAATTTAATTTTTAATTTTGTCGATGTTTCACCATGCCTCTAAGCCAGGCGTATGAATATCTAAAAAAGTAAATAGTGCAAAATGGAGGACAGGGTAGTATATTTCGCTACATGCAACGGGAAGATGTTTGATTGAAGAGATCTGACACAATGTCATAACTCGTCATACCGCAGACGGTAAGATTTTTGTTTTGGCTATGCGGCGTGCCACATAAATTTGTCGATCGGCGATGGAAATTTTAAAAATTTGATCCAGATGTGAGCGGTGTTCAGAATGTACATAAATTGCCATTCATGTGACGAGTACATTCTCTTATTCTTCGGTTTTCAATTGAAAGAGAGATTTATTCAAAAATCGAAGGCTCGTCTATCATTCTGTGTATATTAAAGTAACAAAAAATGATATTCATTGTTTTTATTTTCTTTCGCAGTATTCTGCAAACGTGCACGCGTTTTTTGACATATAACACAAAATATCAGAAAAACCACCAAACGTACCAAAATATGGTTGAAATTATCGATTCTCCATCACAAAATGTACTTTGTAGTCTATTTTGGTCATGTATTTTGCAGTATTTAATAAAATAACAAGTTTTGGTAAAAACACCTGCGCCATATTGAATTGTCCTGTACCTAGTCCTTAAGGATTAACTTGAATCTATTTTTTATGTTATGGAGGTATAACACAATAAAGTTTTTTTGGTTATAACCCCATAACATAAAAAAAATCAAGTTAATCCTAAAGTATAAAATGGTTTAATACAAAAAATGATATATTTTCAAATAATTGAACTATTCTAAGACCATCTTATTTTCTCTTACAAATTATTACGCTGTTTCATCAGCCAATCAAAAGCGACGTTATAAACGGCGACGTCATTTTTTACGTCATGGGGCTGATAGCATATTTTTTAAGCCAATGAAAATGTTTTTTTTTCAAACAAGAGTAATATTTTTACAAGCTAGATTAAATCAATTCAGTTTCATTTGCATAAAACGTTAAGGTGTAAATTTCTTAGTCAAATATACTACAACGTGACATAGGTTGTTATGCATGCACGATGCAGGTAAACTGCACAGGGACCTGAGAATTTGTTACAGCTAGTTTAGGACCTAAACAAGGGTGTTTAGAGTAAGTTTACCCTTTTGGGGGGTTCAGATCAATTTTCCATGGTCATAAAGGCTAAGAGGGGGAAGCTATCGACCCCCACTTACATTTATTGCGTCAAAAGTCACATTTCTAGTTGAGGTACCAACAAAAGCTTGTTCCGTTGCCTAAATGCACGTCACATGTATCCTCCTTCCGCAGCCCAAGTTCAGATAGAAAGCTATCTGTAACACATTCCCAGGTCCCTGTGTTAAACTGTGCACCGGTCATGTTTCGGACCAAGCTAGAGTTATTTCCCTTCCCTCGTTATCTACTATATAACATTACACGTGTACCCGTTTGATTGAGTTATCTCCTATTTTGACTGGACACCATGTTACACATGAGTGACTCTATTTTGCTAATATGGATTTCAGATATAAAGTATTTGACTTCTGTCGCAAAGCTCGATCAAAACTTCTGACAAATATAAGCGTGGATCAAATCTTATGCCACCAAGTATGCTGGAATATAACGAACAGATATGCACAAACATACGCCCTTCGATGGTTTTTGCAAGTGCTATCGTTATGACAAGCTTTTACATTGGACCGAAACTTCATAGACGAGTTGGTTGGGAAAAGAAATGGGGCACATATCATTTTCATCATCAGATTCAAACTTGTTATGTCCAATGTGAAATCACATCGGCCCACTTTGAATTATCAGTAGCTTACTAGAACTGCGAATAAAAAGACGCTCACCAGTATCACCGTCCGACCCCCTCCCGCCAACCCCCCAATGATTGTAATGTTTATCACAGCTATTGCCAAATAAAGTAAGATATGATTAATTACAGATGTGACCGATTTCTGTCATGCCTAATACAAATTTACATCCGATTGGCATATTACACATACCCCTAATCACTTTCTGACATATAATTAAAGATAGCCACAATTAAATAAAAATAGTTTCAATTTAATTAAAGATAGGTACAATTCAATTGAACATAGATTTAATTATTTGTTCCTATCTTTAATTATTTAAAGATAGATGGAATTTTTTTGAACCTATCTTCAATTGATTTGAATTTAGGTATAAATATACATATCCTTAATTAAATTGAACATATCTTCAATTTAATTGCATATATCTTTAATTCATTTGGAGATAGGCCTAATTCAATTAGAGATATGTACAATTCAATTGGAGTTAGGTTCAATTGAATTGAAGATAGATTCAATTAGTCTGATTGAACCCATCTTTAATTGAATTGTATCTATCTCCAATTGAATTGTATCTATCTCCAATTGAATTGAACCCATCTTCAATTGAATTTTATCTATTTTCAATTATTTGAAGATAGGTGCAATTAATTGAGTATATGACAGTTTGGCGTTCCATACAACCAGAGGAGCATACATGTACTTTGGTTTCAAACTTTATTTTATTTGTTTTCAAAAACCAGGAATTTCCTAAAAAAAACAAAAAAACCCAATGAAACCAAGTTTTATTATTTATTTACATACACTGTGAAGGCAATATCATGAAAAAAGGAACAATTATTTATTTATTTTTGATATGAGGTGTTTATATTGAAAGATGTAATATAAGATGTGAATGTACTTATGCATGGAATGCGATTGATTGAAATAAAAAAAGGAGTTTGGGGGAAAATGAGACATAATGTGATCACTTTATCGGCGTCATTGTTGGTTGTCGTCGTTTGCGTCATCCGAACTCAGGTTTCCGTACGACACTCTGAGTTTCCAATCTAATTCAAACTTAATACAGTTCATCCGTACTGAAATCCCTTGCGTGTGATTGGTCTTTAGGTCTGAAATGCAAAAACCAAAAGTCACGGTTTCTATAAATAGTTAACTCATATTTTAACAAAGTTTCCGTTTGGTGACTAGAGTTCCCTGTGATTTTCAAGCTCTAACCTATTACAGTGCTTCCTAATTAAAGTCCTCGCATTGGTTCAGATTTGATTGCCAAAAATGAAATAATGTCACTATTACTATAAATAGATCCCACGTCTGAACAAGGTTTCTGTGCAATGACTTGAGTCTATATATCGAAATCGATCTTCATACAGTGCTTCCTTACTTCAAGTTTCTTCTTGGGAATGCCCTTCATGTCAAATATCAAGGTCACTGCTACTATACATACATCCTACATCCCCACAAGTTCTATTTACGTTAACTGGGAGTTCCCTTGGAGTTCTTGGATTCGTGATACTATACCCTTGTCATGAAATGACTGTGATACATATATATATATATATAATGTACATGTATTATTGTCCTCGAGCGTTGCGTCATATCATTCTGTCATTCAGAAATCGTCATCCCGTTATGTTTTCTTTTTTGCTAATTTACTCTTTAATAGTTAGATATATTGAATTGCTATTTGCTTCCAAGTGGTATAATAATAAGAGCCTACAGTGAAATTAAAAAAAAAAACAGAAACATTTATTTAAAAAAAAAACTTTATTTAAACGTGCATATACGCATGTTCGCTGGCCAAACAAACTTTGGGTTTCATTAACGATGACAACCACTTTAGATTCTGTGTTTTATTCGTTAAAGCAAAACATTCCTAACAGTGTTCACTGCTCAATTACTGACGAGGTACACTTAACTTAGCAGAAGTATGTTTTGTTAGATCTGTGTGTGCTTCAACGTGAAGTGAGTTTGTGATCGTTAGGTGTGAGTGTGTGTTTCACCGTAAGGTGTGAATGTGTGTTTCACCGTTAGGTGTGAATATGTTTTTCATCGTTAGGTATAGATTTGTGTTTCACCGTTAGGTGTGAATATGTTTTTCACAGTTAGGTATGAATGTGTGTTTCAACGTTAGGTATAATTGTGTGTTTCGGCATGAGATGTGAATGTGTGTTTCACCATTAGGTATGAATGTGTATTTCACCGTTATGTGTGAATATGTGTTTCACCGTTAGGTACATGTTTTTCACCGTTAGACGTGAATGTGTGTTTCACCGTTATATATGAATATGTGTTTCACCGTTAGGTGTAACTGTGTGTTTCATCGTAAGATGCGTGGTTTTCACAGTTTGGTGAGAGTCATATGGTGGGGATGGCGGTGTTTTTCACTGTTAGGTATAAATAAGTGTTTCATCGTTAGGTATAAATATGTGTTTCACCATTAGGTGTAATTGTGTGTTTCGCTGTTAGGTATAAATAAGTTTTTCACCGTCAGGTGCGAATATGTGTTTCACCTTAAGGTGTGAGTGTGTGTTTCACCGTAAGGTGTAATTGTGTGTTTCACCGTTAGGTGTAAAAGTGTGTTTCACCGTTATGCGTAATTGTGTTTCGTCGAAAGGTGTGAATGTGTGTTTGATCGTTAGGTGTGAATGTGTGTTTGATCGTTAAGTGTGAATGTGTGTTTGATCGTTAGGTGTGAATGTGTGTTTGATCGTGAGGTGTAATTGTGTGTTTGATCGTGAGGTGTAATTGCGTGTTTGATCGTTAGGTGTGAATGTGTGTTTGATCGTTAGGTGTGAATGTGTGTTTGATCGTTAGGTGTGAATGTGTGTTTGATCGTTAGGTGTGAATGTGTGTTTGATCGTTAGGTGTGAATGTGTGTTTGATCGTTAGGTGTGAATGTGTGTTTGATCGTTAGGTGTGAATGTGTGTTTGATCGTTAGGTGTGAATGTGTGTTTGATCGTTAAGTGTGAATGTGTGTTTGATCGTTAGGTGTGAATGTGTGTTTGATCGTTAGGTGTAATTGTGTGTTTGATCGTGAGGTGTAATTGCGTGTTTGATCGTTAGGTGTGAATGTGTGTTTGATCGTTAGGTGTGAATGTGTGTTTGATCGTTCGGTGTTAATGTGTGTTTGATCGTGAGGTGTAAATGTGTGTTTGATCGTTAGGTGTGAATGTGTGTTTGATCGTGAGGTGTAATTGTGTGTTTGATCGTGAGGTGTAATTGCGTGTTTGATCGTTAGGTGTGAATGTGTGTTTGATCGTTAGGTGTGAATGTGTGTTTGATCGTTAGGTGTGAATGTGTGTTTGATCGTTAGGTGTGAATGTGTGTTTGATCGTTAGGTGTGAATGTGTGTTTGATCGTTAGGTGTGAATGTGTGTTTGATCGTTAGGTGTGAATGTGTGTTTGATCGTTAGGTGTGAATGTGTGTTTGATCGTTAAGTGTGAATGTGTGTTTGATCGTTAGGTGTGAATGTGTGTTTGATCGTGAGGTGTAATTGTGTGTTTGATCGTGAGGTGTAATTGCGTGTTTGATCGTTAGGTGTGAATGTGTGTTTGATCGTTAGGTGTGAATGTGTGTTTGATCGTTAGGTGTGAATGTGTGTTTGATCGTTAGGTGTGAATGTGTGTTTGATCGTTAGGTGTGAATGTGTGTTTGATCGTTAGGTGTGAATGTGTGTTTGATCGTTAGGTGTGAATGTGTGTTTGATCGTTAGGTCTGAATGTGTGTTTGATCGTTAAGTGTGAATGTGTGTTTGATCGTTAGGTGTGAATGTGTGTTTCACGGTTAGGTATGAATGTGTGTTTGATCGTGAGGTGTAAATGTGCGTTTCCCCGTAACGTGCTTGCTTTTCACAGTTTGGTGAGAGTCAGATGGTGTGTGTGGCGGTGTGTGGTTGTAAGTGTAAAACAGTTAACAATTTGTTGGAAAGAAAGTACGACTGGTGAAAACATTATCAGACTTTAATCATATAAGAACTTAAAAGGTTAAAAACTATAACACTGCATGCGACATCAATGTCAACAGGGTTAGACTTTGTGATAAATCTTACTGTCTGTACAGGTACAGAGGTCAGGGATACTTGGCCTGAAAACCTATTAACATCGGCATACTTCTTGAGAGAAAAGGCCAAGGAAGAATGATAACGATAACTGTCAAAATGACGTGATAATTCACATAGCAAAGGTGAATTCATTAGCCAATTAACCCGAATGCAATTTGCTATGCTAAATTTAGGTTAATTGCAGTAATGCTAATGAACAAAGACTTAATACCTTACACCTTACATTTATAACATTGTGGTATACCTTAACAGTCTGTTCAATAAGCACTAAATTAATACAAATGTACATCATATGTTCATCGGTGAAAAACATCAGTACACTGAAAAATGTAAAATGCATGGATATAACTTACTGCAATATTTGAATAACTATGTATATAGGTGAATATTTAAAACAAAACAAAACGAAATAGAATCGGAACAGATGGAGGACTACAGTTACAATTTTTAGCCAGTAGAATAATGCTATTAGCTGAAATCCGAGTACAACTTTAGATTAAAGTTTCGTTCAATACGTAGAGTTGTTACTTAAAAAGTATAGTTTAGATATAAATAGCTCTCAGTTCACTGTTCGTATCACAAATAAGCCAAAATAGTACACTTGTAGTGGTCACCCATCATTACAAACCCGGACCAAGACCCTGTTGGTGTCAGACAGGTTAACTATAGATGTTAGACCGATGTTGGAACAGCTAACCCTTAAGCCAACCTATCCCGGTCTGGTTCATCAGATGACTTTTGTTTATTTTGTCATGTGTTTAATAGTCTGAAGGGTTCTGACTATCTCATATTGTTGTTGCTGGCAGATCGAAAGTCAGAATTCCACTCACCCTCCACTTGATGAAAACACTACATTTTAGGGACCCTTCAATCTCATATGGTTTTCCGTTAAATACCATATATATTGCACAAGTATGGCAGATTCTTCGTCAAATATTCACGAGTGGGTAGCACGAGTATCAAGCGTAACACAGGGATATAATACTGAACACCATGTATATTGTAAAGTTAAAAGGCTTTATATGTATATATCTAAACCTTATGTAGAAATCTTATCTGAGTAAAATTAGGTATAAATAAGTGTTTCACCGTTTGGTAAAAATATATGTTTCACCGTTAGGTGCGAATGTGTGTTTAACCTTAAGGTGTGAGTGTGTATTTCACCGTTATGTGTAAAAGTGTATTTCACCGTTATGCGTAATTGTGTTTCGTCGTAAGATGTAAATGTGTGTTTGATCGTTAGGTGTGAATGTGTGTTTGATCGTTAGGTGTGAATGTGTGTTTGATCAAATAACATTGAAAAGTTACACATATTCCAGGTTTCATTTGCTGACAAACAAACTAACTTACGACATAGGGATAAGTTCATGATTGTCACCAAAGTCTCGGATATACTCTGTATTCTTGTATGCTATGAAGGTGGGCGTTTTTCAATATGCTCATTGGTGTGCTCACTTGTGATTGTTGAGAAGAAAGTACGACTGGTGAAAACATTATCAGACTTTAATCACATAAGAAGTACTTAATAGGTTAAAAAACTATAACACTGCATGTGAAAACAATGTGAACAGGGATAGACTTTGTGTCTTTGATCAATCGTACCAGCCTGCAAAGGTACAGAGGACAGAGATACTTGGCCTGAAAACCTATTAACATCAGCATACCTCTAGAGAGAAAAGGCCAAGGAAGAATGATAACGATAAATGTCAAAATGACGTGATAATTCACATAGAAAAGGTAAATTCATCAGCCAATTAACCCGAATGCACTAATGCTAATGAACAAAGCACATAATCATCTTATATTGATAACATTGTGGTACACATTTATAGTTTATTCAAGTTAGGTTTTAGAGTAGCGTTTTTGCAGTACCTAATAAATACAAATGCAAACCACAACCACATCTGTGAAAACATCAGTCCACTGAAAATGTAAAGTGATTGGATATAACTTACTGCATAATTTAAATAACTATTTTTATTACATTTTTACCAGTGAAATATCGAAAACATTTCATTCTATAAAAGTGATATTTTTCACTAGTGAGAAATATCACTTTTTTCTGATTTGACGAATCAGAACGCTGCTTACAAACGACGTTTGGGAAAAATCAAAAGCTGCCACTGCAGATTTTCCTATAAAAATGTAATAAACAGAATATCTAACAGTATTATCAGTATAACCAAATATATTTCACTCGTGAAACTAATATTTTGATATTTTTCACACGTGCTGCGCATTCGTGAGAAAATATCAAAATATTAACCCCATTCGTGAAATATGTTTTGTATTAATAAAGACACTGTTAGATTCCCACTATTTATTTCATTTTTACCAGTGAAAATGATTCAATCTATAAAAGTAATGTTTGGAACTAGTGAAAAATACCTCTTTTTCTCATTTGACCAATCAGAACGCTGCTTACAAACGACATTTGGGAAAATCAAAAGCTGCCACCGTTGGTTTTGCTATCAAAATGTAATAAACAGAATATCTATCAGTATCATCAGTATTACCAAATATATTTCATTCGTGTAGCTAATATTTTGATTTTTTTCCCTCGTGAAAAATATCAAAATATGAGCCACACTCGTGAAATATATTTGGTATTACTGAAGACACCGTTAGATATCCTCTATTTATCCAATACGTGGAGTTGTAACTTATGAAAAGTTAACTTGGTACGAAAGGGCTCCCCGTTTCCTGGTGTCAGCCAGGTTACCTACAGAAGTTAGACCAGGGTTGGACCAGCTAACCTTAGAGCAAACCTTTATCTTCTTTACCTTTGTTTTCTTAGTCACGTGCCTAATAGTCCGAAGGGTTTTGACTATCTGATATTTGTGTTGCCGACGGATCGACAGTCAGAATCTCCCCTCCCCCCTCCAACCCCTCAACCCCCCCCCCCCCCCCCCCCCTTATCAAAACACTAAATGTTAGCAACCCGACTATCTAATTAAGTTTCCTGTTAAATACAAAACAATTTCACTACTTCACTAGTTTTCTACAAATTCAAGAGTATCACAGCGAGCGGAAGAATACTAAACACCGTGTGTGATGTTATGTTTAAAAGCTACTCATGATAAACATATCTAAACTTTATGCAGAAATATTGTCTGAGGAAAATTGGCAAAAGTACATTGTAAAATGTACTCATGTTCCCGGTCTCATTTGCTGACAAACAAAATAACTTACGACATAGGTATTCGACAAGTTTATGATTGTCACCTTAGTCTCGGATATATTCTGTATTTTTGTATGCTGTGAAAGTGTGTGTTTTTCAATATGCTCATTGGTGTGCTCACTTGTTTGTGTGAACTTCGCCGTGAAGTGGGTGTGTGATCGTTAGTTGTGTGTTTCACCTTAAGGTATGAGCGTGTCTTTCACCGTTAGGTGTAATTGTGTGTTTCACTTTTGTGTGTTTCACTTTAAGGTATGAGCGTGTCTTTCACCGTTAGGTTTGAATGTGTGTTTCACCCGTTTGGTATGAATATGTTTTTCACTGTTAGGTATAAATAAGTGTTTCACCGTTAGGAGCGAATGTGTGTTTCACCTTAAGGTGTGAGCGTGTGTTTCACCGTTAGGTGTAAAAGTGTATTTCACCGTTATGCGTAATTGTGCGTAATCACGATTAGGTATGAATGTGTTTTTGATCGTTAGGTGTAATTGTGTGTTTCCCCGTAAGATGCTTGCTTTTCACAGTTTGGTGAAAGTCATATGGTGTGGATGGCGGTGTGTGGTTGTTCATGTAAAAGATTTAACAATTTGTTGGAAAGAAAGTACGACTGGTGAAAACATTATCAGACTTATATCATATAAGTAATTAATAGGTTAAAAACTATAACACTGCATGCGGCAATAATGTCAACAGAATTAGACTTTGTGATAAATCTTACCTGCCTGTACAGGTACAGAGGTCAGAGATAGTTGGCCTGAAAACCTATTAACATCGACATACTTCTTGAGAGAAAAGGCCAAGGAAGAATGATAACGATAACCGTCAAAATGACGTGATACTTCACATAGCAAAGGTAGATTCATTAGTCAATTAACCCGAATGCAATTTTCTATGCTTAATTAAGATTAATTGCACTAATGCAAATGAACAAAAGACATAATACCTTACACCTTACATTTATAGCATGTGGTATTCATTAACAGTCTATTCATTATGTAATAAATTATCGGTGAAAAACATTAGTATACTGAAAAATGTAAAATGCTTGGATATAACTTACTGCAATATTTAAACAACTATGTATATAGGTGAATATTTAAAACAAAACAAAACGAAACTGAACAGAAACTGATGGAGGACTACAGTTACAGTTTTTAACCAGTAAGAATAATGCTATTAGCTGAAATCCGAATACAACTTTAGATTGAAATTTCGTTCAATACGTAGAGTTGTTACTTAAAAAGTATAGTTTAGATATGAATAGCTCTCAGTTCACTGTTCGTATTACAAATACGCCAAAATAGTACACTTGTAGTGGTCACCCATCATTACAAACCCGGACCAAGACCCTGTTGGTGTCAGACATGTTAACTATAGACGTTAGACCGATGTTGGAACAGCTAACCCTTAAGCCAACCTATCCAGGTCTGGTTCATCAGATGACTTTTGTTTACTTTGTCATGTGTCTAATAGTCTGAAGGGTTCTGACTATCTCATATTGTTGTTGCTGGCAGATCGAAAGTCAGAATTCCACTCACCCTCCACTTGATGAAAACACTACATTTTAGGGACCCTTCAATCTCATATGGTTTTCCGTTAAATACCATATATATTTCACAAGTATGGCAGATTCTTCGTCAAATATTCACGAGTGGGTAGCACGAGTATCAAGCGTAACACAGGGATATAATACTGAACACCATGTATATTGTAAAGTTAAAAGGCTATACATGTATATATCTAAACCTTATGTAGAAATCTTATCTGAGTAAAATTGGCAGATGTACGCTGAAAAATAACTCATATTCAAGGTCTCATAAGCTGACAAACAAATTTACGACATAGGGATTCGAAAGATATTATTATATGAATTCGGAAAAAACTTATATTTATCTTAAGACTACCATACCATGCGGTGTAATAAACCCTTACACAAATTTGTTATATGACGTGTAAAAACACCTTCCGCTTCGCTGATTGTCTGTTTTTTTTTTTGTGAACTGTATTGATACGCACGGGAACGGTCTACTTTTTTTACTATGAAACGTACAACTTGCGACTGCTAGAAGAATTATGAAGTTCGGCGTTGCCGATGACGTTAATGTTGACAACAAAGACAAGGGTCGTTCTAAAGCTTAAATAATTACAGACGAGTAAACAATATTAATCTACAAAAATATTTCGATCCGACGATCCTTTCCCAACAACGGCATAACAGGATAAGCTGACGTCAACAAACATACCTTACACAATCCAAATCTGTTTATGATGGGGAAAGACGATAAAACGTCATATGATCAAAAGAATCTGTCATTCGTTTCTCTTCATATTAAATGTATGATACTCGTTTGGGAAATTTTCTTTTCCACTCGCCAGATGCTAGCAAAAATGAAAAATGCAAGGCTCGTATCATAAATTCAATATGAAGAGAAACTCATGACAGATCCTCTATATCAGTGTTTATACCGAAAGTACCCAATTGGTGTGTTTTCAAAAAAAGCGAATATCTTATTTGTATATATACCTGTATTTAATAAGAAAGCACTTAACTTGAGTAATGGGACGGTACATAATATAATCATTTTCGTAGTACACGTTTTAAAATTATACAGAACTAGTTTAATTTTACTTCTAAATCCATAAAAGGGGTTTTACGCACCTGACCCTTTGTGACCCTATTTCAACATCCAATAAATAAATATGTGTTTAACCGTTAGGTGCGAATGTGTGTTTCTAAGTAAGGTATAAATGTGTGTTTGATCGTTAGGTGCCTGTTTTTCACAGTTTGGTGAGTTAGGTGTTTTTGGCGGTGTGTGGTTGTTCGTGTAAAACATTTAACAATTTGTTGGAAAGAAAGTACGACTGGTGAAAACATTATCAGACTTTAATCACATAAGTACTTAATAGGTTAAAAAACTATAACACTGCATGTGAAAACAATGTGAACAGGGATAGACTTTGTGTCTTTGATCAATCGTACCAGCCTGCAAAGGTACAGAGGACAGAGATACTTGGCCTGAAAACCTATTAACATCAGCATACCTCTAGAGAGAAAAGGCCAAGGAAGAATGATAACGATAAATGTCAAAATGACGTGATAATTCACATAGGAAAGGTAAATTCATCAGCCAATTAACCCGAATGCACTAATGCTAATGAACAAAGCACAATCATCTTATATTGATAACATTGTGGTACACATTTATAGTTTATTCAAGTTAGGTTTTAGTGTAGCGTTTTTGCAGCACCTAATAAATACAAATGCAAACCACAACCACATCTGTGAAAACATCAGTCCACTGAAAATGTAAAGTGATTGGATATAACTTACTGCAATAATTTAAATAACTATTTTTATTACATTTTTACCAGTGAAATATCGAAAACATTTCATTCTATAAAAGTGATATTTTTCACTAGTGAGAAATATCACTTTTTTCTGATTTGACGAATCAGAACGCTGCTTACAAACGACGTTTGGGAAAAATCAAAAGCTGCCACTGCAGATTTTCATATAAAAATGTAATAAACAGAATATCTAACAGTATTATCAGTATAACCAAATATATTTCACTCGTGTAACTAATATTTTGATATTTTTCACACGTGCTGCGCATTCGTGAGAAAATATCAAAATATTAACCCCATTCGTGAAATATGTTTTGTATTAATCAAGACACTGTTAGATTCCCACTATTTATTTCATTTTTACCAATGAAAATGATTCAATCTATAAAAGTGATGTTTTGAACTAGTGAAAAATATCTCTTTTTCTCATTTGACCAATCAGAACGCTGCTTACAAACGACATTTGGGAAAATCAAAAGCTGCCACCGTTGGTTTTGCTATCAAAATGTAATAAACAGAATATCTATCAGTATCATCAGTATTACCAAATATATTTCATTCGTGTAGCTAATATTTTGATTTTTTTCACTCGTGAAAAATATCAAAATATGAGCCACACTCGTGAAATATATTTGGTATTACTGAAGACACCGTTAGATATCCTCTATTTATCCAATACGTGGAGTTGTAACTTATGAAAAGTTAACTTGGTACGAAAGGGCTCCCCGTTTCCTGGTGTCAGCCAGGTTATCTACAGAAGTTAGACCAGGGTTGGACCAGCTAACCTTACAGCAAACATTTATCTTCTTTACCTTTGTTTTCTTAGTCACGTGCCTAATAGTCCGAAGGGTTTTGACTTTATGATATTGGTGTTGCCGACGGATCGACAGTCAGAATCTCCCCTCCCCCCTCCAACCCCTCAACCCCCCCCCCCCCCCCCCCTCTTATCAAAACACTAAATGTTAGCAACCCGACCATCTAATTAAGTTTCCTGTTAAATACAAAACAATTTCACTACTTCACTAGTTTTCTACAAATTCAAGAGTATCACAGCGAGCGGAAGAATACTAAACACCGTGTGTGATGTTATGTTTAAAAGCTACTCATGATAAACATATCTAAACTTTATGCAGAAATATTATCTGAGGAAAATTGGCAAAAGTACATTGTAAAATGTACTCATGTTCCCGGTCTCATTTGCTGACAAACAAAATAACTTACGACATAGGTATTCGACAAGTTTATGATTGTCACCTTAGTCTCGGATATATTCTGTATTTTTGTATGCTGTGAAGGTGTGCGTTTTTCAATATGCTCATTGGTGTGCTCACTTGTTTGTGTGAACTTCGCCGTGAAGTGGGTGTGTGATCGTTAGTTGTGTGTTTCACCTTAAGGTATGAGCGTGTCTTTCACCGTTAGGTGTAATTGTGTGTTTCACTTTTGTGTGTTTCACCTTAAGGTATGAGCGTGTCTTTCACCGTTAGGTTTGAATGTGTGTTTCACCCGTTTGGTATGAATATGTTTTTCACTGTTAGGTATAAATAAGTGTTTCACCGTTAGGAGCGAATGTGTGTTTCGCCTTAAGGTGTAAGTGTGTGTTTCACCGTTAGGTGTAAAAGTGTGTTTCACCGTTATGCGTAATTGTGCGTAATCACGATTAGGTATGAATGTGTTTTTGATCGTTAGGTGTAATTGTGTGTTTCCCCGTAAGATGCTTGCTTTTCACAGTTTGGTGAAAGTCATATGGTGTGGATGGCGGTGTGTGGTTGTTCATGTAAAAGATTTAACAATTTGTTGGAAAGAAAGTACGACTGGTGAAAACATGATCAGACTTTAATCATATAAGTAATTAATAGGTTAAAAACTATAACACTGCATGCGGCAATAATGTCAACAGGATTAGACTTTGTGATAAATCTTACCTGCCTGTACAGGTACAGAGGTCAGAGATAGTTGGCCTGAAAACCTATTTACATCGACATACTTCTTGAGAGAAAAGGCCAAGGAAGAATGATAACGATAACCGTCAAAATGACGTGATAATTCACATAGCAAAGGTAAATTCATTAGTCAATTAACCCGAATGCAATTTTCTATGCTTAATTAAGATTAATTGCACTAATGCAAATGAACAAAAGACATAATACCTTACACCTTACATTTATAGCATGTGGTATTCATTAACAGTCTATTCATTATGTACTAAATTATCGGTGAAACACATTAGTATACTGAAAAATGTAAAATGCTTGGATATAACTTACTGCAATATTTAAACAACTATGTATATAGGTGAATATTTAAAACAAAACAAAACGAAACTGAACAGGAACTGATGGAGGACTACAGTTACAGTTTTTAACCAGTAAGAATAATGCTATTAGCTGAAATCCGAGTACAACTTTAGATTGAAATTTCGTTCAATACGTAGAGTTGTTACTTAAAAAGTATAGTTTAGATATGAATAGCTCTCAGTTCACTGTTCGTATTACAAATACGCCAAAATAGTACACTTGTAGTGGTCACCCATCATTACAAACCCGGACCAAGACCCTGTTGGTGTCAGACATGTTAACTAAAGACGTTAGACCGATGTTGGAACAGCTAACCCTTAAGCCAACCTATCCCGGTCTGGTTCATCAGATGACTTTTGTTTACTTTGTCATGTGTCTAATAGTCTGAAGGGTTCTGATTATCTCATATTGTTGTTGCTGGCAGATCGAAAGTCAGAATTCCACTCACCCTCCACTTGATGAAAACACTACATTTTAGGGACCCTTCAATCTCATATGGTTTTCCGTTAAATACCATATATATTTCACAAGTATGGCAGATTTTTCGTCAAATATTCACGAGTAGGTATCACGAGTATCAAGCGTAACACAGGGATATAATACTGAACACCATGTATATTGTAAAGTTAAAAGGCTTTATATGTATATATCTAAACCTTATGTAGAAATCTTATCTGAGTAAAATTAGGTATAAATAAGTGTTTCACCGTTTGGTAAAAATATATGTTTCACCGTTAGGTGCGAATGTGTGTTTAACCTTAAGGTGTGAGTGTGTATTTCACCGTTATGTGTAAAAGTGTATTTCACCGTTATGCGTAATTGTGTTTCGTCGTAAGATGTAAATGTGTGTTTGATCGTTAGGTGTGAATGTGTGTTTGATCGTTAGGTGTGAATGTGTGTTTGATCAAATAACATTGAAAAGTTACACATATTCCAGGTTTCATTTGCTGACAAACAAACTAACTTACGACATAGGGATAAGTTCATGATTGTCACCAAAGTCTCGGATATACTCTGTATTCTTGTATGCTATGAAGGTGGGCGTTTTTCAATATGCTCATTGGTGTGCTCACTTGTGATTGTTGGAAAGAAAGTACGACTGGTGAAAACATTATCAGACTTTAATCACATAAGTACTTAATAGGTTAAAAAACTATAACACTGCATGTGAAAACAATGTGAACAGGGATAGACTTTGTGTCTTTGATCAATCGTACCAGCCTGCAAAGGTACAGAGGGCAGAGATACTTGGCCTGAAAACCTATTAACATCAGCATACCTCTAGAGAGAAAAGGCCAAGGAAGAATGATAACGATAAATGTCAAAATGACGTGATAATTCACATAGGAAAGGTAAATTCATCAGCCAATTAACCCGAATGCACTAATGCTAATGAACAAAGCACAATCATCTTATATTGATAACATTGTGGTACACATTTATAGTTTATTCAAGTTAGGTTTTAGTGTAGCGTTTTTGCAGCACCTAATAAATACAAATGCAAACCACAACCACATCTGTGAAAACATCAGTCCACTGAAAATGTAAAGTGATTGGATATAACTTACTGCAATAATTTAAATAACTATTTTTATTACATTTTTACCAGTGAAATATCGAAAACATTTCATTCTATAAAAGTGATATTTTTCACTAGTGAGAAATATCACTTTTTTCTGATTTGACGAATCAGAACGCTGCTTACAAACGACGTTTGGGAAAAATCAAAAGCTGCCACTGCAGATTTTCATATAAAAATGTAATAAACAGAATATCTAACAGTATTATCAGTATAACCAAATATATTTCACTCGTGTAACTAATATTTTGATATTTTTCACACGTGCTGCGCATTCGTGAGAAAATATCAAAATATTAACCCCATTCGTGAAATATGTTTTGTATTAATCAAGACACTGTTAGATTCCCACTATTTATTTCATTTTTACCAGTGAAAATGATTCAATCTATAAAAGTGATGTTTTGAACTAGTGAAAAATATCTCTTTTTCTCATTTGACCAATCAGAACGCTGCTTACAAACGACATTTGGGAAAATCAAAAGCTGCCACCGTTGGTTTTGCTATCAAAATGTAATAAACAGAATATCTATCAGTATCATCAGTATTACCAAATATATTTCATTCGTGTAGCTAATATTTTGATTTTTTTCACTCGTGAAAAATATCAAAATATGAGCCACACTCGTGAAATATATTTGGTATTACTGAAGACACCGTTAGATATCCTCTATTTATCCAATACGTGGAGTTGTAACTTATGAAAAGTTAACTTGGTACGAAAGGGCTCCCCGTTTCCTGGTGTCAGCCAGGTTATCTACAGAAGTTAGACCAGGGTTGGACCAGCTAACCTTAGAGCAAACCTTTATCTTCTTTACCTTTGTTTTCTTAGTCACGTGCCTAATAGTCCGAAGGGTTTTGACTTTATGATATTGGTGTTGCCGACGGATCGACAGTCAGAATCTCCCCTCCCCCCTCCAACCCCTCACCCCCCCCCCCTTATCAAAACACTAAATGTTAGCAACCCGACCATCTAATTAAGTTTCCTGTTAAATACAAAACAATTTCACTACTTCACTAGTTTTCTACAAATTCAAGAGTATCACAGCGAGCGGAAGAATACTGAACACCGTGTGTGATGTTATGTTTAAAAGCTACTCATGATAAACATATCTAAACTTTATGCAGAAATATTATCTGAGGAAAATTGGCAAAAGTACATTGTAAAATGTACTCATGTTCCCGGTCTCATTTGCTGACAAACAAAATAACTTACGACATAGGTATTCGACAAGTTTATGATTGTCACCAAAGTCTCGGATATATTCTGTATTTTTGTATGCTATGAAGGTGGGCGTTTTTCAATATGCTCATTGGTGTGCTCACTTGTTTGTGTGAACTTCGCCGTGAAGTGAGTGTGTGATCGTTGGGTGTGTGTTTCACCTTAAGGTATGAGCGTGTGTTTCATCGTTAGGTTTAATTGTGTGTTTCACCGTTAGGTTTGAATGTGTGTTTCACTGTTTGGTATGAATATGTTTCTCGCTGTAGGTATAAATAAGTGTTTCATTGTTAGGTATAAATATGTTTCACCATTAGCTGTAATTGCGTGTTTCGTTGTTAGGCGTGAATGTGTGTTTCATTGTTAGGTATAAATATGTGTTTCACCGTAAGGTGTAATTGTGTGTTTCACCGTTATGTGTAAAAGTGTGTTTCACCGTTATGCGTAATTGTGTTTCGTCAAAAGGTGTAAATATGTGTTTCACCGTTAGGTGTAATTGTGTGTTTCACCGTTAGGTGTAAAAGTGTGTTTCACCGTTATGCGTAATTGTGTTTCGTCAAAAGGTGTAAATGTGTGTTTGATCGTTAGGTGTAATTGTGTGTTTCCCCGTAAGGTGCTTGCTTTTCACAGTTTGGTGAGAGTCAGATGGTGTGTATGGCGGTGTGTGGTTGTAAGTGTAAAACATTTAACACTTTGTTGGAAAGAGAGTACGACTGGTGAAAACATTATCATACTTAAATCATATCAGTACTTAATAGGTTAAAAACTATAACACTACATGCGACAACAATGTCAAGGAATAGACTTTGTGTCTTTGATCAATCGTACCCGCCTGCAAAGGTACAGAGGACAGAGATACTTGGCCTGAAAACCTATTTACATCAGCATACTTCTAGAGAGAAAAGGCCAAGGAAGAATGATAACGATAACTGTCACAAGACGTGTTAATTCACATAGCAAAAGTAAATTTATTAGCCAATTAACTCGAATGCAATTTGAGATGATTAATTTAAATTAATTGCACTAATGCTAATGAACAAAGCACATAATCATCTTCTATTGATAACATTGTGGTACATATTTACAGTTTATTCAAGTTAGGTTTTAGTGTAGCGTTTTTGCAGCACTAAATAAATAAAAAATGCAAACTACAAACACATCTGTGAAAAACTGAAAAATGTAAAGTGATTGGATATAACTTACTGCATAATTTAAATAACTATTTACATTTTTACCAGTGAAATTTCGGGAAAAAAAATCATTCTTTAAAGTGATATTTTTCACTAGTGAAAAATATCCTTTTATCTGATTTGACCAAATCAGAACGCTGCTTATAAACGACGTTTGGGAAAATCAAAATTTGCCACTGCAGATTTTCCTATAAAAATGTAATAAACAGAATATCTAACAGTATCTTCAGTAATACCAAACATATTTCACTCGTGTGGCTAATATTTTGATATTTTTCACTCGTGCTGCGCACTTTTGAAAAAATATCAAAATATTAACCCCACTCGAGAAATATATTTGGTATTACTGATGACACTGATAGATATCCTCTATTTATTACATTTTTACCAGTGAAATATCGAAAATTATTCAATCTATAACAGTGATATTTTTCACTAGTGAAAAAATATGATATTTTTCACTAGGAAAAATATCACTTTTTCTTATTTGACCAATCAAAACCCTGCTTACAAACGACATTTTGGAAAATCAAAAGCTGCCACTGTTGGTTTTGCTACAAAAATGTAATAAACTGAATATCTTACAGTATCATCAGTATTACCAAATATATTTCATTCGTGTAGCTAATATTTTGATAACAAAATACTAGCCACACTCGTGAAATATATTTGGTATTACTGAAGACACTGTTAGATTCCTCTATTTATCCAATACGTGGAGTTGTAACTTATGAAAAGTTAACTTGGTACGAAAGGGCTCCCCGTTTCCTGGTGTCAGCCAGGTTATCTACAGAAGTTAGACCAGGGTTGGACCAGCTAACCTTACAGCAAACATTTATCTTCTTTACCTTTGTTTTCTTAGTCACGTGCCTAATAGTCCGAAGGGTTTTGACTATCTGATATTTGTGTTGCCGACGGATCGATAGTCGGAATCTCCCCCCCCCCCCACCCCCACCCTCCATCCCCTCCATCCTCCCCTACTTCCCCTTTACCAAAACACTAAATGTTAGCGACCCGACCATCTAATTAAGTTTCCTGTTAAATACAAAACAATTCACTACTTCACTAGTTTTCTACAAATTCAAGAGTATCACAGCGGAAGAATACTGAACACCGTGTGTGATGTTATGTTTAAAAGCTACTGATGATAAACATATCTAAACTTTATGCAGAAATATTATCTGAGGAAAATTGGCAAAAGTACATTGTAAAATGTACTCATGTTCCCGGTCTCATTTGCTGACAAACAAAATAACTTACGACATAGGTATTCGACAAGTTTATGATTGTCACCTTAGTCTCGGATATATTCTGTATTTTTGTATGCTATGAAGGTGGGCGTTTTTCAATATGCTCATTGGTGTGCTCACTTGTTTGTGTGAACTTCGCCGTGAAGTGAGTGTGTGATCGTTGGGTGTGTGTTTCACCTTAAGGTATATATGAGCGTGTGTTTCACCGTTAGGTGTAATTGTGTGTGTCACCGTTAGGTTTGAATGTGTGTTTCACTGCTAGGTATGAATATGTTTTTCATCGTTAGGTATAAATATGTTTCACCGTTAGTTGTAATTGTGTGTTTCACTGTTGTGTGTTTCACTGTTGTGTGTTTCACTGTTGTGTGTTTCACCTTAAGGTATGAGCGTGTGTTTCATCGTTAGGTTTAATTGTGTGTTTCACCGTTAGGTTTGAATGTGTGTTTCACTGTTTGGTATGAATA
The DNA here is from genome assembly GCA_947623455.1 of Mimachlamys varia. Lineage (NCBI taxonomy): Eukaryota > Metazoa > Mollusca > Bivalvia > Pectinida > Pectinidae > Mimachlamys > Mimachlamys varia. The sequence goes on from OX392534.1 coordinate 22,379,557, forward strand.
TGTTTCTCGCTGTAGGTATAAATAAGTGTTTCATTGTTAGGTATAAATATGTTTCACCATTAGCTGTAATTGCGTGTTTCGCTGTTAGGTATAAATAAGTGTTTCACCGTCAGGTGCGAATATGTGTTTCACCTTAAGGTGTGAGTGTGTGTTTCACCGTAAGGTGTAATTGTGTGTTTCACCGTTAGGTGTAAAAGTGTGTTTCACCGTTAGGTGTAAAAGTGTGTTTCACCGTTATGCGCAATTGTGTTTCGTCAAAAGGTGTAAATGTGTGTTTGATCGTTAGGTGTAATTGTGTGTTTCCCCGTAAGGTGCTTGCTTTTCACAGTTTGGTGAGAGTCAGATGGTGTGTATGGCGGTGTGTGGTTGTAAGTATAAAACATTTAACACTTTGTTGGAAAGAAAGTACGACTGGTGAAAACATGATCAGACTTTAATCATATAAGTACTTAATAGGTTAAAAACTATAACACTGCATGCGACAACAATGTGAACAGGGATAGACTTTGTGTCTTTGATCAATCGTACCCGCCTGCAAAGGTACAGAGGACAGAGATACTTGGCCTGAAAACCTATTAACATCGACATACTTCTAGAGAGAAAAGGCCAAGGAAGAATGATAACGATAACTATCAAAATGACGCGATAATTCACATAGCAAAGGTAGATTCATTAGTCAATTAACCCGAATGCAATTTTCTATGCTTAATTAAGATTAATTGCACTAATGCTAATGAACAAAGCACATAATCATCTTATATTGATAACATTGTGGTACATATTTACAGTTTATTCAAGTTAGGTTTTAGTGTAGCGTTTTTGCAGCACTAAATAAATACAAATGCAAACCACAACCACATCTGTGAAAAACTGAAAAATGTGAAGAGATTGGATATAACTTACTGCATAATTTAAATAACTATTTACATTTTTACCAGTGAAATTTCGGAAAAAAAATCATTCTTTAAAGTGATATTTTTCACTAGTGAGAAATATGATATTTTTCACTAGTGAAAAATATCCTTTTATCTGATTTGACCAAATCAAAATTTGCCACTGCAGATTTTCCTATAAAAATGTAATAAACAGAATATCTAACAGTATCTTCAGTAATACCAAACATATTTCACTCGTGTGGCTAATATTTTGATATTTTTCACTCGTGCTGCGCACTTTTGAAAAAAATATCAAAATATTAACCCTACTCGAGAAATATATTTGGTATTACTGATGACACTGATAGATATCCCCTATTTATTACATTTTTACCAGTGAAATATCGAAAATTATTCAATCTATAACAGTGATATTTTTCACTAGTGAAAAAATATGATATTTTTCACTAGGAAAAATATCACTTTTTCTTATTTGACCAATCAAAACCCTGCTTACAAACGACATTTTGGAAAATCAAAAGCTGCCACTGTTGGTTTTGCTATAAAAATGTAATAAACTGAATATCTTACAGTATCATCAGTATTACCAAATATATTTCATTCGTGTAGCTAATATTTTGATAACAAAATACTTGCCACACTCGTGAAATATATTTGGTATTACTGAAGACACTGTTAGATTCCTCTATTTATCCAATACGTGGAGATGTAACTTATGAAAAGTTAACTTGGTACGAAAGGGCTCCCCGTTTCCTGGTGTCAGCCAGGTTATCTACAGAAGTTAGACCAGGGTTGGACCAGCTAACCTTACAGCAAACATTTATCTTCTTTACCTTTGTTTTCTTAGTCACGTGCCTAATAGTCCGAAGGGTTTTGACTATCTGATATTGGTGTTGCCGACGGATCGACAGTCAGAATCTCCCCTCCCCCCTCCAACCCCTCAACTCCCCCCCCCCCCTTTATCTAAATGTTAGCAACCCGACCATCTAATTAAGTTTCCTGTTAAATACAAAACAATTTCACTACTTCACTAGTTTTCTACAAATTCAAGAGTATCACAGCGAGCGGAAGAATACTGAACACCGTGTGTGATGTTATGTTTAAAAGCTACTCATGATAAACATATCTAAACTTTATGCAGAAATATTATCTGAGGAAAATTGGCAAAAGTACATTGTAAAATGTACTCATGTTCCCGGTCTCATTTGCTGACAAACAAAATAACTTACGACATAGGTATTCGACAAGTTTATGATTGTCACCTTAGTCTCGGATATATTCTGTATTTTTGTATGCTATGAAGGTGGGCGTTTTTCAATATGCTCATTGGTGTGCTCACTTGTTTGTGTGAACTTCGCCGTGAAGTGGGTGTGTGATCGTTAGTTGTGTGTTTCACCTTAAGGTATGAGCGTGTCTTTCACCGTTAGGTGTAATTGTGTGTTTCACTTTTGTGTGTTTCACCTTAAGGTATGAGCGTGTCTTTCACCGTTAGGTTTGAATGTGTGTTTCACTCGTTTGGTATGAATATGTTTTTCACTGTTAGGTATAAATAAGTGTTTCACCGTTAGGAGCGAATGTGTTTTTCACTTTAAGGTGTGAGCGTGTGTTTCACCGTTAGGTGTAAAAGTGTGTTTCACCGTTATGCGTAATTGTGCGTAATCACGATTAGGTATGAATGTGTTTTTGATCGTTAGGTGTAATTGTGTGTTTCCCCGTAAGGTGCTTGCTTTTCACAGTTTGGTGAGAGTCATATGGTGTGGATGGCGGTGTGTGGTTGTTCATGTAAAAGATTTAACAATTTGTTGGAAAGAAAGTACGACTGGTGAAAACATTATCAGACTTAAACCATATAAGTAATTAATAGGTTAAAAACTATAACACTGCATGCGGCAATAATGTCAACAGGGTTAGACTTTGTGATAAATCTTACCTGCCTGTACAGGTACATAGGTCAGAGATAGTTGGCCTGAAAACCTATTAACATCGACATACTTCTTGAGAGAAAAGGCCAAGGAAGAATGATAACGATAACCGTCAAAATGACGTGATAATTCACATAGCAAAGGTAGATTCATTAGTCTATTAACCCGAATGCAATTTTCTATGCTTAATTAAGATTAATTGCACTAATGCTAATGAACAAAAGACATAATACCTTACACCTTACATTTATAGCACTGTGGTATTCATTAACAGACTATTCATTATGTACTAAATTATCGGTGAAAAACATTAGTATACTGAACAAGAGGCCCATGGGCCTTAACGGTCACCTGATGTTTGATATGAAAGAGAAATATGGGAATGTTGAGATGAATATTTATAACAATACATTGTAGCATATCTGGGAGTGGAAAAAAGGAATTTTTGAAATTATGTCAATTTGACCATTTTAGGCCCCACCCCTCAGGCACCTAGGGGGTCAGTCAGTGTCAATATGTGCGTACTACTCAAAAGTCATGTCATATTGCTAATTTCAACCAAATTTGCATCATTTCTTATGGCAATTAAACAAATAATGCAAAAAAATGTTTTTTTTCTGCCAATATACTATAGTAAACTTAACCCCCTCCACAGGGGGAGATGCAAGACCCCAGAGTCATGAAATTCACAATTTTGGTAAAGAACCTTAAAACCAATCCATCTATGAAGAGTATTTGATTCCAGCATATCTGGGAGAAGAGAAGAAGATTTTTGAAATTTTTGTAAATTTTACCCTTTTTGGCCCTGCCCCGCAGGCCCCTGGGGGTCAACTAGGGCCAATATGTACATACCATCAAAGTGTCATCCCATGCTGATAATTTGATACTAGTTAGAATGAATTCCAATACAAATCCAACAAATAATAGTCAAAAATAGGATTTCCCTATATAAACTATAGTAAAGTTTACCCCCTTCCCAGGGGCAAACATGAGACCCCAGGGTCATGAAATTCACAATTTTGGTAAAGCCCCTTAAGATCCTTCCATTTATGAAGAGTATTTGATTCTACAATATCTAAGAGTAGAGAAGAAGATTTTTGAAATTTTTGTCAATTTGACCCTTTTTGGCCCCGCCCACCAGCCCCTGGGGTTCAACTAGGGCCAATATGTACATACCATCAAAGTGTCATCCCATGCTGATAATTTGATACAAGTTAGAATGAATTCCAATACAAATCCAACAAATAATAGTCAAAAATAGGATTTCCCTATATAAACTATAGTAAAGTTTACCCCCTCCCCAGGGGCAAACATGAGACCCCAGGGTCATGAAATTCACAATTTTGGTAAAGCACCTTAAGACCCTTCCATTTATGAAGAGTATTTGATTCTACCATATCTGAGAGTAGAGAAGAAGATTTTTGAAATTTTTGTCAATTTGACCCTTTTTGGCCCCGCCCTCCAGCCCCTGGGGGTCAACTAGGGCCAACATGCACATACCATCAAAGTGTCATCCCATGCTGATAATTTGATACAAGTTAGAATGAATTCCAATACAAATCCAACAAATAATAGTCAAAAATAGGATTTCCCTATATAAACTATAGTAAAGTTTACCCCCTCCCAAGGGGCAAACATGAGACCCCAGGGTCATGAAATTCACAATTTTGGTAAAGCACCTTAAGACCCTTCCATCTATGAAGAGTATTTGATTCTATCATATCTGAGAGTAGAGGAGAAGATTTTTGAAGTTTTAGTCAATTTTACCCTTTTTGGCCCCGCCCCGCATGCCCCTGGGGGGTGGGGACCATATAATTCACAATTTTGGTTCACCCTCAGCCATGGAAGCTTCCTGTAAAATTTCATTGAATTTGGTTCAGCGGTTTTGGAGAAGAAGTCGAAAATGTAAAAAGTTTACGGACACACGACGCACGACGCACGACGCACGACGCACGACGGACGACGGACGACGACGGACAAAAGGCGATTAGAATAGGTCACTTGAGACTTTGTCTCAGGTGACCTAAAAATGTAAAATGCTTGGATATAACTTACTGCAATATTTAAACAACTATGTATATAGGTGAATATTTAAAACAAAACAAAACGAAACTGAACAGGAACTGATGGAGGACTACAGTTCCAGTTTTTAACCAGTAAGAATAATGCTATTAGCTGAAATCCGAATACAACTTTAGATTGAAATTTCGTTCAATCACAAATAAGCCAAAATAGTACACTTGTAGTGGTCACCCATCATTACAAACCCGGACCAAGACCCTGTTGGTGTCAGACATGTTAACTATAGACGTTAGACCGATGTTGGAACAGCTAACCCTTAAGCGAACCTATCCCGGTCTGGTTCATCAGATGACTTTTGTTTACTTTGTCATGTGTCTAATTGTCTGAAGGGTTCTGACTATCTCATATTGCTGTTGCTGGCAGATCGATTGTCAGAATTCCACTCACCCTCCACTTTATGAAAACACTACATTTTAGGGACCCTTCAATCTCATATGGTTTTCCGTTAAATATCATATATATTTCACAAGTATGGCAGATTTTTCTTCAAATATTCACGAGTGGGTAGCACGAGTATCAAGCGTAACACAGCGATATAATACTGAACACCATGTATATTGTAACGTTTAAAGGCTTCTGATGATATATATATCTAAACCTTATGTGGAAATCTTATCTGAGGAAAATTGGCAAATGTACGTTGAAAAATTACTCATGTTCAAGGTCTCATTAGCTGACAAACAAATTCACGACATAGGGATTCGAAAGATATTATTATATGAATTTGGAAAAAATTTATATTTATTTTAAGACTACCATACCATGCGGTGTAATAAAGCCTTACATAAAATTGCTATATTACGTGTAAAAACACCTTCCGCTTCGCTGATTGTCTGTGGGGTTTTTTTGTGAACTGTATTGATACGCACGGGAACGGTCTACTTCTTTTTACTACGAAGCGTACAACTTGCGACTGCTAGTAGAATGATTAAGTTCGGAGTTGCCGATGAAGTTAAGGTTGACAACAAAGACAAGGGTTGTTATAAAGCGTAAATAATTACAGACGTGTAAACAATTTTAATCTACAAAAATATTTCGATCCGAGGATCCTTTCCCAACAACGGCATAACAGGATAAGCTGACGTCAACAAACATACCTTACACAATCCACATCTGTTTATGATGGGGAAAGACGATAAAACGTCATAAGATCAAAAGAATCTGTCATTCGTTTCTCTTCATATTAAATGTATGATACTCGTTAAGAAAATTTTCTTTTCGACTCGCCAGATGCTAGCAAAAATGAAAAATGCAAGGCTCGTATCATAAATTCAATATGAAGAGAAACTCATGACAGATCCTCTATATCAGTGTTTATGCCGAAAGTACCCAATTGGTGTGTTTTCAAAAAAAAGCAAATATCTTATTTGTACCTGTATTTAATAAGAAAGCACTTAACTTGAGTAATGGGACGGTACATAATATAAACATTCTCGTAGTACACGTTTTGAAATTATACAGAACTAGTTTAATTTTACTTCTAAATTCATAAATTAAAGGGGTTTTACGCACGTGGCCCTTTGTGACCCTATTTTAACATCCAATAAAGGGCGGAATGGGTAAACATCTTACCCATCACTCTGTCTACCTGTAGTATAAGAGTGCATTTGGACGAAATGTGGCGCTACGTTTTTGACCGCTGACTTCTCTAACTCGCCCTATTTTGGGTAGTGAGCTGATTTCAGCGGTCAGAATACCGACACTTGGCTATTGTACTCTTTGCCTGTACGGTGATACAAGAATCGGTGGAGGCCCGGATGAAGGCTGTAGAGGAGGTCTGGGAAAGGACAGACACAAGTTGCAGGTGACTGATGGTTTGAGACAGATATCTATCCTGGCATGGCGACCTAGACTTACCACGCCAGCAGTTTTGATTGCGGCTTCGGAGTCATTGGTGGACATAGCTACCAGAACTGCTTGTCCAAATCTGGATCATTATTGTAAAGCTCTGCAAACATGCAGACGATTTTTAAATATTCACCTATATACATAGTTATTTAGATATTGCAGTAAGTTATATCCATGCATTTTACATTTTTCAGTGTACTGATGTTTTTCACCGATGAACATTATAATTTGCATTTGTATTAATTTAGTGCTTATTGAATAGACTGTTAAGGTATACCACAGAGCTATAAATGTAAGGTGTAAGGTATTATGTCTTTGTTCATTAGCATTAGTGCAATAAATCTTAATTAATCATCGCAAATTGTATTCGGGTTAATTGGCTAGTGAATTTACCTTTGCTATGTGAATTATCACGTCATTTTGACACAGTTATCGTTATCATTCTCCCTTAGCCTTTTCTCTCTAGAAGTATGCTGATGTTAATAGGTTTTCAGGCCAAATATCTCTGTCCTCTGTACCTTGGACAAAAAGTCAAACCCTGTTGACATTATTGCCGCATGTAGTGTTATAGTTTTTAACCTATTAAGTACTTATATGATTAAAGTCTGATCATGTTTTTACCAGTCGTACTTTCTTTCCAACAAATTGTTAACTGTTTTACACAAACAACCACACACCGCCATACACACCATCTGACTCTCACCAAACTGTGAAAAACCTCACCTCACGATCAAACACACATTCACACCTAACGATCAAACACACATTCACACCTCACTATCAAACACACATTTACACCTCACGATCAAACACACAATTACACCTCACGATCAAACACACAATTACACCTCACGATCAAACACACATTAACACCGAACGATCAAACACACATTCACACCTCACGATCAAACACACATTCACACCTCACGATCAAACACACATTAACACCGAACGATCAAACACACATTCACACCTAACGATCAAACACACAATTACACCTCACGATCAAACACACAATTACACCTCACGATCAAACACACAATTACACCTCACGATCAAACACACATTCACACCTCACGATCAAACACACATTCACACCTCACGATCAAACACACATTCACACCTCACGATCAAACACACATTTACACCTCACGATCAAACACACATTTACACCTCACGATCAAACACACATTTACACCTCACGATCAAACACACATTTACACCTCACGATCAAACACACATTTACACCTCACGATCAAACACACATTTACACCTCACGATCAAACACACATTAACACCTTTCGACGAAACACAAAAATACGCATAACGGTGAAACACACTTTTACACCTAACGGTGAAACACATATTCACGCCTAACAGCGAAACAAACAATTACAACTAAAGGTGAAACATCTTTATAACCTAACGATGAAACACTTATTTATACCTAACGGTGAAAAACATATTCATACCAAACAGTGAAACACACATTCAAAACTAACGGTGAAACACACATTCAAAACTAACGGTGAAACACACATTCTCCTTTAACGGTGAAACACACAATTACACCTAACGGTGAAACACACGCTCATACATTAATGTGAAACACACAACAGTGAAACACATTTCTCGTCTAACAGTGAAACAAACAATAACACCAAACAGTGAAACACACATTCTCCTTTAACGGCGAAACACACAATTACACCTAACGGCGAAACACACGCTCATACTTTCAGGTGAAACACACATTCGCACCAAACAGTGAAACACGCATTCTCGTCTTACGGTGAAAAACACATTTACACATAACGGTGAAACACTTATTTATACCTAACGGTTAAAACATCTTCATACCTAACTGTGAAACAAACATTCAAACCTAACGGTGAAACACATATTTACACCTAATGGTGAAACACAAATTCACGCCTAACAGCGAAACACACAATTACACCTTACGGTGAAACAAATCTAACGAAACAAACACACATACATTCTGCTTCTACATTAGTATAGAAATTTTGAATTCCTGCCTTTTGGCCCCTAAAATCACTGAAGAGTCCTAGGAGGACGAAACATCAGTATGATGCAGTTTGAATTATTTTTCGGCATACTGTATCTATTACTAAATTTAAGGGGTGTTACGTCATCCTTACATATGCTGTTGTAAATAAAGATTAAAGCTGAAAAATTCAACTGGAGGTTCTCAACCTGTTTGTTGGACCTCCGCCAAGTGAGAACTTGACGTGCTGCATCTTGTCATTATTCCGCTTCTTACAAAATAACAGTTATCTATCTGTATCCGTTAATAAATTACGAACTTATAGAATGTTTTAAAAGGATAAAACACCAGAGTTTTATGTAACACAGAACATGTTTAGACCATACCGGAGCATTTTAGTCAAGCTACGCTGTGGTAGGTTACCACTTAATATAGAGACTGGCCGGTTTTCAAATCCGCCTATGTCTTTAGAGGACCGGGCTTGTTCTTATTGTATTAATAGTTTTAAATCAAATGCTATAAAAATTGAAACACATTTTATTTGCGACTGTCCATTATATAGTGATATACGAATCTTTTTATTTGATAGGGCAGTGTTTTTGAATTACAATTTCTTAATGTTAAGCTCGTACGATTAATTTATGTATCGTACATGTATGAATGAACATCGTGTACAATTTATTTAAGCTAAGTCAGCGTATCTTATGTTTAAAGAAGACAATTTTAAATTTAGTCTATATTGTGATAAATGTCTAGTTTCTGTAGAGTAATTTTAGTGTCTCATAAGTCAAATTTGGCTGGGTAATATATAATATGTTTTAAAATATTTGCATATATATTAAAATTTTATTGATTGATTGATTGGTTTAATTCTTAACGAGTAAATTAGCAGAAGCGAAATCAGCACGGGATGACGATTTCTGAATGATAGAATGCTATGACACAAACCCAAGGACAATTAAGGATTGAAAGTCATATTTTGAACTTAAAAGTGCTATGAAAGGTCAGCCGTTATATCCATATTGCATGAAGCTTGCTAGGGCTTAAGGGTTCTCGATAACTATGGATGTACCCGCTGACCTATCATAGCGGTATGAAATGTAAGAAAATGACTTTCAATCCATATATTTACATTTTTATTAAAGAATAATTGCTGAATGTCAGTTATGTCTTTTCCAACAGTTAGCGTATTTCCTGCGTTTGTGTTTGCGTCGTCATTTAAACGACATTGGTGGAACAGCCCAGTTTGAATGAAATTGGCGCCAGAGATAACAATTAGTCATTTGAATTTTGGCACAGGGGTGTTCTCCATGATATCCGAAGCGAAGACAAAAGCCTCTTATTGAACGCAATTGATTTATAACTTCATAAGTAAACCACGCTCTTCGTTTCAAACACCATTGCTTTCATACTTTACCACCGGAGATGTACATGTAGGTTGTATCTATATTGGCAGTGACCTTGATCTTTGACCTTCATATCTGAAGGGCAATCCCAAGCAGAAACTTGAAGTAAGGAAGCACTGTATGAAGATTGATTTCAATAGACCCAACTCATTACGCAGAAACCTTGTTCAGACGTGGGATCTATTTGTAGTAATAGTGACCTTATTTGAACTTTGTAATCAAATATGAAGTGCAATCCCAAGCAAGGACATTAGCAAGGAGCCACTGTAATGAGTTTGAGTTTGAAAGTCCCAAGGGAACACATTTTATAATTCGGAATTTTTTGTCTAGATATGAGTTCTAGTTAAGGAAACAATGATTTTTGAATTTCAGACTTAAAGATCAATCAAAGGGGAGACGAATATCATAATTAGTGCTTAAAACGATCGAGTCTTTTTTTAATTGATTTCATACAAAGATACATAGCAAAGAACATGGAGGTGGATTTTTTGAGACTTCAAATGTGAAATTGTTAAAAGTTGAGAGAGAAATTCTTATTAGATACATTTTATTTAGATAGTTTCTGAATAAATACAGGTATATATGCAAGTTAGGTATTCCTGATTATACACAGGTATACAAATTACTAAAAGGTATTTTCTGAATCACGCAGATATAATTCTACCTCGGCCTCTCTATCAGTACAATTATCAGCTTTCTGACCAAGTGCCCCTTTCCTTTGTACCCGTACAGGTAAGATATATCGTTTGTACCTTGTATATACAAAGTCTAATCTACTTGACATTACTGTTGTACGAATTGTTTTAATTTGTAACAGTCACAACCTCCCATATTATCAAAATTACAACAAACGAGTAAAATGGCTGGTCCAGCTTTCTTTATAACTCAACAATAACGCAGACAACCAATTCGTTACTTATATAGCCCATAGCTGTACCGTCGGGGTTATAGCTGTAATATTGGGGGCATAGCTGTACTATGGGGGGGGGCTATAGCTGTAATATTGGGGGCATAGCTGTACTATGGGGGACCATAGCTGTACTATGGGGGCATAGTTGTACTAAGAGGGCATAGCTGTACTAAAGGGGGCATAGCTATACTGTGAGGGACCATAGTTGTACTGTGGGGGACCAAAGTTGTACTGTGGGGGACATAGTTGTACTGTGGGGGACATAGTTGTACTGTGGGGGACCATAACTGTACTGTGGGGACCACAGCTGTAATGTGGGGGACCAAAGCTGTACTGTGGGGACCATAGCTGTACTGTGGGGGACCATAGCTGTACTATGGGGGGGGGGCTATAGCTGTACTGTGGGGGGCCATAGCTGTACTATGGGGGACCATAGCTGTACTGTGGGGGATCATAGTTGTACTGTGGGGGACATAGTTGTACTGTGGGGGACCATAACTGTACTGTGGGGGCCACAGCTGTAATGTGGGGGACCAAAGCTGTACTGTGGGGACCATAGCTGTACTGTGGGGGACCATAGCTGTACTAGGGGGGGGGGGCTATAGCTGTACTGTGGGGGCCATAGCTGTACTATGGGGGACCATAGCTGTACTGTGAGGGAACCATAGCTGTACTGTGGGGGATCATAGTTGTACTGTGGGGGATCATAGCTGTACTTCGGGGGACCATAACTGTACTGTGGGGGTCACAGCTGTAATTTCGAGGACCAAAGCTGTATTGTGGGGACCATAGCTGTACTGTGGGGGACCATAGCTGTAATGTGGGGGACCATAGCTGTACTTTGGGGGACCATAGCTGTAATGTGGGGGACCATAGCTGTAATGTGGGGGACCATAGCTGTACTGTGGGGGACCATAGCTGTACTATGGGGGACCATAGCTGTACTGTAGGGGACCATAGCTGTACTGTGGGGGACCATAGCTGTACTGTAGGGGACCATAGCTGTAATGTGGGGGACCGTAGCTGTACTGTGGGGGACCATAGCTGTACTGTAACGGACCATAGCTGTAATGTGGGGGACCATAGCTGTACTGTGGGGGACCATAGCTGTACTATGGGGGACCATAGCTGTACTGTGGGGGACCATAGCTGTAATGTGGGGGACCATAGCTGTACTGTAGGGGACCATAGCTGTAATGTAGGGGACCATAGCTGTACTATGGGGGACCATAGCTGTAATGTAGGGGACCATAGCTGTACTGTGGGGGACCATAGCTGTACTATGGGGGACCATAGCTGTACTGTAGGGGACCATAGCTGTACTGTGGGGGACCATAGCTGTACTATGGGGGACCATAGCTGTACTGTAGGGGACCATAGCTGTAATGTGGGGGACCATAGCTGTACTGTGGGGACCATAGCTGTAATGTGGGAGACCATAGCTGTACTGTGGGGGACCATAGCTGTACTTGGGGGACCATAGCTGTACTGTGGGGACCATAGCTGTACTGTGGGGGACCATAGCTGTAATGTGGGGGACCATAGCTGTACTTTGGGGGACCATAGCTGTAATGTGGGGGACCATAGCTGTAATGTGGGGGACCATAGCTGTACTGTGGGGGACCATAGCTGTACTATGGGGGACCATAGCTGTACTGTAGGGGACCATAGCTGTACTGTGGGGGACCATAGCTGTACTGTAGGGGACCATAGCTGTAATGTGGGGGACCATAGATGTACTGTGGGGGACCATAGCTGTACTGTAGCGGACCATAGCTGTAATGTGGGGGACCATAGCTGTACTGTGGGGGACCATAGCTGTACTATGGGGGACCATAGCTGTACTGTGGGGGACCATAGCTGTAATGTGGGGGACCATAGCTGTACTGTAGGGGACCATAGCTGTAATGTAGGGGACCATAGCTGTACTATGGGGGACCATAGCTGTAATGTAGGGGACCATAGCTGTACTGTGGGGGACCATAGCTGTACTATGGGGGACCATAGCTGTACTGTAGGGGACCATAGCTGTACTGTGGGGGACCATAGCTGTACTATGGGGGACCATAGCTGTACTATGGGGGACCATAGCTGTACTGTAGGGGACCATAGCTGTAATGTGGGGGACCATAGCTGTACTGTGGGGACCATAGCTGTAATGTGGGAGACCATAGCTGTACTGTGGGGGACCATAGCTGTACTTGGGGGACCATAGCTGTACTGTGGGGACCATAGCTGTACTTGGGGGACCATAGCTGTACTGTGGGGGACCATAGCTGTACTGTGAGGGACCATAGCTGTACTTCGGGGGGCCATAACTGCACTGTGGGGGACCATAGCTGTACTGTGGGGGACCATAGCTGTACTGTGGGGGAACATAGCTGTACTGTGGGGGACCATAGTGGTACTGTGGGGGAACATAGCGGTACTGTGGGGGACCATGGCTGTACTGTGGGGGACCATAGCTGTACTTCGGGGGACCATAGCGGTACTGTGGGGGACCATGGCTGTACTGTGGGGGACCATAGTGGTACTGTGGGGGAACATAGCGGTACTGTGGGGGACCATGGCTGTACTGTGGGGGACCATAGCTGTACTTCGGGGGACCATAGCGGTACTGTGGGGGACCATAGCTGTACTGTGGGGGACCATAGCTGTACTGTGAGGGACCATAGGTGTACTGTGGGGGACCATAGCTGTACTGTGGGGGACCATAGCTGTACTGTGGGGACCATAGCTGTACTGTGGGGACCATAGCTGTACTGTGGGGGGCCATAACTGCACTGTGGGGGACCATAGCTGTACTGTGGGGGACCATAGCTGTACTGTGGGGGACCATAGCTGTACTGTGGGGGACCATAGCTGTACTGTGGGGGAACATAGCTGTACTGTGGGGGACATAGCTGTACTGTGGGGACCATAGCTGTACTGTGGGGGGCCATAACTGCACTGTGGGGGACCATAGCTGTACTGTGGGGGACCATAGCTGTACTGTGGGGGAACATAGCTGTACTGTGGGGGACATAGCTGTACTGTGGGGGACCATAGCTGTACTGTGGGGGACCATAGCTGTACTTTGGGGGACCATAGCTGTACTGCGGGGCCATACATGTAGCTGTAATGTGGGGGACCATAGCTGTACTGTGGGGGACCATATCTGTACTGTGGGGGACCATAGCTGTACTGTGTGGACCATAGCTGTACTCTGAGGGACCACATCTGTACTGTGGGGGACCACATCTGTACTGTGGGGGACCATAGCTGTACTGTGAGGGACTATAGTTGTACTGTGAGGTACCATAGCTGTACTGTGGGGGACCATAGCTGTACTGTGGGGGCCATAGCTGTACTATGGGGGACCATAGCTGTACTGTGGGGGACCATAGCTGTACTGTGGGGGGACCATAGCTGTACTGTGGGGCCATACATGTAGCTGTACTGTGGGGACCATAGCTGTACTGTGGGGAACCATAGCTGTACTCTGGGGCCATACATGTAGATGTACTGTGTGGGACCATAGCTGTACTGTGGGGGACCATAGCTGTACTGTGGGGGCCATAGCTTTACTGTGGTGGCCATAGCTGTAGTATGGGGGACCATAGCTGTACTGTTGGGTGCCATAGCTGTACTTTAGGGGACCATAGCTGTACTGTTGAGGACCATAGCTGTACTGTGGGGGCCATAGCTCAACTGTGGGGACCATAGCTGTACTTCGGGGGACCATAGCTGTACTGTGGGGGACCATAGCTGTACTGTGGGGGACATAGCTGTACTTCGGGGGACCATAGCTGTACTGTGGGGGACATAGCTGTACTTCGGGGGACCATAGCTGTGCTGTGGGGGCCATAGCTGTACTGTGGGGGATCATAGCTGTACTGTGGGAAACAATAGCTGTACTGTGGGGGCCATAGCTGTACTGTGGGGGACATAGCTGTACTTCGGGGGACCTTAGCTGTACTGTGGGGGACCATAGCTGTACTTTGGGGACCATATCGGTACTGTGGGGGACCATAGCTGTACTGTGGGGGACCATAGCTGTACTGTGGGGGACAAACATGTAGCTGTACTGTGGGGGACCATAGCTGTACTGTGGGGGACCATAGCTGTATTGCGGGGGACCATAGCTGTAATATTGGGGCCATAGCTGTACTGTGGGAGAACCATATCTGTACTATGGGGGTCCATAGCTGTACTGTCGGGGCCATAGCTGTACGGTCGGGGCCATAGCTGTACGGTCGGGGCCATAGCTGTACTATGGGGAGCCATAGCTCTATCGTGGGGTACCATAGTTGTACTGTCGGGGCCATAGCTGTACTATGGGGAGTCATAGCTGTACTGTGGAGGACAATAGCTGTACTGTGGGGGACATAGCTGTATTTTGGGGAACAATAGCTGTACTGTGGAGGGCCACAGCGGTACTGTGGGGGACCATAGCTGTAATGTGGGGGACATAGCTGTACTGTGGGGGACATAGCTGTACTGTTAGGGACCATAGCTTAACTGTGGGGGACCATAGCTGTACTGTGAGGGACCATAGCTGTACTTTGGGGGACCATAGCTGTACTGTGAGGGACCAGATCTGTACTGTGAGGGACCATATCTGTACTACTGTGGGGGACATAGCTGTACTACTGTGGGGGGCCATAGTGGTATTGTGGGGGACCATTGCTGTACTGTGGGGGACCATAGTTGTACTGTGAGGGACCATAGCTGTACTGTGGGGGACCAAAGCTGTACTGTGGGGTGCATAGCTGTACTGTGGGGGACCATAGCTAAACTGTAAGGGACCATAGCTGTACTGTGGGGGCCATAACTGTACTGTGGGGGACCATAGCTGTACTGTAGGGGACCATAGCTGTACTGTGGGTGAACATAGCTGTACTTTTGGGGACCAAAGCTGTACTGTGAGGGACCATAGCTGTACTGTGGGGGACCAAAGCTGTACTGTGGGGTGCATAGCTGTATTATGAGGGACATAGCTGTACTGTGGGGGACATAGCTGTACTTTTGGGGACCAAAGCTGTACTTTGGGGGACCATAGCTGTAATGTGGGGGACATAGCTGTACTGTGGGGGACCATAGCTGTACTTTTGGGGACCAAAGCTGTACTGTGAGGGACCATAGCTGTAATGTGGGGGACATAGCTGTACTGTGGGGGACTATAGCTGTATTATGAGGGACATAGCTGTACTGTGGGGGACATAGCTGTACTTTTGGGGACCAAAGCTGTACTGTGAGGGACCATAGCTGTATTATGAGGGACATAGCTGTACTGTGGGGGACATAGCTGTACTTTTGGGGACCAAAGCTGTACTGTGGGGGACCATAGCTGTAATGTGGGGGACATAGCTGTACTGTGGGGGACTATAGCTGTGAACACACAGGAGCTCACCTTGTCAGTAACGGAATTAGCTTAATTTATTGTCAGTAACGGATTTATGCTACGTAACAAATGTACTAGGTATTATCAGTAAATACTCCATTTCCACTAAAACGAGTTTTTTGTGGCAAATAACATAACAGAGTTTTCATGTGTGTTATAATTAGTTCACTAGGTCAAATACCTTCTATAAACAACGATTATATGATTTTATTTATGTGCTGCATAAGTAATTTACATTTATATACTATAAATGTATATAAATGTATTTATCGGTATTTTGCTATGAACAATATTTTGTCATTGATGAAGATTTTATTTTCATAAAAATGAACGTGAAGGACTACATGTAGATACAGCCATATTGGTTGTTACATGGTTAAAAAATGGTAATATTGAAATTTTAATGTTTCCTTCCAATATATGGCATAAGCTTTATCCCATTATGTTTAATATTGATATAAAATGCAGTTCAGCCCCCAAAATGAAAAAATCTGTACCTAAGGAAAAAAAATTCAGTAAATAATATTCAGATGGGAGTGCGCAAATATTTTTCATATAGTTATTTGAAATTTTCAAAAAAAAAATACAAAGTTACTGCAATGTTCATAGAATGATAACCCAGTGTTAAAATTTCGATATTAGTCTGTAAATCAGAGTATCAGGGAGAAATACACAGGTACCACCTCTAAAAAATGTCGTCCATTGCATGCTGTTTTCAGTTCAGGTAAAAGTAGTTACCTGTATCTCGTGGAGGCAATATAGGGGCATTATTTTATATTAAAATTGGTCATTTGTCTTGTAAATGGAAGTTTTGTGTCAAATAAATGTATAAAATTAAAATAATAACACCGACATAACGTAATTTACATTTACGATGCGATTACTTAATTACTAATTAAGTTTGAGAAATGTATTTTGATCCCCATGTGCCTCAACTGCCACACATGTTTACAGTGGCAACAATTTACGCTATTGATGTTTGACAGGTGCGAAGCCGAGAACGAATCGGTATAATCAGCAGATCAGTGAGTTAACAATGTGCTATCCACGCGGAAGTGTATAATATATACGAATCTCATCAGAATTTATACAACACAAAAACTTTGTTGACAATTCTTTCAAAATCATTAAATAACCTGAAAAGACATTGCCGGAAGTGCCGATGAACATCTTTTCACGTGCTGTACATTCGCCCAAAAACGGAAAACTGGCAATCGCTAAAAACAATTTATCGTGATAGGAAAGGGCAGTTTTTGCTTTGTGACGATATACCAAAAAACATTTACCTTTACTGCACGCTTGAATCAAATTTAATTGTTAATTTTGTCGATGTTTCACCATGCCTCTAGGTCAGGCGTATGAATATCTATAAAAGTAAATAGTTCAAAATGGAGGGCAGAGGAGTATATTTCGCTACACGCAATGGGAAGATGTTTGATTTAAGAGATCTGACATAATGTCATAACTCGTCTTTCCGTAGACGGTAAGATTTTTGTTTTGGCTATGTGGCGTGCCACACAAATTTGTCGATCGGCGATGGAAATTTTAAAAAATTGATTCAGATGTGACCGGTGTTCAGAATGTGCATAAGTTGCCGTTCTTGTGCCGAGTACGTTCTCTTATTCTGCGGTTTTCAATTGAAAGAGAGATTTATTCAAAAATCGAAGGCTCGTCTATCATTCTGTGTATATTGAAGAAACGAAAAATGATATTCATTGTTTTTATTATCTTTTGTAGTATTCTGCAAACGTGCACGCGTTTTTAGGCATATTAACACTAAATATCAGAAAAACCACCAAACGTACCAAAATATGGTTGAAATCATCGATTCTCCATCACAAAATGTACTTTGTGGTCTATTTTGGTCATGTATTTTGCAGTATTTAGTAAAATGACAAGTCTTGGTAAAAACACCTCCACCATATTGAATTGTCCTGTACCTAGTCCTTAACTAGCCAAAATATACGATGTAAAACAAGAGTTTTACAGAGAAGAACACTGAACATCGTGTATGGTGGTACGTTGAAAAGTGACTGTATAGCTACTGTATGGTCCCCCACAGTACAATAATGTCAAGTGGGTTACACTTTGTGTCCATCGTAACGAGGAACTTTCAAATCCAAACGTAACAAAAGTATCTTTCTAAGTTAATAATCAATACGTGTCTTCGTATTCAAAAGTATAAAAATTTCCACCGAATTAGGTCGACCTATATGCAGGAATGAATACGTCGAATTGTGTTATTTAAGGGTTAACTTCAATCTATTTTTAGCGCTGAAACTACGAGTAGTTTTTGCGTCTATTGCTGCCATTATTCTGTGACCTTTGACCCTTGTTATTTTCCCCCTCCCGCTCCGGAAAAGCTTGAATTGCTACCAATCGCATGATATCTGAACTATTTGAAAACCGTAACCTTACAGTAAATCATGTTCCCATGGTACAAGGAAATCAGTTTTTCACTCCCACGGCTCATTTAAATATTACGTCACTGTTCCTGGCTGACCCCTCGGTGTATACATACATTCGTGCTATACCTCTCTGTGCTTTACACTCGTATACGGATCGCGGAATGTACTGATATGGTGTACTTTGCTGTTAAACTGTGATGATATAATCGCGCCATAGCCAAATACCCTGATTATACATGTGCGTAAACCAAAATACTTGACCAATTTGTCGGTCGGGAGTATTAATTCGTAATTACAGTGAAAATCCGCCCTCTGGATATGATTATGTTATTTACGAGTTACTTGCCCTGATTGTCACTAATGTGTGATATATATATACTAAATGCACACACTTGATCGATTTTTATACTTAATATTGTACTGAGTATACATTTTTTTATGAGACATTATCAGAACCTGCATAATGTACATATGAATTGACAAAACACTTGATTTATTGAAAATAACACTTATACTTTTCTATTGTGAGCAAAAGCTCGTGGCTTTATAATTACGTTCCCTGTGCTTCACACATCACTATTCACTATTCAAGGACATATACGTCCCTGACTATAGGTTCACATTTTTGTTTTAACGAAACTTTACCAGAACCTGTATAGCGTACATAACAATTGACACAATATAAGTTATTTAGTAGAAATAGCACTTATATTATTTCCCTGGTATGCAAAAACCTTTATGGTGTAAATTCCCGTAAATATGTGTGGCCCTATATAGGTTACGGCCAGCATACATGTAATTTTCCCAGCTTTGTATATGAACTTAATAATTAATAATTAGGCCTAGAGATGTAAGTAATGGGGGGATCTCTCTCAAATTCCATGTGTAGTTTCCCTTTCGTGTCTAGTTGTGCCCGTTGAGAGATTTTGAGATTGATCAGATAAACAAAATGTCTGACAGGCCGCCATCCTGAATTTTGACATTTAAAGTTTGTTATAGCTTTTTTCTCTTGAGAGGTAGGTACATGTATAAATGGATCTTTCTCAAATTTCATATGAATGTTCCTCTTGGTCCTTATAGTTGTGCTATTTTGCTTTTAGGGCCGATCAGAAAAACCAAAATGGTCGACCGACGGCCATCTTGGAATTTTAGCTCAAAGGCTACCATCTTTCAATTAATAATGCCCTTTTTTAAGAAGGGAAAAGATCCCACGTTTTAAGAGCAAATGAAGATTGTCTATGGTCGGCATCAAAGATCTTTCTGGGATCTATTGTTTAATGCTCATACAGAAATGTTGTTCTTACTATTAATGTGCTCTGGTGCACGGGAGATTCTTTATCAGATGTCTTAGATGTATATGACATATGATTCATATAAGTTAATGATTTTTACTACATACGACATTCAGTCTTTTATGCGATATGATATAGAATGAAATGAAACGAAATGTTTAAATTGCCACATTACATCCGTTTCCATTTGTAACAGGAAAGAAAATAGTGTGCTTCCACCGGGAATCGAACCCCCGATCTCAAAGTTCCTAGTCGGACGCTCTACCACACAGCTAAAGGGAAATTCCCTTTAGCTGTGTGGTAGAAGGCGACCTAAATCCTATGTACAATTAAAAATCTTCCTCACTACTCCTCCTCCCTTTTTAAATGTATTCACCCCCGAACACCACAACCAAGATTCTAACTCCACTGTCACCAAAGGGAGGGCCCTGGATACCATTTATAACAGGAAAGAGAATAGTGTGCTTCCACCGGGGATCAACCCTCGATCACTAGGTTATATATATAAATAATATGCACACATTTATCCTAATTATAATATTATTATTGGAGTTACCCCCACCCCCTCGACCCAACACCTTCCCCTACCCTGTTCATACCCTATGATATTTCATTATTTATACTGAAACGAATTTCGCCTGTCGTCTCTACTTGAGGGTTCCCACTCAAGTATGTCCTGAGTTAGAGTTGATCACAGATCATCTGATTAGCCAATTTGAAAGAAAACTCAACGCCACAGTTCAAGTGCCATACATATATTCTGGTCAATATTGTCAGATACAGAGGTACAATGTTTTTACACACTCTCTCTATAATTATTTAACTATAAGAGGATATTCCAGTTTAGTAGACTCAGGTTAATTTACAAATACAGATCTCAATGGTAGCGTATAAGAACTATTATACAAAAGACTGGTAGCCGAGTCAAAACTACTGTTTTTTTATTATGAAATAGCTTGTAATATCACAGAGATATGTGACACTATAATTAGATTACTGTAACAATAACACTTTGCAATAGCAAAATAAAGGTTCTAACACAACAACTTGTTTATGGAATAATTTGTGATGTTTCCTTAACCAGAATCTGGAGCAGAGGATACAATAATGATCCAAACAAACTTATTTACTTACAAGTGAGTTAACGATTTATGGAGATTGATGAAATGTCAATCTCTCTATTACAAGATTATCACCAAATATCTTGTAATAAATTATACAAGAGAATACTAGACTTGCAGCTTTAGTAATGACTACTCGAGTTTAAATAACAAGGAGTTAGGGAAATTGATAAAAGTATCAATTTCTCTATTACAAGATTACAACCAAATATCTTGTAATAAAGATACAAGAGGATACTAGACTCTTGTAGTAATATTATATAGTAAATAAATTATTTATGGAAATTGATCAATGCATCAATTTCTCTATTACAAGAACATTACCAAATATCTTGTAATAAATATACAAGAGGATACTAGACTCTTGTAGTAATATTATAAAGTTAATTGTAATTATTTATGGAAATTGATCAATGCATCAATTTCCCTATTACAAGATTATTACCAAGTGTCTTGTAATAAATATACAAGAGGATACTAGACTCTTGTAGTAATATTATAAAGTTAATTGTAATTATTTATGGAAATTGATCAATGCATCAATTTCTCTATTGCAAGATTATTGCCAAATATCTTGCAATAACTATTCAAGGGAAATAACTCCTGCGAACAATAATTCTACCTTGTCAAATAGTACGGCGTATTAATATGAGTATCCGATGCCGGGATGAGAGAGTTAAAACTGCTGATGTTGCTCCGCTATTTATACCCTAGGTGCCTCCAATTTACCATATAAGGAGATTTGGAAGCAATATGGCGGCGTCGCCAAGTGAAGCAACCGAATTACTCCCCAGAATAGTGTCATGTCGCCATGAGCACAATATAGTTCCAAAAATGGAAATGTATAAAAAATACTATCATTTGCATTTTACAATCAATTATTAATGCAAATGTGTTCCATTAATACACAGTAATCAATATTAATCAATACTATTCGTTTCCGAGCCGTATTTAAAAAGTACAAAGAAACCGGCCGAAACGTCATCCTCAACAGTTTTCCGTGGGAGCAGCACGACTGAGGAGGTTGAAAATGTCTTTAAACGACGGTTTTAAGCAGCAAGTACGTACCAAAAGTGTGATTTATATTGTATAGAAGTATTATTGTGCGTTCAAACACTGAATTAAGTTGCATAACTTGCTGTGATACTTACATTGACAGTAATTGTAATTTTGAATCTGCCCGCTCAGCTCAGTGACAAACAAAGATGGCGGCCGTCGTAGCCTGTGATAGGCTACTTACTAACTATGAAAATTCCTATAAAAAAGCCGTTTAGCTAATGATAGGTCTGATGTCATGGTGTATACGGGTAATATATCCTCTGTCAAGTTTGACAACTCCCGATTAATTAATTATACGCGTTCTGCATTTATAACAACTCAAACATACCAGGGGTAGATGTAAACAAACAACAGCTGATCGCTCAACACTCAGACTCGCCATAGGCCTACCATGCACATTCGTTACAATACATATAATTTGTTAATACATCTATATACAGAATTGGGGTTGGAACTTAAAACAATACATAGATGGAAATTACTTGAAATTATTAAGCAATGATTTTGTGATCAAATTATTAGATATATAGATTTCTAAACATTAAGCTCCAAAAACTTTTCTCTATATTAGAATATGCAGACTTTATCACAATTTTTCAATATGTTGATTACATTAGAGTTTAATTCACAAAGTTGCATTGTTTAATAGATCTAACGCCAAATGTTACACATGTTTTTTATGATTAATTATTGACAAAATAATCTTTATTATTTAATATTTGCAATTACATTGTATATAATACAACGTCCACATGTATACCACCAAGGGAGAGGACTTACATAGGCTTCACGCCTGTTGTCCAATCCTTTTGACTTTGTAACATCATGTCAATAAAATTTGAGGGAAATTTCCTCTAGCTCGAAGCAAGAAGACGACCTAAATCCTATGTACAATTAAAACCTGCCACACATTAGCCATATTTTAGGTTGGTATGATATGTCTACGTTATAATGCAAACTTGTATTACCTTACAATAATTCACATTTTATTTTTGAAACAAACCAGTACATAATGTATAGATGTCTCTGCCAATGCTCCCGTAATTAGTCGTCATCTTGCATTTCCATCTGGATATCGGGTGTCTAAAACACTAATACCGTTTATTTCAGTGCATACATAAAAATAAACACAGCGGAAACTGCTGTTTCCGATGTATATCCAACTGTTCATGCTGTGGTTGCTGCCGACATCAGAACGAGAAACAAGAACAAGAAGACAGCGGAAACTGCTGTTTCCCATGTATATCCAACTGTTCATACTGTGGTTGCTGCCGAAACAAGAAACAAGAACAAGAAGACGGCGCAAAATGCCTGTACGAGCATTGGAAAACTATTGAAACAGGAAAAAAGTATCAATTAAACATCACTGGAATCTGGTTTGTCGTCGAAAAGATTAATCTGATATCATACAACTCTTTCGGTTTGTTAGAATTTTCTCAGATGTATTTCGATGGTATATTTTCTAAGATATGTTGTTGGTGTAATTGCTGTTGTAAGGAATGTGATACAGATTTTCGAGAAAGATGTACTTGTATTAAATTTTTTTTTTTATGTTTAGCCATGGCCGCGATATGAATTACAATCGGTTTAACATACAAGTGCGATCCTTTTCATACTTTGTTGGACTTCTTATTTATTGTTATTCCTACAGGTTTGTACATATTACTTTTTATCATTTATTCCATTTATAAATGCTGTCAAAATAAGTTTTTTTTAAGAATAACACCACAAAAAGCACTTTTTATTGAAGTTTTATTTTTCTCAATAGTAATTCTGTCCCGAGTATTAATAATTCTTATTATGGGAGTAGCTTTTCAGAGTCAAACGAATATTTACACACTATCATCTTTAGCATGTTTGTTCATTTTTATTAATGGTTACGACCAGCTTAAAAGGAAACATGGGAGATATGTTGATTTCTTTGAAATGTGTATGAAAAATATGAAAGAATTCGTGGATGAGAGTGATACATTAACTCAGCCAGTCTTAAGAAACATGTATGTTTCTTCAAACAAAGAAAAAGCAAAACGGGAATGGGAAACAGGAAAAGTGAAATTAGAAATAGAAGACGTAAAATTAGAAATGGAAGAAGTAAAATCAGAAACAGGACAAGTAATAATAGAAATGCAAGAAGGGAAATCAGAAACAGAAGGAGGGATATCAAAACTAGAAGGAGTGATATCAAAAACAGAAGATCATAGATTGAATCTCGAATTAAACCCATTTGCTTTATTTTATTTGAGCAATGGAGAATCCGCTATAAGCCGAGATTATTTTACATATTTCTGCAAACATGCCTCTAATCATGCTCCTGGAGATTTCGGTTGTAACTTTTTATGGGATTTTTTCGAATTCCTAATCAGTGGAGCTATCATTGTATTGTTTGTATATGTGCAGACACTAATAGCCGAAAACTTTGATGACTCATTATACTCGAAATCACCTATTTATGCATTCGGCGGGTTGATACCCTTTTTAATGAGATTTTTTTTCAGTGCTCCACATAAGAAATTAGAAAATGCTAATTTAAAGAGACTCCTAAACAAAAAATCTAATGATGAAAAACGACCGTATCTGGTTATTGCTTTTGAATTGGAAGATAAACCTGTCATTGTTGAAAACTCGGAAAAAACCTTGAACATAAATATTGAAGAACCGGGTTGTTGCTTTTTGGAACAATCGCAAAAACAATCAGAAATAGGAAACCCAGATAGTGGGAAAACAAAACAGAAAATGGGAAGAAAGCAAGGAGAATACGATAGATTGGAGAACGGAATTCAAGATGAAGAGAAACAAACAAGGGAAGAGCATGATAAAGATGAGGAAACTAGACCTCTTTTATAAGTTTGTAAAATTTGTAAAAAGTGATGAACCGTGTAGCCCATTTCAATAAAAACTGATTAGCCCATCAACGAGCATGCGATTGTGTCCCGGGATCTAGATATTGACAGTCAAAGTTGATCGCTCCCGACTGGCGATAATTTTAATGAGCTGACGGTCACGTGGTACATGTGACGTCATTGAAGCACAACTGATTGACTCAGGTAAACTGATCAGTGGTACATTGCCAAAGATAGTTTAGTAGAAAAATAAAATTCACAAACATCAAATCTTCCTTGATTGCATATATAGTGTCCGGTAATATACTCTGTGTTTGATTTTTGTGATTTTAAAATCATGTGATTTGCTAATACAAACTGTTTACGCAGTACAATAATTTTCTTTTGTTAGAATTTCAGAATTATTGTCTATTGTGACGTCAACAGTATAGTATGATTTGTGGAGATATATAGTGAACAGTCTTAGGTGGTAGTGTATAGTAGGAATAACCTTATCTTATAAATAAAGGGCATGTCGCAGATAACCGTCTTGCATAACACCCCCTTGTGGAAGAAAAGATATGGAAATTATCAAAAATGACATTGACACATGATCGTGAGTCCAGATAGGCGATTTGGTTATGCTTAATAGTTTGATTAATCACAATATGGATTGCATGTTAATCTAGTATTTTTGTAGACACGGGTTTGTTAATGCCCAAAACTGTAGTCTCAAAACCAAAATTGTGGTGTTTTTTCGTGAACTTTCCTTTTCTTGATAGTAACATCCCTACTTCTCCAACCTATGCTGTTTACATTTCGCAGTTGATTCGATATTTTAGGGTTTGCTCTAAATATCGTGATTTTCGTGATCGATGTCGGCTGCTGACAAACAAATTAACAACACAAGGATTCGAGAGATGCAGGTTTATCAGAACTATGGGCAAGTTTTCTGGTCACCATCTTTGTCTTGTGGAGAAATATTCTATATCTTTGAGTGAAATGGAGATGAACGTTTTTGAGTATGCTCATTAGTGTGTTTACTTGTTGTGTATGCTCATTAGTGTGTTTATTTGTTGTGATTGACAATGTTACTCGGTTCTCATTTTAAGAACTTGATGTTTTCTTGGATGTGATAAAGATGTACATGGCGGAAGTCGTCGATCAAGCAGAAGACGCTAACTCTTCCGGAACACTTGGTCTAATTATTTTGCACTTTTATATGGGTCTCCATGTAAATCTTTCCTTTGATCATATTTTCTCCCTGGTTTCATCGATTTTTAGCTCGAATTATGCCTTGCCTCGGTTAGTATGTTTCCTTCTGGTAAATATCACAGCATATCAACCACATAAAAAGTCTATAATTGTATAGTATTCGCTGTACAATCAGGCAATAATGTGATGAATCATTGTAAAGTATTATTTTGATTATCCAAAATTTAGGATTAATATATATTTATATATGTCTGGAAATCTTTTTATCTTATTATATTATTTACAACATAGAAACTGACTTTAGAAATATGATGAAGCATATATTTGTATGTCAAGAATGAGCATTCATGTGGTTACATTTTAAAGATTATGTTGAATTTGCTGCATATATTATATACATGCATATTGCTTGTTACAAACTATCACCATGAAATACATATTAAAAATAGATTACATAATATACCAGTTGTTTCATTAATGATCGGGAGATTCTTACTGCATAAAACAGAACCGCTGTGCAGTGGAAAGAGCAACTCAATGTGTATTGTGGTCTGTGCTACGATTTATTATATTCATTTTGTATTATTATGTTGTATTTGTAAATAAAATAGGTGTTGTATATAATACAAGCCTTGTTGTTCAATGTGAGGAATCGTAAAAACAACCATGTAGTGTTAAAAAGCTGATTGGCCAGGGAAGCTGGAAGGGCCAGAAAAGCTGGTGGGCCGTGGAGGCTGGAGGGCCAGGTAAGTAGGGGGACTAGGAGCGCTGGAGGGCCAGGGAAGCAGGGGGACTAAGAACGCTGGAGGGCCAGGGACGCAGGGGGGCTAAGAGCACTGGAGGGCCAGGGAAGCCGGGGGACTAGGAACGCTGGAGGGCCAGGGAAGCAGGGGAACTAGGAACGCTGGAGGGCCAGGTAAGCAGGGGGACTAGGAACGCTGGAGGGCCAGGGAAGCAGGGGGACTAAGAACGCTGGAGGGCCAGGGAAGCCGGGGGACTAGGAACGCTGGAGGGCCAGGGAAGCTGGGGGACTAGGAACGCTGGAGGGCCAGGGAAGCAGAGGGGATAGGAACGCTGGAGGGCCAGGGAAGCAGAGGGACTAAGAACGCTAGAGGGCCAGGGAAGCCGGGGGACTAGGAACGCTGGAGGGCCAGGGAAGCAGGGGGACTAGGAACACTGGAGGGCCAGGGAGGCCGGGGGACTAGGAACGCTGGAGGGCCAGCGAAGCTTGGGACTAGGAACGCTGGAGGGCCAGGGAAGCTGGGGGGCTAGGAACGCTGGAGGGCCAGGGAAGCAGTGGGCTAGGAACGTTGGAGGGCCAGGGAATCAGGGGGGCTAGGAACGCTGGAGGGCCAGGGAAGCAGGGGGGCTAGGAACGCTGGAGGGCCAGGGAACCGGGGGGACTAGGAACGCTGGAGGGCCAGGGAAACAGGGGGACTAGGAACGCTGGAGGGCCAGGTAAGCAGGGGGACTAAGAACGCTAGAGGGCCAGGGAGCCGGGGGACTAGGAACGCTGGAGGGACAGGGAAGCAGGGGGGCTAGGAACGCTGGAGGCCAGGGAAACAGGGGGCTAGGAACGCTGGAGGGTCAGATAAGCTGGAATGGCAATAGTGGCTGGAGGGCCAGGTAAGCAGGGGGACTAGGGACGCTGGAGAGCCAGGTAAGCAGGGGGGACTAGGAACGCTGGAGGGCCAGGGAAGCTGGGGGCTAGGAACGCTGGAGGGCCAGATAAGCTGGAATGGCAATAGTGGTTGGAGGGCCAGGTAAGCAGGTGGAATAGGAACGCTAGAGGGCAAGGGAAGCTGCGGGACTAGGAATGCTGGAGGGGCAGGTAAGCAGGGGGGCTAGGAACGCTGGAGGGCCAGGTAAGCAGGAGGACTAGGAACGCTGGATGGCCAGGGAAGCAGGGGACTAGGAACGCTGGTGGGCCAGGGAAGCAGGGGGACTAGGAACGCTGGAGGGCCAGGGAAGCAGGGGGCTAGGACCGCTGGAGGACCAGGGAAGCAGGGGGACTAGGAACGCTGGAGGGCTAGGGAAGCAGGGGGACTAGGAACACTGGAGGGCCAGGGAGGCCGGGGGACTAGGAACGCTGGAGGGCCAGGGAAGCTTGGGACTAGGAACGCTGGAGGGCCAGGGAAGCTGGGGGGCTAGGAACGCTGGAGGGCCAGGGAAGCAGTGGGCTAGGAACGTTGGAGGGCCAGGGAAGCAGGGGGGCTAGGAACGCTGGAGGGCCAGGGAAGCCGGGGGACTAGGAACACTGGAGGGCCAGGGAACCGGGGGGACTAGGAACGCTGGAGGGCCAGGGAAACAGGGGGACTAGGAACGCTGGAGGGCCAGGTAAGCAGGGGGACTAAGAACGATAGAGGGCCAGGGAGCCGGGGGACTAGGAACGCTGGAGGGACAGGGAAGCAGGGGGGCTAGGAACGCTGGAGGCCAGGGAAACAGGGGGCTAGGAACGCTGGAGGGTCAGATAAGCTGGAATGGCAATAGTGGTTGGAGGGCCAGGTAAGCAGGTGGAATAGGAACGCTAGAGGGCAAGGGAAGCTGGGGGACTAGGAATGCTGGAGGGGCAGGTAAGCAGGGGGGATAGGAACGCTGGAGGGCCAGGGAAGCAGGAGGACTAGGAACGCTGGATGGCCAGGGAAGCAGGGGACTAGGAACGCTGGTGGGCCAGGGAAGCAGGGGGACTAGGAACGCTGGAGGGCCAGGGAAGCAGGGGGCTAGGACCGCTGGAGGACCAGGGAAGCAGGGGGACTAGGAACGCTGGAGGGCCAGGGAGACTGGAGGACTAGGAAAGCTGGGGCCGTGGAGGCTGGAGGGCCAGGTAAGCTTGGGGACTAGGAACGCTGGAGGGCCAGGGAAGCAGGGGGGCTAGGAACGCTGGAGGGCCAGGGAAGCAGGGGGGCTAGGAACGCTGGAGGGCCAGGGAAGCAGGGGGCTAGGAACGCTGGAGGGCTAGGTAAGCAGGGGGGACTAGGAACGCTGGAGGGCCAGGTAAGCAGGGGGACTAGGAACGCTGGTGGGCCAGGGAAGCTGGGGGACTAGGAAAGATGGAGGGCCAGACAATCAAGGGGTTCTAAGTACGCTGGAGGGCCAGGGAAGCAGGGGGACCAGGAATGCTGGAGGGCCAGGGAAGCAGGGGGGGGGGGGGGCTAGGAACGCTGGAGGGCCAGGGAAGCTGGGGGACTGGGAACGCTGGAGGGCCAGGGAAGCTGGGGGGCTAGGAACGCTTGAGGGCCAGGTAAGCAGGAGGACTAGGAACGCTGGATGGCCAGGGAAGCAGGAGTCTAGGAACGCTGGTGGGCCAGGGAAGCAGGGGGGCTAGGACCGCTGAAGGGCCAGGGAGGCCGGGGGACTAGGAACGCTGGAGGGCCAGGGAAGCTGGGGGACTAGGAACGCTGCAGGGCCAGGGAAGCAGGGGGGCTAGGAACGCTGGAGGGCCAGGGAAGCAGGGGGGCTAGGAACGTTGGAGGGCCAGGGAAGCAGGGGGGCTAGGAACGCTGGAGGGCCAGGGAAGCAGGGGGACTAGGAACGCTGGAGGGCCAGGGAAGCTGGGGGACTAGGAACGCTGGAGGGCCAAGGAAGCAGGGGGACTAGGAACGCTGGAGGGCCAGGTAAGCAGGGGGACTAAGAACGCTGGAGGGTCAGGGAAGCCGGGGGACTAGGAACGCTGGAGGGCCAGGGAAGCAGAGGGACTAGGAACGCTGGAGGGCCAGGGAAGCAGGGGGCTAGGAACGCTGGAGGGCCAGATAAGCTGGAATGGCAATAGTGGCTGGAGGGCCAGGTAAGCAGTGGGACTAGGGACGCTGGAGGGCTAGGTAAGCAGGGGGGACTAGGAACGCTGGAGGGCCAGGTAAGCAGGGGGACTAGGAACGCTGGTGGGCCAGGGAAGCTGGGGGACTAGGAAAGATGGAGGGCCAGACAAGCAAGGGGTTCTAAGTACGCTGGAGGGCCAGGGAAGCAGGGGGGCCAGGAATGCTGGAGGGCCAGGGAAGCAGGGGGGGCTAGGAACGCTGGAGGGCCAGGGAAGCAGGGGGCTAGGAACGCTTGAGGGCCAGGTAAGCAGGAGGACTAGGAACGCTGGATGGCCAGGGAAGCAGGAGACTAGGAACGCTGGTGGGCCAGGGAAGCAGGGGGGCTAGGAACGCTGGCGGGCCAGGGAAGCAGGGGGGGGGGGGCTAGGACCGCTGGAGGGCCAGGGAAGCAGGGGGACTAGGAACGCTGGAGGGCCAGGGAAGCTGGTGGGCCGTGGAGGCTGGAGAGCCAGGTAAGTAGGGGGACTAGGAGCGCTGGATGGCCAGGGAAGCAGGGGGGCTACGAACGCTGGAGGGCCAGGGAAGCAGGGGGACTAGGAACGCTGGAGGGCCAAGGAAGCAGGGGTACTAGGAACGCTGGAGGGCCAGGTAAGCAGGGGGACTAAGAACGCTGGAGGGTCAGGGAAGCCGGGGGACTAGGAACGCTGGAGGGCCAGGGAAGCAGGGGGACTAGGAACGCTGGAGGGCCAGGGAAGCAGGGGGCTAGGAACGCTTGAGGGCCAGGGAAGCAGGGGGCTAGGAACGCTGGAGGGCCAGATAAGCTGGAATGGCAATAGTGGCTGGAGGGCCAGGTAAGCAGTGGGACTAGGGACGCTGGAGGGCTAGGTAAGCAGGGGGGACTAGGAACGCTGGAGGGCCAGGTAAGCAGGGGGACTAGGAACGCTAGTGGGCCAGGGAAGCTGGGGGACTAGGAAAGATGGAGGGCCAGACAAGCAAGGGTTTCTAAGTACGCTGGAGGGCCAGGGAAGCAGGGGGGCCAGGAATGCTGGAGGGCCAGGGAAGCAGGGGGGGCTAGGAACGCTGGAGGGCCAGGGAAGCAGGGGGACTAGGAACGCTGGAGGGCCAGGGAAGCAGGGGGCTAGGAACGCTTGAGGGCCAGGTAAGCAGGAGGACTAGGAACGCTGGATGGCCAGGGAAGCAGGAGACTAGGAACGCTGGTGGGCCAGGGAAGCAGGGGGACTAGGAACGCTGGAGGGCCAAGGAAGCAGGGGGACTAGGAACGCTGGAGGGCCAGGTAAGCAGGGGGACTAAGAACGCTGGAGGGTCAGGGAAGCCGGGGGACTAGGAACGCTGGAGGGCCAGGGAAGCAGGGGGACTAGGAACGCTGGAGGGCCAGGGAAGCAGGGGGCTAGGAACGCTTGAGGGCCAGGGAAGCAGGGGGCTAGGAACGCTGGAGGGCCAGATAAGCTGGAATGGCAATAGTGGCTGGAGGGCCAGGTAAGCAGTGGGACTAGGGACGCTGGAGGGCTAGGTAAGCAGGGGGGACTAGGAACGCTGGAGGGCCAGGTAAGCAGGGGGACTAGGAACGCTGGTGGGCCAGGGAAGCTGGGGGACTAGGAAAGATGGAGGGCCAGACAAGCAAGGGGTTCTAAGTACGCTGGAGGGCCAGGGAAGCAGGGGGGCCAGGAATGCTGGAGGGCCAGGGAAGCAGGGGGGGCTAGGAACACTTGAGGGCCAGGGAAGCAGGGGGACTAGGAACGCTGGAGGGCCAGGGAAGCAGGGGGCTAGGAACGCTTGAGGGCCAGGTAAGCAGGAGGACTAGGAACGCTGGATGGCCAGGGAAGCAGGAGACTAGGAACGCTGGTGGGCCAGGGAAGCAGGGGGGCTAGGAACGCTGGCGGGCCAGGGAAGCAGGGGGGGGGCTAGGACCGCTGGAGGGCCAGGGAAGCAGGGGGACTAGGAACGCTGGAGGGCCAGGGAAGCTGGTGGGCCGTGGAGGCTGGAGAGCCAGGTAAGTAGGGGGACTAGGAGCGCTGGATGGCCAGGGAAGCAGGGGGGCTACGAACGCTGGAGGGCCAGGGAAGCAGGGGGACTAAGAGCGCTGGAGGGCCAGGGAAGCTGGGGGACTAGGAACGCTGGAGGGCCAGGGAAGCAGGGGGATTAGGAACGCTGGAGGGCCAGGGAAGCAGGGGGACTAGGAACGCTGGAGGGCCAGGGAAGCCGGGGGACTAAGAACGCTGGAGGGCCAAGGAAGCTGGTGGACTAGGAACGCAGGAGGGCCAGGGAAGCAGGGGGATTAGGAACGCTGGAGGGTCAGGGAAGCAGGGGGGCTAGGAACGCTCGAGGGCCAGGGAAGCAGGGGGACTAGGAACGCTGGAGGGCCAGGTAAGCTGGAATGGCAATAGGGGCTGGAGGGTCAGGAAAGCTTGAGGACTAGGAAAGCTGGAGGAAGAGGGAAGTAGGAGGGCATGTATGTTGTATAACCAGTTGTTTGTTTTGCTCCAACAACTTCCATAGCGAGTCTTCCAGTTTGAGACTTATATAAAAGTTACCCATAATTCGTGTGATGAGGATGCTGAGTTTTTTCTCAAAAACTAGAGATACAGATACTGAATTAATAAAGGCGAAGACAATTATGAATTCTTATACAACTTTCGCTCGAGTCAGTTACTGAAATGGTTGTAATACTATAACTGATAAAGATGTAAGTTTTATCACGGAATCAGATCGTTAGTCCGTTACAACAGGAAAACTATGCATTATAATAGAGTGTGACATTTAAGGTGATCCTCGATATCCAGGTGTTACGCTCACCCACGCTCTCCACACCCCTGGACTCATCCTCGATATCCAGGTGCTACGCTAACCTACGCTCTCTACATCCCTGGTATCATCCTCGAAATTCTAGGGGTTACTCTCTCTACACCCCTGGAATCATCCTCGATATCCAGGGGTTAAGCTCACCTACGCTCTCTACACCCCTTGTTTATGTAATAGCAAAACTGAAGGCTTGTTGATGACGCAAAAAGACTGGTTTGACCTTTGTTGTATATCAAAAGAAACTCGTGGTCATAAAACGGTAACAATTGGCAAGCTTTGAAGTCAGTTGCGGCTCATTTGTAATCTTCAAAGGTCAGAAGTATAGCCTGGCGATTGGTCAGGTTTTTTTTTTACCTGGGCGCGCCTTCCGTTTTACCATGACATATTCCATGGGTGTAGAGAGCGTAGGCGATCGTAACCCCTGGAATTTCGATGATGATACCAGGGGTGTGGAGAGCGTAGGTGAGCTCAATATCTGGATATCGAGGATGATATCAGGGTTTTAGAGAGCGTAGGTGTGCGTAACCCCTGGATATCGAGGATGATACCAGTTGTAGAGAGCGCAGGTGTGCGTAACCCCTGGATATCGAGGATACATTAGGTAGATTACCTTGGTTCACTGAGGTATCCAAGTAAGACGTTTACATAAATGATGAAAACAATCTTAATATTGGTAAACATAATTTGGTATTAATTAGAATACGTATGTAAACCAAAACTACAAAATGTTATCCTTGATAAGATCTATTTGAAAATATTGTTCAAAAGACACACTCGAAAACAACACCATTATAATTTAGAATAAGAAAAGTCGAGTCAAATAATGAAGTTACCTCAACCATACAGCTGTTTCGTCCTTCCAGGACTCTTTAGTGATGTTAAATAAGTTCCTAAAAATGAAGATCATGGGGCGACTGAGGAAACAAAGATCGGCCGAAAGAAATGTTCAAATCCAGATAGAGAGATTGGACACAGCGCTACACTCTCAACTTTCAGAAAGTCTATTAAGATTACTAACCTTACCAATGTACCCAGCTACTTTCTTTGTGGGGATAGAAAGAAGAACATTTTGCATACTAAATTAAGACATAAATCTAGGGCTTTAAAAATGACCTTTTTCGAGTCAATTTGACTGACAATCAACGATGTTCGTGTGGCTTCTCTGTTGAAGACACTTACCATTTCTTTTTCATTTGAAGAAACTGTGTAGCACAAAGAATCAAACTTTATCCCGAGCTGAATAAATACATACCTCTCACCCTTACCCTTCTTCTATCTGGTGATACAAATATCTTGGAACAGGAAAATATAGAGATATCCAGGCACACTTAGCAATATATTTACGACACTAACAGGTTTTAAAACATTTCTATCTCTTTTTTCTCGTCCCCTTCACAAACATTAGTCCATTTCTATTCGACTAGTTTATAAAGTACTTATATTATTATATAAAATGTATATCTATCAATTCAATAAAACCTTGTGATTGATCTTTCTCTGTGTGAACGGATTAGTGGAAACGGAAATAACAGCAGACGAGGAGTGAACAGGAGAAAGTTATTGGCACGGGAAGTGATGAACATTTGAATAGTTGAAAAATAGGAGATACGATCATCATTAATCCCGTTTGCACAGAGAAAGAACAACCACAGGGTCAGAGATACATTCAAAGTTTAACTGTCATGCTTTGCTACTAGTCAATAATAACAAGCATCCCTCTCTCTCTCTCTCTCTCTCTCTCCCTCTCTCTCTCTCTCTCTCTCTCTCTCCCCATCCTTTCCTATTTCTTCTCGTCCATTCTCTATTTCTCTAAGTGTGGTATATTTATGTGTGACTAGCATATGATTGTATAGAACTCTATAACTGCCATTTTGATACTTAGAAATATATATTTTGTGTTATGTATAGGAACGGGCTTGATATAAGTTGTATAACCTGTGTCCTATTCTATTGCATTTAAAAGCAATAAAATATGTTTAAATTAAAGTTAGGGAGGTGCACTCATTTGAAGCCATTTTGGATATTATCCGATATCAGATTTCGGTTAATTATACATTTATCCAATGTATAAGATATTTGAAGATGCCAGAAAAATGACTTTATCATAGTTACGTTTATCCTTTGAAAAAATGAATATTTGCTACTGATTTACTGTATTTTTTAAAACTTCTATAGTACTTATGAAACTATCATGCTATAATGATATGAACAGTATCAATATTAATATTAGCATGTATGAATATCTTATAATATGTCAGACATGTCCTCGATACCTCATGAAGAAATGGTTCCACTTTTCTTTTTTAATTTTGAACGCAAAAAATAAGAACTGAACTTAGTTGTTTAATATTTACGTAGACAGAAAAGAAAATAAGTCTGATCCATAAAGCCTAATGTTGAGATGCACATGCAACTGTGCGGTCTGCCTCTAAATATAGGCATATTTTTCGACCTCGAAAGCTTTCCACACTTTCGCCTGTATGACCATTGAGAGAGCATTTTTATCGAAAATTGATCGTAACACCCCCCCCCCCCCCCCGCCAAAAAAAAAAGTGTAAAATTACTCTAATCACCCCAGTTCAGGTCCAAAACTAGCCGTAACTGATTTTACTGATATCAATCATATAATCATATTGATAATTGATTTTTACACTCACTGCTAAGATTATAACAATTAATTTAACGATATGTCACGCTGGCGAATTGTGCTTGTTTAATTGTTGTAAGAACAATCGTACGCGAATATAAGCCTAGTTGTCTATAACGCCGATGAAAAGATGCCGACAAGTGAAGTAAATGATGTCGTCGGATACCGTTAGCAGTCTAAGGGAGTTAACTCTCACAATTACCATGATGGACGCTGGCATAAAGCTCCATATAAGATACATTAGGCCGATATGAAGTTTTTAAAATAAACAATAAGATTATTTATCATCTTGACTATATATCTGTACGTCGTTGGTTAATATCCAAATTGAAAAAAAAAAGTAAAAACCTTGTGCCTTTATAAATTACATCTTTAGAATTAAATAATTCGAATTAGAAAACCTTATTTAACCAACTTTCTGTTCATTACAATGTAATTCGTTTGCGGACCTCTAGCTATCAACCTTGATTCAATAAATACAGTGTAAGATTAAGATGTCACTTTGAATTGAATATCTAGTGCATTTTAATGAAATGGTAAGTGGGTACTTTGGTACGTTTTTGAGACGTACACACTTACAAAAGTATCATATGTCTTTGTCTGTAAATCATATCTGGGAATTGCAGCAACGGCGGCAGAATACTCGTGAAAATTCCCATTAAAAATGGCGCCCTGGCTTGTTGTCAAGGGTGACGTCATCAGAACATGTCGTCAAATATTACGCAACTAATTGATGCAGCAATATTTGGGTCGTGTGTGTTCCTTTTAAAATGGAAAACTAATATTTATCCCGTTTATTAAATTTATTTTGTCGGAAAAGAAAAAAATTGATAGTTTAAGCTTTGCACTCGTATGAAATATTAATATCTTAATTCGGTTTCACTGACATGGTGAAATATAAATTCAACGGGGGGATAAATGATTCATCTCCAGGTGTGCTATATATATAGAGCTGTCTATATATAGAGCTGTGTATAAGGTAAGGAAGGGATGTAGAAAATGTCTAATTTACACCCCATTTCACGTGACGTGACAATGGCTTAAAGGCCCATATACGTAACTTCAGGAAATTTTTCGTGATTCTGAAAAATTCTGAAAAAAAATCCAGTTCATAACCATGCAAAAATAAGCCTAAAACGAAGTAAACATGAGCGGTAACTAACAAGAAACTCCTGACAGAAAAATCCAAAGAATTGAAAATAATTCAGGTGGGGCCCACTTCAACAACAAGCCGAAGTTAGAGGACAGTTCAAAATGGACGCGTGTTTACAATTACCGAGTTTCAACTGCTGCTATACCGGTAACCGTGTAAGTAATATCAGTTAATCTTAACTAATTCTATACAGTAAACATAAACATTTGTTAGGCTTGATTTTCGCTTCAAGTTTTGCCGAAAGTTACGTTTATTGGGCCTAACGTTTCCATGCAATAAAAAATAAGACAAAAGTTGATATCCTAAAAAAGACTTTTTTGGAATGTCACAATTTTGCAAATGAAAGAAGTATTTTGTTTCAAAATTTGAAATAATTTGGATGTTACCATAAGTTTAGAACTATTTTTTTTGGCAACCCAGAATTTTCGTGGAGTGGACCTTACACAAATGTTTTTTAAAATGTGCAGTTTATCCAATCCAGCAAGAGATTTTAAGACCAATTGTGATTTCAACTATGTACTTTTGTGAACTTTTCATTGTAATGTCATGTACAATGTAAATTGGGAGAAGGCGTTGATAAGTTGAAATAACTTGTGCCCTGTTAACTTTTGGCAATAAATATGTTTAAACTTACCAAACGCAGTTTCATGATTTTGGAGCTGGACTGAGAGGAAAATGCTCTCTCATTACCACAAGTGTACAAGATGATGAAATAATTCTACACTCGGAATTTTCAAACTGGGTGGAGGTTTATAAACAATTGGGTTACCTTTTAAAATTCCTTGGGGGGGGGGGGGGGGGGCTAAATTGCCATCAATTCATTTAAATGCCATGTACATGTATAATGATCTGCAAGTCAACCAATTTACATTTGTAAATCTAGCTCAAAATTATCCCCTCTGTCCAATTTTTTTTTTTCAAACAAAATTATTAAGTACAAATATAATGTTTCAATCTGTTAGTCCTAAAATGATCTACGCATATATTAGAGGAGATTTTAATTGTTAGCAATATCTTTAATTGCAACAAAAGATTACATCTTTGGCTGTATTTGCTTGATTTTTTGTTAAAATATGTTATTCATATGCTATTGCAATGATTCCAATGCAGTTTACTTAGCGTAACATATACTAGCCGTATATGGTATATATATATATATATATGCATCATATCATTTTTTCAAAGTAAATATTCATATATATATATATACAGATTGTTTACATGTAGATATGATATATACGTGTACGCGTAGTGTTGAAAATTATAAAATTACGTTATTTCCATGAAATTATCTAATTTCGAAAACTATGTTTATTGTGTTAGATATATTTTGTATTTTTAAGTTTCAGCCACTTTTCATGTCTAACCAAAGAATTTGTATCGGTTTCTAATCTGATCATGTTAAGGAAAGTGCAAATAAATCCACCAATGAACTTGAGGAGATTAATTAGATATGTCACGCTGGCGAATTTTGCTTGTTTAATTGTTGTAAGAACAATCGTACGCGAATATAAGCCTAGTTGTCTATAACGCCGATGAAAAGATGCCGACAAGTGAAGTAAATGACTTCGTCGGATACCGTTAGCAGTCTAAGGGAGTTAACTCTCACAATTACCATGATGGACGCTGGCATAAAGCCCCATATAAGATACATTAGGCCGATATGAAGTTTTTAAAATAAACAATAAGATGATTTATTAGCTTGACTATATATCTGTACGTCGTTGGTTAATATCCAAATTGAAAAAAAAAAGTAAAAACCTTGTGCCTTTATAAATTACATCTTTAGAATTAAATAATTCGAATTAGAAAACCTTATTTAACCAACTTTCTGTTCATTACAATGTAATTCGTTTGCGGACCTCTAGCTATCAAACTTGATTCAATAAATACAGTGTAAGATTAATATGTCACTTTGAATTGAATATCTAGTGCATTTTAATGAAATGGTAAGTGGGTACTTTGGTACGTTTTTGAGATGACACACTTACAAAAGTATCATATGTCTTTGTCTGTAAATCATATCTGGGAATTGCAGCAACGGCGGCAGAATACTCGTGAAAATTCCCATTAAAAATGGCGCCCTGGCTTGTTGTCAAGGGTGACGTCATCAGAACATGTCGTCAAATATTACGCAACAAATTGATGCAGCAATATTTGGGTCGTGTGTGTTCCTTTTAAAATGGAAAACCAATATTTATCCCGTTTATTACATTTATTTTGTCGGAAAAGAAAAAAATCGATATTTTAAGCTTTGCACTCGTATGAAATATTAATATCTTAATTCAGTTTCACTGGCATGGTGAAATATAAATTCAACGGGGGGATAAATGATTCATCTCCAGGTGTGCTATACATATAGAGCTGTCTATATATAGAGCTGTGTATAAGGTAAGGAAGGGATGTAGAAAATGTCTAATTTACACCCCATTTCACGTGACGTGACAATGGCTTAAAGGCCCATATACGTAACTTCAGGAAATTTTTCGTGATTCTGAAAAATTCTGAAAAAAAATCCAGTTCATAACCATGCAAAAATAAACCTAAAACGAAATAAACATGAGCGGTAACTAACAAGAAACTCCTGACAGAAAAATCCAAAGAATTGAAAATAATTCAGGTGGGGCCCACTTCAACAACAAGCCGAAGTTAGAAGACAGTACAAGATGGCGTGTTTACAAATACCGGTAACCGTGTAAGAATTCATCTTGAATATTGCTGATATCAGTTAATCTTAACTAATTCTATAAATATAATAATTTATTAGGCTTGATTTTCGCTTCAAGTTTTGCCGAAAGTTACGTATATTGGGCCTTTAACGATGACGTAACGTTTCCATGCAATAAAAAATAAGACAAAAGTTGATATTCTAAAAAAGATTTTTTTGGAATGTCACAATTTTGCAAATGAAAGACGTATTCTGTTTCAAAATTTGAAATAATATGGATGTTACCATAAGTTAAGAAGTTATTCTTTTTTGGCAACTCAGAATTTTCGTGGAGTGGACCTTACACAAATATTTTTCAAAGTGTACTTTTGTGAACTAATCATTGTAATGTCGTATAAAATGTATATTGGGAGAAGGCGTTGATAAGTTGAAATAACTTGTGCCCTGTCAACTTTTGGCAATAAATATTTTAAACTTACCAAACGCAGTTTCATGATTTTGGAGCTGGAGGGGGGGGGGGGGGGGCTAAATTGCCATCAATTCATTTAAATGCCATGTACATGTATAATGATCTGTAAGTCAACCAATTTACACTTGTAAATCTAGCTCAAAATTATCCCCTCTGTCCAATTTTGTTTTTTTTTCAAACAAAATTATTAAGTACAAATATAATGTTTCAATCTGTTAGTCCTAAAATGATCTACGCATATATTAGCGGAGATTTTAATTGTTAGTAATATCTTTAATTGCAACAAAAGATTACATCTTTGGCTGTATTTGCTTGATTTTTTGTTAAAATATGTTATTCATATGCTATTGCAATGATTCCAATGCAGTTTACTTAGCGTAACATATACTAGCCGTATATGGTATATACAGTTACGTGCCATAAGTCTTTCAATTTTTTTTATTTTGCTATATATTCTTTGTATTTCCAACTTTTTTCAATGAATTTTCCTGACTTCGTTTCGGGATCATTTTTAATGAAATTTTGTGTACTTATAGAGAATTGTTTCCTTTTTCATCTCATAATATTTTCCCTGTTTTCCGTTATGTATAATTAGAGAAATCATAATTTATTTACAACATCCAATTTTCGGGACGCCATTTTGACCTCATTTTGGTAACGTTATATAGAGAAATGGCGT
This sequence comes from Mimachlamys varia, assembly GCA_947623455.1. Lineage (NCBI taxonomy): Eukaryota > Metazoa > Mollusca > Bivalvia > Pectinida > Pectinidae > Mimachlamys > Mimachlamys varia. The sequence continues at coordinate 22,420,117 of OX392534.1, forward strand.
CACACGGAAATTAGCAGTGTATATAATTCTGTATAGCTCCATAAATACACAACGGAAAATTAAATAAATATTATCAGAGAAAACCTTGTATATTTCTTTACTAAATGACAAAAAATTTGTCAAAATCCATCCATAAACGAAGTCAGGAAAATTCATTGAAAAAAGTTGGAAATACAAAGAATATATAGCAAAATAAAAAAAATTGAAAGACTTTTGGCACGTAACTGTATATATATATACATCATATCATTTTTTCAAAGTAAATATTCATATATATATATACAGATTGTTTACATGTAGATATGATATATACGTGTACGCGTAGTGGGTAATTCTCCAACTTCGGGACAATTTCTGTCCGAGGCAAAAAAGGTTTAAAAATATCACATGTAGGACCGAACTTTTTGTGTTAATCAATCGAAGGAGAAGATGTTAAATTTGTTAAATGATAAAACAGTTAAAAAATGTTCTTTAATATTAAAAAAAAATGTTGTGCCATATGTGGTTACTATATATTTATCGTAACGGTAAAATGTCCGCTGGCGAGGTACGATTCTCTCTTCAGTGTTTTTTGCAAAAATCACTGACTAGTTTTTTAATATTTGATACACTGAATGATTAATCAACAGATAAAGTTTCTGTTTCAAAATAACTTTATAAGAAAAATGCTTTTGAATTTATCCATAGATAGCATCAAATTCGTGTCCATGGTTTTCAATGTCTGTACCGTTACGGATAGAAAAATCCGGATTTTTTCCAGAACGGCAGCCGTTTTAGAAATTTCCCTCATATATAACTTTTGAATCATTCTTTGTAAACAATATGGCCGACTTAGAAGTAGCGTGATAGTCTCCCAAACTGGTGTCTCAGCTCTGATAAGAGATATAAACGCTTTGGGGAATCCACACTCTGTCTTTACCGTTCCTTCCTTATGTCTTTTTAAAATTTCATATCGGATAAAAGCTGTTGTGAAATGGATGCATGCCTTTGAACAGATAACTACTGATGTTCAAACTAATTACCAAACACGAGGTCGTAGCTACGAAAGGGTCTAAACTGTATAAAATGTCCACTCCGTTACAGTCTGTACCGTTACGTTTTACTACGTAACGGTTCTGTACCGTTACGTTTTAACTAAGTAACGGTACGGACAACGTCGTAACAGTATCGACTTTTTGTATCATTTACATGTATATAAAGTTATTGTCTTCAAATATGTAGAATAGTATACCCTTTATATCAAAAATAGCAAATATAGTTATTTGCTAGTTGCTTTACTTCAAATAAATTCGTTGATTTAAAAATGAGCGTATTTTGTCATTACCGTTACATCCTGGTCTATACCGTTACACACATATGTCTGTACCGTTACCACAAGGATTTTGTTGTACATTTCAGAAAACAATTTTGATTGTTTCTTCATTATAAAAGGGTCCAAACAAACCTTAACTATGGACAATATCACATAGAATACATTATTCGATTTGAATAGATAAGACGGGAAATATCGAAACAAAAGCTCAGTAATATCGCGTGTTCTAAAGCTATTATTTGAATGAATGATACTTTTTTACACAAAACTGTACTTCAATCGGTCAAGCTATCCTATCTACGTCATGTAAACATTATTGTTTCTTCATTCTGGTACACACATTTACCAACACAATTTGCTTTTTATTATTTACAACCTGTAACAATTCAGATTTGTCCGTAACGGTTGGACAATTTCCCGTTACGAAGTGTACAATGACGTCACCATTATGACGTCACCAGACGTCATTTAGTTAACCCATTATTTACAATGACTTCTACAAACATTCTGCTATTATATGATGGTCTATTTGGCAACTTTGATCGTTGTTTAATTTGCCCAGTTCTTAACAACTAAAATGTCCCGAAGTTGGAGAATTACCCTAGTGTTGAAAATTATAAAATTACGTTATTTCCATGAAATTATCTAATTTCGAAAACTATGTTTATTGTGTTAGATTTATTTTGTATTTTTAAGTTTCAGCCACTTTTCATGTCTAACCAAAGAATTTGTATCGGGTTCTAGTCTGATCATTTTAAGGAAAGTGAAAATAAATCCACCAATGAACTTGAGGAGATTAATTAGAAAGGTTAATTATTTATGCGTTTTGGGGTCATATATGATTATGAAAATTACGTTAACATATGTTTTCGATGGTCTGACTTATTCGAAAGGACCAAATGACGTATTTCATTCTGGCTAACATTATAATATGTTACGCCTTGTCTGAATCATATTGGCAGCTGATCAAAAGGTGTTGTGTCATTCCAAAAATTCCATTCTTCTGATAAGCACATGCACCGTATTGTTTTGGGGTCTACAGTTAGGCTAATTGCTTATTCGATAGGCCTATATAATTTAAATACCAGTACGTTAGGAACATATACATGAAAAAAAATCGTAATTTTAGCTTCCATGACAATGTGACATTTCATCAATAAACGTGCTAAAATATAATATACGTTATTGTATATAGTAGGCCTAGATCTTCATTAGCAATATATATATATTTAGCCTATATATATGCGTCTCATTAAATTCCAAATAAACCATTTGATTCACATGTATTCTCCACATTACATTTATTATTCAAGAACATTTTAATTAAACGTAGAACTTTATACAACACCCAAACAAACCTAGATATCTATAAAAAAAATAGCACTACGGCATGACAGTGTTAGCGCCTGTTTACAGGGAGTCGCTCGCTGCGTACCAAACTCCGCGTCTATTTTTAAGTGTTACACAATGATTACGACGTACTTTCCAAACATTTTTTTAGAATTAGCGGGATGATAAAGGCTATTGTATACTGTTCGCATAAGTCTGTGTGTCATACGGACATCAACAGTAAATCTACGCAGCACTTTATTTAGGTCTGCATATTTGAAATAACGCGAGATTTCAGTGATAATGTAGGTAGGTCACGTGAGGAAAGCCTGGAAGAACCAATATGGCGGTCGTGCAAAAGCCAGAGACAATGAACGGTGATATCCAAGATTACACTCCAGGACCGCCTAGAGACGACGTAAATGAAGCGGCAAACTTGCAAGATCAGGTATGAATATCAAAGTTCCATAATGTCTCATTCTGAGATTCAGACTTTGATTATGACGTCGAGATAATAATTGTTTACTTTGGACAAAAATTCCTGCAAGGTTGACAGCGAGACAATCTGAGAGCTAATTAGCACAACAGGTGCTCGGAACATCGCGATGTCGCCTTGCCCGGACGCATGACGTTCCTACGATTTGGACAATAATATGTCGTTGTATATGTGATACAGTGTAGATGTGAGTCAGTCGTGAGTCAGGGCCGATCTTCATAGGGAACCGTGCAGCCAAAACAAATGTCATCAGCACTCGATGCTCATAGCCCCATCACACGATAATACCTTTATCATGTCCGTGTGTCCAAACCCTACTTTAGTTCTGACATTTGGGATGTTGTCTAAAATGACGTTTGTTATGATGTTTTTTCTATCGCAGTTGTCTAATGAAGTATTTACTGAAATGCATTTGAAATACAGTCTGTCGTGTACTAGACTTGTAGACAGTAAATGAGTAATATGGTTACATATTTTATAGTCGGAGCTTATTATGTGTTAATTATTTAATTTACTTACATTGTTGTCACAAAGTAATTTCCATTTTTTTTCTCTAAATCGTATCATAAATCATATTTACTTTCCTGAAAAAAATGTGATGTTATTCAGTCTTCTGCTTAAATGATATTGACTGTTATGTAGCTTTTGCCAAGGCAAAACATAAATGTGTGTGATTTAGGTATCCAGACCCTACCTAGATTTTACTATCTATTTTATCACCTTCTTGTATCTAAGATAAATTGATGTGCCTGGCATAGTTCACAATTACTCAGTAAAATGTAGAGTTTCCATCCTGTTCTGTGAATCTGACCTTATTCCTGACAACCTAATAGCCACTGAAATGTGTGCAGGGATCAATTTTGGGAGAGATTTGGAGATTTTCACCCATATTTTTTCTGAAAATCTCATTAAAATTTCAAAATAGTATTAATACATACAAATTTCATAGATATTTTACTGATTTCATAAAACCCCTCAAATTCTCCCATAGGTTTTAAGAGCCGGAATTATCCCTGTGTGTGGAAATGCATTGTAAAATTTGACGTTAAGCATAATATCTAGATGCACAATATCAAAATTATTTGCCTTCCAAACTTTTAGGCCTATTTTTCCGGTATGTTACTTGAAACTAATATTTTTTTTTTTTTTTTTTGGCCTAATAATTGATTGCCAATTTAATCTTAGTTTATACCTGTCAAGGGTCAAATGCTAGCAAACTGGAGATCTCCAGTTTGCTGACTTTTCTCAAACTGGAGATTGCGTGTGACAGCCTTTTACTGAACATGGTGCAATCGTCAACAAAAAAACATCAACCCATGTAGTAATGATGTACATAGTATAATAAATATATCCAGTTTAAAAACAAGTGAACGCAGTACAGTGAATGAAACGTTAACTACTTAGCGGTAAATGAAACAACTGGCTCTAGTCAAAGTATTTTTTTGTATTCCCAAGTGCAGTGCTTTATCAGGGGTTTTCGGGAATCGGACCGGCCCTGAGATCAAATAGGGAAAAATTGATCGACAGCAGCTATTTGAGAAATTTTGACAAACACTCTTATAACAACTAAGTACATTATTTCTTTTGTAAATTACTATTTGAAACACTGTACTCAAGACATTTACTGCCCATCTCTCTTGTTTCTTATTCAACTTAATGTCACAAGAAGCTCCTCAAGCATGTAAAACCACCAATGTGTCTGAATTGGGAATTTTTAAGAGGAAATTTGGGGAAAATCACACCTTTTTTCATTGGGAATGGGTCCGTTTACCAGACCTAAAAAGAGTGGTGATAAAGCCCTGAATTCGAAGTGACTATCCTTTAAGTTTCCAAGACAAACTCTGAAGGCTGGCTATTCCAGCATTCAAAGTCCAGGTTATAATTTTACAAGACAAAGTGTCACAGATATTGCTGTTATCTAGAGTCCCCACTAAATGTCTGTTTGTATCTACCTGCATGATCATGCTAATGCTATTTCAGCATTAGCATTTTGAGAAGTCAATCTCTGACAGTTTTGCTAGGGATTGAAATCCGGCTTTCCCAAAGAACTGGTGTACGTTTCCAAACATTTTCCCCCAAACTACTGACAGCGAAACAGACAATCGTCGCAGTTTCACATGTTTTGTGACATCATTTCTACCACCAAAATTTATTCCAAAATGAGAATTGCCAGGGATAACCCAGGAAAAATTTGACCAGGCACTTGATTCAAAGAATGATCAATAAATTACCTGGTATGTAGTTGCAGTTTTCAACCTTTTCTTGGCGAGTTTCTACCTTTTGTGTGAGATTTAAGAGCAAAAATATCTCCAACAACTTTTGATTTTAGTTGACCCCAAGGTCAAGGTGACTTTAAGTATAGGTCTAGCTGTGAATCAAATTGTTTGTTTGTAATATCTTTTTGCTGAATGCTTATAATTGTTAAAAAAGTAAGCTTTTTGCTTTAAAAATAAACTACCCCCGGTACATGTACTTCAGCAGTGATTGATTAGTCTACAATAATTTTTCATGGGTTCTTTTCTATTGTATTGCCAAAACAATGGGTCCCACAATGTTAAATTAAACCATTTTCGGAAATTCAATGGATTTTTTCGAAATTCTAAGAGTACAGGACTTGGAATGGGCACGTAGATTAATCACTGCTTCAGAGTAATTAGATGATTATTGTTACATGTTCTTAATGAGATCTTCTGATTACTGTTGATGCATATTCCAATATAAGGAAATATATGTTGTCATGTACAGTTATTAGTTTGTTATTATACATGCATCACTATCGTATTATTTCTTTAATTTGAATGAAGATTTTTTTTGTGATTGTTTAGATATATATATCCAGCTCAGCAAATTAGGCCCTCTTGGACTTTTGTTTAATAGTTCCAATATATATTATTAATAGGCTAAATATTGATATATTCCTGATAGAAAACATGTTAAATGAAACATAAAGCTGATCTTTAATATATTCAAATCACTGTGTATGGTCAAGATATATATACACAATGTACATGTATGATAAAATTTACAATACATCTTATTTATATTTTTACTCACATATATGTAATGATGATGATAATGATGATATAAGATATATATATCTTGTGAAAAAATTAAATTAGATTGTTGTATCGAACCAAATTAATCATAAACCTACATACCAGATTGAATTGAGATAATCATTGCTTTAAGGGGGAATGGTATTCATGTAGCATAATGTTGTAATAAAGAGATATCACGATTATATTTCTTGCTTTATGAAGATAAGTTGTATATATACCAGCACATTATAATTAAAAGCTGAATATGTCTATATGCATACATGAAGCTTCTCCATTTTGATATTAGCTTACATACCCATTAACGCTCCCTCATTTGGAGGGAGACTCCTTCATTTTCACCAAAATTAACCAATCTCCCTCATTTAAATCCATATTCACACAAACTCAAAATCTAAATATCTACATCCGCTGGCCAAATGATCTCCTAGTTACTGCAGGATGTGTGTAATGACCATAACAGGTGTGTCAGGTTTAAATGAATGTTGTTGAGAATTATTTTGATAAATAAAAATAGAAAGATGAACTGAGTAATGTAGTTTCCGTAGTATTTCACATACTTTAATTTCTCCCTCATTAGAAATGTAGAACGGGAGATCTTCTTCAGTGGAAGTTTCAGAGGTAAACACAGTCTATGAGCTTGGATGTGGAGGTGTTCGTCAGATGTTAAGGTCTTGAAAATATATATTGTCCTGATCAAGTCTATGCATATGAAGATTAGCTATAATCTTCAGATTTTTAGTAATTTGGAATTTGCAAAAGTTTAACAGTCCAAATGACCATCCTAAACTGCCAACTTTTATGTAATGAAATTACATGAGATACAATAAAAAAAAATGTGTTTTGTTTGCTGAAATCAGATCTGAACATGTACATGTCATTTTTGCTTGCAGTTAAGTTTGTTCTAATGAAAGCCCCAACAGCTGTATTATAGAAACCTGTTAACTGTACATGTACATGTACACCTCTACAGTTCATAGCTACCTGGGCGATGTACACCTGTACAGTTCATAGCTACCTGGGCGATGTACACCTGTACAGTTCATACCTACCTGGGCGATGTACACCTGTACAGTTCATAGCTACCTTGGTGATGTACACCTCTACAGTTCATAGCTACCTGGGCGATGTACACCTGTTCAGTTCATACCTACCTTGGTGATGTACACCTGTACAGTTCATAGCTACCTGGGCGATGTACACCTGTACAGTTCATACCTACCTGGGCGATGTACACCTGTACAGTTCATACCTACCTGGGCGATGTACACCTGTACAGTTCATACCTACCTGGGCGATGTACACCTGTACAGTTCATAGCTACCTGGGCGATGTACACCTGTTTAGTTCATACCTACCTTGGTGATGTACACCTGTACAGTTCATAGCTACCTGGGCGATGTACACCTGTACAGTTCATACCTACCTGGGCGATGTACACCTGTACAGTTCATACCTACCTGGGCTATGTACACCTGTACAGTTCATAGCTACCTGGGCGATGTACACCTGTACAGTTCATAGCTACCTGGGCGATGTACACCTGAAATTGTTGACATTGCCTTTAGACCAAATTTTACACCTGTTGTGTTTTGTTGACTTCATTTTTTCCTATTGGTTTTCCATACAGATTCATAACATACAGAAAGTGATTCGACTGACCAAGGAAAACTTAGAGGCTCTAAATGCCACCTTCGGCAAACACCAGAATCCAGATCCCATGTACATCCAAGTAAGTACTACAGTGCACTCCTCTTTATATCATGTTTCGTTTTTTAGACAAAAACATGTTATTAACAGGAATGTGATATTAAGAGAAATATGTTTTTCCAATAAATCTAGTGCATTTCCAATCTCCATAACTAAAAGTAAGCTATTGAATGTATGTATGAAGATGATTCAATATATTTAGATAACATTATTTCAATTAAAAAACATTTTTGGGGTTATTTTTTATTTGCTGTGCAACATTTTGTACAAGTTGTATCTGAAATCAATGGAAATGATATCATTTTCGGGATATTTTATCTGATGGTTAAAACAAACATATATATTAAGAGGAATTCACCTCAAAATTCATGATATTAACCAAATACAATTACAGTCAAACCTGCTCTAACGACCGCCTGTCTATAACGACTGCCTGTCTATAACGACCGATTTTCGGATTCCCCGTGATATTTCACTATATAACAACCATCTGTATAACGACCACCTGTCTAATGTGGCTAACGACTGGCAATTTTGGAACGACGGTCACTAGTTTGCTTTCTATAACGACCGATTTTCAGATTCCCCGTGAGATTTCATTATATAACGACCATCTGTTTAACGACCACCAGTCTAATGTGGCTAACGACCGGTAATTTTGGAACGACGGTCGCTAGTTCGCTTCCTATAACGACCAATTTCCGGTGAACATATTTTATCTTATAACGCAAGCCTCGCGGTTTATCGATGTAAGTCACTTGTTACCATTGGGTCGCCATGTTTCAAGCCATACGCTGTTTTTACGCGAAAATATGAGTTGTAAAACACATTGACTGAAGATATTATTATTTTATGACAAGTGAAAACTTTCCGGTGAGCCCATCACTGCTGCATCCGTTTTCGATAATATCCTGCATTTTGATTGGCTACTGATAGCGACGATCTAGGTTATTTCCTAACCTGAAGAACGCGTAGTGCTTTCCAGTATGAGTGTAGTCATATGATACGATTGAACAGCGTTGCATCATTCGTGTTCACGTTTATGCAGGCCTGTTCGCGACCTGTGTGTTAGGCCGTAATCGTCAGAATTTCCGTCAACCCAGTACACTGCCGACTCTATCGATGTGTAGACGCACAGAGACTCCCAAATTGTTTATTTTAAAGAAAACGTGGTTCTTATGTAAGATTTAATTGAATAATTTATGAATGATATTGCTGTGAAAACATCGTTTATTTCAATTATCAGTATTAGACCTGTGCCTTCGCTGGTGTCAACAGATCTTCATCGTAACTCGCACGAGGTGTCAATCAATGTCAAGCCTAATTAACGAGGCATTGTGTTATGTGTTCAAAGTTTCCTATTCAAAGGTGTTTGTTTTATTAACCTTGAATGCCGACTTACCTGGATGGTGCTATCATTCCGACTTGCAGGTTTTGTTTTCAAAAAAAAATTTGAAATTTCAAGATTTTTTTTTCATTTTTGGACCACAAACGTACCTGCGCACTATATGCGATAAATTACGTTACTGTTTAATTTATATTTTTAGAAAAAGAACAACAAACTCAACCAAGAATTCACAAATGTAATAAAATGAACATGAATGTTATTGGATAGGACATTCATAATAATATTATTTTAAGATGTTTTAAAAAATATAGATTTAAACCTAAAAATAATATGATAAGAATATATTTCAAAACAAAAAGTTTGACTTCTGAAAATGTTTTTTGAGTGCCCTATTTAATGACAGGTCATTTATGACATTTTCAATTAAAGTGGTTGGTCCAAAAATCTCGACCTGTCTATAGTGACCATTTTTCTGTCTCCCCTTGAGCGGTCTTTATAGACAGGTTTGACTGTACATAGATTATATAGAGAGAAAAATGGTGCTTGGGAAAAAAACATGATATAAAGAGGAATGTGATATTAACAGGGGTGATATTAAGTGGAATCCACTGTAATACCATATCTATTAATATAGATTTCAATCTAAAAATATATATGCATACAGATAATTATATAAAATTGAATATCCAATCAAAATATCAACCAAAATTATTTGTTTTAAGAGAATAAGATCTAATATAATATTAAGATCTATATAAGCATGTTTTTGAAGAAAAAAAAGACAAGAAGAAAATATGCCTTAATGCTTGTAACTTAAAACAAAAGAATAGGGTAAGTAAAATACAAAGTGAAGGATGGTTTGAAATTACTGAAATATTAAAGAGATAAAAAAAAAATTAAGACCCTAAAATAATCATCTCTTCTTAATGAAAACTAGAAAGTTCTGAGCCACTATATATAGCTAGGAATTGATAAGAACATTTTAGTTAATTTGTTTGGTTTAAGATTTTATATTTACAGTTCAGAATTGTTTTTTTTTATTTCAGGAGTATGAAGCATTAGCAAACAAAATCCACGAATTACAAGAGAAAGAATCTCACCTGATGACATGTTATGAACAGATATTATACAATGAACGTGAGTCTCCGACAGACGCTACCCAGGAGCAGGAAGGACCCCTCAAGACCCCTACTCCGATCCTGCTGGGGTCTACACAGGGCAACAACCTACAGACTGCGGGCCTCGCTGCCCAGTCCAGTCCCAAGGCACTACGGGCAGGCCATGTCAAGGCCTACCTGCCTGATGAACAAGTCACGTCTGTAAGCTTTGTTTTATCAAAATAGCCTTGAAAACATTTTCTTAATATTCCATTTCATTGGAATTAGTAATTTATATTTATACCGTTGATGTACATTTTAGTTTGAACCTTGGAAAAAGCGATAATGATAAATTTTCCCTCATTGACATATACATGTAGCATGATGATTGTTCGGAGTGAGTATCGTCAGTATTCAGAAAATCATTTACCCCAAATATTATATTGTAATATCAGACGGACATAAATGGTGTGTTTTGTCCGTTTGGACATGTTATTTAACTGGAGTTACTGCCCTTTCTGAACTTTTATGTCTAACCTGAGTGACGTTATATATACTCATAGTTCATTAGACTGTTATTTGATAGGTTTTGGGTTAGGTTCTTCTATTCTTGTTTTATCTCAGTTTTCTGAGAACAATGTTAATTTTAAAATGTAATGATTGGTACATACACAATTTTAAAATTGTATACATGTATGTGATGTTCATAGAAATGAAGATCTGGACAAAATGGTGGACAACACTCAAACAAGTTACAATATTCCTTAATAGATTTGTACAAACCCGCATTGATTAAGTAAATGATTTGTGAAAATACAAATATTCTTGTTTTCTAAAATGGATACCTGCATGGATTTACCAAAAAACTTTTTGTTTTAAGGCCCGTGTTGAACCAGGAATTATTCTTAAGGAGGCTTTAAAGAAGGCCATGTCAAGACGAGGGTTAGAGACTGAGAAATATGAAGTATATGACAATAAAACAAAGTAAGTATTTCATTCTTGAAAATGCTTTTTTGTTCTTAGAAAAAAACAAATGTTTAACAGTATAGGATATCATTATTGGATACCTCGGAAGATTGTAAAAGTCGTTAACCTTTAAATTCTGTTTTATGATGGCTTAATTAAGTATGTAAGACAATCATGTAACAGTTTGTATGGGATGTAAATAAAGAAAATGTTTGTACTTAGTTCTTATAAGTCATGTTCATTTGAAGTGTGCTTTCCTTAAAAAATTTTAACTTTTAAAATTTCATTCTTCATGATTCAAAGTCACAATGTTTAGAGTTTTTCAGTGTATATGTTTGAATTGTAAGTTTTTCTCTCCCACATCTCTTGGGAAATGTTCATTAGTGTTGTTTATCCTTTTGTGTGTGTGTCTGTCTGTCATGCTATTGTTTCCGACCATGCAGTCCTTCCCGTCTGTAATTAAAAAAATATATATATACAAAGGATTTGTTTCGTGTATCGGATGTTAATGTTCTCACGTTTGACTTTTTCAGAATGCCAATATCTTGGGATATAGACATGGCTAACCTTGGCCCGGGTCGAGAGCTGCGTGTTCAATTAAAACGAGGACAACCTTCCTTGTTTATGCATAATATTGTAAGTAGTAGCTGTCTTAACTTCCTGTCGTGTTTGGTAAAACACTTATTGTTTATCGTAATTCAAAGCAAACTCTTTAGCAGGAAATAAGATTTTTTCCTTCCTGTTAATACGGTGATCTTTGATAACCAAATACATTGTAAAGGTCTAAACAGTTTGTATAATGAAGCTAAAACTGATGGTATCAGCATGTTGCCTGTCAAGTAATATCCTGGTTGTGAAGGTTTTTTGCTCACCTTAACCACAGGGCTGGGTGAGCTACAGTGCTTGATGTTTTGGCACTTTATTCACAGTATGATATCTTTTCATTTAAAATGCAAAAACAACTAAAGTGATAAAATTTTGTCAGGACTATCATTAGGCTAAGAGAACGGACTTTTGTATCGCCTGAAAAGGTGACATGGCGATCACTTTGTTGGTGTCTGTCGGCAAATGTGTCTTCAAAACTTTGGTTTCTGTACGATAACTTGAGTTGCCTTGGGTCTTACAAAGTCAAAATCATACAGTGCTCTCTTACTGAATGCTTCACTTTGGTCTGAAGACCAAAGACAAAAATTATTGTTACTCTAAGTAGAACCAATATCCACACTAAGGTTTCAGTGTGATAACTTGAGTTCCCCTGTCAAGCTCAAACTACATATACATTGCTTTTTACTGAATTTCTTTGCTTGGGATTTCTCTGCCAAGTCAGAAATCAAGTTCACTGTTCCTGAAAATAGAACCAATGGTTTCCATGCTATTATAACGTGAGATCACTTGGGCCTATAGCTATCAAACTCAAAACTTAACACAGTGCTTTTTTGCTGAAAGTCCTTGCTTGGGATTGCTTTCAGGTCTGAAAGTCAAAGGTCAAGGTCACTAATATAAATAGAACTTAAGTCCAAACTTAAGTATGCATGCAATAACTTGGGCCTCTATGATTCTTGTTAATTTAAAATGGAATAAAAAAAATCTTCAGCAAAATATGTTTTGTGCCCTTATACTCGGTCTACTGTGGCCACACGGTTGACACATCTACTTCTGTGGAGTTTTTGTTGTGTTAATGGAGGTAAGATCCCTAGGTGTAGGAGGAGGGGTTCAATAAGGAAACAAATCTTGATAAAATCCTTCTTCTGTTCAACAGTGAAGGGTTTTTGTCCAAGTTTGCTCTGGAATATCATTGCAATCTGAAGATTTTTAAGGGTTTAAACAAGTTGTGTGCCCTTGTTTAGATTGATAAAATATAATTGGACATGGCTTTATTATATAGACTTTTGAATATCATTATATGCTTTATTTTGTTCTTAAAAAAGATTGCTGTTTGAAATTTTGTAAAGAGAAAAATGTGATAAATGGTTTATATATTACTACTGTATTCAACATTTGAATTTGAACAATATATCTTCACATTTATTAATTGTCGTGTGCACTTTTTTTTTGCATTGTAGGTTAGAAAGACCTATTTCTTTTTAACGTTTTGTGATGGATGCGGGAAGTCGCTATTCCAGAGTCTAATGTGTAAGACATGCAACATCAAGTTCCACCAGCGGTGTATCAACAGAGTCTCGTTTCTGTGTCCTTGGATTGACGCCATCGATATACATAAGCCGTATGTATACTACCATAGGGGCCAACCACAAATAGTCCTGACAAAGTGACTCAGATTCACTGATCAAATCTTGTCAATAGCGGCTTTAAATTTAAAGTTATAAGTTAAGCACAAGACACTACTGTCAGTATAAGTCAGGATATATTTCCTTCTATTATAAATCATAATATTCAATTGAAGAATCATCAGTTTTCAGAATTAAATTAATTTCTTTTCTTAACAATCCTGGGATCATTCTGGTTCAGGGTATTTCATTACATCCTCCACAGTGTTGCAATGTATAGTCCAGTTGATTTTGTTTCACAGCATACTAGGTTTTTGAGAATTCAGCACTTGTAATATATAAATGAGGAAATACAGAATTTGTTTTAAAATGGCTTTGCTTTTCTGATTAAGGATGATAAGAGATTTGAACAATGTAGCTCCCGTCTGAAGCTTTTTGTTTCTTATGAAATTGTTTCAAAACTTTTATATTATTTCATCAAAAGGATGCATACACTGCTCTGAGATTTTTCTACTGTGTTTAGTTCAATTCCTTTGGTTTGTTGCCGCCTGATTTCTGAAAATCACACTGGTTTTATGTCATCTCAAACATGTGACATGCTGCAATGACTTTTCATCCATCTTGCGTACACAATTTATTAAAAATTTTCCTGAGAAACAGTCCATCCAAGTATGATAAAAATTGGTGAAAAATTGAAAGGGCAGGCCGTCGTCTTGCCAAGGGGTCGGAGGGCTCCGGCCAGAAGGTGTCACTAGAGTGTTAAACCCTGTACATGACACCTGACGAAATTTGCTTGTCTATTTGACCAACTATCTTAAAATTGTCCAAAAATGATTCCAATAAGATTTTTTACTTAAGAATGAACTGATTCCTCATGTTTTAACTAGGTACCTCGTTTTGGGAACCATGAATGCCCCACTTGAGTTTTTTCTTTGGAAAATGAATATACCTTACTATGTGCATATCCATTTTAACTTGGGTGACCATTACGGATCATGTCAAGCCCACTTTTTTGAGATCTTTTCATGTTGTAAACTTCTTTTTAATGTGCACTATTCTGTAAATTTTCTCAAATAAGTTTGTCGTTGAAGATTGTTTTATATGTTACACAAAAACATTTGAAAAATATATTATTCATGTAATTGTTGATATGTTCAAAGTTATCTGTCATTGTATTACTGTTACAATAATTCTTGTTACATTCCGTATCATTTAAAATCTATGTTTACAAACTCGTCTCATTTCAGTTTTTCTCCAGCAAGGCTGATCTATTTAAATACGAACACCATGATCTTTGTTTTTTTTTCTCTGGATATTTCATCACCATTACCACAAAAATTGATACTTTAATCAATTGTGGGGATGATTATACCTCTTTAACACTTTTGATTTTTTTCTTCACCATACTCTGAATTTTCAGTTTACCTACTGTGGATGTTGAAAATACATATTATATTCGAAACCGAAATCCGGCATTGTCAAGTAACCATCGTAACAAGCCAACTCCACCTCTGGGCCACAGAGAGCGTTCTACATCCGCTCCCAATGTTTGTCTAATAAATGTTGGTGACGCGTCGGTGGCGGAGGTAGGTTTGCGGTCACCGAGTGCAGCGTGAGGACTGCATTGTACAGCTGTTGTGGTGTCTAACAGTATTTAGTAGTGGCCCTGACCCGCCAGCCAGTACTGGAACCCCGCCAATAGGATTTCACAAATCTATGCCTTTAACTTTAAGGGAAAAAAAAATCAAAACTTGGTACTGATTTAATTGATAAACTAAGAAATGTGAAAAATCTTTTGTCAGTTTTTTTCCTGACTATATAAAAGTTACAGAAAAAATATAAAATTTTGGCATTGCATTAGAAAACATTAACTTGACTTTTGTGATTGGAGAACATTTTGATAAAGTTGATGCCTCCATCTTAGTGAATCCTATTGAAAGGGATGGCAGAACAGACTGGTAAGATGCCTATTTGGGTGGCTTTGCACTAACTGTTTTTTTTTGTTTTTTACTTTTCTATGTATGTATGTATATATATGTTGTATCCCCCCTTCCGTAGATGTATATGTTAGCTATGTATTTTTATTGTATTTCTATTTTGTTTGCGTACGTGTAGATTCTCTCAGTCCATGGCTGATCCCCGCAAAGTTACGGCGTCCCGATCCTTTTCATCTGAAAAATCTTCCTCGGTACCTAACGTCTCTGCTCTAGTTATAACATCCAGCTGTGATTTCGAGGTAGGTACTATCTGACCAGACTCATGTCATGTTACAAAGTTACTATACACATCAAACTCGTAACTTTGATATGCAGAGTGATCATAACTACCCCAACTACCTTTGAGAATCAAAAGTCAAAACTCCTCTTGTTGATGTTGGGGTTTGTTCGTGAGGTTGTGATCTGTTGGGTGGTTGAGGGAGAAGGATCCCATTAATACTGTGTAATATGTAACAAGCTCAAATAATCCATTTATGAGAAATTGTTTTTTTATTTTTCAAAAATTGGTCTAACTCTAAATTGAAACTGTTTCATGTTTATGCTGAATTTCAAAAATTTAATTGGCAGTTTTTCTCCTAAACTATTTTCCAATTAGTTTATTAACCTCAAAAATGAGACAATTTTTCTTTTCTATAATGAAGTATTAAACGGTAATCTTCAAAATTGGACACTTTTTTCTTATCTTTAATAAAGTATTAAAAGATAGGATGTTTAATCTTATAAAAAATTCAAATGTCTAAATTAAATTTGCCCTGAATGCTTTGGTTCTTATGTAATAATTAAGTCTTGTTTAAAAATTAATTTCATATTTTGGATGATTACAATTTACGAAATCCAGTTATGCACTAATAATCCAGTTATATACTGATACACTTACGTTTTTGGACTAAGTTATGATATGAACTATCATTGATAGAATTAATTGACCAGACTATGGTATTGGACCAATGACTCCTGTTGTTCCTAAATATCAAGCTTGCTCATTCTTTGTCAAAACAGTAAACTACTAGATTAAATCCTACATTAAATTTTGTGCTTGTATAAATTAGCTTTAATCTAAGATTTCAAATCTTTCATAAGGTTTTCCCATTCAAAACAAGTAAACTGTACATATAGTTGTATTCATCAGAACCTTACGGATTTTGTTTAGAATTAAAGTTACCTCCGATTTCTCCAAGTTTTGCAGGTAGTTCCTGATAGGAGGATGTGATATAGTATCTTTGCTGATGTGCAGTAATACAATAAGACAAATAAGTTGGTGTCAGAAGTTATATAGGTCATATAACCTTGGGCGGTTCTGTAGGGGATATGTAATCCACACAGGGGCAGGGCGCTGCCTGACTTTTAAGCTGGGGCGGGTCTGTAGAAAACATGTAATCCACACAGGGGCAGGGCACCGCCTGACTTTTAAGCTGGGGTGGGCTCTGTAGTAAACATGAAAGCCATACAGGGGCAGGGCGCCGCCTCACTTTAAGCTGCATGCACTTTACTAACCGGTTGCACGAAGCCTGTATTATGTATATCATGTCAGATTTAGCTGAAATAACATTAAATGGATTGTTCATCTGTATTTCAGTTTTTCATTCAGCCTCATTTTGTTTTCACTTAGTTTAATTTAGATCGTCTGAAAAACAGTAATTTAAATAATAGTTGCTGAATGAATGAAAACATTGCATTCATGGAATCAAATATGAAAAAGTATTTCTCCTAGGCCTGCTACTAGGATTTGCCCAGGGGTCTGACCCCTTTCATGAGAACTTCCATAAAAAGTGAAGGCACATTATACCATTACCATAATGATTATGTATAAACTTTTTTTAAGCTTGTTGGTCATGAAGAAGTGAATACACACAGGTCTCCTATCAATATTGTCCTTGTTAAATTTCTTGTACTTGCAAAGTATTTAACAAGAGTAAACCTATAATGAAGTGGAGTTTATGTGGCTACTTAGATCCCAAGGCCTGTGTGTTTTACAAATTATTCAGTAAACAACAACAAAGTCAAACCTCCTCATCTCAAAGTCAGCCAGACCATGAGAAAACTTCTGTGCAATTAGAGTGTTTGAGTTTAGTGAGCTTGAATTTTTAGTGAAAGTTTCTCTGTAGATAACATTTATCATGTGACAGTTTGAATATAGAATGAAAACTGAATAATAAGTTATTTTTATGGTGCATTTGAAAATCGGCAAAATATATTCAGATATTATCTTGAGCTTTCGGAATGGGAAGCCTACGTCCGGTATAAGTTTAAAATTTGATACGACATGCTTACTTTATGATACAAGACATGTATTTTAAATGTTAAATATTTCTGTCATTAACAATCAATTAAAGCAACAAATTATCATGTTTTTAAAGAACCATATATGACTTTTAATACAGGTATGGTATTTATATGGTGTGTATTTAATAGCATCATATGTATTTTGGTTAAATTTGTATTTATTGATTTTTATTCTTGTGCTGTATGAATTCTTGTGGGTATATGATCATGAGAATGCATTTTAGTCATATTGCATGATATATTGTAGTTTAAATCTTGTATGCTAAAACAATATTTCTGTTTATTTGAAAAATTTAAATGGGTATTCATTGTTAATGGTCCTGCTGAGTTTAACTTGCAGTCTGATTAATTTTTGAGCAAATATGCATAATTTGATGATAAATCCACATTTTTGAACATGTACATGAACATGATACTGTACTAGAATTTTGTCAGATGTATCAAATGAATTCATGAATAAAAAGTAATACTTGCTGGGAATTAAGACAATTTGATCAAAAATTGGCAGCTCTAATAAAGAAATTTGATATGTGCATACAATGATTTAAATTTATCGTACACATTGATGTAGGGTTAAGTGGAAAAAGTATCCTGTGCTTCACAGAGACTTTATTGTCATGATTTGTAGAAAAGGAAACAAATTTATAAATATTTTATAAATAGATGACATTATCCTAGACAATATAAATATTTTAATATATTTCACTTTTTGTGTCTTTAATCAAATTAACCATTGATTGTATTTAATGTCTGGATTCAGCTTTACAAAAGAGTCGTTTGTAAAGTGGTGTGTATATGTTGGTCCTTGTATTGTACTACCCGTGCCCAAGCCTCGGCTGTTGTATCTCATCAGTCAAAGCATGCATACATGTGATTCCACATTTATTTCTATTGTCTGCCGATTACAGTTCGGAGAAGTGTTTGACCCACAAAGTATTGCGTCTTCAAATAAAATACAGGTAAATCTTCCCACTAACGTGTCAGCAATATTTCTTTCAAATATTTAAAAATTGAAAAATGAAATACGATAAAATTGTTTGTTTAAAATGCTGAATATAAGTTTAATATATTTTTTGAAAACTTTTTTTAACTTGTACTTTTTAGTTATTTATGATATAAAATGGATAGGCATTAAATTTTGGAGAATTGAATGTGAGAAATATCAAGACAATACATTACCGGTAAAGAATAAATGACAATTTCAAGTACTTGTGGATCTGTGTTACAGTACATATAAGCATTTACTGGTATCTAAGTATGTAACCAAGGGTATATACTTAAAGACAAGACTCAAAAATCTTTGAAAACATTCTGTTTAAAAAAAGCATAGCATGTTGTATGGCTTAGTAAAGTATTGACCTGTTAACAGTTTAGATAACTGTGATAAACATGTACTGCCTTGATGGAAATACCAAGCTGCTGGTACACTATACGATTGTATATACAGTATATATATGTAGATTTAATATCACTAAGGTAGCTGTAGTAGTATATATCTAACCACTTACTCTGTACTAGTGCTTCTTACATACCAGTAATCCGACATATTTGTTTAACACTTAGCTACATGTGTTTAACAGTTAGTAATAGATAACTGTGAAGTGATATTTCAGAAATAAGTTGTGTGAAGTCATACAGTGTCGCCTGATTAACTATTTGCACTGATGCTGAACTGCTGTTGTGTTGTAGGGCTTCGATAGATATGTAAATCCAGCGATAGTCACGGCAACAGGTAAGCACAAACAAAAAGTAAACAAATGTTTAAATTATTTTTATCCTTAAACACAATAGATTGGGTATGTTTAGAACTCATCCCCCTCTGAGGACATATTTGAACCCTTCCAATTCAAAGGTTGGAGTAGTTCATTATGAAATTCTAGAGGTAAACAAGTTGAGTTAGTATGTTTATTATTAGCTCACCTCATCTAAAGAACCAAGGTACGCCAGTGAAGCTTATGTCATTCTACGTTGTCTGACACCTGTCTTGTCTGTCAACAATTTAAAACTTCTTCTCCATAACTTCTGGTAGGAAATTAACCATATTTGGCTGAAGCATCTCTAGTCTAGGTGCTGGGGTCATAAAATTGCAACAGTGGTAGGGCAATCTGATTAAAATACAGATCCTCACTATTACTATCGTGTGTAGGATCTGACAGTGACCAGTAGAAGGTCATATGCAGATGACCTTTGTATCCAACAATCAAATCGCTGTTTACCTGATTCTGAAAGTGAAAAGCTAGTTTCGATTTCTTTCTACACTTGTCGTTGAACCAGAGTAAAGTAGCCAGAAACCTGAACGACCGTATACAAAAATGACAGCGCCCAGTTCAGCGGTCTCTATGCCAAGGCGTGTGCTCTTTTTAGACATTAAATGTTTGATTTGTAGTTTTTTGTTTGGCCGAAAAGAAATAACAACTAAAGGTAAAGAAATTATCACCAAATATACTAATCATATTGATATATAAAGTCCTGAATGCTTTTCTCTTCTTTGCTTCAATCCGCCGCCATTTTTGTTTGTCTACCAAACACCGTTTACAAGGTGCATTTTGATTGGCTGTTCATTTCTTAGATATGGAAATAATAAAGGTCATCTGCACATGACCTTCTACTTGTCCGTGTCAGATCCTATACACGATAGTAATAGTGAGGATCTGTATTTTAATCAGATTGTTGGTAGGACTGACCACTAAAGAGGCTGGGGGGGGGGGCCTAAATAATGTTTGGGTATGAATTATGAATCATACTTATTTTGGTTTGGATATGCCCCTTTAAAAACACATTTGAAGGGATTAATTATCATTATTCAAACAATGAAATAAATTAGGTTTGAGGGAATGAACCATTTGATAGCTGAAGTAATAAGGAACTACTGTAATGATAACATACTGTTTCTATCTATACACAGAGCCCATTATCCGTGTGAATCATTCCGCTCACAGTCCTCCAAATAGTACCCCGGACTCTCCAACAAACTCAGGTGTCCATCACCAAAAGTCCAGTTCTACAGATGTGGACCGCAGGATCAGGGTAAGTTAAACAGTCCGTGTCACACTGTCTATCACCGAAAAACCAGTTCTACAGATGTGGACCGCAGGATCAGGGTAAGTTAAACAGTCCATGTCAATCTGTCCATCACCAAAAGTCCAGTTCTACAGATGTGGACCGCAGGATGAGGGCAAGTTTAACAGTCCATTAATTAAAAATAAATCCGTAACATATGGATCCAGCAGAAGCAAGGAGTATTGTAATTACCTTTATCATTTATGTTGAGAAAAAAATTCACAAAAAGAAATCATCTTTATATGTACAGCGCCACAGGAGAGACTCCAATGAGGACTGGGAGATCCCCGCTGAGGACATCCAAATGGGTCCACGGATAGGGTCAGGGTCCTTTGGAACGGTATATCGGGGATACTACCACGGCCATGTGGCCATCAAACGGCTCAACGTCACAGATCCAACACCTCAACAACTTAAGGCTTTCAAAAATGAAGTGGCTGTTTTAAGGTAGGCGTCTTCACTGACTATAGTCAATAGAACTTTGTGTATGCATTGTTAGTCAGATGTACTTTTCTGAAAATTTTACTTTAAAACTTAATTCCATTTGATACATTTTAAAAGTAAACAATTTCAATTATGATGAATACTTCTTAAATCCATCTGGAATAAAATTAATGAGAAAAGTGCATTTCCAAAATGTGACTGGGTTGATTTCATTGGAGTCAATTAAATCTTTAATACCATATCTAATATAAAACAGATGATTTATGAAATTTTTGAAGAGAATTTTTATACAGTTCGATTTTCAACTTGTTCTATTTTCTTTAAAATCTCCATGATTTTTGTGGTATCTTGAATAAAGTTTGTTTCAATATACACTGTATTAATTATTCAAATATTTGTCTGATGGGTGGTTTCTTCCACATTTCAGCTCTAGTATTTTGTTGGATTTCTATGATAAAATGAGAAAACCATAATATTAAAAACTTCAAGCACATCAAGGAATTTCTGAAATCTGTTGTTTACAGAGCGATATTTAAATCTTGTTTACGTGTTTTCAGGAAAACAAGTCATATGAATATACTACTATTCTCTGGCTGGACATCACGGCCCCAGCTGGCTATCATCACCCAATGGTGTGAGGGTTCAAGTCTCTACAAACATTTACACATTACAGAAAATCGCTTTGAAATGGTAACACTAATGGAAATATCTCGGCAGACAGCACAGGGCATGGAGTAAGTATAGCAGTACCAAGGGAAATAACTCTCTGTTCATTGCTGCCTTGTGGTGGTCTCATATAATTATGATGCTTTAGAGCTTTTAAAGATATACTCTTTGCCATGATGGTGATTTCATATATTTACTTGCTTCAATAATGATGAATTTCTTTTTTTTCCAGTTATCTACATGCAAAGTCAATTATCCATAGAGATTTGAAGACCAACAGTATCCTTTTTCAACTGAACAAATTTTGTTATATTTTAACTTGTATAAATAACATTGATTCAGTATAATGAGATATGTAATGAATCAAATTACCTATGAAAAACAGAGTAAAAGTATAGAAATGGAATAAAACTATAGCTGTTTGCTATACAGTAGCAGCCACATAGTTTAAGTTCCATTCTGTATAGAGTTTCTTTTCTTTAAAACCCAGAGAATGTTGGCATTATAGTTGACTATTGGCCTTAACCATATGTAAGATATATTTTTAACAGATAATTTGACAGTAAAGATAGGTGACTTTGGTCTCGCCACTGTGAAAACCCGGTGGAGCGGTTCTCACCAATTTCAACAGCCCACCGGCTCAATATTATGGATGGTAGGTCAACATGTAGTGGCCAAGAGCATTTATTGATTCTAAAACCAAACAAAATATGTAATTAAGAAGGAGTTATAGAAATTGACAGATTTCCCCTTAAAAGATTAAATACTGGAGCCAGCTGAGGTGATTCATTGGGACATTTGGTGGAACATAAATGTAAATTAAAAATGAAGGGCACGTATGATTGGTCCTTGATAATTATGTTATAGTAATGTTCAAATGAAAATTGAGTATGACAAGGTACTTATTTAATTTTAGGCCCCGGAGGTGATACGCATGAAAGAGGCCAACCCATACACAAACCAGTCAGACGTCTACGCATATGGCATCGTGCTCTACGAACTGATGACAGGCCAGCTACCCTACTCAAATATTAATAACAAGGACCAGGTGGGTATCTCTGACCAACGGACACTGTAATGGACAAATATATCGGTCGGAAGTAGTAGACAAATATATAGGTCGGAAATAGTGGACAAATATATAGGTCTTAAGAAGCTACAATCATGTTCTCATTTTCCATAGAATCATGTTTTAATTTTTCTCAGAAAATTTTTTGCATAACGGTATTCCTAGAAGAATTGTGGCATATAATAATTAAAACATGCACATCCTTAAATAACCAATCAGCTGTTTTTAGCCCGCTAAACCCTGTTAAAGTATATTTCAATTGTGCTGTTTTGACTCCTATTATCATGAAATTGTTATATACTTTTGAAATTTCTGAATATGTGAAGTAAAAACTTGGATCATTTGATGGTTGTCTTTGTTGATGTTTTTGAAATCATTAGTCTAGTCACTGTTATCACATCAAAGATCCTTGACATAAAACATGTTTGTAATTGACTGAAATGTGACTTTGTTCTCTCTGTACAGATCCTGTTTATGGTGGGGAAAGGCTACTTGAAGCCAGACATCTCTAGAACGCGGTCAGATACCCCGAAACGTTACCGGATGTTAATGCAGGAGTGCTGTAAATTTGACCGAGAGCAGAGACCCCTCTTTCCACAGGTACTACCACACTGGATGGGACTTAAGTATAACAGGATCTGTGATAATTGAAATTATTAAGTTTACAATTAATGAAATTACATTGCCGAAATAAGGCTTATATTTCATCAAATGCCAGTTATTCGAAATAGTTTTGTCGTGGTGGTGATGTTGACAATAGAAATAATTTTTTGTACTAAGATATGTTTACTACCGACAGTATCATAATTATGACAACTTTAGGTAATCTATGACCTGTACAAGTTTTAACATAATGATGACATCCCTCTAACTCTGTCATAAAACCAGATTATGATTTGGTAATATTTACATGATGTATAGTATGATAGGGATGACATAAATTTGTTTTAGTTATACAAATCATTTATTTTGATGATGTTGATGTATCTACAAGTCAGAAATTGATAGATGTTTTCATGAAAATGTTGACATAATTCATCAGATATATTGCATTTTGTTGTGGTAATGTTGACATATCCACTAATCAACCGTCAATACTTACTTGATTTCTGCTAATGTTTACTCAACTGTAACTCGGATATTGAGATTACAGTGTTAGCTTTTGACAGAACAGTGCTTTTGTCCCTGTTGACGTAACAGTAAATCATTTATATATACTAGTGTTGTGATAATGTGGATATGAGTTACAAATCATTCACACTACTCATTGTTTTGATAAAATATTTACAAATTAAGTCTGCCATAGATGTTATACGTAACTTTCGGCAAAACTTGATGCGAAAATCAAGCCTAACAACTTATTATTTTTATAGATTTAGTTAAGATTAACTGATATCAGCAATATTCAAGATGACTTCTTAGGCGGTAACCGGTACGGCAGCAGTTGAAACTCGGTATTTGTAAATTGTAAATGCGTGACCATTTTGACTGTCTTTTAACTTGGGCTTGTTATTGAAGTGGGGCCTACATGTAGTATTTTCAAATCTTCGGATTTTTCTGTCAGGAGTTTCTTGTTAGTTACCGCTGAACTTTACTTCATTTTAGGCTTATTTTTTTTACATGGTTATCAACTTTGGATTTTTTTTCAGAATGTTTCAGATTGACGAAAAATTTCCTGAAGTTACATATATTGGTCCTTTAATGTGTTGTTGTGATGACATTTGATATCAAATTATTTCAAACTACAGTCAAACCTGCTCTAACGACCGCCTGTCTATAACGACTGCCTGTCTATAACGACCGATTTTCAGATTCCCCATGAGATTTCACTATATAATGACCATCTGTATAACGACCACCTGTCTAATGTGGCTAACGACCGGTTATTTTGGAACGATGGTCGCTAGTTCGCTTCCTATAACGACCAATTTCTGGTGAACATATTTTGATCTCACATGTACAGCTCCGTACAAAATGTCCGGTATTTGCGTACATGATTCAATAGTTGAAAATATGAGTTGTAAAACACATTGACTGAAGATATTATTATTTTATAACAAGTGGAAACTTTCCGGGGAGCCCATCACTGCTGCATCAGTTTTCGACAATATCCTGCATTTTGATTGGCTACTGATAGCGACGATCTAGGTTATTTCCTAACCTGAATAACGCGTAGTGCTTTCCAGTAGTCATATGATACGATTGAACAGCGTTGCATCATTCGTGTTCACGTTTATGCAGGCCTGTTCGAGACCCGTGTGTTAGGCCGTAATCGTCAGAATTACCGTCAACCCAGTACACTGGCGACTCTATCGATGTCTAGACACACAGAGACTCCCAAATTGTTTATTTTCTAGAAAACGTGGAAGATTAAGTCTTATGTAAGATTTAATTGAATAATTTATGAATGATATTGCCGTGAAAACATCGTTTATTTCAATTATCAGTATTAGACCTGTGCCTTCGCTGGTGTCAACAGATCTTCATCGTAACTCGCGCGAGGTGTCAATCAATGTCAAGTCTAATCAATGTCAAGCCTAATTAACGAGGCATTGTGTTATGTTTTCAAAGTTTCCTACTCAAAGGTGTTTGTTTTATTAACCTTAAATGCCGACTTACCTGGTTGGTGCTATCATTCCGACTTGACGTTTTTTTTAGAAAAAGAACAACAAACTCAACCAAGAATTTACAAATGTAATAAAATGAACATGAATATTATTGAATAGGACATTCATCATACAATTTTAAGATGTTTTAAAAAATATAGATTTAAACCTAAAAATAATATTATAAGAATATATTTCAAAACAAAAAGTTTGACTCCTGAAAATGTTATACTGAATGCCCTATTTAATGACAAGTCATTTATGACATTTTCAATTAAAGTGGTTGGTCCAAAAATCTCGACCTGTCTATAAAGGCAACCTGTCTATAGTGACCGTTTTTCTGTCTCCCCTTGAGTGGTCTTTATAGACAGGTTTGACTGTACCTACAAATTAAGTCAGCCAAAGATGTTAATGTGTTGTAGTGATGACATTTGATACCATGTATGTATGTATTGTAGTGATGGCATTTGATACCGTGTATGTTGTCTTCCCCAGATACTGTCTGTGATGGAGTCGATCGTGTTATCACTACGTAAACTACGTCGGAGTGCGTCGGAGCCAACACTTAATCAATCGCAGTCCGAGGACCTAGACTTAATGTACTTCTGTGCTTCTCCTAAAACACCCATCAACAGTCAGTACCCGCAGTTCTTCTTCTCCTCGGCACATAATTAATACGTATACAGTGTTGTGTTGCCAGAACGTTGCCATAGTGGTTAGCTTCTAGCTCCCTGCTGCTATTCTATTATATAATTAACCAATGCAACTATTGGTTCTGATGTCAAGAGGATGGAAGGATTATATATATATATATCTGTGATAATGAGGGGAGATTTTGTCAGCGTGGTTAGCTGTGTCAGCAGCCAGACTATTGTGCTGTCATGATTGGCAGATAGGGGGCAAAAGACTTGACGGGTCTAGTTCAGGACACGCCCACTTTTGAGAAGGGTCAAAGTTCACTGTTAAGGTGAGACTGAGTGATGTAGGTGGTGCCCTTTGCCATGTGACTTAGACCCTGGAACCCTCCACATGTGGCGCTCATCAAGCGACGATCAGCAATGGAGAAGTGGTACATTCCCTATACTGTGCTAGCCACTATGGGCTAGTTTATATTCCCTATACTGTGCTAGCCTGTCTCCGGGCTGGTCAACATTCTTCTGTGCCAGTCTGTACAGACTGGTACACTTCTCGTGTGCTAGCCTAAGGGCCGTGACATTCTGTATTTTACCAGCTTATATTGGCTGATGGAATCCCTTCCATGCTTTGGCATACATGTACATGAAGTCTGAATGCTAACTGAAAAAGGCAAGAACTTAAAGATTAATATAATAATCATAATGTTGTGTTTTTCAAAAAAAAAAAATAAGAATTATGAAAGACTTTTGCTTTCTTGCTATAAAGAGAAGACAACAGACTTGAGACAATGTGTTATAGGTGCCTGCTGACGGTGCAGGCTGGTACGAGCCTATCGCGGGCTGTGTTAGACGGTGTCCCCGGGTCATTGTAACCCAGCATACCACACTCTACAATAGACTTTATAGGAATATTACTGATATAAGTGATTTCCATTCATTCTCTCACACTAAATTATGAAATATTGCCTCCAAGAGGAATGTACTAGTACTGTTTCTGCCAATTTGATTATGATTTATGTCCAAGCTGATAGCCTCTAAGAGGACTTGATCAGTGCGGTCTGTGTGTGGTACACACATGTAGGCACCATGTAGCTTACTGTGGGAGGGCATACTGTGAGGGCAGCGTAAGAGGGCAGACATGTGATCTTACACATGAGGGCATTTGTATGGATTTCTGTGTGTTTTGTGAGCAGGAGGAGTGAAAATGGTGAACATTTGGTCCCAGAAGAATGAAATGAGTTTTTTTGGCACATGGTATCGAAGATTAGTGAAAATACTAAAGCATTTTGTCCCCTATGTAGTGTTCATGTACATTTTTAGGTCATCTGACCCGAAGGGTCAAGATGACCTATTGCCATCATGCTTCGTCCGTCGTCGTGCGCCGTCCGCCGTCCGCCGTCCGTAAACTTTTCCTTTAACAATCTTCTTCTTAGTAACCAAAAGGCTCTAGGTGCTGATATTTGGCCAGTAGGCAGCTGGGATTGAGTGCTACAAAGTTTCCTCATTTCAATGACCTTGACCTGTTTTCAAGGTCACCGGGGTCAAATATGTAAAAACCTTTAACAATCTTCTTCTCAGTAACCAAAAGGTCTAGGGTAATGATATTTGGCCAGTAGGCACCTGGGATAGAGTGCTACAAAGTTTCCTCATATCGATGACCTTGACTAACTTTCAAGGTCACAGGGGTCTAATATGTAAAAAAGCGTTTGACAATCTTTTCCTCACTAACCAATAGGCCATGGGTGATTATATTTGGCCAGTAGGTACCTGGGATAGAGTGTTCTAAAGTTTCCTCATATAAATGACCTTGACCTATTTTCAAGGTCACAGGGGTCAAATATGTTAAAAAATCTACACAACATTATCTAAAGAACTAAATGATCTAGAGCAATGATATTTTTGTATGATATGTAGACCAGCAATGCGAATCTTTTTCTAATATATTGTGTTTAGGTCAAAGGTCAACTTTGAGTGCTGGACGGGGTCAAAGGTTAACATGGGTTATAATAGGTAAAAAGCTTTAAGAATCTTCTTCTCAAGTTCCATAAGCCCCAGGGTCCTGATATTTGGCCAGTAGGTACCTGGCATGGAGTGCTACAAAGTTTCCGCATATGAATGACCTTGACCTACTTTCAAGGTCACAGGGGTCAAATATGTAAAAATCTTTAACAATCTTCTTCTCAATAACCAAAAGGCCCTGGGTGCTGATATTTGGCTGGTAGGTACTTGGCATAGTGTGCTATCAAGTTTCCTCATATGAATGATCTTGACCCACTTTCAAGGTCACAGGGGTCAAATATGTAAAAATCTTTAACAATCTTCTTCTCAATAACCAAAAGGCCCTGGGTGCTGATATTTGGCTGGTAGGTACCTGGCATAGTGTGCTATCAAGTTTCCTCATATGAATGATCTTGACCCACTTTCAAGGCCACAGAGGTCAAATATGTAAAATCTTTTAACAATCTTCTTCTCGCTAACCAAATCCCCCAGAGTAATATGGTATTTGGCTAGTAGGTACCTGGGATAGAGTGCTACAAACTTTCCTCATACAATGGACCTCAACCTACTTTCAAGGTCATAGGGGTCAAACATGTAAAAATACCTTTAACAATCTTCTCCTCAACAACTTAAAGGCCCTGGGTGTTGATATTTAGCCAGTAGGTACCTCTAATGGAGTGCTACAAAGTTTCCTTGTATGAATGACCTTGACCTACTTTCAAGGTCGCAAGGGTAAAACATGTAAAAATCTTTTAACAAACGTCTTCTCGCTTACCAAAAGGCCCTAGGTGCTGATATTTGGCCAATGGGTACCTGGGACAGATTGGTGCAAAGATTCATCATATAGACCTTCACTTATACTTTCAAGGTCACAGGGGTTATAAACATGTATGTAGATATCTTTGAACAACTTGGCAAAAACAAACACAAATGATATAGATCTTTATAGTCAGATGACCGTTGAGGCCCCTGGGCCTCTTGTTGAAGGATGAAAATAGGATGAAAGAATTTTTTTTGAATGTTATTTGTGGTGTGTTGGATGGGTGAAAAGGGAGAAACATTTGTCAAAAGTGGGGTTTTTTTTCCATTATGGTGGGAAAAAAGGAGGATGTTTGCCCAAAATTGAGTTGTGCTGTGATGAGGAGAAAGGATGAAAATGGAAAGATCCTACCTCTAGTGTTCAGCCACAATCAGCATCTCGCAGAATAAATGGGAAATGAATACAATCCATCCACACTATAACACTTCGTACTAAGGCCACTGATTCTGAAATTCATGACAAATACAAGGCACGACGTTTACATATTATCTGTGATAATTCAGATCCATGAAAAACTTTACCTTTATTTACAGTAGTTTGATAATTAATGCTTCATGTAACACTGTATGGACACTGACTTTTCAGTGGATTCAACAGATAAAGCAGGATTTTATTTAAAAGTATAAATTTACACAACAGTGTATAGCCTTTCTATTGTTCGCTGGTATCTGGTTTGCACCAGGACTTCCTATGAATATTGTTTTCTTCACAAAATGAGGTATATCACAGAACTTTTCTGGCCAGTGTATTAGTTATTGCTAAATCTGTAGAACTTGCTAGAACATCAAATTAGATATAATATTAGCAAAGGAATTACCTGACTTCAGCAGTCTAAAAATCTCTAGGAAAATATCTTGTAAACTCCTAAACCAGTTAATTAAGCCTTCATAAGTCAGCAAGTTTTATGTTCTGACATATCGTTTCTTTCCCACAAAGCAGTAACTTTCCTTTGTTGCTTAGTTTCGAACATTTTCGGGGAAATATACATAAAAACAAGAATAAATGTTGATCAAATGACTTGAGGGTAATCTCCAGCTGGTCACATGACTGAATCACCTAAGTCCGAAGCTCTGAACTGATGTCAGTAAGGGCTGAAGGAAGCACCCAGGTGAGAGACTGTTAAGTGGTCGTTTGACATGTAGTATGCCAGTTAAAGAGTTTGTCAAGACTAGCAAAATGCCATTGTGTATTCATGGCAGTTATATAATTATAATTTATGTTTCAGATGTATGTGATTATGAGGGAACATGTGAAGTATGTGTGTAAGCTTTGTGTAACGTATATATTATTTACATGTGAGGTATGTGAAAAGTATGAAGTGAGAGTAAGCTGTTTGAGAGATGTAGAGATTACACAATAATGGTATTTATTTCACTCGAGTTAATCAATTTACAAAAGTAATCAAAGACACAAGCTTTAGAGAGTGTATTTGAAACTTTTAAAAATTTCCGGTAACTAACTGAAGTGAAATAAATACCATATCCAACAACCATGAGTCGTATAAACTATTTCTACCACAATCTATATCGAAAACAGCTGGAGTGAACCGTGGACTTAATCAGCAAAAAACATAGCATCTCGTATATATTCCTGCCAAGTTATGATGACTTCAGCAATTGATGATGATGTCAAAGATCCCGCACATGGCATAAATTAAACCCTGCAATTTCCAGTCAAAGGTCAACTTCTCAACCAATCAAAAGTCCAGAAGGTAATATACCACTATTGGTATATTGGAAATATTTATCTCACAGTGAGCACATTTACACATACAATAGGCTGAGAGTGGAATAACAAAGCATATTGTGTAGAAATAAAGATAGGATACATGTGTGTGAGGTATGCATGAGGTACTCTGTATGAAGAATTTAGTATGTGTAAATCGTATGAGATTATGTGTGTAAGTTGTACACGTATGTGAGGTGGAGTTTGAGATATATGTATCCCGTCAATGAGGATGTATGTGTAAATCACGAAGTATATTGAATCTTCCTCCGCTGAATGCTTGCATTGTATGTAAATATGGTAGCATGGAATGAAAGCCAAAAGTCAAATTAACCTCTTTTCTTCATACACTACAGGGCCTATTGAACCTTGCTTGATTATAAACTATGTATACATTGTACAGTTCACAGGGCCTCTTTATGTATAAATGGTCATTTTAGGTATACATAGACAGGGCCTTTTCATATGTAAAAGCATAGGGGCTTGATTTCTTGGAGGTGAGAAAATCTCTGTACTGCATGTTAAATGGCCCTGTGGTAGTAATACAAATAACACTAGATCACTAGTCAGTTTATATTCGTGGAACAATATTTCTTGAGAAATTAGTTTTGATAAGTGTATTATCATATTCTCTTTTTTTCTTTTTTCCAAAACAGATCCATGTATACTATTTCATAGGTGTAATTTTGCTTTCATTATTACTTTGAGGAAACAATACAGCCATGCTTATACCAGAGTTACAAGAGATAAAACAGTACTGTACTACAGGTGTAGAATTAACTTTTTTAGCAACTCGTTGCAAAGCATTTTGTGGTGAGTGGGTTAAATTTTAACTCGCCAAATTAGAAATTGTTCGCAATTTTGAAGTGGATAATGAAAGCACTACGATGCATTCTGAGTCAGTCTAATTTACAATTTAGACAAGTGTCAACAAGACATTGCACTATATGTGTATGTGGTTTTGTTCACAATTTCTTTTATACTTTCGACAACATTTTCTGACGTGTACAGATTAGAATTATACCCATTCGCCAAAAAATGCAAGTACAAAAATGTTCTACTCACAATTTCAGAAATCAACCCGCATTTGGCGAGTGTGAGAGGGTTAATTCCAACCTTGGTACTACCTAGCTAGTTTGTGTATACTACGCTGCCACAGCCGTGTACGTTGTTATCTAAGTCTGTACTCTGGGATGTACAATCATATACCCTGTTAAACTCCGTTGCCAAAATTGTATGCGAGTGGTGAAGAATAAAATGAAACTTCTGTATCAAAAGTTCTTATTATATTCATATTCTTTAAGCTAGAATAACAATGTCATGTTGGCAGCATTGTAAAAGATGAATTGCAGATCTTTGTTGAGCATAAAACATTATTTTCTCTCTGTTGAGCATCAGCCGTGATTTCAAGTACCCACAATATTATTTTCGTCTGGGAATGAAGCAAAATCTGACTTGGAAATTAAAATGTATATGAGTTGAAGGTGTAAATGATGTAATGTTCATGTATGTGGCAAATTTTACTAGTGATTTAGTGTAATTGTTGAAATACAAGGGTGCAATTTATATTTGTTGTACAGAATCTCTCTCTTGTAAGCAGGTCTTATTGTATTGATGCCTGGTTCAGTTAGCGTAGACAAGACCCTATCAATAAATCAAGCTTATGCCTGTTTCACAGGTACCAGTCTTATCTATGTATTAATAAAAGGGACTGATTTATATGTATATGAGGTGTGTGTATACATTATACATTGGCAGGGCCTATTTATATGTAAATGAGGTGTATGTATACATTGTACATTGGCAGGGCCTATTTATATGTAAATGAGGTGTATGTATACATTGTACATTCACAGGGCCTACTTGTATGTAAATAACGGGGCCTGTTATTATGTATATGGGTGTGTAGACATCTACCAAGTCTTTCTGTTCATCTTTATCACCTTTTATTGTGTCAATCCACAGGTAGGAAATGTTCCTAATGTCTTTTTATCTCGCCCGTCTCTGTATAGGTGTCACATAGTCTTTTTTATGCTCTGAAGAAACAATGCAGTATTGATATGTTGAGGTGTCTTCTCCCGTGTACATAAATAGAAATTACTCAACATTCTTATCTTAAGGTCACAGGATCATGACTATTGTAACATTTGATACCTATACACAGTATACAATGGTAACCTTGACCTTCAGTGGCTAATGGTCGGGAGCATACAGGTGATGGCTGCAATCGGTACAGGTAATGTTAAGGCTAAAATACTGTGATTTACAATTACTGAGCGTCATGTGATTGCTGAAGGTCATACTTACAATTGCTGAAGGTCATATGTTTGTTTCTATGACCTAGAGTTAAAATTTTAAAGGTCATGTGTTGACTTTGATGATCTACAATAGCTAAATATATATTAATTACTTGTTGCTACTGTGGCCTTCAGTGGCTAAGGTCATTTGATATCCACTGTGACCTTCAACAGCTAAAGGTCATAATGACCACTCTGACCTACAATGTGATGACCTACAGTAGCTAAAGGTCTTGTGGGGTACACTGACCTACAATAGTCTTTGACTTACAACAGCCAAGGTCCCGTAATGACCTCTGACTTGCAATAGTCAAAATCATGTGATGTCTGCTGTGACCTACAACAGCTAAAGGTTATGTTAACCACATTGACCTACAATAATCAAGGTCATGTGATGGCAACTATGACTTATGGTGGCTAAATTCATGCGATATCCGCTATGACCTACAATAGCCAAGGTCATGTGATGTCCACAGTGACCTACAATAGCCAAGGTCTTGTGGTGTCCACTGACCTACAACAGCTAAAGGTCATGATCAATGACCTATAATAGCCAAGGTCATGTGATGGCAACTTTGACTTACAGTAGACAAGATCAGGTGATAACCACTATGACCTACAATAGCCAAGGTCGTGTGATGTCCACAGTGACCCACAAAAGCCAAGGTCATGTGATCACCACTGACCTACAACAGCTAAAGGTCCTGATCAATGACCTAGAGTAGCCAAGGTCATGTGATGTCCACTATGACTTTGAATAGTTGAAGGTCATGTAAATGTCACTGTGGTCTTAAGTTGATTATTGTAGCCTTCAGCATAATATTATGACTCATGACCTGTAATAAATAAGTCGGTAAATAATCTCTTCCCCATGTGACAGATAAAGGACGACTACTTATTTGTAATCAGTGAAGATAGGAGGAATACTAAGTATTTCTGACTTGATGTTATTGCGATACAAACTTGACTCAATATCAATCTATAGCTTTATATATATACTGTATTGTACTCGTACTTCTTGTTACAAATTTTAAGCTATTTTCTTATATTGTTCAATATGATTTTATTGTTTTGTTTCTGTTATTGCTTTAAGATTTATTTGTATATATGGAGATGAAATGTGACAGATAAATCTATTATTCCATGAAATCTGTAATGATATATTATATATAGACTTTACCTAACTGTGGATTGACCAGCTGAAATGATGCTACCTTGTGTAGCCTCTGTTGTGTTGATATCTATATAGTAATCATGATGATAATGAATTATTTCCAACTTTTATTTATAAAAAAAGACTGAGGGATTGGTGTGTGTATATATATAAATGTCGGGACTCGCAGACCTTGTATCTATCTATAGTGTATGTAGTAGTCTGTGTGTTCCGCGCCTCAACTATGTATACATATTTTTAAAACATGTTGCCCTAAAATTGTACAATCTTTCTAGTGTACACCAACACAATGAACATGCATAGGTATAAGTGAGGGTGTAGTAACAGTGCATTAGTAATCCTCTGTCCGAGATCCATTCCTCCGTCAACTAAGCCTGCATTGGGGAAGATTTCAACATTTTAATTTATAATAATGTTCAACATAATGATATAAATCAAAATATTTTTACCACCTTCAGATGAAACAATATTATGCTGCTATATATAGTGCTATAAATCTACAGTGGTGGGGTAATTGTTTAATGGCCATGCCAACGTCCCGATCACATCAGCTGTCTGTTCGCTTCCCAAGCTTAACGACAAATCCTAATTTACACAATGTATGCAAGTGAGTGAGAAAGTCTTAATCTATTAGGAAGCTAGCCGACACAAAAAACAAGGACCAATGGGAATTTGTTATATTGACTTGTCCTGAAACTATAGCCCTCGACGGTTAATCAACGTCATCCAATTTCTCTTGTTTGTCAACCTGGTGGATTGAACAAATAACCATATTAAAATCCTATTTCAGATTTAGTGGGGAAAAATGTAACTTGAATGACATTACAGATTTTAAAGCCAGTACAGGAAGTACATCAGTTTTGAAAAGACTTGAAAGACAAAAAAAAAAAGACTGAAAGAAAATATAATCAGGTGGGGCTTATTCGGTTAAAAACACCTTTTAAAGTGTTTCATATTTAAAAGATGATTACCATATTTGTGTTTAAGAGTTATTCCCCTTTACAAAAGGGCAGCACTGCTCAGTTATTATGAATTTCAGAAAATGATTGTAAATTCAAAATTATCTGGGATGTGTCATGAAAGAGATATAAAATTATAAGTTACCAACAGAACAAGTATTATAGAGGTATTTTGTGTGGAACAGTGTGTTATTTCCAAGGCTACTTAACATTGTATAGATCTGTACACAAATTTACCAGTATTATCACTAATGATTTGCGTACTTACCATATTTGATCCTTTAGCACTTTCTTTAGTCTGCTGCAAAGATTTCAATCTACCAACCTTCAAATTTATTTGAAACCCAAATTTTTGCACAGGAATAATGTTTTTAAATGAATAAGAACTTCTCTTCTACAGAAGTTAAATTTTGTTTAGATTGGAACAATTTCAAGAGGTATCGAGACAAATAGTTAATATATATATATTTTGTCAAGCAAAACAAGTATGAATTTTAAATTTGATGCGGGAAAGGTCAAATTTATATATTTATGTCAAAGGTCAAGGCTGTTATGCTAACTGGTTTAAATTATTAACCATCGGTAATGTGCTTTGAAAGCATTCATCTTCATTTCATGGACCCTCTGTATCAGCAGTTTGAAGTTGATCTTTGACACGTAGATACATATTGGCTTTAAACACCATTGAGGTGAAGCCTGTATGGCTTTTGACAACTTGACACTAAGGCATCCCCCCTCCCCTATTGCTTTCAGTGGGATAAGTTCTGTGACATAAGACACCCAAACTATTTGTTAATCAGTCTTTGAATGATCCTCCTATGACTGCATAAAGATACACTTGAATGACTAGAATGTTAACCCTTCTGTGACCATTGACACCAAGGTATGTCCATATTTAGGTAAGGTGAACTTTGTACGATCATTCGACATCTCTGTATACTTTCACTATAACTGTTATTGTGTTGTGTGACCTTTGACATCTAGCTATATCCACATTTTGTAACTGTTTGTGAGTTGAACTCTTTGTGACCTTTGACTCCTAGGTTACACATATATTTACCCGCAGCAAGGGGACCTTATTATGACCTTTGACATCTAGCTATATCCATATTTTGTAAGTGTTGGTGGGGTGAACTTTGACGTTCTGACGACTAGGTAAATCTGCACTTTTACTGTCAGTGAGATGAACTCCCTGTGACCTTTGACTCCTAGGTTACATTAACCTTCAGTGAGATGACCTTTGACCCCAATATTATCCCCAGTGTTATCCTCAGTGTGACTGTCTAGCTGTACAGAGGCTACGCAGTTTACACGCCTGCCCGCCAGTGTTTGATCTGCCTCAAGTATTATCAGCAGTTTCCTAGTGATGAGAAGTACAGTGTTGATGTATGACTGTTACCATGGTTACTTGCATTGCTGACAAAATCCCTCCAGTGTCACAGATGGAATTTTGCTCAAGGTCAAGGTTTTAGAGTTTAGAGGGATATAGCATTTATGTTCTATTTATAGGTTAAATAGTCATGTTTATTTTCTAATAATTTTGTTATATTTTTTCTTTCCAATGATGGATGCTGGGTGAAGCCAGGATCATTGGTAGTTAACTTATTTATTAGTGACTGAGTGGAGATCATTATATATGGTATGTCACCGTTACCGTTTGTAATTATGCATAGTGTAATTGTTGGACCAAAGACCAGTGTGGAAGTCTGTGCGCATGGAATGGGTACATGTGTGTATCATTAAAATGCAAATATAAACATTTTCCTTTCTCTACTGTGATTGGTCTTCTTCTTTGTTTGTTTACACATCATTAAACAAAAGACATATCGTTGTCTGGTAGTTAAAACATCGTAACTTCACTTTTTGTGAAAACAGGTTTTTGCGCAACCCTACATCACCTCTCAAAAGCTGGTATATATAGGCCAATGAAAAGTTGTACATGTATTTTCATCATGTGATCAAAAACTCTCATTGGGCTTGATGTCATAATGACAAAACCTTGTATCTACATGAAAATATTTGGTTGAAGCAGGAAGTCCACGTTTATGAGAAAATGTCTGACATGTGAGTTTTATTTATCAATTTTTGCTATTTAAATGTAATAGCAATGATAATAAGATATTTTGATCAATATTTAACAAATGAAAGTGATTAAAGAGAGATTAACGACAACGGACAATAAATTTGATGTCTATATATCCTATTCACAATTTCAGAGATACTTATGTATATATGGGTTTGAGATTAAATTTTCCAACTATCCATGACATGATAGATCTATATTTATAAAGGAAATGGTCATTTGAGTAGCTCGCCGCACTTACAAGGTTTTACAATTCATATTTGAGCATGGTGTTACAGGAAGTTAAAAGTTACTGATTTTTGTGTTTTGCAAAATCTTGTAACTGTTGAAAATTGCAGACAAACAGAGGTAAAAACCTTGCAACTGATCAATGGTAAAACCTAACAGGAGCATGTGATACACAATTTGATATCACTGTGTGAAAACACGATGTTTTTACAAGTAGTTGCTAGCACAATTGATATTAGAACCTTCCAATTAAAGTCATGAAACAGTTTTTTGCTTCTCCTGAAAAGTTTGATTTTTTCGGTTACAAGGTTTTGACTCCCGGACGACGATATAGTATTATGTGATGACTTCTTCATCCTTGTGTATACTGGTATGTCTTACGTTGTATGGAATCTCTTTTTTGTACGGGGTAAAATGTACAGGGTACCAATGTCGATAACCTCTAGATCTGAAGATTACATCAGTCTTGAACCAGCTACCCAAGGGAACATTATATTATCATTGTCAGCATGTATGAAGTGGATTTCATGGGAACCCAGAATCTTCTTGTTAAAATCCTTTTTTTAAAGAAATCAAGATTCTTTTATTAAAAAACAAAACGTTTAAAACGAAAACATCTTCCTTAAAATCCTTAAATCTTCGGTGTCATAATATAGGCTGTAAATTTCAGTGTTGATATTTCAGAATATCTTGGTCTACAATACACTAGGGTTGTAGGCATGTGTCGGCAAGAGGTTCCACCAGGGTACAGCTTACACCCATAGTAGTATATAGGGAAATAAATAATTATACTTAGTTTTTATCACACATTACTCCTGACAAATTCCAATAGGTGTTTTGTCACAGCTGTGCACACACCTAATATTTAGAAGGGAAGGATGAAAATAACACTGGACCAATATCTCCTTCTAAATATACCATATATATATGTAACGAAGAGGTCTAGTACGAATGTAGATCGATGATCTAGACCTGGGACCAGATTCTCGAGCCAGCATTCTTGTATCTGGCCTAAATCATGTTTATGACTAAAAAGTCAACTATCAACCATGAAAACAGTAATCAGCTCCAAGTCTCTTCAGTTGTTTGCCAAATGCTTGTCACCGTAATATTTTTCAAATAATTTATAGCCGAAACAAGAAATTAGGCTTGAGCATAAGAATGGTTTCATGAATACGGGCCCAGGTCAATCCATGGCTACCAGATGGCTCAATTAGTTTAATTAGTGTGTCTAGATTTCGGAAAGTCGCAGAGATGTCTTTTTATTAGTCCACCCTGATTGCAATATGAAGATATACAGTTCTTTTTCCTATCAGAACTTGAAACAAATTCACTACATAAGTACAATATATCTATCTGGCATAATACATGCGCTGGATTGAAAAATGACTGGACACATACTTAGGATAAATCAACATTTATTGATATGTTCTAAGGCTCCAACACATATATAACGAGAGGGCCTGTATTGCTCACCTGAATACAGTTATTAACCAATTCCTGGACAAATTTGAACAATATCTTATCATTCCTTTAGAAGAATGATTTAATAAATCTAATTTCCTATAGGGCTCAGGCCCCGGGGGGTTAGACAATCCATTTTAACAAAATTGATTTCCCTTCAACCAAGGTTGCTTCAGACCAAATTTGGACAATCTCTTTGTCTTTCCTTTAGGCAAATTTACTTTTTTTCCAATATTTTGCCTTCTCCCTCTAGACCCCGGGGGTTCAATTCAACCATAAACACAAAATTGGTTTCCCTTTTTCTAAGGAAGATTCATACTAAAGAGGAAACAAATTCTTTCGTTCCTACAGAAGAAGAACCTTAATTGAAGAATTTGCTTCATTTCCCCTTTTTGACCCCGCCCCTTATGCCCTTGTTGGTCCGACCTACCATTCATACAAAATTGAATCCTTTTCACCCAAATATGGTTCAGACTAAATATGGTACAAATCGTTTCCTTCTAAAAAAGAAGTTGGATTTTAAATAAATTGCTATATTCCCCCTATTGGGCCCCTGGGAGGAAAGACTCATCATTTATACAAATTTAGGTTCCCTTCACCCAAGGATGCCTTCGGTCAAAATTGGCTTTGTGGTTTAAGACTAGTTTTGATTTATAGGAAAAGTTGACAGATGGATACCGAACGATGGATGCTTCGTCATGGCATATTAAGCTCACTTGCCCAATTTGCGCAGGTGAGTTGATAAAACATTACTTTGTAAGTACGATCTATACAATTGACATATTATAATTACAATTTGAGATATTTCGGAGTGCTTGCATGTTCATACAAGTGATATTTTATTAGGCCAGTGTTACTATTAAATACAAAATCCTTGTCATTGCCTATCAACATAACAGATTTTAAATTGATACCGTATTCTCGTGAACCTGCACTATGAACACAAATTATCATACCCTGATAAACAGTACGTTATACTGTCTATTCATATACTCTCTGCTGACAAGTTGCATTTTTTTTTTTTTTTCGTTCAAAGAACAAATAAACCAAAGTAAACATCCAGGTGACAGCGAGCTTCGGTAATATTTTTGTGCAAAAACATGTTAAATACTAGATCCCTGCTGAACAATATCACTTTGTAATAGAGTCTCACATTCTGCCCAAGTTGCTCTCTGATCTGTTGAAGACACTCCTTTAATATGATACATAACTTTAATTGAACACATTTCAGGTTTGGTATTTTTTCACAAAGTTACGCTGTGTAAAACCTGCTGAAGTCAAAATTATTGTAGGTACCTGTTACAATACTGAGATCTGAACGTGTCTGAGTTAACTTAAGTTTTTGAATAAACATCAATGTTTTTATTACCTGTACGAAAATATCCACACGCTAGACTGTTTTGTAGTTTGGGTTACCCTGGTATACGTTTTCTTTCAATTTAGCTTTTCACCAACATGTTCACATTCAACCAGGAAATCGAACCCTGCATGATTTCCTAGGCTGATCCACTGAATCGCCCATATAAAGTAGAGGTATTAAATATTTGTAAATTGTATCAACTTCAGTTTATATTAGGCTATGGCAGAAACAACAGCACCTGTTTGTTGCAGAGCAAGGGGAGGTTGTATTTCTCAAATGCACCTGTTTGCATAATTTAAGGTCAATTTGTATTTCTCAAACAAATTTGACTTCAAACAGGTTTTACACTTTATCTTTACCAATAAACAAACTTAAATTGATATAACAATAAGTTAAAAATTATTTACATCAATACATCAAACATTGATATGCAGAAATAGAATAAAAAGGTGACTAGATTTCAGATTAAAACATCTTTGGTTTACATAAACTAATATTATGTGATTTCAATAATGAAATCATGACTTAATTAACATATACATACACTTTGTATATGTACAATATTGACTTTGTGCGTTAGTTGTAGTATGAGGTTAGGCACAAATAAATCGCTTATTAAACTGTAACATACATCCAACCAGCTTTCGTTTTGTAAAAGTGTATTTCAAAGTTGGAAATTTTCTCATGTTTAAATATTAGGTTAAAAAAAATTCTATCGATCCCATTTGAAATGGATTGACAATTTCAAAATCTAAAATTAACAACTGATCATTCTTGAAGTTTAAAAATCTTGTCATTTTGGCTCTAATTATGGTTTTGATTGCGAAAGCATAATTTGTGGAAGTCAGCGCCATTATTTCCTTGTCAATGCCATGAAAGAGCTCATATAGGACATATATATATATATATACAATAAACATTGAGTTACACATTGCATAAACAAAACGATAAACATTTGATAATTAACATTGTTTTCTACGGTTACCAATTTTGCATAGAAAATCTAATAGTGATTATACACCATGGACAACAATAACAATATTATATAATATGTTTGATCATGTAAAAAACCTGTAGAATGAAAAAAAAGTAAATGCATAGTTAAAAATATTATTCATACAAAAATATGTTGGGCACCATGTACACATAAACACTGTTTAATCATAACAACAGGGCACAGTTAAAAAAATATCATTCAGATACAAAAATAGGTCATTTATTGACAAATCACTCTGCCATAACAACAGTTTGAGAACATTATAGCACTTGAAATATTTTCAATCTTAAATTACCCAACAGGATTAATAAGAATAGAATGCCATTAATATTGTTTAAAACTTAACTACATGTAATCTCATCACGCTGGCTAGTAATAAGATTTCTACAGAGTTTATTAAATTTAATAAAACTTATGTTTATTAAAACCTGTGCTAAAGACATACCCTGTATGAAGATATACATATTGCTTCTTTAGACGTTGTATCATTGAAATAAAGAGAGGGATACTCAAGAATACAAGAAAGCAATTTCAAAAAAGAATTTCAACGAATTTCCAGTGACTAGCAAGATCATGATCAGAGGTAGAGATTCTATAAATATCTGCTAAGAATAACACACACTATACAAAATATTTCTATACCATTTTCATTTATCATATTGCAAGTGAAGCAAAGGGCTAATGTGTTTGAATGATAATTGGATATTATGCAAAATATTTTAATTTGGTAGAGTACTCGATCAAGAAGGTTTCTTGATTAATGAGTTATCTCCCCTCTTCCATTGACCTTCCACTGAAATTACAAAATTAAGAAGAAACGTTCTGACTGATGCAGAAAATGATTTTTTCGGACTAAATTCTTGCATTGTAGATATATACTATAGCTACCTCTTAAACAACATTAACTTATAATTAAAGGTAAATGTAACTCTGGTCCAACTTGGCAGATAGTTATGGAGTACTCGATCTGTCCGGGAAGAAGGAGCAGACGACACCTACAGAAAGGCGTCGTATGAGTTGGGGTTAGGATATGTCTGATGAACTCAGTCTGGTGCTCGGTGTTGACAGATTTGGTTGATGACTAGTTCTGAGTATAATCTGTTTATATCGCCTTCAACATGGTAGGATGGCACCTCATCTGTCGGGGCGGCATACTTTTCCGTTATCTGTTGATAAAAACAATGGTCTAATTAGAATCCAAGAGGAACATCAATAATACTGAAGGAGAAAAAACTTTAATATCTAAACTCGTAATGTAATATTTTAGTGGTTTCCTAATTTCAGATCAGCTTTTCACAATTTAAATCTTGTGCTTTATTTAATTTACTGCAGACTGCAATGATTGAAGTTCCTGCAAGTACAAATGTATGTATTTTTCTTTAGCATATATTGTGAGGGAACTTATTCTTCATTGTCATCTGTTGAAATTCAATACAATACAATAAGAATATTTCAAAGTCTGTCCACTAAAAGAATCTAGCTTACTTTTACGGTAAAATCTTTTGCATGAAGTGTAAATGTTAATTCAAGTTTAATTTAGTAGGGTTGCAATGTCACTACTGACCCATTGACGACAATATATTTAATGTC
The DNA here is from genome assembly GCA_947623455.1 of Mimachlamys varia. NCBI lineage: Eukaryota > Metazoa > Mollusca > Bivalvia > Pectinida > Pectinidae > Mimachlamys > Mimachlamys varia. The sequence continues at coordinate 22,463,114 of OX392534.1, forward strand.
AATGTATCTGGAGTATTGATCAATCAAATTTAAATTCATGCAGTGTTCCAGTTCTGTCACTCACAGTCAATCTAAAGGCCCTCAAAATTAACTTTAACTCATACAACATTGAAATTTCATAATGAAAACATTAAATCTTTGAAATGAAAGAGTTCAAATGGGTTTTTAGGGATGAACCCTTTTCCAAACACCACAAATTGGACAGTCTACTGTTAAAGGCCCAATATACGTAACTCAGGGAAATTTTTGTGATTCTGAAAAATTCTGAAAAAAAATCCAGTTGATAACCATGCAAAAATAATCCTAAAACGAAGTAAACCTGAGCGGTAACTAACAAGAAACTCTTGACAAAAAAATACAAAGAATTGAAAATAATTCAGGTGGGGCCCACTTCAACAACAAACCAAAGGTAGATGACGGTTCGAAATGGACGCATGTTTCGAATGCTTCTGTACCAGTAACCGCGAAAGAATTCATCTTGAATATTGATGATATCATTTAATCTTAACTAAATCTATAAATATAATAAGTTATTAGGCTAGATTTTTGCTTCAAGTTTTGCCGAAAGTTACGTATATTGGGCCTTTAAAATCCTGGAGGTGAATTAATTAATGTGTTGGAGTGCTGTATTTTACTCCACACATGTAATATTCAAACTCCTTCTCCCCTGAAATAATTCTGAATTTCAAAATGAACAATTCCAACCATTGATATTTCTTGTCTCCATGGTGATACTGACCTTATGGAAGTGGCAGGCACACTTGCCCTGAAGGAAGTCCTTATACCGGGCCATCGTCATGTTGTAAGTGGGTACCACCCCAAACCCATGCTGGGCAGCAAAGTCGGCAGTGTCCCGTTCCTGGCCAAGTAGACGCCGCTGTTCGTCCTGTTAAACAACGTTTCATTTCAGACATATTTTCTCAATAAAAATATGGTATGCAAGAAAATCATTAGCTGTGAATTTTAAAATTGTCTACTTCCAATATATGGTATGCAAGAAAATCACAAGCTGTGAATTTTAAAATTATCTATTTCCCATACTGGCGTAGGAACAATTAATTTTGTCTTGTTCAATCTGCACATAACACAATATAAACACATGCATTATTATACATATTTACTTTTAACGCATCATTATTTCGGCACAATGACAAAATGAACTTGCCTTCAAGTTATCGCATATTTGTTTTAATTGTTTTGCAAAGCCATAAAACATGTATGTCAAATTAAAGTAATTCACTTTAAGAAAAAATGTATACACCCCAGCTTTGTAATGTTAATAGTGTACCATTGGTGCGAAGCGAACTCCGTTGACAAGCTGATGGAACCCAGCACCCAGTCCCTTCATGACAAGTCGGATGCCAGTAAGCCTCTCCCTGTGTAAAAAGATACGTTCTGCGGTGATTAAGTAAAAAAAATTCCTTTCAAAAAATCTCTTCACCATTTTGCTGCTTTACAACAATGAAAATGTATTCATGCTGAGATACAAATACATGCACCGGTAGGTCAAAAATTCTATGGATAACAAAATCAAGTGTTAACCCCCCCCCACCTAAATTCTAAATAACCTATAAATATATATATAAGTATATGGCTCTTAATCTGTTAAATGTTCACACCTGTTGAGGGCCTGGAGTATGAGGGGTAAGTGTACACACCTGTTGAGGGCCTGGAGTATGAGGGAGAGATGGTATTTTCCTAGCCAGTGGACTCCTCCCACCACCAGTACTGTGTTGGTCGTGTTCTCTAAAGGCATTGTCCTGTTAGGGAAAAGAAGTGTTACAATCAAAAAAGTAAATTTTTAACGAACGTAGTTTTAATCAACCAAAAATACTGTAAAAAAGTGCTTGTTTTGCCAGACATATGTCTAGCAAAACAAGCACTTTTGAGAGGTTCCTTTAAGATGCATGCATTCATTCCTCATAATTGCCACTTGAAACTAATTATTCAGAAACAATCTAGTAGAATTTCGTAAGTGAAATGAGTAAAATATACAGATTGAGTATCATTATAGAGCTGAGTATCTCGGAATGAAGGTTAACTTTACTCGACTTACGATCTAATGAGCTGGTAAACAGCCTTGTCAAACGCTGGTCTGTGATTTGTTGGCAGCCAGAATTGTGGGTAGTAGGCGAAGCTGAGGACCGTGCTGTTATTGTTTACATTACGGTAAATCTTTAGATTGTGTGTTTTGTCCCACTGTGTGAGGGAGCCGTTTATACGCTCCAGGATGTAGTGGAGGATCCCACGATTTGTAGAGTCTCCGATAAACAGTAGCTTCCTCCCGGACAGACACTTTTGGACCTCGGGAACGCTGAGGAACTTGGACGTACAAGACCGCGTCTGCCATCGTGCCTGTTTCCAATGACAACTGGCCATCCTTCCACAGCTCTCACATGGTACATACCATACTAAACATACAAATTATCTCCCCTTAACAGAATGTCCAATACTTGGCAATCATCAAAAGTCATTATCTTGAGCAAATTTAAAGTTAATCAACTTGTGCCCCAGTTTCCAATAATGTTCCATAATTAATTTCTTAAATCATTTTTCTTCCATAAAAAGTAATACTGAAGTTCACAACTTCTTTTAATCAATAATTTTTTTTTTAAACTTGAAAGAAATTTCTCAAAGTTAAACAATTTTCATGGAACTTCAGTCAAAAGTGTCATTAAATATTCCACATATTTGATTGGAATTTTTAAGTTAGAACAATTGGAACATTGTTTTAAAAGAATTGGTTTACAAATACATTAGTACAATGTTATATCTGTTGATGGAATGACAGATATCCTTATCAGCTTCCTGTATGATCTGATATGATTAAGGATGCAAGTATTGCCAGTTTCTTCCGAGACTGGTTACCAACCCCTAAGTTTCTATAGAGAATTTCTTTACTGAATTTTACTATTTTACTGCTTAACTCCCCCTAGTTTCAAACTTAGAATCAGACATTCAAGTGATCAAAATTATTAGACTATTTTTTTTTCAATATCCGTATACGATTCTAGAGACAGGAGCCAGTCTAACTTCTACCCTACACATGACACCTCTTTGTCTTACTTTTGTCAACTTTGTTTTCTAACTCTTCAGAATGATCACTGTGTTATCAACTTTCATAAACATTGATCACTCAGCTTTGAATATGACTACTAACGTTGTGTAGAACTCTTCTGGAGGAAAGAACCACACCATTGTAGGTAGCATACTACCTTAAGGGGGCTAGACTTACCTGGGTTGTCCGAGCGTCCACACTGAGGGAGGTGACTGGACATCTCTATAAAAGATGACCACTGCTGGACCTTCTCTGTGACCGGCTGTAGGCCGCAGGGCTGTGACGGGTCAAAGTGTAAACTGCAGTCCTGGACACAAGGGGAGATTTACATTAATAAATACCAGTTACCTTCCCAGTGTTTTTTGACATATTTTCTTTATATTAAAGGTTTTCTGAGATTTTCAACAGTAATATTAAAATAAATGAGGCCAATTCATTAATTCGAAAATGCAAATGTCATTCAATTAATTTAAATGTTATCTTTAAGCATTTCTTTAATGACTGTCAGACAGGTCAATTAAAACAGCATATTGAATCGGTTATACATCAATTAAAGCCTTTGGACCGAGTGATTCAGTGTCTACAAAAATGTTTAACCTTATAATTGACTAAAACCTTGTTTTTATGTCATCACTCTAATGTACAGCTCCAGAAAACAAAACATCCTATAAGTGGTACTTTACTTAGTTCACAAATCATATTTCTGTGTACCATTGATGGACTGTTATAATGGAAGTTTTGATTTAGTGGTGACAACTTACCTGTTTGAGAGGACAGGTGAGACAGATTATTTACTCGAGTGTGACAACTTACCTGTTTAAGAGTACAGGTGAGACAGATTATTTACTCGAGTGTGACAACTTACCTGTTTAAGAGTACAGGTGAGACAGATTATTTAATTGAGTATGACAACTTGTTTGAGAGCACAGGTGAGACAGATTATTTACTCGAGTGTGACAACTTACCTGTTTGAGAGTACAGGTGAGACAGATTATTTACTCGAGTGTGACAACTTACCTGTTTGAGAGTACAGGTGAGACAGATTATTTACTCGAGTGTGACAACTTACCTGTTTAAGAGTACAGGTGAGACAGATTATTTAATTGAGTATGACAACTTGTTTGAGAGTACAGGTGAGACAGATTATTTACTCGAGTATAACAACTTACCTGTTTAAGAGTACAGGTGAGACAGATTATTGGAGTATAACAACTTACCTGTTTAAGAGTACAGGTGAGACAGATTATTTGAGTATAACAACTTACCTGTTAGAGAGTACAGGTGAGGCAGATTATTGGAGTATGACAACTTACCTGTTTGAGAGTACAGGTGAGACAGATTATTTGAGTATGGCAACTTACCTGTTTAAGAGTACAGGTGAGACAGATTATTTGAGTATAACAACTTACCTGTTAGAGAGTACAGGTGAGACAGATTATTGGAGTATAACAACTTACCTGTTTAAGAGTACAGGTGAGACAGATTATTTGAGTATAACAACTTACCTGTTAGAGAGTACAGGTGAGGCAGATTATTGGAGTATGACAACTTACCTGTTAGAGAGTACAGGTGAGACAGATTATTGGAGTATAACAACTTACCTGTTTGAGAGTACAGGTGAGTAGTGATAAGTTGTTTGAGTACTTAGGTAAGTAGAAATCTGCAGTACGTCTCCTGACGGTGATGGTGTAGGTACTGACCACCAACGACTGGGGATGGATAGGGTCCACTATCGTCACGTGTAGTACATTTTCTCCCACTCCCAGGGTGTAGTTGGTCATCCTTCAGGGTCAAAGGTTAAAGCTTAACTAACATTCAATGAATACGTAGATGGTCATCCTTTAGGGTTAAAGGTTAACATTCAATATAAATGTAGTTGGTCATTATTAAGGGTCGAAACTTAAAGGTTATTCAATATATAAATACATAGGTATTTGGTCATCATTATGGGTCAAAGGTTAAAATTAAATATACATGTAGTTGGTCATCATTTAGGGTTAAAGGTTATTAGTTAAGCATTCAATAATAGTTGATATATCTTTTCGGTCAAATGTCAAAAGTTTAAATAAGCATCCAATATAGCAACACTGAACAGAACAGTTCAGTTAAGCTTTACATCAAACCAATATTGATCACACTCTATGGGTTTGTTACCAATCTATATGTGACCATCTCATTTATCATATAATTTTAACAAACCCATGTGCAATGATTTTTGCCTGACAAATATTCCATTGAGGGTGCAAATAGAATGGTGATCCTAATCCTTCTGACCAGACATCGACTTGTCTGCTATATAACTACTCAGTAGTGAAGCAAATGTAAAACCACTCAGACAACAAACAAACAAACCAGGTGTCAAGCAATTAAGTATATCCTGTATTACAAGGAAAAGCAAAAAAATAAAACCTTATTGACTGCGGCGGTATAGATCTGTGTCCGCTAAGTGCTTGTATCCTATAGCGATTACTGTACAAAGATTATGAGTGATGACGGCTCTCACACCAGTCTATCTACACGCCTATAATTGACATGACTGTTGACAGTCTCCCCTGTAATGGGCCATCTCTGTAGTAAAGGACATCTCAACACTGGTATAATAAGGCTTATATACCGTGTTATATACCCTCATTATAGGTTAGTGTCCAGATGATAATATGTTCAGCCACCGAGAGTTTTTGAATTTCATTTATAAACAGTTACATGTCACGCCAGAATAAAAGGGAAGGAAATACTTCATGTTCAACAAAAATCATAAAATAAAGAAATCAAAGTTTTTTTGGATGAAGGAGACCTGACCGTTGTCAGGCAGAACTGATGTTACATGAGCAAAAGCATTCACAGCAAGACTGGATTTGAACTTTGGACCTTCTTTTTTCTGTTAATGGATGCTCTTTATTTAACAAAAAGAACACCTGGTAACTGGCAATCGACCCAGTCCAATTCTGCACAGTCCTCCCCCAATTAACTAAGTCTTCAACCTGATGACACACAAAACCCTATACCACCTTTCCTGGGTTTTTTTCATTGGACAATTGAAAAATGTTTGGCCAGACAGGGGTTTGAGGCCTGAGGACCCTTTACACGGTTGCTCAACCAACTGAACTTTGTACAGTAAAATCCAACTTATTCGAATCCGTTGTTTCCTGGAATACCCCTCATTCATCAAACAGTCTCGTTTGGTCCCGACCAAGTTTGCACATATTCAACAAACCTCAGATTACTTGAATACCAGGTTAATCCCATGATTTCAAGTAAGTAGGGTTTAAATGTATTTTATTATTTGGTTAGCCAGGTGCTTGACCCATGCAGTCCAGCTCTGCTACACTATTCTGCTTCATTATTTTAGAGTTAAGGAGGGGTATGATTGGTTTTATAGATACTTACCGTGCTGCGCTATAACTGGAGTCAATTCTCGCCTCGTATTTACAACTCCTTGCTCTGGCGGAAACACTTAATAAGAAAGTGTCATAGTCTACTTCCGCCTGATAGGTTAGGTGACTGGGGTCAAAGGTTGGTGTGAGTGTAATTTCTGGGAAGGTTTTGATGCTGGACAGGTAAGGAGCATCTCGTGGATCTGAGGAAGAGAAATGGGTAAAAATTCAATCCAGTTAAATAGCTGGATGTATAGAAAGGGAAGACAACTCATGCAATACATTATACAATGTATATATATAGTCCGACACAAAAGAGAAATGAAATATATATGGCAATACCAGCAAATAAATTATCACAAGCATATATAATAGGTATTCAAAGCAGATTTACAGAATCTTCCTTTAATGTATCGTTGAAAACCCACGGTACACTTCTCTGACGCTTGCATACCGTGGGCTAGAATCGATGTAAATCTTCGTTTCCCTGAATAGAAGTTTATTCAGAGATTTAGACCAATCCAAATGCTTGTTTCTCGTGACACTCTAAGATCATTTTACCTTGACCACGACCAGTATATTTCTGTTGGCATGATGCTGATGTCAATCTCTGTATAGCAGGACCTTATATTTTAATCACAATTGACACAATTATACCACAATCGAAAGGTTTTGTTGACAGGCAGTGCTACTAATTAAACAGGATACCCCAGATGGAGGTCTTTACGGATGAAACTATCAATATGATTGGCTATTATTTTAGTACGAAAACAAGTTTCCATCGATTCTAGCCCATGGTATGCAAGTATCAGAGAAACATTCCAAAATCTTGGACCAATTAAGTCTTTGAAGGAAAATCATCTTACCATTACTACATTCTTGTTGTACATCTGGTCTCTTTACTGAAAAGAAACAAAAACATTCAAAATTAAATTCCAGTTTTGCAATGTTGATAAATCTCTATGTATGACAATATAATAACAGTATGTTTTTTTCACTTAGCATCAGACTACACATCAAATACTTAGGTGAGATTTAAGAATATTCAGTAATCCCTGTAAAATACTATTGTTTGTTACATCAATATGGTCAAATTATGTACAACCTCTACAGTGAAGATAAAACCAGGCTACATTTTGTTTTTTACAGCTTATTATCCTAGTTATAGTTATATGTTGCAGAACCAATAAGGAGTGATAATCCCTTGGCTGTAATATAAGACTGCACTACAAACTGGTATATGAACGCCTCTTTGCCTGGGGAGTCCACTGTTATTGAATTTTAGCTAATATGTTAAATTGGTTTATATAAGTATAGCTTCAATGCCCAATATACGTAACTTCAGGAAATTTTTCGTGAGTCTGAAAAAAAATCCAGTTCACAGATTACCATGCAAAAATAAGCCTAAAACGAAGTAAACCTGAGCGGTAACTAACAAAAAAATCTTGACAGAAAAATCCAAAGAATTGAAAATAATTCAGGTGGGGCCCACTTCAACAACAAACCAAAGGTAGAAGACAGTTCAAAATGGACGCGTGTTTACAAATAGTGTGTTTCAACTGCTGCTGTACCGGTAACCGTGAAAGAATTCATCTTGAATATTGCTGATATCAGTTAATCTTAACTAAATCTATAAATATAATAAGTTATTAGGCTTGATTTTCGCTTCAAGTTTTGCCGAAAGTTACATATATTAATTGGGCCTTTAATGGTCAGTTTTTGGCCCAGTCCCTCAGGCCCCTGTGGGGTCAGTCCCTCATTTGTATAAATTCTACTCCCAGCCATCTGTATAGGGCTGCTACCACTGATATATAAATGTGATGCATTGCTTAGATTCGGAGAAGATGTCCTCAATATCAAAATTGCCAAATGGACCAGGAATGCTTTCTACAAAATTTAGTTAAATTCTGATTAGCGGTTAAGAAGAAGAAGCCATTTGTTGACAGACACCGGATGCCAGGGTATAGCATAAGCTCACCTTGGTCCTTAATTCAGACCAGGTGAGTTAAAAATGAGCTGTGACACATACCTGTAGGGGCCTTCACTATTGGGGGCTGTACTTGGGCTCCAGGCCTGAAATATACAAGTCTTAATTATGCTTAGGAGGAGGCAAACAGTCTTTAAGACGTAATTACCTAGAAAACATACATACCATATTCCGACATATTCAATACTTTTATTTCATTTTAAATCAACAGATGGTCTGACGAGGGCTCCAAGTTGGATCCAATGGGGCGGCCAGTGAAAGGTTTTCGTTCTAGATGTTCAATAAATTGTTAAAAGATATAACAATAGCCAGTTAAACAGCATTTCATCAGTAAAATATATCACTACCGACTCCAAATGGCATTATAGTGTGTAAAATTTGTAAATAAAAGAGATTACTCGTATTGTTTTGCGGATTTTATGACTGAACCGTTTTGGTTAATTCCGGAAAAGTTGTTTCTTTTTTCTTTTTGATTATTAGATTTTCACCTGCAGGAACGAAATTCGGCACATTCTGTTCCATTTAGCAGACCATGCAGTTCCAAGTTGGCACATCTGGAACGTTCTGATAAAAGGGACACATGCAACTATAAACCGTAATAAATTCTAAATATGTTTAACAGTTATAATTCTAACCTTAGGATGTTTCTTTCTTCCAAACCTTGACCTTGGTTACTTTTGTCCTCCAGGTAACTCTTCTCCATACTGGTTAATAGGGAGTGAAGGTCAAAGGTCATGTGACATGTTTGCTGCCTGTCATTGGTTGAGAGTTCTTTGCCACTGAGCGCGTGCAGTGAAGCAGATCGTGACTGTATGGAGGTTTGTCGCAGTTTGTTGATCAAGCCTGCGTACTGACTAGATTTGACATGAGGATACACCTGTAACAGAATATCGCAAGTTTCATTTTTACTACAGTGGACTCCACTTAATATCAGCTCTGTTAATATCACATTCCTCTTTATATCATGTTTTCCCAAGCACCATTTTCTCTCTATATAATCCATTGAATTTCATTTGGTTAATATAATGTATTTTGAGGTGAATTCCTCTTAATATCATGTTTTTTTTAACCAATTACATAAAATATCCAGAAAATGATGTCATTTCCATTGATTTCAGATACAACTTGTACAAAATGTTGCAAAGAAAATAAAAAATAACTCCAAAAATGATTATTTATATATTGAAACAGCTTCATGTGTACATTGAATAGCTCACTTTTAGTAATGGAGATTGGAAATGCACTAGATTTAGTGGAAAAACATGTTTCTCTTTATGTCACATTCCTGTTAATATCATGTTTTTGTCTGACAAATGCAACATGATATGAAGAGGAGTGCACTGTATTACTTTAAATTGATCACAGGTAATAAGATAATTGTCCTTGTGTTTTGACAACTTCAGAGCATGGCTTTGTGAAATCTGATGTTGACTTATTAATGTAGCTTCGCATTGGCACAATTAACACAGATAAATATTTTCGTGACATTTCAACAAGTACCCTTATATCTACACGTATAAAAAAATATGTGACTACCAATGTTAAACTAACAAGAGGCCTATGGTCCTTAACGGTCACCTGAGTTTTGATGTACTTAAGTACCAACAACATTTGTTGTTGTGTCTTTATACTGAAATTATCATTTACCTAAACAAAGTTTGAGCTAGAAATTACTGACAGGTAAGCAAGAGGCCTATTTATAAGTCTGTATATCTCCCAAAATCACCCATCCTTAAGCTTTGAACCCAACAATCCAACTCAAGTGACTTTTATCTTTGTTCAATTTTCTTGTTCAATTTTCTTCCCAAAAATGTTTTCCTTGACCTTTGAATCAGTGACTTCAACCTCTTTGACCCTGTGACCTTGACTTTTGGTCAATTGACTCCTTGTTTAGATTCTGATCAACTTTCTTCACAATGTAATAAGAAAATGTTCATCAGTGAAAAGCTAAAAAATTTCATCTTGACCTTTGACCCAGTGACCTTGAATTCTGGTCAAAAGACTCTAATTACCTTGAGGAACTGTGTGGGAGCTCGGAACTCTTGTTTGTTGTCCAGTAAATAGACAAGATCATGGTCAGTGAGGCATACTCCAAAACTTCCCGGACAGTCCTAAAGGCAGAAAACAATTCATCTTTCAAAATATATGAAAACTAAATTAACCTTGCAGGCTAACTTGAAACAAATTAATCTCTGAATAGATGATGATGATGATGATGATGATGATGATGATGATGATGATGATGATGATGATGATGATGATGATGATGATGATGATGTTTGTGTCAAATGTAACTATTGTAATTGTGGATAAAAGTCTTGAAAAATTAAATATTAAAAAAAAAAAAAATAACCTTGCAGACAAACTTGAAACAAATAAATCTCTGAATAAATTTTGTGAAGCACAAAAATGTTTTTTTATTACATGAAACTTAACCATTTAAAGTAAATGACACTGCTAAGATATCGTAAGTAAGATTTTACTGGTTGACCTTACCTGATTGGCTAGGTATACATCCTGTCCCACTTCGTCGAGCACCGTGGCAACATCCATAGCAACACGGTCCACAGACGCCATCATCGCAACTGTGTCATCCAACACATCAGTACGACTGGGTGTTAACTCTGGCAAGGACACCTACAAAGGTCAGAGGGCAGGTGTCAAATGCCACCACCAAAGTTCCCAAGAGGTCAAATGTCAACTGAATTTTGATCAATTATACAGTTATATCAATTTAGCATGGTCTTTCTTGGAAGAAAGGTGACTTTAATTACCTGTAGTACATTCAGGTGTGGAATATCTTACAAACATCCTGACAATTTACCTGTAGTACATACAGGTTTGGAATATCTTACATTCATCCTGACAACTTACCTGTAGTACATACAGGTTTGGAATATCTTACAAACATCCTGACAATTTACCTGTAGTACATTCAGGTGTGGAATATCTTACAAACATCCTGACAACTTACCTGTAGTACATACAGGTTTGGAATATCTTACAAACATCCTGACAACTTACCTGTAGTACATACAGGTTTACCTGTAGAGTACATACATGTTTGGTATACCTTACAAACATCCTGACAATTTACCTGTAGTACATACAGGTTTGGAATATCTTACAAACATCCTGACAACTTACCTGTAGTACATACAGGTTTGGAATATCTTACAAACATCCTGACAACTTACCTGTAGTAAATACAGGTTTGGAATATCTAACAATTATTCTGACAATTTACCTGTAGTACATACAGGTTTGGAATATCTTACAAACATCCTGACAACTTACCTGTAGTACATACAGGTTTACCTGTAGAGTACATACAGGTTTGGAATACCTTACAAACATCCTGACAACTTACCTGTAGTACATACAGGTTTAGAATATCTAACAGACATACTGACAACTTACCTGTAGTACATACAGGTTTAGAATATCTTACAAACATCCTGACAATTTACCTGTAGTACATACAGGTTTGGAATATCTTACAAACACCCTGACAACTTACCTGTAGTACATTCAGGTGTGGAATATCTTACAAACATCCTGACAACTTACCTGTAGTACAATGGACTGGAAATCTGTGGTAAACGCCATATCTACATCAAGTAGCTGGGAACACCTTGGACACCTGTATGGATGAAAATCAGATTTTCATCATTCCTTTTTAGTTGTGTAAGATATGTCAACTTACCTACATTTTGGGTTAACAGTATGTGCAAGTTATTTGAATTTTCTAAACTTTTTCACTCATTTACCCTTAAAGACTCTTTTGAACTCTTTTAATTGAAAGATTGAAATAGTTCATTATTTCAGAGGTGAATGGGTAAACTTAAAACAAATTTTCTATTTTTAAAGTTCTTCAAAGTTCTTCTCAAAGTGTAGAGCAAAGTCTTTTTTTTTCTTTATGATTTTAAAACAATTTCTCAGAATAACTTCTTGTATATTTTAGACTTAGAATGAGCTATAGTCACCTACCCACAAGCGTCCGAGTCATTTCCTGCGTGTGCGTCCAGTTCTGCTGTAAGGAGGAGAGCCACCAGCTTGTGTTGTAGATTGAGCCACCAACTGGTGGCTGCGCGCTGACTGTACTCCTGTATGATGGCCCTGCGAACCGCCAGTATTGTGTTGTACTCCTGGAAAATAGGCAACATAATTACACAAAGGATTTCAGTCGCAGATCAACCATGACTCCGAGACAAAAATGGACGTGGTAATTATATAGAATATGTATAAGTGCAGGTTTTAGGAGGGACAAATCAATACATTATTGGTAAGTAAATTTTTTGAACATGGAGGAGGAAGGGGACAAACGCTTAAATCAGGGAAAAGTTGTGACCCTGCAAAAATGGGATACATCATTTTGGAAAAGAAAGGGGCAAATAGACCCTAAAATTAGGGGGAAGTTATTTTTGACCCTATAGATTTTAGGTACACCATGAGGGAAATGGAAGGGACAGACCCTGAAATTTGGGGTAACTTAATTTTGACTCTACAAATTTTGGGAACACTATGAGGCAAAGGGAGGGGATTGACTAGGACCTTCAATGGAGTTGGTCTAACACTACAAGGGATTAGGGAGGGCATTAGACCCTTACCTTATGTGATTGATGTCCCAGGCGTGACCCTGTGGGATGGAGATATACCCGGAGCGGGGACATTGAGGACACTAAAACCGACAGTCGTAAGGCCAGGGTTTGGTTGCTAAGCGACAGAAAGCCTCGGGGTGACGTCCATACTACTGTGTCTTTCTCTAGATGTCTGAAATCAAATCAAAACACATTCCAGCTATTTCAATGTATAAAGTCAAACGTTTCACTATTACTGCCTTTTTTTAGACCTGTAAGAAGCCACACCCCATTATGGTGACAGTCAGAGATTATGTGTTTATGTAACTATTTTCCATATAAATATGACCTCACTAAATTACAAGTAAAAACACAGGAAATTATTGAACTTTATTTCAGTTTTCTAAAAGAAAACTTGTGATAAATAAATAATAGTAAACTTACATCTGTTTTTGAGGCTGCAGTAACTTGGTGATCATCACATCTTCCAGTTTGGACCTGGGTGGTTTAATGGCGTACTGGAGAGTGTGACTGGGGTACCGTGGGGGCGGGGGTAGAGCCTTAGAGTCAGACAGTACGCTGCAGAAACTGTACGGGGACGGCTCTGAAAAGGGAGAAATACATTACTGTATTATAACTTGTGTTAATGATTGCAGCCAAAACTGTATTAGGGTGTATTAAGATACCCCCACATCAGTGACCTCTGAAGGATTAATAGCAAGTGGTCTCTTAATGCAGGTGATCATCTAATTATAATACAAGCTGAAATTTAATCAATAATGATCATAAAAAGTGGTCTGTTAACACAGTTGATCTCTTAATGAAAGTGGTCTCTTAACAAAGGTGATCTCTTAATAAAAGTGGTCTCTTAACACAGGTGTTTTCTTAATTGAGGTGGTCACATAAGTAGGTTTAATTATAAACAGAACAGACATACACAGACATACAGACGGACATACAGGGAGACAGAACAACATACGGACGGACATAGAGGGACAGAACAATTGTACAGAGTTATTACCAATTTGACCAAAGTTTATGATTGGGAGAGATAAACGAACAGACTACCTACATTAACTCATACATACACCAACATACCAGTTGAAACTAACCCACTTATGAAGCTGCCAGGAACATTTCACATGTATAAAGTGGATAAAGCCTGAAGGATATACAAGGACATACAGACAGACTGACAAGACAGTGTCAGATTTTATACAGAGATTGAAATATAGGCACCCTCTACGGAAATCAGGTAGATTAATGTTTTGACACGTTTCCTACTCTAGATAGAGACTAGACTGTCACTGGTCATTTTTATGGACTTTTGCCAGATGAAGTGTCAGTCATAAATATGTTTCGTACTTTCTAACACCTCATGGTTACATACAGGAAGAAGCCAGTGTGAGAAATCTTGGCAAATTCACCGGAAATCTCCACAAAACTGTTACCAAGTAAAGAAATGATGAATAGAGCCGTTGGTTCATGTTGATGTAAGCTTCTGGTAGTTTATAGATACAAGGGTCTGTATTTCACAGAGTTGTGTATAAATACCTCTGACCACTGTGATCCTGTCTGACAACGAAACAGGTTTTACCAAGGACAGATAAATAATAACCATCGTTAATATTTTGGTTGGGAACAGTTAATATCAACACTTTATTCAGGTTCACATATACTTACAGTGTTTTCTCTTCAAAATATTTATTTTGTTGGAAAGCATTACAAATTTAAGATCCTGTGAAATAACATATAATGACCTTTAGGGCATTCACAGCCCAATAAGTGCAAGTGCTCCGAACTGATTACAGCTGTTGGCCAACACACTAAAACTATACCATGTTTGTTACTACATGTATCAGGAAGCAAGTCTGATGAAGTCAACATGACAGGTGCTCATGTTCAGGAGTAACCCATTCATGGTAGACTCATTTAGGCCATAAAATGTTAGACAGCTTCATTTTCATGTAGGGCTTGGCTAGCATCCTTGTCCAGGCCTTGCAATGCTAGATATATAAGCCTCATTTTCATGTAGGGCTAGGCTAGCATCCTCACCCAGGCCTTGCAATGCTAGACAGCCTCATTTTCATGTAGGGCCAGGCTAGCATCCTGATCATCCAGGCCTTGCAATGCTAGATATATTAGCCTCATTTTCATGTAGGGCCAGGCTAGCATCCATATCATCCAGGCCTTGCAATGCTAGATATATTAGCCTCATTTTCATGTAGGGCCATGCTAGTATCCTCACCCAGGCCTTGCAATGCTAGACAGCCTCATTTTCAGGTAGTGCCATGTTAGTATCCTCACCCAGGCCGTGCAATGCTAGACAGCCTCATTTACAGGTAGTGCCATGTTAGTATCCTCACCCAGGCCTTGCAATGCTAGACAGCCTCATTTACAGGTAGTGCCATGTTAGCATCCTCGCCCAGGCCATGCAATGCATCACAGACTCATTTCATGAAGGGCTATATATGTTCATGACAACTATATTTAGGTATAGGTCTACATGTACATGACAGTCTCACATTCAGAGAAGGACCATGAATTAAAGGTTTAACCTTGTAGACCAATTCGGCAAGGGCAGTATATACTTCTGTGCGGTATCTCTTAATTTAAATCGGCAAATGATCCGGACTATCGCAAGGAGGCTTACACGAACATACCACAGACTCCCAAATACACATGCATTCTCACATGCATCCACATCGCATACATCAGGAGGCCGCCCTTAAATGACCCAAACAATTTTAAGGGGTTTGGTTCGTAGTCGGAGTCTATTATTTACATGCAGATTGATAGACATGACAACCTGATCTGTAAAATTCAATTATTTTTGGATTATTTTATGGCTTGAGGTGGGATATGCAAATTTAAACAACTTACCTTCAAGGACATTTTGTAGTGAAGTCTGGGAAAGACACAGTTTGGACGGTGACATCAAATGTCTAGCGACGTCAGGTATCCAGTTCACCTGGTCAGAGTATAAAAATCGTAAGTTGAAGTCTGTTCGAAATGTCAATTATATACATTTTAGCCTGTATCCTACTTACCACAGCAATGAACAGTTTTTTCTTTTAAAACCTGCGATCAATGCAGATCCTGATTATATACGGGAAAACTGGAAAAATTTACCCTCATTTTATTTTGCCCTTTTCGCCCAACAATGGAAGGACACATTTAAAACAGGGCTAATATTTTACCGAACATAGACTTACCTCACATATTACATGTACAGGATGAGGATCATTAGTATTCATTTTTGTATACATAATTTTTCTACATTTGAGAGGGTGAATTCAAGATGGGCAAATTCAAATCTTTTCATGAGAGGGCGAAATAAAGTGAGGACAAAAATTCCTGTTTTACAGTAGTACATTTGTTTCAGTGTGACAGTCAAATATTCTGCAATTAATTACACTCTCTGTGGTATTATGGCACAACTACTTATTAAACTATTGTTTAGTAACAACTCTTTCTGTAGAAGCACCTTTACTGGTATAGTTAAGAAATGATTGATCGTCTTATAATACAGTTCATATATCAATCTCATGATCAAATACTAAACATTTCAAATAACCATTTTCGAAACTGAAAAATTATGGCCACATTATCGATGCACTGACAGCCATATGATGCACTGACAAATTAAGGGAATTTGCAGTTATTATTACTTTCATTTAAAAATAAATTATTTTATAGTTCAATAAAAAAGAAATCATGATGGCTTCTTATGGACAAACTCCAATAAAATTATTATGTTAAAAGTAGTAGATATGGTTCTGTTAATCATAACACATCATTTTGTTTTGCAGTAAGGAGAGCATGCATGTTGTAAAAGGGATGGAGATTTTCTGGACAAAAACATGATATCTCTTGTTGACAAGTTGTTGTACAGTGGACTCCACTTAATATCACCCCTGTTAATATCACATTCCTCTTTATATCATGTTTTTCCCAAGCACCATTTTTTCTCTCTATATAATCTATGTAATTTTATTTGGTTAATATCATGTATTTTGAGGTGAATTCCTCTTACATGGTAATATCATGTTTTTTTTAACCAATCATATAAAATATCCAGAAAACGATGTCATTTCCATTGATTTCAGATATAGCTTGTACAAAATATTGCATAATTAAAATAATGTTATCTATATATTGAAACATCTTCATATGTACTTTGAATAGCTTACTTTTAGTTATGGAGATTGTAAATGCACTAGATTTAGTGGAAAAACATGTTTCTCTTAATGTCACATTCCTGTTAATATCATACATGTATGTTTAGTCTGACAAATGCAACATGATATAAAGAGGAGTACAATGTATAAGGATTATGTTGCACTTTCATGGGATTTTTTATGATTGGTTTAATTACAGTTAACTACAGTACACTCTATAAGACTCACCAGCTGGTAAATGTGCCTGAGTATATTTGATGAACAGTTATGTGAGAGGCACCAGATCATGGACCATTCCCTAGCTAGGGCCGTGTCCTTCTCCAGGTCCGACTGTTCCCAAGGTCTCCCTGGAATGAAACCGATTAGATATTCAAATAGGTCCTATATTGAATTAACTTTTGCCCATTTACACTTTCTGTTTGACTCAAGTGTGAATGATACTGACCATGGCCTCGATCAAACATCCGTTGTGGTGGGTGAACTACATGTATATCCTAGGCCAAATCAATATCTTATTTGTAACCCTAAAATCTATTACTGTAAGACATTCAGGAGAACATATAGATTTGAACATATTTTACTCCTGTGACCTAGAAAGTAAGAGAAGGTAGTTTCTTTTGCAACCTTTGTCAGACTTCATCCAAGGAAACTTTCAACCAAGTATCATGCTTCTGAGGCATTTTGGTTAATCAGAAGAAGTTGTTTAGATTTTAACAGATTTGACCCCTGTGACCTTTTTTTGGGTCAAAGTTTATTTCTTTTCTTTTTTTGGCAAAATAGTCGGGCTTCATCACAGAAACCTTTCACCTAAATAAAAAGCTTCTTGGCCTTTAGGTTAATCAGGAGAAGTCGTTTAAAGGTTTTTAACAGATTTGACCCTCTGTGACCTTGAATATAGGTCATCATTTTTTCGCAAAAATTTGCCAGGCTTTATCCAATGAACCTTTCATCCATATATCATGCTTTTAGGCATTTTGGTTAATCAGAAAAATAAGTTGTTTAAAGGTTTCAGATTTGACCCCTGTGACCTTGAATTTGGGTCAAGGTTATTTCTTTTTTGCAAACTTTGTCAGGCTTCATCAAAGGAACCTTTCAGCCAAAGCTGTTTCAGTATTAAGTCGTATAAAGAAAAAGTTGACGAACGCATGGCAGATGCCAACCGTTGGACACCAGGCCATCGCATATGCTCACTTAAGCTAACAACCCTCCATCCATGGGGTGAAAAAGGAGGAAAATAGACCGCAGTGAAGATTTGCAAATGTACAGAAATATAATTCAGTACCTGTGATTCAAGTAAATGGAGGCATTTTTTATCTCCATTCAAAAATCTCATTTCTACGTTTATAAGCCATCCATTTCAATTTGTCATTTCTCAACCTCACATAACAGATCATTTATCTGTTAATAATTTCAGGCCGGGAATCTTGAATTATCACAATTTGTTTTTCTTTCTTTAGCAATACCTCAGCCATAGCTATACCTGTGTGTGTAATAGGGAATCCTGCCCTGTAAGTATGTTACCTGTGTGCTACCTGTGGTAGCCACCCGCACAATCTTTATCAATGAGCCGAGATTGGTATCTTCTATACAATCACCTGTACATTCACACCTTTTTAAAAGCACTCTTTCATCTCAAAAACGAATCCTGATGTATAAATTGAAGATACACCAAGATAGGCAAGTTTACAATCCACACTATAGACAAAAACTCCTGTGAGTGGTAGATATACATTTGGATATAGGGGACTTTCATTGTCAACGCTATAGGTGAAATCTCCTCAGAGTGGTTTAAGATACAGTTTTGATCATGGTAAATCATCATGAAGTGGTAGATACTTTTTGATTGGTGAATTACATTATCAACACTAATATTCTTTTAAATCTCCTTGGTGTTAAGATACAATACAAAGATTTAATTCCTTGTCGACACTTCGTTTGTTTGAACTTTTTTCTCTTTGAATGACAGATTCATTCACTATTCTCTATGAATGCTTTTAATACTTTTATAGCGGTAAATTTGGATACCCTTTTGAAATTTTCCATTTCAATGAGAAGCTATTGTCTGAAGAAGGAGAAATGGAACAGATGTACAAACAATCAAGCGAATGTTTTTGCTCTAACACCTGATCTTAGATTTAATCTGTTTCATACTTAGTTGACTATAATGAGGTTACATGTCTGATTCTAAATTTCCTGGTAGCTATATAGTTTTAAAGCCAATCTCTTATATATCAAAGGATATTGAGTAATTACTTGAAGCAGAAATTCTTTTCATTAATAACTCACCAATTTTGGCCACCATTTTGAGGTCATTTTCCATGAAGGACCTTCTGAGGGTATCACCCTCTTGGGCAAAACTCTGATTGGACCCCAGCACCAAAACCTTCCGGCGATGTGAAATAGCCACCAACTGGTCTTCAATCTGAAATTATAATAGAACCATTTTTACAATGTTGAAATTAAGTCACCATTCCCACCTTCAGTTGTGGATTTATTTCTTTTTTTTTTACGACATGTTTTTTTTAAAACAGAAGAATTTATTCCAAATTTTTTCAAAGTCGTGAAGAAAAAGACCATGATCAAAGCATCCATGATCTTTAAGAGTTCATTAGATTAATTCAATGGACTTGTTAATATATTCAAGATACAGTCGAACTTCGTTATCACGAAGACGGCGGAACAATGAAAAAATTATGTTATCTCAGTAATTGAATTAGGTGTTCGAATACTTAACGTGAAGTCTGTCCACGGCCGGAAAAGTACTTTGAGTTAAACAGGGTCTTCAATTTACACAAATTTGGGATAAGGAGGTTCGACTAATTTGAAATTCAACTGTATGAAAATTGTCCATATAATCATTATTATATATCAATTCAGAAATAAAAATCAGCCACAAACTTAACTCATTCACCCCTGAAGATATATTTGAACTCTTCCAAGTCAAAGGTTAGAATAGTCCATTATGAAATTTCAGTGGTAAATGCAGGCGACTATAATCTAAGCTTAAGGAGGCTCGTCCCTACGTAATACACACGTTTTGATTCTTGTTTTGTGGTGACGTAGCTTCCTATTTGTGTACCCGGTATTTAAAAACGAGGTATCAAATTCGTTCTACACCGTGATATGTCGCGATGTCAACAATGGCGAGATGAGAGGGAACGGTTCAAGTCTTCCACTTAAGATTACGAGCAAATAAAGTATTGTCACGACTACTCTTATTGCAAAACAACAACAAAAATAGATGAACACTATATCGACACATGGTCGGACACTGACAGCGACGGCAACAGTATAGAAACAGAATCGGAATGAAGGTGTATAGTACCGGTACAACTGGCCATGTTTTCTCAAACTGGAGAGAGAGTCGGCGAGTGGTAGAATTATCCGTGTTGGCAGAACATTTGCACAACGGCTGTGCCTGGTGTCATTATATATGCACTATTATGTTGTTGAAATATAACACAGAACGCCGGTAGTTGTTATGTTATAAAATGATTTTGGCTTGTACGCATTCACAGTGTGTATGTCATGTAAAAATACTACCCACTATAAAAACTTCCTAATAGCATCAAGGGAGACAACCTACCCTAGACACAGTTTCACATTTAGTTTTCAATATGTAGCATAAACAGCTTGTCTGTGATATTTGATTCAATTTATTGCTTGTGCTTTATGTAACTATATGGTATGTACAAAATTTGACTGTGAATACTGAAATTTGTCCGCTAGATATAAAAATAACACACTTTGTAACAATCGTTTTGTCTATTTTTCCACAAATAAAATATTTTTGAGGTAGCTATTGATTTCTTTTTTTATTTTATTGTATGTTTGTGATTTTCAACAACATTCACAAGAAAAAAAAATAGAAAAAAACATTAAATTTCGAGAAAAATCATTTTTTTGGTGTTTTTTTACCAAAAATGAAACAAGTCATAGGAAGGCTTAGATTTTCACAAAATCATCTCCACCTGGTAGCATAGTCAACATATGAAAGTTTTAAGGAAATCTAGCGGTTAATTGCGAAAGGGTCGAGCCTCCTTAACCCTGCCCTGTGTCAAACAGAAGCAAAACATTTGGAGAAGATTGATTTCCGATGTGTCTTAATATACGTATTTTCATTAGATTGAATTTGGACTCAGATTTCATACCTGTCAAGGGTCAAATGCTAACAAACTGGAGATCTCCAGTTTGCTGACTATTCTCAAACTGGAGATTACGCGTAACGACATTTTTCTGAACACGGTGCATTCGTCAACAAAAAAAAAACCATCAACCCATGTACATATTATGATTAATATACAGTCAAACCTGTCATATGTGACCTTCGAAGGAAGGCAACAAAAAAGGTCACATATGACAGGTGGTCTCTTAATACAGGTTCAAAATCTGATTTTCAAACAATTAACTGACAGGGACTGATATACATGTAATATGTGCAGGCAGGCCCAGGATAAAACAACATCCATGGACCTGATAAACAAAAAACTGTAAACTATACATGGTCATCTTACTATATGACACATACATGTACATGTATATTACAATAATGTAAAGTTACTTTCAACTTTTTGAAATTTCCATGAGAGAGATTATGGTGCTCAGAATTTAAAGCATAAATGATATGTCTGCATGTACACCAAAAGGAAAAATAACACTTTTAAATGGCTTTTTTTAGCTGTTCTGTCAGATGAAATCATCAGATCCTAAAAAAAAAGAAAAAGTTTAACAAATTCATTGGTTGAAAATGCAAAATTTTAGGGTTCAAATTCAGGAATCTCCCTCCTATAAAGGGAGGGTTGGCAAGTACAAATTAAGTAATTGTACTATTAAATATGGGGGTAACATTGATTGAAAATATAAAAGATTGTGGAGAATGGGGATAATTCAAAGCCAATATATATAGTACATGTACTAGTATATAGGTCAAGGTCAAATAAATATCCTAAACAATAGGAGGTGATGAACAAGTAGGGTTGTGTGTCCAGTATTAACACTCCTAAATCTATCAAATCGGCCCTCCCAACACGGTGTCACCACATAAATATTATTGTACATCATAATAACAATGGCCAGTCCGTGTCCACCCCTGTAGGGAATGTTAATGGAACACTGGGCAACCTCTGGCCATCTACAGGGCGGTCAAGCTTTAATGTCCAGCCACATGTCACCTGTGTCATCTATTAATTACCATTGGTGTCCAAACCCCTAACCTCACCTGTCTATAAAAGATTCCACCTATATGCAAACTGATAATATCTTAATTGTAATACAACTCCTATCATTATACCATAGTACACACTCCCCAACCTTTTTATATTTCATAGCTGTTGTTATAAGATCAAAATTGAAAACATCAATTTAATGTATATTTCTCATAGGGATACAATAACGCAAATTACTTTTTTCAGTTGTTTTTTCTGGTGAAATCTTTAAGGACAAAGGAAAAGTTCAACAAATTCATTAGTTGTAAATAACTTTAAGGGTCCAAATTCAGGAAATTCAATAAATATCAAAAAATCTAAATAAATAAAAAAAATTATCCTTTGAAGTAGAACAGCTGAGAAAAGCAGTTATACAATCGTAGTGTACTTTATTTGAATAAAACTAAAAAACGTCACAACATTTTTTTGGTTTTGTGTATCAATAGAGTATTTTATAATTAAGCTGGCATATTTCTCCAAATTATTTTTTGTCAAATCATGATCAGCTATGCATTTGCGCTGAGGGCCAATTAGAATGAAGCAGAGATTGAATTTTTCAGTTACATACATGTACCCTGTAATCATCGGGCACCGCATGATAACTCTCACATACGCACAACGGCACAAAAAGGCGGTTTGTTTCCTCCGAGAGATAGCCCGATAACCTGTTGTCATCGTAATGCATGGATTGCCCAGCTGTAGTTGTGTAACTATAGATAAACAAACACCACCTCCTCTTAACACTATCACAACAATCAGCAAGAAATATTTTCATACAAAGGCCCATGTATTGGTATCAGAAATTAGAAACATGTACTACATATAAACAGCTATACAGTTTATGAGAAATCGGCCCCTCAGGTTCAAATTTACTTATAAAGACCAAACGTTTTTGTGAACTGATCTCTTGTGTACTGAAATCTTACGAAAACAGGTTGTGTTTATATATATATATACTGCCATTTATCAGAACGAAGACAGGCTGGACAGACAAGCTTGCATGCTTAAAGTTTTCAATTTCAATTTAGCACAGATAAATCAAAATGAAAATAATTGGTTGAAACCTTTATGTCAGAAGTTTCTTTTTCTCAACAACACACAAAAGTCACTTGTGTCATCTAATTTCAAACACAGAAATCTAAATTTTACTCAGACATATTGGAATAATTGGATGCAGTTGCCTTGTGGCTTATTTCCTATCAACAGCTATGGTCATTTAAGGACATATACCAGACATTAGTAAGGGGGGAGGGGGAGGAAAGCCAGAGTTCCTGGAGAAAAACCACCAACCAATAGGGTCAGTACCTGTCGACTGCCCCACTTGGTTTTGAACCCATGACCCAGAGATGAAGGGCTAGTGTTAGCAGGATGTCAAAGACACCTTAACCTTTAATCTTACAGGCAATCGCAATAATGATTTTGGCTTTGAAAGCTCAAGTTTCAGAACTTAAAATAATTTCTCTTACATATGTTAAACCATTGGATCACATTTCCAGTACATTTCTTTGGAAGTATCAGAGCAGTTTCTGTCTAAAGCTTTAATTCCTATCACAGAGGACCGCCAGAGAAAGTGCAAGTCGAGGATCGAGGGGACTGATGATATCGGAGTTATTGACGTGAAATAGGTCTTAGTGTTAAGTCAGCAAGATTTCTATTTTTGCTTTAAACATTACCCATGTGTATACCCTATCAATCATGTTCACAGTATATCCCTGATACTCAAAATATAACCTCCCTGCCTCACCCCAAACTGATAGTACGGTAAGTGTTCTTAAGTTTTGAACATTATAATTCTCCTCCCTGACTTTAAATAGCAGCTTTCAAAATCCTTTGGAAACTAATCAGAATCACATGGGGAGGGGAGCATGCATGTAAACTTGGCCAAATACTTTTTTCTTTTGATATACAATTATTTCTTACCCATTATAACTGTAAGTTATATATATATTTGTATAATAAAGTTTAAACCATTGACAGATTTTGTTTTTCGATTAGAACATTTTGTTGATCTGGTTCGTATATAGTTTAACAAAGTCAAATATTTACTCCATCAACCGTTGATGGAAAATGACATGTACATTTATGAATGCCGGTTTTGATTTCTTGTCAACAATTACTTCAGATTGATCACTCCCAGCACACAAGTCAACAACAACAGGGCGGTGTACTAGCTGGTGTATATCAAATAATATAATAACCCTCAAATAACAGGTTTAACGCAGCTACAGTAAATATCACAGTTAATACATACAGCCAGATGTTGTTTACACTATAAAAACAAGAGGCCCATAACACCTGCGTGAGCCTAACTCAATAACCATCTACAATGTCTTGGTTCTTGAAAGTGTCAGTACAAATTTTTTAAACAATAACTCAAATTCCTTATTAAGATGAATAATAATGGAGATATTGTCTAAAATACCGAATCCCCCTGCATAAGTTTCATTTTGACTGGATCTGATTTAGATATGCCATCAACTTTCCAAGGCCATTTAGGATATTAGCACCATAAGACTATAAGTAAATCAAAAAACTAATTTGATTTCATGAAATAATTAAAAATATATCAGCTCTGACATATATATTTCCAACTAAAGTTCAATTAAAATTTACATCTAACATTAAATATTGCTGCTATACCTTTTGACAGGCAGCAACTAAACGCATCCACTTTCATCAGGATTTAAAGCTGTCCTTATACAGTGCACTCCTCTTTATATCATGTTGCATTTGTCAGAAGAAAAGATGATATCAACAGGAATGTGACATTAAGAGAAACATACTTTTCCACTAAATCTAGTGCATTTCCAATCTCCATAACTAAAAGTAAGCTATTCAATGTACATATGCAGATGTTTCAATATATAGATAATATTATTTCAATTAAAAATCATTATTGGGGGTATTTTTTATTTTCTATGCAACAATTTGTACAAGTTGTATCTTAAATCAATGGAAATGACATCATTTTCTGGATATTTTATGTGATTGGTTAAAAAAAACATGATATTATGAGGAGGAATTCACCTCAAAATACAATGTTATGATATTAACCAAATAAAATTACATTGATTATATAGAGAGAAAAATGGTGCTTGGGAAAAACATGATATAAAGAGGAATGTGATATTAACAGGGGTGATATTAAGTAGAGTCCATTGTATTAAGGAACTCCCAATCTAAGTATTACTATATTGAAATGTCAATCATCTTTCATTTATTTGAAAAAAAATAAATTGAAAAATTGGATTGTTAAGACTTTACCTGTAGAAATCGGGAGAAGAGGAGTGAAACTTACCTGTAGAAGTTTGGCGAGAATCTGTGCCGACTTGGAAGCTTGGGACAAGTGTCGATGGTTATGGTGATCTTCTGTATGTTTTTGTCGAGGGCGGGGCGTGTTACCAACTCTGCGACGAATGTCTGGCCCGGGGGGTCGGGGATCGCGGACACTCACATCTTTTGAGTCAGTCCAGGGTAAGTACGTCCCGATTTGATAGGTGAGAAGGGTGGAGAAACTGGCCAGAATCACCATGACAACGAAGAGTTGCTGGAGGGAGCGACAGCACCGATTCACACGAAGTCTGGCACCGCACATTTTGTCTGTAACAGGAAAAACAAAATTACCTTTTAGTTCATTAATGGAGAGTTGTAAGTGATGACCATAATGATAATAATTTGAGGTTCTTTTATACCTTAAACTAGTTTTTAGGTTGACTCAAAGAAGTTCACAAACTATTATCCTTGGTTTTAGGGCATTTGTAGCCTAGCTGCCTGTATCTTTCTCCAATCACTGGGAATATATACAGCCAATTCTGCTATTTCAACTCTCACAGCTAGCATTCAACCATTCCAGCACTGCCAAACCAGGTACTCATTTACAGCTGGGTAGACTGGAACATATGCGTAGTAAAGAACCTCTTTCAAAGATACAACACAGTGCGATGATGTGGCTGCGGAACTCTTCAGTTATGAGCCCAATGTACTACCCAACACTCAGACGTGGTACCTCGCGTCTGTGTCCGTGATATTCAATGATGCCCATATTAATTAGTGTCCGGAATGAGTTGCAAGACTTTTATCATCAGCAATGCATTACATACCTACTGATATGTATGTGTGTTTCATGCTTATTTGTGATGAGAGTTTGTCAGACTAAAAGTCCAGAGGTTAGCTGTACTTGCACCACAAAAATCAGTAAGAAATGAAACAAAATAGTACAATTCCACCTGGTATAAACCACAGCAACACAAACAGGAAACACTCAACCAGGGAAAACACCAACAAACACTGACAATATATCTCAAAAAATCCCCCAAAAAACAGGAGGATTTGAGGGGGAAAGACAACTGATATAGGCTGTCGTGTCAAGGGGAACAGTTGTGCAGTGTAATTTTACACCTGATTTAACACGCAGGCTTTAACTTCGACAACAGGTGAGCGCCCTTTAGTATCTAGTACACCTGTTGGACACAGCTATTTACCTGTATAGAGTTTAATATAGTACAAATATCTCTTAAATATATACATGGCAGATTCATCAATGATTAAAAAAAAATGTCCCTGCTAGCAATTGTTTGAAAATCGCATACCGCTAATCATTTGATTATAGCTCACTGGTGTAAAGGTGATCAACACATTCAGGTAGAAGATCTGTTATCATACAAGATGTACCTCAAAATTGATAGTAAGAGTATTCCAGGTGGAAATTGGGCATCTGCCCAGGTATGTAAGATGCATTATTCCAGGTAAAAATATACTCTCGGTAAACAGGTTAACATTATTCCAGATAAATGATGCAATATCCCAATTAAAAGAGCAAAATGCTATAAGTCTCGTCAGCATGGTATTGTGTTCCTAATATAAAATGTACACATTTTCAAACTTGTTTAAATGAGCATCATTTTCACTGGTCTACCAATTAATTGCTACCTGAAATCACCTACCAAACAATTGTTATTCACAACAAAATCATAGTTCTCTATAGCTATAGTTGTTCTATTTGAAGAAAAAAAATAAACAAAATTCTTTTGCCTAAGAATATAATCTTAAAAACATGATAAAACAAAAAAAAACGTCTTACTGTCACAATGAAACATTTGGTCCTCTAACTGCAACTTGGACTAAAATCGGACATTTCCTCATCTCCATGTACACACACATTGTAAAGATACGGACTCGTGAAGTTTGAATGTTGAGATGTCGGGGCCCCCTGAAATCCACACTCAGTGTTAGTTACATACTTCGCTGGTACATTACAAAGGACGAGATCAATCTCGGTAGTGTCTGCCGCTTGTTTGAGGAAGTGCCGACACACTTTAGTGACTTTCATACAATACAAACCATTAAAGCTTTTGAGTGCCTCAGAGGTGTGCGGTTTGATATCATGAACTTACAACAAGCACCCAAGGCCACCCCATAATTCTAGATAGGGCCTTTAACACAGGGGTACATCACCCACCTGATGGGGTAGGGGGACCGTAATGGGACACCTAGGGATTGGGGAACACGGGTAATATGATATAATGTAACAGCCAGGGTCAGCACTATGAGGACCTCTATAAACAAGATAGCTCTTCTCTTTATGTTGATCACTTAGAATTTCCAGTGGGCTATTGACATTTATACATTTTACTATTTCACTGCAGTGCTCTGTGGTGATAGTTATACACTTGGTTTGCACGTTTAGCTATTTTGATCATCAAAAAACAAGAGCTAAAATGCATAGAAATCACCATGAGAACCAGATGAACTGACTGAAAATAAACTAACACTGGTGACAATTGAGATTATTTTGTAACTAAAGTTTAACTAAAAATAATAATATCATCATATTCATTTAAGAACATATACAATACCAAAAAGTAAAATTATCTCCTTTTAAAAAGAGTTCAAATTAAAAAAAAAAAAACTTTTATAAATAATAATTTGAATTTTGCAAATTGACGGCTTTATATTATTATGGAAGATAACAATTCTCAAATCACATTTATACGAGTTTAGGTTTATATATTTTGTTTTACTTCCTTATATTTAACAGCCAGAGTCATTTATAGACCTGCCAGGTTTTGGAGGTGGAGGAAAGCAGGAGTACCCAAAGAAAAATCACGACCTGCCTTATGTGGGATTCTAACTCTCAAAACAGAGGTGGAGGGCTAGTGGTAAAAATATCGGAAAACCTTAAAACCACTCGGCATAGCGGCCCCCTACATTTATATGAAGGTAGACTAGACTAGATAAAATCATTTTACTCAGAACATTCTGAATAAAAGTTATTCATGTTTCAACTTTGATAAAAGTTTTCTAAGCTTAAAAATGTTTTGCTTAATCTGTCACCAGTACAATGTTAAACAGAAAATATTTAAACCATACTATATTCCAGATTCATATTTATGCAAATTTTGACAATTACCAACTTCATAAATCCATGAAACCATGAATCCCTGTGTTTGTAAAAAGAAATAACCAGGTAATATAATCCTTACATGAAGATTATTACAAGATCTGCGGAGATTAACTGTTACCTTGATGTAAGCATCCGAAAGTCTCTCAAATCTTTTACCCTTCTTTCCATTAAAAGTTTTTCTTGTGTGTAATGAAATCAGATCTTTATCAAGACAACTAAACTGCTTAAGATGTTGATGAAGATTACGATTAGCTGACTCAACCATCCAAACTACACATTTTTTGCCGAATAGAATTACTCCGTTATTTACTCCGATAATTTAGACAGAGTGTCTATAGATTTCCATAGTAACAAGTAAATTTCAGGTCATGTAAGGTTACACAGAGTTCTCATGATGTTCTTATCTTGAAGTTCAATAATGATGTTTGATATTCAGTCTGTTACAACAATGAAATGTTTTGGATAGAAATCAAGGTTTGTAAATAGTACTACAAGGTACAAAGGCAGTTCAATTTTATATTACTGCAGTACTAGATGAGTAAGATGGGCTATACACTAAAGCTATACAGAACCATTATAATGAGTATGTACTGTAAAGTACTGCCCCTAATCACACCTTATATCCAGAGAGTTATTTCCCTTGATGTATCAATCAACAAATACTCTTCACTGACAGGTACCCTTAACTCATAACTCATTCACCCTTGATTAAACATTTGAACCCCCCCAATTCAAAGGTCGGACCGTTCATTATAGAATTTCAGGGGTGAAAATGTTAAAGCTTCAGTTTTTGTTTTTGATCAGTGTCTCCTCCGTCTGCCCCTTAATTCCCTCTATACAGTGCATTCCTCTTTATATCATGTTGCATTTGTCAGACAAAAACATGATATTAACAGGAATGTGACATTATGAGAAACATGTTTCCCCATTAAATCCAGTGCATTTCCAATTTCCATAACTAAAGTAATCTATTCAATGTACATATGAAGATGATTCAATATAATGGATAACATTATTTTGATTAAAAATCATTTTTTGGGTTATTATTTTTTTTTCTTTTTCTATGCAAAGTTTTGTACAAGTTGTATCTGAAATCAATGGAAATGACATCATTTTCTGGATATTTTATGCAATTGGTTAAAAAAAACATGATATGAAGGAATTAACCTCAAAATACATGATATTAAACAAATTAAATGACATAGATTATATAGAGGGAAAAATGGTGCTTGGGAAAAACATGATATAAAGAGGAATGTGAGATTAACAGGGGTGATATTAAGTGGAGTCCACTGTACCACCATTATCTCTGAACCTTGCTCTATCCTCTCTCACCAACAAGGTGGTTAGGTGGCGCAGTGTATAGTTAGCACACTTAAATGCCTCCCACTATGGTACCCCCCCCCACCCACCCCCAACCAGTACTCAGGCTTGTTCCCTCCTATATTAAAATACTACATTAACACCCCCTATGTGCTAGTGTAACATCTGCACTAATAAGAGTGGTTTAGTAAAAGTTGTAATAACTAGACTCCTAATGTGTTGTAAAATTAAAAAGGGTTTAAATCTAAGATGTATACATTGTATGCCTTGATCTCCTTTTGTAATAGCTGTAATAAATCCCTCTCATGACCTCACCTTATCATTATTAAACTGATCTCCTTATTTGCTCTCATCTTCCTTCAAACAATATGTCAATTAGTCCTTTAACTGCCTAATTTTTTTTATTGACACAGCCCCCCCCCCCCCCCCACACACACACCCTACTAACTAAGACTTTCACTTTCTTCAGCCACAATCTCCATCTCTACCCTACTGTACACCATCAAGTTTTATTAACAGCTGTTTTACTTAATCTGAGACGTCCCATACTCTCCCTAAATCGAGTTTACTTGTTAAGCAGGTCAAATATGTCCCTCATTTTTAAAATTTCACAAATTTTGTAATAAAAATGTCAAAAATTGAGAGCAGGAATCTGAAAAATTTCATAAACTTAAAGACGTTTTAGGACTAAAAGATGTGTTGTATAATGCACCATAAAGTCCCTTATAATATGTGGTTTACTTAGATACGCACCAGATAAGGTGTTTATTAGGGCGCGAGGGGCCCTGTGAGAAGATGCACATGCTGACACCACTTACAATACTTCAAGGTCGGCAGCGTCATTGTCATGCTTCAACGACCTTTTTAACTTCAATCTTCCTTTTTATCTTCATCTTTCACCTTTTCAGGGTCAATCATGCATTTTATATCCCCTTACTTTGAAAAAAATGTTTTCACAAAATTTCATTTTTGAAGTTTGTGAATTTGTTTTCAATTTCATTTGACTCCAGGATTTATAGCATTTTACAGACATACTGGCTTGATATTTGTTCCTTTGAAGTATAGGCATCTAGTATAAACTTATTAAATGTTTTTAAATGTCAGTTTCAACAAAATTATTTTTTTCTTGAAAAATTTAATTGAACTTTCACAAATCCAGACATGATTTCATAATACAGTGTACTACGTAATTCAATCCATGCGAATGTTCACAACTTAGCCTACAATAACTTAATCCACCAATTATGTCAACCTGATAGATAATATTGTCAATGGAACTATAAGGGAACAACATACTGCATCCTTAAGAGCAATGTTATATTGAAATCATAGGCTACGCCTTGCTCAATATTACCTTAAATTAAATTGTCAGGTCTCCATCTCCCTAAACCTATATACAATGATCTATTCAGAGAGAAAACCTACACAATTTCCACACAACCAAGCACTGCCCCCCCCCCCCCCCCCCCCCACCAAGTCACCCTCTCCCCTCCCAATATGCTTTTGACTAATACACGATGAAATCATTGGAAGAGTTCAAATGTGTATTCAGGATGGATGAGCATTTTGTTATTGTACCTGAGCGTAAACTCAATACTTTATATAGCGGGTACAATGATGCATGAACTCAATTTTCGCATCTTCAAAAATTTGTAAGAAATTAATTAAAGTCTATCATACATGTCCATGATAGAGCTAGATGTCCTACAATTTCAATTTCGAGTGGATTTACGACACCTACTTACACCAACGAAGAAAACTAATTATTTACCTTATATGGTCACTATGTATATATACCACTCTGGTATACAATCAATTCCAAGTAAGTGGAAGGAAACTAACAGGATTGCCAACG
Source organism: Mimachlamys varia (assembly GCA_947623455.1). Taxonomy (NCBI): domain Eukaryota; kingdom Metazoa; phylum Mollusca; class Bivalvia; order Pectinida; family Pectinidae; genus Mimachlamys; species Mimachlamys varia. The sequence continues at coordinate 22,495,079 of OX392534.1, forward strand.
ACCTGGTATTCAGAATTCTTATTCATTGTCCATGCTACTTCAATGTGATTGTCTACATACATATGTACAATACAATCTAGCGGGTGGATCATTCTAGACCATAATCTTTAAATTCCATTAATCAGAAATCATCTGCACGGCTGATATCACAAACAAGATTTTTTATCAAAGTTACCTCTATCATATACCGATTCTTGTCGATATTGTTATCTATATCTGTTCAACTATATCTTATCTTCGGTGTATTATATACAGGCAGACAGACGGAGTTCAAACATTAAAAGTTTATCTTCAGGAACCAAAACCCTGTCTAATCACTCTCTATATAACCATCCTAACTTTCCTGTACTTATCAATTATCAGTCCAATCTGGCTCCTTGGGGAGTAAGACATGCCCCAGAGGTCGGGGCGGAGGTAAAAAGACACTATAGCTATCTCACTCTTTTGATTTAGTACATAATTAACTGCATTTACTGCTAAAATTTCAGAATGAACTATCCTAACTTTTGAATAAGAAGAGTTCAAATGTTACATCAGGGTTGAATGAGTCAGCATGAAGAGTTCCAAAAAGACCATAATAATGACCATATTAGGATCTGTATAACTCAAATCGTTATAGATAAATTTTGTAATAACAATTCTAAGAAAAACTTACTTCTCTGCACTTAGTAACACTGCATGCAATTCACTTCAAAGTCTGTTTGTGCTTCATATGCTTCGCAAGTTAATACCTCTATACCTCCGACACTACTCCTGTCGGATGTTTACGTATTCTTGTAGGGCCGTCGACTCTACCTGTCCTGATATAGCTCTATCTGTACAGGTATGACAAAATGTGCCACCAAACGTTACCTCAGGCGAACTCCCACAAAATTGATTCTATCTTCATAACAGAAGCACAATGATAAATTGAATTTTCCACACTGCAGTGTGATGGCTGTTCATTATAAAGGGTTTTCATCATAAAGGTAGATATAAAAAAAACTTGTGTAAAATCTTCCAGGTAAAGCACCACAGGTATGTGTAGAAACTGTTAGTGTTGACATGAGACGGGAATAAAGACCTTCCTTACAGATCATTAATCTCCTATGATTGTTCTGTGATATATACTTCTGTGGCATCCCCGAGGGCAAAGGTCAACCTATTTGACACTTATAGGTTTACTGTTGTAAACATCAGCACCCTGGATGAGCTATATAACTTATAGCTTTAAGTTATCATTTCCTGTACGAAAAATCAAGCTAATTAAATATACAGAAGCTATGACAGGTATATATACTGTAATCAACACTTATAATGATCCATTTTTAATACTAATAATCTAAATGTAAACAAGGGAGGATTTTACCAGCAAAATATGTACAGAAAGTTCTTTCAAAGATACAAATGTTTATTGATTCCTTTAAATTAAGACTGCTTGAAGTTGGTAGAATGACTTAAAGCTTTATAATTATGTAATGGACAAATCTCGGACAGACATATTATAGATTGTGGAGTAATGTTGTATACAATGTATATGTAGGTTTTGTCTTTTTAAAGCAAGTTTGATGGATTCATATAACTAAGAATAATGGATATTGAATAAGACTGTCAAAAATGTTACAACTTAATTTACATCAAATTGCATGCTTTCAGAAGCAGTTAAGTCAAAGATCTTTGCGTACAAGGTATTTTTCATTATTTAATATGACAGTAAATTCTGAGATTATTGTGAACAGTACATAAATTAAACGAGGATTTGAATTTATAATGTTTATTTGTAACCTTATATCTAACACGAATAGAGAGAAAAAAACATTACTGAAGCATATATAGCGCTGTTTATTTATTGCCAGTGGTATACATGTACGTATGTTATACACAGCGAACGAAGACACGTTTGTTTATATAAATAGCACGGCCGACTAATGACATGTTACCTGCCTTAATTAGTTCATTTAGTTACCCCACCTGTACAGGTGACTTTTACCTCAATAGCTTTAATTTATAAGCCTGGAATTGAATCGGTCACACCTCTAACGAGCAGTAAGCTAGAAGATCGGAGATGCATGTATAGAAATACACAAATGTATGTGGGGCGCATACCGCTAGCGAATGTAGTTGGTGGTATGTTATATAAGACTAGCTATGCATTCAAAGGCCCGTAATTGACAGCAGGAAGTTCACAGGTCGCCAACAATCACGGTAATTAATGACTATTTACTGTATAATTATATATATAATTAGGCCCCAATACTAGTTATGTAGCTAGAGAGCGATGTGATTGCCATCACTATAGGCAAATGTGACCTTTCACCAACAAATGTCAATGGAAATATATCAAGTGAACAAAAAATTGGGAACTTAAAGATACAATATATCTCAACAGGAAACTTGGGGCAATACTTTAATGTTTAACGGAATGCCTTGGGTAATACAAGCTTACGTACTATATGTGCCAGTTAATGTATCGGAAAGCCTTAGGCAATAGAAAGTCAATGGACATTGTACGGCTAAAGAGTATAATCATGCAATTTGTCTATGGGAAATTAAGTCATACTATTTCTATAGAAAACCATAAGCAATTAATACAGGGTAAAATGGAAAATATCTGGTAATAAATAGTGTAAATAAAAGTTTCTGACAATACTACTTGTTATTGGGGAAATATGATATATAAAAGTTAACTATGGGAAATCTGAAGTAATAGCACAGAATTGAATTAAGATGCTATATAAGTCCCAGGTAATATAGACAAGTGTTAATTTCAGACAAGACACATGCATTATACAAGAAAGTCATAAGGTTTGAGAATTTTTCATACACACCAATGAAGCATCAGCAATGCAAATTAAGTTATTACAAATCTCTGATCAAACAATAAAACCAGAAATCTTAGGTTTGAAGCAGAGACTGAATAAGTTCTCCCTACTTCTTTAAGGAGACTTTAATTTACATGCAAATTATACAAGCTTACTGCAGAGTAATGTACAGTATATTGTATTTAAGGAATAGCATCATATATGAAGAGTTTCAAATATTAACAACATCCCCCATAAAAATATAGCTACCATTGTATATAATTTATAAACATATTCTCTCTGTATATCTTCTTAAAATTAAGTTTGAATCCTTCAAAACTAAATGTCAGGAAATTGTTAAAACCTTAAACTTTTAGTTTAGAGTAACAATATAGCCCAGTACAAACCTGACACTATAGATGTTGTGAACTCAAGTTGTTTGTTCCGTATGCCTTCTACATGTGACTTTTTGAACTCCCCTGGAATACATACATGCCAAGGTTTCCAATTTACAATACCAAATTGTAATTCTTTCTACACCTTTTTGATGTTTCTTTACTCACCTTGTTATCAAGTTTCAATTTTAAAATCCACTTCCAGCTGAGAGTCAGGGTTACCTATCCATTTCTACAGCTCCTTTAATGAGTCACAACTCCAGGTTCCATTCAAACTTCTAAATTCACTCACAGTGGTTTGTTTTCCACATGCTGGGCTCGTAATTCCGCAATAATTGAAAGATAGCAATCAATCCTTGTTACAGCGTATAGATCACCCGTAAAAAGTGTGGATCGCAAACAAATCCAGGTAAAAACACCAAATCACTCAACGAACTACCTAGCCGTGGAAAACAATTTCTCTCCAAATTCACTGGTAAAGAAGCTATAGGGAGATCTCACCTGTCAGAAACACGCCTGTGTGCACGGCTAATCAGTATAAGGATGGCAACTGTGTGTGACATGCCGTATTCATGGTAGTAGCTGGTGTCACTCAGGAGCTGTCATTCATTACTACAGATCTTGTGTGTCGGGCCGTAACTCTAGGTGTGTCTCCAGTTATAGGTCCCATGCAGTCACAGTGGTCTACAGACTTACGAACTTGTAATAAAACCCTGTCTCCTGTCAGGAAATACAGTGTCTTCGTTAGCTTACTGTGATACTGGCTCCAGGGACCCCGAGCTCTGCTGTGGTGCTGCCTAAGGACTTAGGACTGACTGTCAGCTTGGCTCCACACTTTACACAGAGAATCCCTAATCTCTCAACACTATCTTGGATTTTTTTCTGGTTCCTCAAGATATCTGCAGAAAAAAAATGATTAAAATGTAAACATTAAGTAAGTTATATCCATATGCTTTATCCACTGTCCCTAAAGTTTATATAAGGTATATGACAGCCTGACCTAGCAGCTACATTTGTTTTTGTTACTTATAAACAAGTAAGATATATAATCCTGATTATGTATACAGCTATAGCGAAACGTTTAGTATACTGAAAACCGATCGAGGCTTATACAGATAACAGGCTGGTGAAGTCTGCAGGGATCACAACTTTCCGACCTAAAATCATGTCAATCGTAACGTACCTTAAATGATCAGCATTGCTACCCAAGTAACACGAACCACAAACTTTGACCACAAACTTTTAAAAGTCTCCACTCAGGTGCCAGGTTTTAACATTTATCTGAGAAATTATGGATTAATGATAAAGTTAAATAACACCTTTCCTCCAGAAACCTGCCTATTTACCTAACAAATCTCCCTGGATTTTCATCAATTGTGATGTTAGACCCTCAATGACAGACAGACCGTTAATGTTTACCTATACTTAAACCAGCTCACAAAGACCACTGTCCATCCATTTTTAATGTCACGTCAAGGAGTGACCCTTTCAATTCCCTGCTGACCATAAGAATGACCTCAAGTTTACCTGGGACTAGGTAACCAATGGGTTTATATATATTACAGATCAGGATGGACACATGAGGAGTCACGCCCCATTAACCTGAATCTTCTACAGTCATGCATAATGACTTTTGCCCACACAATAACCTCTATAACATGAAATGTTCCTAAGTAATGCTATTTATTCCCCCCCCCCCCCCCCCAACATTTTATTAAGATAAATGATCCTTACTTTCTGTACTTTCACACATAACCATTTTGGCCAGTTTCATTCTATATGTCTCCCTGTGGCTATTTTGTCAAGCTTCATTCTATTTGTCTCCCTGTGGTTATTTTGTCCAGTTTCATTCTATATGTCTCCCTGTGGTTAATATTTTGTCCAGTTTTATTCTAAGTGGCCATTTTGTCCAGTTTCATTCTAAGTGGTTATGTTGTCCAGTTTCATTCTATTTGTCTCCCTGTGGTTATTTTGTCCAGCTTCATTCTATATGTCTCCCTGTGGTTATTTTGTCCAGTTTCATTCTATTTGTCTCCCTGTGGTTATTTTGTCCAGTTTCATTCTATATGTCTCCCTGTGGTTATTTTGTCCAGTTTCATTCTATTTGTCTCCCTGTGGTTATTTTGTCCAGTTTCATTCTATTTGTCTCCCTGTGGTTATTTTGTCCAGTTTCATTCTATTTGTCTCCCTGTGGTTATTTTGTCCAGTTTCATTCTATATGTCTCCCTGTGGCTATTTTGTCCAGCTTCATTCTATTTGTCTCCCTGTGGCTATTTTGTCCAGCTTCATTCTATTTGTCTCCCTGTGGTTATTTTGTCCAGTTTCATTCTATTTGTCTCCCTGTGGTTATTTTGTCCAGTTTCATTCTATTTGTCTCCCTGTGGTTATTTTGTCCAGTTTCATTCTATTTGTCTCCCTGTGGTTATTTTGTCCAGTTTCATTCTATTTGTCTCCCTGTGGTTATTTTGTCCAGTTTCATTCTATATGTCTCCCTGTGGCTATTTTGTCCAGCTTCATTCTATTTGTCTCCCTGTGGTTATTTTGTCCAGTTTCATTCTTTTTGTCTCCCTGTGGTTATTTTGTCCAGTTTCATTCTATTTGTCTCCCTGTGGTTATTTTGTCCAGTTTCATTCTATATGTCTCCCTGTGGTTATTTTTTCCAGTTTCATTCTATTTGTCTCCCTGTGGTTATTTTGTCCAGTTTCATTTCTATATGTCTCCCTGTGGTCATTTTGTCCAGCTTCATTTCTGTGTCTCCCTGTGGTCATTTTATTCAGCTTCATTTCTGTGTCTCCCTGTGGTTATTTTGTCCAGTTTCATTTCTATATGTCTCCCTGTGGTTATATTTTGTCCAGTTTCATTCTATGTGGCCATTTTGTCCAGTTTCATTCTAGGTTACCATTTTGTCCAATTTTATATTTACATTTCTACAATATGTTTGTCAAAATTTCCAGCAAAATCATTTACAGACCAAACAAAGTTCTAAACAGGAAGACAGCTAATTTCAATTTGGCTTCAAAAACAAAATCTTCAAAAACTTGAAGCAATCATCACAACCAGTCATTCATATAGCCAATCTTTGATGTAATATTCATATATTGCAGCCTTGGGTCAGAAAATCAAAATCAGGATACTGGTACATCACACAGGTTGTTTCCTTTTACATGTGTTCAATCTATACAGCCAGGCAGACTTGAGCACAATAACTAATAGCTGATGGATATCAGCAGCATGCTGTTGACTTTTGAACCCTCCACATTTCATCAAAAGTTAACTATTTTAACAGATTTTTTGCCACTTAAGATGTGAAAAGAAATCTTGAAACATATTTGGAGAATTTAGCTTGGTTGATTATTTTCTTGGGCAAGTGTTGATACTATCTTACATAGACCAATTGTTAACTTCAAGGATGTAGACATTTGTCAATAAAGAGGAATGTTAATTTGAACTGCTGGCTCCCACTTCAGCAGCGGAGTGCAGGATAATGACAGACCTCCCCACCAAGCCTGGCCCGTATGTAGGTCCCGCAGACACACTTACAAGCCTGTTCCCGAACTTTTATAATAAAGTTTACATAAATGAGTTATAAAATGTATGTTAACACCTCGTAAAAAAGTTCACGTAAAAGTAAAACAGATATAAAAGTTCTGGTAGAGTTGGTACAATTTACACACACACATATATATATACATATATATATGTATCAAAGTATGCTGCTATTTACTTTAATGATTTCCCTCCTTAGAAGGTGACAATATCATAAGGGCTTGCAATTCACACTTCCTATAGCTTTCGTTTGTGTACAAATTTATGGCTACACTTAGAATTCTAAATTGGCCCTACACTGCAAAATGTTAAATGCTTGCTTTCCCATATACCACATAAAATTGCTGGTTTAAAAAGTGACTTAATATGTAAGAGCTAGATTCAGAATATCTAGGATCTTTAAAAGTGTTGATGATTATCTTGTTAGCTGTAGACTTGACAAAATCTTCAAAATCTGCAGTTGTAAACAAAATTTTACAATATTTTTACTTTTTTTTTGTTTAAAACATTCAACAATTGGACACAGCTGGGAGACTGGGAGAGTTATAATTCCATCATAAAATATGGGAAAGTGAAAGTTAAGTTGATTCTTAATGATTATTAAACCATACTTATTCTGATTTATTCTGAACTATGAGCAAGGAACAGATACAGAAGAGGAGGTGGAACTGAAGGACAAATGTGTGTGTGTGGGGTGGGGGGTTGGATAGTTATCATGATGGAACAGTTTAAAGCATTAACACATTTCAACCCTGAAGACTCATTTCAACCCTCCCATTTCAAAGGTTGGAATAGATCATAATGGAATTTTAGGGGTAAATGAGTTAATTAATAAAACTAGAAATGTCTGTGAGACATAAATGCCCTGCCCCCAGCTGGTTACATTACGGGAAGGGACTGGAACGGGATGGGATGGGAATTGCCCCCCCCTCCCCCCCCCCCATGGCGGGGGGGGGGGGGAGCATAATAAACATTTGATACAACTGCCATTTCTCAAATTTACCTATATGATTTACAAGAAATGACATACAATAACGTAAGATACAATGTAAGCTAGGTGTGATCTGACCACTCTGGCAGCTGACACTAACAGGTCTCCTTAAAAGCTTTAGCACATATCTGTTCAGGATTCAAGGTCATCCTTCACTTCAGAAAGTTTCAGTTCATGATACGATTATGAAATATAAATGTTTACGTTATGAATTCAAAGTAAATGATAGTTGAGTTAGAGATCTTGAGAACATTCAGCTTCATACAGTTTGTTTTGGTCACACTAACGCATCCACCCTTAAAGGCACATTTGAACTCTTCCAACTCAAAAGTTGGCACAGTTCATTATGGATTTCAGGTGTGAATAGGTTATTATCAAACTCTAAAACTGCCATCAAAAGTGAGTGACCTTGGTTATGGAGTTGTTTTCATGATTAAATCCGTGACCTACAGCAGACCCCCTACGGACCCACCACATCAAACGTAACACACCTTCTCCTCCCCCAGGTGATCCAGAATAGATAATAGCTAATTATAGGCTGTGTGCAGTGACTGATACCTCCAGGTATGGAAGTGACCTTTATACATTTACACTTCACAAAGTTTTAGTATAATTTAGTGAATTTGTTTTGAACTGATTCGTAATACTAAACCTCTTCTCTCCAAATGCAAAGTTTAATTGTATCCTCACATCCTGATATGTTATTTCCGTCCTATTCCACTGACTTCTCCAATAACAATGATGTGACCCCTATGTGACCTTGACCCTAAGGTCAGAATCCATTTAAGTAGATTATATAAGAAACACTAGTCTAGCACAAATGTTTATGAAGTTTCATATAAAATATATTTATTCCATCTAAGACCTTAGCATGGGGGTATGACCTTGATATTTGAAAAATGACCTTGACACTGGAGCATGATCTGTATATTAATGCTAACTAGTCATAAACATGGACTATCAAAAGTTCTAGTAAACTTTGAGAAAGGGCCATTTCACTTCTGATGTCCAAAAGTGACCACGACCTAGTTAGTGACAAGGGTCAATTAAACATTCTAAATGTATATAACAAAAAATAGCACTTGTGTTGTATCCTTGAGCAAGAAACTTCACTATAATTTGTCCAGTCTATACTCAGCTGTAAATGAATATGTTGTTAGGCAGGGCTAGAAATTGTAGAAAGTTAGCTGGGAGCGCCGAAATGGCAGCACCGATTGTATGCTCCCCAGGGACTTGCAGAGAACAACAGTTAAGCGTTTAAGTTAAATTAATGATTTCATTTCGACCTTGACCTAGAGGAGCCATCCTGAAATTAGGAAAAGCTGACCCTGAGATAATATACAAGTACATATGTATAGGGTATATGTCCTTATATTTTCAGCCAATTTAGACAAAGTCACCAATGATGATGCTGTCAGTACCACACCTCATCTATGTTATAATCTGTCAGAAAAGGAAATATGGGTCGTAATGTACAACGAACATGTTCTTTTCATGTCTTTTTCAACCCTTTTGGCATAGTTCAGAACACCAGCTTGACTCTTCATTGAAAGTGATATGTGCACGTTACCTGGGGCCTCAGGGTAACAATATACATTCCTAGTCTAAACTTCTTATTGTTATCCAGGTAATTTATTACCTGAGAATGTTTGTGTTTATTTTCAGTCTTTCTCAATTTACCTCTGAAACTTATTCAATCTCATTTTACAGATGTAGCATATTTTAACCTCAATTTACTTTAAGTGGTATTTTTTTCATAACAATGGGATTCTACTCATTTAATCTTCCTTCTCAACTTCCTACAATCTCATTTAGGATCTGAGGCCATTGAGCCATTCTGCAATTGTCCTTATCAATCAAATTGACCGAAAGATATTATGTCGCATTAGTAACCGTATCCATATAGGGATATATGGGTAAGACATGCACGGCAGACGATTGGGTGCCACCTGTCTCCTCTTTACCACCAGGGGGCAGCACCGCGGTCACATGATACAGATTACCTGTTTCTAAAGTCAGTCATTGCAAGGTATCAGGAGGATATCTCGTGTCAGGTAAGACCACTTCGATCACGCCTGCTGATTACGAATTAAAAATGCATATACAGAAATACCTTAAATCACTCCATCATTTCTGCCAATTAACCTGCTTGCCCCAGAAATGACAATGGACTGTGCTAGTAGGTGGCATGGTTATAGGCTCATTATGGATATATGGGAGTGGTAAGGGTATTTTTCGTGTGACATGATGGATCAGGTAAAAGTACGGCAGAATTACTGTCTCAACTGGTTACACCTATCCCACCGTATCTGACGTAAGTTATGCAAATAAATCCCACGTCAAAATCAATGTTTGAGACCATCTAGAAATTTATAGCCTCTTTCTGAGAAGGATGCCTATTATATAATCATAGTATCATTGACAAATTAAATAATTTTCTTTCTAACTTAAGGGCCCTCGTACCACTCACTCCATTTGTCTCAAACTATTGGGAACTGTAAAACAAATATGCATCAGAGTCTATTTTTCTTTGGCATTATTAAAATTATAATAAATTATTTCTAAAAAGAAAACATAATAAACACCAGACTGCTAGACTTACGAAATAATCAAGATCAAACATAAATGAAATAGAATTAATAACAGCATATCCAAGTATTTGAACCATAGAATGTGAGCTAGTATAGTAAGGTGTTGTAATAGATAGCACAGTCGCCTTTCAACAAGGTGGCCGGAATTTGATTCTTCGATCAGATGTGAAAAGGAATTGGGTTACCTGTCCGACCATGGGTTTTCTCGGGGTACTCTGGCTTCCTCCCATATTAAGACAATCCACAAGCTAATTACTCATGGCCAACAAGAGTGATTATAGAAGTTGAAAGAAATGTTTTTTGTTTTACCTTGGAACTCAAATTGTTATATATTTATACTGTCACTCTATAGTCAACCAAGCTTTTGACAGTTATATCCAACACAAAATTAAAGGGAGGCTACTAAAAAAAACACTGAAACTCTCTATTGTTTTGTTTGCAGTGGGACATTCATCCTTAATTATGTCTCTAACTTTTTTAAGCAATATCACGTTAACATTGATAGAAATGTCACGTTTTACATATCACAGACAGGATTGACTACGAATACTTCACCTTAGATGGAGCCCTATACACTTTACCTGACCACTTATGACATACAATATGTCAATCACACTTAATAAGGAAATAGATGTATCTTGTTGACAGCAATTTGATAACATTATAGGTACCATGATGGCAGTAATATATACAATCTGACTTCAACTAAACTGTAAACCAATAGCTAACTAATACTCCCCCCCCCCCCATCCCCGACCCTTTGCAATGAAAACTTTTAGAAGGCATTTATATGTTGATGCCAAACAAAGTTTTATCTGCAGATGCATCTACACATCGCCCCAAACATGTAGTTTCAGTGAAATTGGTTCACAGGTTTAGGAATAGTTTTCAATCCAAAATTAAAAAAAAAAAAAAGTGACCTGGTTACCATGGCATGCATGAAATGTTCACGCATGCATATTTACACTTGGTCCCTAACATTCATGTGAAGCTTCATTGAAATTGGTTAACTGCGTTCTGGGATCTAGTTGTCTGGACAAATTTCCCCCCCTAAAAATGAAGTATAGTGACCTGGTTACCATGGCAACCAAAATTTTGGAATCTGATATAGAATATGTATAAGGATTATTGTAAACAAGTTTTTTTGAAATTCTTTCAGTACAGTTTTGGAGGACTAGCCGGTACATTGCTGTGTCTACAGATGGACGGACAACCTGATTCCAGCTATATATATATATATGTAAAAAAATAAAAATTCAGACGGGGGTTATAATTGTGATCTTTATTCAGGATTTAGCATATATATATTGAAGTATTGTATGTATACTGATGTATCTTGAAAACAGAAACTTTTTCATCCAAACTTCACTTATTCGCCCTTGAAGACACGTTTAAACTCTCTGATCCAGTTAGGTTGGAATACCAGCTCATTTTGAAATTTCATGGTTGAATGAGTTAATTACTCCCCTTACTAGAAATCTCCAGCTTAGTAAGTTGTGTTCTTCACTAAAACAAGTATACCTAATATAATTGTTTCTTTTGAAGATAGTTATAATTGTTTCTTTTTTTCTTTAAAGCTACAACGAAAAAGTCTGAATATTGAGGTTAATTGTTCAAACAGAGCTAAAAAAATGTCTAGATTGACACGAATAAACAGCTTTTGTTTCTAAACGCCGGTGTAAGACATTGTATTAGATACCTGTTAGAGAACAGCTGCCCAGGCTCCGTAGCAGACACCAAGCCTGTCTTACCCTGTAATCAGCCCCGGATTGGTACAGGTATGATATTACCCAGGGCTGTCCATGATAACAGTAACATGTCATCTTGTTTCTCGTGAGAAAAAAAAACAACCCTAATTGTGTGTAAGTGGTGATTAGGACCGAGAGCAGACCATTGCTGGACTGTGTTTGGTCAGGGTAGGGGTGATAATGGAGCAGGTTTAACACATAAATAATCCGCTGCGACCTTTCCCTCTGTCTGACACCTACCTAGCTGTAATTAACCCACCCCCCTCCTCCAGTCTACGTACCTTATAAAAGTTGATAATTCATATACTGAAAAGGTTTATGTTTTAGTGGTAACCTTATTTTAGTGATTTTTGTACAGTATATTGCTTTCTGCAGCAAGGAATGGGAGTTTACACTAATTCATCATTGCACTTCTCTGTTATTGAATTTGGTTGTGTGTTAACTTTGATGAGGGGCCACGGTGGCCGAGTGGTTAAGGTGTTCCGACACCTCTGGGTTGCGAGTTCAAATCCCACATGGGGCAGTTGCCAGGTACTGACCGTAAGTAGGTGGTTTTTCTCTGGCTTTCCTCCACCTCCAAAACCTGGCACGTCCAGAAATAACCCTGGCTGTTAATAGGATATTAAACAAAATAAACCAAACCGAATGATAAGACTTTATGCAATACAAACAAATACATGTATTTGCAAACTGATTAATTTTTGCTTATTTCACGGGTGATTAAAATTCGCGAAAACTTAATCGTCACATAATAGTTTCAATCAGAGGTATGCAAACTGTAGGAGTACTGTACTATTGTACATAGGTTTACGACCGTTTTAATTGCGAAATTAAATTGCCGCAAAACAGTCATTTCATTTGAAAACGCGAAATTAAATTGCCGCAAAACAGTCATTTCATTTGAAAACGCGAAATTAAGTCGCTGTGAAAATAAGTGATCTATACTTGAGGCCTCAATTGGCAGTTACGCCACACTTGGTTTTGAAGATTTAATATGTGTCTCAATGCAATTGATTATTACAGAAGATATATAGCATAGGTTTGAAATTTAAACTGTGTGATATAAAAATCTAAAACAGAAATTCACGAAAAAGGCCTTTAAAACACTTGATTCTGATAAAACTACAAAAGTTGGCACAGCTCAATATAAAATCTAAATGCCTACTGCATGAATTCTATACAAAAAGAGAATGAAAATGATTTCTGATTTGTATCCTTTAGAAATGATAAACAAAGGAAAGTGTTTTTGTTTGGCCTCATTGATGATTCATGATCACGTGAGGTTAAGAAAAGATTCGAGAGACAGCTAAACACCAGCTTCAGGATACATATATCTCTTAACTCATCATTCTTCTTCAATTTCTTCCCAATTTTCACTCATATTATGAAATGGTATCATTTGTCATAAAATTAAACCCAATATTTCTCTCTATATGTATGTAACTATTTAATGTGTATAAAGGGAAACAGGATGTTAAATTATATATGCCTGCAATTTTACAAACCATTACCCAGGTAAATACTTATATTACTTATATGTATACTTCCCGGTTGTTAATGTGTCTAGCAAAGACTCTAAATAAGCAATGATTTGATATTTATATACTGCAAGCTGTATTTTTTAAGTGAAACAACAATTGTATAGAATAACATGGGATTAAATTGAACTACTGGTATTTTAAGTTTCACAAATTGTTCTGTCATTTTTGAGAAGTTTTTTCTGAAAGTTTACTCAGTTTGGTAGTTTCGGTTCAGGGAAATTACAAGAACACACTTAACCTTCATTTTCAAGAAAATAAATCATTCAAATTTTGCATCTAAATCTCTTAGCTTAATTCTTTCCTTTTCTAAATTAATTTTTTAAAAGAAATTTTCAGTTATCTCTGATGATGAAAAACAAAAACAAGCTAATTTGTAGATTTAATATTCCCCCTCTTTTGCCTCCTTTCCTATTGTAGGTAAAAATCTTGTATTGCTTGGAAATTGAATAAAAACTGAAGCCTTATACACAAAAATTGGATATTTGTTGCCGTGAATGCACGAAATGATAATCAAGGGGCCATAACTCCGCCAAATAACATCCACCAAAAATGGCGATCAAACTTGGCCGAGCCCTTTAGGTATTTTACCTTGTTACCAACTTTCAAGAAAATCGGATATAACTTGTTGCTGTTATTGCACGTATACGAAAGCGTGACAGATGGACAGACAAGCCCAAAACAACTGCATTAAAGGGACTACATACCTAGCTATATCATACCCGTTAACCTTCCTTATTTGGCTGATCGAGACTCCCTCATTTTCACCAAAATTTGCCAATCTCCCTCAAAATCTCCCTCATTTAATTCCAAACTCACACAAACTCAAAATCAATATTCTTTGGTCAAATGATATCCTAGTTATTGTGTTAAATGACCAAACAGGTGTGCCTGTCATGAATTAAATGAATATTTTCTGAAGTTATTTTTGATACATAAAAAGGGAAAGACAAAACCAGCAATGCCGTTTCAATACGTTGTACATTTGTATTTCACGCACTTTCTACCTGGCATTGGAAATGTGGAAAGAGGGAGCTAGATCTCCGGTCTCCTTGGAGGTTTCAGAGGTAAACAACTATGGCTATATACTTAAAGACTATTAGTTCATGAAGTCTCCCCATGTGTAACATACTATCTCGGTAGCGATATATCATTTTTACAATCGTCAACATTATTTTTTTTTTACATAAAACAATACTTAGTTATATTATGACACTCATCTAAAATGTCAGACTTAAACTAGCGAGCTGTAGGATTTATCATCCAGTTATAGGGTTATTGGCCTATAGGAGAGAGAAAACATTGAGGTGAAATACTTCTGACACCGTTTCAGAAATTAATTTGTGTAATAAACCATATACCTCTCTAGGTCACAGCTACAGTTCAGGTAAGTCATGTACAACATATAACTGGATGTCCTAAATAGATGTAATTCACAACTCATAGATTTTGTGGGTCTGTGTGTTATTTTTCATAATAAATGTCATAGAAATTTCTTGTTATTTGACACTGGAGGAAGGTATGTGGGGCTCATATAGACACAATAATATATATCAGCAGTTCATTGTCCTTATACAGGAGATATAAGTTTATAAATGCTTCATAGAATACTCCATAAGTCATAAAACTGTCCAATTTCATCATCTTAGCTGCTACAAAAATTAACAAATATATGATCACGCTGAAAGTGGAGGATATATATGGAACAACATTCTTCCTAAGTGAAGTAAAATTAAAAATAGAAGAATTTCGAACCAACTAAAAAAAACAGCCACATTGTCAAAAAAATCACAGATCGGTGAATTTTACAATTTCAACCATGTATGTTTCTATCAATTATCATTGATCATAAATTATACAGGTGTATTAAAAAATTATGAAAATAAAGTAACTTCAAAGTCAAACTGCAAAATGGAAACAGGAGAATATAAAATGTCAACAAAACTGAAACTCGAAATTGGTGAAACTAGGGTGAAATACTTGCAAGTCGTGACAATTATTGTCTATTTGTGTTTCACATCCTATTAACAGCTATGGTCATTAGAGAAAAGCCGCAGCCCCCACCCACACACACACACACCTCAAAAAAAAAAACAAAAAAACACTGACCTAGTCTCCAGCCAGTACTTGGCAATTGCCCTACATAGGTTTCAAACCCTCAACCAAGTGAAGGAGGGCTAGTAGTAGCAGAATGTCACACACCTTAACCACTTCGCAAGATAAAAGTTACATCACTTGTAAAAATCTATATGAATTGATCAATATTTTTTCCATATTTCAAATGAGTTCTTCGCTTTTATAATGCAAACAAAGTTAATTATTTCTCAAATAGATCGATTTACTGAATACAGGTATTACTGTACTTACATATACAGCTGAACTATGTCACATTACTGGTCCCTTGTCACCATTGTAAGGTGTTTCAATCAAGCACAATGATGATACATAACCTCCAGTTGAAAGGTTTAGATTTTTATAACATATTTGTACAACAAGATCACTTAATATCATTACAAAAAATTAATTACATTACAATACACACCTGTACAGGTATATGTTAATCAGTATCTGTAATCATGTCGGTACATTATACCTATTAACAGTGTCCCCCGATGTACGTAACATTCCGACACCCGAGATCCTGCGAACACAATAACACAAAAACCTGCCCTGATCTATAGTTCTGATAGCTACAATGATTAATGTGATCTCTCAGAAATGTCATTTACATGTTAAAAAGACGCAGATAAAATACTCAAACAAAAACCCACTCATATACATAGACGATATTCACAGCTCATTGGAATTAAGACAAATCCTTTTAAGCCAACGTGTAATGATTTTGTTTAAGCCGACATGAATGATTTTGTCTAACTCAAGCTGTCAGCCTATATGACATCAATATATAGTGGAGATGTATACCTCTAGGTTTTTTCTTGGTCGTACAAAAAATTCTTGTTGTGAACTGTTAAAACAATTTTATGCGTGCATTGTAAGATTGTTTCCCTGCATATTCCATCAAATGTAATGGAAACATCACAATACCCTAATTATCTTGATACCTGATCAGAGGGACCCAGCCTAGAGTTACTCCGTGGTGACTGTTACACCCTAAGTTTCTGTTTAAACACTACGGACTGCTGGAGTCAGTATAAGACTCAGTGACGCTCAGGAAAAATCCTCCTGGCACAGATCCATTTACCTATAGTTATCTATATCAACATGCATATCCACTTATCCTAAACATTGATACTACACAAATATTGAATTTCTTGTACATCTATACTTACCTTGCTACTTATACCAGCTGATCTAGGCTGTAATGTATTTTATGACAGTTGATGAGGTGTTCAGGTGTATTGTTTTGTTATGTAGGACTGTAGATGAGGTGTATGTCTATTTAAATTTCTATTGGTAATGTTAATTATATTGCATGTTAATTTTGAGGTTTATTGTACTGGATGTTAATTTGCAAAGTCTATAGCATTTGATGTTCATTGATTATGTTTATTGTATTGGATGTTAATTGATGATGTTCACTGTACTGAATGTTAATTGATGATGTTTATGGTATTGAATGTTAATTGATGATGTTTATTGTATTGGATGTTAATTGATGATTTTTATTGTACTGAATGATAATTGATAATGTTTATTGTATTGCATGTTAATTGGTGATGTTTATTGTATTGCATGTTAATTGGCAAAGTCTATTGTATTCGATGTTAATTAATGATGTTTATTGTACTGGATGTTAATTGATGATGTTTATTGTATTCGATGTTCACTGATGATGTTTATTGTACTGGCTGTTAATTAAATTGGTGAGGTGCCCCTTTTTTGCCTAAACATTGATGCAACACCATTTTTTAAAACTTTTGATATTTTACAATAATTATCTCAATATGTCTTTTGTTTTCTTCAACTTGTATGAATCACTTGTGTTGGCCGAAATGCAAGAGCACAGAATTTCTTAAAGAGGAAGAAAACTAGCTAGAAAGTACCAAAAAAAGTGTAGAAACAATACCTGTTCATATACCAATCAGGGACAAGCTCTATGGTAGCTAGCTGTCTTGGTGAAGGGCAACTGCACTTGGGTGTCCGGATCCTGTTTTGTCTTACGTATACTGCAGTAAGTATATTTGACTTTCGATGAGTTGTTCTACTTTGTTGTTATTGAGCCATGTGCCATATGATTGGGAGATGTCCGAAATAGCCCTAACCTTAAATCAACTTACCTTGAGGGTAAAAACCCTGGACTATCTGATAGATCGGATCAGCCCTGGTCAGAAAATCCGGCTTCAATACTGGAGATTTTATCAGCTTAAGTCAACAGATACACACACCTGGTGGTGGTAATAGTTTTTCATTATTATCTGTCCAGTGGGTGACCTACCCCAGAAGCCTATCTCTATATATACCTATTATACACCTGTTTGTAAACACTCATTGTGATTGTAGCGCTGACCAGAATATTAAAATCCATTTAGTGTTATTTGAATTAGCCAGTATATATTGGATTCTATCTATCGGTACATACAATACCGTGTGCGATTTAAACCGTGCAGATCTCGGTCCAAGCCAACTACCCTCTGTGTATACCATTAAGTATATAGTCCGAAAAAGTGAGCCCTGAAGAGGGTTCTTAAGGTTCAATATCAGAAGCAAACAGGATCATCAGCTGAAATACTTTGACAAGTTTGCAAAATATTTCAATGAACAGAAATCAACAGGTATTCATGCCTATATATATAGGTCAACATGTGATGACCATAAATTTACAATAGTGCGCAATATGTGCTTGCTAAGCTCCGTCACTTATACTGACCATATCAAGACACTTCAATGCTTAATTGAAGACATC
The DNA here is from genome assembly GCA_947623455.1 of Mimachlamys varia. Classification (NCBI taxonomy): domain Eukaryota; kingdom Metazoa; phylum Mollusca; class Bivalvia; order Pectinida; family Pectinidae; genus Mimachlamys; species Mimachlamys varia. The sequence goes on from OX392534.1 coordinate 22,513,532, forward strand.
GAAGAAAAAATATTGGCGATATGTCAAGACTTTTGAACTCATTTGAGTTAATTAAACTTTTCAAAACTGTCCAATCGACTCATACTACATATTACACTGGAAAATCTATCATATTCCAATTTCTGATACTAATTACATTAATTTTGTCAATGATGAACAGGATTTTGGATAGATGTGAAGCCAAACAGCATTTTTAAATACATCCTTCAATGTTTTTGATGGGTTTGTGCAATTTAAACATGTAATAAGAATTAATGTTGGTGTGAGCACAGAATCCATGTTTCCTCATTTGAAATGGATTCATGAATATATGGGCAATGCAATTCACATTTAAGAACATATTCAACAAAATTGTTATTTCTTCACCTCATATTTAAAATAGTCTCATCAATTGTGTGCTTTATTTGTTAGAATGGTACTTATTATATATTAAATGTTCTCCCCAAATTAAAATAAGATCCTGCATGCATAAAATCTACTCCATTAAGAAATAACTGTTTAAATAACATCTTTTGAGTTGTTCTTTCAGATGAAATCCTGATTTCTAAGAATAAAGAAACTGTTAATTAAAAACACAAAATCTAAAGGTCCAAAAATCGGAAGTCTCCCAAATAAATAGGAAGGGTTGGCAATTATACATTGGTGATTTTCGTTATTGTGAGTATGTTGCTACGAGTTTGTGAAATTGGTCCCAGCTCCCTTCATGATAAGATTAATTTAGCTTCAGAACCACAAGTATGTCCTATAGCCTGAAACTACATACAGTGTTAGGTTTCACCTGTCAAAGTCCACACACAGACTGTTGATGTTCCGAGTAAAGACAATATTCGCGATCCGTGGAGAGACTGCGCCCATCTTTGTCCCGTACACACCTAGATATAGACAAGCACTAACAATGAAAAAAGATAGCCAGTTTGTTGGAGCAAGTGGGCTGGGCGGGACCATTGACTACATCTACGAACAGTCAATTTGTATAAAATCTCTGTGACAATGGTGTTTGTAATGTGTTATCGTGGGGTTGACACTCAATTGTCTGGGACAATGAGAGAACCGGGGCCTAGATTTCCTAATGTTTAGTGTTGTAACCAGCAACAAAGCAGAATTGCCATAGGTCATTGGACCACAACTTCTAATTCCAAATATTATTTCACTCTGTAAATGGACTAAATGGGGTCCGTCCTCTAAGAGTAGGCTACAGACCAAGTTACCTTTCACAGGCCAGTACAGCACAAGGCAAATTGAAGTGTTTTAAACTGATAAATATTAACTGCTTCAATGATTTCCTTTTTCATAAAAGATTCTATTAAAGAATTTTCCCCAATGCAAATAAACAAATAGACAAAAAGGGCCTGTATCAACTTAACAGATTAAAGCACAGTAATATTGGAACACTTAACCGAAACTATTGTGGGGTAATATTAAACTGCATGAATTTGAAGCATTTAAAGCGAGTGCTTTCATTAAGTTTTGCTGATACTGTAATTATTAGATATGCCCCCTTAATTTTAGCAATTTGTAATTGACACCCTCATGTCATTTTAGAGCAACAATAATCCTGTAAAATATGGTACAGATCAACACAAAAGGCCAAAAGCATTACCTGGACATAGCACCAAGATGTTGCATGATGCCCCACAACCTTGACCTTGGGGATAAGAACTTGGGTCAAGTTCATGTTATACCCTGGGGTAAGAAGAGCAATCTTGTAAAGTATGGCATCCTGGCAAAAAGGTAAAAATAATGTCCTGGACATAGATTGAAGGGCAATCCAATGTCTGACCTTTAACCTTTTGACATGAAAAGAAGTTTTGTAAGAAGGTTGAGTTTGATTCACCAATGGTCAACTTAACTTACATATTAATAGAAACAGCTTACTTTGACATTTGACCTATTTTGACCTCAAAAACAATCCAACAGTACAGAAGCTCCTTTCGTAAGCACGGCACAAAATTTAAGTTTGATCGATGAACCTATGAGAACCCGAGATATTCTGCAGAAACATTGGACAGATGTCTGTCATTACAATTACTATAATACCTGTCTATTTCTGCGATGGAGTGAGGGGGGAAGGATTAATAATGTGAAGTTAGGCTTTCAGAACTTACAGTTTAATGATTCATTAAAACAATATGACAGATCTTATACATGAACACATTAAACAACAACATACAACCTAATTTGGACTACATATAAATATTTCTAAAAACAATTAATATCAAAAGCATTGTCAGTTTACAGCTCCTGGATAAAGAAATTATAAAAATGCATGAGATTTTGAAAAAAAAAAGTTTGATGGTGAGAGTGGAACCAATTTTGTAATTAATAATGTTCGAGCATAATTAAGCCAAGTCAGACTTTGATTGCAAGTATAAAATTCACAAAGCCCTCATCGGGGCATATGACAATATGTCCCAAACTAAAGGTCCATAAATGTTAACTTTCTTACTCCCTATAACAGATCTACCGATTTTAAGTGTAATCTCAAAATTCAAATTAAAGATACAAACTTTTTAAAATTAAAAGACATAAATAAAGACCTTGGATGAAAAAAAAAACTCTCTTCTGTAGCACAAAAGTTAAAGTACATCTGATGCAGATTTCTGGGACACCCAATCTACTGATCCTGGTTGTAAATAAAGCGACAGTTTTGTCAGTGACAATATAGGGAAGATCCATCTTCAATGGAGGAGGGGGACAGGGTAGACATTAGATCGTATCTATAACATAGCCGGGGTCGCATTACAAAAGGGTGCAGGGTCAAAGGTCATTGTGATGGTTGTCTTTTTACAGAGATAAGTGAGTTGGGTCTGAATGTGAGGTCTGTAGTATACTATCTGTCATAGTAATATCACATATCTTCTTACCTTGTAAATGTATTTATCTATATCACCTTCTTATTAATGTGTTACATTAAACTGGTTAAAGGCCCCCTCCCTCCTGAGTCCATATTACTAGCTTTCCAACAACTTTTAATTATATAAAATGAATTGTGCATTAAATAGAAGCTTAGATTATAATTAGCTTATACATGTATCAATCATGTACAAGCAGTTGAAAAAAACAAGAGTCTGATAGTTTGGGAATTAGATAAAAAGCCTAAACAGGTTTATGAGAGTATAAAACAAAATCAGTGGACCAAAGCTGAATATGTAAAAATGTGTTAAATAAAGCTAATGGCTAATAACTTTCACCTAGGTTTTTTTTGCATACCCATTTGGAGGGAGACTCCTACACTGTGACCAAAGTTTACCATTACCTCCCTCAAAATCTCCCTCATTGAAGTCCAAACTCACACACTTCCAAAAGCTACATCCTGTGGTCAAATGATGTCCTAGTTACTTTTTTAAGTTATTGCATTTTGATTCATAAAAAGGGAAGGAAAATTGAGCAATGCAGTTTCAGACTTTCTCCCTCATTGGAAATGTGGAAAGATGGAGATTTCCCTCATTGGAGCATGCCACTTAACTAACAGCATCACTTTAGGTCTATTGGTTATTGAGAAGAAGTTGCTTAAATATCTAAACTCGTTTGACCTCTGTGACCTTAGAAAGTAACTCAAGAATTATTAATTTGAACAATTTTATATCTTTTTGTCGTAGCATACCATTAGCCAAATATCACTACCCTTTGTCTTTGGTTTATGAAAAGATGCAAAGTCTTATTTAAAAGACTGATCCTTTGACCTCTGTGATCTTGAGAGTAGGTCAAGGTTATTCTTTTTGACAAACTTGGCAACACTTTACCTCAGTATGCTACTGGTCAATAATTATGACCATTCATGCGCCTTTTGATTATTTAAAAGAATTTGATGTAATATTTTAGGATTCAATTTTGTTTTATCACAGTGACTTTTAATTCAAATGTGAGTTAAGGTTATCCAGTTGTACAAACTTAATTAGAAGCTCTTCATTTTAGAATGCTGTTGGTTAAATATATGCATCACTCTGGGACTCCTTGTTCTTCAGAAGTAGCTGTATAAAGATTCTAAAAATTATTTGACCTCAGTGACCTTGGAAGTGCATCAAGGTCATTATCCTTACAACTCGATAGCACTTATCACTCCAGTAAGGTATTTTGTGCTATTTTCAATTAGGGTTACTGAGGATATGTTGTTTTGAAATTTTAAAATATTTTACCCCAGTAACCAAGAAAGTGGTTCAAGGTCATCATCCTAACATTTAAACAAAGTGGTAGCACAAATCACCCTAGTAAGATATTTTTTGTGATACTTTCAATTAGTGTTACTGAGTAGATGTTGTTTCAATATTACATTTAAACATATTTGACCCTAGTGACCTTGAAAGGGGGTGAAGGTCATTCATTTTAATAACTTTGTAGCCTTAACTCGCACATGTTATTGGCAAATTGAAAGGAAAATTTGATGACGGATGGATGGAAAACAGGTGCCCATGCCATGGATATGCCAGTCAGCATCAGCATAAGCTCACCTGGGCCAGGCGAGAATGGGAAAATATGTCACCATACCATATTCCTTATAGCAGTAGGCCAAGCATATAGATATCATCTTCACTTGTTACTAGCTCCACTTTTTATGATGTCTGAATTGTTTGACCTTAATGTCATCTAAACAGATATATTTAAATTTGCTCTGCATTGCCACTTCATAACACTACCAAGGCCAGTTCTGTGTTTTGAGACCATAACACTGTAGTGGTTATTATGACGTCATTACGTTTGAGATAGCTGGCTGATACTGGCTGTTGGCTGTTCAATTTATAAGAAATCAAAATTAAATCTTCAGAACAAATGTAGAATTTACATATAAATTTATTATCAAAATCAATGGAAAAATGTAAATATAAGCATTACACACCATTCTGTTCCGTGTTAGGGTCCTATAACACGGAACATGATTGCAGACAAATAATCATAACGTGCGTAACACACATTTTTCATTTTGTCTGCAATCCTGTTCCGTGTTATAGGACCATGACACTGAACAGAATGCTGTTTAATGCTTAATTATACAAACTTTTGCTTCTTTCTAGTTAAAAATATGTGAATCAAAAAGTTTACTTTGTAATTCTAATTTTAAAACTCTATGATGTCATTGCCTTGAAACATTATTTTGATCAAATTTGTTCAAAAAGTAGAAATTTGAATGATGATTAAATACACGTTTCCCAGATGACTTTATGCTAATATTATATGACCTGTTAACATTTTGAAAAATCAAAAGAGTTGTTTATACCAAAACAAAGTCTGAAAAATCATTCCCAGACAGGTCCTCTCCTCTTTTAGTCTGTGTATAATTAGGCTATAAAGTAAATTTACTCTCTATTTATTTGTAAATTCTCCACATTATACTCCCTGCAGGGCCACTATGTATGCTTGTTACAGGACTAGACTTCACAGTAAAGGAGACCAAGGACATTGTGCAGTTGTACCAATGTTTGGATGTTGACATAATTTCAGTTTTTTTTTTAAATTTTTTCCATTAAGAAGGAAGATTGAATTTCTGTCTCTAAATATCAAGTATGTCTATCCATGGGAAAGTTGTGAAAAGGAAGTGTTTCTTATTTTGCTTATGTGTGTTTTTTAGAAGTTTTATCTTTAAAGGAAGAAACCTTACCCCAGTCCACGCTTGGCAACGGCTGGCAGCCACACCTCCTTATGGCAGCCACGCCTCCTTATGACTGCCAGATCTACACAGAGACATGTTTTGGCAGCTTAAAAAGATCCCTGAAAAGTGCTCCTCTGTACTTGGCCTCTAATTTTCTGTAGTTCTCGGAAAACCAGGACAGTTTCCATGGATACAGCACTATTTGCAGTCCCGCCCTGAAATACACCCCAGGATATATATAATGACTTTGACAGTTGACATAATGATTCTCAGCTGTTTAAGAAAAGTTCAAGATAAACACCAGCCATCTGTATGTAGCAATTGGTATTTTTATTAAAATTTATGAGGAAAATCATGTCTCGTATATTTATATCTACTATTCAATCATCTGCATAATTTCCTATCTCTATATTATAATTTCTGTATAATATGATTATAATCTAATTTTTTTACTGACAAGGCCGAAGTGTATGGATAAGTTGTTGACTGCCAAATCACAGGGACATGACAATTTTGATGTACCGGTAGTATAATATATTTACTGAACTTTTGTGAACGTTTTCAGTAAATGGGGGTGGGGGCGGGGGGTGGGGGTACGGATTGGGGGGGGGGGATGCTCTAAAAATATTGAATCCTTTGAGCTTGGCCTTTTGTGTGCAACATTGGAGTTGCGACGACAGGGACATTATAAATATCGTATCTTGTCAAATAGACCTAGACTTAAAGCTAAACTGTAACAGATTCCCAGGTCCATGGGCTTGGAACTTTTCAATGCTTTAATTGATAATTTAGCGATCGAAATTTATTACAAGTGCATATGTGTTGCCTAGCTTCTTGAAATTGCGATATTTCATACAGATTACAGGCAAAATCATGGAGCTATACCTTATCGGGAGTTCTCCGTGGTTCTCTCACATTTGTTTGAAATCCCCATGCAGCAACTTGAGTTGGCAGCAGTGAATACCGTTAAACAGCATATTTCTTTAAAATCCAGCACGTGCGTCGTTAAATTTGCCCTTCTCACATGTACAAAAAATTTCAGAGGCAAGATTTTTTTTGTTTTAAGTTACCATAAATTGGACCCGGAGTGAATGGGTCTGGCCGCTAATGAGTAACCCAACACCTAGCACGCGCTGGCAGATTACTATGGAAACGTGCAGGTGAGACAGTTGACCGCTAGCTGATACGACATAACATTTCCCGATAAACAGCAATTAAACTAGTCTGTGGCGTATATACGTATTTACTTGTTTTATTGGGGTCATTGTGAGTTTAGTTTTAAAGTATGTTTTCAGCTACAGCACTTAATTGGTTTGGAAACACACATTGAAGCTATATATATATAAAATATAAAACCAGTATATATATATTTTTTAGTTTTATTCTTATGTTTTCTGTAATTTTATTGGAGTATTGTCTCTATATAATTTTGGCTAGTTTATATTTATTAGTGCAAAATGGTATATTGAATTTCTCTCTAATCCAGATATACTTTAACCAAAGATGTTGTAAGAACTCTATTGAAATATGGCGTAAAGTTTCTCAATATTACATAATCATTATTGTATGGTCATTTAAAAACCGTTGGATGTAATATTTATTATGACATTGTGTACGGTAGGGCACCACGGCGCGGAATCGAGATGGGAACATTACAAGAAACGCCTAAAAGGGACAAAAGCATAAATTGCCCCCCTCCCCACTAAGTACTAATGGACTATAACGATCGGAGTTCACTCATATGTATTCATAAAAAATAATAATTTCAAGTTAATTATAATTAGAGAAATTTCTACCTGTCTAGAATGCAAGCTAGACATTTGGAAGGGACTTGGAATATTGCAATAGCAAGAAACTATAATTACAAATTAACAAAGAAATGAAATTGAGGCTTTCGCGGGATGCCCCTTTAGCCACAGGGACCTGAGAATTTGTTAAAGCTAGTTTTGAACCTAAAATAGGGTGTTTAGAGTAATTTTACACATTGGGGGGGGGGGGGGGGGGTTAAGATCAATTTTCGATAAAAATGCCCCCTCAATAGTTTTATGACCATTGAGGGGGCATTTTTATCGAAAATTGATCTTAACCCCCCCCCCCCCCCCCATGCGTAAAATTGCTCTTAACACCCTATTTTAGGTCCGAAACTAGCTATTACAAATTCTCAAGTCCCTGTGCCTTTATAATTAGCGGCAGTCTTCTACTGCACTGCGGAATAATTCCAACTTCAGTACTACACGGGGAACACTTTTATTATGGCCATCCATGACTTGTTGAAGGAAAGACCGGTGGTAGGGGGGGGGGGGGCAGTTGGTATTCGTCCATTTTAGTTACTGTTCTGATTATTGGACACATTACATACTTTTACTGGGGGGTTTTTTCTGCGATTTTTTTTACTCTAATTATATATATATATATATACAATTTATCATAAGATGTCAGGCACACAATGTATAAGGATTATAATCTAATAACTACACACCAAAATTTATATGTATCGCCACGATCTTAGATTGCAGGGTTAGGGTTAGGGTTAATCCAATTCCGTGGTATCGCTGAGCAATGAGCATGGTGGAAATCAAAAATAATATTCGATAACTGAAAAAAGGAGGGGCCCGGATCCGCCCGTTTTATGATCCAGGCCCCGGTTTCATCAATGTTCCTTAACTTTAAGCATTACAGAATTTAAAGGGAAATACTTAGTTAAGGAACTTTCCTTAAATTCTGTAATGCTTTCCTATGGAGATTTTTAAGTTAAGGAGTTTCCTTAAGTTAAGGAACGTTGATGAAACCAGGGCCAGAATTCATATGGTTAAAGTTATCAAAATGATCTTTATATTTCTAATATGGGGACAGTATACGGTATATGAGCTTTATAATCCCCGCAAATTGTATTGTTGTAGTTTATTTTTATACTGTACTTATACACAGCAGTTCTTATTATCACATCATTCTGGCTCTGATGATGTTTTGGGCATGACAAAATGTTCAGTAGTTAATTCAGACAGAGTCACACGAGTTATCTCCCTTCCCATAGACCTTTGCAATCTAGATTACCATCGTAAAGTTGGCGATCCACAGGGACATGAGTGAGAATTTGTTACAGCTTGCCTTTATGACCATCGAAGGGGGAAGGGGACATTTTTATCGAAAATTGATCTAAACCCCCCCTCCCAATTGAGATTTAATGTTTAAAATTTTCGTATTTGTTTTCTTTGTTTTAATTATTGTGAGTCGTCAGTCTTCTATAGCAACTACGGATGGGTACGGATATGCCACAGGTACTTGTGGACACGTGTGACTATTTTTCCATTTAAAATAGAAGGTAATATACACATATCGGTGTTTCAGAATGATATAATGCCAAATTATTAAATATACAATAACAATCGATGCAGAGTAGCCTTATAAAAACCTAGAATAAAAGAAACACCATGCAGTCGACAATACAACATTAATTATAATTATAACTCGGAACCAATGAGTTAGATTTGCTATCCAAGTCTATGGAACAAACGCATTAAAGTAAGGACAATTATTAAAGATGTTGCCAAAAAAGTTTTGTTGCGGTAAATTTCAAAATAAAGACATGAAATGTTTTTCTTGATATATTATACAGTAGTCCGACGACTTGCTAATTGCTTCTTAGTCTATGTGTAAACCATTATTGCAATCCCAACCAGAAACTGACAATCGGAGAACAGCGACTTAATACAGCTGACAATGTAATCATGGCGATTATTGCTTACCCCCGCCACCCTCCACCTTAGTTTTGAGATCTCCTTAGGAAGTGGCGACATTTTAGTTTACTTACAGTAAAAATGATAATGACAGTAAATAGTGATGAGTGAATGATGATGATGATGATGATGACAATAAATGGTGTTATCAAATCACATTTATTTATCAATGTTATTTCAAACTAGTGTAAATTGTCAAAAAGTTTTTTTAAGTTTCTGAAATTGGCAGCTCCCCGTTATTGCATGAAATGAGTATATATATACTTTAGTTCTAACTGGGAAACCATTCCGGATCATGTTTTTCATTTTTACGTGGATATGATGCTGACAGTAAATGATGATGAAAATTAAGGGTGCTTACAGTTAAGGGTAATGAGTTGACAGTACAGGGTGATAATGACATTCAAGAATAATGATGACGTTGATAGTACAGGATGATGAGAGTAAATGATGGTGACACTGAAGAATACTTACATTAAATGAAGATGACAGTATATGATCATGACGGTTAAGGATGCTAACTGTCAAGGATATGTCAGAAAGGGATGATGACAGTAAATAATGATGATCATAGTAAATGATGAAGTCAATAAATGGTGTGTTATCAAATCAATTGTTATTTTAAACTAGTGTGAATTGCCAAACAATATGTTTAACTTTCTGAAATTGGCAGCTCCATGTTATTGCATGAAATGAGTAAATATACCTAATTCTACCTGGGTAACCATTGCTGATTATGTTGTTCATTTTTAAGTGGAATTGCCCTTTTTTGCAACAAGAGGCTCACACTGCATTGTTTTAGATGGAAAGACTACAAGAGGTTGACAAAGATTAATAATTTTTTATTATGAACACATAAAATGTTAACATTTATAGCTAACAGTTAGGTCACAAGACATGCAAATACAAATATGATCAGAGACATTTAAGAGAACACATCGTAGAGTAAAAATAACAATGAACAATGTGCTGAACTTATTGCTTACACTACTATTATAGGCCCAATATACGTAACTTCAGGAAATTTTTCTGGATCCTGAAAATTCTGAAAAAAAAATCCAATTGATAACGATACAAAAATAAGACTAAAGCGAAGTAAACCTGGACGGTAATTAACAAGAAACTCTTGACAGAAAAATCCAAAGAACTGAAAATAATTCAGATGTGGCCCACTTCAACAACAAAATGAAGGTAGAAGACGGTTCAAAATGGATGCGTGTTTACAAATAGCGTGTTTCAACTGCTGCTGTACTGGTAACAGCGAAAGAATTCATCTTGATTCTTGCTGATATCAGTTAATCTTAACTAAATCTATAAATATAATTAGTTATTAGGCTTGATTTTCGCTTCAAGTTTTGCCAAAAGTTACGTATATTGGGCCTTTAAGAGAACACATTGTAGAGTAAAAATAACAATGAACAATGCGCTGAACTTAATGCTTACACCACTATTAACAAGTCTAACAAGGTATATTGTTTGTTGCTAGCAAGATAAATATCAACAATGTAAACATATAACAAAAAAAAAGCACCTCCACATACCTCTGTTTACATACTGGCTGATCCTGGATGGTAACAGGATGTAAAACAAAATAAATCAAACCAAAGGTTACATACAAATTATTTCATAACTGACCAATCGGATGCAGATCCTTATTCTCAATCAGTTATATAAGGATCTGCTTTCATCCCATAAGAGGTCATGTTTAAGTGACCTTTTGCATTAGCCAATCAAACTTCCACCTGCATAATCTTGAAAGTGAATGATCCTGTCTGTGTGTTTATATTAGTCATTTTGTCACAAGTTGATGTGCATGTTGTGACGAAACGACTTGCTGCAGATGACAGCGTCAACTGTCATTGCAATAAGAAAATTCTATACTAGATTGTGAAGTAAAGAGGCTTCAAAGGTCACCAGAACATGACCTCTTTTGAGATGAATTCAGAACATTATTACAGAGTGAGTATAAGGATCTGCATTTTAATCAGATTGATAACCGACTAATAAATATCATAATATAATGTTCATTGTATGTAAATTTTCTATGTATTTTTACAAAAGTACAAATTATATGTTGTGCTAAAAAAAAATGCTAATCATAAATGCTCAAAAGAGTTTCATAAGTATATTAAAAAGATCAATATGAATGGTTTAATTATAGACCAAAGCATTCCAGAAATGAATTGTATAAATGGCACGATTGACATTTGTCAAACACATCAGTCTCTAAATGTACATGTAGTTAACTTATACAGTACAAGTATTTCGACCAGTCTCTAAATGTACAGTCAGGTAGTTTACTTATACAGTACAAGTATTTTGATCAGTCTCTAAATGTACAGGTACATGTAGTTTTTGACCAGTCTCTAAATGTATAGGTAGTTTACTTATACAGTACAAGTATTTCAACCAGTCTCTAAATGTACAGGTAGTTAACTTATACAGTACAAGTATTTCGACCAGTCTCTAAATGTACAGGTAGTTAACTTATACAGTACAAGTATTTCGACCAGTCTCTAAATGTACAGGTAGTTAACTTATACAGTACAAGTATTTCGACCAGTCTCTAAATGTACAGGTAGTTTACTTATACAGTACAAGTATTTCAACCAGTCTCTAAATGTACAGGTAGTTAACTTATACAGTACAAGTATTTCGACCAGTCTCTAAATGTACAGGTAGTTAACTTATACAGTACAAGTATTTCGACCAGTCTCTAAATGTACAGTCAGGTAGTTTACTTATACAGTACAAGTATTTTGATCAGTCTCTAAATGTACAGGTACATGTAGTTTTTGACCAGTCTCTAAATGTATAGGTAGTTTACTTATACAGTACAAGTATTTCAACCAGTCTCTAAATGTACAGGTAGTTAACTTATACAGTACAAGTATTTCGACCAGTCTCTAAATGTACAGGTAGTTAACTTATACAGTACAAGTATTTCGACCAGTCTCTAAATGTACAGGTAGTTAACTTATACAGTACAAGTATTTCGACCAGTCTCTAAATGTACAGGTAGTTTACTTATACAGTACAAGTATTTCAACCAGTCTCTAAATGTACAGGTAGTTAACTTATACAGTACAAGTATTTCGACCAGTCTCTAAATGTACAGGTAGTTAACTTATACAGTACAAGTATTTCGACCAGTCTCTAAATGTACAGGTAGTTTACTTATACAGTACAAGTTTTCGGCCAGTCTCTAAATGTACAGGTAGTTTACTTATACAGTACAAGTATTTCGACCAGTCTCTAAATGTACAGGTAGTTTACTTATACAGTACAAGTATTTCGACCAGTCTCTAAATGTACAGGTAGTTTACTTATACAGTACAAGTATTTCGACCAGTCTCTAAATGTACAGGTAGTTTACTTATACAGTACAAGTATTTCGACCAGTCTCTAAATGTACAGGTAGTTAACTTATACAGTATATTTCGACCAGTCTCTAAATGTAAGGTAGTTAACTTATACAGTATATTTCGACCAGTCTCTAAATGTAAGGTAGTTTACTTATGCAGTACAAGTTTTCGACCAGTCTCTAAATGTACAGGTTCATGTAGTTAACTTATACAGTATATTTCGACCAGTCTCTAAATGTACAGGTAGTTAACTTATGCAGTATATTTCGACCAGTCTCTAAATGTACAGGTAGTTTACTTATACAGCACAAGTATTTCGACCAGTCTCTAAATGTACAGGTAGTTAACTTATACAGTATATTTCGACCAGTCTCTAAATGTAAGGTAGTTAACTTATACAGTATATTTCGACCAGTCTCTAAATGTAAGGTAGTTTACTTATGCAGTACAAGTTTTCGACCAGTCTCTAAATGTACAGGTAGTTAACTTATACAGTACAAGTATTTCGACCAGTCTCTAAATGTACAGGTAGTTAACTTATACAGTACAAGTACTTCGACCAGTCTCTAAATGTACAGGTAGTTAACTTATACAGTACAAGTACTTCGACCATATTAAAATTATTTTTAATATGTCTTGCATCTTCCCCTCTTCCTACACTGGAACTATATCAATGTAATTCTTCATTAAAACACATTTTTATGTGTTATTCAATATCAGATGAAAGAAAGTTAAAAAAACAGAGACAGCCTTTAATTATTATATAGAAGTGGGCCTGTATTAATGAATCCATTCTCCCGTTCAAACTTCTGTTTTAATTTAATGTTCATGAAAACTTCGAACCGTCAAGGATCTGGAATAATTTTGGAGAGAATTAAGAGCTAGTGTAAACATTTACAATGTTTAAATTTGACTTCCTGATCGGAAGAGATATTACACTAAGGAAGGTTTGAGCACAGATTTTGGACTAATGAGTATTTTTCAGTTCTGTTCTTTGATTTTTTTTAATGAAAATTTTCTTCCAGCCTAGCCATCCCTAAAAACCTCATCTTCGATGGGTAGACTGCAATAAATCTTAATCCCCCAAACATATCCTGAATCCTTATGTTATTTTCAGCTCGCCTGCTCGAAGAACTAATTACATAAACGAACAGCCTAAAAACCTCCCAGATACCACATGGTAGCTTTCAGCTAGCTTTTCCCTATTTGGGGATAATTTTGTCCTTCTGGTGAAATTTTTGCCATTTTTTTCCTCCATAAATATTGAACAGTCTTTTTCTGCAAGAACAACACTGCATCAACATTCTTTGTTCAAGTCATTTGGTACAGACAAACTACTGAACCTACAATGCTATGCTACATTTATAAAACTTCACATGCAGATTAATCATGGTCAAAACTTTCCAAGACAGAATAACAGGACGTTGTGACCTAATTTTGACCTATAAATAAGTACAGTATTTTCCATCTTGATACACCTAAACATTTTCAACAATTTCTTAACTTACACAATTATTAATTGACTGTGCTATCATGGTTTTTGTTTTTGAAGTAAATTGTTCAGAGCAAACAGTACCGCTGCATGGTTGACCTTAAATCTTTAACATTTACAACCGACTTTTTAATATCATGATCATGGTAACTAAAATATGGTAAGGCAGTAAAAAAAAGGTGGCACATTATTGATCAAATTTTTTCACAAAGCACATAACTAAAACACAACCTTATACAGTATGTTGTAAAATAAAAGTCTTTGTTCTCAACATTTTATCATAACTTATAATTGTAAATAGAATCAGTCATGCAATTAAATAAGGATACATCTATGTATTAAAGTTTATCCTAACAAATGTATTGATCTTTAATAAATTGACTCTTCCCAATAAATGGAAAAATTAACTCAAAGTTTTTTATGTACAATTTTGTATCGGATGTGGAATGACCTGGGCGATGCCACTACATGTGCTTACATCTGGCTCTGCTTTCTTGTACAATATGATACGCACACAGCCGTAGGAGTACATTGGGATGGGGGTGTTCCCGCACATCTCCCACGAACTCTTCTCCGGGTCAAAACATTCAATAATGTCAGTGTACAAGTTGTCTTTCGCCCCTCGTCTTCTCCCTCCAAATGCGTACAACTTCTCATCTAGAACCGCTAGACTCACAAAGTCCCTTGCACAGCTCAAGTCCGGCAAAACCTCCCAGGTATCAGAATCTGGTGTATATCTAAAGGATCCCTCTAGACCAACCACATAAATCTGGCCGTTCAAGATGGCCCCGTTCAGGCACATGTCACTGGCCGGCAGTGTGCGTGTCAGTAAAGTTGTCGTGTTTGTAACGGTGTCAAAACACTGAACCACATCGGTGACAATCTCCTCCGAGTTTTTACCACCGAACAGATAGATTTTCTTGTTGTACGACACATAGCCCATGTTCTCTACAGGATGGACGAGGAGGCCTACCTCATTCCAGCTGTTGTTTACACTCTTCCACATTTCAATGGAACCAAGCACATTGTACTCGTCAAAACCACCAAGCACATAGATACAGTCGTCAACCACGGTCATAGCATGTCGTCTTCGAGCATGCTTCATGTTAGAACCACGAATCCAGGTTTCAAATACACTGTCGTACTTCCAGAACTCTTGGCTACGCAGGCCGCCTGATACGTAAATGTTATCGGCAAATGCACAGACAGCAAACTCATTCCTCTTTTTGAAGGGAAGTTGTTTTAGTGTGGTGAACTGTTTGGTATCAACATTATAGCTTTCCACTTCATTGCTTAGCCCATCTGACAAACGGCCACCTAGCAGGACGGCGGTTTCGTATGAAGGGCACGATAATCGGGGAGTGATCTGGAAGGAAGGAAGCATATTTCGTCTGGAATGGACATTATGGTAAGTTATGGCATAATTGTACAGCTCCAACCCTCTTTCATCCTGTTTTATGTGAGGTGACTTAGCAACCACATCTATCAGAAAAATTTGGGTGAGTAATGGATATTTGATGCACTCCAATATTCTGTAGCGCTGAGACTTTCTTTGATCATTGTCCTGTTCGTAATCAAGCCACTTTATTGCACTTTCGAACACTTCATCCTCCGAGTTACACTGCAGTCGCCTGTCGCTGAGTAGATCTACCACACATTCTATGGACAGCTTCGTGAAATCCTCATCCTGTCTGATGCTCTGAAAATGATGACAGGCATACTCTTTCGCAAACTGGTACAGTGGCTGGTGAGCGTGACTATCGCCCAAGGTCAAAGCCGCCAAGCAGTTTATCTCATTCATGTTCTCCTTGAAAAACTTGAGGCAGAGGTCGACAAGTGGACTAACCTGAAATAGGTAAGCTTGGCGAAACAGCTCCTCGACAATGCCTATTGTAATCTGAACCCTACCAGTGTAGATAAAGTGCAAGAGATTTTCAAACACATGTGCATCTATTTGTTTCAAATCTATTGTATTTTTGAAGGATTCCTCCATGCCCGACGAGAACATACATTTGAAGTATGTGGATCCTGCTGCCAGGATGACACGGTGACATGGAAATTCCTGCCCGTCCACGCGGATTGTAACATCGCTGTATCCTCCCTCCGTACGGAATGATTCGAAGTTATTGATGAGACTGCCTGAATGTTCATCGCTTGCGTAACTCATGGAAGTGTCAGATGCTGATAGGCTGCTGACTGAATCAGATTTTTCCATTTCTATCCTGTTCAACAGAAGATAGACATTGTAAAGATACAGATATATATACTTGACCAAGGCTGATCAATGTCTTTGCAAAAGTAACTTATATGTTAGCTTTCAGATCACATTTTTCTTTTCATATTGTCACACCAATAGTGACTGATTCATACCCGTTAACCCTCCCTCATTACGAGGGAGACTCCCTCATTTTGACCAAATTTTACCAATCTCCCTTGAAATCTCCCTCATCCAAGTCTAAACTCACACAAACTCAAAAGCTACATCCTTTGGTCAAATGATCCCCTAGTTACTGCAGGGTGTGTAATGACCATAACAGGTGTGTCTGAATCAAATGAATACTTTTTGAAGTTATTTTGATACATAAAATGGGAAAGACAAAATGAGCAATGCATTTTCAGTTGCATTTCACGCACTTTCTCCCTCATTGGAAATATGGAATGAGGGAGGTCACCCTCCTTGGAGGCTTCAAAGGTTAACAGTAAAACACCTATGCTTACTCAGGTTTGGCCCCGACACTAGACTTTAACATTTTTACAAACAGGTATGTGGTGTAGGGTTATTATATTGGTAAGCGGTTATTATTAATATAGTGGGACAATCAATCATATATTGAATTATACTCATATTAAAGCAAAACACTTTGGTCCCAAAACGTCCAACACCTGACTTCTTTCTCTGTCAAAATGTCTAAGTCTGCTTTACAGGACCAGAAGAAACTCAATAAATATAGGCTAGCATATGTAACAGGAGAGTAATGATGCGTAGCCAGAGCGGGGTTTGAACTAGGGATCTTCCGAACTCTAGGCGAACACTTAACCAATTAAGCCCAACTCTTAACTGCATGACGATCAAACAATTGAGCTATCTTGTTGCCAATGATCTACGTATACCTAATCCAGTTTGATCCGCTACATTCTTCTGTTCTTTTTCAAAGTCTTCAACCTCATAAAATGTATACTATTCAAACCATGTCTTCAACCTCAGAAAATTTATACTATTCAAACCCCGGAATCAGATTAGATTGCTATATCTACATGTAAGTCTGTGATTAAACCTAGACTCAGGTTTTCTTCATGGACGCTCAACCATATGAGGCCAGCTCTAGACTTCTGAACACTCAACCAATTGTGCAATCTGGTTAATGACTTTGACCAGTCAAATACTCTGCTACACAAGTTTACATCTTTGTCCAGATCAGTTTCACACATTGATCACAATAGCTATATTATAAGATAAGCTTTATCCAGGCTCACGACTATTTAAAGTTCTCTATACCAGACTCACAAAAGATACATAAGATACATTAAATTCTTAATCTGGTATACATCTTTATTGTTCTTAATATCTTGATTTTTGCTAAAAATATAATTGATTTTTTTGGGGGGATTTTTCCAGTGATTATAGTTTATCTAACTTATTTTTAAAAGAGTTTACATTAATTGCTGACACTACATACCTTCTGGCAGTCTGTTCCAAATCGTTATAAGTTACTTTAATTCTGATCGCAAATTTGTATTTATCAGAATGGTAATTGATCGTTTAGGGAATATTCTTTTTGAGTGGACCCCTACAGCTACATGTAGCTGTGGCGATCGGATGCATCTTTCAAAAGTGATATGGCATTAAAACATTCTACATTGTATATCTGTCTGTTAATAATTCACACCATACACTTACCTACAGTATGTTATGTCATACATGTAATAGGATGAGGAAATTAAAACGGGGAGGGTCATCGGCACAAGTTTGTAATATGACGAGGAAAAGTGATAAAGATAGTGCTGTCGCTGGGGATCGAACCCGCTACCCTTGGCTCTCCAGCCCGATGTTCTACTGACTGAACTAAAGAGGAATTCCCTACAGCTCACGCTTGTATGGCAAGCTAATAAATGCACATCTTTTGCACTTTTACCCCCTTTTTTCTAAATCTCCAACCCAGCTTCTTTGACTCCCTGCCAAGGCTTCTCCTCCTTGAAACGCGGATGGAGATCGATACCAGTTCGTAATAGGATGAGGAAAAGTCATAAAGATAGTGCTGTCCCTGGGGCTCGAACCTGTGACCATTGGCTCTCCAGCTCGATGCTATAACAACTAAGTTAAAGGGTTTCCTAAAGCTCATGCTTGTAAGGAAACCTAATCAATGCACATCTTTTACATAGAGTACCATGCATGCATGTATATATTAACATGTAGCTGTCGATTCAGCTGTCTGGAAGGATTTTTATTTGTCAATGAGTGATAGATAAAAACACAATCTGTTCATTTTCTTAATTAAATCATTGTTATATACTGTCACTCTCACCACAGTTGCTTGAGTTTCTGTCAGTAATTAAATAAATATATATGTGTGAAATAAGCCTCCCACTACAATAATGTAATGTAATTTTTTTATATATGTACTGACAGAAACTCAAGCAACTGTGGTCTCACAATGTGGATATGTATACAGTACAGTATATATAAGGAAGAAAATCTTACTTAATTCACAGAGACAGGAAATTAATTACACATATATGGTTTTATGTGGTATTACGGTAGCCTAACACTTCGATCCCATACCCATACAACTATTTTATTATATGCGACCAGCCCCTATTAACCAGAAATACCCGAATTACCGACAGCGGACAGTCCCAATTTTATCATTCGACTGTTTGATCTGACAGAGACGATCTTCGGCTGTTCGGCAATATCGCCTTGCACAAAAGGGCCGAGTGCAATTAATTAAATCACATAAAACGATAGTTAAATACATACCTTTATGGTTTATACCAGGAAGGTGTCAATAATACATTCGGTGCCAGTACGACATCACGCCACTCCTATACGTGCAATTTTTTTGTCAATATTGAACGTGAATAAAACCGGACATTAACTATTCATCAGGGGAGGTCACTCTGTTGAACAGGCAGTTAATAAGTAGACTTGTAAAGTTCAAACTATCAACAGGACACAGTTATACTGATTTTATAAATTTTCTGATATTTTTATGCATCAACAAACTAAGTACCCGTTTTTATTTTGATTTGGTATATTCCATTAATTCAATATTTTTGTTTATCTCTTTATCTAAAAAAATCAATATATTATAGGTCTACCCAGTTTATGTCAGTACAACTGTGTATACATGTATGCACACAGGCAATTGTGGCCAGGAAAATAACCATCTAAGTATATAGATAACATAGCGAATATGATAGTGCCTGTGGGGTGCCTGTGGGTATGCAGTATACACAGGGGCCTAATTTTATTATATAAAGTGTTGAGTAATTATTTTTTCAACTTTGTTTTTTGGGGGTTTAACATAAATTTTCCAAAAAATACCCCCACTAATGATCATATATATAAATTCTGAATATGACAAATGAGGGGAGCACTTTCTATCCAACCCCCCCCCCCCCCCCCCCCCTCTCCCCTTCGTCTCTCTCGCCCAACAATGGTGTACAATATTTTAATCTTAAACACCTTGACCTTCTATTAGTTTAGGCCCAAAATTAGCAGTAACAAATTTTCAGGCCACTGTGCCCACATGCATGTATCACCCCCAAGACATTCAATACTATTGGTAAGTTCAAGACATTCAATACTATTGGTAAGTTGAAACGTTTGTCATATTCCTCCATTTAAAGCCAATACCATTCCCTTTTAATTTTCTTGATATTATAGCAGCATCTAGTACATAATTGTACATGTATTTGGTTTGTAACAGTAACAATTAATATGACCCTCAATCCTGTTTCAGACAGTATTTTCACAAATTTGATTGTTTCATGTATATTGAAATTTAAAATTTTAAAGCTTCCCACTCAAGGCATGATATTCACCAATTTGTGTACAATTTTGCACTCAATTGAAATTGACTTCTAAAACATTCAAAATTGGTCAAGATTACTGTACATTTGACTTCTCTTGATTTCTTTGCTTATTGAGAAGTCACTCAACTCATTCACCCCGGAAGACACATTTAAACTCTTCTTATTCAAAGATTGGCATTCTTCATAATAAAATTTCAGAGGTAAATGAGTGTAATATCTTTAATGCTAATTTCAACATAATTGACCCTGTCAACTTGAAATGGGTCAAGGTCATTAGTGATCTTTAATTTCCTGTTAATTCAGAAGAAAACTTTCAGTGAGCTAGCCATATACAATTAATAGACAGATGGCACACAATTTACTTTTTGGGAAGCGTATAAAAATGGTGATGCTTCACATATCAGGAGTGTTTATAAATTGCATCTGCAACAAGAAAATTGTGGACATGTGGACAGAATGGATTGACTACAGACTACAAACACAAAGTGATTTGATCAGCCAAGAATCTCATGATGATTGACTTAAACTTCATATTTCTATTTCAAATGCAAAGAAATGAACATCGTCGTAAACCCACGGTACACTTCTCTGACATTTGCATCCCGTGGGCTAAAATGAAAAGAAACTCTCGTTTTCGTACTAAAATAGTAGCCAATCATATCGATTGTTTCATCCGTGACTACATACAGCCGGGACATCAAGCCGGGATATCCCGTTTCATTTGTAGCACCGCCTGTCAACAAAACTTGTCTATTGTGTTATAATTGTATCGATTGTGATTGAAATATAATGTCCTGCTATACGGCGATTGTCATTGGCGTCATGCCTACAGAAACATACTGATCGTGGTCACTGTAAAATGATCCAACAGAGTGTCACGAGAAACAACCATTCTGATTGGTCGAAATCTCCGAATAAACTTCTATTCGGGGAAACGAAAGGATTATACCGATTCTGGCCCACGGGATGCAAACGTCAGAGAAGTGTACCGTGCGTTTCCGACGATGAGAAATGAATAGAAATCATATATACATAATATCATTTTATCTAATTCATAAATGAATAAAAGTTACAGAAATACACTATCCATCTGGTTCACAGTGCTTTCCGGGACAAACTGGAGCAGCATCAGATATGCTCGTTTGTGGCTCGGGAAGTGCACTAGATGTGTCCATATCTTGTTCAACAGTCACTACACTAGACATTTGTGAGCCAGGAACTACACTAGATGTTTCAGAACCAGGAGCTTCACTAGATGTTTCTGTGTGAGAGCTGGGAGCTGCACTAGATGTGTCCATTTGTTTTGCAGTCACAGCACACTCTGTATCTACACGCGCTGCTGTTTTATCTGTGTTTGGGGTTAGAGTTTTTGACCTTTTTCCACTTGACTTTGTATTTGTTTTCTTTCCTTTATTGCCTCTATCAGTGGTGTTGCCATCCTCTAAATCTACAACAGAGAACATAATTCTAAGGTTACATATGAAAGAAATGTTTTGGTAGCATACAAATATTTACTACCGTATTTCTCCGGCAATAAGCCCATGTTCGGTAATAAGCCCCCCACTTCTGACCTCCCCCTATGCACTGGGGTATACATTCTTATGAATATATTGAAAAATTTCTTCAAACATTTTTATAAACCAAGTAATTGGTCAGAATATAGATATTAAGGATTGTATATGTTAATGACCATTTTTGTCTCTCTTTTCTTACCACATCTGTTGATGTGGTCTTGATGAGTTTCAAAAAAAATTACCACACCTTCCTCTGTCGACCTTGTCTAAAGAACTTTTGGAAACAATCATACTTTGACACAATTACTTCGATCAGTCAGCCTCATCATGAAGAGTTCCAGAACAAACGACCTTGCCGTGAGGAGTTTTGAAACAAACACATATTACAACAACTACATGTACAATGTACCTTTGTCAGCCCCATCTTGAGGAGTTTTGAAACAAACACATTGTTACAACATCTACATGTACCTGTGTCAGCCTCATCTTGAGAAGTTTTTGAAACAAACATATGCTACACCTCAGTACCTCTGTCGACAGCGACCACGTCTTAAGAAGTTTTGGAACACTAACCTCTACCGTCATCACCGCCTTGAGGAGCTTTGGAAACAAACACACGTGACATGCTCAGCTTCTTGTCCACTTTACACAGGTATTCCAATCGTTTCGTAGGATTATCTGCAGCCTCTTGAAACGGTCTTGGCTCCTCTGCAATTATTACAAAATGATATTAGAGTCGTTTTAATATTCCTTTCTTTCCCAAATTTCTTACCTTATCTCATTCAAATATAAATATCAAAATCATTTAAAAACCAGAAATTTCAATGTTTCAAATGAATGCAATGTTTATCATTGTGTATAAGCTTTATTATATTGAGCCAATTCTAATGTTATAGGGGATTTTGAAATAATGCCCAACATTTAAGTCTTTCGTTTTATTCAAAACTTCGGATTGTGAAAGTTCAGTGGCTTACTGGAAGAGATGGCCAAGATGTTGCTGTTTATAACTTGAGTGATGTCCAGAGGTTTTTTAATGGAAGTCAACATGCAAACATACTTGACTTCAGTATAAACATTTTTGTAGATACATGTTCCATAGATATGGATTGTTATTTTTTTTTCTAATATCAATATGCCAATCTACTGGTCATGAATATTAAATCTGTTTCTTAGAGGACCGAAAAATAGCAGCATCTTTTAATGTAAAGAATACCAACAAGTTAAGATATGTTATTATCATTGTCACTACATGTATTATGATAAACAGTTTCTACCACAATTCCCCGAGTTATTCAACTCTTAGACCATTGTATATACGTGCTGACTGTTGGATAAATATATGTCATATATACCACTAGTGGAATATGACCTTCCAGACTTTTGATTGGTTGAGAATTTGAACTTTGACCAGAAAGCATCACGATTGTTGACGTCGTCATCAATTGTCGACGATGTCACAACTTGGTGGGAATATATGCGCGCAAATAGTCTGTGTTTCACTCCAAAAATCAACACTGACACTGTCGATTTAATATTGTGGTAGAAAATAGGTCACACGACTCGTGGTTATTGGATATGGAATTTATTTCACTCTCGTTACCCTGTGTTATTCAACTCTCAGACCATTTTATAAACGTGCTGATCATGACTGTTGGATAAATATATGTTATATACCACTAGTGGAGTATGAGCTGTTCAAGGATCTGAGCAACTATCTATAGGATGTACATGTAAAGTATTTACTTACTGAAAATATACTGTTTATAAAATATTGTGGAAAGAAAAAAAACGCAGATCTCTACATGATTTTCAGTCATCAGAAGAAGACATTGACATTATACATTGTAACACAAAAATAACATATGTCAATACTATTCTATGTACAACCCATGTAATTGATTATTTTAATGAAATGTCAATTTTCACAAAGATATTTTTACATTTAGCACTTTGTTAACAATGTTGGGAGAATATGTGATCACGAGTGAACAGAATGCTGATCATACCACCATCTACATCCTCCTGTGTGAAGATCAAGTTTGTTCCCATTGTGTCAAAGTATTCCCCAGAGAATGTGTACCGGTCCAGCTGTAACAGGGGCTTGTCTGTGTCCATACCCTGTCAGTAAAACAACTTATTTATAGAACAAGTACATGTGTACAGGTCCAGCTGTAACAGGGGCTTGTCCGTGTCCATACCCTGTCAGTAAAACAACTTAAATAAAGAACAAGTACATGTGTACCGGTCCCGCTGTAAAAGGGGCTTGTCCGTGCCCATACCCTGTCAGTAAAACAACTTATATATAGAACAAGTACATGTGTACCGGTCCAGCTGTAACAGGGGCTTGTCCGTGTCCATACCCTGTCAGTAAAACAACTTATATAACAAGAACATGTGTACCTGTCCAGCTGTAACAGGGGCTTGTCTGTGTCCATACCCTGTCAGTAAAACAACGTTAACTTATATATAGAACAAGTACATGTGTACTGGTCCCGCTGTAACAGGGGCTTGTCCGTGTCCATACCCTGTCAGTAAAACAACGTTAACTTATATATAGAACAAGTACATGTGTACTGGTCCCGCTGTAACAGGGGCTTGTCCGTGTCCATACCCTGTCAGTAAAACAACTTTTATATAGAACAAGTACATGTGTACCGGTCCAGCTGTAACAGGGGCTTGTCTGTGTCCATACCCTGTCAGTAAAACAACGTTAACTTATATATAGAACAAGTACATGTGTACTGGTCCCGCTGTAACTGGGGCTTGTCCGTGTCCATACCCTGTCAGTTACACAACTTTTATAGAGAACAAGTACATGTGTACCGGTCCAGCAGTAACAGGGGCTTGTCCGTGTCCATACCCTATCAGTTACACAACTTTTATATAGAACAAGTACATGTGTACTGGTCCTACTGTAACAGGGGCTTGTCAGTGTCCATACCCTGTCAGTAAAACAACTTATATATAGAACACGTACAAGACAAGGAAAACAATTTCCATGTATTAAACCATTTGTTAGATATCTCTTATTCACACCTGACATTTTACAATGAACTTTAGTCAAGACTGTCTTATCAAGTTATGTGACTTTCCAAGGGACCTCCACAAAAAGTCACTGGTAAGACAAGCCAAGTCCATCCACTATATCATTGGTAGAAAATGTGTCATTAATTGTAAAATAGCTCTAGTTCTCCCCTTGTTTATAACCATATCAACTAACCTGTATTAATGGAAAATGACAACTTGTGAATTAAATTTTTTTGTAATCAAAGATGATAGGCCTCTCTCAAAAGTGTTGTTATCTCCCCTTGTTTGCAATATAATGGCTATATTGGGAAGTGTTTTTGAAAAGAATTTAATCATGAAGACATAATGGAAATGATGTCATCTAATTGTCATATGGCGCCAAACCATCACTAAAACACTTCCCGAAAGCCCCTCTTCCATCCACCATTTTGGCCTATCAAGGGGAATAACAACACTATTGAGAAAGGCCTATACTATCATTGCATATTATTGAATAGTTAAAACAATAAATGCAAATTGTCACTTATGACTCTAGTATGGTTGAGATTAGACAAGTTTATCATTATAATTCTTGCAAATTATTGACTACAGTACCCGGTAAATCAACTTATTTTCGGTATTTTGAGGGTGATTGAAAATTCGAGAAAATTAATTGTCAAGAAACAGTTTCAATCAGAGATATGCCAACTGTAGGAGTATGTACTGTACGTTGGATTTATGACCCTAATTATTGCGAAATAGGCATTCCATATGAAATGAAGTTGCTGTGAAAATAAGTTGGTTTAAAGTAGTTAAAAAAATTAAACTTTAATTGTCTCTCATGACTCTATCAAGACACATGATTTACTGAGATGAGAGTATGGGAGTCGCTCAAGACAGACTTTGTATAGTGCAGTGAGCTGTAAAATCATGGTCGCTTTATATATAATTAGGTATCCATGAAGAAGAATCGCTGTGCGTCACGAGATCTCACAAATTTTTGTTTCTGAAGTTCAATAATGTTTATCTATTTTTGATCATATGACCTTAGGTGGCGACAATTTTCAAACAGATGTCAGGAAACTAGTTATGTTTTAGACATGGATGGCGACATTGACTTGGCAACCTCCTGTGATTTTATTTAAGGTGTAGGTTAGTTGGAAAACATCTGTTCTTTCCATTGATATCTAATTGCATGTGATAGCAAACGTTGCATATTATAAAAACCACGGTCTTAGATCTAATCTAGTTCCGTGATAAAGCTTAAAGGGTTTTGGCCACGATTTTTCATAATTTCATATTTTGATCTCATTTGATGCAACAACACGTGTAGTGACCAATACCCCGTCTCCTTCGGTGTTGGGAAAATAGGCAAGCTAGGTGATGCCCCATTTCTATGAGCCTAGTGAATATGCATATTTTGACCGGGATTCTAGGTCACGTGATGTGTGACGTCATTGAGGCACAACGTATCCGATACCTGTACACGCCCATTACATATTTATGTATTATCTGTGAGTGTAAAGATTGACTTTTATCTAATTTTTTGGTGCAAGTAATGACAGCAACCAATACATGTTATGTGGTTAAAATTATCAATCGTCATTAAAGGTCTTGTCAGAAAAATAAAACTTATCTAATTCCGATCTTTACATAAACTGCATTCAATTAGAATCTAGTCCGTGACTTCTCAGCAACTCCAAGCTTAGAGACAGTGATACAATTTACACAATCTGATTTTATATTTATGTACATTACCTGTAGCCTTACCTGTCATACATATACATTACAATGTGATAGCATTCACACCTCTTGGTAATTACAGGGCATTTGTAGTACCTACCTGTGAATTGTGACAGATGTACTAATTGCCCTGTAATTACCAAGAGGTGTGAATGTAATGGCCAGTGAATTCGAAGGGCATTCATGCTAATATAATTACCTATCCTCTAAATAGCAATATACACCGGCACAATTATTTGGTTCATTCCCACTCAGCCAACATCTTAAAACAACATTACCTGTATTTACCTGGACAAATCTGAGTATAGTCTGTTTCAATATATTTACAAGTATAAATCACCTGTTCTTTTATTTCCAAGTTAAACTAAGCCAACTACAATAAAAGATACTTTGTAATTAAAAAAATGAAAAAGATACTTTGTGATTGAAAAAAAAAATATAAAAGAATGAAAAAAAAAATCATAATAAACAATTTCACCAAAAAAATAATTATACCACGGACTTAAGATAGCATAATCTAAGTCTGTGATTAAACCATTATTTTTTTATCAGAGACGCATATAACACATATACATTGTATGTCTTTGTTTTTACATTCAATCATGGAATTTGATTAAATGCTATTTAAGTCCGAAATTACGAATGTAACATATACATAGAAACGATGAATAATTATTCACTCTAAATTTTAGTGACAAATTTGCACTTTAAAATTCTTATTTTAGGTTTTTGTTTTCATTTTCTAATATTCAAATAATCATCTTTTACTTAAGACTGTAATAAACAACTATATTTGTTTCATACTGGCAAACACTCAGATAACAGTTGGTTACCTGGAAAATGGTTCTAGGAATGAATTCATATTCGGTTGCAGATGGATTCAAATTAAAATTATTTTACATATACAAATGTATACAAAACGTCCTAAAAATTCTTTTAAAATTTAACTTAGATGGTTTCAACTAAATAATGTTTTAAGCAAGAAAGAAGTTGTAAGTGCTCTTGAGCTTTACAAATCAAATAAATTATTATCT
Organism: Mimachlamys varia; assembly: GCA_947623455.1. NCBI lineage: Eukaryota > Metazoa > Mollusca > Bivalvia > Pectinida > Pectinidae > Mimachlamys > Mimachlamys varia. Next base: position 22,541,043 of record OX392534.1, read on the forward strand.
GATGATAAAATCAGTTACATTGTATCAATAATCGATCTATATGTCAAACTATTTTATTTCATTTTTAATAGGGGTAAGAACCGGAACAGTTGCTAGCAGGAAACATATATAAAGCATTATAAAATCAAACTGGCTTTCGAAAGAATTACTGGATAATATTTCTATTTCATGTTAACAGCAAAATTACAATATTATAAATAATATGTATCAAAGAATTATAAATGCTGGAAATTTAAGGTATCATTAATAAAACAAAATCTAAGGTATTTTCCAAAGTATAGACAGTTTTTACTTAAACTTTATAGTTGTTATAAGGTTTAAACAAGAATTCCACAGAAGCTAATGCAAGTGCCGCCTGTGTGACCAACAGAAGAAAGATTATGAGACAGTTATATGCACTTTTTAATTATGAAATGTTATTCATGTGAACCAGAGACGTATAAAGCCATTTTTTATACGTCTCTGTGAACATTTCCACTGGAGTTATCCAGTCTCTCCAAGTCTCTCCAAGTCTCTCCAAATAAGGTAACACCAAGAAAACTTACAATGCATACGTGATATCATGTTTCAATAAATGAAAATATAAAAGCTCCATCTTAAGTTCGAAACAGAATACATGTATTTTGAATCAAAATGGTCTGATTCTGTATGTATATTATCAAGTTTTCAGAGCTTATCAATTTGTATGTAAGTTGAACAAGGCTTGTTTAAATAATTGTTTTATCTTGAGTCCTCCATATACACATTAGATTTTTGTTGTAAATGTGTTTTCTCTAAACATCGTTTTTTTTTTTTAAAATGAGATAAAATAAATAAGTTCAAGTTCAAAATAATTCCACAGGTAAATTGTTACCTGAGAATTAGACACTTTCCAAAAACAGACTATAGCCTTACCTGTAATTAGTACCTATTGTTCTCACCCTGTAACAACACTACCTGTGCCCTATACTAAAATAGGATATGTTGGCTGAGTGGGAAGACACCAATTATTTGTATCCCTAGCCGTCCCTAGTGTTGGAAGAAAAACTATTTATTAAAAAGGATTAAAGGAGTTTTCAACAGAATCTAACAATATTTTATCAGTTTTTAACATTAGGCTAGTAATCTTTGCAAAACTTGACACTGTTAATTAGGCTAAAGTATATTTGTATTACATATAAACGATGTTCTGAAATTTCTAAATTTTTTAAATTTTATTATTTTTGTAAAAAAGGTGATGCTGATACTATGACGTTTTTTAAAAAGGTAATTGCATATTTTAAAATATCAACACAAACATTTGGTTATTGGATTTATCAGGAACGTATATGTGTCCTTGGATTTATGATGTATATATTCAGGGCGGATCCAAGAATTTAGATGCGCTAATGTGACACACTTCTACATTCAGATATAAACCCAAATTTATCCAGATCTTGTTTATGAAAACTGTATGAAAAACAAGATTTAACTCGTCTAATGATTTAAGTCCTAGTTGAAATGAATATCACCAACTAGAGTGAGCCTCACAAAATTCATTTATTTATCGCGTTTGAATTTCACGTATATCTAAAATCCTGTGCCTGTTCTAGTACAATTCAAAGAATATGGCACAGTATTTTTCTGCACTAGGATTGAGAGTAACTATTTCAAACTGCAAACACTTCAACCCAAAACTGGGTGACTAAGAGATGTAAAAATGTATGCAGTAATCGTAGGAGAACATTTTTTCAAAATATTTTTCAATAATCATTAGCATATGTTATTTGTTTTAATCATGACCAGACTATATCCTTGGAAAATATTTAAAATTATTCCACACAATTAGACTGGTGTGTTACTGAATTAAGGGAAATAAAAAAGTCAGGAAGAGCTTTTTATTTTTGCAAACCGATTTCAGTCCAAATTTTAAACAATATTTAAATTTAACACAAATAATTCAGACTGTCATGTTTTCACAACTATTTGTGACAGTTTCTGCTTTATTGAAATCAGACCGAAATTGTTTGTTTACGTGCACATGCAGTTCAAAAATTGAAGGATTTTTTTATTTTTTTTTAGCATTCCATATGTACGTGCTGTACTACTACCATATACTTGTACAGTATTTGTTATAGAGTGGTGGGGGTTTGCCGGACACTAAAACATAAACTCGCCGTGGCTTTATTTACTCCATCTCCACAAATCATACTGTACTGTATTAACGAAAACATTTGATTGTACAGTGTAAACAGTTTGTATTAGCAAATCACATGATTTTGAAACCACCAAGATCTAACACGGAGTATATTACCGGACGCTATATATAATATGCAAATCAAGGAAGATTTTACATGTTGTGGGTAAAACTTGAAAGACATATTTATGATTCAGCACTGTATGCTGTTTTAATTTAATTCCAGCTTAATAAAGTCTATCCAATCAAACGTTTGAAAAAAAAACGCTATTTAAAGAAAATGGCTCCGTCCGTAATATACCTCACAACCACTCTATGCGTGTATGTTGCTACTGTTTTCATATACTATCTATAAAACCAATTTGTAACGTGTCTGTAAAAATCATATAGTCCTTTCACAGGCTTTACTAATTCCATGGTCCTTTGTAGAAGCATTATTGTTAGGATGTGGTGGATGTGTAATACACACTCACAACACAATGTTTTTAAATGGCATTTCCTATTTCCTTTCTTAAGTTTACAATTACATATCTGTATTTTTTTCAAGGTATTTCATTTGTTAATCAATAGAATTAAACAACAATCAAGATCGACTTACATGTCGAAATCAATAGGCGTTATTCTACTAAACTTTCTTCGTCAATGTACAACTGATCAGTTTACCCGAGTCCATCAGTTGTGCTTCAATGACGTCACAGGTACCACGTGACTGATCACGATCAGCTCATTAAAATTCTCGCCAGTCGGGAGCGGTCAACTTTGACTGTCAATATCTAGATCCCGGGACACAATCGAATGCTCGTTGATGGGCTAATCAGTATTTATTGAAATGTACTACAAGTTTCATAACTTTTCACAAGATTTTCAAAATCGTGGCCAAAACCCTTTAAACAGCGTAAATATTTCCAGTTTATAACTAGAGTGGAATTCTAACACTCCCTTCCATCAGTCGTCCACTAACTAAATATATGGACCACAGGCACTAGCCTCGTCTGTAAAACACCTATAATATAGTCTATATTATAGGTGTTTGACAGACGAGGCTAGTGTCTGAGGTCCAAATATTTAGTTAGAGAGTCATAACCACTATGGCCTAGTTCTCATAGCATTTAAAAAAAAAAAAAAACCACTAATAATATACCCACCAGGACCTTACAGTCTCCGTCACATTGTGATATAAAGTCACTCTCTAAAATACCGGACAGCTCAACAACCAATGTGGTCTCCTGAAAGGAAAATAACAGAATTTCAAAATTTTGCAATACAAGAGTTGTCTCCCTTAGACCACCACAACATGTACTGAAGCAGATCCCTTTTTTATACATGACACCCTAATTGCAATGAAATGACGTCTTCAAAACTATTTAAACAAAGCTGTTGAAATGTTAATGGTAGATTTGCTTGTTAAGGTGTTAAAACGAGTTAAAGTTATTATATAAGCATTTCTGATTGCATATAGACTAGATGGTCCTCATGTTAGCTTGTACCGGTAGGCATACAGTAGTGTAATAAATGTATGGTTTTACTTTTAGTATGCGGTATTATTACCTCTTCCTCCCATTCGTCAGTTCCGTCCTCATTTCCCGTGTGTTCTGCCATGTCACCAGCATATGATTAAGAAGTGATTGGCTCTTAATTCATCATCAGATAGGCTGTTCACAATTCTCACATGTTTTTATTTACACCGGAAACCCGCCAATACTTTTAGGGGAGACAACTCATGATACCAATTTCAATCGGGAACCGTCGGCAATTTCCGTACTTTTTTATAGTGGCGATGGTTCCAGATATAAACAGGTCCATACGGAGCATATTTCACACAAAACAACTAAAAGATTACATGGATGAAGTGGTAACAATACTGATATTCAATGAATACACGAAATACAATAATACATTTAAAACTATCAAACAGTGTAATTAGATCGATCACGAGTTGTCTCTCTTCTGCCAATAACTGTGTGTACTCTGACAACAAATTGTTGATTTTATGGTAAAATTTTTCACGGAAAAAAAATCCTAAAGATTACATTATTGTAATGCCTTCAATATTTAGTAACTATATACATTTCTCTATATAACTGAGGTTATTCAAGTTTTGATATGAACATTTCATCATCAATATCAGTTTGATCATTACCTCAGAAATTCTTGTGTCTTTCAACCACAACAAATAATTTGTGTACAGTGATTCTAAATCGGCACCCCCTCTCCCCGATTAGGATTTTCACAATGTGAAAATAATTTTCATACCGAAAATTAAATGAAAGTACGAGATCATCGACGTGTAGTAAACTTTGAAATGATCTGTTTTTGAGATCAATTATTTTCAAATCATGCTGATTCTATTTCAAGACGGAACTCATTTAGGAACATTTTAAATAAAATAATATTAGAATTGATTCCAATTCCCGATTGACCATTTTATCATTAGGTTTTAATATGTCTGTAGTTGTTGTAACAATCTTGTCAGTGTTAAGTCTAGTCAGGTAAATTTATATTGCGTTCCGCATCTTCCTCATATTGCATTGAGTCTGTAAAATGTATTAACCGGGTTGTTGATTAAAATGGTAGCCATATGCACAGAAGTGAGTTCGCTGTTCGTCATCTTTCCCAGTCGCTTGTGCGACATATATTCCAGTTAAGGAATGAAACATGGTGTCAGAATGGTTAATAGGACCACGCAGAATATACAGATGAACAGTTACAGTGAGTAAATACTGTTGAGTTGTGACATTTCCCGATTTTCGTCGTCAGTCGTCAAACCACGTGGTTCACTGGTAAATTCTCACGATGGCGCTCAATCGTATACCACCTCCAAGTAAGATAAATTTTCACACCAGAAACGTCAGTGAAGACTGGAAAAAGTGGAAGGAGGAGTTTACCCTTTACGTTGATCTAGCATTGAAAGATAGCGAAGAATTAGAGAAGATTAAGATGTTTAAATATCTCGTAAGTTCGGAAGGGAGGGAAATATACAACAACATAAACTGGACCGATGCTGAGGAAAACAGAACGTTAGAAACTGTAATAGCCAGCTTCAACAGGTACTGTGAACCAAAGAAAAATGAAACAGTTGAAAGATTTAAATTCAACAGAAGAAATCAACAAGGGGACGAGACAATGGACAAATATATCACAGATGTGAAAACTTTGGCTAAAACTTGTAATTTTGGCACAGTCGCCCATTCCCTGATACGCGATAGAATAGTGTGTGGAATCACTGATACACATTTGCGTGAACGGTTATTAAGAATACCGGACCTCACTTTAGACAAGGCAGAGGACATGTGTAGAGCGAGCGAGCTTACTAAAAATAGTGTCAACACATTGGATCATGCACATAGTAGTGGTGCTTCAGTGACTGTAAACAAAGTTAAGTCCAAATATCCAAAGCACACACAGGAACGAGTCCACAGTAAGAAATACACAGGGCCCAATAAGTCTACTAATTATGGATCATCAAAAGGAGCAGCGAAAGAATACTCGTGCAAGTTTTGTGGTCGCAATCATGAATTCAAGAGGGAGAAATGCCCCGCATACGGTCAGAATTGCCGGAAATGTAATGGAGCAAATCATTTTGAAGTAAAATGTGAGGATCTCCGAAAGTCCAAGCCGAAAGGTCGAGGTAAAGTACATATGGTACAAGAAGATGAGCCTGATAAAGATTATTTTGAAATCAGATCTATAACCCTTGATGTTGGAAATGACATTCACACTGTTCACAGAGTACAAGGACACACAAAGGAAATGCACGCAACCTTGGAGATTGAAGGTAAAAGGGTCAATTTCCAGCTTGACAGTGGAGCGTCGTGCAATATTGTTCACAAGTCTATTATACCGAACAAAGTCAAGGTTAATCCAACCACAAGCATCCTCAAGATGTTTAATAAAACAACTGTGACTCCACTAGGACAGTGTAAACTAGAAGTTAACAATCCCAAGAATGGTCAGAAGTACACGGAGGACTTTATAGTTCTAGATGAAAAATGTACACCGTTGCTTGGCAGTGCTTCAATGCAAAACCTAGAGTTGGTCAAAATTCAGTACGAGAACATTTTGACTACGGGAGAGGAGAAACCACTTACTGTAGAACAGATTACGTCTGATTATGCTGATGTATTTTCAGGAAATGGTTTGCTGGAAGGCAAGTACCATCTAGTTACAGATCCCGAGGTAACGCCTGTTGTCCATCCACCGAGGAAAGTACCGCTAGCTTTACGACAGAGACTTAAGCAAGAGTTAGACAGACTTGAGTCTATGGACATAATCACACCAGTCAGTGAGCCGACTCCATGGGTATCCAGTTTGGTCATGGTTGTCAAACCGGACAAGCTTAGGATTTGTATTGATCCAAAGGACCTCAATAAAGCTTTGAAACGAAGTCACTATCCGCTTCCAACAGTAGAGGACGTTCTACCACATCTTCACCGCGCTAAGATATTCAGCGTACTTGACGCTAGAAATGGATTTTGGCACGTCGAGTTGGACGAGCAAAGTTCTTTCCTAACCACATTCAACACTCCACATGGCCGATACCGTTGGTTAAGGATGCCATTCGGAATATCGACAGCACCGGAAGAATATCAGCGTAGACAGGACCAGGCAGTGGAAGGCCTGCCTGGGGTCCACAGCATTGTGGATGATATATTGGTGTGTGGAGAGGGAGATACAGAGGATCAGGCAATATTGGATCATGACAGGAAAATGGTTGCATTGTTGAACCGCTGCAGAGAGCGGGGATTGAAACTCAACAAAGAAAAACTTCGATTACGACAGAAGGAAGTTCGATTCGTGGGACATTTGATTACAGCGACAGGTCTGAAACCTGACCCGGACAAGGTCAAGGCTGTAGCTGATATGCCAAACCCCACAGACGTAGCTGGAGTCCGACGATTCATTGGCTTCGTAAACTACCTGAGCAAATTCCTGCCCTGTCTCAGTGACAAGTGCGAGCCACTTAGGAAGTTAACTCTGCAAGATGCAGATTGGTGTTGGTTGGACAGTCACAGTCGCGCGATAGAGGATGTGAAAATGCTAGTCACGTCCAAACCAGTTCTGAAGTATTACGACCCTGGAGAAGAACTTACCTTACAATGTGACGCATCTGAGAAAGGATTAGGCGCAGCCATACTGCAAAATGGCCAGCCAGTCGCGTACGCGAGCCGTGCTCTAACCGATGTAGAAAGAAGATATGCCCAAATCGAAAAGGAGCTTCTGGCAGTGGTTTTTGGATTGGAAAAGTTCCATCAATATACATATGGGAGGTCGGTAACTGTGCAGAGTGATCACAAGCCGCTGGAAATGATAATGCGGAAATCTCTTCACAGCGCGCCCAAACGCTTACAACGAATGCTTCTTCGACTACAGACCTACACGTTCGAAATCGTGTATCATCCCGGTAAATTGATGTATTTAGCGGACACTCTCAGTCGTGCGTTTCTTCAGACCGAGGACAAGACAGCGTTTCTGGAGGATGTTGAGTGCATAAACATGGCGCAATTTCTGCCAATTGCTGAGCCTAAACTACAAGAAATCCAACAGGAGACCAGCCGTGATGAAAGTCTACAGACTCTCAAACAGGTAATACTACATGGTTGGCCAGACAAGAGGTCGACAACGCCAGAGTTGGCACAACCATACTTTCATGTGAGGGATGAACTCTCTGCACAGAATGGAATCATATTTCGCGGAGAACGTGCGGTAATCCCCAGGAGCTTGAGGGAGGATATAAAGTCCAAAATTCACTCATCACACATTGGAGTTGAGGGATGTTTACGCCGTGCACGTGAAACTGTTTATTGGCCGCGTATGAATGCTGAGGTTCGAGATTATGTAGAACGATGTGACACATGCCGAGCCTATGACGACAAACAGCCAAAAGAGACCCTGATATCTCACGACATTCCGGATCGCCCCTGGGCTAAACTCGGGAGTGATTTATGTCTCTTCGACAACAAGCAGTATTTGATTACTGTAGATTATTATTCCAACTACTTTGAGATTGACTATCTGGAAGACACCAGAGCAAGGACTGTTGTCAGAGCTCTGCGTGCACAGTTTGCCAGACATGGTATTCCAGATGTCTTGGTCAGTGACAATGGGCCGCAGTTTAGTTCTGAAGAGTTTCGCACATTTGCAAAGGAATGGGAATTTGAACATGAGACATCATCCCCAGGTTACCCTCAAAGCAATGGGAAATCCGAGCAAGCCGTGAAAACTGCAAAGCGTATAATGAAACGTGCAAAGTCATCTGGGTCAGACCCGTATTTAGCACTGTTAGATTATAGAAATACGCCATCTCAGTCAATGGACACTAGTCCTGTTCAGCGTCTGATGAACAGACGGACAAAAACACTTCTTCCTATGAAGGGAAGTTTGTTGAAACCCCAAGTTCCAACACCAGGAAGTGTTTCAAGACAGCTGAAGGGTGTAAAAGAACGTCAGTCCTTTTACTATGACAAAGGAGCGCGAGACTTGGAACCACTGAATCCAGGGGACACTGTTCGCATCGCACCATTTCCAGGTGATCGACAAAACACATGGAAAAGAGGAGTCGTAAACGCACAAGTCAATACCAGGTCGTATGACGTTACAACAGAGGAATCCGGAAGGACGTATCGTAGAAACCGACGTCATCTTCGTCGATCAAAGGAATCGTTTACTCCAAACATGCTAGGAAACGAGTTTGAGTCGGAACAGGAAGTCAGAAATGAGGAACCGGAAGTACCACATGTGGCACCACCAATGTCACCACCTTGGGTAGAACCACCTCCTGATACACCACCGATGAGGATGATGACAAGATCCCAAGCCGGCAAACAGATTAAAGTGCCTTCGCGATTCGAGGACTAGAGTAATTATGAAAATATAATTACTAATAAGCTTTATGCGTGCTTCACTTTATTAACAATGAATGTGCGCGTAATAATTTTATATTTGTGACAAAGAGTTACTTTTCTGCGTTAGTTTAAAGTTTTCTTTCATTCGCTGAAGCGAAAGCGAAATACCTCGCGAGTTAAACGGAAAACATTTTGAAATGAACTGTTGTGTTAATTTGAATTTCAGTTAGTTCATAATTGATCATTCTAGGAAATGGCTAGTATACATATATAGCTCTAGGTGAAACAGAATGTGACTTTCAATTTAGAACAATTGATAATGCAAAGACAGTATTACATGCCAATTTTTATTACATAATACTCAAATAATTCATGGAATTTAATGCAAAAGTCATATGCAGATAAATGCCAACAGTATATAATGACATTTCAATTCATGAACTGTGCTACATGTATTATACATACAAAGTGAAAGTAGTGAAAACTGAAAGTAATTGATTTTCTAATGTATACCTGCTGTCAGATTTACATTTATTAGTATTTCACAATGCATCTATTCTAATTCTTGTCCATATAAGTTCAATCTTCAAAGGAGGAAAGATGTAACAATCTTGTCAGTGTTAAGTCTAGTCAGGTAAATTTATATTGCGTTCCGCATCTTCCTCATATTGCATTGAGTCTGTAAAATGTATTAACCGGGTTGTTGATTAAAATGGTAGCCATATGCACAGAAGTGAGTTCGCTGTTCGTCATCTTTCCCAGTCGCTTGTGCGACATATATTCCAGTTAAGGAATGAAACAGTTGTCATTTGGAAAATGAACATGGACTGATTAAAAACTATATAAAGTCATGTATTCTAACTAACGATTTCTAATTAAGACTAGCTTCATCAGGTTCTGGGTGTTGCAAATATGACCTGTTACTCGTATGATCTACATTTTTTTCTTCCTGTTATTAATTAAAATAATGCGGTATAAATTTTATGCAGGAACACTTTGAACACACAAGAATAATATTGGATGAAAAAAAACTCTTACCAAATGTCGGTCTAGCGGGTCTCCATAAATAAAAGATTTTACATTAAGGTCTCTCGGTCCGTTGATTATCGTTCTTGGCAAAAACATGGCCGCTTTGACGGATATAAAATTTAATACCTATCATTGGTAAGAAATTCACCGTACATACGCCGATGATCATGCAATTTGCAATCCGGCAAAGACCCAAGCGTCTGATAGAATCAATGTAAACGCTAGAAGGTTAAGTTGGTTGCGTAATTATCGACTATATCAACCTGATCTTATGTAAACGTGTTGTGTAAACAATACAGTATGGTATAGGGGCGGTAATTAGTAACTCCAATGCTTCTACTTCTACCGATTGTTGACCTCCTTCAACATTATGAAGATGCTGTCAATGATCTGCGCTATGCTTAAAGGGAAAAATAAGAAGTAGCACTAAATTATCAGGTTAAAACTATGTACATTGAGGACGAAATTAATATTTGTAGGAAGAGAGCTGGGATTTGAAGGCAGTAATAGTGTTTGCAGAGATGAGATCAGGAGGGAGTTTGTTCCATTCGGATATGGTGTTTGGAAAGAAAGATTCTTTACGACAGGTGGTGCGGCAGTGCGGGACTTGATAGGAAAAGGAGTGTGATAGTCGAGTTTGACTATCACACTCAAATGTATTTGAGTTATTCCCATTTATTAGAAATCTGTTTATGTAAAACATATATTTTGGAGTGAATACAAGGACTTGGAACTAGTAACACGCTTTTGTGTTTTTATCTACAACGATGTCATGATTTGATTTTCATAAGCGAGTTCCCCACTCACCCTCATTCATCTATATAGGCCTAGTAATGTAAACACCAAGACAACCTATATGTCTGCTTCAATTCTTTACAACTGCATCATTAAATAAACACATTGCTTTATATTTATTCGATATTTAATGCAACATGTTCTGATGATATCACTTTTCAATAAATGTCATAAATGCTAGTTATAAACTATTTTGTGTGTAATCTGATACCAGGCGAGTGGATACATTCAAATCAGGCTAAAGTAATCGATAAACCTAGTATTTCACTACTCTCAACGCATTATGTGATATGGGAAAATTTATACCTCCTACAATTAAGTCCAGTTGCAGTGAAAGGGGAGGCAATTGAAATAAAAAAAAAACAATAATTCTGATTATTTTCCCCAAATTTTAAGTGAAATAATGTTTTTTGGTTCAATTTTGCCATGCTTTGTTAAATAAGGATTGTTTCTTCATAACATAACTTTAAAAAATCAGTTTTTCATCCACACAATGTTTTGATATTTGAAAATTTTGATGAAAAACATACATATAATTGTTTGTTTTGTTGAATAAAAGTTATACGAAACGTAAAATATTTGCCTTCTTTTCTGTTTATATGTATATATAAAGTTAGCATTGTAATACATCAAAAAGAAATATGTTAGTTGTTGATTTCGCTCTTCCTGGTATTTTCCCTGAAAGTATCAGTTTTTCACCCCAAAAAGATTTCTGCAGTTTTTCGGCCAATTACAACAAAAAGACTTGTTCTTTATACACTAGTAAACATTTGAGTGAAATTTCATGAAATTCCTATGGATATTGACAAAGGAACCGAGTGACCTTAAAGGCCCAATATACGTAACTTCAGAAATTTTGTTCATGATTCTGATACTGCTGTACCGGTTACCGCATAAGAATGCATCTTAAATATTGCTGATATCAGCTAATCTTAACTGAATCTATAAATATGATAAGTTATTTGGCTTGATTTTCGCTTCAAGTTTTGCCGAAAATTACGTATATTGGGCCTTTAAAATTAACGAAATTATGTAAACTGGACCAGGTATTAAATGTCGTTTTAGGGAGTCAACATAACGAGATTATACTGGTACTAAATGCCGTTTTAGCGGGTCTACATAACAAGATTATACTGGTACCAAATGCCGTTTTAGCGTGTCTACACAACGAGATTATACTGGTACTAAATGCCGTTTTAGCGGGTCTACACAACGAGATTATACTGGTACTAAATGCCGTTTTAGCGGGTCTACATAACGAGATTATACTGCAACTAAATGTCGTTTTAGCGGGTCTACATAACGAAATTATGCTGGTACTAAATGCCTTTTTAGCGGGTCTGTATAACGAGATTAAACTTGGTACTAAATGCCGTTTTAGCAGGTCTACATAACACAATTATACTGGTACTAAATGCCGTTTTAGCGGGTCTACATAACGAGATTATACTGGTATCACTAGTAAATGCCGTTTTAGCGGGTCTACATAACGAGATTATACTGGTACTAAATGCCGTTTTAGCGGGTCTATATAACAAGATTATACTGGTACTAAATGCCGTTTTAGCGGGTCTACATAACGAGATTATACTGGTACTAAATGCCCTTTTAGCGGGTCTACATAACGAAATTATACTGGTACTAAATGCCGTTTTAGCAAGTCTTTGATCATAATAAGATTTAACCGATACTAAAAAGTGCCATTTTACGAGATTAAATACTGGTACAAAATGCCGTTTTAGCCACAGGGAGCTGAGAATTTGTTACAGCTAGCTTTGGACCTAATCTAGGGTGTTCAGAGTAAATTCCAAAACTAGCTGTAACAAATTCTCAGATCTCTGTGGTTTTAGCGGTTTTACATAACGAGAACAATGTTCTGGCGCGTATCGAAAAGACGAGAATTTCAACATGAAACAACAGATTTGTAACTCACTGGATTTAATTCGATGTGTTCTTCGATTTCGCGACTTTATATCGAAGGTGCGAAATCATATAATTTAAAACCTGGTCATTCTGATGAGAAAATCACAAATGAAGAAATGGCTTAAATACGTCACCGTACTCAGTCGGGATTAATCGTGTCTAGCTCACGACTTCATTTATTCCAACTTCTCTACGTTGAAAACCTGAACTGTTTACGTAATATGCCATAGATTACCTCGCCAAGACGTCACTGACGACAATATTGATGTGTTTTAAGCCTAAATACCACCAAAAAAAATTGCAAAAGTATAATAACTGACAGTATTCCCAAACGAAAAATTAATTCGCAGAGCAGATTTTCTCAACCATTAATTCACTTTCAAACACGCGTTTCATAAAATGTCAAAGTGTAAGCTGACGAAATACTGTCTTGTGTGTACGTCTTCCAAACTGAGCCAGCGTTTAACACGACTATCGATTTGTTTATCAAATTAACTCCAAATACGACAAGGGGACACATTTCCAAATATAGCAAGCCACAACGTAAGTTCATTGCGCCTCGACAACAATTCACCTACATTTGGGGGAAAATGAAATTCACAACGAAGGTGTGGGGCGTCTTCATTTGCATCACCAGTTCCTATTTGTGGCGAACCTTGACATTCTTCAACTGTGGTAGGAATGGGGTAAAAACGACTGTGGTGGGAATGGGGTAAAACTATATTAGTGGTACGTAATTGTGACGTCAGTAAAGTACAAGCTATGACATATAGAATAGTCTCAGGTGTTTACATTACGTTCTCTCGTACTTAATTACTAAATACTGCAGTCAGAATAGTGCTGGTGAAGCAAAAGACATTGACACTCTAAGCTTATTAATAAAAATAATACAATTATCTTATACATTCCGATTGTAACCATACGTCATATGTAAGACCATTTCATAAGAATTCTTACGTAAATTTGGATATATATGAGTGATTGATAGGTGTAAAGGATGTAAGGTGTAACTTGAGTGTGTAAGGTGTAAATTGAGTGTGTAAGGTGTAACTTGAGTGTATAAGGTGTAACTTAAGTGTGTAAGGTGTAACTTAAATGTACAAGGTTTAACTCAAGTGTGTAGGAGGTAACTTGAGTGTAAACTTACGGTGTAAATCAAGTGTAAGGTGTAACTTGAATGTGAAAGTGTAACTTGAGCGTGTAAGGTGTAACTTGAGTGTGTAAGGTGTGACTTGAGTGTGTAAGGTGTAACGTGAGTGTGTAAGGTGTAACGTGAGTGTGTAAGGTGTAACTTGAGTGTGTAAGGTGTAACTTGAAGTGTGTTTTGAATGTGTAAGGTATACATTATTGAGTGTGTAAGGTATACATTATTGAGTGTGTAAGGTGTGACGTGAGTGTGTTAGGCATACATTATTGAGTGTGTAAGGTGTAACGTGAGTGTGTAAGGTATACATTATTGAGTGTGTAAAGTGTAACGTGAGTATGTAAGGTATACATTATTGAGTGTGTAAGGTGTAACGTGAGTGTGTTAGGTATACATTATTGAGTGTGTAAAGTATAACGTGAGTATGTAAGGTATACATTATTGAGTGTGTAAAGTGTAACGTGAGTATGTAAGGTATACATTATTGAGTGTGTAAGGTATACATTATTGAGTGTGTAAGGTGTAACGTGAGTGTGTAAGGTGTAACATGAGTGTGTAAGTAGTAAATTGAGTGTATAATTTATATTTTGAGTGTGTGAAGTGTGTTTTGAATTTGTTAAGTGTTTCGTGAATGTGTAAGGTATACATTATTGAGTGTGTAAGGTGTAACGTGAGTGTGTTAGGCATACATTATTGAGTGTGTAAGGTGTAACGTGAGAGTGTAAGGTATACATTATTGAGTGTGTAAAGTGTAACGTGAGTATGTAAGGTATACATTATTGAGTGTGTAAGGTGTAACGTGAGTATGTAAGGTATACATTATTGAGTGTGTAAAGTGTAACGTGAGTATGTAAGGTATACATTATTGAGTGTGTAAGGTGTAACGTGAGAGTGTAAGGTATACATTATTGAGTGTGTAAAGTGTAACGTGAGTATGTAAGGTATACATTATTGAGTGTGTAAGGTGTAACGTGAGTGTGTTAGGTATACATTATTGAGTGTGTAAAGTATAACGTGAGTATGTAAGGTATACATTATTGAGTGTGTAAAGTGTAACGTGAGTATGTAAGGTATACATTATTGAGTGTGTAAGGTATACATTATTGAGTGTGTAAGGTGTAACGTGAGTGTGTAAGGTGTAACATGAGTGTGTAAGTAGTAACTTGAGTGTATAATTTATATCTTGAGTGTGTGAAGTGTGTTTTGAATTTGTTAAGTGTTTCGTGAATGTGTAAGGTATACATTATTGAGTGTGTAAGGTGTAACGTGAGTGTGTTAGGCATACATTATTGAGTGTGTAAAGTGTAACGTGAGTGTGTAGGTATACATTATTGATTGTGTAAAGTGTAACGTGATTGTGTAGGTATACATTATTGAGTGTGTTAGGTGTTACGTGAGTGTGTAAGGTGTAACGTGAGTGTGTAAGCTGTAACATGAGTGTGTAAGTTATACATTATTGAGTGTGTAAGGTGTAACGTGAGTGTGTAAGGTATACATTATTGAGTGTGTAAGGTGTAACGTGATTGTGTAGGTATACATTATTGAGTGTGTAAGGTGTAACATGAGTGTGTAAGGTATACATTATTGAGTGTGTAAGGTGTAACGTGAGTGTGTAAGGTGTAACATGAGTGTGTAAGGTATACATTATTGAGTGTGTAAGGTGTAACGTGAGTGTGTAAGGTGTAACATGAATGTGTAAGGTATACATTATTGAGTGTGTAAGGTGTAACGTGAGTGTGTAAGGTACACATTATTGAGTATGTAATGTGTAACGTGAGTGTGTAAGGTATACATTATTGAGTGTGTAAGGTGTAACGTGATTGTGTAGGTATACATTATTGAGGGTGTAAGGTGTAACGTGAGTGTGTAGGTATACATTATTGAGTGTGTAAGGTGTAACGTGAGTGTGTTAGGTATACATTATTGAGTGTGTAAGGTGTAACGTGAGTGTGTAGGTATACATTATTGAGTGTGTTAAGTGTAACGTGAGTGTGTTAGGTATATATTATTGAGTGTGTAAGGTGTAACGTGATTGTGTAGGTATACATTATTGAGTGTGTAAGGTGTAACGTGAGTGTGTAGGTATACATTATTGAGTGTGTTAAGTGTAACGTGAGTGTGTTAGGTATATATTATTGAGTGTGTAAGGTGTAACGTGATTGTGTAGGTATACATTATTGAGGGTGTAAGGTGTAACGTGAGTGTGTAGGTATACATTATTGAGTGTGTAAGGTGTAACGTGAGTGTGTAGGTATACATTATTGAGTGTGTTAAGTGTAACGTGAGTGTGTTAGGTATATATTATTGAGTGTGTAAGGTGTAACGTGATTGTGTAGGTATACATTATTGAGTGTGTAAGGTGTAACGTGAGTGTGTAGGTATACATTATTGAGTGTGTAATGTATAACTTGAATGTGTAAGGTATACATTATTGAGGGTGTAAGGTGTAACGTGAGTGTGTAGGTATACATTATTGAGTGTGTAAGGTGTGACGTGAGAGTGTACGGTATACATTATTGAGGGTGCAAGGTGTAACTTGAATGTGTAAGGTATACATTATTGAGGGTGTAAGGTGTAACTTGAATGTGTAAGGTATACATTATTGAGTGTGTAAGGTATACATTATTGAGTGTGTAAAGTGTAACGTGAGTATGTACGGTATACATTATTGAGGGTGCAAGGTGTAACTTGAATGTGTAAGGTATACATTATTGAGGGTGTAAGGTGTAACGTGATTGTGTAGGTATACATTATTGAGGGTGTAAGGTGTAACGTGAGTGTGTAGGTATACATTATTGATTGTGTAAGGTGTAACGTGAGTGTGTAGGTATACATTATTGAGGGTGTAAGGTGTAACGTGATTGTGTAGGTATACATTATTGAGTGTGTAGGTATACATTATTGAGGGTGTAAGGTGTAACGTGAGAGTGTACGGTATACATTATTGAGGGTGCAAGGTGTAACTTGAATGTGTAAGGTATACATTATTGAGGGTGTAAGGTGTAACTTGAATGTGTAAGGTATACATTATTGAGTGTGTAAGGTATACATTATTGAGTGTGTAAAGTGTAACGTGAGTATGTACGGTATACATTATTGAGGGTGCAAGGTGTAACTTGAATGTGTAAGGTATACATTATTGAGGGTGTAAGGTGTAACTTGAATGTGTAAGGTATACATTATTGAGTGTGTAAGGTATACATTATTGAGTGTGTAAAGTGTAACGTGAGTATGTACGGTATACATTATTGAGGGTGAAAGGTGTGACTTGAATGTGTAAGGTATACATTATTGAGGGTGTAAGGTGTAACTTGAATGTGTAAGGTATACATTATTGAGGGTGTAAGGTGTAACTTGAATGTGTAAGGTATACATTATTGAGTGTGTAAGGTATACATTATTGAGTGTGTAAGGTATACATTATTGAGTGTGTAAGGTATACATTATTGAGGGTGCAAGGTGTAACTTGAATGTGTAAGGTATACATTATTGAGGGTGTAAGGTGTAACTTGAATGTGTAAGGTATACATTATTGAGTGTGTAAGGTATACATTATTGAGTGTGTAAAGTGTAACGTGAGTATGTACGGTATACATTATTGAGGGTGCAAGGTGTAACTTGAATGTGTAAGGTATACATTATTGAGGGTGTAAGGTGTAACTTGAATGTGTAAGGTATACATTATTGAGTGTGTAAGGTATACATTATTGAGTGTGTAGGGTATACATTATTGAGTGTGTTAGGTATACATTATTGAGTGTGTAAGGGTATACATTATTGAATGTGTAAGGTATACATTATTGAGTGTGTAAGGTATACATTATTGAGTGTGTAGGGTATACATTATTGAGTGTGTTAGGTATACATTATTGAGTGTGTAAGGGTATACATTATTGAGTGTGTAGGGTATACATTATTGAGTGTGTAAGGGTATACATTATTGAGTGTGTTAGGTATACATTATTGAGTGTGTAAGGGTATACATTATTGAGTGTGTTAGGTATACATTATTGAGTGTGTAAGGTATACATTGAGTGAGTAAGGTGTATAAATTGTGGTGTGTCTGGTTACCTGTTACCTGAGTGTGTAACTCAGGTGTGAAAATTGTGTCGTAATGCGTGAGGTGTTTTTTTAGGATGGAGGATGTAACTAGAGTGTGCAATATATTACGTAACTTAACTACTTTTAGATGTGACTAGATTGTGGACGTTAGGAGGGTGTAGTATGTAATTGCGAGTGTCAGTATGCGAGTTGCTCTGATAGGTTTAGTTTTTAGCTCACCTACCCAAAGGGCAAGTGAGCTAATATCATTTTACTTTCTTGATAACCAAAAGGCCTAGGGTATTGATATTTGGGTTGTATAGCTTGCTGGAATGAAGGGAAGGTCAACAAAGTTTGTTCAAATGAATAACCTTGACCCGCTTTTAAGGTCACATGGATCAAACCTTTCTCTTTCCGATGCACAACAGTGTAGACAGTGGATTAATGTGCAGTTAGTGGATTCATGTGTAGACAGTGGATTTATTAATGTGTTTGCAGAGGTTGGCTTAAATGACAAATGTTTTAAGCTGCAGTGTAGGTGAGCGATTCAGGCCTATTGGACCTCTTGTTTGTTTCAAAAATCTAAAACAACATCATTTGAACTCATTCCGTATAATTACTTTCTTTCATTACTACTATGGATGTCTAATAAAATAACTGGAATATTGTATTACCTTTATATTCATGACTTTTTCTTGTTTAACACCAGGTACTAGTGAAGTATTACAATCGTATTTATATAAACGAGATAAAAAGAATCATATTGAAAAGGGGTTCCAAGGAAATTTTCGTTCTTCAGAAATTATTCCTCGTCATACAATGTCAAGAATATTTTAGAACACCAAGAATTTTCACCAAACTAAGGAGAAGGAAACACCAAGATTAGTCTCTGTATCCGGATATATAGGAGACAAACATATACCACAGTAACAATTGTATATGTACTTTTTCCTACCGTCTATCTGTCAATACAGCCCAACTATTAATCATACTGTGGTCGTATATATCATTACAAAGCAGTAGTTGTATCTTTCACTGAGGTGGATCATATTTACAACGCGTTTGTTTTTTAATAATTTATCTTCTTTCGTTTTCATGAGCGTAATTATAATCGTACTCGTTTTCAAACGCACGAGCGTAGGAATGGTGTCCATTTTCATGTTGGTGATAGTCTTGTTCATGTTCTTGTGGAAAGCAGTCATATCCATGTCTAGCTTGATAGGCATTGTAACTTTGGTCTATATTCGGAGGATTATCGTTCTTACCACCCTGTTCATCAGAAAGTAACCGTTCTTTCATTTTAAACATCTCTTCTTCTGCCTTTAATTTTTCGTCGTCGACTCTGTTAGCGCAGACTGCTAACGGGACGAGAAGGAATGCACCGAGAACCAAACCACTCATCACTATGATAACCGGGTGATTGGAACAGTAAGTCATAATCCGTTCTATTTTGGATGGAGGTGGTGTTATTTCAACAACGTATCTAGCTGTTTTCCAAGTCCTTATTACTCTAGACCTACCTCTCGTTTGGTGGGACACAGTGCACGTCCATATACCCTCTATGGATTTATTAGCAGGTAGGAATCTGTCTTCGCTTGCTTTGCTTGCCGATATGTTTGAGCGCATATTTAGGCTATTGAGTGACCAGGCACGTTTAGCTGTAGGGAATATGATTCCGAGTGTTGCACTATTTGACTGCAGCGACAAAACACCCGATTCTGCAGCGCGTATTTTGATTTCGTTTGTCTCGACAACAAGAGTAAACACGGCTACACTTTTGAACTGTTTGGGTTCGTATTCGATCCTACAAATGTAGACACCTTGATCAGACGCCTTCAATCCTTGAATGGTCAACATACCCATCTGATAAACCATTCGATCATTCTCGATTTCCAGGGAAACGTTATTGAGTATCCACTGACGAGAAGCCCGCGCGTACCGTTTTAATATGGCCACTGACACATCCGTATCACAATCTAGTTCGATGAAACCTCCGTAGGGTTTTGTAAAACTATGTTGCTGTTTTTCAAGTGCTTTATCTGCCATTAAATTCAAGTCATCCGCCATTGGTAGATATGCCACTGCATTACGCGGGAAACGACCGTGTCCACGAGCCGTGCCATCAACAGTTCCACCTCGATGTACCTCTGTTTGGTTGATTCCTTTGTAATTAATTTCTCCTCTACCTATAGAATAAAACAATGACTCGACGTTTAAATAATACAATACTCTTTCTAAACAGCAAATCAAGTAACGTCGTTAGTTTTCAACCAAAATCTTTAGATCTATACTGTAGCCGGTTACTGAATCCAGTGTAATGCTTGGCAACTAAAACCTCTCTCAACGAGGCCTACCAAATATACATTTTCGTCTTGACACCCATCTATGTAAGTTATCCTGGTCAAACATGAATACTAATTGCTAGACTGGTGAAAAAAATAATGTGATAACAAACAACAACACTGCTTCTGTAATTTGAATGGAAAATGATAGACCTTATTTTTTTTTTCATTTTGTTCGAGTGTCAAAGTACAGTTCTCATGCCGAGAACAGAATTGGTTCTCGGCCAGAATTGGTCGCCAACTTAGATCACTTACATTATTTTAACTACTTTACCTTTGTCATTTCTATCTTTGTAAACGCTGCATGGTTCACAAATTGAATTGAAGAATAATATTGTAATTAAAACCGACCCAATCTGCTGTGTAAATAAATTCATGTCTTCTGTATCGGAGCCAAGCACTCACTACATGTACATAGTGACGTGACATATGACGCCATTTTACCACGTACTGCACACATTTTGAAACGTCATAATGATATGACGTCATACAAAAGGTGTTAATAAACAGCATGTGCAATTATTTGGCGCTGTTTCAGGCCAAAATACAGTTTTTACATGAACAGTTATAACTAGTCTCATCCTCGATATCCTAGGGTTACGCTCACCTACGCTCTCTACACCCCTAGAATATGTCATGCAAAACTGAAAGCTCTGTGAGTGCCACCTGATGATGAGACAAGAAAACTGGTTCGACGCTTTAATGTACATCAAAAGAATCTCGTGGTCGCATAACGGTAAAAATTGACAAGCTTTGAAAGTCGGTTGTCGGATGCAGCTTCTTTGTAATCTTCAAAAGACAGGCATCAGTGTAAAATTACTCTAAACACCCTATTTTAGGTCCAAAACTAGCTGTAACAAATTCTCAGGTTCTGTGGACATACCCGTGTATTCCATGGGGTTGGAGAGCGTAGGTGATCGTAACCCTTGGGTATCGTAGATGAACTAGTCTTTTTATATGTATGACGCGAAGAGATCGCGTTTCAACATTGGTACAATACTGGTGGCTCATAAGCCGTGAAAAAATTCTGTCGCTGGTATAATGTGTCGCAGAGAAGCGTCAGACAGGGCATTAATTAATAAATTATAAAAGGGCTAAATGAAAGATCGTGACGAGGTTGTGACGACTGACTATTGATGTAAGAGAATGTAATTGTTACGAGAAGGTATGTGTACTGATAAATAAACAAGGTAAGGTACACAAGGACACATCAACAGGAAACCTGGTGACATAAAATCGAGGAATGCAGACGTAAATGGCCGCCATTTTGTACCGTCACAATCTCATTTACATAAGAAGACATTTATGGAGGGCAATGTGTTGACAGGTTGAGATAAATGTTGTTTGGTACACCTTCACCTGTGTACGCCCACGGGTTCCCTACATTTGACCGTACGCCTCCGTAGATATTTACCATGTGTATTTATACTGTCCAAATATCCTTGGTGCCTTTGTTTATGGGTCTAATCAGCACAAACATCTAATTTCTGGATTCAATTTTCGTGCTAATCATCACCACACAACTTATTTGAATGATGTTGCGTTATGATGAAGTTGTTATGCCCCTGAAAGTCAGCAC
The DNA here is from genome assembly GCA_947623455.1 of Mimachlamys varia. NCBI lineage: Eukaryota > Metazoa > Mollusca > Bivalvia > Pectinida > Pectinidae > Mimachlamys > Mimachlamys varia. Next base: position 22,562,893 of record OX392534.1, read on the forward strand.
TCATATACATGTTCATAAAACGGACAGTTCACGTCTACAACCAAGCTTATACTAATGCTGAAAATCAGATTTAAGTCCATGACTGATGATCACTATAAACGACCCTGACTGATCATTAATCAATTGACAAATAAAATAATTGGTAAATAGTCTGAAATATTCACCAAAAATGGAAAGACATATATATGGTGGACATTTTTTCGCTCATGTTCGGGAAGAACAGAAATCAACCAGGGAAAAGCGAAACCAGCTGTCTCTCGATAGGAAAAGAAAACCAACACATGCTTTGACGTCATGACGCACTTTTGCATATTTGACGTCTGTCCTGAACCTTACCCTGATAGAATACTCCACTTTGGAAATAGTTTTGTTGTGTTTACTATTGTAGAACTTATTTTAATAGATATTAATAGACAGTATAATACATTTTTTTCTTGGATATAAAACGAAAATATTGCTAATAACTTTTGTCCTTCAAATGAGTTTAAGTTCGTGGTGGTTATTACATTATGAAATTAACATAATGGTATTCATGCGCGCCCCTGTCATGTAATAAACAAACACAGACATGTGTAGAGTAATGTGATTGGAATATGTTCATTTCAAGTATGAGAGAAAAAATAATCAAACACGGGTGTGGTCTATGAACAAGGAACTCAAATGCGGTAAGGGTTTGACAGCCAAGCACTCGACAAGGTATCCCACTCGAGTTGAGAGCCCGCCATCCAAGTACACCCCTCTGCATCCCAATCCCACCTCCATGTCAGTTTCTTGTAAACGATCTAGCTACAAATAATGGAAATACGTTTTTTGAAACAGGGACCTGAGAATTTGTTACAACTTGTTCTGAATAAAATGCCCCCCCCCCCCCTAAATAGCCACAGTAAACTTTCACAGGAAAATAAGGGGGCATTTTGATCGAAAATTGCTCGAAACACCTTAATTAAGGTCCAAAACTAGCTGTAACGAATTCGCAGGTTCCATAGACCCAAGACACAAACTTGAATATGTAATCTGTTTTCAGTTCTACATCGAATCTCGTTTACTCAAGAATCCTTTCTGGTTAATGTTCGTTTTTCCATTGTCGTACGTAAAACCACTGCATATAGTAATACGTAATGTTCGTCTTATCGATAAAATCGATACATCGACATGACACAACCTACATTCAGATACATGTAGGTACAAAAATAATAATAAAAGTACACGATATTAAGAACAATTTGTTAAACATTCATACACTGATATTGAAATATTGACATCCAATCATCTCAAGCCAGGGCACACTGCTTTCAAGTGGTTAAGGTGTCCCGCCATTCTACCACTAGACCTCCACCTCTGTGTTGCGAGTTCGAAACCCACGTGGGGCAGTTGCCATGTAATGACCACAGGTCGGTGTTTTTTTCTTTGGGTACTCCGGCTTTCCTCCATCTCCAAAACCTGGCACTTCCTTAAACGCCCTTCGGTGTTATTATGACGTTAAACACAATTAACCAAACCAAACCAACACTGCTTTTTCTAATAACGATTATTTTAGACACAAAGGAGCATTATTTGCCGAGTTGTGACACGTATATAAGATGATATGAGTACCACATTAATGATTTGGTATGTTTTATTCTGTTTTACGTCTATCCACACCTAAGGGCATTTAAGAGCGATTATATTGGGAAATAGAAGTACATGTATAAGTCAAAATATATTACGTCACTAAGGGATGGCGGTTTTACAAAACGTTTCTCTTCATATCGGGATTCTCAAGTCCCTGTGCAATACATTGGCGTACAGATGAATACTTGTTCTAATGTGTGACCAGGGAATACCATGGAGTAAACCTATAGAAGAGGCGCAGCTGTCTTCTCATCCGTAATTGGCTTAAGTACTTCTGTCGCGTCATACAGACTCATCAACTGACCCCTAATTTGCATATACACGGGCTAACCCTTGCTGCAAACTTTCTATAAACTACATACAAATTTGATGTAGATGCTTTAGATGCTAAATGTTTCCTGCGCCCTAGCTTTGTCTATCATTTTGGGTATAATGAGTGACCCGGTTTGTCATGTATCTAGTACGTCCCAAAATAGAGACAGTATGGGGAGGGAAGACAGCGTTTAATATAGACAGCACATGCGCAGTGGGTATACGTCGGTGGCTGTGTTAAAGTTCATCACGTGAGTGTGGTTTCTTACGTCATAGCCTGGTATTAATAATCCCCTATGCCTGCCTGGTTTCCATACTAACGAGGCGCTGTCACAAACCGTGCAGATTCCGCCATGCATCAAAGCTACTCCATCTAATAACAGACAGGACGCTTATATATATAAATACGAATTATGTACAATGTACGTGCATTCGCGTACGGCGCACGCTGAAATATATTTGTGGCTTCCACACCATGCAGCGATAGACTATCTCGATTATACACATGGGAACGCTGTATCTGCGGTAAGGACCTTCTTCATCAATAGTTTATATCGTTAACGAGAAAAACGAAAACAACTTTACCGCAGAATGGTCTATGTATGCAAATAGTGTTCGACACCACCTCTCCCCACACAGAGAGTACACACGCTAATTGTCGAACGCCCGTATCTCTGACGTCACGATCCTCCCCAGTGAATCCAATTGACGTCTCGGCTTACGTAGTCTTATATTTTATCTGGTTAGAGATGGTTTTATAATATAGTGCATTTCTTACTGTTATACAAATGAGGGAATTCACTTCTTTACTTGATAACCGAAAATGACACAAGAGACCTTTATAAACCTTACATAAATCTTTGATTATGTCGTATAAATATGAGCTTCCTATACGAGAGGGTGACTTTAAATACTGTTTACTCGCTGGAATATCAACATTTGTCTGCTTTTATGTTTGTGTCTGATATTCAAATGTCTATACGAGCTACTAATACAGTTAGGCAAGAACTCATTTTTTTCAGATTGTGGTAAACTTTCTTTCTTAACGTTCGTCAGGTCGGTGAACTTCGAACTAAACTGAGCGATTCCTTGGATGGTTGAAGTATCATTAACATTGGAGGCCAAAACAGACGAAAATTTAACTTCTTAATGCGATTCCATCAGTTACATCGTGCACTCGTGTATTTGTGGTAACAATTATGTATATAGCTTTTGACATGAATAATATGGAGTAATACGCTCATTTTACAAACTATTATATTTTGATGTGGTTATAATTCTGCTGTTATTGATTATATTTCATTGTATGGTCATAGCGGATTAAAAATGTCTCACGGGCAAATTAAAGGCGACACTTCCGGTGTGTAACGACATACAAGTCACCGCACTTCCGTTGCGTTCTAAAATTGTCATTACGCTGCTAGTATGAATTCACATTAGTAACAGGTACTGTTAATCAGGCATCATGCACAGGGGCACGTCACGATAATATTGCTTAATATTTGTTTACGCTTCTTTTGTCTTTGAGTCATAGAGAACGTGCCATTATTATTGTCTTTATTTCCTCCAAGATGAAGAGCTTGACATAATAATACATACATGTACATGAAATTATAGTGAATCAAAAGCCAAGTACATAAATAAAAAAGTTCAGAGTTTCCACCAAAGAAGCAAAAGGCGAAATAACTACATATATGCATATACATGTATACAGCTATAGCTATCAACTTTATTATTAAGATTTTACATTTTATATGTGGAACGAGGAATCATACACTTTTCTGGTGATAAAACGACAATTAAGGCAATTTTCTTCTGTTGTGATAACAAATTGGGCACTATTCGTCTTGTGTTGGCAAGTCAAGCTTATTCTTCTGGTGAAACGGAAAAAAACAGGCACACTATTTCTAATGTAACGATATATATAAGGCAATATATTTCTGGTGTGACGACAGACTAACCGTTATTGATCTGAAATGACGATCAATCAGGTATTTTTCTTCAGGTTTGGCGGGAAATAACACACAATTTGTCTGGTGTTGTAACAATTCGGGCACTATTCTTTCATTATGACGAGAAATCTTGCACTATTTTTTCAGCGCGACATGTAAACAGGCACTGTCCAATCTGCTACCACATATAGTTCTTTTGAATTGATGGAATTGTAGTACAAATTAGTTCCGTTATGACGAGGGAATCGACAATGCCACATAACATAAAGATACCAAAAGAAATGTTATGTATGTATTATACCGCTGTAACGGGAGAAATGTCGCCAGGATAAAGGAGGTTTGGTCTTTTTGATGCTCACGTGGATGTTCATGTCACGTGGATGCCGACACGTGACAACCCACAAATACAGCCACTGAAGATGTCTTCAGACAATTTAACAGTGTAACATTATCTGGGTTATAATGGAACAATTGCCAGGAGTAGTTCAGACACTGGGCTTTCTATACAGATTGCAGCAAATCAACCTAGTTTGGATTCCAATAATTCCAAAAGCTGTATCAAGCAAACAGCCATGTATTGAACCTTGTGTGGTCGATTTTCTTTCACCAAACAATCACGTGTCAGCGCAAAAACTGCAGATCACACTGTCAAGTTGCCGTATGCAGCATTGCGTGATATTATGTTATGCGTCCGATTAGAAATTGAAAGTCCCGGAAAACTAATTCCATCGCCCACCTTGGGCATCGTCAACTCTACAAAGTGTCATTCGTTGGTGTAATGTACAATCCTTTGCCCGTCTGTAGTGTGTTTTTCTGTCTAACGTCCGACAGTAGTGTCTGCAGGGTCGTGTTCAGTCTACTGTCCGTCTGCGATATTGTTGTCTGTCTAGTTTCCGTCTGCAGTGTCGTTTCCTGTCTGGTATCCGTCTGCGGTGTCGTGTTCTGTCTACTGTCCGTCTGTGGTGTCGTGTTCTGTCTACTGTCCGTCTGTGGTGTCATGTTCTGTCTACTGTCCGTCTGCGGTGTCGTGTTCTGTCTAGTGTCTGTCTGTGGTATCGTGTTCTGTCTGGTGTGCGTCTGCGGTATCGTGTTCTGTCCAGTGTCCGTCTGTGGTATCATGTTCTGTCTAGCGTCCGTCTGTGGTATCGTGTTATGTCTAGTGTGCGTCCGTGGTATCGTGTTCAGTCCAGTGTCCGTCTGAGGTGTTTTTTTGTGTCTAGTGTCCGACTGTGGTGTCGTGTTCTGTCTAATGTCCGTCTGTGGTGTCGTGTTATGTCTAATGTCAGTCTGTGGTGTCGTGTTCTGTTTAATGTCCGTCTGTGGCGCCGTGTTTTGTCTAATGTTCGTCTGTGGTGTCGTGTTCTGTCAAGTGTCCATCTGTTGTGTCGTGTTCTGTCTAATGTCCGTCTGGGGCGTCGTGTTTTGTCTAATGTCCGTCTGTGGTGTCGTGTTTTGTCTAATGTCCGACTTTGGTGTCGTATTTTGTCTAATGTTCGTCTGTGGTGTCGTGTTATGTCTAATGTCCGACTATGGTGTCGTGTTATGTCTAATGTCCGTCAGTGGCGTCGTGTTTTGTCTAATGTCCGTCTGTGGTGTCGTGTTTTGTCTAATGTCCGACTTTGGTGTCGTATTTTGTCTAATGTTCGTCTGTGGTGTCGTGTTATGTCTAATGTGTTCTGTGGTATCGTGTTATGTCTAATGTCCATCTGTGGCGTCGTGTTTTGTCTACTGTCCGATTATGGTGTCGTGTTATGTCCTATGTCAGTCTGTGGTGTCGTGTTCTGTCTAATGTACGTCTGTGGTGTCGTGTTATGTCTAATGTCAGTCTGTTGTGTCGTGTTCTGTCTAATGTCCGACTTCGGTGTCGTATTTTGTCTAATGTTCGTCTGTGGTGTCGTGTTCTGTCAAGTGTCCATCTGTAGTGTCGTGTTCTGTCTAATGTCCGTCTGTGGCGTCGTGTTTTGTCTAATGTCCATCTGCGGTGTCGTGTTCTGTCTAATGTCCGATTATGGTGTCGTGTTATGTCTAATGTCAGTCTGTGGTGTCGTGTTCTGTCTAATGTCCATCTGTGGTGTCGTGTTATGTCTAATGTCAGTCTGTGGTGTCTTGTTCTGTCTAATGTCCGTCTGTGGCGCCGTGTTTTGTCTAATGTTCGTCTGTGGTGTCGTGTTCTGTCAAGTGTCCATCTGTTGTGTCGTGTTCTTTCTAATGTCCGTCTGTGGCGTCGTGTTTTGTCTTATGTCCATCTGCGGTGTCGTGTTCTGTCTAATGTCCGATTATGGTGTCGTGTTATGTCTAATGTCAGTCTGTGGTGTCGTGTTTAGTCAAATGTCCGTATTTGGTGTCGTGTTATGTCTAATGTCAGTCTGTGGTGTCGTGTTCTGTCTAATGTCCGTCTGTGGCGCCGTGTTTTGTCTAATGTCCGTCTGTGGTGTCGTGTTTAGTCAAATGTCCGTCTGTGGTGTCGTGTTATGTTAAATGTCCGTCTGTGATGTCGTGTTTTGTCTTATGTCCGTCTGTGACGTCGTGTTTTGTCTAATGTCCGTCTGTGGTGTCGTGTTCTGTCTAGTGTCCGTCTGTCTTGTCTTGTTATTCCTGATACCCGTCTGTGTTGGTTGTTTGTGAGTATTTTCGGGGTTGGGAGTTTATACAAAGTATTGAATTCCACTGATAACACATCTAATATTATAACCGACACATTGGATAGGTTCGATATCGTTTGTTTTGGTGTTACTGTGGCGATAAGTATCTTAATCATCTTACTGAAAATTAACCCTACTATATTTTGAAGTTGAACGATACAGCATTAAATTATATGACCTATTACGATGTACAAAAAAACTTGCTTAGGGCTCAATCGATTAAATATTACTGCACTCGAGAAATTAATAAATGTGTGCATCAAAAGACCACAAATTAGGTCTCTTTCAGGTGATACAAATCGACAATGCAAACACTGTATCTTTAATATTTTGACGTCACTCGTACCTAACACGACCTCAGAGAGTGGTGTAGGGTCAGAATCTGTGCTCGTTTTGGTTATCGGTGCGCATGTTTGCACGAGATGTCCTTGGTGGAGTTTTATCTGTATTATCTGTCCACTCCAGACGAGCCGCTAAATACACAAGACCCTGTGTCATTACCCTCCGCCCTCTCGAGCACCAGCCTAGCGTGTGTCCCCTATCGGACGCAATACAGACGGATGTGTTGTACATTTGACCCCACGGTAACCTCTGTAATTTGTTTATTCGCGATTAGAATGCCTTTTGAATAGTTAACAGTACAATATGGATGGGTTTTATTTCCGAGGGGTTTAAAATCTGTAACACCGTCGACGTCAGTCGATGATCACGCAGGAGAAACGTGATTCCTTTAATGTAATATGCACGACGATGCTTTTGTTAGGCACAACTGATTCACGGGAATTTGAAAATACATAGAAGTCACAATTTGAACTGTTTGTTAAAGAGAAACTACAACTCTAAAAAGCCAGGGCAGGGGTATAAAATGGAGACAATTTGGAAAAATGGCTGGAAATATAAACTTTTGACAACTTTCACTTCAGAAAAAATATTTCTTTGAATTCAAGTTTTTTAATGAAAATGTTAAGTTTAGTCATGGTAACTGACTTTTTTTCGTGAATAATATGATTATAATTTCTTTCCAAACTTTCGAAACTGATATACAAATGATGGTACAAAAACCTCGTTCACCACAGAAGTATACCTATTTCTATATCTACAAAAAGCTATTCTAGTTGTATTTGCACCTGTACTATAATATGACATAAAAGAAATCTACATTAAATAAAAAATAAAAAAGTCTTATATGGACTTCGGCTATACCATATGTATCATATGTAAAACAGCTAACGTAAGCCAGTAGTAATATATATCTTGTACAGATCTACGTATTAATGAAATGTATATTAGATAAAAAGGTAAATATTACTTCTTATATTTCGTTATATTCATTTATAAAAACTCGATAAAAATCGGATTAGGCTAGCATATGTATATAAGGATTGAAAGTCATTTTTCAACTTTCATAGTGCTATGAAAATTTCAAAAGTGACTTTCAACCCATATACAATGGGAGCCAATGATAGTAAATAGTCACATGATGGTTTGCCGCAGGGGCGTTCTCCATGTTATTCGAAGCGACAAAACTCCCATTGAACAAGCTTGATCTATGACGTCATAAGTATACCATATGCTACGTCTCGAGAACCATTGCTTTCATAAAGCATTTTTGTTGGTAATCTTCATATAGTGGGTTGCAGCGTCAATGTGAATATAATGTATACATAACTAACTTTAGTCAGTAATAATCCATATCTTATATCTATATTAGTTAAAAAGGTAAATAATATTTCTTATATTTCGTTATGTTTAATTTTTAAAAATTCGAAAAAAATCGACTTAGCCTAGCATATGTATAATGTATAACATAACTAACGTTTATGCCTGTAATGATCTTTATCTTGTACAGATCTACTTCGAAATGAGTAGGTCGACGTACTACGCCCCTTTGTTGACCTAAAAATCTCATTAATCGATAGGAAAGTTATTCTCAACACGTTACTGTAAAGGTAATAAACGTGCCCGTTACCAATCGGCCACCCACTTTTACCTGTCGGACTGGTAATATAATGTCGGTTTTGTTATAGAGGTATACACGCACTTTCCCGATTAATATCGAAACCCTTTCCGCCGCTAAAGGAATTTAACGTGATTTCTAGGTGCGACAATTTCTTCGTGATTGAACATGTGGTATTTAAACACGAAATACACGCGAGTCGTGGTGATGGACTCTCCGATTTATTTGATTGTATGATGTCCGTGGCGGTCTTATTCGTCCTACATATCTCTTAAAATGTCCTCCCACTATAATAGCCGGTGGTTCATTACTTTAACTGTATATTAGCTACATATTTCAAAATGTTAAGGCTGCATAATCATACTTTCGCTTTGAAATCTCAACTAGCGGGAATAACATCTCACAAAACAACCAATGGAAAAGTAAAAAGAAACAACAATATATTTGCCAATCTGAGCCGTAAAGTTATGTCAGTAAAAAGAAAAGTCGTGACGTGGCGTGTCAGTATAAAGTGAGGAGTTGTGACGTGACGTGTCAGTATAAAGTGAGGAGTTGTGACGTGACGTGTCAGTGTAAAGTGAGGAGTCGTGGTGTGACGTGCCCGTGTAAAGTGAGGAGTTGTGACGTGTCGTGTCAGTGTAAAGTGAGGAGTTGTGACGTGACCTGTCAGTGTAAAGTGAGGAGTTGTGACGTGACGTGTCAGTGTAAAGTGAGGAGTTGTGACGTGACGTGTAAGTATAAAGTGAGGTGTCGAGACGTGACGTGTCAGTGTAAAGTGAGGAGTTGTGACGTGACCTGTCAGTGTAAAGTGAGGAGTTGTGACGTGACGTGTCAGTGTAAAGTGAGGAGTTGTGACGTGACATGTAAGTATAAAGTGAGGAGTTGTGACGTGACGTGTCAGTATAAAGTGAGGAGTTGTGACGTGACGTGTCAGTGTAAAGTGAGGAGTCGTGGTGTGACGTGTCGTTGTAAAGTGAGGAGTTGTGACGTGACGTGTCAGTGTAAAGTGAGGAGTTGTGACGTGACCTGTCAGTGTAAAGTGAGGAGTTGTGACGTGACTTGTCAGTGTAAAGTGAGGAGTTGTGACGTGTAAGTATAAAGTGAGGAGTTGTGACGTGACGTGTCAGTATAAAGTGAGGAGTTGTGACGTGACGTGTCAGTGTAAAGTGAGGAGTTGTGACGTGACGTGTCAGTGTAAAGTGAGGAGTTGTGACGTGACGTGTAAGTATAAAGTGAGGAGTTGTGACGTGACGTGTCAGTGTAAAGTGAGGTGTCGAGACGTGACGTGTCAGTATAAAGTGAGGAGATGTGACGTGACGTGTCAGTGTAAAGTGAGGAGTTGTGACGTGACGTGTCAGTGTAAAGTGAGGAGTTGTGACGTGTAAGTATAAAGTGAGGAGTTGTGACGTAACGTGTCAGTATAAAGTGAGGAGTTGTGACGTTACGTGTCAGTGTAAAGTGAGGAGTTGTGACGTGACTTGTCAGTGTAAAGTGAGGAGTTGTGACGTGACGTGTCAGTGTAAAGTGAGGAATTGTGACGTGACGTGTCAGTATAAAGTGAGGAGTTGTGACGTGACGTGTCAGTGTAAAGTGAGGAGTTGTGACGTGACGTGTCAGTGTAAAGTGAGGAGTTGTGACGTGTCAGTATAAAGTGAGGAGTTGTGACGTGACGTGTCAGTATAAAGTGAGAAGTTGTGACGTGTCAGTATAAAGTAAGGAGTTGTGACGTGCCCGTGCAAAGTGAAGAGTTGTGACGTGACGTGTCAGTGTTAAGTGAGGAGTTGTGACGTGTCAGTATAAAGTGAGGAGTTGTGACGTGACGTGTCAGTATAAAGTGTGGAGTTGTGACGTGACATGTCAGTATAAAGTGAGAAGTTGTGACGTGCCCGTGTAAAGTGAGGAGGTGTGACGTGACGTGCAAAATGAGGAGTTGTGACGTGACGTGTCAGTGTTAAGTGAGGAGTTGTGACGTGTCAGTATAAAGTGAGGAGTTGTGACGTGACGTGTCAGTATAAAGTGAGAAGTTGTGACGTGTCAGTATAAAGTAAGGAATTGTGACGTGCCCGTGCAAAGTGAAGAGTTGTGACGTGACGTGTCAGTGTTAAGTGAGGAGTTGTGACGTGTCAGTATAAAGTGAGGAGTTGTGACATGACGAGTCAGTATAAAGTGAGGAGTTGTGACGTGACGTGTCAGTATGAAGTGAGGAGTTGTGACGTGTCAGTGTTAAGTGAGGAGTTGTGACGTGCCCGTGTAAAGTGAGGAGTTGTGACGTGACGTGTCAGTATAAAGTAAGGAGTTGTGACGTTACGTGTAAGTATAAAGTGAGGAGTTGTGACGTGACGTGTCAGTATCAAGTAAGGAGTCGTGACGTGACGTGTCAGTATAAAGTGGGGAGTTGTGACGTGACGTGTAAGTATAAAGTGAGGAGTTGTGACGTGACGTGTCAGTATAAAGTGAGGTGTCAAGACGTGACGTGTCAGTGTAAAGTTAGGAATTGTGACGTGACGTGTCAGTATAAAGTGAGGATTTGTGACGTGACGTGTCAGTATAAAGTGAGGTGTCGAGACGCGACGTGTCAGTATAAAGTTAGGAATTGTGACGTGACGTGTCAGTATAAAGTGAAGAGTTGTGACGTGACGTGTCAGTATAAAGTTAGGATATGTGACGTGACGTGTCAGTATAAAGTGAGAAGTTGTGACGTGCCCGTGTAAAGTGAGGAGTTGTGACGTGACGTGTCAGTATAAAGTGAGGAGTTGTGACGTGACGTGTCAGTATAAAGTGAGGAGTTGTGACGTGACGCGTCAGTATAAAGTGAGGAGTTGTGACATGACGTGTCAGTGTAAAGTGAGGAGTTGTGACGTGTAAGTATAAAGTGAGGAGTTGTAACGTGACGTGTCAGTATAAAGTGAGGAGTTGTGACGTGTCAGTGTAAAGTGAGGAGTTGTGACGTGTAAGTATAAAGTGAAGAGTTGTAACGTGACGTGTCAGTGTAAAGTGAGGAGTTGTGACGTGTCAGTATAAAGTGAGGAGTTGTAACGTGACGTGTCAGTGTAAAGTGAGAAGTTGTGACGTGACGTGTCAGTATGAAGTGAGGAGTTGTGACGTGACGTGCCCGTGAAAAGTGAGGAGTTGTGACGTGACGTGTCAGTATAAAGTGAGGAGTTGTAACGTGACGTATCAGTATAAAGTGAGGAATTGTGACGTGTCAGTATAAAGTGAAGAGTTGTAACGTGACGTGTCAGTATAAAGTGAGGAATTGTGACGTGTCAGTATAAAGTGAAGAGTTGTAACGTGACGTGTCAGTGTAAAGTGAGAAGTTGTGACGTGCCCGTGTAAAGTAAGGAGTCGTGACGTGACGTGTCAGTATAAAGTGAGGAGTTGTGACGTGTCAGTATAAAGTGAGGAGTTGTGACGTGACGAGTCAGTATAAAGCGAGGAGTTGTGACGTGACGTGTCAGTGTAAAGTGAAGAGTTGTGACATGACGTGTCAGTGTAAAGTGAGGAGTCGTGGTGTGACGTGTCAGTATAAAGAGAGGAGTTGTGACGTGACGTGTAAGTATAAAGTGAGGAGTTGTGACGTGACGTGCCCGTGTAAAGTGAAGAGTTGTGACGTGACCTGTCAGTGTAAAGTGAGGAGTTTAGACATGTCAGTATAAAGTGAGGAGTTGTGACGTGACGTGTCAGTGTAAAGTGAGGAGTTGTGACGTGTCAGTGTTAAGTGAGGAGTTGTGACGTGACGTGTAAGTATAAAGTGAGGAGTTGTGACGTGACGTGTCAGTGTAAAGTGAGGAGTTATGACGTGACGTGTCAGTATAAAGTGAGGAGTTGTGACGTGACCTGTCAGTGTAAAGTGAGGAGTTGTGACGTGACGTGTCAGTGTAAAGTGAGGAGTTGTGACGTGACGTGTCAGTGTAAAGAGAGGAGTTGTGACGTGACGTGTCAGTGTAAAGTGAGGAGTTGTGACGTGACGTGTCAGTGTAAAGTGAGGAGTTGTGACGTGACGTGTCAGTATAAAGTGAGGAGTTGTGACGTGACGTGTCAGTATAAAGTGAGGAGTTGTGACATAACGTGTCAGTATAAAGTGAGGAGTTGTGGTGTGACGTGTCGTTGTAAAGTAAGAAGTCGTGGCGTGATGTGTCGTTAAAAAAGCGAAGATTATCAATGTGTTATTTTAAAGCAAAGCGTCGTATGTGTCAGTGTTTAAGTCGGGAAAAGCGAAAAGTCGTGAAATTACATTGTGAAGTAGGGAAAAGTGACATCAGGTGTAAATTTAAAGCGGGCAGCTGTGACGTGTCGTTGTAAAGCGGGCAGATGTGACGTGTCTGTATGAAGCGGAATATCGTGAGATGACATGTAAGAATTTGCGACTGGTCATTATAAGGCGGGAAGTCATGGCGTGACGTAACCGTGTAAAGCAGTGTTAAGCAGCGTGAGGTAAACTTTGCCCGTCAGTATAAAGATATACGGAGTGACGTAGAATTCAAATTGGCTATATACATAATAGTTTTCTCTGTAAGTCATTAATGGCAGATGAAGTCGATAACCAGGAAGACACAAAAACGCAATAGGTTTATTATGTATATCTACGATTATTTTTTTTATTGGATAAAAACGATATATGTAAAATATCCTGGTAATAAGTGCACTGCAATTCATCAATGAGGAAGTGGTTGTGCAGTGTGTAGGTGTATATTAAAATGAGAATATTTAAGAGTGTTCCTTTAAAATATCTTCGTAGTTTATGATCATGCACGGGCCATTATCGCTTCCTCGGTCTGTCGACCTTCATCCGGAAAACACAACAGCAAATACAGACAACAGTACTGCCTTATATATGCCTTTCCTTTGGTCTTCCGGGTTATAAGAGAAAAAGGAGTGATGGGTGAAATTTAACCCTAGCAGCTTTCTATAAAAAGGTCAACACGTTTCAAATATCGGTCTCCGGGACAAACACTAAAGCACCCCTCTGTAAAGTTTATTCTGAAATTTCACAAATTTTATTCCGGGTGCACATGATGAAGTGATCTATATTTATAATAGATAACTAACAACGTGAATTCTGGGTTATATGACCTCTAACGTTATTTGTTTTAATTGTGGCACTTATAATTAGCCGTGTGCTGCCTGCAATTTAGATTATATAATTATCAACTACATGTATTGCTAAATATTTGCTATAGTTTATTTCAAAAGAAAGCATTTAATAGGCATAGTACAGTTGCTTGAATTTCTGTCCGTATATACTTTTTTATATAATATTATATATATGGAGCCGCGGCCCATTACAGAATGTAATGGGAGGCTTATTTCACATATATATATTTATTATTTACTGACAGAAACTCAAGCAACTGTGGGCGTAGCTACCCCTTCGTCGCAGTAGTTTTTGTTTGAAAATTTTGGTCTATTTACCCGAGTTCCAGCAAATCACAGAGGCAGTTACACGTCTGTAACTCTATGCAATTATTTATGATGATAATTATGCATTTTACAAAATCAAAAATGTTTGATATTTGAAAATGAAAATTAAAAGAACTCACGAACACCTACAGTGATATGCCGGACCGCTTCAAAACGGAAGCCCAATTCAGGGATCGCAGGGTCGCAGAAAACATAATTTGACGACGGAAATGATCTTAACTTTACTGTATGTAACCAGTGACCTTTTTTAAAAATATCTTTTGATATAAGATTAACAGTGTAATAAAGAGATGAGTTCACAGCTCTCAATTTTATCATTGTTTGAACTTAATTGCGAAATGTATCACCGGCATTTATTTCATTATATCCTATATCTTTATCTTTAAGATGACGTTAAGTTAAACTTTACTAACACATAGGTATTTACTTAGAGCGATTGAGGTCATATTAAATGTTTATACAGACTTCAGTATCCTGTTCTAAAACCGCAACTATGAGCAGCGAACACCGTAATATCAATATAGGTGTGAAAACCCAAACAAAGCCTGTAGATTATGTCGATGTGATCCAACAGCTGGACCCCTGATCCCTTTAACTCGCTAAGATGGATATGTACTTGATGTCTTTTGCGTCCATATATCGTCTGTGACTAATACCAAAATCGTCGTGTAGTTTGTCACGTACTCGATACTGCAGGTATTATGTCTTTGTAGTACTTGATTAAAAATAATGGTAACCATTTCAGAATCGCAATAATTTATCTATATATAAGTTTGAATGCAGTTTTTACAATACTGTAGGAAAAGTATCATTTTCTCTTATTTTGATAAGATCATCTGCCTCATTATCAGATACTAATTAAAGATGACGTAACACACACATATGCTGCGCTTTTTAAATTAAGTAATAGATACAGTATGCAAAAATATTAAACTGCATCATACAGCTGTTTCGTCCTCCTAGGACTCTTCAGTGATGCTAGGGGCCAAAAGTTGGTATCCAAAATTACTAAACTAATGCAGAAGCATAAGGGTCAGATGTGTAAAACCCGTTTACTTTATGAATTTAGATGTAACCTTACATTTATCAAAACAAGGATTTAGTTCGTTTACGCTTAAACGTCATATTATCAGGTAACGTGATTTTAGTGAAAACTGGAGTATACCGGGAGATCAAATCTGTGATCATAGCATGACATTGCCATTGGGAACAATCACACAGATTAAAAAGTTGTGCCCATTTATAATTATCATCGTAGTCTTCAGTTTGGACGCACTGTGTTGTATCTTGTTCCAGTTTACTCGACTGAAAATGAGTGCGTGAAGCTGAAGTGCTAGAATGAGCGTCAAAATGACAGCACCGGCTGTACGATCAAAAATGCTTAATACCGCCTTGAATTAAAGTGTCTGGAATATTGAAAAATTATGTTTTTGATGAGTGATTTCTATCCAATTATGTTAGATTGTTTATATACACTGTTGTATTATAATCATTTTATTTCGATTGTAAAAGAATACCGCTTCGATTATAGTCACACTTAAAAACCGCGTCACCAAAATTTGCTGGGCATGAAAATCACCGTTAGAGGTCAGTGCGGATGTGAACGTGACAGAATTAAGAATGAGTTGAATTCTGACAATATCAGTCAATGACACGCGCCTTATATGGTATGGCATTAGGCCACATCTGTTTTGTTCCCCTGTCTTTTTAATTGCGACAGAGCAGAGCAGGGAGAGTAATAATGAAGTGCTTGTCTTAACATCTAGCGCGCCCTGTCATCGACCGGAAGGCATAACTCAAAATGACACCAATTTTACTATAATATTTGGAGTTATACGTTGTTTTCACGAGGCAGGCTGTCCAAAAATGTAAAAATAGTGTCGTTAAAAGTGAGGACGTCAAATTTAAGGATTCCCTAGTACTGCGTTTATCCCAAATGCAGCTTTCATACAATTCGTAATTGAATGTTTGCAATATATTTTTGTATTGTGTAGGCATGTTTAAGGTAAGGCTAAAATCGATGTGGTTACCATGGTAATGCTATAGTTGTTGTGGTTACCATGACAAGGCTAAAGTTGTTGTGGTAACCATGGTAAAGCTTTAGTTGTTGTTACCATTGTAAGGCTATACATGTAGTTGTTGTTACCATGGTGAAGCTATATTTGTTGTGTTAACCGTGGTAAGGCTCTTGTTGTTGTGGTAACCATGGTAAAGCTGTAGTTGTTGTGTTTACCATAGTAATGTTACAGTTGTTGTAGTTACCTTGGTATGTCGACTTTTACCATGGTAAGGTCATAGTTGTTGTGGTTACCAAGGTTAAGCTATAGTGGTGTTTACCACGGGTTTGTTATAGTGTTGTGGTTACCATGGTTGCACTAAAGTTGATGTGGTTACCATGATAAGGCTATAGTTGTTGTGGTTACCATGATAAGGCTAAAGTTGTTGTGGTAACCATGGTAAAGCTGTAGTTGTTGTGTTTACCATAGTAATGCTACAGTTGTTGTAGTTACCTTGGTATGTCGACTTTTACCATGGTAAGGTCATAGTTGTTGTGGTTACCAAGGTTAAGCTATAGTGGTGTTTACCACGGGTTTGTTATAGTGTTGTGGTTACCATGGTTGCACTAAAGTTGATGTGGTTACCATGATAAGGCTATAGTTGTTGTGGTAAACATGGTAAGACTATAATTGATTTAGTTACCATGGTGAGGGTATAGATATTGCGGTTACCATTGTTCGGATATAGTTGTTGTGTTTACCGTGGTAAAGTATCTATAGTTGTTGCGGTGACCATGTTAAAGATATATTTGTTATTGTTACTACGGTAAGGCTTTAGAGTTGTGGTTACTATGGTAAGGCCATAGTTGTTTTTGTTAACCGAGGTAAAGTTATTATAATTGTTACGGTAACCATGTTTAAAATATTTTTGTTAGTGTTACTATGGTGAGGCTTTAGAGTTGTGGATACCATGGTAAGGCTATATTTGTTGTGGTTACCATGGTTAGGCTATATTTATTGTGTTTACCATGGCAAGGCTTTATTTGTTGTAGTTACCATGGTAAGGCTATATTTATTATGTTTACCATGGTAAGGCTATATTTATTATGTTTACCATGGTAAGGCTATATTTGTTATGTTTACCATGGTAAGGCTATATTTATTGTGGTTACCATGGTAAGGCTATATTTGTTGTGGTTACCATGGTAAGGCTATATTTATTATGTTTACCATGGTAAGGCTTTATTTGTTGTAGTTACCATGGTAAGGCTATATTTGTTGTGGTTACCATGGTAAGGCTTTATTTGTTGTAGTTACCATGGTAAGGCTATATTTATTGTGGTTACCATGGTAAGGCTATATTTGTTGTAGTTACCATGGTAAGGCTATATTTGTTGTGGTTACCATGGTAAGGCTATATTTGTTGTGGTTACCATGGTAAGGCTATATTTGTTGTGGTTACCATGGTAAGGCTATATTTATTGTGGTTACCATGGTAAGGCTATATTTGTTGTGGTTACCATGGTAAGGCTATATTTGTTGTGGTTACCATGGTAAGGCTATATTTATTGTGGTTACCATGGTAAGGCTATATTTGTTGTGGTTACCATGGTAAGGCTATATTTGTTGTGGTTACCATGGTAAGGCTTTATTTGTTGTAGTTACCATGGTAAGGCTATATTTATTGTGATTACCATGGTAAGGCTTTATTTGTTGTAGTTACCATGGTAAGGCTATATTTATTGTGTTTACCATGGTAAGGCTATATTTATTGTGGTTACCATGGTAAGACTGTGTTTGTTACGGTTATAAATGGTTAGAAATGACGACGGTGTAAGTTAATGCATTGTTATAACCATGTAATGTCCCTTTTATTATTTCTTCTTCTTCTTCTTCTTCTTCTTCTTCTTTTTCTTCTTCTTCTTCTTCCGTTTGGATTCCGTGAATGATCTCAGGAACGATCAGACGGATTTCAATGAAACGAGACTTCACATAGGTATTCCTGATGCACTTCAGGTAAATATGCATGTCTCGTGACGTCATTCAAAATTGCGAAGTCCATTTTTATATTAAACAAAATGGCCGCCAACAGTAACCTTCTTATTGGTCTCAAATTTGCTATGTAAGTGTGATATGACTCTACGAACATCGTCATATCTTTTGTTTTATGATTAAACAAAATGGCCACTATTTCCTGGCTTCTGAGTGAATGGTCAAAATTTAGATGTTGTCCGATTTCGTTTAAATTTGGTATGTAGGCGTGATCTGACTTAACGAACAACTACATAGCTTCGATTTGGCGGTACAACAAAATGGCCGTCATTTCCGGGCCTCTGATTGGTCGAAATTTATATATCGTCCGATTTTCATTAAATTTGGTTTGTACATAATGTACATGTATTTCATCACTTTGGACCGAATCTAAATAAAGTATACAGTTTAGCTGTACGTTCATAGAAACGCAGAATGACCGAAAAATAACCCACTTATCTACTTGAATAGAGGCAGGTAGCATTTGCGATAACTTAAGATCGACGTTTTTCACGCAATTTTTAATAATCTCCAACAGAAATATTTTGTAATCAATTTCCAGTGTGAACTTTAAATCCTCGTAAAATTGATATATATTTATGTCAATACATACACAATTGTAAAAAATTCTCCGACTGTCGGTCAGAATAGCTTAGTCTATTTACACTATCAATCATCAAAGTTGTAGGGGGGCCTAGTTTGATACAGAACCCAGGGCGCCATCCCGTCTAAGAGCTGTCAGTACAAAATCCGTGATGAAGCCGTGGCGTTAACGTTATTACAAGATATGCCCAAAGGTATACCCTGACCGATTTGTGGAACAACCAAGCTGGAATCTAAAACATGGCCAGTTTTTGTTGTCAAAGAGTAACAATTTTAAAAGAGAAAATTTCAGGTGATATCTAGACCTGGTTTTGTCTCTTGTTACGTGGGCAGATGACGTTCCGTTCGATTCGTGTATTTATATATATGTCGGTACTGTATTAGTAGTACACATATAGTGTTGGTGCTGACACCTAGTGTCATAACTTGTGATGACATTGACGACCAGTTCCCTTGCCAACATTCCTAGGACACGCCTACACAGCGTTTCCTGTGTGTTCCGAAAATATACACGTACATAGTGTACGCTGGCTTGGTAAAAAGTGTGTAGGAGTTCTATTGCGACAAGACAATCACCTTCTTCAGTGTTTTCGGAAGGTTTACCATTGATAAAATCGTTACACCATTTACGGCTTCCGAGGGCACAACAGACATAGACACGGATGGGATGTAAAGGTTGTTGAAGAACAAGCTGATATCGTCAACAAAATGCTATTATGCAACCAACAAACTTGACCTGACCACTCGAAACTCAATCACAGCCCGAAAGTTATTACCGAATAAATTGCATGGAATATTACAACTGTAAAAATGAATTTCTTTTATAACATTACTAGCTGTTGACTTATGTTGGAAACATAACTCTTATTTTATGGTGTACAAATGAAGACAAAATAATTTCTATTGATATAATTATGATATTCATGTGTATATCATAAATGATATATAAGACACCCCCATTGATAAACAGCCTATATAGATGTAACCCCCGTTCATAAATTTAATTTATACATTCATAAATATACTTCATAATATTATAATTGTCTATCTATCTATGCTACTACATTTACATATTATGTATATATCAGATTTTAATGTAAGAATTAATAACTTAAAATGTAATTCTCATTCATATGTCATAACTGTAAATATTATCATTATGATAAATATTCCAATAATATTATGATCTGCGTCACAATTGTATAATTACTCCTATATGGAATAATCACCCTGGGATCCAGATGTTTGTTTATGTATATACGGACACACACCTCTACATATCTTAGTCACGGTGAAATCGTTTCAAGGATCACATTTCAGAAACAGATGTGCAATTTGGAGACAAAACGGACATGCTGTGCTGTAGCCAAACAAAAGAAAGGGGTGTGTCGCGATGACGTAATCCCGTGAATTTTATGACAACGCGCTTCCCTACATGACACTATCTACGCGTGCCCTCGCTAACAGGGACACAAGCATGGTGGAACTAGTGCACATGCAGATGGAAAGAAGGTCTGGCGCGGAAAATGACAAGGCAAAAACGCCGTTGAAATTAAAAAAAAAGTATATTTATTTTCACCGAAAAAAGGGGTAAATTCGGAGAAAGAAATATATATATATAACTCGTTTTTTAGGATTTTCCACTGTGCATTTATAATAACTACTCCATGCAATTATCCAAACCTCGCATGTCCGTCAGCTGTTTAATTTCTACAACAACACCCCCCCACTCCCCTGCACGTGACCATTTCTTCGTCATTCCGTCCGCTATTAGTCAGAGTTTTAATTGTTTGTATTATGATCACGTGATTAACGACAAACTGTCAATGGGGTTTATAAAAAAATTCATAATTGCAATGTGTCATTGCATCATAATTAAGTTTGTACGAGGTCGTTATTCTTCTCGTTGTATCCTGTCCCTCAGATTAACTATACATATACTGACAAGTTATGAAGAACGCCAATAGAACTTTAACTTTTTTCTTCCATCATTTTTAACACGGCACCAATTTTACTTACCACACTGTAAAGCCATTCAATGCAGGTGTTTACCAGTGAATTTGTTTTGATCACGAAAGTAAATAGCACACGAAAGAAAGTTAGTTAACAGTATACATATGTTTACTTGTGAAAAATAAGACTTAATTATGCTTATAATTCACATTGTGTTTTAATTTCTGTATGGTACTATCAAAGACTTTCACAAGTTTAAAAAAAAAATTGTCATTTGCTTTCCTCGAAATTCCTGGGGCACTTCTCAGTAGTGCAGAGAATGAACTAGAATTCCCGATCATTATAATTATTATATGTCAATTCGAACGGGAAAAAAGTTTCTTCCATTGTACCATATAAACGTGTCAATTGTCGGGTTTGAATATCTTAATGCGGACAAACATCACCTTGTAACCATACAAAAATAACGTAAATCAAATCACACTGGAAAATTTTGACGTGTTAATGCGACTGTGTATTAGCTGACATGGTGTCCAGCTCACGCATTCGGTCCGTCCGTCCGTTTGTCATACTTTTTTTCTTACAATACTGAGCTTTCACGAATATTATTAACAATGTTTGGAATTGTTTTTGCATGCCTATGTCCAACTTGAGTTGCGCTTGCATATTGACAATTCTCACAATAAGACCTAACGAATATTATCCGTTCTTGTTTAATTAGGAAACAGGGATTTTGTTTTGGTTATGATGAGCTGCAGTATAGATGAACATATTTCAGCCAATATATATACAATTGTGTTTGTATAGCATATTTAGTTATTGGTAAAATGTGGAGAAGATTAGAAATCTACATATTGAATCAAGTAATTGTCATTTTTATGCAAAGGGGTTCACCCACAGCATATAGTGGCCAGTTCAAAAATCTTGCAGAATTTGTTCATGTAACTTGTGCCCATCCCATCCCTGAACTTAAACGAAAACACTCCTTTTTAATTTATCCTTTTCATACCGACAAAAGTATGAAAAACATCCGACCGGACATACACCTCCTACCAGTAACAATGACGCAAATAGAATCGAAAAACTGCAAATCATGAATCAAAATTATTTGCATGCAATAAAGGTGATTCCAGGGACATTTAATATACTGTTAGTCATAACTCAGTATCCTTCTACAACATCGTATTCTTCTGAACAATACAGCATACCTCTGTCGTCTGATCATTGGCTGAGAATGGTATGTTGCATTCAAAACTCCGCCTTAACGTACCCGTACTCCAGTTCCATCAACTCGCAGAATACGAAAACGTTTGCACGCTAACAGTTCGATCAGAAACGAGGTATGTGCCAATATTACTTCAATGTGTCTGATATGACCCGACCTGAATTGGATTACAAATGAAAAAATCAGTAGCAAATCAGTTATAGCAATATTTATTATGTAGCCTTGTGATATATAGCAAGTTGCACTTCCACAGGGAAGTCAACAGATACAGTACCTTCGAGTTTTGCTTCCTGGAGCAGACGTCAACATCTGTTTGTGAAGGATGTGATGTCAGCGCCCCCTGGGAGGTCAAGCGGTACAGACCGCCCTAGGTAGCACTGCAGTGTTGGTCGCCCTGAACGAGCGGATGGTCAGTGCAAACAGGGACGTATATGTCCCTGGTGCAAAGTATATATATATATATATGTGTGTGTTAGGGACTCGATGGCGATTTCAATTAGACAAAGTCGAAAACGGACTGCAAACCTTTCATCTAGAATTGCTAAACAAAATAGAACTAGAAATATATAGGTACTTAAACTGCTGTACATTCTTCAAAATGAAAACCAAAAATAAAGAATTTCTTTTAGGTATAAAAAATTCAAATAAAATCTGCGTTTCCATTTAGAGGAACGATATGTAATATATCAAACCGGCTATATTGGTAACGCGTCTTCACATTGAAACATATGATAAACCAGTATTATTCCGTTTTTGTCTTACATAAGCATCCATTTGTTTCGTATTAACACTATTCTGTGGTTCCACTTTTGTCTGCCAGACACTGTCACCGCGAAGCCCTAACAAGCTACAGAGGCTGATACTATACGGCTCGCATGATTATGGTAATACGTGGCAGTACTCGAAATAGATCTTGTTTGTCACTGGTGTAATACAGTATATATATATATACTAGCCATGTTGATCTGAACGTCGTATACCAATCGAGTACACCTTTCTGTTTATCGCTGACTTGCAATCATATTCCGAATCCCTTTCAGTAAAATCTGAAACCCACACCAGGATTATTTTGTTAAAAATAAATAACCTCTTGCGCATAATCAATTGTAAACTAGACAAAACATCCGCTGTTTTCCAAAATCATATATATATATATATATTTAACATCTGTTTGTTGTTTTAGTGTAAAAATGAAAGTACTATCGGTATGTAGTTTATACTTTGAAGTACGTCGCTCTGACATCTGTTTACACTTTACACCATTTTTATTAGTTTTGTGACGTATACTTTGCTGTAGCTAACATCACCTATCCTGTAGGGGCAATACCACCATTTCAACTTTAACATTCTACACCATACGTAAAATCTAAAATAAACTCGGTAACTCCATATTATACTATAGTTTAATTGATACTAGATGGCGAAGAAAATTCAAAGAGGGTCTGCTTTTAGTATCCAATTCGATACCGCTGGAATGGGTGTTGACGGTTTGACCTTTACGGGGTGCCGTCATACACCGCTCGTTCCCTTCACATGGTTTTCAACTAACAATGTTCCGATATCGATTTTTTCCTTGCTTGTCTCCAAAACTCGCTGAGCACTCGGTAACCTGCGGCTTCAGTTTTACTACAATGTAAAGTTGAAATTAAAACGTGTACGCACTGAACAGTGCCAATGAAATATTTTGAAGTAAAAGAAGAAAAAAAAATCGATTAATGTTTGTCTTGTTTTTCCCAAATGCTTTGTATGGTGCCGTAACAAACAACATTATTTTTTAAAAATGAGATTTTAAAATTACATTTGCAACTTCTCATTGAAAACATGATTACGTGTTGGTGATAAAATGAGACAGTTTAAGAGTGTGATCTTTAATCTTTATTAAGAAATTCATACATAATTATTCTATATGTAGACGGAACAACTGCTATATACATGTAGACAAATACACACAAAGTGAAATTCTACTAAGCATAGGTCAATTTAACCATCTTTGATATGATTCAGCCAAGTTTTGCTAAAACCTAGATCACAATCTGCAATATTACGTCTTTTTTTACGATTTCTTTTTTGATAAACGATACCGAATGTGGTTCTATAGAAAAATCAATACACATTAGCGAGATATTATGACTTGGGAGATACTTGGCTTCTGTTGCAGACTTTGTCTAGCGACAGCGGTATGTTTTACTATCCTATTTCTAATAATCAGACGGAAACGTATGAAAGTTGTTAATAATCAGCAAAACGGAACCAGACACTTCATTGCGAGAAAAATAACTGTTGTTGGAAGATAAATAAAAGTGAGTAGGCCGAGAGATAAATAATCTGCTTGGTTGAGGTAAGTTATAGATCTATTTAGCCCTATACATTTCCCAGTAGTGCAACGCCACCTATCCCTAATAGATAGGAACGAATGACCGCTCGCGAGATTACCGGAAAGCCATCGTTGACCAGTCACTTTGACAAGACAAAAGGATCACCTAGTGCGTCTGTCTGAGCTTGCACCGGAAGTGATTGAGTGCGACTGCGCGACAAAGCCGCGGAGGTCAGCTCTGGTGACAATCAGTACAGTTGACATATATAGTTTCCTTCCTGTTCGCGACGGGGCCGTCAAGTGACAAATTAGCGGAACACACAGCTTCCTGTTTACAGGGTTTAATCAAAAATAATATCAAACATATTGATAAATCTACATTGGCATTAAACCACCAGATATTAAAATTTCACATAAAATACTTAGACACGTATACGTATATATAGCCACATAAAACCGATCCTTTTGACAAACACAGACCAAGTCATCCTTCCCTCGAGACTAACGCAATCACAGAAAGCCTTTTCCTACGACAAACGGAACTCTACAGACAAGCAGAGTTATTAATCCTTCAAGTTAAAAATCACCATTATAAATCTATATCTCCCCTTGAGACCATCAACATATCTCAGCCAGATACACACAAGTCAATTTGTCAAAGTTCTGTAACTTAAAAATACGGAACAAAGTAGAACCTTTAATGAGCATCACTAAAGAAGAAGTTGTTTTTAAATTGGAACCATAACAACGCCATGATGAATATAGTGATGAGTAAATGTGCCGAATATTCGACATGTTTATCACGATAAAATATCACGTTTTACCATTGTCCTTCCTTGAGTTTAATGATCTTTGTATTGAAGTGCTTATTTAAAAACTGGGGCCGCGTAGGCCGAGTGGTTAAGGTGTCCCAACATTCTACCACTAGCCCTCCGCCTATGGGTAACGAGTTCGAAACTCACGTGTTTAGTTGCCAGGTACTGACCGAAGGTCGTTTGTTTTTCTCCGGGTACTCCGGTTTTCCCACCTCCTAAAGACTGACACGTCTTTAAATGACACTGGGTGTTAATAGGACGTAAAACAAAATAAACCAAATCATTTTTAAATATCACACCAAGGAAGTTGTCAATGACTGAATTTTTTCGGGTTGTTCTTAAAGCACTTAAAATTTAATTAATATATTTATAATTATTATAATATTATATAATTTTTGATTTTTTTTTGGTTTAGCAATGGCTTTATGAGATTGTAACTTTCTATTAAACTTTTATCCCAAATTAGGGTTATTGTGCGGAGATTCCATTAAAAATACTAAGCTACGAACTGCTGAGTAATACATACATTTGTAGGCCACATATGTACTTATATGTTTGCCTTCTGAATATGTTTCCGATACACGACGAATTTCACTTAATGTCCTGAATTAGTGACCTTTGGTTACATTGACATGATCACGGAAACATCCTGGCATGGAATGTCGAACAGCTTGAATGTAAATATATGACGTGTGCGGGGGTCTAATTGTGAGAGGGAACAGGAATACCCGGAGAAAACCCCATGCAAGGCGGTCGTGCAGATGACCCCACACCTTTTCACGTCCGATCGGGAAATCGAACCTCGACCGCCTTTGTGTCAGGCAAATGCGCTCATGACTGCACCACCCAATCATCTTATCCCTGTTGTTTGTACGGTTTTACGTCCGCCCACTGGAAAGTGGTTCGGTTCACCAGAAAAGATATACTGCCATATTATATTTATATGTTGATTTATGCTATTTTTAAAGCGTGATCTTTACTTATGCCATTGGCAGTGAGCCAATGTTCCAAAAATGATTCAAACAGCACTGTTTAATGATGACACGTGTTTATGCAGTTTCATCAGAAAAACATCATATTGATTTTTTGTACTTTTACAGTAATGTTGTATCATTATTAGAAATCCCTAACACACATATTTTAATAACTTTCTAAGTAAATAAAATGTAAGTTGAAATAAGAATTAAAGAGACTTCTATCGTTCACTTATATTTTCTTTTCTTTTTAGTTTGAGAGAACAATATTTTTATCTTATGTACATTATGTAAAAAGTCAAAAAATCCTTAATCCTAATGCAAGATATTTATACCAGAAATGATTTTAACTACAACCATATGCATACATGCATTATACATTTAAACCCCATTCACCCCCCCCCCCCCCCCCGCAAAAAGTATCCAACCACCTACCGCAAATGTATCCAACATCTCAAATGCAACCCTCAATACCTTTGCTTGAAGGAAAATCATGCATGGTCTACACGATCCCGTCACAGAAGAACCACCAGGGGGGTAAAGGCGCGTTAATGTTAAATTACCTCACACCTGACAGGTCTATTGAACAAGAGTATTTCTGAAGTGTGAAATATTAAGTGATATTGCGCCGGTGTGTCCACCGTTTATGTAACACCTCTTTTGGATTTCAACACACCAACGTCAGACAGAGGAATTACTAAAAATAGAATCTGTTAAATTTAGACCATACATTATTAAGGACAGACGAACTTTTCCATCTTTATTTACATAATCATTTGTTTAAAAATGATGACTTTTTGTTTGTGACCCAATAACTCATGGGCCGCAATCTTATCAAGTGGCTTTGGGCATGACAAATCCTGGCGACCATTGTCAGATTGTATATTCACTTAAAGAGAAAGGAAGGAGAAGAGAACATTTAAGATTTGAGTTTCCTCAAGGAAGGTCAGCAAAAAAAATACATGGATCACGCGAGAGGGGCTTGTGCACGTGGTACAATTATAGCAAAATGCCAGATGACAGTAGATATGAAAGAAAGAACATCCTTCTCGGCGGTGATCGCCTTCACAAGTTGACAACGCAGCTTGTCATCTGGTCACGGGCAAAGCAACTAGTTGTGATCTTGAAACTGACGGTACCATGGGATGAAAGGATGAAGGTACCTCACGAAAGGAAGATGGCCAAGTATGAAGATTGGGCCAGGACCTGTAACAAGAAGGGTTGGCAGACGTGTGTATATCCGTGGAAGATTGCTACAGTGGTGTTTGCGGGGCTCTCGTTATCGAGAGCATTGCGTGTTTGTGGAAACGGGTCGGCAGAGAAGAAGGGTGTATGGGTGACGGCAGGCAGGGAAGCAGACACATCGTCCCAATAGATTTGGATGATTAGAGACAGAGAGTAGACGAAGACAAGTTAGTGATATGTACAAGAAATTGCATTGAACTTTGATATGGTAGGTTATGGACGGTGTAATCAGGGTTCACTGCAGCAGGCCATCCTTATAACATGGCGACGAAGCCATCAAGGTCCTTGTTGAGAAAATAAATAAAAGAATACCGAAGCGTTAACAAAATCATAATCCAAACTCAAAATCGATTAAACCAGGGGCAAAATATGAACAAAGGAAAGATTCACATGGAGACCCTTGCAAAAGTACAAGAGAATAAGCCCATGTGTTTCGGAAGAGTAAGCGTCTTCTGCTTCATCCACGACACCCGCCTTGTAAATCTTTGTCACATCCAAGTAAACATCAAGTTCTCAAAATGAGAACAGAGTATCATTGTCAATCACAACAAGTACACACTAATGAGCATACTCAAAAACGTCCATCTTCATATCACGTAAAAATACAGAATATTTCTCAATGAGACAAAAATGGCGACCATAAAACTTGCCCATAGTTCTGATCAACTGCATCTCTCGAATCCTTGTGTTGTTAGGTTGTCTTTCTGCAGTCGACATCGATCACGAAATTCTCAATATTTAGAGGAAGCCCTGGAATATCGAATCATTGACAACTGTAAACACCATAGATTGGAGAGACTGATCACCTCATGATCAGCTGTCGTGAAAACACTGAAACGACGAATGAAGAAGTAACCCACCTGGTGATGGATCTGTTCCGCCTCTGATATTCCATCATAGGAATATACTTGTAGTAACTTCAAATATATGCATGTCTTTGAGGCGTTCCAAACACTGATGTTAGCTAACATGACGCTGAACTGATCAAGAGTGCCAGATAAATTCCAAATAGATTTCAGCATTGACGTTCTTACTTTACATCAGCAGAAAA
The DNA here is from genome assembly GCA_947623455.1 of Mimachlamys varia. NCBI lineage: Eukaryota > Metazoa > Mollusca > Bivalvia > Pectinida > Pectinidae > Mimachlamys > Mimachlamys varia. Next base: position 22,590,996 of record OX392534.1, read on the forward strand.
CATCGATGGTTCGCAGGATTTGTCAAGGAGTAGTCACGCTAGAATATACCTGTACCGTCTTTGTTCGCTCGTTCTCAAATTCTTGTACAAAGACGTAATAGAAGAAAGTAGGCTAGACTTTCAGTTGAAAACTGGTTTCTTGTGTTTCACGAATTTCACCCGGTTACTTAGCGGGAACGAAGATGACCCGGTTATTTAGTGGGAACGAGGAAGACCGGTTATTTATTTGGACCGAGGGTGATCAGGTTTTTAGTGGGAACGAGGTTGTTGATTTGAGTTCCATAGAGAACCGCAACGTTATAAAAAGTAAAAGATGTGAGAAGAATATAGAATACCAGACTTTCTTTTAGAAATAGGGTTGTATCATTTACATTTTTGAAAGAAGATGGTTGAATTTTCTACCGAAAACAAAGTTTGCAGCACTATCTACGGAATTTGTAACATGTACATTGTCAAAAGGTGTTTAGATCGACAGTGTGTCTGAATTAATATTAGGAGTACTTTCATAAACAAGAAATTTCCACCGGAAGTAACAAATAACCGGTTATTTGGTTCAAATAGACGGCTTTTGTTTTGTTTACATTGTTGGCATCATTCCGCATAACAGTTACTAGGTCAAAGATGCAACTTGGTAACGAGCAGCAGACACGCATCTGTTACAGTACGGCTCTCCGTCATATGTAACGCTCGTCATTTGGTGTCTTATATCAGAAACAGGCATGGATGTAGGTCACTAGTGATAATAAGATGAGCCGTCTGATGGACGTTCGGCGATTACTCAATCCATCTTTAACATAATTCAACACGTCGAACTTTATTTTTCAATCCCTTTACGTTTGAGAGGCTATACACACGGGGCATCATTCATCACTTTGTAACGTACGAGCACGCAAGGCATGAAGTCTGTCTCAGGAACGGCCTAGTTTTTTACCAATACGTTGTTCTGTATGATTTTTACAACACTTATGTACAACTTTCATCCGTGATAGAATATATCTTAAGTAAGTGTCTTTTCCGAACCAGGAGCATTAAATTCGCGATTATATCAAAACGTGACGTGAAGTCGTTGAGAAATAATATCTCTATACGTGAAGTCGTTTGAGACATACTATCTCTATGTATTTCGTTAATAATGTGTCAATAGCTGTCTTGTTGATCGTGTGCTAAGTACAGTGAAGAAAAATCGATAATGCTACAGAACCACAGTGCTTCATCACCCATAATGCTTTACTCGACACCGGATGTAAATAACAGGATCTGGCACGCACGTTACCGCGGGCACCACGCTTTTCCCGCGATGCTATGACGTCAGAGACGGATGCCTGGCCAGGGGAAAGGCGGATCGCTGACACAATTTCCGGATTACATGGTATTGCATGCCACAGTAGTTTTTGGAGTCATTTCCTGAAATATGTTGCACAAGAAAAAGGATATGTATGTTGAGTGACACCAGAAGGAAAGTATACTTCTGATCAACTATGTCTTTATTTATAGAAATGATGCTGCATCAAAGGTCACAATTTAAAGATGAAGTTTCCCGCATGCAATATTGACTAAAATTGTCCTGGGGTTTTGTTTTTCACACATGTTCGTGTGCCTCCCCTAAGAACCATGTCCGTAATGAAGAAAAATAGTATCGTCAGATAATCCATGTCATTAGGTAATTAAATAAACTTTGTTCTCAACGGACAACCCAGCCACTTATCCTCAGGTAGCAAGTCCACAAATCTTTCAATTTTATTAGCATACAACTCGTCTACTTTTGCTTTAAATAGATGATCAAGTAATTTTTCTTCATGAAACGGAAATCAATAAAAGTAGACTAAATCCCAAGTCACTTTCAATCTAACTAAATAATCCGGCCATTCTTGTTCCACAAGATAATTCAGTCACCTTCGATCTTATAATCCAATCATTTAAAGTTTCACTAAATAATCCAATCATTTTCATTCTCACTAAACAATCCAATCATGTCCATTCTCACTAGATCATCCAATCATTTTCATTCTTACTAGATAATCCAATCACAATATTACTCACTAGATAATTCTGTTACCTTCATTCTGACTAGATAATCCAAACAATTACCTTCATTCTCACTAGATAATCAACCTACCTTCATTCTCACTAGATAATCCACTTACCTTCATTCTTACTAGATAATCCACTTGCCTTCATTCTCACTAGATAATCCACTTACTTTCATTCTCACTAGATATCCCACTGGCCTTCATTCTCACTAGATAATCCACTTGCCTTCATTCTCACTAGATATTCCACTTACTTTCATTCTCACTAGATAATCCACTTACTTTCATTCTCACTAGATATCCCACTTACTTTCATTCTCACTAGATAATCCACTTACCTTCATTCTCACTAGATAATCCACTTACCTTCATTCTCACTAGATAATCCACTGGCTTTCATTCTCACTAGATAATCCACTTGCCTTCATTCTCACTAGATAATCCACTTTCCTTCATTCTCACTAGATAATCTACTTACCTCTTTCTCACCTGATAATCTAACCATCTTCATTCTCGCTAAATAATCCGATCACAGCCGTTCTCACAAGATAATCCAGCTATAGTTGGTTTCATCAGCGTTGGCTTGACGGTGAGACGGCTGACCTACCGGGGAAATTCGTTCGTTGAAATGTCCCCTGGAATAAAGACTGGGTAGTGGGATAATCGGATTAGAGGAGATTTGATGGAGGAGTCTGTAGGTATACACTGTTCTTATTCGAGTAATTAATGGATGAGAACTGCTGACTATCCAATCCATCTGTCGTATATGTAACCTTGACATTTGAGTAAAATCATGACAACACCGAGTATTTTAGTATGTCTCGGGTTACAAGCAGAACCAGATAATCATGTCTAAATTTAGAGTTCTTTCAAAGTTTAATTCCGTTTTTTGTTTGTATTTAATTATGGACGGCCTGTAAAGATTTCAATTTTGTTAAAGGCCCAATATACGTTACTTTAGGAAATTTTTCCAGTTGATAACCATGCAAAAATAAGTCTAAAACGAAGTAAACCTGAGCGGTAACTAACAAGAAACTCTTGACAGAAAAATTCAAATAATTGAAAATAATTCAGATGGGGCCAACTTCAACAACAAGTCGAAGTTAGAAGACAGTTTTGTCGAAAGTTACGTATATTGGGCCTTTAAAGTTCTGTCGAGTTAAAATATTAAACATTGGAAATGCGTTTCATTAATAATACATTTTAAACTTTACCATGAATATAAAAAAACCACGTGACGTAAGCAATGAATCCCTTTAATGAACAGGTGAGATAAAGACCGCAATCAAGTCAACAAAACAATAGCTAAGACCAACTGACATATCCTGGTGCATTCCATGAAAAAAAAAATCAGAAAATTCCAAAGCGTCAACAATGCAATAACTTAAATCGATTAAACTGGAGGCAAGATATGAAAAAGGAAAGACTTAAATGGAGACACTTGTATACGTACAATAGAATAAGACCAGGTGTTCCGGAGGGGTAAACGTCTTCTGCTGCATCGACGACATATGCCATACAAATCCAAATAAATGTCATGGCCTCAAAGTGGGAACTGAAGTAGCCACAACATGTTTATTCATCTTTCACCTGTTTTTGCGATCCTAATGGGAGCATGAGTTCTGCTTCTTCACCGCCTTACCCAAACCTGCAAAAGTTCATGCTCTGCTTTGATAACATATCCTCAACGATAAAAAAGATAATATTTGTATATCATCTATGACATATTCAAAATTGACGCGCAATAGCTAATTGATAATTGGTCGATTTAATATTGTACGTTCTTTAAAGATTCCTATTTCACTTAATTGTGTCAATAAGTATGTATATTCTTTGTTTATGCATGTATCAATATCATTCGGGAAAAGAAAACGATGCTATTTTATTCAAGTAAATTTTTCTATGAAATCAAACGGGTTAGTAACGTTAGTGCTAATTTCATTATTTTTTTTCTATAAATCCCAGTCTGATGCTGTATGTTGATTTCACTATAGAGTAAACAGTGACATGCGTCATAAAGGTGAGATTTAAATGACGGACTTATATACACACAGGACACAATAACTCTCACCACAGAAATACTTTTCTCAGTAAAGATGCCATGAGTGGGGTAGTTAAACGTTAATGTACCTAGTGAGCGTACTTATGACTCTAACCCTTAAAACTACACATTTTAGTGGCCAATGTATATTTAGTTTTTTCAGAGTCAATAAAAAGTGGAAATAGAAAGACACACTGAGAAACTTACATGACAATGGGCCCTCCACAAACATCCAAACAAAAACAATTAGGGGAGACAACTCTCATGTGACATATGCATGTTCCGAGTGATGGTGTATCCCACTGCGTGAAAGTATCCTCAAACACATTACCTTGACCTCATGTCTGAGTCATATGGGTTCAACCTTAAAACAATCCCTTGGGTCCGTTTTGGTGTCTGCCAGGCGGGAACATTGTTGTGTTGTCGACTTCGCTCGGGACCTGTATCTCAACAAATTTGGACCATTTTAATTCTGGTTCAGGCTTCTATTTATGTTCGCATGCTTCTTCCCAGAAACAGTCTAAAAGTTATCGACATTGCAGTTAGCTGTTAAGAGGACAAAGCAAACAGTAGGATCAGAGTATTTTAGATACGAGTGTTAGTTTTATCTGGTCTGAGTTTCCACAACAATTTGTCACATTCAAATACGACCCTATTGGTTGGTTCAGTGAACCCTCAATATACACGTTTATCATATTTATGTATTTAACGTATAAGCTCTGTCAATACGAATTGTCACATTAATTACATTGCCATTGCTTTCCTGTATGTAGGTCTGTCCATTGTAAGTTTAGCGTCAGCTCTGTGCCGTCATCACGGATTGTTACATGTATAAAGGTAAACTAGCACGTTAAACAAGGAAGGAGGAGAGACGATCAATGTCTACCGGAAATACATTAGGACGGGAACTAGGTCACGCAGCATTGTGTAAACAATTACCACAAAGACATTTAGATAAAAAAAAACACAAAACAATACAAAATGGAGCCTTGTGAGCTTTGCTTTATCGTGATGATGGAAAATTTGTAATCTTATATAACATACATCAAAATTTATATTTATTATTCTTCAGAATATGAAAAACGCTATGGTACATAAACGTTCGAATAGTAACTTTGACACCAATAGAGTAATCCTTAATAATTATTTTATGCAAATTAAACGATCAACCCATTTTGCCTGACACAAATCACTTGGATAATGTGTATTGTAGAATAGGACCTTGTAACACTATTACTGCGACTACTAGCCTCCAGTGTAAAGTTACGTTTATCAGATATAGTCTGTTTTGTCATTTAGTTACGACCGTATATAAGTTCAGCTCACTAAACAAGCAGACGAGGGATCTATTTATCCTCGGATTTATGAACAATATGATTCAGCCAGGAATTGGGTCAAACCCATAACACTGTACAGATACATCAGGGACAACAGTCCTCCATGGAGCCGATGGCGTTGTGCTCTCAAAAATGTGCAACATAGTCAACACAACGGGACATATTTCTTAAGAAATTACCAAAAATAAATTCCTGCACCATATTTGGCGAATGTCACGAAGCCTCCAGATATATCTTTTAAAGTATGTAGGACATTGCAGATATAGCAAAAATTATTGTTAGAATCAAGTCATGATGCTTTCCTATCAGCCTACTAGAAGAATGCCACAATGGCAGCACTGGGTGTGCGTTCACATGGAGTTCAACGTCGGAAACCAATGGTACACCTCTCACGTTTACATAACGTGGGTTAAAATCGGTGGAAACTCTCGCTTACGTACTAAAAAAGTAGCCAATCATATCGATAGTTTCATCCGAGACTACACCCAGCCTGGACATCCAGCCGGGGTATCCCGTTTAATTTGTAACACCGCCTGTCAACAACTTTCGATTGTGTTATAATTGTGTCGATTGTGATTAAAATATAAGGTCCTGCTATTCGGAGATTGACATCGGTGTCATGCCTACAGAAATTTACTGGTCGTGGTCACTGTAAAATGATCTTACAGGGTGTCACGAGAAACGACCGTTCTGATTGGCCGAAATCTCCGAATAAAATTTCTATTCGGGGAAACGAAGATTCATATCGATTCTGGCCCACAGTATGCAAACGTCAGAAAAGTGTACCGCTGGGTTTCTGACGATGCATGGAGTTGAGAACATTCACTGGCTGGTTGCAAGGACCATATAATACTTTAGTAACCATGAATCATACTTTATTTTAAAACAATATTACAAGTTACATTTTACTAACTTGTATTTACATTTGCTCTGCAATCTTCCATTTGTTATGCATTATGAAGGCAAATATTGTTACAAGACTGCATAACAACATTTGCTATTGTGATGTCGCCAATCTCTTTCGTGATAGCATCAATTTCATTGATTTTCTATTAAAAACGGTTCGAAATTACTTAATATAAAGCACAATAATTCTATCAAAATGTAAATATAAGTAATGAATGTTTTAGCAAGTACTGTTACAGTCCTATAATGCACATTGCTATTCATGACATCAATAGCAATGTGTGTTATAGGACTGTAACAACATTTGCTAAAACATTAATTGCTCAAATAGTATTTGTTCGCCTGAATGTAAGCGTCCAATGGGTGTTAATTGGGGTGGGGTAGGGGTTACTCAAAGAAAACCCATATGGTCGAGCAGGTGACCTTATATCTCTCAACATCTGAAAAGGATTAGGGTCACTGTCTGTCAACGTTCATTGGAGACAATTTTGTAACATGAGCAGCGTCAAAGAGAATAAATTGACGTATTACTTTCTATTTTGTTCTTATAATTTATTCAAAATGTTTTGCTGTTATTTTGATATGCGATAAAATTACTGAATTTTTATTCGGCCCAATATCTGCCTTCGAGCTACACTGTACAGTTGACAATTAGGTCTTAGATTGATACAGAAGGCGACATGGGAATACAAATGAATAATTCTCTTTAGATCAATGTCATGACGTAATATATTTCATAATGTCACATAATGAAACAAAAATCGCCCAAGGCGTGAAGATATTGTGTTCAGAATGTACCCGTCAGAACGATAATTTCTATTTGGTATGATTGCATTAACAAAATATCCAAATCAGTTGCAGATTAAGCCAAAGAATAATATATTTTAAAGTACATTTTTCTTACATACTACAAGATAATTATAAACGTACACAACAGATTAGAGCCATAAGTGAGAAAATCTTGCTAATTGACAGCAGAAACTTTTAATGTGTATTCAATTTGAAATGACATTCAACGTCGTTATGAAAATGGCGTCAAAATGTTATACCGTCAATTTTCTTCCACTCTTAAATAAGAAAGACATTGACCTATGCTTCTTTATATTAGGTATTGAAACTTCACAACGCCTCTTACAAGCAACGTTTTATCGCTAACTCTGCAAAGCCTTTATCTGAACGTGCATGGACTTTTAAAAAATATCTTGTATTATGATAAACACACCTTCTCTCTTTGGCCAATCAGAATCATACCTCAGAACGTCTTCCATCTCTCATTATGAGGTCTTTCTTTCCAGTCAAAGGCGGATGTACGACTCAACACATAAAGAGTTGTGAGCTTTGGAACATACTTTATGACAAACAAAAAACAACAAAAACAAAAATTGAATAAACTAAATGAAATATAATATGAATGACGTCCCACTTTTTTTGTTTTCAACGAGAACGACTGTTTCCGGAAATTATCTCAGGGCAGGTAACAGAAATAGTACCAAATAATTCAATTCCAATTTCAAACGTGTAATCTATATACAAAACGTTTTTACTATTGCGTTTAACAACAATAAACGTGGCAATTTTGATGTTTTGATCGTAAACTTTCCTTTTCTTGATAGTAACAGCCCTGCCTCTCCAACGTATGGCGTGGTTTCATTTCGCAGCTGATTCGTTATTCTAAGGCATGCTCGAGATTTTCATGATAGATATCGGCTGCCGACGAACAAACATAAAACCAGGATTCGGGAGATCCAGGTGATGAAGATTACGAACAATTAAGATGTGACCAAGATTTGCATGAAATAGAAGACGCTTAGCCTTCCGAAACTCCTGTTCCTATTATCTTTCACTTTTAAGTTGTATCCGTGTAAATCTTTCCTTTGTGCATATTTGGTCATATTGATTTTAGAATTAGGATTACGGTTTTGTCAGCGTCTATGTATTCCCTAATTATTCTTTCAATATTTAGCTTACATTAATATTATGAATCATTAAGATATTCTAGTAAAATTCATAACGGTCGTTTCAACATAATCAACAAAATGAGTCAATATTTGGTATTTTCCTAAAAAGTTAGCAAATATTGAAAGGAGAGAGCCGTCCTTCCTTTATAACATCTAGACGAAATAACCATTTCGTGAAATCGAGCCTGCGCCAAAACAATTCAATTTCGGAATCTACAGCACAGTAAGGTATCGTATGGAAAACCCATACAGGTGAATGGCGTATACTCCATTGTAAACAGGAATGGACCAGTTGTGTGACGGTGAAAGGTTTGTTTACGTATAGTTGGCCTATATTGTCTACATCCTCGGTAAGAGGAAACTTGGAAATATGACGACATTGATCTTTGGGAAAGGTAAATTGTCTGGCAGCGGGGTTATTCATTCAATATTTCCTGATGAAGTGAGTCTATCTAGGGTGACGGGGTCATTTTATAGAGATATGTAGACGATGCAAGTAGTGTCGATACCATTAGATTTCTACCATTAGATTTCTACTAAATCCCTTCCCATAGTATCGGCGTCTAGGCTCGTTTCTCTACTAAACTACATTATTTCCTCCGTAGCGATATCTTATGGGTCTTCATTGCGCCTATATCATCACTAGTATGTCAGTTCACCATCATCAAATAATATCAGTTTCGTACCAATAAATAAGAGAATACCGAAGCGTTAACAAAATCATAATCCAAACTCAAAATCGATTATACCAGGGGCAAAATATGAACAAAGGAAAGATTTACATGGAGACTCTTGTAAAAGTACAAGAGAATAAGACCAAGTGTTCCGGAAGAATAAGCGTCCTCATGCGTCATCGACGACACCCGACAATCTACATTGTTACACCTGTAATCTAGGACTTGCTATTATATAACATCAATGGGCGACTTAGAGGTGATGCTCTCGTCAGGACGTATAATCATAAATATTGTCCTTCATAAAAAATGGGAAAAAATCTGAGGACATCGAAACATCATCTTAATAAGTACAAGAGAATAGGACCTGGTGTTCCGAAAGAGTAAGCGTCTTCTGCTTCATCGACGACACCTGCCAGGTAAATTTACGTCACACCCAAACAATGTCACATCCTCTAAGTGGCTAATTGAGAACTTAGTAATCATTCTAAATCACATCAATTATAACTGATAATATCGTGACAGTGACATTTTACAATAAGATCCTGATGAAATCGATTGCTGTAGTTGACATTTATTAGTGTTTCAATTCTCAGCATAATTAGGAAAATCGTGAAAAAAGGTACACACATTAGTTGTTTATAATTTTGTGGGTGTTGAACTTTTCGGTACTTGCTTCAACGATCGGTCAAACCAGAATAAAACAGATATACCATGCAGTATATCTGATCTTCGTTGAAATGCTTGTGGTTCGTTCATGATATATCAAAATGAAATAAATAAGGGGGCATTGATAAAAATGATAATGCATGCATCAACTTAATAATTTAGATAATTACAATTATAACACGACAAAATCTAATTAATTACCCTCTAATAACTACACTTTATAATAATATTGTCGTTGTAGGAACTTTGATAGGCATACCAATGAACTATTTCCTCATTTTATAGGTGTGTTTGCCTCTGTTAATGGGTCCCTTATTATGAATATTACATGACATCTTCAATCTTGCTTAGTCATATTTCGACAAATATGTATTATATTCAACGGAAAACCATTAAACAACCTATAGATACACTGTATTTCATAGCGTGTCGTTAATATCGAAATGATCAAGAACAATTGGCTATAATTCTTTGTTATTAGAAGATTTGGTTTCGCCAATTATCATGGTAACATTAACAAAGTGAAGCCAGGAAAGTAATAACATCGGGATATTATTTTCAACGGTTGATAAGGTTTAATTCACATTGATATCGGTCAGGCCAATCGCAAAGGTGTGTAAACCGAATATGAAGCTGGTTTAAGGTTGTTTAAAGGCCTGGTAATACACAAAATGATGACAAAACATTTCATGATGCAAGCTTGTTCTCCCAATAGCAGTTAATTTAACGTCACCATGGCTTATATAGCAACCATATCTACATGAATAACAGATTCCAAATCACACTGAGCAGTTTGAGTAGCACCAAATGAGTTAATCAGAAATAATATTCTACTGTAAAAATTAATTTGCGGTGTCGGAATTTTCGCTTATTTTGCTGGCATTAAATCTATCGAATATATCCACACGCGAACATATCTTACATCACTAAAACTCTACCGTGTAGTGTAAACAGCATGACTGACAATGCGAAAATATACACACCGCGAACAGTTTTGATGCTGACACTACGCAAAAAAATCCACGCGCAAAAACATTAGCTGTAATTGTCTTATTCTATCATTTGTATGATGTAAACATATGCTGCTGACTGGTTCTATGGTTCTTGAAATCGCTCATGCAAGCCTTGTGTTATGTTATTCTAGATCTTACAAGTTATTGGATACTGGGGAAATTATTGTTTATATAGAAACTACATCTTTAACTCCTTAATACTCTCCCTTGGACGGATATAATCCATCACTTAATCCAGGAGGGATACTTATTTTCTCTCAGTTTGAGGATTTTGGTTCTAAGAGTCACAATCATCAAATTGTCGGAAAAGTTTAATTTCATCATCGCTCTCACAAATACTGTCATTATATTTGCAACATAAGAAATAATAGAATTACCTATGCGAATGTCTACAACATAGCGTGTCCGAACACATGTATTAAAACCAGTGGAATCTCATTTGTTTCTTCAAAGTAACAAACCGTCATCATGTATGTGTATATACATAAAAACTTCTAAAAGGTATCGGGGAATAGTCAAAATTTAAGAAAAGATTAATTTATGATTCAAATATTGAATCGGTGTCAAAATGAAAATGGTCCCATCCATACGGAGTCGTTTTCGATACAGCTGTTTTGCAGTTGTAAAATATGTACATGTAATATGGTCCTTACGGATTTTTTGTTATTATAGATCAATTTCAAAATAATATGTCTTCTTTTAAATTTATTTAAACATCACAAGAGAAATTATGCAATAAACTCAATCTCGCATCTTTCTGTTGTGTTATTTTTCTTTTACTTCTTTCCACTTTATTTATTTTTTAAGCTATGTATATGTTTAATAAGCTTATGACGAAGGGATAGGGGCAACTACGAATTATATATTAAAAAAAAGTTCATTTTGTATTCACCATTTTGGCCTATCAAGGGGAATAACTTTTGGGAAAGGTCTATTACAATAGTTTAAAATCGGCCTCCATTTGTTTTCCCCTTTAACCGTTTTTATTGGTCAATGAAGAAGAGGCATATATACATATGTATTTAGATGGCATCTAATTCAATACATGCAGGCGAGTCCTACACAATGTAAATGCAATATAATTCAAAAACAGATTGTCCACTAAAACGTCCACCAGCACAAGTGGATTGATAAGTTACCAAACACATTTTACTTAAAGTATAATATTTACACAGAAAGATGATTGTGATATTGCTCATGAATAAAAGAATAGGAAGAGATTAAAAATGTTTCCGTGGTCTAAATTAAAACAATGCTTTAAAATTCGAAAAGACCTTGGTTGTCAGGCGTAAACATAAAACCACACAAAAAACAAAACACCGGTTAGTTTCCAAACGCCTTGTGGTATTTTTGGAAATGCTTGGCATTTCCCAAACATACAAACCAGGCCATTTTTTTCTGACAGTAGAAACGCGTGTAGGTGGAGATGGTGGAATCGTATTGTAATCAAGGGTGACAAACACAAAGGCGTTGGAAGCGATCCAAGAAAACTCTCAATGGAACCCACTCGAGAGGCAGAACACTCGCAGAAGGTTACGTCAGGCATTTGTTGTTTTTGTCTTAGATCAATTGTGGTGAGTTACGGCACGTTTGGTTATAAGCGTGAGAATGTAGACAGTCACACATATACCGCCCACACACGTTTCTCCCACACTCCATTGTCATACAATGTGGGTCTAACTCACGTGCTCCTACAGTTCCGACTTTATCTTGAGTACATTGTCTTCGTAATAAGCATAAGTATTATTCTATTCTTTTAAGTATTTCCACATTGCCTTTCAAAATTTTCCAAATAATGCCAAAAATATAATATTATATAATATTTCTGACGGCAATTTTTCAATTCTCAGAATACAGATTTTGTTATCACAATTTCTTCCAAATAAAAATGGTCATTTCTTTCATGTATCTGTTTCTGTGCCCCGGTAGCCAAACTGTCTGGTTCGTTCCCCGATAAGGAATATCCCTTCCAATTCGTATCCACAAAACAGCTTCTTTCTTCCTTCATGAAGAATGAAGTACCATGAAGTGGTTAGTGTTTAAATTACCTATCTAGAAGATTTCGTTATCACACCATCCCCATTTCCAGAAGAGGTTCGTATTCGTTCCTGCTCAAACAATACTAACCGGTTCTTCAACAATGCATGACGTTATATTGATTTACCGTGCGCTTATAGTATGACAACGCGTCAATTGCTTTTTATATCATAGTGAGGAAGAGGAGGTGGATGGGGAGGAAGTGGAGGAGGAGGAAGAGGAGGTGGAGAGGGAGGAAGTGGAGGAGAAGGAGGAGGTGGAGAGGGAGGAAGTGGAGGAGGAGGAGGTGGTGGAATAGGTAGAGGAGAAGAAGGAGGAGGAGGAGGAGGAGGTGGAGAGGGAGGAAGTGGAGGAGGAGGTGGAATAGGTGGAGGAGGAGGAAGTGGTAAAGGAGGAGAAGAAGGAGGTGGAGGTGGAGGAGAAGGAGGAGGTGGAGGTGGAGGTGGAGGTGGAGGAGGAGGAAGTGGAGGATGTGGAATAGGTGGAGAGGGAGGAAGTGGAGGAGGAGGTGGAATAGGTGGAGGAGGAGGAGGTGGTAAAGGAGGAGAAGAAGGAGGTGGAGGTGGAGGAGAAGGAGGAGGTGGAGGTGGAGGTGGAGGAGGAGGAAGTGGAGGAGGAGGAGGAGGTGGAGGAGGAGGAGGAGCGACGTCAGTACAAACAATTCACGGACAGATTACTAAGTGTTAAAGAGACACAAAACTTAAACAGCTGATCAGGTGTCATTTTCTTCGGATAAATATTTTTGTAGGAGAGGCAAATGATTTCTAAACTTCAATCTCCATTTGAAAATGTATATTCAATAGTGAATTGTTTTCTGTGAGATCATGAACGCGTAATGTAACCAGCACCGTAAAGCTACACTGTTACGTTTTAGTCCCACACAAATAAATCATGTACGGTTACGTAAAAACTACCATAACTTCGGTCGTGTAATTTAAAGGCCCAATATACGTAAGTTCGAGAAATTTTTCGTGATTCTGAAAAAAATCTGAAAAAAATCCAGTTGATAACCATGCAAAAAATAAGCCCAAAAACGAAGTAAACCTAAGCGGTAACCAACAAGAAACTCTTGACAGAAAAATCCAAAGAATTGAAAATAATTCAGGTGGAACCCACTTAACAACAAATCGAAGGTAGAAGACAGTTCAAAATGGATGCGTGTTTACAAATACAGAGTTTCAACTGCTGCTGTACCGGTTACCGCGTAAGAATTCATCTTGAATATTGTTGATATCAGTTAATCTTAACTTAATCTATAAATATAATAAGTTATTATGCTTGATTTTCGCTTATAGTTTTGCCGAAAGTAACGTATATTGGGCCTTTAAAGTACCCATGTATTCATATCTCCTTTGCGCAATACGATGCATTTTTATCATGTCTTATCAAGTTTGGAAGCGCTATACTTCGAACTTGTATTGAAAATGCTGCATACAACGGAGATTTACCCCGCGTCTGCTGCTGGTGAGCGTTCAGTGACGAAACGCTGACGTCGATCGATAATTAACTTCAAAAGTGATGTTTCTTGTTGGTATGCTTATTTTGTTTGAATATAAAGTTACTAACCTTTCAAATTAAATAAGATAATACTGAAGCGTTACCAAAATCATAATCCAAACTCAAAATCGATTAAATCAGGGGCAAAACAAAGGAAAGATTTACATGGAGACTCTTGTAAAGGTACAAGAGAATAAGACCAGGTGTTCCGGAAGAGTAACCGTCTTCTGCTTCATCGACGACTCCCGCCATGTAAATCTTTGTCACATCCATGTTACTTTTTCGGTATGCTTATTCTATAGTTGGATAAAAATGCTCTTACCTACTACCACGTTTAGTCCGCTTATTCTATAGTTGGATAAATGCTCTTACCTACTACCACGTTTAGTCCGCTTATTATACAGATGGATAAATGCTCTTACCTACTACCACGTTTAGTCCGCTTATTATATAGATGGATAAATGCTCTTACCTACTACCACGTTTAGTCCGCTTATTATATTTGAAAATGAAGTTACAATAAAATGCTTTTTACTTTTACCCTTTGATGCTAAAAATCAAAATTAAGTTACTCATTGGTATGCATATTATATTTGAATATTGAATTTTAATCAAACGTTTACCGTTTAATATGATCTTCACCTTCGAGTACTAAATATTTTATATATATTTCAGGGGACCCCGAGATCTGATTGTTTAACATCTCTTGTCCAGTGATAATGTGAAAACATCTGTTTTCATATTTCCTTTCTCCAATGTTGATTTGATACATAAACAATAGTTCATGGTCGGTACCTAAGGGAAGAACTTTCGAGAAATACTGGATTAACGCCAGTCGAACGATGAAACATGCGAACATGCGAACGATGAAATGTGTTGGAGCCATATAGTCATATTCTACTATTATAAAAAGTCTGTTTACCTAAGGAAAACATTAATTTTCTTGCCAGTCGTCGATCAAGGACGTTTATACAAAATACACCTGTTTGACGCCTAGTTGTATTTTGTGTAGGATTCTTACAATGAGTCATGCCCTCGTATACTATATTGCTGTTGGCAAAATATAAATAATGAACACAGGGTTAGCACTATAAAAGGAGACATTTATTTGTCTTCTGTTGTAAACATTCTCAAGTACACAACGAAACAATGACAAAACATGATAACATTTTTTTAATATTTTGTAACAATGAAAAATATATATATGGTACGAGATGATAATGAGTTATGAGAAAAATATATCTTCATTTGATAAAAATGTTCGAAGAATAATGAATGATGAATAATGGTTAATGAATTAATGAATGAAATAGCTCTCTAACAAATCCAGACATCAAATGACGTCGTTCATTCTATGAATAACAATATAAATGGCGGTGGATTGATGTGTGTATGGAGTTTCATACCCGTCATCTATTGGTCAAGCGTTCTATGTTATGTAACGTGACGCGATTTTGGTCAGTGTGCTTTGAAAGCTAAACTGTTAGCTGCCGTGTTTTTTCTACATTTATTCTCCGTATACCGAGATTAGACAAATGCTAAATTACATTGTAGAGAAAGCATCCATGAAAGACAAAAAGGCACTTATCAAAGCCAGTTTCCGGTTTGCCTCGGTTCTGTTTCCGGAAACAGTTGGCGCATTTGATTTGTAACCTCGAAGTTTCTGGTAGAAACCAGTATTATTGGCACATGTTTATCTGTCTCTTAGCGAGTCCGCTTTTTCGAGTCTCCTCGACACGTCGGGTCGTTTCTAGTTAATATCAGTATTATGTTTGTGTCATTCTCCCAACGAGGCAAAGGATAAACTCCTGGGGCGGAAACTACGTAGGGCGAGGTGCAAGCACCCGACAGACACCCTGAGATACTAGGTGGGTTAGATTTGTGATAAGGGTCCTGATCACGTCTCCGCCACTAGTTGTGTGTTGTTTGTAGAGTCTGAACACGAGGTCGTGAACCCTGAAGTACGGTCAACGCCTGTTAAGGTTTTCTCAAAGTCAAGCAATTGTCCCATAAAGTTGAAGTTCGGAGAAATGTTTGGTTTACATCCCTTGACATGGTCATATGCTTCGTTCAGGCTCATCTTTTGTTTCTGCATCAGATAGGCTACCGTCACGGTCACTGACCGACTGATTCCAGCTAAGCAATGCACCAACACGCCATGCTTTTGTTCACGAGCCTCATCTGGAAAGACAAAAAAAGTCAAGCTGGTTAAGTTTAAGTGACCAACAGATAAACAATTTTAAAATCAATTGAAATGAAAAAAAAATCAATTAAATTATTACAAAATCACAATAAACCAGAATTTAAAATCCCTTCTCAGTTAAATCAGCATAACTCCCTGGTGCATGACAGTTATGTGTTTTTAATATGCTTGACTGAATCCAAGTAGAAAGTGATTTTGTTTACAAGGTACTTGGACACATCCCGACTGACCCCGAGAAACGAGAGGATGTAAGCAGATGTAAACATTTGAGAAGTATGTATGTTCTAAAGACACACCGGAAACGCCAGGCGAGGTTGAACGTGCCGCGTGCAGTAGAATGGCTTGCAGCATTCTATTTCAGACCAATTAGAAGTGGCGCGGTATGCCGGTATGCCTCCTTTCGGCGGATGTTAGTTTATGTTACTGGTATCTAGGTCACGTTTCCTGTAGTCGCTTGTTGGCTACTGATTAGTGTGGCGGATGTTATCTACCAGGTTCGCTATCTCCCACTAAACCAATTAAGTTTGATAACTGGGACGGACGAACTTTCAAAACAGAGGAAACATATACAAGTTTGATGGATCCCCCCTTTATATCGACGCTTGCCATCAAAGTACAACAATCCCACCCATTCTATTACACAAGTGTTGTTGAAGACCGTCAAACAAGGTTTGTTTATTATCAAATAAAACATAATGTAGCGTTTTACTGACGTATTAAACGAAGTTTGCGTTTAACTGTTCCCCTCTCTTCATTGATCGACAAAAGTGTACACAGAAGTGGTTAATTATAACGGAGGTACATTGACGGGAGGTTTTTGTTTCCGCGCCCAAACGCTACAACTTGGTGTCCCCACTTATCCAACGTTACAAATTGGTAGCGAGCCAGACCACAGAAACGCAGGGAGAACATAACGCCCAGAACCCCCTCCCCATCCATCTGACGTGAATCGCGTGAGGCAATGAAGAGAAATATTATACACGGTATCGCAGAAATCTTGGCACAGTCGATAGTGATCCCTGGTGGTGGCTCCTTTTTAAATCGAGCGAAGTGTTTGTGACCTAAATATAGCAACATCACCCATCATTTTGCAGAAACGCCATGATGTTAGACTGTGTTCACGTGCACACGTAGTGCTCGTGAAGGCATGTGCTGTTTTGTTATTACGGTAGAAGTCTGTAGTAATGTGCGTGGTTTAACTAAAACTTCTCTGTTCCCCTTCGGCTATTTTAGTTTTGATTTCTTTCGTGTTTTAATTGAAATTTTCAGTACAATAACGTTGTTGCATAATATTAAGTTGTCAATTTATATGAAGTATGAAGATGATTTTTTTTGTTTTATTCAAGTGTTAGTTTGGTGTTCGGTCAGCCATGAAGCGGAGTGTAAGACGAAGATCCATCTCTTGTGACAGGTGCCCCGGGCACCTTGAAACCCACACCAATACACAGTCTTTCGTACACCTGATAGACAGGTATGAATTTGAATCCAGGTAGGCGATAGGCGACGCGTAACGGCGTTGTCTGACAAGTGTTGTATATATTTTGTTGGCCTAACCTGTATCTTATTAAGGAGAGGTTTAAGACGGGGTTCCATCCCAGATTTTAGTCATACATGTCAATATTACGCATTATACTCCTCATTAAGAACTTGTAGTATTACCTCTTGTCAAAAATGTATTAGTTCTTTGACGCAGTTGGCGCGACTACCTCTGTCAAAATTTTGTCATGTGATATGTTTCGAGAGTGTTTTGTCTATGAGAGAAAGTGTAAACCCAAAACGGCTATTAGGGTAAGGAAGCCACATGTTGACTCGAGTTTCAAGATCGACTGGCGTTCCGCTCGTGTTTTTTTTTATCGTTAACCTCGGTTCAGCTGCGGGTGCAGTACCTATTTACCCCTCTTGCCTCTTTAGACACAAGACACTTACCAATGAATGCTATGGCTTCAGGGAAGAAGGCAGACAGGTTCTGGGAGAGTTGATCAGCCACAGGAATCTGCATATATTTAAAGTCGTCATCTTCTTCAAATTTGTTGGGGACATTTGGCGTAACGTTTAGAATGTATTTGATCCCGTGTTTTTTCAGCTGGCCAATATCTGCCGATGTTCGGGCATTGCCAAGATAAAGGTACTTGAGAACTTCCACCGGGAAAGGTGACATAGCCGTGGGAGAATTCACGTTATCACAGTCAGAATCAGACGTACCATTCCCAGAATCGTCAGAAATTTTTAAATTGCACAATCCAAAAATAGTCTCTTCCACATTTTCTTGTCCAACACAATGCTCTCTGTATATGTTCTCAAAAGACGGGAAACCACCTGAAAAAATAGATAAACATAAAATTTATAAATAGTTTTATTTATTTCAAGAATTCAAATTGTAGATTGGGCTACATATATATACTCCACTGATTTATGTCAAGGTTAGACCGTGTCAGAGGCTATCTAGAAATACTGATATCCTTGACAGGTCTTATCTATGTAGTGCCCCCTAAAATCGCGTGGCCTCATAATAAATTGTTTATCGTTGCGGTTTCCGGTCGAGTCCATGACTCGCCTTGCCTTTAGCTTAGTCAATGTATATCGTTGTGTTGACTCTACCCCTCTCGTTTTGTTTACTCTTTTATTTTTATCAGCACGGCTCAGTCCATTTCCTGTCCATTGTATTGCGGTGCCCTTCCATAATAACCCTCGTCAGAATACACGTCTACATTCATAGTTGGTGAATGGAAAAAAACTTGTGACGGTGTATAACCTATGCTAAGCCTAGGTCACGGAGGCCAGTGGACCGAGACGAGCTCGAAACTTACACACACTTTCTGAGTATTAATCCCCTTTACAAGTCCCACCGTATATCTAAACTAAATAGAATCCCCTACGTGTAGGACCCAAAACAGAACGAACTTTCAAGGGAGAGGTTACACACACTTTTGAACTAGTAACAAATACATGTTAAGTTTACATATTATAAAGATATTTGGCGCCATCTTGGCTTCCATTCAAGTCCGTCTAGGCACTAATCGGCTTGTAAATGTATACATGAATGTCAAAGAAAATCCTTCGTCACGTCGGAAAGATAACACAGTGACTCTCATTGAATGATGATAACATTACTGACATGGTATAGTGTTAGTACAACTAGTTCACTTACCGGTAAGAACACTGGTCTTGGCTCCGTCCTGATTCAACTTCTTCAGCAAGAGTTCGATAATACTGGAGGGGTTGGAGTTGGGGTCGGTCGAACAGTCGTCGTACAAAACGACGTTCCGGGATTTCCAAAGCTTGTTAAACTTGTCCTTTGCTTCGTTATTTTGAATGACACAAGATAGCTTAAGATTCCCTTTCTTTAATCGCCGTAGCATAAGGCTCGGTAGAGTTATGTTAATGGCGCCTTTGATGTGAGATCTTGTAAAATCGGCTTGAGAGCGACAGTCTAGGAGAAGTGGAGATTCGTTCGACCCGAAGAGACCTACGAGGCCGTCTGGACTCACGAAATCCCCAGACATTTTAAGCATACACTCAACGCAAGGCATCTGCGACGGAAAGTTAACTGAACAAAACACTAATGTATAAATATCAAACACCGTTAAAGGGCTGGTAATCCCACGGCACGAGTACAATATAACGATGGCAGTGAGAAAATCACGGAAAGGCTGAACACAATAAGTAAAACGAGATCCTCAGGCTATAGACAACATGTAAGATATTGTTGTTGTTGTTTGTATATCCTTAGTTAAGAACTGTTAATTTCCATTCTTGTTTTAGTTTGTGATGGAACTTGCAGTCAGCTCTAGACCATTATAACCAGCTTTCGTCTCCACTCCGATTTATAGATCCCCGAGCTTTATGGAGCATGAGAACTGACGGCATAAACAAACACGTGATCAACCAATCGCTGAATGGGTGACGTAGCTAAGCCCCGCCCAGAAATGGATTAATTTTTCCATATTTAGAGGACTAGGTCATTCATTCTAGAGTCTAGTGGTAATCATAGACAAGAGCGCTCTACTTTCTCTAAAAATAGTAGGTTACGACAATATCACTGCGCGGTGTGGTGAAATAGGGTAAAATAGCACAAAATGAGATGATCGCCAAACATAGGTCGGTAAACGTGATTTAGTAATATTCCAAAATAAATACAACCACTGTCACAAGTTGTGAAATCGTTTTTCTGCGTAATTTTGAGTCGAAACAAAGGGACTATATTGACAGTCTGTGATCCATTGATATACTTAAGGTCACGGGGTCATGGTCTGATCCGTGCCTTTACAGTGTTGTGTGGTGGTTGTGTGCGGTGGTGTGTACACGTGTGCACCTCGCTGTACAACGAGGCGATGTGTATTTGCTAGGTTGACGTATACGTGAAAATAGTCGGTGGTATTTTATCTTTCATGGACCACCGTCATTACGTGTGTACAGTGAGGATTGTATAGTGACTGTATATATAATGTATATATATATGTACCTGACGCGAGATGTACAAATAGGTTAGCTTTACACAGAGACGTTATGAAATGGCCGTACACATGTGTGGTGTCACCTACGACAAGTTTAACAAACACACAACTTATATCAAATTCAGTTACACAAGTAAACTGATAAGTCGTAAGACTTAAAGTCAATAAAGAACTTGAACTTGAACTTGATACATTTACCAAATTTCATTATAATAATTTTGATCTGACTTTCCTCTAAAAACGACATTATTGAGTGTTAATGTCTTATGAATCAAATAAACTGACTTAAATATCAAAATGAATCACAGTGTTTGAGTTTTAGCTATAATTTCATGTACTATGAATATAAAATTCATTAAATTGTTTCAGTTCAAGCTTTATCTACATGTACATGTACACTGTACCATAAGTATTTATCTCTAGATATTTAAGATAAATAATTCAAATTTTTCACAATATTGAAGTTCTACAAATATCTACAATGATTGTTAATCTTCAAATATTTCAGATAAATCTATAAGAATGTACCCCAATGTTTGAGTTCAAGCTATACCTACAATATATCATGATTGTTACATGTATCTCTGAAGAAAAAAAAACACCAAATGAAATAATTTAAAATTCATCATAGTTTTTAAGAACGTGATTGAACTTTAAAGAAACTAAAAGAATTCACAATGATGGTTCATTATCATTCAAAGGAGCGACACGTGGTCCACCTATTTCGGTTTCTACGTTTAAGGTGTTCTGTCATAGCGGTATGTTGTAGGTGTGATGACGGCTGATCATGTAATCGTAATTATCCATCAAATAAACATTAAAAATGGACTCAGTAACGGCATGTATTATCATTAGGCTAACTATGAACTGAAGACATGTTCTGTAGATAAAACATATGTCCTGTAAAGAGGTTTATTTTCTGTTACTATTTCTCCTAAACGTCAAGTAATTAAAAGATTTTTTTCTATCACTCTGTCTATCGTAGGTTCTGTAGATAAGAAGTTTCTTTTCCTCTGTTTATCATAGTTCTCGTGACTATATTATTTTTCTGTTACTTTGTCTACAACAAGCCACATGCTTACATTTGTTTCCGCTACTAAATCTCTTCCGTAGGTCCTGTGATTACATCATTTGTGTTACTAGATTTCTACCGTAAGTCCTGTGATTACATCATTTGTGTTACTAGATTTCTACCGTAAGTCCTGTGATTACATCATTTGTGTTACTAGATTTCTACCGTAAGTCCTGTGATTACATCATTTGTGTTACTAGATTTATACCGTATGTCCTGTGATTACATTGTTTGTGTTACTAGATTTATACCGTAAGTCCTGTGATTACATTGTTTGTGTTACTAGATTTCTACCGTACGTCGTGTGATTGCATCATTTGTTTCTAGATTTCTACTGTATGTCCCGTGATTACATTATTTGTGTTACTAGATTTCTACCGTAAGTCGTGAGATTACATCATTTGTGTTTCTAGATTTCTACCGTAAGTCCCGTGATTACATCATTTGTGTTACTAGATTTCTACCGTATGTCCTGTGATTACATCATTTGTGTTACTAGATTTCTACCGTAAGTCCCGTGATTACATCATTTGTGTTACTAGATTTCTACCGTATGTCCTGTGATTACATCATTTGTGTTACTAGATTTCTACCGTATGTCCTGTGATTACATCATTTGTGTTACTAGATTTCTACCGTATGTCCTGGGATTAAGATTATATCTGTTAATCCTTCTATTGTTAGTCGTGAGCTTACACTCCCTGTAAATAGAATAAGAGTAATATATAAATTGGTAAGTGTTTAATTGTACATTTTTAATCCGCAGTGTATTACACATTAGCCGTGATTACAAGTTGTTGAAGGTGAAATCCAGTTTGCCACCTAGTAGAACAAGGAAGAAGAAATAAAACAGATTTTGTATTCAGCGTTTATGAAGAAATATATTTCATTTCTGTCACCATCGTAAAATCGATTCGTGATATTTATAGATAAATGTGTATGAATAATTATCAGTTTATTGCATTAATTAGCATATGGTTTATTGTTCAATATTTTTAAAGCGTCATTTTTTTAGTGTTAGCTTACTTGTTTTTTACTAAACCTGTTCAATGAAGTTTTATGTTAGAACAACGCGAGCTTAAAGTTTAAACTACATGACATGTTTTCATTTTAACAAAATCGATTGTTTCCGCATTGTTTTAATTGTCTATTATAATTAAAATTGTATTCGTAAATATTCAAATATTCGCAATATCAGATATATGTCTGTGGTATAGATTAAGGGCGGTGACTCGGATTGATTATTTTACCGCAGGTAATTACCATTTCGATATAATCTGCATATATATATAAATGCTAGACACATTGAATACAATATCGACAAGATTTACTGGAAATCTAACAATGATATATAGACTATAATTAGCGATATATCACCTCGTTATGAAGGCCGGATATATTCTGGCTGTGCAAGATAAGATACCTCGTTCCCAGCTATTTCCGGTGTCGCGCCGCAGGGGGTACCTGTTCTAGTAACATACATATAACTTAGGGTAATTAGCATCTGTCTGGGTGTGTATCCTGCTGACTAGGGGTCGGGCGTGTCCCCGGGGGGACTGGGTACATCTATAGCTCCCGTAAATGGACACATAACTGGGCGATGACATTTGGAGATAAAATTTGAATAAAACTAAGGACATCTAAAACCATTTAAACAACTCGTTTCTATAGGCTCTGCTGTAGGCACCTCAAGCATGCTTTAAAGAAACTCTTAAGTTGATTTTTTTTCATAGACACTCCAATCACGTGACTATGTCGAGATAACATCTAAGGAGTTCATCTCAGTAGGTTCGTGTCTTTAAAGGGAATATCAGACTTATACAACACAGAAAAAATGCGTCAACTCATAGAAAAGTATTATAAGGGTGTTGAATTGACAAAGAGCTTTGCTTTTATCGTCTACAATAGAAATGCTTACAGTCCGAATAAGGAAACATAAACAATATCTATTTCACCCCCTACTTAGCGTGGAACACCAGGACGACCCAATGTTACTCAGCATTTTCTACAATTACACCGGGTACTAAGTAAATAATAACCCGATTGAAAAGTAGGAAATAAAACCTGGCTCCCCCCTCTGAAAGGTTTAGGATTTATATCTATAATGTACAAAACTAAATTTCTTTATTATAAAAGCGTTAGATTTGCTGTAAATAGCATGTAGCGTTTTATTTCAGATTTTAGATTAAAAATTAATTCGACGTGAGTGAATTTTGTACCAATTGATCTTGATAAAAGATGTTAGTTGTGTTGAATTCTACCCACATACTAAATCCAGTACTCACAAATTACATACATGTACGAGGATCAGAGAAATACATTGTAATGTAAGATTCTGCAATACATGCAACATCACGGTCAGTTACATATTTGTGCCGTCTCGTCAAAACTCGGCAGACTCCGTATTGATAAAAAAAATAATGTTACGAAATCGAAATCAGCCGAAGATAACCGAATCAGTGTTTGTACCTAGCATGTCCTTCTTTCGAAACCAATCAGTTTGCACCCGGCACGTCCTTCTTTCGAAAGAAATTCCTTTGGCTAATAAGTCTAATGATCAAAGATAGATTTAAATTCTTACATTTCTCAGTAGTATGTCAACGTTATCTAATATTCGAGTTATAGCAATTGTGAAACATTATAGGCCCAGTATACGTAACTTTCGGCAAAACTTGAAGCGAAAATCAAACCGAATAACTTATTATATTTATAGATTTTGTTAAGATTAACTGGTATCAGCAATATCTAAGATGAATTCTTACGCGGCTATACTGGTACCGCAGCACTTGAAACTCTTTATATTTGTAAACACGTGTCCATTTTGATCTGTCTTGTAACTTAGGCTTGTTGTTGAAGTGGGCCACGCCTGAATTATTTTCAATTCTTTGAATTGTTCTGTCAAGAGTTTCTTGTTAGTAACCGCTCATGTTACTCCGTTTTAGTCTTGTTTTTGCATGGTTATCAACTAGATTTTTTTCAGAATTTTTCTAAATAATAAAAAAAACCTGAAGTTACGTATATTTGGACTTTAAAGGCCCAATATACGTAACTTTCGGAAAAACTTGTAGCGAAAATCAAGCCTAATAACATAAAATAATATTTATAGATTTAGTTAAGATTAACTGGTATCAGCAATATTCAAGATGAATTCCTTCGCGATTATCGGTACAGCAGCAGTTGAAACACGCTATTTGTAAACACGCGTCCATTTCGAACCGTCTTCTACCTTCGGTTTGTTATTGAAGTGGGCCCCACCTGAATTATTTTCAATTCTTTGGATTTTTTTGTCAAGAGTTTCTTGTTAGTTACCGCTCAGGTTTACTTCGTTTTAGGCTTATTTTTGCATGATTATCAACTGGATTTGTTTTCAGAATTTTTCAGAATCACGAAAATTTCCCTGAAGTTACGTATATTGGGCCTTTAAATAACTTAAGATACTAAATGACATTCATCAAAAACGAAACGATTTCAAATGTGAAAGGTATAATGTGATTTCAGAATAATTTGGTCCCTTTTCTCAGTGAACCGTCATAGCATCCCAAAATACGACGTCATCAACCTCGTCACCATGTGACGTAATTAATTACAAATGTATTGCGCAACAAAAAGTAGTCCCGGATTTCATCATTTTCTGTTTTTAGTCAGTTCAAAACTGAAAGTAAGGGGTAACGAGCAATATCAGGAATTTTGGCCATAAAAGGGATGTGGTTGTACCGCAGTAATTTATAAAAAAAAAATATACTATATATAATCATTTCATAGCCTTCGGCTTATCATGATTGATGTCTACTTTCAGTTTTGCGCATGTAATTCATCCATTTCCTGTAGTACATTTCAGAGAAAGAGGAGAGGAGAGAAATATTCCATTCGTACGAATCTGTTAACGTCTTACTATGGGAAAGAAAGCTGATACATGATTTTGATGAAATCGTTCTTAATTATTCAAAGCTAAATAAAGATTTTATGTGAATACGACATCATTTAGAAAGACTTTTATAGCTTTCCAATTTTCCATATTAATATTTCGTTTTGTTAACAGGATACTAATTTTTATCGTAAAAGTAGGAGTGCGTGATATTGGTATAAGGTCATAACGACACAAAAACTGACATGGTATGTCACCGACCAAAATGTGATACGGTTCAATTATTTATAATTCTCCAATGACATAGCACATTTTTATGGGGGTAATATCAATAAAAAGCAAATCCGTGAACACAAAATGTTTAACCCACTGAACACGAGTATATCTGAATGGTACACAAAGAAACATAATCGTTTAAGGAATGGCATTGTTATTATACGTATGATCCGGACTAAAGAGACTATCCCATTTGATTACCGCATCTTGAACAACGCCACTCCAACGCGATAACCTGTGGAATACGACGTAGTTGGACAATAACATCACAGAGTAAACAAACATCGCAAACATTCCACGGACAGGAAAGACAACAAACAAATTGCTGTTTATTTAAAATTCTTGTTTACTACGAAATCCTTCTTCATTTTATATAACTTATAGGTGTAATTGTAAACACATTTCCCCGGTTCTCTCTGAAAATTCTCGATCATTATCAAAACGACAAAAGGTCTATCTCGGCCGTGTATAAAGTGAGTGAAATGGGGATAATATCCCCCGTTTAGTAGCCAAGTACGCGAAAACATCTTATTTCCGTTTCATAATTGTACACGCCGTGTAATTATAATAACCACACTGTATATTATCTCATATAATTGACGATCTATCAAACTTGACACCAGTTCGCTTCAATGACTATAGGATATGTCGATGTATGACGGGCATATATGAATTAATTTCACTAAGCATACCTGGATAGGACGAACCGTTTATCAACAACTGTAAAATTTTATGTTGTTTCACCTTGAAAGAAAATGAATATTTTAAAAATTTAACCATCCCCATTATTATATATAATATTATAATTTTCCTTCCTTTTTAATTGATTTATTTCAATTACATTCTATCGTTCATAACTGGGTGATTTTTTTTAATTTTCTATCACAAACGATATCAAAAATCGTGACGAACATCCTAAGAAGTTCTTAATCAGTAAAGACTGGTCAGTTATGACGAGACCTACGGGGCCCCGGTGTCATTCCTTTCTGACCTGTCAGTCATAATTATCATGGTCATCGTCTTTATCATAATCGTTATCGTCGCCCCTCGACACGTGATGACATATGTAAGTGAGTATACAAACAAGGTTGTGGTCAGTAATAGATGTCCGTCACTCCCCTCCCCCCTCGTCCTGTGGTCAGCTTATAGTACTACGGTCCTGTTTACAAACAATAACGCTCATCCCACCTATCCTGACTTCCAACTTAGCTATTTCGACATACATCAACATTATCTTTACGGAAGATTTAGTGAATTGTTAAAAGACGATTAAATTTCTTAACTTGACCAAGTGGAATGTTATACCTCCCTACCCCATTACATCCGGTTGACGTATTACGATTTAGCGTTATTTAGAAAAAAAACGCAAAAAACAAACGGAAAGCAACCCCCTTCATTCATTATTTAGCAAGGATATGTGTAATTTAAATTGTATGACGTATGTCACGTGCCGAACTGTACTTTACGTACATCCTGTGGGATTAAGTAGATTGTGGTCAATGACCCCTTTCGGATTCTATTGTTATCTCTCCGGGGGGTGGGGGTGTTGTTGCTCCTGTATCACATTCATAATCGACCCCTAAGGATTCACAGAAAGAGACGTAAACAAACTTATAAACAAAATTAGTTCAACCGACGATTAAATTGATACCGGTACAGTCATTGTCAAGGCATGGTTATCTTGGTTAATATCGTGATGGAATTTTTAAGATAAAAATAATCAATAAAAATATATTTACCAACATAATTTTAGGTATTTTTGTTGTTAAGAAAACTTTGTTTTATCATAACATCGAGAAAGATAGTAGTTATTTCTAGCA
The DNA here is from genome assembly GCA_947623455.1 of Mimachlamys varia. NCBI lineage: Eukaryota > Metazoa > Mollusca > Bivalvia > Pectinida > Pectinidae > Mimachlamys > Mimachlamys varia. Next base: position 22,618,848 of record OX392534.1, read on the forward strand.
GATTTGAAAATACACTGTTTCTGTTTGTTTGGAACGTTATGGTTAAGTTGGGGCAACAACTGTTTGATTATTGGGACCAAGATTCCGACTAGAGTGTGATAACCGGATTTATATCAATGTCAGGATCAAATCTGACTATAATACAGCGTAATTAATTAACAATTATATTAAATCAATTAATAAGTTTTAGTTTATAAATATTTTAAACAAGAAAGGTGTCAGTTTTTAAAAGTTTAGTCCTGTGTCCGGGTTTGTACCGGCGAAACAAACACTTAATTTCTGGGTGTGTATTGGCTATTGAATGTTATATGAACTGGACTCTTTACCAATAGTCCATCCCAAAAAGTCTCCGGAAGTTAGAATCGACATTAATTAAAATTAATATTGAAATTATTAGCACACAGATGTCAACGCTTAATCTTAATAATTTAATTGAAAAAATGATACTGAAATAATTGAGCTTTTTATTAATGTTGAAATATATGATGTGTAAACGTTCAAACATTCATAATTAACGCTTCAATATCTAAATTGAAATACTGATGAAAAAGTGTTTGAAATATTGATTATGAAATAATAAACTGAAATAATAAATAAAATGGAAATGTTGAAAACATGAATACGCGGTAAAATGAAAACAAAAAAGGAATTTAAGAACAAAATTACCCTGAATTATTTGAAGTATTCATAACATATTGCTAAAGGTATGGATACTGAAAAGGTAAAAACTGAAACTATTGAATTGATAATGTTTCTATATTTCATTGTTTTGCATGGGATAATTATTAGTTCTGTGAAATGTATTAAGATGTTAATATGTTAATACTAGGAAAACGGAAATGCGCTCAGTGAAAAGTTGATTGAAATCTCCGGTTTCATCTCCGGTTTGTTAATAAGACGATTAGGTTTATATAAACTCTCCCATTTCTTACGTTGCTTCCGTATACAAGAAAGGGATGTATATACATGTATATTTAGTTTGGGGGAATGTCGGGATACAACCTTCAGTATCAAGTTATCGTGCAGAGAGTCTGAATACAGATTTGATATTTGGGGCAATTTGATACAGGTTTTAGTTAAATTGGTGTCTGGATACAGGTTTTGGGTTAAGGTGGTGTCTAGATACAGGTTTTGGGTAAAGTTGGTGTCTAGATACAGGTTTTGGGTTAAGGTGATGTCTAGATACAGATTTTGGTTTCAAAGTGGTGTCTGGATACAGGTTTTGGGTTAAGGTGGTGTATAGATACAGGTTTTTGGTTAAGGTGGTGTCTAGATACAGGTTTTGGGTAACGATGGTGTCTAGATACAGGTATTTGGTTACGATGGTGTCTAGATACAGGTTTTTGGTTACGTTGGTGTAGAAACAAGTTTTGGGTTAAGTTGGAGTCTGGATACAGGGTTTGGGTAAGGTGGTGTCTAGATACAGGTTTTTGGTTAAGGTAGTGTCTGGATACAGGTTTGGGTTAAGGTGGTGTCTAAATACATGTTTTGGGTTAAGTTGGTGTTTAGATAAAGGTTTTGGGTTAAGGTGGTGTCTAGATACAGGTTTTGGGTTAAGGTGGTGTCTAGATACAGGTTTTGGGTTAAGGTGGTGTCTAGATACAGGTTTTGGGTTAAGGTGGTGTCTAGATACAGGTTTTGGGTTAAGGTGGTGTCTAGATACAGGTTTTGGGTTACGTTGGTGTTAAGATACAGGTTTTGGGTTACGTTGGTGTTTAGATACAGGTTTTGGGTTAAGGTGGTGTCTAGATACAAGTTTTGGGTTAAGGTGGTGTCTAGATACAAGTTTTGGGTTAAGGTGGTGTCTAGATACAGGTTTTGGGTTAAGGTGGTGTCTAGATACAGGTTTTGGGTTAAGGTGGTGTCTAGATACAGGTTTTGGGTTACGTTGGTGTTTAGATACAGGTTTTGGGTTACGTTGGTGTCTAGATACAGGTTTTGGGTTAAGGTGGTGTCTAGATACAAGTTTTGGGTTAAGGTGGTGTTTAGATACAGGTTTTGGGTTACGTTGGTGTTTAGATACAGGGTTTGGGTTAAGGTGGTGTCTAGATACAGGTTTCGGTACGACAAATGTTTTTTGATTTTAAAAATTGAGTGGATGCAAAATTGAGTGTTAAAGAGTGTGATTGGATATATATATCATGGTTTATAGAGGGGTTGTGTTAAAATGGGACGAGATACATTTTACTGGGGAGTAATATCAAGTTATAATGTATCGATTACCAATAGTATTTTAAAGGCATATTTTGATCTATAAAAAATAAATAGATAACGAAAACATGCCCGATCTTCCATCACTGTTAGTTTAAAATCCCAGTGGAACTCTGGTTCAGCAGCCCTGGACAATACTAAAAGCATTACATTTCATATCGACTTCAACCTCCGGACTAACTTCAAAGTATGACTTCCGGCGGAAGTCCCGGTGTTTTTTTTAAGAGCAGTTTCTACACTATTGAACTGAGACAAAGGCGATTGTGTGACTTCGTTAAGTTTTAATACCTTTATTTTGTGTGTGACTCTTAATAATGGAGGTGAGTAGAACGAGATCTTGTGAGATCTACACGAGAAGAGAAGGCATCTTTGTGATATTTCCTCACGTGATTACATACACAGGGCGTGTTGTTGTGAGTAGTCGACAAAACCAATGGAAGGTGTAAAAGTTTTGCGCCTCACTGCGGATAAAATGTCATATAATGGGGCGTTGACCGGCACAGACGTCTACCGATATTCGACTCCATTCTCAAATAATGGCCAGTTGTCTTCTTCCGGCCGAGACCGGTCCCACGTGAGGGCGTCTCTGTGAACATCCGGTCTGTCAGACTTTCTGAAACAGAATATGTCTGATGATGTTAGACAAGTGAAAGTTGGCAAGTACTCAATAGGCATACTGCTAAGTGATTAAATGTGATCAATGTATACAACAATACACACGCGTTCAAAACCCTTTGATAAATCTTCAAATAAAATAAAATGTAGCCATAAATTATACAACAATAATACTTATTACAATTTGGTGACTCTCCAATGGGAGACTGTTCGGAACTTTCCGTAATTCTGTTGGAGAGTATAGGGAACCAATCAAAGTGTAGGTTAGGCAAATTCAAACTCTAACGGGAAAAGTATAGAGTTTACATATATGTACGTCATGCATTAACATACCTGACAAGCACAGGGGCATGCCCATAGTACCCCTATATACTACCATTATGTCGATCTGTAATTTTTAAACATAAATCACACTTCAAAATCCCTGCTGAAGTGAGGGGGACCGAGATAACAAGTTGCCTTTTTGTGTGTGAATGTGTTTAATTTACTCAGTACACACGAGTTAAAGTCAGATTTTGTGGTAAACCCGTAGAGGGCGTTTATATGGCATTTTTCAAGTGTCCTAGATCTCTAGACAAATCTCTTCATAGGTGATTTTTTTTTATGAGCAAGTGATTGACATAACAGTATGTGTAAGTCAAATAGCACATGACAGATATCGAAACTGGTCAATATATCTATGATATTTAAACACTGACTTTGAACTTCGAATTTAAAGATATTTGATAATATGAGTGGGTACAAGGGAAGTGACAGTTCGTGAGGTAATTCTTTATCGCCATTCCAGTGTTTCGTTGGTTAATAACCTTGCAATACGTGGAGGTAGACTATTATTTCCCCATAAACTATGCACGTGCAACGCTCCCCCGGAAAGAAACCCTCCTGAATTGAGAACGTAAACAAGCAGTGAGACTGTTCTATTTTTTTAATTTTTTTTTTAATTTTGATAGTATTAGAAGATTTGCTGAAAAAAACCCAAATGAATAAAACCTTCAAGCTCAGTCAGAATATTCCATACATAATCGGTAACAAACGGGGAGACGAAAGTGACGTGGAATAGTTAAGTGTTTACACTTTGTATTTATTTCATTTGATAAATTATGACGTCACTGTTTATTGTTTACCGACTACCGATTCGAGAAACAAAATTCCGACTGTAAATAAAGCTTGTTGGGGGTTTTAGACTCGAAATTAGAGATACAGGGTCTTTAAACAAGGTGAATTGTGCCAAGTGTTTAAAGGATTTTCAAGTTTACCAGACTTGCGTTCAGGCCACTGCGCAGGCGAGTAGAATCTCTAGTTCTTATCAAGTATCACATATTTACGAAAAAGAGATCAATACATTTCAAACATCAATCCTAAGAAAACTTTTATAAAGAATATATTAACCCTTTCAAAATATACCCAGGTTAAGCAAGAAAAATAGTCCAATAAGTCCACAATGTTTGTTTTTTTTAGGAACAGTTTTGGTTTGTATGAAGAATCAATTTTCCAATCTGCCTTTTTTTTTTATAGTTGCTTACATAATTAGGAGCTTTCGTATGTTTTTTCTTTATAACTTGATATAATTTTTATTTAACACTACATTTTCTTTGGATAACTAACGCTACTTTCAAAAGGTCATTAATTTTTTTTGGGGGGGGGGGGGGGGTCTTCCTTTACCATGAACATTGGACAAGCATTACAATCGGAAGGTTTTACATGTAACTGAGCACGTGGAGAGCATGTTATGACGCGAACGATACTTTAAATATCGCTATATATCACAAACCAGTGTCCTACATTGTCACCAGAACGCTGATAAAAAAGTGAGGTCATCACAGATACCGATAACCTAACACCAGTATATCATTTCAACAGCCTACATTGACGACAACGAAGATTGTTTACACACAGAATAACGGTTCGAGAAGGTACTACTGAAACCAGCGACAACAGTTACAGGAGATATAGACAACAACGACAACAATGAAGATATAGACAACAACGATGAAGATATAGACGACAACTTGACGATGAAGATATAGACGATGACAATGAAGATATAGACAACAGCGATGAAGATATAGACGACAACTTGACGATGAAGATATAGACGATGACAATGAAGATATAGACAACAATGATGAAGATATAGACGACAACTTGACGATGAAGATATAGACCATGACAATGAAGATATAGACGACAACTTGACGATGAAGATATAGACGATAACAATGAAGATATAGACGATGACAATGAAGATATAGACCATGACAATGAAGATATAGACGACAACAATGAAGATATAGACGACAACAATAAAGATATAGACGACAACTTGACGATGAAGATATAGACGATAACAATGAAGATATAGACGATGACAATGAAGATATAGACGACAACTTGACGATGAAGATATAGACGATAACAATGAAGATATAGACGATGACAATGAAGATATAGACGACAACTTGACGATGAAGATATAGACGATAACAATGAAGATATAGACGACAACAATGAAGATATAGACGACAACAATGAAGATATAGACGATAACAATAAAGATATAGACGACAACGATGAAGATATAGACGACAACGATGAAGATATAGACGACAACTTGACGATGAAGATAAAGACGACAACAATAAAGATATAGACGACAACGATGAAGATATAGACGACAACGATGAAGATATAGACGACAACGATGAAGATATAGACGACAACTTGACGATGAAGATATAGAGAACAATAATGAAGATATAGAGAACAATAATGAAGATATAGAGAACAATAATGAAGATATAGACGACAACTTGACGATGAAGATATAGACGACAACAACGAAGATACACTATGTATAGACGACAATAATGAAGTTATAGAGAACAATAATGAAGATATAGACGACAACTTAACGATGGAGATATAGACGACACCGATGGAGATATAGACGACAACTTAACGATGGAGATATAGACGACACCGATGGAGATATAGACGACAATAACGAAGATACATATATAGACGACAACATAACGATGAAGATATACACGACAATAATGAAGATAAAGATGACAACAATAATGAATATATAGACGACAACAATGAAGATATAGACGACAACCTAACGATGAAGATATAGACGACAACTTGACGATGAAGATATAGACCATGACAATGAAGATATAGACGACAACTTGACGATGAAGATATAGACGATAACAATGAAGATATAGACGATGACAATGAAGATATAGACGACAACTTGACGATGAAGATATAGACGATAACAATGAAGATATAGACGATGACAATGAAGATATAGACGACAACTTGACGATGAAGATATAGACGACAACAATGAAGATATAGACGACAACTTGACGATGAAGATATAGACGATAACAATGAAGATATAGACGATAACAATGAAGATATAGACGATAACAATGAAGATATAGACGATGACGATGAATATATAGACGACAACGATGAAGATATAGACGACAACAATGAAGATATAGACGACAATAATGAAGATATAGACGACAATAATGAAGATATAGACGACAATAATGAAGATATAGAGAACAATAATGAAGATATAGACGACAACTTAACGATGGAGATATAGACGACACCGATGGAGATATAGACGACAACTTAACGATGGAGATATAGACGACAATAACGAAGATACATATATAGACGACAACATAACGATGAAGATATACACGACAATAATGAAGATAAAGATGACAACAATAATGAATATATAGACGACAACAATGAAGATATAGACGACAACCTAACGATGAAGATATAGACGACAACGATGAAGATATAGACGACAATAATGAAGATACATATATAGACAACCTAACGATGAAGATACAGACGACAACGATGAAGATAAAGACGAGAATAATGAAGTTATAGACGACAACAATGATGATACAGACGACAACGATGAAGATATAGAGGACAACAATAAAGATATAGACGACAACTTAACGATGAAGATATAGACGACAATCTAACGATGAAGATATAGACGACAACGATGAAGATAAAGACGAGAATAATGAAGTTATAGACTACAACGATGGAGATATAGACGACAGCTTAACGGTGAAGATTTAGGCGTCAACAATGACGATATAGATGACAACAATGCAAATATAGACGACAACGATGAAGATATAGACGAAAATTACAATGAAGTAAATGAAAAAACATAAACAAATGAAAATTTATATGAGATATATTATGATGGTATTGTTACACATTTGTGACAGTGAAACAGACATTTAGTTGGCGCTTAAAATACAATTGATCACTTGCAAATGTTTACATTTCCTTAGCGTATTACGTAGACAACACAAAAATGTTGCTAAACATATGTATTTAACAATACCAGACGACGCATTTTAGGCATTAATAGAAGTTCTTAAAGTGTTTTGCTTTTTAAACTGAATAACACATGTACATCCTTATTGCATGTAAATTTGATAAAAGATCGACAGCATTTTTTTTGTATTGTTTTTTGATTTTGTCAGGTATAGAAATGCATGTTTACTCTCTCACAAAAATATGCATAACTCACATTCATACATTAATTTCTTTATGTGTATCTATTTCATGCTCTTAACAGCAGTTCGTGAAGTTCCTTTTTGAAAAGCAATATCACAATCAGTGCAGTGGCGTCGCAAAAATGATTTGCCAATACGCTTTGGACTTCTTGTTCGTCACAAACGGGAGGCTGTGGAACCAGTAAACACGGTTCGGATCACTGCTGTCAATAATCAAACGCAATTATCTTTTAATCTCCTGTGTCAACAAACATGACTTATCCCATATCGGACTCGCTTGATGTCACAAACTCAATCGTTCCATCCCTTCGGTAAGGATTGTCATTCTCTTTGACACCCCGCTCACTCCCTCACCCAGCAGACCAAAAATGCTGCAGTAGTTTTCGTTCTTTCTCAATGGTTTGGAACATTTCAATTTTTAATGAATGTTAATAATCGTTCAAGTTCATCTGATCAAAATTTGAGATTAAACCATACACGTGTTATATAGCACGTGCGATAGATACATAGAATGAACACCAGTGCCGTATTACGGCGTAAACAGACCAAGCCTGTTAAATTATTGAAGTAAAACTGTCTTCAGAGCTACAGTGCTGTACATGTAATAACGACATTTCTCTCTGGCCATCCCCGGCAACCATCCGAATGACTGCGCTTACATAAAGTCTCCCACACCTTTTTTACCCAGGCTTGACCTTTCATGACCTTTACTTATTAATTTTTCACACCGTTGCCTTTATTGTAGATTCTGGTCTGGTACACAGCACGTCTTACATGTAAACAGGATCGCTGGAACACTGCCTAAGTTGGCACAAGACGGATTTGTTTACATCAACAAGTTGATGGTCAGTAGCTTCATCACGTTGTATCTGTCCTATTTTACATATATACACGTCCTATTTGACGCTTATACAATAACAAGAAAATGCCGTTTGACCGGAAGTTGTGTATTGCAGAATTTCAGGTCATTAAGTACAGAAAAGTCGTCGGACCGGAAGTTGTGTACTCCAGAATTCCTGGACGTTAAGTACAGAAAAGTCGTTAGACCAGAAGAAAATTAACCGAATAACAAATTTTCAAACTTTTTTATCCGAAAAAATAACACTGTAATGAATATAAACGCATGGAGACAGATTTTATGTGTGTGTATAACATTTGTCTCTGAATCAAAGTCTAATGTGTTTGTTACATTGATCGTAAAGTATATATGAATGATGATAAAGCTTATATTAATATATTTACATTTTTCCTTGACGGCTTCCCATTAACTTAGTGTTAATCTGGACAGTGTTCACAGTAGTATAGATGCAGTCCAGACCACAGGACAATAGCATGACGTCATTTTGGCGCCATGTTGACCTACGTTATGTCAACGCTTTGAACGTCGCCTCTGAAAACACGTGATAAAGCTTTACGTTAATCATTAAAGTGATTGTGATTTTCAGAGAGCTCTACAGTATGTTAACATACAAGGACAAAAAACCTTAATAAAGTGACAAAAATAACATAATGATATATAACGAAATATCTTAAATGAAAATGTAACAAATGAACGTCTGTCATATTGTATTTATTGTCAATATGATTGCAATATCGTGCCAGATAAATATTTATAACGTCATTCTATTTATCTTGCACCCAGTTTGCATTCATATTGATAATATATACAATCTGAGAGACGTTCAATGGTTACATAAACGTTCGGAGTTCCAGAGTTTGGGATACTTTCAGTATCACGATCTCTGAGGCTGCAACATCATTGAATATTTATGACTAATTATCGTATAGCCATGCTTCTGTGCGGTGTAATACAACAATCAATTACAATACTTACCATGAACAACTGAAAAAATATTACTATTTGTGACGTCACAATTATCAATACAGATCGTTGCATATGCTTGACTGGTTTTCATTTAATGTTCGACGATATAAGTATATTGACCCCATGTTTCTCTTTTTATCTTGCACATTGGTGTAGATCCGAAGTTTTGTTTATTTTTGGGGAAATGACACCCTACGATTATCACAACATGTATTTGGAAATATGATATGCAATATGAAATTTTAGGTCTTTTGCAATTGTCCCTATCAGATTAATATTCATCAATTATTGACCTTTATTGAGGTCAATATGGTGTTATGCATGTACCAACTTGGTAGAATCAAATATTAACCGAGGACGAAGCCCGAGGTCAATATTTTAAATTCTACCACGTTGGTATAACACCATATCGACCGATACAAAGTTCCTTAATTTTTAAATTGTATATGATACCTGCTTGTGCAAAAGACTGAAATTCCATTATACCTCTATCTTGATGAGGCATGAATTTTTCAGAGCGGCATTGTGACGTCACAATGAATATGACGTCATAAACGCAATATTGACTCGGTTTCTAAAAGAAGAAATATCATGTTAATGTCACAAAAATATTGACCACCAAGTAACTTAATTTTAGCCAATGAGACCCGCGAAAGGTCGGACCATATATACCTAATATAATAAAGCATGAACCTCGACGAAATGCTATAATTGAAAATATATTGACTGCATGTACAGATTCAAGCTGAAGAATTCTTCAGTTCAAGATAGTTACACATTATACTGTTTAACCTGGAGACCAAACTTCACCGCTATTTTCACCGATCATTTGTGTAATAAACGACTGAATCTGTTTTATTTGGATGTTGACAATAAGTTCATTTAAAAATGCTTACGGTGACAAAATAGGCGCAGCGGGAAGGTTACGCGGCCGTTCTCAATATTATCGCGTGTACAATAACTGTTGACGTGAAGCGAGCTTAGTACTGTCACACTGTATGTGTTTACCGTTAGTATATACACTAAAGGTGCAAGTGTTCATGTTACACGGAACTCGGCGAAAATATTTACTTAGGAGTTAAATTACTATAACAAATACGAAAACGAGTCAACATGTTGACTTTATATGAGTACTCTAGGCAAGGAACGTAAACTTCTGCAGCAAGTTCACGATAAATATTGGAGGAACGTCACTAGATTAGCGACGTCACTGGTTTATCTTCCTAATTATTATTTTCGACAACAAACTTTATTCAGTAAGCAAGCTAAGTACTAAATAATTAGTCTATTTGGTGCACTTAGTTTCATAGTACATCTCGTGATTTTGTTTTGCGACGTCATTTGAACATTTATTGTAATTGACAATAAAAACAGGTTTTTATATGAATAAAATTATATCTTATAGTGATTATTTAAAATTCTTCATGTCGTAAATAGCAATTGTCTCGTGCATTCACCAGTGACACGCTCTAGTGGACGCGCAAGCGCTGCTGATGATACGGACAGCGTAGTATGCAATGTAGTATATGACAATGTTATTCGGCGGGATAATAGACCGTCCTACGTGCCCGGACTGTCACTGTTGTCCGTTCCGTGTATTTGTACACGTTCAGTGGTACATGTATGAAGCAAGGATCGATCTAAAGCACATGACAACGAGTCATCTGTATTGTTTGTTGATAATTCCGAACTCATCTTCGAGATCCAAAGATTAACTTTTTCAAAATACTTTCTCTGCACACAACATGTGTGAATCGGAAACGGAACTTGATGCTCAAAACATCTAAATCTACTAAATCAAAAGAGTCTTATTTGGACACACATGATTATTTTTGCTCGGGATGTAGCAAGCGCGTCAAACATTATTTTAGTTCAAGCAAACTTGTCTACAAAACACATGTTGAAGCAATTTATCAACATATCCCAATTGTACAACAACGCGTTATTTATAGACACAAGCAAAGTACTAGGTTGAAAGAAATCTGAAATCTGAATTGAACTGCTGGATAAGATGGAATGGTGCCACATTGACCTATTAGATACTAGTAATTCGATGTCACAAAGTCATATATGATGAATTGGTGGCACATATATGATGAATTAGTAGCACATATATGATGAATTGGTGCCACATATATGATGAATTGGCGCCACATATATGATGAGTTGGTGCCACATATATGGTGAATTGGTGCCATATATATATGATGTATTAGCGGCACATATATGAATTGCTGTCACATATATGATCGATTGGTGCCACATATATGATGAATTGGTGCCACATATATGATGAATTTGTGCCACATATATGATGAATTGGTGCCACATATATGTTGAATTGGTGGCACATACATGATGAATTGGTGCCACATTTATGATAATTGTTGCCACATTTATGATAATTGTTGCCACATATATGATGAATTGGTGGTACATATATGATGGATTGGTGTCACATATATGATGAATTGGTGCCACATATATGATGAATTGGTGCCACATATATGATGAATTGGTGCCACATATATGTTGAGTTGGTGGCACATACATGATGAATTGGTGCCACATTTATGATAATTGTTGCCACATATATGATGGATTGGTGTCACATATATGATGCATTGGTGGCACATATATGATGAATTGGTGGCACATATATGATGAATTGGTGGCTCATATACAATGTATGATTAATTGGTGGCACATATATGATGAATTGGTGGCACATATATGATGAATTGGTGGTACATATATGATGAATTGGTGGCACATATATGATGAATTGGTGGCACATATACAATGTATGATGAATTGGTGGCACATGCATGATGAATTGATCCTACATTTATGATAATTGTTGCCACATATATGATGAATTGATGCCACATGTAAGATGAATTGGTGCCACATATGTAATGAATTGGTGTCACATATATGATGAATTGGTGCCACATATATGATAATTATTGCCACATATATGATGAATTGATGCCACATATATGATGAATTGGTGCCACATATATGATTAATTGTTGCCACATATAGGATGAATTGGTGTCACATATATGATAAATTGGTGCCACATTTACCTATTTGATGATTCGATGCAACATTTATTCCTTGGTGTCGCTGGTTTACGTATTATACATGTATCTTTTGATGATATCAATAGCTTGTTGTTGACAAGAGCAGGACGAAGTTTCTTGATCATAACCGTCGCTCTCCGCAATTCTTTGAACTCCTATGTAAGTATTGGATCTTCGATTGATCTTGTAATACGATACCTTTCTCAGCGAATGCTGTGTATGACATCTACCTCCATTAACTATCACTTGTTTATCTTGTTAAAATCTTATAACAGAGGACGTCTTTGAACATGATACTGTTTGTTTCCTTATGTTTCCCTTGACACTGCCTCTTTTGACCTTGAGCAGAGCGTTGGCCTTAGTGAGTTCTGTCTGTCCCTTGGCCGAGACGTACTACCACCTGCTTGACACTCAACACTACGGAAGCACCCTTTGTCAGTATTATGTGACCGACTCGGGTGTTCTGCTGGGGGCCTTCGGGGCCGCAGTGGTTTGGATATTGGGCTTAGGTGTCTGACATTCTACTCTATTACTGATCGCCAGTTTGACGTCTTTTTGGGGCAATTGCAACAGGCTGCAGCTCGATGGTTTGTCTGAGGAACTCCGGCTTTCCTCCACCATCAAAACCTGTAAAAAGACCATAGCTGTTGACAGAACCTAAGACAAAAACAACAATTTTGTAGCACGATAAAGTCGGTACCAGCTCCTCACATTCTTGAGACTTACACAAACATACACTCACTCGTAAACAACGGGAGGGGTGGGGGTCATATGCATAAAATATACAAGTTGTATTCAAGCATTGAACTGTTACCTACGGAAGCGTATTAGGGCCACAATAACATTCACTTTATTTTTGTTTTCTAAACTTTAATGTGTAAATATTACACTTTAAACTGTAAATTATACACTTTAATCTGTAAATTATACACTTTAATGTGTTAATTTTACACTTTAATCTGTAAATTTTACACTTTAAACTGTACATTTTACACTTTAATCTGTAAATTTTACACTTTAATGTGTAAATTTTACACTTTAAACTGTAAATTTTACACTTTAATGTGTAAATTTTACACTTTAAACTGTAAATTTTACACTTTAATCTGTAAATTTTACACTTTAATGTGTAAATTATACACTTTAATGTGTAAATTTTACACTTTAATCTGTAAATTTTACACTTCAATCTGTAAATTATACACTTTAATCTGTAAATTTGACACTTTAATGTGTAAATTTTACACTTTAATCTATAAATTATACACTTTAATCTGTAAATTTTACACTTTAATCTGTAAATTTTACACTTAAAAAAAACACATTCTTGGTGTTTACTTCCGGTACGGTTCTGTAACCTGGAGATGGAGCCGTTTTTAAGGAAAAGAGGGCTTGATGAAGACACATTGAAAAGTCTAAGGAATCAGAAGGTAGGTTATGTTACCTTGTTGACTAAATCAGTTTATCTGAATAAAGTTTATTCAGTTGAATGTGAAAGAAAGCTATAATTATATGTACATTGCATGTCTGACGAATGCAAACTTTTGCCTGTGAAAGTTTTCCTGTCAAGGGAGATCACTCCATATCGGAAACCGGCAAGTGCCGGTGATCTTACTGTCGTGTTGGTCCGGATAAGATTATACAATTTGTCAATTATAACCCTTTGTGTTTTAATACATCTGGAATTGTCTCCCTGGAAAAGGTACGTTACTTCTCAAGGTCCAAACCCATCAAGATATGTGAACTTTAATATATATGAAATTCTCCATATCGATATGAAGAATAAGATTATGAATTTATAACAATTGCATTGTAATTGACAGGGACTAGATTAAGGAACTAAATATTCATTATGTATATAAATTAAAATCTTGACAATATATACATGTATATAATAATAGTATTGGCCAACTTGTAAAACCCTTTCCCAATTCTTCAGTCAATATGAAACTGCTGATTTGCCATCTCCTCTTTAACAGTATAAATGAATTTCTGAACTTCCTAATGATCAAATATAGTAGTAATCATGGCATTAATATTCAGTGACTTCTGTTGGCATCTTGTTCTGTAAATGTATTGCTTCATTGCTTTGCTTATCAATTTTATATAATGCAGAATAATTTGTAAATAACCCTACCAAAAAGAATCGTATGTTTGTTAAACTAATGTATATGCAACAAGGATGGATAGTATTGCAACAGCAATATAAAGTCCCCTGCCTGACCTATGAGTGCACCTGATCATTTCCCATTTATTTTCGACACAATTTCAATAGATATATTAAACTAGTTTTCCCAACAGAACACCAGGAAGAGTATTTCAGGTTGCGGACAACAAATATTAAAAAAAAAATACATAAATATACCTAGTTAGTTTAAGTTAGGTGAAATACCAGGTAACACGTAAGTTATGCCTTGAAAAATGAATTTTCGAGAAAACAAAATGTGGGATGCACAACTGCATGTTAAACTGATAATGTATACCATATTTTCGTTAAAATCGGAGTAATACTTTAGGAGTTGTCCGAACAAGCCTCAACCAATGAGAAGTCGGCGGTCATTTTATTTTATTTTATTTTTTTAAAAAGAATTGTGGGATACACAACTTCATGTTATACTGATCATGTTTACCAAGTTTCATTAAAATCGAAGTAGCACTTGAGGAGGAGTTGTCCGGACAAGTCTCAACCAATGATAAGTCGGTGGTCATTTTAAAAATTGATATTTCAAAAAATAAATAAATATGGGATGCACAACTGCATGTTATACTGATCTTGTATACCAAGTTTCATTAAAATCCATGTAGCACTTTAGGAGGAGTTGTCCGGACAAGTATTGCGTGACAGACAGACAGACAGACGGACGGACGGACGGACGGACGGACGGAAGTACGTCCGGACGGACGGACAAACAGACAGACAGACACAGACAGACAGACACAGACATGTAGAGGTTAAACCTATAGTATCCCCGTTTTTTCAAACGGCAGGGGACTAATAAAAAGAGCTTCTATTAACAAATCCAAACTGTGTAAAAGATTTTGTGTTTCGTCACATTCCAAAAATAAAAGTCCAATGGTTTCTCTTTCGGAATTACAAAGATTACTATCTGCCAATTTGACTTTAAAAAGGAAAGTGTTGGCGGTAAGAATAAAGTGAAATACTCTAAACTGTAACCACTGAAGCCTGGAGTTTGTAGTAGTTTTAAAAAGTGCTTGAAATGCAACTGAACTGTTTAGATAGAAATTCCGGGTCCTTCGAACTCTACCTGCCTGGACACGACGGTGTCCGCCCAGTATGCCGAAGGCCTGATATTCCGAAGGCCCGATATTCCGAAGGCCCGATACTCCGAAGGCCCGATAATCCGATAATCCAATAAAGTTTACTAGATGTTTTTCAAGCTGGACTGGTGCGAAAATAAAACCCAAGTGAGTAATTTGGACACCGCGGCATCCGTCGTTGGATATTAACAGTTGCCACATTTTCCCCAATGGAAAACATAAGCAGAGCAACTATGTTTACACACCGATAAACCTAGTCAAGAACGTGACGTGACGTAACAATTGACGTATGAATATGTACACAAAGTCAAAGGTCAAGCCGCGTCACAATCCTAACTTACTTTATACATCAGCGTCCTGTTTTACAATATTTTTGTTGTTTAAAATAATTATTTAAATGAAACAAAATTGAAGGCAAAAAGACACACAAATTTTATTTTATATTGTGAATTATTTTGTCAAGAATAAAATGCTAGTGTTGAAACTAAGGAACGAATTTGTTTTGTTTCGAAGGGTGGGAAGTGGGCGGAGTCAACGTGTTTGAGCAGCTGTTACCGCCTTTATCCAAATGAGTCGACACGTTCACTTTCGTATCTAAATAAATTGAAATAGCGTAAGTAACTACACTCTTTACGGATTATATTTGAAGGCAAAAATACTGTAAATAAAAGGATTATCTTTTAACTTTTCTTGGTTTATGAGGTAGTAAATCCAGTAGAGCACGCTGTAAATTACACATGAACGCTTGGCGTTCATGCAATTTACCGCGTGCTCTACTGGATTTATTAACCTAGAAAAGTTAAAAGATAATCCTTAAGTACATGCAAGTATGTGCTAATGAAACATTAATCCAGATTTTGACAACTTAAAAGGAATAGGATTTTTGTTAAATTAATTCCCTTACTAAAACATAATGAAATACATAGTTAATTTTCAAATATTTAAAAAAAAAAAAAATGTGTCCACAAAAATGATGTGTTTGGGAATTCGAATAGAGGCAGACATTTTTGTTGACAAGTTTGACCTTTCTGCAATGACAGAATTGCCTAAAAAATACGTTTCTTTGAACTTTTTAAAATTTATCTGATAAACTTTTCTTTTTATTTTTTAACTGAAAAAAACTTTTACCGGATAAATATGATAAAAATTGAAATAAAAAGTATACCTCACAATAATATTTTTTTAAGTTATGGTCCATAATTACTTTCCCATACCAGCAGATTTTAAAAAAACAAAACAAAAAAACTAGTGGCTATTTTCTTAATTTCAAGTGATTTCAAATCTTCTTTTTGTGTTTTTTTTTTTATTCCTATTTAGAATTCTACAATAATACAGTACAAAATCAAAATAAATAAATAAACAAACACACCACCGTATTTATCGTCTGACAAGCCAAATTGTGAATTACTCTGCCAGGATCTTAATTTTTTTGTCCCGGCATCTGACCCGAAAAACTGAATTATCAGAAAAATGATGTTAAGTCGACTAAAACCTTTGAAATACAGAGACTTAATAATATCCTACTATAAATAACGAGTTTTCATCTTTATCAACCGTACGGCGCAAACAAGACCGGGGCTCAGTATCTGTGACGTCATTGAAGGAATGGCCTACGTTAAGTTGATTTGACCATTTAAAAATTATAACACATTACAAGCGTACTTGCAATCATATTGAAACGTACAATGTAATAAAACATTCTTAATAAATTCGAAACGATTTATATATAAAAGATACATGTGTAAAAGTGCAGCGTGATTAAATTTGGCGGGTAAAAGTGAGAGACACAAGAAAATCAAGAGTATAAGATTTCGCGCCAATTTCTTGTGTAGTTGTTTCCCGCCGACAATGCAAGCCCAACATGTTCAAGTCAATCATAAATCGTGAACGAAATGGCAACACAATTGCAACATTTAAAACTATTCAACTTGCTGCGGAAATGATATACAATGAGAGACTTCTTATAAAGTCTGAAGCAGAAGCAAGTGGTCACCAGGTATATGGTAACTTTACCATAGACACTGCATTACAAATAGTCACAAACGATGACAGATTCCTACATTACGACGATTGTGCAGTCCGTGACATTTATATCACCAACAAAGAAGGTGTACAATCTGTCGTTCGTTTCCCACCTGGAAAATTAGTTAATTATGTTTAAAACGATTATTGTTTCGTGGGACATATTCAAAGTGATCAAACTATGGCGCATTTAATGCCAGGGATCAAGCGGGGTCGTGTCCTGGTTTACAGGGATTATCGATATCAGAAGAACAAGACAACAAATAATAAAATTCATTGGCGATGCTGGAACCAGGCATGTAAGGCCCCTCTGACAACAGCTTTATTTGATTTGGACGACAGAAATGCTGTGATTCGTGTGCTGGAGGTAAGTAATTTACGATTGCAATGAGATCATAACTTTCTTTAAAGTAAATTTCGCAGAACCAAAATGAAAAGTTCCTTGTAGATCTGTTACGCCCTTTTATGTTGTTTCTTTAAAAAAGGGTTGCTGTAAAAAGCTTGTGTTTTCTTTTCGCCAGCTTCTAATTTTCGCAAAAACTTTGATTTTTGAAACTGGTAAGTCGAGTACGAGTTACTTCCCTTGATCAGATAGATGTACATTGGGTTTGTTAAAGCTGGCATTACAGAGGTGGTACCTTTAATTAGTTTAATATTTTTTTTTATTTCATAATCAGCAAAAATGTGGAACATCAGATGAAATGGGGATTGGAAAACAAGCTTAGAGCTTATATTAATACCTTTAATTGTAGACCTAGCCGGGACATTTGTCTATTGATTCTTTTTTTACAGCGACAATATATGTCACAATATTTATTGTAATCCTGATATGATGCATACACGTGCACACTATATTTAACATAAGATTCATGTTTTTCATACTTTTTTTCAATGAATTTTCCTGGCTTTGTCTTTTGACCAATTTAACCATTTTTTAACAGAAAAGTATTTCATAACGTTTCTGATAACAACATTTTCATTTGTTTTGGTACCTTAGTTTCTTTTCGAGAAATTACAGAAAATTATCAGTGACGCTATCTGGCAAGAATAAAGAAAACGGTGGTGGTTATGTTTACGTTTGTAAATAACCAATGACCACTCAGAAAATAGGAAACAGATACCAGTAAAAATATTACAAGAAGATTTGCTAGGTTATTATGTTGATCTACACAATACAGGTCGAATCAAGACTGTGAAAATGAGGCTAAATTGCCTTCATGTAGTTATAACAGACATATTCTTTCATTAAACTATCACTCTTAAAATCCAAGATGACTTATGGTTGAAATCTAAGAAAGATCCATTCAGCACATGTTAAGATATAGCGATAGCAAAATTTAATTTGCCAAACACAAAGATTGCCGCCGGTCGGCCATTTTTAGGTCATCTTTGCTGACCCGAAGGGTCAAGATGACCTACTGCCATTGTGCTTCGTCCGTGCGCCGTGCGTAAACTTTTCATTCAAACGACTTCAAGTCTTCTCAATAACCGGAAGGCACAGGATACGGATATTGGGCCTGTATTATGCTGGCATGGCGACCTACCAAGTTTGTTCAAATGAATGACCTTGACCTATTTTCAAGGTCACGGGGTCAAACTTGTAAAAAATTTTAAAAGGAGTTATTTTCAATAATTAGAAGGCCCAATAAACTGATATTGGGCCTGTACTATGCTGGCATGGCGCCCTACCAAGTTTGTTTAAGTGAATGACCTTGACCTATTTCAAAGATCAAATCAGCCAAAATGTTCATATTTGTCAGATGACTGTTGAAACCTCAAGATTGTCTTGAAACTGTCCCATTTTCTATGAAAATATATTTGCTTTGTTTTAAAGGGCATTTGTAGACATTAAACTATAGTAACGTGTTTAAAACATACTGGTACCTTTCAATTGAAATATTTAAATCATTCACTATAACTCTTTACCTTTACTCCATTTATATTTTAGTTTAAAGAACATGACCATCCAACCGAAACATCCAGGATCACGGCAGAAAAAGTCTACAATGAAGTTCGCGATGCTATACGGGATGACCCAACTAAACCTATCAAGAGGACTTTTGATGGGGTAGTCGCGCAACATGACGATAGTGATATTGACGAATTACCCGGATATTCCCAATTCAGAACTCGTCTCCAGAGAGTCCGAGCTGACATGTTGCCACCCCTCCCCCATGACATTCTTGATGTGGACATCCAGGGTAAATGGGGTCAAACATGGAGAGGAAATCGATATCTCTCCCATTTAGACAACAACTGGGGGATAGCTATATTTTCTAGTGATGAGAATCTCAGAACTCTTCGTCATTGCGACAAAATATATGTTGACGGAACATTTAAAACGTGCCCCAGACCATACGTACAATTTGTGACTATTCATGGAAAATATCTTGGTCATGTGTTCACTCTAGCCATGTGCCTTTTGACAGGGAAAACTGTTGGTCAGTACCGACAGATGCTCCAGCACATCAAGACCAAGGTGCGGACTGTTTCTGGGCACAGATGGCGTCCTGGGATGGTAATATGCGACTTTGAGCATACCCTGATTTTGGCAATTGAAACCGAACTTCCTCACACTCAAATTCGTGGATGCTATTTCCACTTCTGTCAAAGCCTGTGGCGCAAAACACAAGCTCTTGGTTTAGCCAACCAATACAAACGGCGGAGGCGCCTGAGACGCATTATGAGGAAATTCATGGCTATCGGACATCTACCCGTAGCTCTTGTCCGACAAAACTTCAACCTCCTGTGGCGTAACAGGGAAACTCAACGACTCATCAATAGGTACCCGGCTCTCATGGACTTCATAGCCCATCTCAACAACACCTACATTCAGGGAACTTTCCCCGTTCCCATGTGGAACGTGTATCAGAGAGACCATGACTGTCGCACGAACAACATTGTTGAAGGTAAAGTGAAAGACATGAAATTTAGAAATAAACAAAATACGGTCAAACAAAATATTTTTATATAGTAGTACTGTATACTGTGAAACTATGTTAATATTAACTTAATAGCGTTTGTGACAGATATTAAAAAGTACCTGTATGTCATATTATCTTAATTCACAATGTATTTTCCAGGCTTCCATAGCAGATGGAACGAGGGGGTCAGCTGTAAACATCCATCAATTTGGATTTTCATCCGAAAACTGAAAGATCAAGAGCGCAGAGAGAGGCTTATGCTACGGAGAGTGCGACAAGGCTACATTGACCACACACAAAAGAGAAAATGGCGACTCCTTGAGGCAAGGATAAAAATGCTGAGAACACAGTACCGGAACGGAACCAGAAATATTGACGACTTCTGGACAGCAATCTCTTATGTGGTGAAGGAGTATCGATGAGGACGATGACGAATGCTCTGATGGATGGCAATTTAAGCTGAATTTGATGATGCTTAACGATGATATTGCATTAGAATGCGTGGTAGGATAATATATACGATAACGTTTCATTTGGTGATAAATGTTTGATGATACTTTTGTGATGCCTTTGATGATAACGATATTTGATGAAAATGATGTTTTTTTATGAGAATAAGGTTTGATGATGCTTAATGATAATGATTTTTGTAGATGATTTTGATGACACTGGTAATTGATGATGCCTTTGATGACAATGATGTTTAATGATGCCTTTGATGATAACGATATTTGATGAAAATGATGTTTTTTTTTATGACAATAAGGTTTGATGATGCTTAATGATAATGATTTTTGTAGATGATTTTGATGACACTGGTAATTGATGATGCCTTTGATGACAATGTTTGATGATGATTTTGATGCCGATGGTCTACGATAATGCTTTTGATGATACTGATGTTTGAAAACGCTTTTGATTATAATATTAATTGATGCCTTTGATTATAATTATTTTTGATTTAGATGACGTTGATGATTATAATGTTTGATGATGTTCTTGATAAAAATTATTTTTGATGACGCCATTAGGATAATGACGTCTGGTGATTACATGTTTGTTATATCATAAATAAAAGTTTCCGATGATTTTAAATGGTTGTGTTGGTTTTGAAATGTCGCTTATCAAAATCATAATAAAATGGTTTCATTTCGATACAATGGAAAATACATACATTTATATAGCAAACATTCTTTGAAGGGACATATTAGGCCTTCGGAGTATCGGGCCTTCGGAATATCGGGCCTTCGGAATATCAGGCCTTCGGAATATCAGGCCTTCGGAATATCAGGCCTTCGGAATACTGGGTAGGCACCGACACGACAACTGTCCAATTTACACTGAACCGCATAATCATGTAGTCCATCCAATATACGCCGTGGATTTTGTGGCTATGTTTAGCTAATTACAATTGTAGCTTGTGTTTTATTAAATTGATTTTAATACTTAATTTTTAACGTTTCTAAAATTACCTGGTCAATTATTGTAAGACCTAAAAATAGTCCTGTTTCCTGCCTCTCAACACACCCTAGCTTTATACCACTGACCCTAACGATTTTATAACACAAACGTATGGCTTGTTGGTCATTTTGTATCTGTAATACACAACATCTCTGTTATAGCGGTAAAGCTGAAAATCAGTAATTATTCGCCGGCGAATATATTTGAATAATATTTGGAAAACGAACGATGGGGATGGGGACAGGTCTGTTAGTGAAACGGTATTAATGGAATTGTTATTTAACACGTTTCATGAAAAATATGCTTTTACGTTTCAAATCTGTAAGCAGCTATGGTATTTTTATACATAAAATATTTTGAACGAGTTGCTGCGTAATATAAATGTCTCATGTTGTCTAAATGAGGAATTTACAATAATTGGTCCCTGGCACACAAAAGCTAAACTAGTGTCGAGTTAGAAAATCGTACGGTTCGAACGGAACCCGCGTGTTGCCCGTGTGCTAAGAGTCAATAACAAATAATCCATACATAAAAAAAAACATTTCAATAAACCGGATGCGTTTACCGTTTAATCGTTTTGTATCTTCGTTTTGTTTGTTATTTCCTGTCGTCTGAGGCGACTTAATTTGGCAAAAGATTTTATATGTCTAAATTCCACTAAATCCCAAAAAATATCTGAATTCATTTCCAAAATGTCTTTGTGTGGGGTTCTGCACCTACCCACTTATATCATTGGTAATTTGTTTGAGCTATTCTTCTTTTGGATCCCGACTCTAACACCACTGATGAGTCCTAGAAGGACGAAACGGCTGTATAGTGCTGTTAAATTGAAAGGTGTATTTTGAAATTTAAAGGTGCCTTTTGTAAATTTTGTGATTGTACACTATTGTGTACGTGTTGTCTTGAGAGCAGACTGCTCCGATGGCAACTTGTTTTGTCCACACTGTCGTAATTACTTCTACACATGTACTGCAATATAATACATAAACCAAACAGCAATGTAATTCCGGAAATTTATATCAAAGCTAATTGTAAGTAAGCGCGAAGGGAATAAAGAAAGAAAACAGTATGATACTTAGTTACTCATATCTATGATGCAATACAATGTTATGAAAATATTTAAAACAAATTACACTTAACTATTTTAAAGAAAATACTAAGCAATACTAGCACTACTGTAACAGTTATGCAATGTACCTACTTTCACTCACAAAAATCAGTAGCACTTGCCATCTCTCGCTCACTGAACGAAACAAATAATTCATACAAAAACATTTCAATAAACCGGATGGGTTTACCGTATACAAGTGCCTTTAGCTAGGAGCTCCTCAAACAAGTTAAGCGAGAATATATATATAAATTCCATTTTGAATAATCACCAAGAATAATCCACTCAAACACATATGCACATGCGAACGTATATTAGAGTAATATTGAATAGAAATATATAGCAGCTGTAATTGTTAAAAAAGCGATATACAGTGGCCTACTTCAGGGTATATACCTGTGTGATCGGATGCACAGAAATATGCCTAATGTCCGCTACTGATCAAAAACGGTCTATAAAGTAGAATTGCCATTTTACGCGAAATTACCGTCATTTCTGAAATATTCTTCCTCCAAAGGCGCTTCATCATAAAGTCTGCGTTTAGTATGATATGGTATTATTAGTTAAAAGGTCAGTAAATGGAGTTCGCCCATGTACCACGTGATAACTTATAACGTCTGTCCGGAGCTGTCATTGTTATTGGTTATGGAACGTCATCTAACGTCATTATCCCGGTAAAATGACGTTAACGCGGGGAAACGACGTGAAATGATGTTCTATAACCAATGACAATGGCAGTTCCGCACAAACGTTATAAGTTATCATATAGAAGGTCAGTACGATTTATAGGGTATGTTGGCGGATCTCGAAACCTTTCATATATCAGTCTCTGATAACATCAGGTCTTCTCTCCACTACTTCTCAAAATACAACACAAAAGCAAAAAAAAAATATAAAGGACTATATATGGTTTGGGCCTTTTTTGGCCCCCAAATTATCAAATTTTGAAGCAGATTATTGATCTCTCAAATTAATGTATTTCAAATATGGAGTACATCCCTGATAAAACTGAAACAATAATTATTTGTTGTTTCAACTCCGGTTGTCATGGAAACCATCTCAAATATGCATAAATTAGGGAAATTTGACCATTTAGTCAATTTTGGCCACTTTTTGGATAGTTTTTCTATTAGAAACTATTGAGCGCATTCTTGAACAAACTTAATATCAAATGAGAATATGTGGGCACTTAAACCACATCTTTAGGAGAAATATAAAGTTTGTTCAAGAATGCGCTCTATGGTTGCTGTGTGAAAATCTATGTAAAAATTGACCAAAATAGACCAAATATTTACATTTGCATAATTTATGCATATTTCGGATGGTTACCATGGCAACCATAGCACAAATTACAAATAAATATTATTACAATTGCATGAGGGATGTAATCTATATTTGAAATAATATTATTTGAGTGTTCAATAATGAAATTTAAAATTTGATGGATTTGGGGGCCTAATACAGGCAAAACCATACATAGTCCTTTGCCGTACTAGCGTGCCCGTGTAATAGCAGTCGGCGTTTAATCAAAATTATGCATGTTTAATGTATATACACTGATCTTTGATACAATTTTCCATACACAAAACGATATCGCTCCTCTGAACCAACATGCTACCGATGTACATGAAACGATGACAATGAGAAACTATTTGAATAGTAAAATACAACATCCCCATCATCAGTATCCACCTGGCGCACAGGAAAAACCGGAGATAGCCCCCGGAAACCTGTATCCGCGGTGGCGGGAAAACTATTATACCCTTACAGGTGTACCTAGGGGTTACGCTGGACCTGCGTTATAGAGGAAACATATTAAATTGATACATTTGTATGACATGTATGCTACATATTTGTCAGAAAACATGAAAATCAAATGGGGGAAAAATAGCTGTAACCGCCCTGCTGAGATGGCGGCTAGAAAGTGACCTCACGAACACGTGTACCCGGGTATGTACACGTATACCCGCTCCCGCGGAGCGTGCGCCTAGCACGAGTAATACGATGTCGTTTCAGACAAATTATTCCCGCTATACTGACGAAACGCGGGAATATTTAAGAAATCTAAGACCATTGATAACTAGAGTCAATTGAATTGTTAGCATTTTCTTTCACATCATTGCAACACAACAGCAGTTTCGGCATAAAATGTGACCGTCTTTTTAAGTAGCTCCCCATTCTTACATAGATGTTTCTCAAAAATATATTTATCAATAATTCAATTTTGCTTGTTATACGTATTTCAATTGACTGAAAAAAATACGTTATCATCTCATAACGTAAAAATGACGTCGCCGTTTGTAACGTCGTTTTTCATTGGCTGATGCAATATGGCGTAGTGATTTCTTAAAAAATATTCCCTCAAAATATTGCCAATTTCGTCGAATTTCGTGTAGTAAATTGAATTATAAGGATTAACATGAATATATTTTTATGTTATGGAGCTGTAACACAAAATCAGAGTGTACTCTAGTCTCTATCATAGTACACTCTGATTTTTGTGTTATATCTCAATAACATAAAAATATATTCAAGTTAATACTTAATTATTGAAAATGTTCACTTTTGTTGATTTGACCAATCAAATCAATGATTACAAAATTCCAAAACAATTGACCAATCAGAAAGCCCGACATGCAAGTCGGCACCGAAACAAAGGGAACAACTCTATTTTGTTTAAAATAGACTGGATTACCTGCCTTAGTACCAATTCTCTCCGGAAGGCTGCGCTCATTAATACGAAGACTCGTTGTATTTTCGGAGCGAAGCCTAGCGGAGAGTAGAAAAACCACGGCAGGCAATCAAGTCTATGTTTACAAAACCTTCGATGAAGATCAGAGTATATTGTACATGTAGCTGCGCACTCGCAAAAAATATCAAAATATTAGCCCCACTCGTGAAATATATTTGGTATTACTTAAAACACTGTTAAAACACAATTCGTACAGAAACAACAGTGCTTAATGTGCATTATGATAGTACAATATCATATTGCGACATTTCGATATACAATATACCGCTAATATGATTCCATGATATTTATTACGATACGAAACAAAGTGATACAAAGGTACGTGTTTGTCTTGGCTTCTTGTTATATTGATAGTTGTTTAATATGATTAAAGCCGGATAATTCGTATTAATCCAGGTTCATAACACAAGAAAAGAAAATTACAGTATTTTTGGTCCTAAAAGTTATTAACTTTCCCTTAATTACACGCCCAGAATGCTCCAATGGTAATAGATACAAAATGTTTAAAAGTTCCGATACCGTTGGTGTTTTAATAAAAACTTTTAAATATTTTTACTTTCGACATCTGAACTGAACTTGCTGGGCGTGTTATTAGGGGAAAGTTAATATTTTTGGTACTATAATTACTGTAATTTTGTTTTGTTGCTTTATGAACCTTGATAAATACAGATTATGCGGCTTTAATATTATAAACTTCAGTCGAAGTGCAGAAAATGATCCGCCATTTTTTGTAAAAAAATAATGATGTAGATTGTCACCTCGATCATGGTATGCTGTGTGGAAATTATTGAACAAACAATTTTGTATAGTTTTTTACAAACTGTACTCATTTTATTAGTCATTACACAAAGTATTCCAATATGGATCTTGGCCGATAGATAGTTCACATAATGAGTGGATGCTGTACACAAATGTATATGTTTTTATCAATTTCAGTTGATTAACGAGTTTAAATGGTTGATGAAAACATTAGATATACATGATAAATAATCCACGTTCATTGTGGAAACTCTATGCATGAGGAAATATAATTTCTAAATATTATTATTGTCATTTGCAGATAGACGAAGACGCTATCAGAGGTATGTCAGATTCTGATTTATCAGAATACCTTCCGAAGAAGGGAGATCGATTTGCACTGAAAAACTTTCTTGTCAAAGAAAACGAAAATCCCAAAAAGCCAAAAGCTAAAAAAGAAAGTCTTCTGGATAGGTTAAGGGACAGACTCCACAGCAAGAGGGCCGAGTCTTCGTCTGCAGATGATGAAGAGGAACCGCAATCATCTTCAAGGAAGGTACGGAAATTAAATGCAAAGAAAGCAATGCATAAAGTCCACCTTGGATGGTACCATTACGACGAAAAAAAGAAAGTTTATGTTCACGTTCGAGCGAAGTCAGGAGGAGGAAAAAGAACACTAATGCTGAACAAAAGCTTCAATAAGCATGCAATCATTCAAGAATGCATCGACCTGTTTTTTCCTGATGGAACAAGCCAGCACGGCAATCTGAATGATATGGACGTGGAACTAGTAGACTTTCAACTTAAGCCACTTGAGGAGGAGGACACAACTTTAGGGGATATCATTGACCGGGCAAAATTGCAGTTCGTTCATTTCTATTTGCGCACTACTGCGAAGAAGGAACTTTTGGATGGCAGTAATGACGACGATACCTATAAGAAAGATGAAGAACCTGGCCAAAACGCAGATATCATTAGCACACAAGCAGACAAAAGTAAAGAGATGCAAAACGCAGATATCATTAGCACAGAAGCAGACAAAAGTAAAGAGACGCAAAACGCTGAAGAGGCAAGCGCAGGAATCGGTGGAGGAGATGAGACTCTGTCAATCTTTGACAGTTCCCCCTTAATTGACCCTCCCATTTTCTATCCAATTTGGGAAGACAGCTTAGAGGAAATTGCATTTACTCAAACTGCGCCGATTGTAAGCCCATTTGTGGAACCTAAGGAGTTTGCCATTATTGTCCACAGGGGACAAGTGTTAAGGGAACTTATCAAAGTTTTCAAGGAGGCTCCTGACGTCGACTTCGCAAAAGACATTATAACCGCCAATATCATTCTTCCAAACGGAGAAAGAGAGCAAGCGTATGACAGTGGGGGCGTAATGAGGGATTTACTGACCGAGTTCTGGGACGACTTTTATGAGCAGTGTACTACTGGCACCAGCCTGAAAGTTCCATGTCTTCGCCATGATATGGAAGCAGCAGATTGGAAAGCTGTCGGAAGGATCATAGCCTTGGGATGGACTCTGCAAAAGATACTACCAATTCGACTGGCTCCTAACTTCTTATCGTCTTCCTTATTTGGAATGGGTAGTGGTAAGCTGAGGGAAGAATTTCTGCAATTTGTCCCACAGAGCGAAAGTAGGATTCTTTCGAGCGCATTAGAAAATATGGAAAATGTCGAAATGGATGATCTTGTAGAGATCCTTTCCAACCATGAATGCAAAGTTAGGGTCACACAAGACAACATTGGAGCTGTTGTTGACCAAATTGCACATTTGGAAATGGTTCAAGAACCATCATTCATCAGGGAATGTTTGTTTGAAGTGTTGATAACATACGAGCTGGTCATGGATGTTGCGGATGAATTTCAGAAGATTACACCATCCCCAAGGAAATTGATTTCATCTCTCGAATGCGACGAATCAGAATGTGATTCATTCAAGTATTTGAAACGATATATTCGGGAGATAGACACTGACACTAAGCTGTTGCGCAATATGCTTCGATATTTAACAGCTAGTGATCTCATGTTGTGTGATGAGGAAGGAAAGTTTTTCAAAATTCAAGTTAAAATAGTCGACTTGGAAGGTATTGCGAGAAGACCGGTAGCTCACACTTGTGGAAGAGTTCTTGACCTACCAAGGATGTATGAGAGTTACCCAGTTTTCAAGAGCGAAATGAATGCTGTGCTCAATTCTAACATTTGGGTCATGGATTTCGCATAAATTTTGATTTCAACAAAAAACTGAGCCAAAAATTGTTGGTTACGCTTGATTTACAGATAAAACATATAATAATCCAAGAAGTGCGGAACATTTATAACTTGGAAAATTTTGCATGACAAAGTACATGTCTTTTCAGTTGAAAATAGGAAATTTACACAGCTTTTGCCTTTTCACAACATATTCCATACAGTGAGATTTCATCTCTCGAATGCGACGAATCAGAATGTGATTCATTCAAGTATTTGAAACGATATATTCGGGAGATAGACACTGACACTAAGCTGTTGCGCAATATGCTTCGATATTTAACAGCTAGTGATCTCATGTTGTGTGATTCGGAAGGAAAGTTTTTCAAAATTCAAGTTAAAATAGTCGACTTGGAAGGTATTGCGAGAAGACCGGTAGCTCACACTTGTGGAAGAGTTCTTGACCTACCAAGGATGTATGAGAGTTACCCAGTTTTCAAGAGCGAAATGAATGCTGTGCTCAATTCTAACATTTGGGTCATGGATTTCGCATAAATTTTGATTTCAACAAAAAACTGAACCAAAAATTGTTGGTTACGCTTGATTTACAGATAAAACATATAATAATCCAAGAAGTGCGGAACATTTATAACTTGGAAAATTTTGCATGACAAAGTACATGTCTTTTCAGTTGAAAATAGGAAATTTACACAGCTTTTGCCTTTTCACAACATATTCCATACAGTGATATTGCTAGAAACTATTTTTTTAAATACTGTTCGAGAAAAGCACAGTTTTGTTTGTAATATTGTATTTTGATTTCCATCGCATCAAAATGATGTCATCCTAGATTATTCATTACCTGTTTATTAAAACGATTTTTTTTATCTTTGTTCTTTTAGGGGATGTTTATGTATATCATATTTTATCTATGCGTTTAACACCGGATATCTTAACAGTCCTTACATTTTACTGTTTTCACTGCATTGTAATTACGATATGGTTGAATAACTAAAGGACTTGCTGATAAGCTCCAGCTAGTACACAATAACGTGCATTTGAAATTAAAAAAAACCCACAAAATTGAAGATGGATATGCATGCAATTTGTACTAATTGAAATATCAATAAAGGAAATCACTGAAAACAATATCGTGTTTGAATGGTTATTTGCCAATTTATCAAAATCTGCCAGGATGTCACGATCTGAAAAAATCCATATAGGTGGCGTTTTGCTTGTTTGGGAATTGACAGAAGGTTATTAAGATAGCATGTTATATAAAATTATGTTATTAATGAACACTTTGAAACTTCATTTGTAAGGATATTGTTTCCCAAAGAAAGAGGAAATATCATATTCAAATTTTAAAATGCTACATTTCCGACAAATCGACAATATGATCGATTGAAAACAATAGTAAGCTATTATACAAGAGGCTCATGAGCCTAATCGGTCATCTGACAAACACTCATAGCAGGGACAAACTCCTTAAGGATGTACTCTTCTGTGGTTTCAGTCTCGTTTAATTCTCGTTTCGATCCGTCATAAAGAGCTTTCGTGATATATAAGAAATAATTGTGGGTGGTTATAGCACACTTTTTTCTGCAAAACGTGTCCAAAAATTAGGCTTCTAATGTTCGTGGATTTTTTTATATACGAATTTAAAGAAATTGACCCATTTGGCAGCATTTTGAAAAACTGCATTTCGAGCACTTTTTAGAACGTCAAAATTACACCATTTTTCATCGGACAGTCCTTAGTTAAGTCATCAGTGCTTTGGTATTTTTAGCTGTATCTTACTAATTTTTGCTGTAGATCGTAGTGATGTTCTTTGCGATGAAAATGAAAATTTAAAAAGGGGGGAAATTACTCACCTTTGGCATTTTATTTTCACATTTTAATGTGAAATGGGCATTTTGAAATTTTACTCAAAATTATAGAAAAATAACAAATATTATTACGGGACAAAAAAGTAAGCACACGGACCCCCAGTTTTTATGATTGATTTAGAAAGCACAGGCTTTTTTCTTTTTATTTGCAAAATATTAAAAAAGTTAAATATTACAACTTTTTTTTATTACGCGTTAAATCTTGTAAAAATGGCGAAAATGTGAGCAATTTCTGATTCAAAATTAGGGGGTAGGGGTAACATAAAGTGTTATTCAGAGTAAAAATCATAGACTAAATCAATTTTAAACGAATATACCTAATTTGTCAATCAGGCAAAGATTCATACATATCCGATAACACACTTGGGAGATATTGCTTTGAATTGTCATGTATGTGGTTTAAACGGCAAAATTCACGTAAAATCACATATTTTGTCAAATTGGTATCTTTGATCGACAATAGCACAAAAACGAGCACACGGACATATGATTTTCTTTCAAAATTGGCAATGGCATCATCTCCTTTTCCCAAAAATCAGTTTGCGAAAAAAAGTTTAATACAGGAAAATTTTGACTTCTCAGAGGTGTACATCCTTAATCCAAAGTGGTCAAACCAGCATCGTTACCATACATTGTGTGTTCAGAGCTAGTTATGATGTTATGATTCAGACCAAAGGTAATTCAGACACATTAACATAAAAATTCACATCAACTTTGGTAATAATCCATTCATGCATTAAGGAGGAATAGGGTTTTAAAACAAATATTTATGTACTTACCCTTTTGGGGCCCCGCCCCTCTGATTCCAGGGGTTGGATCAGCCTCATTTATAAAATTTAATCTCCCTCTCAAAATGATGCTTCACACCAAATTTGGTGGTGATCCAGTAAGGATTTAAGGAGGAGTAGCCTTTTGATACAATACCAAAAGTTACAAAAGGTATGATATTATTAACCTTCAAAACTTTCAGCATCTTTTTTTCAATCTTACAGTGAAAACATAATTATTTCTGTCCCGAGATAATTCCTCCTCTATATCTTGTATATGACACTATCAGCAAAGCTCTCAGCAATTTTACTTATTGTGTTAATATTTTTATTGATAATAATTTATTCATCATTCGTTACCTTTTATTATATATATTTCTTCACAATGAGTGCTAATTTCATCCATTTCTGTGACAAGCAGTGGATACGCTGTCGGTGATGGAAAGACCCATCCGCTACTTTCCAAAAACGTAATAAAATTACAGTACACAAAACAAGTCATAAAAGTATGTTCTATTTACACTGTAGTAGCATTTGTCTGCAAAGTTATATATGATTATTTTGATTTACTTATTTCATTAAATTGGAACCTACAAATATGCCTTTGTAGGTTCCAATAAATTTTGACAATATTAATTTTTGAAGGCACGTTCCCAGCGCACTGTCCTTTTTCGAAGACTGTATATACAACGTCAAAATATATGCACTATATAACAATTTTAATTTACTGTAAAGGTGGATTATTTCGCGGGTGTATTTTTCCCTTAACAACTTCCGAAGCGTTCGTTATGCAGATATTTTCAATTATGTTGAAGATATGTTGCTATATGTTTTGTATTTAGTATTTATATGTGTTAATATCTTCGAGTGTGAAAATATTCACCGATATTTACTGATAGCGAAATAAGCGAAAATTCCCACAACGCAAATATTATAGTAAACAGTCCATTCATTGTAGTGAGATTATGTAACATGCATTACGTAAACAAGCTTGACATAATAACTTTAGTCACAAGTTGTTTTTAATATCCTCTCTGAGAAATATATACAAATCGCGCATGCTTTCTGGATCATTTGGAATTACAATGTTGTTTTCTTCCATAATACAATCGCACAGATCTTCAATTAATTTGGAGCATGGCGAATGAGGCATGGCCTCCAATTCTCTTTCACAAATGTTCACTTCCATTTCGTTAAAGTCACAGCCGTAATCAACAGTATCATATGCGCTAGGCATATGGTGGAGAAGAAATGGTCGCCCACATCTGCTTATTCCCTGTCTGTATCTTCGAATTCTGTGACGGTTCCAAATGGAGCTTATGTCGTTTAGAGTGTCCTGTGTAGAAAGACATTTAACATAATTCCATTGATACTGATATTTCTATAGATTATATTCGATGCATAATATCATAAAATCATGTGAAAGAAAACCCTACTGCGTTACACACAGCTAAATGATTTTCCTGTACTCTTGCCAGTGAAATCGGAAAGTGTTATATTCTTTGTCTTTGTTTGTCTGTTTGACCATCCGTCTATCGGGTAATATAATCCGAATGGTTCAAAATATCATAAAGACGGTCAAAGACTGATGTCAAAACATCAGAACCCTTCAGATTAGAGGTTATACAGATTAGGCTTAACAGATTTACGATGGAAATCAATGCATCAGCTCTTTAAAATGATATTTCTCCTCAAGAGTTAATATTGGGTGTTGAATGGTACTCGTATATTTCTTGCTTCGTTTTACTGCACTTTTAACACCAAAAATAAATAAAAACAGTGACTGAAAAGCCTCATTCTGGCGCTATCTGGCGTCAAGATACGAGCCCGATTTAGAAGAAATAGATAACGCATTTTCAGCCTTTCCTGTTACCTGACATCTCTGCAAAAAATATACAGTCGAGTATTTGGTAAAATAATACTAGGGAATAATATAGAAATACAGCAAAAGAGCATCCTTTTTTTCCTTTTCATTTCGGTACAAATCACAAGCAAGTTTCAAATGGGCAAATAAAAAGACCTGCTCTTTTGATTCAAAATAGAAAAAAATAACGTTCACTTCACAATCCTATATTTTCACAGTTCTGCGTGAAAATAATAGATTTTTACCATATGAATGTATCCCAACGGTTCACCGGCAAATATCTTGTAAGTGATTGCAATGAAACTTAAATATAGTGGACATTTGGGGTCATTTCGTCGAGTGTGATGGTCACTTTCAAAAGATACATTGTATTAATCGGCGCGTGTATGGACATGCATCGTTGCTATACAGGCTTGACATTTGGTAAAGACGTCAACGCACTTGTATTTCCTGACACGATCAAATGCCGAGATTATTATTCTTATTTCTTTCTTAATTTCCTCCAAAAGCGAAGAGAAACAGAAACAATATGCAATACAAAATAAAGATACACTTTGACACTAATTAATAAGGTTGGCAAATCGGATCAAAAATACTAACCGATTACCGGGAACATCGTTATGAACGGTAACCGGTTAATTGCTAAAGGGACAATTTAGTCAAAAGGTGGAATAGAATTTAGATAAAACTGAAAATATTCCATATCTAATGAATATTGGCGTAGTCGGTATCGCTAAAATTGAAACATAATATAAAGATTTTATAGTTTTAATTATCAAGAATATGTGCTAAAAATAGCTTGCACACGTTGAGGAGAGGTATGTTGTAGCCCAAACCGTGCACGAGCCGTATACAGAAAAATATACATTCCACAATATTTGAATCATTCCAGTTATTTTTTGACATATAAAATGATGAGATATAATCGTTTTAGTGATTTTTACTGTTGAGACAATTAATATTCTGCGTTTAGATGGCTATTTTGACATTTTTGTGTTGTTATGTGGCACGAGTCTGCTCCGGGTACACAAATTAATCGCTACACGCTTGCGGTGATTAATTGTCAAATTATCTCTCTATACCTTAGAATAAGGAATGATTAACAATGTTTCTTGAGATAGAAATTTTACATTTTGCAATAAATTAATTGATCTAATGCATCACGAGAAATATTTTAAAGTTTGATACAGGGGTTAATTATTTAGT
Source organism: Mimachlamys varia (assembly GCA_947623455.1). Lineage (NCBI taxonomy): Eukaryota > Metazoa > Mollusca > Bivalvia > Pectinida > Pectinidae > Mimachlamys > Mimachlamys varia. The sequence goes on from OX392534.1 coordinate 22,653,383, forward strand.
AAATTCACAGTATGATCAGTACAAGGAAATAATTTTTTTCAGGGACCAAAACAATACATATCGAGAGTTAGCCACTAACAATCCAATGCACGTGTAGTTTCATTGCATGAATGCATCGTTGCTATACAGGCTTGAAAATTGGTCAACGCACTTGTATTTCCTGCAAGATCCTGGTTAGTAACGTGCAAGGATATAAAATTGTGTAGTTTTTATCTCTTGTAATGAGATGTTTCAAAATCACTTTCTAGACGAATTATGTAATAATGTGTACTTAACATACTATGGAATACAAGGGAGATAATTCAATTGATATAATATCTTTTACGATTAACCGGTTATGAAATTTAGTATTCGGTTAGTAACGTTATGAACGATTAACCGGTTAATCGATTAACGCTGCAAACCCTACTAATTAATTATCGTATCTTTAACATCTATTCACATATGTTCATTGATAATTACAAACGTAATAGTATAGAATAATGGTAGACTATAATAACGAATTCCATAGCAATTACACAAATATGTTATCGTGTTTTCATGGGTGCTTTAGTGCCTATTAACATGTATAAACATATCTTCCAATATGACCATTCTTACAACCATACGACAAGATAATAATAATAAACCATACAAGGGTTAAGTTCGTACTAATACTCTCCACAAGAATACTTCTGCTTACGAGAAACACTCGCAATTAAATTAGAAAATAAATCTTTTATCCTCATACTCAACCAATGTTTCGGAATATTTTTATGGTTATTCAAATGAAGCGAATCGAAATATTACCTGTAGCATTCCCAAAAAACAAAAGCGACATATTTCTTGATCCAAATATCCTCCATCATGGTAACCATTATCGGTAAGCTCTTGGAAAAAATTCATCCAGAACTGAATCCCCTGACGGCGAATCATTCCCCACAAGCTCTCAATTCTTTGGTTGTTTATACTTTTCCCGTACAAAAAACTTCTTTCGTTGGCATGCTCATCTTCGTGGTTTTGCCGGAGGAACTTTTGAATAGTTTCAACGTGAACGTTTTCAGTGCCCATGTCAGCTCTTACACGTCTTGGACACAGTCCGTATTTTCTGATGCTTGCTATATAGTAATGAGCAATAACATGAGGATTTTTGTTAGACACTCCTGCTCTCAACCAAATAATTTGGCGCGAGAATCCGTCTATGCAGCCGTGAATTTTAATTCCATATCTTGAAAGTTTATCATATCCGTCGATATGCCAGATTGAGTTAGGGCCTTTTATAGAGTATACGCGTCTTCTGAGTCTTCTCTTTTTTCTGTACTCAATACCTTCCGGGTCTATGATATGAAGCAAACCGCGGATGGTCTCTTGGTCAACAACTAACCCCCTTTCAAGGCATTTTAAGTGCAACCAACGGTATCCGTGCATTTGACCGTGCGTTTCACATTGTTTCAGTATAAATAATGCTACCTGTAGAATATCACTTTTATGTTTCCGGCGATAAAGTCCCAAATTCTTCGTAATTCTTTTGAGTGTACGAAGTCCAATATTATATCCATGCAGTTCTTCCATACATTTGATTATTTCGTTGTACTTAAGTCCAAGTTTGAAATACTCTCCTATTAAATAATACCGGTCCATTGCCGTTATGGATAGGAAATCACTGTCTTGTCATTCAAAGCTAAGATGTTTAAAATGTATAACTTACAGATAAATGTTTAAAATTTCCGTAGATTTTACAGATAAAAGTGTATAATTTACACATTAAAGTGTAAAATTTACAGTTTAAAGTGTATAATTTACAGATTAAAGTGTATAATTTACACATTAAAGTGTAAATTTTACAGATTAAAGTGTATAATTTACAGTTTAAAGTGTAAAATTTAAAGATTAAAGTGTAAAATTTACACATTAAAGTGTATAATTTACAGATTAAAGTGTATAATTTACAGTTTAAAGTGTAAAATTTACAGATTAAAGTGTAAAATTTACAGATTAAAGTGTAAAATTTACACATTATAGTGTATAATTTACAGATTAAAGTGTAAATTTTACAGATTAAAGTGTAAAATTTACACATTAAAGTGTAAAATTTACACATTAAAGTGTATCATTTACACATTAAAGTATAAAATTTACAGTTTAAAGTGTAGAAAACAAAAATAATGAGAATGTTATTTGGCCCTAATACGCTTCCGTAGTTACCAGATTTAGTCTACAGTCGATATATTAGAGCGACATGATCATTGATATCTGTCACCCAAATTTTATTCATATCGACTGTATACTACATCTGGTAACAGTTCAATGCTTATATTTACATTAAGGATTCTTTTTAAATATGCATAAATCTTTGGGATATAGTCGGTGAACGTTCTCCCTTTTTTCGTGCGTGATTATTTATTGGAAGAGACTGATTTAAATCAATGTCATCTAAGCTATTGCTTCAAGCCAATACATGTTTTGCAAGGCGAAGTGCAAAGCGTTGACGTAACGTAGTCCAATATGGCACAAGAAATGACGTCACAATAGCCTGATTTAAATCAGTGTCATCTAAGCGATTGATTCAAAGCCATTATACATGTTACTAGTAACTGAGGCGGAGTGCAAAGCTTTGATATTACGTAGTCCAACATGGCGTCAGAATAACGTCATGTGATGCGGCATTGCAAATTGTAGTATACAGTGTGATATACTTCAATTTGGTTTACTAATGACATAAAGGCGAATGTAACACAGAATGTAAACATAGCTACATAAATTCAGGTTCATTATATGTCACACTAAACAATCTTTGCTATTTTCTTGCAAGTCCCCAATATGGAGCTCAATAAACCGTTTCTACTAGTAAGACACAGATTCACAATTTACTGAGGGCCTGGGGCACGACCTGACCTTTTTAGCTAGGGCATTTTGTTTTGTACCTAATGGACACGCATAGTACTTTACACCACCGGAAGTTGTTAATCGCTGGTTTTCACCGCCGGAAGTCTATGCGATTGATTCTAGACGAAACTGCCAAGTTTTTAATCTTCAAACGTAGATAAGGATTCTTGAATGGCTTTTAGTAACTGGTAGTATACGATTACCGCCTACCTTGAAAGCTCTACACATTGGCTATCGCCCTACAAATTTAGGTAAGGTGTTGATAGCATTGCCTGTTTCGAAAAATTGAAAATATGAAGGACAAGATCAGGCACGAACGCACGTGCAATCTAAATAACAAGATAAATTTACATCGAGTTAAAAAAAAATACTCAAATCAAACGCCATCATACAGAATGCCGCCAACATTTCACAGTTGTTTACTATTTTGATTTATATTTATTCTATTTCGGCAAAAATTAATTGCCAACGTGACTGGTGTTTTGTATCGGACGTGTGACGTCAGATAAAGCAAAAGGTTGCCCAGCAACGTAATTTGCATGCTTCGGTCTGATAAATGGTTTTGATATAAACACTGTCTAGATGTATTCGTTTTACGTATAACGCACAAACTACCAACAGTATGCACACACAATTTCTTTACCTTGCAACAGCCAATCCTTGCAATGGCTTCATTCTGAAATTACATTTAAAGGCCCAATATACGTATTTTTCGGCAAAACTTGAAGCGAAAATCAAGCCTTATAACTTATTATATTTATAGATTTAGCTAAGATTAACTGATATCAGCAATATTCAAGATGAATTCGTACGCGGTTACCGGTACAGCAGCAGTTGAAACTCGGTATTTGTAAACACGGGTCCATTTTGAACAGTCTTCTATACATTCGGTTTGTTGTTGAAGTGGGCCCCACCTGAATTATTTTCAATTCTTTGGATTCTTTTGTCAAGAGTTTCCTGTTAGTTACCGCTCAGGTTTACTTCGTTTTAGACTTATTTTTGCATGGTTATCAACTGGATTTCTTTTCATAATTTTTCAGAATCACGAAAAATTTCCTGAGGTTACGTATATTGGGCCTTTAAAGGGAAATAGTATGAAGAAATGCACTAGAACATGACTTGGTTGTGCATTGATAACAATGTGTTATATATATCATACGATTACTGATAACAGAGTGTTATCAGTGGGTTATCTGTGTTATCAGTGATTTAACGCTGTTATCGGGACTGTCTGCTTACGTCACAATATCACTGCAGCTTATCTAGAATATCTATACTTAGCGCCGTTGATTATAATTATAATACTTATTACAGGAGTTAACCTATGTGATCTCAGTACATAGATAAATCTAATTAGGTCGCCTAGTACATACATGTGTATACATGGTATTTATTTTTGGCCATTTTGTATTCAGTAATACTGTATACTGCATAGGTACGCAACATGTTGTCAGTATTGTATTTATGTATACTATAAAAAAAAACATGCATCCAAATATATGAACTATACAATAATGAGTGCATACTGTATACCCCGGTATTATCAATTGTTTTGCTGTCCATAATTGACGTGAGCAAGTCTACATGTTTAGCGACTACGAGCTTCTCTCCTATCTTTGTATATGATGATCAACGTTGGCATGATGAGTGACTGGAATGTAACATTTGTACAACGTTTACCTGCAAATCGGCATAACAATGACCCAATATGTTTGCACAATGTTTGCCCAATGTTTGCCTAATGGTTTGCCCAGTGTAAAAGTTGCAAATCGTTGTGTCATTTTTTATCTAACATTAATGTGAAACGTTTGCAGGCGGTTCACATCGTGATATGGTATATTGTAAGGTGCTCATGCAATCACGGAATTTCGTTGACCGAAAGAGTGTCTCCATGCGTGTCCATTTGTTGATCAATGATAGTGAAACGATTTTGAAATGGTAAAAGTACACTCGGCGATGTTACCATCTTAAATTTTGTCGTCATCAAAGGTTTCGAATGAATGACGTAATGAAGACCTTTACGAGTTCAGTTGTACCCAATACATTAGAACTACGAGTTTTCGGGAACAGTTTTTCAAAGAAAACAAAACAAAACGAGGAAAATTCTTCTTAAAAACTAGAATAACTATTTAGTCATGTTCAGGATTTTTGAATGAAGAAGAATTGTCACTCTCTCAACAATTACAGGTCGCATAAATGTTAAAAAGTATATAAGACAGCTTAGATATACACATCGAATAACCAGTTTCTCATAATGATGTCAAATGAAGTTATGAAATCCAATATCCTACAACATTCATCGCTCCAAACTCGTGACGGTCGATAATTGAATTTTGTGTAAAGCAGTCATGGGCGCCATGTTTATAGTTTATTGTAAATATCAAAGCATAGTTGGCAATGTAGTCCTCCATTGAATCGCTCCCCATCATTACACAGAGTTATGTTAAGCATGGTGTACATGTACCCAGATATTATCATAGATAGGCTCTTAACCACAAGGCGTGACCCATAATGCAATCCTACCATGTTCACGTACTTTGTGACGTCACAGGAACATTGAAATGATGGTTGAAAGAGGTAACCATGCAATTTTATCGTAGTAATCATGAAGATTATGTACGATAGGGAAATGAGAGGGGGGCGAGGACCAGATTCAGTGCCTGTTTGGGAACTAAGGGATGGTCTTGATGTATCTGGTGGGAACTTATAGTACAGTAGTATGTGTACGTGGCCTCGCGTCATAGGGTGCAACGGCTAGAACAGTACCATCCCATTATTGACAATTTTCTAGACGTAAACAATTGTAGTATATTTGTTGTTGTGTTAAATAAACACGTGGATATTTACAGGAAGATGTCTTGGTTATGAATGAGATAAACACTGCATGAGATAAGTATTTATAGCCGGGAATAATATCAACTTCCGGTATTGAGCGAGGAGAGATAAAAAAAACATAACGATTCTAAACGATCTATTAATGTCAGAAATACTAGGGATGTTCTCGGCGTTATATGGAGTACAGCTGTGGCTATAGCTTGTGATATGCTTAAACCGCTATCTTTCCATATCTCAGCAAAACATCATCGTTACGAGAATTTCCTGAAGCTCATCACAAAAAAAATCAGGCCAAAACGGTTAAAGATGCTGTAACACATAACCTGAAGGATACCAGCGCCAATATTACTTCGTGTCATATATTGATCGCTACTGACGTCAATCGGTGAAATGAGGCTACGTGAATGAATTACGTTGTTGGAGTGGGAGGAGAAATATAAATCTTTACTACATTTCTCCTTATCTTTGAAAGTTACGAAAAAACGTGCCGTGTATTAAAAGGGCGTTTGAGAAGCTGATAGCCATTAAAGATAGAACCGCTCGGCAAACATCTGAAGAAGCAATAATCTCCAGGTCTGATGATAATGGGATGTTCCCAGCGATGCCTCAAGACAGTTCAGTCCCATCCCATACGATTCGCTGCTTCGCGGAAACCAGTACATATTCCTTTGATCCAGACAAAACAGGAAATGAGAAAAACAACTTCACATCCCATGGTAGAGAAAGCACAGTTCTAGAACAAACCAGACATGCGGGAGGGATAGATATACGTACGGGAATAGCATGTGTAAAGACATTCAAATTGATTGGTAATTAGTCTGTTTTATTACTAATTTCCTTCCCATGGACTGATATGAAGTTGGAGAAAACTAAACATCTTAAACGTTATCAAGTCGCGTTTGAATCTTAGAATATCTTTTCCTTCCTCTACTTGAGATCGTTGTTGGGAGAGTGAGGAAGAAAAGAACGGAGGGAGGGATCGAAACGAAGAATATAGAAAATGAGAACGATAGGGGGCAGGGCCGAGAGAGGGAGGGAACAATAGAGGAGGAAGGGGAGAAAAAGGGAAAAGAGGGGGAGATTGATAGATAGAGGAAGAAAAAGGTAACAATACAGTTAAATAGCAATATACAATTAAATTGCAAACTAAACACGTAAAAAGTGAATTGATGGATGCGTTAGAAGAAAGTTCACGTTTTATTAAAAGAAAAAGATTTATAAATAGGATAGGAAACATACATGTAGCACTGATACATTGTATTATAAAATTTACAAGTGTTTAGGAGAATCGCAAAATTTGATATCCTATATTGTAGTATTAAAACAATATATAGATCCTAGTAAAACTCTTCAGATATCTTTGATATTGACTTAACATCTTGATTATGTAAAACTGTCAATAACGGAACTGTTGAAATGGTACATTGTATATCATCCTCGATATCCAGGGGTTACGATCACCTATGTAATCTTCACCCCTGGAATATATCATAGCAAAACTGAAGCTCCCGGGTCTGCCACCTAGCGGTCGGTGTGCGTTGTGTCCCTTTGAATCACGTAATCACCGACCAATCAAAATTGCGTGTAACAAAACGGCTTATGCAATGAATGTAAACAAGGGGGAACATCTCATTCGGTTGATCTGTGAAAAATTCAAGCTAGATCAAATTAGACAGCATCAGGAAACGGCGATCCACGCACTGAGTCCTTACCGTAAATGTGTCGGTGAAGATTGTTCTTCTCTGTTTTACTGGTAAAGATCCATGACACAGTCGACTCTGTGCCATGTTTGTTTACATTTTTTCCTGTCCCATTAGAAGAACGCGTGATCAAATGTAAGGTACGCTCTGATTGGACGCAGCCAGACCTAGCTGCATCCAATGAAAATTCTCGTCGCGGGATTTACGAAATGTGGTCTATATATGCCAAGGGTGAAGATGAGTGTGCGGATCGTAACCCTTGGCTAGCGAAGATGATTGTATATATATACTTCCGTTAATATGTAACAAGTCATACCGAAATCAAATATTTTTGACACTATTGTATTGCGTATATTTTCGAGATAAATTTTCTTCTAAACTCTCTGTGACTAATTCCGACATCCAAATGAACATTTTACAATTATCTGCGTTTTCACTTAATGAACCTGTCGTTGATAAGACCACCTTTTCCTAAATCGATCTATCGTTGACATGGTCAATGTGACGCTTGACGCTCCGCTGCATTCACCTTAAAATCTCGTACAGTCAGACGCTTGATCACTTTCCGGTTGGCGTAGCTTGTAAAGAAGATAAGAGTCTTGTTGAACACGACTTTTATCCCAATGAACTAAATATTTATGAGGTATTTTTTCAGTAATGTTTTATTGACGATGAGCACACACTAATTATCAAAAAATGCATGTGATTCAATTTGAATAATGACATTTTTAACTTTAAATATAAACTATCCATTTACGCATCAACAATTTTGTTTAAGTAACTTCTATGTCAAATATTTTATTTAAGTTCTGTAGTCGTTTGTGCCCTATAGATATTTGTATCCAATATAAATACATGTTTATGTATTTCTGATATCAAACACAGAGGATCAAAGCGACGTTTGTAAGTTTTGTATTGAATGAAAATTACATACATAGACAATTTTCTGTGTACATATAAAGATATAGCATTGGTATAAATAAATACCACAAAAATCGCCCTGTTCCCTTTTCTCATTAAGCGGATTTTTAAAAAAAATATATACAAATCACAAGTGTCACTACGTACTATATTTACTAGTCCATACAAACGGATTAGTAATCCGGATTAGTAATTCGTTTATACGATTTACCATCCGTACGAATGTTGAAATAATCCGAACGCATATTCAATAATCCTTGACATGATCAGTAATCATTAGGGTTTTCAGTACCGTGATCATTCATAAAGATCAGCCCATAAATATCATTTGATAATCTTTACAAACAATTTAAATTCAATATCTAAAGTTTTGAATTCATCAATGAAATAAAATTCTTGTTATTGTTCATGAAACATCATCATCGAAAACCAACGGTACACGTTTGGGAAGTGTACCGTGGGTTTCCGACCATGATGAAACATATGAATGCTTTTCTATTTGATTTGGTGTTTTAAAAAAGTTTGACTTTTCTCGGGCATTGTTTTTCACCCCCTTTGGTATATTTGTTCTGTTTATTCTAATTGTGGAATGACCTGTTTATAACTGGTCGAATTTATTTTTGAATCCTGTGAAATGTTTCCTTTTGCAGTGAAATACTAGACGAAGTTTAGGAGACAATGCATTATAAACAGAAATGAAGCTGACAGTGTGACAAATATCCTCGATCACATTAACGCAAACATGGCCGCATTGTTCGGTTGTGTTTCACAAGTCAACGTCTTTCCTCCTGTATAGCCTTCATGTTCAGCGTTCTACGGTTGTGTGTCAAAAGCACGTATATGTAACAGCACCAAAATATCAAGGATTTTCTTAAAATTCCAGTAATTAATTGCACGGAGAACCATCCTTACTACGACGAGCGGTATAAGGAAACGAATCGATGGAACAAAGCTTGTTTACCGTGTTCACTGAAACTCTTTGTTCAGGATCAAGGTTGCGTTTGTCAACTTAGATAATGTTACAGGGACGCTTTGGCACCTTAAACCTATAGCGTATACACCCTGTGTATTTAAGTTAATCCAATGATAAATGATATCAGCCCTAATCTGCGTCACGATTCTCCAATATGCTTACACGCTGGTAAATTATATTACTGACGCGTACACATGTTCATTTAAGCAGCCCAACCCTCCACGAGACGCCGCTCTACAAGACATGCCCGTCACACACATCCATTCTAGTAAACAAAAACATCGCCCGAACCGTTTTGTCTCTGTATAACATCAAAAAGCTGTTCGCATGTCGACATTGACAGCTCTTTGGAACTGAAAACAATGTTTTCTTCCGCTTGGTCGAGTCGGTGTGAAGGGACCATTATGGCGGGCGGATCTATATCCGTATTGTTATAGAATATTTGGCAATTTCAACAACAAAGTTCATTAATGACCGCATAGCTCATTACTCCGATGGTCATCGGCACTGCATTGGTCTGGCGGGGAGTCACACACCTGGCATAGTACCAGGGTCATTACATGGGTACAGGGTCAACAGGCAGGGCAACAGGGTCATTGCACAACACTCCCATATACTACACAATAAATGGCTTCGGCCAAACATTTCATTTTACTTTGGCAATTCATATAATTTAGTTTTTTTAATCCAAGTTTCCTTAATTTTGCTTTTAATATTTCTTATTATTTCTTTTTCCTTCATGTAAGGTGTCTTTAGTGGCGTCTTCTTTCATTCAATTTCTTCTGCAATAATTTGTATTAATGATAGAGGGCATCACATAATTCTGATATCATTATAAAATCTAAGGTCTCGTTACCCCAAGACCTCAATGGTAAATATACGGTACTGGCATATATATTTACCGTAAATCATGAATGCTACGAGGTTAATACCCAAAACAATGCCATCAAAGCACTAAAGATATATCGGCAATCAGAGATAAGATTGAGCGTATATTTATACTCAACAAGTTCACGTCATCGCCCTTAACAGAGATTCCATATATCTGACAGGCCTTATCTCGCGTGACTTGGCTCTCTCGTTTGAATTACACCACTGAATATCAAGTTTATAGAATGGTCGTGTTTACTTGAGTTTAGTTTACACTTGAAACTCATTGAGAAAACATACGTTATTGTTATTTATATACATAGATGTAAATATGTTGAAGTGTCTACCTTCTCAAGTCACAAACACATTCCAAACCAACTTTTTTTTTTTAAATGTAAATTTATGTACGTGTATCTATATTCGAGCTTTAGAATAAAGCCTGTCGTTACGGATGAACGGTTCAGGAGTCAGGAATACTTTAGACGGATACCGACTTTTAGATTTGATCAGAAAAAACATCGTTTGTCCTCGTCAAATGGATGATATATCTTTGTTATGGATACCTTTCAAAAAGAAAAGTCCGGGAAACTGGATTATTTCGCAATATCTATCATTTCCTGGTATTGAAAAAAGATTCTCCACCTTTCCCGGTACTAGTGATTGTGTGGATGGAAAAGTTTATTACTTGCTAAACGAACTAGCATAGCATGAACTTAAAGTTAGCACAGCAGGGAATGAACACGCAATAGATTTGTAAACGAAATGAACAACTCAAGTGTACATTGTATGGAAATTAGACACTTATCAACGAGTGAAATAATACAAATTTACATATAGCATGGAAATTAGACACTTGTAACGAGTGAAATAATACAAATTTACATATAGCATGGAAATTAGACATTTATCAACGAGTGAAATAATACAAATTTACATAAAACAAGATTTTTAGCGAATAAAACAATACAAATGTATATATATAACAGGATTCAAAACAATAATTATGGCGGTGATTCCCTTCAATACATAATGGGGGGGGGGGGGGCAGTGGCAGGGGCAGGGGCAGGGAGTCACCTGTCTACAAGACGACTATCTCTTATTATTTTACACAAATTACTGCCACCAGACAATTTACTTGCTTGGAGTAAAAGTACACCATTGCCTCCAGATTGTGATAAGTCTGAAGCTTTAATAATTCAAACGCACGTAACTGATCAAGTCTGAGAGATATGCTATCTAAATGAAATGGGCGTGACGTCACAGAGGTCATATTGGGCAACACACAAGTACTCGATACCCCTTGTACATTGGCATCCGAACTCTTAAAAAATACTGAAATCTAAAGACAGTATAACTTACCACCCGATATAACGACATTTTTTTCTACTATGAAACATTTCTGTAAACATTATTGCATTTAGATTTAGCCATGCCATATTGGTTACTGAAATCTGTTGATTTTCCTCGCTAGGATCGTTAATACATAATACGGTGAACATTGATTAATTTATTACCACAATGGAACTTTAGTGTTGTCCTTGTCAATCCGTATCATTGTAAGTATAATGCTTCTCTCACTGTACTCATTGATACAATGAACCCGTGTTGTAATCATCACCGCAATGAACCATTGGTGTTAACGTTGTAATAATTACAATAGTTTCTTGTAGTAGTCGACGTCGTTACTATATTCAGACTCCTTCCTGTAACTGACGTCATTATTACAATGAAACCCTTAATGTAGTCATTATCGCAATGAACTTTTACTTGACAGTAGCGATTGTCGCGTGGTACCTTCGGTGTTCTTACTATAGTAGGCGTCATAACCGCAATAAACCTTTATTTATTACATTGCATCATAATGAATCCTTATATAGGTTATTATCACAATGAACCTTTAGTATTATCAGTATTCTAACGTCAGCTTCGCTATAGTCGTTACTAAGTAAACCTTTGCTGTAGTCGACGTCATTCTCATAATGAAGTTCAACTGTAGCCATTATGTTTCATGACTGCAGGGTTTCTTTGATAAACAAATAATAACAATTAACCAATGGATAATTGGACTGCATGTGCATGCAGCAAAATTAGAATGAACACAACAAATAAACGACCCTAGCGAATATAGGGTACATGGTGTTAGGACCAAGATGACCAAGTGGTTAAGACATTCTTTGAACGCTAACCAGGTGGTCGTGGGTTCGACAGCTTCGTGGTGCAGTCGTCAGGTACTTGCCGCAGGTCGGTGGTTTTTCTCCGGAACTCCGGCTTTCCTCCATCACCAATGCAAAACCTTGCACGTTGATGACAAACAAACCAAACCATACGACGTTCTTGTGGTCAATACGGGTATTTAGTATCGCAACAATGACGGAGGGTTCTTAACCTTTTTAGTATAACCACATTCACTTGTAACCCTTTTACACTAGTGAGATAATATGTAACCACTGTTGTAACCCCGTCCACTGGTGTAACCCTTTTACACTAGATGGAATATTGTAACCCCTTCTACTGGTGTAACCCTTTTACACTAGAGGGACCAGTAACCCTTTCTACTGGTGTAACCTTTTTACACTAGAGGGACAAGTAACCCCTTCTACTGGTGTAACCTTTTTACACTAGAGGGACCAGTAACCCCTTCTACTGGTGCAACCCTTTTACACTAGAGGGAATATTGTAACCCAATCCACTGGTGTAACCTTTTGACACTAGAGGGACGACCAGTAACCCCTTCTACTGGTGTAACCCTTTTACACTAGAGGGAATATTGTAACCCAATCCACTGGTGTAACCTTTTTACACTAGAGGGACCAGTAACCCCTTCTACTGGTGTAACCCTTTTACACTAGAGGGAATATTGTAACCCAATCCACTGGTGTAACCTTTTTACACTAGAGGGACCAGTAACCCCTTCTACTGGTGTAACCCTTTTACACTAGAGGGAATATTGTAACCCAATCCACTGGTGTAACCTTTTTACACTAGAGGGACCAGTAACCCCTTCTACTGGTAAAACCCTTTTACACTAGAGGGAATATTGTAACTCCTTCTACTGGTGTAACCCTTTTACACTAGAGGGAATATTGTAACCCCAACCACTGGTATAACCCTTTTACACTAGAGGGACCAGTAACCCCTTCTACTGGTGTAACCCTTTTACACTAGAGGGAATATTGTAACCCAATCCACTGGTGTAACCCTTTTACACTAGAGGAAATATTGTAACCGCGTCCACTGGTAAAACCCTTTTACACTAGAGGGAATATTGTAACTCCTTCTACTGGTGTAACCCTTTTACACTAGAGGGAATATTGTAACCCCAACCACTGGTATAACCCTTTTGCACTAGAGGGAACATCTGTAACCCCTAATGTAACCCATTGAAGATTGAGATGTCTGGATCCATCACACATGTAAAACTATACCCTGGTTGTTTTGTTACCGTTGGCTTTGATATCGACCTCGTATTGTTTCACTAATAGGCATAAAACAACAATAGATAATTATTAACTGCATTCTATTATATCCTCGGCGTGGAACATTGAATTCATTTACATAAATAAAAACCATTATGTATTTATAATAAGTTGTAAAGTCGGGTGCAACAATGTCAGTGTTTCCCTTATGGGGATTTATCACAGACTACTCGGTTCTACAAACAAAACGGCTATATTATACAAGTTTATACGTTAACCTAAGCGCACTAGGATAGCCAACCTAGAGCAAACAAACTCCACAACCGATCGATAGTGTTAGAAGATTTAGAGTGATGGCGCATGGTTCCCAAAGTAACGTATCAATATTCTAGGTCGAGGAGTTTTACCGAAGAAAGCCAGACTTGGATCCCTATCATTTTTCTCACAAGTCAATTAGAATACCAGGCATTGGGGTATGTGAACCCAGCCACAAGGACGTACATACAACATGTGTTGGGAACACAGTACACATGCCCCCCTTTTACACACATGACGCAAAAAATATCGTCTGCTACTCCTACAGCTTATTGGGGATTCACAAATTTAACTAATCCCAAGATTTGATGCATCAGACAGGTCACCAAAACTGTTTCCTATTTCGACATAAGTGTGACCTAACTCCTGTTTTTTCATCACCCACCCCACACAATCGTCCATCATGGACTTGGGTATAATGACACTGCGGGCGAAATGACAGACTTGTGGTTAGCGAAGGCGTATAGAGAAATAAGACTTATCGCCCCCCGAGTCTTACGTTGAATCATATACATGTACATGTACCGTATTAAATGTAACTTTAATATGTGGTAGACCGCAGGTGTAAGTATACACGGACTGGACTTGGTAGCGCGCCAACCTCGGGGATCTGCCATTCTTGTGTGAAATTATTTATTACCAAAGAAATGACCCTTGCTGATGCAAAGTAAAAAAACTCAATCCAAACGCAGTTGTGTATTTCGTGATAGTTATAAGATGAAACAAGTTGCTCTTAAAACAGTGTACACTGTACGTATGTTCTATATTCGTCCGACCTTCACCTTAGTTGGGTTGGCTACCTGCCCAAACTCTTTAATCACATTACTACAAGATAGGAGAGATATAGGAAGGTCTTTCACACTGAATTCTATACAGCTCTGCAAAAATCTCCCCCACTGCGATGACGTAGCAGCGATCATTCACGATAAGTGCCCTCTAGGTTTGTAGTTAGACCTCGTTTGAAACGTAGCCAAGTCTATTCACGATAATAAACCATTGTTGATCTACACAGCCTACTGCTCCATTTAATACAGTAATTGGTAAAAACCTTTACACAGGTAAATGATTGCACCTTCGAAATTTCTAACGAACATGCAACTTTGCCAATTGAAGTGATACGAAAATCGTTAAATATTTTTTTTAGAGTTGCAGTGAAACTGATAGTTATACATGTACAATGTATATATATACTAGCTAAGTGTATTGAATCGTGTCATTTTGACAAGGCCGTATATATTATAATTATTGAACTCGGTTATTGAATTTGTCCCATGTGTGTTTTAAAGAGGTCACAAAACATATTGGCAGATAACAAGAGAGCACAGACTTCAATACGATCAAATACTTCAAAAATCACACTATATATATGGGTCTCTTTTCTACTTAGTAAACTTAGTAATGGGATTCTTCTAAAACGTCCCTCGAACATGTGTAATCCAGTTCGGAGACTTAATGAATTAACTGATGACGTGTAAAAAATTCGGCTCTGTAGCCAGTTTGCCACCGATGGTCAGAACTGCCCTGGAATTTGATATTTTCATTAAAGTTTAATTTAAACCTGGAACAGGGATATTTATATAATAAGTATTAGCAAGTCATTCGTCAAAGTTAACATAACGCCATATATTTCAGTTACGCAAGTGCCTTAGCCATTTTCTACTGTTACATATTAATTCATTGACCCCAAGTTTATGAACTATTACATGAAGCAATGCTGTAGATAACCTTTGAATTACTCGTTCTTTAGCAGCAAATCCATGGTCCAGCTGGACACGTGTTATCCTTGATTTAAACCTACACGAGCAATTCCATGAAGGGTGAACAGCTTGAGAGACAACTTCCACTACAAGTTGGAAAGTGCATTTCAATATATAGATGGATTATGTGGATCACAATACCTGATTATGGGTAATATGAAAGTTTGGTGAATCATTAGGGAGCGAAATCCAAAATGAATCTGTATTCCCTAACCCCAAAGAACCCATTTACGGGCTTATTTCTTAAAATCGTATTCTTACTATTGATGTAAGTAAATAAAATAATGGTATTAAATAAGTGGAGTTGATGGAAGGTGGATTTTGAAGAACTAAATAGATCAACATCTCTTGGCAAGACTTACTGCTCATTACTTCAAAAACGTTTCACTCCGTTTACCATACCTCATTCCAAACTTAGGGGCGCCTTCGTTCTTTTATTCTGCAACCGTATTCATGGTTGTGAAAGGTCGGGTATCGAGAAATAAACGCCTGCTGTGTTACCTTCTGTATGTATGGGAAGAGGCGACCAATGTGGACTCTCGTTCAGAATTGAGGATTTACCTTTGTGTATTCTATGAGGGAACGACAATACAAAGACCGCTAAAATAAATCTGCTTTGCCCGTTGCAATATCTAAGACTTTCATATTTCTCTACCTACTTCTATTTACCCTCCGTTTCCTAACGCCTTGCTTGACAACACCTTTTTTGACACGTGTTATTACCTGTTAACGATCAGCATTTAAGGAAATTAAAACAACTGATTCTGTAAGTTACAGCCATGCTGTGTGCCTTTCGCGTGGTATTTCAGTAAGACGCACTAGAAAGACGGCATCGGATCTGCGCTATTACAAAGGGTCAAATACACCAACATACCATGTCCCAGCACAAATACTCTTTTACACATGCACGCTTAATTGACCATAGCTGTTTAAAGGACGTAAAACGAAAATTCTCATGAACTTCAGACTTGGGACACTAGATTTGAACTCACAACATGACCAACAGGAAAGCGTCGTTTTTATTTATATGACATGGGGCCTCCAGGAGATTGGAGGAACTTGAACTTGGAAAGTCATCAAACCAAATACTAATATACCGTGTAATATGTTTACAAATGACAATTGCAATGCCTATCTTACGATTTAAGCAAGTATCGGTAGAGCGCAAATATGAGAATGGTCTCGTGAATACAGGTCCATGTGTTTGGCCTGAAGAGTTCGAGTAATAACAATTCTATGTCGCAAGCAGTTAACACAAACTGTTTCACGTGTACATGTACACATCATTACATGTTCATGTATACATTTATTTGAAACTGAAGCATGGTTTTGTCGGAAATTTTCTGAAATTCATTCACCCTGAAATTCCATTATGAGCTGCTCCTTCCATTGAAGTGGAAGAGTTCAAATACAAACTGTTTGAAATTTTGACAGTAGGGCTAATGCAGTTTTCCCTTTATTTTAAAACTGTTAAAACACGCAGCGTGTTTTAAAATATATTGCGGTACTCTCTTACGTCGGAGAAAGTTCGGGCACGAGTTTTAATTGACACTTTCCATATGTGTACGCGAGCACACGGGACCGGGTATATGATGTGATTTACCTGGAATTTTCTCTGTTCATTTCAACACAATGCTGTTGACTGCTCGATCTCCTTCACACAGCTTATAAATAGATGTAGTGAATCTCATGTCAATTTCGATCTCCAGGTTGTATAAGACGGATTTCCTGTCGAGATTGTCAGCGAGATAACACGTGAACAGTAAAGTCCATTAGAGACGGTTACAACAAAATACACAATGGCCGCCTCACTTCCTTATAGTTTGGGAGTTAAAGGGGTAGACGAGCGAACGAACTAGAGTGTCAGTGTTAACAGGATGTTGTGTGCCTTTCTAAAAACTGTGGGACTTTTTATCCCATGTTCAGACGAAACAATTAAACACTTATGAATGAATGAATGTTACCACAATATATGGATCAAATAAAGATGTGTGAAAGCAAACCGGAAGTTGTACTTGTACATGTAACAAAATTTCCAGTTAAAGACTGACCATCAAAAGTACCCGATAAACAGGAAATACATATATACCAAGAATACAAATGTAGTTATAAAAGTAGCCGATAAACAGGAAATACATAATATATACCAAGAATGATTATAGTATAGTCTGTGTTTAAAGTTTGTTTACGTCTCGCTGTGTGAAGTGTATATATTTATAAATATAAATTCTCTGTACATGGACAAATACGTATCTTTCGTCTACTGATCGGAACTCTTTTGCGTTATACTTAAAACTGACCACAACAGTTAGCGGTAATAAGCAATCCCTAACAGGACATGCGTCTTATAGAAGAGAGACCACATTTATTTTATCTCGTGGAAATATGTGTGTAGATTACGCCCAAAGAGACTAAAACAAAGATCTATTTGTATATACAACGGTAGATTGCTTTTTCTCTCTCAATACCTGTTTTTGTTCCTCTGTTTCATTGATGTTTTTGATATTTTTCAATGGAATGTTGAGGTTTGAGTGAATAAAAACGTACACCAATTCATCCAGGTAACATCACATACTGTAAACGTGGAAATTTACGCGCGGGGGAAATTTACGCTAATTACGCGAAAGCAAATTGATCGCGAAAATTCCTCAACTTGTATTATTTCGCGATATGCAAATGGTATAAGGGTTATTACGCGAAGGTGGATCATTCGCGAAAATTTCCCCAACGCGTATAGCTTACCAATCGAAATCACGAAAATAATCCCCCGCTGAAATAACCACGTATACAGTACATGGAATAACGCAGTTTTTATTGATATATCATTGCGATATAGAAATATACAAGTGGTAGGTTTGCATAGGGGCATGGAAATTCAAACTCGCATACCCTTTCTGATTAAACAGTAAGTTTTCTACGGATGCTATGCACATTACTGTACTCGAGGTAATTTCCGAAGATACGTTTTAGTTTATACTTTATGTATGGTGTTTCACTTGCAATAATGGTATGTTCGCGAAAATAAAAATCCACAAAATGCAACCCCAAAAACAGAGCAATATGGCGTTATCATCGAGGGAAATGTATAGCGATTCGGGACGTTTGCATTTTAAATGGTGTGGCGGGTGGCGGTATGCGAGGGTGGCGAACTTAACGAGGGAATTATATAGAAGGGAAATCCGTTCTAGAGGTTTAGCTGGCGGTATGCGCGGGTTGCGTATATTCGGGTGGCGATAGGTCGAGGGTACACTGTATAGATGAGCGCAAAATTCTTTGAAGAACAGTTCATCATATATATTATGCAACACTAAAGTCACGGAAATCAAGACCTCGCGAAACAATCAATACAGTATATGAATAAATATATTTACAATAAATTAGTGACATAAAAACTAGTTCTATAAAATTGTCATTTTTTTATTTCGTCGGGAGGTCAGTTTATACCAATATGAACCACAAAACTTCCTGAACGCCAGAAACTGTCTCGAAACAGTAATACCCACAACCCTATATCTCAAAAAGAAAATCTTATTAACACTATAATACACAGAAAGATTCATATCTATAATAACACGTATATAATCTGAATAATTTTCCTATCATTGCACTTAAACACGCGATCCTAGTTTATTTTACATAAAAACTTTAATAATTTGTATTGCCACCCCGTGACGGAGGGGAACAATGGGGAAGGTCTAGGTGACATGTCAGTCCATTGTTCGGCATTTATCAGGCAGAATTTCACAAATAAGTACATTGACATAAAATTTGATTGTTCTCAGGGCAATTACAGTGCAAGTTCTCTGTGACGATGCAAATTCCGACAATTTTCGTCAATTACATCGTGCAGAGTCGACCGAGTCCCGTGTATATAAGGCGGTTACGTTATATATCAGTTGTCACAGCGCACATGTAAATTTACTACAATCAGGTAATAACTAAACAGAATGGTTGGGTTTTTTGTAATATATTGGAGTGAATTATTCATCATTATTATTATATAAAATGTTAATAATGTTGGTACAATGTACATGTAGTATATAGCTTAAAATAGTGTCTATCGGTATACGTTGTGTAATACTTTATATATATGCATATGTTTTTTATATGTATGTTTGTATGTTTTGTTATATTATTTGCAGATCGGTCCACACAATGTTATTGGGATGTAAAATGCAATGAAAATTGAATTAAATTAGATTGTAATCTATTGATATAGACTACCTTACTTTTCAACAAATATCATTCAATTTTGGGAGATGGCTTAATATAAAAGTGAAATCTTGTTGCCAAATCCCATTAAATCAAATGTTGTATATATTGAATCTTGTATTGTAAATAATTGCGAATAAAATACTGCTTAAACCAACTTCTTTGCAAGTAACTTCGTTACCTTCAATCAACGCCATAAAAGTGTGGCTATAATACTTTATATTTACTTATTCTTCAATATATGTTAAATGTACTAAATTATGTATACTCTAAACTATATATCTACGTATATCGATGACATCCTACGACTCTGGGATCCGTACACGTGTATCTCTAGACTACCTCATCAAACTGTACGCGTGTAACACGAAAACTTTTTCTACGCGTGTATCTATGACATCTGAAAGATAGCCTACACGTGTATCTTTTGACTACCTCATCGAACATTGTACACGTGTATCCTTACACTTACAAACTTCAACAATTGAAGATCATCAAACAAAGTACACGTGTAATCCAAACACTAGAATTCCTCGTATGTGTGAAGCCATCACAACTTTAAAATCCCTTTTCAAACGGTGTACACCTGTATTCCTAACACTTACAACCCCCTACACATGTAACCATGACAACCAAACAAACTTGGTACACGTGTAATTATGACACATTCAACTAACTTGGTACACGTGCAATTCTGACATATTCAACAAACTACGTATACATGAAAACTGCATAATCACTGGAGATTGTTCGGTCAATCTTTCAACTTATTTTGGGTTGATGGGTCGTTAGGAATATATCAAATAAATTCAAATACTTCAACTATTACAAGTGCATGAACAGTAAACACTCGAGGATTTGGGATTTAAAAATGAAAAAAAACGAAACATTAAATAAAACATTCCTTTTAAGGTATTCACCAGGATCAGTTTAAGTTGTACACGTGGTTGTAATAAGAAGACTCCAGTCAAACTTGATCAGGCTGAATCCGTCGACACCCCCTTCTTATGCCGATAATGAAAAAGAGCTCCCTTTTATCATGGCGTTGTGGTCCCGATATTTACAACAGTTCCCTGAATGCAAAGAAGGTTGACGTCATGGACACAAGGGGTCAATGTCTCCGTCATGTCACAAGGGAGGTGTCAGACCTGACAGGTCCTTTATGTACCAGAGTTTACCTTATACAGGTATAACATGCCGATTGGAAATCAAAATAACCAGTGTACACACAAACAACAGGATATGTGTTTCTTTTGTAAAGTTTAGAGAGGTGTGCTGCCTTGGTATCTCAGAGGTCATAAAGTCATGCGTTTCGTTTGTTTTGATTTGATTAATTTGAATAAACACACTTTACTTCCTGACCGAGAGTCTGGTACCAAACTCCACCATTTGAGGTTAGGGAGGGGCATAGCTGTGATTGACGAGCCGGTGGCGTGCGGCGGATACCTTCATTTGAAAATGAATGAAGTGAAACGTAACACAAAACTAAGTACGTGTATAGTTATAGCAATAAAACACTACTGATGAGTTGCACATTTCTAAAAGTTAGGAAACTAAATCTGCTGAAGATCTGAATAGAGACACGAGCTGAAAACGTGACACCGTACAGTTGTCATCAAGGTGAAAAACTGGCACAATACCTCGCTCAAAGAGACGAAGATTTTGGCGAAAAGACATTGTGTAGAAGGAAAACTGGGATGTCAACTTTAAGATCGGTGTGCCAGTTTTCTTGTTATTATTTCAATATGGAACAATCCCGTCACATGCCTCTTTATTATTAAAGGGAAACTATTCATTTGTTTATTAAAAGTTGACGTTTCCAATACGAATAGCATTCAATGCGATATCGGCAGAAGGAATTTCTTTGCCACTTGCACATTGTCTCAACAGCAAAGT
Organism: Mimachlamys varia; assembly: GCA_947623455.1. Taxonomy (NCBI): domain Eukaryota; kingdom Metazoa; phylum Mollusca; class Bivalvia; order Pectinida; family Pectinidae; genus Mimachlamys; species Mimachlamys varia. Next base: position 22,675,143 of record OX392534.1, read on the forward strand.
CAGTCGGTATTTTTTTTTAGAACAAGTTTGCCTTATACTGAATTTTTTTGAGTGTTTTGCAGTGTCTTCTGCCCAGGACATGCGGCAACTTTTGACTCCCTTCTATTACTCAAGGTTTACCACATGAGGAAAACTCTCCAAAGAAAACTTCTCGTCAACAATACGCTATAAGACATTTAAAGAAAGCATTATTCCTACAACAATTTCGTAACCTATCGAAAGCTATACGTCCAAAGTTGATCACAGTTTGATGGGGGGATCAGATCTGTACAGCCTTTCCCCTTCTCTCTTTTGCCAAGCAATGTAATCTTTAAAGGGGATGTTTACGAAATTGTCGAGGGAGTAAGTCTGAACCCCGGTTAAGTGAAGTGAAAACGAAAGTCGGTAGCAAATAGCTTTAGGCTAACCCACAAATCATAAAGGACTCATTATCTGGAGAGCAGCGTCGTGGTAAAAAGAGAGAAATATGTACTTTTAGTAGTTAATGTAACAAATATATATATAACATTAGTACGGGGAAGCAGTCTTTGTCTTAGGGAACTAGAAACTTTCTATATCCCTGATACAAATATTTCATCTGCATGGTAACAGTCAATGCTTAAATGCCAAATTCTAGAAATTGCTATTGTGTGTTGACACCGTAAAATATTAGTTAATATAGGAAAACCCAGACGCGACATACAATAAAACCAGACAATGTATAATGGTATAAAAGGGTGTCGTGTATGCGGTTATTTAGCTGCGGTTAGGGTTTTCCTCGACGTATTAACACTGTATACAGTGATGTGTGTATATCTAATGTGGTTAGGGTTTCCCCCGACTTATACAAGGTACTTGAAAAGCACACAAATATACGACAGCTGAACGGAAACATGAGCAACGCACGCGGAGAACGGAACAGAGCGAGTATTGTTTGTTTAAAATACATTTAAAGGCAGTTTTGACTGATTTTAATGGGTTTCGTCAATCAGTTGCCTTGATTCAGTTAATTTACCAGTCTCGAACCCTTTTGAGACCCCAGAGGTACACAGTATCAACTTAGCTCTTTTATATTAAGTCCATACACTCTAGACTTACAGAACAATAAAGCTGGTGTATGAATACTCTTCAATGCATCGCCTCAAGTTTCAAGTGTTGGAACAAGGGATGATGTCAACAGTCAGCAAAGGTCAAGTGACTGTGATGGAGCAGTGACCTCTAGTCTAACGACGACAAAACACGGCCATCAAGCTAACCAGAGCGTGACAGGGGAGGGACTACGCGGCCATTAGTATTCCTAGGTTGTGCAATACACCGATGATGACAACGCAGAACGCGGACCAGCGCCTCCACGTATGAATGGATATTCAGCACATCAATTATTGAAAGAAAGCATTATCACTCATGCGAGACGGCCGATATTAAACTAGCACGTCCCCATTCAATTTAAGTTGATACATATATATATACACACATACACACTGTTATCTCGTATTTCACAGACAGACTATGAAACAGCGGCATGTATATGGAGCCGTGCCAATAACAGCTAATTGTTGTATTGATGGATAATATTAGTTGGAAGAAGTTCAAAATATGAATTTTCTTCAATACACATGCCTTTTTTGATATCTCGAGCAAAGCATACCGACATACTTGTTCGATTAGAACCACATAACGATACTAGATGACTTCTTCCCACTTCTCCCCACTCCTTCCTAACCAAACCAGGTGTGGGTAAATTGATTCATCTTCATACATCGTTTTGCGTTGCACTAATCATCTCCTTTGATTTTTGTAAAATGACATTTTAGAGGTTAAGGCTAGGTCATGTACTTAAATACGTTCATCTTATCATGACCTATTAGTCCAACGCTATAACTAATGGATTGAGTTTGGTTTATTTTGTTTTACGTCCTATTAACAGCCATGGTCTTTTAAGGACGTGCCAGGTTTTTTTGGAGATGGGGGAGCCGGAGTACCAGGAGACAGACCACCGACGGTCAGTACCTGGCAACTGCCTTACGTGGGTTTCTAACCCAGAGGTGGAGGGCTAGTGGTGGAATGCCTGGACATCTTAACCACTTGGCCACCTTGGCCCCTTAATTAATGGAAGTCGTTCCGACATGTCAGTTATGGTGTACATGCTAGTATAACCGGTTGGATGGCTTGGACCAAATTATGGAAAGCTTCCCCTGACGTACTGGGCTCGATCGCTACGACCTGATTATGGGAGGCGTCCTTGTAATAACAATAAATAACCAATAAATAAATGACCATTAACCCGGCGAACTAGATGTGATGCAACAAAAAGAAGAAAATTAATTAAAAACATGTTTTCAAAGTACAGTAAACAAAAAAGTCAAAGTTTATACATGTAGCAAATGTTTAGAGGGCATATTTTGTGATGTGTGTCTTTTATTGGTGTAAAAGCTTCCGTTTCGAAAACTAGGCAAAATGTTGGAAAATAAAAAAACGTATAGTTTTAAACAGAAGTCATCATCACTACTACGGACTTGATGAAAAAATATGTCCTTTCAGAGGGGCCATTTCATGGTTCCGACGGCGTCGTAACATGTTTGGACTTACAGTTCGGACTTTATTATGGGAGCCGTCGACGGTGTCGAAACATGCTGGATTCGACTAAATAATTTAAAATACTCCATTTCAAAATATCCCATTTTAACATTCTGTAGTCCAATAGTCATCAATACTTGGATAGCAGCCATTTTTAGTTTTAAAAAAAGAGTAATACGGGGTTCGTGTCAATGAAATGAAGCAACTGGATATATATATTCTGATAGCCTCGTTCAATCGTGTATTATTCATATTCCCACGTGTAGAAATACATCCGTTTGAATAACGATTAGAGGGTGTTTTGAATTCAAATTTTGTATTCTATACAATATTTGAAAGGAAACTTGGAAATAACTATTAAACAAATTAAATTTCGAGATTTATGTGAAGATTGTTATAACAGGATCGGGGTTGTGCAAAACAAGTATCTATAATAAACAAAAATATACACAACAAACCTATAATTACTTATTCATACACCCATTTAGACTCTACCGAACATTGCTGATACTACTGATAAAGTTATCACCAGAAAACTCTTGTAAACATAAAAACGAAAGTAGATTTTAGGGATTTCCATATAAAGAGACGCCATGACGCAATGTCAATAAAAATTAAATGTAAACAAAAATATGATGCAATAGATTGAAACAGGCGAAAAACCACAAAAAGTTGAAATGGGTTGAAGCAATACGTCACTTCCGGACAACAGAGGGCGACTCTGTTGTGTCTAGAGTAACCAGACACCCTTGCAATCTACAACAGACGTTCCGGTGACTGGGCCCACGTTGACCCAGTGAAGCGTGGCGAGGCGAAGAACATTACTGCCCCAAACTTGTTTATTGATTATTTTGGTAAATAGTAAACAGTGTGAAAAAAAAGATTATCTCTAATTTTTTTTTTATTTATTTATGAAATTTATTCATGAATCGTATTTATTGATGAAATTGTATTTATTTATAAAATGTATTCATGAAATTCTAATCATGAAGTTTTATTCATGAAATGTATGGACACTCAATTGCTTAAGTTTATTAGATATATTAAATTAATCTTTGTTTTTTTTTCTCGTTGATTTAATATCCAGGGAGAAGTTACAATCCCTGTCAAACATCGGTCACACATGTATATTTTGTATACGGCCTGGGACCTAATATATAGTCCAATTTATGATGTACACACATATTTCGTATCACATATTTTACCCACGATTAAACATTTAAAATGTGGGAACAACTTGTTTATTACAGGAAGGGCTACCCCTGGTGGATCCCAGGGCCCGGTTGTTCAAAGGTTGATTAGCTTAATCACTATTTAACAACGTTTTTCAAACTTTAATAATTCTGTCAGTGTACAAGGTAAAATATTATTTTTTTGCACGTTAATTGTCACTACTAGACATTTGATATCTGCGAAATTGTAACTGAATCTATGGTTTCATTTTAAAGTTACAGGATAATTAAGATTTGCGCTAATCACTGATTAAGCTAATCATCTTTTGAACAACTGGGCTCAGAGGGAAATAACCTTCCTCATTGCGGGAGATTTAATGCAAAAACACTCTTGTTAGCCTAAAAAAACTGTAGCAAAAGCCACAAAGTTTATAAAACAAAACAGCCTTAAAGATTAGATAGAATTTCTTTATTGAGTAAGATTCAATTTAACAAACTGTTACTGTACATGTCGGTTAAACTTTGCAAGCCAAGTATGTACAAGATACTCACTTGGTTTACGAAGCTGGTAAAGGTTTCGTTCAGGTAAGTGAGTGTGTTTCCCATATCAATTTGTATAGCATATTAGACTACATTGTATATAATTATTATCCGAAAATCCAAATATCTTCGATAAACCTCGTGTTATTTAATAATTGCAGATACACAGGTCAGTCATGTGTATTTCATACATTTGTGACGACCCCTATCAACATATAAAGTCACGCCTCGATTCTTCACAAATTCGAACTTAGAAGCATTAATATTGAAATACTTTCAGTTGGCATATATACATGCATGATTGCCAACTGGACAAAGGCAAAATCTATGAAGCGCGCTAGCTCCTCATGTTGGATTTGCCTTTTCCAGTTGGAATTCATGTGCCTATATATATATGAATGCCAACTGAAAGCAGTTAAAACTTATATTTGCAATTTTAAGAACCTATTAGTTATATAGAAATTAAAATTTATATTTCTCAGCAATTAGCTCATGTGAAAAATAATGTATCTATCATGTATGCTTGTTCAATGAATTAAAGAACAGTCATCGCTCGGGGACGGTTAGTGATATCCAACGTAACAATTATGACGTCGTAATAATAACAACGTCAATGACATTCATTGTCTTATGAATGCCAACAGAATTCGTGAGGTGTTATATAGAGGCAATGTCATGCAAGGGTAAATATCCAAAAATAACTCCCTCGTGATGGCATGTTCGTTTACGGTGTTAGCTGTATTTTATCCATGCGCGCAATTTGTTCCGGGGTACAAATCAAAACAATTACAAATCTATCTGTCAGCCTACCTTTCTATTGATAAACATGAACCACCCAATAAATAAAGCATACGCAATTTTGTATCTACTGGACTATGAGTAAAACTGAAATATTCGTTAAGTTGTCATTACTTCTTTGTCTGCCATATCTACTGAACACATTTTGAGGCCTGTTGATAAGGCAGGAAATTTAAATGGCAAACATGACTTTTAAGTTACAAAAAAAAAAATCATAAACAAAAAAGGCAGGGAGGATGAGGGTGGATTGGTTGGGTGGTTAACACAGTGGTTAACACTCTGGCCTTCCATACAGGCGGCCGGGGTTCGACCCCCCTAATCATCAAACGCATGGAACATTTAGAGAAAGTTTGTTCTCCTGCCCACACAACTCCAACAACCCAAGTGGAGTATAAAATGGTCTGGGGTGGGTGTTACAGTATCTGTGCTGTAGCATTCAATTGAGGTGGCACTATAAACGATGCCGTTAGAAACACGGTTCCACTACAAACAGAACACAATTCATATCCAGCACACAATCAACAGAATTAACAGCTCGTCTATTCGCTGATGATACTTCTCTCAAAAAATCATCTTCTTCTTGTCGAGAAAAAGAGTTTCAAATAGAGATTTTGAAAAAATAAAAGGTGGGCAAAAACATGGCTAGTTACTTTTAATCCAGACAAAACTTTATTAAAAAAAAACTTTCAAAAAGTTATTTTTATATCAAATTCTGATGATGTTGATGATGATCTTAATCTAATATTTGATGAAAACTTCTTAAATTTCAGTAGTTCCCATAGACATCTTGGAGTCATTTTTATTTCAAATGCAAAATGGTCTGATCATATTGATGAAGTTTATAAATCAGTAATGAAAAAAAGAATCGGGTGATATATAATGTCGGTTTATGAAACATCCTCATCTAGATTGTTTCCTTTTTTTTTACAGTGTGATTCATCGAAGGGTTTAAAACTTTTACCAATGGATGCCAAATTATTTTTTTCATATAAACAAAAAATAATAATAATTTTTTATTCTGACTCAAATCTCAGGTTGTTATTTTTCTTTATTATTTTTTTTCTTAATGGAAAAGGAGACTTTTTATAAAGTGTAGCGATATCCATGAGGTTATGGCAGCTTCGTTGTTGATAACTAAGCTAGTATTGACTTTAATTATAACGTGACGTGGATATGAACAACACGGCCTTGTGTGTTCCACACATAACGTGCTGTTTCTGACAGGTCGGAATGTGACACCGAAATTAATTACTTCTCAATCACGACGGGGCTCGCACTCAACACTGGTGGTTCTGGGGATATTATTCCGCGACCTACAGGACAAATTTTAATATATGAAATTGATATTATTAGGAATACATGGCTTAGGTCAGAGTATGAACAAACATAGGGTTTATATAATAAAAGTTTGACACGTGTAGGCTATTCTAATTCTTATGTTGCAGATTTTCCGCTGCCAAATTTGATCAATTACTTTATCTAATTGATATTCTATATGACTAAGCCGTATAAATATGTCAGTTAATTAATTTAGATATAATGCAAATATATCATATGCATTTAATTTGTATATACATGTAACCATATATATCCCACAGTTTAAACACACGTGTTTTGTATTTGGCATGTCATTGAGATTTCTGACGCTCATATCTTGCAGTAAAATCACGCAAGGTAATTTAGTACAAAATTTCATTTCCCATCTGAAAAAAAAGTATAATTTGTTTCATAATCTCTCGAAATAAAAGTGACGTTTTGTTTCGCTTTAAAAACGAAAATTAAATAAAGTGTGACGTCACCCCATGTGTCGTTAAACCATTTCTAACATAAACATTGGGTTATTTTGATAAACATATACTGTCTATGATGGGGAAAGCTGATGTTTATAGGCATACAGTGTCACGTTTCAGATGTTCATTTCATTTTTACAAGTTAGCGTAATCACAGGGACGCGCGAATTTGATACTGCTATATTTTTTTGGCATATCATTTGAAGCGTTTTTCCCCCCGAAAATTGATAAACACATATTTACATGAGTTATACTGGCATGGTGTTGTATGTTACAAGATTCATTATTCATTATTTTATTTTTCAAAACTTGTTTCCAGCATTTGAAAAGGAAATCTAGTCACAATGGCAAAAAAAAAAAAAAAAAAAATCTTTCATTTGTGATATTTAGACACTCACCATAATAGTTTATAATGTGCAAACTGTAAATTGATTTATTGGGTTGTTTTGATAAATAGTCTCATCGCCGATCACCTCGAAACGTAACTTATAAATTCGATCCTGACATTATATAACGGTATAGTTTAATATGTGGAAATCGTGCCTTTAAGGGTGTTTAAAGCTAAGGGTGGTGTGATATACCATGCTCAGTTGATTGACACGTTAGGTAGGTATTATATATAGGTTATCTGTATACTGATGTAGATAACTGGTATCATTAATGACGTCTGGAGGTGATATCTACAATTCGTCTGATTGTGTGAGGTTACAATTGTTGAGTCTGGGCGTGTTGAAACATTAACAATCCGTATCACATCATTCACAATAATAGTTAGAACATAACCCTTGTTCATTATATAAATTTGTTTGGGTCCATTATCTTCTTTTGTGGGCTGTTTTGAGCATATTGTCTTCTTTGGGTTGATAGTTTTGTTTTTGTTTGAGTTTTTGGTTTATTTATGTCTGTTGTCTTAATTGAGTCTGTTTTTTATTTGAGCTAGGTGTGTTCAAGTCTGTTGTTATGCTTGAATCTGTTGTTATGTTTAAATCTGTTGTTTTGTTTGAGTCTGGTGTTTTGTTTGAGTCTTGTGTTTTGTTTGAGTCTGTTTTGTTTGTGTCTGGTGTTTTGTTTGAATCTGTTGTTTTGTTTGAGTCTGGTGTTTTGTTTGAGTCTGTTTTGTTTGTGTCTGGTGTTTTGTTTGAATATGTTTTGTTTGAATCTGTTTTGTTTGAGTCTGTTTTGTTTGAGTGTTTTGTTTGAGTCTGTTTTGTTTGAGCCTGGTGTTTTGTTTGAATCTGGTGTTTTGTTTGTGTCTGGTGTTTTGTTTGAGCGTTTTGTTTGAGTCTGTTTTGTTTGAGCCTGGTGTTTTGTTATAAGTCTGGTGTTTTGTTTGAATCTGTTGTTTTGTTTGAATATGTTGTTTTGTTTGTGTCTGTTTTGTTTGTGTCTGGTGTTTTGTTTGAGCCTGGTGTTTTGTTTGAGCGTTTTGTTTGAGTCTGTTTTGTTTGAGCCTGTTGTTTTGTTTGCTTCTGGTGTTTTGTTTGAGTCTGTTTTGTTTGTGTTTGGTGTTTTGTTTGAGTCTGTTTTGTTTGTGTCTGGTGTTTTGTTTGTGTCTGGTGTTTTGTTTGAGCCTGGTGTTTTGTTTGTGTCTGGTGTTTTGTTTGAATCTGTTGTTTTGTTTGAGCCTGGTGTTTTGTTTGAGCCTGGTGTTTTGTTTGCTTCTGGTGTTTTGTTTGAGTCTATTTTGTTTGAGTCTGTTGTAATGTTAAGGGTGTACTGAGTCGTCAGTTTAGAGTCTTCATTAAGTATGTAAGCTTTCCAGATTTCTTTTCACAGTCGACGGGTGTTTACTGAGTTGACTGTAAGTACGTAGTTTGTATTCATCTGTTAATACAGAGTACATGTGTGTTATAAAACATACGGTTCGTATAGTTCGTGGTAAGTTGAGAGGGTTTGGCTTGATCTTCATTTTTCCGCAATTTTCTATATGTTTATCTTTATCATTCAAAAGCACATCACCCTGTACCCTTAAATTTGAATACGTAATTATTCGACTATGTGAAATGTTGTCTTTAAATGTTCTTTGACTTTGAACTTGATAACGAGGCTCCCTGACTTTCGGACGGTGGCGTGATCGGATGTTATCGGCGGGGTGTTATCAGAATAGCCCTGATAGCGAGGACTTGTCAATGTTGAGGGTAGGGTTTTACTGATTGATAGAGAATTATCACTAAAATGTGTGGCCAAAAGGAAGTAACAATTTAGACGACAGTAGAACAGCTGACAGTAGTCAGATGGCATTCTCAGTCGACTGTCCGTAGCAATAATAAAATTCGAACTTGTTAAGAACAGAACATTTTTAACTAATAAACTTTTTAACTATTCGGTCTTTTAAAAACATAGTATTCTTAGTTTATAGTGATTATAATATTGTAATGGTCTATAGTGTCTTTTTGTGTTTTCCCACCTCCCGGCTGTTTCAATTTCTACCATCCCCTTGCGGTGCTCCACTCTACATATACCATCCAGTTGAAATGTCCCAAGCTACTATCTTGCTTTAATGTCACAATCTACCATTCTGTTGTAATATCCCATCATATTCTACCATTCTGTTGTAATATCCTATCATATTCTACCAAATTATATATATTTTTAGGTAAATGCGTAGTTAGATATATTTTAGTCTTAGCATGTTCCGGAACTCATTGAAATCTGACGTCTTTCCAGTTGCACGGATGTCGGGGATCGGAAACACTTGCTTAGTTGTGACCGCGACGTCGCGGACAGAGCGGACATCCTAGAATGTGAGAATTGAGGAAGTCTCCGCTGCACCGGAAAGCCATGCTTTCTGAGGACATGTGCATTATAACACATTTTGTTATCCAAACGTCCTTTTGATCACGATGTTCATAGGTTATTTCATTCAGGTACAATCGGGAATTGTCGGTACTTTCCGTAAAAGAGAACGAACATATTTTCTCGTTTACGGAAAGTACCGACTATTCCCGATGTTGGTCGGTCGTGTTCTGTGTAGCGAAAACCAAATTGGCTACGAGAAAACAAAATATCCTTATATTTAGCCAACAAAAGAATCGACAAAGTCATTTCATCAAAAGTATAGCAAATTTCACCATAGGCCAAAATCAAAATGTTCGTGACAAAATCAGTTATGTTATACAAGGGTTGACCTGTATCTTATAATGGAAATATATTGTAATGCTGGTAACATTTAGGTGATATATAAACCGAAGCCATTTGACCTTTTACCATTGTGATGTAACGACAAAAATATGGGTCGTTCTATTATCAGGTTCTCATTAGCTAAGCGGTTTTCTTTTTTTACCTTTTAAAATTGGATCACATTCAAAAATTTGGATTGAAGCATTTTATTATTCGGGTAACTTATGCGCACATAAAAGAAATGCATAAATTTGTTCGGTATGCCCTTATGAATTAGCTGTACTCCACAAGTAATATATGACACTACCATACATATATTGTAATTTATCAACGATGCTCGCTCTGTGTATACAAATTGTATTTGACAGTCAGTGAGTGTACATGTATACACACATGGGTCGGTATAATATAATGTCGCTGGTAAATTTAAATATCACAAGTGGAAAACTTCTAGAGAAATGTTGGCGCTGTGCCAAATGGGATAGGCTTCCCTTGATCTGTAGGTTGTCACGGTGTGGTTTTCATTGCTATGACATCACAAGGTAAAGAACATATTTCAGATTTTAAAGTGAATTTTTAGGTGGGAAGTATCCACGTGAATATCTTTAAAGGTAGAGAGACATAAGTCACTAACGGATCCCGTCTTTGTCTGTGTAATAATCAGGTGTTTGTTTGCAATAATAATGTATCAATATCATATCAATTTATCATTACGTATGTGACGTCACGGCCATACAAAATGATAGATCACGGTATTTTGGCAACGACATGAATAAAATGACATGAGTAAGATATCGTTGACTATACAACAAGTTTGTTTATAATGAGTAACGTCTAGAGATCGTATTCTGATGGTAAACGCAGGGGCGGTTTGAAGATTTCAAAATCAGATGGATATTTTTTACAAAAATCTATACAAGGAAGAGGAACGACGAACTCTCACGTGAAAATATTACGTATGGTACTTATACGACACTGGCCCACTCAGATACACGAAGGGCGAAAGGGTACATACATCTCGGACACACGAAGGGTGAAAAGGTACATACATCTCAGATTCACGAAGTACACAAAGGGCGAAAGGGTATTCACCAAGTACACGAAGGGCGAAAAGGTACATACATCTCAGATACACGAAGTACACGAAGGGTGAAAGGGTACATACATCTCAGATACACGAAGTACACGAAGGGTGAAAGGGTACATACATCTCAGATACACGAAGTACACGAAGGGTGAAAGGGTACATACATCTCAGATACACGAAGTACACGAAGGGCGAAAGGGTACATACATCTCAGATACACGAAGTACACGAAGGGCGAAAAGGTACATACATCTCAGATACACGAAGTACACGAAGGGTGAAAAGGTACATACATCTCAGATACACGAAGGGTGAAAGGGTACATACATCTCAGATACACGAAGTACACGAAGGGTGAAAGGGTACATACATCTCAGATACACGAAGTACACGAAGGGTGAAAGGGTACATACATCTCAGATACACGAAGTACACGAAGGGTGAAAGGGTACATACATCTCAGATTCACGAAGTACACGAAGGGTTAAAGGGTACATACATCTCAGATACACGAAGTACACGAAGGGTGAAAGGGTACATACATCTCAGATACACGAAGTACACGAAGGGTGAAAGGGTACATACATCTCAGATACACGAAGTACACGAAGGGTGAAAGGGTACATACATCTCAGATACACGAAAGGTGAAAGGGTACATACATCTCAGATTCACGAAGTACACGAAGGGTGAAAGGGTACATACATCTCAGATTCACGAAGTACACGAAGGGTGAAAGGGTACATACATCTCAGATACACGAAGGACGAATAGACATTCATCTCAGATATATTAATTAAACGAAGGGCGAAAAGGTATACAGTATTTCTAAACACTCAAATATACGAAGATGAAAAATGTACATACATCACAGATACATGAAGGGTGAAAATGTACATACATCACAGATACATGAAGGGTGAAAATGTACTTACATCACAGATACACAAAGGGCGAAAATGTACATACATCACAGACACATGAAGGGCGAAAATGTACATACAATGAACATCACAGATACATGAAGGGCGAAAATGTACATACATCACAGATACATGAAGGGTGAAAATGTACATACATCACAGATACACAAAGGGCGAAAATGTACATACATCACAGATACATGAAGGGCGAAAATGTACATACATCTCAGATACACAAAGGGCGAAAATGTACATACATCTTGGATACACGAAGGGTGAAAATGTACATACATCACAGATACATGAAGATGAAAATGTACATACATCCAGATACACGAAGGGCGAAAATGTACATACATCTCAGATATACGAAGGGCGAAAATATACATACATCACAGATACATGAAGATGAAAATGTACATACATCTCAGATACACAAAGGGCGAAAATGTTCATACATCTTGGATACACGAAGGGCCAAAATGTACATACATCTCAGATACACGAAGGGTGAAAATGTACATACATCTTGGATACATGAAGGGCTAAAAATGTACATTCATCTAAGATACATGAATGGTGAAAATGTACATACATCTCAGATACACGAAGGGCAAAAATGTACATACATCACAGATACATGAAGGGCAAAATGTACATACAGGTATAATTACGCTGTAGCAGACTCGGATATTCAACAGTCGATTCATTACCACGTGTACATAATACGAATTGTACATACTATAGGTATAGTTACACTGTCTCAAATTGAATACATATATACAAGATTCACGATTTATTTACATATACATTTTTATCATATTTTACCGTGTTTCTTAGAGTCTCTCCGATTTGTTCCTTTTTAATTTCATTTTGTCGTGTATTCAATAAATGTAATACCGACACAGCTTGATTTGTTCAGTTAAGTACAGATATAAATTTTACACTGAGTTACTTAATTGGTTATTTTTCAGAAATAATTCAACCATAATTTCACCTTTAAAACATTTTCAAATTCGATTAACGAGTACAAATACAGCTTGTATGAATGCACATTTCGTTCCATCGATAAATTTAACTATTATTATATTTACAATACCTAAAAACCCTGAAAAAAAAATTATTCAAGTACCTGTGTATTTTATGGTAGGAGATTTAAAAACCTGTTATTAAGGATATCTGTAAATGGAAAACGTGAATTAAAATTTTATGTATTTAAGCTGGAATTAAAATGCGACTAATTCAAGACCCGATAGCGACATAGGGTCCGTTTGTGTGTATTGCAAATATCCTTTGTGTCGAATCAATATTTGTGAATAAGGCTATTGACTAGGTTTTATCCGTTATACACACATTGCCAGAGTGTCATAATACGAGGCGAAAAAAAACATGCAATACCCGTACATGATTTCGTATTTCATAAATTCATACTGCGGAGATAATTTTTTCTGAAATATTCGCAATATTATACGCATGTCAAACTAGGTACATGTAGCTCTAGAACACTCACAACTTTATTTTTAATTTGTTCTTAAAAGTTCATATATGTCTACATTAAACAGTAATATTGTATATTGACAATTCTATAATATTTCCGTTCGTGTTTGGTACTTCAAACTAGAGATAGGATATTGACACATATATATTCCCATGTATACCCGTACATAATTTATATTACGTATATCAAATGGGGTTTTATATACCCGTACATTTTACGTATATCAAATCAGGTTTTGTAACGCGAGAACACTGCCAATTTTATTTGTATATATAGTACATTTTTCAACATAAGCACTAATATTGATTATTCTGAAATATTTCCGTTCGTATTTAGTACGTCAAACTAGAGACAGGATATATATTTATAACGTATCTCAAATGTGGTATATGTAACGAGAACACTCCCAACTTTATTTGTATTTCAAAATTAAGCAGTAAATATTGATAATTCTATAATATTTCGTTTGTATTTGGTAGTTAGGATAGGATACTGACACATATTTCCGTATATATATCTGTACATATTACGTATGTCAAAACGGGTATACTTGAGAACACTTCCTACTTTATTTGTATATTGTACATTTTTCAACATAAACAATAATATTGATAATTCTGAAATATTTTCTTTCGTATTTGGTAAATCAAACTAGAGATAAGAGACTGACACATTCCCATATATACCCGTATATATTACGTATGTCAAATTGGGTTTTGTAATTCGAGAACACTCCCAATTTAACTTGTATTTCAACAGTATACAGGAAATATTGATGATTCTATAATATTTCCGTTCGAACGTCAAATACTGACACACTCCCAAATATATTCGTATATATTACGTACATCGAGCTAGAGTTAATGTAAAGACGTACTCAAACAAACTAAATATACATACCACGTATACGCTCTAAGTACATGTTGGGATAATCGCGATTATCGAAGTATTTCAAGGAAATTACAATGTGTAAAGCTTAAACTGTAAGACACAGCCAATTATACGTATTTTTATGTACCAATGCATTTAACGCGTGTATGTACCAAATATGTACCAACATGTACCCGTTTTGTACCTACAGGTATTCATTTTATATCCATGTGTACCAATTGTGTCCCTACGTATACCCATTTGTGTTATTGTGTTGTACCCATTTGTATATACAGAATGTCATGTACCCTCTTGTACATTTACATGTACCCATTTGTACATCCACGTGTACCCATTTGTGTATACCATGTACATCCACGTGTACCCATTTGTGTATACACGTGTACCCATTTGTAAATCTACGTGTATCAAGTTGTACAACATGTGTACCCATTTGTGTATACACATGTACCAAGTTGTACATCTACGTATACCAATTCTGCATCTACGTGTACCCATTTGTATAATGTACATGTGTATCTATGTGTTTCCGTTTGTGTACCCATGTGTTGACTTACAATGTATGTGTGGAACAAAAAAACTGTGTACTCACAAGTACATGTACCAATTTGTGTATTCTTTTGTGTAAAGGCCCAATTGTATATTCATATGTGTGTTTATCAAACTAATAGTTAAAGGAAAAATCATCTAAAACATTAAAATTATCTGATGGTTTGGAGGGGGGCGGGGGGTATCGTACTTTCTAAAAATAAACACTGACAGACACTTATAAACTTGAACTATAACCACACAGAGATTTTATCTAATTGCGCATGCTATCTGTCTCTGGCTGTGTCAAAGCGATTCGCTGTTTCCACACAATACAAGTATGTCTGTAATAGTAAGTAGAAACAATACGGGACGTATCCTGGTATCGTTATAGTGGTAATTATATATATCACAGAAATATAAGGGGAAAAGCGAAGTCATCGTGACAATAACCACAATGAGGGTGAAACTTCTCCAATCCCAGTCCAAATAGTAGAAACGCAGTTTCTAGGCGAAAATAATATTAAGGTACAACATCATCACAAAACTACATGTAATGTATACTCTAATACACAGCTTTATTCAAGATTGAACGGATCACAACATAATAGCACGTAGTGTAAATATTCATATCAATACCCTACAAAATATAAACTTCATTACAACTCACTACACAATAATAAATGTACCAATAATAATTAATATAACACATTTGAATACACCATAATATCACATATTGCAGATATGTTTTACAAATCACCACATATATTACCATATGACTACTGTGTAACACTACACAACACGTGTTAGACATTACACATAGCAATATACAACACGTGTTTGATATTACACATAACAATACACAACACGTGTTAGATATTACACATAACACTTCACAACACGTGTTAGATATTACACATACCACTACACAGCATGTGTTAGATATTACACATAACACTTCACAACACGTGTTAGATATTACACATATCATTACACAAGTCCAAAAGGTGTTACATAAACGCATATCACTATAACACACAACACATATTAAACACATGTGTTACAATATTGATGTGTACATAAATCAATATGCACCACTACACAAAAACCCGCATTTTATACCAACTTATATATATCACTATAGAACATTAGATATATCAGAACACAACACATGTGTGTAGTATGAATTATTACATTATAACGCTGGTATTATATTCACATTTGAAAACAGGAAGTTTCTTTCTCACAAAGATTTTTAAAGCATGGCTATAACAAACACACACATATTATATATAAGGATAATAACCATTTACTCCCCGATGAATGGCTAAACCTGAAAGTTACATTATAGATTCAAGCGTGACTTCATGTTTATTTCACTAAGTTCCTTACAGCACCATGCATGTATATTACCACTGTAATTGACTCATAAATAGTAAAACTGACATTTGCATGAAAACGTTGTATATTTATAAATTTCAGTTACAATATGGTGACATTTTTAATTTTTTTTTATCAAAACAGACAATATTTAAAAAGTGTGTTTAAAAACGTTTAAAAAAGTCTCGTTGGTTATTGCACAACGTGCTCGTCACCGGGTCAGTGTGTCACCATGTGTAGTCGATACACGTGTGTAGACCACATTACAACACCAGACCGTAATTTAAAACTTCAATCCTTTTATCACCTAACTATAAATAGAGCACATACGTCGTATGTTGACATATATTATTACTGGATAGTGCTCAACCAGGTACGGCAGCCCATCAACAGCATGCATGGTTATTTCAAATGATCAAAGTTGTTCAAAATATGTTAAATGTGTGCGAAAAGACCACGAAATTCTTTGTTGTTAAACTTTTATATGTTATATGTATACTATATAATATTAGCGACTGATTTGTAATTACTTACATTCGTCAATAGCACCTAATTAAGAGTCTACATAGGGGAATTAACTCTCGAACAAAAACAGATAAATCTAATTAATTTTTTAAAAATGAATATTTTCTAGAATTTTTAAGACGAACCGATTATTCACAACTCAAACAGTCTTCTGTTTTTTTTTTAATTTAATGTTGTTTTTTTTTACCATCACATTAGACATTTTACAACTTGTTCATATATATGTTCATCTGTACATGTATATATAGTCTTCAGTTAGGTCTAATCAGCTACAAAAAAATACCATAAATTTATAATTAAGGCAGTCTTGTTCGGGGGGGGGGGGGGGGGGGGGGGTGATAACTTGAATCTATGTATAAATATCAAATAATTACGTGATCTCTAACGAGAAATAGTTGGTTATCATGTTCTCCCTCGGGTATCTTAATTTTTAAATTGTTTCGTGATACCAGATGTGCCGAATGTCTATAGACAAATTAATATGACACAAGATGTACCGAGTATAATTCATACACAACAATAGAATTGCACGAGGTATATCGAGTGTCTTTTTAACTTGAAAAACAACTTGAAAAATTTAAATATTTCAAAATCAAACAACACGAAACGGGGATGCTATGCCACCAATCTGATTAAAATATAGGTCCCTTTTCTCACTCCGTTTTACAAGGATCTGACAACATTCCATAAGAGGTCACGTTCAGATGAATGTAGCAAGTCATTTCGTCACATTATGCCACACTAACTTTTTGGTGACGAAATGACTAAACGGACAAATGCGATTATACAAGCTTTGTCGCCTCAATATTTCACTGTCAAGATTCTGACAGTAGTAATTTGATTGGTTAATGCAAAAGGTCATCGGGACATGACCCCCTATGGAATTTTCTCAGCAGAGAGAAGTTTATGGAACGGCGCGGAGATCAAGATCTGATTTTAATCAGATTGCTATGCAACGGTTTCATTACCCTACCACAGGATAAGAGAATATGTTACAGCTATTTTGGTTTAAATCAATTTTCTTGAAAAAAGCCAAACACAATGATGATTTTATCGAAATTGATCGAAAACCCTAAAACGTGCAATTATAAATCGCCTTATTTTAGATCCAAATATAAAATGTATAACTGTCACAAATTCTCAAGTCCCTGTGAACCCTAAATGTAATTAGCACGATTTTTCATCCGGGGTAGAACCCGTGATAGGAATAGATATAGAGGCCGTTGGCCGGTGATTAAAATGAAGTCGATTTTGGACGAATGTAATAGCTGCATGATATTAATTTGACACAGATAAAGATCTAAATACCCGGGAACAAAGGATGATCATTTCATTACCCTTATCATATCTATCTGCGAGTCTGGAACTCATATATTCATTAAGGTTATTGATCCGAAGATTCAGTCATATTCCTAGTGTAAAATTTACGACGCAGAAACGAATCCACTTTCAGATAGAATATACATGTACTTATTAAATAAGGAAGGTCCATTAATAAAGTCGTCGTGGCATGTTTTAACTGTTAACCGGCATTAGGAAGTTGTTTTCGTATTAAATAAATGTCATTTTTTTCTTTAAGCTTTCTAAGACAGTAATATATTTTTCGCTATTTAAGAGTTAGAATATTTAAAAATCAAAAATTCAGAAACTGTATCACTTCCTCGAAGTATTTTCACAAATATCAGAGAATGTGACACAGTGATTGCGTTCACTGTTTATAAACAATTGGTCTGAGGTTCGAATCGCTGAATCGGAGACATTTTCGCGAAAAAAAAGTTAATGTTATTATGAAAAATGTATGTCAAACATGCGTTTGTACTAAATACCAAGTCAGTTTTTTTACTTTTAATATATGATGTCAAGATTGAATTAAAATGCTTCTCTCCGAACCAGCGTTTACAACATATTTTTTTCTTTTAATGAAGTTTAGAAAATTTGCTAGTGCAGGTGTACCATACATTTGTTAGGATTAATATCAGCCGGTCATTGTATATCATTTACCTTTTAAGTTATTTAAGACCACGCTTAGATTTGACATATTTATATGTTAAGTCTCGGAGATAATGTACATGATTTATTACTGATTAAAAAATATCCCTTAAATCAAACGCCTACATGATTAGAACAAAGTACATAATAAAGCGCCTGAGTGAATGAGATGAAGATCTGAGGTCAATGGGAGAGTACTTTAACCCTGTGATCAATATTGACGTTTGTCGACGTAATGGCTACCTCCCAGGGTCTGAAATAATCCGGCCGTTCCGTGGTCCGCTTACTGGATTGTTATGACTCGGAGTAGCTCTCCTACACATCCGGGAACTCCAAGAACCACAAATCTGATTGTGGCGATTAGTAAACATACACAATTACTTATACATGTATATCCAAACACCCCCTCGCCCCCCGGAGTGACCAGCGGTCAGTGTATGGTCAGCTCCTTTTTTTTTAATATGGTAGAAGGATAAAACGAATGAAAAAGTAAAAAAAAAAAAACGAATTATTTAATGAATTTCTAGCCTATGTTTCAAAATGTTTGGCTAAGGGTTTTGTAACTGTTTGAACTCTTGTTGTATTAACTACAAAAGTGAATATTTCCCCTGAAGTTGACATTCATGCAGCCCAGATGTGTTCTGCAAACATCCATTGAAATAAAATGTAAAAAAATTGATACATCTAATGTATTATAATGTGCTCTTCAAGCGTGCTTTTAGGTGTAAGCTAACTAGCACATTCAAGCTGATAGGTCACACGCCCATTGACCTCATCCGTCAAGATATTGATCTACATGACGAGTTTTCAATACACCACTCCAGTATATCAGATAATAGGTATATCAATATTAATTGGCCTGATAGCACGTTCATGATTGATTTTTTCCGGTTTATTGAAATTAAATGTAAACATATTTTTCAGGTATATTTTTTCTGAATTTAACCAAATTCACCCGTAAATAGATACAAATTATGGCTTCTTTTTGTATCTGGTTGTTGTCGTTAATCATTGTTGTTGTTGTTGTTTAAAAGTTAATTTAAAATCGATTTGTGTTTTGAATAAATGTATAAAGACTGACACGATCGGGTTTTTACCTATACTTCTTGTAGCCATGTGATAATCGATTTTTGTCTCAGATATGTCAAAAGAAATCAAGTTAAACTTACATTATACAGGTAGCTGTACTCGGGGACTGAGTTATATACCGTTCTTTCACCTTTGTAAGGTTTGAATAATGTAGTATAAAGGACATTTTACAAATTAAGAAGCGAACGATCTTGAATCCAATATTCTCATCAATGATATTTGACGTAATAATTATTGTCAAACGTATTCACATGTAAACTCGTTATGTTCATATATCATTTTGAAATTGGTACTATAGTTGTAAGAAGAGTAAAAATGAAAACAAAAATCATGTGGTGGTTGATCTAAAAAAATATATATCTCGCACAGACACAAAGGAACCTAGTTTCGTTGATAATCTCTATAGATTAATGTCAAACTTCCATCAGAATATAAAATGGAATTATTGCTCATTATGACACAAGGGACGGATATAGAGATGGACTAATTCCCTCGTCGTGGTCTACTACCCTACAAAGGGTTCAGTAACCTGTACAATTTGGCTCACGTAAGTATTAAATGACGTCAGCCGCACAACGAGAGCGCGCGTGCTGGACCGTCTGCTGTTACTACGGGAAGGAAGGTTTGCGATCGTGGGTTCGTCCTCAGATGTGTCCCTCCCTCGGGGAACGCCAGCTGGTGCAAGGGATGGGCTGCAACCCAAAAGACAATCTATTAGATAATGGTATTGTCCGTGGGTATATTTATAGTAGTGAACATTGAACATATATATACACTGTATCGATTCCACGCATGAATCCTTCAGCGACCATCCTAGAAACGATAGCACGTGGGCTCCATCAATGTCCCCGAACTAGGCTGTGTAAAGTATTCGATCGTCAATTACACCAACAAAGCCGTGAAACAAACATCGCGAACAAAGGTTGATACTATATTTGAAAGAAATGAAACTGGACAAAATGGTAAGACAACAAAAGATGTGAAACAAAATACACAACTAGTCTTTTATAAATTGTCTTACAAAAAAAATCAGAGAATACCAAAGCGTCAACAAAACCATAATCCGAACTCAAAATCGATGAAACTAGGGGCAAAATAGGAACAAAGGAAAGATTTACATGGAGACTATCGTAAAAGCACAAGAGAATAAGACCAGGTGTTCCGGAAGAGTAAGCGTCTTCTGCTTCATCGACGACACCCGCCATGTAAATCTTGGTCACATCCAAGAAAGCATCAATCCTCAAAATGAGAACCGAGTCATCATTGTCATCACAACAAGTAAACACACTAACAAGCAAACTCAAAAAACGTCCATCTTTATATCACACAAAGATACAGAATATTTCGCGATGATATCAAAAGGCGACCATAAAACTTGCCCAAAGTCTTCATCAACCTTCATTTCTCGAATCCCTGTGCCATAAGTTTGTTCGTCAGCAGTCGACATCTATCACGAAAATCGCGATATTCAGAGCAAGCCCTAGAATAACGAATCAACTGCGACATGTAAACACCATAGGATGGAGAAGCAGGGATGTTACTATCAAGAAAGGGAAAGGTCACGATCGGAAAATCGAAATCGTCACGTTTATTATACAGCTTAGTAGTAAGTTGCCCGTGTTGGTCATAGTTTAAGTAAAGATAGAGGTAAGGAGCTAATGTAGGAGAGTCTGTTGCGTCTTTAATCTCAAATTCAGTAGGGTATATGCGATCGACTAGGTCAGCAAACTGCTTTCAAGGATAACTTATGTACATTGTATCGCAAAATAGAAATTTTCCATACTCAAATGATACTGCTCGCATTGACCTCCGAATGTTGAATCTTGAAAAGGGAGGGAAGCCAGAAAAAATATACATTCACGTTATAATTAATAATACTTAGTAGTTCCAGGTTATTATCTCAACTAGCCCGAAGGGCCAAGTGAGCATATGCGATGGTGCGGCGTCCGTCCGTTGTCCGTCCTGCGTCCGTAAACTTTTCCTTTAAACGACTTCTCTCTAAAATACCGAAAAGCCTAGTGACATGATATTTGGCTGGTAGTTTTTTTTTGGAAGGAGCTGAACGAAGTTTACGAAAAAAACCCACTTTGACCTACTTTCAAGGTCACAGGGGTCAAATATGTCGAAAGCTTCAAACGACTTCTTCTGAAATACCGTCTGGCATAAAGTCTTTATATTTGGCTGGTAGCTTCATTGGACGAAGCCGAAAAAAGTTTGCGAAAAAAGAAATGCGACCTTGACTTACATTCAAGGTCACAGGGTCAAATCTGTTAAAACTTTTAACGACTTCTCCTGATTAACCCAGATGCCTAGAAGCATGATATTTGGCTGAAATGTTTCTTGCATGAAGCCCAACAAAGTTTGCGAAAAGAAATGGCCTTGGTCCATATTCAAGGATACAGGGTCAAATCTGTTAAAACCTTCAAACGACTTATTCTGAAATACCAGAAGGCCTAGACGGATGATATTTGGCTGAAAGGTTCCTCGGATGAAGCCTGACAAAGTTGCGAAAAGAAATTACTTTGACTCATATTCAAGGGAACAGGGGTCAAATCTGTTAAAACATATAAACGACTTCTTGTGAAATACCCAAAGGCCTAGAGACATGATATTTAGCTGGTAGCTCCTTGGAAGAATCAGAAAATGACCTTGACCCATATCCAAGGTCACGGGGATCAAATCTGTAAAACAAACCTTTAAACGACTTCTTCTGAAGAATGCTAATTGGCTGAATGGTTCCGTCAATGAAGCCCGAAAAAGTTTGCCGAAAGAAATGACCTGGCCCATATTCAAGGTCACAGGAGTCAAATCTGATAAACCTTCAAACGACTTCTTTTGATCAACCAAAATGCTTAGAAACATGATATTTGGCAGGTAGCTTCTTTGGAAGAAGCCGAAGAAAGTTTAAGAATGAAAATTACCTTGTCTTACTTTCAAGTTCACAGGGGTAAAGTATGTTTAAATCTTAACATGTTTCTCTGAGTGTCTTACGGTAATAGATTGTAGGTGACTTTAGGGTAAAAAGTAAGAGATTGATACCAGGTGAGCGAGGCAGGCCCATTGAGTCTCTTGTTATGTACCGCTTTAAAGGCCCAATATACGTAACTCCAGGAAATTTTACGTGATTCTGAAAAAATCCGAAAAAAAAAATCCAGTTGTTAACCATGCAAAATAAGCCTTTAACGAAGTAAGCCTGAACGGTAACTATCAAGAAACTCTTGACAGAAAAATCCAAAGAATTGAAAATAATTCAGGTGGGGCCCACTTCAACAACAAACCGAAGATAGAGGACAGTTCAAAATGGACGCGTGTTTACAAATACCGAGTTTCAATTGCTGCTGTACCGGTAACCGTGTAAGAATTCATTTTGAATATTGCTGATATCAGTTAATCTATAAATATAAAAAGTTATCAGACTTGATTTTCGCCTTAAGTTATGCTGAAAGTTACGTTTATTGGGCCTTTAATACAGCCTAGTTTATAGATCGGTTATAGTAAATTTGCAAGTTGCAACCAGCCAATCCTTTTTTTAACTCCATGAGAAAACATACATATGCAGCCGGTGCTGCCATTTCGCCGCTCACAGCTAGCATTCAACTGTTTAACACTGCCCAACCGCGTACACATTTAGAGCTGTGTAGGCTGGGACAAGATACAATACATTGTGATGCCATGACGTGATTCCTTCAACCCTTTGGTCACCAGTCCGGCGTCCTACCACTAGACTATATACTTATGTAGCATCTTACTATGGGCATCCACGCTCGCATCATTGACACGCATATAAAATAATCGCGCATGAAATAAAATTGCTTGAGTTTTAATACATTAATGATGAAAATGAAGGTTTTCAACCGGATATTTACCTCATGATTATAATGGACAGTCGTGTTTATGAGGCCAGTACATGATGGTACACACATTATAATATAACGGGGTTAGTCCATTGTCTGGCTGATATATCGAGCTTATATATGTTATAGCTAACCTAATAAATCAAAGTAAAATCTCTCTATAAAATGTATACGATTACATACATGTACAACCACACGGCCATTTCATCTATCAATATTTTATTGAGAAAATTATATCATTTTTATTTTATTTTATTTTATAATTGGATAAATAAGATGTATTTGATAAAATAAGGATTCAGAAAAAGCTGGAAATTTATTTCAAAGTTTCAAAGAACGGATAGGATTCTCCAGCTTCCAGTTGAAATGAACCAGTGCCTTTGATGATACGACGGACCGAACAGACACATTGGTCGATGAAAGATGTTTTTATTTGTCATCTTATAACCTTAATTTCATGGAACATTGGCGAAATTTCAAAAAGAAACACAAAACATGCCTTTTTAAAGTCATTGTCCGTTCCTTTCACACGTGTCAAGCTGAAGGTGAAAAGCAGGAATATTGTAAAGGTCAAAGTTTTTTCTTCATTTCGTATTGCTGAACACAATAAATTAAAAAAAAAATGACATAATTTTTCGCCAAAATAATAAAATAATGTTACTTGAAATGACTTCGCACTGTTATGAAAACTTCTCAGAACGAAATGACGAAAGACGAAAATCGACAGATCTGCAACTCAAATTTGCATCGTTATTTCGTTTCTCTCTCTCTCTCTCTCTCTCCCTCTCGCGACTTTCGACCATGACGCATCACCCAAACCATTGAATTTACCTCCATACTCTCTTACCTAAACTTGATCTTGTTGTATATAGATAAGCTTTGTTCCCGACACTCAAAACGTGGCTTTATTTCCATGTCATGCATGTATGGCCATTCAAAATGAAGATTTTGTTTTATACAGTGTTTACGTGGCTGATCGATGAAAGTGCTGATTTAATTTGAAACTATCACCCACAATGTTCAAAGCGAGACTTAATAAAATGGCGAAACATTTAAAATGTGCATTATATCGCCATGATAATTTATCGTAGGTCAAACAAATTGTACATATGATTCAGCCGAGATCACAGGTGTACCTGAATTTGTTACAGTTAGCCTAGTTTGGACCTAAACTGAGGTGTTTAGAGTAATTAATATATCCTTTTGGGGTTTGAGATTAAATTTCAATAAAAATGACCCCCTCCCTCCCCTCATGTGTCATAGCTACAGTATGATAGGGCATTTCCTCGAAATTGATCTGAAAGTATAAAATTACTCTAAACACTTTAGTCTAGTTCTAGAACTAGCTATAGCAAATTCTCAGGTCCCTGTTCATGTATGAACCGATTGAAGATCTCACTTAAGGAAGGAGAAGTGAATCGTCTTTTTTATTTTTTTTTCTTCATATGGTATACCATACCCCTACCAAAGATGTCATCAACTACTTGTATTTTTAGGTCATCTGACCCGAAGGGTCAGGATGACCTATAGTCATCATGCTTCGTCCGTCGTCGTGCGCCGTGCGTCGTGCGCCGTGCGTCGTGCGCCGTCCGTAAACTTTTCCATTTAAACATCTTCTTCTCATAAACCAAAAGGCCCATAGACCCAATATTGGGCTTGTGCCATGCTGGGATGAAGGGGTACCAAGTTTGTTCAAACAAATGACCTTGACCTTCATTCAAGGTCACAGGGGCCAAAAAGGTCAAAATCTTTGAACGACTTCTTCTGAATAACCAAAAGGCCCAGAGACCTGATATTGGGCCTGTGTTATGCTGGGATAAAGGGGTACCAAGTTTGTTCAAACAAATGACCTTGACTTTCATTCAAGGTCACAGGGGCCGAAAAGGTCAAAATCTTTTTAAACGACTTCTTCTGAATAACCAAAAGGCCCAGAGACCTGTTATTGGTCCTGTGTTATGCTGAGATAAAGGGCTACCAAGTTTGTTCAAAGAAATGACCTTGACCTACATTCAAGGTCACAGGGGACAAAACAGTCATAATTTTTAAACGACTTCTTCTGAATAACCAAAAGGCCCAGAGACCTAATATTGGGCCTGTGGCATGCTGGGATAAAGGGCTACCAAGTTTGTTCAAACAAATGACCTTGACCTTCATTCAAGGTCACAGGGGCCAAAAAGGTCATAATCTTTGAACGACTTCTTCTGAATAACCAAAAGGCCCAGAGACCTGATATTGGGCCTGTGTTATGCTGGCATAAAGGGGTACCAAGTTTGTTCAAACAAATGACCTTGACTTTCATTCAAGGTCACAGGGGCCAAAACGGTCATAATCTTTAAACAACTTCTTCTGAATAACCAAAAGGCCCAGAGACCTGATATTGGGCCTGTGGCATGCTGGGATAAAGGGCTACCAAGTTTGTTCATAGAAATGACCTTGACTTTCATTCAAGGTCACTGGGGCCAAAACGGTCATAATCTTTAAACAACTTCTTCTGAATAACCAAAAGGCCCAGAGATCTAATATTGGGCCTGTGGCATGCTGGGATAAAGGGCTACCAAGTTTGTTCAAAGAAATGACCTTGACTTTCATTCAAGGTCACTGGGGCCAAAACGAAACTGTTGTTATTTTTCGTGTAGTCAAAAATCCAAGATGGCCTCCACAGCGGCCATTTTGAAAACACATTCTAAACTTCTCAAGTTCTATCAGTGGAATTAAGCTGAAACTTGCCAGAAATGATATCCTGAGATGGTCCCAACAAAGTGTTGTTATTTTTCAAGCCCATCAGAAATCCAAGAAGGCCACTATCTTGAACTTGGCAATCTATACAGGCATATTATAACTTGATTTAATGACTACACGTATTTTCATAGTGATTTTACAATTGGTAGTCAGATGACCGTTAAGGCCCGTTGGGCCTCTTGTTTACTGAATACGTCACTACGAATGTATCTACTGTAATACCTCAAAGTATTTCTAATAATCCTTTTGTTCCTGTAATCAAATAAGATGCAAAATGACACTTTTAAATACTAACCTGGACACTTAATATAATTCGAAAGAATGTGGATCATCAGAAAAATAAATGTCATCTATTGATTTACAACCGGGAGTTTGACCACAAGGGAGATAACTGGGTGTATTGCCAAGTCATAAACCGATTGTAATACCGGGAGTGTTTCATCCAGTGAGGATTGGTCTAATCCGGGTACTGAGGTTAACCGCAGACCCGTGGCTGTTTGGACAAAGAATACATCATTCTAGTTGTTTCTTATATGGTTATGTAAAATAAATTTCGGCAATTCACGTGGATTACCGAAATACAATGCTTTCATAATATACGTAGATCGGAGATTTGAGGTTTCTGAAATATGTTTCGTGCCAAGTACGTATAGGACGCTAGAGCTCACTTTCATTTCTAGAACACAGTGTAGTCTCAAGTGGTAATACGATTTTCCGTTTTATTTTCCATTTAAATTCATATAAATGCATTAAATACATTTCGGATATTGAATTTTATTATCCAAATATTATTTTCCATTCACATAATAAAACTAAAATTTCGATCTTAGAAATTTTTTTTTATTTACTTATTTTCGATTTACAAATAAATTTCGCATTTTAAATGACATTGTTCCATTTTTTTTCCTTTGTAAATAGATGCTTAAATTTGAAATATTCATTTTCTTATTTATTTTTAATCATTTTATAAATCAATAACAAAAGAAACATGTAGAAAATGTGAAATCGGAAAATAAAAAGTGCGAAATTGATACGGAATATCAGACGAACCTTTGAACACATTGAAACCTCATGATGAGATAAAGAAAATTCAAATTCCGAATAATTGATAAGGGGCTTGCATGACTAGGTGGCCGATAGAGCCGGGGTGATAACGGGTTCTGTACACGGATGTTGCGGGGAAAAGGGGGAAAGATACAAATGACTAGGACACTTAGTCACAAAAACGACCGTCGGTTACGATAGCCGATAGCGGGTCGACACTTTTCATCACTTTTCGTTCAAAGGGGTACCATGGCACCGTGTACTTTTACAACTTTTAATCATCGTTTTAAGATACAATTTCATGTGGGTATGCTTTTAAATAGCGAATAAAAAGTGTTCTTCGCAAACTTTGATCAAATGTTGTACCATGTGACGGTACAATCTGTTTTACTTCTGACCATGCTGATCAAAGAGTTTAAAGGCCCAATATACGTAACTTTCGGCAAAACTTGAAGCGAAAATAAAGCCTAATAAGTTATTATACATGTATTTATAGATTTAGTTAAGATTAACTGATATCAGCAATATTCAAGATGAATTCTTACGCGGTTACCGGTACAGTAGCAGTTGAAACACGCTATTTGTAAACACGCATCCATTTCGATACCTTCGGTTTGTTGTTGAAGTGGGCCCCACCGGCATTGTTTTCAATTCTTTGGATTTTTTTGTCAAGAGTTTCTTGTTAGTTACCGCTCAGGT
This sequence comes from Mimachlamys varia, assembly GCA_947623455.1. Taxonomy (NCBI): domain Eukaryota; kingdom Metazoa; phylum Mollusca; class Bivalvia; order Pectinida; family Pectinidae; genus Mimachlamys; species Mimachlamys varia. The sequence goes on from OX392534.1 coordinate 22,703,365, forward strand.
TTACTTCGTTTTAGGCTTATTTTTGCATGGTTATCAACTGGATTTATTTTCAGATTTTTTCAGAATCACGAAAATTTCCCTGAAGTTACGTATATTGGGCCTTTAAGAGTAACACAAAACGCGAGAATGAAGAAATTTCAAAAATGTCCGGCCACTATTAGCCATTTTCGTAGAAGTTATTTTTTTCAAAATGAAATAAAGTACCTGCACGGTATCATGGAGTATCAGGCAACCATTCCCCAAAAATCACAACACATATTAAATTTTCGATACACATACTATCACCCCTCCCATTTTCACTGAATATGTTATTTCAAATCGGCAAAAAGCCATTATACCACGGTCTAAGATAGCAAATTCTGTGATGATACATATATTAGAAGTCTGGGCAGGACGAAATAGCTTACTTAAATTTTATGGAAGCTGATCATGAGTTCTGCCATTTCGCATTGTCGCGTTGCCACCCCTGCTTACGCAACAAAACGACAGTGCTTCATGTACAATGCGACAAAATCAAAGCGGAACGCGACAAAAGTGGGTGCCAACGCGACAAAACCAACACGCCAACGCAGCTATGTGGCAACAGGTTTATCGCGTTGTGGCGTTAATATGTCGGGTTTGATTTTGTCGCATTGTCACAATGTTGTGATAGTGAGGGCGCCAGCGCGACAGAAATAAGTCACTTCATATTTTAGTCCAATATTTGTTTATTTGTTTACGGGTATATCGGATACATGACTCCACCCTTACGGGTTTCGTCTCACTAATGGAGGCCGGCGTTTAGCTGACCAATATAACGATTCCCTTTATATAATTATCCTTTCCTATTTCTTCAATAGGTCCTATAAATAATATCGTTAATATATCACCAACCAAGCGGGTTTTAAGTGACCCGTATTCTCGGATATTTCACTGTTTGTATGAAGCCTCATAAATATCTTGGATGATAGCTGAAATAGAGCCTCCGTTTATGGAGAATTTATAACCGATTTGGCTCAGTCAATCTGTTCCCTCGTTATAACATTGTAACGCGGATAGCTATAGCCACACGTCAGTGATAGGGTCAGCCTCGGTCTCGTATTGCTGAAGCACGGGTCGGTAGGCGGCGTGAGATATCGCGAGACTACAGGACTTTGGAGGCGACACACTTTTCATTAGGTTTTCGAATAAAGATCGAGTTCTTTCATTACAGACTTAATCTACAAATGTTCTTGTTGTATTACACGGCGCTATTGTCGACTTTTTTCTCGAATTGCAATTTCGTGAAAGTGAATATCGTATTTCAATTCACAATTATCTAGACGTAATGGAATGGAGTTTGTAGAGTCGCTAGATTTGGTGTCATAACAGATATTGACAAATTGAAACCTTTATAATCAACGGCTTGTAGCTATGCCAGACTATGAGATGTGATACAAAAATCACCTTTATTTTTTTTTCTTCAAATATAATGTACTAAATACTAATGGTATAATAAATTGTTCAACAGTGAAAAGTAACAACATTTGACCTTGGCATTTGACCTGATGACTTTGACTTTAGGATATAAAGGTTTATTTAGAGTACATTTCGTTTTTTTGTGTTATACCCCCATAACATAAAAAATAGATTCAAGTTAATCCTTAAATAACAAAATGTCATCGGTGAAAAGCTACAAAAATGACCTTGACCTTCTACTCGATGACCTTGGCCTTTGACCTGATGTCTTTGACTTTTGGTTAATTGACTCCTTCTTGTTTAACTTTGCTTTAAAATGGCATAGCAAAATGTTCATCAATGAAAGACTATTATTTAATGGCCATTAGAATAGGTCAATTGAGACTTCGTCCCAGGTGACCTAATAATGCAACAATATATGTTTTTATTCTAATATGATCATTTATCAAAAATATCAAAAACAATCAATCTTTACTCAATGATGAAATAACATTTTCAAAATACAATAAAATAATTTTCGAAAGACAAAAATGCATCTTGAAAATGGTAAGTTGAGTCTGTTTTGTCTGAATTTAAACAAAAAATAACCTTTAACGATATTGGTAAATCAACCCTGCGAAAAACTAGTTCTGACTGATATGTTCGATGAAGTATACATAATGTAATAATAATATACTTTGGAGAAGCCAGTATATCTCTTTAAATAAAAACTGAAGTAAATTGACGATAACTTGAAATGCAGTATTGAAAGGTAATGCATTGTTTGTCTATAAAAAAAATCGTTTCAACGAAAGCTATAATATTTCATTTTGAATTCTAAAAAAGATAAATGTTTTAAAATTAATTGAAATGGACTTATCGTGAAGAAAATTAAAGCGTATTTATGAAAAAGTGACATTTTTAAAAACATATCTGTATTATCATTGGTTAAACACAAATGAATAGGTTCGGTTTGGGGGATAAGATAGGGTTGTTGGGATAGGAAATTCCTAAGAACCCCCGATCTGTTACACCATAATAGTACCCCCGCCATCGCAAGATCTATTTCAATCCAATTACGTTATGTTACAAGAAAAAAAATTACGACATTTTTACTACAACTTCCCCTTTTTTAAATCTGTAGGTGTAGTTTTTGCGGTAGGTGTTCTCGGAGATATGACTGTGTCTCCAAGTTATAAACTGACAGTGTCACTCTACCTACGCCCACACTCGGCATAGTTCGGGAGAACCTATTCTCGAGTTTGACCAAACAATATCAATATGCTACCTAAGTTATCATTTTTGAAGTTATACAATGATAGAGGCTTCTTAATATAGCTAAGTTTGAAAATTTCCAGTTTGTGACTCATTTTAAACGTGTACAATACCGACCGGCAAGGAGGCAGAATCGAAACTAGATAAAAACCTACACAAGGAAATATTTAACATGGCCGTATCGCGAGTGTACGGAAGACCTAAGGTACCAAATACTAAACAAGGGACAGGTCAGATTTATAGACACACCAAATACAGAGACACGTCTAATATAGAATATCAACAAATATCGAGACACATCGAATATAGAGACTCAACAAATACAGAGACGCGTCGAATATAGAACCTCAACAAATATCGAGACTCATCGAATATAGAGATGCACCGGATATAGAGATTAAAAAATATAGAGACGCACCGAATATATAGAAACATGTCGATTATAGAGACTCAACAAATACAGAGACACACCGAATATAGAGACACATCGAATATAGAGACACACCGAATATAGATACGCGTCGAAGAAAAGAGACACGTCGAATATAGAGACACATCGAATATAGAGACACATCGAATATAGAGATAAAAAAAATATAGAGACGCACCGAATATATAGACCTACAAATACAGATACACACCAAGCATAGATACTCGACAAATATAGAGACACAACAAATACAGAGACAATACAAGTATTGAGACACATCAGATTATAGAGACACATCAGATTATAGAGACACATCAGATTATTGAGACACGTCAGAATATTGAGACACGTCAGATTATAGAGACACATCAGATTATAGAGACACGTCAGATTATAGAGACACGTCAGATTATAGAGACACGTCAGAATATTGAGACACGTCAGATTATAGAGACACGTCAGATTAAAGAGACACGTCAGATTATAGAGACACATCAGATTAAAGAGACACGTCAGATTATAGAGACACATCAGATTAAAGAGACACGTCAGATTATAGAGACACATCAGATTAAAGAGACACGTCAGATTATAGAGACACATCAGATTATTGAGACACGTCAGATTATAGAGACACGTCAGAAGTAAATAGGTTACTGTGTAACTATAAAATCCTGTCAATACTTTATCTAAATAACGAAAACAAAATTCGTTCGTATTCATACATTACCATTCAGTAGACTAGCTACCAACCCCAAAGTTCTTATGGAATTTTTCTACTGATTTTTATTACTAGCTTCCCTAGTTCGAACTCTAGAATGAGACATCCATGTGATCAAAATAGCCTGTTTATTATATAAACAACTCAATATCTGTATGTACAACTATAGAGACATGAGCCAGTCTAATTCGACAGTATAAGGTTTTAGAACGAAAACTGAAACACAACATTAAATTGATTGGCCTCAAGTGTCACTTGCATCATAAGGGCCACTTTCCTTTTATAAACAAACTTTAAACAAGTTATATAGAGTGTACGTACTGGGGAAATATATCTTACGTTCAAGCTTATATAAGGGTCTCTTTATTCAGCTCAAACCTGTAGAAATCCAACCATAACGGGACAGGGGGTTACTAAGTAAAAGGGATATCTCCATATGAAATAAAAATATCTGTAAATGATACATTAAAATGAAATATTTATGCATATGTCTTTCACGAAAGTAATCACTTCTATCAAATTTTGGTAATTAAGATGTCTTTCAAAGAAGTAAAAATGTCTCTAACAAAATACAAATAAACTTTTTTTTTGAGGGTATTTTACATAAATGCAGATGTCTGTATTTGAATAGAGAAAATTCAAATGAATGTGATCCAGTTGTGCCTGTGGACGAAAATCTAATAATCGAAATGGAAAAAGAAACGACATATCCGGATATTACCTACACGGTTCAGTAGCAAAATCTGCAAAACAATGTGAGATATCGCATTTATTTACAACCGAAGCGTTCCGTTAAATGGAAAAAAAATTCTGTTAATGTAACAGAGATATAATCACAGGTAGTTTTTTCATGCAAAATCTATTTAAATGATTTCCAGATATTTATTATATAACTAAAATAGATATTCACTGGGACCACGTGAGGTTTTCTAGTGTTTATAAGATGTCATTTAAACTGATAAGTGATTTTTAGAATTAATTAGTGACGTTCTCCTATTTATATATCTTTTAGGTTCACTTAAAACTGGGTAATCAATATTAAGGTTGCTTGCCTTACAAACTTGTTTTCTTCTGCTAGTTGACAGTCGGTGTATTGGTGATCCAGTGGCGTTACGTACCTTGTCAAAACAAATACAGTGAGGGGATGGGAGGAAGGGGAGGGCACTCGAGTGGGAATAGCTCAGAATGGAGACCTGTCACATTTGGAGTTCCAATTTTTTGTTTCATATATACAAAACAAGTACAATACACTCACTCCGTTTAAAGAGTAACTGTAGTGCAAATAGAAACTGAAATGATCAGACTCGATGTGTCGGCATTAATACATTGTCGATAACCGCATCGAAATCGGCCGACCGGTTACAAAGTTACGACAGGTTGAAGTTTGTTTTTTTACCTGTTTTGCCACACGCTAATTAAGCGCACCGCGAACCGCTAAAAGTTGAGCACACGTATTGGTGACGTCACAACGGGAACACAAGAAATTGGGTCCTATATGTCTCTCTCTATATAATAGTAGTATGTACGTCTGGTTGATTAATGAGTCAAAGTGTATTATACAATGAAATTAAGACACGTACCATAATGTGGGGGTCGGGAGAATAATCTGAAATCGTCATTGAAATAACTTTATTTTGATTATTTCATAAATATAATGTTTATTGATTGTTCAAATTCATTTTAATGGACCCATATATATATGCGCTATCATATTGTAATACTCTGTGTCATTTATAATGTCAGTTATACATATCATTTATCCAATGATTCAAGAGTGACTCTTATAATAATACCTTTGAATATTGTAAATCTCATGTTAGTGTCCATTATATTACGTAATCAGATTAGCGGGATAATCTACCTGGTCAGTTCGATAACTTCACACGTAACTTGTTACTCAAATAGCAAGTAATTATCATTGGAGAGGGGGGGGTGCTATCAAAGTTAACCTAATTGTAATAATTGAGTATGTTGCGGTTATTATCCCCTCTTTATAACTTCAAAATGTGTACTCAAAATCTGCAGTAACATGTAGATCTCGACTGGAACATAGACTATCGAGTGCACGTGTATCTTTTGAAATCTCCGTAACCCACCGTCAACTCACACAGTATATGACACTTTTTTTAATTTCGAGTTTGACTCTTCTATTCAACGAGAAAAGTTCTGTTGAAAACTTGCTTGATATGTCTCAGGGACGTATATGCACATATACAATGTACGTCCCTGGTATGTCTGTATCACAGTTTTTTCATATTTTATTTTTAACGTAAATGAATAAAATGCGGATTAAAACCACAGGCACTTGTGGCCAGGAGAATAGCCATATAAATATATTCATATTTTCCAAATTATCTTTATATTTAGATGACTATTCTCCTGGCCACAAGTGCCTGTGATTAAAACCAATTCAGTAATCTTCTCATCTTATTTTCAAAAGATGTTCCATGTTCATTTCTTGTCAGTAAAACACAGGGGTTTTCAAAGATCTAATCTTATTTTTTCTGAAACAGAATTCGAAATACATTGTCTTGATTTCTATTTCGATGTATGTGCCTAAAGACAGGTAACATCAGGATTTCGCTCATATTCTATATTATTTTACAATATTCACGATTTGAAATGTTTTTTTTTTATACTGCATAGACATAAATAAATTATCAATGGATAGAAAACTGTTAACTTTTAATATACACACCTATAATTTCTCAAACATATATAAGGATAAAAAAAGTCGAAATGTGATACCCGTCAAAACAGTTTATACAGGTCGAAAGCATTGATAAAAGTTATATATTTTTATTTTCCAATATACGTACATCGTATTGTACGTATAAAAAGGCTGGTCTTGTCGTTCTATATGACGGTACTAACTATTCTTCTTTGAAGTCCAATAAAATATATGGCTTTCGAAGTTCCGAGTCTATACACGGAATTAGATTATATCTAAGTCCGTGGTCTAAAGCAACACAAATATCCTTTTCCTTATCTGTTTGTTTGAGGTTGTGTCTAGGTAGTTTTGTATTTGTACAGCCGACCGACATGCATTAAAATTTTTCAGAGTGCATTTTAAAAGGTATTACGATCAGTTCCTGCTGATATGTGCATTCAATCAACGTGACCATCAGTGAATACATACGCCGTTTTAGCGGTGTTATATGAAATAAAATATGAAAAAATTAATACCTAATCATATCAAGTGCATGTTTTGAAGTCTTTCCGCAAAATAATAACCTGTTAATCATGTTAGCGAGTCCGGCGGTTATTGATTTATGGTCGAGTGATCATGACCACATGTGCCGCACACCTGTGGAACTCCTGACCCCCTCACCACTAATTACGGCCCCCTGGGGCATACGACACCTTGGAATTATCAGTAGGGTCATTAATGAACTCCATAAACCTTGCTATATAATAAGTGTCATATTCTTGAATAGAAGACTCTATACAAATAACAAGTCGATACGATTCACATAATTTTAATATAATGACTACACAAGTCTATCAGTGCAGTCACCGTTGTGACGTCACTTCCGGTAGTATGACAAAATCGGGGATTTTCTGATTTGCGTTCAGGTGTGAAATTTAGAAAAATGGTCAAAACTTCGTAATTTTTACAAAAAAAAAAATTTTCGTGAGAATTATCTCACTTACTATTTACCAATCTTTCCATACACAAAAAATGGTTTTACACTACAGTTACTCTTTAAAGCAGTAACACAAGTTCACAAAACACTCATAATCAACATTCTCCAGTATCATCATCATCATCATCATCATCATCATCATCTATGTACATGAGCAGTGAAATATCAGTTTCACTTCTTTTTGTTACTCTCTATCTTACAATATCTTGGTTTCTTAAAACCCCACAGACAAACAGTGGATTGTTAGTTTCAATTCGTTTCGTCACTTTGGTTTTACAATTCATATATTTTTTTTAAATCCCACAAACAGTGAAATGTTAGATCCACTTGGTTTTGTTATTTTGGTTTTACAATTAATATTTCTTTAAACCCCAGAGACAAACAGTGGATTGTTAGTTTTACGTATTGTTTAGTTATTTTTGTTTTTCAATTTATATTTAAAAACAACAAGTTAATTTGTAGAATCAATATCCTCCGCTTCCCCGTATTAAAGTAATCATATTGTAGGTAGAAATCGTTTGTAATTAACCTTGTTACATATAGCAAGTTTCAAGAAAATCAGATAATATTTGTTGCAGTTATTGCACGGGAACGAAAGAAAATGACATTTTTCGTTCATCAAAGGGCCATAACCCCGCCAAATAACGTCCGCCAGGATTGGTATCAAACTTGCCCGAGCCCTTTAGGCATTCTAAGAAAGTCAGATAATATGTGTTACCGTTATTGCACGGAAACGACGTGTGACAGACAGACGGACAAGTCGTGAAATTGGATAATAAAAAATATTGTACCCAGCGATTAACGTTGTATTCTCTTTTATTTGATTTTAAGAGCGTTTTAAGAACAGTCTAATATTTATTTTAGATGTCATGCACATATAATTTATGTTGTAAAAAGAACTGACTCAGATCACAGAAAAGAAAACAACGAAAAAATTACATGTATTTAAAGATACTCTAAATACACTTAAAAAGGATAATTTTTGTATGGACTACGCCCTAAATTACATTAATGAAACGGGATAGAGTCCAACATTCTATTAATCAATATGTATTGCGGAACATAGAAAATGGGCGTTTCCCGGGATTTCGCTAAGTGGTACTTCGCGTCTTCGTTGCTAAGACACGACCCTCTGGCATAAGATAATAATTCATAATTAAAAAATAAGTCTCTTCAAGCTTCAGCATACATGTACCTACTTAACATAAAAAATCCCGTTTACCGACATAAATATCTGGTAGGTATTCGAACATTTTACTTTCATGAATATTCGGACGGTACAGAATTACTTCACTCTTACCAATATATTATTGTCTATAGTATGATATTGTACTCATGTTTAGAAAAAATAATTTCACAATAAAATCCAGTAAGTACCAATAGGCACTTGCTTTTATTTATACAATATTAACCCTGATAATAATATGATCAGTACATTTTTTTTTTTCAATTTCCACCCAGTTTTCGTAACTGTTCATATATCAAGACCGACATGAACAATGTGGTCGAATGGGCCGCGGTGGCTGAGTGGTTAAGGTGTTTCGACATTCTACCACTAGCCCTCCACCTCTGTGTTGCGAGTTCGATTCCACGCACGTGGGGCATTTGCCAGGTGCTGATCGGAGGTTAGTGGTTTTTCTCCGGGTACTCCGGCCATCCACCACCTTCAAAACCTGGCACGTCCTTAAAATGACTATGGCTGTTCCAAACCAATGTGGTCGAAAGGCAAACAAAGAACTGTAACTCTGTTTGACAGTCTCGTGCTATTTAGTACCATCTGATGTTTTGGCAATTATGGTACACATCGTTAAACTATATATATACAATGTATTTTTTGCTCACTTTCAAATATAAAATATTCAATAGTTAACATTGATCTCGATCTAATTGTGGCAACATATCGGTCAGTATAAGTAACCGCCTTTGATTTATTATAACTGTCACCTAATGAATATCGAGGGAGTTGTACCGGGCAGTGAGACTCGCTCAAAACCTCGATTAGCTTAGTAACACCACCACAATGTTGAGGATAGTAAAGACCGACAAACCCTAATTCCATGATTTATTTTATTTCATAACCTCAGATCGAGATTAGCTTACCACACAACCACGGGAGAGAGGTACGGACTAACTTATCCTCGGAATCCATCGTGACACTGCTCTAACATAATTCAATTTATTCAAACATTCGATCAATCAAGAAAACGTTTACCACATTTCAACACTACTTACAGTTGTACAGCGCCCTTACAGTCCTCGGTAAACACTTACCAAAAAACATTAAATCGTTGTAAACACTTACCACACTCCAACAAACCTCGGTAAACACTTACCACAAAACATTAAATCGTTGTAAACACTTACCACACTCCAACAAACCTCGGTAAACCCCAACGGACCGTGGTTAACACTTACTACACCCAACAGACCGTGGCAAACACTTACCACTCTCCAACAGACCGTGGTAAACACTTACCACCCCAACAGACCGTGGTAAACTCTTACCACCTCCAACGGACGTGGTAAACACTTCCCACTCCCCAACAAACCGTGGTAAACACTTACCATTCCCAAACAGATCGTGGTAAACACTTACCACACCCCAACAAACCGTGGCAATCATTTCCCACTCCCCAACAGACCGTGGTAAACACTTACCACCCCACAACAGACCTCGATAAACACTTACCACACCCCAACAGACCATGGTAAACACTTACCACACTCCAACAGACCGTGGTAAACACTTACCACCCCACAACAGACCTCGATAAACACTTACAACACCCCAACAGACCGTGGTAAACACTTACCACACTACAACAGACCTCGATAAACACTTACCACACCCTAACAGACCGTGGTAAACATCTACCATGCCCTAACAGACCGTGGTAAACACCTACCACCCCAACAGACCGTGGTAAACACCTACCACCCCCAACAGACCGTGGTAAACACTTACCACACTCCAACAGACCGTGGTAAACACTTACCACACTACAACAGACCTCGATAAACACTTACCACACTACAACAGACCTCGATAAACACTTACCACACCCAAACATACCGTGGTAAACACTAACCAGACCACAACATACCGTGGTAAACACTTACCACTCCCCAACAGACCGTGGATATCACTTACCACATCCCAACAGACCGTGGTAAACACTTACCACACACCAATTTCCTCTTGCGCAAAATGTATAAAAGCTTTGTAGCATATGAAGGATAACGAAGGATGAAAAAGATGTGATGTTTATTGTGGTTTTACTGCTGAAAACACGACCGATAGTGGCTTCAGAATTACCACAAAATTGTGTCTTTTTGATAATTGAAGTTTATTGAACAAGCGCTGCGAAGCAAATTTTATTTTGTGTAAAATTCTAGATTATTCAGAACTTGGATCCGATAACTGAACAGGGGAAACAACTCCCATTAAAAGTACTTCGGGAGATTAACTCGGTAAAGTCAATGCACCGGGTAAAGTTATGTTAACGGGTACTGGGTAAAGTTATGTAAACGGGTACTGAGTAAAGTTATGTAAACACGTAATGGGTAAAGTTGTGTAAACAGGTACTGGGTAAAGTTGTGTAAACAGGTACAGGGTAAAGTTGTGTAAACAGGTACTGGGTAAAGTTGTGTAAACAGGTACTGGGTAAAGTTGTGTAAACAGGTACTGGGTAAAGTTTTGTTAACAGGTACTGGGTAAAGTTGTGTAAACGGGTACTGGGTAAAGTTGTGTAAACAGGTACTGGGTAAAGTTATGTAAACAGGTACTGGGTAAAGTTGTGTAAACAGGTGCTTGGTAAAGTTGGGTAAACAGGTACTGGGTAAAGTTGTGTTAACAGGTACTGGGTAAAGCTGTGTAAACAGGTACTTGGTAAAGTTGGGTAAACGGGTACTGGGTAAAGTTATGTAAACAGGTACTGGGTAAAGTTGTGTAAACAGGTACTGGGTAAAGTTATGTAAACAGGTACTGGGTAAAGTTGTGTAAACAGGTAATGGGTAAAGTTGTGTAAACAGGTACTGGGTATAGTTGTGTAAACAGGTAATGGGTAAAGTTGTGTAAACAGGTGCTTGGTAAAGTTGTGTAAACAGGTACTGGGTAAAGTTGTGTAAATAGGTACTGGGTAAAGTTTTGTAAACCGGTACTGGGTAAAGTTGTGTAAATAGGTTCTGGGTAAAGTTGTGTAGACAGGTACTGGGTAAAATTCTGTAAACAGGTACTGGGTAAAGTTGTGTAAACATGTACAAGGTAAAGTTATGTAAACAGGTACCCAGTAAAATTTTGCCAGCAATTGGAAATGGAAATTGTTAATCAATAAATAAAACATCGAAATAAAAGCGAAATAGTCTAACAGGTCCGGTGATATTTCTTGGTCATGTTTTAAGTAAAAGCTGCAGAAATTGAGGTTAAGGGTTAAAATGACCCTGTATAAAGGGATTTCAATCCACTATCCCTAAGGGTGTGATGCAACTACTATAATATTAGGCTGTTTCCGTAGCTACATTCTAGCTCTACATTAATTTGTTTTTAAGCTCAACAATCAAACGAAGACATAACGAGACCGCAACACACATTTGTATCGCATGAACTTCCGTGAGAACAGATTCCCCATTCCGACACGTCCCCTCGCCACCACTACAGAAGGTGGTGATGATTGAGGAGTGCTAATGGCACGGACGTCCTGTTTGCAATGGGTTAAACCTGGTCTGGATAGGGAGAAGAAAACAGACAATTCTAGTTTATATCTCCGTAGTATCGTCATGATCATAAATTCATACATTTTCGTTCTATATTCCTTAATTCATCCACCCCTGAAATTCCAAAATGAACTATTCCAAGCTTCGGTTTGGCATATTTCATATGTGTATTAAAGTGTGAATGAGTTAGATTTCATCATAACGGGTTCGATTGCCCGGTCAGACTTAAAAAAGTTTGGAATCACCTGCCCGACCGCGTGGGTTTTCTTTTGGTTCTCCAGTTTCCTCCCACAATAAGACCCTTCGCGCGCTTGTATACATCCATGCCAACACAAGTGATTTATATAAGTTGGATAACGTGTTTCATGATTATTGTAAAATATATAAACTTTATCTTTATGATTGTCAATGCGCTTGGCATGTGAGAGCTCCTAATGTACAAATTGACGGTGAGGACAGTGACACACAGTAACATACATTGGCGGTACTATGATGCAAATGTCGCGTGTCATAAGACTAACATTGACCTTACTGGGTGCTTCTTTAATTGGCTTGCCATGGTTTTCCTACTTTCCGGTTCCCTAGCTGGCTGCCGTGTTTGTATTACACCTGCCCGTGGACTTGGATATAGAGCTCTCATCGATTGAAGTTCCAGACGCCTGATCAATATTTTTAATTGAAACATTATGTAAACATTGTTTTGTAGAAACATAACCAGTGGCCGTGTTTTTAAGCAATGCTAGATGCTGATTGATAAGTTTGGTAAACCCATATTCAACAAAATAGACGGTGTTAATTTGGATAAATCGGCATTGTCTTAGGTTAACTATCACTTTATTCATGAAGTATTGAGACAGGTAGGTATTTTAGAAATTGTACCTCATTTTGACTGCGTATATGGTAAAATGCCCGCAACGAACTTATGGTGCGCGTTAGTCAAAATGAGGTACACACTTTAGATCATGTTTAAATGCTGTATGCAGAAACAGACATTTAAGGTGGGTTGCTACGATGGTAACCACGATAGCCTTGGTTGCTCTGATGCTGAGACAATATACAATGTAGTCCTAGTGAATCTGCATCAATATGTTAGTACATTTGTATATTTAGAAAATACGCACCGAAAAACAATATGTCCTTTCTAAATCACATGTGGATTTTTAATTAAATAGTATTACTAGCGTTTCGAACATACTTATTCACTTACAATGGCCGTTATGTACACGCATTGACACACAGATCTGGTAGTGACGCGGTCGAACATTGCAACCGGAAGCCGCCATTGTTTGCATTACCGTCCAATAATTTCGAATGTGCATCAATGGTATAAGAAGTTTACCAGAATCCATTTGTTGTATAATGAATTAGACGTGATGGATCCCAAATGTGTTTCACGTTTCATGATGTTGAAAGAATCAAACTATGGTTGTCATCGAATAGTTATCATTTTGAAGCTTGAATGGCGCCATATTTGAAACAGAAATCAATTCTACGAGTCTTTTTACATTGCGAATACGCTAATGTATACAGTGTGCAGAGTTTACTGAGATAAAGAATTATAGATATAAATAAAATAGTATACATATAGGTCAACGGCGGTGTCCACGTTACAACAGAAGGGGCGTCGAAAATGAAACCCATTCATTTTGTTATCCCCAGCCTACTCGGAACATAGAACTAAATAATTATATTAAACCCTTTTATTTTCTTCGTCCATTCGTGTATTCTTTTTCTGTTAAAATGTAAAAGATTTTAGAAACCTAAGTAAGTATTTAATTCTTGCTACTTCTAAAAGAAAGTCTCTATACTTAATATTTGATCAATCATGTATGTTCCAGCTTTGTGGCACTGACAGAGATAAAATATCGTGTTTTTTGTGATGTGTTGGCAATATCACTATGATGCCATCTTGTGCTTACACTGTTACTACTATTAAATATCTGTCATCTTACATAAATGGACTACATGACTTGCTTTTATATATATATTCTAACTCTTTTATACTAAATGTTGCATTTGGAAATAAAGAATTGAATTGAAAAAAATGTAACGATGATATTGAGCTGGAGTATTTTGTCTCGACGTTTGACGCTATCGCGTAATCTATCCACGCTCAGTAGGTCTGTGGTCCCGACCCAACATGACCCTGTGCCGTAGCGGTGACCTCCGTAGCTTGAACAGTGACTTTCAATCACATTGTGAGAACATTAATGAAGAACTGCATTGAGTACGTAATAAAGGTGTTCTATGGTCTAGATACGGTAATGTTTCATTTGTTGACAATTCATTAAAAAAAACCTATATAACTCAATATGCTTAAAAGGGAACGGCAGGGGAACAGATCGATGTGTAGATTAAAAAGATGTAAGTACACTTGAATATTTATATAAGCATTATATTTCCATTGTCGTGTCCACATGACTGATATAAAGATTAGAAATTTCATTTGTGCCTATGAAGAAGTACCATTGTTGGGGGAATTTCATACGTAAATAAGGGGTTAATAAGGGTACTCATTAGTCTGCATTAATGTGGCAATACTTTATACGAAAACTAGGGCTCCTTAATACATTAAAATGATATGAAACATTGGTTGCATCCTATATTGATAACAGCATTCCATTCGCAACTAAAGCTCATTTCAGTCATTTAAATTGCTCCACCTATTTTTCCAAAGTTTAGTAAAATAGTAAGACTGACATTGTTCTTCAAGCATATCAAAACGCTTAAGAACAACATCAATTTCTCGAAAGTGCAAATTAGAAATGACCTAACCAAATTCGAAAGAGAGAAAGAAAAGAAACTATACGTAGAAGCCAAACTAAAGGAAAGAGACCTGGAGGACACTGGGGATGTATCTACCGTGTTCGAGGCCCGCCATGCAACAGGAAAATTGTGCGTCTTCCAAAACCGACGATAAAAAAATTTATTTGAAGGACATGCATGATCTTATCAAGCCCAAATCAAGATTTCTTATGTAACTTTGTCAAATGATATATACGAATATTTATAACTAGGATATTTGTTAACTGTTTTTAGGAACAATGATCAATTTCATACAGATGTACACAATATTTTAGATATGGATATAGAAGCAACTACTTTGCCTGCGTCCATTATTTACTTATTACTTATTGGAGAACCTTGTCTAACACCAGTGGATTTAAAAAAATGCATTAAAGGCACTGTCTTCTCTTGGGTTGTCAATTGGGGCATTTGTGGTCAAACAGACACGGCTAGTTTGTTGTAAGAATACAATTATAATTCATCCACGACAATTCCTCGGCTTATTTTATGGACATATATTGTAGCTCTTGCATTTCACTAGCTTCAAGTCATTTCCGGTTCCGGTGTACCTGTACAAAGGTGAACCAAGACACCTTAATGTAATCGTTATATACCTGGCGGTCACTGGATTGATTACCTCACCGTCTGTAAGTGCAGTGTGAAGCAGACGATAACGAGTGTGGGAGTTTACTACATGGTCGTAATGGAGAAAAAATCGAACATGAAATATAATGGTCGACGGACTAAAAGCATTTTGAACGTAATTGTTTGAAGGATGGGCAAAGTAGGGTTATGAACTTTCTCCATCGTTATAAGAATCCCACAATCTATAACTTATCGATCCCACGTACAGGTACATTAATTACTGTTCTCAATCAATGGTTGTCAATATTTAATTATAGTTCCTCATCAGCTTTTTAAAAGCTCTTCGTAAACATAATGTAATTATCGGTCTGTATTGAACGCACCTGTATTATTACATGTACACACCTGTGTTTTAGCATGGTCATGGCACATGTGTATTGTTACGCGTGAAACAGTACCGTACAAACAAATATATGAGAACAAGGCCATCGATCTGATTGTTAGTATTGTTCAAATCACCCTGTGTCCGTGGCCCGCTGCCCGAAAATTTCTTGGGAGGTACTGGATGGACCATTTTCAAGTTTCATATGTAGGTTTTCCTTGGTCCTATAATGTGTATTTTCTAATTTTCGGACTGGCCAACTTGGATTTTGACAATATTAGCTTAATTTGTTACCGCTATTTCTTGAGAAGTATTGCATAGAACATTCCCCTTGGGGCGCATTGTCTAATTTTGGGACAGATCAGAAAAACAGTATGGCCAACATCTTGCTTTACGATAGTAATCGTTGTTACGCTATTTCTTAACAAGTACCGTACGGAACATTTTCATATTCATATGCAGGTTTCCCTTCGTCCCTAGTTGTACATTGTACAGGTTTTGAACTAACCCAAAGAACAATATGGCTGAAAGGCTGCAGTCATCTTGGATTTTGACAGTAATCAGTTTGTGATCGCTATTTCTTGAGAAGTACTGGGTGTTTTGTTTCTCAATTTACATAAGCAGGTTCCCCCTTGGTCCCTAGTAGTACATTGTCAAGTTTTTAAACTGATCCAAAAACAATATGGCCGACAAGTGCCTAATTATTTATTCATTTATTTTTTGCTATTTCTTAAAGCAAAATACATAATGGATTTTTCTTCACTTTGTAGGGCCCCTTTAGTCTCTAGTAGTGTCCTGTCTTATTTATTTGGGAATGATATAGAAAATAAAATGCCTTATAGATCTAAAAACAGAATGGCATATGATTCAGATTAAATACGTGTAAAAGGAAAGGAGGGAAAATATCCGGATTTTTTTAAGAACAAACGAAGATCATCGATAGTGAGCATCAAGATCCCTCTGTGATCTCTTATTTGTATCTAGATCACACCACAAAGAATCATATTATACACTGTACCATATACATCACTGTTACTGGATCGGGTGAGAGGGAATCGCATACAATTTGCTTTAGATGTTGGCGTATCTTGACATAATGACCACATGTACCGGTTACTGACCCACTGATCTACACCCCCCCCCCCCCAACAACAAAACGTTAAGGTCCCATACCATATACATGTATGTTAGGGAGTATAGCGGTCCGCCAATGGGGCGTCCAAATTTCGTTAGTGGAGGGAAGCCGAGGTTCCCGGAGAGGCACTACCGACCGGTGTCTGCCCCACGTGTGTCCTCGGTCCCCGGGGCCGGGGAGGGGGGGGGGGGGGGGGGGGGTCGCCAGTGTCCCACACTTACCAGGAGTTGTGATACTGAGAGAAACCTCATTTTCCCTTCCATTCAATCCAAACGAATGCCTGTCACCTTTTCAACTGTTTGTCTACCCCGCCATCCACCCTTTAACACATTTGTTATAAGGAAGTTGTGGATATCGAAAACCTTGGTGGAAGTTCATTTGCATATATACATCTTTGTATCAAATAAGAAAAATCTGTTTGATAAAAAAACTGCAAATGATGCTACACATCACGTTAATTTTAGAATCAACTAACTTCAATTTTCTGTTAAATTGCTGAACCTGAAATGTCAGTTTATATTATTTAAGTTTCAAATTAATTAAGTTTTGACTAAAGTATTGCCTTCAGTGTTATCTCCCCTGTCGCAACCTGCGGACGTAGGATGTACGTTTGACTATTACCGTAACTAGTATCTCTCTACGTAAGGTTGTTCATACACAAAAAAGGACATATAAACAGATTTAGATAGTTTTGAAATATAAAATCTACATATTTTTTTCTATTACCGCACAATCGGTCATTCTAAATGAAATGGATTTCTACAAAGTGTCGGTACATGTGATTTTGGTCGTTTATAAAACCTGCTATGCCGTCATGACGTGTCGCGAAAACATTCACGAGTTAACGTTGTCACGTGAACACAGTTCTCTAAACCTGCTTAAGCACTGTTAACCAATCAGAGATGACCGTTAAAGCCTGGTTCTTGGTGCATTGAAAAACTGTGGTGACGCAGATTATGAATATTTTGCTATAGATTAATGAATGGTCCAATGGTATTTAACAAATAATCAAGGAGTCAAAGGATTTATCATTTTATACATCAAAATTAAGTTGTGCTTATGACGCCTAGATTCTAATTTGTCTAATGTATAGTTTCAATAATCTAAATATATACCAGGATGTAGATGGTTGGAGAATAACAGAAAACTTTTCGAATGAAACGGAAGAGAAAACACTTAGAATAATTGTCGACAATGAATTAAGCTTAGAAATCATTTACAAGTAGCCGTAAACAACGCGAGCCATCAGAAGCACAGGGACCTGAGAATTTGCTACAGCTAGTTTTGGACCTAAAATAGGGTGTTTAGAGTAATTTTACACATTTAGGGGGTTAAGATCAATTTTCGATAAAAATGCCCCCTCAATGGTCATAAAAGCTTTTATGACCAAACAGATACTTGAATAGCAAATCGTTCTGCTTACTGTATGAGGCATTAGTTCCACTCCTTTCATAGTATGGAGCACCATGAATTCTGCTAGAAAACGTTCAAAAGCAAGCTACAAAATTATTACCAGGAATGAAAGATTTTTCGGACGAAGAAGGATTTTGTTGCCTGTACTATATAGACGTGTTATAGGTGCAACATGATCGAAGTTTTCAAACCCATTATAAAAGTCAAAAGTATCACACGGACTTCTGTCATTAAAGAAAGAGAGAAGGACCCGGGGACCTTTACTCGGCCAAAATAAACCAAGAAATAGACTAGAGAAAAGGAAATATTCATAGTTGGATCTCTTTACCATAAAATGCAGTTTAAGAACTTAACAGTTAACTTTTGAAACCGTTTGGACACATTTTGATGTAACGACACAATAAACACACTGATATATTTGTTAAAATATTATATGGACTATGATCTGAATTTAAAGGCAATTATGCCTGTGTTCAGAATAAACTAATTAAACTAAGTTAAAAACAAATATATATATTCTCGATATCACATAACGGTAAAAATCGACAGTCTTTGAAGTCGGTTATTACTCATTTGAAAAAGCGATTAGCCAGGTTATTTTATTTAACAGGGACTAATCAAAATGCTATCTCTAATTTGATGATGAATAACGAGAGCTGTATCGATGCAAGAGGGATAACTCAATGTATAAACTCGGATCATTTTCCAACGATCCAACTTGTATCTTATACAATGCAACTCACTTGCATAGAAGGGGGCACTGCTCTCTCCCTTTTGGAACAACCGTGCTAAAAACTAGTCAAGTTTTTTTTATTATCATTTTTTTATTTTGCTATATATTCGTTTTATTTAACATTTTTTCAATGAATTTTCCTGACTTTGTTTATGGATCATTTTGAATGAAATTTTGTTCACTTATAGATAATTGTTTCCTGTCATTATATTTTACTGTTTTTCCTTGTGTATGACCAGGTAAATCATAGTTTTTATAACATCCAAATTTTGGGACGTCATTTTAGTAGTGTATAGAGAAAAATGGCGTCGCGCCGAAATTAGCGATGTAAATAACTCTGTATTACTCCGGGGCTACACAACGGAAGAATACTTGATAAATATATAATGAGAAAAAAACTATGGATATTGTCTATACATATTTTCTGTACAAAATAACCAAAATTTGTCATCCTGAGATCAGAAAAATTAAATAAAAAAAATGTTGGTAATACAAATAATATATATAACCCCCACCCCCAGGACCCTACGAAACCTATCGCTTAAGTCCTACAATCAAAACACCTATATCACATGCTTACTTCCTCTTTGTTAGTTTTCATTGAAGTCCCACAAATAATATTTTTTCTGTGATCTCCGACTTATATTATAGTGTAACCATAAAGTCCCCTAAACTCTTTTAGTGCAAGACATTAAGAAGAACATGTTAAGATTTAAACATATTTTACCCCTGTGACCCTGTAAGACAACATCATTTTCATTTTCAAATTTCAGCAAATATCATGTCTCTAGGCATTTGGGTTTATCAGAAGAAGTCGCTCAAAGCTTTTAACAGATTTGATCCCTGTGGCCTTTAATATGGGTCAAGGTCATTTTTTCACAAACTTTGTCAAGCTTCATCCAAGGAACCTTTCAGCCAAATAACATGCTTCTAGGGCTTTTGGTATTTCAGAAGAAGTTGTTTGAAGGTTTTAACAGATTTGACCCCTGTGACCTTTAATATTGGTCAAGGTCATTTCTTTTCGCAAACTTTGTCTGGCTTCATCCAAGGAACCTGTCATTCAAATATCATGCTTCTAGGGCTTTTGGTATTTCAGAAGAAGTCTTTTAAAGGTTTTAACAGATTTGACCCTTGTGACCTTGAAAATAGATCAAGGTCATTTCTTTTCGAAAACTTTGTCGGGCTTCATCGAAGGAACCTTTCAGCTAAATATCATGCTTCTAGGGCTTTTGGTATTTCAGAAGAAGTCTTTTAAAGGTTTTAACAGATTTGACCCTTGTGACCTTGAATATAGGTCAAGGTCGTTCCTTTTCGCAAACTTTATTCGGTTTCATCCAAGAAAGGTACCAGCCAAATATGAGGTCTCTATGCCTGATAGTATGTTAGAAGAAGTTGTTTGAAGGTTTTTGACCCCTGTGACCTTGAAATTAGGTCAAAGTGATTTTTTTTGCAAACTTTGTTTAGCTACTTCCAAGAAAGCTACCAGCCAAACTTCATGTCACTAGGCTTTTCAGTATTTTATAAGAAGTCGTTTAAAGGGAAAAATTGACAGATGCAGGACGGACGAGTGATGCTGCACCATCACATAAGCTGAGCTCACTTGGCCCTTCGGGCCAGGTGAGCTAAAAAACCACCATAAGCACAACATGAAAACTTGAGTAGTTTTTATTCCCATGTAACTGGATCACATATCAGTTCACAATGTAACAATTAGACAAAGCATCATTTGTTATGGCACATACAAAAGTTAAAAATCGGTCACCTTATCTAGATCTCAGGACCACAAAACATTTTAAAACTTCCTTCAAAACTATTAACTAACCATATATGTCTGATGGAAACCAAACAATTTTCTTAGAAATTATTTGGAATCCCAAATAATGTGAAACAGTTACCTTTTTTATGTGTACATTAAATTGCTTTTTGATAAAGCATGGAAAAATAGGCACCTTGAGCATATTTGATAAACTTATGTATTCACCTGTCTATCACAGGGGCTTGTTGGTAATTTATTTCAGCTATAATTATTTGGTTAATATCAACTTTTTGGTAAACAACTGCCAAATATAGGTGTTAAAGATTCACAAATCCCTATGCTGCCCATCACTGCATACAGGTAAATAGTGTGTAAGAGGCTGTGTACAAACAAAATGATAATTGGTTTGTTTTTATTTTATTGTGAGCGTGAATGACATTAATGAAACAAAATTGCCCAAATCCCAATGCCTCTACAAGCTCTTAATATACATTTTTGAGGTTTTTTTTGTTAAACCAGAGTTCAAAGTTCAACACGAATAGAACAGCAGGACAAATTCTGCACTTTTTAAGAGTCCCTATATATGCATGGTTAAAATTGAAAATGAAACAGACGTGTACAATCTAAAAAATATATATCAACCACAATAAGATGAGCACAGTGACAAGTAGTGGTACACCCACATCTACTGAACAGTATTATACACTACCACAATATTTATACAACTTGTTGTAATTTCATTTTTCTTTCACTTGTTCAAATATTCTGGAAGATCCTGATATGAAGTGTCATACCTGGACAAGAAAATATATACCTTATTTCTTACAATATACCTTATTTCCTACAATATACCTTATTTCCTACTATATACCTTATTTCCTACAGGAAGTGTGCATTCAGGCCAAAATGCAATTCTGGCAGTAAAACCTTGAAAACACAGATTTTTATAGGCCTACAAAATACAGGGTAAATCTACATTTAGCACTGGTATCAAAATCACAGATAATCTTCCTATTGGTTCCTATCTATTCATATTAAGCATTATAGCAATGATTAGTCAGTTAAAAACACCTTGGTATATTGCAATATTTGTACATTTAAAACAAATATGTCTTTGTTGAGACTTGACATAAAATTGACAAAAGAAAACACTTTTCCCCCTTGTTTGGTGATTTGTGGGGGATTAATGAAGAATTAACTAACACTTCTAACTATACTTCAACATACTAGGAATCAACCTTTTGTCAATGAGCACGTGTAAACAAAACATGGAAAAATAATGATCATGAGTTATAAACAATACACTATCAGGTACAGTAACAATGTTTGGACGAAGGGAGACAACTCATTGACAAAGGGGAAAAACTCATTGACGAAGGGGGAACAACTCATTGACGAAGGGGGACAACTCATTGACAAAGGGGGACAACTCATTGACAAATGGGGAAAACTCACTGACAGAGGGGGGGGGGGGGCAACTCATTGACAAAGAGGAAACACTCATCACCAAAGGAGGACACTTCAACAAAATATATCTCAACATTGAAACAAGAATAAGCTTTGGAGTATTAACATCTTTTGTAAGTTTTCTCTAGAGTATTCACACCATGGAATCTCAAACATGTACAGTTGCCACATCCACTACAAATAATTACCAGCACCTGTTCCACAATCCCACTATACTGTCACTTCCAAACCAGAACATAAAAATACCCCACTACACTGTCACTTACAAACCAGAACATAAAAATACCCCACTACACTGTCACTTACAAACGAGAACATAAAAATACCCCACTACACTGTCACTTACAAACCAGAACATATAGCTACCCCCACTACACTGTCACTTACAAACCAGAACATATAGTAACCCCCTACACTGTCACTTACAAACCAGAACATATAGTAACTCCCTACACTGTCACTTACAAACCAGAACATATAGTTACCCCCACTACACTGTCACTTACAAACCAGAACATATACATGTAGTAACCCCCAATACACTGTCACTTATACAAACCGGAACATACAGTTACCCCACTACACTGTCACTTCCATACCCATATATCATGACCGGCACATGCATACCAGAATATCATGTCAACCTGACTATACTGCCATCCATATACCAGATTATCAATTTAAATCTACTATACTGCCAATCATGCAACAGAACATTATATAACCATGATTTACTGCCAACAACATACAAAAACATTATCTAACCCCACTATACTGCCAACCATGTACCACCTCATTATATAACCCCACTTAACCGTCAATGTACCAGAACACTATAAAACCCCACTTTACCGTCAATATACCAGCTGACTATATAACCTCAATATACTGCCACCCATGTTCAAGAATATCACAAACACCCCACTACACTGCCACCAACGTTATATACCTACAGTGTATAGCATCCTTTCTGTTTTTCTGCTGCTCATTACAAATTAATCTACATCTGTTATAAAATAAAAGCCTCTAGCTGAGCTAAATGTGACATCAAGTCTTGAGGACAGCTAGGACACGACAGCTGGGACGGACACAGGTAACACAATACACTGTATCCCCCATAGTAGTCACTAAGCCACCTCACTATAAGTAAAATTCATAACTCAGCTCAAATCAAATAAAGAAAAAAAAACTTACATTGATGCTACCTTAGATTTGTGTCCTTAACTTGTAAAGCTATAACACTTTCTCTCCACACAAAAAACAGGAAATTTTTATCCTAATTCAACACAATAAAACACCACAAACACACCTCCGTTCATCTACCTGAAATACCTGTAGTGTAGCTACTTTATAATCCGTTAAACCAGGTCCCAAACTGATGGAAAATTGTAATTGATCACAATCTCATATTTCACTTCATTTGAGGTAGAAAAAATATACTTTACCATATATATAATAATAAATAAATATAATTTTGCTTGTAAAATAAATCCAGAAAGCTTTGGTAAATGAAGACATACATATCTTTGAAAGAGAATTTTACTATCATAACTCTAGCCCTGATCTCACAAAAGACTTTTATAATTCTCATACATTTTTGTGAGCAATACAGTTATCATTTTCATAAATCACTTTGTAGTATGATACAATTCTCACAGTATGACACAATAATTCTGAATAAATATTTTTTCATGTAATAGTTATTAAAATATAGCTCTTACACAGTAGGCCAAGTTCTCATACAAAAGCAACATCTTATTTAGTTCTCATACAAGAGTCAATTCTAAATTAGCTCTCATACAAAAGTAACTTCTTATTTAGTTCTCATACAAGAGTCAGTTCTCACTCAGTTCTCATACAAAAGTCAGTTCCCACGTCACTGAGTTCTCAAACAAAAGTCAGTTCTCACTTTACTATCATACAAAAGTGTTTTTTTTTCACTCAGTTCTTATACAAAGGTATTTTCTCACTCAATTCTCATAATATAATGCTCATACAATAGTTAGTTTTCACTTATTGATATTCCTAATAATAGACTTTCATGCAGAGGGAGGTTCTAAAAACTACAGCTTTTGTACAATATTTCTAAAACAATAGCTTTTATAGAAAGTTCTCAAAGTGCTATAGTTGTCCTATTTCTCCTGGTATTGTTAGTTATCATACTGTAGTTTGTATCAGAGAATCTGCCTTTAATTTGTTCATATAATGAGTATCATGTACATAACTCAACAGACAAAATTACAAACATAAATTAAACATACATTTACATTGAACTAATTAATGTTTGCCGTCATCAGAAGGTAAATATATTCCTGTCATATCATGTATATATACATGACTGCCATAATTACAATATTATCAATATGACTGTGTATTTAATACAAATCAAAGTATGCATGTACCTGTAAAAATAAACCCTATGGAAGAAAGTCTAACACCTGTAAATATCTTTTATTAAAGACAGTGTTAAAATGATACAAAAGAAATTGAAGCCTTCTACCCCTGAAATACCTATACACCACTAAAGCACAAATACAGAACACATTTTGAATTTACCAGTAGATTTAACTCAACTAAATCAGTTGATAAATGTATTTTAATTGTTTTCTGAATTTGAATACATGTATTTAAAATCCAATCTGCAATCAGAGCATATTTGCTAACCTCCCTATCTAGGAGGGAGACCGACTCTCGATTTCAGACCCTGAAGCTTTTCATTTTCAACCAGTGAGTGCTTAACTATTTCTATTTTTTTAAGATCTGATGATTTCATCTGAAAGAACAGCTCAAAAGAAGCCAATTAAGTTAAACCATTTCCTTTAGGTGTACATATAAATATTATACATGCTTTCAATTCTGAGCACGCTTAATCTCCCCAATAGAAATTTCAAAAAGTTGGTGTATGTCATTTAATTACATGTACTATCCTTCATCCTTCCTATCATTAGCTCTGGTGACCTACATGTATCATTAAAAGTCTGGGTGGCTTAAAACTTGCTTGCCCTTGGAGCAGGTGAGCAAATAAAAAATAATTACATCAAGTTATTCAGACTCCCTATATGACACTAAATTTGGCATATAATACACAACTCTAGCAAATTTAAAACAGCTGGAATGATAGTTACAAACAAGTTACAATACACTACCTATTACGCTTCTATATTCTGTAAAAGCAAATATTATTTTCGCGCGTGGAAGTTTTCGCCCTGTCAGTCATGCTTTTTTGCACTGAGTAACCTACTTCATGTATAGTACTATTACATGTATACACAGTAGAGTTTGAGTAGTGTTAAATACAGTGTACCCTCGTTATACCGCCACCTTTCATCCATAGCAATTATGGCGATATAATGAGCGTGGCGATAGTATCGAATTATGAAAAGTATAACCATGAAATTGCATAATAGATTGCATTTCCAATGTTTTATTAAATACAAGCTGAGTATTATATCGTCATAAAGATCTACATTGGTACATTATATCTGAAAACAGTTATTGGTCTGCATTTGTTTCATGCCATCCTTTAATAATTCTGTCGAACCCTGCAAAAAAATTCAGACATGCTTTCTTAACGCGAACTTAACGAGGGAATTGTATAGGAGGGAAATCCGTTCTAGAGGTTTAGGTGGCAGTATGCGAGGGTGGCGATAGATTCGGGTGGCGATAGATCGAGGGTACACTGTATGTTCGCATGTTAATATAATTATTTGCAGAGAGTTAATGCCAGCAAAATAAGCGAAAATTTCCACACCACAAACAATTTCACTTTTACAGTAACCAATCAAAGCTTTGGACCACTTTTGTCGACTGTGACACATTTCTTCAGCCCTCCTTTCTTAAAGCCGGATATAGAACTAAGGAGAGCTCCTCGTTGTCCTGTAGCAGGAGATGGCGTCGGTCCAGAGGGGGCGGCTGGAGGAGGTGGTGGAGGGGCAGGGGCACCCCCAGGTGGAGGAGGAGGAGGCGGGGGCGGTACCCCTCCCGCGGGGGGAGCAGCTGGAGGAGGGGGTGGGGGTGCTGCAAAAAAATAGAAAAAAATGCATGATAGATTAATGTTATAAGAATAAAGAAAGCAAAAATTTTCATTTTGAAATATTTTTTTTTTACATTTTTATGAGCGAAATAGGAACATTTTTCAGCACAACAAAAGTAATATTTCAAGTTCCTTACAGAAAATGTGTTATAAAATTGATAGGGGAGTTGCTTTTCCTTAGCAACACGTCATTGAAATAGAATGTATGTTTGAAGTTGAATCTTTAAACGTCTTATTTTTTCTTAAAAGTGAATTATAAAAGTGTCTCTATTGAGGTAATTTGCAGGAAATTATGGCACAGAATCCCAAATTAGCATATATGATAGCTCCACATGCACAACCATCATATGTCTATGTAATATAGCCCAGCACCAGATCTGCATAAGTAAAACATTACATAGAGAGAAAATTTTTAAAATCATGCTATTTTTCAAGTTCTGACATAAATACCATAGGACATGAAAGAACAAAAGCATAAACAAAGAAAAGTCTTTAAGTAATAACAAAATTGCATAAAAACAGCTAGCTGCTCTGACATCAAATTGCGAGGAAACAAGATTTTAACTGTCACGTACCGCTAAAAATTTCTAGTCCTATGAGGTGCTCACTATATATATCAAACATTGTATAAGATAATTAGTATATCGGCATTTTACATACAAATAAAATCTCACACCTGTCCACTGTGACCGTACCTTCTTATAAAAACTATGTCTAAATGACAAGTTCTTGCAAGAAGACATTTTAATTTTGAATTTCGTTCAAAGAAATGCAATGAGCTTAATTATGCAGTCCTACATCTTCACAATGAATTACATGTATAGCAGTAATTTCTGGACAGAAGCTGGTGATTTAATTAAATAATATCAATAGTGCAATTTGTATATATATACATGTACACTGATAGACTGTATATACAGGGTGTCAGACAAAATTAGTATACTGTGAAAAAAACAAACACTATATATTTTATAAGTCAGTTCCAAATCTATACAGAGCAACAACTCATATACTTATATTTCTAAGAAAAAGAGACCCAACGGACCTGTATCGCTCATTTGTTATTCACATCACATCTGTAACCTTCAAAGAGTTTAAAGCTAAAGGTCAGATGTACAGATGAAGATAATTTGTTGCAAGATTTTATCACTGAATCTACACACCTTCAGAACCTTCATTAGAATACTTATTCAACATATATTAACAATTATGCTATTTTCAAAATAAGTCTACATCATTTATTTACTATACATGTACCACTTTACAACATTAAGCTACATATAGTACATACATTGTATATATATATATATATCATTACCTTCTTAACATTATAACACATTCAAACATTGTGACCTTTACAAAGAGTCCAGGTCATTCATTAGAAGTATGTCAAACCTTTAATAGTCCTTCATTCCAAGTCATCCTCAAGGATGGCTTAATTGGAATGAGCATGCCTTCAGATTTGCGATTACATACTCTAGATGTAGAGAGTGAAGGTGAGCATAACCTTTAGATAACAAGAATGGTACCAGGGGTGTAGAGAGTATAGGTGAGCGTAACCCCTGGATATAGAGTATGGTACCAGGGGTGTAGGGAGTGTAGGTGAGCGTAACCCCTGGATATAGAGGATGGTACCAGGGGTGTAGGGAGTGTAGGTGAGCGTAACCCCTGGATATAGAGGATGGTACCAGGGGTGTAGGGAGTGTAGGTGAGCGTAACCCCCTGGATATAGAGGATGGTACCAGGGGTGTAGGGAGTGTAGGTGAGCATAACCCCCTGGATAAAGAGGATGGTACCAGGGATGTAGAGATTGTAGGTGAGCGTAACCCCTGGATATAGAGGATGGTACCAGGGGTGTAGGGAGTGTAGGTGAGCGTAACCCCCTGGATAAAGAGGTTGGTACCAGGGGTGTAGGGAGTGTAGGTGAGCGTAACCTCCTTGATATCGAGGATGGTACCAGGGGTGTAGAGAGTGTAGGTGAGTGTAACCCGTGGATATAGAGGGTGGTACCAGGGGTGTAGAGAGTGTAGGCGAGCTTAACCCCTGGATAAAGAGGATGGTACCAGGGGTGTAGAGAGTGTAGGTTAGCTTAACCCCTGGATATAGAGGATGGTACCAGGGGTGTAGGGAGCGTAGATGATCGTAAACCCTGGATATAGAGGATGGTACCAGGGGTGTAGAGAGTGTAGGTGAGCATAACCCCTGGATATAGAGGATGGTACCAGGGGTGTAGGGAGTGTAGGTGAGCTTAAACCCTGGATAAAGAGGATGGTACCAGGGGTGTAGAGAGTGTAGGTGAGCATAACCCCTGGATATAGAGGGTGGTACCAGGGGTGTAGGGAGTGTAGGTGAGCGTGACCCCTGGATATAGAGGATGGTACCAGGGGTGTAGAGAGTATAGGTGAGCATAACCCCCTGGATATAGAGGATGGTACCAGGGGTGTAGGGAGTGTAGGTGATCGTAATCCCTTGGACATAGAGGATGGTACCAGGGTGTAGGGAGTGTAGGTGAGCATAACCCCTTTCGGTATTTCAGAAGAATTTATTTGAAGGTTTTGACATATTTGACCCCAGTGACCTTGAAAAATGGTAAAGGTAATTTTTATTGCAAACTTTGTTCAGCTCCTTCCAAGGAAGCTACCAGCCAAATATCATGTCCCTAGCCCTTTGGATATTTCAGAAGAAGTTTTTGAAAAGAAAAGTTGATGGACGCAGGATGACAAACGGATGATGAACTGACGACAGATGGACGTTGGAGGCTGCGCCCTTGCATAAGCTCACTTGGCCCTTTTGGCCAGGTGAGCTAATAAATTTGACATTTTTTCATTCAAGCATATGCTGCAGGCTAAATATCATCATTCTAATTAGTCTCTTGGTTATTTAGAAAAAAAAGCCCTCAAAGAAAATGTAAAGTTTGAGGCTAGATGGCAAAATGTGGACACTGCACATTGGCATAAGCTCATTTGGCCCATCACACCAGGTGAGTTGAATATATCTATTGATAACACAACTATCTTAAGACTGTAGCTTTAAACTAGCTGTGACACTCACTGAAACACTATGTAGCAAATTTTGCCATGAAACAAATTTCCTCTGATGTTCATTCAGTCGAGCACAAAATCAAGGTCACTGTGACCTAGATTTTGTACATGACATATCTACATCTAAATATAGCAGCATCATGTGTGAGTCTTCATACAAATGTGGCAATACAATTTTGCTGACTAGGTTTTTAATTTGCCTCTTGGCATGAAGTTTCATCAAAGCAATTTATCCCCCCCCCCCCCTCGAAAATGTTTTTTTTATGTATTTGGCTTATTTTCCTGTTTTGAATTAATATGTGATGACACAACTTCCTTCAATCACAAGATGCATTAGCAACACAAAGATTACTAGTAGTATATATACATATACATGTCGAATCGACCAGACGTTACAATAGAAAGATGGCACATAGACAATTATCACAGACAGTGACAGACAGACATATATAACATACATTGTAAATACCAGCACCATTCCGAGCAATTAATACATGTAAGTACAATTGTATTAAAAAGCTATCAAATATGTTAAATTGTTAGCTGACAACTAACAGCCATACACACAAGTAACAAACATTAGCTGTTAAACCACTATTATATTTTACTAGTTAGGCTAAAAAAGCTAGATTTAGTCGCAAACACCAATATTAGTCATGCGGTTATAATTAAGCAGGCACAGACATTAAGTAATTAGGGACACACAGTACCTAACTAGTGTGGACCTGCTGTTCAGGCTCCTCTGAAATACACATGTAACAACCTATTACTTCACACAACAGGTACAGAATACAGAAATCTTTAAACATGAAAGTACAGATGTTTTCTTTTCTAATTGTGCAGATAGAAAATCCTCCCCCTTCATTTATTGTATAATCCTTAGAGAAGAGCTTTTTTCAATTCCCATTCATCCTCCATCCCAATAGTGAAGACCCTTGCCCCCTCCTCCCCCTCCCCACCCATCATATTAAGTGAAAATTTAAGCTCCATTTCTTATCCTCTAAACCTCACATGCACACCCGCAGCCATCCTCATCAACACTAATTGTGCAAATAGGTTTTAAAGACCCTATCCCCAGATTAATAGCTGTGCAGAAAATTGTCTCCGACCAGCCATATTTGTGATAAAACCTTTTCAGACCCCTAAAATTACTCTTTGTCAAAATGTCTTCCCCTTAATTTTAAACTTTGTCAATTCGGTGCGTCCCTCTCCCTGAAATCACTCACTGTGCAAATGCATATGTTTGTCCCAAGTTTAAATTCATCATTTCAATACCCAAGAAACATTGATAAGACATGTTTAAAGGGAATATTTCCATATTAAGTAATATAAATTAGCAAAATCTTATAAAGCTAAAATTACTTGAGAAAAATCATCAATAGTTTAAAATGTCAAAAACAATAAATTTGGATCCCATATCCTCTATAATCTGTACAGATAAAATATCAAGCAAGAAAGAGCTCACCCAGGTTGATATGAACTAAATCACAATGCCTTTTTGGAAGAGGCCTAATATAAATATCAAAAAGTTTTATGAAATTGGACAAGTGAAGATTTAAGAAACAAACTCAAACAATTATATTTAAAGATCAACTAGTTTGAATGTAGTTAATTGAGAATTAAAAGAAAAATGAGAACTGTACAGAGATCTGCTACAAAAGCTTGTCTATAAAAGTTGATTATTAGCTCCAATATAGATCCAACCAGTAGCAAGTGTTACTTCATAGCTTCTGTATAAATATAAGTTCACACGGTAGAAATTTAACTACACAATTAATAGTCATTAACTGCACACAGTAAATATTAACTTCACACACAGTCTAGATCAAGTAAGAACCTTATCCACACTCCATAGGCAAAATTCAGGCAAAATGAACTAATGTTGTACTTGTTCTATT
Source organism: Mimachlamys varia (assembly GCA_947623455.1). Lineage (NCBI taxonomy): Eukaryota > Metazoa > Mollusca > Bivalvia > Pectinida > Pectinidae > Mimachlamys > Mimachlamys varia. Next base: position 22,734,797 of record OX392534.1, read on the forward strand.
GAAAATGATACTATTCTTAGAAATTGAGCAGTTGTAAGTGAGGAGATTTTTTATTTGTTGCCATAGATACAGTTGACTGAACACCAGATAAGATCAATAGACTTGAACTGCTACAGACACAGTTGACCGAACATCAGGTAAGATCATTAATAGACTTGAACTGCTATAGTCACAGTTGACTGAACATCAGATAAGATAACAGACTTGAACTGTTATAGACATAGTTGAATGAACATCAGATAAGATCAACAGACTTGAACTGTTATAGGTACAGTTGAATGAACATCAGATAAGATCAACAGACTTGAACTGTTATAGACACAGTTGAATGATCATCAGATAAGATCAACAGACTTGAACTGTTATAGACACAGTTGAATGAACATCAAAAAAGATCAATACACTTGAACTGCTATAGTCACAGCTGACTGAACATCAGATAAGATCAATAGACTATAACTGCTATAGTCACAGTTAAATGAACATTAGATAAGATCAATACACTCTAACTGCTATAGACACAGTTGACTGAACATCAGATAAGATCAATAGATTTTAACTGCTATAGTCACAGTTGATTGAAAATCAGATAACATCAATAGACTTGAACTGCTATATATACAATTGATTGCACATCAGATTGAGAAACATGAAACTACTAGTGTTTATATGTAAAACCAACAAGAGTAAAATAGTTTAATCAGGTTCAGAAATAACTATATAAAATAAAAGAAAAAAGGAAAATGACAGACTAAAAGTAGTGTTCTTGTTGTTAAACATCACATCTTTAAAACTGGTGGAATCAGAGAAGACAATAGAATCAATAGTTCATTAGTTCAGAAATTAATTTTGACTGTATAATCTGTGTAGAAAATTTGTACTGGAATTAGTGTGAAAATAGCATGAATTCCAGCCTCACATCCCAAAAACCATCCATACAACACAGCTAGTATGTGTACCACACACACCCCTACCTGGAACAGACGGTGGCGGTGCCGCCTTGGTGTTGGTAGAAGAACTACTGGATGATACAGTGGAGTCTGATGAGCTGGCTGATGGTTGATCCTGTACTCCATCCTCTAAAGCTTTCTGTAACATTCATACAAGGGAAATCTTGGTGTAACAAGGGGTAAGACTTATAAAATCCTTCCCTCACTAGAGGGTGAGAAATGGAAATTTCAACCTGTCAGGGGAGAGAGATATTCTTAAGATGCCAAACACAAGACTGAGAAATGAGAATTTCAACCTGTCAGGGGAGAGAGATATTCATAAGATGCCAAACACAAGACTTGCTGAGTGTTTGACAACTTAGACATTTTTCTCTGAAGGTTAAAATTTCCCATTGCCTTGCATTTGCCAAGAAAAATTTTGTGGTAACGAAAAATCTTTTTTAATAGCATAATGTGATTTAGAAATTACAGAATCAACCCCTCAATTAAGGTGCGACAGGGAACCTCAACCCGTCAGGAAGATTCTTGAATTGTCAAACACAGGGCTTGTGGAGTGTTCTACAACTAAATTATCTTTCTATGAAGGTTAAGATTCCAATTTTTCACATGAAATTCACATGACATTTAAGAGAAAACTTAACTTGTAAAAATCAACTAAAATATTTTTTTACATGAAATTCATGTGAAATCCACGTCCAAAAATTAAATAATCATGTAAAAAAATAGTTACACCACCAAAATTCACGTAAAATTCAATTTGAATTTCAAATGAAATTCTTCAAATGAAATTCATTTTTTACCACATTTCAGGTTAAGAAATTCACCAGAAGACATATTGCCTATGTATGTTCCCCTTGTACTGTGTTAATGATACAAAGAGTTCATACCTTTTTTGACCTCCTTCTTTTCTTCTTCTCTTCCTCCGACATATGGAATTCTTTGGCCTTTGAAATCCTTTTGATTTTGTGAAACTGCCCAGCACAGAATATATTTCAAAGATGTATCAACAACAATACAGACAAAAGATCCATGATGGCCGAAGAAACAGTCAATAATAGCAAATATGTTGCTGTTATTTTATTTTAAACCATTTCAAGAGTTTTGCTTTAACTAATTAACTTGTGTTTGTAAGTCGTTACTTTAATAATGATTTTTATGGCTGTATCATGATCAGAAAATGAGCATGTGTATAAACAATAAGTCTGCCACGTTATTGCAATACATGTTTAATGACATCTAACTTGAAACCAATAATTCTGTTTTAATATCATATTTTTTTAACTCTAAAAGTAAGAAAATGACCATTTAGAAATGTGTATATTACTTCAGAGAGTCAAAATCTACAAACATTTTTTTGGTGGGATCTTTCAGTGCATGCATTATTTCAAAATTCAATGACATTGAAATCAATTGCAAGTACAATACACATTTCAAGTATTTTTAATCAAATCTGTATTTTCTCCGTGGCAGGTTATAGCTGTTTTGTAAGAACTTTGTTAGTACTATAATAATAGTACTAAAGAAACACATGAGTATTTCACTTACAACTTTCTGCTCCTCCTGTAGTCGACATTCCATGTCCTCCTTCGCTAGACGGATGGCCTCCTTTAGCTTGCTGGGGATCTTCAGGACCGGCTTGTCTGTCGCTGGGAGTGTAACATCATTGAACAGTCTGAAAAACATTAAATAAACTCTTAATACTATCAGATAATCAGTATTGACATGTACATTTTCTTTTGGAAAATACATACATGTAACTTATAATGAAATAATTCGAATTTCATCAATTTCTTTCTTTTAAAAAAAATTATGGAAAAACACATTTCTTCACGTATTGAACTTGGTTAATTTTGTATTAATTTTACATTCATTTGTTATTTCTCAAAAGATACAAAGCATGTTATAGATAATGTATACATGGTTACTCTAGTGAGATGTATCTAACACTTAATGACAAACATCAATAATCAGGGTTAACTAATAATAGGTGTTAACCTCTAGATCTGAAACCTCCAATGAGGGATAACTCCCTCATTCCACATTTCCAATAAAGGAGTGTGTGAAATGCGACTGAAACTGCATTGCTCAATTTGTCATTCCCTTTTTATGTATTCTATATATGGTGGGTATAGATACTTACGGATGTGACAGTAGATCTGGGACAGTAGGCAGGCCATTCTTACAGGCTTCTGTCGTCAAAATGGACTCCAGAACTGACCCTTAAAACACAACATTTATTGTTTCAATACACACTTCCTGATACCACCCATGGCAAAACTACACAAACAATCTCATTGTTCTTCTTTCAGATTTTCATTGTCATATTATATAAGGAAAGAAACAATAAAACACACTGATAAATTTTGTTCAGTTGTCAACCTTATGAGGGTATTTGAATGAGCTTCTGAAAATCGCTGGAAAAAGGTGACCCTGAAAAAATTCCATTACCAAGGTAACTAAGCAATGGCACCCATACATCCAGAGTGATAAGTGTCCCAATAAGAAGCGCAAGTACTACTGATCAATCACTAGGGGGTTATTACATTTCTGATCAATAACTACCGTTTTATTACGTTTCTGATCAATCACTAGGGTTTTATTATATTTCAAGGCTCACTGTCAGGTTAAAATTACAGCATTATTATTCATGAAATTTTTAATACAATTTCATTAATATCATTTTATCATAATTTCATTAATATTTTCATATATTTCAATTTCATATATTTTTTATTTTCAATTTAAATGATATTGTTTTTAATACAATTTCATTTCTTTTCGTTTATTACAATTATGACCGATTTTATTGCTATTTTATAACTATTGTTAAGCTTTATTAAGATACCATTCCAATCACCCATGAATGTATGTGATTCTTTAGGAGATTTTCTAGGAGTGCATACATACTGAGATGGGCGGGGCAGGCAGGAGGGAACTTGTCACATGTTGGCTGCTTCAACTGTGCCCCAAAATACATCTCGTGTAATAGGTGTCCAAAACAATAAACATCAATAATCTCGGTTGTCTACAAATAAACAATAATTATTGTCAGAAAAAATCTCACCAAGGTACATCTCATGTAATAGGTGTCCAAAACAATAAACATCGGTAATCTCTGTTGTCTACAAATAAACAATTATTATTGTCAGAAAAAATCTCACCAAGGTACATCTCATGTAATAGGTGTCCAAAACAATAAACATTGATAATCTCTGTTGTCTACAAATAAGTAACACTTATTGTCAGACAAAATCTTACCTAAGCACATTTCCTACAACAGGTGTTATAAACAACAAACATTCATCATATATCAGCTGTCTACGAATGTCATTACCAAAAATTGTGATTTCAGATCATGACTTGAATCATGATCTGAAACAATGGCATACTTGCCAACCGTCCCTATTTTGGAGGGAGACTCCCGATTTTAAAGACTAAAATTCTGCATTTTCAGATAATGAATTTGTTTAAAATTAACATCTTTTAACAAAATGTTTTAAATATTTATTTTCAGTATCAAATAAAACATAACTACAGATTTATGGGAGAAAAATCTTACCTTTATCTTTTTGAACTGTACAAAGAAATGCCTGTAATAGGATGGTAGGCCCAACAGTGAGTTATGCAGCTCCAGAAGCTCACACTTCTTACCGTTAAACAATAAGTTACCTGCATGCAGGTGACCTACAAACAAAGGTGAACATATATTTGATAAAAGGTCCACAGGGCCTGTATGAAACAATGCTCCAGAAGTGATTAATCTTCTTGAATGAAATGTTTTGCTTTAATATTGATATAACACGAACCAGCGCCCTGATCAAGCTACTTTCAATAAATGATACTTTTGGTAACAATAACCTAGCACTTTGACAGCAATGATAAAACTGACAAACATGTTAAAGGTATATGCCTACAAAAATCATTTATGTGAAGGTTTATGTAAATCTGAGTATTAAAGGCCCAATATATGTAACTTCAGGAAATTTTCTCGTGATTCTGAAAAATTCTGAAAAAAAAATCCGGTTGATAACCATGCAATAATAAGCCGAAAATGAAGTAAACTTGAGCGGTAACTAAAAAGAAACTCTTGACAGAAAAATCCAAAGAATTAAAAATAATTCAGGTGGGGCCCACTTCAACAACAAGCCGAAGTTAGAAGACAGTGCAAAATGGACGTGTGTTTACAAATACCGAGTTTCAACTGCTACTGTACCTGTAGTCCAGTCAATTTATGATTTAACCTCGAACTAATTGCAACAGAATTTATTCTTTCATTTTTTGGTTAATGAGCATCATACGTATAAGGAAAAAAAAGTCCTAGAAAATCCAAATAGGGGAAAGTGATTTTTTGGCCTTCTAAACACTAGGGATTATAAAAAGTTTGATATCCTCACCCCACTCTTAATCATTAATAGAAATCCAGCACATCAATATAATTTCTGGTGGATTAATATATGTACTTGTGGATTAATATACGTGCTGTTACATTACCAGAAAATTTTGACATTAAGACATGCGCTGTAAAATCAATAGAAATGTCTGTAATATCAATAGAAATTGTCACATGACTGGAAACCCAGCAGAGCCTCTGTACCTGTGGGCACTGAGCCAAGTTATAGCTGGCAGGTACCTTTGGGCACTGGCTACCTTATCGCTGGAGGGCAAGTAATTAGAGGCTCCATGCTGTGATGACCATGGGAATGCTTCATGCATGACTGGTTAAATTTACCTGTGTTTGACCAGAAGCCCAAAACAATGAATGGCTTTTTATAATTAGGCCTTGCCCCCTCCCTATGCAATGTTTTGTCTGTATCAGATCTGATCACAAAAGATGTGTGAAGATTTGGACAGGCTTACACTTGGCCATCTAATTAGATAATGACCCCCTCAGGCCTCAACCCTTCCTGGTCAAAGTTTACCTGTATCAGGTCTGATATAAGGTGTGAAGATCCCATCAACCTGCGATTCTTACCTGTACTTAACTTCACCTGTGTTGTCTGCTAGTACTTAGAAGCTGGCTTTATCATTAGATAATATTTATAATTTTAATATATAAAATATATATATATGAATCTGATGTAGTTATTTTCTCAAACAACCTTCTTTCATTTCAAAACTAGAAACTATGAAATCATGATAATTACTGTTAGAGTTGTTCCCAAAACTTTCTAGCATGTACAGGACATAAATAAAATAAAAAATTATTATTTATCTAACAGTTCTGATGTCTAATATTTCATTTAATATACACTATAAACGGTTTTTTTGGTATTTATATACCAATTTACATTCAAGTATATTGAAAAATTTAAGGAATATCTATTGATAATTATTTGTTTATATTTTTAAATATTGTAAGAACTACTTGTGAAACTAACACATAAATATTCTTTGATTACTTAAAGAAACGAAATACATATTTTGATTAAATACATTCATCCCTCAGATCTATATATTTATGAACGCGCTATAGAGTTTTGATAATCTTTATTTTTAAATTTTCTTTATTAAGATCTGTATGTATATATATATAACCACATACAACAGTGTTGATATAAATATAAGAATTTGAAGCTGAAAAAAAAGTAATACAACAATAAATTTAAATTTAGCCTGATTGTTCATTATGGGACAGATGTTTTGATTTAACCCTCAGGCCTCAAGCAATTATCTGACCTTTCTAAACCTTGTCTAGGAACACCTTCTTACAGAAACCTGTCAGTGGGATATAATTGAGGGGTGAATTTCTCATCTGACTACACTGGTCATATTTGAAACCTATTTGATTAATAAAAGCTTAAGCTGGGGATGACCAAGATCATATGATAATACATATTTTAACTTTACTCAGGTTTATCATGTTTATGTGAAATTTAAAATCATTGAGAATACAGATATTTAAATATTTCCCTTCAAATAGTGAATATTCTGAGGACTTTAATCTATTTTTTGTTTCATTCAAAACATTTAATTATACAATAAAATATTATTAGTACATAAAATAACATTAAAATAAACAATAATTAATTTACCAGTTTCTGGTTTTCTTATATATTAACTTAAAATAACAAGTATCTTATGTCACTTGATTGAATAAAATCCAATGACGCATTTTGATTTCTAAATATTTACATATATATACTTGTTAAATGAATTAATGATGAAAAATTGTCTAGTTTATATTGGATGTTATATATATATGTCTCTGGCTTAGTTGCTTCAGTTTGATAATAAAATACTAAAATTCATTATACCAGGGACGTCTCACATATATGTTCCTGATTATACTTAATTTTTTTTATATAATAATCAGTATAATAGTATTATAAAATGATGCATTTCCCATATTTAGGCCTAAATATTGAAGGTAATTACAGGTTTATTTAAATATGACTTGAAGGTTTATGCACATATGTAATAAATTTAAAAAAAGCATGGTCAGTTAATGGAATCATTTCAATTAATTCTATATTCTAAGTTTACAACAGGTAAATAATATGCAGTTATATAAGAACAAAGTTAAGTCTATGTCAGTCACATTTATTGAACTTTGAAATCAACCTAATGACTTATATAATATCTAACTAAAAAGGTCAGATATAGATCTACATGTAGAATCATTTACCCTCCAGGTATAATTATGTACCTGCCTGCCTCGGCCAGCTCTTTACCACAAAGAGGTCAAGATAGGGGACACCCCTAGGCTGGCTGTGTAGTAATTAGCCAGGTGTGAATTTCTCACCTCCCACTCTCCCATGACCAGGCCTGAGGGCCCTGCTAATATTATAATACTGAGTACGAAATCTGTTCTTCTAATATCTGATTGTTTATATTACAATCTGTTGTTTTTATTTTCTGTATATATTTTTATTAGGATTAACTTAATAATTTCAACATAATACATGCTTTATATCATTTTTTATTTGAACACATACCTTTCAATTTAATTGTAGATTGAAAATATTTAAATGAAAAAGAATAATTGTTATTTCTTTAAAAAGAATTACAAGTTAGTATATTTTAATCATAATTACATTTAAAATTTTGACATGCAGTGAATTAATTTAAGTAAAGTTTTTATGATAAATATCATCTGGCATGAACTCAGAATTTTTTATTCTTGTACTTAAATGATTAAAAAACTAATGACTTTCAAAGACATCTTCAATAGTATTACACAAAAGTACAAGTAAATCATATTACATCTGTACAGGTAAGGACACAGGTAGGCAAGGACAATCCCATTACCTGTAGGGGGGTTTTTGTGGTCACACCTGGCTCAATGATTGCACTACTAGTTTACCTGTAGTTTAAATGTAGTGCACTATTAGTTTAAACATAATGCACTCCTAGTGCACTAGGGTGTAAAAATTACCTTACACTCAACTGTATTTGTCATTGTTATCATTATTTTATTACATTTGTCATTTTATTTGGTTTGTTCAATTAATCACATTTATTAACAATCAGATCTCTTCACACGCTGACCAAGAACATGGAGAATAAAACTTAGTTACGTTGATGCACGGATGAATTTTTACTGACACAGGAACAAGAACTTTGGGATCACATTTGTCGTCCACATGCTCATACTTGATAATACTAACATCTCTGACATTGATCATCAATATCAAGCATACAACTATACCACAATAGTGATCAACATACTCGTATATAAACCGGCAGACAGTTGACAAGTTGTATACACATAAATATGCAAGCGACCAGGTATTTAACGGATGTTTTTCGGGTGTTGACATGTGTATAATAGTTGATGAAAAAAAACAAGACAAATTTTCAACCAAGTGAATCAACTATTTTACATTTACTTCATTACAGTAATTCAAATTTATAGAGTGTGTTTAAGTTGTGATGTTATCACAATACACGCGGCCTACAGTAAAATCAATCCTATATTTTTATTGCTCACCAATAGCGGTCAACATACAAGTATATTGACACGTTTTACACACAGAAATAACGTATTAAATGGCCGTTTTTTTTAAATACGATATTTTTGCTGATCATCAATATCAAACATACAAGGAAACCACAATAGTGATCAAAATACACGTATATAAACCGGCAGTACAAGTTTTATACACGGAAATACGCAAGGGACCAAGAATTTAACCAATTTATATATTCAAGAAAGTACACAAGCCATAACGTATGCTATTATAATCTTTATCCTAAATATGACAGTGTTACTTTAGACTAGATAAGATGTTATACATATATCATTTACCTATTTTATGATTGAAATAGTTATTAATTTGTTATAGTGTCTTGTAAGTCTGTTTATAAACTTAGACATTTTAATGTAATTTTATTATGTATTTTATATGCTTAAAATAGATGACACTTTAATAAAATATAAATATAAGATGACCTGTTCCCAACTAAACAATCAGGGGCCCCAGGGTTATTATCTCCAGATCTTCACACCTTATATCAGACCTGATACAGGTAAACTTTGACCAGGAAGGGACGAGGCCTGAGGGGGTCATTATCTAATTAGATGGCCAAGTGTAAGCCTGTCCAAATCTTCACACATCTTTTGTGATCGGATCTGAAACAGACAAAACATTGCATCTATATGGGCAAGGCCTAATTATAAACAGCCGTTCATTGTTTTGGGCTTCTGGTCAAACACAGGTAAGTTTAACCAGTCATGCATGAAGCATTGACCCGTGGTCATCACAGCATGGAGCCTCTAATTACTTGCCCTCCAGCGATATGGTAGCCAGTGCCCAAAGGTAGCTGCCAGCTATAACTTGGCTCAATTCAATAAATGTGACTTAATATAACTGCATATTATTTACTTGTTGTATACTTGGAATATAGAATTAATTGAAATGATTCTATTAACTGACCTTGCTTTTTTTTTAATTATTACATATATGCATAAACCTTCAAGTCATATTTAAATAAACCTGTAATTGCTTTATAAATGACAAGTATATAAATGTAAATATTTAAAATTCAAAATGCGTCATTGGATTTTATTCAATCAAGTGTCATAAGATACTTTTTATTTTTAGTTAATATTTAAGAAAACCAGAATCTGGTATATTGATTATTGCTTATTTCAATGTTATTTTATGTACTAATAATATATTATTGTATAATTAAATGTTTTGAATGAAACAAAAAATAGATTAAAGTCCTCAGAATATTCACTATTTGAAGGGAAATATTTAAATATCTATATATATTCTCAATGATTTTTGATTTCATATAAACATGATAAACCTGAGTAAAAGTTAAAATATGTATTATCAGGAGCCATATTATCATATGATCTTGTTCATCCCCAGCTGAGCCTTTTATTAATCAAACAGGTTTCAAATATGACCAGTGATAGTCAGGTGAGAAATTCACACCTCAATTATATGTCACTGACAGGCTTCTGTAAGAAGGTGTTCCTAGACAAGGTTTAGACAGGTCAGGTAATTGCCTGAGGCCTGAGGGTTAAATCAAAACATCTGTCCCATACTGAACAATCAGACTAAATTTTAATTTATTGTTGTATTACTTTTTTTCAACTTCAAATTCTTATATCTATATCAACACTGTTGTATGTGGCTATATATTTATATACACATACAGATCTTAATATAGAAAATTTAAAAACAAGATAATTCAACGAATTACAGTCCCCCACCGGGTTGTTATCTACAAAGTTATAATCCTTAATAGTGTAGGAGATAGAGCCCGGACAAGCTTTTACTTAAATGTAGGTCAGAGGTCAAAATATAGCAAAATAAAGGTCACAGTGACCCAGTTTTGGTACGTGACACACCGCCTTCCCACAGGGAACTATACTACCAAGTATAAAGTTCTAATCCTTAATAGTGTAGGAGATAGAACCTGGACAAATTTTTCTTTCTTTAATGTAGGTCAGAGGTCAAAATATAGGTCACAGTGACCCGGTTTTGGTACGCGACACACCGCCTTCCCACGGGGAACCATACTACCAAGTATTAAGTTCTAGTCCTTTATAGTGTAGGAGATAGAGCCCGGACAAACTTTTACTTTAATGTAGGTCAGAGGTCAAAATATAGCAAAATAAAGGTCACAGTGACCCGGTTTTGGTACGCGACACACCGCCTTCCCACAAGGAACCATACTACCAAGTATTGAGTTCTAGTCCTTTATAGTGTAGGAGATAGAGCCCGGACAAACTTTTACTTTAATGTAGGTCAGAGGTCAAAATATAGCAAATTAAAGGTCACAGTGACCCAGTTTTGGTACGCGACACACCGCCTTCCCACAGGGAACTATACTACCAAGTATAAAGTTCTAATCCTTAATAGTGTAGGAGATAGAACCTGGACAAATTTTTATTTCTTTAATGTAGGTCAGAGGTCAAAATATAGGTCACAGTGACCCGGTTTTTGTATGCGACACACCGCCTTCCCACGGGGAACCATACTACCAAGTATTAAGTTCTAGTCCTTTATAGTGTAGGAGATAGAGCCCGGACAAGCTTTTTCTTTAATGTAGGTCAGAGGTCAAAATATAGGTCACAGTGACCCGGTTTTGGTACGCGACACACCGCCTTCCCACAAGGAATCATACTACCAAGTATTAAGTTCTAGTCCTTTATAGTGTAGGAGATAGAGCCCGGACAAACTTTTACTTTAATGTAGGTCAGAGGTCAAAAAATAGCAAAATATAGGTCACATTGACCCGGTTTTTGTACGCGACACACTGCCTTCCCACAGAGAACAATACTACTAAGTATTAAGTTCTAGTGCTTTATAGTGTAGGAGATAGAGCCCGGACAAGCTTTTTCTTTAATGTAGGTCAGAGGTCAAAATATAGGTCACAGTGACCCGGTTTTTGTATGCGACACACCGCCTTCCCACAGGGAACCCACACACTTAGTATGAAGTTCCAGTGTCTTATAGTATGGGAGATAGAGCCCGGACAAATAGTGTGCGGAAGGACGGACGGACGGACGGACGGACACAACGCAAACCTATAGTCCCCCCCGGATTCCGGTGGGGGACTAATAAAGATTATCAAAACTCTATAGCGCATTCATAAATATATAGATCTGAGGGATGAATGTATTTAATCAAAATATGTATTTCGTTTCATTAAGTAAACAAAGAATATGTATGTGTTAGTTTCACAAGTAGTTCTTACAATATTTAAAAATAAAAACAAATAATTATCAATAGATATTCCTTAAATTTTTCAATATACTTGAATGTAAATTGGTATATGAATACCAAAAAACGTGAATAGTGTATATTAAATGAAATATAAGACATCAGAACTGTTAGATAAATAATAATTTTTTATTTTATTTATGTCCTGTACATGCTAGAAAGTTTTGGGAACAACTCTAACAGTAATTATCATGATTTCATAGTTTCTAGTTTTGAAATGAAAGAAGGTTGTTTGAGAAAATAACTACATCAGATTCATATATATATATTTTATATATTAAAATTATAAATATTATCTAATGATAAAGCCAGCTTCTAAGTACTAGCAGACAACACAGGTGAAGTTAAGTACAGGTAAGAATCGCAGGTTGATGGGATCTTCACACCTTATATCAGACCTGATACAGGTAAACTTTGACCAGGAAGGGTTGAGGCCTGAGGGGGTCATTATCTAATTAGATGGCCAAGTGTAAGCCTGTCCAAATCTTCACACATCTTTTGTGATCAGATCTGATACAGACAAAACATTGCATAGGGAGGGGGCAAGGCCTAATTATAAAAAGCCATTCATTGTTTTGGGCATCTGGTCAAACACAGGTAAATTTAACCAGTCATGCATGAAGCATTCCCGTGGTCATCACAGCATGGAGCCTCTAATTACTTGCCCTCCAGCGATAAGGTAGCCAGTGCCCAAAGGTACCTGCCAGCTATAACTTGGCTCAGTGCCCACAGGTACAGAGGCTCTGCTGGGTTTCCAGTCATGTGACAATTTCTATTGATATTACAGACATTTCTATTGATTTTACAGCGCATGTCTTAATGTCAAAATTTTCTGGTAATGTAACAGCACATATATTAATCCACCAGTACATATATTAATCCACCAGAAATTATATTGATGTGCTGGATTTCTATTAATGATTAAGAGTGGGGCGAGGATATCAAACTTTTTATAATCCCTAGTGAAAGGATCAGGAAAATTAAGAAAATCACACGTATAACCATATTTGAGGTCTAGTATCTACCTCAATTGTAACACTGGACATATGGATTTAACAGTATGTAAATACCAACTAATATAACAGATACGTACAAATTTTCCACCCTAGATATTGTATTGAAGAAAAAAAGAACTGTCAATATGGCCGAAAAGCATTTTTCACAAGACTATTTTGGCTTTTCTTTTCTTTTCAAATGTAGAGAATACTTATAATTAACATCAGTATCAATGTCAGGCTTTATTTAATTTCTTAAAATATGACTTTCAATTCAATTTACTCATTGATCAATTGTACATTCGGATACGAAAAAAAAATATCAATCACCAAATCTTGCAAATTGTGCTAAATGGATGATATTTTATGTCCAAATCGAACGATTTACCTATTTCTGAAACACATAATTTGAAAAAGGGCAAGAAAATGGATTAAAGCATCTTATTTCTATTCATGCATGAGCACCACTTACTGCTAAAACTAATTTTGGTATGATGAGTTTACAAATGTGGCCAAGTTTTGATGGTGAGAACTCCACCCCATGCATATTTTGCTCAATCCTTGAAAAATGGCAAAGTCCAAAATTCTGAACAACAAAAAATGGATTTTTTCCCGCATTTGTTTTTCAATTAACAAATGATTTTGCCACTAAAGCCACCTTAAATGTATGTAAATACTGAACTGTATTTGAAGTTTAACATTCATACTACTTCACAGCTTTATCAAAAATGATGTATCCCCAATGCGTTGCTATGGGGGGAAAGAAACAAAATTGATTTGTTTGAATATAAAATACTATTTCAACCTTAATTCAATTTAGTCAAAAGGGGCATGTTATGAGAGTAATTTCTACCAAAAGTGTTGGCAATGGTACCTAACATAAAAAATATACATTAATTTTGGTTGTTCAAAATCATGGACTTAGCCATTTTCAGCAGTACAGTCAAAATTGAACGAAATGAGGATTTGATCAACCTGAACTGGTTCACTATTTCTAGAAGTCTTCACCAAAATGACATTTCTGTTAAGAAAAATATGCATAGACAATAATTTGAGTTTTAAGCATAGTCTTTTGATGTTATCTAAATACAAGCTACATTAAAATGAGAAGTTCTTCAATTTGGACCTCCGAATAGCTCCAAATTAGTGCTACCGGTCAACATCGAAGGTTCATAAATTTTAATGAGTGAAAACAAAATCTCTGATATAAAATTATGAATTACAGATTACCTTATACAATGCAATTAAACTAAGCTTGAATGGATATTTATCTTGATTATAAGAATTTCCTTTACTAAAAATGACAAACGAAGCCATTATCGTCGTGTTAAAAATGAATAGTACCCATATTGACAGGTCAATATTCCATTGAACTCAATTAGACCGTATTTATTTTTTAACACATTTGTACTGTAGTTAGGTTGGTCTTGTCATACTGTTACATCCATATGTCCAGTGTTACAAATGGGGTAGATTTTCCACTTCGAATATGGCTAAGCGTGTGATTTTCTTAACTTTCCCAGTCTTTTAGAAGGCCAAAAAAACACTTTCCCCAATTGGGATCTTCTGGGACTTTTTTTCTGTTACAGTATAGGCACCCACCATTCAAAAAATAAATTCTGTTGCAATTTTGTCACGGTTAGGCCTATATTTTTGCTAATTTGACTGGACTACTGTAACCGCGTAAGAACTCATCATGATATTGCTGATGTCAGTTAATCTTGTCTAAAACTATAAATATAAATAAAGTTATTTAGCTTGATTTTCGCTTCCAAGTTTTGACGATAACAAACCCATTTTGAGAACATTTTTTCTTTGATATCAGTGACCTTGACCTTTCGGATGATGACGTTCATCAAGGAAAATACAAGTTACCCGGGTATATCATACATTATTTACATCTTCATATGCATACTTTAAACCAATTATGTGCAAAACATTCTTGAGTTATTGAAAGTGTTTTGCATAATAAGTATTTTTTAGTTTGTACTTGTCACTTACCGTAAGGTAGCCCCTTCTCATGGAGGAACTGTAAGCTTTCCAGAATCATACGTCCCAGAGTTTTCACTACGACCAAGTCTACAGGCATTAAAGTCTTGGGGTTACAGTACTTTCTTAAGTAGTGAGACTTGGGTTTACATTTACACAACATGTCCCTCATCGTCCCACGCTCTACAAACTCCTGGATCACCATCCCTCCACTCTCAATGCACCCAGCGAACAGGTACGGGTGGATGTATGGATGCTGTATGTAAACAAAACAGATACAGGTGGATGTTTGTAAACAAAACAGGTACGGGTGGATGTTTGTAAACAAAACAGGTACAGGTGGATGTTTGTAAACAAAACAGGTATAGGTGGATGTATGGTACTGTGTGTTAACAAAAACAGTTACGGGTGGATGTTTGTAAAAAAAACAGGTACGGGTATGGGTGGATGTATGGACGACGTTTGTGAACAAAACTGGTTTATACCAGGTAAGTGATTTTTTCATTGACACAATTTACAAGCAGATCCAGATACAATGTACTAAACCCATCATATTTCATGTTGTATTTAGAACAGCATGTACATGTATTTGTTGACCAATACAATGACAAGAAAGGAAAAGTTGCATTTCCTGTTTTTGTACCATCGTAATATTTGTACATGAAAGCAGTATTTCTGACTTTACAGACTTAAATAGTGCTGTGTAATTTAAAACTTACATGCCAAACAGTGTCAATATATGTACATGTAGTATCAAACAGTACTGATAGAAGGGTATAAAGACTACATATTGTATGTCAGGTATGAACATTTAACAGTCTGCTTGATCTAAGTTTTAATTTAAGATTTAATCAGGGTATATACAAGTTTAGTTCTGTACAAATTCTTAAGTGTTAATTATTATGTTAATAATATGCAACTCAGAAAACATTACCTTTGATAACAAAGCCCTACATGGCGAGACAATTTTTAATATCTCGTCGTTAGCCGGCTGGGGCAGAGCCATAGGAGGCCAGGCATGAAAAACATCTAATTCATAGTTAAAACCAATAAATGTGGGAACTGAGGACTTCGAGAAATTTTTTTTTAAAACTTATTATCAACAGTGTTATTTTGGTTAATTCCATTTAAGTTTTCCAATTGTAACTCTATGTGTAATATTCAAATTTCATCTGTATTGAACACTTTAGATATGGCCGCCAACTCTTAACATATCTTACCTGTATAGAAGGGAACACTTTGAATATGGCCGCTAATTCTTTATCTGGAATGTTCTTGTCTGGTCCGAAATCCACCTGGTCACAACAAAAAATACACAGCAAAATGAAAATATGTCATGTAATTCCTATAGATATCTGTAAGATCTGTTACTTAATTACATAATATGTATTTCTTCTAATAAAATATGTGATAAATTATTGAAGTTGTTTTACTGAAACTTTCAAGACATCAATAATGAATGTTATGAAAAGACTTGGAAAACTCTTCAAAAGTATAGAAATACTTAAAATTGAAATAATTCATGTTTCAGGTTACATATATGCCAGAAAAATTTGGGTAAGTTGAATTTTCCTTTAACTTTTAATTGTTACTTTTCAAGGATCAATATTTTTCTTTATATATCAAATTTCATAATGCATTTTCACAGGTTATGACAAGGAGTTTTATCTGGCTAATAATTAAATTATCTTGGATAAAAAGATGCTTTTGCTAATTATAGTAAGTTAGACGAAAAATCTAGGTAGGGTGAGATTTGTATTACACATGTACACATACATTGCAAGTGCAGTTCTTAGCCTAAACATGTATGTTATAACAAGCTAGTTCGCAGCCCCCCCCCCTCCCTCCTTTCCTAAGGGGGAATCATATTTTAAGTAAAATCTTTTGAGATTAGGTTGAAACATGTAATATTCATGATGTGACGTAAGATGCATTGGTTGGAAATTGAACAAAAAATAAAGCCTTGTACACAGAAATTGGATAATATTTGCTGCCATTATTGCAGAGAAACTGCAAAAAATAGACGGTTGGTACACAATGGCTAAATTTTCCCTTTAAAAGACTTCTTCTCAATAACCAAAAGGCCGGGGTACTCATATTTGGTCTTTAGCATGCTGGGACCAAGGGCTACAAACTTTGTTCGAATGAATGACCTTGACCCATGTTCAAGGTCACAGTCTGGCTAATTACATCACCTGAGGAGATCACTTGTCAATGCTTCACACCAATCAGCTGATAACAATAGACCAGGGCCCATATTTGATTATAAATACAGCATATTCGCAGTAAAAGAATGCTGACTTAATAGAGCTGGTACCACAAAATCAAAAGTTTCTCATTGTGTTATCCTCTAATAATGTTTGAGTGCAGCTATGTCTGTCCTAGTTGATCAGCAAACTTATAGGAATTATAATTAAACCATATTGGAATTCCAATTGATCTATGAAACAAATAGTTCTTTGATAAGTTAATGAAAGTCCCCAAAAAACCGGTACAGGACTAATATACCACAGTACGTACCATTACAACTTTATACCACGGTATACCTTAATGTAAATATTGCACAAGGAAACAGTCCAAATGGGCACAATAGTATAAAGAAATCATTATCCCTTAACTGGCACAGATAACTAACCGTATCTGTAAGTAGACCCTGTCACTGAAAACTCACTGTACCTGGAAGTAGACCCTGTCACAGAAAACTAACTGTACCTGTTAGTAGACCCCCCCCCCCCCATCAAAAATTAACAGTACCTGTAAGTAGACCCCTTACAGAAAACTAACTGTACCTGAAAGTAGACCCCACCACAGAAAAGTAACTGTACCTGTAAGTAGACCCCATCAAAGAAAACTTACTGTACCTGTTAGTAGACCCCCATCAAAAACTAACAGTACCTGTAAGTAGACCCCTTACAGAAAACTCACTGTACTTGAAAATAGACCCCATCCCAGAAGACTAACCATACCTGCAGGTAGACTAACAATTAATATACATAGTCTGTATTGTGTCACAGTAATTAACAGCAGAAAATGAGAATTTGATCAGTTTATTAATAAAATTGAAAAAAATTCTGTTAAAACATTCACGCAGAATTCAAGAAATACTTATAATAATGTGATTAATTGTATGGACTCTGGCATGACACATGACTGAATACTTTTACCATCTTTGACTTATTAAACATGCAAGTCCTGGTAAGTATAGGGAAGGGAAGACATGAATAGGGTAGCAGTGGTGAAGGGGGAGGTTGGGGATAGGTTGAGGGGAAGGGTGAGTGGGGATTATGTTGGGGGAAATGGGGAGATAGTGAGGGGGGATAGTGTGAATTGGTTGAGGATAGCATGAGGGGCCCTAATGCTATGTTGGTGGGTAAAGTGTAAGGAAAAGAATGGGTGGGGATACTGAGGTGGCAAGGGGTATCGAGGGAGTGGAAAGGGTGGGAATAGAGTGAGGGGATTGAGTGGGGAAAGACGGAGGGGGTTGAGATAGGGATAGAGGGGGTGAAAAGGGGTGGCGTGGTGTAAGAGGAGGGATAGGGAAAGAGGGATGGGGAGAGGTTATTAAATCATAGAAAAATTTGATCCAATGAGAAGGATCCCTAATTTTAGAAGAAGTATGGTGGGGGGAGGGGGAGGCTTATCGTGTTTTAGCAATTAACAAAAATGTAAGTATTTAGCGACAGAAAATGACATTTTTTGTTAACCAAGAGGCAACAACTCCGCCAAATAATGTCCACCAAAAGTTGGGATCGAACTTGGCCGTGACCTACCTTGTTACCAAGTTTTAAGAAAATCAAAAAATATTGAATGCCTTTATTGCACAGAAACGGCAGAAAATAACATCTTTCATTAATCAAGGGACTAATATAACTCTGCAAAATAACTTCTGCCAGAAGTGGTGATTGATGACAATTTTTTGAGTTTCATTGGGGTATGAAAAAAATTGTGTTTGCAAACTGTATGTCAGTTCTCATTTTTAGGATTGATGCTTACTTGGATGTGACCAAGATTTACATGGCGATGTTGTTGATGGAGCAGAAGACACTTACTCTTCCGGAACACCTGGTCTTATTCTCTTGTACTTTTACGAGAGTCTCCATGTAAATCTTTCCTTTGTTCCTATTTTGCCCCTAGTTTAATCGATTTTGAGTTTGGATTATGGTTTTGTTGACGCTTTGGTATTCTCTGGGGTTTTTTAGCAGTTTCTTACAAAATTTGCAAGCAAAGTTTTTTTCATAACCCTATGAAACTAAAAAATAATTGACAACAACCCTTATAATTATTTTTTGAAAGTTATTTTCAAATTTAAAACATGTTTATGTACAATTTGACTGATCTAACAACGGATTATTTTTTACAAATCAATATTCAACGTCAATTGCCGTATTGTGACGTCACATTTTTCGCGCCATTTTCGGATATTATTTTTTCCATAGGGGTATAAAAAAAATCTCAACCAATCAGAAAGCCGCGTTCTGCATACAATCAATGGAAATTATATGTAGATAAATGCTGATTATCTTTTCAATGCCTCAGCTAGGTGTCCAACCCAGGACCCCTGGTTAATTACAACTATTCGTATACTCTTATCATAAGAGCTGGAGGGAATATCTCTATAACTAAGTTGGAAGAAAGGGGCTTGTATTTTATCTGGATGCCATATAGGTGAAATTAGCCTGGAACAGGTCTGTGTGACCAATAAAACACATATGACTTGTAAAACTCTACTTAATATTCTATTAAGTATTATGTACATGTTAAAAGCCTCAAAACAACAGATATTAGCTTTGAAACAATCGACAAAAGCCCACATGACACTGCACTTACGTTTGTGTTCCATGGGCCAGAACAGATAGAAAATCTGGTTTTCATTCTGAAATAGTATCAAATCATATCTTTTCTTTCATTCGTGGCTACATTCGGCCAGGACATCCCTTTCGTTACCATAATTATAAAATACAAACCACTATCGCAGGGGCATCACCTGCCAAGAAAACATTGGTGGTGTTTGAACATCAAAAGGGGCAATAAGTCCTACCGGACAATAATTGGCATTGGCGTCATGATTACAGAAATATACCAAAATGCAAGGTAAAATGATCTAACCGAGTGCCTCGAGAAACGACTATTCTGATTGGTCAAAATCTCTTAATAGACTTCTATTCGAGAGAATGAGATTTTCCGTCTGTTCTTGCCCACAGGTAAAAAATGTAAGTGCAATGTCATGTGGGTTTCCGACAATGATTTGAAACTGACCCAGGACAACAACTGTCTCTGTTTCGGCTGGTCAACTGGCTTCACCAACATATATGTCTTTCGGAGTCTGGTTCCCAAGTCTGCCAGTGGTTCAACCACCTCCCATCTTTTCTCCGATCGGAACACCATGGACACATGTTGAAGGGCTAGAACTGGAAGTAGACCCATTAAATTTTATTGAAACACTGGATTACTTCCCTTTTATCAAAAGGGCATACATGCTGCCAAAAAGAGTTATCATGTGTCTAATTATATTGTGTTAATTATCAATTATATTGAAGTTAAAATTATGAACAATGCACAACATCATAAATACCAGTTAATTATAATTAATACAATTCTGATAACAAGAACTGAAGCCAAGAAAAGAATTTCAAAATTCTCAATAATATTTTAGTAGGTTTCAAAACTTCTTCATAGTGGAGGTTAACTTCTTGATTGCGAATCCATATTTTGATTTCAACATTAATTTCTTACCAACAGTTTTTATATCAGCTGTAAATTTACAAACTAGTAGCAATTTGGTAAGTGTAAAAAATATTATCCTTTACTTCATGGTTGACAAAAACAAGCTGTGACCATATTAAAATTTGGACAGTCACATGTAGGATAAATAATAACCCTACACATGATACAGTGCACTCCTATTTATATCATGTTGCATTTTTCAGACAAAAACATGATATTAACAGGAATGTGACATTAAGAGAAACATGTTTTTTCCATTAAATCTAGTGTATTTCCAATAACAGTAAACTAAAGTAAGCTATTCAATGTCCATATGAAGTTTCAATATATAGATAATATTATTTCAATCAAAAATCATTTTGGGGTTATTTTTCATTTTCTATGCAATATTTTGTACAATTTGTATCTGAAATCAATGGAAATGACATCAGTTTCTGGATATTTTATGTGATTTGTTAAAAAAAACATGATATTTAAGGAATTCACCTCAAAATACATGATATTAACCAAATAAAATTACATAGATTATATAGTGAGAAAAATGATGCTTGGGAAAAACATGATATAAAGAGGAATGTGATAATAACAGGGGTGATATCAAGTGGAGTCCATTGTAGTACAGAAAAAAAACCATTAACTCTAACTCATGGGGACATGATGAATTGTTCGAGTAAAACATGGTATTCAAGTAATCTGAGGTTGGTTGAATATGTACGAACTTGGTCGGGACCAAACAAACTGTTCGACAAATGGGGGGTATTTGAGTAAACTGCGTTCGAGTTAGTGGGGTTTTACTGTACTTTAAACATCCTTTATTATTAGGCAACATTGACCTTGGGGTCAACTTGCTGAAATGGAAACTTGTTTGAGATATCTTTGACTTTGCATTAAGGGCCATAACTCCCTTTAAATGGGGTATAATAATTTTGATATGGAAAATTACTCCCATTTCTACCAGAAATGTGTCAGTCTTCGTATAACTTACCTGGAATGTTGACAGCGTAATTGTCTGGATCAAGGAATTGTTTGACAAACACACAACTAGCCAACAAAGGTTCTGCAAGTACTGCATTCAGGTAGGTCTAGAGATGAGATGGATCAATAAATCATAAAATTAGCTCTCTATATTTAGGTTGTTTGTGAAAAGAGGAAAGATAAACAACTGTCACCTGATCATGATCTGTCAGTGTTAACACAGCTAACATGAACTATTGGTAAACAGATAAACCTACATAAAGGTGCCACCCCTGTGAACTCCAAAACAGTGGTCTCTTTACACAGGTGGTCTCTTTACACAGGTGGTCTCTTTACACAGGTGGTCTCTTTACACAGGTGGTCTTTTAATACAGGTGGTCTATTTATACAGGTGGTATATTTATACAGGTGGGCTCTTAACACAGATGTTTTTTTAACACAGGTGGTCTCTTACACATGTGGTCTCTTTACACAGGTGGTCTCATAATACAGATGGTCTCTTAACACTGGTGGTCTCTTAACACAGGTGGTCTCTTAATACAGATGGTCTCTTAACACAGGTGGTCTTTTAATACAGATGGTCTCTTAATACAGATGGTCTCTTAACACAGGTGGTCTCTTAATACAGGTGGTCTCTTAACACAGGTGGTCTCTTAATACAGACGGTCTCTTAACACAGGTGGTCTTTTAATACAGATGGTCTCTTAATACAGATGGTCTCTTAACACAGGTGGTCTCTTAATACAGGTGGTCTCTTAACACAGGTGGTCTCTTAATACAGATGGTCTCTTAACACAGGTGGTCTTTTAATACAGATGGTCTCTTAATACAGATAGTCTCTTAACACAGGTGGTCTCTTAATACAGGTGGTCTCTTAACACAGGTGGTCTCTTAACACAGGTGGTCTCTTAATACAGGTGGTATCTTAACACAGGTGGTCTTTTAATACAGGTGGTATATTTATACAGGTTCAATTCACAGTGAGATAACTATAATGGAGAAGTTCTTTCAAAGATTTTTCAAGCAGTCGTTACATTTGTACATCAATTTTGCATTTTCATACACAGACTCATTCAATTTTTACTAAACAGACATTATTTCTTTTCAGATATCTCTGGTATGATAGTTATTTGTTACCTTCAGTTATTAAGTTTAACTTAACATGTACACACATAACAAATATCTATTTTGACCTTCATGACCTGTTTGCAAGTAACACTGCTTTTAAAGAGAAGGAAATTAAAAAAAGGGGGGGAAAGGAAGGAAAAGAAAGGAATAAAAGAAAAGTAAAGGAAAGATATAAAAAAAAAGAAACAGAGAGCCATGATAAAATATGTTTTGCTAATTTATAACTGCACACACAACCATATATGAATAACCATAATGGTCACATATATCTAGCACAAAATATAAGTTACCTGTAAGCCCTGTTGTCGCTCTGATACAAACTCACGGCTGAAATTCCCAAACACCTTCTTTGGTGGTAGAGGAATTTCTATATTTGAAATCTTCAACTGAGCATCTAGGGAGGCAAAGTCACTGTATCTTTTAGTTAGAATCCATGAATTCTCCGGCTTTGGTCCTCTCTGGACAGTAAGGGCATAGGCCTTCAGATAGAAATATGAGCCATGGTGTTTAACATAATAAACAAAAACAAAGCTGACTTTGATTGACAGTTTGATGTATTGTTTCGTAAATGTGTATGTACATCAGTGTTTGATCTTCTATTGCCCACTCATACCAATTATACACATTTGTATGCATTTATAAGCTGTTGTTGGTCATTTGTTTGATGAATGAGTGAGGGAATACATATACACGTGACATACACACCAGATAAAAAGTAATCAAAATCTCACACATGCGTGACACTTACTGACGGTGATCCATATTAAATCTCTCTATAAACTGTATTATACATAGCAAAGAGCTGGGGATTCTCAACCATTTTGAAGTTACAACCGAATGATTAAGTCTGAAGTGATGAGACAGGACCATATTTAAAATTAAGGTACATGTACATGTAACATCAAGTTTTTTTTACATGCCTTTAATTAGTTTACACCTTTTTACACTTAACAATAGTTTATATGGTTATCAGGTTTGAACCTCAACCATCCCCATGATACATTCATCACTGATTTAAGCCCCCAGCGCTCAAACTGAATGGGACTAGTCCCTCCATTATTTCTACAATTCAATCTCTAGATCTAGATCTGCTGCATTATATTAATTTGGAATACTAGTTGTTATGAATATTGTAGTTTCGCAAGAATGTTGCCAGATATAGTGTTACTATAACTTTAGATAAGTAATCCTTATTCACCTCCCATCTATATACATTGTACATGTAGCTACAGCTTATTTAAATTTAAAGCTGTTAATTGTAATTATTACTTTATTAATTAAGTTATTAATTATCATGCCATCACCATATCTAACTATTAGTTGTATTGTACCATATACATGCTATAGGCCTATATGTTTCCTGTACTTCGTATTATCTCAATTAGTGGATAATGTCGATAAGCGGATTCTGGAAAGATGACGTTTTGAAAACAGGAAAAAGACAAACAGAAAGTGGATACTTACAATGTGGTCCGATTTCTTCTCGGCGGTATCGATCACACATGAAAGATTTACTGTGTCATCAAGAGTCACTTTTTGGATTTTCTTTTTCTCAAACACCGCCATGGCGCGTCATTCATTTTTGTAAAAGCTATTTAGGTATCATCTCGAACAGCATCAGATAACAACATCCTTCTTGGGGGCGTATAGTTATATTGTTGAGGGAGATTCTTAAATTAGAGTCGGTTGACGGTGAGAATCATCTATTTTAAAATCATATTTCATTATATTTTTTATTTTTGTCATGTATCTTTAATACGTTAATTTTATATGATATGATTATTTTATCATGTTGTTTATTTTTTACTTTTTGGTAACTTGTTGATTGATTTATTTTCAAGTTATTTTAGTTGATCCGGATATTTCATTCGTAATTGGTTTAATTAACACGAAACGAGCAGGTGCCCGTCGGGATCAACTCAACTCTTCTTTTCGAAGTACGAATAATCAAGACTTTATACAACATTGAAGATCTGTAAACAGTGAAACTGGAACCAATTTTAGATATTTTTAGCGCAGACTGTAGGTTTGAAGACATGCAGTTCGTTTACAGCTGAATATTATGGTTGATAATGAAAAGGTTCGTATGTATGATACGCCTTACAGATGTGTTGTGTTCATTAAGTTTAGAAAGCTTCATCCTAATATTGTAGACTGGGATAGAATTCGAAGTGGGCGTGGGCCAACGACCCCCCCCCCCCTCCTCCCTTCTTCTTCTTTTTCTTCTTCTTTTACCTGATATCAGGCAGTTTTTTTATGTCAGTATTTTCATTGATATATTTGATGATTGTAATAAATACATTCTGTATATATACTATTGTTTTTTCTCTAGTACAGAAAACTGATATTTTGCTGTAAAATAAAAAAAAAACATGATTAAACCCAAAAGAAAACCTACCAACTATACTAAAGAATGAATATCTTCTTTTGGTTAATGATAATCCTTCAAAAATTGAAGATTACACGGACAGCATATACAATGCAGGAACAGTAGTGAGTGCTGCAAATCACATTGGACAGTGCTTTAAATGTTAAACTTTTTGTCCCTTCTTTAATTTCCCAACATAAAATCTCAATTTTCAATATATATACAAATTGTATTCCAACACAAAAGATTGAATTTTTGCACATGAAACCATGTATACGTATTTTCTGTGGTGTTATTATAATTATCTCCCTTGGCAATCCTATGCTGAACTAATGACATGACTTCATGTACTCAAAATCATATTGGAATCTAGCTGGTAGAATGAAATGTTTTGTATGAGGTGTATGTAATAGGACGAGGACAAGTGATAAATATTAAGATAGTATCATTACATCATTACCCTAATGACTCTCCAGTCTGATGCTCTAACCACTGTGAGCTACACTGTGAGCTACATGTCCCACACACCCATCGATCATCCCACACATTACAGAACACGCATTTAACAGTCACATGCATATAATATGCACTACATACACAATACCCTAGCACCTCTGTGCAACGCTGAGTGATTGTCAGGAATGACAGATCAGTGTAACCTGTAGATGTAGATGTAGATGTAAAATAAAAGGGAAATTCCTTACAGCATACATGTTCTTATATGACAACCTTATCAATGCATATGCACATCTAGCTTTTAGCTCTCCCACTTTTGTAAATCTCCAACCCAGGTTATTTGACTCCCTGTCAAGGATTCTCCTGTCTCCTGCCTCGAACAGAAAGTGTCATCAGCACCTGAGTTTGTAAATTAATAGGATGAGGAATACCTAATTTTACCTAATTATAATTACTTGTCAAATAAACGTTGTATGCCGAGCGGCCGTCTCAACTCTGGCCTAGTCCAAATTACATCGGGACGTCAATCATAAATAACTTATCGTCAATTCCCGTGTAATTCATGAATAACAACACAAATACAGTATATATTTTGAATGTTTTTAATTTTAATTTATTTATTCTGCTTGCGTCGTCTGGATCTTGTGTACAAAAGGAAACAATCCCGACTTTCCAATATGGCGGCGTCCTTCAGATTTCTCGATCTTTCACTGAAAAAAAACTTGACACACATCTATATCATTGTAATTTACGCACCCCCAACTATTTAATTTTAATTTCCCTTAAAAAAGTGCGCAGATTACACGAGTTTTTACGGTAGTGATAAAGACAGTGCCATCGCTGGGGCTTGAACCAGCGACCCTTGTCTCCAGCCCGATGCTCTAGCACTGATCATGAGTTAAAGGGAAATTTGATCCCTACAGATTACACTTGTATGGCAACCTAATCAATGCACATCTTTTACATGATAATTAACAAGGTATTATCAAGTTTATGTTTAGTGTTTTAATAGTTTTCTTTTTTCTGTTTGTTCATCCCAGTAGAGTGGGTGTTATCCTGGAGAAATTAGCTGTGTGTGAAATATGGATCTTATTCTTCCTGTCAGTTACCGACGGAAAGTACACAAAACTAGGTAACACAACTTTCTAGTTTCCTTTGTATTACATGTACATAATATATAAGTATATAGATTTGTATTGTAATTGTTTTCTGCTTATTTATTTAGGCTTTATATCATTTTTTTGTTGACTATGAGATATGTTTATATTACCAGTGCATATGAGCTAATCCTTAGAACTCCTGTTGGAAACAAATTTATGAATAAGTCAAGGAAAAATTAAGAATGGTACAGACGTTGTTCAGTTAAGAAGTACATATATGTATGTATTTTGTATTTTACAAGTTTATTTATTGTTCAAAATCATATTTTTGAATGTTTTCTTTTTAATAAATGTTTATTAATAAATTCTTCTAAAAACATGTTTTCGACAGTTGTGCATCACTGGTCAAATGTAATATAAGGTTATAAAACTTTAATTGGAATTAGTCCAATTTGTATGTACTAAATTACAATGTTTAAATTCAGATTAATTTACAATTTATACACTAGTATAAATAGCTTGTCTTAAAGAGAAGCCACCTGTACCAAACATTTTGGTCGGTTTACACAGGTGTCCTGTTTGTAGAGGTGGTGTTTAAGTTAAGAGAAAAATGCTGAAACCAAACAGTAAGGGCAGAAAAGACAGCTAGGTTTTCAGTACTAATTATTCATCTCAAATTTTTCAGTTGGAATGGACAAGAAAAAAGTCTGCCGAGATCGCCACTCTGTAATGGTAGACTATATAAAGGAGACAGAATCAGCATTGATACTAGCCAAGACTGTTGATTATAAGGATGCGTCCGCATCTAAAGACTGCAACGTAATCTTAGGTCCGGACAGTCAAAGTGACAAACAATTCCTGCTACTCGAGTTTGAGAGCTTCCACATGCCGGACTGCGATGTCGAGCTCATCATCCACCAGTGTCCGTTTGTTACATTTGATCGTGATATCGTTCTCATGGTGAGTTTGTCAACTTCACTAGTCAGTGCCTAGCATTACAGCTGAATATTAGCTGCTTGTCCAAGTAAAAAACACTCCATTTCCCCATGATGAAACAAAAAATGAGAGAACATTTTCCTAATTTTATACAATGGAAGCAATCGCTATATTTTCTGGGATGTGTGATTCATTATGATGTGCATCTATAGGAACAGACTGTTTTTATATTCAGTTAGGAAAAACAATTCCAATACAATACTGTTCTATTAATTGTAAATGAAGAAATTGATGGAAAGGCTGATTTTTTATTCTGATGTGCGGCTATAGCAACAGATTGTTTTTATATTCAGTTAGGAAAAACACTTCAAATACAATAGTTTTCTATTAAATGAAGAAATTAATGAAAAGGTTGATTTTCCTTTTCAGAGTCGATTAGGTTGTAAGGATAGAAATCCTAAAATGTTGATGACAAAGAAGAAACACAATGTGCGGTTCATCCTGCACCGAGAATACATAACACCAAAGAGGGTGTACAACTTCAGGATCAATGTCACACTGACAGGTAAGTCACACTGACAGGTAAGTCACACTGACATGTTAGTCACACTGACAGGTAAGTCACACTGACAGGTTAGTCACACTGACAGGTAAGTCACACTGACAGAGAATACATAACACCAAAGAGGGTGTACAACTTCAGGATCAATGTCACACTGACAGGTAAGTCACACTGACAGGTTAGTCACCCTGACAGGTAAGTCACTCTGACAGGTAAGTCACACTGACAGAGAATACATAACACCAAAGAGGGTGTACAACTTCAGGATCAATGTCACGCTGACAGGTAAGTCACACTGACAGGTAAGTCACACTGACAAGTTAGTCTCACTGACAGGTAAGTCACACTGACAGGTAAGTCACACTGACAGGTTAGTCACACTGACAGGTAAGTCACACTGTACAGAGAATACATAACACCAAAGAGAGGGTACAACTTCAGGATCAATGTCACACTGACAGGTAAGTCACACTGACAGGTAAGTCACACTGTACAGAGAATACATAACACCAAAGAGGGTGTACAACTTCAGGATCAATGTCACACTGACAGGTAAGTCACACTGACAGGTAAGTCACACTGACAGGTAAGTCACACTGACAGGTAAGTCACACTGACAGGTAAGTCACACTGACAGGTAAGTCACACTGTACAGAGAATACATAACACCAAAGAGGGTGTACAACTTCAGGATCAATGTCACACTGACAGGTAAGTCACACTGACAGGTAAGTCACACTGACAGGTAAGTCACCCTGACAGGTAAGTCACTCTGACAGGTAAGTCACACTGTACAAAGAATACGTAACACCAAAGAGGGTGTACAACTTCAGGATCAATGTCACACTGACAGGTAAGTCACACTGACAGGTAAGTCACACTGACAGGTAAGTCACACTGTACAGAGAATACATAACACCAAAGAGGGTGTACAACTTCAGGATCAATGTCACACTGACAGGTAAGTCACACTGACAGGTAAGTCACACTGACAGGTAAGTCACACTGACAGGTATGTCACACTGACAGGTATGTCACACTGACAGGTTAGTCACACTGACAGAGAATACATAACACCAAAGAGGGTGTACAACTTCAGGATCAATGTCACACTGACAGGTAATTATATAAGACACATATACAGTGTACAGATCACGATATCTAGACAATGCGTATGTAACACAAAAGAGAGTAAACTACATGTACCTGGTTTTTCTCTGGGGGGGAAAATTTGGAAGATGGTCCTTTTGTCAGTCAATATGTGTCTGCTAAGAAATTGAAATTTGATTGGTGCAGAATGGTTATTGAGGTGAAGAGACGGGTACTATTTTAGCGAATATTTTACCCTACCATCATCGGATGGTGGACTATTCAAATCATCCTACATCCATGGTCCGTTGTACAGCTGTCTTTGAGCAATTTTTGTTAGCACTATTTCTCAGAAAGCACTGGAGGGATCGTAATTTGTCTTTTGTAAGAAATTCTCTCGTGATCCCTTGTTACAATGTATGCATATCCTTATGTGGACTAGTCACAAAAAAACAGATGGTTGTCAGCTTGCCATTTTGAACTGAAGAGTCAAAGTTTGTTAGCGTTACTTCTCATAAAGTACTGCCAGGATCTGTTTTAAACTTCACATGAAGGATCCCCTTTTTACTGATATTTATATAGAAAAGTGCTTTTAAATGGTGGGACACTTTATGAGGAAGGAAGTATAGGGGAAAGAGTGCTTATTATGACAAATATGATACACTGTACATGTTTGTGTATTTTTTTTCTCCCTCAGATGGTGTAAGAAAAACAGAAGACAATATGTCCCTTGGTCTGAAGATTGGGATAATTGGTGTGAGTGTGATAGCGGCCATTATTGTAGGGATCATGGTGTTTAAGGCGGTGCGACTGAGACTGATACTACATCAGGACTACCAACAGGAGCAGCAACAGGAGAGCCACCACGTCCTCACCAGTCTGTCGAACGGCCGTCACCGACTCCAGCGCAATAGCTACACCGAACTCGCAGACCAGAGATTGGCTGGTCCTCGGGGTAAGGTCATGTAAGACTTAGAATACCAGCTGACAGTTGAACTATGCTTTGACCATGAGTATTTGTGCATAGTAGTCCGTACATTAAGAAATGTTGTTATACCCCCTATAGAATAGTTCCTATACAATCTTTGTATTTAAAAAAGCCAACAAACAAACTGTTAAAACTGACTGTTAAAAAGTGCTGTTGCCCGTTATGACGTAACAACACAATTATGATGTCATAGTTGTGGAAGTATAACAAAACAGTTGTTGACTGGGATTTCGGGCAACAGATGATCTGTTGGACCCTCATACAAACTGTTTGTCTTTGGGGCTAACATCATCTCTTGCCCTAAACCCCTGTCAACAACTGTATAATGTTAGAGACCAAAGGTCCTATCATCATCATCTGTGATGTAAGTTCCAGTATAGACACTGTTTAATGAAATTATTTATAATTGCTAGCTGCTCTTGAAGGAAAAGATAAATGTATTATAAGACCAATACATCTACATGTAAAAATACAATATACAAGCGTCTACTTCTAACATAGCTATATATATAGGTATAAAGGTCACAGAACAAAGTTCAAGGTTAGAAGACAAAGGTCATAGTAACAATACGAAACATTAAAATCACAGTCAATTATTTTCTAAATGTGCATGTGTACTATCACATATCAAGTACCGGTACATGTAATACTTTTATAGTGTGACTTTGTTGTGGAATAAGTAAGTTATAATTTTGCAATTTTTTGTCATTTAGCTTTAATGGCTCTGAGATTGTAGAGAATATGGACTGAAGTACAAATGATTTTAAATCATATTTAATAAAGAAGTTTGGTATTTATAAAGTTTGAAGATGGTACAGTATACAGTGCACTCCTCTTTATATCATGTTGCATATGTCAGACAAAAACATGATATTAACAGGAATGTGACATTAAGAGAAACATGTTTTTCCACTAAATCTAGTGCAATTCCAACCTCCATAACTAAAAGTAAGCTATTCAATGTACATATGAAAATATATAGATAACATTTTTTCAAATAAAAAACATTTTTGGGGTTATTTTTTATTTTCTTTGCAACATTTTGTACAAGTTGTATCTGAAATCAATGGAAATTACATAATTTTCTGGATATTTTATATGATTTGTTAAAAAAACATGATATTAAGAGGAATTCACCTCAAAATACATGATATAATTAACAAAATGAAATTACATAGATTATATAGAGAGAAAAATGGTGCTTGGGATAAACATGATATAAAGAGGAATTAACAGGAGTGATATTAAGTGGAGTCCACTGTATTTATAAAGTTTTAAGATGGTTCAGTATACTAAGAATCATTCTGGTCTGGAGAGATCTTACTTTTCTTTATTATACCTTTAGAAAACCAGTACATGAACGCTGATCTCCCGGAACGTTTCCCAGTGGAAGTACAAATGGCTGCCACATCAGCCAATTCTGACCGGCAGACGACACAAGCTGTACCCCAGGACAGTGCCAGACACACTTACGCAAATACTCAGCAAGTAGAATCTCCAAGGAAGGAAATGGCAACAAGACCCGCCCCAGCCCTGCCCCCAGGGAGAGGACTGCCAGAATCACCGCCGCCTTATGAAGAAGCCATAGATATGCCAATCCCAATCCCGTCATCAGCGACCAGGTGCGAACCGTCGCCACTCTATCAGAATTTAAACTCCACAGACAGATAATGACTACAAGGCAGATTCGTGGGGGACAAAACTTTCTGCTGGTTGTTTATCGTCGGTAACCCACCGTCCTGACACTCACAGACTGTCCGTGAGCGCCAGGACCGCGGGTTACTGATGATGCTGGTCATTACCATAAACCCAAACTTTACATGGAAATATTTCATGCTTTTAAAGAAGTAGATGTTTTTATGTTAACTCCACAGTGTATATAGAAATGTTTGTATATGATACAGGGTGTAAATGTTATTTGTAAAAATGAGATATTGTTAGCCTTTTAATCTGCCATAAATCAAGACGGCAGAAGGCCACATACTATACTTTAAATGATATGAAGTAATTAGGTATAACCTTATTACATATACCTATGATGAAAGAATGCAAAAGGGAAAATATTTTTGTAATGTTTATCCAACTGAAGTTTAGGATAAAAAGTGCAAAGAAATATGACTGAATAATGTTGCCTTCTTATTAAATATTTCATTCAACATTACATTAAACCCTGAATAAATCTTGATCTTATGGTTGTAGGTAAATTCTTTTTCATTGCAGTCTTTTTTACTGCTGTTTCTAGTCATGAACAAGTCAAACATTAATTTTTTTTTTGCAAAAAAATGTTATTATTCTCAGTTGAGGTAAATAACAGTCAAAAACCACCTCAATTAATTATTATTCCACCAAAATAAGCATTATCTTATACTTATCTTAATACATGTAACAATTATAGATCAAATATGTTTAATATTAACTTTTTAGCTTTAAAGCTATTTTCTATATATTTGTTCATTTATTTTTTTAATATCTGTTTTTACAAGATTGTTAAATGTTTATTCTCAATGCAAAGTATTTTTTCCTTGCCAAAAGATGTTAATATAAGTAATAATTTTGTTTTCTTTCACGACAGAAAATTAATGGCTTCTATATCTAAAGTACGAAAAGTAAACATTCTTACCGAGCGGGTATGTACTTAAAGCTGACAATGCAACTTAAAAAGCTTTCAATTAATATTTAAAAAAAAAAAATGGATTTTTTTTCTGGTTTTGAGATCGTCCCTATCTGTTCCGACCATCGTTTCTAAGGAAGTACCGACATTTTAGTTTTGCCATTGCTTGGTAACGAGTATGGGTCCCGATGGGTATATAAAGGGCATAGCCTGTAAAACCGGTTTTCAAAGTACTCCTGACTGTCACAACATTCAGTGCTCCACGCACTCGGCAACCCCTGTCAAAAATCCAATGCACTCACCTGTAGACTTTGAACCACAATACCGCCATGCTGGTTGTTACTAATAACACATTCTTGAAATTGCGTATCCGAAATAAAAGGTACATCACTGAAAATACTTCCATAAATCCAATCTATATCGCCAAACTTCCACGTGCATATAATCGCATCCAAGTACACACTCTTAGTCTTGGTCATGTAGACGCTTGACAAGCAAACACGTGTAAAACACGGCACACCCGGGTGTGTAGTCAACATTGTGAAATTATATAGTTGAACCATTCTCATGGACTTATTTGGAATTATTATGGTTTCTACGCTGGATATTAGTACTAGTTGGATATCAAAAAGGTAGGCATAAGCGTTATTAGCCATTTGTTTGTTTCACTTGCAACATACATTACATAAAGTTGTGTTGTGTTATTTTGTTGTAAGTTTCATGGGGATATGGATGGTTTTATTACAATATCATTTCACATTCATTATAGATCTTTCCAATATCCATATCCATATTCGTAAAAAAAAACACGAAAACGAGCCGTAACGTAATGTGTACAGACTATCCGTACATGTAAAAGACGTGCTACGGCGAGAGGGCAGTGTCGGAATGAAACTGGTTTTGCAACGTGTGGTGCTTTTATACCCAAGGGTGTCTATACACGTTACCAAGCAAGGGTAAATAAAAAATGTCTGCCACTTCCTTGGTTACGAAAACCGGAAGACACATGGTCAATGTAGGGAACATCTCGGAAGTATTCTGAGTAATCACAATCTGAATATTTTTTTTAAAATATTAATTGAAAGCTTTTTAAGTTGCATTGTCAGCTTTAAGTATACTTTGTTAATATAATGGGCAGAGCGTGTTATGTTTTTAATCATTGTTACTTCTAAAAATTGTTACATTTTCACATGCTTTATTTATTCTTTCTGTACATATTAATGCTAGAATACTTAAAAATTTGCAATTAAAAAAAAAACATACATACAGTGTATATCAAAATACTGTATACTCAGAATTTTTTGCCACTGATTAAATTTTGCTTTTTTTTGTCACAGTTTAGATTTTGTCTTTCCATCCTCTGTATTGAGAATGTATTTATATATTATGACTGCAATTATTACTTTGTAACCCATAAAAAAGCAATAGCACATATGAAAGGCAAAATTCAGACTTGGCAAACAAGGAATTCGGTGAAAAGTTCCCTGTATTCGATATTATAATTAATTACCTATGGAGTGAATATTTGCGAAAAATATTAATTCTAGGGAGAGTCTCCTCATTTATTATTATTAAAATAAATGTCTCATAAAAAAAAGGATATATAATGTTATAAAAGATTCTTGTGATACAACCAAAAATATGTATTGAGTTTCATTGACTAGTTATGGTATGTACTCTATAGTCACAGTCATAAGAAAAATGAACCTGTATGTACACAGAGTTGAGAAATATGTACAAATTATCCATTAGTCAATGTTGTTTGACTTTGAACTCATCACCCCTGAAATGTCATAATCAACTATTCCAGTCTTTGAATTGGAAAGGTTAAAATGTCTCTACAGGGGGTGAATGAGTTAAATATTTCCCAATCGATTCTTACCAACATTTAGAAAATGTTTAGAAGTAATCCACAGCTTTATTGTTTAGAATTAGACTTACAAGTACCAAATGTGTTCCTTAATTGTCGAGGTGTTGTTCCTTGTTTTTTCCTGGGCATAATGTTTCTTTAGATTTGTGTTACTCATATTATACTCAATGTTGCAATATCAATTCGAAAATTTTAATTATGTTAATAACCTTATATACATTACTCCTTTTTGAGCAAAACCAGTGTTTACCTGTTATATATACCATAACTGTAAATCAGGTTTCTTTCGCAGCTAGCTTACTTTCACAATTTGGGCATCAAATTTAGATTACAAGAATTCACTTTCAGGAAAGAGACTACATGTATATTTGAAAGAGATTAACTTTCACAATTTTGTTTTTATCACACAATTCATGGAAGTAAATAGCTTGCCAGAGAGGCTTGGTCTACAGTAGATGTTTAAAGGAACCTGTGAGATTTTTACCTGGTCCTGTTAAGTTATACTGTTTATAGTGCCCTGTTATGCTACATGTACTGTGTTCATTTTTATACTAAGTCTGGTATTTTTAAATTATTACTTGGCATTAGGTTGTATTCATAACCACTTATTAGGAAGCTTGTAACAGATGAGGAATTATCTGGTTTATAGTTTCAAGTTTAAATAAACATTAATCCTTTTTTATCTGAAATTATATCAAATGAATATTTGTGCAACTCATGGCCTGAAATATTCACAGAATCTCATGGCTTTCCATAAAGGATGTATACCGGTAGGTCACTATCAGGATTATCAACTTAATTAAGATGTTTCAAGACTTTAGATCACTAATCGACCAAAAATGTGATTAAACTGAATCAAAGTTTCGGAAGGGTTATTGTCAAGTACCTGCAGGCTACTGCATGATTAATAAATATGTTGTAAAGAGCATTCAATAGGATCATTAATCATGGTGGGGAGTGTCGAGGTAAGATCAAGGCACCTGCATTAATATATCATGGTTGGTAGGGTTAAAACAAGATCTGCCTATAGCTACCATTTCTTATGTTAAATCACTTTTAATATAGGGGGAGGGGGGGGGGGAGGGGTATCTGAAAAAGAGACTCCCACACAGGTTTAGGAGCATAGTTCACACCAGTGGGCCTCTTTCCAGATAGCTGGCTAGCTAGCTATAGCTGCACACATGGAAGATCTCACTCAAGGTCTCAATCTCCAAGTGTCTCTATACTGAGGGTCGACCATGGAGAGATTCCATTCTCTGCCATCTCTCTCTTTGTCAACTCACTACATGACATGTTGGGCCGTCCAGGTCCTCGCTTTCCTTCCACGTGTATGTTACTGGCACACTTGCTAGCACCTCTGGAGCGTGATTCAACGTGTCCA
Source organism: Mimachlamys varia (assembly GCA_947623455.1). Classification (NCBI taxonomy): domain Eukaryota; kingdom Metazoa; phylum Mollusca; class Bivalvia; order Pectinida; family Pectinidae; genus Mimachlamys; species Mimachlamys varia. The sequence goes on from OX392534.1 coordinate 22,771,102, forward strand.
TACAAGTGAAGCCTTAACTTATTCTCTCCCTCTAAATGGGGTAGAGGTCCTCTAGACCAAGCTGCAGCAGCAGCAGGTCATATGATGGAACACAATGGCCACATCCTCTGGTTTGACGTTGCAGATTTGTCTGATCATGGTCCTGTCATTTTGCTGCAAATGTTGAAGGATTAGTCTGGTCAAGGGCCAGGTTTCACCGGCATGGAGCATCACGCTCTAGACACAAGAAACAACATGATCTAACTATCAAACCTTTATGCCTTGTTAACCGTCTTAGATTTATATATATACATTATATAATTATATAGTTTATAAAAACTTTGTTGAAAATAATAATGAAATCGTGATCATAATAAAATGTAAAATAAAATTTGAAAAAAATGTATATCAGATATTAACAGCCCTTGCAACTAAGCGGAACTTGCATGAGTACCAGGTAATGTGATAATGATTTCTGGCGTCCATGTATAGGATATATTGATACATTTACATAGTGATTGCATCAATAACTAGAATGCTTTTGAAGCATTGCAGCCACATGATATACATGCCATATGTTATGTGATTGAAGTTGTTCTGCTAAACTGCAGTGGTCCCACGATAATCCAGATGCCGATAGTCCGGAAAACTAAAAATCTGGATGGAATGGCGCAGGAACGGATTCTCGTTACGTTATTTGTACTCATCAGTTCGGAAATTCCGTTTCTAGAACTCATTTTTGGGAACTGAACGTACTTTAACCCATTAGAAAATTCCCGCAATAATCCGGACGACTTGTTCATCCACGCAGAGAGAAAAATGTCTGGGCAAGTCATCTGTGTCGACAGCTGTACAGAATATCGCTATATTAGAAAACATGTAAATATCTTTATTTACAAAAAGACCCAAATTTATTTATGTGATGTCATGATCATTTAAACGTCTTACAGTGTATAAAGTCAAGGGAAATAACTCTTCAGCGACACATTTTCTGACCTTGTACACAAAATTTGGCAGTCCGGAAAACTCGTAATCTGGACGGTTCGGACTGGGAACGAAGGTATCTGGATTATTGCGGGTCCACTGTATGTGTGCCTATATACCTAGCAAAATCTTAAGACAAAATGATATGTGTGTTTATAGCATAGTTTCTAGTGAACCACAAAGCTGTTTTTATTAAATACACGTAGTTGAACATTAGAAGTTTAGCTATATTGTTAATGCATGCTAACACATAATCTGAATTACCCAATCCTGCCATCTATCAAAACTAGATACCAGTAGTCTTAAATTTATTTAGATATTTTGTTTTCTATATTTAGGTCATTCTACTTAAAATATATATACGTGATAATATGGGTATGTATTAATGCTGTACAAAATTTAACACTGGCTTGGATGTGTGTTTACAATTTATATGAATTTATACATACATTTGTATATATAGCATTTACATATCATCACATTATATATAATTAGCTATATAATTATGCATCATTATACATAAACAGCAACTTATATATATTTTTTAAACATTTGCTGTTGTATTTTTACACGAAATGCCTAATATGTGTGAAAATATCCCTGATAATCATTTAGAAATGAATATAACAAAACTTGTTCTTTTACTTGATACCTGGAAAGTGGTAATGAGTCACATAACTAACATATTTGACTAATGATAAGCGCATTGTGGTCTTACAAAAACACAAAATGAGTGAACTTCATAAAGAAATGTACAAGAAAAATTTTCATTTGAAATCTCAGAAGTAAAGTGTGTTTTTATATCCCTGGAACAGATTATTTGGTTGAAAGGTAAGAGATTGAATTGGCAGGGCAATGAGGAAAGGAACTTTTCTATAGGTTTTAATTATAACATGTGTCAAATACGGTACATGTACTATGAATCCAAATACATTCTGGTCCCAGTTGTTCAAAAGGTGGTAAGCTTAATCGGGGATTAGTGCAAATTTCAATTCTCCTGTAACTTATAAATGAAAACATTGAATTACATTGTAGTTACAACTTTCCAGATATCGGATATCAGGAAGGGTTAACTGATATAAAAAATTGTGGGATTGTACCTTATATATTGACAGAATTATTAAAGGTTGAAAAATGTCGTTATACAGTGATTAAGCTAACCAACTTTTGAAGAACTGGGCCCTGGTATTACTATGTCATCACAGAACGGTATTTATTATCAGCCTTATTTATCACATGGTGTACGGCCACTATTGTCTTAGTGTTTATCATTAAATTTTAATTAGTATATTGTAAATGTAGATATTTTAGCGGTAATCTTATTTTAGCGATTTTCACAAGGAAAGCATTTTCGTCAATACAATTTCTGTATATTGACTTTTTACAGCATAGATTGTAAGTATGCCAGTTCATCATTGCGCTTAACTGGTTACATGTTAAATTTTGAGTGCACCAAATTAAGTATGTTTACAGTAAAGTATGTTTTTAAGGACATTGATGTCTCCACAGAGGAAAAATACTCGGGTCTCATTCTGAAATGTAACCACTTGGCAGCCTTAATATAGTCAATGTGTCAGTATTAACTTCTGTATCAGAATATTATTATGTAATAAATCATAAGTTACCCAAATAGCTGTGTAGACTTATCTTTTTTATTTTAAGCTCACCTATTTGAAGCTCACTTACTTGACTTTCACTTACTTGAAGCTCACTTACTTGAAGCTAATCTACTTGAAGCTCACCTACTTGAAGCTCACTTACTTGAAGCTCACCTACTTGAAGCTCACTTACTTGAAGCTCACCTACTTGAAGCTCAATTACTTGAAGTTCATCTGCTGATAAGTGAGCTGATGCCTTTGTGCGACATCCATCCTTAATGTTTCCTTTTAAACCTGTTCAAGTTTGTTGTGGTCAAGGCTACCAAATATTTGAATCATTAATCACAAACAACTTCCAAGGTTTCTGGGATTACTTCCAACTTCTTCAGAACTGAGGCCAAGACATGATAGTTTGCCTCATTTGCTGTTTCAGAATGTTGTGAAATGACATTGTCCAGCTTTCAATTTCACAAACGGGGTGAATTAAATGTTTTTGAATTTGAAAAGTCTGAAGGCTTCAGTGTGATGATAAAATTAATCATATGCTGTGTAGCTTGGTGGAGTAAATGTTTATTTATGTTTCACATCAGCTTTGGTCATTTAAAAGTTTTTGGGTTTAAGAGGTTGAGGAAAACTAACTTCCATGGAGAAAAACTAAGACCTGTGGCCATTGCCCTTGTCGGTCTTGAACCTGTGACCCAAAGGTGGTGGGCTAGTGGTAGCAGAATGTCAGACACCTTGACCGTTTTGCCTCCACGATCCAGAGGTGGGGGCCTAGTGGTAGCAGAATGTCAGGCACCTTAACCACTAGGCCACTGTGACCCAGAGGTAGAGGGCTAGTGGTAGCAGAATGTTGGACACATTAACTGCTTTGACTCCACTACCAAGAGGTGGAGGGTTAGTGGTAGCAGGATGTCAAACCCTTTACCACTTGACCATTATGATCCAGAGGTGGAGGGCTAGTGGTAGCAGAATGTCAGACACCTTAACCACTGCTGGTATTAATGATTTTCAAGTTTGTTCAAATAAACAGAGTTGTAACCTTGACTTGTTCAAATAAACAGAGATGTGAACTTGACTTATTTTAACAGAAACAGGTGTCAATTGATAATATCGGCCATGTAAATTTGAGTGAAATCAAAATAATAACTCATGACTCCTATATTCCGCTTTATCACGATCTACTTTGTAAGTCATCTCGAAGCAGTTCACAAATTGTTAACTGTGGTAGTTGCTATAGGACCTTTGCAACCAGCCAATATCTTTATCATTTCCTGGGGAGCATTACCATTGTGCCATTATGATTTCGGTGCTCACAGCTAGTATTCTACGACTTCTAGCACTGCCAAGCCACGTACCCATTAACAGCTGAGTAGACAGGAAGAAGTCAATTTAAAGTATCTACCTTGCTCAAAGATACAACACAGTGTCGTGCCCTAACTTAAACCGGCAACCCCTCGGTCCTGAGTCTGGTGTCCTACTACTGGACAACCGTGCTACTTAGTGTTGACTCCTCACATCAAGACCTCCGGGTAGAAACAACTAAACCACAAAGTACTCTAATGAGCATCTAAACAAACATTGATTGTAATAAATACAAAGAAATATAACATAATTTCCAGTAGGATCCTTAATGGCAACAATAGAACTAATCCATAGCCTTATATGCAAGATTGCATACAGCATGGTGTTGTATTTAACCAAGAGAGTTTGGCTGTGCTCACTCTAGTCTGAAAAATGTTTTAGCAAAAGCCACTAAAGACCACTTTTCTCTTTCAGCAAAAAAGAATTTCCTTTAGCAACTTTTACTAATTGGTAGAGTCAAAATTCAAGTGTTAATATTGATATAAGTTCCGATGTATTTAACACACCATTCATTGAATTGGATCAATTCTTATTATACATTTATAGGGAGTGAGTGTTTATGAAAATAGTTTAATTAACACAAATTCCATTAGCAAAAGTCGCTAAAGGCATATATTTAGCATTTCATTTCGTAAATGATAAAAATGCTGATGGCTAGAGTGAGCACAGGTTTGAGTAGTGCTTATGGAATATGAAGTAGAAGAATTCCCTGAATTGTGAAAATAATACAAGAAAACTTTTCCCATCATTTTTATTCAGTAGTTTTATTTTCGTTTTATAAACAATGTACCTTATCAAACTCCAATCCAACAACAACATGAGTACATGGACAATGACTGAACAATGTCTGCCTAAACTTTGTAAACATCTAACAGATAGTGTACTAGTGTAACAGGAGAGGAAAAATGCACGGCGTTCGAACCAAGACCTCCGAAACTTCCGCTACATTCCTCCCTCATTTATCAAAGTCTTTGACCACAAAGACACAAATGAGACTCTATACCGCCTTCCATGCGTATAATTCATTGGGCTTCAAATGTAACAGGAGAGGAAAAACTCGGTTCGAACTGGGAACCTTCCAAACTCTAGATGACGCTCAACCAATTGAGCTAGCTATCTTGGTCGCTGACGATTGACCTGGTCTAGAGCCACTACACTTTGAATCAACCTTAACAGCTGGTCCTGTAAAACTGTAGTACTGTAATGATACTTGTTTAATAACAAATTACCAGCACTTAACAAAGACAAACAATGAATTGAAATACTGATAAACGTACATATTTTGGCACACCCAAATTTTAGCGGACACCTGTTCGTAACCAAATTAAAACAGACAAGCGCAATGATGAATTGGCACATTCACAATGCTCGATCATTGCTGTAGAAAGCAATCTCCTGTGAACCAGACATGAATTATTTATCAATATTCATGAACTATTCATGAAATATTCATCAAAAATTCATTAATCTTATTCATGAATGTTCATTAAAGATTCCTGAACATTAAATGGCCTAATGAAACTCTAAAACCAGCATATTCATGAAACTTCAATTATATAAGTGCAATTATATTTCAGCAGAACACTTCAATGCAAAAGAAATCGCTAAAATAAGTTTAATGCTAAAATGTACGTTTATATGAAATAATCTCAAGTTTGTCATCAGTCCAATCAAGACATTGTGAGTCAAGATGTTGATGCCATCTTCTTTTTCAATAAATAATACACAATTTATATAACAACACATACATGATGATGATGTAAACACATTAAAAATGTATTTATACAAGTAATGTATTTATCCAACTGTAATATAAATATAAATATATAGTAATACATTTAATAATGTAGTCTGGATGGTCGGGTAGTGCAGTGGATAGCTCACATGCCTTTCACTTTAAGTCGGCCAGGGTTTGATTCCCTCATCGTGACCGAAACAAGCCCTCACAAGTTATCAAGATGCAATGATTAATTAAATGAATAATAGAAACTTGGCGTAGATATCACCATGATGTACCTGTATACCAAATTTCAGTTCAATATGTACACTCGTTGCAGAGGAAATGCTCAGAAACCCCAAAAAGGTGACAGACAGACAGGCATGCAGACAGACCGACGGACGGACGGACGGACAGATAAACAGCAGGCAAGTAAACTAATAGTCCCCTCCGGCTTCGCTGGTAGGTGACTAGGACTAATAAGTTGTACCATAGTAACCATAGTAACAGTTGTTTCTCAACTCATATGTAATACAGAATATTTGATCATACTATAGGTAGATTACAGCCATTTTAGTTGATGACCAAACTCATACATACACCCATTATTATCACTGCTAATGTATTCATGTATTGAATTAATCTAGGAAAAATGAAATTGAAAAAAATGACTTACATTCAAAATAACAATTTTATGAGAAATATCATTAATGCACCTACATTTGTACACTTAAAAATAATTGGTAATATGACTGTTCTTCAACAAATTTAAACACAGACATTAAATATATACCAAAAGTTTGAATTTAAAACCTGACAAAATTAAGACTTGTATATATGTATACAGTAAAAACAAAATCTGAATCAACATGCATCACATTATATGGTCATGCCATATCTCCACTCAATAAATCTGTCACATTTCCACTCCTTCCTTCATCTTCCTCCTCCTCCTCCTCCTCTTCATCTTCCTCTTCCTCTCTCTCTGCCACATCATCATCGCCCTCTGTCAGATCTACAGATTGATCCATGTCTATCGACTGATTAAGACTATCGGCAGTTGCTGTTCCAGTAATATCGTTTACCCTTATATCTGTACGCATTGGCCAGGAAGGCATTCGGAAATGTGTTTTCCGATGTCGATGAAGATTCCAACTCCGAGAAAAGCGCTTCCCACACATATTACACGAATGTCGCAGGACGTGATTGTACCGGTGGAATTTTAAGGACTGAGCATCCTTAAAACCTTTGCCACATGTTCCGCACTTAAAGAGTCCGCCCCCACCCTGCACCACAGCCGAGGACAACAGTCCAGATATAGGCTGATGGCTACGTTGATAGAAGGTCGGCGAGGGCTGCTTCACCGGCTCTACCTGTGTGTTAAGAACTAATGAGCCCTGCTGCGCCCCAGGCGACAGGACACTGCTCTGGTGAACAGCCATGTGCCGAGTAAGAGCTTCAGCGCTGTTGAATAGCACATGACACACACTGCAGGTAAGTGTCACCGATAACTTTTGGTCATCTCTTGATACTTCCTGTGGTTGTTCACTCTCAACTTGATCGGCTGGCGACTGAATCTGAACACTATCACTTTCTGGAGATGCATTACCCATAGTGTCCTGACTACTCTCTCTGTATTGTGAAGCTTGTCGGGCAAGGGTTGCCTCCCCTTTGGGGGACATAAGTTGGAGGGTAGGTGGTGCTGTTGGCATTAACATAGGGTGCATGGTAAGCAGGGTGGGGGACATCTTGGACATGTCAATGATGCTGTGAGATACTGTGGACATTCCAGGTCTGTGACTATCGGCTACTGGGCTTTCTGACCCCTCAAGGTATACCACACGCCCGCGTGACTGGTGAACATCTGGAAAGTCAAACAACATTCCGTAAAACAGGTAATTCAATATACAACAAAAAACATGAAAAGCTCCCAGCTAATTTCAAATAAATGAAATACATGTGTAGTGAATTGGACTGAGCAAATTGTCAGCAACCAGATACAGCTGTAGCTCAACTGGTTGAGAGCCATCAAGAGTCCAGAAGGTCCAGGTTTGAACCCTGGTCTGACCATGCAATTTTCCTCTCCTGTTACCCATCTGGCCACTGATAATGAACCTTGACCGCATGCATTCATTACATAATCATTTGAGACACATGCATTAACTGATTCAATTTAATTGCCAATAATTTAATTCTTGATGTCATGTAGATAAAAATAAAATTACTTATATTGTACTTCTTATTTAAAAATAAAATTAAAAATACTTATATTGTACTTCTTATTTAAAAATAAAATTTACCAATTCAATTTTTTAGTGTTTATATCTGATACTGAACTAAAAATTAAAGAAAAACATTTATTATTATAACATCTAGCCTCAGATTTAATCATTACACATTATCTCATCATAACAGAAAGAAGTCATGACTATAGATCACTCTTAATTGTAGTAGTTTATAGAAGGAGTTCAATTTATAATTGTTTCCTGGGGAATATAAAACTATTCCAGTAAGTTGTCAAGGTTTTCTGGGATTTATCATATAACAATGTATTATGTATCATATCAATATGTATAACCATACCTACTTTAATGTAGGGTTGTGTCCCTTGGGGGATTATTTTTTACCATGGCAACTTTACTTAATTAGCAAAGCCACTTTATGTCATATGCATTCAATTATAAAACAAGTTTTATTGTAGAACTATGTCCCATGGGTAAAAATGTATTTGTTATAGACTTCTTGGACTGTATCTAGAAAATAAAGATTGGAGATATTCATTAAAGGCCCAATATACGTAACTTCAGGGAAATTTTCATGATTCTGAAAAATTCTGAAAAAAAATCCAGTTGATAACCATGCAAAAATAAGCCTAAAACGAAGTTAACCTGAGCGGTAACTAACAAGAAACTCTGGACAAAAAAGTCCAAAGAATTGAAAATAATTCAGGTAGGGCCCACTTCAACAACAAACCGAAGGTAATAGACGGTTCGAAATGGACGCGTGTTTACAAATAGCGTGTTTCAACTGCTGCTGTACCGGTAACCGCGAAAGAATTCATCTTGAATATTGCTGATATCAGTTAATCTTAGCTAAATCTATAAACATAATAAGTTATTAGGCTTGATTTTCGCTTCAAGTTTTGCCGAAAGTTACATATATTGGGCCTTTAAATATTCCCAATGGAAATATACAAACCATAATCAAAAGGTGGATCAGGTGTTTCAGTCTTTACAGCAATAACATCCGAGTCTAAGTGTATAGTGTCGGGATGGCCCGTCGATCCTGTCTCTGAAGATGGCTGCCCCGATGTTGACACGTTAGGACTGAACCGCTCTGAACTGGATATTTCCACAAATGTTGACTCTTTTGAATTACCTCCCCTTCCAGGAGATGCTGACACTAGCCCCGACGGTCTTGAATCCAATATCAACTGCAGAAGGAAGAAAACATTACAATATGGATTTAATTCAAACGACAAAAACAGTAATTTTCCGCAGTGAGTGAATTACTTTTCAGAATACATATTAGAACAAGGTTAAAGAAGTATACCTTATATGTACAGAATACAACTGTAACAAATTATCTACATTTAAAATGTACAAGCTTAAGTCAGGAGTCCATAATCAAATAATTTATGGGACTCATAGAATTTCTGAAAACACCTTTAAAAAAATGAAATGGCAGGATCATTAAGAATAACTATGCTTACTGAAACCGGAATAGAATACAAAGCATGGTTTAAAATTTAACAGTAGCAGATATCCTTACACATTTTTTTTCACATAAAGGGAGCATTGATTAATCTAAAATATTTCAATTCACTCATGATGAGTTAAAATAGACAAATATTAATGAAGTAAGTAAATTTGTCAAAGGTATTTACCTCAGATGAGAAACTTCGCTGGGCATTAAGAAACGTGACACACAACTTCTCCACCTCCTTCACTTGAAGAGCTATAGCCACTCCTAAAATCTTGTCCGCTGAGGAGGAATCCACAGTTATGACTCCAGTGTAGCAGTATTCAACCAGACTCAACAGGGAAATATAGTCAACATTTGGCAGGGACAGTTCCAGCTGTCTCCGCTCAATCGACCAACCCTCTCCACCGAGCATCTGATACAGAAGCGGGCTGAATGCTGCGATTATGACACTGTGAACGCGGATTCTGCAGTGAGAGGTCACGAGGACCACATCACAGAATGTCCCCAGACGGTAAAATCCATGTAAGGTACGGAACAGCGCCGGCAGCTGTTTGTCACTGCGGTAAACCATGGAGAGGGGAGCCTGGCTCATTGTCTACCCGACAGCCAATACACGAACCTCACTGAAATATTGAATAACAACAAAATCAGTCACACTGTTATTATATAACAATAATTTAAAAAGTGTATAATTGTAAACTGATTATTATATATAAATTAACCCTCCATGACGACAATGTACATAATATACATTTGTATACATGATAAATGACTTTCTTCATTTTCTCATCCAAAATTGAAAATATTAAATTTAGTTCTATTTTTTAGGAGCGTATTAAAGAGGCATCACGGTAAAACTATATTTTTTCATGCTTATTTAGAATTATTGTATATATGAATTAAATGTATAATCTTGTGGAAAATTAATGGGTGATTTACGCTGAAATATGTTCTCAAAAACTTAAATTAATAATTAAAAAAGGGAATCACTATTCGTTGATCAACGATTTGGACATGTAAATTTTTTTGCGTCACATATGATAACGCATGCGCATAACAAGCTACATATGGGTAAACAAAAAATGGCGATCCGCATGACCTACATGTAACCACGGAAGTCCGTAATGTAACTACAAAGCGAAAAGTGGCCGAATGGTCAAACTTTAACATAAGGATTATATTACGGAAGCATAATAAGGGATGGGAAGTATTCAAAGTATTACAGTTTTCCTCTGGATAGCCGGTGACACAGTTTTGATTCGGTTTTGGGGCCTCCCAAGGGATAACTCTTTCAATCCTCTATTACATGAAATGTGTGTGTAAAACTAGAAAGCGTGTTTTGTAATATTCCCTTTATAATATTCCAGTAAAACGGCATTATTGAATTATATTGCTGAAGAGAAAGACCTTTTCACATACAAGAAAAACCGTAGGGGGTGGGGGGTTAAAACGCCGGTATAGGTGCGATTGAGTTTAATGTACAGATTCAATTTGGACAAAATGAATAAATTTATGTCATCATGTGCGGATAAAAAATGCTTGTCATACCTAATCTATAAAATACGGATTGTACAAATATTATCGTGTTTGGACCCCGTTATTGAATTTGATATGAATCAAAATATATGCATTATATAAGTGAAGTCATCAATTTATAAAAAAAAATCATATACATGTTTGTCCCATGTCTGCAGTTGTGTTGAAAATGTTAACGAACCTTTAAATTTACATAAAAAAAAAGTAAAATGAAAACGGAGCTATCATAACATATATAAATGGATTAAGTATTGGACAATTATCTTCTCGGCAAGTTTCAAATTTGATATATATATTATACAGTACATGTATTCTACATGTTTAGTGCGTGGTGCGTCATATGAGTGCACGGACTTCCGTGATATATAATTTTAAGTGTTAAAGTATGTTGACGCTGAAAGTTGGATAGGTTTTAGATGAATATATCGACAGTCTGAAAAAAATTCTTCAAGACATCGAGTTGTATAAAAAAAAATCGGAATCATTTCATTTTATTTTTGTACTTTTCAATGCATGCACACCTTTTGTGAAATGGTTATAAATGAGGATTCGTGAAGATAATTTTTTACAGAAATTAAGGTTTGCCCTATGGTTGTCATCGTCGGAAACTCACATGACACTGTTAAACGTACAATGTAAGAGTCCAGTGTCGTGTGGATTTCTGGCCATGCACCCATTTGCATCGGTTTCAGTCGGGTACTGATGTCGATAAATGATGCAGAGATGTCGACATAAATTTCTTCATATGAATATCATGTGTAATCAACGTCTGATTATTAATGTGAATGTGATTCAATAAATTTATACACGGACTTTGTGTCTGGTTCATCATCGGACCAATACATTACGCGTCCCCTTCCTTTGGGCCCCTCGTTGACTTGCGACAAATAGTCACTTGAATGACGCGTGATCAGCGCTATTTTTATCAGGCTTTCCCGAGGAATGTAATTTTGCAAGTGGCTAATAAACACTTTTTGGGTGGACTTTGAATATTGAAATAACAGGAAAATGTATCTGGTAGTGCAGACAGCATGTACATTCAAGAACTTCATTGTAGACTTCCCCGGGATGCCCCTTTAAATTATATAAATAATTAATCATTCAGGTAATATTTCATGAGAATTGTTTTCTTTACAAATCTTGAGTTCTGGAACCTGATATTATTACTAACACATGTATGCAAGAACATAAATTATGTATGTGTAGTTTACACAACCTTATGTGGTACAAAAAAGTGAGAACACATTCAAGCAATGATATACAATGTACAAATTCAAAGCTCGGTGTACATTTCTTGTACTTTGCTGCAATTGACAAAAATAATATAATTTTGTAACCTGGCAGCTACATGTAATGGACATTCATTTTTACTTTACTTTACACAATCTACAATGTAAGTCATACTTTTCATATTTTTGAAAAGTAAAATGATAAAACCAAATTAATTCAGAACATTCAAACTTGTTGGATTAAAATTTCTGTTTACTTTTAAGTATTTAGTCACTTTAATTTGTACATGTACTACATTGTATGTAACAGGCTTCTATTCTATTACTTATAACTGAAGGGAGTGCGATGGACATCATGATGGACGGACATGAATGATGGTACATCATATTTGACAGACTATGTCACAGATGTGAAATTGTATTCAACACTCATATTTTAAATACAAATACTGTAGAACATGAAATATTTGTTGTGTATAAACTTTTGTTGTTTTCATGGCAGTAGACAAACCATGAAAATAAAATGCCATGAATAAACTCCAAATAAAAGAATTATGTGTATTATTTCAAAGTTGACATCTACCCTCGAAATGCTGCATTAGGCTTACACAGCGAAAGCAAGTACACACAAATATATATCAAGTTATACTGTATAATATAGCGTTACACACAAAACAACGTTGTAAAAATGAATGTGTAACAACATAAACATGTTTTTAATTTGTTTCTATGTGTTAATTTAGATCAGTTTACGAGGCCATTTGATACATTTTTCGTTAGTTGTGCGAATAAGACACCAACACGGTCATAATAATTAGCAATTTATTATTTCAACAAGTCTCCAGTTGATCAGTTTCTGAAAAAGAAAGAAAAAGGTATTAATATACAAATAAAAATAAATGAAAGAAGCTTTTTATATTAAAACCATATCATTGTAAATAATTTTATTTCACCATTTTAACGAATTGAATGCTCTCTAAATTTCTGTGAGCTTTTTTATTTCTCATTTATTCTACTGTAAATTTAAACATTATCAAATTATACATTTAGGCCTTGAATTGATACCTGAGAATTGGTAGTATATCCGTGATCCGAACATCTTGATGGATGGAATTCCTAGTGGACCCTTGACATCTGATTCGATGACTGTATGCAGAATGTCTCCCTCTACCCATAAGCCCGGACCCTTTTTTTTTCTACCTTCTTTCTTGAAAAACCGTACATACGGCCATTTGTCAATCTACAAATAGAAATTTACAACAGATTTCCATAAGTGATGGCTTCAATGAAATGTTTGAAAGATAAATGAAGATATGCACAATTCCAGATTAATCTACATTTAAAACACTTTTCCTTTAGGCCATACAAAGTTAAATACTTGGTTCTCAGGCCCTCCCTCATCTGTTTTGAAGCCAATAAAAGCCTCATTGCACCTCTTTTTTTCACATTTTAGTAAAATAAAATATCTTGCCTCCCTCATCATTTTTTGAAGTCGAATGCATGAAAAAGTAATTACCAATTTTTCAAAAAAAAATAGTATTATGTAATCAGAAAACAGGCTACATGTAAATTGATGCAACATAGTGAAATGCATATCAATAATGTTATATGAAAATAGTTTCAAGTTTAACCTGAAAATTTAAAAAAAATCGCCCTCATCAAATAAAAGGATAAAAAAAACTCCCTCCCTCATCTCTTTTGAGGAAAATTGGCCTGAGAACCAAATAATTAACTTTGTGTGGCCTTAGTTTAATGTTTTCAAACAAGTGTACAAAGAAACAATCAACAAAATTAAACACAACTATCATTGACAGCTCATTAAAACTTTCCAATATCCAAATAAAAAACTGTTTCTGGATTCACCTCCAAAATATATTTTTCCAAGCATGGATTGTATCTTGAACAAAAGCAGTACCAGTTATATGTAGGGACACCAGAAAACATTTTTTTTATTTGTTCAGAAAGGTAACTATTAACATGTAACCCGGCTAACTGTAATATAAGCAACATGTAACTCGGCCAACTTACAACTGCTGGAAAAGTCATATTGCCATGACTGATGGCAATAAATGACCCTGTTTGGAACCTGCAATATGGAATATGGACGTTTACAAAATTGGTTTGGTGAATTTATTGCGGCATTGCAAATATTTTTTTTTTATTTATACATGTACATGAATTTACTTCCTAAATAAAAAAACAAGTAAAATTTTAACAACAATTTCACTGAGAGAAAAATAAGAAAATGGGGTCTATTTACTGTATTTATCCTGCAATAAGCCCAGGGGGCCAACACATAAACCTTGACTCATAGGGGGGTGGGCTTATTGCAGGACATGGAAATATCATTTGTTGGTATTTCTACTGAACTGCAATAGACATGGTTGGGCTTCTTACCAGACATGGGCTTATTGTCGGATAAATACCATATATATTAAATTGATCGTACCTATCTCCACGAGAAGATTGAGCTGGAGATTGTTTAATCTGATGATGGTCAGTTGGGTCCTTGAAGAATGCCTCCTGGCTGGGTGGATCCTGAAGGATAACCTCCGAGCTAGGTGGGTTTTGAAAGCTGACCTCCGGGCTAGGTGCATGTGGGCCCTGCAGTAAGATTGCCTCCCGGCTAGGTGGGTCCTGAAAGCTGACCACCGGGCTAGGTGGGTTCTGAAAGCTGACCTCCGGGCTAGGTGGGTTCCGAAAGCTGACCTTCGGGCTAGGTGGGTTCCGAAAGCTGACCTCCGGGCTAGGTGGGTTCCGAAAGTTGACCTCCGGGCTAGGTGGAAAACTAGTTTTGTAATCCTGTAACAACAGAATAAAGTACATATGTACTACAATTAATGCTGTTCCCACCACCACCAACGACATAAGCTACATTGCAGTATTCTGTTTAAAAATGGATATGTTTAATTAAGTGAATTTGTTATCTTACATGTTCTAGGCTCTGTATGATGTCAAGAATTCCAGAAGTGTTCAAGGAGTCCTCCCCTTCTCCATCTTGCCTCTGGCTAGATATGTCCCGAATGATGGTGTCTTGGCTAGGCGTGTCCAGAAAGATGGCTTCCTGGTTAGGTGTAAAATTAGTTTCGTAATAATGTATCTACAGAACCAAGTACAATACTATAATTAAATTTAGTTCCCAATCACCAACAATTACATCAGATACAAGTTTTGTTAAACTTAAGTATTGTGGAAATAAAGATGGATATGTTTAATTTAAATTAATTTGTTATCTTACCTGTTCTAAGCTCTGTATGACGTCAACAATTCCAGAAGTGTTTAAGGAGTCCTCCACTTCTCCCTCTTGCCTCTGACTAGATAAGTCCTGAATGATGGTGTCCCAGCTAAGTTGCTGATGGAGGATGATCTGGCTAGGTGGGACTTTGGGGTCGGCCTCTTGGCTAGCTGGATCCAGGGGGTTGATCCCCTGGCTAGGTTGGTCCGTGGGGTTGGTCTCCTGGCTAGGTTGGTCCGTGGGGTTGGTCTCCTGGCTAGGTTGGTCCGTGGGGTTGGTCTCCTGGCTAGGTTGGTCCGTGGGGTTGTTCTCCTGGCTAGGTTGGTCCGTGGGGTTGGTCTCCTGGCTAGGTTGGTCCGTGGGGTTGTTCTCCTGGCTAGCTGGGTACGGGGAGTTGGTCTCCTGGCTAGGTGGGTCCAGGGAGTTGGTCTCCTGGCTAGGTGGGTCTGGGGGGTTGGTCTCCTGGCTAGGTGGGTACGGGGAGTTGGTCTCCTGGCTAGGTGGGTCCGGGGGGTTGGTATCCAGGCTAGGTGGGTCTGGGGGGTTGGTCTCCTGGCTAGGTGGGTCCGTGGGGTTGGCCTCCTGGCTAGGTGGGTCCGGGGTATTGGTCTCCAGGCTAGCTAGGTACGTTGGGTTGGTCTCCTGGCTAGGTGGGTCCGGGGTATTGGTCTCCAGGCTAGCTAGGTACGGGGGGTTGGTCTCCTTGCTAGGTGGGTCTGGGGGGTTGGTCTCTTGGCTAGGTGGGTCGGGGGTATTGGTCTCCTGGCTAGGTGGGTCCGGGGGGTTATCCTCCTGGCTAGATTGGTCCGGGATGTTGGTCTCCTGGCTAGGTGCGTCCGGGGGATTGACCTCCTGGCTAGTTGGGTCCAGGGTGTTGGTCTCCTGTAAAAACAGAACCATAATAATACAATTGATTTTAGTTCCCATCACCATGAATTACATCAGGTACACGTTTTTTGTTCGATTGAAGTTTTGTCAAAATAAAAATGGATATTTTCAGGCTTCTATTCCTTAAATATAGGATCTAGCAAGATTTTGCATGTAATATTGAATTTATTGAACGAGTTTATTAATTCCATATGAAACAAGCCTTTGGCGAGTTTTATATGATATTAATAAACGAGTTTAATAAATTCAATATTACATGAACACGAGTGTTCGATTCAATTCTATAATTTATTATATAACTCGAGAAACATGCTTACTGATGTATTTTCAATGCTTCTCCTCGATTAACGGAAGCCTCCTTTTCACTACTTGACTTACAATAACGTACAATAGTGTTCCCACAGTAACAAGGCTCATTTGCATGTTAAATATGTATGTGCTTTATAGTTTTTAATGCACCCCTTTAATGCACGGCAAATGGCCTGTGTTATATAATAAAATAGTTCATCTTACCTGTTCTAGACTGTGTTCACTTCTATTCCGTCTTCCTCCCCTTGTCCGCACACCTCTCTTTCCTCCCCTTGTCAGCACACCTCTCTTTCCTCCCCTTGTCCGCACACCTCTCCTTCCCCCTCGCCCCCTTCCTCTTCTGTTGCCTCTATACAGGGAATCCAGTAATACCTCCATGGTGTCAGAGTTGGCACTGAAATCTCCTAGGCCCAAGCTAGCATCAGTCAGATCTTCATCATTTTCTAGATTTGCTGATATGGGAAGTAGTGGGCAGAAATGATTTGGGATCCAGTGCTGATACGTCATTTCATCCGTCCTGTTCGATGACCACATTATGTACACTGGGGAAGCTGCACGCATCTCTCTGGGCATAATATCGCGGTTCAAATGTGACCGAACTGTGACATTCCCCATGTTTGGGTACACAGACCGGAGAGGTCTTCCAAAGACTGATGCCAAGGCGAACAACTGCCAAATCCCCATGAAGGAACTGGCAGTGCAAATCTTGATTATCTCTGCAAATAGGGTCCTTTCTACTACACTTCTTGTTATAACGTCCCCGGCAGAATACATGTCCGAGTACATAGTGTATGCAACTGGAAGACCCTTTGCTTCTTTATCTGTGATTGTAGTTCCTTTGCGTAAGTAATTGGGGTCAGTGTACAATGAAATGTGTTTTGCAAGTTCCAGCGCAATTCTCGCCCTTACCTCTGTGTGGAAATGTTCCTTCCCACTGAACAAAACACTCCCAGAACGTGGCAAACAATTGCCATCTCCTACCACATGTACAGGAAACAACCCGTCACACCAAATATCTTCCGGCAATAACTTGTGTGCACATTTGTCTATGACAAGTGAATTTTCCAAAATGTTAATATTTTCTTGCACAAGGATGTTAGAAATATGGTCATAACGAAATGTCTTCATTTGTATGTCGTCAATGTCCCTGCTGCTCTTCAGATCTTCCAGAACCATCTTGAAAGTGTCATAGTTTTGGGGGGTTGTACTGTTTGGTATCTTTAAGGTTCCGGACTTCCTTGGTAGAATTTCTTCGGACAGTTTCTTTGGTTTTTGTAGAGGACATAAAGGACTTGGAGAATCCTGGTTTTCACCTCCTGTCTCCTCCTTTCTTTTGGTCTTTTGTGCTGGTTTTGATGTCGTTGTTTCATTCGAAGTCTCCATCTCAATCTTTGTACTGTTTGGTATACCCTCCTTTCTGCTTCTACCAGATGTTGGCCTCTGCTGTTCTTCCTCCTTCTTTGCCAGCTTTAAAGCTTTAGCTTGCCATTGATCAACATCCTCAGTACATTCCCCTTCTCCCGACAAACAGTTTTTGCACACACAACTGAGACTCCGCACTTCGATTTTCCCCGGGGAAATCCCACGTATGCTATGGAAAGCTCTTGTGCCCTTCAGTGTGTTGATTGCGACTCTATTTGGCCTTTTGTGTTCAATGTCATTGATGAGGAAAAATGTTCTTCTTTGGTGGTTGCATTTTTCCTGACCAGGGCCTTTCTCCATATTATTGTGGCAGAATGAATACATGTCTTCCGCCGTCTGCACTTGGACTTTCCCTTTTAAAACTGCTCTCCTTACAGCAGCTTTCACAACACCCCCAGCGCTGTCACATGGCCCTTTCCCATGCGAGGATGCAAAGTAGTGATGGCATCGGTGGACATCAAAGTCTTCTTTGCTGTAACTTATGTCTGCAAACGTGTGACGAGATTTGTACTGGCTGGCGCATCCATCACTGAATTCGTGTACAGTACTGAACGACTTCCCTCTGGTTTTTGACAGATGGTCAAGACTTTTTCCTACAAAGGTATGGACTGAATGATAGTCATGTTGAAGATCATCACTGATGAATATGATGCTTTCTTGTATCGGTTTTTCGCAGGTTTCCTTTTCGCATGTGTAGAATACTACGACTGGGTGTATGGTTATCTGATTCCTTATCCAATGAGCAGAGGAGATTTCATATTGGTGGAAGGTGGTATAGTTTTCTGAATAATCCATCACTAAAACAAGGCTATCTGTTGGTATGCTCTTAGAGATAGATTGGAAACACTGGAGTTGCCAACGTCGGGTATGTTGATGTAGACTGAGGGCGTGAAGTGTTGTTTTCAGTTCCTGTGAAAATTTCTGAAATGTTCCAGTTTCCTCCTTTACCACTTTGCTTGTTAGTTGTTTTCCTGAATAATCATTCTTTTCAGTAGTCCACTTTTTCCACGAGAACTTCTTCATATTTTTCAGAGCTGCCAGGTGCTTATCTAATTGCTGGACACCACATTTGTGGCATTTTCGTGTAACACAATCTAAATTATGAAACTTGTTTTCTTTAGACATACATAATGTAGCATCCAGGAGGTCTTGTTTAGTTTTTAAATCTGAAGATTTCCCAATGGTGTCCATTGCCGAATTGTAGGCTTTTGACAGCAACTTAAAGTTTTCACACTTTTCACACAGACACTGGAAGTGCTTTTGTCGATGGGTAGTGTACACACTCTTTGGCCTCAACTGCGAAAATTTGGTCAAGCCTAATTTTACTGTCGGGTTTTCCATTTTGTATTCTTCATACACTTGCTTTACGGGTTTCTCCAAAACTCTGGCCTCTTCTAAAGTCTTCTTTACACCTTTCATATCTGGTATTGCTGCTGATGATATGGGATTCTTGTAGAAGTTAGCGATGCTCTCTTTCTCTTCTAGGCCAATCTTGTCTTTCCTTTCCTTCCTCTCAAAGTTTCTTGCGTTTTCGTATCGCTTGACGAATTTGCTCGAGATTTTTAACTCTGATGTTAATTTCCCCATTATCCTATATTTCTTGAATATAGCAAGACTCTTAGCCAGCATTCTTCTTTGTTGAGCCCATTTCTCCGTTTTTCCTTTTTTCATTTCAGAAACAATGCCTTTCATTAAACTAACAGACTTTGTGTTGCTGCTGTTGATACCAATCTTGGTCAACTCATTTTTTTGTTGCAGTGAAGCTTTGTCTATGATATAGGAGATTGTTGACGCAAATCTTTTTTCATTTTTGGGAAGACTTTTCCGCGCTCTGTGAGCTGCTTGCCTCAATGCTCCTGAACTTAGGTTTATCTGGTTTTGTGTGTTTTCCTTGTTTTGCTGGCAGCTATGCGTAGTTTTTTTCTGCTTGTTCCTCTTTAACATTTTTCGTTGAGCATCCTTTTCTCGTATCCTTCTCTTTTTTTGGGCCGACATTTTTGCGCGCTCTTCCCTTTTTTTTAATTTATTGTATTCTTTCAATTTTGAATGTTCGGCTCTCGTTAGCCTCTTTTTGGGGGCGTCTCCATTTTCTGCTGTAAATTCTTTCAATTTCCGACGTCTGTTTGGTTCTCTTATTCTTCCCAACTCTCTTCGACGTTGTAATTGTTCTGTGGTCAGTTGTTTGTTCTTTCTCTGTTGTTTTTTTCTTTCAGCTTCTTTAAACCTATATTGAGTTAATTTTTCTGCATCTTTTTTTAAGTTTTCACGATATTTTCTTGATCTTAAGGCAGCCAATGATTTGGTTCTGTTGGGGTCATTTTCCTTGTTACTGGTATTTTCCAATTTCCCTATTTTAACAATCAACTGTTCCTGAAATAAAAATACACAGCTTTACTCATTAGCCTGGGCGGACGATGGACGGACGCCACGGTATGGCAAAAGCTCACTTGCTCTTCGTGAGCCAGGTTGACAGGTATGCGCTTTTTATACACAGCGAGACTCATACTCGTCACCAAGAAAAGGGCAAACTGAAATGTCTGCACTTCCTTAGAAAAGATAGTCGGAACAGATGAGGAAGATCTCAATTTGACAAATCCAGAAAAAAATAATGTTTTTTTTTAAATTTCAATTTTTAGCTTTTTAACTTGCACTCAGCTTTAAATTATCTTGCAGTTAACCAACAGTGTATTTTTCTACCTTGATTTTACAGCAGCATGTGCCTTTAAAATGTACTTGGAAAATTTAGTAGGATGTTTTGGAAAAAAAATTAATATTTTTGGATTTTGCTTCATGTTGGGAAAATAAGACACAATTTTTTGCAAGGGGAAAACAGCTTATTTTCGGCTGTAAAACGGCAAAAAATCACTGACCTAACACCTTCATGGTTATCAGTATCAGGGTCCATTTGCATTAAAGTAGCCTGGCATTATGTGACTGCCTAAAATTTGGCAGAGCGTATGGTATACTTATGAACTGTTGGATGCTTACATACCACGACACATTTAATCTTCAATTTAAGTTTAAAATTACAGAAACTTGTATGTTGTGTTAAATATCTATTTCTTGGATAAATATAGAAAACAGTACTCAATTAGCCTTTTCCTCAATTTCAAACCACAAAGTAAAAATATTTAATAATTCACACGTCTGTCAATGAATGACATACTGCCACATGTACAATGTCCGTCAATAATGCTATACCATAACACAATGTCCGTCAATAGTGACATACCACGACACATCTCAATTTGGATTCTTCAATTGAAAGTTAAAAACAAAGAGAAATGTGTGTTCAGATTAAATATCTATTTTGTTGAGTGTATAGAAAACTTCACCCAAACCTGTTCCACACTTTTCAAACCATAAAGACAAAATATTTATAAAATTCACATGCCTGTCAATGAATGATGTACCGTCACATGCACACAGTGAAATTTTATCCGTCAATAATGTTATACCATCACACAATGTCCGTCAATAGTGACATACCACGACACATTTCATCTAGGATTCTTCAATTCGAAGCAAATACAAACAGAAACTTAGGTTTTGTATCAAATATCTATTTCTTGGGTGTATAGAAAACTTAACTTAACCTTTTTTCCTCACTTTTCAAACCAGAAAGCAAAACTATTTAATAATTTCACATGTCCGTCAAGGAATGACATACTGTCACATGTACAATGTCCGTCAATAATGTTATACCATCATACAATGTCCGTCATTAGTGACATACCACGACACATTTCATCTTGGATTCTTCAATTCGAAGCTAATACAAACAGAAACTTGAGTGTTGTATCAAATATCTATCTCTTGGGTGTATAGAAAACTTAACTTAAACTTTTTTCCTCATTTTCAAACCAGAAAGCAAAACTGTTTAATAATTTCACATGTCCGTCAAGGAATGACATGCTGTCACATGTACAATGTCCGTCAATAATGTTATACCATCACACAATGTCCGTCAATAGTGACATACCACGACACATCTCAACTTGAAACCTTCAATTTAAAGTTAAAACGAACAGAAATTTGTGTGTACAAATAATACATCTATTGTTTGGACGCATAGAAAACTTTACCAATATTTTCACTCCATTTCCATACTATAAAGTAAAGCTATTCAATAATTTCACATGTCTGTCAATGAATGTCGTCCTGTCACATGGCATATGTACATGCAGTGTCTGTCAATAATGTCATACCATCACACAATGTCCGTCAATCATGATATACCACGACACGTGTACTATATTGTTTTGATTAATTACAACAATGTGCATCAAAACCAACATGAAGTATGCGAGTAGACAATATTTTGCATACACGTAATCTTACAATGTATTTCTGAGAATAATTCTAAATATATCATGGAACTAAACAAAATAATGCAAGTGTAAAATGTATTCGTAACGGTACTACATTAACGGCAGATGTATTGTCGGTCAAAAATGATGTACCGCATTGTCAATGTCCGTCAAATATTATGAAATAAAAATCGTCATTTCTAAACACTTTCGTTTTACACTGGGGTGTTGCAGAGAGAACAACCTCCAGTAGTCGTGTATGAGAAATTATCTGAAATAATGACAGCAGCCGCTCAGAAACCAGATACACTTAATAAAAACTCTGGTAAAATGTGACGGTACGACATTCCATCAATGACGTAGCGGTACAACACTTACCTTGACAGACGGCGACCCTTTCCTCCGCCTCTTCGCCATGGTGCGATCACCAAAGTGAAACAAGGATCTGTGTTATTGAAACGCTTATGCGCATAACTTTATGACGTACTACACACAACAGGGCATTCCATTTCTTGTGAAAGGGTAGGAAGGTAACCAGAATACGGTACGTCATGCCTTGACGGACATGATAACGCATCACATTTTCTAACGATGTTTAGCCCATCAAGATCGTATGAAAGTGAATATACTTTTTAACAAAACTTTTGAACATGTCTTACATCTCCCCAAAACAGACTTTACTCGAAATTATTATCCATTGGGGCCAATTATGCTTCCGACTTCGGCTTTGAACAGCGACAGACAAAGTGACGTACCATCACGTCTAGCACAAATTGCTTTTTTTCTGTCATTTTGGTAAAATACCGATGTACAAAGTTTTGAACTTCAGAAATGAAACATTTCTGCTTCAAATACATTCTACTTCCAAGCCCGTTTATGATTAATTAAACCCACAGCCGTATTTCGTTTATGACACACGTCTCGGTGTAACAAAAGCATGTTCTGAAAACCTATGCATCATCTTTGAAAATGTAAGTAAAATCAGACAAAAACACATATCATCCTGACAATTTTATTTATTCTATTAGTCAAAAGCATTATGTCTGTGGTAATATGGTATATAACAAAATGTATTTATTTGTATACTTTTGTATGCCCTTTGAAATGTGTGTGTGCAATATGGTACCGTGACTGTGAACCAGCTCATTTATAAAAAAAAGAATGTTATTATGGTTTACCTGATCACCACTTTTGACAACTGTGTATCTTTAACTTACTACATTGTATACATGTATGTATGTCACTTAAAACCTGACATTTTGACAGATCAGACACAATGTCAAGTCTGTTATAAGGGTCATTCGGCCTAACGAAAGCGTTTCCAGCAGTCATGCCGAGTTTCCTATAGCCCTGACACCAAATCTACAATATAGATATTTTGACTGACGACACTAGTAATGTTCCAACTGTCCAATTTGGGGAAACTCGGGCTCTGCCAACACAAAAAGACTGTCCAGTGGCATACTTTTTAACCAAAGCATTTAATATCATTAAAATCAGGAAGCATTATGAACAACATTATATAAGCAAACTGCTCTTACACGATAAGTGTAACTCATTCTACTTGGTAAACCAGCTTAGCATATATTCATTGATCATCGTTTGCCAGCTGTCATCCCAGCCCAACAAGTGGGTGTGTCTCGTGTCGCCAACCATTCGACGATTTTCTAAAGCATCCGAATAGAAGCGATTGTAGTTACAATGCTAGACGAAATATGGTAGCAGTACTTACCATTAACACTCCGTTAATGTTGTTTTAAGACAACATTTCATTAATTAACAGCTGTTTGGTGTTCGATGGTCATTTTTTAAAGTATATCTACGTCAATTAAATGCTCAATATCGCCTACTATTTGGTCAACCAATTAAAGCGTTTGTCACACCTTTCATGAGGCTCTCCTAACGCCGAAAACGAACTGGACGGTATTGTGTAATATCCGGAAATAGGATTGAGTGTAGGTATTTTTTCCCCGTTTAAGCAGAGACGTATAAAGTTTATACGTCTCTGATTTAAGCAATCTCCTAGAACTCATAAATGAGATATTTGCCACATATTCTAGATTTTTTTCTGATTATCGAAAATAAGCAAATTAATCAATCAATAATAATCAAATCAAAATGAAATATAAACCAATCCTTACTTAAGGCAATTACATTATATGTATTACCACGGAGTTAGATTAAGTCCGTGGTATTACCACCTGTTTTCTGTCAAACATAAAATCATTTTTGAAAATGTTATTGATATCATCCATAATGTTTATTTCTATTGAGAATACAGTTGTGTTTTAAGGCAAATAGTATTGAACATATTTATTACCAAAAGTTGACAGAGGATACAACTTAGCAACGCCTTCTCCCAATATACATTTTACATGACATTACAATCATTAGTCCACAAAAGTACATAGTTGAAATCACAATATATCTTAAAATCTCTTGCTGGATTTGATAAAACTGTGTACATTTCTGAAAATATTTGTGTTAAGGTACATAATAATGTAGGTTGTGTAAGGTAAGCTGATCATGATCGGCCCAACCACTATTATTACTGAAAATTTTATTGCTGTCATCCATAATGTATTTTTTTCTTGAAAACAATCTCGTCGAGCTCCATTCTTGTAAAGTTTGACTTTATAGTATTAACACGGAAGTCCGTGATATTTATCATCATTTTTATTCTATAAATTCCATGACAGCCAAACATATTCGCTATGGACATGTCAACAGCTCATCGCTTGTGGCTAGAGTTGTTTTTACCAACAAAACAGCAGGGTTTATGATATGTCTATCAAGCACGGTGGTATAGTGGTAGGACGCCCTCCGGACTCGTGATCGAATGGTTGCGAGTTTGAGTCCCACGCACGGCACTTGTGTTGCATCATTTAACAAGAAACTTTACTCTGCTTGTTCCAGTCTACTCAGCTGTAAATGGATACGTGGTTGGATAGTGCTAGAAATTGTAGAATGTTAGCTGTGAGCGCCAAAATGGCAGCACCCTATAACCATGGATAACAATTTGTGAACCGCTTTAACATGGCCTTCATGCCGTGATAAAGCGGTATATAACCTCGAATCATTATTATTTCAGTAAATGATGTGTATTTTATATATATAAAAAATATGTTTCAATACTTTAAAAATATTAAGTAACTGTTTTATTTTATTTGATTTTTGTTTTCCAAATTTGATCATATTTTAAGTTGATTAAGCTGATTAGATTAATTTGATCAAATATCTATCGATATTTTATAATTCAATTTGATTTAGATAATACGATGACTTCACATAATAAACCAAGCAGCTTAATTTTAATGTTAATTTTTCATTGGAATTACATATGACGTGCACATGTATATTGATTTCAGGAAATCAAATGCTGGTGTTCCACAGGGAAGTGTGTCGGATTCTCTGTTATTTCTGATATACAAATAAATAATATTATCGATACTTTAAAAAATGTTTTACGCTTACTTGCAGATCAAACCTCTTTGAAGTATTATTCATGGTCTTATATTGACATTGAAAGGTGTGTAACAGAGATTTGTGGAAAAAATTGATAAATGGTCATGGGATTGGCCTACTAAATTTAATCCTTAAAAAAGCTGCGAGTAATTGATATTTAAATCGAGAAGTAAACTATATCTGCACAATTCTTTTGGTAACGATTTGAAAGTTATATAAAATTTCAAAATTTTATTCATTCACCCAGACACATGGAAATGTGTAACATGAGGACATATTGACAATCAAAATACATAAGCATGACAAGATGGATAGCACAGTGTATAAAATAGAGAGTACATTGTACATACAGCATGTTTCGTTCAAAATACAACTTAATTAAAGCCATCATTTTTCTCAAAAAACAGAGCAAAAATTTTTAAAACTTGAACGCTGCCGATATTCAGCAATCGTACTAATTTATATGTATTTGGATATTTAACATAGTGGTTGGCTATATACTTCGTTCTTTTATTAATAATTTCTGCATTTTTGCACATAAATAGATACTGGAATTCATCTCCAATGTACTGAGAACATAAGCTTCACAGTCGGTATTCCCTGGGGATATTGTACCATCGTCCTATTTCAATCGGAAACTTAATATTAGAAGCTCGTAATTTTGTTATTTTTATTCTGTTCTGATCAGATAACTTTGTTAAATAACTCTCAAATCAAAATTCTGTTTTAATTTTCATTTAGTTATAAAACTAGGAGATGCACCAAACGCTGTGGAAGTGATTGTCGCCCTTCAACAGTTAGTATCAACATCAATACTATGTTTAGTGTTATGTAAGCATATTCGAAAGCAACGATATTTTATATGCAGAACATCAGATGTTTACTTATTTTTTATTTTTTTTTGCAGAAATTCCTTCAAAGGGTAACTAGTAGAGAGATTCACATCTCCTTTATTCAAGACTTCACTCTCACTTTCACTCTCTACACCCCTGGAATATATCAAAGCAAAACTGAAAGCACGTTGCCAGCAATTTGATAATTAAAGACCTGATCGCTATAGCTAGTCGGTATGTGGGGGAGATACTCATCCTTTGAAAACTACAAAGCAGCTAAGCCAAACTTCAAAACCATTTTTTCCCGTTACGCGGCCGCGATATACCTCAAAGGAACAGGGTGGTGTACACCGGACAGTTGATTTTGCTGTGACATCTTCCAGGTGTGCAAAGAGGGGAGTTGAGCATAGTCACTAGACTGGGATATCGAGGGTAGACGCATCGTCGGAAACCCACGGTACACTTCTCTGACGTTTGCATACCGTGGGCTAAAATAGAAAGAAACTCTCGTTTTCGTACTAAAATAGTAGCCAATCATATCGATAGTTTCATCCGCGACTACATACAGCTGAGACATCAAGCCGGGGTATCCTGTTTCATTTGTAGCACCGCCTGTCAACAAAACCTGTCGATTGTGTTATAATTGTGTCGATTGTGATTAAAATATAAGGTTCTGTTATACGTCGATTGACATCGGCGTCATGCCTACAGAAATATACTGGTCATGGTCACGGTAAAATGATGCAATAGAGTGTCATGAGAAACGACCATTCTGATTGGTCGAAATCTCCGAATAAACTTCTATTCGGGGAAACGAAGGTTTACACCGATTCTGGCCCACGGGATGCAAACGTCAGAGAAGTGTACCGTGGGGTAGACGATTAATAGCCTTTATGGAATGAAACCTTATTCTCCTCACCAGGACTGAATCAAACATTTAAAAAACAGCAGCTGGTACCTTTCTTTGAGTTTTGTATTGGATTCCCATATGCCAAATGGCTGTACTATTGCAAACCATCTCTCTTAGGTATTGTTTGTGTTAGGACAGATGCTTAGGTGTCTGTGTACCACACTGTTCTAGTTTCGTTTATCAATACATCTGTAATAAATTCGACTATATAATGGCCGTTTACTGACAGACGAGGGTAGTAATGTACATATATGAAATTTAAGCGATATCTACGAAGCAATGATTCTATCCATTGAGAATGTCTTCCTATATACATCGCCTTCCATCATCTGTCCCCAGTTTGAACGCAGCGATAGCGACCGGAGCTCTCCTTGTATTCTTGTTGAAAAAAAAAAAAAAACGAATGGCTGCTACTGGCTTTGTACAGACCATTAAACATTAAATTTTATTCCAAACCTTACCCTATTCCAACCCCCCAAAATCGTACTGATTGTATTGATACGTTTGACATAGCTAAGAATCCGCCGCATGCTTATTCTTTTGAGTTAACCAGGCATGGATTTCAGTTTTTCTTCATGTGGTGTGTAAATGTCGAAAGGAATCTTAGGAAAGACACTGAAGAATAGAGTGCAGATCAAATTCAGCATCCGTAAAATATGCTATTTTAGAACGAATCCAGCCTCATCATATATATTTCAGTACTTTTATTTAAAGTTACATTACACAGACATTCATTATGTAGCCGCACTATTCTTTTACCGTGATTCATTATATATATATACCCTGGTAGTTGGGGAAATATTAAAAAAGTCCTTAAAGCGTAAATCAAAATTTTGCATCCTGTTTGTGTTTAGCAGTGTCCTTCACCTTTATTAGTGGCCTTTGGAACCGCGTCCTTGACCTTTATTGGTGACCAATGGGTCCGTGTCCTTGACCCCAATGGCATGCACAATGTACGTGTAATGGTTTGCCAACGGTCAGCATTATCGTACATGTAAGTATACCTCGAGTCAATAATGTCAATCATCTATAAACTTGATTAAATTACTCTTCACTCGGTCCCGCATAGTCTTGTTCTGAAAATATAATAAATTAATAACAGACATGTGCTTTACAACAAAATGGTTCAAGATAGGTTGCTAAAATTCAATAAAATGATTTCTTTGAAAACCATTGAATTCTAAACTAACAATTGTTTCTTTTTATAGAGAAATCTGAACGAAATAAATATTAAATTATTATCATTATTCATAATTATTTATATGCATTTTTGGTATTTAATGCACCATTACCATTACCATTAGTCATTGCAATGGTACTATGCCTTAACTCCTTCACTAGGCAGATTTAAGATATTGACAGATATAATTCTGTGTGCCTACCTTTATAGTGTCATAGCTGGCGGTGAAGATGGCGATGAGGATGTTGAGGGCCACGATGGTAAATATGGTGATGTACAGGGTGACAAACACGGCACAGAACCACCATGGGAACGAGAAGTCGCCTTCAATGGCGGCCAGCGTCACGTATATCTCGTCTCCGGAAATCAGACCGAACAGGCACCGAAACGTGTTGTAGATCGTTGAGAACTGCAAAACGACCAGCACTTGTTTCATCAACGTTCTATCCCTAAACTTAAAAATCTCAACAGGAACGCATTACAGAAGCTTAGGAAAGTTCCTTACCTTACCATTTTCCTTTAATTTCTGTAATGCTTTCCTATGGAGATTTAAAGAAGTTTCCCCAAGAATATTTTATTAACTTTTATTGGTAGTATTATGTTTCTATTGATATTTCAGAACTTTTTAATGACATTCAAGATCATGAATATTAAAAATTTCATCATCAGTGAAAGTATTGTCAATACAAAATGCAACATTTAAAGGCATACTCGATAATGCTGACCACGCTGATTAAGAAAAACGCTAAACAAAATAAAAGGAATGTTATTTAATATCGAGGTATTTTTGTGTAGGATCTATGATTAATTATGATGGAAAAATAGCCAACTTTATTTATTTAGTTATTTTAATAACATGAAATGAATTAATATATTCCTTGATAATATATGTTTATTGTAGAATCGATTAAAAATTGATGATGGCAATTATTATGAAGATCAACAATGATAGGATGGTGATGATGATGATGATGATGATGATTATGTTGATATGATTGATGATGATTTATTATGATTGATGATGATTGATTGTGATGATGATAATGATTATTATGATGGAATGATGATTTTTATAATATGATAACAAAATGATGATGATGGTGATGATGATGATGATGATGATAATTGTGATGATAATAATGATTATTAAGATGGGATGATGATGATGATGATTATGTTAATATGATTGACGATGATTGATTGTGATGATGATAATGATTATCAATTAAGATGGAATGATGAATTTTATAATACGATAACAAAATAATATCGATTTGATGATGATGATGATGATGATGATGATGATGATGATGAGACACAATAATGTGATGAGACCATCATAGTTAATATGATGACAATTGGATGTTTTGATTTATCATGATGATGATGTTAGTGCGTGTGAGTGAGTGTAAAAGTTGTATGTATTTCATGTAAAATTTCAAGAAAAGAAAAGGAAAAAAAACTTGAAATTGGAGTACATTGGTGTAATGATGTGAAATATTTTATTCAAATTTCAGCCAACACTATTCTGTACCTTGATGTGATATGGTCCCATCACCATCCAACCACACAGAGCGAAGGCTACATACAGTACCGCCGCACACACCATAAACCGGACCACAGGCATTAAGGATTGCTCCATCACATCGAAAAGTATCTGTACAACACAACCAGATTCAATTAAACAGCGTCACTCACTGTGGAAATAGTACATGTACTTTGAACTGTCGTTCAATGACCTTTTCAAGATCTTACATTTCAAAGAGATGCGTGCTTTTGTGCTTATCGTGTAAACTTGTAGAATATTTTGGTGAACTATAGAAAGTGACATAATAAAAAAATATATATATTAAAGGGTAGCACTGCGTCGGAAACATTGTAAAACTTCAGAAGGTTTATTTTTTCGACTTTGAGAATGACCCATTAAAGAAAGAGTAGAGAATGAAATAAACATAGCTACTAATTAGTTGCAATCTCTGGTTTTAATTCTATGCATAGATCATTGCTGGATATCAACTTTGGCAAAGAGAACTAGTATGATTGGTAGTGGATAAGTTCGATCTTTGGATACATTCACTCCGAAATGCATTTCTATGAAACATTTTGTAAACCCGGGATTCTGTTAACTTAACGATATGATTTACCTTAACAGACATTGCTCCAAAATATTCACTTTATTCGTGAGCTTCACTTAGCAAGTAATGAAAGTTCAACTTGTGGCGAAGCTGGCTTTGCCTGTCGTTCCACTTCTCAATTCCACTCATATTTGATTGTAAAGTTAT
This sequence comes from Mimachlamys varia, assembly GCA_947623455.1. Lineage (NCBI taxonomy): Eukaryota > Metazoa > Mollusca > Bivalvia > Pectinida > Pectinidae > Mimachlamys > Mimachlamys varia. The sequence continues at coordinate 22,802,049 of OX392534.1, forward strand.
ACTGGTATTGTGCAGACTAATACGGATTCAATTTTCAACTGGACAAAATTGCCACTATTCACTGTCTTCTGATTGATCGAAATTCATATATTGACCAGTATGATTAAATATAAACTTCAGTTATTTAGCAACGATTATAAATAAAAATCCTACAGTAAACCAATTTGGTCGGGAGGGTCGGGAAATCGATCTCCGGTCGCCTTGATGAAAGAATGAAGTGCGCTATCCACTGCACCACCCGACTAATGGTGACTTATCACTAAGGAGAAAAGGTACCTACATTGAAGCCTTTGTTGAAGGACAGGAAGTGGAGGGCCCCGAAACAGATTAGGATGAAGCTGGTACCGAGCAGCATACCACATAGGTCGTACAGGAAGGAAGAGGAACTCAGTACCTAAACACAACAATAGCACATTTATCTGATACAGACTGCGAAAAAACCCATGATGACATTGATAAAATACACTAACATTTGTTAGTTGTTTTTGGCCCCTAGTAACACTGACGAGTCCTAGGAGGACGAAGCAGCTGTATGATGCAGTGTAATTCATTTTTTTCAGCATACTGAATCCATTACTTAATTTAGAAGGTGCAGTGTGTGTTACGTCATCTTTCAGGATAGAAAGTGGTAGACTCCGTTGGTGGATTGTTAAATCTCCGACGTTTGTTGGAGCCTTCATAGTCATATTTATCTCATTTGAGTAATGCCATGATTCATAATATACACCATACTTTCGTAGTGCAGGATTTGAAATTCTGCAACGCTAATTTAGTTATTTTCTAAATAAAAGAGATTTTATGCACCTGGCCCTTCTGCTTCTATAAAAGTTAAAGAAAGTTTGATTACCACCTTTTTGCCCCTATGACATTGTATCACTAACGAGTCCTAAGAGGACGAAACAGCTGTATAATGCAGTGTAATTCGACCTAAGAAAATGTATCTACCCTCGAGTTGAGTACAATGGTCAGGATAAGTCCACTCAACATGATGACGTCACCCAACATAGTTACCAACTCTCTCACGTTGAGTATCTCTAACTGCTCCGAAAGAGATAACGGATTACCGAATTTGGTCTTGATGTATTTTCTGGTCTTCTGTAGAAATAAAATGGTAAGGAACCTCCTCATTAATTCAGTTTGTGATTTACAGTAAGCATGCTTTGGTTGCGATAATAACATTTTCAAAAATATTTTGCTGCATAGAAAATGTTTAAACAATTTTAATCGCTAGACCTGTAATCACTAATTGTGATATAATATTTATGTATGTAGTTATACATGTGTTACTTGGAAGTCACTTAAATATGCGCGAAAATAGAGTTCACGGTTATATATATACTTTTTATAATATGTATTGTAAAACAGAGTAAAACATTTTATAAAAGCACATGTTTATCGGCAAAATCAATATAACGATATGTTCATGCTTTTAATTGTTATTCTTACGTCTGATTAAAATTGTAATATGAATAAGTCTTGTGTACGCACTACGACCATCAACGGTCTCTGGTTTACTATCTTGAGAACAACTTACGCAGCATAGATTTACTGATTGAACGATAGAACTCAAACAGAACACTAAACTCAGTGACGTGAACAGGATACTGATGCTGCTGAGGACAAAAACACTGACGTCACCTACAACACCAAGGAAACAAATCACCTTGACAACGGAAGTGGTGAATAACTCATACCGGGTAGGTTGTTTTGAAAATCAAGAGAGATAATGTCATAGCACACAAGCTTATGTAATTCGATTCAATATAAAGGAAAACACGGCCAGATTTTCAAAGCCATATACCAAGGAACACAAATGAATTTATTTTGATCACATTTCAACATTTAAATAGCTTTTTTTCAGCGTTCGAAAGCTTTGAAATATAACTTGAAAAATAAGAAAGACATATATGATGTGGTATACATTTTTTCAAGTATGGTTTAATGTTTTAGAGAATAATATATAAAAATAAAACATTAATGGAAATACATGCATCATCACATCAAGTACATACCACGACTAACCTCGGCTCCATTGAGGGTGCATTCCATTTCCAACACGTTTGTCTCCAGGCGGACAGGGATCTGCCCGTTGATGTCCGAGTTATCAAACACTATCTGTAACATACAGATTGTATATGTATTTCCATGCTGTCCTTTACTGATTGTTTTACCAGCGCGCTGTTGTACATTTACCATGTTTCTGTTAAAGAGGCAATTAAGTGAAGTTTGTTTAGGATTACGATTCATCAGTTTGGTATGAATGATATATACTGAGTATACAAACTCAGTGACGGAGCTATCAAGACTGTATAAGTAAGATTATTATACTTATCTCCGGTCATTTCAAGTAAATTACTGTAATCCTGTATTCATAGCACTTTCTTCACGTCACCTCTATAGCTAAAATTAGTGACGAGTTAACTTTAACGCAATAGTAACCTTGCGTATCATATCGGCGAACACACGTGTCCCAGTAAAGAAATAGGCCCATTTGTGTGCGAGCTCTCAATAATATCCGTTTCTGACTTATTTGAAACATAACAAAACAATTTCTCTTGAGTACTAATCATCCTTACGCTTATCATAATGGTTTACCACGTATTTCGTAAATTAAACATCCATAGAGAGAAGTATTTGTGACATTAAACGTACCATGTTATATTTGTTTACATGACAAGCATGCACACTCTACACGTGTTCGCGATGGCGCAATTTTCGTGCTATATTTGACACGAGCTTTCCCAAAAAATTAATGGACCACACTGGACATTGGCAACATATTATCTAATGACCAAATACGGATTCTTTTGTCTGAATGTATGTATTTTGTATTCTAGTTGAATTAATAAAACGTTGATTGACTGTATTGCCCCTTTAGTATAAGAAATATGCAAGATATAACATACATCATTTATAAACTAGTACTTCTAAAAGTTAGCAAGAAAGAATACATTTGAAACCCCCCCCCCTCAAAAAAATATCCATTTTTTCCCCAGGAACCATTCACGGATATTTGGGTTGGTGCTTAGATGTTTAAGAATACTTTTATTATCTGATTGCACGCAAATCTGATTGATAGTAACTTATATATCAACCAATTTTATTCTCGGCAGGTAGAGGTGTACGGAAAATACTGCAGCTTCCGCTTTCAGATTTGACAAAATGGCCACCATATATATATCTCCGATTGGTAAAATTTGACAAATTGATCAATTCCGCCCAAATTTGGTGTTAAGGAGAATTTGTTAATTAAGCCTAAAACGTGAAGTTAAAAAGAATATTTGTTACATACCTTACATACATGTATATTAATGACTATACCTTTCCTTGGATATGAAAACATCTTGGACTGTAATCAGGCTTCTCCATATCTACATGAATGGAATCAACGGTAAACTCAACCTGTAGTTTGATCAATCTGAAGGAAGAAAAGGGAGAGAATACTGACACGTCAGTAAAACCCTAATCTCAATTCAAAATCGATTAAAGTAGAGACAAAAAAAGAACAAATGATAAATTTACACAGGGACTATTGAAAATGTACAAGAGAAAAAGACTAGGTTAAGCACCGTCGGCTTCACTGACGACACGCGCCATGTAAATCTGGGAAATAAAGGTCTTACTAACATACGACCATCAATTCATTTAAGATCTTTAGCAAGCTGGCTTCATGTGATGTTCATGAAATATGGAATAATAAAGAGGCATTTCAAGGACATCCTCTTTATTAACCTGGTTCTCCTATAACCACCAGGAACCAAAACCATGATACCGTTTCGATAATGCAAATACCAGTAAGAGACCACATATCAACACAACTCGATAACAACCCGATTATATTGTGCAAATACCAACTTTGACTATTGACTGACATAGGATGTGAAGTGAAAAGGAAATTATCCTTAATCAAAAGTTTACGTTATGGTATGACCGATTAAATATTGTTCATATTAGCATAATTGTGCACTCTTTTCTATTGCTACAAATGTACTGATTTCCATCTATATGTTAGTGAGGCGTTGGGTCTAATACAACATTTGCTGGTGGGATATATGGTCTTTAACTAGATTCAAATGTTTTGAATTGTCCTCAAAGTCTAGACACAGAATTGCTGGTAAAAATCTTGAAGTGTTCGACCTAACATCCGATCGCGAGATCACGCACCTATTTGCACGTAACATGCAGCATGTATTATATAGTGTTGTCTTTACCGCGTGGAAAGGATCGTTTAAGGACTATCGCTGTAAATAAGCAGCGAAGCTCTTACCTAGTCGAAATAACGGATTTAACAGAACTATATAACAAATAAGAACGCTGTATTCAGTATCATATAAGAGGTTTTCGTTTTCAGGAGTGTTATATGTTTCAATCGACATCGTCATTATACATAAACGATAAATGTTGTTCCTACGTTTGTGCATAACCACTATATTGTTACGTCTTCAATTGATTTTGTTATATTTATTTAGCTGTACCGCGTTCCTCCAACAAATTCTAAAAATATAACTTTAATTTCCGTTTTGTGTAATGAGATATTCATTTCCAGAATTGACTTAATTCCTGTTATTCTGTTGTATGTTCAAACATGGAACTAGCATCACATGATCACATCTTATATCAACAAATGTTAAAAACGAAATGTTTACTCTTGTATCAATGATTTTCAATTACCTTACAAGAGCTCCACCTTCGCCTTGCATTAGTTCCGGAATAGTTGGATTAAGTTTATAGTTGTCAGTGTCGTTGATACCAATATCACGACAAACTGAAATAACAGTATGTCTTACACAAGGCTGTGATAGTTGATAATATAGCGGTTTGTTTGTTTTGGCACGTTCTTCGTACTAAGATAATCATGCTGAATTATAAATGCACAAATTGAAATTTAGTTTCATATATTTTAGATGCGCAAATTCATCAATGAGCTATTTTGCTTATAGAATTATCAATAAATAAATTTGGGTGCACTAAGATAAGTACGTCGCCAGTTTATTAAACAATTTTGAATATTTTAACTTGATATTGTTCATTTGTACATTGTACAAAAAACAAACAAAAAAATATACCAAAACATAAAAAAAAATGATTGAAAATAAAAATAAATAAAAAGAAAACAATAAAAACAAAAACAAAAAAACTTTGATGATGAAAAACTGTACAGAAAAATATCCATGTTCAAGATCAATTCAGCTGTATAAGATATTTACATAAAAGTTTTCCAAGTAATGGTTTACCTTTCCTTCTCGTTTGGTCGAACTGGATGTCTTTCGTGGCCTGGTTGTATATGCCCTTATCATAGTACTCCACACAAATGTTGACAGGAGAATCTGCGTCACTGCTTACAAATAATGATCCGATCGACGTCAAAGGTAAAGTAGTCACCTAAGGAACAAATGGAAATATAGATAGAGTGTTATAGATAGAGAATTCCTATTTCGAGAAAATCAAGAATGCTCTTCCTAAGTGAAATGTTTCTCTTATATCCTCATACTGTTTAAATATAGGCAAATTTAGATCTTAAAAGTTGGCAAATTTTGGCATTTAAGTTTCCGCACTCTCTTGGTTTAGTCCGTTTTGCTGGGTTAAGTACACACATGTCACAGCGAGTTTCGAACGGTTTTCTTCTGGATTTATGTTTTATGCTTATGAATCATTGTAGATTGTTGATGAGGTTTTAATATGTTGCAGTTTAACCAATCAGTATTTTAACTCTAAACTACCAAATACAATCCAGCCAAGAGCTATTTACTTGCAGTGTTATCAAGGCTTTGTATCTCTCACGAGTCCGTCTTTATTCACTTCTGACTGATATAAAAAGGGAGAACTGTCAACAAATTAAGCTATTTTTATATCAGGACTATAGTTTGCAAATTATTTCCAAGTTATTAGTTCATAGTTCAGCATAGTACGAATATTGTAAGACCCTCTATATTATGACCTTTCATACAAGGAGGTATAAATAATATTAAAAGAACAACAATCACCAATATCAAATTTAAACAACGTTTGAAAAAACATCAGTAAAAATGGTTTAATTAAGCATTATTTTCATTTTGGTTTTGTTTTATGAAGTCATAGACAAAAAAGCCGATGCGCATTCTTCATAGTCGCTTTCGCGTCTATGAATAAAAATGTCCATCCGTTTTTAACGTTAGTTGTTTAACAAATGCAAATATGATTAACAAATGAAATAAAATATCCTATAAAGTAGTAGATTGAATAAAGTACATCACAAAAATGTTAAAATTAATGACAGCTTAATTGTTATATACGAGGAAAGTATATATCAAAGATTAGAAATGGCCTTCCCACTTAACAAAAAATAGTTTCCGTAACATTGTATAATTAATGGGTTTAATTCAGATAGTTTGATTTTAATGTCCCCAGACTGGCCTTGTGGACGGTGTGGTTGAGATGTCCGATAAGTTCGTCTATACTGTACAGGGCGTACTGTCCGCTGGCTGGAGGGTAGGGCATAGTCTCGTACAGAGTGGTCCAGTCCTGTAATAATAGGCGTTTCAGTGCCAGATTGTTTCTATCAATATATTTGGCGAAACTTGCACGTTGATTTCCAAAATGCGCCAACTGCAAAATCAATAATATTATATTGAGATAGGTTAGGTACAGTGCATTTTGATACAATAAGGAAGATATTATATGGAATAATATAATTACACATTATTGCTGGTAATATTTCTACCATGTTATCGTATTACCTGTCTTTCATGTTTCCTTTTATCGATCAAGGTTTTTTTTGCAGTGGTCCCACATTATAAACCTATTGACTTAAACACATAAAACCTAGCTACCAGGAAACAAAATAAAGGAAAGACAATCCTCAAGTGCAGTCGTATATGTTGTTTTTTTGATAAATATAATACTTCACTAACGTCAACAATCTCGGATAATATTTCAATTACGTCAACGATTTCAACATTTTGATAAGTAAAACATTTCGTTTACGTTTGTCATCAATGAAATATAAATATTTCAGAAATGAAATTTTCTTAAGATATTGTCAATGCCTTAGAAGGGAAGTGTATATATAATGCTCCGTTTACCCTCTGAACGAAATGTACACATATGTGAAGTTATACACTGAAGAGTCCTAGGAGGACGAAACTGCTGTATGATGGAGTTTAATTCATTTTTTTCGGCTTACTCTATCTATTACTAAATTTAAGAGGTGCAGCATATGTGTGTGTTACGTCATCTTTGATGAAATGAACAGATGACGAGATATAGAAATATGAAAGATTAAGATATGAGCTGTTTAAAATAATGAAGTCATGTCCAAAGAATACATTTTTGGGCAAATGTCTTTACAACAAAAGTAAACGACTGTTTCAAGGAACGCCCGTCTTGTTCAATCGGAAGAACATAATTCTCTATATGAAGATTCACTACCTTTGGTTCAAATAGAAAATGTATCATTTTCAATAATTCGTATAATACAAATTGGGAGACAAAACTTTCATCGACGAATAGTTGACTTTATTTTTAACGTTCTATCAACAGATTTGAGCATTTTCCTCGTTCAGAATCTGATAATTTATATTACATTAAACATATCTTATATATCTCGAAGTCAACAGGACCTTAGGGAAACTATTCGAGTTACGGGAGTTTGAATGAAAGTGTAAAGCTGGGCTAGCTGGGACCTACGAAATAAAGGGGGTCTTCGAGTTATACATGTTCGGGAAAACGAAGCTCCACTGGTTGTACTTAACTGTAATAATGACGAATAACAATTTGGCAGCTAGCACTATCAGCTTTACTAGGGTTCCGCCAGGTCTTCCTAATTTACAGCCATTGCAGTAATCAGCGAAAGGGCTTCGGAAGTGTTGCCGTAGCGCATGCTTCAGTCTTTGTTCTGACTCGACTTCCGGTCCGCATGGGTTCTGGTTATTGTTATCAATTTCTTGTATTTCCTCTGATCTTGTTTTCATCTCAAAGTTGGCCATTCTGTTTTACTCGAATCATCAGCTGTCGTTAATATATTATCATGATAGAATAAATCACTAAGATTAGAAAGTGTTCGCTAAAATAAAGGCCAAATGTCATATTATATAATATCCAGTTTAAATCGATTCAAAACACTAGATCACGTTCGTAAATTGATACTAATTTCACTTAAATCTCCCCTTCTTTATAATTGCATATTCTCTTTGTCTTGCTCTTTCATAATTACATACATCTGCCAAAAGTCTATATACATAATATGTATTGATGCAATATCTGTATAAACACACGTTGATCATTTGATATGTACACCAGACTTCGACGACGTCACACTGTGATATGTAAATTTATAAACAATTGTTAAGTTTGGACAAATGATGAGTAATTTTATCAATATGCAAACGCTTGTATCAGAGCAGTTAGCACACCGATTTAATTTAATCCCCGATTTTTCTTTACCCAAAAGAATAACCGTATACCCGGACTATCATTATGTTGGCATTACCAAGAGTTTCGCAACACATTTGTGAAGATGTATAATGAATATGACTATGTAGGACCTCAATGACAACACATGCTGTAATTTTACACAGATTTATACAAAATAAAAATTCTTTCAAATTCACTTTCAAGTATATCGACGATGTGTTGTCTATAAACAACAAGAAGTTTGCTAATTAGTCGATCGTATATACCCTTCTGAACTGGAAATTAATGATTCTACATCAGCTTCTTACCTCGATCGTTACTTAAACTATCACCAACACGGGTAGCTTACTACTGAGCTGTATGATAAACGTGACGATTTTTATTTTCTGATCGTGAACTTTCCCTTTCTTGATAGTAACATCCCTGCTTCTCCATTCTATGGTGTTTACATGTCGCCGTTTATTCGTTATTCTAGGACTTGCTTTGAGTATCGGGATTTTCGTGATAGATGTCAGCTGCTGACAAACAAACTTTGGGCACAGGGATTCGAGAGATACAGGGTGATGAAGGTAAGTTAAATATGGGCGCCATCTTGGTCTCATTGAGAAACATTCTCCATCCTTTCATGAAATAAAGTTGTACGTCTTGGAATATGCTCATTACTCTGCCTGCTTGCGATTGAAAATTATCCCTCAGTTCTCACCTTGAGGCCATGGTATTTACTTGGATTTGACCTAGATTTACATGGCAGGTGTCGTCGATGAAGCAGCAGACCCTTACTCTTCCGGAACACCTGGTCTCTTGTACCTTTACGAGGGTTAAACTATTTCCTTTGTTGATTTTTTGCCTCTAGTTTAATCAATTTTGAGTTCGGATTATGATTGTGTTGACGCTGTGGTATTCTGTGATTTTTTTTTTTTTTTATATTCGACACAAAAATCTATAGCAATCCTCTGTAAACGCGACCTTTCCTATTCATTTCTAAACTATATTGTCGACTGCTGACAAACAAGCTAACAATACAGAGATTCGAAAGAGGCAGGTTGATCAGAACTAAGGGCAAGTTTAATGGTCGTCAGCTTTGTCTCATTAAATTCATAGCAGCCTCTTTCTCCCAACCACGAACATACACACTGCCATTAACAAACGCTGTTGTATGCTGATTTAATATATAACAAGATCTTTAAGCATTCAACTTAAAGTCGTTTCACAAATACCATATTAAATAAAAACACCCTCTTACCTTTAATCGTATTTCCTATAGTGACTGAAATGTCGGGAGGCTTCATGCATATTTAACACATCTTCCTGGTTGGATATTATTTACAGGCACCCAACTTCCCTATACAGGTAAAGGTGTAACACACACCTTTCAAATTTATAGATACAATATGCTGAAACTGCACATACAGGTCTGTCGTCCATCTAGTGACGTAGGGATCAAAAGGTGAGGAAAGACATTTTCTAAACTATTGTAGAAGCAGAAGGGACACGTACGTAAAACCTCTTTAACTTATGCATTGAGAAAAAAAATAAGTACTGTATACTTTTAAATGGTGTACTACGAAAGTGTGTATATTATGAACCGTGCCACTACTCTTGTTGAATGAGATAACTGTGGCTTTGGAAGCTCCAGCAAACCCCGGATACTATAAAATCGACCAACAGAGTCTTTTACCTCCTATCCTGAAATATGACGTAACACACACATGCTGCACCTTTTAAATTGAACAAAAATAACAGAAATACTGTTCAAATGCATACAATATTGTTTAATGTGTTCTACGAGGAAATAATAAGAGTAATTATATTTGTCGCCATGGATGTCATTTTGTCGTCCAGTACACCAGTCCGTCTGTCGATCTGTCTGTCTTCCGTTAAACTAATGTACTGACTGTACATGTCTGTCTGTCTGTCGTCTTGTCTAACTATCTGCATCCATTTTATTGTCGTCTTGATTGTCTGTCGGTCTGTCTGTCCTCCAGATAGTCTATCTGGCTTCAGTTATATTGTCGATCCGTCTTGTCACTCTGTCTGTCATCTAGTCTTTATCTTTTTCTCTGTGTCCGTCTTTCGTCCTGTCTGTCGGCAGCTGTCTGTCTGTTTATTTCTGTGTTGGTCTGTAGATCTATCGGTCTACGTCCTGACACTCTTTCCCCTCTTGGCCAGTCTACGAATGTTTATGTCGTTCTGACAGCTTTTCTATCTGCAATCTCACTCTACTTGTCGGCTTGTCTTTAAACCGATAATAACATGCAATATTTCCCGTTAAACCTTTTCAGTGGTCACAAGTTCGATTAAATCTGGTTTTACCTGAAAGCTACTCATGCGGAACACATTCTTCCAATCATACAATGAATGAAGAATAAAAACCGTTGTAACTCGAACCGGGGAAATGTCCCCCTTATCCAAGCATCACCATGTGATAGATGAGAGGGATTTTCTGTAATGAAAGCTTAAAGGCTGGACGGAGAGACACGTTGCAGTGCCTTTTATAGGCTGACCTACGAGTACAGGGTCATGCACATATCATGTTTTTGTACCTTTTAAGGTCAGGTCGCGCTAACCTTGTAGAGCTAATGTAACCGGACAACCGGAGGGCTGAATAGATGTGAACTTAATTATGTTGCTATATTTTCGTCTTGTGACGTCTCGAATTTTCTTAGTATTTGCTGAAGGTTCAATATATTGTGTTTCATACAGCCTTTTGTTGGTAAAATGTACGTGTATATAGTATGTTAAGGGCCCATACTTTTCCATTTCAAATTAAAAAAAATAACAGAAAATGTTCGATAGTATACCTGCCTTATTCCATGCACGATGTCAATAATGACTTTTAAAGAAATTGTTTGTCAAAATACTGCTGATTTGGCATGGAAAGTGACTTTTAAAAGCAGAAGTTTAGTGGTGCAAAATTACATTGCATATTATACTTAATTACAAGGGAATTATTCAGTGGAAAGAAACAGTCAATCGTAGATTTTGAGATTAAGACTTGTTCCTATTGTTTCTTAAAAAGAAGTACTTTACAAATCTTTTCCAAATTTCATGAACACGTTCATTTTTTTCGTGTTTGAGAAATAGCCACCATGCAGCATTCTTTAGGTGGTTATTCCCTAATCATTAAGAAGTTCATGCAAACCTTCTCCAAATTTCCTTTAGTGGATCCCCAAATGATCCATGATTGTGCAATTGTTTTGTTGTTGTTGTTTGGGGGGGGGGGTGGACTGTTTGGAAATCAATATAAAGTCGTTGATTGATTTGGGCATTTCATATTGGTTATTCAAACAAGCTTGCTTTAGTAAATTTAGATTTAAGCGGCTAAATTGTTGGTAAAGCAACGAAACAAATTTTATTCTCACAGGTACCAATATAAACTTTGCCTTTGATTATATCCCTGGATTTATCAATTTAAATGCGAATTGATGTTTCTTTGATATTTGTGAGTTCTTTGATGTTTCTTGTTGATTTTGTTTGTATCATTTCAAACAATTTGTTTAGCAAAGATATCGCAGTTTCCCTAGTGCACATGCACTCAACTAATCCACTCACATCGCATACACAGGGTGACCGTCATTAAATTACCTCAGCTGTTCATGGAACGTACAATGAAATAAAACCAAGCCATTTTTTAAACTGTTTAATGGAAAACCAACGTACAACGTACGATGTCCTATAACGACATAAGTCCACTTTAAACAAGTATCATATATTTTGATATTTAATATGTATTTATATATATTTATTATTGTGATCTTTGGTCTCAAAACATATTTGATAATTTTTCTCTAAATTTCAGAAAGTGCGACACCATAACGGTTTCATAGTCATGGATGTTATTGTAGTATTCCGGTTTCAATTAAGCTAATTATACATTAATTATATCGTCGGAAAAGATACATACACGTTCTGTAACTCTTAATACGTGTAATTAGCATTAGGCGTTAATCTTATGTCATCGATTGGAGAGAAATGGGAAAAATCGAAAAGGTCTCGCTAACGAAGCATGGTGAACAGGTCCTTGTGTTCTTGCCTTTAATGATCTGTCCTAGATATACAGCTGAATTATTGGTAAGTTCATGAATCACTCAGATAAATTGGAATTGAGTTCGATTGGGCTATGAAGTACAAATTTAATGTGCCGTGAATTTATAATCGGCGTCTTTCAATGCCGTGATGACGTCATTCAATGCTAATGACATCTGTTGTAAGCTAGAATCACCGGACATATACATGACATATTGTTGACAATCATTTATCAATGATCATAATCATCAGAAATAATAATTTAGTTTGGTTTATTTTTGTTTTACATCATATTAAGATCGAGCTATGGTCATATAGGATGTGCGAGGCTTTTGAGGTGGCAGGAAGCCGGATTACCCGGGGAAAACCACTGACCTACGATCAGCACCTGGTTACTGCCCCGTGTGGATTTCGAACTCGCAACCCAGAGATGGGTGACTAGTGGTAGAATGTCGGGACATCTGAACCACTCGTGTTATCAAGCATGGGATAATTTATTAATTATTTGCTCATTGGTAATTCATATTGTTATGTTGGGAAAATCCACTCAGTTTCATTATGAAGATGTGACATGTCTATGGATCATTTAAATAGCTTTCGCTGGTATCGTCGATGAAGCAGAAGATGTCTAAACCTTCTGGAACATCTGGTTATATCTTACCTCTTATTTAACAGATTTTGAGTTCAGATATGTGTTTTGCTGACTCATTTTAGGAGTGAAAAAAATAAGTGAAAACCGTAGCGTCAACAAAACCATAATTCGATTTTAATAAACTCGGGACCAAATATGAACAAAAGAACTATTTACATGGAGACTGCAAAAAAATATACAGGATGATAAGACCAGGTGTTCGGGAAGAGTAAGCGTCTTCTGCTTCATCGATGACACCCGTCATGCAAATATTGGTCACATCCAAGTACATTTCAAGTCATTGAAGTGATTATTAAGGAATAATTGTTAATCAATGTCGACAAGTAGGCATAGAAATGAGTTTATTCAAAACGCCCACCTTCATATCATACAAAAATAACGCTTCGGTATTCTCTAATTTATCTAAACCAACCTAACTTGTTCGTCTGCAGAGGACATCTATAGGTGCATAGAGCAAGCCTTTAGAATAACAAATAAAATGCTACATGTAGACACCAAAGATTGGATGTTACTATCAAGAAAAGGAAGAGTTCATAAAAGTAGATGAATATTCATGATCGGTTAATTTTAGTTATGGAGTTAACAGACCCAATGTGTCTATTTACAGATGGGGGAAAATAATAACTTCATTGAGATCTGGTCAAGAGCGAACACTTTTCAATCAGTTCAGATTAACAATTATAATTTTACGTCAGAAAAAAAGACAACCGCTGGAATTGCAGTGACAGTTAGGTATCTAAATGGTTACACTGGGTTTAAAGTTAACATTGAATAGTCGCCCGATACTGGTCGTATGTTGGTTGTTTTTCTACGGGAAGTCCGGTTTCCCCCTTACCATCAAAACCGTGCTCGTCCTTAGATGATCGTACCTATTTATTAGACGTAAAGAACAAACAAATATATGAACTGCCAACGAGTGTATTTGACTTCGTTACAAACAAACTTAGCAGCTAGTATCGATTATATATCCCGTATATAAATCCAATGTTATCGTCGTCTGTTCATAGGACGAGGTCGAGATGGTGTTTGGCAGATATCGAAGCTTGCTATTCGTCGTTGTAGTCTCAGGTAAGGAGTTAATATACTTGAATGTTCCATGGATCGTCTCATGCGCATAGCGTATTATCAAATATTTTATCATTGCCATTTTACATAAGCAAACAAAATATATTAGTTAAACTGAGTCAATCGATTTTTATTTTGATTTGTACATCTAAATTCCACGTCATTCATTCATTAAAGTTAAATAAAATGAATATCAAATTTAAATCGGTCTAATAAAAACATAACTTCAGATTTATTGCTGTATTAATATTTCTTTCATCTTTTTATAGAGCCAATTTTAAGTTGAGTGTAAGATGAATCATTAGGGCATGCATCACCTTAACCGTCATCACATTAATAAATTAATACAATTAACATTTTTCGTCATTTTAAACGTTTTAGATATTTCATTGCACAATATTTTGCCATATAAGAAATGGGATCTCCGTTCAGCACATAATTAGGAGGAAAGCAAATTAGTATACACGTAATTCCTCAAAACTAGAAATACGAAAATGTTCCTGTTTCGTTTATTTTGGTTACTCTCACGTGACTGAAGTTTATCGTACTAAATAACATGTGGATCCTTATCAAATAGGGACATATCATTACATATGAAAATTAGAATAAAAAACATTAAAGACGCACTTATCAAATTTCACAAAAAGCTTGAAATTCTTCCTCATTATAAAGGAATTAAGTACATGATAGGCGGTATTGACTTTTGTTAGTCTTAAAGAAGTCTCTTTGTGTTCTATTTATTATTATAATCTAAATTGAATTTTAATTTTTCAATGCTGTTGGCATCACAATAAAACATATAAAATTACAAAAAAAAAAAAACATTTTAAATTTTAATGGAGGGTAAATAGAAATTTAAACTCTCTTAGCTGATACGAGGAAAAAAACTCTTACATAATATTTCAATCTATTACCGGTACACAATAACTACACTGCGAGCAACCTATGACGGTTTTCCACCTAGATTGTTTAGTCGCATTTGAAAGCAGAATAAATAGTATAATTATTAAGTAAGCAAATAAGTTATTTGTCAAAATGTTTATTTTCATAATATTCATATTCTGATATTATTGTGTTATGTTATGTTATGCTATCCTTAGTTGACACATCTTCAGGGAAATCTTTCATTTCATTAATCGTCTAGATTGGGTTTTTGTTGAAATCCGTACCAAATTTTAGCGCAATGAAGCGTTTATGAAAAAATAATCTGATGATTTTTTTTTTTTCATATTGGTAGAAAAACAAAATCAGATAAGTGAATAACGAAATTGTATGCCAAAGCCAACAGAAAGAATGATTTAAAGGTTGCATCAAATATTCATGATAGAAATAAAAACAAACCAGCCAAGAGATTCTAAATAATGTTGTTTTTTTTCCAAATATGTCATTATATCACAGTATGAAAGTGATGGACTCTTCACTCCCCGAAGTTTTCACTTAATGCATGACTGATGTGGTCAAACGATATTTTTGACGTGTTACGCTACTGTTAGTCAGCAATGGTTACCTGGCTACTGACACCTAATTACAGTAAGACTAATAAAAAATATAACCTCTGTATGAAGTAGATATCCGAGGGTAATGCTTATGAATTTTGATACAACGCTTTGCCAGGTGCTAAAATTATAGTCTGGCCCCGGATATATTTGGACTTTCACCTCATTTTGTTCAAGGATGTCCTATTGTATTACATGCGAAAAACTTATACAGGGGTAATAATTTCCCACTTTTCTGCCATGAAATAAGCTGTAACAGAGAACTCAGTACTGGTGTGTTGCGTTCAATTTCAGATGTAGTATGTGACGAATTTAGTGGTGTTTCTCCGGTTACATTACATGCAGTGTTGACGCGATAATGATCATAGCGTTTTCTTTCGAATAATAGCGCGTTTGAGCTGTCTTGGTAGATCAAGACAGATTATCTTTTCCCAATAAAAAAAGTTAATGAACCTGTCAAATGTGATCACCACACTACCAAACCATGCGCTTTTTACCAAATATAAGAGATCCAAGGTCAATAGACATAAGAGATGGCAGAATCATTAGTAAACCGTAATTTAAGCTCAAAATTGATTATAGAAAATATTGACAAAATATGAACATAGGAGACGTTTGAAACCAAGAGAATACGACCAGGTGTTGCGGAAGGGGGAGCATCTTCTGCTTCATCAACGACAACCATTCATGTAAATGAGTAATACCTAGTAAATGTTACTTCTTTAAAGCGAGACTTTGTTATTTTTTTTCAATCATAAAGCATTCGTTGTCACATACTTAAGCATATTTATATTGGTTTTGTTGACGCTTTGGTATTCTCTGATTTTTTGTATTATAAGCATATTAAAAAAAACGTCCTATCGTGTCTTCTTTAAATGTTCATTTACCACCTACTGACGTAGCCAATCCTGATTGAAGGTAGGTGTTTTTGTTTTGTTCATCAAAGACTTTGGTATTGATTTTTTAAAGGTTTTACCTAAAAGCCTTTTGATTTTATGAATGCTAGATTAGATAGAACTAATGTTAATTTGCATTCATAGTACGTTTCATTGGAAAGTCCTTGTAGTTTATTTTCTCTAATTACTGAGTATGAAGTATCCTCTCGGGATTTGTAAGACATATATTATCCGATGCGACAGATTCGTGTTGTACGGAATACATGTTCTTACGTATTTTTTTGTTTGCTAATTACGGATGCCAGGCTGTTGATAATTGATAATACTGTTTGATCCTGTACATCACGTATTCGTACACACGTATACATGTTGTTCATTAGGAAAGTTATATGACTGATAGCATTAACCGCAGTCGTGGTGTTCTTATCCATCCGACTGGCACGATTGATGTAAAGACACAAATTAGTCACATATACTATATATTGTTTCTATCAAAGTCACGAATTTACTACGTCATTTTTGCAGATGATAACAAACCTCCTAAATTACCTATCATCTTAATTAACAGATTCATATGATAACGTTTAAGCTTAAGAAAATATGTTCTCTGATAACATCAATAAAACATGGAAAAGGTAACTTAATCAGTTGTTACGTAAGCGATAGCATTCGTGGGACATGATGTATATTTGTAGATAATACAATCGATAATAATGCAGCTTTATATCAATAACAAAGGGCGCTAGGTTTGCACAATAGTTTGATACTAAGAGGTTACTATATGGCTTTTTATATCACAACCTTTATAAGACTGAGATCATAATATCAGCGCAGGGGCCACAGGCCTGAAAGCTGATATGAGGTCAAGGGCTGATAAAGGGTGTGATATCAAAATAGTCACATCATAACATTTTTATCACACATTTTTAAAACAAGCAAAACAAAAATGTAATTTAAGCTTACAATTATAGCGATGATAATAATTATGAACAAAGTATTGTGACATTCAATGTAGCGGTTTCTTTCGCATCGATATCACGTCATCAGCCCGTTAAATGCAATTAGCACTAACTAAAGTTTGATAATTTGACTGGTCGTACATGTACTTTTGTCCTTGTGATAAAATTGTTGTTTGTCATATTAGACCTGACTGATATCACTTCATCCGGGTTCTTCACTTCGAATTGAAATTTTACGCTTAGATACTCGTCAGATGCCGCCGTTTTAAATATAAGTTTTTTTTATTAATGTTATCGAAACGTTCAATTGATTTCATTTTTTTTATCAAAAATATCTGATAACATATTACGATATGACGGAGAAAAGCTGTGATTTTACGCATTATTTCATTTTGAACAACACAATATAAAAATTTTTGGAAAGTTACAATATGTTTTTCGATATCACACCCTTTATCTGCCCTTGACCTAATATCAGACCTCAGGCCTGCAGTCCTTGGGCTTATATCAAGATCTCGGAGTGGTAACTATTGTGATATCGAATAACATATTGTAACTTTCCAAAAATATTGATATTGTATCGTTCAAATGAAATACATGTAATACGTAAAATCAAAGCTTTTCCCCGATAATACACATTTTGCCTATTTGATACAAGTGGAATCTGCGTTGTCATATCAGTGTCCGGGCTGATATCATCTCGGACCAATATCACTGCATTTGGGTTCTTCGACACGGCTTTTTGTTTTACGTTTAGACTCTTTTATTTCCACCACAGACGATAGCAAAAATTACAACTATTGTTTGATCAAATAATGTGTATTTCGTTTTTCATAATGTATGATAATAGTGTTATAATATGACTCCTTTATCGGCTGTTCACCTAATACCTTCATACAGGCTTGCAGCCCTCGGGCTGATGTCAAGCTCGTGCGCTTATAAAGAATATGGTATCAGTCCTATAATAACCCATAAACAATATATTGATATTCAATTTCTATAAGGTTTCAACTTTGCTCCGCCATATGAAAGATGAAGAAACACAAACATATGCTACACCTTTGAAATTTAGTAGAAAGCTGAAAATTTATCATCATTTTAGTATTTCGAAAGTTCTCTGAGAAGAAAATGTCAAAAGGTATCGGAAACGGGCTGACAAATACAGAAAGGTTTAGACAGATATTTCCCGAATGGGCAATAAACTCAGTTGAAATATAATTTACTTTACATCGTATTGAACAATATAACTAAAAGGTTTCTGATATCAAGGTGGATAGTCTATGTGAGCAAGGTTTTTTTTAAAGTTTGCTGTACAGTTTCATTTGACTTATTGTTGTCGTATGCCTTGATATCTTTATACCCAGGTTGGGCTGTATGTGTGCTGTCGGTCAGTTCTCCTCATACACCACATGGCGGTGGTTCAGGAAGTTATCCTGAAGACCCATTGGACGGTCCCAGAAACGATTCTAGTAGTGCGGAATCTTCTTCCGAAGAGGATAAATATGACTTGTTTAGTCGGAATGTGGAGCAAGAACTACGCTTTAAAATATTCAATCCACTCAATTATGATAAGCTAATTCGTCCACGTGGTGTAGTTCATGTTCGCCTTTCGATCCGACTTCAGCGTGTCAACAACTTGGTAAGTATGTGACGTTTGTTGTACAGATGATATAGTAAAAGTTGGGACCAACCTGGTGAACTATTTCCCGCGGCTTCCGGCCTTGGGAAATAGTTCACCAAGTTGGTCAAAACACCTCGGGAAAACTGTTTTGACTATTGACTGAAAGGGCATGAATTAACTGTTTTGTTACCTTTCATTCAAAATTAATTTAAATCAAAAGGAATAGAGTTTTGTACCATGTTCATCACTCATTTTTTTCAGTCATTGTAAATCCAATTGCTCAACAAAAGTTCGTTCTGTTGAATTTAGCGTGCTCTCTGTGTTACCAGGATCTCTTGAAACGGCCATCTACATTCCAGAAGATTACAGCTTGTCAGAAAATGTCTAACAGTCATTTAAAGATGTCTACTGTCAATAAATGTTGTCTGCATATAAACAAAACGCTTTACTCAAGATTACTCATATGCTTGGACACAATTGTTTCCAAGGAAACGTGTATCAGTTCATGACGTCACCGGGCAAATAGTTTTAACTAATTCATGGCTGTATATGGCTGAAATGCATAGGCTTAACCATGAAAATAGTCGAATTTATTGAATATCAATTTATATAAAGAGCCAGGTAACTATTTCTTTAAATCTGCGAATGTTTCTTACGACAATGTGTAATTGCAGTATCTACACGTACATGTACGTCAAAGTGTTTTATTGCAATCGATAAATATCTTTACGTCATAAAAGTTTATTATTTATCATTCTGTAAGAGGTTATTTGACCCGCGATCTTCCGAATTCTATAGAGCTGCTCTATTTAGTCAAATACCTGGTCTCCGTAGATCGACCCAGTCCAGTTCCGCTACATTCCTCCATTTGTTCTCTAAGTCTTCGCCTCCGCAGACGCAATTATTTACAACCTAGTTTCGGGTCCCCCTTTGCCAAGCGTAAACAGTATTTTACACAAAGCTTGGCACGCATCTGTTGAATAGGAGATGAAATCTGCACGTCCATTCAAGTCTTAGTTCCTGAAACCCGCCAAACTCAACATGGTCGCGCTATTGAGCGAGATATGATTTGACACAGTCCAGGGCCTCTTCGATTTTATTAGGCAACAAATAAACTGGTCCCTGTTTCCAAAGTTTGCTTTAACCACAGTTGCTTGAGTTTCTGTCAGTATACAAAAAAATGTTTATATATATATATGGAGCCGCGGCTCATTACTGTAATGGGAGGCTCATTTCACACATATATATTATATATTTATTATTTACTGACAGAAACTCAAACAACTGTGCTTTAACAGACGTTTTAGATGTCGGTCAACCTTTTTCATTAAACGAAAAGAATTTATAATGTATCATATCAATAGCACCCCGCCCGCCCTCTTATATTCTTAATACGTTATTTATTTTTGTCGTCGGTAGCAAAAAGCTTTAAGAATCAGTCAAACATTTCTTTATATTCATGTACATGTACATGTCATTCTTCATTTTAGCCTGCTTGTGAACATTATCTATTTGTGCGGGCTAGGTCTGTCATAATGTTCCTTCGGGTCCCATAGGATTAGGCGTTGTGTGTTTATGTCAAAATATACTTTAAATATATCATAATCGATTTTGAGTTCAAATTATGGTTTTGTTGACGCTTTGGTATTCTCTGATTTTTTTCAACCTTTCGGTATGGCATCATTGTTATCAGATTTCGTAAATGTTATTATTTTCTTTCGACAAGGATAATGTTTCAGGTAACAATCCATGATCAGGATAAGAACAAAAAGTGTCAATCGAAACACCTTTGATTCTTACTTGAGGTGAAGTATTTTTTAATATGGCCGTTAGTATTAGTTGTGGTTGAGAATGGTGCCTCAGTTATCACTTTGAGGACGTGCAATTTACTTAGATGTGAATTTGATCTAGACTCACATGGCAGGTGTCATCGATAAAGCAAAAGGCGGTTACTTTTCTAGAACACTAGTTTTATTTACTTGTCTTTTGTAAGGGTCCCTGTGTAAATATTTTCTTTGTTCATATTTTGTCTCTTGTTAAATAGATTTTGAGTTCTGATTATGGTCTGTTATCCGAATCAATTCAGTTTTTATAAACAAAACAAAAAGTTATGAGTACCTTTCCGATATGTATTGATATTGCTCTCAGCGACGAAAGAACCGTAATAAGTACACAGAAAGTTGTTTCCGCATCTCAAGATAAAATGATAATTTCTGACAAAGTGCTTTCTATCTTTGAAGGACATTGAAAAGCAGACGATGACATTAACCGCTTTCCTGTTTGTGGTGAGTATATAGAGTAAACAAACTTGGAATCATCCCCTTCTATAGGTAATAACCTGCATGCTTGTCGTAACAAATGGTTATAGATTACAGCATTGATGACATAAAACAAACATTAGATGTTTATAAGTATTAAGAGGAAATGATAGCGTCATTGTTTTCAAATGTATTACAATAATAAATAATTTCAGGTAAATTTGTGCGCAAAATATATTAGTATATAAAAAACGCAACTGCATTGCATTAAATTTGTCGTAAAAACAACACAAGCAACACAAACGATAAATAGAACTCAAAGAAAACAATTGTTCACTTATTTTATTATAATGTTACTCCATAATTCCTTTAACTTATATTAAGCCAATAGAGAACAACGTTGTGGGTTGATTTATCATTCCAACAAAAAACACGAATTCGTTTGTTTGTATTATGTTTGCAATAAAATATGTTTACACAAATTTGTAACAAGAAGACTCTTTTTTATTTCTGAACGTAGATTCTGTGTGCATTGGTATAATCTGTGTGTATTGGTACACTGTGTGTGTATTGGTATATCTGTGTGTAGTGGTATAATCTGTGTGTATTGGTACAATCTGTGTGTATTGGTACACTGTGTGTGTATTGGTATATCTGTGTGTAGTGGTATAATCTGTGTGTATTGGTAAAATATGTGTGTATTGGTACAATGTGTGTGTATTGGTATAATCTGTGTGTGTATTGGTATAATCTGTATGTATCGGTATAACCTGTGTGTATTGGTACAATGTGTGTGTATTGGTATAATCTGTGTGTATTGGTATATCTGTGTGTGTATTGGTATAATCTGTGTGTATTGTTATAACCTGTGTTATTGGTAAAATATGTGTGTATTGGTATGATGTGTGTGTATTGATATAATCTGTGTGTATTGGTATAATCTGTGTGTATTGATATAACCTGTGTTATTGGTAAAATATGTGTGTATTGGTAAAATGTGTGTGTATTGGTATAATCTGTGTGTATTGGTATAATCTGTGTGTATTGGTATAATCTGTGTTATTGGTATAATCTGTGTTATTGGTAAAATGTGTGTATTGGTATAATCTGTGTTATTGGTCAAATATGTGTGTATTGGTATAATGTGTGTGTATTGTTATAATCTGTGTGTATTGGTATAATTTGTGTGTATTGGTATAATCTGTGTTATTGGTAAAATGTGTGTATTGGTATAATCTGTGTGTATTGGTATAATATGTGTGTATTGGCATAATCTGTGTGTATTGGTATAACCTGTGTTATTGGTAAAATATATGTGTATTGGTATAATGTGTGTGTAATGGTACAATGTGTGTGTATTGGTACAATGTGTGTGTATTGGTATAATGTGTGTGTATTGGTATAATGTATGTGTATTGGTACAATCTGTGTGTATTGGTATAATATGTTTGTATTGGTATAATATGTTTGTATTGGTATAATATGTTTGTATTGGTATAATATGTGTGTATTGTTATAATATGTGTGTATTGGTATAATCTGTGTGTATTGGTACAATCTGTGTGTATTGGTATAATATGTTTGTATTGGTATAATATGTTTGTATTGGTATAATATGTTTGTATTGGTATAATATGTGTGTATTGTTATAATATGTGTGTATTGGTATAATCTGTGTTATTGGTATAATGTGTGTGTATTGGTATAATGTGTGTGTATTGGTATAATATGTGTGTATTGGTATAATCTGTGTGTATTGGTATAATGTGTGTGTATTGGTATAATGTGTGTGTATTGGTATAATCTGTGTGTATTGGTACAATCTGTGTTTATTGGTATAATGTGTGTGTATTGGTATAATGTGTGTGTATTGGTATAATGTGTGTGTATTGGTATAATGTGTGTATTGGTATAATCTGTGCGTATTGGTATAATATGTGTGTATTGGTATAATGTGTGTGTATTGGTATAATCTGTGTGTATTGGTATAATCTGTTTGTATTTGTTTAATATGGGTGTATTGGTATAATCTGTGTATATTGGTATAATCTGTTTATTGGTATAATCTGTGTGTTTTGGTAAAATCTGTATGTATTGGTATAATGTGTGTGTATTGGTATAATGTGTGTGTATTGGTATAATATTTGTGTATTGGTACAATGTGTGTTTATTGGTATAATATTTGTGTATTGGTACAATCTGTGTGTATTGGTATAATCTGTGTATATTGGTATAATCAGTATATATTGGTATAACCTGTGTGTATTGGTATAATCTGTGTGTATTGGTACAATCTGTGTGTATTTGTATAATCTGTGTGTATTGGTATAAAATGTGTGTATTGGTATAACCTGTGTGTATTGGTATAATCTGTGTGTATTGGTACAATCTGTGTGTATTGGTACAATCTGTGTGTATTGGTATTATCTGTGTGTATTGGTACAATCTGTGTGTATTGGTACAATCTGTGTGTATTGGTATAATCTGTGTGTATTGGTATATTCTGTGTGTATTGGTATAACCTGTGTGTATTGGTATAATCTGTGTGTATTGGTACAATCTGTGTGTATTGGTACAATCTGTGTGTATTGGTATTATCTGTGTGTATTGGTATAAAATGTGTGTATTGGTATAACCTGTGTGTATTGGTATAATCTGTGTGTATTGGTACAATCTGTGTGTATTGGTACAATCTGTGTGTATTGGTACAATCTGTGTGTATTGGTACAATCTGTGTGTATTGGTATAATCTGTGTGTATTGGTATAATGTATGTGTATTGGTACAATCTGTGTGTATTGATATAATGTGTGTGTATTGGTATAATATGTGTGTATTGTTATAATATGTGTGTATTGGTATATTCTGTGTTATTGGTATAATGTGTGTGTATTGGTATAATCTGTGTGTATTGGTACAATCTGTGTGTATTGGTATAATCTGTGTGTATTGGTATAATCTGTTTGTATTTGTTTAATATGGGTGTATTGGTACAATCTGTGTATATTGGTATAATATGTGTGTATTGGTATAATGTGTGTGTATTGGTATAATCTGTGTGTATTGGTATAATCTGTTTGTATTTGTTTAATATGGGTGTATTGGTATAATCTGTGTATATTGGTATAATCTGTTTATTGGTATAATCTGTGTGTTTTGGTAAAATCTGTATGTATTGGTATAATGTGTGTGTATTGGTATAATGTGTGTGTATTGGTATAATATTTGTGTATTGGTACAATGTGTGTTTATTGGTATAAAATGTGTGTATTGGTATAACCTGTGTGTATTGGTATAATCTGTGTGTATTGGTACAATCTGTGTGTATTGGTACAATCTGTGTGTATTGGTATTATCTGTGTGTATTGGTACAATCTGTGTGTATTGGTACAATCTGTGTGTATTTGTATAATCTGTGTGTATTGGTATAAAATGTGTGTATTGGTATAACCTGTGTGTATTGGTATAATCTGTGTGTATTGGTACAATCTGTGTGTATTGGTACAATCTGTGTGTATTGGTATTATCTGTGTGTATTGGTACAATCTGTGTGTATTGGTACAATCTGTGTGTATTGGTATAATCTGTGTGTATTGGTATATTCTGTGTTATTGGTATAATCTGTGTGTATTGGTATAATCTGTGTGTATTGGTACAATCTGTGTGTATTGGTACAATCTGTGTGTATTGGTATTATCTGTGTGTATTGGTATAAAATGTGTGTATTGGTATAACCTGTGTGTATTGGTACAATCTGTGTGTATTGGTACAATCTGTGTGTATTGGTACAATCTGTGTGTATTGGTATAATGTGTGTGTATTGGTATAATATGTGTATTGGTATAATCTGTGTGTATTGGTATAATATGTTTGTATTGGTATAATCTGTGTATATTGGTATACTGTGTGTGTATTGGTATAACCTGTGTGTATTGGTATAATCTGTGTGTATTGGTACAATCTGTGTGTATTGGTACAATCTGTGTGTATTGGTACAATCTGTGTGTATTGGTACAATCTGTGTGTATTGGTATTATCCGTGTGTATTGGTATAAAATGTGTGTATTGGTATAACCTGTGTGTATTGGTATAATCTGTGTGTATTGGTACAATCTGTGTGTATTGGTACAATCTGTGTGTATTGGTACAATCTGTGTGTGTATTGGTATAATCTGTGTGTATTGGTACAATCTGTGTGTATTGGTATAATATGTTTGTATTGGTATAATATGTTTGTATTGGTATAATATGTGTGTATTGTTATAATATGTGTGTATTGGTATAATCTGTGTTATTGGTATAATGTGTGTGTATTGGTATAATGTGTGTGTATTGGTATAATATGTGTGTATTGGTACAATCTGTGTGTATTGGTATAATCTGTGTGTATTGGTATATTCTGTGTGTATTGGTACAATCTGTGTATTGGTATAATCTGTGTGTATTGGTACAATCTGTGTGTATTGGTACAATCTGTGTGTATTGGTATAATCTGTGTGTATTGGTATATTCTGTGTGTATTGGTATAATATGTGTGTATTGGTATAATCTGTGTGTATTGGTATATTCTGTGTGTATTGGTATAATCTGTGTGTATTGGTATAATCTGTGTATATTGGTACAATCTGTGTGTATTGGTATAATCTGTGTATTGGTATAATCTGTGTGTATTGGTACAATCTGTGTGTATTGGTATAATCTGTGTGTATTGGTATAATCTGTGTATATTGGTACAATCTGTGTGTATTGGTATAATCTGTGTGTATTGGTATAATCTGTGTGTATTGGTATATTCTGTGTGTATTGGTATAATCTGTGTGTATTGGTACAATCTGTGTGTATTGGTATAATATGTGTGTATTGGCATAATCTGTGTGTATTGGTACAATCTGTGTGTATTGGTATAATCTGTGTATATTGATTTTCTTTTGTTCTCCCTGTTAGAAGTAAAAGTTTTAATGTAGATTGTATTTCAAATAACAATGAATAATCCAAAATCAAACCTGTGTTCTTTGTTAGTATTCCAGACATTTTCAATTTCATGATTGGAAATGTAGGAATCTTTACAAATGGTATTCTATTATATGTATTTATAAAAAAAAAATCCGAACTCAAAATCGATTAAACTAGGGGCAAAATAGGAACAAAGGAAAGATTTACATGGAGACTCTCGTAAAAGCTCAAGAGAATAAGACCAGGTGTTCCGGAAGAGTAAGCGTCTTCTGCTTCATCGACGACACCCGCCATGTAAATCTTGGTCACATCCAAGTAAGCATCAATCCTCAAAATGAGAACCGAGTCATCATTGTCATCACAACAAGCAAACACACTAACAAGCAAACTCAAAAACGTTCATCTTCATATCCCACAAAGATACAGAATATTTCTCGATGATATCAAGATGGCGACCATTAAACTTGCCCATAGTCTTCATCAACTTGCATTTCTCGAATCCCTGTGCCATAAGTTTGTTCGTCAGCAGTCGACATCTATCACGAAAATCGCGATATTCAGTGCAAGCCCTAGAATAACGAATCAACTGCGACATGTAAACACCATCGGATGGAGAAGCAGGGATGTTACTATCAAGAAAGGGAAAGTTCACGATCGGAAAATCGAAATCGTCACGTTTATCATACAGCTTAGTAGTAAGTTGCCCGTGTTGGTCATAGTTTAAGTAAAGGTCGAGATAAGAAGCTGATGTAGGAGAGTCTGTTGTGTCTTTAATCTCACGTTCAGTAGGGTATATGCGATCGACTAGGTCAGCAAACTTCTTGTTGTTTATAGACAACACATTGTCGACATACCTGAAAGTGAAATTGAAAGATTTGGCAAGGTTTTTGTTACCCGTCCTCATAAGCCCCTCGACAAATTCAGCCTCGTATGAAAACAAAAACAAGTCAGCCAAAAGTGGTGCACAGTTAGTGCCCAATTACATAATTAGAAATTCTAAACCTTTTGATATTTTTTTCTTGTATTTCCCGATGGAATGCGGAAGTAAACGGTTAATTCCTAGGGCTAAGTACATTAAAAGTTTACTAATTGCCAGATCGATTCTTTGCACCATCCACTCATATTCATTTTAGTTTTATTTTGAAGATTTTAAAAATATATATATGCATGTTGTTACGAAATGTGACGTCTTATAGAACCTGACGTAGGCATACAAATCAAACAGACCCGCCACGACGTAACGTTTCATAGGGTACCAGGGACTGTAACTATATTCAAGAAATTATCATTGTGATAGTTAGTACATATCGTACATGCACACACCTATAACTACCTGATGTTTTTATACAAGGAGGGCGTGTCCCGACGTCACAATGTGTCTCATCGTTATGCATCGCTTCAACTTGCAGAGAGAAAGGCTAATGTTACATTGCATTTCATAAAGGTTTTATTAAATGAATATTCAAGTATAACGCATTGTGACTGGCCCAATCTATCTGAGGAAGAAGGAAATATTTGCTTGCATTTTGGGGAAAGTAACAATTGAGGACATTTCTAAGAAATGAAGACATACAATAACGTACAATAGTTGCCAATCCAAGAAGCTTTGTTCGACGAATGACTTCTTCCTTTCTTGAAAGAGAACATATGCACACACGAATTAATTGAAGAAAAAAAGCTACTAACACATAAACTTATAGCACAGGAATTCTACACATTAATTCAAAATGTACGTGAATTTTTTAAACATAATTCTATATGCATGCATTACAAAGAATATTTCTTGGCAGCAAATATGTATATTGAAATAACATAATATAAACTTTATGTTACAACAATTATGAAATAAATTTTATCAATTATTGAAGAAGTCTTTATGGCCCGGATGTTACAGTGTAGGGATATATATTTTGGAGGAAACTGGAGAAGCTAGAGAAAGCCCATGTACTCAGACAGGTAAGCCACTAACCGCACGAATCAAGCCACTTCCGCATTAATGAAAAGGCGACCGAGTCATCCACTGGGAAACCCGGTCAACAATAACAACACTTATTGTATTACTTAGCAATCGCAATTTCATTACTGTGTCTATAAAAGCACAAATTGTAGTTTTGTGCTTAAAATTGATATTCTCACATACCACTTACGGTCGTTAAAACTTCTGACCATCTTTCACTTAACTTCTACCATTCGGTCGTGGGATGGAACGTAGGATACTCACCAGATACTGGCCGCAGGTCGAAGTCTTTCTTCGGGGTGCTCCAGTTTTCCCCCACTTCTAAAAACTGTCCTAAACGACCGTTACTAAATTATGTGTATTTCATTCCCTAATTCACAGTTGATGCAAATGCGTTTTTGTTTTTATTATTATTTTTTGTTCTTGAGTTAGACATGGAAAGACGAAAGGCTGGATTGGACAAACTTAACCAGAAGTGACGACACCGACGTTCAATTATCGAGGTCTGTCCCTGATATTTTCACATCAGAAAGTTACACATGGCTTCCCGCTATCAACATTGAAAATTCGTGAGTAAGATTATATCTGAGATAATATACAATTATTCCTTCACAATTGTATTTAATTAACATATTCGAGACAGAAACAATTATTTTTCTGTTCAAAGTAATATACAGGTTAAAACACAGTCAAAATTATGATATTTTATATGTATGTATGAACTTATTAATGCGTCCCACCATAATGTGATTAAATATGTAATTGGATTACAAACATTACGTGTCGGTTTTTAAATCTGCTGATGACATTTATTTTATTTAGCGTGTCGGACATGTCAATCCTCCGGGACCCGGATGTCCCCCTGCGCGTCAGGCACACGGGGGCTGTGGAGTGGAATCCTGCAGGCATCTTCGCTGTTCAGTGCTATTGTGACGTCACTTTCTATCCTTTTGATACACAGATTTGTTCATTCGTCATAAGTACACGTGCCTACACTGAGGGGTAAGATCAAGTGATATGGCTTTTGACTGCTGATATAGTATGTTATATATTAACTTTATTTGATTATTGCAAACGTTCATATTTTAGCCCTTATCTTATTTTAGCAGTTCTCGCTGAGAAATCTTTCCTCTAAATCATGATTGTGCTAATAACAGTCTCTTTATATTTTGTTTGTGAGTATCGTATTGTGAATGCGCGAATTCATTATTGCGCTTATCGGTTTTAATTTGATCATGTGCTGAAAATGGAGTACACCAAAATAAATACGAGTACATTAAAAAGATCGAACAATCAGATTAAAAAGAAAACCATTTTTATCTTTATCGTTCATTTGTAATATAGATCGCAACATAATATTGAATGATAATACAATAATGAAATATACATCAATATGCAATACAATTAAATAGGCACGGTGGTCTAGTGGTAGGACGCCGGGCTCGTAATCGAAGGATTGTGAGTTCGAGTCCCGGTCGCGGCATTTGTGTTGTATCCTTGAGCAAGTGCTAGAAATTATAGAATGCTAACTGTGAGCGCCGAAATGGCATCACCTGTTGTATGCTCCCCAGGGAGTTGGGAACGATATCGGCTGATTGCTAAGGCCCTATAACCATGGATAATGATTTGTGAACCGCTTTGAACCTGGCTTTAATGTCGTGCTAAAGCGGTATATAAGAACCTCGAATTATTATTATTATAAGTAGCTCAGCTTAGTTATCGTTCATAACTACTTTATGAGTTTTGTCAAGCAGATTGACAGTTAGTTTAAGAATGAGATCACACAGCTAGAGTTTGTTGCATCACTACATTATTTTATGGTATGTTTCTTTATTCATAGCGAGATACGCTTACATTTTTCCCAAAGCCCGTTGAAAATGCAGGGCTACCAGGAAAACGGCGAATGGGAACTGTTGGAATACACCTTCGAGGAGAAAGTGGCCAGCACAGAAATAGACAAGTCAAAGTATTCTTCTCTCCACATCAACTTTTCTATGCGGAGACGACCCCTGTATGTGTTTATGAGCACCATTCTTCCCACTGTTCTGCTGTCCTTCCTCAGCGCTCTGGTCTTCAAGCTGCCTGCTGAGTCTGGGGAGAAACTTGGGTATTCCTTGACAGTGCTTCTGTCATACGCCGTATACTTAACGGTCATATCGTCTCACATACCGTCAGCGTCACTGACTATATCAATTTTGTGTATGTATTGCATACTATAAAACAAACATCTATACTGCATTTCTTATCTATAAAGCATAACACGTTCATTGAACCGTGTACTTGTTTGTTAATGTAGGGCTAGTGAAAGCAACGCAAATATCATATAAGAAAAACGAGGTCATCATTTTATGAATTAAGAAAGAATGTGTATTTATACTGTAAAGAAACATATTTTAGTGGTAATCTTATTTTAGTAGCGAGCTTCCCGCTGAAAGCATACCGCTAAGTTTTGATTGCACTTGTAACAGTTTCTGTGTATTGTTTCTAGCAGTACACGAATTCATCTTCCAGTGCTCCGAAAAATGGTCCGTTAATACTATCGTGTTGTTTCGGTTTATAACTTCAATGATTTCGGCCAACAAGGCAAATTTGTATCATCTTAATTCATTGTCATGGTCCATTTGAGCTATTACTCTGGTTTTTTTTTATGTTTCGATGTCACTATTTATTATACGACCGTTTGGTTTAATGCTACCGCTCTACCTTATACTGTATAATTTGTCGATTCCTTCTACGTTACAGCCGTATACACAGTGGTCGTGTTGGTAATGGGCGTAGTTGCTGTCATCTTATCAATTATCGTTCTTGACTGCTACCACAAGGACCCGGCCGAGGAAGTGACGGGATGGGTACGGAACTGTGTCTTCGGTTGCTTGATAATTCTAAGCGGATGGAAGCCGCCTGGCCAGCGAATGCCGAAAAAAGCGAATAAAGCGAGTGTAGCCCCAGTGATTAGAAAAAGCAGCCATCTTGGCGATCTTTCTATATGCGATTGGGATAAGACAAAACTAAAGAAAGTGAGTGCTTGTGAGACAAATGAACCGGATGTTGAAAAGAAATCGGCCTCAAGAAAAGCTTGGATGGACAAAAATCTTTCGTGGAGGGATATTTCCCGGATGCTTGACTATTTTTTCTTGCGACTGTACATATGCTTTTTGTTGTTAATCACTGTGTTCGTAGCTATCCTGTTTTCATTCGGATATTTTGGATTGTAACTTACAAGTGAAACGTGGTCATCTTTATGTTAACTATGTTGAATAATTGATTGGAAATATCATAACATTAAGTCCTAATGAAACCAAATCAAATCTCTCCATCAATTATAACAGTTTTAATCCATACCAGATGAGAGACTTTAATTAAACCAATTAATTAGTTCATTAACTCATCTACATAAAAGACTGTGAATTAATTGGTTGATGATATTTTATATGCAGCGAATGTGACCTAGAAATTGCAACCTTGAAACAAACAAAAATCGGCGTCTGAAGTATTCTATATATAAGTTTTCATTCCAATCTATTAATAAATGATGTATCAAAAGTTCTATGTACGTCCACTGTGACATTGGCCTTGACCTTAGACCAAAAACACAAGGATGTTACTGGTTTACCCTAGTCTAACCTTTGTATGGAGTTTGACCAGAATCTGTCGAAAGAATGATGTTGTTGAGTGCTTTATTTGAATAAAAAAATTAATACCGCAGCGTCAACAAAACTATAAACCGAACTCAAAGTCGATTAAACTAGGGTCAAAATAAGAAAAGGGGAAGATCCGGAGACTCTTGTAAAAGTAAAATAGAACAAGACCGTGTGTTCCGGAGAGTAAGCGTCTTCTGCTTCATCGCCATGTTAATCTTTGTCACAACCAATTAAACACCAAGTCCTTGAAATGAGAACCGATCCATCATTGTTTATCACAACAAGTAAGCACACTTACTCAAAAATGCATCTTCATATCACACAAAGATAGAGAATGATTTCTCAATGAGACAAAGATTGCGACCATATTTAAAATACTTGCCCATAGCTCTGTCCTGATCAATCTGCATCTCTCGGTTCTTTGTGTTGTAAGTTGTTACATCAGCAGTCAACATCGATCAAGAAAATCAAGATATTAAGAGCAAGCCATAGAATAACAAATCAACTGCGACATGTTATCACCATATGTTGGAGAAGCAGGGTTGTTACTATCAAAATATGGAAAGTTCAGGATCGGAAAATTGAAACCGTCAAGTTTATCGTATAACTTATAAGTAAGCTATCCATGTTGGTCATAGTTGAAGTTGAGATCGAGGTAAGCAGCTGATGTAGAAGAGTCTGTTGTGTCCTTTATTTCAAGTTCAGAATGTTATATACGATCGAATAGGCCAGAAACTTCTTGTTATTCATGGACAACACATCGTCGATATATCAGAAAGTGAAATTAAAAGATTTGGTAAGGTTTTTGTTTCCTGTAAAATGTATGAATACAAAAAAAGTCAGCCAAGAGTGGGATACAGTTTGTTCGCAAGGGAATGCCAACAGTCAGCTTGAAAATCGTTCCTCCAAACTCAACAAAAATATTGTCAATCAGGAATTCAATCGTTCGTTCTTAGCTTTTGTTGTGTTACTACCATATACTTTTTGGAAAAAGAAAGCTCTCATAACGAGAGATCTAAAACTTTCTTCATTTTTTGTGTGAGGTATGGTAGTGTACAAGGCGGAAAAATCAAATGTTTTGATAAAAAAAAAACAATTTTAGGAGTGGTTGCTCCAGATTGATTAAAAGATCTTCGAGTTTTTGTTAAAATCCACATCCCATTTTTCAAAACATCTCGTTTTTCTAAACTAACACCCCACATCCATAAGTTGATGATTTTCTATATAACCATAGTGAATTTGACCTTGATATTGGAACACTGACATAACGAATTCTGGATTAAACTCATATTGGAACTTTGTTCAAAGTATGATTAAAATTTGTTAAAGAATGAAGTTGCAAAGTGTTTACATTGCATTTGGAAGGGAAGGGAGGAGACGCCACAGAACGGGACAGGACCGGACGGACATGAGCTAAACGTTGTCTCCCTTTTAATGTTCGAGTGCAGTATTGTGAATCGATAAATATTTTGTTCATGTTGTTTAGCTTTTGCAAAAATTAGTCCTGTCAATCTATGATTTAACCTCAAACTAATTGCAACAGAATTTGTTCTTTCATTTTTTGGTTGATAAACATCATACTTTTAACAGAAAATTGTGACTCTAGTGGCATAGAAAAGATTGTGATGAATGTAATGAACATATCGGTAAAACAATAAACAGAGACACATGCATACATGGCTTTATGTATCAGGTTTATTTTGAGTAGAGCTATTTACTGTAAAAAGTTTACAGTAGATCAAAAGATACATGGGGTATTATGGGATTCAAGGTAAGCTGTGTTTAGTTTCAAAGATTGTTATGTTTGTTATGTATTACTCAACGCCCGGCCCATCGACAATATCAGTCATTGAGGGCCTAACATGCAAGCTATTATGTCATTGACTACAGTCGTCACCTAATTAAGTTATTCGTGTTGGCCCTGTACACAGTCTGGTATCACCACAATACGATCTCCATTGTACAATGCATTTAATAAAACTCTCTACAAGTAGCATTCGCTGTTTCGTTACTCTCCTTTGTATGTGTTTACAATATAATACTCATATGCATATGTGTTGAGAACTGCATTTGTTTTGATATTTCAAGGTGTAATCCAATGGTATATATAATTTTTGACAAAGCTGATTAGAATATTAAAATACTTTGAATGTTATATTAAATAAATGCGGTAATAAGGTAGTAATTGTCAAATTAAAACAGATATATGACACTTTCAGGCTTTGGGTGTAGGAGTCAAAAGTTTAAAAAATAAGTAGATACACTGTATTTAAAAAATAAATAGAGATATGTCATTGAAATTTTAGAGTGTTATCTTTCTTGAACAAACAGTTTTTTTAGAAGACAAATTTAGCCAATGGACTTGCCAAAATAAGTCGTTTTCAATAAATAAAACTAAATGAAAGACAACATTTACATGATACGCTGATGAGTAAAGCAAAAGTGTAAATGTTACGGCGCTATGGAATGATATAAGTAATGAAAAGAAATCAGAGGATACAAAAGCGTAAACAAAACCATAATCCGAACTCAAAATCGATTAAACTAGTGGCAAAATAGGAACAAAGGAAAGATTTACGTAAAAGCACAAGAAAATAAGACCAGGTGTTCCGGAAGAGTAAGCGTCTTCTGCTTCATCGACGCCACCCGCCATGTAAATCTTGGTCACATCCAAGTAAGCATCAATCCTCAAAATGAGAACCGAGTCATCATTGTCATCACAACAAGTAAACACACTAACAAGAATACTCAAAAATGTCCATCTTCATATCACACAAAGATACAGAATGTTTCTCGATGAGATCAAGATGGCGACCATAAAACTTGCACGTAGTCTTCATCAACCTACATCTCTCGAACCCCTGTGCCGTAAGTTTGTTCGTCAGCAGTTGACATCTATCACAAAAATCTCGATATTCAGCCCTAGAATAACGAACCAACTGCGATATGTAAACACCATAGGATGGAGAAGCAGGGATGTTACTATCAAGAAAGGGAATGTTCACGATCGGAAAATCGAAATCGTCACGTTTATCAAACAGCTTAGTAGTAAGTTGCCCGTGTTGGGTATAGCTTAAGTAAAGATCGAGGTAAGAAGCTGATGTAGGAGAAAAGCAGGAATTTTAAACAATAGTCAATGATAAAAGTAGCCAATGGGCACAGAATGGTTTAAAACTTTGTGCTGCCTCTTTTTTTTTGCTGTTTTTTCAATCGATTATGTTGAATGTTAGAGAAAGCATCTGAAACATTTTACTTTTAAATTGTCTTTAACTTGGATGCAATGAAGGCAATTGAGCCCCGGTCGTTATCATGAGCGTTCTGAAGTCATTCCGTAAACTCAAATAATAAACATCCTCTTTTTTTGTTAATTGTTTTTTTATGGTTTTATTTTTACCGGTTTAAATTTAATAAAAACTATGATAATTATATACTAACCTCACACCAAAACACCCGAGACATTCCTTCTCTCCTTTCACAGATATACATTTTAATCTACAAAACTCAAACTCCTTATAGTTCTCGTACAGTTTTTAATTGAGTATCACTATAGTCTCCAACCACACATATTTATTATAATTTAAAAGCACTTTCTAAATTTATGTTGTACAGCTCATCAATCTGTTATATTACAAGCACCTAAGATCCAGGTTAAATCTCGCAAGTCTTGTTTTAATTGTCGTGTTAACTTAAATACACCATTCATATAAGCAACATACTAGCAACTTAATATCATAAACGTATAAATACACATTTTGTTTAGTTTAATTTCGAACACAAAGATATCTTTTAGATTTCTGCTATTTTTGAGAATGCATATAAACTGCGGTATAGAAACCTGCCTTGGAGAGCCACGGGGTCATAATTAACAAAATAAACATTCATTACAATAAGATTTGTACACCCAGAAATATTTGCTTTTCGACTGCTATATAGTCGTAAGCATATTCATAAATTAGTGACATGTAAGAAAGTAATAAGGGGTTCATGCTGTCAATAGAAGCATTTTGTACAGCAATCGAGGTATTAGTATTTATATAATGGCAATCAAAATGTTCTGATCATTTAAATTGAAGTTAAAACTTAATGATATACACTGATTATGTGCATCAGGTTCGCACGATATTTGGCATACACCTAATTGTTTAGCTTACTACATTGAATTTCGTGACCTTTGACCTGACAATTCATAAGGTCAACTAATACCAAATACCAAAACTGAACTATCTTCACCATCATGCATAGCGTTCTCAAGATATTGTGAGAACACGAATTGCGTATGTTATTGTAATACACTCCAGTACCTTTTACCATATGACTTGAAAATCAGTATGAATCTTCTTACACAAGTCTCCAAATAATCAAAGTACTGAAAGTACTGAAACGCTAAAACTTCAAACAATAGTTTGTATATTTCGACAGCTATTGAAGTGTTTTTGTTGAAGGGTTACTAAGTTTCGATATCAGAAAGTTTCAGAATAAGGATTAAGTAAGTATTTAGAGTAAACTCAATAACACACAAGTTGTTTAGATTGACGAGTTGTATTTCAAGCTACATGTACAATTTAGTGCAGTGCTTTAAAGGCCCCATATACATAACTTCAGCAATTTTTTTTCGAGATTTTGAAAATTTACGAAAAAAAAGTCGAGTTGATAACTATGCAAAAATATGTCTAAAACGAAGTAAACCTGAGCGGTAACTAACAAAAAATTCTTGACAGAAAATTCCAAAGAATTGAAAATAATTCAGGTGTGGCTCATTTCAACAACAAGACGAAGTTAGAAGACAGTTCAAAATGGACGGGTGTTTACAAATACAGTTTCAACTGCTGCTGTACCGGTAACCGCATAAGAATTCATCTTGAATATTGTTGGTTTAAGTTAATCTTAATTAAATCTATAAATATAATAAGTTATTAGGCTTGATTTTCTCTTCAAGTTTTGCCCAAAGTTACGTTTATTGGGCCTTTAACAATTTAACTGAAATATTAATTTTCATTACAAATGAATATTGATCCATTTACAGGGAAGCGAATGTGTTTATTTTAATATATGCACTGAAATAAACGGTATTAGTGTGTTAGACACAAAATAAAACAACGGCAAAAAATCATACCCGAGATCCAGATGGAAATGTAAGATGACGATTAATTACAGGAGCATTGGCAGAGACATATACATTAACAAATGTACTAGTTTGTTTCAATAATAAAATAGATGTTATTGTTAGGTAATTTAAGTCCTATTACGATATCTTTACCAAGCCGGAGAAAAATAATGGTATGCAAATATGTCATATTCACTTACATCTCTAGGCCTAATTATCAATTATCAAGTTCATATACAAAGCAATGAAAATTACATGTATGTTGGCTGTGACCTTTATATATAGGGCTGCACAGAATTACGGGAATTTACACGATACAAGTTTTTGCATACCAGAGAAATAATAAATGTGTTATTTCTACTTAATAACTTATATTGTGTCAATTGCTATGTACACTATACAGGTTTTGATAAAGTTTCATTAAAACAAAAATGTGAACCTTCAGTGTATAGTGATATGTGAAGCACAGAGAACGTAATTATAAAACCACGAGCTTTTGCTCGCCATAAAAAAAAATATAAGTGTTATTTTCAATAAATCAAGTGTTTTGCCAATTCATATGTACACGTAAATTCTGCAGGTTCTGATAATGTCTCATTAAAATTGTATAGTAATTACAATATTAAGTAAGAAAATCGATCAAGTTTGTTCATTCAGTATATACCACGGACTTAGATTGTCCAAGTCCGTGGTATATATACATTGTATATATCACAACGTTAGTGACGATCAGGGGGAGTAGCTTGTAAATAACATTATCATATCCGGAGGGCGGATTTACACTGTGATTACGAATTAATATTTCCGACTGACAAATTGGTGAAGTATTTTGGTTTAAGCACATGTACAAGGTAATATTACATTGAAATCCAAATCAGGGTCGTTGGCTATGGCGCGATTATATAATCAAAGTTTAACACCATGCCAGTACATTCCACGATCCGTATACGAGTGTAAAGCACAGAGAGGTATAGGCCTATAACACGAATGCATGTATATACGCGAGAGGTCAACCACGCGAGAGGTCAACCAGGGGCAGAGACGTAATATTTAAATGAGCCGTGGGAGTGAAAAATTGATTTCTTTGTTACAAATAGCATATAGATTATTAAAGTCATCATAATTATTAACAATACCATGGGAACATCATTTCCTGTTCAAATGGTTCAGATATCATGCGATTGGTAGCAATTCAAGATTTTCCAGGAGCGGGAGGGGAAAAAATGACATGGGTCAAAGGTCACAGAATTGTGGCAGCAATAGACGCAAAAACTACTCGTAGTTTTAGCGCTAAAAACGAAAAGAAATGTCAAACATAGAGGATCTCACACGGATGTCGATGTAATATGAAATTTATTAAACGAGTAAGATAATTTAATATGTCACGAGCCTTTAGGCGAGTGACGTATTAAATTATTTAACGAGTTTAATAAATTCCACATTACATTGACACAAGTGTAAGATTCTATTTATCACATAACTTATTATATTTATGAGAAAATACAAAAACCTCTCAAATTAATTCTCTTAATAAGGCTAATTCCTTCTATGACAGTACGATTTTCACTACCGAAACAATCATATGACGTCATAAAGACGCCATTTGTTTACGACCTCACAATAGTGTTATTACACGTGTGTAATACTATTTTTATGACATGGCCGTATGACATGACTGAACGGGTCAGTTATGTGATAAACGTTGTAAAGGTCAAATTAAGGATTCTTAATACCGTAATTTCTCGCGAATAGTGCGCACTTTGTTAGGGAAATTCGGTATATTTATTCGAGAACATGTGGTCTACAGACCGACCAAGTACATCCGATGACGTTTTAAATCAATAGAATCCATATTCAGATATGGAATATTACCTCACTATCACGCCTAGGGTTCTCAAGACATTGGGCGGACACCAGTTGCAAATGTTACACCAATGCGCCCGATGAACGTCGACCATTTGACTTGAGAAACAATAGAGGTCATCTATTACCAATGGTTAAACCACATATTAAATATCATTACTATTAAGCATAGTGTTCTCAAGATATTGGCCGGAAAGTAATGGTATATGACAAAAACGTGCAAAGTGATATACTATGAAATCGAAAAAAATGGATAAAAATAACGATCAATATTTCTTAATCGGTTTCAAACAAACAGTCTTACATTCGTCTTCTGTCACATTTGAAAACTAAACATTTTTTCGTTATTACCATGTATGTGCTATTGATCAATTGATTCATGTCATATCACATCCTTATTCCATAAGTCCAAGGAAAGATGATTTGAACAATCGAGATTTCCATTTGGCATTTAAATGAGTATGTCCTCCAATTTTTAATTGGTTGGTAAGCCATGAAGTGTTTTTATCAGAGTTGTTCCTTTCATTACTATCGAAAGACTTCTTGCGGAGTGACCAAACTTGTTTAGAAATGTCGGGTCCGCGCCACGGTGTATCAGCACCATTGCTATGTCAACCTTCCTCTCCTGTACAGCAATGTGCAGTGGGGTATTGCCGTTGTTGTCTGACGTGTGTATATTTGCTCCACGGTTCAGGAGACGCAGGACAGTGTCAATATGACCCCTCTTCACAGCCACGCTTAATGGAGACAATCCAGAAGGTTTCTTGTGATTTATGAAAGCTCCACCTTCCAGCAAGGTGATAACAGACTCATTGTGTCCTTCCTGTGATGCCAAGAAAAGCGGTGATGTACCATGCTCACAACATATATTGGGATCTGCGTTGTATTCAAGCAGTTTCCTGATAACTAGATGATGTCCCTTATCTGCCGTGATCAGCATTGGTGAGCCGCCATGGTCTCGCACCAGGTCTGGATTGGCGCCGTTTTGAAGCAAACAACTAACTACATCAACGTGGTTCTCTCTGCATGCATAAAGAAGTGGTGTAAACCCTGTGTAAAACTCACCAAGTCCCTGTAAACTTTCATCAATCCGAAGACTGGATTTAGCATTGACGTCAGCATGGGCATCTAGTAGCACCTTGACTGTGTCTAAATGTCCATAACCTGCAGCGAAATGCAACGGCATTGTATGGCCAGGTAATGATTCCAAAAAAGTCCTTCCAAAAGTCTCAAGCACCTCACGCAGAAAGGAACTCATACCTAGTTTACACAACCAGTGAATCGGTGTTGCAGACAAAATGGCGAAGTCAAGAGCTTTCCTCAATCCTTTTTCATCAAATTTGATCACCTCTGGTTGATGAGAAAGAATTTCCTTCCTTTTGTCAACTGGATATTTTGATAAACATGTTTTCAGACAGCTTTGGAATTCATCATTTAAGACCGATGGATTACAGAAGACGTCGATGATAAATCCTTGCTGAAGGTCCTTAGTAATGCGTTCGGCAAACATTGTTAAATATTTTGGCAGCAGCTCTATCTGACCACTACAAGCATCCCCATTGTTAGATTTTATTCGTATCCAACATCGCAGAAACGCCGAACTGAAATGTTTCATGACAATTGGGATGTTTTTTTCCCCATACAAAACGGCAACAGCATCATGTATCAAAGAATGCAAGAATCTGTGATATCCATTCCGATCTTGTATCACATATACCTCATCCATACCATCAAAACACTTTCCGATTTCATGAAATGTCTTCCTTTCAGCTGACAAACCGCACGAACGGACCACGTCTATCACTTTCTCATTCTCAG
Source organism: Mimachlamys varia (assembly GCA_947623455.1). Lineage (NCBI taxonomy): Eukaryota > Metazoa > Mollusca > Bivalvia > Pectinida > Pectinidae > Mimachlamys > Mimachlamys varia. Next base: position 22,842,748 of record OX392534.1, read on the forward strand.
GTGAGTTTTGACGGTCAATTTCTGCTAAAATGTCTTTATCAAACATGCCGTCAAAAAGAACAATTAAGCTCAAAGCGCAGAAATGGTATCGTTTAACATGTCTCAAGTCCTCTATTTGTGTTTTAATCACACAGACAGGGTTTAACGTCTGTTCAGACAAATTGGCATCGGGCACAGACAGAAGATGACAAAGGAGTGGAAATCCGGGGAAATATTCATCGGTTACATGCCCTTTAAAGATATCCAGTGAAAGGCCATGTTTACCAATAATTTCTTTTTTCTCTTCAAGATTCAACCGATAACACTGGGCTGAAAGATCGATACAGTTCCTCCCCAAGTAGCTGTCTCGAATCGAATGTTTTGCCTCTTTGTAAAGACCTTTTTTCATAGTTACAATCATTTTCGTGCTGCCTGTCTTGATGCAACCTTTTAACATAGCATTTCGTTGCAGAAACTTGCGTAGTATATCTTCTTCTAGCATGATTGATCCGATCGGATCGTCTAATAAATACAAAGTTTTTTCTTTGGGGTTGCAATTGTCAAGTTCTTCAGGTGTACTTACATAAATAACGCTATAACCGTTATTCATAAGTTGAAGCGCAAGATGCATACAGGTTGCAGTCTTTCCGTCACCAGGGGGCGCTATCAAAGTAACAGATCCGTCTTTCATCAGCGTTTCTTTTACTTTTGACAAGTATTTTGGCTCAAAATATTTTTCATCGCGATGTTTCCAACTTTTAATAAAACATTGAAGTTGATCTGCAAATGTAGATGTTTACACTGATATTTTTTTGGATGAGTTTATTGTCAACTTTGGATTATTTTAAAAAGATATCATGACATGTACAACCGGCTCTTATTAAGTACACTAACAGAGGTTACATTTAAAAAAAACAAAGTATTTACTTTCGCAGAGGTGCTTGAAAGCATCAGTGCAAGAGTAAACACACATTTTGCGTGAAGGGAATTAACAGCATGTATTGATAGGCCGTCCATAGGTCTTTTTCATTAAAGATGTTTAAGTTAATAAAAGAAAATTATAAAAGTGTCAAAATCTATCAAATGCAACATTATATCGGACCGTTAGAGAAAATGATAAAAATCAATGCTTTTAATAATATTTACATACCCTTCCGAGCTGAGTTGTTGATGTCAAAACGGATCTTGGAAACCAGTAACTCCATGTCATTTCGTTCTATTTGTGATGTAGATCCTGTAACATTAATTGTTTTTCAATTAATTGAAATAATTAATAAATCCTTTGGTGTTTTCATTAAATTCATGAAGGTCTAATTTTTATTCATGTTTTAATAATAAACCTTAATAGTTATCGGAATAACGACGAAAACATATCTAAAGCCATATTGATATTGGAAACATGTTTTTGGAAGTAGTAAATTATTAACTTACCTTGAGGGTCACACACAAATCCCTCCGCTATATCTCTCAGGCCAGAATCACTCATGATGGTTGCTAACAGTTGAGAAACTTCACGTCGTTCTTTTTCGGGCGCCATGATAACCCACCAATTTTCTAACATAACGCGAGTTCTCTCTACAGGCCTTCTAAGGTAAATTTCCTTGAGATGATCCAGCTGGGCACGTCTGTATCCGAGGGCGGTTCCGAGAGTTTGCCATTCGTCTCCTAGTGCTTGTGCGATGCCATCTATATGTATTTTCACAAAAAGTAGAATATTGATAAGCGAAAATTAGATATGTCCATGTCGAACTATAATTAACCAAATCAAAGGATACCGAAGCGTCAACAAAACCATAATCCGAACTCAAAATCGATTAAACTAGGTGCAAAATATGAACAAAGGAAAGATTTGCATGGAAACCCTTTAAAAAGTACAAGATAATAAGATCAGGTATTCCGGAAGAGTAAGTAAATAATAATAATAATAATAATTCACGTAGTTAGCACATTCTAATTCAAACAATTACAGATTTTTGGTCCTCCTTGTGAGAGTAGGATATATATAACTCATAAAGACGTCTTACGAAACCAATGCGTCTTCAGTAAATGACTATCATAACAAACAAGAGTTGATAACTCACCAAAATCAGGCTCGTCTTTTAGTTCGGTCTATAAAAAGAATCAGATGAAATCCTATTTTACAAATTAATTCTAAACATCATGTTTCGACTCATTTCCTTTCTTAGAAAATTCATTTGTATACTAATATAAATGTTCATTGACTCGCTATGGGGACTATATATAGGCATCGAAGGTTAAATATTTAGAACAAAAGTCGTTTTTTCAGTAATAGAAATTTAGTGTGGAAACATGTTCAAATAAATGTAATAAATCCCTTGAAGTATATTCAAATACTACATAACAGCTTTAAAGGCCCAATATACGTAACTTTCGACAAAACTTGAAGTGAAAATCAATCCCCTGAAGTATATTCAAATACTACATAACAGCTTTAAAGGCCCAATATACGTAACTTTCGACAAAACTTGAAGTGAAAATCAATCCCCTGAAGTATATTCAAATACCACATAACAGCTTTAAAGGCCCAATATACGTAACTTTCGACAAAACTTGAATTGAAAATAAATCCCCTGAAGTATATTCAAATACTACATAACAGCTTTAAAGGCCCAATATACGTAACTTTCGACAAAACTTGAAGTGAAAATCAATCCCCTGAAGTATATTCAAATACAACATAACAGCTTTAAAGGCCCAATATAATTATGTAACTTTCGACAACATCAAAAACTCGGTATTTGTAAACACGCGTCCATATTGAACTGTCTTCTAACTTGTTGTTGAAGTGGGTCACACCTGAACTATTTTCATTTCTTTGGATTTTTCTGTCAAAAGTTTCTTGTTAGTTACCGCTCAGGTTTACTTCGTTTTAGACTTACGCCATACCAATGAAAAATGAAGTATCTGGATATATTTTACAATGGTTCAAAATTTAGAAAGCGCCATTCCGGATCATTTGAATGTTTGGAACGAAGGTAAAAATAATATTTCAAGTGTTTTTTTCGGCAGTAACAACCAACATCAAACACGAGGAAAATGCGCGACGAAGCTTTTTCAGTTTTGGGAATGTGTCATGTTAAAGTGACTATTGTTATCGTGTTGGTCACTACATAATTCGGTGGCAATAATGCATTGCGAAATACCACAATAGATGGCTTAGCGTTCCAAGATCTTGATCAGATAAACAATTAAATACGGAACTCAAGCGGTCTCACTTAAAGCCACTTCAAGTGTCACCAGAAAATATCTTTAAAAATCCTGAATTAAGTTAGCAACATCAGAAGATATATTGTTAATACACATGCACGACTATAATAACACTTCTATACTGAATTTCAGTTTGATATTCTTCTCAAGCAATCGACCCAATTTGGCGGACATCATTGTTATTTCATCAGTCTTATTTTAATAGAATACTGTTGATCGAGTTTTAAACACGTGTGTTGTGATAAATGTTTTGAAATATATCAGTCGCTAACACAATCTGCTTCAAAATAAATTGGACAAATACTGGGAAAACCAGGATATCTTTGTACAATTATTAACTAATAATTTACGGAACTGAACACTATACATATTTAATTATGATTTGACATATTATATATTATAAGTCTATATTATTATATGATATATCATGTTAACATATTGCATGTTTTTGGGTCCAGAATTAAGGATTTAATATCCTGGTCTGGAAAATAAACTTAACTTATGTAGGTTTTACCATTCAAAATCTCTTCCACATGTCATAGTTACCTAGTCACCAGTAGTCAGGCCATTTAAATCACAAATGAATTAACACTGGGGTCATGATGCTTTTTCAACCACGAGATAGACAACAATGAACGGGACGTCAGCTTATAAACTGATTTAAATCTTTAAGATCTTGATATATAGTACAAAAATAATGTCCATTAACATAACTATTTACGGCGGCGTATTAGGGCCACTATGAAAATAAATTTATCTTGTACGTACAAGATAGTGTACGTACAACTTAGTATCTTGTACGTACAACATAGTATCTTGTACGTACAACTTATTATCTTGTACGAACAACTTATTATCTTGTACGTACAACTTATTATCTTGTACGTACAACTTATTATCTTGTACGTACAACATAATATCTTGTACGTACAACTTATTATCTTGTGCGTACAACTTATTATCTTATACGTACAACTTATTATCTTGTACGTACAACATAATATCTTGTACGTACAACTTATTATCTTGTGCGTACAACTTATTATCTTGTACGTACAACTTATTATCTTGTACGTACAACATAATATCTTGTACGTACAAGATAAGTCCATGGAACTCTCTAGTGATGGAGGTTTCAATATTTCCATATGTTACCGTGTAGGGAAATTACGTGTGTTCTCTATTAATAGATTGATAATTTTAATGTCATTGATACAATTTAATGTCAGTCTGAATGTGAATATATTGGTGAATTAAAAAATGAATCAATAAAGAGTGGCAGTGTTAGGCCCCTACTAATGCACTAGCGTGTTTTGCTTTCATTCAGAGCAGTTGTTACTACAATAAGGGTATATTACACAATTATAGCCCTCTTCGGAGGGATATATCCAGAATTATGTCCCTGGTCATGGTTATTTTCTCGAGGGCGTAGCCCATGGGAAAATAACACTGACCGGGGACATAGTTCTGGATATATCTGACAAAGAAGGCCATAAACGTTTTATTATATTGAAATAAACAATATATTAAATAACACAAAAATATTTTTAATTGATGTTTAACAGAAGAAAATCATCCATAAAATACCAGTGAACTATCACATTTGAGTTAAAACAGTTACTTTTAACATATCCAGTAGTTTGTTTAATACATTTCCGAGTTATCCATGTCCGAAGCCCTCAAAAAAACCATGACACTTCCATTGTTACGTCAAGTTGAAGCGGTAGACGAAACTTCCGGATCATTTCTCCTGAGTGGGGTATTTCCCTCAGGTGATTGCCCACTGGCGCGCGGGCTGGCACCATGGTTATTCCTTGTGCTTATTCACTGACGACGTCTACATGTATTTCCGTGGTATATCCGATTTATGAAATGTCAATGACATGTCAGGTGACCAGTTTTCCATCCAATGAAAACATTTTTATAAAAGTGAGGTACATGCATAACAAAATACTTTGCACAATCCATGCTTTTAGCATAACCAGGTATGTGATAATGAAGATTTAATGCTTTAAGAGACGTTATTGTTTGTTTATGTATTCATACATCTATTGATTCATTTGTTTTTGAAATTTGAAATACGAAGCAAAAGTCTTCATAATTCTCCACAAATTCAATTAGAAACATACAAGAATAATATTCCCCGATTTATGTGAACTTTCAATCTCTTAAAATGCATACACTTGTAAAACTTCCCATGACAGTACCTGTATTTATCAATACAAAGAGGACTAGTTTTTTTTAAAGTTCACTAAACATGTTACGTGCCAATTTGTAACAATAACCAAATTTGTAACAACCTTTTTTAACGTAGTTAACTTAACTAATAGAGATCTAAGGACACAGAAATTCACCATAAACGAATTTCTGACAAGGTAACTGCTTCAATGTGTTCAAAACAACTATTGGTGTTAAAAGTAAAGTGCTTGTCTTGCTGCGGTCCGTACACATATCAAATGTTTGAAAACTTATTTTTTAATCTCCACAACCGGCAATTTTACTATATAAATCCCCCCACACACACTTGTCAACATTATTGCCCCCCCCCCCCCCCCCTCCTTACGTTGGCTTGGACACAGTGCCCTTGTACATTTTGTTAACAAAGCAATTAAAGGCCCAAGATTCGTAACTTCAGGAATTTTTTCGTGATTCTGGAAAATTCTAAGAAAAATCCAGTTGATAACCATGCAAAAATAAGCCTAAAACGATGTTAGCCTGAGCAGTTACTTACAAGAAACTCTTGACAGAAAAATCCAAAGAATTGAAAATTATTCAGGTGGGCCCCACTTCAACAACAAGCCGAATTTAGAAGACAGTTTAAAACGGATGCGTGTTTACAAATACCGAGTTTCAACTGCTGCTGTAGCGGTAACTGCGTAAAAATTCATGATATCAGTGAATATAAAAAGTTATTAGGCTTGATTTTCGCTTCGAATTTTGCTGAAAGTTACGTATATTGGGCTTTTAATAAGGTTTGATTTAAACACACATCTGGTAGTTCACTCAATGTCTAGCTTTAGTCTAATACGTGGATGATATAGAGACATTCATGAGTTTACCAACCAGTGGTTTCAGATTTTGCAAATGTCAGGATCAAAGCTTAAATAAGGCCTTGAAGTTTGCGTTATTCTTGCACTTCAAATGGATATTTCTATCAATCTGTTCATATTTTATGAAGACTTTTATATTTTATTTGAAAAATATATTTTTGTATGATGAAAACAAAACAAGTGAAAGTTAACTTGGGTCGCTCTTAGATTTCCGTTTTGCTGTATGAAAATATAGTCAATTGCTTATCGACGGTTAGTGTCATGAAACAGGATAGGGTTGCTTTGTGAATGAAACAACATCGTGTTGTCCACAATGTCAGAATTACTTATTTAGGCCTTCGAATGTTAATTTTTGTGATCTTAATTATCTTTTGATTAACTTAATTACATTGAAATGGTTGTAACAATGCTACGCTCCAAACAGTCTCGACACTGTTTTCATGTCTGCGATTTCCCTACATCGTAACAAATGGGAATATTGAAACCTCCATCTCTAGAGAGTTCCATAGCATTATTTTGTACGTACAACATAATAAGTTGTACGTACAAGATATTAACTTGTACGTACAAGATAACAAGTTGTACGTACAAGATACTAAGTTGTACGTACAAGATACTAAGTTGTACGTACAAGATACTAAGTTGTACGTACAATATACTAAGCTGTACGTGCAAGATATTATGTTGTACGTACAAGATAATAAGTTGTACGTACAAGATAATAAGTTGTACGTACAAGATATTATGTTGTACGTACAAGATATTATGTTGTACGGACAAGATACTAAGTTGTACGTACAAGATAATATGTTGTACGTACAAGATAAATTTATTTTCATAGTGGCCCTAATACGCCGCCGTAACTATTATTATCAATGTAACTCAAAGGTTATGTCAGCAAAAACACCTAGTGCCATACATCTAGCCTTCAGGTTTTGTTTTATAAAATATGCATACTGCATGAATAGAAATATCTTAATACCTACAAAAAATGTGGTGGCTTATAGGCTGTAGTTTTAGTTCAATCACTAAACTTGAATGGGTGACCTTGGGTCTTCTATTACTAAGGTAATTTTATAAAGCTTTTCTCTAAAATGCTGTTTTATTGAAAAGCCTCATACAAGTAGTTCGTTCCCAGGAAATTATTACAAAAACGCTTCACCAGTTTAAATACATTATATTGAGTGTCAAACACGTATTCTGACATTGAGTCTAATGAAAACACCCGCTCGCTCGAATTTTTAAGGAATTCAATTTTGAAATCTCATTTTGCGAAGAACAATACATTATATTGGTATGGCCTTATTTTTTTATGTTTATCAACAGAATTTATTTTTCACAATTTTTCAGAACCCCGAAAAATTTCCTGAAGTTACGTATATTGGGCCTTTTATATCTCAATCTCCATATTCTACCCTGCAGGTGCAAGGGCTAAGAGTTGAACCTATATCAAAACATGGTAGTTACTTCTCCCTTCTTTTCGCTCAGCATTATGGGGGCTTACACGAACATACCACGGCTTCCCACATACACATATACTCAACAGGCACATCGCATATACCGGAGGGCCATCCTTATATGACCATGGCTGATAATAGGACGTAAAAATAATCAACCCAAACCAAACCAAACCGATTCAAGGTTAAAGAATACACAATTGTACATCTTGGTCGTTAAAAATTGCCACTCATCTAATATGCTACTTTCAAATCGTGATTTCTAGCCCAGAATCAATCCCATTTTTGTTTACCAGGCAATACACTATTTTCATATTTTGGTAACTCTTTTGGGAATATATTACTTCGGGATCCCGGGTACTCATCCGAGAGTAAACTATATCTTGGTTGTGATTTCTTTTCATTGTCCTTCTTCTATTCCTTTAGAGGTTAGTGATCGTCCAGACTATTGTCGTTCAACTGAAATAAAAATCATTATAAGAAAACTATATTTTCATGTGAACTGCGTTGCAAATAATTCCTAATTTTTAGATGAAATAATTTGATTGGTTAATCGAAACAGTGACGGTATAACCACAATTAACCGTCCACAATTTCTCATTGGCGCGTGAAGTTTGAATGAGTTCTAGACGTTATGAATTCATTTTGAACCTGAACCCCTTTCTTGGGTTCTGACAGACTTATCCAAATTTAAAAAGAGAATTGTCCGTTCTTGTCTCAGTCGTCTTCTCGTCCTTTATTCATAATATCTTGCTTATCTCGATCAACAGTATTTCGATCAACCGTTATGAATGGAGAGCACATGTACAAATGACAGGATAAGCAGTTTCAAAGGTCTTCCTTTGATCAACGGTAATTAAATCAGCCGTACAAAAATGGAGACACTACAGATAAAACTTGCACAAAACATGTGAACTTTTTTTACATTAGAGAAAAACCCTATGAGGGAGGGGACAAATCCTTAAAGTTCAGGAGGCATCACCTTTCGGGGACATTCTACTTTTGGGGCAGGTGCATACCCTTTTTGGGGGCAAAACCTTTGGAGGCATCTCGCCCTGGCTAAGGTTGTATAGGCAGAACCACTTTCGGTGCCCGCCTACGTGTAATATGTGACCATTAAGAGCCTTAAGGTCTAAGCGATAATACCCATCGAGGACCTACAAGATTACCGAGACTAAGAACGAGACGTTTATGAGCGGGAAAATAGCGTGGCAGTCAATGGACATGAGGGTTTTCCAGCGACGCGGTACGACCCTGAAATTCGATAACCTATAATGCAAAGAGCCCGTCTGTACGTAAAATATATTATGCAATAGCTACAATGTACATGTGTATATACGGTTGTTGAAAGACTATTTTAGACATATGTATAAAGCCCGAATGACATTTGACCTGATCGTTTAAATATTGCGTCACGAGTAGTTTCTTGATCGTAATCTGGGCCCCGGATCTAACGTCCTTCCACCATAAATAGTGTTACTTTACTTAATGAGTGCCCTGACTATTCACCTTACATGTTGTTACGATAGCAACCAGTATCTTGCTAGATTTGTGTGTAGGCGTGCGACTTGTGTAATGAGTGTGCATTCAATACATGTATTTTATCGTTGGGAGTAAATATGATTGCTCCTGCATTCTTTGTTTGGCGTTATTTTGTAAACTCACAATGTGGATATTTTATAAACTGTTTAACAAAGACCGGTGCCCACTATTAAGTTAGTCTTCCCCGTAGTACCATTCAATAAAAATGAAGAAGTGTTACCTTATTATATGTTTACTTGAACAAGTCGCTCCTCCATGTAATAACCAGATCACGTGACAATGCAGAAGGCACAAGTGCCGTATTAGTTCGGCGTTGCTCGTCTGGCTCATTTCCGGCTGTACATACATTGTATCCGTACATGATGAAATAAAGAGTAAGCTAAAGTATGTATACATAGACCGTTAAGTGTAACTATTAATCGTTCGTAATGTGTAGAAATATTGTTATTAATTCGTGCGTGTGGTCAATTACGAACAAGCTTATGTCACTGATACAAATTTAACATCATTCAAACGTAAAAAGCCCCCCCCCCCCCGACAAAAAGGAGATTTCAAAACGTGCCTAGGACCCTTCTGTCATTTCAAAGAGATCTGAGGCAAAATGTTTAAAGTATCTAAATATCATAATACTGTTAGTTTTATATAAATACGTACTTTTAACCAATAACCATTTGTTTTGTAATAGTTGTAAATTAAAACGAACTTCATCACAACATGAGTAAACGGATATTGTTACCTGGCTCTCTATATAAAAAGATATTCAATAAATGCGACTATTTTCATGGTTAATCCAATGCACTTCATATATAGCCTTGAATTAGTTAAAACTATTTGCCTGGGACGTCATGAACTAATACATGTTTCCTTGGAAACAATTGTGCCAAAGCATATGAGTGATCTTGAGTAAAGCGTTTTGTTTGTATGCAGACAACATTTATTGACGGTAGACATTCTATCTAACTGTTAGACATTTTCTGACAAGCTGTAATCTTCTGGAATGTGAAGATAGCTGTTTCAAGAGATCCGGGTAACACAGAGAGCATGCTAAATTCAACGGAACTATTGTGCAGCAAAATGATTTACAATGACTGAAAAAATGAGTGATGAACATGGTACAAAACTCTATAACTTTAAATTAAAGGTAACAAAACAGTTAATGCATGCCCTTTTAGTCAATAGGCAAAACAGTTTTCCCTTGGTGTTGGGAAATAGTTCAACAGGTTGGTACCAACACCTCGGGAAAACAGTTTTGACTATTGACTGAAAGGGCATGAACTTACTGTATGATATATAAACAATCAATTTCATCATGTAACATTTATTAATTACACTACTGAAGAGCAAGTAAAATGGTATACATACATACCTAATGTTACCATTATCACGTTAGGTCTTGAATGCTGTTAAAAATGTAGTTCCACATTTCAAAAGCCACATATACAGTTTAAATAGTATTAATATCCGCCTTTCTAAACGTTCGATACCACAAACACTAGTATATAGCTATGTCTGTGCAGGTGTACAGCTAGTATAATGACTGTGCATGTAACGGCGGTATTTTATTGTAAGATGAAGGATATTTATTCCTGTAGTTTAGTCTGGCGTTGACCATTGTCATATTTAAAGAACGTTGAAGAAAGATCAATATCAATATAGGGACAAGTCGGGACTCGTTAAATTAATGCACAACACATGTAGCGTATATTTATCATTACAGATTTGTGTAAGAGAGGTTGGAGTGAGCCGCATTGTGGTGGACCTCACTTCAAATGAGACTAAAGCACTTGATCTACACCTGTCGGGAGGACTTCGGTCTAAACGTCAGGTGTACCACCTCGCCAACTCGATACTCACTCTTTTTTTTATTTAATTCTATTTCATATTAAAACAACATTTTAAAGTACCGATATCATATTTTCATAATATAAATGCATTTGAATATTAAGTATTTTTTTTCTAATTGCTATATATTTCAAAAGATTAGAAAATGAAACAGACTGTAATTGATATTTATCATATTATTTATTATATTCGTTTGATTCATCCTCTTTTGCTAATGTCTGCTCAATGTGAGCGATATGCATTCATACTATTATTTTAGGAGTCGACTAATATGACACCCCACAAGTTACGCTGAATAGTGGTGCAATGCCCTTTAAAGTTATACATAAATGTCATTTACCTGTACACACTGGTTTGATTTTTCCTCCAAGTATTTAAGTACTGACAATCGGAACAAATGTGTGCTTTTCCCTTGTGTAACCAAATTTCTATTCTACTTCTTGGTACTTTTTTTCTTTGTTAAGCATAAAATAAGTAAAGTTATTGATATCTTTGTTACGTGTTATTCAGATATTTGTGGATTTTTTTTTTGTCGCGTAGAGTTGTCTGGAAAAGTATTGTCACCTTGATGTGTCGTTTTGTGATCCCGGGTACTTTTTGTAACACAATTGTAATGAACATAGTATATAAAAGTATCCTCAGTAATACAAAGTATATCTAGCGTGTGGCTAATAGTTTGATTTATTTATTGGTGAAAGAGTATCTAAATGTACACCCCGTGAAATATATTTGGTATATCTTAACACCTACGATATTCTCTATGTCATATTTGTTTTCGGAATACACAATGTCATGTGTAATATGACACATACTTGTTCTAATTGTGACGACTAGAACAATATCATGTCACCATCTTTTTGCTCACTGGAGTCAAAATATCTGAGTTTTACATTTCAATGTTATTTGCAAATTGCCGCGTTTTTTTTAAGAATCAATGCCAATAATTTCAGTGATGTAATGAAAAGATCATACACTCGTTTTTATTTCATGAAATTTAAGAAATTGTCATAATTCATTTCGTTTTAACACGCATGAGCCTCGTTTTTATCAAGCTCATTGAAACTTTTTTCATTTTTCATAAATTATAGTTTACATTAAGCACGTTTTTATATGCAAATTGTTTTAATTGTGCTTAATCAAAAACAATAGTCAAAATGTAGTATGGTTACTAAACCAAAGGAAGATAACCCAAGCATTTTAGGCAGGATATTGCACGACACGTGTAGCGTATATTTGTCATTTTTAATTTGTGTAAACGATGTCGGAGTGAGCCGCAGCGTGGTGGAACCTCACATCAACTGAGAAGAAAGCGGTTGATATACACCTGTCGGGAGGACTTCGGTCTGAACGTTAGGGATACCACTTCGCCAACTCGATACTCACTCTTTTTTTAAAACAACAAGATGACCTGTCACAGATAACGATATTATGTCATGTATTTGATAGATCATTTTTACTTGCTTTACAATTGTTCTGCACAGAATAAATAAATATACCTAAAGTTATCGACAGTTGTTTTATGACGTTAATATAGCATTACTGTCTTTTTCTGTTTTTGTATCTTCTATATAATGTTACTTTGTCTTTTGTTTTGATGTCGCATAGCAATTAGGTTTTCTTCCTGTGGCTGTCTATTTATAGATATTTCTTTCTTTCTATTTCTCTTTGTTTTTAGATATCTCATTTTTGTCTTTGTCTTTGAATAAGTGTTTATTTAGTTCTTGTTGTTTTTGTGATGCATCATGATCAGTTAAAAGAGTTTTTAGAATGTTCATTAAATGAATCTGTTAAAGGGTTTCATTCCTGTACTAAGCCACGCTAAAGAGTCACTTCAATTAATTCAGGTTTATTTATGCAATTATTGGTAACATGCTATTGCTTTGTACAATATCAACTATTTGAAATTGTTATGATGTTATCATACTTAAAAAAGATCAAATCTTTATATTATCTCCAGTAACATTGAGGAGTTTTGACGAATGGACCGATTATAATATTTGTATGTATGAATTCTGTTTTAAGGGCATCGTTCGCTGAATAACCAAACGTCACGGTGATGAAGAGAGAGTGATACCACTCAAACAATCATTTACCAGTTATTCAGTGCTGAAGGTGTGTCGCCAGTTCAAGCGAATCCAGTTTTATGGTTCTTTTCCTATTAAAATGTATCTAATAAGAAATAAAATTTTGATAAAAAGGCAAAATATTTGATCAAGCTATTCCATATGGATTTAGACGAGTATATTTAAATGAAAACAGATCAATATCTATCGTCAAAATCAAACAACAAAAGAATAAAAAAGGCAGTAAACTGTGTCGCCCTAATAAGTTAACTCTGATGATATTTAGAATTAAAGAGAATATCTATTCAACAATTATTAGGGATATCACTCTAGCATGTTAGACAGGAAATTGCACAACACATGTAGCGAATATTTATCATTACAGATTTGTGTAAGAGAGGTCGGAGTGAGCCGTAGCGTGGTGGAACAGACTTTCAACTGAGACTAAAGCACTTGATCTACACCTGTCGGGAGGACTTCGGTCTGAACGTCAGGTGTACTACCTCGCCAACTCGATACTCACTCTTTTTATTTCATTAAAAAAAGAATTAATAATAAGATATTAATATTATATTTTTGATATATACTGAACGTGAATATTTGGTATTTTTTGTATTCTTATTATTTCATATGCATGCTCATTAATGGTACAGTTTTCTTTTTGATTACTATATAATTCATGCATGATTAGTAAGGTAAAATATATATTTCAATAGATAAGTTAATTAAAGAGTAATACATTTACCAATGCGTAGTTGTTTTCAACTATTGCTATGTAAGATTTGGTTTGTTATCATGTTTTTTTTATTTCAAGTATATCTGTTATAGTTGTTTATAGGTTTTTTTTTTCTTTTGTTTTTAATTATTAAATTTATTTGATTCCTCCTTTTTGACAATTATTTGCTCTGTTTTATAATTGTTTAAAATTGGCCGATAGAGACTAGTAGTGTAATTATTTCTTTATTCGCATCGTCATGTGCTTTCCTGTCGTACACTTATTTCTGGTGAGGATTATGAAAGACTTTTGAAGAAGGATTGCTGACTAAAACGGATTTTCAGATGTTTTGCAAGTTTGATTTCTGCTTTAAGGATAGGGGTTGTGTCGTCAGTCAAAGCTAGTAACATTTCCGATTAATAAAAATATCGATGCGAGCTCTTACATTTTCAGAAAAAAAAGGATTTCTGTAAGATCCCCCTATCAACCTTACCACTTTAGAAAAAAAACAATACTTAATTGAAAATATATCAATAATCATTAGCAAAATCAAATGCTGAAGAGGAAAAAGCATAAATAATAAGAATTCAACAAACCAAAGGGAGATCACTCTTGCAAGTTTGACAGGATATTGCACAACACATGTAGCGTATATTTATCATTACAGATTTGTGTAAGAGAGGTCGGAGTGAGCCGTAGCGTGGTGGAACAGACTTTCAACTGAGACTAAAGCACTTGATCTACACCTGTCGGGAGGACTTCGGTCTGAACGTCAGGTGTACCACCTCGCCAACTCGATACTCACTCTTTTTATTAGATTAAAAAAAAGAATTAATAATAAGATATTGATATTATATTTTTGATATATACTGAACGTGAATATTTGGTATTATTTGTATTCTTATTTTTTCATATGCATGCTCATTAATGGTACAGATTTCTTTTTGATTACTATATAATTGATGCATGATTACTAAGGTAAAATATATTTCAATAGATAAGTTAATCATAGAGTAATACATTTACCAATGCGTAGTTGTTTTTCAACTATTGCTATGTAAGATTTGGTTTGTTATCATGTTTTTTATTTCAAGTATATCTGTTATAGTTGTTAATGATTTTACGTTTTTTTTCATTCTTTTTTAAATTATTAAATATATTTGATTCCTCCTTTTTGACATTTATTTGCTCTGTTTTATAATTGTCTAAAATTGGCCGCCAGAGACTAGCAGTGTAATTGTTTCTTTATTCGCATCGTCATGTGCTTTCCTGTCGCACACTTATTTCTGGTGAGGATTATAAAAGAATTTTGAGGAAGGATTGCTGACTAAAACGGATTTTCAGATGTTTTGCAAGTTTGATTTCTACTTTAAGGATAGGAGTTGTGTCGACAGTCAAAGCTAGTCACATTTCCTATCAATAAAAATATCGAAAGAAAAAAAATTATTTCTGTAAGATCCCCCCTTCGTCCCCCCCCCCCCCGCCCCCCCCCCCCCCCCCCCCCCCCCCCCACCACCACCACCTCATCCCCCAATGAGCCTTACCACTCTATGGATAAAAACAAGACTTAATTGAAAATATATCAATAATCATAAGCATGAAAAATAAGAAGAATTCAACAAACCAAAGAGAGATCACTCTTGCAAGTTTAACAGGATATTGCACAACACATGTACCGTATATTTATCATTACAGATTTGTGTAAGAGAGGTCGGAGTGAGCCGTAGCGTGGTGGAACAGACTTTCAACTGAGACTAAAGCACTTGATCTACACCTGTCGGGAGGACTTCGGTCTGAACGTCAGGTGTACCACCTCGCCAACTCGATACTCACTCTTTTTATTAGATTAAAAAAAGAATTAATAATAAGTTTTTAGTTTAGTGTAAAAATATTTTACTGCCAATTTCCAAATGGATTGAACACAAGTTACATGAACATTATCAACGCCCTTTCCAATAAATATATTCAATTACATATACATATCATAAGATGGCTTAATTAGTTTAAATTTCATAATCATAATGCTATATAATGAGAGAGGGGGGGGGAGAAAGGAAGGATTACCTCCATATTAATGTTATATAAATACTTTTACACTTTCTCTCTCACTATTTACACATTCACTCTAGCATTACACAGTTGAAATACATTAGGAATACTTTTATGATATATATCAATATTTTGGTCAAGTGATTTGGACCACCCAGCACAGTCAAAAGACCTATCAATAGAGCAGTTGTTAAATAAATTTAAAGACAAATAACAAGTTTTCATGGCTAGGGTTGTGTGGCAGTTCGAGCGAGTACATTCGTTTGGTGCTTCTTTCCGAATCATAGATTTATAATTAGCTATGACATTTCCACAAAAAGATAAACATTCCTTTCAGATAGATCATACTTAATCAATTATATTACCCTATGACCAA
Source organism: Mimachlamys varia (assembly GCA_947623455.1). Lineage (NCBI taxonomy): Eukaryota > Metazoa > Mollusca > Bivalvia > Pectinida > Pectinidae > Mimachlamys > Mimachlamys varia. Next base: position 22,859,049 of record OX392534.1, read on the forward strand.
TGACAAATATTTTAAAATAAGGACAAATCAGTTGATATCCATACTACAATCAAAATGCAGAAGAAAATAAAGGCAGGAAAATTGCGCCCTTCTATTCAACTAATTAAAGGGAGATCACTCCAACACCTAAGGCAGGATATTGCACAACACATGTAGCGTATATTTATCATTACAGATTTGTGTAAGAGAGGTCGGAGTGAGCCGTAGCGTGGTGGAACAGACTTTCAACTGAGACTAAAGCACTTGATCTACACCTGTCGGGAGGACTTCTGTCTGCACGTCAGGTGTACTACCACGCCAACTCGATACTCACTCTTTTTTCATTTGTTTAAAAAAAAGAATTAATAATATGATATTGATATTACATTTTTGATATATGCTGATCGTGAATATTTGACATTTTTTGTATTCTTATTATTTTATATGCATGCATATTAAGATAAAATATATCTCTTAAGTTAAATGATACATACAATATTAGACATTTATTTTGTTTTCTCATTTTTTGTTTGTTTTCTCAGTGTTGATGATATGCCCTCATCTAATGTAAGAGTATTCAAATAAGTGCATAGTTCATATTGAATGCATCAAAAGAGGTTGGTAATTTTATATCACATATTGTTTACAGGACAACAAAATGTAATTAAGATATAAGAATAATTATTTTACGTCGAATATTGCAACAAATTAACATAACCTCTAAGGAGCTTGTTTTTCTACAAACATGGTTCATGTAGAACAGGAGCCTGCATGGTGTTTTTATTACATTAAATGACATTACCTTCTTTTGTAAGATCATTACATATGTATACTTTCTACATGTTTTTGAATACTGCCAGGTTTACAGTGTATGTCTGCTCGTAGAATAATCAAAACTCATACACTTTTAAATTTTGCTTTTAATGAAAACAAAAATATTTGAATATGTATTATAATTATGTAAACAAAATATAACTTGACCGTTCTACATTATGTTGACGGAATATTTTTAAACTTTTATTGAGACATGCAAAAGCATAAATAAAAGCACTTTTCAAACACCAGAGGATAGCCATAGAATATATAAATATAACGGTCTGTCGAACGGAATTTTCTTAAATCAATCAAATAAACAGGTAACAAAAAAATGTCTCTCAAAATTACAGAACTTACTTGTTTAAGTCAGCCCTCATTAAAACATGTCATTTTCAAATTTTCAAATACCGTTGAAGTAAGAAATGTATTGGTGTGTAATTACTAAAAGCTCTAAGATTGGATGTCCAATTACTGATGTCAAGCCATAACAAAGTCTGAGTGTACGTGTTTTTAAAACAAAACATTTTCACCACACATTATCAAGTGAAAACATAAAAAAAAATCATTTTCAGAAATTTTTGGGGAAAACAAAATAATTCCGATTAAACACTTTAATTCTTTACAATAAATGATGTAATTAGATGTAAATGTTAATCAGTTTTGTATGTAAAAATATATATATGTTGTTCGAAGAAGTGGTTGTTGCATTTCAATTCTCTCTATATTTTTATTATTTAACATAATTAATATTATAATAAAGTCACTACTTTACAGATAAAATCACGTTTTGTTGGTATTCTTTGTTATGCGTGCTACAGGGGAGATAACCGCTACCGATGTTTTGACGTTCTAAAAACTTGGGGAAACAATATTGACTATCAACAACGATTTATAATTTATAAGTTTTGCTATTGTTTTTCTTATAATTGCAGTGTATTTGTGGGTTTTGTGTTATATTTGGGCAGATTTTAGGTAAAATTTAGTAGATTTGGGTAATTCGTCGTCCCTTCCGGTAGTGTTGGCATTTAAACACACTCCCAACAAAAAACGGATAACCAAACAACTTGTTTCTATACAACGTGTTCCTAAAAATTGATATTTGACGACATTGTTACTTTTGACCACTGGGATAATGTTATCACGAATGTTTTGGAGATAAACGTCCAATCTGTCCTTGTCGTCACATATCTACAGGTAAGTGTCTATTAGTGTATCTAGGTCCTTCGCCTACTGTCGGTTGACGTCCATGGCGGATTGCGGGTGCGACGAATCACCGAAACGGACCGAATCGGGACCGCAGCGGACCGAAATGCTACTGAAACGAGACGAATCGGGGTCGAACTCACAATGTTGGTGGTTATGTTAAACAAGTAGACAACTTGAACAGATTATTGGACCATTTGGAACAAAAATACCTCAAACAGAAAATAAATTTAAGACACAATTATTGTGACCGAATCGGATCCGAAAATTATTGTTTTCCATCAAAACAAATCAAACATATTTGAATAATAAATGTGACCATTTGAAACGGAACCTAAAAGAATTCGTTAGCATTTGACCGAGACGGGACCGAAATGAAAATGTTAAAGTTTCAACTTTGCAGAGGGGTGCAATTATAGTATTGTAATGCAAGTGGCCGCAATGGACCAAAAGAATCAGAACACAAATCTATAACGGTTTGTTGAATTGTATTTCATACATTTGAATGCGCTGTGTAACAAAAATAAGATACTTGTACACATGTCAATGTTAAAAAGAAGACACATACTGTGCTTGACTGAAACGGACAAACACTGACAATAAGCTATATTTAAAAGGGAATCGAATACAGTGTTAGATTGAATACATTTGAATAATGTGTGTGGTAGAAATCGGACCCAACCTGGAACCTAAAGGAAAGTGTAAATGTTGTAGTTTTTTGACACAAACGTAAGTTTGAGTCCTTGGTATTACCCTGGGATGTAGGCGACAAAATCTACGATGCCCTCTGGCGGACACTTCGTTTTGACCAATCACAACATTGCTCTACAGTAACTCCGTTATTTTATGCAGTAAATATATGTTAAAACTTGTTCAACTTCATGATAGAAAAAAAACTTCAGTAAATTTGTTCTATCAAAAAAAATCAGCTTTTAGTTCGTAGTATTTTTGAAGCGAACAGGACAACGATTGTCTTTTTTGCATTTTCTCGTCTTGGCGCAAGCTACCATTGCCACTTCACAAACATATGTAATCGCAAAAGAAAATAGTTCCTTTTCTTGCTGACTGAAAAGTCACGCTTTCGTTTCGTAAAATATATGACAAAGCAATAGAACATCATTTACAAATTGCAAGTTCAGACTTATGTAATTTGGGATTATTCTATCGAGGTTGCGTAACACATGTCCGCTTTTCTCTGGCGCCATATTGCTGTTTACCTGTGACCCGGAAGAAAAATCTACTTTCCCTCAAGCTCTTTTGCATCATGGACATCTAGAAACGTAAGTGTTTAATTTCTCGGTCTCATGTTACTAGACAGGTTATAGATTTTTTGTAAGTTTCAACAGAATGTCGTTGTTATTTTGTACATTTGAAATCACCAATCCAGCATCCTTTTGTATCCGCCATCTTTCAGTTATGTCAACAAAATAAAAGGAAGATAAGTAACCCTAGAACTCGGACTGTCAGATGTGTCGTTCTTTAAAATATGTACTTGCATATGATTTGTGAAGTTTGTATATAAAGACCCTGGTATAAAAGCGTTGTTTGCGATAGCAACAAGTTATCCATTCGTCCCGTCAATATCACGGTGACGGCATACACAGTGCAGTACGCATAACACGATTGTTGTCTGTTTACAAGTTAAAAACGTAACGACTTTAGCCCTAATTTCCCACTCTATTGATTTTCGAAATGTCAAATGGACTTCTGTATACTTACGATGATAGCCTTTTAGAACTATGGATTATATGCTACAGAATGCATATCGGAAGCTTTTACCGTGGCTGTCAGCTTTAATTTGATCCTCTTCACGGATGGCCAAAGGGCAGTAACTCTTAAACAACATTTTGCAATAGAAATGAAGGAAGTGGTATATCTATCGACTGATAGCTGAATTTAACCAAAGATATATTAAAGGAAATGGAAATCATATATTCCCACTTATACAGTGTGTTTGGACAACTTTTTGATTCATTTTTTTTATCCAGTTGCATGACAATTTGACAAAATTATGTCCACCATTTCATTTCAGTTAAAAAGCTATGCAAAAAAAATTATAACAACAAAAAACATAATGTATTGATGTAATGGGAACAACTGTAATAACATTTCTTTAATAAAATATTAGTCGTAATCTCGGACAATTTTGTAATACAAAAATAAACCGAAATTGATGGCTGTTGTTTTAGTTGTGTTATCGTTCTCTGTAGGAAATCATCTGCAGCTTGAGGATAACAAATAATAACATGAAACACATTAGGCCTAGTAACATACTTTGACAATATATAACCACTTCTTAATAACAAATACATTTGGGTTGTAATATTTAATAAGACAGTTCAATGGTGAACTTCATCCGAGATGTTGCACTGTCTCTCGCCGCTGTTCTTTTAACTTTTTTTTGCAAATTTTTCCCCCTGGATGATGAATGTCTTAGACCTGTTCAGACTGTTTTTTGTCCGCCGTTTTCTTTTTAACAATGTACATGTTGATAGGAATGATCTCCCATTAGGTGCATTCAAATGAAAAAACAAACGGCGTGTTCGATCAGTACTTTTTTTTACCGATGGTCAATTAAAATGAATGAAACACAATCGATTGTCGCAATCTGCAAGTGTAAATCGACTGATCAAAAAGTGATTATGACAACTCGGTTCATCGTAAATGCATTTTTCTTTTAAAGGCCCAATATACGTAACTTTCGGCAAAACTTGAAGCAAAAATCAAGCCTAATAGTAATAACTTATTATATTTATAGATTTAGTTAAGATTAAGTAATAACTGATATCAGCAATATTCAAGATGAATTCTTATGCGGTTACCGGTACAGCAGCAGTTGAAACTCAGTATCTACATCAACCCAGATTATGTGACAGATATGTTGTATGATGTAAACCATCGTTATATTACAAACCTGGTAATCTACATGAAATTAAATGGAAACATGTCTTTTCTGTCTTGTCTTCTGTATCAATTAATAATATTTTCATTTAATTTGCAGGTGACAAGTTGACAACAGCCATGGAACCACATTGAGAAAGAGCTTCGAGCTCGAGGGCGACAACAAAATGAAATACAGAAATGCCAAATGGACAGTTTAAGAAATCCACAACTGTCACTTTTTCAGCAAACTTCATTATATAAAATTAATATTTACATTACTAGGAGCAATTCAGGAAAGTGTTACATAATCTGCCAATTTCATACTTGAACAAATTAATAGATAATGAAAGATGTTTGCATTCTTGAGATGATCTTGAGAAATTGACAGATTCTGACATGAAAACAAAGCTCTGATTTTAACTGTTACTTGATGTTATTTATTGCTAAATGTGAAAATAAAGTGTATGGTTCATGTATTGATGTTGTTTGTTTCTTCAAAGTTATAGCCATTCATTTGAACTTATGAATTCTAAAAATAACATTATTATATATGCATCTTAATGAAGTTGGTTTGGTTTATTTTGTTTTGCGTCCTGTTAACAGCCAGGTTCATTTAAGGACGTGCCAGGTTTTGAAGGTGGAGGAAAGCCTGAGTACCCGGAGAAAAACCACCAACCTATGGTCAGTACTAGTACTTGTACCTGGCAACTGCCCTACGTGGGATTTGAACTCGCAACCCAGAGGTGGAGGGCTAGTGGTAGAATGTCATAACACCTTAATTAACCCCAGGGCCACCACAGCCCCTTTCTTAATTATGAATAGTGATTATGTAATCTTATAACTATTTGCTAATAAATGTTGCAATGCAGACTTAATAGCATTTGGAGGGATGACGAGTCGGGATCGACTGGAGGCAGTGAAAAGAACACTACTGTTGAAAATAATTGGCTACTGAAATCACCCAGGTTGATTTTGGTATTCTGTGATTATTTCTTAAATATTGGACTTGTGCAAGTCTATGCAGCGGAAGGTGCCAAGGCATGTGATGTCATCATTCACTGTGTGACGTCATCCCAATGAAATTCATAGTTGTTTTCGTATTGAAAACAACTATAAAACAGTACAACACAAACACTTATTTGATCTGAAAACTGAAACAAACCCCAGGTTGTTAACAGTTTGGAAAAAGGGACTAATTCCTTTTAGTAAAATAAGTTTTGGTAAAAACGCCTCTGCCATATTGAATTGCCCTGTACCTAGTGCTTAATTTGAATCGCCTGTCTATAAACTAGGATTCAGATCCTTTTTAGCTCACCTGGCCCAAAGGGCCAAGTGAGCTTATGTGATGGTGCAGCGTCCGTCGTCCGTCCGTCCGTCCGTCCTGCGTCCGTCAACTTTTTCCTTTAAACGACTTCTTCTAAAATACTGAAAGGCCCAGTGACATGAAATTTGGCTGGTAGATTTCTTGGAAGGAGCTGAACAAAGTTTGCGAAAAAAAATCACTTTGACCTAATTTCAAGGTCACAGGGGTCAAAAATGTCGAAACCTTCAAACAACTTCTTCTAAAATACCGTCAGGCATAGAGACTTCATATTTGACCAGTAGCTTCCTTAGATGAAGCCAAATAAAGTTTGCGAAAAGAAATGACCTTGACCAATATTCAAGGTCACCGTGAGGTTAAATCTATTTTACCTTTAAACAACTTCTTCTGAAATACCAAAAGCCCTAGAAGCATGATATTTGGCTGAAATGTCCCTTGGATGAAGCCCGACAAAGTTTGCGAAAAGAAATGACCTTGACTTATATTCAAGGTCACAGGGGTCAAATCTGTTAAAACCTTTAAACGACTTCTTCTGAAATACCAAAAGCCCTAGAAGCATGATATTTGGCTGAAAGGTTCCTTGGATGAAGCTGGACAAAGTTTGCGAAAAGAAATGACCTTGACCTATATACAAGGTCACAGGGGTCAAATGTGTTAAAACCTTTAAACGACTTCTTCTGAAATACCAAAAGCCCTAGAAGCATGATATTTGGCTGAAATGTCCCTTGGATGAAGCCCGACTAAGTTTGCGAAAAGAAATGACCTTGACTTATATTCAAGGTCACAGGGGTCAAATGTGTTAAAACCTTTAAACGACTTCTTCTGAAATACCAAAAGCCCTAGAAGCATGATATTTGGCTGAAAGGTTCCTTGGATGAAGCTGGACAAAGTTTGCGAAAAGAAATGACCTTGACCTATATTCAAGGTCACAGGAGTCAAATCTGTTAAAACCTTTAAACTACTTCTTCTGAAATACCAAAAGCCCTAGAAGCATGATATTTGGCTGAAAGGTTCCTTGGATGAAGCTGGACAAAGTTTGCGAAAAGAAATGACCTTGGCTTATATTCAAGGTCACAGGGGTCAAATGTGTTAAAACCTTTAAACGACTTCTTCTGAAATACAAAAAGCCCTAGAAGCATGATATTTGGCTGAAAGGTTCCTTGGATGAAGCCGGACAAAGTTTGCGAAAAGAAATGACCTTGACCTATATACAAGGTCACAGGGGTCAAATGTGTTAAAACCTTTAAACGACTTCTTCTGAAATACCAAAAGCCCTAGAAGCATGATATTTGGCTGAAAGGTTCCTTGGATGAAGCTGGACAAAGTTTGCGAAAAGAAATGACCTTGACCTATATTCAAGGTCACAGGAGTCAAATCTGTTAAAACATTTAAACGACTTCTTCTGAAATACCAAAAGCCCTAGAAGCATGATATTTGGCTGAAATGTCCCTTGGATGAAGCCAGACAAAGTTTGCGAAAAGAAATGACCTTGACTTATATTCAAGGTCACAGGGGTCAAATCTGTTAAAACCTTTAAACGACTTCTTCTAAAATACCAAAAGCCCTAGAAGCATGATATTTGGCTGAAAGGTTCCTTGAATGAAGCTGGACAAAGTTTGCGAAAAGAAATGACCTTGACCTATATTCAAGGTCACAGGGGTAAAATCTGTTAAAACCTTTAAACGACTTCTTCTGAAATACCAAAAGCCCTAGAAGCATGATATTTGGCTGAAAGGTTCCTTGGATGAAGCCCGACAAAGTTTGCGAAAAGAAATGACCTTGACCTATATTCAAGGTCACAGGAGTCAAATCTGTTAAAACCTTTAAACGACTTCTTCTGAAATACCAAAAGCCCTAGAAGCATGATATTTGGCTGAAAGGTTCCTTTGATGAAGCTGGACAAAGTTTGCGAAAAGAAATGACCTTGACCTATATTCAAGGTCACAGGAGTCAAATCTGTTAAAACCTTTAAACGACTTCTTCTGAAATACCAAAAGCCCTAGAAGCATGATATTTGGCTGAAAGGTTCCTTGAATGAAGCTGGACAAAGTTTGCGAAAAGAAATGACCTTGACCTATATTCAAGGTCACAGGGGTCAAATCTGTTAAAACATTTAAACGACTTCTGCTGAAATACCAAAAGCCCTAGAAGCATGATATTTGGCTGAAAGGTTCCTTGGATGAAGCCCGACAAAGTTTGCGAAAAGAAATGACCTTGACCTATATTCAAGGTCACAGGAGTCAAATCTGTTAAAACCTTTAAACTACTTCTTCTGAAATACCAAAAGCCCTAGAAGCATGATATTTGGCTGAAAGGTTTCTTGGATGAAGCCCGACAAAGTTTGCGAAAAGAAATGACCTTGACCTTTATTCAAGGTCACAGGGGTCAAATCTGTTAAAACCTTTAAACGACTTCTTCTGAAAAACCAAAAGCCCTAGAAGCATGATATTTGGCTGAAAGGTTCCTTGGATGAAGCTGGACAAAGTTTGCGAAAAGAAATGACCTTGACTTATATTCAAGGTCACAGGGATCAAATCTGTTAAAACCTTTAAACGACTTCTTCTGAAATACCAAAAGCCCTAGAAGCATGATATTTGGCTGAAAGGTTCCTTGGATGAAGCCTGACAAAGTTTGCAAAAAGAAATGACCTTGACCTATATTCAAGGTCACAGGGGTCAAATCTGTTAAAACCTTTAAACGACTTCTTCTGAAATACCAAAAGCCCTAGAAGCATGATATTTGGCTGAGAGGTTCCTTGGATGAAGCCCGACAGAGTTTGCGAAAAGAAATGACCCTGACTTATATTCAAGGTCACAGGAGTCAAATCTGTTGAAACCTGCAAACGACTTCTTCTGAAATACCAAAAGCCCTAGAAGCATGATATTTGGCTGAAAGTTTCCTTGGATGAAGCCCGACTAAGTTTGCGAAAAGAAATGACCTTGACCTATATTCAAGGTCACAGGGGTAAAATCTGTTAAAACATTCAAACAACTTCTTCTGAAATACCAAAAGCCCTAGAAGCATGACATTTGGCTGAAAGGTTTCTTGAATGAAGCCGGACAAAGTTTGCAAAAAGAAATGACCTTGATCTTTATTTGCCTAGAGACATGATATTTGGCTGGTAGCGTCCTGGGATGAAGCCAAACAAAATTTGTTGTCTTATAAGATCACAGGGGTAAAATATGTTTAAATCTTAAGATGTTCTTCTAAATGTCTTACATTAAAAGATTTTAGGGGACTTTGGGGTTACACTATAATATAAGTCAGAGATTGATACCAGGTGAGCGATGCAGGCCCATTGGGCCTCTTGTCTATAATATACTATGGACATATACTGGTCCAATTCGTTTGTGTCTTCAGTACTTTCAGTACTTTGATTATGTTGTAGATTTTCAGCTGTTTTTCTGTTGTATGCTTAATAGCTTAATATGAGTTCACGAATTTTGAGCTGACAATGCAGCCTAAAAAGCTATCATTTGAGTTAAAAAAATGTTTTTTTTCTGGCATTGAGATCTTCTATGGGCTATCTTTTGTATAAACTGTGAGATTATATTCTTAAGAATGAGGCACAATAAGTAACAATACTTTTTCTGATAAAAAAACTATTGTTGCAATTGTGTTTACCCATTGTACAGGAAGCATATAGTTTATTCTTTGTAGAAAGTTACCATTTTAAATACATATTATATGATAATTCTTATTCTCACCTTTCCTTGTATAATGAAGAATGATGAAGACTGACAAAATTGTGAATTTCATGCCCCCCCTCTTTCTGGCGAATGGGTGAATATAACTAGTTGATACAGTTGATAATAGGAAAATGATACATGATACTTTGGTTATAATCTGCTCATTTTTAGTTGGATATAATTTAAACTGGGTTGCTATCATATTATCATATATCATAACATGGAGATGCCGGGTTTGAAATTGGAAAATTTTAATCCTGCTCTGGGTAATTGAGCGATTTTTTCAGTTTACCATGAATATTAAATTTGAATAATTATAAAAACTGGCATGAGATTGAGTAATTTGTCATAAATTTGGGAAGGAGCTGAAAGGCAAAGTTCATACCTGATAAATAACTATCCTTCAACCCACAGAATTAACTACCATTTACTTGTTCCTTATCCATAGAGAATGAAGTAGACATCACATTAAAAGATATCAGTGAATATGACGTCACATTTGGCTCTTTTGATGGGAGAGGCGCCCATATTTACAAATCATTCTGACAGTATTTGTTTGCAACGCGTGGTTTGATTGGATATGGACCATGTTCCAATATGCAATAGAATCATGATCAGTTGTTTAAGCTTCGCCCATCGAGCTTAACCACGCCCCGTTTCTACCCAAAACAAAATGGCGTCAAGTTCTTCTATATGTAAAGATTCCACTGATAGCATAAGACCAGCAAGCAACAGAGCAGAGAGGACCGATGAAATCTATTTGTTAGATAAATAAAGAATAACACTTAATAATTCCTCGTTCTTACCTCCATTTATTCATTTGTTCGTAGGAATTTAAAATTTAAAAACAAATTACATGTAGCGATTTTGCACATCACTCTTCCCATATATAAACACACGATTTTGTCGATACCCACAGATTGTCGTGCATACTAACATTGAATTGTAGACATATTGTCAATGTTAATCCAAGAATATCGTTTACATAGGTTGACGAAAAATCCAAATCCAAATATCCCGCCTCCTCAACATACAGACCAAACGCTCGCCAGGCGTGGCTAAACGACCGACTTTTGAAAGCTTCGTTTTGATTTGTCATTTAGCTATAGAATGGCACGTCACCAGCCAGGTCACAGAGTACTTTACTACGTACCTTTAGCAGGAAAATACAAAGTATCTAAACATATTAGCGTAGTAAATTTGTCAATGAGTGTTAGAATGGGGATAGTACGTTATTTTTCGTGTCTTTACTGGCGATTAGCACATGAAAGGTTGAAACTCTCGACCTATCGGTCTCACGTTCTAATCGCCAGTATATATAGCCACTCGAAACAACGCACTATCCCCTAAGTATATAAAAACGATAACAAATGCTAAAAACTTGTTTTCAATGAATTGTCGAAATGATGGTCATCTTTTCGTTTCAGAGGAGCGTCACTAAGAAAAATCTCGAATTGCTCGGGTGATTATTAGGAATAATCACCCCAGCTAGATTGAAAGTGTTTGATTTTCCCTGTCCCACTGTCAAGGTAGAAGATTCTATATTCAATACACTTTGTTGCTGGTACTACTGGTTACAGTTGAAATTATTCTACAAGGGAAATGTAGATATCTTGTTTTAATGTTTTCTTTCAGACAATGGCACAAGATGGGACAGGAGAAAAGGGCGACATTGATGAAAGTCTGTATTCCAGACAATTGTAAGTACAAAATTACCAGGTTCCTGTCTGCTATATATAAAGGAAAAGCCATAACTCAACCTCCAGATTAGTACACATTGAAAACTATTGTAAAATAAAGTTTAAACATCTATTCATTGAGATTATTCCTGAAGCTAAAACCCCAGATTTATATACTCGTGCATATAAGAAACAGCCCATTTCACTTGTGATACATAATAATTCTTGTTTTGAACTGTACGTTGTTGGAATGAACTAACAATATTTAAGCTCATCAAAAAATGAATATACAAAAGCACAATAACATATTATGGTTATTTGTTTAACAGATATGTACTGGGACATGATGCCATGCGGAGGATGGCTAACTCCAATGTCCTTATCTGTGGGATGAAAGGCCTTGGTATTGAGGTGGCAAAGAATGTTGTCCTGGGTGGAGTCAAGTCTGTAACAATTCAAGATACAGAGAATGTTTCCTGGATGGATTTTAGCTCACAAGTAGGAAAACATTTAAAAAGAAAACTTTATTTTTTATTCTTTCTTGAAGCTTTCATATTCACCCTAATTTTTATGCTAAGACATTTCCATAGGTTTGCCGCTTTATTCTATAACTTTCTTCAGTTTCCTTTAAAATACTGTCATTTAATTATTCGAAATTTGGCGTCCTGTGATTTAATATTAATCACAATATTCTACTATCATACTGACACCTATAGCCCGACACTTCAAACTAAAAATTATTTCAGAAAAGATCAGTTTATGAAAAAAGTGCAAGACAGATTTTGAGACTTTGAATTAATAAATAAGATATCGAGGATGACTTACCACTGTTTTTTTAGTTCTGGATATCGAGTAACAATCTCTGAGGGAACAACTGCATCTGATTGTTTTATGTTTTCCTGTGTGATTGTAAGTATCACTTGTTTCCACTTACAGTTTTTCCTTAGAGAGGCCGATTTAGGCAAGAACCGTGCGGTTGTTTCCCTGCCTCGTCTTGCAGAGTTAAATAATTACGTTCCGGTGTCATCTCACACCGAAGAGCTGACCGAGGACTTCATTAAAAAATTTCAGGTAGGTTAAGAGTTAATTAACACGATTGTGTCGTGTAATCTTGTTGTGGTTGCCACAACAGCCTTGGGAATGAAGAGGTCCTCTTTTACGTAATCACAACGTTTCTCAATTTCATTATAAAAATAATTCATATTTTGAGCATCAACAGCCTTGGTAAAAAAAAGAATAGTGAACCGTTTTAACAGGTAAATGGGGTTGTTTCATATACACTTAAAACCTTTGCTTTGCAGGTTTGAAACACTCTGTTTATAAACTCATTTTATCTTGTTGCAGGTTGTTGTAGTGACCAACTCCGACACTGATGAACAAGTGAGAATCGGAAACATGTGTCATGCTAATAAGATTTACTTTATAGCTTCAGAATCAAGAGGTTTGTTTGGGTAAGTGTTATTGATCATACGTATAAACATATCAACTCCTGAAATTTTATAATTTATAATATTTGATTAGAAGTGTGCGAATGTGACCTCAGGGGTGAATAAGTAAATGGGTTTTATAATTATTTTAAAGAAGATGTACAGGGAATGTGGAAAATAACGGTGCGCAATGATATAGTGCCATCCCTTATAGCTTGCAATTTTGAAATTTTGCTAAAATGTATGTAATTCGCCTGTGTAGTACAAGAGGATGTTGTCATTGCTGAAACCAGTTTATAGAATTTAATGGGTTCAGAAAAACGTGTACTTTGGTATTTAAAGGATTTATTGTGCTGTGAAGCTCACAAGCTCAATTTAACAATGCAAGTTGTTCATTTCCATTTCATTTTTCAAAATATTCATTTCTAGCAAACCATCAATGATATAATGTCTTTTGTTGCTGTTGACAGTAAGATTTTCTGTGACTTTGGCGAGAAGTTTACAGTGCATGATACTGATGGAGAACAGCCAATCAGCAACATGATAGCCTCCATCACGACGGACATAGATGGTGTTGTGACTTGTGTAAACGAGGATCGACATGGCTACTCCGATGGTGACTACGTCACCTTTGCGGAGATCAAGGGAATGACACAGCTCAACGGCTGTTCACCTCGCAAAATCAAAGTTCTAGGTATAAAATTAAATTATTTTTTAATGTACGGATTTCATATTGGTACCACGTAATTATAATCTATCCTTCCTTTGAATATTTCTTATATAGCTACACAAGAAATAAAATAAAGATTTTGTAATTAACAGCTAAAAGTGATTCTTTTTTATCCATTTAAAAGAGAGAGAAAGTATTTTTAATTATTTATTTTAAGGATTGTGTAACCTGTAAAATGATATATTCAAATATGAGCTGAATATTCGATCTTCAGTTTGAAATTGTCAGTGTACATGCAAAACAGACCGTAATCATGAACATAACAATTAGTTATTTCCTGTACATTTTTTTCAAATCATGTAATCAGAAGGGAGACATTAGAAATGTAATGAAACTTGCGACCTTATTTCCATCACAGGACCCTTTACATTCAGCATCGGAGATACATCCGGGTTCTCTAACTATGTTCGAGGAGGAGTGGCCACTCAAGTGAAGATGTCACAAACCGTTACATTTGTAAGCAAACAATGAACTTTTCCTTTTCAGATGGGATAAATATTTGTTGAGTTACACATTTAAAATAGTTGATATTGCATATTTAACAATGATTAATGTTCAGAAAATGTTTACTTTGTTTTTGCCAGATCTGGTCAGCAGCAAAAAATGATGATTTTGTTGCTGTTTCATTTGCAGAAATCTATTTCCGAATCTATGAAAACTCCAGAGTGTTTGATCACAGATTTCGGCAAGCTTGACCGTCCAGCTCAACTACACATAGCGTTTCAAGCACTGACTGAGTTCACTAAGGCAAAAGGTTCTCTACCAAGGAGCAGATGCAAGGTGCCGCTTTAATTCACTTGATTCACAGTTCTCATCTATATTTTATTTATTTTACAACAATTATGAATCAAACTTTAGTAATCACTCTTGTCGGGCCGGATGTTAGCGCGCGGAGGGTGTTATTGTGGGAGGAACCCGAAGTTTCTAGAAGAAACCCAATTAGGCGGACAGGTAACCTCCCCTCTGTACCTATTGTAGAAATTGTAGCGTATGCACGTCTTGTCATTGTGAATCGGCGCCTAGTTTTCAAGTTATAAAAAACATGAATTTTCCAACTAGTGGCATTTTGGATTATTCGAATACACTATGCAAGTACGGAAACATTACGTAATTATTCATCATTGGTCGATGATGCAATAATAGCCTAACAACTTTTGTTATTGGTAGTACTCTTAATTGACCTGTGACATTGTTGTCATCGATTTCGGGCCATTTATACATTAAATGCGACGCATAATACCAGTGATTGAGTTTTCCTGTAAACATGTGCATGCATCAGTCAAATATCTAAATGTTCTGATAAGTATACGGAGTGCAGAATGTCACAGTGGCTTCGCTAACAGGTATGTGTGTAATGTCGTTGAAATTTGGTTATATAATCGTGACATGGCCTATGATGATGCGATTTATAGCTCTTAATTTATGTACTTATTATACATGTGCCTAAACAAAAATACTTGACCGGATGTTCGACCGAAGTTTATTATACCTATGCAACTACCATTAGACGATGGTGTTTGCAAACATTGTTTGTTTTATTTAATAACGTGAATTCCCAAATTAATAGTTTGTGTTTGTTTAAGGCTGATGCTGATGAGTTCGTTGCCTTGGTGAAAGAAGTCAACAGTAAATCTGAAGCGAAGGTGGACGAGTTTGATGACGATGTCCTGCGAGAGCTGGCTTACACTGCCCGCGGTGACATCTGTCCGATAGCATCCATTGTTGGAGGGATGACGGCCCAGGAGGTGATGAAAGCCTGCTCTGGCAAATTTAACCCCATATTCCAGTATGTGTATTTTGATGCCTTGGAGTGCCTACCTGCTGACAAGGATACAGTACTTACTGAGGAGTCCTGTGCACCGGTGAGTGTATGTCACAAAATTGCTTGATATGCTATTGATTACAGGGATTCAAATGTTATATATATATATTTATATGAAAAGACTATTTTTTTTTTAGAAAATATAATTGCTAATCAAGAAATAGATATATGGGTTAGAACAAGGGTATTTTTTTAGTACTTAATATACTTCATTTCCTGAATATTGAAAGTGTAACAAACTTAATTATAATTTAGTTTACAGTAAAACCAACCATTTTTCAAGAAAGTATTCTGTTTTACAGGAGAATGGTCGATACGATGGACAGATAGCTATATTTGGGAAGGATTTTCAGAAGAAGATGGGCTCATTGAATTACTTCCTGGTAAGTTAACTGGCATTTCCAAATTGATTAAAACTCTAAATATGTAATTAAAGCTACGGTAGGTGTTTCTCTGTTCTAAAAGTCTACTACACGTATGAATGTTCGCCTTGTTACTGAACAAATACAGTCTTGGATTCAAAACGACCTAAGTTTAATTGTATTCCCAATTTATTACATAACAATCGAACTTCACTATCTTGCACTTGTATTACTTAAAGTATTTCGTCGTTCTCGGTCGCACTCTAACTTAACACTTAACATTTTGACTTGCTTAATTCGATTATTATGATAACTCAAAGTTTTCCCTTGGTCCCATAGACCTTGAGCTAACAAGATTATGCTGTTCTTCACTCATGCTTTATTCCTATGCCATAGGTTGGAGCTGGAGCCATAGGTTGTGAAATGCTGAAGAATTGGGCGTTGATGGGCCTCGGTGCAGGAGAGGGTGGACAGGTAGTTGTCACAGACATGGACATCATTAAGAAGCCCAATCTTAACACACAGTTCTTATTCCGACCCTGGGACATAAAAAAACACAAGTCATCGACGGCGGCCAGTGCTGCTAAGGAGATGAACCCTAACTTAAACATCTTATCACAGGAGAACCGTGTAGAAGCAGACACAGAAAACATCTACAACGATCACTTCTTTGAGAAGCTGGATGGTGTTGCTAATGCCTTGGACAATATTGATGCAAGTAGGTATTGATTATCAAGTCTAATAAAATCTGAAAGGTAATGTTAGTTGCAATTATAAAAAAGACGGAAAGAATAAAAGGCTTGTCTTATGGTCACCATCTTTATCTCATTGAGAAAAATTCTGTATCTTTAAGTGATATGAAGATGGACATTTTTGAGTATGCTCATTAGTGTGTTTACTTGTTGTGATTGACAATGGTGACTCGGTTCTCATTTTGTAAACTTGATGTTTACTTGGATGTGACAAAGATTTACATGGCGGGTGTCGTCGGTGAAGCAGAAGACGCTTACTCTTCAGGAACACTTGGTCTTATTCTCCTGAACTTTACAAGGGTCTCCATGTTAATCTTTCCTTGTTCATATTTTGCCATTGGTTTTATTGATTTTGTGTTCGGATTAAGATTTTGTTAACGCTTCGGTATTCTCTAAATTATTTTCGTTATTGTAAACTGTTATGTTAAAACATTCCAAATGTCTGCTGCATTACGCGATCATATTTTTCACCTTATACTGTCATTCAATTGGTCGATATTTGCCGTTCCGAGAAAGACGCCATTTTCCATTGTTATCGTGAATCCTATTTATAGCCGCGAATTTTCAAAATCGTCTTTAGTGTACATATAACGGCATACAATAAAGCCAATCATAACTAAGAAATCATCATTAACAACAGATGAAGTATGGACAGCAAGAGAATGATATAGGCGTCAAACATTAAAATAGCTTCGGTTTGAAGTTAATTCTGTCATCGGAACTCCTTGCTATTCAAAAAGTTCCGAGTGGGGTATTTTTTTCCTTTTGAACGATTTAGCCGCGTAGTTCAAGTACTCTTTTCCATTGGCAAAACCACGGCTTGCGCTTACAGCTAGCCAAAATAGTATCGATTATATATTGTAACTGGCTGCTAAAATAGATCGATGTATACAATGTAGCAAACCACATTTTGAAATTTTAAAAATAACGTGATATCTTGTGTATTTTTAATTAGGCATGAACCTTCCCGTGCCAAATATGAACCAAACTTGTTAATTATATTGTCCTTACTCACTAAGTGTCTGAGGGAGGGGCTCAAATGGATCAAAGAAATTACAATTTCAAAGAAATCTTCTTTAGATCCATATATGCTGGAATCAAATACTCATAAATGGAGATTCCTCTAGGTGCTGTTTCCCTGTGGATTAAAGGTTAAGGTCAAATTTGGTATTTTTTTACTTAAGAAAAATTCGTAATGACATTATGAAACAACTTTCGTCAAAATTAAATAAGGTGTCCCCGGACAAAAAGTTCAGGACAGCAGGCAAAAGTCAATGCCACATATTGTAGCTTTCACTGTTGAACATAACTTTTGAGACATTATAAATCAAAGTTGGTAAGAATTAAACAAGGAGTCAACTGACCAAAAGTCAAGATTACGTGGTCAAAGAGGTCGATATCACTGGTTCAAAGGTTAAGGGAAACATTTGGAACTTTTTTACATTTGAGAAATCATTTGAACACTAATCAAAGATAAATGGTTTGACCATTGGGTTCAAAGCCCCAAGACTGGTGCGGTTTCAGATATAGGTAAGCCTTAAATAGAATCCCTTGCTGACATGTAAGTGTCCTGGTCCACCCTTGGTTGGGGCTAATGCTGATTTCAGTGAATGGATACAACAACAAAATTTTGGGTACTAGTACATCAAAACTCAGGAGACCGTTAAGACTCGTGGACCTTTTAATTGCTTTACCACTTGTTGTTTTACTGATACTGTGTTTTTGTCTTCAGGATTGTACATGGACAGGCAATGTGTGTATAACCGAAAATCTCTACTGGAATCTGGTACTCTGGGAACAAAGGGACATGTACAAGTAAGTCACTGGTTAGATGAGCGTGTTTAGAATTAAAAAATAACAGATAGTAAATTTTTTAAAAAATCAGAGAATACCAAAGTGTCAAAAAAACCATAATCCGAACTAAAAATCGATTAAACTAGAGGCAAAATATGAACAAAATAAGTTATATTCTTGGATACCCTTCGTAAAAGTACAAGATAAGAAGACCTGGTGTTCCGGAAGAATAAGCGTGGTCTGCTTCATCGACGACCACTGCCATGTACATCATTGTGTCATCAAGTTCTAAAAATGA
Organism: Mimachlamys varia; assembly: GCA_947623455.1. NCBI lineage: Eukaryota > Metazoa > Mollusca > Bivalvia > Pectinida > Pectinidae > Mimachlamys > Mimachlamys varia. The sequence goes on from OX392534.1 coordinate 22,877,804, forward strand.
GAACCGAGTCATCATTGTCAATCACAACAAGTAAGCACACTAATGAGCATACTCAAAATGACCTTCTACATATCTTACACAGATACAGAATATTTCTCAATGAGACAAAGATGGCGACCATAAAACATGCCCATAATCTTCATTAATCTGCATCCCTCGAATTCTTGTGCCGTAAGTTTGTGCTTCAGCAGCTAACATCTATCACAACAAAGCAAGCCCTAGAATGACGAATCAACGGCGACATGTACACACCATTAGATGGAGAATCAAGGGTGTTACTATCAGGAAAGGAAAAGTTCAAGATCGGAAAATCGGAATCGTCACGTTTATCATACTGCTTAGTAGTAAGCTGTCTATGTTTGTCATAGTTTCATGTCGAGGTAAGAAGGTCGACTAGGTCCGCAAAGTTGTTCTTGATTATAGACAACACATCGTCGATATACCTGAAAGTGAAATGGAAAGATTTGGCAAAGTTATCGTTACCTGTCCTGATAAGCCAAAAGTAAGGAACAGTTAGTTCCCATTGGAATGACAACAATCTGTTGGAAAATCTTTCCTCCGAACTCAACAAAGATATTGTCGACCAGGAATTCAATCATTCGTACTATATCTTCCTCGGTATATTTTATGCCAGCTTTTATTGTGTATGCCCAAAGAAAGCTCACAACCATGCATTTTGATAGTCGTCCACCTTTCTTGGAAAAGAAAGCTCTCATAATGAAAGACCAAAGACGTTCTTTCTGTTTGGTATGTGGTATGGTCGTGCACAGTATGGAAAATCAAATGTTTTGATAGACGAAACATTTTTGATTAGGGGGTGCTCAAAATTGATTAGAAGATCTTTGAGTTTTATAAAATCCATATCCCGTTAATGCCATTCCCGGAGTATACAGCGTCACAACAAGACTGAATTCCTGCTTTGTGGTACTAAGAATGGTAGTAACACGTTTTGATAATGGCTTGGTTGAGCATTGGGAAAAGCCCCTCATATTCGTGCTGCTCTTTGCCATAAATGTATACCCCACCTTTTCAAAACCTTTCTATCCCTATTGCTTACTGCTTATAATAGGATAAAATGGAGGTATGGGATAATATCCAGCCACATCCTTCTCTTTCTAGAGATGTTCTTTTCACACATGTTGAAGAATGATTTGTTGTTTCAGGTTGTTATTCCTAACCTGACAGAATCATACTCCACATCGCAAGATCCAATGGAATATTCCATAAACATGAGTAGCCTCAAGAACTTTCCTAGCGCAATTGAACATACTCTGCTGGTAAGTTAACATTTTGCCTGAATCTTTTTTTTATAGTCTTGAGCACTTACAGTGACAGGAAGTAGACATATGTTTGATCATGACTCCATATTTGCCTGTTTCAAATCTCCAAAAAATATTTTTCTATTAATCCAACTCTTTTAAACAGTAATCTGTGAATCAATGGAAAATTATAGTTTTCATATCAAATGAAAGTGAAATGCATGTGAAATGAAAATTTAAGAGCAATGCTTTGAAACAGCACATAATAAATGCCAAAGCTGTTACTGCTTACATGTAGCGTGCCGTATCAGTGATTAATTTTGGTACACATGGATGGCTCTATACTCTGTACTTTATCACGCCAAACTAAAAAACAAATTTGGTTTTTATTTGAAGATCTAGAGAAAATTTCATCAGACAAGTACAATATTTTTTCATGTACCAATGCAGTCTATAAAGACAACAATTCCAAAATGATTTCTTGATCTTTGTGCTGATTGTTGATGCTAACCTAAATTGATTGATTTTTAGTGGGCTCGAGACCAGTTCGAATGTGTTTTCACTCAACCAATAGAGGTAGCTCTTCAGTATATCAACGACCCAAAGTTCATGGAGAGGACACTTAAGCTACAAGACACCCACTGTGTAAGGAAATGATATCAGTACATCAGTTCTCAATAGTAGTTAAAATAATTTAATAACGACGTCATTTCTCGAAGTGTTGATAATACTCTATACGCAGCTTTTAAGATTCCAAGTTGCCAATTCTAGTTATTTCAATTGCTTCTTTGGAGATATTTTTACTTGATTTGTTATAAGGTTAAGATAAAATGTGATTTTAGTCAAAAATGAGGTTGAAAGACATCACTAAAAAAATCCAGTCTTACCAGCATTTAATTATTAATTGTCAAATAAACCTTTGATAAACCAATTGTGCACGGTTTATTTTTAAATATTTTTCGGAATGTAAGGATGACAAAATGAATACGAGTTCTATTTAATATTTTGAGATTAGAATGTATGTTTTTGTTACTGTGGAAACAAATTTGTTTTCCAATATTTTTAATTAGATTGATTGCTAGTGTATTTTTGGTATTATTCATACAGGGTTTTTGTAAGCAAAGAACTCAAAAATAGAATTTAATATTCTTTTTAACTGTATATACCTTTCAGGTCGACACAATGAAAACAGTTTTCAAAACCCTGATCAGTGAACGACCCAAACATTTCCAAGATTGTGTGACATTTGCTCGGAATTTTTTCCAGCAAAATTACTACAATGCTATAAGCCAGCTATTATTTAAATTCCCTCCGGATCAGGTGAGAACATATATCTGATGATGTATTTTGCTTTTGGGTTTTTTTGTGCTTTACGCTTTATTAACAGATATGGTCATTAAAGGATGTGCTAGCTTTTTATTGTAGATGAAAGCTGAAGTCTCCGGATAATGCCTTTTCGCCTTTACCTTTTTTTGTATGCATGGTATTTAGGTGAACATTTGTGAACAAGGCAATCTTAGGACACACTCTACGACTTTGGAGAAGTTGTTGGATACTTATGCAATAGTCCCCCATTACAATCAGTGCTTGTTTGATTTGACACACAAACCGTGGCACGTATACGTTCGCGTTAGTAGTTATGTTGTCATATTCTCCATCTGGAACAACCATAATTGTTTGCTGTTTTTTGGAAATAACATCATGGGACCATGTCAAAAACCCCAGTTCTAAAAGATTTTACAATCATTCATAATTATCTGACTTGCATTGTAAATAGTCTAAGAATTTAATTGTTTACTTTGGGATGAAATTCTTGATCAACCGTAAATATATATTCCAAAAATATAAGTTATATTTATTGCCTTAATAATTTTGTAGTTGACAGGTTCAGGAGCACTATTTTGGTCTGGTCTGAGGAGATGTCCACACCCGTTGAATTTTGATGCAGACAATGTAAGTATATTGGATCAGTATTCACCAAAGGCTAGGAAAGTAAACTTATTATTTTGATACTTTCTGTCCATTGGCTTTATTTGATCAGAAACACAAAGGGGAAATGTAATCAACTTAACGTGTACGTTTCTCCACTGGTGCTCTTTTTATCTGTTAATAGTCTGTTACCGGCAATGACCAAAGACTTGTGCAAAATTCTTGTGTGTCATAGACTGAAATCCCTTCTCTTTCAAAATTATTTTCAGAGTTATGTCCCTTTATTCACTTAGTAACTCTGTCGATGGCATATTTATCATTTTTTATCTCTTAAAAGTCATTTACCCCAAACTGAACTCTTGTCTCATACTCAACTTTTTTACAGATAATGTTGCTTTTGTTCAGTCTCATTTTATATCTGGAGCATATCTCAGCTGAAATGTTCAACTATTTACAGAGTATGATCCTTTTTTTTTATCTGTGTCATTTTATGTGGAGTATGTCTTTAATGCACTGCACAAGGACCTCTTTGAATAGCAAAATGTTCAATGCTGAATCGAGTCTTGGGTCCAATTTTTTGTGGTTGTGGATTTACAACGATATGTTCAATTCGAACAGAATAAGTCTGGAGGCGGGTAACTGTGGATTGCTTATTACATTTTACGCATTTTGATTCGTGAGAGGTTATCCAGTCCAGTTCATTTTGATAAGCGGGGTGTTATCCAACTTAGTTCGTCTTGATATAAAGAGAACGCTCTGCTTTCAAGTCATTTCCCATTTAGCTTGTAATTGTCTCCACATATAATATTTTAAAAAAAGATGGTGGACTGTTCAAATTGCCCTGAATCCGTGGAACGTCGTCAGCCATTAAATAATTCTTGTGATCGCTATTTCTTAAAAAGTGCTTAAAATATTTTTCACATTTCACATGAAGTCCTTTCTGGCCACTAAGTAGTTGTGCTCTTTTAATTTTGGGAATGATCAGAAATCGTTTGGATGTTGACAATAAAAGTCTGTTATCGTTATTTCTTGGGAAGTACTTGATGGATAATTTTCAAATTCAATACGTAGGTTCCTCTATATCCATTATAGGTGTGCCCTGTTTATTTCGGGACTGGTCCGAAACACAATTACAGGATGGATCTTTTTTTCATTTCTGATGCAGGGTCCCCGTGTTTGATAAGATTCCCCTTGTGTTTTCAAATGTGTCGTTTTATGTATTTTGACATGTTTTGTAGGACGTACACATGGACTACGTGCATGCTGCAGCAAACTTACGAGCAGAGATGTACGGCATTAAGCAAGTACGAGATAAAAACGCAGTCAAGGAAATGGCTTCGAAAGTCGTTGTCCCCGAATTTAAACCAAGATCGGGAGTGAAGATTGAGACCACTGAAGCTGAGTTGGAGGCCAACCGACCTTGTGATGGGAACTCTGGTGTGTAACATATTTTACACCTCTCCAACTTAGTGGAGTATATGCATCAAGTGAATTGTCTTGTCCTATGCTATATCAGCATCCATCAAGTGTATCTTTCACCAATGTATTAAATATTAGGTCACTAGTGATATATTGTTCAACGTCACAGATTTTGATAGACTTATATTCATTTCCATTCAAACCAGTTCCTCCTCAATAAATGTAGAGTTAATTTCAGTAACTTGAGAGTTAAATATCATTTAATAAATGTAACTCAGTACAGTTTACTGGAAATATTTGCGTAAAAACTTTACTTTGTCTGGAAATATTATAATTTGAAAAAAGGGGTGTAAACTTAACACAGGATCAATCCAAACCAGTTGGGAAAACAGTTTTGTATTGTGTGCACTCTGGTATGATGTGCAGTTACATGTACCTTCAAGTAGAGGAACAAATGACCAAGTAATAAATATTTTGCTAGTCCGACGATTCCCTGTGCAGAAGGATTGTAGCTGTGTGGTTGTACCTGATGCATCTGTATGACAAATATACTGAATACCGGCAAATGTTCGCCCCCGTTTAAGGTTCATCCTTAAGATATAAAGCGAATTTAAGATGAGGGAGAACATTACAAGGCAGTGTGAGTGACGTCAGATACAAAACATTAGGCTAATTGTGCATATATTCACAAGTAACACTTTTCATTACTTCGAAATCTACCAATTTGAAATAAAAATATTACATTAATTTATCAAGTTTATGCATGTGTATTCGACCATACAATTAAAATGTTGATGTGAATCATAGAATATCAGTAAGTTAAAATAATACATCACCTTTAAACTCCATCCAACGTTTTAAAACAACAAACTCACCGATCACGATTAAAAAATGAACGAAATATAGCTATGGGTGTATAGGGCGAATTCAACACGGGGCAAATATGTTTTGTGTTGTGTAAGGGCGAAAATTTGTGATAAACAGTAGATGGAATGCATTGAGTTGTAGATCTTGACCAACTGGATCATATCCAGAAAGAGCTTGGCTCTCCAGAGAAATGGAAGGACACCACACTTGTAGCCATAGACTTTGAAAAGGATGATGACACAAATTTCCACATGGACTTTATAGTAGCCTGTTCTAACCTGCGAGCAGAGAACTACGGCATCACCCCAGCAGATAGACACAAAGTAAGAGTCCGCTGGTGGCTGTTTGTATTCAATATCTATAATGGTACATGTCATATTTAGTATGAGATAGACACAAAGTAAGAGTCCGCTGATGGCTGTTTGTATTCAATATCTATAATGGTACACATCATATTTAGTATGGCATGTCAGTAGAAAGATTGTATTTAATATCTATAATGATACATGTCATATTTAGTATGGCATGTCAGTAGAAAGATTCAACATATCAATTCTTCATGCCATGGAGTTGAGGAAAAAGATGGCAAAATTAGATACCAATTAATTCAATAATTGCCTAATCATTCTTCCTGAAAAAAATTTTAATAAAATGTTCTGGAACTCGTAGCTTTTTCTTGTCATTCTGTGAATTTAAAATTGTCTTTCTTTGAAACAGATCAGTTTGTGTTGATACTTTTAGAAATGTACAGTAACTTATCCCCGAAAAAGAAGGTCGGACATAGAGTCTGTAGGTCCAGTGTCAAAATCGAAGGGTCTAAGATATATACAATTTAAAAAAAAATAGAAAAAAGAAGTAGACCAAATTCAGTAATGTGTAACGTCTCCTCTTCGAATGAAGGGATACATATAGTAATAGAACCAATGGTCTTCCTGATTCTTCGTTTTATTGTTCTTATAAATTCTCGTCCAGACTATAACTTATAATTGTTATAGATATCATGACAAAACATGTAGTACACATGCATCGCCCATAGACAATGTACATTACACTGTCATTAGGTAATTGTGCCCTTCACCCAAAGGTCGGTTCCAAAATGTCTGCTGTTTGAAACATTCAAATGTGTACTCCACGCTAGGTGGTGCTAACGATCACTCACTTTGGCGAGTTTACCAAAACTTGAATCAAAAGTGAACTATATGTTTTTATACCTTTCAGAGTAAACTGATTGCAGGGAAAATCATTCCAGCTATCGCTACAACCACAGCTCTGGTTGTTGGACTGGTGGGCATAGAGCTGATCAAGGTATGCCAACATTGACCTATAATGGGAATGTGTGCTGATTTGACAGGGAAATGTCCTACTTTTAACAACGGATATTTATCGCTTCAAGTCAGAGTGGTGGTCCAAATACAGTTGTTTTTTAATCAACCACACCCACAAATATAAAACAACATTTCTATGTTATATGATTACCTGTATCAAGATTGTTTTTGGACTTACAGCTTGCCCAAGGTCACACAGATGTTGAGCTGTTCAAGAACGGATTTGTGAATTTAGCACTGCCATTCTTTGCATTCTCCCACCCACGTTTGGCTCCAATCAACAAGGTGAGATATGATGGCTATGATAAATAGAGGTTACACAACGAATGGTTGTTGGATATGTAATTTATTTCACTCGATTTGTTATTTTTTTAAAGTTGCAAGACACGACAAGACACGAGCTTTATCGAGTGTATTTTGTAACTTATATAAAGTAATCAACGAGAGTGAAATAAATTCCATATCCAATAACCACGAGTCGCGTGACATGTTTCTATTACAATGTCAGTCGGAAACAACTGGAGAGAACTGTAATATGTGCAAAACGTATCATCTCGTATATATATTCCTGCCAAGTGGTGACGACGTCAACAATCGATGACGTCGTAAACAATCAGCAAGTGATGTTGTTCCGGTCAAAGTTCATCATGTCAGCCAGTCAAATTGCGTTTAGAGTTTATTCCACGTGTGGTATAAACAAAATGTTATTCAACAGTTGTACTGCATGATTATTTGATACCCTGAGAGTTGAATAATTCCCACCTATTGTGGTAGAAACATATATTCTAATGTTAATAGCAAACTTTATTTATCGAGTATTAAAAACCTGATTAAGCGAATGGCTCATTTTCTTCAGAGTCCTAAGATATTTCGCCTAGATGTCCTTTCTAAGTCACTAAGTTACTTTGCTAAATGGATTTGATAACAACATATTTGACGCTTCATCAATATTGGCTGTGTTTGTGGATGTACTAGTGCACATATTATCACACAATACAGACTTTCAACGACGCTTGTTGTAACAAGTTAAACCTTTTAACATTGATCTGTTTTAACTTGCCGACTTTTGCCTGATAAAGTGAAATTTGCACCGTTGTGTATAACTGCTGTATATAAAAATATGTTCAACCCTTGTTTTCAGTACAACGACAAAGACTTCACTCTGTGGGATCGAATAGAGATTCAGGGGGAGATAACACTGCAAGAATTCCTGGACCATTTTAAGGTATGGATACTTTTCGGTATGCTTAGGCATAATTTGTCCTATGACAAAAGAAAAAATGATATTTTTCATTTAATATTTTTGTCCATTTGTCATGAATGTATTCTTTCCACACCATGTACATGTGCTTTACATGTCCATTATCATTTCCTTATGGAATGTACTTTATATTCTAATATAAGACATATATACTTTAAGAAGAGGTACTATTATCACCCAAATAAACCAAAGTTTCTTGAATTAATATCGTCTACAAACAGGTGTATGCTAAGAAATATTGCTGCTTTTATTTATAAAGCGAATGAAAAAAGAAATAATTATTTGTTCAATTAACGTCCGCCCTGATGTCGGATAATTAGTAATGAAATTCATAATGTCACTGTTTTGCTATATATATTTGTGAAATGTATTGCATTGTAGAATATACCATGTATATGCAATGTATTTATGGCACAAAGACATGTGTGTCTATTGCTGAATAAAGAATATCATGTCGCTAAGCAGCTGTAGAAAAAAGTAGAATATACTCATTGGAAGCCTTGTTTCAGAAGATGTGCCTCTTCCTCTTTATCTATTTCTAATCATTAGATAGACTAATAGGCTTGCTTAAAAAAATCTCACTTTATAAATTAAGTTTTCCATGTGATGGAAGGGCAATACTACATAGGTGACAGAGATATGAACATCTCAGGCTGCTAGTTCATTTACAGGATAAATAGAGCTGAACTGTTTCAGTAATACAGAATTTACTTTGTAGGACAAATTGGACCTTGAGATCACGCTGTTGTCCTTCAATACGTCAATGCTCTACGCTTTCTTCATGTCCCCAGCTAAGAGGGCAGAAAGATTGAAAATGCCGTATGTTATTTCCATTTTAGCGTAACATAATTTTTCAGTCATCTACTTTTTGTTCTGCAAACGGGTGAATAAGTGTGATTTTGATCATCATCTTAAATATTATGAAGCCGAAAGAGAAGATGATTTAAGAAAAACTCACTGTTGTCAGATCTTAAGGAAATTTGATGTACAATTGGTGTGAAAGTTACCTATCGATTTTAGAAGCAAAGTTTGTAAAGTATGTATCTTGCATATGTGTCTTATTTGATATGAGAACATGTGTTCCTGTTGTAGGATGTCCGAGGTGGTGAAACAGGTGTCAAAGAAGAAGATTCCCCCGTATGTGAAGGCTCTGGTGTTAGAACTGTGTTGTAATGATAAGGATGGTGAAGATGTGGAAGTGCCGTACGTCCAGTACAAGCTCCCTGCAGTGTAGACGTATCTCGTGACACATCGCATGACATTCAGTATAACTGGAGCGTGAATAAAGGTTTATCAGAGGAGCGGCCAGCTTGTGATGCTTTCCATCTGATGATTCCGTGCATAATGTATATGACAAAGTGTTAAATGAACATGGAAAGAGGGATCATCTCTCATTTTTGGAGTTTTCTGGCAGTGTACTAGTATACCATATTATGTTTTAAATTATGTTATATTAGCGTATAACTATGGCAATTTTAATTGTTTTGCTATATTAGCTTTATGTATATTGGGTGCATGCAATAAGCCATTTAACTGATGAAATTATTTGCATGAAAATTTATGCATTGTGTGATACTCTTAACTAAGCAAACTGTGATATAACTAATATGTGTCGATTGCATACAATGTATATGTAACTCTTAACTTGCACATGTATTGTAGCAGTAAGTTAATAATGTTTATATTTATATTCTGCATTGATATTTAATTATACGTAACCCATGCATTCTACTGACAAGCGGACAATATGGAAGATTAGCAGTAGTCTAAACATGTATATATCCTCAATAAAAGGCAGCTAAGAACTGAATGTATACGTCTGGAGACGTGCACAACATTTTATATTTCATTATATGTACATTTAATATAGGAATAACCTCCCTTTAACTTATTATTTTAAGATAGTAAATTCAGTTACGTCCCTTTTTAAAGGATTCTCGGAAGAGGCATTTATCGGCACGTTTGGCAACCCACTTCACACACACACACACAGACTCGCCCTCACACACAGACTTTTATTGTGCCATTGTTTACATTTTTATATGATTTATGTTATGCAATGTCATTCTTGTAATTGATTTTTTTTTTATTAATTATCTATATATTTTTTAAATAAACATTACATGTCACCATATATGGTGACCATTTTTAGTCAAAATCATTCTTTGAATCGTTTGTAACAGGACCGAGAAGCATAAATAAAGTTTATTATTATTATTGTTTTAAAACAAATAAAATACCTTTCAATGATGTTTTCTTTCTTTTTCATTTCACAACCATTCTGGATATTTATGAGTCACTATGCGGAGACAGAGCTAGTTTGCTGACATTTCTGGTTCATGGTAACGCATATCAGTTATATTGAACTGAACTCTTGTTATATCTCAGAAGAATGTACCGTGAGAAATCAGTTGCAACCAGGTTTAACTTCAACTGAAGGTTGAAACTGCTTTTAGAGAACAGTATATCTGATTTTAAACAAAATAAATTAGAGAATACGAAGCGTTAACAAAACCATAATCCGAACACAAAATAGGAACAAAGGAAAGATTTACATGGAAACCCCCGTTAAAGTACAAGAGAATAACACCAGGTTTCCGGGAAGAGTAAGCGTATTCTGCTTCATCGACAACACTCGGCATGCAAATCTTGGTCAAATCCAAGTAAGCATCAATCCTCAAAATGGGAACCGAGTATCATTGTCAATGACAACAAGCAAGCACACTAATAAGCAAACTCAAAAACGCTCATCTTCATATAAAAAATTATGTATTATTCCTTCACATCTTTCTTTCATGTTCCCCAAAATGCTGTTGAGTATCGTTATGTATTATTGTTGCGTCATCTGACCTAAAGGATCGGAAGGACCTATATTCATCGTACTTCGTATGCGTCCGCCGTGCGTAAGCGTTTCCTTCTTCTCAATAGCCGAAAGGCTTAAGAGTGCTGATATTTTGAATGTAGCATACCGATATGAAGATCTACCAGATTTATTAAAATCAATGACATTGACCAATTTTCAAGGTTACAAGTTAGGTAAATAAATATTTGCAAAAAGGACTATGTATTGTCACCTTGATGTGCCGTTCAGCTTGCGTTTTCGTGAAGGTTTTTGTAATAAAAATTGATTTACAGAACGTCTAACAGTATCTTCAGTAATTCAAAATTTATCTCGCAGGTGCAGCTAATATTTTGACATACGTAACAAGGGGTGAAAAATATCAAAATATTAGGCCCACTGGTAACATTGGATAGTGTTGCAGTCATTTAAATGTATATACTGGTTTGATTTTTTCTCAAAGTACCCTAGCTAGCATTGTGAATCATTGTGAAGTAATTTTGCTGCAGATAAGCTTATACCAGTTTGTAAACAAACTGAAGGGAGGTTACTCTTGTGAATTAGAGAGGATATTGCACAACACATGTACCGTATATTTATCATTACAGATTTGTGTAAGAGAGGTCGGGGTGAGCCGTAGCGTGGTAGAACAGACTTTCAACTGAGACTAAAGCACTTGATCTACACCTGTCGGGAGGACTTCGGTCTGAACGTCAGGTGTACTACCTCGCCAACTCGATACTCACTCTTTTTTTGTAATAAAATGCTGAATAATTAAGATAACGACATATTATGTCTTCATTTTTTTATATTTGGTGCAAAATGCTTAAAACAACGCTATGCAGATAAAGATAAATATATATCTTCGTAAACATGCTATTGAATATTAGGTTTATTTGTTTTACTCTAACTATTATAGAATATATGCTTGTAATGTAAGATTACATATATTTTAGTACAACAATATCCGAATCGATATTTATTTCGTTTGTTTTCTCGTCTTTGGTTAATGTCTGCTCAGCTTGAGGGATATGCATTCCTGTGTTTTTGAAGCAGGCAACTAATGTGACACCCTGTAGGTTTAAACCACTGGTAACATTGGATGGCGGAGCAGTCATTTATATGTACATATACTTGTTTGAATTTACTCAAAGTATCCTAGCATTTTGAATCGGAAAAAAGTATAATTTCCATGCTGTAATCACATTTCTATTCTATGTTACGATATGTTTTCTGTGTTCATTTAAAAGGTTCAAAATATGTGAATGTTACGTCATCTTTCATAATTGACTGATATTAAACGGAAGTTTCACAATCAGGTAAAACACCTACAGTAGGTACATATATATTGTAACTCCACTAGATAGACGGGGTGAGCCGTAGCGTAGTGGAATCGTTAAAAGCGAACCTTTCAGATGAGACTAAAGCACTTGATCTACACCTGTCGGGAGGACTTCGGTCTGAACGTCAGGGGTACCACTACGCCAATTCGATACTCACTCTTTTTTGTTCAATAAAATAATATCATGACATTGTTTAGATAAAGTATTGTGTGTTTTTATATTTTCAATATTTGATTTATCATGTTTACTCGTCGTACAATTTTAGTACATACACGCACAGGAAACATAAATATACATACTTTCATCGATAGTTGTTTCACGACACACTATCTTTAATGTATTATAATATTATTTTTAAACCTTTATAATGTTAATTTTCTTTTGGTTTCAAATTGACTTATTATTTTGGATTTCTCCTCTTTTCTTAATTTTAAATCTTTTGTCTGTGTCTATTTAGTTCTTGTTGTCTTATGAATTTTTTTATGTTACTTCAGTTCATAGGATTATTCTTCGATGTTTACCTTATTAATCTGTTCGGTAAAGAGTCACTTAACCTCATCTGTGTTTATATTTTCTGGTTGCATGTCTCGTTAGAGTTTTTAAAACTTTCATTAAGATTGACACGATATTCTTATTTAACAGTTATGGTAGCATAAACTTGTTTTGTAATGTGTATATTTTAATTGATAATAACAGCATTTTTATTGATAGTAATATTTTGTTTATTTGACAGAGGATTTAAACTTCAATATAAGTTTCAATACTTTTGCTAAAGATATGCTTATACCTGTTTGTAAACAAACTGAAGGGAGGTTACTCTTGTGAATTAGAGAGGATATTGCACAACACATAGCCGTATATTTATCATAACAGATTTGTGTAAGAGAGGTCGGAGTGAGCCGTAGCGTGGTGGAACAGACTTTCAACTGAGACTAAAGCACTTGATCTACACCTGTCGGGAGGACTTCGGTCTGAACGTCAGGTGTACCACTACGCCAACTCGATACTCACTCTTTTTTATTTTTATTTGTTTAATAAATATTTTTTTATATTTGATGCAAAATGCTTAAAACAACGTTATGCAGATGAAGACATATTTATCTTCACAAACATGAATTTAAATATTTTGTTTATTTGTTTTACTCTAACTATTATATGATATATGCTTGTAAAGTAAGATAAAATATATTTAATACAACGATATCCGAATCGATATTTATATCGTTTGTTTTTTTCGTCTTTTGTTTATGTCTGCTCAGCTTGAGGGATATGCATTCCTGTGTTTTTGAAGCAGGCAACTAATGTGACACCCTGTAGGTTTATACCACTGGTAACATTGGATGGCAGTGCAGTCATTTATATGTACATACTTGTTTGATTTTTTCTCAAAGTTTCCTGGCATTGTAAATTGGAAAAATGTAACATTTTCCATGCTTTGTGCACATTTCTACTATTTGTCTTGATATGTTTTCTGTGTTCATCATTGACTGATATTAACCGGAAGTTTCACAATCAACTAATTATAACACACCTATTTTATTTTTTTCGATATATTCTTTATATTTCCAACTTTTTCTAATTAATTTTCACGACTCCGCTTATGGATAGATTTTTAAAATTGCTTTAATATCAGTCAATGATGACCCCAGAAAACATATCGAGACATAGAATAGAAATATGTTTACAGCATGGAAAATTATACATTTTTTCTGATTCTCAATACTTGGGACCTTTGAAAAAACTCAAAACAGCATATACACCACTAACAAATGTTATCAGTTGAATAAACTAACAGGGTGTCACATTAGTCGCCTCCTTCAATAATATAGGAATGAATCTCCCTGAAACTGAGCAGACATAAACAAAGGACGAGAAAAGAAAATAAACGAAATAAATATCGATTCGGATATCGTTGTATGTTTATAATCTATTAAAATATATTTTTATCTTACTATACAAGTATACATGTATATTATATACAAGTTAGAGTTAAATAAATGAACTAAATATTAAAATATATGTATATGAAGATGTATAGATAAAATAAATAAAAACACGACGACTGCCTTTCACCATCTGCGGTGCTCTTCAGGAACGTTTTATTTTAAAAACGGACAAGATATTGACGTCAAAGTGATGTCACAATACACATATGTTCACAAATCATGTTTATAAAGTGGCGCAATGTTTCTATGGCCTGTTCAAATTTGGTTTTAATATTTTTTTAAGTTGGTCTTCTTTCTTTTATCATAAAACGGTGTCAGAAAATAATTGATATAAAGGTATCACATTAAACTGATCATTTACATACGAATTTCGCAACTAATCAGTCTTAGTTTGTTGCCTATGTACAGTCATTCGTGTTCTAAGTTCATTACTAGTTTGACCAATATAAAAATCACGACACTTATAACAAATAATGGCATATATCCTACATTTATTTATATTCGTCTGACACCGTGTTACTTTGCTCCTCCCAATTATATATCTGTATAAAGTTGTTTTTAGCATTATGCATCAAGTATTAAAAATATGAAGACATGATGTCGTTATCTTATTAATTCAGTATTTAATAAAACAAATAATTGTTTTTAAAAAGAGTGAGTATCGAGTTGGCGTAGTGGTACCCCTGACGTTCAGACCGAAGTCCTCCCGACAGGAGTAGATCAAGTGCTTTAGTCTCAGTTGAAAGTATATTCCACTACGCTACGGCTCACCCCGTCTATATAGTGTAATTACAATATATATGTACCTACGGTAGGTGTTTTACCTGATTGTGAAACTTCCGGTTATCAACAGTCCATACTAAGATAACACAGTAAACATATCAAGATATAGAATAGAAATTGTGTCAACACTGGATAAATAATACATTTGCTCCAATTTCAGTACTAAAATACGAAGAAGAAACATTAACCCAGTCTACCGTATGTATAGGTTTAACCGTACCGGATATTGCACCACCATACCTGTAGGTTTATATGGTGTTAAAATGTGTGTAGCTAACAGTGAGCCACAGCGTGTTGTGAATTGATCTGTTGAGACTAAAGCAATATATCCTCTCCGTAAGGAGGCCACGATGTCGCTAATTCGATACTCGCTTGATTTTTTGAAAATATTTTTTTTTTTTTGTGTTTTTCATCAAATCCTCTATAATTCATTAGAAAATATCAAAAACACTCTGACCGCCTCATTAATTCAAAGATATTTCAGTGTAATGATATTTGATTCCATATGCAATTTCCGTTATCCTCGCACTTAGATTCTAATCTAATTCCGTGCTCTATCAGTATGGTACACTGGTATATAGCTTAGAGTTGTAAATGTAAGTAACGTCCCAAGTTATCTGTACTGAAGCAAAGTTTGTAATGCATACATCAGAAAAGATTATTTCATCTACAAATAATGTCTAAAATATTGATACTTATTTAACAGTTTAAAGTTCGCCTGGTAAAACAGAAAACATAATCTTATTGATGATTAAAAGAGTGAGTAACGAGTTGGTTGAATTTTAACCGGAATTTTTACGATCAGATAACACACCTATTGTAGGTACACAGTTACGTGCCTTTTTTTCAATTTTGCGATATATTCTTTGTATTTCCATTTTTTTTAATGAATTTATTTATGGATTTGGACAGGTTTTTGTCATTTGGTACAAAAATATCCAGGGTTTTCTCTCATGATATTGATTTAATTTTCCGTTGTGTATTGATGGAGCTATACAGAATTAACTACATTGCTAATTTCCGTGTGATCCCATTTCCATTTCTCTATATAACGCTATCAAAATGACTTCAATATTGCGTCCTGAAATGGGATATTGTAAATAAATTATTATTTATTGTATTATTAATTAAATAATATATAGCAAAATAAAATATAAAAGACTTTTGACATGTCATTATATATATTATAATTTCACCAGATAGACGGGTTGAACCATTCTCGATTTGCCATGATGTATTTGTATTACTTCTCTAAATCGGCTACTTAACGGAAACGGAGACAGACCAAAGTAAATTTAATCACATGACATCCGTATGTACAATAAATCTCTGTTTCATTTTTAGGACGGAACACCTTTCCAACACTGATCGATTGACAGTAAGCATCGCCTTCGTGAAACAGTTATGTGCATTAAGAATTCATACCAATCTCATGGAAGTCGCACCAAGGAGTTGATGTTGTCTGGTGACTATTTAAATATTTAAAAAAAAAAGCGTGAATTGAATTATGTTATGTATGCTCATCAACATATGAATAGAATCCTCACACTCATCAGTTATCAGAATTGTAACTTTGATGCAACTGTTTCGTTAATATTTTATTATCTATTTATTTATTCATTTATTTCACTTTACTGCTGGTAGACTCTCGATGAGTGGCCTTGCCGGTAAGGACTGGTCCAACCACTCGCTTACTTACACTTATTTGCTAACTCCGTTCTCATTCTGAGAATTTGATGTTTACTTAGATGTGACAAAGATTTACATGGCGGGTGTCGTCGATGAAGCAGTAGACGCTTACTCTGCCGGATCACTTTGTCTTATTCTCTTGTACTTTTACAAGGGTCTCCATGTAAATCTTTCCTTGGTTCATATTTCGCCCATGGTTTAATCGATTTTGAGTTCGGATTATGATTTAATTTATTTTAAATGTACCTGCCATTAACCTTCTACCTCTCACCTTTTAAGGCCGATTATTATTTAATATAAAGATTCTATCACAAACCCAGCATCGCCATAAAATCTTCAGCTTGTTGAAGGCGGTCACAATATATGGTAGAAATGCTTATTCAATAAATGTTGATGGTGTTATGATATTTCTTCAAAGTTCCCGAAAATTCTAATGAGTATCGATACAAATGTATTATGTTCATATTCAAGTACATTTAATATAATCTGTTTCTGTATATTCGGCATTAATTATTGGTAGATACATATCTATTGTAATAACACAAAATAGCTAGTCGGGTGAGCTATAGCGTGATGGAACAGACTTTCAACTGAGACTAAAGCACTTGATCTACAACTGTCGGGAGGACTTCGGTCTGAACGTCAGGTGTACCACCTCGCCAACTCGGTACTCACTTTTTTAATCATCAATTTTACCAGCCTGAAGTTGAGACTGAAAACATCACAAAAACTCACTTGAAATGCTCTGCTTTGTTTTAAATGTCATATATCCAGTCATGAAATGAAGTTAATATAATGTAATCGTATAAAGAAAGGGTCTTCTTAAGATTCTGTTTTCTTTTTTACCAGGCCAACTTTCAAACTGTTATATAAGCATCAATATTTTAGACATTGTTGGTAGATGAAATAATCTTTTCTGGCGTATGCATTACAAACTTTGCTTCAATACAGATATCTTCGGACAATACTTACATTTAAAACTCTAAGCTATATACAAGTGTACTATAAATATTGATATAGCACGGAATTAGATTAGAATCTAAGTGCGAGGATAAAGGAAATGATATATTGAATCAAATATCATTATACTGAAATATATTTAAATTAATGAGGCGGTCAGAGTGTTCTTGAAATTCACAAATGAAATATAGAGGATTTGATGACAAACACAAAAAAAAAATATTTTTAAAAAATCAAGTGAGTATCGAGTTAGCGACATCGTGGCCTCCTTGCGGAGAGGATCTTAATTGCTTTAGTCTCAACAGATCAATTCACAACACGCCGTGGCTCACTGCTAGCTACACACACTTTAACCCCCATATAAACCTACAGGAATAGTGGTGCAATATCCGGTACGGTTAAACCTATATATACGGTAGACTGGGTTGATGTTTCTTCTTCGTATTTTAGTACTGAAATTGGCGCAAATGTATTATTTATCCAGTGTTGACACAATTTCCATTCTATATCTTGATATGTTTACTGTGTTATTTTAGTATGGACTATTGATAACCGGAAGTTTCACAATCAGGTAAAACACCTACCGTAGGTACATATATATTGTAATTACACTATATAGACGGGGTGAGCCGTAGCGTAGTGGAACATACTTTCAACTGAGACTAAAGCACTTGATCTACACCTGTCGGGAGGACTTCGGTCTGAACGTCAGGGGTACCACTACGCCAACTCGATACTCACTTTTTTTTTTTAATTTTTATTTGTTTTATTAAATACTGAATTAATAAGATAACGACATTATGTCTTCATATTTTTAATATTTGATGCATAATGCTTAAAACCACGTTATGCAGATACATAATTGGGAGGAACAAAGTAACACGGTGTCAGACGAACATAAATAAATGTAGGATATATGCCATTATTTGTTATAAGTGTCGTGATTTTTATATTGGTCAAACTAGTAATGAACTTAGAACACGAATGACTGTACATAGGCAACAATATAAGACTGATTTGTTGCGAAATTCGTATGTAAAGGATCAGTTTAATGGGTTTATATCAATTATATTCGTCTGACACCCTTTTATTAGAAAAGAAAGAGGACCAACTTATAAAAATATTAAAACCAAATTTGAACAGGCCATAGAAACATTGCGTCACTTTATAAACATGATTTGTGAACATATGTGTATTGTGACGTCACTTTGTTTATGACTTCATTATCCTGTCCGTTTTTAGAATAAAACTTTCCTGAAGAGCCCGCAGAGGGTGAAAGGCAGTCGTCTTGTTGTTATTTATTTTATCTATATATCTTCATATACGTATATTTTAATATTTGGTTCATTTATTTCACTCTAACTTGTATATTATACAAATGTATGCTTGTATAGTAAGATAAAAATATATTTTGATAGATTATAAACATACAACAATATCCGAATCGATATTTATTTTGTTTATTTTCTCGTCCTTTGTTCATGTCTGCTCAGTTTCAGGGAAATTCATTCCTATATTATTGAAGGAGGCGACTAATGCGACATCCTGTTAGTTTATTCAACTGATAACATTTGGTAGTGGTGTACATGCTAGTTTGATTTTTCCTCAATGTTCCCAAGTATTGAGAATGAGAAGAAATGTATCATTTTCCATGCTGTAAACATATTTCTATTCTATGTCTCGATATGTTTTCTGGGGTCATCATTGACTGATATTAACCGGAGGTTTCACAATCAGAAAACATACTATTGTAGGTACATACACTTACGTGCCAATTTTTTTTTTTTTTTTTTGTGATATATTCTTTGTATTTCTATTTTTGTTTTAATGAATTTTGCTGACTCCCGTTTATGGATGGATTTTGACAAGTTTTTGTCATTTGGCACAGAAATATCCAGGGTTTCCTCTCATGATATTTATTTAATTTTCCGTTGTGTATTTATGGAGCTATACAGAATTATCTACATTGCTAATTTCCGTGTGACTCCTTTTCCATTTCTCTATATAACCCTATCAAAATGATGTCAAAATTGCGTCCCGAAAATTGGATGTTGTAAATAAATTCCTCTTGTCATTCACAACGGAAAACAGTGAAAATATTATAAGATGAAACAGGTACAACAAATTTCATTAAAAAGATCCAAACAAAGTCGGGAAAATTCACTGAAAAATGTTGGATATACAAATAAAATATAGCAAAATAAAAAAAAAATTAGAAGACTTTTGACACGTCACTGTATATAATGTTATTACACTAGATAGACAGGTAGCGTAGTGGATAAATCGTTAACAGCGAGCCTTTCAACGGAGACTAAAGCACTTGATCTACAACTGTCGGGAGGACTTCGGTCTGAACGTCAGGGTTGCCACTTCGCCAACTCGATACTCACTTTTTTCTTCTTTGTCTTCTTTTAATGTTTTGTAAAATAAAAAAAAACAGAGAACTTTATTATCTTGTCGCCGTAGAACATCAAGGTAGCAGATTACAGAACATGAACAGATTTCTGGAAAACAAGGCCCATTTCCGAGAAACATCAACACTGGGTGTGTATTTTACACATAAAATTAATATATACATATTTGGAAAAAGCATTGTATTAACAACCCATAGAAAAGAATGAGAAGTGTATAAATTTATATTTTCTATGTATGTCACTTGTGTGAAAACCCTGGCTACCACATCAAAAAATACTGAAAAATGTAAAAAAAAAACAACAACAAACCAATAAACACTATTTCCGACCCAAAATTTGACCCCCGCCAATAGATTTTTTTTCTTTAAGTTCTATCAAAAATTAAAGATTAAATACTTGGTTGCAGAATTATCTGTGTCCCAGCATAGGTCGTTTTGTTTAGATATTTCGCTATTTTCCCTCATGTGCTCTTGTCGAAATTTCACTTCCTGTAAAGCTAGCTTTTCATGAATAGACACCCGTTTCGGAAAGGACAAAATTTAATCTCTAACCAATTACCTAATTCAACCTAACAGTTACTATTTTTTACAAATGTGAAGTCCACAAAATCCACTTTATCATTCTTGAGTCAATTTTACTCATTACGTTTTTTTTTAGATTTCGATAGGCATAATAATATAGGGGTTATTCATTGTACAAAAATACCACCCATGGCCACAAAATCCTACTACACTCTGCTACCTTATACATCACTTTCTTTTCCTTAAAATTTAATTTTAGATGTCTGGAAAATAACACAATGAACAAAATGTTGAACGTCAGAGATACTCGATACTCTGTCTTTTTTCTCTTTCTTAATATGAAAATGACAGTGTTATGTCTTTTTTATATTTGATATATCACTTTTCCTCGTTATACACACAGTTATCGATTGCTGTTTGACGACACAATATCTTCTGGTCGTGTTTCTGGTTTTGTATACCTTTTAGTGTTATTGCTTCCTTTTGTTTTAATGTCTCCAAATATATAGAGTGTTGTTTGATTTTTTAGTTGATTCTTTTTTTAGGCTTCTCCTCTTTTCTTAATTTTACGTCGTTTTTTGTATAAGTGTCTACTTAGTTCTTGTTGTTTTCTTTTGCATGCATTGTGTACATGTAAACTATAATTATAAGTCCCCTACCGGCGAAGCTGGATGGGACTATTTGTTTACTAGTCCGAAGGGTTCTGACGTCCCAATATTTCAGCGGATCATAGAGTCAGAACCCTTCGGACTATTTTTTACCTGTCGTCTATCCGTCTGTTCATCTATCTATCTGTCAGCTTTCTTGGGGATTCCGTGCATTATCTCTAACTGACGACATGTTATTTATCTGTCCCCAAAATTATTTTTATATCGACTGTATACTACATCTGGGAACAGTTCATTGCTTAAGTGTACTGCATTGCGAAACAAATTCGGAGGTAATGGGACAAAGGCAACAGTATAGCGGTACCCCTGTGGGTGTCTTTTCCATCAGCCTGTCTGTACGAGACCTGCGATAAATTGTTGTCATGGCCCTTGATCTTTCTATATATCTTTCTAATTAGTTATTTAGATTCAATAGCGGCAAAAAGCAAACGAAATGCAGGGCGTTATTAGTTAACCCATATGCGACAGTTTCATTTTTTTCAATACTTGCCATACAGAGGTTTCAGGTACTTTCGAACCAATCATTACTGAATAAAACTGTATACGTAACAGGAGTAACAAATTAAATCTACTATATTCAAAGTATATATAAATACAACCAATGTCAACTATGATTTTTTTACTTTAGTTCATGTCTCTGCCTCCTTTTATTCTTTGTTTCTGCCCTGGCTCCACTCAACCCATTTTTTCATCTCTCCTCTTCTTTAATATAAACATGCAGAAAACCTTATTTAATGAAAGAGTACGGATATTGCTCAAGACTGATCAGAAGATATTTTGAGTTTTTCAAAATCCACATCCCATTAATGCCACTTCTAGAGTATACAAGGCTTTTCCTCTATTTCCCTAATTGGGCCCCGCCTCTCCGGCCCCAGAGTCATTATTTATACAAAATCAGGTCCCATCCTTCAAAGGATGTTTCTGACCAAATTTAATTCAAACTAATGCAGTACTTTATTATTAGTATCGATTTTAAAGGCTTTCCTTCATTTTCCCCCTACAGACCCCTACTCCTCAGGTGGGTGGGTGGGGTCACCAGTTATACAAGATCGGTTCCCTACCTCCAAAGGATATTTTTGACCAAATTTGGTTCAAATCCCTCCGGGCCAGGTGAGCTTTAATCTAATGACATCATAAACTAAATATAGAATGTCTATATAAAGATCTACATCTTAATGGAATCCACCTAATACTAAAATTAAAATACACGGGTAATATCTTATAATAGATAATGGTGTTATATATGACTAGAAAATATTTTACAGTAGACTGCCTGTATTTGAACAAGAAAATAAAGGATTTATTTTTCATGAAGAAGATATTCTTATTGTTCCATCTTTTTGGAAAACCAAGCTTTTCTTTGCTTCAAGAAGTAACCTACCTTCGGTTTTAAATGTGAAAGGGTATTTTCGTTCCATTCCTGTGCATTCTATATTTATATTACATATTTACTGTAAGACTTTTGTAATTATGTTTATTTAATGCCATTTATACTATCATTTGTTTTATTCATGTTATTTGTCAGCATTACAGGTTAAGCATGCAAGTAAATATACTTTCTCAATAAGAACAGTAAAATATTGGAACAGTCTACCTGAAACTATCGTATCCGTGCCCAGTATAAACGCTTTCAAAAACGAATCATTGGGAAAAAATAAGATATTTTCTATATCTACACAGCTGAAATAACCATATAAAACATAATGTAGTATACTGGACTGAAATTTAATCTCTAAGTATTGTGTATATAATTTTGATATGTGTTCTGTACATAGATCTATATCAATATCTGTTGTTTTTGTGGTCTGGTATAGAGGACTATAAAATGTCCTGCACCAGAAATAAATTTATCTTATTTATGTAAGTTCGGATCCAATCACCCACATGGACTAGACACGGAACTATGTCACTATGAAATGATTGTCAGATAATTATTTGACCTCTCTCGAATGTGACCCCTCCAGCTAATTTCTGTAGTAGCTAACTACAGTATATGAGTGGTCACATTCGATAGAGAGGGGAATTATCTGACAATCATCGCATAGAGACATAGGTCCTTTCCTACCCCCTTAGTCCAAAGGGTTATTGGCCGCTAGTCGTCCTAATATTTAGCGGATCAGAGAGTCAGAACCCTTCGGCCTACTGGCCACTGTGCAAATCACCTAGCCTACAGTAGTTGTCAAAAACATGATAAAACCTGTTTTACTGGTCGTTATTTAGAATTGCTGGAAATCATTTACCATTTATTTCCATACAGGTTACAAAAAAATAAGAAACCAAAACATATGATAATTAAGCAACCCCGCTGATAAAAACAAGTTTTAGCCAAAGTTGACCTTGGATGCATGAGACAAAGCGAAAATGAAAGCTATCGTGTGTGACATCATCATTATTACCCACAATGCTACAGTATGACATAGAAACAGGAAGTAGAATACGCACCGATTACCAAGTCATCGTCAAATATATCCACTGACACTATTAGCAGGGATTGTGATACCTTTGTTCTTACGACGTAGGATCTATTTATAACTGAAAGTACCTTTATATTAAGCTGTTTATCAAGAATATATTCATAAGTTTTCTGGAACATTTCAAGTAAGGCGTCAGATTTTTCCGGTACAGTTTGGTAAGTGGTCTCAAAAACCGGAGAAATAATTTGTTTGGTGGTTGCCGGTATTTTCCCTTTTGGAAAATGACATTTACATCTTATTTCCGGGTTATTTTCTTTCTATTATTTATTTCTGTGCGTTGGTTTTTCTTAATAATATGATCAGCTGTGTTCGATTGACATTTTGTTTTGTTATTCAAATGAGCCTCAATAATTTATTTCGGTCCGAGAGTATTCGATTCCCCCCGCCGCACGTGTTGACAGTCTCCCTTACGTCCGCCATATTTTTAGCCGCTTAGCTGCAACGTCTGCAGTTTTCCCGATCAGTTACGCAAGTTCATTCAGGTGACACATACTTAAATAGTATATCCAGTGAGTTTCGTTAATCAAACGGAGAGTAAGACGCATATCTTGTCGCTGTGCACTTCACGTAAGAGATGAATTCGACTTCCTTTGTGTCATTTCAGATGTCCAGTTGCACCGATTCTGAGGACCCCCCAGCCAAGAAACCGCGGTTAGAGTCGTGTGTAGCTGAAAACGCATCGTCCAACTCAGTGGAGGTTATTTTTACTTTTTACTTGGTTTCTTTTGTTGTCTTAAACTTTATTTTTGAACGGTGCATTTTTATTTTGCCTTTTGAATTGAGGCTATGTGTGCTCAGTGACCCAGACGGTTTTATCTCTGAACTTTCAAGCTTCATGAAAAAAGCTTTCGACAGTGTACTACATTTGATGATTAAAACGATTTTCACCGACTTAATGGACTTTAAAGATTGATCTCAAAATAATTCCTAAAATCTGAAGTTGAGAAATAGAAAAACGTTTTTTACCTCTCCTAAAAATATCAGAATTTCAATATTTTTTTTTGGTTTGCTTTTATATTTAAACATTGCTTATTTGAGGCGATTCAACACTAAAAGTTTGAAGAAAAGTGAAACATTTTGATTTCTCCATAAAGGGATTTAACAGGATTTTTCAAACATTCATGCTGAAATAAATAAAATTTGGTTTCAACCATTTGGTGTTGCATAATGTTGGATGTAGGCCTAACCAAATTGTGTTCATATCGGTACAATCAATTTATTTTATTTCATTAACGAAATGTTAAGTTGTGTTATTTCATCTCAAGTGATCAGTTTGTGGTCTATATTTGTGCTGTACGCGTCCTCTATATGCTCACATCAATTAACGAACAAAACACCAAACTGCCATTAGCCAGTGTGGACAATAGAGGAGTCCCCGGCGTTTATTACGAAAACAACGTAATAAATACAAATATTCTGTGTGTACAATATACATGAAAAACTTACTCCTCTCGTACCGCACACATAACCTTCTATGTTATTAAACATAAGGAAAATTTAATAATAATCTAAAAAAATTGTATCTAAAACGAGCCAAGCAAGCCACCCAACCTGAAAACCTTAAGGTAACAGGAGGTGCACCAACCCTGTAATGCTTAAGACTCTATATGCTGGGATTTCTACCTAAATAAGATACAATTTTCTTACGTTTTACTTCGATTTTGTTGTGTATATGGTTCGGTGTCCACGGCTAGAATGATACCCCTATCACCCGACTATATCCACGCACCTGTCCTGCACGTGCTATAAACGTGCTCAACGCCCATTGGACACCCTGACAAATAACATCTTACGGAAACACCCGAAGTACGTACCTATAGGACAACTTTTTTCCGCTATACTCCGAACCGCGGAAAAAGTTAAGTCCTCTATATGCTCACATCAATTAACGAACAAAACACCAAACTGCCATTAGCCAGTGTGGACAATAGATAATAAAAGAACGGGAAAGAAAAATTTTAATGACAAAACTTCTTAATGATTGATTATAAGCCCAACTTTTTCGTGACCTCTAACCTGCGCGCCAGGGAATCGGCTACATACCCGTCTTTAGCGACGTCGGTTTTCCACCGACCGTGCCTTTTCCAGCACCTCTCGTTCACGTCGCTATTAGCTGCCTGGGTAGCGCTCCCGGCCCTAAGGGAATGTAGCCCTAAATTCAAACCCCCGTCTATTTCCTTTAACCTTTTGACCACGCATTCCCTTGCGCGTGTATAACTCAGAGGTTTCCTCTTTGAAATAACTTTACACACCTTACCGCTTCGTACAAAAGGTTTGAACAAAAAATCGTCTGGTTCTGTTATATTTGCTAGTCGCATATACCTAAGTAACATCTGATAAGGACATGCCTCTGTTTCACCCCTCGCGATCACCACCTCGCTCCCAAACCTATACTGATCTGTCTTACTCTTTTTAATGTTAAGGCTGATGTGAGATTCGCAAAACGCTACATCTGAAACACGCAACTCGCTCAACTCATCAAATCTCAAGAACCCCGCAAAACTGATAACTATCATTGCCAAGTCTCTAACAACCAGAGCATCGTTAGAATCTTCGTACTTTTGACACAAATGTATTATTAAGTCTGATGAAACACAGTCCTTTTTAATTCGTGGAGGTCTGTCCTGACGCTTGGCTGCCTCTAACAGATTCTTGACGTAGCCGTTTTCTGTAGGATCAGGTAAACTGTTAATAGTGTGAGCCCATTTGATAGCATACACAGAAGAGGAAACAACGCTATGTGAATTTCCCTTGTCCAAGAGATGTGTTATATATAACGCGACATGAATTGGCTGAGCTGGTAAAGCACACGCGCCTTCTTTTATGATGAAAACTTTCCACCTCCGATAATAGTTGTAATATTTGGATACAGTACTGCTACTTCTCGCTTGCATCAAAAAATGTGCCATCCTTCCGGATAGATCCGCTAATCTCGGAGTCACCGCACCCGCTGCCCTCGTTGCGTCATGAACATTGGTCTGCAGTTTCAAACCTGATAACAAATACAAAATCACTGGTGAACGCTCAAAATTTTATTCTAAGAGCTAGCATTCGTGTCGAACCTTCCCCGAAGATCCCGTTCTTACCTTTGCCAATCGTTACGACATTCCCGGGCAAAATTCTATATTCCTTAACAAAACTGGCGAATTTCCCGCCAAAAGGAACCAGTATTGGCCAGAATGGGGCAGAGGGCCAATATGGTACTATCAAAGCACCCATAGCCCTTTCCTCTATCACTTTGTTGATGACCTTTGGTACCAAACCTGGAGGTGGAACCCACCAATTGTTTACCCCTACCCATGTCTGTGATAGTCCGTCTATACCCGCGGTCCCGGGGCACCACCATCGAGAATTAAATATTTCACATTTAGCATTATAAGCACTTGCAAACCTGTCTACAGAAAACGGGCCCCACGCCTTGTCTAAACATTTGAATACTGAGGAATGAATACCCCAGTCATCCCCATCACCTAACTTGCTGTATAAATCAGCCACCTGGTTATTTCCCCTTGGGATCCAGACTGGCACCAACTTCACTGTGTTTTTTAAACACGTCTCTGAAATACATCTGGCCTGAGCCTGCAAAACACGTTTTTTGCTGCCATTCACCAATATCTTTGCCACATTTTGGCTGTCCGTGTACCATAACACATGACGCCCTACCAGGCGTTGCCCTACCAGGCTACCGTCAAAATGTTTCAACATCCGACGCACTGCTTCCAGTTCTCGCCATGTTGAGCTCTCGGCTCTCTCGGCATCTGACCACACACCTAACACCTCACTATCATTCACGTTTAACATGTATCCTCCGTAACCTATTTCTGACGCGTCGCTATATATTGCCACGTCAAACGAGCGTCGTTGTTCTATACAACTTCCGTTTAAATGCCGCGTATTATCTAACCAGAATCTGAGCTCCTCCAGAGCCTCGCTTGTGATATATACCAGAGAATCCCAACTTGCGCTAGCCATCACATTAGCGTACATGTATCTTGTCATAAGCCTGACCACTGGTCCTAAACCTACCTTCATAGAAATCACCTGACCAACGACCCCGGCCAGATCTCTGGCGGTAACGTGAACGCCCCCGGCGATACCGGTCAGTATACCCATTATAGATTTTTCTAGCTTATTCAACCGCTTCTCTGTTATATACACCATTCCAACATCCATTTTCCAATTCAATCCTAACCACACCACCTCTACATCGGGAGTCCAGCTACATTTCTCCTCCGCTATTAAAAATCCAAAACGATTTAAATCTGACCTTATTTCGTTACTAGATACCAGCGCCTGCTCCTTGTTGTGATGACCACCGAGACCATCGTCCAGGTACATAATAACCCTGTGACCCCGTGACCTCCAATGTTTGACCAAAACCCTGGTGACCTTGGAAAACACGTAACCTGCGGTAGCGAGCCCGAATGGCAGGACGTTAAAAACGAAATACCTGATAATTCCCTCAAAATTCCAACAGAAACCTAAATATTCCCTGTGCTCCGAAAAGATCTCTATATGGTGGTAAGCGGACTTTAAATCAAATGAGAACAAAAAATCTCCCTTTCTGAACATTTCCAACGCTACGGCAGAATCCTCAAAACGATATTTAAATTTATGCAGACATGGATTTATGTGCCTACAGTCCAACACTAACCGCAACTTTTTTGCATTGCTTGCAACTGTTAATGGGTTCACTATTTTAGGTATATCTCTCACTTCGGACACACAACCTTTCCTCAATAGGGTCCTAATCTCTTCCACGACAAACGAGGAGTTTTCTCTAGCTGACCTGTTATTTCTAAGTATTCTATCCTTAGGTATCTGATACAAAGGTAACCTGTACCCATTCCGTATGATATCAATCACTACTGGACATGCTTCAATGCGTTCCCATTCATACAGCGCTCCGCGTAACATTCCAACGGGCGAACTGACCTGTGACCTTACTACTTGAACAGCTGATTTTACTACCGACATAGTAAACATTTCGTGCGACAAAAACACGTTCTTTACAGACACTCTCCCTTCAGGAAAAACATTTATACTTATCTTATCTGGTCCCTGCCCAACACTGTGCTGCTGCTGTTGACATTCCGTTCTCCAATGCCCCGGTTTCCCGCAAGCGTAGCAGAGTCCTGGTCTCCTGTTATTTGTGACGTGTACACCAGTCGCCTTCGAAACTGTCGCTTGTGCCTGCTCTCCTTGCCCGTGTGGTCGAGGGGCTCCGTACGGGACAAAACGCCTTTGCCTTGACTGCCTTTGTGCCTTTATTTTTCTCTGTGCCCTGTTTTCGGCTCTCTGAATTCGTCTTTCGTCGTCCGAATTCTCTGCCAACTCGTTGGTCTCGTACTCTGCTACAACTTTCCATCCGGTTTCGGACGAATCCGCTAACCTTATGAGTTTTTGCCTGTGTCTTAGTAATTCAATACCTTCAGCTATCTTGGTTGATGCAGAATCCATATCATGTCTCTCCTGAAGGCTGCTCTGTGCTTCCTGCAACTTCGTTACCACTTTAGTGTTTAATTTATGCTGCTCCTCGTTCCCTTTGTGCTTGAACGTATAAGAGTTTGAGTTCATCTCTGCTATTTTGGATATTTGGGTTTCCGACAACTGTCGCTGCGACTCACTAATCTCTGTCCTGAAATTATCCAGCTTACTTGAGATGAGGTCTTCAAGTTGGTTTAACATGTTTTGTTGCGAAGCCGCTAACGTTGCCGGGTCCATTATGTGCTATGTGTATATGGTTCGGTGTCCACGGCTAGAATGATACCCCTATCACCCGACTATATCCACGCACCTGTATACTAATCATTATTTCTAATCATTAGATAGACTAATAGGCTTGCTTAAAAAAATCTCACTTTATAAATTAAGTTTTCCATGTGATGGAAGGGCAATACTACATAGGTGACAGAGATATGAACATCTCAGGCTGCTAGTTCATTTACAGGATAAATAGAGCTGAACTGTTTCAGTAATACAGAATTTACTTTGTAGGACAAATTGGACCTTGAGATCACGCTGTTGTCCTTCAATACGTCAATGCTCTACGCTTTCTTCATGTCCCCAGCTAAGAGGGCAGAAAGATTGAAAATGCCGTATGTTATTTCCATTTTAGCGTAACATAATTTTTCAGTCATCTACTTTTTGTTCTGCAAACGGGTGAATAAGTGTGATTTTGATCATCATCTTAAATATTATGAAGCCGAAAGAGAAGATGATTTAAGAAAAACTCACTGTTGTCAGATCTTAAGGAAATTTGATGTACAATTGGTGTGAAAGTTACCTATCGATTTTAGAAGCAAAGTTTGTAAAGTATGTATCTTGCATATGTGTCTTATTTGATATGAGAACATGTGTTCCTGTTGTAGGATGTCCGAGGTGGTGAAACAGGTGTCAAAGAAGAAGATTCCCCCGTATGTGAAGGCTCTGGTGTTAGAACTGTGTTGTAATGATAAGGATGGTGAAGATGTGGAAGTGCCGTACGTCCAGTACAAGCTCCCTGCAGTGTAGACGTATCTCGTGACACATCGCATGACATTCAGTATAACTGGAGCGTGAATAAAGGTTTATCAGAGGAGCGGCCAGCTTGTGATGCTTTCCATCTGATGATTCCGTGCATAATGTATATGACAAAGTGTTAAAAGAACATGGAAAGAGGGATCATCTCTCATTTTTGGAGTTTTCTGGCAGTGTACTAGTATACCATATTATGTTTTAAATTATGTTATATTAGCGTATAACTATGGCAATTTTAATTGTTTTGCTATATTAGCTTTATGTATATTGGGTGCATGCAATAAGCCATTTAACTGATGAAATTATTTGCATGAAAATTTATGCATTGTGTGATACTCTTAACTAAGCAAACTGTGATATAACTAATATGTGTCGATTGCTTACAATGTATATGTAACTCTTAACTTGCACATGTATTGTAGCAGTAAGTTAATAATGTTTATATTTATATTCTGCATTGATATTTAATTATACGTAACCCATGCATTCTACTGACAAGCGGACAATATGGAAGATTAGCAGTAGTCTAAACATGTATATATCCTCAATAAAAGGCAGCTAAGAACTGAATGTATACGTCTGGAGACGTGCACAACATTTTATATTTCATTATATGTACATTTAATATAGGAATAACCTCCCTTTAACTTATTATTTTAAGATAGTAAATTCAGTTACGTCCCTTTTTAAAGGATTCTCGGAAGAGGCATTTATCGGCACGTTTGGCAACCCACTTAACACACACACACACAGACTCGCCCTCACACACAGACTTTTATTGTGCCATTGTTTACATTTTTATATGATTTATGTTATGCAATGTCATTCTTGTAATTGATTTTTTTTTTATTAATTATCTATATATTTTTTAAATAAACATTACATGTCACCATATATGGTGACCATTTTTAGTCAAAATCATTCTTTGAATCGTTTGTAACAGGACCGAGAAGCATAAATAAAGTTTATTATTATTATTGTTTTAAAACAAATAAAATACCTTTCAATGATGTTTTCTTTCTTTTTCATTTCACAACCATTCTGGATATTTATGAGTCACTATGCGGAGACAGAGCTAGTTTGCTGACATTTCTGGTTCATGGTAACGCATATCAGTTATATTGAACTGAACTCTTGTTATATCTCAGAAGAATGTACCGTGAGAAATCAGTTGCAACCAGGTTTAACTTCAACTGAAGGTTGAAACTGCTTTTAGAGAACAGTATATCTGATTTTAAACAAAATAAATTAGAGAATACGAAGCGTTAACAAAACCATAATCCGAACACAAAATAGGAACAAAGGAAAGATTTACATGGAAACCCCCGTTAAAGTACAAGAGAATAACACCAGGTTTCCGGGAAGAGTAAGCGTATTCTGCTTCATCGACAACACTCGGCATGCAAATCTTGGTCAAATCCAAGTAAGCATCAATCCTCAAAATGGGAACCGAGTATCATTGTCAATGACAACAAGCAAGCACACTAATAAGCAAACTCAAAAACGCCCATCTTCATATAAAAAATTATGTATTATTCCTTCACATCTTTCTTTCATGTTCCCCAAAATGCTGTTGAGTATCGTTATGTATTATTGTTAGGTCATCTGACCTAAAGGATCGGAAGGACCTATATCCATCGTACTTCTTATGCGTCCGCCGTGCGTAAACGTTTCCTTCTTCTCAATAGCCGAAAGGCTTAAGAGTGCTGATATTTTGAATGTAGCATACCGATATGAAGATCTACCAGATTTATTAAAATCAATGATATTGACCAATTTTCAAGGTTACAAGGTAAATAAATATTTGCAAAAAGGACTATGTTTTTTCTCGTAGAGATGTCTAAGACTAGTATTGTCACCTTGATGTGCCGTTCAGCTTGCGTTTTCGTGAAGGTTTTTGTAATAAAAATTGATTTACAGAACGTCTAACAGTATCTTCAGTAATTCAAAATTTATCTCGCAGGTGCAGCTAATATTTTGACATACGTAACAAGGGGTGAAAAATATCAAAATATTAGACCCACTGGTAACATTGGATAGTGTTGCAGTCATTTAAATGTATATACTGGTTTGATTTTTTCTCAAAGTACCCTAGCTAGCATTGTGAATCATTGTGAAGTAATTTTGCTGCAGATAAGCTTATACCAGTTTGTAAACAAACTGAAGGGAGGTTACTCTTGTGAATTAGAGAGGATATTGCACAACACATGTACCGTATATTTATCATTACAGATTTGTGTAAGAGAGGTCGGGGTGAGCCGTAGCGTGGTAGAACAGACTTTCAACTGAGACTAAAGCACTTGATCTACAACTGTCGGGAGGACTTCGGTCTGAACGTCAGGTGTACCACCTCGCCAACTCGGTACTCACTTTTTTAATCATCAATTTTACCAGCCTGAAGTTGAGACTGAAAACATCACAAAAACTCACTTGAAATGCTCTGCTTTGTTTTAAATGTCATATATCCAGTCATGAAATGAAGTTAATATAATGTAATCGTATAAAGAAAGGGTCTTCTTAAGATTCTGTTTTCTTTTTTACCAGGCCAACTTTCAAACTGTTATATAAGCATCAATATTTTAGACATTGTTGGTAGATGAAATAATCTTTTCTGGCGTATGCATTACAAACTTTGCTTCAATACAGATATCTTCGGACAATACTTACATTTAAAACTCTAAGCTATATACAAGTGTACTATAAATATTGATATAGCACGGAATTAGATTAGAATCTAAGTGCGAGGATAAAGGAAATGATATATTGAATCAAATATCATTATACTGAAATATATTTAAATTAATGAGGCGGTCAGAGTGTTCTTGAAATTCACAAATGAAATATAGAGGATTTGATGACAAACACAAAAAAAAATATTTTAAAAAAATCAAGTGAGTATCGAGTTAGCGACATCGTGGCCTCCTTGCGGAGAGGATCTTAATTGCTTTAGTCTCAACAGATCAATTCACAACACGCCGTGGCTCACTGCTAGCTACACACACTTTAACCCCCATATAAACCTACAGGAATAGTGGTGCAATATCCGGTACGGTTAAACCTATATATACGGTAGACTGGGTTGATGTTTCTTCTTCGTATTTTAGTACTGAAATTGGCGCAAATGTATTATTTATCCAGTGTTGACACAATTTCCATTCTATATCTTGATATGTTTACTGTGTTATTTTAGTATGGACTATTGATAACCGGAAGTTTCACAATCAGGTAAAACACCTACCGTAGGTACATATATATTGTAATTACACTATATAGACGGGGTGAGCCGTAGCGTAGTGGAACATACTTTCAACTGAGACTAAAGCACTTGATCTACACCTGTCGGGAGGACTTCGGTCTGAACGTCAGGGGTACCACTACGCCAACTCGATACTCACTTTTTTTTTTAAATTTTTATTTGTTTTATTAAATACTGAATTAATAAGATAACGACATTATGTCTTCATATTTTTAATATTTGATGCATAATGCTTAAAACCACGTTATGCAGATACATAATTGGGAGGAACAAAGTAACACGGTGTCAGACGAACATAAATAAATGTAGGATATATGCCATTATTTGTTATAAGTGTCGTGATTTTTATATTGGTCAAACTAGTAATGAACTTAGAACACGAATGACTGTACATAGGCAACAATATAAGACTGATTTGTTGCGAAATTCGTATGTAAAGGATCAGTTTAATGGGTTTATATCAATTATATTCGTCTGACACCCTTTTATTAGAAAAGAAAGAGGACCAACTTATAAAAATATTAAAACCAAATTTGAACAGGCCATAGAAACATTGCGTCACTTTATAAACATGATTTGTGAACATATGTGTATTGTGACGTCACTTTGTTTATGACTTCATTATCCTGTCCGTTTTTAGAATAAAACTTTCCTGAAGAGCCCGCAGAGGGTGAAAGGCAGTCGTCTTGTTGTTATTTATTTTATCTATATATCTTCATATACCTATATTTTAATATTTGGTTCATTTATTTCACTCTAACTTGTATATTATACACATGTATGCTTGTATAGTAAGATAAAAATATATTTTGATAGATTATAAACATACAACAATATCCGAATCGATATATTTTGTTTATTTTCTCGTCCTTTGTTCATGTCTGCTCAGTTTCAGGGAAATTCATTCCTATATTATTGAAGGAGGCGACTAATGCGACATCCTGTTAGTTTATTCAACTGATAACATTTGGTAGTGGTGTACATGCTAGTTTGATTTTTCCTCAATGTTCCCAAGTATTGAGAATGAGAAGAAAAATGTATAGTTTTCCATGATGTAAACATATTTCTATTCTGTCTCGATATGTTTTCTGGGGTCATCATTGACTGATATTAACCGGAGGTTTCACAATCAGAAAACATACTATTGTAGGTACACACAGTTACGTGCAATTTTTTTTTTTTTTTTTTTTTGTGATATATTCTTTGTATTTCCATTTTTTTTTTAATGAATTTTGCTGACTCCCGTTTATGTATGGATTTTGACAAGTTTTTGTCATTTGGTACAGAAATATCCAGGGTTTCCTCTCATGATATTTATTTAATTTTCAGTTGTGTATTTATGGAGCTATACAGAATTATCTACATTGCTAATTTCCGTGTGACGCCATTTCCATTTCTCTATATAACGCTATCAAAATGACGTCAAAATTGCGTCCCGAAAATTGGATGTTGTAAATAAATTACTCTTGTCATTCACAACGGAAAACAGTGAAAATATTATAAGATGAAGCAGGTACAACGAATTTCATTTAAAAAGATCCAAACAAAGTCGGGAAAATTCACTGAAAAAAGTTGGATATACAAATAAAAAATAGCAAAATAAAAAAAAATTGGAAGACTTTTGACACGTCACTGTATATAATGTTATTACACTAGATAGACGGGTAGCGTAGTGGATAAATCGTTAACAGCGAGCCTTTCAACGGAGACTAAAGCACTTGATCTACAACTGTCGGGAGGACTTCGGTCTGAACGTCAGGGTTGCCACTTCGCCAACTCGGTACTCACTTTTTTCTTCTTTGTCTTTTTTAATGTTTTGTAAAATAATAAAAAACAGAGAACTTTATTATCTTGTCGCCGTAGAACATCAAGGTAGCAGATTACAGAACATTAACAGATTTCTGGAAAACAAGGCCCATTTCCGAGAAACATCAACACTGGGTGTGTATTTTACACATAAAATTAATACATACATATTTGGAAAAAGCATTGTATTAACAACCCATAGAAAAGAATGAGAAGTGTATAAATTTATATTTTCTATGTATGTCACTTGTGTGAAAACCCTGGCTACCACATCAAAAAATACTGAAAAATGTAAAAAAAAAAAAAAACAACAACAAACCAATAAACACTATTTCCGACCCAAAATTTGACCCCCGCCAATAGAATTTTTTTCTTTAAGTTCTATCAAAAATTAAAGATTAAATACTTGGTTGCAGAATTATCTGTGTCCCAGCATAGGTCGTTTTGTTTAGATATTTCGCTATTTTCCCTCATGTGCTCTTGTCGAAATTTCACTTCCTGTAAAGCTAGCTTTTCATGAATAGACACCCGTTTCGGAAAGGACAAAATTTAATCTCTAACCAATTACCTAATTTAACCTAACAGTTACTATTTTTTTACAAATGTGAAGTCCACAAAATCCACTTTATCATTCTTGAGTCAATTTTACTCATTACGTTTTTTTTTAGATTTCGATAGGTATAATAATATAGGGGTTATTCATTGTACAAAAATACCACCCATGGCCACAAAATCCTTCTATACACTGCTACCTTATACATCACTTTCTTTTCCTTAAAATTTAATTTTAGATGTCTGGAAAATAACACAATGAACAAAATGATGAACGTCAGAGATACTCGATACTCTTTTTTCTCTTTCTTAATATGAAAATGACAGTGTTATGTCTTTTTTATATTTGATATATCACTTTTCCTCGTTATACACACAGTTATCGATAGCTGTTTGACGACACAATATCTTCTGGTCGTGTTTCTGGTTTTGTATACCTTTTAGTGTTATTGCTTCCTTTTGTTTTGATGTCTCTAAATATATAGAGTGTTGTTTTTTGAGTTGATTCTTTTTTTAGGCTTCTCCTCTTTTTCTTAATTTTACGTCGTTTTTTGTATCAGTGTCTACTTAGTTCTTGTTGTTTTCTTTTGCATGCATTGTGTACATGTAAACTATAATTATAAGTCCCCTACCGGCGAAGCTGGATGGGACTATTTGTTTACTAGTCCGAAGGGTTCTGACGTCCCAATATTTCAGCGGATCATAGAGTCAGAACCCTTCGGACTATTTTTTACCTGTCGTCTATCCGTCTGTTCGTCTGTCTGTCTGTCAGCTTTCTTGGGGATTCCGTGCATTATCTCTAAAATTATATATATATCGACTGTATACTACATCTGGTAACAGTTCATTGCTTAAGTGTGCTGCATTGCGAAACAAATTCGGAGGTAATGGGACAAAGGCAACAGTATAGCGGTACCCCTGTGGGTGTCTTTTCCATCAGCCTGTCTGTACGAGACCTGCGATAAATTGTTGTCATGGCCCTTGATCTTTCTATATATCTTTCTAATTATTTATTTAGATGCAATAGCGGCAAAAAGCAAACGAAATGCAGGGCGTTATTAGTTAACCCATATGCGACAGTTTTATTTTTTCAATACTTGCCATACAGAGGTTTCAGGTACTTTCGAATCAATCATTACTGAATAAAACTGTATACGTAACAGGAGTAACAAATTAAATCTACTATATTCAAAGTATATATAAATGCAACCAATGTCAACTGTGATGTTTTTACTTTAGTTCATGTCTCTGCCTCCTTTTATTCTTTGTTTCTGCCCTGGCTTCACTCAACCCATTTTTTCATCTCTCCTCTTCTTTAATATAAACATGCAGAAAACCTTATTTAATGAAAGAGTACGGATATTGCTCAAGACTGATCAAAAGATATTTTGAAAAACTCAAAATATCTTCTGATCAGTCTTGAGCAATATCCGTACTTTGGGCTTTTCTCTATTTCCCTAATTGGGCCCCGCCTCTCCGGCCCCAGAGTCATTATTTATACAAAATCAGTTCCCATCCTCCAAAGGATGTTTCTGACCAAATTTAATTCAAACTAATGCAGTACTTTATTATTAGTATCGATTTTAAAGGCTTTCCTTCATTTTCCCCTACAGGCCCCTGCTCCTCAGGTGGGTGGGTGGGGTCACCAGTTATACAAGATCGGTTCCCTACCTCCAAAGGATATTTTTGACCAAATTTGGTTCAAATCCCTCCGGGCCAGGTGAGCTTTAATCTAATGACATCATAAACTAAATATAGAATGTCTATATAAAGATCTACATCTTAATGGAATCCACCTAATACTAAAATTAAAATACACGGGTAATATCTTATAATAGATAATGGTGTTATATATGACTAGAAAATATTTTACAGTAGACTGCCTGTATTTGAACAAGAAAATAAAGGATTTATTTTTCATGAAGAAGATATTCTTGTTGTTCCATCTTTTTGGAAAACCAAGCTTTTCTTTGCTTCAAGAAGTAACCTACCTTCGGTTTTAAATGTGAAAGGGTATTTTCGTTCCATTCCTGTGCATTCTATATTTATATTACATATTTACTGTAAGACTTTTGTA
Source organism: Mimachlamys varia (assembly GCA_947623455.1). Lineage (NCBI taxonomy): Eukaryota > Metazoa > Mollusca > Bivalvia > Pectinida > Pectinidae > Mimachlamys > Mimachlamys varia. The sequence goes on from OX392534.1 coordinate 22,915,711, forward strand.
ATTATGTTTATTTAAATAAGTCTTAGTTCAACTCGGGGCTCTCTCTCTCCTCCCCCTCCCACCCCACCCCACCCCACCAAAAATAATATGCATTTATTGATCAAGTTATTATATTTCATGTTGCACTGTACTTATATTTTGTAAACTGTTAATTTCAATTCTGAGCTGTAATGCCATTTATACTATCATTTGTTTTATTCATGTTATTTGTCAGCATTACAGGTTAAGCATGCAAGTAAATATACTTTCTCAATAAGAACAGTAAAATATTGGAACAGTCTACCTGAAACTATCGTATCCGTGCCCAGTATAAACGCTTTCAAAAACGAATCATTGGGAAAAAATAAGATATTTTCTATAACTACACAGCTGAAATAACCATATAAAACATAATGTAGTATACTGGACTGAAATTTAATCTCTAAGTATTGTGTACATAATTTTGATATATGTTCTGTACATAGATCTATATCTATATCTGTTGTTTTTTGTGGTCTGGTATAGAGGACTATAAAATGTCCTGCACCAGAAATAAATTTATCTTATTTATGTAAGTTCGGATCCAATCACCCACATGGACTAGACACGGACCTATGTCACTATGAAATGATTGTCAGATAATTATTTGACCTCTCTCGAATGTGACCCCTCCAGCTAATTTCTGTAGTAGCTAACTATAGGAGTGGTCACATTCGATAGATAGAGGAATTATCTGACAATCATCGCATAGAGACATAGGTCCTTTCCTACCCCCTTAGTCCAAAGGGTTATTGGCCGCTAGTCGTCCTAATATTTAGCGGATCAGAGAGTCAGAACCCTTCGGCCTACTGGCCACTGTGCAAATCACCTACAGTTGAGTGTAAGCTAACCTTTACACCTAGTGCACTAGTAGTGGACTACGTTTAAACTAGTAGTGCACTACATTTAAACTACAGGTAAACTAGTAGTGCACTACACCCTGAACCCCATATAGGTCAAATACCCCTACAGGTAAATGGACAGTCCCATCCATCTACCTGTGATTTTTAACCTGTACCTCACCTTTGTCGTCTGCTGGTACTTTGAAGCTGGCCTTATCATTAGTTAATATTTATAACTTTAATGTATATATATATATGCATCGTATGTAGTTATTTTTCTCAAACAACAGTTTTTCTTTCATTTCAAAACCAGAAATTGTGAAATCATGATAATTACTCTTACAATTTTCCCCAAAAAATTCTTGCATACATCATATAAATAAAATAGAAAAATAAGATTTATCTAGCAGATTTGATGTCTTATATTACATTTAATATACACTATTTATGTTTTTTTTTATATTAATTTACCAATTAACAATCAAGTATATTGAAAAATTGAAGGAATATCTATTGATTATTATTTGTTTAGAAGTATATTTTCAAATATTGTAAAAACTAATTGCAAAAATAACAAATAAATATTCTGTTATTACTTAATTAAACTAGATATATATTTTTATAAAATACATTCATGCCTCAGATCTATATATTTATGAACGCGCTATAGAGTTTTGAAAATCTTTATTTTTAAATGTTTTCTATATTAAGATCTGTAAGTATATATCACCACATACAACAGTGTTAATATAGATATAAGAATTTGAAGCTAAAAAAAAGTAATATAACAATAAATTTAGTCAGATTGTTCAGTATGGGACAGATGTTTTGATTTGACCCTCAGGCCTCAGGCAATTACCTGACCTGTCTCAACCTTGTCTAGGAACACCTGCTGACATAAGCCTGTCAGTGACATAATTGAGGTGTGAATTTCTCATTTGACTATCACTGGTCAAATTTGAAACCAATTTGATTAATAAAAGGCTAAACTGGATATGACCAGGATCATAAATATGATAATACATATTTAACTTTTACTCGGGTTTATCAAGTTTATATGAAATTAAAAACCTTTGAGAATATATCTAGATATTTACACATTTCCCTTTAAATAATGGATATTTTGAGGATTTTAATCCATTTGTTTCATTCAAAACATTTAATTATACAACAAATTGATGGTACATAAAATAACATTGAAATTAATAATAATTAATTGGACAACAATGTCAGTGTATATCAGTCCTTTACCAGATTCTAGTTTTCTTAAAAATTAACTTAAAATACCAAGTATCTTATGACACTTGATTGAATACAATCCAATGACGCATTTCGATTTCTAAATATTTACATATATATACTTGTTAAATGTTGAAAAATTATCTAGCTTATATTGGCTGTAATCAGGGACGTATATGTGAGAGAATATATACTCTCTGGCTCAGTCGCTTCATATAGTTTGATAATAAAACACTAACATTCATTATACTTAATTTTATTCTAATTATCAGTATAAAAGTATTTAAAATGATGCATTTCCAATATTTAGGCCTAAATATTGAAGGCAATTACAGGTTGCATTAAATATGACTTGAAGGTTTATGCATATATGTAATAATGATTTTAAAAAAAGCAAGGTCAGTTAAATGGAATCATTTTAATTAATTCTGTATTGTAAGACTAAGTATACAACAAATAAATAATATGCAGTTAAATTAACCTAACTTAGAACAAAGTTAAGCCTATGCCAGTCACATTTATTGTACTTTTAAATCAACATAATGACTTATATAAAATCTAACTAAAAGGGACAAATATAGATCTTCAGGTAGAATCCTTTACCCTCCAGGCATAATTCGTACATTTATCTGACCTGCCTGGGCTACATCCTCACGTACAGAGGTCAAGATAGGGGACACCCCTAGGCTGTCTAGTTAGCCAGCCCATTATAATTACCTGTAGGGGTTTTTGTGGTCACACCTGGCTGGACGTAGTGCACTACTAGTTTACCTGTAGTTTAAATGTAGTGCACTACTAGTTTAAACGTAGTGCACTCCTAGTGCACTAGGGTGTAAAGGCTAGCTTACACTCAACTGTAGCCTACAGTAGTCGTCAAAAACATGATAAAACCTGTTTTACTGGTCGTTGTTTAGAATTGCTGGAAATCATTTACCATTTATTTCCATACAGGTTACAAAAAATAAGAAACCAAAACATATGATAATTAAGCAACCCCGCTGATAAAAACAAGTTTTAGCCAAAGTTGACCTTGGATGCATGAGACAAAGCGAAAATGAAAGCTATCGTGTGTGGCATCATCATTATTACCCACAATGCTACAGTATGACATAGAAACAGGAAGTAGAATACGCACCGATCACCAAGTCATCGTCAAATATATCCACTGACACTATTAGCAGGGATTGTGATACCTTTGTTCTTACGACGTAGGATCTATTTATAACTGAAAGTACCTTTATATTTAGCTGTTTATCAAGAATATATTCATAAGTTTTCTGGAACATTTCAAGTAAGGCGTCAGATTTTTCCGGTGCAGTTTGGTAAGTGGTCTCAAAAACCGGAGAAATAATTTTGTTTGGTGGTTGCCGGTATTTTCCCTTTTGGAAAATGACGTTTACATCTTATTTCCGGGTTATTTTCTTTCTATTATTTATTTCTGTGCGTTGGTTTTTCTTAATAATATGATCAGTTGTGTTCGATTGACATTTTGTTTTGTTATTCAAATGAGCCTCAATAATTTATTTCGGTCCGAGAGTATTCGATTCCCCCCGCCGCACGTGTTGACAGTCTCCCTTACGTCCGCCATATTTTTAGCCGCTTAGCTGCAACGTCTGCAGTTTTCCCGATCAGTTACGCAAGTTCATTCAGGTGACACATACTTAAATAGTATATCCAGTGAGTTTCGTTAATCAAACGGAGAGTAAGACGCATATCTTGTCGCTGTGCACTTCACGTAAGAGATGAATTCGACTTCCTTTGTGTCATTTCAGATGTCCAGTTGCACCGATTCTGAGGACCCCCCAGCCAAGAAACCGCGGTTAGAGTCGTGTGTAGCTGAAAACGCATCGTCCAACTCAGTGCAGGTTATTTTTACTTTTTACTTGGTTTCTTTTGTTGTCTTAAACTTTATTTTTGAACGGTGCATTTTTATTTTGCCTTTTGAATTGAGGCTATGTGTGCTCAGTGACCCAGACGGTTTTATCTCTGAACTTTCAAGCTTCATGAAAAAAGCTTTCGACAGTGTACTACATTTGATGATTAAAACGATTTTCACCGACTTAATGGACTTTAAAGATTAATCTCAAAATAATTCCTAAAATCTGAAGTTGAGAAATAGAAAAACGTTTTTTACCTCTCCTAAAAATATCAGAATTTCAATATTTTTTTTGGTTTGCTTTTATATTTAAACATTGCTTATTTGAGGCGATTCAACACTAAAAGTTTGAAGAAAAGTGAAACATTTTGATTTCTCCATAAAGGGATTTAACAGGATTTTTCAAACATTCATGCTGAAATAAATAAAATTTGGTTTCAACCATTTGGTGTTGCATAATGTTGGATGTACTGTAGGCCTAACTAAATTGTGTTCATATCGGTACAATCAATTTATTTTATTTCATTAACGAAATGTTTAGTTGTGTTATTTCATCTCAAGTGATCAGTTTGTGGTCTATATTTGTGCTGTACACATCTTGAAAATGAAATTGCCCTATAAGCTTATTTTACATCAGGAGAGTTTTTACTTTCATTTTCAAATGAAAAACTTTTCTGCTGGTAATGTTCATATAGTATGTTGCAGAGCAAGTACATGCATAAAAATAATTTTCTACTGAAAATGGACAAAATATACCCTAAAGTGTGATTTCCATTTATAAACTAAACTTTACTAGAGAAGGGAACAGATTGCCTGGGTCGAGTACTGAATATATCTGTAAAAAAGTCTCAACAGCTGAAAAGAAACAGCTGCTCTGAAAATAACTTTATTTTTGAGAACTAAGAAAGTTATTTGTTGTTACATACAAAGTACTGTAATGTAGCTTCTAAGATTAAACATAACCATTGATAACTGCTAATTGTAAAATTTATTAAGGACTGATTAAAGCAATATTCCATCCATATGTTGCATATTATAGCTTCTGAGATTTAACATAACATTAACAATAAGTAAAAATTGTCAAACTTATTTTAGTCATTTGGCATTGTATTCTTATATTATGGTGTTATTTCTTAATAAATCTTAAAAATATTGTATGTTGTTACAGTTTGGGCAATAATTTCAGTATCACTCTTTTGAGATTGTTGTTGCATGTGTATTATCATTTTGAAATGACTTACAATTTGTTCTCCCTTTCATTTTTTTCATTGAAATCAAGGAAAATGTCAGTAGTAGGTTAATAATTTTATTACGTAGGGATGCAGTTCTATAGATTTAAATAGAAATTTTAAATGGCATATATATAAAACAAAGTTCAAATATTAAAATATAATTATGTAAGTACTGTACTATTTGGATTGGGGCATACATTCCAAATATGCTGATAAAGAACCTTTAAGGACCACTTTGACAGAAGAAAGGATACATGTATTGATTATAATGATACTACATATGAAAAATACGAAAAGTTGATTATGTTCTGGTCTGGGAACAGGTGAGAATGATTCTGAGGTTTGTTTTACCCTCCCTGGTGTTTCTACAATGTATGTTAATGCACAATACATTTTCAGTGAACGATTACCGTCGTAAAATGTTCCGCAAAACATTTTATTCGCTGTAAGAATTCAAGATAATATGGAACACTTCGGATTGCTTTCCATTATTTTCAGATATATATTCTTTATTTTAACATTCCCGGCCAAACATAATTGTCTTTAAAAATCATAAAAACAACACTTTACAATCAAATACCATAAAAAACATCCAATATGAACACCTCTCAACGTTAAACAGATGTAACAGATTAATTTTACTACCGCTTGCTCTTAAATTTTCGAAAACTAAAATAAAATATTAAAACAAATACAGGGGTCAACATTAACGCTTGTCCGATAGTCCCGTACCTGACAAAATTGCTGTCGGACAAGTGAAACGATTAAAACGCTTGTCCGATGGGACAAGTAAAAAAATATTGTCTTCGTGGTGTTTATTTTTATTCTGAAATCAACATTCATTAAATACTCACGGTAAATTAATGTTTACACTCAAGATCTATTGTAAATGTGTTAACTCGCCACACACAAGTAAATCGGAAATGCTGTTATGTAACGAAAGTAGCATAATTCGGAACCCTATACAAGCAATACCTAACGTTCCGAGGACTTCCGAAAAATATGCAGTCAATCTCACTGAGGTGTTTGAAATAGAAATGCTTACGAAAGTGAATTTGTCAAGCACTGCATCGACAAATTTAAAGGTCTGAAAATGGCTACCGGACTATATATAAATTTGGCTTCGTTAGCAACACGTCAAATAAGCGACAAAAAAAAGGAAGGAGATAATTGATCTTAAACTGGGGGGAAAAAAGGAATATAAGAAAAAACGAACTAGAAAATTTCAGTATTCTTAGAAAAAACATTTTTTTATACAGACGAAAGTGAAAGACGGTGTCAGCAGCTGATACTCCCAGGTTTTCTATTAGTACTAGAATGACAGTTAATCTTTTGCTTAAACAAGAACTACTTAAAACTTGAATCAGTGTTAGATTATAATTAGCAAGTATAGTATTGTTAATAATACTATAATTTGCAGTCAGATTATGATAATCTTCATGTTGAAGCCATTTCTGAAGACTTGGTTTAAGTTCAAGGCAGTCAGTAGCAGGCATAGGGAAGGCCTTATATTTTTTCTAATGGAATGGTTCTACAATCTCAAATGAACAATGTAAAAGTAACAAAAGACAAAGTTTATAATTACTTGAGTATAATAAATTTTATTTTCAAGTCACTTGTAAATTGATTCCATTTGATTGTAATACTGCCGTGTCATAATACATTAATATGTAATTCTTATAACTGGATAAACACAAATGAATGTCAGTTATTTTATAGTTGTTATATTAATCTCATTGCATGTCACAAAAATGTTAAAAAGTACCGTTAAAAAAGGGACAAGTTATCATTTCGTTCGGACAAGTGAGAAAAGCTGTTACTTGTCCAAAGGGACAAGTGCAAAAAAAGGTTTATGTCGACCCCTGAAATATCCATCCTCTCCTGTTTTTTCCTGAAATTTCCTGGGAAACTATTTTTCAAATTTGTGTAACCTTGCGTCTTTTCATTATAAGTTAAGTATTACTTTTTTGTTTGTTTTGGATTTTACTCTTTTTGAATCACCAAGGTCTGATTATCTATGCATGCATGAATCATATCAATAAAAGAATATCACAAAGTTGGTCAAATAAAGCATGCTTCAATAAGTCTATTACTCTGCTTCTTTCAGGTATTGTGTATGGGCTCTAAGGTTGCGAAGGCTCCCGTGGTAAATGTTGTTGTAGTACTCTGATCTGTTTGTGAATCCTTGGGTGTGACTAGTCCTGCAGCAATCCTTTCTCAGGTCTTGATGTGTTAAACATTTGCAATGCAGGTTGAAATGCAAAGATATATATCTAAACCTACAGTCCCACCCGAACTTGACATCAAACATTCAAACTCTATTAAGTTGTATTCCTAGATGTCTATAACTAGTATAAGTTTTCACACTAATATACCTCTTGGATGTTGAGATAACGAGGTTTGATCATTTGAAAATATTTCAGGCTAAAATGATAACGTACAGTATAGTATTTTCAAAATTTCCATCGATCTTGGCAAATTGTAAGTTTTTGGTTTGGACTAGTGGAAATTCCTTGAAATTAATTTGAATTTCAATATATTTGTTATAATAAACACTGCATTTTGCTTGTCCGGACTAGTGCTTGAAAATATTAAGGTCACAGACTGAGTTATATGATCTAAAACTAGTCAACATAATGAACATTACAATCCAAGTAAAATGACACTGTATAAAAATTCTCATTTTCTTTAAATTATCCTCAACCTGCTTCTTGATGTTTTACTGAACCATTATCTTCCCTAATTCATTAACTGTTTGTAACTTGATTTGAAATATTTTCCTTTTGTTTTTCATATAGTAGACATAGATTAATAATGTTAGCATTGTAAATTAAAAATAAGTTTAAATGCATTGATGATCTGTATACTGTTGAGTTATACACTACAATTATACATATGCTACAATGTAATTATACATATGCTACCAGTGAAAAAAAACTTAACTGTTTTGTCTTAATTTTACAACTTGAAGTGAGATATATATAGCACATGCACAATTTGTCAAAACATAATCATTTTTGATAAAAAGAAAACATTGTGTTTTGTCTGGGGGATATCAAAGCTTGAACTGAAAAACAGCATAAACAAAATGTATTTATAAGTTCTATAGTTCTGTATCTGGGATCGTACATTTGGTGATTGATGGCTGCAGTCAAAATAGTAACATACATGTATAGATGCAGAACTGATGAACATGCACATCAAAAAGTGTTATTTTAATGGGGCAGAAACACTTGCTCGATTTCATTTGTTTGAATTCTTGTACAACTCTTTTTGTTGGAAGACATATGCATGTACATACATGTAATAAGAAGACTAGTTGTCTGTATTTATACGAGTTATTTTGTAAAAGCTTATATTTCATAGATAGAAGAAAACAAATTGAACATAATTAACAAATTGTCCCAGTCCAAAGTTTTGTCCTAATTAAAGTGTAAAATAATTGATCATTAAAATTAATATGAAGTTTTAATGAACTGAAGAAATGTTTTTGAACTGAAAAAAAAAATCACTTAGCACTATGTTATCGGGATCCAGTTACATGTACTGAAGGTTATATGGGAAAAACTAAATTTATATGAAAATAACTGAGAATTTGAATGAAAAGATTATAAACAAATGTATTGCAAAGAATTGACCAAAACAATTACTGAGAGGAGTTTTTAAACAGATTTCTTCACACCTTCAAGGTCTGTGATATGCTTATATTAAGCCTTGCACTAGATGTTTTTTCTTGCCAGATTTAATAATGAGTTATTCCTATTCTTAACCACCTACAATGCTACAAATTTACTCTGTTGATCTTCAGACACAAGTGTGGTTTGCTGATCATTACTGATACTATCTGTAACCGAAGTACAGAAGGAAGTACTTGATTTCCTGTACAAGTTAATGCATGCACATAGTGACATTATTAGCCAAGCTATGCATTATTTGACATGATAAGTAATCAGTGTTTTTCTTTCTTCTTTTTTTTTCTCTACATGAATTTTAATGTTGCCTGATTATAATCCAACATGAATTTGGAAGATATAGCAATATTTAAATTGAAGTTGGAGAAGATTCCATATTTTCGGTATATTATTTTGGGAAAATGAAACAATAGTGACATTCAGGTATTGCCCATAAGTTCCTAAGTTTAAGTCTCCTGTACATGATGTGATGTTGACATTGAACATCAGCGTGATTTTCCCACATTGTTAGGATCCAAACTTTTATGTAGATTATTGAGATACCAGCTTGGTATCAAGTTGTGAATGCTCTAGATCTTTGAATTGACATTGTGTCCAAATTCCAGAGATTTTTCAAAATAACATTTATTATAATATGATTTTGTTAAGTGCAGATTTTCCTGCGCTTGTTAGAATATATAAAAGACTGAGACAAGAAATGCATACTGAATTGCTTGTAATTTATGGCCCAAGATCTTTCAAATGATTGTTGGTTATCCTGTTTACATATGATCAGCTTAGGTATTATATTTCATTGATTATTTTCATCAGAGATTTATATGGATTATTTAATAACCTTACTCCAACATCAATAATGTAGCATGCTGCTGGCAGTATACTGTATATGTGATCAGGAACAAACTCATACTCTGTTCTAATCTAATACTCTAGATCTGTTCTACATTAAATAAGAACACACTTCTTTTAATGATACTAATCTGTGTGGGTGTGATTGTGGCTGTACATCCTTATCCCTGTCACGTTTTTCCTTGCTGAATTCTAATGAACATGAATTTGAAAACAAAAAATTAAATGGTACACATTTGATGTTATCCATTAAAATTGTATGTCAGGTAGTACAAAATTATGCGTGTTGGTAGTTTGTATGGGTTCGCAAAGATGATGATTGATGTAAATTTAGATAAAAAAGATATGAAATCTTATGAAAGGATTATTGTGACACCTTTGATTTGGACAAAATAATTTTCCACCTTTAATCCATAGTACATGTAATGGCAAATCAATGAATATTTTCATTTTGCAACATTCTAAATCTTGGGAGATCTATATACAATGTATACCCCACAATATGATATGTATTACCATTCTTGTAACATTTTCATGAATTAAATAGGCCTGTGAAATATCTGTAATACAGATGTAGGTACATGTAAGTGCCGTGGCTTAAGGGTCAGGGTCTGCGCTGGGTAGTAATTTATAAATGGACTAGTCCTTTCCTTAATAAATGGGGTCCTTCTGCATAGTTTAATGGAAATCTTGAAAACTAGTGGGGTCTTTTTCGGTTTCTTTTTCTTAGCTTGAAAAAGATATGTATAGGCACGGCTTCATTGCAATAACCTTGGGGGTGATAGCAAGTAAACCCAGCACAGTTAATTTATATAACTCAGGCTTAAGGGGAATAGTCTACATTAACTGCAGGTGTGACCTACAAAATCTACAATGTTCTTATTTGTACATGTGTATTCCTGTACTGTACGTAGCTGTAGATAAATATAGCTGAGTGTAATTTATACATGTGTATATTATACACTGTAAAAATGTAAACTGAAAGTACAATTATATTGTACATAACTAAAGTCATAAATATTTTACTTTTGATTATTATTATCATAACTATATATAGATATTGAAAATTTCCAGGTTGAACTGCAATAAATCATGGTAAAATACAAGTACAGATATATAGCCATATACAAGTAGTTATCTTATGATCAAAGTATGGAATGTTCTAGACCTGCTGGCCTTTATGACTGCTCCCGGCCTGCAGTTTTCTGAAATACAACGTTTACAATGCTTTCCTGGAATTGAAACTATTATCAGGGTTTACAGTACACTATTAAAATAGATACTTCCTGTACACGGTGAGCTAGATCTTTATATGATATCCTTATATCTGTATGTAAAGTACATTGTAGTTTGTATTTTTGTATGGACTACATACTACGGTTGTTTCAAAGGTCAGTAAATGTAATATACATACAGTCTGTATATGTAGTAGCATATTATTGTGAGTTTTCTTGTCATGATTAATTATTATCTAAAATCTTGTTAATTTGAGGTGAAGCTGAGGTTTTCTGAAATTCTAAATTGGATGAATAAAATGTATGTAGTAAAATGTGACAAATGGAAAGAGGAAACAAAGCTGAACATACATGTATTGTGACATGATTTTAATCAACATCTGTTTCGATCATAAACATTAAGCAACACATGTATAATAAAAAAAAACTTTGCACTGCTGTATCTTATTAAATACCAATATAATACAAATTGTATGTCATGTTTTTATCTAATTTTAGTTTCAGATTTTACCATTATATACATTGTATATATATACATGAATTTATGATTATAATACATGATGCAAATGTGGAATGATTCCATGGGTAGATACAAAATATTTATGACTAATTAGGCTGTTTTCAGGTTACCATGGATAATAGAATAAATTGGTATCAGATAAATAAAGTAATTAATCATAGAATTGGGGAAAGAGGTGTGTATGGATGAAAGTGAAAGTTCATACCCGATAATTATCCCAAAATCACAGAATTATTAGTAACTACTATTTTACTTGTTTATCCCTCTTCCCTGTCAATCCATAGGGAATGACAGACAGCAGGCAGACACTTTAAAGAAACAATGCTATGCTATCAATTATGATGGGAGAGGCCCTACATATATGTTTATAATACAAATTTATAAAAAAAACTATTGCAAATGCTAAAAAATAGTTTTCAATGGTTTGAGGGTACCACTAAGAAAATTCTCCAAATGCTCAGGTAATATTAATAAGAATAATCGCCCCAGATTGAAAGTGGTTGATTTTCCCTATCCCACCCTCAAGGTAGAAATTTTAATTCACATTGTTGCAGGTAATACTAGTTGCAGTTCTTCATCAAATTGAAATTCTACTTGGGAATTGTGGATATCTTACTTAAGTTTTTTCTTTCAGACTATGGCACAAAATGGGGCAGGAGAAAAGGCCGACATTGATGAAAGTCTGTATTCCAGACAATTGTAAGTACATTGTGTTTCATGTTTGTTAGGGTCTTCTTTCCAATACATTAGTAGTATAGGGAACTCTTTATCAAAATTGCCAGGTTTCCTCCTTTTTAATGTATATAAAAGGCATAACTTACCCGCCTGAACAAGTTTTCGTCTCTGGGAACTTGTGTAACTGTTGTAAAATAAAGTTCAAACATTTTTCATTAAGATCATTCCTGAAGCTTAATTCCCTTATTTATATACACATTTATCAAGGATCACTTTGGGGCGAGATTTGGGGATTTTTACCCATTTTTTTCGTGAAAATCTAATTAAAATTTCAAAATATTACTTTATATAGAAAAATGTCATAGAAATTTTTAGTTATCTCATAAAATCGGTCAAATTCTCCCTTAGGTTTTAAGGGCCAGAATTATCCATGTTTATATATAAAAAAAAACATCTGTTTTACCTTTGATACATATTTTATTTGATGCTCCCCAAAAGGCAACAATACAAAAGTACAATAACATACTATTGTAATTTGTTTTTACAGATATGTACTGGGACATGATGCCATGCGGAGGATGGCTAACTCCAATGTCCTTATCTGTGGGATGAAAGGCCTTGGTATCGAGGTCGCAAAGAATGTTGTCCTGGGTGGAGTCAAGTCTGTAACAATTCAAGATACCGAGAATGTTTGCTGGATGGATTTTAGTTCACAAGTAGGAAAACTTTTGAAAAGACAGCATTTTAACCCATTCACACCTGAAGACACATTTGAACTAGTACTGTTCCAATTCAAAGGCTGAAGTAGTTCATTGTGAAATGTCAAGAGTGAATGAGTTAATTCTTTCTTGAAGCGTTTATATTCACCCTAACTTTTTAGCAGCTGAAGCAATAGCTAATTGTAGTCTCATTGACCTTAAAAAGAAAAATTTATGTTGACTTACCACCAACTTCAACATTTTGCCCACATTAATAAGAACTTATTATTTTGAAATTTATAAGACACTGTTTTGTTGAATTCTGGATATCAGTCCACAACCTCTGAATACTTAACTGCATCTGATTGTTTTGTCTTCCTGTGTGATTGCAAGTATCACTTGTTTCCACTTACAGTTTTTCCTTAGAGAGGCCGATTTAGGCAAGAACCGTGCTGTTGTTTCCCTGCCTCGTCTTGCAGAGTTGAATAATTACGTTCCGGTTTCATCTCACACCGAAGAGCTGACCGAGGACTTCATTAAGAAATTCCAGGTAGGTGAAGAGTTAATTAACACGATTGTGTCTTGTAATCACGTTGTGTATACCACAACAGCCTTGGGAATGAAGAAGTCCTTTGTATACATAATCACAACATTTCTCAAATTCATTATAATAATAATTCATATTTTGAGCATTAGTGTGTGATATCGGTTAAGGATTGATTTCTGTATTTATTAAATTGTACAAATGTCAATGGTTCTCGAGAAAAATTGAATGAATGAACTGTTTTAACAAGTCAAAAAGGTTATTTCATATACTCTGAGAACCTTTACTTTTGGTTTGAAAACTCATTTTTTTGTTGTAGGTGGTTGTGTTGACAAACTCTGACACTGATGAACAAGTGAGAATCGGAAACATGTGTCATGCCAATAACGTTTACTTTATAGCTTCGGAATCGAGGGGTTTGTTTTGGTAAGTGTAAATGATCATCTCATTAAACCTATTGACCCCTGACATTTTATAATGAACTATTTCACATTCAATGTGTCAGAGGGGTGATGAAATACTAAGTTTTATATTTATTTGAAGAAGATGTGCCATGAATGTGGAAATAAAGATCTGTAGTAATTTAGGCTTATGTCACAGCTGGATCATCCATGTTAATTTCCCGTTTAAGCTTGTATTTGTCGATGTTTTGCTAAAATGCTGATTTAATGTGTAATATAGAAAGGGTTTTCATTTGCTAAAAGAAGTTGATAGCTCTTAATTAGGGGGTTTAGGTAAACATGTACTTCATCACATTGGTATTGAAAGGATTAAGGCCCCTGTGAAAATCGCAGACTCCATTAAATGATGCAAACTGTTTTTCATTTGATTTTTTGAAAAGTTTGTTTAGCCTTAAATCAATGATTTAATTTCTGTTGCCGTTGACAGTAAGATTTTCTGTGACTTTGGCGAGAAGTTTACAGTGCATGATACTGATGGAGAACAGCCAATCAGCAACATGATAGCCTCCATCACGACGGACACAGATGGTGTTGTGACTTGTCTAGACGAGGCTCGACATGGCTATTCTGATGGTGACTACGTTACCTTTGCGGAGATCAAGGGAATGACACAGCTCAATGGCTGTTCACCTCGCAAAATCAAAGTTCTAGGTATAAAACTTGTTGCATATCTTCATATTGGTATGATATACTCTTGCTTTGACTCTTTCATATGTTGCTACAAGAAAAAAATATGAAGATTTTGTTACAGTTAAAAGTGGTTTAGGATCCATTTAAAAGAGGGAACAATTTTTTTTGTTTATTTCTTTCAAGGATTTTGCAACATCGGTGAGAGAAAAGTACAAACAACAAATATTTTTAATGGATAATGATATTTAAAAACATGAGCAGAGTATTCTATTTTCAGTATGAAACTTTCAGTTTAAAATTGAAGACAGGTTGCTTGTGATTCATAAAGTTGCCAAATTATTAAATATTTTAGCTAAAAATTTAACTGTCAGGCCATATGTAACAGTTTATTCCTGGTGTACAAAGTAAAACCAATTGCAATGCCTTTTAATTTGAAATTATGTGGTGAGAAGGGAGATTTGAGAAATAAAATAAAATTGACCACCTTACTTCCATCACAGGACCCTTTACATTCAGCATCGGAGATACATCCGGATTCTCCAACTATGAACGAGGAGGAGTGGCCACTCAAGTCAAGATGCCACAAACCGTTACATTTGTAAGCAAACAATAAATGTTCCCATTACAGATTGGCATTTGTAAACTTAATGTTTGAAACATTTATTGTTTTATTTATTGAAACAAATATCTGTTGATATAAGCAAGTTAAAAACAGTCTGTGACATTAACATTTTCAAGCACTAGTACTAGTCTGGACAAGCAAAATGCAGTGTTTATTATAACAAATATATTGAAATTCAAATTAATTTCAAGGAATTTCCACTGGTCCAAACCAAAGTTTACTAGTCGTGGGCATAGGACTAGTGGCTAACGTCACAGACTGTAAAAATAGCTGAAACAGAATCTCAACAATGATTGATGATTAGAAAATTTTTAATCATCCTTACTTTTTGTACCAGATCTTGTCATTAGCAAGCAATGATGATTTTGTTGCTGTTTTATTTGCAGAAATCTCTTTCTGAATCTATGAAAGCTCCAGAGTGTTTGATCACAGATTTCGGCAAGTTTGACCGTCCAGCTCAACTACACATAGCGTTTCAAGCACTGACTGAGTTCACTAAGGCAAAAGGCTCTCTACCAAGGAGCAGATGCAAGGTGGCGCTTTTAATCACTTGTTTCACAGTTCTCATCTCTCTTGAAAGAGTATACATATATATACAAGTTTGATAAAACAGTTAACTTCCCGTCAGTTTGAGTGGGTGGATAGTTCGATCACACTTTTCAAGTTATGAATATATTTTTCTCTATTTCTAGTAGGAATTTTTCAAACAGTAAAATATAAACTGAACCTTTTTTTTTTTCAAGAAATCGCACATCAAATTTATTGCATAGATCTTCCAATTGGAAATTTAATGACAACAAATTGGGAATTTTAGTCATATTTTCAAAGGGAAAAGGGGCCTGTGTTTTATCCCCAAATATTATTGTGTGAAAATCTCCATTATCCCTCACCAGATTTACAAATATATTTAATAACCTTTGTTGTTGATATACAACAATTTGACGGTTTGCCTGATTTTTTTTACGGATATCATTCTAGTGGCTAAACAGGAATGATTTGTATGTGTTTTACGGCCCATTGACAACTATGATCATTTGGGCCAAGTGGGAATGACAATATTTTATTAAATTTTGTTCAAACTGACCAGAGGTTTACCGTACAAAATATGAGTGTTTAAATTTGCATTAAAAA
The DNA here is from genome assembly GCA_947623455.1 of Mimachlamys varia. Lineage (NCBI taxonomy): Eukaryota > Metazoa > Mollusca > Bivalvia > Pectinida > Pectinidae > Mimachlamys > Mimachlamys varia. The sequence continues at coordinate 22,931,972 of OX392534.1, forward strand.
CTATTTCCTCGCTTGTAAATTACTTTTGAATCATTAATTCCTGTATTTGACTTCCTTTTCTTCATGTCTGATTCCAAATAAATGAAAAATTTCTATTGTGTTTGAATGTCCATACTGCACTGCATTTCTCTGATTGTGCAGTTAGACTTATAAATTGTTAAAATATTATACAAAGCCATTTTAAAAAGGTGTTTCGACTGAATGCCAGAAATGTAAAAAGGATCAGTAACCTTATTTGTTTATGGCTGTCTTAGGCTGATGCTGATGAGTTTGTTGCCCTGGTAAAAGAAGTCAACAGTAAATCTGAAGCGAAGGTGGACGAATTTGATGACGATGTCCTGCGAGAGCTGGCTTACACTGCCCGCGGTGACATCTGTCCGATAGCAGCCATTGTTGGAGGGATGACAGCCCAGGAGGTGATGAAAGCCTGCTCTGGCAAATTTAACCCCATATTCCAGTATGTGTATTTTGATGCTTTGGAGTGCCTACCTGCTGACAAGGATAAAGTACTTACTGAAGAGTCCTGTGCACCGGTGAGTCTATGTCACAAAATTGCTTGAAATACTATTGATTATAGGAATTTAAAAAACTATATATAATTACATTGTGTGTGGTATGAAAATGCAGATTAAGATTTTTAGAAAAAAATCATTAATTCATTGCTATACTAGCTATTCAAAAAATAGATATATGGGGTAGAATTAGGGCTTTTCTTCTGTACTAAACATACTTCTTGATCATTTGCTTAATTTTGATTGTATAACAAACTACAGTTAAAATAAACTTTTTGTCAAGCTAGTAATAAAATAATCTGTTTTACAGGAGAATGGTCGCTACGATGGACAGATTGCTGTATTTGGAAAGGATTTCCAGAAGAAAATGGGCTCTTTGAATTACTTCTTGGTAAGTTTACTGGCATTTCCAAACTGATTTAAGCTCTAATAAAAGTTACTGTAGGTGTCGGAGAGTCTACTACACATATAAATGTCTGCCTTGTTACTAAACCAATGCAGTCTTGGATTAAAAAAAGATCTAAGCTTAATTGTAGTTACCAATTTATAACATTACTTTGAATCTCGCTATCTTGAACTTTCATAACTTAAGACCCAGGTAATAAATGATGAAGTAGTTCGTCGGCCCAGGCCTAATTTAGCACTAATCATTTGAACATGCTTAACTCGGATGGAGATTTCCCTCTGTCCTGCCAACTGAGGTAATGAAGTTCAACTGTATTTCCTTTGAAACAAAATATTGTCTGAATAAGTACAGATTACTCATGGTTGAAGCATATATTTAATAGGTTGGAGCTGGAGCCATAGGCTGTGAAATGCTGAAGAATTGGGCATTGATGGGCCTCGGTGCAGGAGAGGGTGGACAAGTAATTGTCACAGACATGGACATCATTGAGAAGTCCAATCTTAACAGACAGTTCTTATTCCGACCCTGGGACATACAAAAACACAAGTCATCAACTGCAGCCAATGCTGCTAAGGAGATGAACCCTAACTTAAACATCTTATCACAGGAGAACCGTGTAGGAGCAGACACAGAAAACATCTACACCGATGACTTCTTTGAGAAGCTGGATGGTGTTGCTAATGCCTTGGACAATATTGATGCAAGTAGGTATTGATTATCAAATCTAAATAAAATCTGAAAGGTAATGTTTGTTACAAATCTGAAATGAAGAAAAGTAATAAATGGCTTGTTATCCCCCGCCCAATGAAGTTGGCAGGGGATAAACAAATGGGTTCTGTCAGTCCATCTTTCCATCTTTCTGGGTTGCTTTCTGTAAGATATCTTTAGAAGGAATGATTGAATTTTGATGAAACTTGCTTGGTAGACTTATTACCTAAACCCCTTGCTCAAGTTTGATTATTGGCATATTCCATTCATATTTAATGAAGCTGCTGTGACCTGATTTGCCGATTGCTTTCCGCACAATATCTTTTGTAGAAATGATCGAACTTTTATGAAACTTGCTTGGTAGACTCATTATCTAAATAAAACCCTCGCTCAAGTTTGATTATCGGCATATTCCATGCATATTTAATGAAGCTGGTGTGACTTCATTGGCTGATTGCTTTATGCACAATATCTTTTGATGAAACTATCAAATTTCAATGAAACTTGCTTGATAGACTTATTACTAAAACCCCTCACTCAAGTTTTGCTCGATTATTTTTAGGTCACATATAAAGACAAAGTCTCGAGTGACTTTTCTAGTCGTCTTTTGTCCGTCTACATGTGGAACCGTCTGTTAACAATACTTCTTAGAAACTGCTTGTCAAAGATGCACTAAAACTTAATGAATACTGATACACATGTTCTATGGTTTTCATCAGGAATGTACATGGACAGACGATGTGTGTATTACCGTAAATCTTTACTGGAGTCTGGTACTCTAGGAACAAAGGGAAATGTACAAGTAAGTCACGGATTAGATGAACATATTAGAACATATAGTAAATCATTATTCCTCATGTCTTATTGTTCCTTACCACAAATGTATTCCTGACCTTTCCACAATATTCCTATTCCTTGCCACAAAAATGTCATTACTTTATGGAAACTTGGATAGACAGCAGGATAATGAGATATATTTTTCTTCATCTTGATTATAGGTATTAAAAAATAAGTGCTATAACATCATTGTGTCCAAATTTTAAATTAGAAATATCTATGACTATTAATATCAGATATATGTTTCAAGTGTTATGCTTACAAATAGATAAAATGGAAGCATGGAATAATACCCAGCCGCTATCCCTCTCCTCGAGAGATGTTCTTTTCACACTTGTTAATGAATGATTCGTTGTTTCAGGTTGTTATTCCTAACGTAACAGAATCATACTCCTCATCACAAGATCCACCAGAGAAATCCATACCCACCTGTACCCTCAAGAACTTTCCCAACGCAATTGAGCATACCCTACAGGTAAGTGAACATTTTGACTGGATCTGTTTGATTGTCTTGAGCACTATTAAAGTTATTAGAATGGTATAGTTCAAACTTGCGATGGCAGGAGTAGGCACATGACTTACAATTTGTCTGTTTTTGATCTCAAGATAATAATATCCTCCATTGATTCTACTTTATACATTGGTAATCTGTGAATTTGTGGAAAATTATTTTTATGCCCCTGGGGGGGGGGGGGGGGGGGGGTCATATAGTGTTACCCATGTCTGTCTCCTCGCTTCAAATCCCGTCCCGTCCTGTCCCATGGTAATGAATCCAGCTTATATAAATAACTACCGATCAGATTGTCATCAAATGTCGCATACATAATAAGCATGAAGAACTAATTTCATATGGGGGAAGAGGACAATTATGTCCCCCAGACATTTCTCGTTTTATATTTAATGAAAGTAAATGCATGTGAAATAAATATTTAAAGAAATGATATGAAGTGGTACACAATAAATGCCCGAACTTACTTTTAGTTTTCAGTATCATTAGTTTGTTGTTTGTTTTGGTACACACTGATGGCTCTTGCACAGTATTTTATCACTGTATTAAGAATAAAATGTTTTTTGTTGTAGAGCTAGAGGATGTTTTATCAGACAAGTACAATAGTTCATCATGTACACATACGTTTTGAAATTATTTCTTGGCATTATCTTTGTAATGATTGTGATGCTGACCTGAATTGATTGATTTTCAGTGGGCTCGAGACCAGTTCGAAGGTGTCTTCACTCAACCAATAGAAGTAGCTCTTCAGTATATCAACGACCCAAAGTTCATGGAGAGGACTCTCAAGCTACAAGGCACACACTGTGTAAGGAAATGTTCTCAATTACTAATTGAAAGAGGGGGTCGCTTGTAAATGACTCTGGTGGATTGCCATTAATAGCAATGTCATTTCTTGAAGGTTTTGATAAAAAAGCTCTATACTCTGGCTTTTATGATTCCAATTTGCCATAACTAGATATTTGTAAAAAAAACTTAGTGACATCATTTGGCTCTTTGGAGAGATTTCTTGTTAAAGGTTTAGATCAAATGACAAATCAGCCTTGCATGAAGCAAAAAAAAAAAAGAAATATTATTGAAATAGAATTTGATATTAGCTGTATGTACCTTACAGGTTGACACAATGGAAACAGTTTTCAAAGCCCTGATCAGTGAACGACCCAAAAATTTCCAGGATTGTGTGACATTTGCTCGGAATTTTTTCCAGCTAAATTACCACAACAATATAAGCCAGCTATTATTTAACTTCCCTCCAGATCAGGTAAGAGAATATGTCTGATGATATTTTGCTTTGGTTTGTTTGTATTGTACGCCTTATTAACAGATACGATCATTTAGAGATATGATGGTTTTGGTGGTAGATCAAAGTTGGAGTTCTTCGGCCATTACCTGGTGGCTGCCCAATGTACAGTAGGTCTCAATCCAGCATCCCGTTGATGGTGGGCTAGTATAGTAGAAGCAGAATGTCAGACACATTAATCACTTAGCCTCAAAGGCTTCTCGGTGAGATACAATATCTACATGTTAATCAGAATAATATAATTGTTGGTTAAGATTTGACACGCAATGTGTCTTACTTTGATTTTAGTAGTTATGAAGTGATTTCCTTCTTTGGAAAAACCAAGATTATTTAACAGTATTTGGAAATTATATCTTATGTCCTGCAATGTATTGAGGTGTAGTCTAGTGTTCTTAAGATCTTGGGGTGTAGTCTAGTGTACTGTAAGATCTTTGGTGAAGTCTAGTGTACTGTAAGATCTTTAGGTGTAGTCTAGTGTACTGTAAGATTTTGGGGTGTAGTCTAGTACTCTGTAAGATCTTGGGTGTAGTCTAGTACTCTGTAAGATCTTTGGGTGTAGTCTAGTACTCTGTAAGATCTTTGGATGTAGTCTAGTGTACTGTAAGATCTTTGGATGTAGTCTAGTGTACTGTAAGATCTAGGTGTAGTCTAGTGTAATGTAAGATCTTTGGTTGTAGTCTAGTGTACTGTCAAATATTTTGGTTAAGTCTAGTGTACTGTAAGATCTTGGGTGTAGTCTAGTACTCTAAGATCTTGGGTGTAGTCTAGTACTCCAAGATCTTGGGTGTAGTCTTGTGCTCTGTAAGATATTGGGTGTAGTCTAGTACTCTGTAAGATCTTGGGTGTAGTCTAGTACTCTAAGATCTTGGGTGTAGTCTAGTACTCTAAGATCTTGGGTGTAGTCTAATACTCTGTAAGATATTGGGTGTAGTCTAGTACTCCAAGATCTTGGGTGTAGTCTAGTACTCTGTAAGATCTTGGGTGTAGTCTAGTACTCTGTAAGATCTTTGGGTGTAGTCTAGTACTCTGTAAGATATTGGGTGTAGTCTAGTGTACTGTTAGATCTTTGGATGTAGTCTAGTACTCTGTTACTTGATTGTTGTTGAATATGTATTTGTAAAAATGTAGATTAATCCATACGTTACTGTTGCATCTGTCATTAATAACATAGGCTTAGTAAGGTGTACAGCTACACTACCTTAATAAATAATGTCCAAGGCTTACACATTTTATGTTTAAACTAGAGAATTTTCATCCAGTACTTGTCAATTTTTCATAATTTTTCTGACTTCAATTGTCTAAGGATTTTATTGTTTACCTTGGGTTAAATTGCTAGGTCAAACAAAAAAAATACTGGGTATATTTATTGCATTAACTATTTTGTAGACAACAAGTTCAGGAGCACCATTTTGGTCTGGTCCAAAGAGATGTCCACACCCACTGAATTTTGATGCAGACAATGTAAGTATAATAGATCAGTAATCACTATTGCTGCTAGGAAAGTAAAGGATTTTCGTTATTTAATCAGAAACACAAAAGGAAAATGTAATCCACCAATGTATAAATGTCCCCCACTGGTACTCTTTCCATCTGTTGATTTGTCTTGGAAAATCTTGATGTAGGCTGCTACCTGCAATAGCCAAATAATTGTGCAAAGTCCCAGTGGGATAGCTGTGTCACATACTGAAATCCATTCTCTTTTCAAAAAAAATTTCAGAGTTGTTTCCCTTCATTCACTGTATAGCTCTGTCAGTGGCATATCTGGAACATATCACAAATATATTGTACAAGGACCTCTTGAATGGCAAAGCTTCTAATGCTGAAGCAAGTCTTGAGTTTAAATCTTTATGACCATGTGATTGTCCACATTTTGCTGTATTTTGATCTGTAAGAATTTGTCCAGCCAAGTTAATTTTGATAAGTGGGATGTTATCCAATTTTGTTCATTTTGATTAATTTGATATCACTATTTACAGCACTAGATATATCTTTCTCAATTTTATATGAAGTCCCCTTTGACCAATAGGTAATTATGTGCTGTTAGTTTTGGGACTGATTAGAAAAAAAACAGGTTGACAAGCGGCCAGTTTGGATTTTAACAATGAAATCTTTTATCACTAATTCTTAAAGTACTGGATTAATCTTTCTCAAATGTCATGTGAAGGTTCCTCTCTATCCTTAATTGTAGTGCCCTTTTGACTTTTGAGACTATTCAGAAACACAAGCACAGGATGGTTTTTTCTCCAATTCTGATGTAGGGTCCCGTTGTTTGATAAGATTCCCCTTGTGTTTTAACCCTTAGGCTGCTGCATTGATTTGTAAAGCAATGGCCCTCAGTGCTGAATTAGTTATGTAATATCTAATGCAATTTAGTGTTGATTTCAAATGATCATAACTTGAAAAATATTTATATTAGGTAAATAAAAGTTACATGAAAATACTTTGTTGTTATCTCTAGTTTATGTTTATGTGATTTGTTCCAATGTTGTACCTGTTGTTAAGTGTGCAGGTGAAAATACAGGTAAGAAAAGGTAATTTTTTTAATTGATTTGATTTAAACCTAGAATTTCTCAATAAAATCACAAAAGTAAACGTTTCTTATTGCACATCAAAACAGAGAAACATTCTATCAATGTATTTTTTTTTCTCAAACTGAATATTCTCAGCGATTCTCAGGTAAAAATATGATCAGGTAACTTCAAAGCTTGCCGACATTTTCTGTTGCTACGTGTTTTTTTCTGTCTTTCATATCATCTTGCCGCAAATTTGGGCATATTTATTTATCTGATTCAGGATGTAATTAATGTTTCATCACAGATAAATATTTTAACAAACATCCTTTCTGAAAATTGAATTTGAAACGTAAGTAAATTCATTGTTTATTTGGTACCGATGAACGAGCCTACCTTCGTCACACGTGTGAGGGGTCAGCCAATATTTCCTACTTTCGTCAATATAAAAAAAACACTCATTCAAGTGTTGCTGACTTTGTCCCACTAATCGATTCATTATTAATAATTTTGAACTATACAAACTCTTTATTACTATCGGAATCGATGTTAGAGAAGGACAGCTTCGTCTCACTTCGACTGCGCAGCCATTTTGTAAGCAAAAATTCCCAACTTGTGTTCTCTTATGCCTTTTTCGTTTTTATTTACGTAAACTCCCGAGAATATCGAAAGTAATGACGTCAGAACCAATCAGAAGCATTCTACTTTCAGTTTTAGACATAAATATAGTCACAGACGGGAAAGTGCATTTCCCGACAACCGATTGAAAACTATGAGTCGAGAAACGACTTATGCCGCATGTAGCAGTGAGGGCCATTTTTATCGGCGCGGCATTTGCCGGGTGTAGCAGCCTAAGGGTTAAACTGTGTCGTTTTATGTATTTTGACATGTTTTGTAGGACGTACACATGGACTACGTGTATGCTGCAGCAAACTTACGAGCAGAGATGTACGGCATTAAGCAAGTACGAGATAAAAATGCAGTCAAGGAAATGGCTTCGAAAGTGGTGGTCCCCGAATTCAAACCAAGATCGGGAGTGAAGATTGAGACCACTGAAGCTGAGGTGGAGGCTAGCCGATCTGGTGGTGGGAACTCGGGTATGACATGTTTTTTCACCTCTCCCACTTAGTGTTGGGTTGATCTGATAATTGTCTTGTTGTATGCTGTTCCAGCTTTCAACAAGTATATCCTTAATGTTGCACCAATTTATCAAATGCTGGGTCACTGTGATCTATATTTTCCCTCTTCACAAACATTGTTAGACTTTACAATTAGGTTTATTTCCATGAGTCCTGAAGGTATTTTTGTATTGTGTGCACTCCATTAACCTTAAAGGAAGGGAACCAATGACCATATGATGAATATTTTGCTAGTCTCGTTATGATTCACTATGCTGAAAGATTTAGCTGTGCTACATCAGCTGATATAATGAGTATAATATATAAATGGAATGTATTGGGTTGTAGATCTTGACCAACTGGATCATATCCAGAAAGAGCTTGGCTCTCCAGAAAAATGGAAGGACACCACACTTGTAGCCATAGACTTTGAAAAGGATGATGACACAAATTTCCACATGGACTTTATAGTAGCCTGTTCTAACCTGCGAGCAGAGAACTACGGCATCACCCCAGCAGATAGACACAAAGTAAGAGTCTGATGATGGCTGTTTGTATTCAATATCTATAATGGTACACGTCATATTTAGTATGGCATGTCAGTAGAAAGATTATCAATTCTTCTTGCCATGGAGTTGAGGACAAAGATCGTAAAATGAACTACCAATTAATTAAATAGTGCAGTGCTCTGTCATAAGGTAATTGTGACCTTTACCCAAAGGTCAGTCAAAAATGTTTGAATGTTTCAAACATTCAAAGTTACAGTCATTTACTTTAAACTTTGGCTCAAAAGTGAAACTATGCTTTTTTACCTTCCAGAGTAAACTGATCGCAGGGAAGATCATTCCAGCCATCGCTACAACCACAGCTCTGGTTGTTGGACTGGTGGGCATAGAGCTGATCAAGGTATGCCAACATTGACCTATAATGGCATTGTGTGCTGATTTAACAGGGAAATGTCCAATTTTTATCAACAGATATATATATATTGTGTCAACTCAAATTTCAGTTTGATGTAATAAATGACAGAAATAATACAAAATTTGTATGTTATTGATTGGTTACCTGTATTAAGATTGCTTTTGTACTCGCAGCTTGCTCAAGGTCACACAGATGTAGAGCTGTTCAAGAATGGATTTGTGAATTTAGCTCTGCCATTCTTTGCATTCTCCCAACCACTTTTGGCTCCAACAAACAAGGTGAGATATATGTTGTTGATGAATATCTATAATGATGATAATCACAAACTTTATTGAGGCTCATCTCCCTCAGGGTCCTCAAATATCGTTGGCAATATTTTACCAAGATGTCCTTTATAAGTCGCTGTAGATTCAGTAGTTATTTGTGTAAAAGCTGTGGCACTGTTTACTTTGCTGTCACATGAAGAATGGATTTGATAACAGATTTGACGCTTCATCAATATTGGCTGTGTTTGTGGATGTCCAAGTGCACTTATTATTACACAATACAGACTTTCAACGACGCTTGTTGTAACAAACCTTTTAACTTTGATCTGTTTTAACTCATAGCTGTTTTCTGATAAAGTAAAATCTGCACCTGTTGTGTATAACTGCTTCATATATAAAATATTCTCAATCCTTGTTTTCAGTACTACGACAAAGAATTCACTCTTTGGGATCGAATAGAGATTCAGGGGGAGATGACACTGCAGGAATTCCTTGACCATTTTAAGGTATGGATATTTTTCAGTATGGTTTGTCATGAATGTATTATTTCCACTCTAGTAAATGTTATACACCATGTACAGAAGTGTAAGCTGTGCATATCGGCAACCAGTGGTAGAAATACTGATTCGAAGCATGACTTCAGTTGTTCCTCTTCTTTTAAATGCATTTCTAATCATTAGATAGATGAACAATCTTTTCAGTTTGCAGAAGGAAATAAAATTTTGCCTTATATAAGTCTTGAATATGATGGAAGGAGAATACTTCACTGCTGACATATAAAAATTCTCCAGCTGTTCGTTGATTTACAGGAGATATAGAGCTGAACTGTTTCAGTAATACAGAATTTACTTTGTAGGACAAATTGGACCTCGAGATCACGATGTTGTCCCAGGGTGTGTCAATGCTCTACTCTTTCTTCATGTCCCCGGCTAAGAGGACAGAACGACTGAAAATGCCGTAAGTTTTCATTTCTAATTATGGAGTGTATTTTTTCAATCATCTACCTTTTGTTCTGCCAGTGTGTGATGCATGTTTTCAGTGACCATTACTCTACTCTTTGGTGGACATCACCTTTCTGAAATACATGGACTAAAATGTTCAACAGTTGTTTAGATCACATGTTCTTGTATCATGGAAATAAATCCAGAACATTATTTACAGAGACTGAGAGTGATATCAAAAAGACTGAGAGTGATATCGAAGTTTATCATTAAAAAGACTGTCACGCCTAATGTCATTTTGTACTGGTGCGAAATTTGAAATTATGGATAATTCAAGAAAAGGTCACTTCAGTCAGATCTTGAGAGAAATTTAATGTACAATTGGTGTAAATTTTGATTATATTAATGAATTGTCGTTAATTTTCAGAAGCAAAGTTTGTAAAGTATGTATCTTGCATATGTGTCTTATCTGATATGAGATTTTGTGTTCGTGTTGTAGGATGTCCGAGGTGGTGAAACAGGTGTCAAAGAAGAAGATTCCCCCGTATGTGAAGGCACTGGTGTTAGAACTGTGTTGTAATGATAAGGATGGTGAAGATGTGGAAGTGCCGTACGTCCAGTACAAACTCCCTGCAGTGTAGACGTATCTCGTGACATATCGCATGACATTCAGTATAACTGGAGCGTTAATTAAGGTTTATCAGAGGAGCGGCCAGCTTGTGATGCTTTCATCATCTGGTGCAATGCATAATGTATATGACAAGAGGATGAAATGAACTTTGAAAGAGGGATCATCGCCCCTTTTGGGAGTTTTCTGGCAGTGTACTAGAATCTATTAATTTATTTCACAAAACTTGTACTACAGTGCTCGGCTACATACAGTGAAGATTTGTTTTTTACTAATTGGAAAGATTTGCATACAGTTGTGTAGATAGGAGAGAGTGCTCCAGTTTTCATGAGTTCTCAAGCACCGTGATAGCTTTTCTTGTTTATTACTTTCCTTAATGTGATATGATAATTGTAAAAGTGAATATTTTGTACCTTGATGATAATTTAGAGTGGATTTCATCACCAGACCAACCGCATTATCTTCAGTTTAGTTAAAGCATTTTTCACATCATAAATCATAGAATTACTATCAATCATGTAACGGGTTATATTTATACCTTTATTCTCCCTTTGTTTAGGGTAGTAAGATCAAATCTTTATATAAAAGTGCTGCAAACAGTCATATTTTTTTTTTGTTCATGTTTTTATGTTAGAGAATTGTTTCTGTATTAATTATATTCTGGTGTAAATTATCAATGGAAAAATGATTAAAAAAATACATCACAAAATGACGCTTTCTGATGGTTATTTACTCAAACATAAAAAAATACATCACAAAATGTCGCTTTCTGTATGGTTATTTACTCACCTGAAGGCACAAGAGTACTTTGGGATGATATGTCCAATCGGTATGTTCTCCGAACGCCAACATTTTTTTTAACAATAGGTAGGTGTTGTTTTTGAGAACAATGGGAAGACAATTATATACGGTTTCATATAAACTGCCCTATTCACCTTACCTGTGATTTACCTGTGAACTCATGATCACCCTACCTGAGATTTAACTGTGGACAGTCAGCACTACAAATGCATTAAATTGTAATTTTTTTTTTAATTATCAAATAAGTAATCAGCACTCAACTGTACATAAAATATACAATCCAGAGATAACCATATATTGAAAAAATAAAGAGAGATATAGAAAATTATTAGAAATAATTAGTCCTTAATTGTTAAAAATTAGTTTTAGTTATTTAGGATTTCTGTTGATATATAATTAATTCTATAATGGAAAATTCTGAACAACACAAGAGAAAACAACTGAACAAGATCGAAAAGCTTTATTTGCAATTATGAGTGTTTGTTAAAGTAAATTTCAATTTTGAAACCCAAATAAGTTTTTTTGACACTTTTGTAAAGAGCATTTTAAATTATGGATCTGAAGTGTGGGGGTTTCATAAAGCACCTAATATTGAAAAAAAAAACGCATCTAAATTTTTGTAAGAGAATTTAGGAGTTAAGAAAAGTACACCAATATCATGATCAATCAAGAATTCGGAAGACTTCCATTTATTATTATTCGAAAGTTTAGATAGAATTTTTAAATATTCCAATCTCTGTCCAGCCATCAGCAGGTTTTGGTTTACAAGCCCTATACATCCACATAGCTGTACAGATTGTCACCAAATTTGATGGGATTAAGATATTGAATATAGGGTTGCTGTTAATCTCTTCTCTGTACCAAAGAACTATTTTTCCCCAATATACAGTTTAACCTCCCTTTTAATTTCTGTTCGATTATAACTTAGTGTAATACAATTGAGGCATAATACTGGTGTTAGCAGGTAGCTCAATTGGTAATTTTTTTATGGATTCTAGAAATTAGCTTAAAATACTTTATAGTTTTTGGCAGAAGTTTATACAGGGATTCAAAAAAGGCATATTCCTAAACTGTAGTTTTGATTGTATTACCATATTTGGCCCGAGACATGGAGAGTGGCAATAATATCTCGAGTGAAGATGATTTACTTTGTGGGGTAATATGGAAAGAATTACAGTTTACATGCTTAAAATTTCAGATTGATTGTATCGACAATTTATAATTGGAGGGAACAATTATCATTTGTTCGAAATCGGATGATAACGGGAAAATTAGACCATAACTTTGAAACATTGGAGTTCCCTGGGCCTTTTGGTTATTGAGATGAAATTGCTTGAAGATTTTAACATATTTTACCCCTGTGAACTCTAGGATCTTGTCTATATGTGTGTTTGTCCCCAATAACCCTTGGCTAAGTGGGGTATAATAAAACAATATTATATATACATGTACAAGAGGGCCCTGTGTTGCTGATCACTTAAATACATTTGTATCTAAACATCGTGGACATATTCGGATAATATTGTGTCATTCCTTAAGAAGAAATAAAGGAATTAACTACTAGCTCACAGATTCACTGTTTATACAAAATTGGCTTCCCTTCATCCAAGGATGTTTCAAACCAAATCCAGAACAAGAAGGATTTTCAATTTGCTTCAGTTCCCCTATTTGACCCTGCCCCTCGGGCGTCCGATCTCCCAGTTATACAATATTGAATCCCCTTCACCAAGGGATGGTTCTGGTCAAATATATAACAAATTCTTTCATTTCTACAGAAGTAAGATTTTAAAAGAAATGGCTATATATCCCCTTATTGGGTCCTGCCCCTCACCCAATGATGCATCAAACCAAATGTCAAAATTAGCTTTGTGGTTTATGACAAGTAGGATTTTAAAAGAAATTGCTATATTTCCACTCATTGGGTTCCACTCATTGGGTTCTGCCCCTCGCCCAATGATGCATCAAACCAAATGTGGTCAAAATTAGCTTTGTGGTTTATGACTAGTAGAATTTTAAAAGAAATTGCTATATTTCCACTCATTGGGTCCTGCCCTTCGCTCAATGATGCGTCCGACCAAATGTGGTCAAAATTAGCTTTGTGGTTTATGACAAGTAGGATTTTAAAAGAAATTGCTATATTTCAACTCATTGGGTCCTGCCCCTCGCCCAATGATTCGTCCGACCAAATGTGGTCAAAATTAGCTTTGTGGTTTATGACTAGTAGGGATTTTTAAGGAAAGTTTATCTACAACAGACGCTGCATCATGGCATAAGTTTGCTTGCCCTTCTAACAGTTTAGCTATTTATATCAGTGACCTACATTTTGGTCATCCGACTCAAAAACTTATATTTGTTTGAAAGCTAATCAAAAACAAACCAAAACTACCTGTGTAAGAATGTTTATTACAAAAAATTCTTATAAATGCATAGCAAGCTACATTCCAAATATCTCTGATCCAGCTCGGGTTGAGAGGCAGACTTCAGGGATGTGATTCTTTTCTTTTTCTTATTGGTCCTTTGTTTTTCTCCAATGTTGGTGTCAGATCAAAATGTTCTAAATTTGATTTTAAACATCAGAAGAGTTTATTTTTCAAGGTTTTTTTTTAACATGTTCTTCCATTTTATTTCAATATTTGCTAATAGGTGTTTTCCATGTGCATTAAATATGTCAAATTTAAACAATTCACATTTATAGACAATTTTGATTAAATTATCAGATTGAAATTAACTGCAGGTTTTAATGTACAAACCATTTTTTATTCAGATACATGTGAACAGGTTTGACTTGGTCCCTGAAGCAGGGCCCTTTCAGCTGTTGACTACAAATCTAATGAGACTTTTGAGAACTAACCCCTCCACCTTGCGGCATGCATATAAAACAGAATAGACCCCAAGCACTTAGCATATTGATGAGTTGGCATTCCTTAAAACAGAAAGATGGTGGTGGAATGTTAAAACAGCACAGAGGTATCCGTTTAAGAAAACTTTTAAAAAGCTACAAAGAACTATTCCTACAGCTACTTAAAACTAGAGTAGACTATGTGATACGTTTCTTAACAGTAAATTACATGCAACTAGTACTTATATTGTAAATATAAACATCTTAGAAAAATCTATGAGCCAAGTAACAGGTACAATAACATGGTAATCACCTGCAGAATTAATAAAGCAATGCAGGGACCGTCAACAATACAAGTTGTATACCGGTTTTATACATCAATAAACCCAACTGTATATACATGTTTATATGTATAAAATTTCCTTTGTTGTTAGATCAGTTTTTTCAATAAAAATTCATCGTTTTTAAAACTTGTTTTCAGAGAAAGAGAAAAAAAACACTAATTTCAAAAAAGGTCAAATCATATTATGCATTATGCCAAAATCGAAAAAAGCGTCATATATTTTTTTTACAAAAAAAAAAACACTTTTCTAGGAATGAGATAAACAATCTTATTATTTAAATCTGTGACAAAAACTTACAAATTTATAAACATTGCACAAAACATTGCGTATTAATCTGAAGTGCATAACAATTTTCAACACTTCAAGTTGGGAAACCAAGTAACAGTCATATCCAACATTGGCTTACATATACATAATACCAAACAGACATATTCTATATTAAATTCTAAATTCTCCAAATCTTTCACAACTAATTTTCCTTACTAAATGCACTTTGACCAAAAATTATTAATTTTGAAAATCAGTTTTGGTTAATATTAGATATAAGAAATAACTGATACCAGTATCATGAACATCAGGGGCACAGGAAGATGAGGTGGATATATTTAAATATATTCTAACCGGGTTCACTTATCACTTGAGTCTAGATATCCAATCCCACGAACTAGGGAAATTCATATATCAAAGTCTCGACAAATTATTGAACATGAACATGGTAAGTGGTCTGGGGAAGTTTAATTTTAAACATTGTTGGATCAAAAAATTTAGCTCCGTGAAATAAAACAAAAATGATAAAATTGCAAAAAAAATTGCTTCAAGGTGTAGTTCTGTTCTTGATGTGAAAGTGGTTATTCAAAACTCTGGGTGCATACTAACTACTATCACTACAATCAGATTTGGTCACGAACATCAGTGTTTAAGTAACATGGCACTGCTGCTAATAATCATGTGAATTTTGAGGGATTCAATTTATAAGGACATACACATTTAATGATATTATAAAATATTTTAACAAAAGCCGACTCGCAATATAAAGCATATTACCAACAAATTAAGTGATAAACATTAAATGTAAAGTGTAACAATGTGGAAGATATATTGCATGTGTAAAGTTGTGTCTTATTCCTAAAATACCAGAAAAAATAAAATACTGGAATATTATTATGTCTGAAAAGTTCAGATGTATACAAGTATCAGATTAAAATTTGTGCACCAAATACACCATGCAGATCGTGAGCGATTATGATGCAACCAAAACCGCGTCCCACACTCAGGTCACATGATTATTAACAACACCCTAGCGTAGATCTTGATTGCAGTAAGGTTAATGAACGACGATGCAGGCACATTTGGAGTGGTGGACGATATAGTCGCTAACACTGCCAATTAATGTCCTGCGAACGGTACCCTGGCCTCGGGTCCCCATACAAATCAATGACGCTCCCTGCTGCTCTGCAAACTGACAGATGGCATGACCAGGATTTTTTTCAGTGAGTTGTCTCCCCTCGCCATGAATCTGGAAAACAAACAAGTACCGGTATAATTACTCAGAGAGACTTTCTTAGGGCTTGTACTCTGTTTACCATGCAACAACATGTAGAAAATTTGAGAAAGTTTTGAAATAAGGGTATTTTAGTCTTTAAAATGACAATTTTAACAAGTGGCCAAATGGGCCTGCATCGCTCACCAGGTATTAATCTCACATATTTAACCTTAAGAGTGGTCTAAATCCTAAATTATGTCATTCTAAAGAACATATTTTTTTTTAAATTCCATTAACTGCGATACACTTTTCTTAAGCCTCATGTTTATTTCCCATTATAGACCAAACAAGTCTGGTAAATTAATACACCAATGTCAAAAACAATTTGACATACATATGTATGTAACTACTAACTAATACATAATTATTGACGCAGGGGCAGAAATTAAATTTTAAAATCAAACCATTCATTCTTGCAGTATTGCATTTTTTATATTATAAACACCAAGTGACATTTCACAAAATCCAAAATGGCCATAATGATTTTCAGATATGATACAATATCAAATGTGAGCAAGTATCTGTTATTATATAATTCTATGTAAATGAAAATGGAAGAATATTTCTTAAAGAGTTGAAAAACTATAGTGTATGGAAGACTTACACAGAGAGAGAGCTAGGATTTCACCAAAATCATATAACATAGTTCATACAGATTTTTCATACTAAAATTCAAGCACTTTTCCAGCACTTTTTCTCAATTTTTAAGGTGCATTTTTTTGTCCAAACTTGCAAGGAAAAGGGGTATAATTGACAACTTTAATCTTTTAAAGTTGTTACCTTTTTTTAATATAAATCTGAAAATAATGTGTACATCTAGTACCACGGTAAGTATGAATTAAAGCACTTTTCATGCATTTGTGAGCAAAAGTTATGATTCAGAAATTGATTTTGCAAAGGCAGGACTCGCTACGGGACAAATATTCGTAGTGTCATGATTGTGTTAGTCTCTTTATGCCAAGGAATGGTATTTATTGTAATGTTATAGGGTGGGGATCACAACCAAATCCCAAGTTAAACAAGCAGCGATTTAAAAGCCTTTTCCTGTATTTCCCATATTGGCCTTGCCCCGCCTGCCCCTTGGGGGTCAGAGTCACCATTCATACAAAATCAATTTTCCTTCTCAAAAGGATGTTTCTGACCAAGTTTGGTTCAAATCTATTCAGTATTTTATGACTAGTAGGCATTTAAAATGCTTTTCCTTATATTTCTCCTATTGGGCCCCGCCGTTCCGGCCCCAGGAAGGTCAGACCAACCGTTTATACAAAATTGAATCTTCTTTACTCATGGTTCCTTCAGACCAAATTTCGACAATATCCTGTTATTCCTACAGAAGAACAAGGATTTTAAAGAATTTACCGAATTCCCTTCACCCAAGGATGTTTCTGGCCAAATTTGGTCAAATTCTGTTGTGTGGTTCAGGACTAGTAGGGATTTATAGGACAAGTTGACAGATGGACGACAGACGTTGCACCATGGCATAAGCTCACCCGCCCTGGTGAGCCCCTCGGGCCAAGTGAGCTAATAAAAGCATGCTAATTCTTTTCTTGCACCTGCACAGCTTAATCATTAACAAGTTTATGTTTTACATACCCTTTTAGCGCGGAGACTATCCACGTAATCGGCCAGCATTGTCTCTACTTTGGCACTCTCTTCTTTGGCCTGTTCTACAATTTCCTTAACTCTTTCATCAGAATACTTTCCAGCTAATGAACAGAAAATATATTCTTACAAATACAGAAATACTGTGACATCAGTTCTATCATCATCACGACCAGTATTTTGTATAGAAATTATATGTGATTATATACAGGATCTTCGTAAGATCTCCACTGCATATGGAATTTTTAAATGGAGTTTTCAATTAAGCGAGCCCATGGACAGTTTTGTAAATCTTATAATATCTTATTTTATCACATTATCAAAATTTGTGGCGTCTATTCGTGTAAAACGTCAATTTTCATGCACCATTGGAATGAAAATGTCAAACACCACCATTTTGACTGCAGTGCAGAAATCAATGTCATTTATAGTCAGACTTTGATGTTTCGAATGTTGCGGGACCGTCTTGAAAACTTCCAAACATCAGGACTTTGACTCATGAATTTTGAACATCAATCATTGACATGTATATGTAAGTGTTTATACAAAGTACATGTCAAATAACTGTATGTACTGTATATAAGAGGAAGCGATGCGGTGCTAGTGTACCGTAACACAGGTTAAGAAATTGTAGATTCACATTTATAAAAAATAGTATACTGAAATACACACTGTAATTTTGTAACGTGATAATCTTATAAGATGTTTTTGTTTGTCAATCTAATTTTCAAAGCAGGTAAAAGTTTCACTTCAATTTATTAGTTCTACTTTTCAATGTTTTCATAACAAACCAATAGTGTTATATAATAAAAAAGAATCAGACTTTGTCAAAAGTTTGACACATCGAGAAATTCGAATCATCGAAGTTTGATTAATCGAGGTTTGACTGTATATGTCCTAAGTGTGACGTCACAGCAAGAACAATTGAAACTTATAGTCAATCACAGGGCTGAATTACACATGATTGTGTAGTATGCAAAAATATGACATGGGTATAGTCATGGCATAACAAGGCAATCATGATAAAGACAATTAAGTGTTCTTGTGACATTAATGATGATAGATCAATTCAAGATTGCTCGCATGTTTCTTATTTAATCCTTTTACTTGATAATATACAAGAGGCCCAACGGGCCTTAACGGTCATCTGACTACCAATTGTAAAATCACTATGAAAATACGTGTAGTCATTAAATCAAGTTATAATATGCCTGTATAGATTGCCAAGTTCAAGATAGTGGCCTTCTTGGATTTCTGATGGGCTTGAAAAATAACAACACTTTGTTGGGACCATCTCAGGATATCATTTCTGGCAAGTTTCAGCTCAATTCCACTGGTAGAACTTGAGAAGTTTAGAAAGTGTTTTCAAAATGGCCGCTGTGGAGGCCATCTTGGATTTTTGACTACACGAAAAATAACAACAGTTTCGTTTTGGCCCCAGTGACCTTGAATGAAAGTCAAGGTCATTTCTTTGAACAAACTTGGTAGCCCTTTATCCCAGCATGCCACAGGCCCAATATTAGATCTCTGGGCCTTTTGGTTATTCAGAAGAAGTTGTTTAAAGATTATGACCATTTTGGTCCCTGTGACCTTGAATGAAAGTCAAGATCATTTCTTTGAACAAACTTGGTAGCCCTTTATCCCAGCATGCCACAGGCCCAATATCAGGTCTCTGGGCCTTTTGGTTATTCAGAAGAAGTCGTTTAAAGATTATGACCGTTTTGGCCCCTGTGACCTTGAATGAAAGTCAAGGTCATTTCTTTGAACAAACTTGGTAGCCCTTTATCCCAGCATGCCACAGGCCCAATAATAGGTATCTGGGCCTTTTGGTTATTCAGAAGAAAATTTAAAGATTATGACCGTTTTGGCCCCAGTGACCTTGAATGAAAGTCAAGGTCATTTCTTTGAACAAACTTGGTAGCCCTTTATCCCAGCATGCCACAGGCCCAATATTAGATCTCTGGGCCTTTTGGTTATTCAGAAGAAAATGTTTAAAGATTATGACCGTTTTGGCCCCTGTGACCTTGAATGAAAGTCAAGGTCATTTCTTTGAACAAACTTGGTAGCCCTTTATCCCAGCATGCCACAGGCCCAATATCAGGTCTCTGGGCCTTTTGGTTATTCAGAAGAAGTTGTTTGAAGATTATGACCGTTTTGGCCCCTGTGACCTTGAATGAAAGTCAAGGTCATTTCTTTGAACAAACTTGGTAGCCCTTTATCCCAGCATGCCACAGGCCCAATATTAGGTCTCTGGGCCTTTTGGTTATTCAGAAGAAGTCGTTTAAAGATTATGACCGTTTTGGCCCCAGTGACCTTGAATGAAAGTCAAGGTCATTTCTTTGAACAAACTTGGTAGCCCTTTATCCCAGCATGCCACAGGCCCAATAATAGGTATCTGGGCCTTTTGGTTATTCAGAAGAAAATGTTTAAAGATTATGACCGTTTTGGCCCCAGTGACCTTGAATGAAAGTCAAGGTCATTTCTTTGAACAAACTTGGTAGCCCTTTATCCCAGCATGCCACAGGCCCAATATTAGATCTCTGGGCCTTTTGGTTATTCAGAAGAAAATGTTTAAAGATTATGACCGTTTTGGCCCCAGTGACCTTGAATGAAAGTCAAGGTCATTTCTTTGAACAAACTTGGTAGCCCTTTATCCCAGCATGCCACAGGCCCAATATCAGGTCTCTGAGCCTTTTGGTTATTCAGAAGAAGTTGTTTAAAGATTATGACCGTTTTGGCCCCTGTGACCTTGAATGAAGGTCAAGGTCATTTCTTTGAACAAACTTGGTAGCCCTTTATCCCAGCATGCCACAGGCCCAATATTAGGTCTCTGGGCCTTTTGGTTATTCAGAAGAAGTCGTTAAAAAATTATGACCGTTTTGTCCCCTGTGACCTTGAATGAAGGTCAAGGTCATTTCTTTGAACAAACTTGGTAGCCCTTTATCTCAGCATAACACAGGACCAATATCAGGTCTCTGGGCCTTTTGGTTATTCAGAAGAAGTTGTTTAAAAAGATTTGACCTTTTTGGCCCCTGTGACCTTGAATGAAGGTCAAGGTCATTTGTTTGAACAAACTTGGTACCCCTTTATCCCAGCATAACACAGGCCCAATATCAGGTCTCTGGGCCTTTTGGTTATTCAGAAGAAGTCGTTCAAAGATTTTGACCGTTTTGGCCCCTGTGACCTTGAAAGTAGGTCAAGGTCATTGATATGAGGTAACTTTGTAGCACTCCATTCCAGGTACCTACTGGCCAAATATGATCACCCTTGGCCTTTTGGTTAGTGAGGAGAAGATTGTCAAACGTTTTTTTACATATCTGACCCCTGTGACCTTGAAAGTTAGTCAAGGTCATTGATATGAGGAAACTTTGTAGCACTCTTTCCCAGATACCTACTGGCCAAATATGATCACCCATGGCCTATTGGTTAGTGAGGAAAAGATTGTCAAACGCTTTTTTACATATTTGACCCCTGTGACCTTGAAAGTTAGTCAAGGTCATCGATATGAGGAAACTTTGTAGCACTCTATCCCAGGTGCCTACTGGCCAAATATCATTACCCTAGACCTTTTGGTTACTGAGAAGAAGATTGTTAAAGGTTTTTACATATTTGACCCCTGTGACCTTGAAAACAGGTCAAGGTCATTGAAATGAGGAAACTTTGTAGCACTCAATCCCAGGTGCCTACTGGCCAAATATCAGCACCTAGAGCCTTTTGGTTACTAAGAAGAAGATTGTTAAAGGAAAAGTTTACGGACGGCGGACGACGACGGACGAAGCATGATGGCAATAGGTCATCTTGACCCTTCGGGTCAGATGACCTAATAAATCATGTCAACATATAGGACACCTTCATCAGGAATTGAAATATCGCAGTATCTAAATTCCCTTCATCAGGAATTGAAATATCACGGTATCTAAATTCCCTTCATCAGGAATTGAAATATCACAGTATCTAAATTCCCTTCATCAGGAATTAAATATCGTGGTATCTAAATTCCCTTCATCAGGAATTGAAATATCACAGTATCTAAATTCCCTTCATCAGGAATTGAAATATCACAGAATCTAAATCCCCTTCATCAGGAATTGAAATATCGCAGTATCTAAATTCCCTTCATCAGGAATTGAAATATCGCAGTATCTAAATTCCCTTCATCAGGAATTGAAATATCACAGTATCTAAATTCCCTTCATCAGGAATTGAAATATTACAGTATCTAAATTCCCTTCATCAGGAATTGAAATATTACAGTATCTAAATTCCCTTCATCAGGAATTGAAATATCACAGTATCTAAATTCCCTTCATCGGGAATTGAAATATCACAGAATCTAAATCCCCTTCATCGGGAATTGAAATATCACAGTATCTAAATTCCCTTCATCGGGAATTGAAATATCACAGAATCTAAATCCCCTTCATCAGGAATTGAAATATCACAGTATCTAAATTCCCTTCATCAGGAATTGAAATATCACAGTATCTAAATTCCCTTCATCAGGAATTGAAATATCACAGTATCTAAATTCCCTTCATCAGGAATTGAAATATCACAGAATCTAAATTCCCTTCATCAGGAATTGAAATATCACAGTATCTAAATTCCCTTCATCAGGAATTGAAATATCACAGTATCTAAATTCCCTTCATCAGGAATTGAGATATCGCAGTATCTAAATTCCCTTCATCAGGAATTGATTGAAATATCACAGTATCTAAATTCCCTTCATCAGGAATTGATTGAAATATCACAGTATCTAAATTCCCTTCATCAGGAATTGATTGAAATATCACAGTATCTAAATTCCCTTCATCAGGAATTGAAATATCACAGTATCTAAATTCCCTTCATTAGGAATTGAAATATCACAGTATCTAAATTCTGTATATTTACTTTAATGGAATCTACATAAACAAGCTCATAATACTTACGGAAAAATCCCAGGTCAATCTTTCCGGCTAACTCGCCCACTGTTACAACAAAAACATTATCTCCTTCCTTATGGACATTTTCCAAGTACCCTGAAAAGAAAACATGGAAATTTATACTAAAGTAGGACACATCTATGTGTACTTCCGAAAATCTCATGATACTGCTCCAACGTTTGTGTAACGTGGGCTAGAATAGACTGAGATTCTCGTTTTTGTATTAAAAATTTTAGCCAATCATATCGCTTTTTTCAGCTGTGCCTAACTATGTAGCTATCCAATACAAGCCAACATGGCGGCATCGATATCACATGCCAAGAAAACAGGTGGGTTGTGTTTCAAAAGCATAAAGGACAATAAGTCATACAGACATAATATGCTGGGTACAAGAGGCCCAATGAGCCTGCATCCCTCACCTGGTATCATCATCTCTCACTTGTAGCCAACCATAAAGTGGCCTGAAATCTATAACTGCAAGAGAAAATTTGACATCTGTGACCTTGAAAGTAAGACAAGGTGAATTCCATTTGCAAAATTTGTATGGTTTCTCACAAGGATCCTCACTAATACTATCGTGTGTAGGATATGACAGTGACCAGTAGAATGTCATGTCCAGATGACCTTTGTATTCACCAATCAAATTGCTGCTTACCAGATTCTGAAAGTGAAAAGCTAATTTCGATTTGTTTTTACACTTCACATCGAATTGTTATATAACGCCCTGAATAGTTTTCTCTTTTTGCTTCGATCCACCGTCATTTTTGTTCGTCTACCAAACACTGTTTACAAGGTGCATTTTCTAGATATGGAAATAATAAAGGTCATCTGCACATGACCTTCTATTGGTCGCTGTCAGATCCTACACACGATAGTAATAGCCAGGATCTGTATTTTAATCAGATTGACTTAACATTAGCTTAAGATATCTTATTGTTGTATGATTTCAAAGGACCTTGCAATTGGGTTTCCAGTCCGTCGAAGGGATTGTCAAAAACAGATATTTTGCATATTGATGGGTTTGTTTCATGTTTTTATTTATATAAATTATATGTGATATAACATAAATTTATAGAGGATCTTGCACGAGTGTCGATGTAATATGGAGTTTAATAAATTCCAGATTACATTGACACAAGTGTAAGATTCTATTTATCACATAACTTGTATTTATGAGAAAAAATACACCAAAATTTCCAAATTCATTCTCTATAAGAAAGGCAAATTCCTAGGCTACCTTGACGGAAGATTTTCACTACCGAGACAATCATATGATGTCATTTGTTTATGACGTCACAATAGTGTTATTACACGTGTGTAATATCATATTTATGACATGGCCGTATGACATGACTGAACGGGTCAGTTATGTGATAAGTTATATTTTGTGTCTTGATAAAGGAGTGGATTGCCTTTATATTTGACAATCTATTTGTCTGTTCCGTCAATATGACTTTTAAAGATCATTTATCTTTTCAAGTAATACGGTTCCACAAACATTTGTTTGTTTGGATCAAGTACATATAGTAGAACATAATACTGTTGATATTACTAACCTGGTACTAGACTCTATAACTATATATACACACGAATATATTTCAGTTAACTTTACCAGCATATTTTTGTTTATGTACAATATACATCAATCAGTTGTGTTCATAGAATGTGACTAGAAAGGTCATGAACTGACCTACATGTACAAAAGTTATGCAACATCTAAGCCATAGATAATAAAGGTAGTTTTAAAGGCACATAAAAGCTTAGGGTCCTGAGGCTAGGAAATGTGTATTTATTTATACACAATCTACTGTACTTCACCTTCTGTACATCAGCATGTCCCTATATGACCTTCAAGTGAAATAGCTTGTAGCAAAACCATTCCACACCTTGAAATCTAATTTTAAATCTTTAGGAGTGAATTAATTTCTCTAAAAATAACATTTGTAATTCAGGGTTTTTTCTCCAAGCCTTTGCTCTTTGAATTTTAATCTCATTTTTATTACTGGATATTTGGAAGATTTTATATTACTACAGCTTCCCCCCTTCACGGAACGTAGACTCATGATCATCTGAAGTTCAACCTACCCTGGTACATATTGGATAAAATCAATCAATGGTGGCCAATAGCAACATAGATACAGTACGTACACTGTATATAATTTCCGTAGCTGTAAGTAAACCTTACAGATATAGCTACATAAACGACAATCAATTTTCCTTTATATAGACTCAGGTATACTCGCTGTCATAGCTATAATGCAGATAAGTCTACACCACAGATGAAATGTTAATTTCATTTCTCTGTGCAGGTAATTATAATCAGTCATTGGTAAGGTGACTGCAGACAGCTGCACAAGGTCAGTCTAGGTCATTCTAGATCTACACCTTATCAATATTACACGTACGCAAGTTGAAACGAAAATTAGAGGTTCTTATACATACAGCTTTATCCAGGGATAATTCTGACTCTTAAAACCTATGGGAGAATTTGAGGGATTTCATGTGATCAGCAAAATATCTACGAGATTTTTCTATATAAAGTGATGTAATATTGAATTTTCAATGAAATTTTCAGGAAAAATATGGGTAAAACTCCCCTAATCTCGCCCCAAAGGGATCACTGTTTATCACATCCAAGTTCAGAGATCTGATCACATCGATCGGTTTCACAAATTATCATGGCTCAAAATTTACTATTAGTGGCTAATTAACAGTACTTTCATTCTCAACTCCCCGGGGAGCATACATGAACAGCTGGTGCTGCAGCTTCCATGTTTTTTTCTATAGTTACCACACATACAGCAGCTAACATTCCTCACAACCACATACTCATTTACAGCTGAGTAGACTGGTAGTCAGTCAAATATATCTCATGCATGTAGTGTTTTTGCATTTATACACAGATTTTAGGGATGGAGTCAACGAAAGCTTCGAGTCAGATAAAAGTCGAATACAATCTGTATTGATTATTCTGGGCCAACAAGAGTGATTAATATATAAGTTGTATAAACTAATGTCTCATAACTTTTGTGAAATAAATGAAGCTAATATTTTATATGCACAAGTTATTATACCTATCGTATCTGTTGTACTTAATACCCATTGACGTAAAAATTTGCTGAAACGGAGTAGGGGGGAGGGGGTGTTTATCAGGATACCGCCTTATAATAAAATGTGAGCTACAACTATTGCTACAGTACAACAGAATAACATTATAATTATAAACATAACCAGTATGTATTGCTGGAGGTTTGGGTGCCAAATGTTTACATTCTTCTACGATTCATTGTAAGCACTAGATCATATTGTAAACCATTAACTTCACCTCCTCATGGAGGGAGAGAGGGCGCCAGGCAGCTGAGGAACACTAAGTACACCAGATACGGTACAGTACAGTAAGAGCTACACAATCTGTGGATTTAATTTATTGTACTTCATGTCTCATTTATGTTCATCTGATATGAATTAATTACTGATTCCACATTACATGACACACAGTACATGTACAGTGTACACATACAGTAGACCACTGATATTATTCAGCATACACAGATGTTGTAATTGTCTTTAAATTTACATACATGAATCATCTACAATATTCCAGTGTTATGTGAATAGACAGTGAAGATATTGTACATGTACAAATTTCCAAACTGATCATATGGATCTATAATACTGGTACTTTAATTCCAATGAGCATTTTACGTTAAGGACAGGTAATACATGTATCTTTTTAGTTGGACAAATGTATATATTTTATTTCTCTACCTAGAATAGATTAATCTCATGACCTACACAATAATTTCTTAACCTAGACAATAATCTCTTAACCTATTTTCTTATCCTGTTCACCCAATGTATCATATACAAAGTAATGTTAATGATACTGGTGAAACTAAGGCCTAATGTGACAAACATTTTTTTTTTTGATGTGGTGCCATAATATTGTCGACATGACCTGATGCCAGTGTGATGAATAGGGGGAATTCTCCGTCTTGACCCTATAGAGCAAGAAAAGTATACATCTAGCCCTGCCACTCTGAGTGGTAAAAGTGTGATTAAGCCTGCCCAGGATAAAAGAAATATGTTGTTTGACAATGAGATATATCCAGTGAAAATTAAGATCTTACTTTAAACAGGTTATCACCTAGTCTACCCGAGCATGGGCAGGGTTCTCATTAAAAGCCGATTGCCGGCAAAAGTAGCCTGTTATTCACTAACTTTGAACCGGCTATTTTTCAGAATTTTAGATATGTCAACATCACAGAATGTAAAAATTCAACCACATATTCTTTCGACGTCAACCAATTATAGCAAAACTTAGTGAGAACACTGATGGGTGTTTCTAACCCTAGACTGGTACGCCATTGTTGTTTTTTTCTTTAGTATTGAAATCCTGATGTCATAATGAACCAATACAACGTGAACAAGTACCGAATCAGTACTCCTCTTTACCGTTTATTGATATTTTTCTGCTATAGTACACCAGTATTATGTGTCCCTATGGGATGCTATATGTTACATGTTTTCTCTTCAACAGTGAACAATCATCCGACAAGTGACAAGAGCCCATTACATGGTATTGATCTCGAGCTAAACAACTCTTCATTAGGCAAACATGCATTGCAAGGAGCTCAACTCCACCCATCAACTTAGTTCTCCAACTGGTAAAGCATACTCAAACCTTCCAAAATATAGAAAAGGACCTCAACCAATTCTTCCAATATAGACATGGAGCTCAACCAATTCCTCCAATATAGACATGGGGCTCAACCACTTCCTCCAATATAGACATGGAGCTCAACCAATTCCTCCAATATAGACATGGAGCTCAACCAATTCCTCCAATATAGACATGGAGCTCAACCAATTCCTCCAATATAGACATGGAGCTCAACCAATTCCTCCAATATAGACATGGGGCTCAACCAATTCCTCCAATATAGACAGTTTATCCAACACAGACACCATCCTTCAATACAGACCCTTTCCTTGGTAAATGCTCATTGTTCAGTATACGCGTTGTACCCTAACAAAATACAACAATTGACATAACAATGTCAGACTTTATATATAACCGAGGCTTTCATGCACCAAGACAGCAACACGCCACAGTTGAGTACCAGTATTTATCTTAAAATAGCTTTACTTGCAGGCCAGGGTGATACATCTAGAAACAAATACCAGTTTTATGGACCCATCTCCTTTGTCTGGTAGATCCTAATCGGTACTATAAGGGGCACAAATACCTGGAGGTCACTGATCACACACACAGTGAACTACTTACAGCGGACTCCAGTGGTTATATTTAGTCACCTCATACCAGCCAATAAAGATTATAAGTCTGGAACTGCCCCAGTAACTGGTCACCTGTACAGATACTGTCTGGCTAGAGTGGAAATTATCAGTTTTTCAAAGCAGTGTAATTTATTTTCGAATTTTTTTTTTTAAAGGCTTGTAATTTATTTTAGAAAAATACTTATGATCAGAGCTAAAACTGTTCAAAATTGCCATAGGAAGACTACAAAATTGAAACTATTGATTTGTAAACTGATGTTAAAATTAAGATGAACCAAGTTTCTTACCTGAGTGAAGAATATTTGAATAATTCTTTGGTATTATTGGGGTTTCAGTTGTAGCCAATAAAAATACCCCCCCCCCCCCTAACTACAAATATATACCTGCTACTTGGAGACGCAGAATAGAGTTAGAATAATGATAATTACTACAGCTCTGTAACTATAGGGATGTTCAGAAATAATTGCCTCCCTATAGGGTTGGATTTTGAAACCGCTGTATACCCTTACCAATTTGAATGTTATACATTGATTGTATACAGGTCTGTACTTAAATAGGGTCTCTACAAAACATTTTAATGAATTTATAAATGTATTAGCTTTCTAAAATGTAATAAAAGAGTTAGTGATTGCATCTTGGAGATATATTCTGTGATAGCAGAAGACCGAGAAAAGACGGAATCACCAATATAAAACGAATCTGATGTAATCTTATCACTCCTTCTGTAATTGTACGGAAATTATTTATGGATTATTGATTTTTCAGGGAAAACACGGAGCAAGAAATCGAGGGACTAGAATACCAATATAGTACTGTACAGAGCTTGGGATTATGTGTGTATCCCTATACTCAAGCCTTTCTCTCGAAATTGTCATTTCTATTTACAAACAAATAGGATTCACTCTGAACTGAGTCCACAGGAATCAGATATTCATATAACATTGATCACTTATTGATCATAATTCCAAGGACACTTTTGGCGATAACTTGGAAATATTTTCATCATAACCTTAGTAACACTACTTTTTTTATTGTGAAAAAAATAAATTTTTGCAATGAAAAAATTTGGTTTTATTATTATTATTTTTACAGGAGGGTATGGCAGCAAAATGTTTATCAAATGCTGTAGCTATCGGGATTTTACCCTAGGTGTAGCCATTGCAAGGGGTGTGGCACTTCTCTAGATCCACCATGTCATTTTCTTTTCATGAAATTTACAATATACAGTATTCAGTATAATATACAGGGATGCGGACTTAATACCTTAGCCTGCTAGGTGTAGAGCAAAGAAAGGGGAGTGGGAAGTGGGGAGGGGGCTTTTCTTTGAGCTTTATTGTCTCAGCTGCTTTCCCTCCCAACATCTATCCCCTGTACTTAGGACGTCACCACTTGCCCCAGCTTCAATTTTACAAACTCTACTATATATAAAATTACTACTTGACTTGTTGTCACACAGGTAAATGTCTACACATATGTACCTGGTGACCTATTTCTGGTCCGAATATCTGACACATTGACTGTCAGCACACAACATGATTTACACACACCTGACACATATATGTTTAGCAGATGAGGAGTATTTAACAAATCTATGTGTACTGTGGTGCTCTCCCCAGTCCTCGCCCTTCACGGAGATTAATAGTCACCTACAAATTGTCAAGGTCACCGAGCCCAGAACGTTAACACAGGGCCTAAAACGAGAGTTTTCCTGGACAGGCTGGAGTGCTAATTAACATTCCAGTACTTAGCTCCAGCCAACCCAACCACTGTGTATAGTCTTCAGTTTACTCTTAAATTCAAGATATTAAAGATTTGAATAGTGTTTAATCTGTTAAATTTCCATATATCAAAATGTTATTTTACATACGAGAAGCAAACTTATTTAAAGAAATACTCAATTGAAATTTGCATGAACTTCATTTACAGTATGATAAAGATTTTTTTTTTTTCAAAATTATGAGCAAGGACTTGAATTAATACAGGAGTCCTCAAAAAATTCAAATCAGGAAGGAGGAGCATTCATTTTCTCTAACTGAATTGAAAAAGAATCCAGTTTCTTTCACAGTTATTTTTGTGTGCCTGGTATTTGTTTGTATTGGCTGATCCCTTAAAGCATGGACATGCATGACTGAACAAGGCAGAATTAGAGTGCCCGCTCAGTCGCTCACATCAACTTTTGTAGTTAAAATGAAAAATGCCCAGCCTACAAGTTAGGGGCACTTAAAAATGAAAATGGCAGTATGAGTTAGAAGACTTCAGGATTTGCGCTGGATATTTTATAAATGGGGTCCTTCCCTAAATAAATGGGGTCCTTCTGCAAAGTTTAAATGGGAAGCCTGAAAATAAGTGGGGTCCTTTTCAGTTTCTATGCTTGAAAAAGATATAGGGACGGCTTCAACGCAAACCCTGGAAGTGAATTACACTATCATCAAAAATTCTACAGCAACACCATCTGTAACAACTTATTATAAGATACACTACCGTTCCAAAAGTATTCGGTCACATCACATTTTTACTATACATTTCATACATTAAGATAAATATATATTCAACTAATTCATAGGATTTTGCTTTTCAGCAGATTTTCTTGATTTCGCTAATACTTGTAGAGGATAATAAGCTCTTTAACCTGATAATTTTTACATGTTTTTCACATGCTTTGTTTTTGAGAAATAGACATATATATATGCACTGTTCGAAAGTGTGATGCGTTTGTTCTTTTCTGACAAAATGCTAGTCTATGAAGCAGGGACTGCAAAGGTGAAAATTTTAATTTCTGAGGTGTTTTCAGCATCCTGCTTCATCTTTAAATTTATTTTGAGAGAGCTCTCAATTGTAACCATTTGCAGTAACTGCATCTGTTACAATTTCTAGCTATGTTGATGAGGGGCAGGAATATAGGTGGGCCGATAAAAGTTGCCAGATCTAGAATGTAACACTTAAAACCAAATGTAACACATTATTAGAATATGTTGTCTATTATTGTCAAATCCGGGATGTATATTTCGTAACCAACATCTCTAAGTCAATTCGAGGAAAATTATTTCACATACAAACACTGAAGTGTATGTGTGTTAATCATCATATATTTTTTGTCCCTAGGCCTCAGAATGTCAATGTACAAAAACTTTTCATCAGACATAAAGATCGCTCACATATTAAATATAGCATACATGTAACATTATATTCTATTATCTATTCCGATTTCTATTCATTAACAAGTTGGACAGTATGGACAGTAACTAGTACTAAAGCTAGGACAATTATAGATTTAATGAAAACTAATTAATAGAATTGGAGTAAGTTTAGGCCTAGGTCCTACAAGAAGAAAATTTTAACATATTTCTAAACTAAGGATAAGAAAAATGGAATTCCACACCTAGAAAACCATGGATACACCTGTGCACGGATAGAGAAATCTATGCCTGCTTTGGCGTCATCAAATTACGTAGGTCAGGAGCGGGTACCAGCGGGGCTACTCCAAAGCCCCGCCCACTTCCCCAACCTTTCACTCTGCAAGCGTCGTCCTAACGAGTATTTCAAATTGACCATTGACACTGAAACTCCATCCGTGTCCTTGAATATATTGATCATGGTATAGAATAACAGACCCAACCCAAATACCGATAGTTGTCCTATAAACTAAACACGGTAAATTATAGTAAGAAAAAAATTCCATGATAAGCTTAGGCCTAACTTACACCATGCTATTGGTAACTTACAATCGAATGACTTTTTTGATGGCTCACTCCCGTCCACAGCCAAAACGACAGTCCTTCCAGCTTTTGTTGCCTTTTGCTCCATGATCGAGAGAATGTCGAAATAGATCTAAGGTAGTCAATCTAGCTAGCTTCAGCAAGGTCACTAAACTGGAGAACGCGTAGGGACGTTGTAAGCATAACCGGAAGAAAGCGGACCTGGTAAAATATCCGGAAAAAGTGACACAAGGCGGCAGAGTTTTAAAATATAACGTCAGATTGTTATGTAATATAACTGCATATGTGTGACATTACAATGTACAAACTCGGAATCCTTGAGAATTCATTTTTAGTTCTTTATCCTTCTTTCCATTTCCGGTAGTACAAAACTTGCACCTTTCTTCAGCGACATGTGACTTGTTACTGAACGCAAATTACTATTCAACACGTCAGAGATCACGCTTTATAAATACGTCTCTGAACACGTCACCAGACAAACAAAGCCACAAGCTTTACAATGTATAGATAATAAGTGTGTTTTCTTTCTTTGTTTAAAAAAAATACTATAACATTTTATTTCCATTGTTAAAATAAAAGGTAACCTGCCATTCATTGTAGATTACTGTTAAGCGTTTTTTAATTAAATATATGAGGGGTATACATATGTGCAAACAACTGAAGATCGCGTGAGCACCTAGATAGCTATGTCTCACATCTACTTGCGACATCGTGTCGACAAGCGCTATTTAAGCAAGGAGATGGTCGATGGGAGGTAACTCTTCCAATTCGAGAGAAATATATGACAATCATTTAATAGTGACAAAGGTCCGTACCTAGTCCCTGTGGTTCGCTGTAGCGTGAGAGGCCAACCCAAACACATTCTTTATTTTCTTTGACAGAAATGGATTTGAATTTTGGCTAAAAAATAGACTTATATAGGCAATAGATTACACACAAAATGAAATGAAGTTTAACATTTGTAGGGGAGTTTTTACCTTAGTAGCTTCAATTCGTGTCAAGGAAAAGTCGATATGATTTTCACCTTTGCAGGGACCTTTCCAGGAGTAACATCGTGATGCCTTCAGCACATTAATGTTCGGATGCATAGAAAACTTATTTCAATCTTTGTTCAGTAGTCACATGACAGAATATATAATTGTCAACTTGTGTTAGGCGACGTGAAAGTATCACATGGCCTCTCATTTAGCGTCATACAAGTTTTGGAACAAGATGATCTAGATGTAAATCAGATAAGTACCAAATGATGACGGGTCGGGGTGCGTATGACATGTTTTGGAACCTATGGACCCATGAACTGGTTACCTTTTACAGGCATGTTTTGGTCCTCAATGCAACTTTGATACAAATATTATTTGGTGATGAGCAACTCAGTCCGATGAGTTATGACTACAAAGTATCTGATCCGCTAAATAGTGGCGTTGCTGGCGGATCAGATACTAGTAGTAGTAGTTCGGACTACAGTGGCGGATCCAGGGAAAACTTATTGTACATTTATATACTGTTACCTGACTGGGAGGTATTGCAGCCCCACATGCAAAGGGTGTGGGGGGGTCTCCCCAGAAATTTTGAGGGGTATAGACGCAAATTCTTGCATTCTGACCATACTCCAGTATTTTTTTTTTGTACTTAGGTTATTATCAAAAATTCTTCTTTTTTAAGGAAATAAATTATTTAGATTAATTATTTATTAGTCACTAACCAAGACGTCGCTACTCTTCAGTCACTGTAAAACCAAACACAAGTAAATCTGTATTTTTTAAAGTATAAAGGAATAGTGAGATAATTATTAAATTTCACCAAATAGCTTCTATCTATGATATGTACATGCTTATTCTGAAACATGATTTTTATTTGCCATCAGCACATATGCATTGGAAATACCCGTATGCAAAACAACTGATAAAAAAACCCGATGAAATGAGTTAACTTAAACGATGAAAACAGTTTAGCTAAGCCGAATTAAAATTACCAACAGATAAAACTTAATGTATGGAATTCATAGCTTTACAGTAGTTGTGGCGGTAATTTAATGTTTTGTATGTTTAAGCTAACTTTAATGAGTAAAAGAACAAGTCCGGTCCACAAACACACTTTACACGATTGTAAGCTTTGCCCTATAGCTAAGCATTTAATGGTGGTCCTGTACCCTTTAGTCACCTTAGATAGAAATGTATTTCAAATGATCAAGTTTGATTTGAGTTCAGAGTCCACAAAACTAAGTATATACTTTTATTTTGCTATGCATCCTTCCGTCGCAATGCATTGCGATTGAGAAACCTAACATTCATTTTTGTTACCTTACAATGACGTAACAAGCGTGTTGCACACACATGTTGCAATAACAAATGTTATTATTATTCACGGTCTTATTCTCTATAGTACTGTTTCAATAGTTTCCATTTTTGTCATCCTTTGGTCATGTTTGGCCCCTAGCTAAATCGATTTTAAGTTCGTATTATGGCTTTGTTGCATGGTCGGAAACCCACGGTACACTTCTCTAACGCTAGCATGGTCGGAAACCCACGGTACACTTCTCTAACCCTTCTATGTGTCGGAAACCCACGGTACACTCTCTAACGCTTATATGATTGGAAACTCACGGTACACTTCTCTAACCCTTGTATGTGTCGGAAACCCACGGTACACTCTCCAACGCTTGCATGGTCGGAAGCTCACGGTACACTTCTCTAAGGCTTGTATGTGTCGGAAACCCACGGTACACTTCTCTAACCCTTGTATGATTGGAAACCCACGGTACACTTCTCTAACGCTTGCATGGTCGGAAACCCACGGTACACTCTCTAACCCTTGTATGATTGGTAACCACGGTACACTCTCTAACGCTTGCATGGTCGGAAACTCACGGTACACTTCTCTAAGGCTTGCATCGTCGGAAACCCACGGTACACTTCTCTAAGGTTTGTATGTGTCGGAAACCCACAGTACACTCTCTAACGCTAGCATGGTCGGAAACTCACGGTACACTTCTCTAAGGCTTGCATCGTCGGAAACCCACGGTACACTTCTCTAAGGCTTGTATGTGTCGGAAACCCACGGTACACTTCTCTAACGCTAGCATGGTCGGAAACCCACGGTACACTTCTCTAACGCTAGCATGGTCGGAAACCCACGGTACACTTCTCTAACGCTAGCATGGTCGGAAACCCACGGTACACTTCTCTAACGCTAGCATGGTCGGAAACCCACGGTACACTTCTCTAACGCTAGCATGGTCGGAAACCCACGGTACACTTCTCTAAC
Source organism: Mimachlamys varia (assembly GCA_947623455.1). Taxonomy (NCBI): domain Eukaryota; kingdom Metazoa; phylum Mollusca; class Bivalvia; order Pectinida; family Pectinidae; genus Mimachlamys; species Mimachlamys varia. Next base: position 22,966,962 of record OX392534.1, read on the forward strand.
GCTCGCATCGTCGGAAACCCAATGTATACTTCTCTGACGCTTGCATTTCCGACGATGGTTTTGTTGATGTTTCGGTATTCTTTTTCTACCTTTATATTAAGAAGTCATTAATTTTATTGTTGTGAGCACTTGAAATAAATAATGCATGATTCCTCTATAAAATGTGAATACTTATAAGTGTTTAATATCTTAGCAAATATTTCTAATGTCCTATAATAAAATCAAAAGAAAAGTAGGGGGGGGGGTCGTTGGGTATTTTTAACATGTCTTTTTAAGGGGAAATGCAGAGAAGTTCCGAATAAAAAGATATATATAAGCAGGCAGATCCAACTTGAAAATTATCTAGCCTTTAAGAACCCCAATACTTAATCTTCCAATTTATATTAAACAAATTAGAGAAACGATTGAAGTTCAGTAATTTATCATTCTGTTACATATATATGCCTAGCTGTCTAATTGACATAACTTGTACATGTATTTTGGTTGATAATATTTGACATTTAGGTGCCTACCATACCTTTTTTGGTGCCCAAAATATATTAGTCAATTGTTTGCACCGGGATTTATATAATAACTGTATCTTGTAGCTTACCGAAAGATACATTTAGATCGAATTCGAATTCCTTTGCAACGTCACAATCAATGTTCTTCTTTGTGGCTCCCATAACCTGACAGATGAGCAAAACAAAAATATTTTTTAAACTTTACAGTCTTGTATTAAAAGTAGTAATTAGTTTTAAGGTAAACTGTGAATTTTTGTATTTATTTACAATTTTTTTTTTAAATTAATTAACTTATTTATGTACTTTTTTTTTTTGTACTTTAGTTTATGTCTGCATCCTTTTATTCTTTTCTTCTTCCTTGGCTTTACCGATCCATTTCCTTTTCCATTCTTTTCATCTCTCCTCTTCTTAAATATATACATGTAGAAAACCTGACTTGATGAAAGTGTATGGTATTGTGAATATGTATGTTATATATATGCACAATGTAATTTTGGGAGAAGGCGTTACTAAGTTGAAATAGTTTGTGACTTATTCCAATTGCTATTGAACAATAAAAATATGTTTAAATCAAAAATACTTTTCATAAAGTTTGAAGTAAGTTTGTTTGTTTGTGAATTGAGTAAGCACGTTAAACTTCCGCGATAGGATATTTCTACGCTGCTAAAATGTATACTTTGTGCACAATTGCTTATCAGATTATCAGAAGGCGTTACTAAGTTGAAATAGTTTGTGACTTATTCCAATTGCTATTGAACAATAAAAATATGTTTAAATCAAAAATACTTTTCATAAAGTTTGAAGTAAGTTTGTTTGTTTGTGAATTGAGTAAGCACGTTAAACTTCCGCGATAGGATATTTCTACGCTGCTAAAATGTATACTTTGTGCACAATTGCTTATCAGATTATCAGAAGGCAAAACAAGGAAATATTTAGTCTGATGACAAATCACAACCGGAAGAAGCCCCCCATCGAAATATATATATATAGTGTGTGTTTCTTGGTAGTGATATTGAGACCGCCCTATAGTCACAAACTGACGTGGTTTTGCTTTACTATGGGTAAGTATCTTTACATATATAATAGCTGATATCATTTATTATAACCCATTATGATTATATGTACAATAATTATCAATAATAGTAGACATTATCATGTTTGTACCCACTTAATTAACTCACAAATCTTGTTTAAGGTCCTTCGCCAATGTACTATTAACTTAGAGGTCCTTCCCCAATATATCGTTAAAAACCTATAGATCCAACCAAGTGAAAGTCGATAGTTAAGGAAGTAACTCCCCAAGAATCTATAAGAACATGCATTTTTATGTTAATAGGTATTCCCTTAAAGCCGTCTTTCAAAGTAATTTCCTTGAGACTAAATCAAGCATTAACGAGATTGGCTCGTTATGCAAATGTACTATTGCGAATCAGTTTTAAGGTCGCCATCTTTTATCTCACCGAGAAACAATTTATATCCTTGTATGACGGTGGACGTTTAAAATCATAAGTGTGCCTTTTTGTTGTGATAGAGAATGATGCGTCCGTTCTCACTTTGATGACGTGACAATTTCTTGGATTTGACCTAGATTTACATGACGTTATCGTCGATGAAGCAGAAGACACTAACTCTTCTAGAACACCTGGGCCCGTATTCATGAAAATGTTCTCATGCTCAAGCATGGATTTTGTGCTCAAGCCAGCTTTCTTGAAACTCATCTGAATCATGTTAAAGTAAAACAAATCATTGTAAATGTTGAATACAACTTTCGATCTCATTCCCCTTCGGCTTTTTACCGAAACTTTGACAAAATAACATTGTTTAAATAATTCATAGCCATAACAAGAAATAAGGCTTGAGCAAAGAATCCATGCTTGAGCATGAGAACAGTTTCATGAATACGGGCCCTGGTCTAGTTTTCTTGTGCTTATTTTCAGGGATCCTCGTGTCAGTCTATCGTGTTAGTCCATATTTTGCCCCAAGTTCAATCACAGGCCGGATTGTGGTTTTGTTCACACGTCCGTAGGCGTATTTTCTCTTATTCTTTTTTATCAGAACATGTATATGATCAGTACTCGTTTCAAATTAATGTGACTACATAATATAATATGATGTTATTTAAAAAAAAAAGATGTTTAAGTTCGTCTATCGTGAATCGAAACATACTTGGATTATACATGACACTGTTTAATCAGCTTCCAGACGTAACTGGGAATGTAACAACTGCCATGGCCTCAACGGTGACCGTGACGTCAGCTGTGACGTATGTGGCCAACACAGAAACGGCGGCGGGCGTAACCAACGACAACCACGAAAATCTTCAAGTGGCGGACATGGGGAAAGTAGTGTGAAGTACGACTGGGATAGTGTGTATCGGAGGGAAAACCCACAATGCGGAAATAAACCACGTGATGGGCATGGTAGGTATATTATTTTCACTGCCTTTTTTGGAGGGTGACATTATTGTGTCCCACATTCCCTACTTTTTATATAACAAAGGGAAAGTATTGATAAAGGAGAACAATGAAAAATCAATTAAAGTCTGTTTTATACTAGGTACTTACCTGTGTGAAAGTTAACTGTGTCTAGAGATTATAGTTAATATTTAAGACTAAACAAATAGTTATTTTCATAATTTAACTGTATTAAATGCATTTAATTTTGTTAATTAACATTCTTTTAGTTTACGCTGATGATACAGTTTTATTTTCAGAAGCAAATGAAGTTTAACTGTGAAAACGAAAAAAAAACTAGTTATTTTAGAAAGTGCAAGCGAATATTACCTAATGAACACCATGAACGGAACATGATCATAAAATAAATCGATACATTTCATCTAATCATATCAGCACATTTAAGATATATATATATATTATGTATAGAGGTTCGCCACTGATTAAAGGGGCATCCCGCAAAAGTAAGGTTTTTTTCATCATTGTTTTCAAAATATCACATACATATATCGAGTGCACAGGGGCTCGGTTTCGGGATTTTGAGCGATATATTGCGTAAATCCTTCCAATTTCACTATATAATAAAGGCATGCACACAAGTAAATAAGACAATTACTTTTTATCCGCTGTTTATACACATTCTTAAACCTTATAAAAATTGGGGGTATCGAGGTAATTTTATAAGGTTTAAGAATGTGTATAAACAGCGGATAAAACGTGTTTGTATTATTTACTTGTGTGCATGCCTTTATTATATAGTGAAATTGGAAGGATTTACGCCATATATCGCTCAAAATCCCAAAACCGAGCCCCTGTGATCGAGTGGGTATTCTTATGGACTACGACGATCGGATTTTGCTGATATGTATTCATAAAATGAATAATTTCAAAATAACTAGTGGAATTCGTTAAGGTCTAGCCATACATTTTGAGCGGTCTTTGAATATTGGAATAGCAGGAAAATATAATTAGTAGTGCAGACGCCATGTTTATTCAAGAGCAGGCATTTAGGCTTTCGCGGGATGCCCCTTTCAAACACAGGTAGAAACACGGGTAAACACCACCAGTATTACTCGGGAACAAACTATAATCCCGCTAACAACATTCTTCTCCATGTTTTTTTAAGTGGGTAATGTGGGATACAGCCTCATACTTAACCCTACACCTGTTAAGTGATAATTATTGCTTTTACAATACGTTCTCCTCTCTGTAATACCCGAGTCCATGCAGTCAGCTTCGCTGTCGTTCTTCTATACATTTGGTACTCTTCTATACATTTGTTAGAGCGCAAGTTATATGTGTAATGGCGGATTGGAAGTGGACGCATCCACGTTTACCTCCTTTTTGGAGGCACTTAGAAAATTAACGCCGTAGGGACCTGGTGCTGTAAAATGTGATGTTCTCCAATAAGTATGATTCTGTCCTGGAGATATTTCGTGAGAATTGCATTACTCACTGTGAGACGACGACGACGACGACGATGATGATGTTGATGATGATGATGGTGGTGGTGGTGGTGGTGAAGATGATGATGATGATGATGTTGATGATAATGATGATGATGATGATGATGATGATGATGATGATGGTGATGATGATGATGATGATGATGATGATGATGGTGGGGGTGGTGGTGATGGTGATGATGATGGTGGTGGTGGTGGTGATGATGATGGTGATGATGATGTTGATGATAATGATGGTGGTGGTGGTGGTGGTGGTGATGATGATGATGATGATTGTAGTGGTTGTGGTGGTGTTGGTGAATGAGGTTTTATGTTTTGTCTTGCTTGTATATCATGATCTGAAAAGATTGGACAAATAATAAATTACCAAAAACGAATAATTCATGAGCAAAGAACATATTTCAGAATTTTGAACCATCTAGTCGACTATTACTTACCTGTCTAAATGGAAAATAACTGTATCTCAATTCGCTTGACTTGTAGTCGGTTGGTTCTGGTTTGACTCCTATTACACATACTCAAACTCGTCTTCATCAGCCACTTTAATTCGAACACATTTCAAGAACAATTTAATGTTTGCCTACATATGTAAACCAAAGTATTGGAAATGAATTAATATCTTTTTGAACATAGTGTCAAGGGTGACAATATTTCGAGCTGTGGCAGCAACATAATTGGGTTATACGTAAATTTTGTCTCTACAAATTCATTGCATTACAATTGTATGATAACAAAACAGCATACATACCTGTTTTATTTCTTCATAGACGACCAGGCCGGTGGCACGTGGAAGTGTAACCAATGTTCATACTTCAATACTGCCAACTTCCAAAAGTGTAAAATGTGTCGCAGGGGGTTACGCCCGAGGGAACAGGTAGCTTGTCCTCCGGGACCAGGGCGTGATGACAGAAACGGATTTTCGCGCTCAAAAAGATCTTCACCACCCCTCAGAAAAGATGTAACGCCACCGTATGACAAACCACGTGACAGACCTTCAACAAATGGATTTGATTACGACAGACACGGAGGACCTCGAGATGGCAAACGTAAGCTTGCATTGTTGAATTGTACAAATGTTTGATCCACATTAATTACTTACTTCGGTATGCAAACAATACATGTAAGGTTATTTATCTAATTTCAGGCTTTTGGTTAAACATGTTTATGATATTATCTATTTAGCATTTGGATGTTAATTGCTTTTATATATCACTTTCAAAGTTAGTCGATGGCCATGCTAAATGGGAAAATTAGAATGGGAAATATCTTCATTGTACTGAAGCCAGTTTACCGTATACAATAATCAAATGTGTGTATTTTTACGTCATTTTGGAATAACCAATTACGGTTATGCAGTGGCATGGCATCCGTCGGCAACTTCCTCTTCGTTAGACTTCACATCTTGCATCTTGTAGCTTTCGGGAAGTTTTATATGATGTAATTCACCAATCAATACCCCAGTGTTTTAGGTGCTTCTATTATAGTAAACTTAAACTTAAAGCGAATTTTACTGATTAATAAATTAGGCTCAAGTTAATTGTTCATTGACATATACATTTTCCACTGTTCTTTCAGAATACACGGCAGACAGACCAGAACAGCATGCAGGAAGAGGAAGAGGACGTAAACCAGTTTATGAAGATTGCGTCAATAGCAGAGAAAGACGATTGGTTTTACTGGGCAAGACCGGATGTGGAAAAAGTGCGACAGGGAACAGTATTTTGAGCGGCGATTATTTTCGATCGATGGTTTCCGGAGCTTCTGTAACACAGTCCTGTCGTCGAGGCGTGGTTCAGAGAAACGGTAAAGAGATCCACGTCGTGGACACCCCGGGCGTGTTTGATACGGATATTGACAACGAAACAACCACACAGGAGATCGTCAAGTGTATCGGAATCACTGCCCCGGGGCCGCACGCCTTCCTGCTTGTCCTCCGCATAGGCCGCTTCACAGCCGAGGAGCGGGACTCGGTAGAACATTTCATAAAACATTTCGGCAGATCGGTGGAGAAATACATTATAGTCATATTTACACGAATAGACGACCTACAGGACGAGCGCATGACATTGGACGACCATCTGCGGAGGATCCCTTCATCACTAGCCAGCATCCTCGAGCGGTGTGGTGGGCGATGTGTCGGATTCAACAACAAAGGAACGTCACGAGAGGTTTCCCGCCAGGTCGACGACCTGATGGAGATGGTTGAAGAACTATTTCAACGCAACAATGGTCGCTATTATACAAACACCATGTACATGGAGGCCGAGAATGTGATAAGGATGAGGGAAGCGGAAATAAGAAGTACGGCAGAGGAAAACAGACGCCGTGAACTTGAACAGCTTGAAGACGAGAATGATAGGCACTACAGACAGAAGCTACGGAAACATGAGGAACAGGAGGCTGATTTGAGGAGGAAACTGAAAGATGCGGAATCAAGAACTGGTCAGGAAGATAGGAAAAGACGACTACGCACAGAGGAAATTAATACAGATATCAAATCAATCCGCATGAAAATTGATCAGGAACGTCATGCGGGTGGAAAGGTAAGCATTCATCTGCAAAACAGACTATCAGATTTGGAGAGGGAGCGCGACAGAATCATAAGGACGGAGGGGAATGTCAGCAAGATGCAAGCCGAGATAAAATCGCTACAAGACCAATTACGCAACGTGGAGCAGAACGTGACGAAGACGAGGAGAGAACAGAATGACGACAAGGAAATGCGACTGAAGAAGCTCGAAAAAAAGCACGCTGAATCAGAGAAGAACACACGGGAGGTAGTTCGAAAGGAAGTGGAAAAGGGAGAAACAAACGTCGGCAGCCAGGTCCTCGGCGCGGTCATGGGTCTAGGAAAGTTAATTTGGAAAGGCCTCACTAAGCTCTTCTAGATATAAAACAACAACTATTTCTTCACGAACCGTTATAAATCATTCAAGACAAATTTTAGAAAACCTTCATAGACATACATTGTATCCCATTAAATTCTTTTAAAGGCCCAATATACGTAACTTCAGGGAAATTTTCGTGATTCTGAAAAATTATGAAAGAAATCCAGTTGATAACCATGCAAAAATAAGCCTAAAACGAATTTAAACCTGAGCGGTAACTAACAAAAAAACTGTTTACAAAAAAATCCAAAGAATTAAAAATAATTCAGGTGGGGCCCACTTCAACAACAAACCGAACGTAGAAGACGGTTCGAAATGGACGCGTGTTTACAAATAGCGTGTTTCAACTGCTGCTGTACCGGTAACCTCGAAAGAATTCATCTTGAATATTGCTGATATCAGTTAATCTTAACTAAATCTATAAATATAATAAGTTATTAGGCTTGGTTTTCAGAAAGTTACGTATATTGGGCCTTTAAACAGACAAAATCCTAAACAGATCTGACTATACCCGTCTTTTAATGAGTGGTTTCAACACATCTTCCACCATATCCTGTAAAAGCCCTTCTATTCACCCTGGATATGCCTGAAGTTAGACTCGGAGTTTCAGTCAGATGTTTATAGTCAACAAGCCAACGCATATACATGAGGAACCACAGTTTGATATGAAACAATTCATAGTGTCGGAGCATATTGTGGACATGCCTGACTATCATACATGGAAGTACTGAACATTGAAGTTGGACTCAAAATTCCAAATGCTAATAGTTAACACTGCCAATGAATATCCACGATGAACCACAGTGTGATAGGAAACTTCGCCATAGAATGCATAGTGTTGGAGCCTTTAAAACAATTAAATCTGGATAAAACGATTGTACAGATCGTTCTACGGAATAAGTATTTGTGTGGTTACTTAAATTTCGTGTAAGTAACAAAAATACAATTTTTAAACATTGTTTTTCAAGGACATGGATTTAGAACGTTTGGGAAAATTACATCATGCATTGCCTGAACTTTGATAGCAAACCACTCAAGAACATGCACGATATTTTTGTGACAGGACATATTCTTAGTTTCGTATGATAGAATTTACAAGTGTAAAAGGATGTCAAGTCAAGTATTACGTGATCTTCAGTTATGGCATGTGCGTTTCTTTCATTATCCCCATTTCCCCCTGAAAGGTCATAATGAACTATACCAACCTTTGAATTGGAAGATTTCAAATGTGCCTTTCAAGGGTTAATGAGCTTAACAATTGTTTGTTTTGTATTTGGTAGGATATATAACAGGATAAAAGTTGTATTGATAAATGTTAATACACAGTAACTTACTCGTATCTATCAATGGCAGGGGATCCTCGACCTTTTATTGGTTAGTTAATAAATATATAAATATTTAACATGTCCTCGGCTTTGCTGAATGCAGAATGACAACATTCTGTATCATAGTATTATATCTAGATAAAAAAAATCTTCGGTTGAAGTTTTTTACACTTTGTGCACGTGTAAAAGGAATGGTATTAGGCTTTCGTCAATGACACAGAAGCTGTTTGCTTTTCCAGAACACTTGGTCTTAATTTTCACTCTTTCAATTGTCTCCGTGAACATTTTTTCTTTGATCGTATTTTGTCTCTAATTTTAAACGATTTTCACGGTTTGGTTGACGGTTTTTTCTGCAATATACTTTGTTTAAATGTTATAGAAGCCGTATGTGTTACTCAGGTTTTAATACTACAAATGAAACACAGGAACTGGCCACAGTAGCTATAAATTTTGATAAAAAAATGATAAACTTCAAAATCCCATTTGTGTAGGCAGTTAGCTATATTAGTCAATGAAATTCGTTGTCTTATCTAGGAAATGTATTATTTCAAGTCTCGACGATTACCTTGCTTCAATCTGTACTTTCAATGTGTTTAGAACAACAAACATTTTACATCTACTTTAATTAACAGTGCTCAGAAACAGTACGACAGAGGTTGTATTGTTTAAGTATTTGTGGATGATTATAGAACTTCGGAAACATATTGCACGCTGTGTGGTGAAGCCCTCCCGATATCTAAAGCCACATGGGAATGGCTTTGTATCAGGTGTGATGGGAAGTGTTCTAAACTGAGAAAAAGCAGACTTGCTGATATAGAGGTTGTCTCGGATCCATTCTTTCAATTTGAAAGAGGCTATCTTGTTCAGATGTGAAATGCAAAAAAAAAAAAAAGTTAAATTGTAAAAGCTGAAACATTTGTCCTGGATCATATAGCAAACAAATATGTAGAATTGATAATTTGATTTATTCTCTCTAAAAGGTAATTCATTTATAACTTCAGTTTGTTATTAATTGTATTTTTGCTCGTGTTTGGTACATGTAGCTTTGTAAGACAATGTTGTATGAACTATAACAATACTTTTAAATGATATACTAATTCACCAATGGAGGACTGCAGAATCCGCAAGAGCTGTTCAAGTAGACAACGTTTAGATACACTTTTTCCATTGTTAAAATTTAATACACTGGCTGTGTCCTTGTATAAATCCTTAGGACACTGCCATAATAAAAATTGTATTGTTTATTTTTAAAAAGGCTATAATACAAAAAATTCCATATAAAAGAATTGAAGATTTGGTCAAAGGAAAATAATCGCACCTTAAGTTCACTTGAACAAAATGGCGGAAAACCAGTATTAACATTAATGAAAACAGGTAATTAATAGGATTTAATGTCAAAATATAGACACAGTACTGATAAATATTGATATGTACACCACTAATCAGCATTTAGTACGATCATCAATCAGTGAAAATAAATAGCCATCCGATTAAAAACTTAAATAGTGTAAATAAAACAACAATACATTTCAAGATAAAAACTGACTTAGAACTTCAGTTGTATACATATCACAGATATGGCTGACGAGTTATGGACCATGTGTTCACGATAAATACATAATGTACCGTATCCGACCCTATAAACACCTGTCGCACTAAGCACAACCCGACCTTATTTCAGGTAAAGAGGGTAGGTGTGCTAATTAAAACATTGTAGAAAGTTTTCTATATACTTCACTTATCTGCCAAAAAAATCTTCAGTTTTCTTACCAAACACTCTTTTTCCAGAGAAACGAAAACACACATTATTTCTAAAATTTCAAAAAGAATTTTCCAAACGTACAAGGTTTTATTAAACACTTGATCCCCTTTTGTGTTTTTGTAGATGCTAAGTGTGGTTATTAGGTGGAATACGGTACACCCACATAAGACAATACATATAAATCATGTATGTCCGGGGTGCAGATATATAGAGGCAGTGGATTAATTTCACAGAGTACAGCATTTTATGGACGGATTAAACAATATTAAAGGAAAATCAAGTTTTCTCATCAAATATATTCTAATATGGCTAAACAGTAAAAGCCAGGTAACTTGAATGCATCGGTTCTGATAAAACAACCCAATTATATGATGACTAAGATTCATATAACACAAGGAGATATGAAGTAAGAATATGAAGAATTTGTTAAAATTTCCAAAAAAACAGAATTTGTGTTTTTGCTGCACAAAATTCAAGTTACCTGGTATTCCAAAAATAGTTTTAAATTGTGACACTACACTGATCAGTACGTAAAGATAATAAATCAGGAGTTATCTCCCTTGTAATGTAATGTCACCAACAATTATTAAACCAGATGCAATTATTTTACATCAAAAAATGATTTAATTATTTTGATATTTATTAAAACAATACAAAAGAGAAGTTATAGATTCACCAAATATTAATACATTGTCTGCAACCTTCCAGTACTTCAGTGATTAAGGAAGATCACTCAAGACATTTAACACTGCAACGCATGAGTGTAAAATGTATTTTATTGAATGACTCACTGCAGCCATGAACTTGCTTCTAATCATAGAATCTCTTATCACATGCACTGTGTGACTGTATACAAATTATAAAAAGCAAGTCAATTGCTGTCCACCCAGGAGGAGGTTGCATATAAGTTAATGTTTAAAAGTTCATAATTAGTGCAAAAAAAAAAACTGTTTGTAAATGAATTTAAAACTAGATATTGTCTAGATGTTAACTGGAATGTCACTTTTCAAACACACCTCCTCTATAACAGACAATCACAATTTAATTTTCACATAATATTATATAAATATGCTGCAAAAATATGGACGGAATGAGTTAAAACAACTTAATAATAAATAAATGTTCATCTTATATCACATAAAATCATATTAGAAATAAAATCAAATAAATGTTCAATAGAAATAAAATTAAGCTAACGTTCAGAAAAATCATGCAAAATAATTTTAAAAAATGGGGAATGCATTTTGTTAACAATTGTTAAAACACTTGTCACATAAATAGTCATACAATCAGGATTTATTCTTCAATCCTTCATGAAAAAAACAAGTATGAAAATATTGAGGAATTCTTTTGAAAGGATCATAATCCTAAACTCTTCACCCCTGAAATCCGATAATAGCCTACCCCAACCTTTGAAGTAGAAGATTTCATTTGTGTCCTCAGGGGTGATTGTACTCACATATTATAGTATGTGTTGTTGTTTTTTTGTCCTGCTAAATGTTTTCTCCTTTGAATCTTTTCAAATATCCTTAATATTTCTATTTAAGCTATTGTATGAGTCTGATAAAAAAGAAAGTATACTTTATGACAAACTTAAACATGAATGCAGGGCAGGTAAAAAGGGGGCAAAAATAAAATAAGTTCTAAAAATGTTTATATTTAACATTAGCAAAATCACATATTTTCCTTTAGGAAATCACAAAAAATATGACCTGTATATTTTACATATCTCCATCCTCAGCATTTATGAGAATGCACAGATATTGTTTATATACATACCAATTACTTAATTAGCTATAGCTGGTACGCAGGTATATGATTTAAAACTAATAACAGACTAAACCTTTAATCTCTTTATCTGAGTATAGCACCGTTATACAGATTTTAAACCTAACATTTTCTTTTTTTACATCTGCAAAAAATAAGATAAAGATCTCTCTTAGATCTATTTATTTTTCAAAGCAATAATGTGCCTTATAATTCTGATCAATCCATCAGTGTGACAGCCATTAGAACAGACCCGAGAGGGATTATCTCCCTTTGGAAGGTTAGCAGCAGATCTAGGTGGCACATGTATTGTAGAAAATTGTACCTCTGCTTTTTAATCCAGTTAAAACCCTAACAAGTGAAGATCCAGTTTTTGTAAGTGAAAGATAAGTATTTAATTGCTTTACAGTAATAGTAAACTATAACTAACAGATGTTAGAGGGACTTTTAAGTCAATGAATTAGTACCCAGGTATCAATTATAACACTTCTTAAAACCAATCTCACATGTAATACAAACCATTCGTTGTAACCAGTCTTATTGTAGTACATGTTTAACTTGATATACACTATCTGCTACATATTCACCATTTTATATTTCTCGTCACTTCTAGAGAAATCTGAATCTTTTAAAAGGCATTCAGAATTAGCATCTCCATGGACACTTCAATAATAGTTCAATCTAAAAATAACACTTGAAGCCTCACCTACAAGGGTCATACTAATACTTTAACCAGAGATGAAAACAGCCAATTGTGAAAAAGGAGGCAACCCACATTTTGAAGAGGTTTTAATGGGAAATTTAAAGAATTAACATTACAGCAAAATTATCAAAAAGGAGGAATTCCTACTTTTGGAGGAGGATTTTCATCCTGTTAAACCCATTCAACCCTGAAATGTTATAATGAACTATTCCAACCTTTGAACTTTAAATGGGTTGTAACGGGTGAATGAGTTAAACTACCTTTCATGTATTTAGATTAACATCTGAAACCTACCTTTTTATAAGTGTTCAAATTTACGCTTGAAGCTACCTTACAGGTGTTCAAATTTATACTTGAAGCTACCTTACAGGTGTTCAAATTTATACTTGAAGCTACCTTACAAGTATTCAAATTTATACTTGAAGCTACCTTTAAGTATTCAAATTTATACTTGGAGATACCTACAAGTATTTGAAGCCTTTTATAAGCAACACAAACCGTACACTTTGGAGGCCAGGCACCAGTTCTGACAATAAACTGTACACATTTTGTACAAACAAAATAATGGGTTTTGGACGGAATATTTTAACAGGCTTAAACATCATTAAGTTTACTTGTCTTTCACAGATATGACTTTATGTTGTATGTACAAGATGGTAAATGTGTGTGGGATCTGCTAGATTCTGTTTCTAAATCACATTGTTTACAGTATGGTACATGATTTAGATGGCTGGTTCTGTGTTCCCCCATTACCGTACTCCGACAGTTTCACATCCTTTTTATCAAGCTCCTTCTTGAGATTGATGATCTCTTTGTCCTTCTCTTCGTCCTCCTTTGCCAGCCTCAGCAGCTGCTGTTGCAGGTCCTTGATCTTCTGTTCACTGTCTTCACTCCCTCCGTCATGTATCTGACTCTTTAGTTTCTGAATGTCTTCCTCTAGTTTTTTTATATGTAACCCCTTTTCATCGTTTTCTTTGTTAACTTCTGTCACTTTTGTTTCCATTGATTCATATTTGTCTTTAATCTCATCGAATTGATTTTTCATTTTGTTGAATTCTGCCTCTAGTTTAACGTTCTGGTCCGTTAGTTGCTGGAATGCTTCTTTCTCTGCGTTCTGATTCATTAACATGGATTCTTGCAGTTGTTGCTTCTCTTCTTCCTTCTCTTTATTTACCTCTTCCTCCGTTTTTGTTGTGTCCTCTTCTGTCTTTGCCTCTTCCTCGCCTTTAGCCTCAGTCTGTTCCTCCTCTTGCTTGCTTGCCTCCTCATTCTGAACATCATTCACGGTTTCAGTGACCCCAGCAGCAGCAGCAGCAGCAGCATCAGTTGGAGTATCATCAGGTGTTACCTTTGCTTCTTCATCTTTTTGTTCCTCTGTTTTTGTTTCACTGTTCTGTTCTTCCGTTTCGTTACTCACATCGGTTTTCTCCTCAGACTTTTCCTCAGATTTCTCCTCTGCTTTTTCCTGCTGTGGTTCATCTCCGGGGGGAACATTCTCTGATGTTTCCTGTTGAGTGGCCTGCTGACCTTCTTTATCGTCTTTCGATGCGTCTGTGTCCATGTTTTCCTCGGGATTATCGGCTGTTGTTGCTATGACTCCTGGTTCTACTGTGTCACCTTTGTTGTCATCTGTTGGTGTATCAGATTTTACACCTTTTTCGTCCTCAGTCAGTACACAGGGTTCAAAGTTGCTTTCTGAAACAAAAAATATGAAATGCAATTTTAAACCAGTATTAATTTTTGCATAGCCCATTTCTAAGTTCAGGAGTCCGATATAAAACATGTTTAGTCAATATATGACACTATCAGTTTCTCACCTATGCATAAATGTCTATGGAATTAACTTATGCATACATGTCTATGGAATAAACTGGCTAAAAGGGAAGACGTGGAAAGAAAGTTGCATGTGCCATAACTTGCATCATTAAAGAGAAGATGTCCAGATGGATTATAGTGAGCATTAAGAGAAGACAACAGCTAAAGCAATTAAGTGACAAACAATTATTTGGCCAATCACTGCCACTGTCAACCTGTCGTCATATTGGATGTTCCAAGAGACAGGATTTGAAATTGCAGGTGAAGGCGGTCCTAAGACTGACAACAGTGAACTAACACAATGTAAATTTGAATGTTTTGATCACCTCGCCACAGTTTTGCCCTCAAGCATGAAACATATTTGCTAAGTGTTAAATTGGATCCAAGCTCCTGTTGTTTAAACATTAGGACCAATAAATATCATTGGCATAGAGATAATACCTTCACCCCTAATGATCAGTATTAACCAGAATCTTTCCCACCCCAGCCATTTACCCCATTTTCCCAGAATATCACCATTTTAGCCTAGAGATGCTTATTGCCAAGTTTATTCAAAATCTTTAAACCTGATCTGCCCAAGAAAAATAACTGATAACAGTCAGTGGTCTGAGTGCTGAAAGATACAGTGGTATGGTATATTAACATAAATGGCCCCTTTAAACTCAGATTACCTAAAACTCCATTATGAATGGAAACAAAAACCCTGCTGAAATATCACATATTAAAATCTCAAATGATATCAGAATCACACAAACGATCTCAATCAAAATCAAAATCGAGAGGGAAATATTGATAATTAATGTAAATTTCAGAAAAAAAAAGAAAAAAAATCCTTCATGAGTTATCTCCCATACTCCTTTATGCAGAATCTCAAGGTGCAAAAATCCATCATAATATTGACTCAAAATAGATTTAGGTTGTGTTATACTTTTTGTATGTAAATATCCTAGACAATACATGAGAATTACAAGTATATATAGTGGTAATGGTCTGTACCTGAGAACAGAGAATCAATATAGAAACAGGTTATAATTATTAGGAAGTAATTATAATGGCAGGATAGCCATTCACCTCAGACAATATTTCTGTACTTTCACCCCCGACAATAGTTGTGTATTATTCCCCCCAAACAATAGTTGCATAACATTCATCATCACCCAAGACAATAATTCATGATGAACTTTTCCAAACTTTGAGCTGGGAGAGTTTAAATACGTCTTTAGGGGTGAACGTTTTAAGACATTGTACCTGGTAACAACATAAAACAGTCGTGGTGTAACCTTACGTAAATGATTGATCGGGGGTCAGAATGGTGTATAGATGTGGACAATCTTGTCGACCCAATCAATAACGGGATTGACTGGGCTTGGTAAAATACTACGTCTAGCATCCTGACCTTACTAAGTGTAGTATATCAGAGCTGTAGACTGACTGAACACACCAGGAACATACGACTACAGGCCCTAATGGAATGTGCTTGTTTATACACACTGAAACATTTTCCCATCAATTTCTAACGTATATTGAACGGTGCTTGAAGTAGGTGCAGAAAAGGTTTTTGTAACCAAGAACCTGTGCCAAAATTCTTTACAAGAGTTGTGACAGAGTTAAAAAAATCTAATGAACTCCCTTATCATGTTGGAGGGAAATATTTGGATTTCCAAATTCTACATTTTCATGATCAATCTCAACTCCTACTATTATTATTTATTACTATAAAGGTACTATAGAATCACATCTTTTTACATCTTCAAGTCAGTGCTTGCACTTTCTTTACAATATGCTGTAGTCAAGTTTTGGTCCCATGCAATTATAAAGGAATACATCAAAACTCAACTAACATTGGACATAAGGTTTAATCCATTTATCCCTGAAATTTAGTTATGAACTATTCCAACCTTTGATTTGAAAGAGTACAGATGTGCCCTCAGAGGTGGATCAATTAAGTATATAAGCAGTTAAATCAAACCTTGGCAAATCAAACCAACACATAGTGGCACGACCATGAGTTTTCATTTCAATTTAACTACTCAACCTACATGTACACACTGTCCATGGTATCAACATGATACCAAATCACAAATTTATACCTTAATAAAGAAACAACTGTAAAATAAATATGTCCATGCACTTGTCCTTTTAGTGTGGATTTTTCAATTTTTCTCATTCTCCAGTTAATCCTCTCTTTCTAACACTTCGGAGTTGTTCTAGTCTACACGATGGTTGTGTATGTTGGCATATCATAGACCGGAACAACTCTAAAGTGTTGGATTTAGGATAAATGGAGAATGAGAAAAATTAAAGAATCCATATGGATTAGGAAGGAAGGGGAATCAATGAACAGAGACGAGGGGGGACACCAGTTCAATCATCTTTATGACCCTATTTCAACATCCCATAAGGGGTGGAATGGGTAAACATCTTACCCGTCCCTCTGTCTACCTGTAGTATTATTTGTGTACATTTGGACGAAATGTCGCGCTTCGTTTTTGACAGATGACTTCTCTAACTCACCCTATTTTGGGTATAGTGAGCTGATTTCAGCGGTCAGAACACCAACACTCGGCTATTGTACTCTTTGCTTGACAAAGGAAACAGATGTTTTCAAAAACTTCCAAAGTAAGTTTTCAATTCCTGTTTGTGTACAAAACAAACTCAGTATATATCATTTATTCCAAACTGATGAATCTTATTCCTAACTAGAATAGTTGACGAAATAGCAACAGTGGGTGACCTTGGTATTGACCTTGGGCCCCGAAATGCACACTCCAGACTAGAACCAACCCTACCCTAATTTGTATGTTAATGGGGCTTACAATGATATTCTTAGGCATCATTAATGTTTATGTCCTATAAATACAGAATTAAGCATCATGAATTGTTTTCTTGGATTATTGAATGATCTCCCAGATTCCAACACCAGATTTTAACAAATCAACCACAACCATAAGGTTTTTAACATTGAAAGTACCAGATATCTGCATTAATCAAATTCCTCCAGTACTTGGTACCATGATTTGATTTTAAATACAGCTGTACCAACAGATACCGACATTCAAGCTTACACAAAGTCTAATAATTAAGACATCCTGATAGTTTGAAGTGAGTGCTTTCCGACAATTATAAAGCCATGACCACACTTCCTATTTGTCCTAGAGAGATTTGGTAATGACCAGAACAAGGACATTAATGTATCAGCTCCATCAATCAGTCAATCCAGGATAAACTTCCTGTCTGTCTCTGTAACCTATACATCAGTAATTTCACTTAAAGGCCCAATATACTTAACTTCAAGAAATTTTTCAGGATTCTGAAAAATTATGAATAAAGTAAACTTGAACGGTAACTAACAAGAAACTCTTGCCAGAAAAATCCAAAGAATTGAAAATAATTCAGGTGTGGCCCACTTCAACAACAAGCTGAAGTTGGAAGACAGTTCAAAATGGACACATGTTTACAAATATCGAGTTTCAACTGCTGCTGTACCGGTTACCGCTTAAGAATTCATCTTGAATATTGCTGATATCAGTTAATCTTTACTAAATCTATAATAATAATAAAGTTATAAGGCTTGATTTTTGCTTCAAGTTTTGCCGAAAGTTACATATATTGGGCCTTTAAAATTAGTGTATTTCAAGAGACATTGACATTCAGGCAAATTCAGGAAAACTTCCAATACCACAGGTAATACTTCTGTTGTCAGTAAATCCTCAAGTGAATGTATATATATACATAGAGCATTTCAATAGAAAGATCTCAAGTTGATTAGATATCCTTTAAGACAGAAGTAAATCTCTTACTCAAGTGAATACCAAAACAGGTAAATCTCTAAGTTAATGGAATATCTAAACAGGTAAATCTCTTAATCAAGTGAATACCAAAACAGGTAAATCTCTTAATCAAGTGAATACCAAAACAGGTAAATCTCTTAATCAAGTGAATACCAAAACAGGTAAATCTCTAAGTTAATGGAATATCTAAACAGGTAAATCTCTAAGTTAATGGAATATCTAAACAGGTAAATCTCTAAGTTAATGGAATATCTGAACAGGTTAATTTCTTAATCAAGTGAATACCAAAACAGGTAAATCTCTAAGTTAATGGAATATCTAAACAGGTAAATCTCTTATTCAAGCAAATACCAAAACAGGTAAATCTCTAAGTTAATGGAACATCTAAACTGGTAAATCTCTTATTCAAGTGAATACCAAAACAGGTAAATCTCTAAGTTAAAGGAACATCTAAACAGGTAAATCTCTTATTCAAGTGAATACCAAAACAGGTAAATCTCTAAGCTAATGGAATATCTAAACAGGTAAATCTCTTATTCAAGTGAATACCAAAACAGGTAAATCTCTTAGTCAATTGAATATCTGAACAGGTAAATCTCTGTTTAATATCTAAATTAGACAAATATCAAAATCAATATATCTTAAATGAAAAGTTAAAGTGCCATATTCGTCTCTTTCTCAATTTGAATTCCTGAACAGGTATATCTCTTACTCAATTGATTACCTTAAATTAAAGACAGGTAAATCTCTTACTAAATTGATTACCTAGAAAGGTAAATCTTTTACACATTTGATTACCAAGACAGGTAAATCACTTACTCAATTGATTATCTAGATAGGTAAATTTCTTACCTAATTGATTACCTAGACAGGTAAGTCACTTACTCAATTGATTACCTAGAAAGGTAATTTTTTTACTCATTTGATTACTTTGACAGATAAAGCTCTTACTCCAGTGATTACCTCAACAGATAAATCTCTTACTCCAGTGATTACCTAGACAGGTAAATCTTTTATTCCAGTGATTACCTTGACAGATAAATCTCTTACTCCAGTGATTACCTAGACAGGTAAATCTTTTATTCCAGTGATTACCTTGACAGATAAATCTCTTACTCCAGTGTTTACCTAGACAGGTAAATCTTTTATTCCAGTGATTACCTTGACAGATAAATATCTTACACCAGTGATTACCTTGACAGGTAAATCTCTTACTCCAGTGATTAGACCTTGACAGATAAATTTCTTACCCCAGTGATTACCTTGACAGGTAAATCTCTTACTCAATTGATTACCTAAGACAGGTAAATCTCTTACTCATTTGATTACCTTGACATATAAATATCTTACTCCAGTGATTACCTTGACAGGTAAATCTCTAAGCTGAATATCTCAGTTGGAAAATCTCTTAGTGAAATGAGTATCTAAATAAGGGAATCTCTTAGTCAAATGTTTATCAAAATAAGTAAAACAGGCTAATCTTTCAATCAATTGAACCTCTCTCTGAGTAGGTATATTCATTAGCCTTGACCCACAAAATTAACATATATTAAATGGCAGACCTGCCTGTGAATTATAGAGTATTTAAGTTTCTGTAATCAATGTATAGGGCCGACATGTTTAGTTCTGGTTCAGGGTGAGATATTAGAGCAGACACACCTACCTGTATACCGACAGGTAGGTAAAACTGTGAGTGTACTATAAATGCTATCAACAGAACACTAATTAAAGTAACACTTCACAACTCACAACTTTCTAACTGTGACCAGAGCTCCCTGTCAATGTTCATAATCAAAAGTAAATGTTCAAGGTAAAATTTCATTAGTGATACAATGTATTTATAGTTTATTATTAACAGTGCATGAAAATAACAATTAATCAACCTATTCATGGATTCAACATGACTGTGTGACCATAGATACTGTAAACATATTTTCGCGATAATCATATTTTAGCACTTTTCACACTAAAAGTATTGCTCTAAAATTTGATTACGTTAATTGGAGTTTTTCATGTTTATTATACAGTAATTATAATTACCACGAATGAGAAAATTTATCATTACATTTTAAATATTTACAGTCTACACTTACATTCACTCAATAACCATTACTCAACAGACTATCATTATCCCTGCATAACTGTAGTCAAACACGTGACAAATTTCTATGACGTCGACAACAATTCATGTGGACGGAGCTATGCAAATCCTACAGTTTGAAACACAATTGTGTGACGTCACCAACAATTAACGTAGGCGGAGCTTGCAAATTTCATGCTGTTACCATATTTATTGAAACATTCCCACGTTTATTAGTTTTGAAATGAAATCTGTGTCCGAAGATTTGACTATAATGAACAAAATAGTTACGAACATTTCACAGTAAGATACTGTAAATATAAGGATTAACTTTCTATTTTGTTTAGGTTATCGGGGGATAACTACAATGGAAAACGGGTAAATTATACAAAACTGATAATGCACTAAAATTTGATTGCGACAAATGAAGTACGCAACAACAGTACCTAACAAAAATAACTATTTTTCTATACCGTATATACCTTTAAAAAACCTCAAAACTGAACTAAGAAATTTGACTTAATCATGTGACGTATTGCCTTTACTGGAGCCCCATGTTGTAATACTTAAATAACATGGAGATAAAAAACAAACAGTGGATTTGAATTCTTAATTTGACTTTATAGATAAAAGTTAATTACAGTTAGAGGCAAGTACTCAAGCACCAAGCTAGAGTGTAAGCTGTCTGTTGAAACAGTGTTTTCCCCCGGCTGCGTTTGAGTGTAAATATTTTGTTGCGCATGAATATTTCAAGTTGCTATATATTATAAACATTATACCACCATGTTACTCATTAGATAAATCTCAAGTTCTCATAAAAAAAATGAATTCTTAATTTGATCCCTTCTTCCTTTAAGTAAGGTTAATATTCCTAGCAATATGTAACTATAACATTGTTTGCTTAATTCCCCTTACTGTTATAAGTATATCTGTCCATATTTACAGTTATCTCCCCTTAACTTACTGGGCCTAGATCTAGAGGAACCCCTGCATGCTGCTGCTGCTGCTGCTGCTGAAGGTCTATAGTTGGATTCATCACAACAATGCTGTTGATTTCTAATTTTTGTTTTGAGATTCGTGATAACAGTATAACTTTATGATTATTGCGGCGTGCACCTATAATATATTAGACTTAATACAACAGACCAGGCCGGAGCACTTTAACACCAGTGTGTGTTAACAGCTATAACAGAGGGTGAAGGAACAGGTGTAGATTTCACTCCTCTCAGACTTTAATTACCACGGTACAATTTACAGTCACTTATTTAACGATTACTGGAGCACCTAAAATATATACCGCATTTTGTGTAATAAGAGGGCTGGGCACAGGTAAGAATCTGTATTATACCCATTTTCCCACTAGTTTAATTTTTTTTCATGAGTGAGAGATATCATGTCACTTCAGTTTATGTAGGGGTACATCAACAACACCTTTGCTTTATGAGGTGGTCGGATGGGGCATATAGACAAGACGGTCAGGGCGTTTTCTCATATATGGTGTCACCTGCCCAACAATGTGGGTTTTTTTCTGGTTACTCTGGTTTCCTCACATAAGACCACAACTAGAGTGATCAGTATAAGTTGAACTGTTACAAAATAAATAAAGTTGATATGCTTTTTATATGAAGATCTCTTTATGTATTACCATATTTCTCCGGCAATAAGCCCATGCTCTGTAATAAGCCCCCCTCCCCCCCCCCCCCCCGAACTTAATTCTCCATTGATTAAGCACAGTCAACCCTGTTGTAGCCATGCAGTTATAGTGTGCTCTAGTAATAGTCTAATTACAGTTAAAGGTTGGGACTATTTCTTACTCAATGGACATGTTTACAAAAGAGTTCCAGGGCTATATATACCCGAGCTTCTATACATACATACAACATTTGTGTTAAAGGTTAAAACTTATCATTTTCTTATTATACAGTCAGGATCGAATCTCGTTTTTTTTTAATTTTCTGGTTTAACGTTTCGCATTAAAGTCTAAATATACGGCCTGGCAGAATCAAGCTACCTAAATGCTTTTTTTTTTTAAACTAGCAGAGTGATCCTCAACATGCAAAGTGTGAATCATTTTACTATAGGTCCCCATTAATGTTCCTCAGAAAGCAAAAAGGTGTTTTGAGAGAGCGTAATATACGCGGTGAAAGTAACAGGAAAATTATATTAAGCTTTATAGCGTTAGTTGATTTGTTACTTTAAGAGAGTTTTAGTGTAAGTCTATTGAATAAACAAGTATTTAAACTACTGCCCAAGGATTTCTGAAAATATTTCACTTATCCTGAGCTATATCAAAAAACAAAAATGTCTTTCTTTCATAAAAATTATTACCAGTGAAATCCAATTCCGAATATAAATGCCAACATAATATAAAGATTGAAACATAAAAATTTGCTCAAGCCCCCTTTAAGGTAGCTAGTCTTCAATCACTGTGTTGTACCTCCTATAAAAGAATTCCAAATTGTTACAAATATCTCAGACCTTAAAAAGCCCAAATGGACAATTGAATACACTTTCTGTACCCGTGGAATATCTCGATCACTCGATCTATGTGACGACTGCCTAGGAAATGTTGTATGATTTTAAATTAAAGAAATTAAAGTTACTAGGGACCATCTTATCTAATATCAGTATGTATAAATTGGAACTAAAATTAAAGAGATGATATAATTAATTCATGTTATTCAAAGCTTTTGATCTTGTTCTGTTAAATTTAAGTTGAGCTACTGTAAATTAAATCTATCATTAATTAGTCAAATATTTGTCACAAGGTAAAGTTGACCTTAAACTGACCTCGGAGCTCCCTTAGTTCCTAAGTTATTAATAAGACAAACTAAATCTTAAGCTTGAGGGTAGAAATATATTAGTGATGATTGGAAGCCATTATCTACATACATATTATATGGTTATAAATAAGTACTTTGCAATTATTTGCTCGTTTAGACACCTGCAATCTACTGAGTGTAATTTAGACTTGTTTTCCACACCAACTGGCTCTAAACACCTGCACACTTTAAGATAGAGTGTTGAAGCCTGGAAAGGACCTAAAAACAGCCCTGCCTCAGATTTTCCATAAAGAACTCAAGAACACAATTATATTAATTGAAACTCATGCAAGTTTAACTGAGATTCTTGAAAAAATCCAAAGTTATCTGGAGAACTGCAGCTATTACTGAACTTAAATCTGAAGTCATTCGGACTCATTCCAGACATTTCCGAATCTAAAGGCAGGAAAAAATTAGTTATTAAACTTTGACTGAGTTTCTCTTGACAACAGATCGCTGGTACAGTTTTATGAACTTAAACTTAAATTCAATATCAAATATCTTCATCAGTTAGTATCGGCCATGAATTTGAGGGGGAATATATGCTGTTCCCAGTTTCCTCATCAACTTCTAAGCTGTCACTTTGTTGAAATCTTTGGCCATAATTTGCCACAACAAATAATCAACAAGGATATCAATTATCAGTAAATAAAGTAAAGTACAAAGTACATGTTTTGTTTGTTATTATCTTGGAGTTGTCTTCTATTTGATCAGAAAAATTATTCGTAAGATTTAACCTGGAACCCAAATTAAATGCTTTAACATTATACTCTATATGCCTATAAAGGCTGGATATATATCGATATAGGCACAGAAATACAATACAGATAGTATTATACAGATCGAATGATAAAATTTTTTTGACAATTCTTGAAAATTCCAAATCCATGCTATTCTAAACTTTGTCAGGTTGACAGTTCTAGAACAACAAGAACAAATTTAAAATCTTGAGATGACCCGTTAGTTCCAAATTTATACATAGAAAGGTAAAAATACTATTTCAAACTTACAGAAGAATATTCCAGGCAGTTCTAGTAGCTAAGTAGCTAATATATAAAAAGACGAGAACAATTGAACGACTACACTCCAATTCTGTACTTTCAACAAGAACCCAAAGTTACAAAGACATTAAGTAACTGTCTATCATTATTATTGCTTCAGGCTTGAACAGTCTGAGTATATAAATACACTACAGAGACACGACTGTCATTATATGTTTAAAAGTTAAAGTTCCACATGTACATAGTTCCTATTTACTTACCTATACCATCCCACTGAGGGTGACTTTGTGTGACGGGAAACACTAAGCCCAATGGTACCTATACATATCCCATACTTATTTCTTCCATCATTTCTGATCAATTATTAATGTCTACATGAACAACACTTATTGATAAATCACTTAACTAACAGGCCAGGTCTTCAGGTCTTCGACAAAACAGGTAACACTATTCTACATTGAATATATAACAGAAATTTACATCACAATATACCCTATAGGTATTAAAACTTGGAACTGTTTTAAATTTTTAAGTGATATAAACTTAATAAATAGGTGGGTAACTCTACATAACTATATATATATTTATAATAAATCTCGTCAAATACATCACAATATATATACCTAAAGGTGTATTTACCTGTGGTTTGAGTTATTTCTTCCACAATTATTCCTTCCACCAGTATATATCTATATACTCAGTTTACCTGTACTTACTTTAAAGGTAGGTAATGTCAACTGCAGTGAACTAATTGTTCCCAACACTGTGCCTAGTGGCCACGGTCAGGCATGCCTTTTATGGTCGTTTGTTTACCTTACCGTTATCGTTACCATGTAACACACTGAATCTCGACTACACTGGTCAGATAACGAGACAGGGACTGCAATCAATGGTCAGGTAAAACAGTTTGTTACACCTGGGTAGGGCTGTATGTCCACTTCCAAATAAACCAATCAGTAGTAATATATACCTGTATCAACCAGGTATGTTTATTTACCTGTGTACATTATATATATACCTGTTTCTGGGCCTTTGATGTAGCAATTATACCCCAACCTGCATTGTGTCTTATCCATAACCCATCAATCTGCAGTATAATAATCCCTGATATTATATCTCGAACATGTTCGGTTTATAGATAATAATCTCACAACTCAAATAAGACAAATTTATTTTTAATAACTATTTTCCATATACCTATACTTTAGCATTTCCCACAGTAGGGTATACGTACCTTAACCACATATATATTACATAATATCGTATTAGTGTGTAAAGAAATTTTAATGTTTCCCTTTTTGTACTAAATATCATATCTACACCCAAAAATTGTGGAAACTTTAATCGTAAATATGATGCTTCAAAGAAAAATTCACTATAAACCACCAGATGAAATCTATAAATCTGATCTTCACTCAAGTCGTATCTCACACAATGATTTTAATACCTTGAATACATATATCAGTATATGAAGTTTACATGAGATGTAATAAGTAAACCACACAAACCCATACAACATGTGTCGGCACTTCCGGCTCACACTGACAGGATTAATATTATAGGCGGGCCCACAGACATATCAGTTTAAATCCAACACATAACAATTTTCACGGATTACGTTCACATGTCCAAAGTGCTAACCTTTTGTGGACAGGTCAACCATAAAAAGTAATACTATTTCGGGCCCGATATCGTGACATGAGAAAAAAAAAACGGATATTTTACTTCGGATGTGGTATAATCTTAAATCAAGATTTAAAAAGTTAATTTTCTGATTATTTTGTTTCCATCAATGACTTCATTTATTCATAATGACTGTATGGCGGATTTCTCTTTCTCAAACAACATTGGCGAGACACTTGAGAAGGCATTGTTATGCTGTAAGCATAGAAACATGTACCAGTGTTTGTATAACAAAATATCGCATGTCGTTATAAAAACAATGACAACTTTGACAATAAGTAAGACCGTGAAAGGGCTCAGTGGGTCAGATATCAGAGGTATATGAAAGTGACTCCGGTTAATTAAAGCTCTGACCTCAAAACTTCTCCAGCACAATGACCACACTTGTAAAGTCAAAAGGGTCAGTCAGAAAAAAATTAAATCTGTGTTAGTTGTTCAACTACATGTACAGCTAGCGTATCAATATATTTCTTGATTGATTTAGAAAGCAAATGAATGGACTACAGGATAGTTCATACCTGTATCTTAAATCTTCAGACAAACATTCAGGTCGATACATGGTGCTAATAATATGAAATTGAATCTTATAGTGTTCTGCCTTTAAAGACCTCAAGGTTTAACTCATACACCCCTAAAGACACATTTGAACTCTTCCAATTCAAAGGTTGGAATAGCTCATTAAAATTTTTTAGGATTGAATGAGTAGAGATTGAAGTCTTGAGGTAGAACGTACACAACACTTTCCCTGTCAAATTAATGTGGCCAGGGAAAATGCATGACAAGAATATAGCAGAACTGGCTGATCGCCCAAGCTAAACATTTGGTCTGGAAATGACGTACATGTAGTTCAGTTTACGCAGAAATACACCCTCCATGGGTATGGTGTTCTCCTGGAGTCAAATACTCGATCCAGCCTCAAATCAATATAAATGTCTCCATTGTTACTACATAGGTTACTCTCCAACCTTTCAAAATAGTCTATGGAGATGAAGGCTTGTTTAGGCTGTGTGGTAACATATTCAAATGTCTGAAAAGTACTTACAATCTCCAATACCAAAATAATAATTGGAATATGATATGTTTAAAGGCCCAATGTATGTAACTTCAGGAAATTTTTTGTGATTCTGAAAAAAAATCCAGTAGATAACCATGCAAAAATAAGCCTAAAATGAAGTAAACTTGAGCGATAACTAACAAGAAACTCTTGACAGAAAAATCCAAAGAATTGAAAATAATTCATGTTGGGCCCACTTCAACAACAAGCCGAAGCTAGAAGACAGTTCAAAATGAACGTGTGTTAACAAATACAGAGTTTCAACTGCTGCTGCACCGATAGCCGTGTAAGAATTCATCTTGAATATTGCTGATATCAGTTAATCCTAATTAAATCTATAAAGATAAAAAGTTATTAGGCTTGATTTTCACTTCAAGTTTTCCCGAAAGTTACGTATTGGGTCTTTTAGCTGTCCATGCAACAAATTTATTGAAATTGAGCAAATGGCATGATATCAAAATAGTCAAGAGCTTGTTTCCTGCATATGTGTGCATGCAGACACCATGGATACTGTGAGTAAAACATATGTTTCCTTCACAGAAACATCAATATGGTCTGATTAGAAATTGTTTCCATGCACACTAGGTGAGGGAAGGGGTACCTCTGATCATGACATGTATATGTATGTATATTACAGATATTACTACAGTCGGACTTATCATATCTTAGCTACTTGTACTTATCATTAAATTATAATTTTCATATATGACACTTATTTTATATTGGCTTCTGAATTGACTTTTTATCATCTTGGGCCAGCGCTGAACTACCCGGTATAATACATCTAAAACAAAATTAAGGGGAAGCAACTCTATGCCCAAAATGTTAGTGGAATTCTTTAGTGTTTTGTCTGAGGTAGCACAGGGATCATACGAGCCACCTTAATTATCTTATTCACTTCAGAAATTTCACAATGAATTATTCCAACCTTTGAATTGGAAGAGTTCAACTGTGTATTCAGGGGTGAATGTGTTAACACTATAAAATGACAGTGACAGATTTACTGGTAATACAGAATGTAGTTTCATTTAAGCTTAAAATATAAAGATATAAACTTTATTTATTTAACAACAATTATGAAACAAGTTATAAAACTTATATTAATCACTCTTGTTGGACCTGATGTAAGCACGCAAGGGGTCTTATTGTGGGAGGAAACCGGAGCACCCGGAGAAAACCCACATGGTCTGGCAGGTGACCCCAATACCTTTTCACGTCTGGTCAGGGAATCGAACCCCGGCCACCTTGGTGAAAGGCAAGTGTGCTATCCACTGCACCACCCTACCACCCAAGTCAAACATTCATTTGAGCTTAAATAAGTTCATATTTTGTTGACCTCATAAATGAATGTTTGACCCTTAATTAACAGTAAAATATGACCTTCTAAAAACAACAGGATTTTACCAATAATATATATTGTTTTTAAATGGTTGTTGAAATTTACTGCAGACAAGAAATGAATTAATCTTCCACTATCCTGAAGTGATTTATTTCAAAGTCTCTAGCTATTATTTAGGTAGATCTAAACAACTTCTTCATCTTTTCCCCATATTTGTCTGCTTTAATTACTTGTGAATAAGTCAGTGAAAACTTGCTCTAATAAAATTTGAAATAAATTTCTCCAGACAAATATATGTCAAACATACTGTACCTGACTCACTTATAATACATTTGTACTACTAATATGATATTGATAGCAAAATCGTATGTATATATGAACTGACCTTCATGACCTTCAGAAAGTAGGATATTAAAATACCTATCTTTATCATCCATGTTTATAATCTCTACAAAATGATGGCAATACTGACAATTGACCATTATAATATACATATATATATGTCGGAATGTAAGGTGATTTGCGTGGAATACTCACAGTAAATAAAGCCCGGGGAAATAATGGAGGTCCATTTTGTGTTTCTGATATAGATGTACGCTCTTTAGATTAAACTGGTACAGCCACATGTTGTGGGTGCTAAATTAATGTGATTAATTAGCCTTTAGAGCAGCCATACAAACAGGGCCAGCCAGAAAATCAATGGCAGCAGATCCTGGTCCAGGTGATTAATCTTTCCTTACATAAAAGGAGGAAAGGCTTTACTAGGAAGTGGATTACGGTCATTAGGCAACATGTAGTGTAGATAATTTGTTCTAAGTCGCTATATAACCTGGACCGATGAGGGGCGGGTACCTATGTAACCTGCCAAACATGACGTTGGCGTTAAAAATACAGTCTGCCGATATATCTACCTGTGTACAATGTCAATTAGGGTTAAAACTTTATACCTTTATGTACAATTACGGGGAGAGGGAGATCCAACGTCCGTGTACAATGTCAACTAGAACTGTTGTCCGGGGTCCAGCTCATACCCCCCGCCCCCTTAAAGTTAAATGACAACAAATGAGGGGCACATCTTCATACTGTACTGTCTTAATTCCCATAAATTTTTTAAAAGTTCAGTTGAAAACTAAGCAAATGCATAGCCTGACAAAATTGTGTTCATTTACATAAAAGGGGAAAAACTCTGAAAAGGGTGAAAAATGCAAAGGGTTGAAAATCAAATTTACTTCAGGGGGCACATCTTCATACTGTACTCTCTATTCCCACAAAATTTTAAAAAGATCAGTTGAAAACTGAGCGAATGCATAGCCGGACAAAATTGTGTCTACAGACGGACAACCTGATCCCAGTATCCCCTCCCCGCTAACTTTGTTGCATGGGGTATAATTAGGGTTAAAACTTTATACCTGTGTACAATGTCAATTAGGGTTGAAACTTTATAACTTAAGTTATACCGGTAAGATTGCGTATATCTGTGTACTGGGATATTTCGCCTATGAAATCAATTTTGCCCCAGCTTAACATTTAATAACCAGGCATATTAATTAATTGCCACAGCTTAAAAATATTAGATACCTCGGACTTGATTGACACACCTGATTCGCTAGAACTCAAATTTCCCAAATATAATATGAAGTTCCATCAAAATCCATTAGAAACGAAGCTTCAAGAATGATACAGTTCATGTACAGTGTACCTAACCTAAAATCACATTTTGTAATCAAAGACCTTGACCTTTGATGTTTGACAATGAATTTTAAATGGGTTCATCCCAAGAATTGCCATTCATAAGCCTCCTTAAAAAGGCTGAAATAGTGAATATTCACTGTCTTAACATGCAATTACATTATTCTACTTGAAATGTGTGAATACCACACAGATATTGTGACTGTTAACCCTGAACTTTGACCTACGACCTTGAATTCCAGGAGGATTTAATTGCTTTCGATGGCCAATCATTGCAGTATAGGCTAGCTTGCATGAAAATTGGGCCAATAATATAACAGTTTCCAAATTTCTGCTAAGTTGATTTTAAAGTTATGAAAATTAACATTTACCCATTGGTTAAATAATGGTTGTACAGTGTAATACATTCAGTTACATATATAACCCTTGTTGGTGTTCATTTTTTTTTTTTCACATATTTTCCCAGTACATGTATGTTGAGTTTTATATCTTAAGCTCAAAATCTAGAATGACAATACTACTCTCCTATATATATACTGCAGTATACTTTCCACTATAAGAACCTTCTGAGGTCAGGACTGTTAATCATTACTGCTGGTACCATGTAATAATTGCGCATTATACCTAGAGTCCTAGATATGGTAACTAATACTGAGAGTGGAACAATGATAGGTGATATATATGTTGTAACTCATACAATGATTTATAACGAAGTAATTAATTTAAAATTTTATTAATTACTGATGTCAACTCATTCACCCCTGAAATTTCATAATGTGCTAATCCAGCCATTGATTTAGGAAGAGTTCAGATGTGTCCTTAGGGGGTGAATGAGTTAAAATGGTTTATCTATTGGGTCTTGATGAAGAAGTGTATAAGTACTAATTGTGCCCCTGAAACATCTTAATACACAAACAAACCTGTCCTACGATCTAAAGAATAATGAACTGACTTTTGGCAATAATCTACATGTGACATAATACCTTATGCCCCTGAAACATCTTAATACACATACAAAACTGTCCTTCCGTCTAAAGAATAATAAAGTGACTTTGGCAGCAATCTACATGTGACACGATACCTTGTGCCCCTGAAACATCTTAATACACAAACAAACCTGTCCTTCTGTCTAAAGAATAATGAACTGACTTTTGGCAATAATCTACATGTGACACGATACCTTGTGCCCCTGAAACATCTTAATACACAAACAAAACTGTCCTTCCATCTAAAGAATAATAAAGTGACTTTGGCAGCAATCTACATGTGACACGATACCTTGTGCCCCTGAAACATCTTAATACACATACAAACCTGTCCTTCCATCTAAAGAATAATAAAGTGACTTTGGCAATAATCTACATGTGACATAATACCTTATGCCCCTGAAACATCTTAATACACAAACAAAACTGTCCTTCCGTCTAAAGAATAATAAAGTGACTTTGGCAGCAATCTACATGTGACACGATACCTTTCTAACTTTCAGGATTTGGAAACTTCTGGGAAAAGAAAAACTGCGCGTGGGAATTCGAAGTGTCCAAAAATTCAAGACCACCAGGGGCGTAGCTGGAGGTATTTTGATGTGCAAGCCCCGCGACGTTTTCAATTTTGGGGAGTGGGTACTTCGGGGGGAGGGGGTCACATTTGGACATCAAATGGTGTTTTGGACTTGCTGAAATCATCATTGTCTGGCCTATCATTATACAAATTATTAATCCGAAAATGGAATACGATATGTTTTATTTCCATGATGTATGGAAACAAAATCATTATCTATACCTTTCTTATGTCATTAACTCGTCAGTAAGTAAAACCATAGACATTTACACGTAAAACCATCTTTGATATACATACGTCTCTGTTTATAAGTATATATGTTCTGTGCAGGACTCAGGAAGTAAGAGCTCATGCTTGTGTTCTTAAGCATAATTTTGAATAATACGACAGGCCCAGTTTCACGAAAGTGCCTTAACTTAAAAATCTACATAGAAAAGCATTAAAGAATTAACGGGAAAATCTTAGGTTAAAGGAATTTTCTTTTATTTCTGTAATGCTTTCCTATGGAGATATTTAACTTAAGGAATTTTGGCCGGGCTCATTAATAATTGTATTTGCTGACAATTTGTTTGAACCGAAATGTAGTAAAAATTGTCCTTTCTTTTATTACTCTTAGAATAATAAAAGGTCATTTTTTATATTAATCTAATACAGATTTACTAAAAAAAACAGAGAGTACCAAAGCGACAACTGCCATGTAAATATTGGTCACACCCAAGTAAACATCAGGTTCTCAAAATGAGAAACGAGTCTTCATTGTCAATAAAAACAAGGGAGAACACTAATGAGCATACTCAAAAACGTCCATCTTCATATCACCCAAAGATACAGAAAATGTCCCATAAAACCAAGATGGCGACCATAAAACTTGCCCATAGTCTTCATCCACCTGCACCTCTCCTTTCCCTGTGCCATAAGTTTGTTCATCAGCAGCTGATATCTATCACTAAAACCTAATAAGACAAGTCGGCCTAAGGGAAGGTAGTTTCAAGCTGATGCTTATGTTTGGATGTTGTTTGGTATTCAGTTGTATACGAATTTTCTCACGATAAAGCCATTACCTATATTGTCGTAGTGAGCTGTATTATAAATATTATTTGAATTGTGTTGGCTGCGGTCTCCGACATCTTGAACAATTATATATGTTTTAATATGTATGTGTATTGTAATCATATATGCTATTGCATTCGGAATGAAATAAAATTGAATTCGAAGTATTTATAGCTAACAAATTGTCTGCAGCCTAATATGTTAATCTGACTAGTCGAAAAAAGGGAGTAACAATATCAGTGGACTTTTAAGAATATAAGTTGAATTATGAAATTTCTCAACTTTAATACACATACTTTGGAAAATGATGTGCAAGCACGGGCTTATGTGCTTACATGGCAGCTACGCCCCTGACCATATATGACTGGACACAAATCAACCCACTCCAGGATTACAAACTCAAGTTGTCATACACCCTATCAAACACAACGCCAGAAAATGGTTTCTTGTGACGTAACAATACAGATACATAGATACAGATTTTGTTCTACCTAAGACAAGTAATTAATTCCAAATATTTAACACAATAACACTTTTATCAAAATACCTCATATTTCAATTAACTGATATCTTTCTCTTAATTCAGATTATAAAATTTCAATTTAAAGCAGAATTTCAAATAATTATACAAGAATTCAATTACAGTATCTTCAAACATCCTATATATCATACATCTAGGACCCACCTTAATCTGCTGTGTACACCGTCCAGAACTCGTTTAAACACCTGTTATAATGTTATACCCAATATATTTCACTGGGAGTGCCTGACAACCCGACTCTCGACACAATGTAATCACTCTTAGCTGACTGTGTGAAAACCTCTTCTACCGTAAGCAGGGACACAAATTATGCTAATCCTGCGTAGACATGCACACAAAATGCAAACATTGGGAAATGTCAAACATTTGTGAATTTATCCCAAAGCCCACCTTCCTGATGCATGGGTTTATAATACACTAAAACGGTGTAAACCATTCACACACCCAGTAGGTTTTTTCTGTTTTCCACATTTAAGATAACAACATGATAACAAGCTCTTTCAGGAAATAGTGGACAAGAAAGAAAACAATCTAATATCTAATATTTGAACATTTTTGAGGGGGAGGGGGGGGGGTGAGGGTTTGTTTTCCACATTTAAGATAAACAGCAAGAAAACAAGCTCTTTAAGGAAACAGTTGACAAGAAAGGAATCAATCTGATATCTTTTACCAGTATATACAGAAAATATTTGAATTTTTACCCATTCACCCCTGAAATTTTATGATGGACTATTCCAACCTTTGAATTAGAAGAGTCCAAATGTGTCATCAGGGTAAATGATTTAAAGGGCAGTGACCTTAATCACAAGCTCTTCTAAACACTATACTGACAAGATCTGAATTTAAAAGGCAGCAACTTCAAATCAATCCAACTCTGTACATGAAATTATCATCTATAATCAGCAGCAACAACAACAACAACAACAATTATCTGTCTTTAAAGGACAATGACCTTATGTTAAGACCTGCAATTATGTACAGAACATTTCAATTACTCCCTCCCTCTTCTTTTACCAGCTTGCTCCTGATTATGAGTTTAAGCCCTCTTGGGGTTGGAACAACATACTAGAAATTCACAACAACATGCAATATTTGTGCAGATTTCAGTGCTACTCGGTCAATACATTAACACTGTATGGTTGTGTGATGGGCTCAAGGTTGTGAAACCCTCCAGTTATATAAGTGCTGGCATCTCAATGTGACTACAAACAAAATCCGCAGACCTGTTCTTATGATCACAGCTTTCAGTGTTTGATTTTTACTTGGACTGCTCCCAATACTGATACAAGTGCACCAAATACTCCACTGATCATGAAACCAAAACTGTATTGATCTCAACAAATGAATCATGCAATGTTAGACAAACCACTTTCCTCTGTGTCTACTTCCATGATGTGATAATATTCAACCTGCGACTTCTTCTGATTTGATATTTCTTGAAATCACTTTGAATGGAGGGTATATATTGGTTCTGGTATCAGCTAACAGGAACTAAAAGATCCAATTTTGTCCATCAATCAATCTGGCTTCCACATCAACTTTGCTTTTTTGAATATTTTTCTTAACTACAGAAACAAGGGTGTTTTAGACTTGGGATATGGGGGCTTAATCCGGGTAAAATACGGTAGTAAATTTAGACTGCATTGGCCTTTTGCTTAATTTTGATTTACTCTTTGATTTTCAATTATAACAAAGACTGAATTTGCATGTTTTAGCGGCTCAAACTCTTCCCCTTGGGTTGAGCCTCCCTTAATTATATCACCAAAAGGGCTTTAAAGATTCACTTAATCCCTTGTAAGCACATATACAGTTGTGAAACAGAAACTGCAAATCCAACCTAGCTAGTCATCGTCAGAAACCCATGTGACATTGTCTTACAATTGTAAACATAAGGGCAGTGCCACATCGACAATGCAACCTTAGTATTATTTATTTTATATTCCATTATATTTATTTAACTTGGTAGCCTTACCTTCTTCAGCCTGTTCTTTCTCTTCTTCCTTTCCTGCCTTTGCAACCTCCTCCTCTCCTTTGTCGTCAGTATCTTCCTTTTTCTGATCCTCATCCGCGTTCACATCCTCTTTCTGGGGTTCAGATACCCCAGGCTCTGATTGACCAGCTTCACCTTGTTCAGTAGAAGACTCCTGTTCGTTAGGTTTGTCA
The DNA here is from genome assembly GCA_947623455.1 of Mimachlamys varia. Classification (NCBI taxonomy): domain Eukaryota; kingdom Metazoa; phylum Mollusca; class Bivalvia; order Pectinida; family Pectinidae; genus Mimachlamys; species Mimachlamys varia. The sequence continues at coordinate 23,002,417 of OX392534.1, forward strand.
TCTTTTTCAGAATTCTCCTGTTCGTTTAATCCGTCTTGATCACCTTTCTGTTCACTATTGCCATCGTCTTCTTTCGTTTGTTCGTTTTCGTTCAATCCTTCCTTATCTTGTTCACCTTTTTGTTCACTCTTACTATCATCTTTTTCTGTTTGTTCATTTTCATTCATTCCTTCCTTTTCACTATTTTGTTCATCTTTCTTTATATCTTCATTTTCTTTATCTGCCTTTAAATCCTGATTGGCGGAATCATTTCCGCCATCTTGTTTCTCCTTTACAGACTCTCCAACTTCCTGTTTGTCTACTTTAGAAGCCTCCGATACGTCCCCTGAGCTCGGGGAAGTGTAATCATTTTCGGTGCTTTCCGATGCATTGTTCTCCGGAGATTTAACCTCTGACCGGTCAGTGTTGGCTGGACTTTGGACACGCTTGACCTCCTCCTCAGTTTTCACAGTATCATCTGTAGACGCCATTCTTTACACTCTCACAGTGCTGACAAAATTTGGTTTAGCAACTTCAGATCTGAGGAAGACATAACGATCAATAATAACATAAAATTTGATGACAGAATATTTAATCTATTAGGTTCTTCACATAATACAACATTGATTTACTTTTTCATTATCGTACATGTATTTACGATATTATTGCATCATAAAATGTACAGTAATTAATGTCATGGCTTCAGTAATTGTATTTCTATCAGTATGTAATATATTACATGCTTAGGTTTAGTTGCCAGTTCATTTACCCCTGAAATTACATAATGAACTATTCCAGACACTGAGTTGGAAGAGTTCAAATGTGTCTTCAGGGGTAACCGAGTTAAGATACACTGCATTGGTACATTTTTTAAAATTAAATCATAGAAAATTTCTACAAACGAAGATATTGTTTGGAATTGAGAGAATAAAAAAAAAAAAAATCAGAGAATACCAAAGCATCAACAGAACCATAATCCAAACTCAAAATTGATTAAACTAGAGGCAAAATAGGAACAAAGGAAAGATTTACATGGAGACCCTCGTAAAATCACCAGAGAATAAGACCAGGGCCCGTATTCATGAAACCGTTCTCATGCTCAAGTATGGATTTCGGGCTCAAGCCTTATTTCTCGTTCTGGCTATAAGTTATTTAAATAATCTAACTTTGTCAAAGTTCTTGGAAAATGTTGAAGAGAGATGAAGCCAAAAGCTGTTTTCAACATTTACATCGACATTTTGACTCTTCGACATGATTAAGGAGAGTTTCAAGAAAGCTGGCTCGAGCACAGAATCCATGCTTGAGCATGAGAACGGTTTCATGAATACAGGCCCAGGTGTTCCGGAAGAGTAAGCGTCTTCTGCTTCATTGACGACACCCGCCATTCCTTTTCTAGGTAATCACAGGTAAATAAAGCCACATTTTGTTGGAAGATCAAATTTCTATCTAACTTTTCATGCATTCTTTATGTGTAGAAATTTAGACTGGGATAATATATGGCAAATAAAATTGTCTGGTAGTGATCTTGATCACACGCATGTTTGAATAGCAACAGATTACCACAGGTATCCAAATTGTTCTCTGAAAAGTAAACACTGAATTTTAATCTAAAAAATGTCATGTAAAAATCTGAATGTTATCTATTGATTAAAAGTACATGTACTATTTTTATGAAGCAGATGTAGAAGAGAAACACAGTTGTATTCAGATACAAATTTTATAAACTGCAGAATTTACTCAACATTTTGAGACTCAGGTCAATTGTAACAATCGCCCGAATCGATTCATTCTTTTAAACCTGTTACATAATGTTGGTATAACACTAACTCTGTGTATATGTCAATGCTATATAGCGGTAGTTGTACATACAACAGTGTATGGCAAGACACCTAGCTAGCTTGATCACTTAGCCAATGCGGCCCAATTCACTTTGAGTTACTCATGCTTAATGACAAAATTAAAGAAAACAAAATGTTTAAGTTATAGACACTTAACTGTATACAAGGAATCCCAGAGAGTTTGGTTTGGTTTGGTTTATTTTGTTTTACGTTCTATTTACAGCCAGGGTCATTTAAGGACGTGCCAGGTTTTGGAGGTGGAGGAAAGCCAGAGTACCCAGAGAAAAACCACCGACCTATGGTCAGTACCTGGCAACTGCCCCATGTGGGTTTCAAACTCTTACATGTATTTAATCTTAGTAAGACTGCTAACACTGACCATTAAATCGAAGGTTAAAAAATTCCGTTTTGTCATATGTTTATGTTAGCATCATATATAAAAAGGCTACCAATAAGAATTTCCAAGCCGGTGATTATGAACAGTTTGAGCGGATTATCTCCCCTGATGAGGTCAGCTAGTGCACTGGGTTCACCATTGCAACCTATCTTGGATGGTCGGGATGTGCAGTGGATAATGCATTTACCCTTCACCTAGGTGGCGGGGGTTCGATTCCCTGACCGAACGTGAAAAGGTATGAGGTCACCTGTCCGACCACGTGGGTTTTCCCTGTGTATTCCAGTTTCCTCCCACAATAAGACCCCTCGGACGCTGAACATCCGGGCCAACAAGAGTGATTAAGTTATATAACTTGTTTCATAACTTTTCTAAAAAAGTTTATATACCTATTTTTATAACTAAAGCAGAAAAGAATGTGTTGGATAAAAATAATAAATTCTATCTCGGTGATGTAGAAAGAAAACAAGAGACCCAAGGGCTTAAACGGTCACCTGAGTAAGTTATGGGAATGGTAGCTCAATGTTACCGTATTTCTCTGGCAATAAGCCAAGGGGGCCAGTCCATTAAATAAAGTCAAAAGTGGGAGAGGTGGGGGGGGGGGGGGCTTATTGCCGGATATGAGCAACAAAACACACCAAAATGTCTTATCAGCTGCCTATACATTTCAACAGAATTACATTTTTTTTTGCTTAGTATTCTAGACAAGACAAAATATACCCTAAAGTGTTATATCCCTATATAAACTATAGTAAACTTTACACCTTCCCCGAGGGGGAACGGATAGCCCAGGGGTACTGAAATTAACAAATTAAACAAAGCCCCTGATGATCTTTCTGATTCCATGTAGGTAGATAAAATAGGCTGTAGTACCTATGAGTCTGGAGAAGAAGATTTTTGAAATTTTGGATAATTTTCCCTTTGGGCCCCGCCCTTGCCCCTGGGGTTGGGGCAGGAATCCCAATTTTACAAATCTGTATCCTCATCAACTAAGAATCATTTTGGCCAAGGTTGAAAAGATTGCATCAACTGGTTCTGGAGAAGAAGTTGGAAATGTAAAAAGTTTATGCACGATAGATGACGGACGACGACGGAAGGAAAGTGATTGGAATAGGTCACTTGAGACTTTGTCTCAGGTGACCTAAAAATCTTAACAATTAATTTGAGGTAATCAGTACAAATATTCTGTAAATCCATACAAATTTAACAGTCGTAACACTACACAAAATCTTGTTTAACGCTTAGGACTCCAGTCTGTCAGCAAATTAAAGTGAAATATACTTACATGTCTGTAATCTTAAATGTATCCCATAAACTATAGTTTCAAAAATTTACAATAATTTCACTTATAAATCTCAAATCATTTGAACAACAGTGTAACTTCACATCCCTGAGCTCCGTTGTTTCTGCTGTCGAGTCCTAATTAGTGACATGCCCGACAAAGTTCGGTACTTCTATTAAAATAACTGGCCCATTCTATCCATAGCGAATTACGGAGAGATTAAAGAGATTTAACAACACGCTATGAAGAATGCACACAGGACTTATAGCGGACATTTGATATATTTAATACCCTGTCCTGTGTATATTGAATGTGATTATAATACTCTCTCTGAAAGGTTTAATCTCGTTACTTACTACATATATATACACATATTGTAACATATCTTAACATTATAAATATTCACACATACCCGTTATGTATTTAATTCTTATATTACCCCTGTTTAGTCCAAGAGGTAAACTTTCGAACATATGATTGTTTAACTGAGTGACATTGTAATTAAGGCAATTAATTGTAATTCAAATTAAAATTGAAAAATAATGTAACATTAACATTTTTTTTTCAATTGCAATATCACAATTACAGAAAGCACAGTTTTCATTATCTTAATAAAATTGTTAAAAACTTACAAAATTTGAAAGAAAATGGTTGAAAACTGTGGGAGAAGATATATCATGACAAGAGATTGTGAAATATGTAAGGGGCAATAACTCTTCCCGTCAAATCAGATCAATATTCAGAAAAACACAACTTCATGTCAGGGTAATCTGATTAAAATACAGATCCTTGTTCCCACTCCGTTTTACAAGGATCTGACAACATCCCATAAGAGGTCACGTCCAGATGACCTTTGTCGCCTCTTTACTTAACACTAAATTAATTTTCCAACGACCTGTCATCTTGCAGCAAGCCATTTCGTCACATTATTCTACTCGAACTTTTTGGTGACGAAATTACTAAACGGAAAAATGTGTTTACGCAAGCTTTGTCGCCTCAAAATTTCACTGTCAAGATTCTGCCAGTAGTAATTTGATTGGCTAATGCAAAAGGTCATCGGGACATGACCTCCTATGGGATTATCTCAGATCTTAACGCAGCAGAGAGAAGTTTACAGAACGGCGCGGAGATCAAGATATGATTTTAATCAGATTGATGTCAGGGTAAATAAATGCACAAAGTTTAAAAGAGGTCGGTTGAAAGAATTAATTGTTAAATATGTACGGGGCAGTAACTCTTCCAAATAGAATCGATTCAAACCGATAACTTCATCAATGATAGTGAATTATAAAATGTACAAAGTTTGAAAGAGATCAGTTGAAAGAATTAATTGTGAAATATGTATGGTGCAGTAACTCTTCCAAATACACTCAAATCAAAATGATGTTCAGGAAAACACAGCTTTACCATTAGTGAATAAATATAAAAATTTGAAAGAGTTCGGTTGAACAAATTTGATTGTGAAATATGTAAGGGGCAGTAAACTCTTCAAAACACATTTGAATCAAACCAATGTTTAGGAAAACACAACTTCATTGAATGTTATGGTAAATAAATGTACAAAGTTTGAAAGAGATTCACTAAAATTTGTCAGAGGAGAATCAGAGATCTCCAAACAACTTACAAGATGTAGATTGTTAAACCTGTAAAGGGGCAGTAACTCTTTCAAATATAGTCAAATAGAACTAATGATCAGGAAAACACATTTCATGTCATGATGAATAAATGTACAAAGTAGAAAGAGGTCATTTGGAAACTAGGGGAGGACATCCCTGTACAATAATTGGATCGTGAAAGATATAAGAGGAAGTAACTCTTTTCAATTTGGTCGAATTGAACCAAAGCTCGCAGGAATACACATCTTCATATCAAGATTAATAAATGGACAAAGTCTGATTTTGAAAGAGATTGGTTAGAAATTACTTTGAAATGAGATCTTGGCACAAATAAAAGATTATGACAGACAGCCATCACTATACAATGATGGGCGTATGATCATGAAAAGAAGAAGAAATATGGATGTTGTTTAATTGTAAGTAAAATTTCAATAGTAATAGTAACAACAGACAGGACCGGCTTTATGTAAATTCATTTCCATTCAACCTGAAACCAGACAGGGCCAATGGCCTTACTCCACTGGTAGACATGAGGTTCCATAGTCACATTAAAAGTACAAGGACGTAAAAATCCAGATGATACTGAGTTTGGCTTGAGGCAGTGTGCTACCAGTACCCGTGGACGAAGTATGGTTAATACAACTATACAATCTACTATGTGCATGTTTATACAATATTGATCTGCCAAGTCAAAAATGTTCATTCATTACTGGTGGTTTGTTTTTTTGGTCCTGTAGGAAATTAATCACATATACCATAAACTATGTAATCATCAAGCATGAACATGATCGAGCTGCTATTGCAGGGAAATAGATTTCAAATATAACATGCATATATCATTTTAAACTTCCATAAATACAACACTTTTTGGCATTGCAATAGGCTTTGAAGTTGTCGAGAAGTCACATTGTTTAAAATCTTGATAAAAATCTACACATTTATTTTAAGTTATTTTATCTACATCTTCACATTTTAAAATTATTCAATCTACAAACTTTTGATTATTGAAGAAATCAATATTAAAAAAAAAAAATCAAAATTCATTTTAAAATAATCAAAATATACAGGAGTTTATCAAAAACAAAGGAAAATATTAAAACAAAAAAAGATGCCTACCTTTCCTGGAGCAGTTGTAGCAAACAATGGTGTAAAGTGTAACTAGCAGACGTGCACTGTCCAAATCATCTGACCATACCACAGGTGTCTGTGGCAGACCGTCAACCCTTAGGTCCTAAATTAGCTATCTAATAATATTGACAAACCATACAATTAGCTGTATTATACCATTCTCCCGTCACCAGCTATGCAGGCATGGTTACCTCAACGAATGCCTGATATAGTTTATCCAATAACAAGACGCAGTCATATCTCCATGGTAACCAATATGACTGAAGATCTCGACATAAGATATATAGATATTACTGACCACTCAAATCTCTCATAAGATGATTGAACATGTACAGTACTAGTAATTAACTAAGGTCGTAATTAATACAGCAGTCATTCACATGAAAAATCTCACATTATATGTAGAAGTACGATCATACAGGGCCTTTATGTATACATAAGACTTTTTTTTTTCCGTTTTCAATGCATGTCATTTAAACTTAATATTGATTGGATAAAGAGGCAGCTATACCTGTGTCCAATAATATCCTATTAAAGATACCCCTAGCATATGACATCAGAAGGATTCACTGAGGCCGAATCTTAACAGCGATGTTGATAAGTGTTAAACAAGCTAGGTGCGCGCCCACTGTTAAACCACAATTTTAGTCATATTAGATTGACTATTAATAGGTTAGAATATATGCTATAATCAATCTCTGACTTAAGTGTACTAAACATCTATGGTCATACTCTAGCTATATAACTAATTCAAATATGAAAATACAATTGTCATGTACTAAATTAAATATATTCTTCACGAACATCAGAAATGATGCATGATACTGTACCTGCGTTGCGAAAGCTTTCATTTCCTTATCTTTCTTGTGATATCATTTCTGCTGAATTTTGCAGACACAAAGTTTTATAATTCTCTCTGAAGCCAAATTATATATATATACTCAAAGATAATTGGATACTATATCATGTTACCTGGTAGATCAGTATATATCAGGTAGCCTCCAATAATGCTGTTAGGTAGCTGATGTGACAAATAATAAGAGCCCTATATTATAAATAATGTCTTAATTACCACCATTTACTATATCAGGATCTGTTTAAAACAGCTATGGTAATTTAATTATAAGGATTTATGCCAGATTTTAATGGTGGAAGAAAGTTAGAGTTTCCAGTGAAAAACCACCAACCTACGGCCAGTTAACCTGGCAACTACCCCGTGTAGGACTCCAACTCGTGACCCAGGAGAAGAAGGAATATATTGGCCACCAATTTCTTTTCATAAAGACACATTCCAGGAAAAGTCACTTCATCAAAATTGAATTAAACTTGGTCATTAATTAAAGTCCATCATTTTTATCTTTTCAGACAATTTTCACATATTGTAAAATTCAAATCATAGACAAACAATAAACAAAACATACTTGTAGTAAACAAGTAGTTATTCTACAATTCTTCTCGTTAGAATCTCAAAATTCTACGAAACAATTTGCATACATATGTAGCAAAAGTATGGCTTTCCTGAAATGTTCATCTCAAATGATGTAATCTCTTTCCAAATGTAATAATATTTAAAATTAAGTCTTTTAAGGTTATTTGATATCAACAACCATCAAGGATAAGGATAAATATAAGTAAATACTTACTAGAAGACTGCTATGGATGTGACTCCAGGCAGTGTTTGTAGAAACCTAGCTCCTGCTGTAAGGCACCAACACCAGTAAATTGGTGACAGAAGCAGATCGGCAATGACGTTGTCGTTGTAGCGTGGATGGGGGCGAACGACTCACAGACACAGGTGTTGATGAACAGGTGTTGCGACAGGTAGGTACACACCTTATGATCCACTAACTACAAGTGTGTCTGTGCAGGTACAAGATCCATTAACGATGTACCAGTTCTTATCAACGTTTATTACATCTCCTCATCCCCGAAAGTCAACATTGTACTGGCCACAGAGTGACCACTGGGTATAGTCCCTCAAGGTCAAGGTGTCCTCTTATATTACACTGTTTGGTACTTTTACAGCCCTACACAAGTCCAGTGTCTAGATATCACTAGACTGGGATGTATATAATTAAGCACCGTCATTTAATAGAACATAATGGTCAACCATCTCATCACTTATTGATTCAGACCAAGACAGCCAATAAGCTGTCAATCCACTAACATCAAATTTTCGAAAAACAAATATTCATTTTTTTGTTTCACAGAATTTTTTATTCTTCTGTAATCCATTTTTGTCTTGTCTTGTCTTGCAGTCTTATACTTCTCCTTTTTTTACTTACTTGCCCATGATTATAACTGAACATCAATTCTTCTTGGTGCTGGAAATTGAAACTGAGCACACATGTATAGGCAGATTGCAAGTGTATGCCACATTGAGCACCAGGAACTTTTTTGTAGCTCCAAATGTTAAGAACCCCTAACACAGATTATCTACAGAATTCTTCTACAGTATCCTCTGATTGGTGGTCAGTCTACTGGTTATCCAAGCAGCCATTGATGTATCCACAGACCCGCAGGTGTATTCCAAAGCTCAGGGTATATTCCAACACTTATAGTCGCAATATTAGCTCACTCGATCAACTGGGTATAGATGCTCATTGTTGTATCATAGGTGTTAAACTTCTTAAACCTCCAATTAAGGAGATCCCCTCATTCCCCATTTCCAATGAGGGAGAAAGTTCGTGAAATGCGACTGAAACTGCATTGCTCAATTTGTCTTTCCCTTTTTATACATCAAAATAACTTCAAAAAGTATTCAATTGATCAAGACACATCTGTTATGGTCATTACACACACACCCTGCAGTAACTAGGAGATCATCTGACCAAAGGATGTAGATTTTGAGTTTGAGTGAGTTTGGACTTGAATGAGGGAGATTTCGAGGGAGCAAGGCTTAGATTAATTTTTTTCTTCCACTGGGCACTGTGCCTAGTGGCTTCCAAAAACTCACCCAAATTTTACCTGGCACAATTTACAGTGTATATCAAACAAAACAGATTGCTGTTGGAATTTAATTAATTATAGTATATATTCAAATTCGTTGCTATTGATTTAAAAGATATAAAATATGTAGATTATATAATATCATTAAAAGATGACACTTTCAAATATTGATATTTGTTTTACATTTCAAGCGGCCCAGTGTTACATGTATGTCGAGATCTATACGTGAACTTTCAAATCATGATTGGAGCTTCATCATTTTAAAATTAAATCTGTTTACATCCACTGATTATCATTGTTGATTTTCATCAATAAAAAATTATATCATTAAAACAAATATTCCAACTTTGTTTTATTTTTCAAACTGTACGGTGTAACAATGTCAATACTTGTACTTTCAAGTCATGAGTGGATCTGAGTGTGGAATTAAAGCTTTCCATTAACCACTGAAAAGTGATTGTCATTGTTAATTTCCTTAATCAAATCTTATATCTTTTTCTTAAGGATGAACCTTACTCGTCTGGTAAGATTAGTTTGACTTCCTTTTGTTTTACTTTCACTTCGCGGAAAGTTATTCAGGAGTATTCAAAATCTCGTCCTTTGTTTCATCGTCATTTGTATCAGTAAATGTCTGTGAGTATCTTGTTTGTTAGTCATGTTTGATTTGTCTTCTTTTATTTTGAAAAAAACGGCAATACTTGTTTGCTTTTCTTTGCTTTGTCACACACCATTTCTTCTCCCTTAACATACCGATTACGCAACATAGGAAATTCCCCAATTCAATCAGTGTCATGTTGATACTTTAGTATAGGCTATAGCTATCATGTCTGTTGTAAGCGCACAGATGATCTAGACCAGAAATGAAGTGACTATTAACACGACTGACAACAGCGAGCCCAACTAAAGTTGAATACATTTTATAAGGAACATCTGATAACTATCGTTTTTAATGAATTAATGTGCACAATGTTTGAAATATATGTATCATACATTGACAGTCAGTCATCAATTTTACTTGGCACTGGGGACGAGTGGTAAGGAGGACCCCACTCGGCACCGGGGCATTTCCACTCGTCCAGACAAGTGGACAAGTACTTAATCGAAGCCCTGGGGAGGTTGGTAAATTTTGGTCAAAATGAGGGAGTCTCCCTCTTAATGAGGGAGAGTTAATGGGTATGTTGTATCCACAAGCTCAAGCTATACTATCCAGGATTACTTAATGGGTGTAGAGAGTGTAGGTGAGCATAACTCTTGGATATTGAGGATGGTACCAGGGGTGTAGAGAGTGTAGGTGAGCGTAACCCCTGGATATAGAGGATGGTACCAGGGGTGTAGAGAGTGTAGGCGAGCTTAAACCCTGGATATAGAGGATGGTACCAGGGGTGTAGGGAGTGTAGGCGAGCTTAAACCCTGGATAAAGAGGATGGTACCAGGGGTGTAGGGAGTGTAGGTGAGCTTAACCCCTGGATATAGAGGATGGTACCAGGGGTGTAGAGAGTATAGGCGAGCTTAAACCTTGGATAAAGAGGATGGTACCAGGGGTGTAGGGAGTGTAGGCGAGCTTAACTCCTGGATAAAGAGGATGGTACCAGGGGTGTAGGGAGTGTAGGCGAGCTTAACTCCTGAATAAAGAGGATGGTACCAGGGGTGTAGGGAGTGTAGGCGAGCTTAAACCCTGGATATAGAGGATGGTACCAGGGGTGTAGAGAGTGTAGGTGAGCTTAACCCCTGGATATAGAGGATGGTACAGGGGTGTAGAGATTGTAGGTGAGCGTAACCCCTGGATAAAGAGGATGGTACCAGGGGTGTAGAGAGTGTAGGTGAGCGTAACCCCTGGATATAGAGGATGGTACCAGGGGTGTAGGGAGTGTAGGTGAGCTTAACCCCTGGATATAGAGGATGGTACAGGAGTGTACAGTGTGCGAAAGTAATGATAGACTGATAGACCGAGGTCACTGGAAAACCTATTGGTCTATGCAAAATACTAGTATGGTAAACCTGATGTCTTAGCAATTTAATTACTCATGAATGTTGAAAAAGTATCAAAACTGTTTAAACAAATCTTATAAATATTACCAATTGCATTACTCTTGCGTGTTCCTCATTTCCTGATTTGTGTGGCTGAATTTGTCGTTTTTAAATCAATTTTTGTTTAAACATCGGTTGAAGCAGGGGAGATGACTCTGTTTTTAGCAGTTCCTCGACATTGGTGGAAAAATTCAGCCTGCAGAAATTTTGTTGGGGATATGCAATTTGAAATGCCCATAGACCTATTGTCTATGAAACTTCTTGAATTACTTTCGCACACTGGGTGTAGACTGTAGAGACTGTAGGTGAGCTTAACCCCTGGATATAGAGGATGGTACCAGGGGTGTAGAGAGTGTAGGTGAGTGTTACCCCCTGGATATAGAGTATGGTACCAGGGATGTAGAGAGTGTAGGTGAGCATAACCCCTGGATATAGAGGATGGTACAGGGGGTGTAGACTGTAGAGACTGTAGGTGAGCTTAACCCCTGGATAAAGAGGATGGTACCAGGGGTGTAGACTGTAGAGACTGTAGGTGAGCTTAACCCCTGGATAAAGAGGATGGTACCAGGGATGTAGAGAGTGTAGGTGAGCGTAACCCCTGGATATAGAGGATGGTACCAGGGGTGTAGGGAGTGAAGGTGAGTATAACCCTTAGAAAACGAGGATGATCCTGGGGTATAGAGAACCTTAGGCTAGCCACAGTTGCTTGAGTTTCTGTCAGTAAATAAGTAAATATATATATATATGTGAAATGAGCTGCCCAATACAGCAAATGCCGCAGTTCCATATATATAAACTTTTTTTTTTGAAGGACTGACAGAAATTCAAGCAACTATGGACTCGCGGATGGTGTGTAGGGAATGTAGGTGAGCATAACCCTTAGAAAACGAGGATGATCCTGGGGGTATATATATATAGAGAGAGCATAGATGAGTGTAACCTCTAGATATTGAGGATTATATATATACCAGGGGTGTAGAGATTGTAGCTAAACAAATACTCCTGTAATTTGATAATATAGGAGTATTTGGTGCGTTAAAAAGGGGACAGGGTTCAGATTCGAGCGCCAGTTCACAAATCAACCATACCTTACATATATATTGTGTTCTGCTGAGTGGATCTGTGCTGCTAAGCTAAAGGTGATGCTAGGTTTGTTTTTGGTATTTAAGAACATGCTTAATTTTAGTGTTGGAGGTAAGTTGGATTTCCAGGAGAAAAACCACCATCAATCAACAGCCAGTACCTGGCAACTGCCCCATGTCCTGGCCTTGAACCTACGACCCAGTGGTGGAGGGCTAGTAGTAGCAGAATGTCAGACAACCTAACAACTTAGCCACCAGGACCCAGAGGTTGAGGGCTAGTAGTAGCAAAAAATCAGAAACCTTAACCACATGGCCATCACAACCCAGAGATGGAGGGCTAGTCGTAGCAGAATGTCAGTCACCTTAACCATTTGTTCATCACAACCCAGAATATGAGGGCTAGTGTTAGCAGAATGTCAGACACCTTAACCACTCGGCTACCACAACCCAGAGGTGGAGGGCTAGTGGTAGCAGAATGACAGACACCTTAACCACTTGGCCATCACAACCCATAGGTGGAGGGCTAGTGGTAGCAGAATGTCAGACACCTTAACCACTTGGCCATCACAACCCAGACGTGGAAGGCTAGTAGCAGAATGTCAGACATCTTAACCATTTGGCCATCGGACATTCAACAAAATGTATTTTATAAAATATCACATAAAATTCAAAAGAATGATTTTCAAATACAATTTTATCCCTTTTACAAAGTGCAGACACGCCCTAACTGATGTGTACTCTGAAATCATCATAAACTTTGACTCATAAAGAAATAATAACCAATCAGCCTATGATAGGAGTCACAACACCATAGCAACAGGACAAGTTTAAACACCTCCGGTAAAATATTCTTATTTAAAACTTATGTAACTAAATATAATTATGTGAAAAATTGTTAATGTCGAACAATAGAATTGTTTTAACACCCCTGTTAAAATATTCTTATTTAATACTTATGTAAATAACTATATGTGAGTAATTGAACATTAGAATTGAACAAAATCTACATAATCACATAAAAATCATAAGCTGGTATGTTTATATTGTAGTCAATATCATTATGACATTAGACGTTGCTAGGACATTTAACAAAACAAGGCAATACTGCATCTTAAGTAAATACTTTTAAGTTTCAGGTTATCAATATACTTAAACATACATTGCTCCTGTAGTTTATATTTGGACGATGAATCTCATTTTAACTTTGAATGATAAAGTAAAACTTTTTTTGGCCATAACTTAATCCTTAGGTTGTGCGAATGATGTATTGAAATCAATAATTAAATGACTAAATTTCTGTGAAAGTTTCCAAAATATTTTCTTCATAAATTTTTTTTTTCTTTTTAAACCACACACAAATCAACAACACAGTTACTATCAAATATACTGCAATAGTTACATTTCAATTTAGTTAAATAATGGTTTAATTTTGAAATATTGATTTTCATATCAGTAGTAATTATGAACATCTCAGACTGATCAAGATACATACATCAATGATCTGTATTGAATGATAAATCAATATTTTTAAAGTGTTTGATGTAATAACAAGATGAAGCTCGTTATTAAAATCCACCATGATACTGTACTCCAATGTTATAAATATCCATGTACAAGGTAGGCCCCAATTTTAGAATTCCAGAAGTCCAACAGAAAACCATTACCAGAAAAAAAACTTCCGTAATTAAAGACTTTCCTCTGATTATGCTTTTCATCACAACATAATTTGGAATATTCTAAAGTTAAGGAACCATTTGCATGTAGCACTATTCTGTGGTATTTCTATATATATATATGCAGTTACCTCCCCTTAAGGACACCGTTACCCCCCCCCCCTATACTGTGTTATTACTTATATAAACGGTTACCTCCCCTAACTTTCGTTCAGAAAACAGAGTTGATTAAAGACACCTCTGTCACCAAGGTTACTCGATTTCAACTTTAAAAATCAAGGTCTCGCTCCGCAGCAGTTTTACATTCAGATTTAAAGCATCATCTTTTAATCATTATTTTGTTTATTTCATATTTATTACTTCTCATAAAGTTCCCATAAGGACATGTTCATTATCTCGTAAAAGTTCGATCAAAGCTAAAGTTTCCATAAGGACATGTACATTATTTCGTAAAAAAATCTATCAAGCTAAAGTTCCCAAAGGACATGTACATTATTTCGTAAAAGTTCTACCAAAGCTTAAGTTCCCATAAGGACATGTACATTATTTCATAAAAGTTCTACCAAAGCTTAAGTTCCCATAAGGACATGTTCATTATTTCCTTAAAGTTCTATCAAAGCTTTATTTCCAACACTTCAGAGCAACAGTCTTTGGCACTGGTATGTTGACCTTTAGATATTAGCAACATGCGTTAACCTGGGTCGACAGTGTGTACAATGTAAATACATGTAAAATAACCAATACATATATTAACATACAGATACAGGATTTTTAGAGAAATGGTACTGGGAATTTCATGTTGTTACAAGGCTCTGTGAAGTTTGTGTACAATGTAAATACATGTAAAACAACCAATACATATATTAACATACGGATACATGATTTTTAGAGAAATGGTACTGGGAATTTCATGTTGTTACAAGGCAATTTAGCAACAAAGCCATGCTCCGCCCATAATAAAACCTAGGTACGTGTCCAGTAATGTTAGCATTCATGATGGATTGTCCAGGTAATCCAGGCACATTCCCAGCACTGTTGGGGCAGGGCAGCTTAATCTCTTGTCTTTTATGTACATTATCTCAACACTAGTAAATGTTACATTGGATTAGATTTCCAAAACTTGATTTTTGGAGAGATATGGTGTTTACATGAACTTGTTACTTTATTTGTGAACTATTTATGTAAAAGTTAGATCATATAGATCAACAAAGTTCCGATCTACCTCTGTGAAGTTGGGTTATCGATCGACTGGTCTCCATGTATCAATGTTATGACAATGCTAATTTAAATGATAGGTACTGATACACGGTATAATAGACTTAATGTACATAATACGTCGCATAAATATACCTTAAATAATCAATGTTTAGATTAATTTGTTTACATGGACACCAACTGGCACAGCTCCAGACTACGGTAAATCATATGGAGAAATAATCAAATGGAAATTTGATTGATATAATTATAATTGATACATTATCAAATGGTGTTGTTTAAAATGATGGATTTGTCAGGCCAGAAAAAAACTATTTAGTTCGTTTCCAGTTTTTTAGACTGGCTACAAGCTTTTTTAAGGAGAATTTCTCTCCTGAATTTTACTACTAGCCTATCTCCCCTTTAAGTTTCAGATCATCAAAATTATTAGACTTTTTTTCTAAATAATTCAACATCTTTATGCTATTCTAGAGACGGGAGCCATTTTACCTGAGTTTCCATACTTAATAATTTTGTATGCCTTAATTTTCGTATTATTTCTGGAAGCAATTTTCAAATTAACCAGCACTATATCTCTTATAAAACTTTATGATATAAACCCTATAAAATTGAGAAATAGAAAAAATTGTCTACCTATTTCAATTTTCTAAACTTGCAACAAAATCAAAACACGTTTGTTGTAAAGCTTAATATCAGAGCATTAGCACAGATGAATGTACTTTTGTGTAGGGTCTTATTGTGGGAGGAAACTAGAGTGCCCGGAGAAAACCCACATGGTCGGGCAGGTGACCCCATACCTTTTCACATCCGGTCGGGGAATCGAACCCTGGCCGCCTTGGTGAAATGCAAATGCGCTATCAACTGCAACACCTGACCACCCTATAAATGTACACCTAAATATTGTGTACATAAGTAATTCATGTCCCTCTGTGAGTTTAACAAGTAATCACTTTGACAAGCATAGTTCTAAAATTCCAAAATTTTCTGCATTATTTAGCTACAATGAATATATGCCGACCCTGGGTCACTTGGGGATGGTTTGATATGCGTAACTGGCTGTATAAATATACCATGCAACACTGTACGTGACTCAAGTATATACCACCCACGCCTATGTGATATCAGTTCAGATATAATCCTAACTATCAAATATTGACCACAAGCCTTACAACAATAGTATCATAACCTTTATAATACTGGCTACATGTTAACAAGGGGTAAATGAAACTAAATATCAAATCTCTGAATATATTTTAAATTTTTAATATGTTTAGCCCGTTACAAATTTATTCAAGACATGAATGAAAGACAAGAGATATCCTTTAAGCTAGCTTCTACAACTGCTGACATTATTGATAATATGATGATGAACCGTTCATCATCATATTATCAATAACGCAGCAGTCGGCGAGTACTTTTAAAGCAAGCGTTCAGAACGCTTGCTTTAAAAGTACTCGCCGACTGCATGGATGTTGTTAATAATTGTGAGACTTGCTACATTTCATCTGGGACTGAATAATTTGGCCAGATTTGGCCGGATTTTTATATAAGTCTTGAAATATTATTATAATTAACCACAATCTTTCAAAGTTAACCAGACATTTCTTTTTGTGAAACAGTTACGGTAAGAATTATTTCCTGGACAAGATATAAATTTAGTATCTAAACTCTTTGCATTTGTTTTTAACTTTGACCTCAAAATTTGAAAAAATCTTGTTGGCCCGAATATTAAAGCATGGAGGTCTAATTGTTGGAGAAACTGGACGACATGGAGAAAACCCAAGTAAACTTCACCGCCAGGCTATTATAAACTAAACCCTGTTATTTTTATTATTATTTTCTGGAAAATTACATCACCAAATTACTGAGGTTCTGTTGTAATATATCAATGTTAATTTAATGTTGGACTAACAGATCATTTAAAAATATGAATAAAATATCACAGCGAGTGGTGTCATGTGGCCCTTAAATGAGACCACATAAACGGTCCTCCCTTAGAAAATCCTTCCTGTGCATCCCATTGTTAAATTCTTCAAAGATTTAAATTAACATTTGCTATACATTATAATGGACAAGAATGTATACCAATAACTTAAAACTTGATCAAAGTGTAAAAATTATGCAGTAACAAATATTCAGCACTTCTTAATTTATTGTCATATGAACATAATTCCTCTTTTTTGTTGAAAAACATTTTTGAAATTTAGATGATGGAGTGGATTACAATGATTTATATTGGGCAGGTGCTCATGTTAATATATCAATATTGGAATTCTTGAATGATTTAAAGATTGTAGGCACATATAAAATTATACATGTATGAACATATCCAATAATGAATCTGATTGACAAGTTCTTCATTATACCTATTATAACATGTAGTTTTATTTACTTCATCTCCACAATTCAAAGTCATAAAATATAATACTTCTGAAGTATTAACGAAAAATTTCGATTGTACATCGTAAACAGTTTGTATAAGCAAATCACATGATTTCAAAATCACCAAGATCAAACACAGAGTATATTACCGGACACTATATATACAATCAAGGGAGATTTGATGTTTGTGAATTTTACATGTTGTGGGTATAACTTGGAACACATATTCATGATTCAGTACTGTATGCTGTTTTAATTCAATTCCAGCTTAATAAAGTCTATAAAATCAAACGTTTGAAAAAAAACTCTGCTATTTCAAGAAAATCATCAGATATGTGCTATTATGAGTTTGCAAAGAGATTATTCTCTTCAAAATACTACATTATGATATATAGCTACCGGTTCCGCGACAAAACGGTAGATCCCAGTCGAAAATTTCAAACACGCACTTTTCTCCCCCATGGAAATTTTGAAAAGTTGGCAAGTATGAAAATGGCTCCATCCGTAATATACTCACAACCACTCTCTGTGTGTCTGTTGCTACTGTTTTCATACACTATCTATAAAACCAATTTGTAACGTGTCTGTAAAAATCATATAGTCCTTTCACAGGCTTTACTAATTCCGTGGTCCTAATATACTCACAACCAGGGGCGTAGCTGGAGGTATTTTGATGTGCAAGCCCGGGACGTTTTCAAATTTGGGGAGGGGGTACTTCAGGGGGGGGGGGGGGGGGGGGGCGGGGATGGATATCACATTTTGACTTCAAATAGTGCCATTATTTTGGACTTTAAATCATCATTGTATGGCCTATCATTATGCAAATTATTTATCCGAAAATGGAATACAATATGTTTTATTTCCATGATGTATGGAAACAAAATCATTATCCATACCTTTCTTATATCATTAACTCATCAGTAAGTAAAACCAGAGACATTTACATGTAAAACCATCTTTGATATACATACGTCTCTGTTTATAAGTATATATCTTATGTGCAGGACTCGATCAGGAAGTAAGAACTCATGCTTCTGTTCTTAAACATAATTTTGTATAATTTGAACAGGCCTATAGTTTCACGAAAGTTCCTTAAGTTAAAAATCTCCATAGAAAAGCATTAAAGAATTAACGGGAAAATCTTATGTTAAAGGAATTTTCCTTAATTTCTGTAATGCTTTCCTATGGAGATATATAACATAAGGAATTTTGGCCGGGCTCATTCATTGTATTTGCTGTCATTTTGTTTGAACCAAAATATAGTGAAAATTGGCCCTTCTTTTCTTACTCTTAGAATGATAAAAGGGTCATTTTTGTATATTTTATCTAATACAAATTTACTAAAAATTTAAAAAAAACAGAGAGTACCAAAGCATCAACAAAACCATAATCTGAACTAAAAATTGATTCAACTAGAGGCAAAATATGAAAAAAGGAAAGATGTACATGGAGACCCTTGTAAAAGCACAAGAGAAAAAGACCATGTGTTCCGGAGAAGTAAGCGTCTTCTACTTCATCGACGACAACTGCCATGTAAATATTGGTCACAACCAAGTAAACATCAGGTTCTCAAAATGAGAAACGAGTATCATTGTCAATAAAAACAAGGGAGAACACTAATGACCATACTCCAAAAACGTCCATCTTCATATCACTTAAAGATACAGAACATGTCCCATGAAACCAAGATGGCGACCATAAAACTTGCCCATAGTCTTCATCAACCTGCACCTCTCCTTTCCCTGTGCCATAAGTTTGTTCGTCAGCAGCTGATATCTATCACTAAAACCTTATATGACATGATTTTATAAAAAAAATAGTCGGCCTAAGTTAAGATAGTTTCAAACTGATGCTAATTATGTTTGGATGTTGTTTGGTATTCATTAGTGTACAAATTTTCTCACGATAAAGCCTTTACCTATATTGTCGTAGTGAGCTGTATTGTAAATATTATTTGAATTGTGTTGGCTGCGGTCTCCGACATATTGTAGTCCTATATGCTATTGCATTCGGAAAGAAATAAAATAGAATTTGAAGTATTTATAG
Source organism: Mimachlamys varia (assembly GCA_947623455.1). NCBI lineage: Eukaryota > Metazoa > Mollusca > Bivalvia > Pectinida > Pectinidae > Mimachlamys > Mimachlamys varia. Next base: position 23,022,029 of record OX392534.1, read on the forward strand.
CCACGGACTTAGATCTAATCTAAGTCCGTGTTATAGCTAACACATTTTCCTCAGCCTAATATGTTAATATGACGAATCGAAAAAAGGAGTAACAATATCCAGACTTTTAATAATATAAGTTTAATTATGAAATTTCACGACTTTAATACACATACTTTGGAAAATGATGTGCAAGCACGGGCTTATGTGCTTACATGTCAGCTACGCCCCTGACAACCACTCTCTGCGTGTCTGTTGCTACTGTTTTCATACGCTATATATAAAACTAATTTGTAACGTGTCTGTAAAAATCATATAGTCCTTTCACAGGCTTTACTAATTCAGTGGTCCTTTGTAGAAGCATTATTGTTAGGATGCGGTGGATGTGTAATAAACACTCACAACACAATGTGTTTAAATGACATTTCCTATTTCCTTTCTTAAGTTTACAATTACATATCTATTTTTTTTTCAAGGTATTTTATTCGTTAATCAATAGAATTAAACAACAATCAAGATCGACCTACATGTCGAAATCAATAGGCGTTTTTCTACTTAACTTTCTTCGTAAATGTACCACTGATCAGTTTACCTGAGTCGATCAGTTGTGCCTCAATGACGTCACAGGTACCACGTGACCGGTCAGCTCATTAAAATTCTCGCCAGTCGGGAGAGGTCAACTTTGACAGTCAATATCTAGATCCCAGGACACAATCGAATGCTCCTTGATGGGCTAATCAGTATCTATTGAAATGTACTACAAGTTTCATAACTTTTTAAAGATTTTCTAAATCGTGGCCAAAACCCTTTAATGGTAAAGCTAAGTTCCTACGCTATTTCAGGAGAATTTTATAAATGGTTGGAAAATAACTTGGTTCAGAGGCGCCAGAGAGTGTTTTTAAATAATTCTTATTCCCATGTAGGTTTCATTGAGGCAGGTGTTCCTCAAGGTTCGATTCTAGGGCCTCTTTTATTCCTAATTTTCATAAATGATATTGCTGATGTTTTTTAATCAACTGCTCGTCTATTTGCAATCGATACCTCTCTATTAAAATCTTCGTCTTCATGTTTAGAAATTCAAAATGTTCTGAATAGAGATCTTGAGGCTCTTAATGTATGGTCCCAAACATGGTTAGTTACGTTTAATCCAGATAAAACCAAGATAATTTTTGTTTCAAACTCTGTTGAAATCGATGAAGTTTTAGAATTAGAATTTAAAGGCGAAATTTTAAATTTTACTGATAATCTTAGACACTTAGGTGTAATTTTTAATTCAAGGGCGAAATGGGGGGACCATATTTGTGCAATATATACTTCTTTTATGAAAAAAGTCAACGTTTTGCGCAGACCAAAATACTTGAATCGAGATACTCTTTCGAAAATTTACAAATCATTTATTTTACCAGTATTAGAATATGCCTGTGAATTGTGGGAGGGGTGTACAGCTTTTAAAACTGAAATGTTAGAGAGAGCCCATAGAGAAGTTGCTCGTATCATAACTGGACTTCCGTCATATGCTCGAATTGAAGATTTACGTTTTGAAACTGGTCTAGAAACTCTCTCAAATCGAAGGAAATGCAGAAAACTCCCAACTTTTGTATAAAATGCACAACAATTTCACCCCAGATTTTTTAAATGATCTATTGATGTCAACTGTTGCTGGCAAAAACCACTATACTCTTAGAAAATGATAATTATAGAACTCTTCCTTTTGGGCTTTCTCTAACAAATTCATCGTTTATACCTTCAACTCTCCGCAGTTGAAATTCTTTGGACCTCGCTGTACGATCATTTAAAAACTCGTTAACATTAAATGTACCATCCCCTCCACCAATCTACTTCGGTTTTGGTGATCGTAAGTTTAATATTATACATACAAAACTTAGACATCAGTGTAGTCCACTTAAATATGACCTTTTTAAGAGTAAATCTTGTTGATAGTCCATTTTGTTATTGTGGCCCCATCCCTGTCAAAATGCCTTTCACTTTATTTTTGAGTGTCTACTGTTTAACAACGAAAGACGCATTCTACTTCAAAATTGAGATATATTACATTTCGATTTAACTTTAGAACTGCTTTTGTGTGGCAATAATCAGCTGTCATTAGAAATCAATACAAACATATTTCGACACATGCATCATTACATCAAATCCAGCAAGAGGTTTTGATCATTATATAGTTATTGAGTGTGAACATTGGTATATGTGATTATGAAATTGCATTTCATTAATTTGCCTTCTGATTTTTTTTATGAAATCAATTTTGTTTTGATAATTCTAAAATTATTCTGTCTTGTCATTGGACTTTCTTTTTGTAATTAACTAGTATTCAGATGTCTTCCCTAGGTAATTCCCTCTTCACCCTACCTTCTCTCTCCCATTTGCACCCAACCTTCTTCCTATCCCTGCACATTCTCTACACTCCCCCCCCCCTCCCCCCATCATGTATTGCGGAGAGGACCATTTTAAGTTGTAATAACTTTTGTCCGATACCTGATGGACATTATTCAGCTGCGTTTGATACAATACATGATGGAAATTTAATCAGCTGCGTTTGAGACATTACCTGATGGACATTTAATCAGCTGCATTTGAGACAATACATGATGGACATTTAATCAGCTGCGTTTGAGACATTACCTGATGGACATTTAATCAGCTGCATTGAGACAATACCTGATGGACATTATTCAGCTGCATTTGAGACATTACCTGATGGACATGAAATCAGCTGCATTGAGACAATACCTGATGGACATTAATTCAGCTGCGTTTGAGACAATACCTGATGGACATTTAATCTGCTGCGTTTGAGACAATATCTGATGGACATTATTCAGCTGCGTTTGAGACAATACATGATGGAAATTTAATCAGCTGCGTTTGAGACAATACATGATGGACATTTAATCAGCTGCATTTGAGACAATGAGGTCATTATTCAGCTGCGTTTGAGACAATACCTGATGGACATTAATTTAGCTGCGTTGAGACAATATCTGATGGACATTATTCAGCTGCATTTGAGACAATACCTGATGGACATTATTCAGCTGCGTTTGAGACATTACCTGATGGACATTATTCAGCTGCGTTTGAGACATTACCTGATGGACATTTAATCAGCTGCGTTTGAGACAATATCTGATGGACATTATTCAGCTGCGTTTGAGACAATACCTGATGGACATTATTCAGCTGCATTTGAGACAATATCTGATGGACATTATTCAGCTGCGTTTGAGACATTACCTGATGGACATTATTCAGCTGCGTTTGAGACATTACCTGATGGACATTATTCAGCTGCGTTTGAGACATTACCTGATGGACATTATTCAGCTGCGTTTGAGACAATACCTGATGGACATTAATTCAGCTGCGTTTGAGACAATACCTGATGGACATTTAATCAGCTGCGTTTGAGACATTACCTGATGGACATTATTCAGCTGCGTTTGAGACAATACATGATGGACATTTAATCAGCTGCGTTTGAGACAATACCTGATGGACATTATTCAGCTGCGTTTGAGACATTACCTGATGGACATTAATTCAGCTGCGTTTGAGACAATACCTGATGGACATTTAATCAGCTGCGTTTGAGACAATACCTGATGGACATTTAATCAGCTGCGTTTGAGACAATATCTGATGGACATTATTCAGCTGCGTTTGAGACATTACCTGATGGACATTATTCAGCTGCGTTTGAGACATTACCTGATGGACATTATTCAGCTGCGTTTGAGACAATATCTGATGGACATTATTCAGCTGCGTTTGAGACATTACCTGATGGAAATTTAATCAGCTGTGTTTGAGACAATACCTGATGGACATTATTTAGCTGCATTTGAGACATTACCTGATGGACATTATTCAGCTGCGTTTGAGACATTACCTGATGGACATTATTCAGCTGCGTTTGAGACAATACCTGATGGACATTAATTCAGCTGCGTTTGAGACAATACCTGATGGACATTTAATCAGCTGCGTTTGAGACAATATCTGATGGACATTATTCAGCTGCGTTTGAGACAATACCTGATGGAAATTTAATCAGCTGCGTTTGAGACAATACCTGATGGACATTATTCAGCTGCGTTTGAGACAATATCTGATGGACATTATTCAGCTGCGTTTGAGACATTACCTGATGGACATTATTCAGCTGCGTTTGAGACATTACCTGATGGACATTATTCAGCTGCGTTTGAGACAATATCTGATGGACATTATTCAGCTGCGTTTGAGACATTACCTGATGGACATTTAATCAGCTGCATTGAGACAATACCTGATGGACATTATTCAGCTGCATTTGAGACATTACCTGATGGACATGAAATCAGCTGCATTGAGACAATACCTGATGGACATTAATTCAGCTGCGTTTGAGACAATACCTGATGGACATTTAATCAGCTGCATTTGAGACAATACCTGTCGGACATTTAATCAGCTGCGTTTGAGACAATATTCAGCTGCGTTTGAGACATCACCTGATGGACATTAAATCAGCTGCGTTGAGACAATACCTGATGGACATTTAATCAGCTGCATTGAGACAATACCTGATGGACATTATTCAGCTGCGTTTGAGACAATACCTGATGGACATTTAATCAGCTGCATTGAGACAATACATGATGGACATTATTCAGCTGCATTGAGACAATACCTGATGGACATTTAATGAGCTGCATTGAGACAATACCTGATGGACATTTAATGAGCTGCATTTGAGACAATATCTGATGGACATTATTCAGCTGCGTTTGAGACAATACCTGATGGACATTTAATCAGCTGCGTTTGAGACAATACATGATGGACATTTAATCAGCTGCATTTGAGACAATGAGGTCATTATTCAGCTGCGTTTGAGACAATACCTGATGGACATTAATTTAGCTGCGTTGAGACAATACCTGATGGACATTATTCAGCTGCGTTTGAGACAATACCTGATGGACATTTAATCAGCTGCTTTTGAGACAATACCGTATGGACATTATTCAGCTGCATTTGAGACAATACCTGATGGACATTATTCAGCTGCATTTGAGACAATACCTGATGGACATTAAATCAGCTGCTTTTGAGACAATACCGTATGGACATTAAATCAGCTGTGGTTTTTGAACCTGATGAAATATAAGGTTGACAGTGCTTTTGTATAATGGAACTCATCATTACAGTACTTTACTTTACTTGTTTTACTTGGCAGTCATTTATAGAAGCTCGGCAAACCCATCAGGGACTAAGCCTTTGGCTTTTTATGATTACTGCTGTCATGTCTGAATTTTTGGTGCTGGGGCCTGATAAATTTTTCTTGTATTTATGTCATTACCTGGTACTTCGCAATTTTTAAACTCCTTTCAAAAGACTGTGGGCCGAAGCCTTCGGATGAGAGAAACTTTCTTCTCAGTACTAAATGACAGCATAAACAGATTTACTGAGCTGACCATATCATAAATATTTATTAGGGTTTTATTGATGACCTCCAATGTTGGGTGTCTTATGAGGGTGTGGCCACACAATTAGTGATAACAACTGTCAGAAGTGAGACCAGCTCAACAAAAATTGATGCTTAATCGGCTTTCGTTATGTTTCTTAAAGATCCTAGGCCCATTCCAGGCAAAACCTACTTTAGCATAATATTAATATCAACTGGGGTTTTTGAACACTTAGTATAAATTTTAGAAAAAAAAATTCGTAATTCTGAAAAATTCTGAAAAAAAATCCAGTTGATAAACATGCAATAATAAGCCTAAAACGAAGTAAACCTGAGCGGTAACTAACAAGAAACCCTTGACAGAAAAATCCAAAGAATTGAAAATAATGCAAGTGGGGCCCACTTCAACAACAAGCCGAAGTTAGAAGACAGTTCAAAATGGACGCGTGTTTACAAATACCCAGTTTCAACTGTTGCTGTACCGGTAACCGCGTAAGAATTCATCTTGAATATTGCTGATATCAGTTAATATTAACTAAATCTATAAACATAACAAGTTATTAGGCTTGGTTTTTTCGCTTGAAGTTTTGCCGAAAGTTACGTATATATTGGGCCTTTAAACTGAGAATATTTCCTTTTTTAATTACCAATAAATAATTTTTGTTTAAAGTATCAAACTTTTCAGGCGAAACCTAGGTTCTGGTAGACATGACCAAATAACTGGAACCCAACTCATCAGACCTGTTTTGAATTAATTCTAAACAGTATTTACCTATCCTTCAATCACACTACATACTGGGTAGTATCCAGGTAAGGGGTGTAGAAACCAACTGAACCTAAATGAGAAAAACACCGTTGGATCAATTCCTAGAACTATATTTTTTTATGTTTCATCAAAGATTCAGACATGTTGAAATGGAAGTTTTCCCTGCATAGTTACAGGCAAACCTTGTTATTTCAAATCAGCAGGACCATGGGGAAGTGTCAAGTTATTAGCATACTACTGTTAAGTGAGTTTGAAAATTTAGATTTTGACAGGGGCCGATGAAAAACTTTGAATTATACGGGGTCGAGTTATACAATTCCCAGACAATGAGGTTCAACTGTAATGGTACAGGGTCCCTTAAGCTTTAATTTATAAATCATTCAGATGAACCATACTAATAAATCTCTAGGGCACTTTCACAAAACTTATATCTTTATGTCAATGAGCTATCACTGTCCAAGGTTCAGTGACCAGCCATTGCTTCAGGCCCACATAGACCTATACACTGTAGTACCGTGTATTCCTCCTTTAAATCATGTTGCATTTGTCAGACAAAAACATGATATTAACAGGTATGTGACATTAACTCTTTCCGTACCGTGATTCCGGTCCGGGTTCCGTACCGGAAGTCATTACTAGGCTCGCCCCCAGACGTTTCGGCCAAAATGGCGGCTCTTTGTTGTGTTTGCGTAGTGAATATTATGCCGAAATAATGCAGGTAAATGTAAACCAATGTTCTTTTCGGTTCTTCTATAGTTAGAAGATATACAGAGCTTTATTTTCACAGGAATATGTTTGTTAGCTGTGGTACCGCTATGTATAGCTAAAGCATTCGCCGCCATGATGTTTACATTGGTGATGACACTTAGCAGTATCTCGCGGGAAATTCAATCTAAATGGGTGACTCACATGACAAAAATGGGTACTTAACTCCTATCAAATTGTTTGTTATAAACTGACGCAGTCGAGTTTGTGTAAAATGTTATTGGTAAACTCATCTGTCGGCTGCTATACCCAGCTAATCAAAAAGTATATAACGTCAAGTAGCTTGTCGTCTGTATATGACAACGGGGAGGAGACGTCACATTTATTTGTCGTCTGTATACGACAACGGGGAGGAGACGTCACGTTTTTTTGTCGTCTGTATACGACAACGGTACGGAAAGAGTTAAGAGAAACATGTTTTCCCACTAAATCTAGTGCATTTCCAATCTCCATAATTAAAAGTAAGCTATTCAATGAACATATGAAGATGTTTCAATATATGGATAACATTGAAAGTCATTTTTGGGGTTATTTTTTAATTTCTATGCAAGATTTTGTACAAGTTGTATCTGAAATCAATGGAAATGACATCATTTTCTGGATATTTTATGCGATTGGTTTAAAATAAACTTGATAGTAAGAGGAATTCACCTCAAAATTCATGATATTAACCAAATAAAACTACATAGATTATAGATAAGGAAAATGGTGCTTGGGAAAAACATGATATAAAGACGAATGTGATATTAACAGGGATGATATTAAGTGGAATCCACTGTACTATACACTGTAGTACATGTACAATGTTTCATGGGACATTTAAAGATTGCTTTCTGTAACTGCAATATTCTGACTGCTGAAGCCTTGCTGAAAATCAGCTTTGATAGGGCACACACATAAAACTGGGACCATGAATTGGACAATCAATAGAAGATTTTTAAGTGTTCAGCGACATATTGTACAGAATAAACAAACAACATGCTAAATGTTATCTCACAATCATGAGTAAATACAGTAAAACTCCATTTACTCAAACTTGGTTTACTCGAATACCCCTCATTCGTCAAACAGTCTCGTTTAGTCCTGACCGAGTTTGTACATATTCAACCAACCTCGGATTACTCGAATACCGTGCATTCCTCGAACAATTGATCAGGTCCCAACAAGTTCGTGTAAGTGGGATTTTACTGTAGTGTAGTGATATAGCTCATCTCAAGGGGGTGATAATTGTTAACAAGGTGCTATTGTTTCCTGAAATCTGTTAGTCATTGTGGATTCTTCGATGAAAAACACTTGGGTCAGATTTTTCAGGGTTCTGTTTTGGGGTATTTTCTTGTGATTTTTCAAGCTGGTACTGTTAATTTGAGGAATAAGAAAACAGTGTTTAAGTCTTTAGATACTTTTCTGTTTACAGGGTTATTGATATCAATGAATTACCTTTACTATTGGGTAATTTATTTAAAATGTAGGATGAGTACATATATATATTTATAATAGTTGAACCTCGTTATCTAAATATCTTAGACCTCATTAAATTCATAGCATATTTTTGGCCCTGGCAAAATGTCATACTAACAATCCAGATTTGTGTGTGTTTTTGTGCATTGTGTGCATTTGTGTGTGTGTATATTATTCCCAATCCATTTAAGTGCTGCCTTTAGAACAATGATCAAAGAGGCTGCATCATGTAGCGGACAAAATCCTTCTAAATAATATCTTTCAGGAGAGAATTATAGTTAAAACACAGATTTTATATATGTACAGTTTTATTTGTAGATATCCAGTCAATATATATATATAAATATCCATATCCCGATTCAGTCAGATTTGAAAAATAGTTTCAACGTGTATCACAGATTTTGCTGAACACTTCTTGTTTCCATTTCAACATCACACAGCGGAGCTGACTGTTTGCTCTATCCGTCATACTTTAGATTTGTTTTGGTTTAAACAATCAGGTATTTCCTTGTCAGATCTGATCATGTAATCCCAGGTAAAACAGTCAAACGTGTAACAGTTGTTCCTCTGCTTGGTTTTAGGACTGTAACATTTCATCAGTAACTGTTTGTTAACATAAGCGTTTCAAATACTTCTGAACACATGTAAATGTTTACGATCACAAAGAGATAAACTCACAGTCACTGTCCATATTTCAGGTATCTCCTGCATCTCATCAAGTACAGTACTGCACATCAATGTAAGGGAGATAACCCTAGAACACATCAGATCCCAAAACATCTTGTTTGTAGCAGAGTCAGGTCACAAATTCCTCTCGGCTGTTACAGGCTAGACCCATCAAATGAGCAGACACCTGTCAAGATAATATCCAGGCTGGTAATCAAGACTAGACATAAGCAAGTCATGAATCAATCAATTATAAATGAGAAACTTTTAATGATCTCTGTTGATTGAACCTGGTAAATGTTGAGACACAAACTGAAAGAAATTTTGATATGATTTTAATATCTGTCTCATTTCTTTTTCCTTACTTATTTGGTCTTTTTAAACATAAAAGATGTGAACAAGTTAACCTGTAGTCAAAATCATCAGAAAATATCCAAATGATTCATGGAAAACTTTATTAGTAAACCTTATCTTCCATAGAGACAGGGAAGGTGCTACAGTGTAAAAGTATATGAAATATCAATCTGAAAAATGCAATGGTTCTGGAAGCAAAGACATCGCAATGCTGACAATTGACATTGAACAATTTCAAAAGTCAAGTGATATTTTTGCTGAAATTTGGAGAGTCAAACACCCATCTTTTCAAATCAACATGTCAAATGTCATTCTGGAAAGTCTATAAGATACTCTTAAGGGTCTACTGAAAGTCCTGTATAGCTAAAATCTTCATAAATAGTAGCTAAGGCAGCAACATCACAAGTCTTCATATTGCGTTGTTTATATGAATAATGAACGGTAATTACTAATTACTCAAGAAAAAGGGAATTAATATTTAAACTAGATAGAATGTATAAATGTAACATAATAATATCATGGCCTTAACCCTGCAGTAAACCCAGGGGACCAAAGTCTGACTCACAGTACAGAGATTTACAGAATAATGAATTTGCAGTTAGTTATTTGGGTTGCAATGTGGGGGCCTATTACCAGACATGGTCTTATATATGTGGGTAACTATGGTAAATAAGCAATACACGGAGCACAGGGGAGTACCTACTTGATTCACTCTGAAGGCACAAGTGTGACCACTGAAAGTTCCACTGAGGCAGAGGGAACTCCATACCTTCACGAAGAAGCTGAAACATGAAAATATAGATTATTGAAACATGAAGGACAACGTAACTACAAACTTACTACAAAACAATAATATAATATATTATGATACCTTGTTAAAATAAATGGAATAAGATTCATCTGTTATTCTAAGTTTGTTTTCAACACAAACACATGAATTGAAATTATTTTGCATGCTTGTGAAAATGTCTTTTTCCAGCAAAGAGTGTAAATGACTGGCTGTTCGCATTCTAAATTGCTATTAGATATAAGTTTTAATTTCTGTTTGGGTTCAAACAAACTAAGTCTCTGTTGTTTTAAATGAAGTTATAATATTGAGATTTGTTAGTTTTCCTTGTTCTCACAAGGTTTCAAAATTGTTGACTTGGAAAGAATAGTCAGGCAATTCAATGGCTACATGCTGTAATGAGAACTCTAGTTTAAACTTTTGAACTTGGTTTAAACTGAATCACTGAATAATTTTGGATTATACTACAATTACAAATCAGGAAATCTGAAAACAATATACATTAAGACCCCCCCAACATCTTCAAATACTCTGACATGGTGTAGGGTGTGTAACTGTGTATGAGCCTCGACATCTTCAAATACTATGACATATGGTCAAGGGTGTGCAACTCTGTATGAGCCCCAACATCTTCAAATACTCTGACATGGTCAAGGGTGTGTAACCCTGTATAAGCTCCGGCATCTTCAAATACTATGACATATGGTCAAGGGTGTGTACTCTGTATGAGCCCCGACATCTTCAAATACTCTGACATATGGTCAAGGGTGTGTAACTCTGTATGAGCCTCGACATCTTCAAATACTATGACATATGGTCAAGGGTGTGTACTCTGTATGAGCCCCGACATCTTCAAATACTCTGACATATGGTCAAGGGTGTGTACTCTGTATGGGCCTCGACATCTCAAATACTCTGACATGGTCAAGGGTGTGTAACTCTGTATGGGCCCCGACATCTTCAAATACTCTGACATATGGTCAAGGGTGTGTAACTCTGTATGAGCCTCGACATCTTCAAATACTATGACATATGGTCAAGGGTGTGTACTCTGTATGGGCCCCGACATCTTCAAATACTATGACATATGGTCAAGGGTGTGTAACTCTGTATGAGCCCCGACATCTTCAAATACTATGACATATGGTGTAGGGTGTGTAACTGTGTATGAGCCTCGACATCTTCAAATACTATGACATATGGTCAAGGGTGTGCAACTCTGTATGAGCCCCAACATCTTCAAATACTCTGACATGGTCAAGGGTGTGTAACCCTGTATAAGCTCCGGCATCTTCAAATACTATGACATATGGTCAAGGGTGTGTACTCTGTATGAGCCCCGACATCTTCAAATACTCTGACATATGGTCAAGGGTGTGTAACTCTGTATGAGCCTCGACATCTTCAAATACTATGACATATGGTCAAGGGTGTGTACTCTGTATGAGCCCCGACATCTTCAAATACTCTGACATATGGTCAAGGGTGTGTACTCTGTATGGGCCTCGACATCTCAAATACTCTGACATGGTCAAGGGTGTGCAACTCTGTATGGGCCCCGACATCTTCAAATACTCTGACATATGGTCAAGGGTGTGTAACTCTGTATGGGCCCCGACATCTTCAAATACTATGACATATGGTCAAGGGTGTGTACTCTGTATGGGCCCCGACATCTTCAAATACTCTGACATATGGTCAAGGGTGTGTAACTCTGTATGAGCCCCGACATCTTCAAATACTATGACATATGGTCAAGGGTGTGTACTCTGTATGGGCCCCGACATCTTCAAATACTATGACATATGGTCAAGGGTGTGTAACTCTGTATGGGCCCCGACATCTTCAAATACTATGACATATGGTCAAGGGTGTGTACTCTGTATGGGCCCCGACATCTTCAAATACTATGACATATGGTCAAGGGTGTGTAAATCTGTATGGGCCCCGACATCTTCAAATAGTCTGACATGGTGTAGGGTGTGTAACTCTGTATGAGCCCCGACATCTTCAAATACTATGACATATGGTCAAGGGCGTGTAACTCTGTATGAGCCCCGACATCTTCAAATACTCTGACACATGGTCAAGGGTGTGTACTCTGTATGGGCCCCGACATCTTCAAATGCTCTGACATGGTCAAGGGTGTGTAACCCTGTATAAGCTCCGGCATCTTCAAATACTCTGACATATGGTCAAGGGTGTGTAACTCTGTGCACTTGATATTTTACTTGAGTCAGTAGTTAAATAATTCACTACATAAAATATGTGGAAATATTAAATCATATATCCTATGACTTTTTCTATAATAAGTTGTACATTTACCTAAGTAAGGGTGCCTGTAGCATTGAAATTTAAAAAAAAACAAAAACAAAAATACAAAACCAAAAAAATCAGTACTTTCATCAAAATGTCTTTCTTTTTAAATAGAAAGTATCTGTTGAAAGACCTGTGTTTTTTTCATATCTTATTTCCTTTTAGATGAAAAATGTTGCCTTATCGTCCGAATGCAAGCTAAAAATACATTTTGTTTTTGCTGTTGTTTCTCTGTAATGGGAAGTGATTTCTCTTTTCTAAAAGGGGTAAAACCTCATCTCTAAATAGCTTGATCCTTGAAACATTTGTTATACTCTGAATTATTTTCAATCAAACTTTTCTTTTTTTTTATATGATGGTATTATAGTATTACTCTCACCTGTGTCTCATTCTTATGATGGCTTCGTTGCTTTCCTCATCAAACTTCAAGATGTCTATGTTTTCAGTGCTTCCCAGCTTAAACAATAAATTATCACATTTTGTTTTTTATTAACAAGTTAAGAACAAATTTTAAGTTTCCAACATTTATCAAATATCAGGATACATATATCTTGATTGTTCCAGTACTTCAAAAATGTTCTAGCTAAAACATTTACTGTAATTTGTTGCGTATTTCTCGGTCCTTTGTATAGCCCGCACACCCCAAAATGCTGTTTTTATGAATAAGAATATTCAGATAGCCCGCTGCAGCATATTGCCCACTTGTTATCTTCTACATAAAGACTAATTAAAGCAAATCTAGATACAGTAGATCAACTTTCAATGGGATTCTGCTATTATACATTTACTGCCAAAAGCCAGGCTCTAATATGTATTAACTTAGTTTTAACAGTTTTCATAATCGATGTTATTTGAGAGTGTTACTACACTGACAAAACTTACCGTGAGGTTTTTCAGTTATAAAGCCTTTAAAATTTGTGTCATACTTGAGAGATATACATCGCATAACCCACACTTTTTACAGTTTTTATTAAAACTTTTCTGTTTTAAAATGTTTTACCAACTTGCTATTTGTTTTAAAACATAGAAAATATGCAAAAGGCAAGAAATTACAGTATTTTTTTTTTTTACATTTACATTTTCAAACTTCAATGTATCAAAATGTAAGACACCAAATATCTATTTCATTGCTAGGCTTTTATTCACCCTATATAATTGTTCGTGAACTAACTTCACTTATAATTTATGCACCTTTCCTTGCCTTAACATTAAAGCTTACCTCCCCAAATAACCCCTTCATTGAGGTAACAATGGCATGCTTCAGGGTGGAGGCGTTGATAGTCAGAGACTTGGTCACGGAAGGATCCTGAAACTCCCTGTAAAATATGAAGCATTGTGTCAGTGACTTTTAGAACACATTGGATCACATCAGAATATTATAATAAATATACACACATGTATATACTAGAGAACTCAATTTGTAGGGACTATCCTTGCTATTTTTGTAATAGTCAAAGTCATCAACTCTGGGTAAATTTTGTGGTGTAAAGGTTAAAATTTGTAAAACCACATATTTTCATAGAATCATCTTATACGTGTACGTGTTACACCATATTATACTGTAACTTATTGATCATAAGACTTACAGCTTTGAAAAGATCAAGAATATGTTGCTGATGTCCTGAACAGTGACTTACAATTTCTTTTTTTTCAATTTAGGAAATTGTTTTCTGAATTATCTCCCCTTTTTTCAATTGGGACTGCTGCTGGCATTATTCATATTTCCGTTAAGTAGCTGCCTGATATTATAACAAGATAAAGTAATACAACTTAGAGTAAATAATACAGTCGACTCACAATCTAATTTTCATATAACAGTGGGGTAAGTGTCCTTTGGTGACAATCCGTTTGTATGTGGCCATCCCAGGTTACTGTTAAGCAGTCAGCTGATTGATCTGAAATTAAAACGGCATAATAATAGTATAGGATATACTAGTTTTTATAGGCCTTTCCCAAAAGTGTTGTTATTCCCCTTGATAGGCCACAATGGTTGATGAAAAATCGACTTCTGGGAAGTGTTTTTGTGATGATTTGGCGCCATGTGACATTCAGATGACTTAATTCCCATTATGACGTCATCATTCCATGGCGCAAAGGGGCTTCAAAAACACTTCCCAATGAAGTCATTATATGGCAAACAAGGGAGATAACAACACTTTTGTGATAGGCCTATAGTAAGTTACAATGTACATTAAATGATTTCTCGATGCATAAACATGAGAATATCTGAATCTGCCTGTTTCTTTGTTTTGTATATATATAATTTATTTAGTTATGATTCAAATTTAGTTTTAATATCCTAATATGTATCACACTGTGAAATCGCTTTAATTTGTAATATATGGCAATGCAATACTTTAGTGTTGTCATGGATATAAATACATTAATTTGGAAAGGCAAAACGCATCTTCCAGTTTTCATCCAAACAGTAATCAATCTACAATTATTTTTCATGGGTTCTTTTCATTTGTATTGCCAAAACAATGGGTCCTAAAATGTTGAAATTAACCATTTCCATAAATTCAATTGGTCCTTTCAAAATTCTATGAGTACAGGATTCAGGATGCACACATAGATTTATAACAGTCCCAATGCAAGCCCATTATCATAATTTTCAGATCCATGCATTTAAAATATTCAAAACATTCAATTTTAAAATATACAATTATTCAAGTACAAATTCCAAGATATCAATTGCTCATTATAGTAGTATATCATCTTTCCAATGTTCTGTAGTTGGATTTTGAATTGCTTTTCATTAGACCCATAGGCCTATCTCAAAAGTGTTGTTATCTCCCTTATTTGCCATATATCATGTCTATACAGTGGAATGTGTTTTTGAAACAAATTCTCACCATGTAATTCTGATGTCATAATGGGAATGACGTCATCTGATTCAGATTGTCACATGGTGCCAATTGCAAATCTTCACAAAAGCTCTTCCCAGAAGTCCATCTTGTATCCACCATTGTGGCCAACCAAGGGGAATAACAATACCTTTGGGAAAGTCCCTTACTGTAGTAAAATTGTTTCAATTGTCCTCAACTCAGAAACCAAACAAAAGTGTTTTCCTTCCATCAAAACAGCAACACTTTTTTATCAATTTTAAATTTTGTACCAAAAGATATCAGGCCAGACAAACAAAGCACACCCTACTTACAGGGACATATTGTCTTATTTAAATATTATAGAATACTAGTTTTCTACACTCACAGGTCAAAAGTCTTTCTGCGTTTGTTTCTTTTCCTATATATTCTTTGTATTTACAACTTCTTTTAGTCAATTTTCCTGACTTTGTTTATGGACGGATTTTGACAATATTCGGTGATTGTGTATAGAAATATTCAAAGGTTCTTCTCATAATATTAATCCATGGAATTATATTGCTATCTAAGTCCGTGATTAATCTCACTTTCTGCTGTGTATTTGTGGTGCAACACAAAATTATCCACACTGCTAATTTCTGTTTGATGCATTTCTTTATATGAAGCTTCAAACATAACGTCAAAATGGCGACCAAAAAATTGGATGCTGTAATATTATAAATAAATTATGATTTCTCCGGAAATAGTGAAAATATTATGAGATGAAACAGAAAACATTTATCTATGAGATCGACTGTTCAAAATGTCATTCAAAACGCTCCATAAATAAAACCAGGAAAATTAATTGAAAAAAGTTGCAAATAGTAAATAAAAAAATTCGGAAAAACTTGTCAGGTGAGATTTCTTTAACAGGAAACTGATGAGAGAACTGGACACATTTTATAGACAAAAAATGTCTGTTATCTGTAACGAACGTTCACGAACCACTGTGTCTTTATTCTTAATTAGGCTGAACGTTAACGAGCTGTGCTCGACATGAGTAAATAGATGACCCTGCAGTGCGCCATAGACCTAGTCCGGTTTCAGAGAATTAACCCTCATGATGATAACCCGCATAATAACCCGCATAACACTTATTAAATTTAATGGTCGACATCGTTAAGGAAACAAACTGGTGGCGCATCTTGTAATCCAACTGAATAGGCTTGTAGCGCAATAAACCACTTACAGCAACGTTGGGAGACTTTTTGGCTACTTCACGTGTATGTAAACTCTGGCTTCGAAAAACGCTCCATACTAAGAAACCATTGAAAGAAAACATTTTCCCGATCACGAAAAGGAGTTTTGGGGGCGGGAAATATTAGTTTGTACTGACCACGTGGTTTTGTTTACTTCCGGTATTTTGTCAGCTCGACATGAACTTTAGAATGCGGAATGGAAAAGGAAACAGCAGCTTATTTCGACCATGATTGAGCTGAAGAAAGTGTGCAACCTGACCCAGGATGCCGCAAAATTCATTTCCAGCTGGCGACGTCAAAATAAGCTACCTCAAACAGATACAACTGGTACCTGATGCTCTTGCATTGCTTTGATCATGACATAAGTCATCACCGTAACCAGTAACATGAACAACCCATTGTATTCTAGAGTAGCCTTATAAAAACCTAAGGCTAGCGCTACTCTACATGGGTTGTTATTATGATTTTTAATTTAACATTTTGTTAATTGATAGTTATGACTATCGTCTGTTTCCTACTATTTCATACTAATTGCCAACTTTTTAAAATTTCCATGGGGGGGTTTAAGCATGCTCAGAATTGAAAACCTAAATAATATGTAAACATACATGTACATTCAGAGGAAAAATAATATTTTTAAATGGCTTCCTTTGAGCTCTTTTTTTAGGTGAAATGATCAAATCTTTAAAAATAGGAACAGTTAAGCAAATCCCCTAGTTGAAAATGAAACATTTTAGGGTCCAAAATCGGGAGTCTCCCTCCTAAATAGGGAGGGTTGCATTGGCAAGTAACTGTTATGGTAATTTTTTTAAATCACATTTATGCATTTCCACAATTGCACTTGTGATAATCACAACTGATACAGAAGCTTTATTTTGTGTCAAATATTGAGAACAATACAACATAATTAATTATTAAGCTCAGAAGAACTTAAAAACTGAATTTAGTCCGAATCGGGGTTCTGATTATTTGAGCCACTTTATGGATCGACCAGTGATCATGATCATTCAGCATTGCAACCGGCGTGGTGCCACACGTAAACTGGATTTCTATTTATAGATTTACTCTTCACCAATGTAATTAGAAGTAATGGAGATAGGTAGCTGTTATCCAAATGCAGGATTAATTATTATATATGCACATAATACCCAACCTGTTTTTTGAATATGTTGGAATAGAAGCGTCATCGGGCAGACATAAATGGTTTAAGCCTACAAACTTATAATTATGAATAGAATAGATATTTTCAATGAAGAGAACATGTTTATGTCCATGCATGAGACACACTGAAACAAGAGGACAGGGAAAAAAAGATTAAGTAGCCCTTTTGACTAAGAACCTGCACTCATGTACAGAATGCTATCAACAACAAAATTTAGTACTAGTACATACAAATGTACGTAGAACACCCTGAATTACAAGGTGGTTAACACAGATAATGTGAACTTATTGTACTTTAGGCCCATGCATAATGATATGTTTGCATATTTCAGAAACCCCCAGACTTTTGAATCAAGAAAAAGACGGAGTGATTCTATTTACATGGGACGATGCAACAGATTACAGCAAGGTTTAGCTTTTGATATTCTGAACAAAGTATCCACTGTCATACAGGCAGGGGTCAACGGTCCAATGTCTTGTAGTAAATTAAAATGGGTACTTTGAATATACATTTAACTCTACATTTTATAAATTTTCAAAATATTTTCAAGGAGACTTTGAATTTAACTCTACATTTTATGAATTTACAATATGTTCTATTTGAGCTCAATTTTAACTAAGGTATATGACAATGATTGTTGTCTTTGAAATTTCATTTGAATATATATTAATACATATGGAGGTCTGACAAAAGTTAAATGTACACATTCAATTCCCTTAAAATGATAGTTAAACTCACATATTGGTCTCTAACAGTACATGCATGATTGCATTTGGTATTTTCATCAGGGTTCTAACATTTAATTATATTGATTTCTGACTGATATTATGCGACAGAAGGAGTGCATATTAATTTAATGTGGTTACATGTATCAAGAAAAAGATAATGGATTTTCAAAGCTGTCTTTTGCCTTTTTGTGTGATCATGAGTGCGAGAACATCTTGTTAGATTATTTTGAAATTTGTCGAAGTCCAGATTTGCATTGTAGATTTGTTAATGGTTAAATATAATAATTGTTTATGTTGACAGGGAAGCATTGTCTCCCATGTGGGGTTATATGATCCATCGTTACAGAAACACCAGGTGAGAAAATGTCATAAGTGACACAGCCTTTTGTAATTTGTATAATACAATGTATTATAACAGTGTTCAGTTTTTCAGATCAATACAAAAAACATTTCATGAATGTACAAAATTTTTCCACAATATTCATCCATCAAAAGACTTGAGTACAGTACTTGAATATGATCTGGATACACACAGGAATTACATTGGCATGTTGGTTGAGAACAGTAAACTCTGCTATACTGGCAATGCATTAAAGGCCAAATATACGTAACTTTCAGCAAAACTTGAAGCGAAAATCAAGCCTAATAACTGATTATATTTATAGATTTAGTTAAAATTAACTGGTAGCAGCAATATTCAAGATGAATTCTTTCGCGGTTACCGGTACAGCAGCAGCTGAAACTTGGTATTTGTAAACACGTGTCCATTTTAAACTGTCACCTGACTTTGGCTTGTTGTTGAAGTGGGCCCCACCTGAATTATTTTCAATTCTTTGGATTTTTCTGTCAAGAGTTTCTTGTAAGTTACCGCTCAGGTTTACTTTGTTTTATGCTATTTTGCATGGTTATCAACCGGATTTTTTCCCAAAATTTTTCAGAATCATGAAAAATTTACTGAAGTTTCATATATTGGGCCTTTAATGGATAGTTTATATTCTTTGTGTTCATTAGAGCTTGATTTAATTTAGTTTGGTTAATTTGTATTACTTAAAAAAAAGGCTTGGCACTTACATATACATATAATTACTAGCTTTTAATCCCCTTAATAATGATTCTCTCCTGTACATGTACATTGTATAATTTTGATTTTAGTTTCTCAAGTCCTGTATTATGTTCAACTGAATTTGAAGTATTTTTATTGATGACAATTAATTGGGGTTTACCTCAACTTATCAATTTGTTGCAGTTGATATGGACCTACTCCCAGCGGGTCAATATTGTGTCCTGTTCCATCAATCAGACCAGGTCACTCCTAGGTAATTTCTCATAGCCCAGACTTTCACCTTGATGCAGTATCACAGGATATATAGAACTGATACATACAGGTGATAAGAGAGGGCAGGTTTTCAACAATAAATTGTGATACAGGAAGATGATATTGACTTTACGTGGTTAGTCTAGATCTTCTGATAACATTCCTGTGCTGGTTTGGGTTGAGAATACAGTACAGCTAAGTTTCTCAGCTTATTAGCGTATACAGTACAAGATTTGATCTAATAAACACAGCTTCCCCTTTGAATGCACTCGCCTTTAATTTTCTCATGGAAAAATGTTGAGTGAGCTACGTACATAAACATATTGAAATTGTCTTACCTCACTGATCTGCCATGAAAATCTTTTGACCTAAGATTGTTCAAGAGAAGCGAAATCACACTTTATTATGCCCCCGCCATGAAATTAGGCATTAGTGTTACCCATGTCCTTCCCATCGCTTCCCATGGTAATGTAACCAGCTTCGTTAAAAACTACTGATCCGATTGTCATCAATTTATTTGGGGCATTTATGTCTCACGTTTCTAGTTTTATTTCTGTGATTTTAAATGGAATTTGTTTTCCCTCGACATGGTATTGAGCACACCACTTTTGTGTTTTTGTGAGTGCACAGTGCACCTATTAGGATAATACAATAAACAGTTGATTAACCCTTTCTTTAAGGATATAGCTTTACCGAGCTGTAAATGTTTAAAAGTGCACTTAAACAGTATCATTCATTGTGTTTTGGTTGTATTTGGTCAAATATTTCTATTATTCAACTGAAAGATATTATAAAGGGAAACCATGGGAAAACACAAAGCTAGATTTTGAGGGACTATAAACACGTGGTTTTGCTGTCATATACAATTGTAGCAGTTTTGAAGTTCAAGTTTAGGTGATTAACTATTTACTGGGTATGCACTGTATTTTGTTACTCCCAAAATGGCCAATGGCCTGTGCAAATTACAGAATTTCTTAAAAGTCTTGTTTTCTTTATTGTAGCTTTCACTGTATGTCGCAAGGACACCAGTTCTACGAAGAAAAAAGGTAAAATTGTGTGAGTGAATCAGATACATTTCACCTTTGATGTATGTATTAAAACTCCTTAGGTTGAATCAAGACTTTCCAATGATCGCATGAATAAAAACAAATTCAAGATTATTTTTATCACCTTTAGAATTTACATGTTTGTCATTTATGTGAAAAAAGAGTGATTTTTGAAAATTGTCATTTCTTTAATATGTCATCTTTACTGTATGTTTGTTATATGTGATAAGTGTGATATTGGTCATTAAATTAGACAAAGGTCATATTTTTATGTAACTCTGGTAAACACTAGCGGAATTAAACCACTCTTGACAGCCTGAGATATCTTCTCTTTAGCTCAATTAATTCATAAGACTAGTAAGATAGTAGTCCCAGATTCGACTTTTAGCAGAGGCATTGAAGAAATAAATCACATACATGTAATTAATGACCTCGTTTATAACATTCATTTCTATGGTTCAGATGTGTATATTCAGTTTCTATGGTTTAAATGTGTGCATTCATTTCTTTGGTTTAGATGTGTACATTCATTTCTATGGTTTAGATGTATACATTCATTTTCTATGGTTTAGATGTGTACACTCATTTTCTATGGTTTAAATGTGTACATTCATTTTCCATGGTTTAGATGTTTACATTCATTTCTATGGTTTAGATGTGTACATTCATTTTCTATGGTTTAAATGTGTACATTTATTTCCGTGGTTTAGATGTGTACATTCATTTCTATGGTTTAGATGTGTACATTCATTTTCTATGGTTTAGATGTGTACATTTATTTCCATGGTTTAGATGAGTACATTTATTTTCCATGGTTTAGATGTGTACAATCATTTTCTATGGTTTAGATATGTACATTCATTTTCTATGGTTTAGATGTGTACATTCATTTTCTATGGTTTAGATGTGTACATTCATTTTCTAAGGTTTAGATGTGTACATTCATTTTCTATGGTTTAGATGTGTACATTCATTTCTATGGTTTAGATGTGTACATTCATTTTCTATGGTTTAGATGTGTACATTCATTTTCTATGGTTTAGATGTGTACATTCATTTTCTATGGTTTAGATGTGTACATTCATTTTCTATTGTTTAGATGTGTACATTCATTTTCTATGGTTTAGATGTGTACATTCATTTTCTATGGTTTAGATGTGTACATTCATTTTCCATGGTTTAGATGTGTACACAGCCTTCATTGCGGAGATCCAGGTGTCCAACACGCGGGTGTTTTCCCTCAACCTGGAGCGCTCCTACTTCCTCAAAGTACAGTTCCTGTACAGCAGTCAAGTGTCGGACAAAGAGTGTCACATGATTGTCATGCTCCACAGAGAATGTAAGTTATCTACATATTACACAGGCAAGATTTCTTCATGTGAAATGTGCCAAGATGTGAATTTGATGTAAAAAAAAATATCATGAATTTCATGTGATATTCATTTAAAATGTGCTCAGAGATGTGAACTTTATGTGATATCATGAATTTTATGAAATGTTTCCTGTGTTCTACTTTGCCAATATGTTCAGACCGGACAATAATGTTTTTAACTCTTTCTAATTTTCTATATTTTGAAATGTTAACTAGTTATTCATAAAAAAATCATGTGAATTTCATGGCTATATGTTGTGTCACACCCCCTTTTCTCTTTTTCTGACACATATTAACAATATAGATGACAATTGTATCATATCGAGTTTGAGAAGTATGGGTTAAAAGATTTTCAGTGCTAGAGAACGTCTTAGTCCAGGTACATCATACCACCAATCTCTTGATAATTGATTTTGGTGTGACAGGTAATATGATATAAGCAAAAAGTGATGTGCTTGATGATAAAGTGTATCCTATTTCTGTGTTTCAGCGATTGGTTTATACCGTATACAGTTGGGTAGAGTCGGCGACAAGGGTGTTGTAAGTAGATTATCAGATTCAGTCAAAGTGAGGTTTTCTACTCATTAAGAGATTTTCGAGACTTTGATGTTTGAGTCCTGCACTTATGATGAAAGGCCCTGAGTGTTATTAGCTTTAGTCAAGTTTTTGTTTACTGACACCGTCAAACCTCCTTGTCGCAAAGTTCAAGTATACATGTACGGTGATTTTGTTTGCCCATTTTTACAGCCGATATAAGACTGTTTCCCCCAGTAAAAATTTGTGCTATTTTCCCAAAATGAAGCAAAATTCAAGAATATTCTCCCAATTTATCTGAAAATCCTACTTTATTTCCCCAATTCAATAATGCACAGGCTGCTGTAAAATCTAGTTAGCAAAAACACAGATGTATTTGAGTTAAGTAAGGTTTGGTTCGGACTGACTTAATACTTCAAATTGAACGAAGTCTTTGAGTTCGAGCTATAAATAAGATTGAACAGTATTCAGTACCAGGCTGCAAATATATATCTCCTGTCAGAAAAATCGAAATTTCTTGTTACTAGGTGATGCGTGACCAGCCAACGACAGAACAGCTTACAAAGAAGTTCTACTGGTGTCAGTGGGACGCGACCCACCAGAGACTGTACTACATCCACTACCAGCGCTATGGCAAGGGAGACAACCAGCAAGTACAGCCATACCTCTCCAGTGTACAGTTCTACGATAAAGCACAACATGACAATGTGGTACGCTATAGGTTCATAGGTGATCACAGAAAGGCAAACATAATGTAGCAAATAATTATCAGGCTTAATATCAAGTTCTGCTTTCTTAATTACCGGAAAGCCCTGATTAATTTAATTTGATTATGCGGCTCCCTGTTAATTGTTATTGAACCATAATTTTGAAAGTCAAGAAAGGCCCAATATACGTAACTTCAGGGAAATTTTGGTGATTCTGAAAAATTCTAAAAAAAAAACATGCAGTTGATAACCATGCAAAAATAAGCCTAAAACGAAGTAAACCTGAGCGGTAACTAACAAGAAATTCTTGACAAAAAAATCTGAAGAATTGAAAATAATTCAGGTAGGGCCCACTTCAACAACAAACCGAAGGTAGAAGACGGTTCGAAATGGACGCGTTTTTACAAATAATGTGTTTCAACTGCTGCTGTACCGGTAACCGCGAAAGAATTCATCTTGAATATTGCTGATATCAGTTAATCTTAACTAAATCTATAAATATAATAAGTTATTAGGCTTGATTTTTGTCTTGTGTTTTGCCGAAAGTTACGTATATTGGGCATTTAAGATGTATTCACATTTTGTTGTAGTAATTAATTTGTCTGTAGCAATATACTGGAAACGTGAATATTTTGGCGATTTACACAACAAAAGAATTCCCCTGAATTATGATTGTGCTAGTTTCTGTATATTGCTTTCTACAGCAAGTATTGTGACTGCTCCAATTCATCATTGTTCTTATTGTCTCGCCTCGACAATAGTCGAGAAAGCTAGACTTAGGTGTTTACTTTTCCGGCGGCTGCGACGGCGGCGTCAACATTTGCGTTAAAGTCCACTTTTCACAGTGATATAATTATCCAATTGAATTGAAAGATGGTCACATTGTTCAAACCATCATACTTAATACCTTACCTCAATTTAAATGAAATCGTGTTACAGGTTTTGGTGTTTTGGGGCAAAAACATGGGAATTTTGAGAATTTGCGTTAAAGTCCACTTTTTATATTGTTACAGATATCCGATTGAATTGAAACTTTATGTAGTTACTAACATCATCATACTGAACATCTTAACGAACTTTGGAGGAAATTATAGGCAGGTTTTGCTGTTTTGGGTCAAAAACATTGGAATTTTGAGAATTTGTGTTAAAGTCCACTTTTTATAGTGTCACTGATATCAGATTCAATTGAAACTTACAGTAATTACTGATATCATCATACTGAACACTGTAATGAGATTTGGAGATTTATAGTGTTATTGATATGTAATTAAATTGAAACTTGGCTATGTTACAGATATAATCTTGCTGTATGTATTTTGTCATACTAATTTTTACGTTGGGACTTAAATATTATCGGCAAAGCGGGAAAGGTGAGACATATAATTACGCGTAATTCTTGTCTGTATAAATTTGGTTAGGCACTAAAATTTGAGCGTGCAAAAATAAGTACATACGTTTACAGGTGTTGTGTTAAATGCCTGCTTTGTCTAATTTTTACGTTGGGACTTAAATATTATCGGCAAAGCGGGAAAGGTGAGACATATAATTACGCGTAATTCTTGTCTGTATAAATTTGGTTAGGCACTAAAATTTGAGCGTGCAAAAATAAGTACATACGTTTACAGGTGTTGTGTTAAATGCCTGCTTTGTCTAATTTTTACATTGGGACTTAAATATTATCGGCAAAGCGGGAAAGGCGAGACATATAATTACGCGTATTTCTTGTCTGTATAAATTTGGTTAGGCACTAAAATTTGAGCGTGCCAAAATAAGTACATACGTTTACAGGTGTTGTGTTAAATGCCTGCTTTGTCTAATTTTTACATTGGGACTTAAATATTATCAGGAAAGCGGGAAAGGCGAGACATATAATTACGCCTAATTCTTGTCTGTATAAATTTGGTTAGGCACTAAAATTTTAGCGTGCCAAAATAAGTACATACGTTTACAGGTGTTGTGTTAAATGCCTGCTTTTGTTCCAGTTGGATGTGCCCATTCATTTCCCGTTCCCACAACTGCGGGCATCCCCACGGTGAGTACTAGTAGTATTCTGCTTAAACACTTCTCCAGACCCATTATCATAAGTGGCCCAAGACAGGTTAATAGTAAACACAATGATTGTGGAGTGGTTGAATATAGTGTTTCGATGTAACTTAAGTCATGTGGATTAGAGACAGAAAACAATCTATAAAAAAGAAATGTTTTTTTTGACATATCTGAAAAATTCATGAGAAAAATCACACAGCTTCAGAATCTTTAGTGAGATATGTATATTTTCCAAATTAAGAAAAAATTACACAGTAAACCTTCTGTTTAAATTCTATTAAATTTATGAACTTTATTTTTTCTTTAACTATCTTTTTGTTTGTGATATTTGATTTCAAACTTCGAAAATTCGAATTGTTTTTTTGAATTGACCGATAAGTACAAGCTTAAGCTGTATTTGGAAATTAAGTTGTTTATGAAATGTTATTTAGTAGATCTTATTTCTTTATTATTTATAGAATGCAAGTTTTAATTCAGATGACTATTTATGGAGGTCAGTATAAAGTGTTTATAGCTGTACTGATTTTGTTGTAGACAACACTATGCTCCCTACCCATTCCATCATGGTATTCCAGGTATGTATATGTTATTATTAATAGGTTTCGAAAGTTAAAACCATGCACCCTATTCATTTCAATAGGCGCTAAAGATATATGCTATAAGTGAAATTTTCTTTTAATGCTGTATATGCTTGTCTATGTTTTTGAAAGTTCCACTGCAGAATTTCTTATTATGCTTTATGTATACTGTAAGCATATATATTTCATGATCAGCGGATTCAAGTTTTACCTTCTTATTGAATTTCAACATATTTAATGCATTGCAGAATTAGAAAACTCAAAAATATGTGCAACGAAAAACTATAAACAAGAACTGCAGTCCTAATTTAATGCAAGATTTGAATTTCAATTTATCAAACCTCAAAAATTAAAATAACACAATTAAAAATATATACAGTATGCAATGTTGAGAATGATCAATCTTTTAATGATTTGTGATCAGTCTGACTACAGGTATTTTTTGTTTCTGGAAAAATTTCTAGAATACAAGATGAAAAGTAATTGGTGAAAATTTTAAATCCAAAAATATTTTTTTTATTTCCTAGCCAGTGTGTGTGCAGTGTCAGTGGCTATTGGAAATTTTTCAAGATTAGAAGTCAGGAGAATTATTTCAAACCATGTTTCACTACTAAAAGTATTTCATTATATTTACCAAAACTCAAATACCCTGTTCTATTTATACTTGTGTGAGGGGTCCTACTAAATCTTCCTGCTTACTCCTACTGTAAATTATAAGTAACCTATGATTGTTCTGACAGATTTGTTCCTGAACTTGGTGGTCCTGACCCAGAGTAACGGGACCTTCTATGTCTGACTCCTAGTGTAAATTATAAGTAACCTATGATTGTTCTGACAGACTTGTTCCTGAACTTGGTGGTCCTGACCCAGAGTAAAGGGACCCTCTGTGTCTGACTCCTAGTGTTAATTATAAGTAACCTATGATTGTTCTGACAGACTTGTTCCTGAACTTGGTGGTCCTGACCCAGAGTAACGGGACCTTCTGTGTCTGACTCCTAGTGTAAATTATAAGTAACCTATGATTGTTCTGACAGACTTGTTCCTGAACTTGGTGGTCCTAACCCAGAGTAACGGGACCTTCTGTGTCTGACTCCTAGTGTTAATTATAAGTAACTTATGATTGTTCTGACAGACTTGTTCCTGAACTTGGTGGTCCTGACCCAGAGTAACGGGACCTTCTGTGTCTGTTACCAACACCTGACCGAGACACCCTATACTGGCGAGAGGCCAAGGTCATCCAGCCGAAGGTCAAGGAAATCACCTGCCCATGTAAGGGTTAACCTGTATAAAATTAGAAAAATTATTCTTTAACAGAAGGACAGCAGGATCTAAAATTAAAGGAGCTGATTTAATCAATAACTTTTTGTTATTAAAAGCTTAAACCTTTTTTTGTGACTTTTAAAACAAATAATTTTTTTTTATATTTATTGATATGATATGAAGAAAAATAGATGTTATTTAGTCTTTCTCTGAAGAATTTTTGTAACTTCAATTTCAACACAC
The DNA here is from genome assembly GCA_947623455.1 of Mimachlamys varia. Classification (NCBI taxonomy): domain Eukaryota; kingdom Metazoa; phylum Mollusca; class Bivalvia; order Pectinida; family Pectinidae; genus Mimachlamys; species Mimachlamys varia. The sequence goes on from OX392534.1 coordinate 23,049,641, forward strand.
AGACAAGTCCATCGTCCCTGAACCTGTCGCTGTCGTCTGAAAATGAAGAAGACGTGATGGAGATTTCTTACTACATCTGTATGGTCCACCACGGTAGGGATAAATGACATCAATCTCGAAACGATCAATTTTGTTTGGGACATTTGTGCTCTTTCTGTTAAGGGACAACATTTCAAGTTACTATTGTTACATTAAGATTTCATTTGTTGGCTAAAACGCTAAAATGGTTATATTGAGTGATATAATTCACAGTTATAGGAACAAATTCTGACAACATCTTGGAGACACTTCTGAACAGTTTGTATTGATTTAATAAACATGAGTTACGTGAAGATCTTATCAAATCAGTAAGAGTACTTTTTGCAAACATTTTGCCTGTTGAAAAAATAGCCTTTCAGCAAAGAATGTCTCCATTGTCTTTCGGCTAGTTGGTTGGTACTTGAATTTATAATTATTACAGAGTGTGTTTCTGACAGAAAAAATTGTAGAAACCTCTTTCACCCTATGAACATGATCCACAGTAGCAAGGTTCTAAAAGCATTATATACAAAATTGATTTCAAGAGTTTTATTTGCAAGAAAGCACTAGAAAGAGTTCTCTGATTATGAAAGCTGAACAATTAAAGCAATATCCCTTTTTTCACAGCCCAGATTCTTCATGGTAGAGTAACAGGGATTCCATTCTCCGCCAAGCACAGACTCCATTTCTCTTGGCACAGTAAGTGTAGCATACATACCACATTATATGAGTGGCTTTTTGTGTCCCCCCCCCTTATGAAATGGGGGAACATATAGTGTTACCCATGTCAGTTGGGTCCCGTTCCATCCCGTTCTGTCCTACCAGTCCCATGGTAATGTAACCAGTTTATGTAAATAACTACTAATGCAATTGTCATCAAACTTCACATACAAATAAGCATGATGTCTTATTGTGCACCTTGCTCTGTTTTTCCGGATCAAGCATCCAAGATGGCCGCCACGGCTTCTGATTGGCTAAAAACATATCCTGAAATAAATATTCTTCTACTTTTCAAATTATTATGAAACTTGATTGGAGGGATCATAATGTGATGACACTCATTATAAACAAAATAATATGGTATTGTGATTCAAGATGGCTGCCAAATAAAGGCTATTGATTGGTCGTAATTTAAATATTGTCTGATTTAAATGAAATTTGGTATGTATATGTAATCTGGCAATAACAGTATTCATTTTGTGAAAACCAAAATGGGAAACATTTCATGGTCTCTGATTGCATTGGTCAATATCTAAATATTGTCCAAGTTTTATGAAATATTGCGAAATTTATTTCATGCGGGGGCATTTATGTCTCATAGACATTTCTAGTTTTAGGTCAGTTTTACAGCGGACTATATACACAGGCAGTTTCCCAAAGCTGAAAAGTGTCTTTTACCCAAAATGATCAATATATTTCCAATTTCAATAAAATTGTGCTATATTTCCAAGAGATATGTAAATTCACACATGAAATGAATTCGTGATAAAGATCTTAACTTTGTTTGGGGTCAGCATGAAAAAGAAGTCTACCACTCGCCTACCGCAGCCCGCAAATGAGTTCAAGCTCATAATAGGAAAAATAAGCTGTGTCATCTAACCTCACAATCTTTCATTACCACTTACAAAGTTATGCTGAGTATTGTATCCTGTACTGTTTCAGGTGACTACCTGATGGTGATACTGCCTGGTCATTTCACTCACCTGTTAAATGTAGGACTGGAGTTTGAGCCCTGTCTCCACATACTACTACACGGTAGGTTTCAATAGTTCAGGAGTGATGATAATGATTTGTCTTGGAGCATTTTCCGGAATGTTTTCAACTTTCAAAATATTTTGAACTTTAAGAATTCATATCTGCATGTTTTGGTCTTCTCTGTTCGTGTAACAATACAAGACTGGTGAATTGGTTTATTTTTGGTTTAAATGAAAAATAAATTGTCTGTAGATCTTAGATACATCTACTGGTAAGACTGTTTATAAACAAAGAAAGAAATAAGGGCAAATTATTTTTAGCTCGGGCGACGTCAGACATTTGCGGATTAACAGCAGGAGTAACTTAGATTCTTCGTGGGTGGGGCGGGGCGCCGTCAGACAAGCGCAGGGTTATATAGGAAACAAAAGAAAAGAGAAAATGATCAAATAAATTGGTATGTTATTTTTTTATCTAAGACAAAACATTCAGACTTAAAGCCATGGTGAACCAGGCCAGTGTAACACCAGAGGGTAGCACTCCCTCGCCAGTCCTCCGTCAGAACTCCGAAGACGAACTCCCTGTCTCAGTCCTGTCTACTACAGCAGAGCATCTTTCTCACCTGTCTAACACCTGTCTCCATGCCATACAGAAGGACTCCCCTACAGGTAAACACATACAGATATAGTGGTAGGCCATGTAACAAGTTTACCAAATACGGTTTTTACACCATCCTCACATATTTACATATTCAACCTTTACTAACCATGTAACTAATAAACAGATGCTAATAGAGTTGACTATCAAAATGTGGGTTTTCTTGTATTGTTGTAGATTTGTACCTGTATGACTACAGTGGGTTTCCTTGTATCATTGTAGATTTGTACCTGTTTGACTACAGTGGGTTTCCTTGTATCGTTGTAGATTTGTACCTGTTTGACTAATGTGGGTTTCCTTGTGTTGTAGATTTGTACCTGTATGACTACAGTGGGTTTCCTTGTATCATTGTAGATTTGTACCTGTTTGCAATTGACTACAGTGGGTTTCCTTATGTTGTAGATTTGTACCTGTTTGACCACAGTGGGTTTCCTTGTATTGTTGTAGATTTGTACCTGTTTGACTACAGTGGGTTTCCTTGTGTTGTAGATTTGTACCTGTATGACTACAGTGGGTTTCCTTGTATCATTGTAGATTTGTACCTGTTTGACTACAGTAGGTTTCCGTGTATCGTTGTAGATTTGTACCTGTTTGACTACAGTGGGTTTCCTTGTATTGTTGTAGATTTGTACCTGTTTGACTACAGTGGGTTTCCTTGTATTGTTGTAGATTTGTACCTGTTTGACTACAGTGGGTTTCCTTGTATCATTGTAGATTTGTACCTGTTTGACTACAGTGGGTTTCCCTGTATTGTTGTAGATTTGTACCTGTTTGACTACAGTGGGTTTCCTTGTATCGTTGTAGATTTGAACCTGTTTGACTACAGTGGGTTTCCTTATATCGTTGTAGATTTGTACCTGTTTGACTACAGTGGGTTTCCTTGTATCGTTGTAGATTTGTACCTGTTTGACTACAGTGGGTTTGCTTGTATCATTGTAGATTTGTACCTGTTTGACTTCAGTGGGTTTCCTTGTTTCAATGTAGATTTGTACCTGTTTGACTACAGTGGATTTCCTTGTTTCGCTGTAGATTTGTACCTGTTTGACTACAGTGGGTTTCCTTGTATCGCTGTAGATTTGTACCTGTTTGACTACAGTGGGTTTCCCTGTATCATTGTAGATTTGTACCTGTTTGACTACAGTGGGTTTCCTTATATCGTTGTAGATTTGTACCTGTTTGACTACAGTGGATTGCCTTGTTTCAATGTAGATTTGTACCTGTTTGACTACAGTGGGTTTCCCTGTATCATTGTAGATTTGTACCTGTTTGACTACAGTGGGTTTCCTTATATCGTTGTAGATTTGTACCTGTTTGACTACAGTGGGTTTCCTTGTGTCAATGTAGATTTGTACCTGTTTGACTACAGTGGGTTTCCTTGTATCATTGTAGATTTGTACCTGTTTGACTACAGTGGGTTTCCTTGTATTGTTGTAGATTTGTACCTGTTTGACTACAGTGGGTTTCCTTGTATAGTTGTAGATTTGTGCCTGTTTGATTACAGTGGGTTTCCCTGTATCGTTGTAGATTTGTACCTGTTTGACTACAGTGGGTTTCCTTGTATTGTTGTAGATTTGTACCTGTTTGACTACAGTGGGTTTCCTTGTATCGTTGTAGATTTGTACCTGTTTGATTACAGTGGGTTTCCCTGTATCGTTGTAGATTTGTACCTGTTTGACTACAGTGGGTTTCCTTGTATTGTTGTAGATTTGTACCTGTTTGACTACAGTGGGTTTCCCTGTATCGTTGTAGATTTGTACCTGTTTGACTACAGTGGGTTTCCTTGTATTGTTGTAGATTTGTACCTGTTTGATTACAGTGGGTTTCCCTGTATCGTTGTAGATTTGTACCTGTTTGACTACAGTGGATTTCCTTGTATCGCTGTAGATTTGTACCTGTTTGACTACAGTGGGTTTCCTTGTGTTGTAGATTTGTACCTGTATGACTACAGTGGGTTTCCTTGTATCATTGTAGATTTGTACCTGTTTGACTACAGTAGGTTTCCGTGTATCGTTGTAGATTTGTACCTGTTTGACTACAGTTGGTTTCCTTATGTTGTAGATTTCTACCTGTTTGACCACAGTGGGTTTCCTTGTATTGTTGTAGATTTGTACCTGTTTGACTACAGTGGGTTTCCTTGTATCATTGTAGATTTGTACCTTTTTGACTACAGTGGGTTTCCCTGTATTGTTGTAGATTTGAACCTGTTTGACTACAGTGGGTTTCCTTATATCGTTGTAGATTTGTACCTGTTTGACTACAGTGGGTTTCCTTGTATCATTGTAGATTTGTACCTGTTTTACTACAGTTAGTTTCCCTATATCATTGTAGATTTGTACCTGTTTGACTACAGTGGGTTTCCTTGTATCGCTGTAGATTTGTACCTGTTTGACTACAGTGGGTTTCCTTGTATAGTTGTAGATTTGTACCTGTTTCATTACAGTGGGTTTCCCTGTATCGTTGTAGATTTGAACCTGTTTGACTACAGTGGGTTTCCTTGTATTGTTGTAGATTTGTACCTGTTTGACTACAGTGGGTTTCCTTGTATCATTGTAGATTTGTACCTGTTTGACTACAGTGGGTTTCCTTGTATCATTGTAGATTTGTACCTGTTTGACTACAGTGGGTTTCCTTGTATAGTTGTAGATTTGTACCTGTTTGACTACAGTGGGTTTCCCTGTATTGTTGTAGATTTGTACCTGTTTGACTACAGTGGGTTTCCTTATATCGTTGTAGATTTGTACCTGTTTGACTACAGTGGGTTTCCTTGTATCATTGTAGATTTGTACCTGTTTGACTACAGTGGGTTTCCTTGTATAGTTGTAGATTTGTACCTGTTTGACTACAGTGGGTTTCCCTGTATTGTTGTTGATTTGTACCTGTTTGACTACAGTGGGTTTCCTTGTATCGCTGTAGATTTGTACCTGTTTGACTACAGTGGGTTTCCTTGTATCGTTGTAGATTTGTACCTGTTTGACTACAGTGGGTTTCCTTGTATCGCTGTAGATTTGTACCTGTTTGACTACAGTGGGTTTCCTTGTATAGTTGTAGATTTGTACCTGTTTGATTACAGTGGGTTTCCCTGTATCGTTGTAGATTTGAACCTGTTTGACTACAGTGGGTTTCCTTATATCGTTGTAGATTTGTACCTGTTTGACTACAGTGGGTTTCCTTGTATTGTTGTAGATTTGTACCTGTTTGACTACAGTGGATTTCCTTGTATCGTTGTAGATTTGTACCTGTTTGACTACAGTGGGTTTCCTTGTATTGTTGTAGATTTGTACCTGTTTGATTACAGTGGGTTTCCTTGTATCGTTGTAGATTTGTACCTGTTTGACTACAGTGGGTTTCCTTGTATTGTTGTAGATTTGTACCTGTTTGACTACAGTGGGTTTCCTTGTATCGCTGTAGATTTGTACCTGTTTGACTACAGTGGGTTTCCTTGTATAGTTGTAGATTTGTACCTGTTTGATTACAGTGGGTTTCCCTGTATCGTTGTAGATTTGAACCTGTTTGACTACAGTGGGTTTCCTTATATCATTGTAGATTTGTACCTGTTTGACTACAGTGGGTTTCCTTGTATTGTTGTAGATTTGTACCTGTTTGACTACAGTGGATTTCCTTGTATCGTTGTAGATTTGTACCTGTTTGACTACAGTGGGTTTCCTTGTATTGTTGTAGATTTGTACCTGTTTGACTACAGTGGGTTTCCTTGTATCATTGTAGATTTGTACCTGTTTGACTACAGTGGATTTCCTTGTATCGCTGTAGATTTGTACCTGTTTGACTACAGTGGGTTTCCTTGTATTGTTGTAGATTTGTACCTGTTTGATTACAGTGGGTTTCCTTACATCGTTGTAGATTTGTACCTGTTTGACTACAGTGGGTTTCCTTGTGTTGTAGATTTGTACCTATTTGACTACAGTGGATTTCCTTGTATCGCTGTAGATTTGTACCTGTTTGACTACAGTGGGTTTCCTTGTATCGTTGTAGATTTGTACCTGTTTGACTACAGAGGGTTTCCTTATATCGTTGTAGATTTGTACCTGTTTGACTACAGTGGGTTTCCTTGTATCGTTGTAGATTTGTACCTGTTTGACTACAGAGGGTTTCCTTATATCATTGTAGATTTGAACCTGTTTGACTACAGTGGGTTTCCTTATATCGTTGTAGATTTGAACCTGTTTGACTACAGTGGGTTTCCTTATGTTGTAGATCTGTACCTGTTTGACCACAGTGGGTTTCCTTGTATCGTTGTAGATTTGTACCTGTTTGACTACAGTGGGTTTCCTTGTATCATTGTAGATTTGTACCTGTTTGACTACAGTCGAGGAGATGTTTGGAGGGCGGTTGTAAACACTGACATTCTAGTAGATATATTTACCCAGACTGTGATGCCCTCAACAAGGTCGGCCCTGCTCCACTACGTACTACTACGCACCAGGGACTTCTGGCTTATCAAACGGGTAATATAGAAGTATTAAGTATGTGTTATGAACAATGATGTTATGATATGCAGTCAAATTTCGCTATCTCGAAGTCGACCGGACCACAAAAAACCTTTAGATATCAGAGTATTTTAGTTAGGTGAGTTCGAATACTTAGTAGGAAGTTTAGCCCAGACCGACAAAATACTTCGAATTAAAAAGTGATCCTCAAGTTACAGTTTTTAGCTCACCTGGCCCGAAGGGCCAAGTGAGCTTATGTGATGGTGCAGCGTCCGTCGTCCGTCCGTCCGTCCGTCCGTCCGTCCGTCCGTCCGTCCTGCGTCCGTCAACTTTTTCCTTTAAACGACTTCTTCTAAAATACTGAAAGGCCCAGTGACATGAAATTTGGCTGGTAGATTTCTTGGAAGGAGCTGAACAAAGTTTGCGAAAAAAAATCACTTTGACCTAATTTCAAGGTCACAGGGGTCAAAAATGTCGAAACCTTCAAACAACTTCTTCTAAAATACCGTCAGGCATAGAGACTTCATATTTGACCAGTAGCTTTCTTAGATGAAGCCAAATAAAGTTTGCGAAAAGAAATGACCTTGACCAATATTCAAGGTCACCGTGAGGTTAAATCTATTTTAACCTTTAAACGACTTCTTCTGAAATACCAAAAGCCCTAGAAACATGATATTTGGCTGAAATGTCCCTTGGATGAAGCGCAACAAAGTTTGCGAAAAGAAATGACCTTGACCTATATTCAAGGTCACAGGGGTCAAATCTGTTAAAACCTTTAAACGACTTCTTCTGAAATACCAATATCCCTTGAAGCATGATATTTGGCTGAAAGGTTCCTTGGATGAAGCCTGACATAGTTTGCGAAAAGAAATGACCTTGACTTATATTCAAGGTCACAGGGGTCAAATCTGTTAAAACCTTTAAACGACTTCTTCTGAAATACCAAAAGCCCTAGAAGCATGATATTTGGCTGAAAGGTTCCTTAGATGAAGCCAAATAAAGTTTGCGAAAAGAAATGACCTTGACTTATATTCAAGGTCACAGGAGTCAAATCTGTTAAAACCATTAAACGACTTCTACTGAAATACCAATATCCCTTGAAGCATGATATTTGGCTGAAAGGTTCCTTGGATGAAGCCGGACAAAGTTTGCGAAAAGAAATGACCTTGACTTATATTCAAGGTCACAGGGGTCAAATCTGTTAAAACCTTTAAACGACTTCTTCTGAAATACCAAAAGCCCTAGAAGCATGATATTTGGCTGAAAGGTTCCTTGGATGAAGCCGGACAAAGTTTGCGAAAAGAAATGACCTTGACCTATATTCAAGGTCACAGGGGTCAAATCTGTTAAAACCTTTAAACGACTTCTTCTGAAATACCAAAAGCCCTAGAAGCATGATATTTGGCTAAAAGGTTCCTTGGATGAAGCCTGACAAAGTTTGCGAAAAGAAATGACCTTGACTTATATTCAAGGTCACAGGGGTCAAATCTGTTAAAACCTTTAAACGACTTCTTCTGAAATACCAAAAGCCCTAGAAGCATGATATTTGGCTGAAAGTTTCCTTGGATGAAGCCCGACAAAGTTTGCAAAAAGAAATGACCTTGACCTATATTCAAGGTCACAGGAGTCAAATCTGTTAAAACATTCAAACAACTTCTTCTGAAGTACCAAAAGCCCTAGAGGCATGACATTTGGCTGAAAGGTTTCTTGGATGAAGCCTGACAAAGTTTGCAAAAAGAAATGACCTTGATCTTGATTTGCCTAGAGACATGATATTTGGCTTGTAGCGTCCTGGGATGAAGCCAAACAAAATTTGAAAATGAAAATGATGTTGTCTTATAAGGTCACAGGGGTAAAATATGTTTAAATCTTAAGATGTTCTTCTAAATGTCTTACATTAAAAGATTTTAGGGGACTTTAGGGTTACACTATAACATAAGTCAGAGATTGATACCAGGTGAGCGATGCAGGCCCATTGGGCCTCTTGTTACATGAGTTCAAGGAAACCAGGTTCAACTGTAGCTGTGAATACAGACATTAATCTAAAATTATTGGAGGTTCATTCTATTTGTACAATTTATTCATGAACTTACAGAAACTATTATCAATTTTGATTGATAGTTTCCAAAGTTCAGTTTTATTTTCTGTAATAGCATAAATAAGTTGTGTTTTACAAAATTCACTTTCTGAAAGAATGTTCACGTAAAATTTTCAGTTGTTTGAGATGATAAGCAATGACATCGCTAGCGCAGAAGTTCCAGGCTTGATGGCTGAGTTCTTAGCAGGTAATAAAATCTCTATTAGTTTAATTTTGCATTTACTGTAAACATATATTATATAGAGGAGGAAGTTGTTTACTCTTATTTATCTCTTACTACTTTCATCTGTTGCAGTAGTAAAATATGTCATTGCTGTTTTAATGAAGTAAATTACTGTTACAGTAATAAAAATTAATATCTAAACATGCAAATTGATATTATGTAGAAAAATGGAAATTGTTTCAATTTTAAAATATACAAATATTTTGCTTTCAACAATTGCAGTACTTTGTTTTCATTTAGCAAAGAAATCTATTTATTTGTAATTTTGTCCAATGGACCCTAATCTAAGATTTCAAAATTCGAAGTATGTTTTAATACTAAGAGCTGTTTTTGATTGCCAATTTTACTCAGCCTGGGAAAAAGAGCTTTGGGCTACACTTATTTGGGATAATGCATTGCATGATTTAAAGGCCCAATATACGTAACTTCAGGACATTTTCGTGATTCTGAAAATTCTGGAAAAAAAAGCCAGTTGATAACCATACAAAAATAAGCCTTAAACAAAGTAAACCAGAGCGGTAACTAACAAGAAAGTCTTGACAGAAAAATCTAAAGCATTGAAAATAATTCAGGTGGGGCCCACTTCAACAACAAGCCGAAGTTGGAAGACAGTTCAAAATGGACGCGTGTTTACAAATAACAAGTTTTAACTGCTGCCACACTGGTAACCGCATAAAAATTCACCTTGAATATTGCTGAAACAGTTAATCTTAACTTAATCTATAAATAATAAAAAGTTATTACACTTGATTTTCACTTCAAGTTTCGCCGAAAGTTACGTATATTGGGCCTTTAAGTCATTTAAATGTCTTAACTATTTTTGCAAGTTTTCATCTGATCAAATATGTATCAAATATACATATACATATGACACCCTTAAAGCCAAAATATTTTCAGGAGATAAAAAAAAACCAGATCGAATTTGTGCTAATTAATGTTGTTTGTATTGACTTATTAAAAGTACAGTCAGTGTTCTGAAAATGGGACAGGTTTAAGGTGATTGTCAAATTATTTTATCAATTTAAAAGAAAATTGTAATTTTTCGTTGATAGTAACCAAATTGATAATTTTTATACATGTTTGAAGCGGTGTTACTGTACACAAAAAAAAACCCATAATATTTTGGTGTTAGGTTTTTTTTCTCTCTTGCGTCAGTTCTGTTTTTATTAAGATGGTTTATGCTTTTTCAGGGACAACATACTCCAGCATGAGGAGGCAAGTGGACAGAGAATGTCTGAGGTTACTCCCCTTTACTGTGACAGAAACGTTCAGGGGGCAGTATGATAAGGTAAGTTTTTTACTCATCGTGCCAAGTAAGCTGGGGCCATCATCAGTCATCCCATTAGCATCTTCTCTTGCTTTAAAATCTTCCTTAATATTAATGATTGAATTACAGATGAAATTTCACCAATGTTGAAAAACTTTATTCAGTATGTGAGATATTATCACTTCCACTCTTGGGCTGTGGTGTTGGCCAAGTGTTAAAAGTGTTTGACTTTCTGATACCACTAGCCCTCTATGCTCCACCACTGGGAAACATGTTGAATACATGTGTTGGGCAGTTGCCAGGTAGTGGCTGTTGGTCTGTGGTTTTTTCCCCCGTGAACTTGGGCTTTCATCCACCACCAAAACCTGACATGTCCTTGAATGACCATATCTGTTAATAAGACCACAAACCACAAACAAACGTTCATTGATCCTCATTAAATATTATCTTTAAAATAAGTATCTATAGATTTTTTATATTTAATAAATCAATTAGGAATTAGTATGCATGTGTAAAAAATTGTTTTCAAATTCAGTTTTTTGATAAAAATCAGTGGTGAATGATTTATTAGTGCAAGAAGCTTGATAAATCTGTGTACAGAACTTTCTCAGATGAATAAAATCTATAAATTTTATTGATAAATGTAGTTAAATCATTTTCAATATACCGTTGTATTGAAGAAGAAAGGTAACAATGATGCTGTCTGTGCTGTTACTGAAATAATGTTGCCATGTGTTTTTACCAGACCAGGGACAATGTGATGCAGGCTCGTCTCACATACTCAACACTCAACAGTGTCAAGATAGGGACACGTACGGCCCAGGACAGACAGCGCCGTGGTAACGTGGGGGAGGACATGTGGGACATACTGAGGCGCCACCTACAGTGGAAACAGCTCAACAACAACACTCGGCGCTTCTCAAATAGTGTCATACATAAGGCCACACACCAGCTGGAGACAAGAATCGGGGCGGTAGGTACTACGTTTAGATCATCAATAGAAAAAAATATATAATAGCAAATGTTTTCATTAAATATTCTTTCCTTTTTGTAGTTGTTACAGTGTTTGAATATGAAAGATTTATTTTTTGTTTGCAGATGTTGTTTCAATTTGAATGTTTGAAATTTACTATTTCAGATGAGCTCTACAAAAGACCAGTCGTCCAGTATCGAGAAGACATTCCTTAGCACTTTCAACACACGTATTAGCAGGTACGTGTCTTAACTTGATTACATTGCAAGGAATATAGGAGCAGCAACTCCTGAAGCTTGCCGATAATTTAGATTGTACTTTACGAAAACAAGGCCTCAGGAGATATATTCCTTCGCTTCTTAATTTCATTTTCTATTCAAAGTTACCTTCAAAAGATATTTGTGTACCAAGAGGTATATTTTTTTTCTTAAACAAAAAGACAATCTTTAACAAATATGTGGAAATATTGGATGTTACTTTTTGGGGATTTTTTCATATTTCTTTTATGGATAATTTTGCGATTTTGTATAATAATGTTTGCATTCAAATATGATATCTGTCTGAGGTGAAAAGTCTTTTTCTTACTAGTAAAATGTTTTAAACATATTTGTTGCTAGTGTACAAGTTTTATCATTTAGAAAACAGAGATGAAAATGATCAGTCGATTGGCTGATTTCAGCCGTTTTGAGAATGGTGTTAAGTTAGCTTTTATTTTTCCAATTTAAAAGATTGAGTTACCAAATGTTCAGCCTTTTTGAGAATAACAACTTGAATTGACAAATCTTTTCTTAATAATACTTTTTGTTAAGCAGATATTTGTTTTGCTAAATAATGATATTATTATTATAATCATGGTGTATATTTCTTACCCTGCCTTTTAATTTTGACCTACAATTATGTTTGATGTTTAGTTCCAGGATCGACTCACCCTCGCCCTCGAGCTCCCCCTTTACACAGATTGACGGCAGTAAGAGGGTGCGGCCCGACACTGTACTCGGCAACGCCCCGCCCTTCCTACAGAGTAGCCACACAACTGAGGCATCCGATAGTGCTATGGCTTTGGTAAGTGACCTTTTGAACTTTCCACCTTGGGACTATTATCAGATCCGATCAAAGGTGATTTCAGGGTTTACTAAGTTGCTAGCCTTTAATTTGGATAACAGTCTGTTGTCCTTAGACTTCTAGTACAAATGATTTCAATTGACATGATACAAAATCTCAACCACCTAGTATTCTAGCATGATTTGCTTGCAATGGATGTGGATCATGAATTTGTCATTATGGGCAAGTTTGTACTTGAGCTTCAACTATTGTGACTAAAGTCAAACTATAGTACGATCAAACTTGCTTCAGTGATGTGTATTGCGCATGTGAAGAGAAACAAGGAGTATACAGTGTGCATTTGCGTATCAGGCTACAATGATGCACCTTACTGGTTTCCTTGGGTCGTACCAGAGCAACTAGCAGTCGTTTGTGCTTGCATGATCATTTGAAAGCAAGACAGTGATTGGTTGTCGTTTAAACACTCGTGTAGGAACATTAGACACTAATTATAATAGCATGACAAACTCTCCTAATCTGTAGTAGACCATGGTTCATAATACAGTAATATGGAGCATAACTGATTGTGTAGTTAATTGATTAAACTTTGTCTTTTCAATTGATATTGAGTACATATTCTGTGTCCATACCTCAATTTATTATAACCGACAATCTGATATGATTAATCACAAAAAAAACATTTGACTTGCACAAACATCACAGAAACTTAGAAAGGCTTCCATTTAATTGTTGACGAACTTATTTCTCAACTAAACTGATTTTGTTTTTGATTCAGACCAGAGACCTACTCAGCAATCACATGCATCGGCACATGAGGAAAGAGTCAAAGAGCAAAGCACAGAGTGTAGCCAAGGAATATGTGTACTGTCAGGTAGGATGTCAATGGCTGTGAATATCATGTAAAATGGTGCCCTTATCTTTACAAATCACATTGATGAACAAATATTATTTCTTACAAGTTGACGTAGTGTTTTTGACTTGACCATATTTTTGGTGAGTTTTTTCTACATCACATTTTTTCAGTGCAAATAATGTATTATTACAAATGCATCGTGTGAACAAAAAGAATGATATTAAAGCCGTAACTTATATTTGTTTTTAAATATAATGATGTTGTGGATTTGCAGCTGCAGCAGTCGCGTCAGTTGTGTCATCTCTTGTGGAACCTGCGTGGCCCCTTACTGCCGTACACAGACCTCGACTTCCTACCCAACCTGTAAGTCTGTCACACTTCACTGACCTTGTTCTAAGTCTGTGACCCCTTACTGCCGTACACTGACCTCGACTTCCTGCCCAACCTGTTAGTCTGTCACACTTCACTGACCTTGTTCTAAGTCTGTGGTCCCTTACTGCCATACACGGACTTCGACTTCCTTACCAACCTGTAAGTTTGTTACACTTCACTGACCCTACTGCCCTTGTTCTAAGTCTGTGGCCCCTTACTGCTGTACACAGACCTCGACTTCCTACCCAACCTGTAAGTCTGTCACACTTCACTGACCCTACTGACCGTGTTCTAAGTCTGTGGTCTCTTACTGCCGTACACGGACCTCGACTTCCTACCCAACCTGTAAGTCTGTCACACTTCACTGACCCTACTGACCTTAATCTGAGTCTGTGGTCCCTTACTGCCGTACACGGACCTCGACTTCCTACCCAACCTGTTAGTCTGTCACACTTCACTGACCCTACTGACCGTGTTCTAAGTCTGTGACCCCTTACTGCCATACACGGACCTCGACTTCCTACCCAACCTGTAAGTCTGTCACACTTCACTGACCCTACTGGCCTTGTTCTAAGTCTGTGGTCCTTTTCATGGTCCACACTAGTGAAAGGGTTAACTGTTCCTTGCACAATAAGCCATCTGGTAATGATTTTTTTATGGTTGATCTAGGAAACTGGTTTCCTAAACCTAGGATGAACTGGACAAAACAATTTTTGTATTAAAACAATAATTTCTATGCACTTCAATTTCCAAGGTATAATAAAAGATTAATATGATATTAATACATCCGTTCTTGTTGTTTCTGTGGCAGCCTTGACCCCTGTACTGAGGATGAGTACGAGCTGTTTCAGCTGTTTGAGCGGTATTACCATACCTGTCAGGACCTCGCCTTCCCTATACTACAAGGTAAATTTAAGACTTACCTTTTCTCTTTACAACTTTCTCATTCTTAATGCCTTCCTTGGCCTCTAGTAGAGTGTTTGCTCCTGTGAAGAAGGCTATGGGTTCTGTTCCCAGGCTTCAAAAATTGTCGTCACTACTCCCTGCTTGACGCTCAGCATTATTGGGAGTGGAAAGACTGGTTCATCCATTGACATATAATGTGACCCGGTGGCAAATTCCAGACTATCACAAAGAGGCTAACACGAACATACCGCAGCTTTCCAAATATACACACACTCAATACCTACACTCACATTGCGTACACGGGGAGCCTTTAATGTATATAGCTTTTAATAGGACCTAAAACAAAATAAAGTCAAATTCTGCATATAATGTAGAATTTTTCCTTGTTGTTTATTTTATTTTCCAAGTTTCTTTAAATTAGTTTTACTTCTCTGTGTCTTCTTTAAAACAAGCCCTCTTTGCTTGTTTCAGGCTTTTCATCGTACTTCACAGCTATTGGAGCTAGGGTTCTCAACACAAGGTAAGCCTAGGATGATTCATTCTCATCGTTACAGTCCTCTCTTCCCTTTCCTTGGAAAAATATCCAGTTTAGATTGAACTAAATAAACACCAAAAAATGTCTTTTTATGTTTGGTTTTTTTTATCTAAGTAAATCTCAGGATCACATTAGGACTACTCCAACATTGACCAGATCAGAGAGGTGGAAGGTACATGTTTTAGAGAACATATCACCCATCAAAACTAAAAGTGATTAAACATAAGGATATAAGGAATGGAAGGCAGATCTGGTTTTATCCCTACCACTCAAGATGTATTAGTGCCTCCCACCTCCCCCAAGCAAAAGAATAGCTATAGAAATAGCCCTTAGATCGGCCAAAGTTAGTTTTTTTAACCATAACTGATTTTCCTCTGAGAATGGAAGGGAAGTATCTTGTTATCTCTGAGAAAGGAAAGGAAGTAATTGATTGTCTCTGGTGTTGCAGTTTGTTCTTCCAGTACATAGACAGAGGAGTTCTGAGGCTAACAGGAGATTTCATGGCTCAAGTTTTAGGAGGTAAGGGCAAAAAATGTGGACAAAGCTGGAAAATTATTTCATTTAGTGTGATTAAAGTAAGTATGTTGTCAGCTGTAAATACTCCATGTTGTGTGGCATATATTGGAAGTGTCAGTTAATATTGTTACACTGTCTTACATATGAAATATATACTGAAGCAACAGTAATATCAAATTTGAAACAGATTTGGATGTGTCATTTTTAAACAACAGGCCAAAAGAAGACTGAAGTTTTGTAAATCTTATACGAAAATCCATCATCATGTACGTTCAATTGGTATAAGCACCAGTACAATCAAAAATGGGTTTCTGACGATGATGGATATAGAAGAGTCTGTTGTCAGCATTGTGATGTTTATTCCATGGAACGAGTTTAAGTTCTCAACTGAAACATTGATTTCAGCTATTTGCTCGTGTACCCTAAAACTTCATAATGAACTATTCCGACCTTTGTATTGGAAGAGTTCAAATGTGTCTTCAGGGACAAACTACAGTGTAGTAAATAAAGAAGTATTATTTTGCTTACAGTTTCAGTTTACATAAAGTTAATTAAATATTTGTAGATGAAATAAACAAATTGTGCATGTAAACTAAGATGAAATAATTTGTTGGCTGAAGATTAAGGGACTAAGTATTACATGGAATTATTTAATCAGCTGAGTTATTAATATGTAGTTTTCCTGTTACAGATTTACCTGATGGAAGTGAAAACATCACATTTAAGCAGCAGCTTATATCCCGACTACCTGTGGTAATACTTTATCTCTCAGATACATTACCCTAACTTTGTGATAAATATTTGACAAATACTATTGTAGCATTATCTGATATTGTGTGTGTTATGATATTGTATGAGTTATGACAAGTCCATCTCATATCAATTCCATCTTATTGAATATCGTATTATGGGTTTTGCTTGGTAAATTTGTATTCCTTTCACTGTAAATCGTATAATAATTTTTACTTGACCACAAAGACAACTTGGTTTGCACGATTTACTCATGAACATAGATCCCTAGTGGTGCCAAAGTGTGGATGTATGCAGTAGTGTTCCACTTATCTCCTGGTGGTAGTGGGTAGACTTGTGGGATGAGGTATCTGTGTGTAGAATGTCAATGACTTGGTATTCTACGTCTCGTATTGAGAGTGGTCAGAGATTAAAGTAGCGTGTTACTGGGCTGTCTCTATGTCTCCAAATGTCTCGTAGTGGTTCTGAGATTAGAAATCTGAATTTGCCGTTAGTTGACCCAGTAAATTTAGTATACGTTGAATTTCAGTCTTCTGGATGTTTATGATGTCTGTATCAGAGCTTATTAAATGTTTCATTATAACTCTGCTAACTCTGGTTGATTCTTTAATGTCTATCATCCTACCAACAGCTTTGGTCATTGAAGGCTGTAACATACGATGTATACACAATAAGACCCCTTGCGTGCTAACATCCGGACCAACACGAGTGATTAATATAAGTTGCATCACTTGTTTCATAATTGTTGTAAAAAAAAAGTTTATATTTATATTTATTGTATACTTAGTAATAAATACAGGTTTTTTGCATATGCATTATGGCGCCAAAACGACCAACCCATAAACGTCACCCATGCATTATTGATTCAGTTATGCACCCCAAAACCCGTAATGGCCCTCTTCGCGGAACAGCTCTAGATTTTACGTTGCATCAAACCATTCGGGTCACTCGGGTTTTGACCTAGCTGCTGTGTTACAAGCAAAACGAGAGCAAAAACATGTCGTCACGAAGAGGAACAGATCAAGATATGGGAGAGAAAGTTTTGAATTCCTAAGCAGCAAGATTGGTAGATTTATAATACCTAACAGATAAAGAAAGAATGATATCAGAGGGAATAGAAAATTCTCGCTTCACATTAGAAGTATATTTTAATGATAATTTAGTCTATTCTCCTGGATGATCGGTGACAATCACATGATAGAAAAAACATTTTGTAAAGGACGTTAGTGTTAAAAGTTATTGTTAATATGACAAAAATGTACATTACATTTAATGTAAAACTTATATAGACTTTAAACTCTTAAATAATTTAAAATTAATCAGCGTTTATTTTCAAATTTGTTGCATTTAATGAAAAATGAAGTTCATTCTATACATTAAAACATTGGAATTATTTATTCTTTTAAAATTATATATTTTTCTGTGATTTTTTACTAAGTATACAATAAATTGAATAAAACATACCATTTTCCATATCGGATCCAATATTGGCCCCTCGGGCCGAGGGTCTCGGGGCCAATATTGGGTCCGATATGGAAAATGGTATGTATTATTCTCTATGTATTGGGAGCTGACTATGGCTGTAATAAATGACTGGATAAGCTAAACTAGCAGGTTACATGATATAAACTTTCTAAACAACATCAAACAATGCTACATTTCAATAACTATGTTTGTTATCACTTTTAGGATTTGGCAGAAGAGTGTTACAGGCAGTGGAACCATCCAATCTGTCAGAGATACTTAGCACAGAAACAGGTCACCCAACTACTGACAGGTAAAATATATATCAACTCAGAAACAGGTCACCCAACTACTGACAGGTAAAGTATATATCAGAAATACTAACCAACTGTTTCACTGGGGCACTGTAAACAGTGCTGTGGCTGAAAGAGTTAAAGAATACATCAGACTTGTGGATTGGTCACTTAACTTCTGAAAATTCAGTATAAGGGTCAGAAATGTTTTTGTGCATTACAACTACGGTACTTACAGAGATGTTGTTAAAGGCCCAACTTTTGGCAAAACGTGATGCGAAAATCTAGCATTCTAACTTTTTCTTATTATAGATTTAGTTAAGATTAACTGATATCAGCAATATTCAAGATGAATTCTAACGCGGTTATCGGTATAACAGCAGTTGAAACTCGGTATTTGTAAACACACGTCCATTTTGAACTGTTTTCTAAATTCGGCTTGTTGTTGAAGTGGGCCCCACCTGAATTTTTTTCAATTCTTTAGATTTTTCTGTCAAGAGTTTCTTGTTAGTTACTGCTAAGATTTACTTCGTTTTAGGCTTATTTTTGCATGGTTATCAACTGGATTTTTTTTTTTTTTTTTTTCAGAATTACGAAATTTTGTCTTAAGTTACGTATATTGGGCCTTTAAAAGACTAAATTAAATGTTATACAATTATTGACCTAAATTTAGGTCAATACGACGATTCATTAGCCCTAGAAGATGATATTTACCTCTAAAGAAGCCAGGCAGGGTTTTGGATTGTTATATTAACCTCGTATGCACAGTTAAAAATCAGAGCATGAATCAATGATTGATATACAAATATAGCATCTGTTTGTCTTGAGCTTCTTAAATTTCATATTCTATATTAATTAAATCGACAGTTTTGTTGATAAACCAGTTTATTATTTGTGTTTTCAAATTAAAATAGGAGCCCTATCTACTGGAGCTTCAGACAAGATCATGGATGCTGTACAAGATCAGACTAGGCCTGGTAGAAGTGGAACATGTAAGTCTGAAATCTCTGACAATTTATTTAATATCATACACCCAAAACATACTTGTTTTAATCATTTATACATTCATCAGATTTAATAATTATTTGATAACTTGTATAGCAATTATTGCTATTTGTTTTATAATTTGATCGGCCTAGAGTTACTTCCCTTTAGTTGTATTGTGATTGACGGTTGCTCTACTTTGCTGTACTATACAGTGGACAACCTGAGTCTGAGCAGTACTCGTGAGACCATGACGTTCCCACCTCTTGTTTCCTTCCTACAACTCCTGGAGAAATTAGGTTGGTATTCTGTATCAAGGTCATACGCGCTAGTTAATTATTTAAAGGATGTGTCACATCTGTCATATCTAAAAACTCCAGTATGAATATTCAGGTTCTGAAGGTGCTTTGTCAAAATTGAGCATTTCGTGGCCCTTGGAGAGGGATTTAAAATTAATATAGTTTATAAAGGAAAATGACACTATTGGGTACAACTAGGGCACTGTTGGAGTTACATGAAAAAAGGTCAAGATGTTCGGTTCACAAAAATATCTCTTGGTTATTTTTATTTTATTCAAAACATTTTGTATCTTAAGAACTTGTAAAGACTTTTCTCTATCTTGTTTTAATGGCTTTTGGAATACTTTGATTAATATTTTTGTATTGATGTGTTGTTTCCAGCTTTTCACAAATTATGTAAAAAAAACATTACAAAACATTATGTAGCATTTTCTTGGATTAAAACTAATGAAAAAATATCCAGAAATTTTGGATTGTGCGAGAATACTTTATTTTAAATTTGGTTGTGAAATGAAGAAACCTTTAAGCTTGTGATTATAATTTCACAAATTAGTTTAGATGTATTACTTTCTGTTTTGAAGATGCAGCACAGCGCATGAAGTCTGATGCCAAGATCCCTCCCCGCCGAAGCCCCATCGACGTCCATTTTCTGGAAGATGTGGCTCTCTACCACACACGGACAGAGACCAACTATGACCTCAGTACTGTGAACTTCTGATCTGTCCTGTACAGTGATTTGCCAGCTCAAATAAGTTTGCAAATAGAGTATCTTACAAAAGTGTCCATGTAATATGGAATTTATTAAACAAGTTCAATAATTTAATATGTCACAAACATTTAGGCGCATGACATATTGAACTCTTAAATGAATTAATAAATCCACATTGCATTGACACAAGTGTAAGATTCTATTACTTGAATAACTTACATTCCTCAGAAAAAAAACACCAAAACTTTCCAATTCTTTTCTCTATAAGACAGAAAAAATGTCTTCTTTGATGGTACAATTTTCACCACCGAGACAATCATATGACGTCATAAAGACATAATTTATTTATAACGTCACAATAGTGCTGATACAAATGTGTAATACCATATTTATGACATGGCTGTATGACATGACTAAACAGGTCAGTTATGTGATAATGTTACATAACCTTAGACAAAGATCTCGAGATATTTGTGTACAATTCTGTCTCTTTATTTATTACTTAATTGGGAAATGTATCAAGTCCTATGTACCAGGTACACTGCAGAAGTGCCCTCAATCTTTTATCAAAGTGTAGTTCGCCTCATCGTCGGAAACCCAAGGTACATTTCTCTGGCGTTTGCATACCATGGGCTAAAATGGAAAGAAACTCTTGTTTTCGTACTAAAATAGTAGCCAATCATATTGATAATTTTATCCGTGACTACATACAGCCAGGACATCCAGCCGGGGTATTCCGTTTAATTTGTAGCACCGCCTGTCAACAAAACCTGTCGATTGTGTTATAATGTGATTAAGATATAAGGTTCTGCTATACGGCGATTAACATCGGCATCATGCCTACAAAAATATACTGGTCATGGTCACGGTAACATTATCTAACAGTGTGTCACGAGAAACGACCATTCTAATTGGTCAAAATTTCAAAATAAACTTCTATTCAGGGAAACGAAGGTATACACCGATTCTGGCCCACGGTATGCAAACGTCAGAGAAGTGTACCGTTGGTTTCCGACAATGAGTTCGCCTCTACTTTCACGAGTTTCTTAAGGTGAGTATCACCCGTACCAATGCATCAGTCTGTCATCAGTGTGAAAAAAGATTTCCGATTGTCACTGTCTTTAAAATAATCAATATAGAAGATGAAATTACCAAATGAAGATATTCTGGGAGAATGAGTTGCTTCCCTTATGAAGGTAATCATCTGTCATTTTCATACTAAGCTTTAAAACTTATATATGGAGCTACAACAGTAATTTGCATGAAAATAATAATCATTGACCATGTTATGAGATTTAAACCTGTAGATTTTTTTCTGTATTAACACTCCATGCCCTCTCCCCCTTGAGTTCCTTTAAGGGTTTCAACATTTAATATTGTGATAAGAAATAGTGCTATATTTGGTTCCGGTTGTCTGTTTTAGGAGAATCATGCTTCATGCTCCGATTACTGTAGTTTTTGGTGATGATATTTTGATACGTATGTATTACTGTAGTTTTTGGTGATGATATTTTGATACGTATGTATGTAGTGTGATATTCTTTTGATGGTCATAGGAATATCAATTATATTTATTGTCGCTATTTTGATACATTTCTGTGTAGCGTGATTTTCTTCTGATGGTCAAGAAACAATATATTTATTGTGGCTATGTGTCATATGTTTCACATGGCTTCATGTTACTGAACACAATATATTGTGTTACATGAAGTTCTAATTCATATGTAATGTGTGTGTAATTTTAATAATAATTTGAAGTGTCATTTGTCTAGTACATGCTGCAGTTTAGCATGCTGTATAAAACGAAATTTTTGTTGTGTATACATATTTGTTTTCTTCCTGTTTATAATTGAACAACGATAATAAATTCAACAAATTTGAATGATATACCTGGTATGTATCTACTTCTTGGTTATATAGGAAACTGGCTGACTGCTGTTGCATTTACGGCCTCATCCAGTCTGTTTACTCTTAGTGGAACTATGAACCCAGTATTCTAATGAGCTGTACTGTTGATTATGACAAAAAGCCTCAATTGTGACAAAATTCTGTGATTATATAATGTTTGTTTTGAAAAAGTGTTTCTTATATTGTTAATTCTATGTTGTGGTTTCTATTTCTGAAAGTACATTGTAACTGTAAAATGTTTTTGTTTCCAGGATATGTTTGTTATTGTTTATTTAACACTTACATGTACCTATAGCCAGGTTGTTTTTGTTGTTCTATTCATTTCTCTAAAACCTACATGTAGCTATGACATTATGTATGCTCCGCTTGTCCAGCTGGTTATGTGCTCTATAAACTGTGATGTTCTGGGCTAGTGCAATACCAATACCTGGTAAATATGTTGAACTGTAAGTACATGTATTATCATTTAGAATTGAGTAAAAACCAATTTTAAGGATCCTTTGCCCAATTCTTAATGTAATAAATATTGTTATTTAAGGATCCCCCTGCCCATTGCAGGCAAATCACTGGATGTTCCACTTTTTCTTGAAACATTATGTAGTTTTCCCTTGATTAAGTTTGTCTTTGATGATAAAGTGGGAGCCCATTATCTTAAACTTATAAAATTCAAAGACCCCATTCGATTTGAAATGTTTCTTTTGTCCAGCCACTTCAAAATAGCAAGGTTCTACTGCAATTGTTGTCAAGCAGGGCTAGGTAACTCAGTGAAAATAATGTTCATTTAATCACACAAGTTTTTATTTATTTTTTTTTCATAAACATTTCCGCATGAAAGCTGAAGTGATGCGGATTGTTGTTAAATGACCTAAGTTATTAAAAGGATGTTAAACGAAATATAACCAAAACCTGTAATGTGTATAAAAACAATTTTCAATTCATAGTTACAACATTGACTCATGGATCCTTAAGGAAGTCTGTTTACGCTATTTCAAACAGTTACATGTATGGTACTATATTTGTCAGTGTCTGTATGTTCAATTTATAAAGGTTTATTTGAGGAAAGTTTGGATCCATGAATTATTCATGAGTCAGCAGTAAATAACTAACATTTGTTAGTGTATCTAATTGAATGTATTTCTCATATGACAGCTGCATTCCATAATTTGTCAATAAACATATTGAAATTGTGAAAAGGAATTGGCAAAAGGGGACCTAGGTAATGAAATGTGTCATCACATTTTATCAGTTTTTACTTCAAACAGTTTTTTTGACACAAACGTAAGTTTGAGTCATTGGTATTACCCTGGGAGGTAGGCGACAAAATCTACGATGCCCTCTGGCGGACACTTCGTTTTGACCAATCACAAAATTGCTCTACAGTAACTCCGTTATTTTATGCAGTAAATATATGTTAAAACTTGTTCAACTTCATGATAGAAAAAAAAGTTCAGTAAATTTGTTCTATCAAAAAAAATCAGCTTTTTGTTCGTAGTATTTTTGAAGCGAACAGGACAACGATTGTCTTTTTTTACATTTTCTCGTCTTGGCTCAAGCTACCATTGCCACTTCACAAACATATGTAATCGCAAAAGAAAATAGTTCCTTTTCTTGCTGACTGAAAAGTCACGCTTTCGTTTCGTAAAATATATGACAAAGCAGTAGAACATCATTTACAAATTGCATGTTCAGAGTTATGTAATTTGGAATTATTCTATCGAGGTTGCGTAACACATGTGCGCGTTGCATTTCCCGCGGAACGATATCCCCCTGTCCGCTTTTCTCTGGCGCCATATTGCTGTTTACCTGTGACCCGGAAGAAAAATCTACTTTCCCTCAAGCTCTTTTGCATCATCGACATCTAGAAACGTAAGTGTTGAATTTCTCGGTCTCATGTTACTAGACAGGTTATAGATTTTTTGTAAGTTTCAACAGAATGTCGTTGTTATTTTGTACATTTGAAATCACCAATCCAGCATCCTTTTGTGTCCGCCATCTTTCAGTTATAATTATGTCAACAAAATAAAAGGAAGATAAGTAACCCTAGATCTCGGACTGTCAGATGTGTCGTTCTTTAAAATATGTACTTGCATATGATTTGCGAAGTTTGTATATAAAGACCCTGGTATAAAAGCGCGTCCCGTCAATATCACGGTGACGGCATACACAGTGCAGTACGCATAACACGATTGTTGTTTGTTTACAAGTTAAAAACGTAACGACTTTAGCCCTAATTTCCCACTCTATTGAGTTTCGAAATGTCAAATGGACTGCTGTATACTTACGATAGCCTTTTAGAACTATATATTATATGCTTTTACAGAATGCATATCGGAAGTTTTCGCTTTTACCGTGACTGTCAGTTTTAATTTGATCCTCTTCACGGATGGTCAAAGGGCAGTAACTCTTAAACAACATTTTGCAATAGAAATGAAGGAAGTGGTATATCTATCGACTGATTGCTGAATTTAACCAAAGATATTAAAGGAAATGGAAATCATATATTCCCACTTTTACAGTGTGTTTTGAACAACTTTTTGATTCATTTTTTTATCCAGTTGCATGACAATTTGACAAAATTATGTCCACCATAAAAAGCTATGCAAAAAAAATAATAACAACAAAAAACATAATGTATTGATGTAATAGGAACAACTGTAATAACATTTCTTTAATAACATATTAGTCGTAATCTCGGACAATTTTGTAATACAAAAATAAACCGAAATTGATGGCTGTTGTTTTAGTTGTGTTATCGTTCTCTGTAGGAAATCATCTGCAGCTTGAGGATAACAAATAATAACATGTAACATATTAGGTCTAGTAACATACTTTGACAATATATAACCACTTCTTAATATCAAATACATTTGGGTTGTAATATTTAATAAGACAGTTCAATGGTAAACTTCGCCGCTGATCTTTTAACTTTTTTTGCAAATTTTTCCCCCTGGATGATTGAATGTCTTAGACCTGTTCAGACTGTTTTTTGTCCGCCGTTTTCTTTTTAAAAATGTACATGTTGATAGGAATGATCTCCCATTAGGTGCATTCAAATGAAAAAACAAAAGGCGTGTTCGATCAGTACAATTTTTTTACCGATGGTCAATTAAAATTAATGAAACACAATCGATTGTCGCAATCTGCAAGTGTAAATCAACTGATCAAAAAGTGATTATGACAACCCGGTTCATCGTAAATGCATTTTTCTTTTGAAGGCCCAAAATACGTAACTTTCGGCAAAACTTGAGGCGAAAATCAAGCCTAATAGTAATAACTTATTATATTTATAGATTTAGTTAAGATTAAGTAATAACTGATATCAGCAATATTCAAGATGAATTCTTATGTGGTTACCGGTACAGCAGCAGTTGAAACTCAGTATCTACATTCACCTAGATTATGTGACAGATATGTTGTATGATGTAAACCATCGTTATATTACAAACCTGGTAATCTATATGAAATTAAATGGAAACATGTCTTTTCTGTCTTGTCTTCTGTATCAATTAATAATATTTTCATTTAATTTACAGGTGACAAGTTGACAACAGCCATGGAACCACATTGAGAAAGAGCTTCGAGCTCGAGGGCGACAACAAAATGAAATACAGAAATGCCAAATGGACAGTTTAAGAAATCCACAACTGTAACTTTTTCAGCAAACTTCATTATATAAAATTAATATTTACATTACTAGGAGCAATTCAGGAAAGTGTTACATAATCTGCCAATTTCATACTTGAACAAATTAATAGATAATGAAAGATGTTTGCATTCTTGAGATGATCTTGAGAAATTGACAGATTCTGACATGAAAACAAAGCTCTGATTTTAACTGTTACTTGATGTTATTTATTGCTAAATGTGAAAATAAAGTGTATGGTTCATGTATTGATGTTGTTTGTTTCTTCAAAGTTATAGCCATTCATTTGAATTTATGAATTCTAAAAATAACATCATTATATATGCATCTTAAATAAGTTGGTTTGGTTTATTTTGTTTTGCGTCCTGTTAACAGCCAGGTTCATTTAAGGACGTGCCAGGTTTTGAAGGTGGAGGAAAGCCTGAGTACCCGGAGAAAAACCACCAACCTATGGTCAGTACTAGTACTTGTACCTGGCAACTGCCCTACGTGGGATTTGAACTCGCAACCCAGAGGAGGAGGGCTAGTGGTAGAATGTCGGAACACCTTAATTAACCCCAGGGCCACCACAGCCCCTTTCTTAATTATAAATAGTGATTATGTAATCTTATAACTATTTGCTAATAAATGTTGCAATGCAGACTGAATAGCATTTGGAGGGATGACTAGTCGGGAACGACTGGAGGCAGTGAAAAGAACACTACTGTTGAAAATAATTGGCTACTGGCTACTGTGCAAGTCTATGCAGCGGAAGGTGCCAAGACGTAATGTCATCATTCACTGTGTGACGTCATCCCAATGAAATTCATAGTTGTTTTCGTATTGAAAACAACTATAAAACAGTACAACACAAACACTTATTTGATCTGAAAACTGAAACAAACCCCAGGTTGTAAACAGTTTGGAAAAAGGGACTAATTCCTTTTAGTAAAATAAGTTTTGGTAAAAATGCCTCTGCCATATTGAATTGCCCTGTACCTAGTGCTTAATTTGAATCGCCTGTCTATAAACTAGGATTCAGATCATTTTCTATAATATAATATGGACATATACTGGTCCAATTCGTTTGTGTCTTCAGTACTTTCAGTACTTTGATTTTTACTTTAACTGCAAGTAATATTTCAGTACAATATGTTGTGACAACTCTTGACATATATTATGTAATATGCTCCTACAACATTTTAGGTATATATTTTACAATACATGTGTGTGTATGATCTTGTGAACTATGTGATAATATACACATGGACTATACAGTGGAATGTGTGGACTAATTGGAAACTTGACTACAAATAAAACATGATTTGCCAAATAATTGTTGTTCTTCTAACTGTGATGTTCTTTATTACTTTCCAAGCGGTTGACTACAGTTTTGTAGAAATAAGGATGTACCTTCTGTTAGTTAATTTCCTGGCAAGTCCTGGGACAGATCTACATGGCTTGTATTAACACTGACAGTAGGTTTGCCAGCTTAACTCACGGAAAAAAACAACATGTTTATTCGCACCATTTGTTCCGTTAAGTTCCCTTATGACCAGACTTAAGTTTCGTGAACATTACAGAGTTAAAGATGTTTTATGTAATAAGATGGTTGACTGTGGATTGGCTATACAATACTGGTGATGGCTGCTCTCTCCTAGTGAGAAAACATGATGTCATAAAAATGTTCAGGTACATTTCGGTATTTGTTGCATTTTCACCATAAGACACTACAGGAGCCTGAAATTCTAAAAAAAAAATATCAATAACAGGGACAGAAAGAATATGTATAAAATATATTTGAAAGGATATTATAGGTATTTCTTTGCACTTTAGACGGAAATTTTCATTCTGTTTTACTTTAGATATGTACCGGTAATCATTTCTTAATGGACGAAATAACAGTATGGTACAGTAAATGAACTAATGAATTCCTCAGTCGGTAAAGTACATTTCATTGTAGGGATGTTTTAACAACAAAATCAGTGCAGACCTTATGACAAAATTTTGAGTTTTTTTTTTAGACTGCGACTTCTGTCAACCGGATCTTTCTTTTGATTTAGTTAGCCATCAGGACAGCAGAGAATTAAACAAATTTGAGAATAAAAATCCCTTCTTCAGCAATTTCAAATAAGAAGAAAAATATCGTTACGTCAACAATAACAGATAAAATAGATGAGGTAGGGAAACATTGACACTATCTGGGAGAAGGAGACGGTAGCCGAGTACACATGTACTTGATGGCTGGGAGACGGTAGCCGAGTACACATGTACTTGATGGCTGGGAGACGGTAGCCGAGTACACATGTGCTTGATGGCATGGAGACGATAGCCGAGTACACATGTACCTGACCGCTGGGAAACGATAGCCGGGTACACATGTACTTGATGGCTGGGAGACGATAGCAGGGTACACATGTACTTGATGGCTGAGAGACGATAGCCGGGTACACATGTACCTGATGGCTGGGAGACGATAGCCGGGTACACATGTACCTGATCGCTGGGAGACGATAGCCGAGTACACATGTACCTGATCGCTGGGAGACGGTAGCCGAGTACACATGTACTTGATGGCTGGGAGACGATAGCCGGGTACACATGTACTTGATGGCTGGGAGAATGAGACGGTAGCCGAGTACACATTTACTTGATGGCTGAGGTAGAAGACCATTTCACCATCAAGTCTTGGAAGCCTCATAAGCGTTTCCTCGTCAGCTGTTTGTCCAGACCGTGGTAAAATCTTAATCACGATCGTATCTTTTCAGTGCGCCATCACATAGCTGTAAACCTCCGAAACCTCCAATGAGGAAGACCTCTCTCGTTCCGTATTTCCAATGAGGGAGAAAGTGCGTGAAATACGTCTAAAACTGCATTACTCAATTTGTTTTCACCTTTATATGTATCAGAACAACTTCAAAAAGGATTCATT
Organism: Mimachlamys varia; assembly: GCA_947623455.1. Classification (NCBI taxonomy): domain Eukaryota; kingdom Metazoa; phylum Mollusca; class Bivalvia; order Pectinida; family Pectinidae; genus Mimachlamys; species Mimachlamys varia. The sequence goes on from OX392534.1 coordinate 23,078,219, forward strand.
TGATCCTGACACAGCTGTTATGTCAGTACACACACCTTACATTAACAAGGATCAATATCATTTGACCACAGGATGTAGATTTTGATTTTCTGTGAGATTGGACTAAATGAAGGAGATAGGTAAATTATGGTCAAAATAAGGGAGTCTCCCTCGTAATGAGGGAGGGTTAACGGGTATATGCCATCATATTTTTGGCTTCCAAAGCGCCGTCCGTTTATCCATTTTCTCAAAAAGAAACCGACACATTCAGATTTTCCGCTTTATTTAACATCGATGGTCTTAATTTATTCTTTTCGGGTAAATTCCATCAAAATGTTTGATTTTAACTAAATAGATACAGCGTAGGCAATGGTTCTTCTGTACATAATGGTTTCTTTTAGGTCAGCTGCAAAAAATCTTCTGAATGATACAAAAATGGTGAATGTATGAATGAAGTAAGGCATGTGAGCTGATTCGGTAGAAATTAATTTTCACCTCGCATGGCCTATTTTCATTTGTCCGATGTTGACCTGAAACCCTAAATGTTGTTGATATTCCAATACTTATTACCCGGTACAGCAGGTACGTTAGATTTTCCGGAACCCTGGGACACGGAGGTGGTATTACGTAGGTATTAAGGGGGCTCTTGGGTGCCGAACGTACACACCACGCGCTGAACCATCGTAATCCCTACAAGGCGAGAATGGTACCGAACGTTCAAACTCGATAAGAATTTCAGTTTCTAATTATCGTTATGCAGTATTAATGTTTTGGGAATCGACTGCGGGGCGAGTGTCAGGCGGTGCAAACCACTTCAATGATACAAATCCTGTCTTTGCCAATGGATTCTATCAATCAATGTTAAAATGAGTATGCAGAGAAAATAGTGCGCAAGGAATCAAACATGATATTGCAGGATTTTTTTTCTCCATTTTGCATGTAACACGCGTTGTGCGATGTTGTGATACTTTTGGAAAATATCCCGGTTCCTGATACCAAACTACAAAAAATTGTGTATAAAATAAATCAGAGAGTACACAAGCGTCAACAAAACCATAATCAGAATTCAAAATCGATTAAACACCATTGGCAAAAATAAACAAAGGAAACATCTACACGGAGATCCCTGAAAAAGTACAAGGCGAAAAAGACCAGGTGTTCCGAAAGAGTAAGTTTCTTCTGCTTCATCGACGACACCCGTCATGTAAATCTTGGTCAGATCTAAGTTAATGTCATGGCCTCAAAGTGAGAGATGATGCATCATTGTTATTCCTTTTGACTTTGTTGAAGGTGTCTATTTGGATAACTCACAGTTTGGTTAACATATCATAGTGACGAGTGTACGAGTACTACATACATTTGTCTTTCTTTCTGGTTCGGTATCTCTTACATCTCTTACCGTTTAATTTGTATTGACGAAAGTTCGACTTTTTCTTTGTGTGTTGACAGAGTTGTCAAATAGTACATGGATTTTCTTATCGATTGATGTTTTTCCCTTCTGTTTTGGTGTCTTCACAATCTATGTCCATGTATCTTCTAGAGTTCAAGTATATCTTTTCAACGTTGTTTCCAAATAGCAGATAGATTTTCTGTATCGGTTTATATTGTTTTCCCTTCTGTTTCGGCGTTTTCACAATCTATGTCTATATATCTTCTAGAGTTCAAATATTTCTTTTTGGTGGGGTTTCCAAATAGTACATAGCTATAATAATCAGTTTTCTTTATCGATTTGTGTCGTTTTCTTTTCTGTTCCGTAGTCTTCAAATGTCCCGTTTATATATCTTCAAGAGTTAAAGTATTTCTTTTTGACGAGGTTTCCAAATAACACATACCTGTAAGAATAAGTTGACTGAATCGGTTTGTGTTATTTTTTTGTTTCGTTTCGATGTCTCCTCAGTCCCTTTCCATATCTTCTAGAGACCAACTATTTCGTTCTTGGCGAAGTTTGGTGTATTACATAAACAACCTCTTTGAACTGTTAAGTAGATTTTCTGTGTCAATTTATGTTGTGTTCCCCTTTGTTTCGATGTCTCCGCAATCCCTGTCTATCTGAGTTTCCATGTAGTATATAATTATAAGAGTATATTTTTTCTGCATATTATTCCATAGTTGGCGGAATTTTCAAGTAAACCATGAATTAGCTATAAGAACTGTAAGGAAGGATTTCTATGGTGGTTTCTGTAACAGTTGTGTTCTGTTTCGGTGTGTTCTCAATTTGTCGATCTAAATTTTAGATTACAGGTATAACTTTTCTTTTGTTGTTTTAATCTTTTATTCGACACAGTTTCTGGGGCCGCGGTGATTGAGTGGTTAAGCTGTCTCGACATTCTAGCACTAGCCCTCCACCTCTGGGTTGCGAGTTCGAAACCAACGTGGGGCAGTTTCCAGGTACTGACCGTATGTCGTTGGTTTTTCTCCGGGTACTCCGGCTTTCCTCCAACTCCAAAACCTGGCACGTCCTTAAATGACGCTGGCTGTTAATAGGACGTAAAACTAAATAAACCAAACCAAGTTTTTATACTATCATATTTTTCTCTCTCAATATAATTCAAAATCAAGTTTTGGGTTATTTACCGTACTTACTTAGAAATAAGTTTGGGATTATTTACCGTACGTACTCGAAATTTAGTTTGGAGTTATTTACGGTACGTACTCGGAATCAAGTTTGGGGTTGTTTACCGTGCGCACTGATAATTAAGTTTGGGGTTATTTACCGTACGTGCTCGGAATTAAGTTTGAGGTTATTTACCGTACGTACGGGTAATTAAGTTTGGGGATATTTACCGTACGTACTCTGAATTAAGTTTGGGGCTATTTACCGTACGTACTGATAATTAAGTTTGGGGTCATTTACCGTACGTACTGATAATTAAGTTTGGGGCTATTTACCGTACGTACTGATAATTAAGTTTGGGGTTATTTACCGTACGTACTGATAATTAAGTTTGGGGTTATTTACCGTACGCACTGATGATTAAGTTTGGGGTTATTTACCGTACGTACTGATAATTAAGTTTGGGGCTATTTACCGTACGTACTCTTAATTAAGTTTGGGGCTATTTACCGTACGTACTGATAATTAAGTTTAGGGTTATTTACCGTACGTACTGATAATTAAGTTTGGGGTTATTTACCGTACGCACTGATGATTAAGTTTGGGGTTATTTACCGTACGTACTGATGATTAAGTTTCGGATTATTTACCTTAAGTACTCGGAATTAAGTTTTGGGTTATTTGCCGTACGTACTGATAATTAAGTTTGGGGTTATTTACCGTACGTACTGATAATTAAGTTTGGGGTTATTTACCGTACGTACTCTGAATTAAGTTTGGGGCTATTTACCGTACGTACTGATAATTAAGTTTGGGGTTATTTACCGTACGTACTGATAATTAAGTTTGGGGTTATTTACCGTACGCACTGATGATTAAGTTTGGGGTTATTTACCGTACGTACTGATAATTAAGTTTGGGGTTATTTACCGTACGTACTAGCATGTAAAACCACGTGTTGACGTAAGCCAGCGTCTGATCTGCTGGCGTGTACGTAATAATTACAACAGACACGCGCTAAATCACAAACATGTGTACCGATCTGTAGATACAGGGACCTGTCTGTTATAGACACTAACTATTTATATTGTTTTAAGGAACCTCGTATACATACCACTGCCAAACCGTGGAAACTCTTTCTCAGATATGACAACTTAGCTTTGAGAAATATACACAGGTATACCAAACCACGGCCCATATGCATGACACCATTCTCATGATCGAACATAGATTATATGCTCAAATTGACTTCTTTGGAGTAATTAAATAATGTAAAGCGACGTAAAAGTCAAAGGTAAATTTTCAAACAACATATATGGCTGCACTCTTAAAATGTTTTTTTCAAAGCATAGACAAAATAAGATTTTATTGAGATAAATTCATAACCTGGACGTGAAGAAATAAGGCTTGAGCAAAAACCCACGTTTGAGCATGAGAGCGGTTTCATGGATGCGGGCCAGGATTCGAACAGTGAGCTCCGATCTGTAGTGTATTGCTGCTCCATTTGAGACACTTAGTTTTATGAACGAAAATCTAGAGTGGAACTCTCCGGTGTGTGTATGTGTGTACAAAACGTCTTGGATCCTTAAGGCTTCGTCAAGACAATCTGCATGGTTATTATATTCTGCTCCAGTAACCACCGACAACAAGGGCTGACTCAGGCTTCAGTTTTTCTAAGTAGAAATGAAAAGGTGGACGAACCTGCTTTTTATGGACGTTTTAAACTAGAAGCTATTTATACTGTTGTACTGTATTTTAACCTTTGATCGGATTAGCCGTTTATATAACCTGCAAATAACTGTCAACAACAGATAGGATTACTCAGACAACGCTATTTCTAAGCACTAAAACACTGCGTTAAATGTATGTAAAAGAAACAGAGGGAAATGAAACACACTATCTACAAAATAGGCCACAAAGAGCTCCGTTTTAGTGTCTTGGTGGCCTCGCAGTATTCTTGGATTTTTTCCTTGTGAAGCCGGAAGAAATGAAACGACGCGAGTTATAATAAATCATCGAGTTAAAAGACTAAAGGTTAAAGATTTTAAATCTTCTATTCTGCACTTTGCTTAAAGCTATCAGAGACGCGCGAAGACAATTTGAACAACATTACACTGTTGTTGAAAATGTCAAACGTTTTGATCAATAATACCGAAAGGGATTGCGAAGTATCGAAGATATTGTTGCCACGGAGAACACTCAAATTTTGAAATGGCCATCATCGGTCTGCTATTTTTGGTTGTAAATGAACTTAAGTGTTGATAATAATAATAAAAAATGAATTTTGTATGTACTATTTGATCGAATAAAAGCAACGCAACTTTTATGTGCAATATAGATAGATTTTGTCTTGCACGGTGCTAAACATAGATGGTTTAAAATTTTATCCAAAAAGATTGGTGTCACTTTCAGTCAATAGCTGTCAAACATTTCTTTTATCTTGGAAATTCACGAGACTTTACCATGAAATTGGATATTATAACTCGTGTCAAATACAAACATACAAAAGTGAAAAATGAAATTCCAGAAACCGCACTTTTAATTGATGACGTAATTAGTTATTATAACACATCGTGTGGTCTACTCGTTGAGTTTTAGACCATCAAAGTGCGACCTAAACCATTAAGCAATTGATTTCTCTCCCAATTGCAATTGTAATTTTTTATAATCAATACGAGAAGTTGGATATTGGAATCACTAATGCAATGTCTGAACAGACAGAGAAAGTATATAGAAGATTTAATCGCCCATTCCAACGGTTGCCTACATGATATTGGAGAATGACTCACGGATCCCTGGTAGAAACAGGTCTTTACCCGATATTACATAACAGCGTACTCTAACTTGGATTGCCAATATTTCGTGTCACACGGCCATTCAACTCTATAAAAAAATCAATTTCGTTCAGATGTTGATCTGGTTGTACCGATATAGACCATAAACGGGTTTGATTCTGTTTCAGAATTGATGAGTTCCCGCCATCACGAATGTTGTCGTCTGCCCGGCGCCGTCTGCCCAGGTGATAATGAGGCTCTGGAACTAAGGAACGCTCTGCACAACTTTTTTTTCAAATATTGATATTTTCGAGAATGTTTGATGTTACAACAAGTCGGAAATTGAAATTGAAATCATTTCATTTAAACCACGTAAACTGTTTGATAGAAATAGTCAAAAATAGAATATGATTTCCTTGCTTTAAACGGTAAATGAAATAGGTTGATTAGTAACCGAAACACCCATTTACTAAAAATAACATTTAAAATATACCGGACGATAAAGCTTTGCATTGAATTCAAGTTATCGATCAAAAGGAGTAAGCCACCTTAACCACAACCAGTTTCACACAAAAAAAATCAATTCTAAGAAATGCAATAACTGGCAGTGAGTTTGATAACATCAATATTTATGCTAGTGTTTCTGCTTTTCATGTTTATATATCGAGAGCAGAACCCAAAGATTTTTGAAGATTGCGTTCCTTCTTTGTGTACCCTGATAAACATCGGTATGCGTTTCTGTTGGTCGGCCTTGTGGTTTGTACATAAATATCTGTCAGTGTTTGGTACAATGAAGAACAGCAAGGCTGTGAGTATTTCTATCAGTCTTCCGTGTGTTTGGTACAATTACAAATTACTGTATTTATATTGCTTGACTCATTGGCTCATTTTAGGCTAGCTCAGGACTCAACTAATAGGAGTTTATGTGAAATGCATACATGCTACATCGAAAGATATGCATTAATGAAACAAAATAATTGCCCTCTTAAGCATACACGACATCACAAGCACTTCCGGCACCACAACTGGTACCTGCGCGATGACTAGTTTCAGATCCTAGGTATCCCCCAACTGTACCCTGATCGGCAGACGATATGCATCAGCAGCGAGACGAGTTACATCTCTGTTAGATTGCAGGTAAGAATGGTTGCAAACAACATCGCGCACTCGGTATATTACGTGATCACGTCAGGACATCATCAATTATTGCACGTGTCTGTAGCTGTTACCACAATCCGCGAGATCTTAGGTAAATCTCGTCAGACATGTTACCGGACATGGCCGTCTGGCTCAGCCGGCAAGACTACGTCATCGTGTCTGCGAACAAATTCGTTTCAGAAACACGTTTGTGCTCAAGTTGTAGTAGCCAATCTTCAATATTATATAAACGATGACGTTGTATCACGATTTTAGTTTATTCTTATTGATATGGTTAAATTTGATGTCTGTCGATTGATTTACAGCCAAGAACGAAGTTTTGAATTACCTCTCAACACTTTTTTTGGACAGTTATGCATATACATGTAATATATACACGAATCTCGTCTGCATTCAGCTCTTTGCTGAAACATAAATATGTAATATTTGTGGTTTTAATATTGAATTACTTACACTTTTCTGTAAATAGATACGTATACCACGTTAAGCTTTGTCCTAGAAGACAGAAACTGAACTCATGTTTTTATTGGTATTGACAAATATTGAGCAGACTATATACCCCATCTTTTAAAGAAACAATTAGTTGGATCACGGCTTGAAATCATTGCTTTACCACTTGTTTTGACATCAGTGGATACCAAAGTGCAAATAAACTATTCTAAAATTGAATTATGACACCACTCAAGACATTGTGTTCGTGAATTTTAAAATGGTACTTGATGGTCCGAGCGGATCCATTTAGACCTAGGTTTTTACAGCCTTGTAAAGATGTCCAGGTACTAAGTAAGTTCTAACGACAAAAATGTGTTTCAAGTACCCAAACACACAGGGGCTAGGCACGGACCTATGTCACTATGAAATGATTGTCGGATAAGTATTTAACTTATCTCGAATGTGACCCCTCCCACTATTATCACAGATATATAGTAGTTGAAGGTGTCACATTCAAAGTAGGTTAAAGAATTATCAGACAGGCATTTCATAGTGTCATAGGTCCATGCCTAGCCCCTGTGCCCTAACCGACTGCATTTTTTACATCCGATCCGAACAATCTTATTTCGCATGCGTTTCATCCAGTGTCGGGATAACTCTGCTTGTACACCAATAGCCAACAAACAGTTCGACCAGCATAGGCATATATAAAAACCAAATTAAAACCCCATTTTATTATTTTGAATACCTTAACATTTGAGCTTCAAACGCCACAAAAACGCTTTTTGTCCAATAACAAAAGACACACAATCCATTTGACGTTTTGAACTGTTTTATTAATTTAAAAACGACATGACATTTTGCCATACATACTGATTAAACATACGGAATTCTGTCTCCCTTAAAGTTATGTCTTCATAAACAGACAGCAATCCACGAAGAAATTAACTTGGCTACAGAATAGAGGTCAAAGGTTAAATAATCTCCCAATATATATAAATATCAATATGCAATGAATAGTATTTTCGTGCTTGTCTTTTACATGCCATAGCGATTTCATCTTTTAACTGAAACTTTTATAGTGAAATAAAGAATTATTTGCTTTTAGAATAGTTCCCATGGAAACCCACCAGTTTTTTTCACCTTAAATATGGCGATCATTTATTTTACTTTTACTATAGTGCACATTTACGAGAAACGGGAGATTGTGAATCAGCAGTTTTGTAGATAAGACGAGGAATACAAAAACACGGAATTTCCATCTGCACAGCATTCCTTGTGATTCATGGCCATCCATCTCTTTGTGAACGTTATTACACAAGGCACATGAAATGTGCACGTGAAATGCATATATATGCACCTTTCACTTTTTACACGGGACGGCCTGTCGACCGACAAAGCGGCCTAAATCAGACGGGAGCCAATCAGACTGTTTCCCTGCTAGTTCTAGCTCTCTCCCGGGGACTTAGTTCGTAGCTCCCTCCCATGGACTTAGTTGTAGCTCTCTCCCGGAGACTTAGTTGTAGCTCTCTCACAGGGACTTAGTTCTAGCTCTCTCACAGGGACTTAGTTCTAGCTCTCTCTCGGGGACTTAGTTGTAGCTCTCCCCCGGAGACTTAGTTCTAGCTCTCTCCCAGGGACTTAGTTCTAGCTCCCTCCGGAGACTTAGTTCTAGCTCTCTCTCGGGGACTTAGTTGTAGCTCTCTCCCGGAGACTTAGTTCTAGCTCTCTCTCGGGGACTTAGTTGTAGCTCTCTCCCGGAGACTTAGTTCTAGCTCTCTCACAGGGACTTAGTTCTAGCTCTCTCCCGGAGACTTAGTTCTAGCTCTCTCTCGGGGACTTAGTTCTAGCTCCCCCAGGGACTTAGTTCTAGCTCCCCCAGGGACTTAGTTCTAGCTCTCTCCCGGGGACTTAGTTCGTAGCTCCCTCCCATGGACTTAGTTGTAGCTCTCTCCCGGAGACTTAGTTCTAGCTCTCTCTCGGGGACTTAGTTCTAGCTCTCTCTCGGGGACTTAGTTCTAGCTCTCTCCCGGAGACTTAGTTGTAGCTCTCTCCAGGAGACTTTATTGCAACTCTCTCCCAGGGACTTAGTTGTAGCTCTCTCCCGGAGACTTAGTTCTAGCTCTCCCGGTGACTTAATTTGTCACAAGGTGTTTGCTGTTCAGTAACGAGATTGATACATAATGTGCGAGACACCCTCTATACCCATATTTAAGGCAGGTTCAGGATGGGTATTCTGGTACAGGAGGGTTAGGGTAACTGTTTTGAAATCCTTATCAATATACAGCTGCCATGTATGATGTTATGACACGAAATGTGATGGTATGTTATATAACTGAATGATCAACTGCAGTACTGTTATTAATATTTTATGGCCAACTGAAGCTAACAATATTGAAGAGATACCGACTTTACTACAGGACGCCACTATAGCCAGTGTATTTGTAGAGAGAAATACAGTTCTAGTAACATTATAACTGTATGCTACTAAATTTGTATTTCTAGTTACATTGTAGTACTAGTAATACTGTAATAAAGAAATACTGTACGTAGTAGCACTAGTACAAATGTACTGTACATTGTAGTACAAGTGAAGTTGTTAATTTGTGATTAAAGTAGCATAGTAGTTTGAAACACTGAACATTGTTGTACTTATAGTTACATGGCTGTACTAGAAGTTACATTGTTTGTGGTAACATTTTACTTTTGCAACATTAAAATTGTACAAGTTACAATGGAGATATAGTGACATGATATCACTTATTAAAATTGAATACTGTAGTATTTGATAACAATAACTATAAGTACATTGTATCAACATTGCTCTAGTCGTTGTATGGTAGAACTAGTAGAACTATTAGCACTAGTAGAACTAGTAGCACTAGTAGAACTATTAGCACTAGTAGAACTGGTAAAACTAGTAGAACTAGTAGCGCTAGTAGAACTAGTAGCACTGAACATTACAGTTTTGTAAGTATGTCTGATCTCTATATAAATGCTACTGTATACGAAGTATACGTACACGGTACATAAAGCTGTACAAACCACGTGTACATATTTTCCATAAATGACACAGGGTATAGATACATTACGAAGCTAAAGCAGTATAGGTATTCTGTGTTAGATATCGAGTACATACGGAAGTAAATATAGCAACACATGTATAAGGCTTGAAGGTTTCTTCGAATAAATAATTTAATATTATATGTTTTCTTTAATTCTTTTGAATCATTTCAAAGAATTAATGAAATCAATGTAAATAATCTGACCGAGATATATTTTGGACATATAGCCATTTCAATGCTTTGTATCTTGAATCATATCAATTGTGTATATATTCGCAAAGGAGGATATGCCAGACTAAGTATGGACAAACTGCAGTACGTGCACTTGTGTATATTGATTCCTAGATTAGATGTTGACTTAAGTCGCAATATCTAGTGTTATTTATTGGCTGTTCGATTACCATCTTTAATATAAAAGTACTCAATATGTGTTGCTATCCTGTATAATGAACTATTTCTTGTAACTCCATGATCATTATATTAAACGGATACGACGAGTACATGTCGGTATAAAGTGACTCGGAGCAATGCTACTTTATTCTGGTACATACCGACTTAAAAAGATGACGTAACACACACATATGCTGCACCTTTTAAGTTTAGTAATAGATACAGTATGCCGAAAACAATGAATTAAACTGCATCATACAGCTTTTTCGTCCTTCTAGGACTCGTCAGTGATGCTAGGGGTCAAAAGACGGGAATCCAAAATTTCTAAACTAATGTAGAAGCAGAAGGGTCAGGTGCGTAAAACACCTTTAATTTAGATTAGAAGTAAATGAAACGAGTTCTGTATAATTTCAAATCGTGTACTACGAAAATGTGTATATTATGTACCGTGCCACTACTCAAATGAGATCAAATATGGCTATTAATTCTACAAAACATGGCAGTGAATCGGGTCTCGCTCTAGAATACATTAACTTAGCGAGTACTAGTATGTATTAAATACAAGAGTATTCTAGTATGTATTGACACATGGTGGCAACTCTATCATAACTTGTATACTACGAGTGCTAGAAAAATATTTAATGAATTATGGCACCGACGCAGCGTTTTAGAATACTTTGATAGACCAAGTACTGTTATACATTGATTCTACGATGTTTGTTTTGGGTCTGTTTTTTAAACGGCGCAGTTGCGGTGTTTTATACTTCTCTGGCACATTGTATTTGATGTAATCTACATCCCTCATTATTATGTTTAATGCAATGTTGTTAATAATTATGGTCAGTAATTACTAATCAATTTATGTAGTACACATGGGTTCAGTCATACTGACTGCTGTTCTGGGTAAAGTTAGTGATTATTCCAATAGTTAGTGATATTTCAATGTTCTGGGGAGTCCGTGATTCGCCAATCCTTTTGAAAGTTAGTGATTGGTGGATTATTAATGATACTTGGTGATTGGGCATTTTTCTGGCTGACAATTCATTGGTCAACATTCTGGCTATTTAATGATTGGTTAATGTCCTTGGGTGTCCGTGATTGATCGATGTTCTTATACATAGCGATTGGTCAATTTCGGGTTGGTTAATGATTGGGCAATTATTCTGAGTATTTGGTGACTGGTTGATATTCTTTAGTTTTTGATAGAAAACGTTCTGAGTATTGACACATTGCAATCGACAGTTTCAAGAAATTTAATTTACAATTTCCATAAGTGTTTTATTGAAGTCTTGTAAAGCAGAAGTTTTGAATTATGGTGTTCATTATACGACGAAAATCGTGTTGGCAAAGTTAAGAAAGTATGTTCTATGGCGTATACTGAGCGTACTCAAGAATGTTAGAATGGCAGGCATGTCTAGAATCTGACCACAACTAACTGATCAAATCCGTTAATGATGTATGGTAGTTATGATAGATATGATGCCCAGAGTTAATATAATGATAATTACAGAAAATCTTGGCAAGATCGATAATTCAATTTCGCCTCCAAAGGCCGAACACATGTTATGTTCCGGAGCATTAAGAAAACGCCCTTTTCTTCATCAAATCTTCAAACGCACCCAAACAGTTCCGAAACTTGCTTTGAAGATTTGAGGGAAAGGGAGGTTGCCATAATAACAACAGACAATATGGTTTTGTTTCTAACTGTAAACCAGTACACCAGCTTTACGCTACCCACGATCTGAAAACCACACAAAGTTCCGAAAGCGTGTGGAATGGTTATTTTTACGTACGTACTTAAGCTGTTACACTCATTGGTTCCGACGAACACCACTATTTTTCTTAACTAATGCGCATCTCGTGAACTCACAATCGAAACGCCTGAGATATGAGAAATCTCGAGTGATCCAATTAACCATCGAATAATCTCGTGTCTCATTGGATTTGTGAGAATTTCCGAATAATAGATGTTCGTATTTCTCCTGTTGCTGATTAAAAGCAATTTTTAATTATGATCTATCACGCTTCATCAAATGCGTTTCCCCACAGCAATAGCTTAAGTTTCGGATTTGATGACGTCACAATACGAACACGATAACGAAGGTCGTCGGAGGTGGCGGAGGGGTTGGTATGTTCGCGACCTAGTCTATTGTAGCACAATTTCAGCAAGGTCAAGGTAGGATTACATTCCAAAATATCTAGAATTTTCGAGAATCCATCATTAGTTATCCCACACATATTCAGACCGAGAGTTTTGATTGACTTGTTGCGTTCTAAGGCGTTTGATATCTTTAAAACACCAGCGTCAGCAATGAAATTAACACTAAGGTCCAAGTGATGCAATGTTTTGTTCATTAAAATGACGTCAGAAAGCATTGCGCATCCACCGGAAGTGATGCCGCAGTTTTCCAAATTGAGGTCCACCAGGGTGGACTTGTCGTTGAGGTGTCGGCACATCATTTCCATCCCGTCATCACCGATAAAATTCCGGCTTAGGTCTAGTTCGGTTAGAGTTCTACTTTGTTGAACACCTTCAAATAATATTCCACAACCGATCCAGGAAATGTTTGCACTGCGCAGTCGCAACTTTTTCAGCGACTTGTTTTGTTTGAGCATATTTCCTAGGCTTATACATCCGTTATCGGCGATGTCTAGGAAACTCATGTCCAAGTCAGTAACTCCGTGGTTGTGTTTGAGGGCCTCGCCTAAATGCTTACACCCCTCGCTGTCCACCCCGGTAGAGGACAGATTTAGCTGTCGTATGCTGGTGTTCTTATTTAAGGCGGCGGCCAGCATTTTAGCACCTTCGTTACCAATGGAATTGAGGCGGAAATCTAGCACCGAAAGGTTAGGAGATGTCTGTAAAGGTTCCGACAGGAAACCAATATCTTTTCCAGACAACTGTGTTTTACCAATGTGGAGCTCAAGTATACACGGGTGTTTGCCCACCATTTCCGCAAGTCGTTTTGATCTCTCCCCGTGAAGCGAGTACCCGGACATACATACAGTGATGACAAGCGTCCCTGTGATATGCAAGTCGTTATCATCCAATTTGAGCGCGTCAGCTGACGTGATTGAGTGATAGGACAGACGCGAACACCGTTTGTAGAAGGTCGAGTCCCTTGAGAAACGCTTGCTGTCACCTCTTGCCTTCTCTAGCTGGATCACCGGTGTCATAATTTCCGTGTCACAGTTGTAATATCCGACATCAAAGTTGATTGTCTTCTCTTCCTCTACCGTAGTACTTGTGTCCTCCACTAGGGGGCACGGAATGTCGGATATGACGCTATATACGTCTCTCATGGCGTCCATTATCACAGCTATGTCGCGGTAAGCTTCACTAGCGCGAAGGATGTCACAAAATGAGTCAAACTGTTTGGGCTTTCCGTCGGTCATGACATGAATCATGCTCTCGCAAACAAGTCGTCTGTCGGGATGTCCGCGGAACGCTTGTAAATCCACGGAAGAGATCACCTGCTTGGCATGCAGCTCGTCCAGGAATTCAGAAGGATCCAGTTTTTGACATATTAGTTCAGAAGCACTTTGTAAAATCACTCGGTGTCGCTCGTTTTCAACAGAACCTGTCGACTTTTTCCTGCGCGTGAGCGTTCGGCGCGGGGTGAGGTCTGGGGTCACTATTTTGATTTTACTTGATGTCATACTCGAGTTAAGGCTAGAGATTTCCGAGTCTAATTTGCTTACAGTCGTTTTCTGTAACACCGGTTTACTGATTTCAATGTTATTGTTTTCTGACATTTTCTTTTTGTCTGAAGCATTGCAGCTGACGCCGTTCTCCTTCCTCACCGGAGCGACATGCGCAGTTGGTATGTTACCATCCTTGGTTCGGTTGTTTTGGTACGCTTGTGACATGACGTACGAGTTTCGGTCGGAGGTTCCACCAATCACAGTCGAGTTTCTTGGAGTGCTGATGGACGACGACCTGAAGATGAACAGACGGGGAGGTTTCGGGGGAGGTTTCAAACTATTACTTCTCCTGAACAAAGACTTGTCTCTCTCCCCTGGAGGGCCGTCTGTAGAATCAAATTGGCCCCAGTCAAATTTCTGGTCCCGTTTCCGCCGTAAACTAAACTTTCTCCAGAACTTCCAAGGTGGAGAGTTCGGGCTTTCGGAATCTGAAATTAGAAAAACAAATTACCAACTGAATACACGTGTATAATGATAGAAACATTGACTATATATTATAAACCGGAGTTTGTCTTGGATGTACAAGATGCATTCGACACATTATTGATTTAATGCGATGTTATACTCAACTATTTATTTTACAAATATTTGTTTCATAAATTCATCGACAAAATATGGACAAAATTTTGAAAGATCGATTTCATTTACTTATACAGAAAATACAAATATCTTTGGTCAATTATTTGTATCTAACCGTGAAAATGGGTCATTTTCACCGAACCGTAAAAATGTTAGCAAAGTGAAATGATAAGAGTCCGAAAAAACGAGTCAAGCATTTTGTCCAAAATAATATGCAATTGCTGGTTTTGTTCGTAGTATTTGTGCAAACTTAACACTGTAACATCATGGGAACAGAAGGCATATCTATGAATGTATCACAGAACACCCTGTAAAACACATATATAATGTATGTCTACTTAGTAATTGGCAGGCCTGACACACAGTAGCTCTAGTGCAACACTGAACAGGCCCAACCGGGCGAGGTGTAAATTCGGGACCATTCCCTAGCTGATAAACTAATTGACCGGATTACATGACTTTTCAGAAGTCTTTGGTCATAAACTCAGGTTTTTCGTCCGGATTTTCTGAGGAAAATTCCTACGATATCTTGAGAAACTCTTACCTAAGTGCCCCGTCAGATGTGAGAGTTGACGCCCATATCAAAGTATCTTTTGTATTGAAGTGATGTATCTGTAGATTGTGCAGGTTGTGTAAGAAGTATGCACGGGAGTGAACAGAGATAGGTGTGTATAGTGTAACTGAGGAGAGATGTTGAGAAACGACCATCAGAAGTTGACTTGATCTGTCATCCCAGTCCGATCCTAAACTATAACATACTCGGCATTTAATCCATAAATAACATGCCTTACACCTTAATGGAAAACAGCAATATAATATTCCTGGAAAAGATATCACGACCCCGTAAATTTTCCTTACACGATACCGCCATTTTGATTATTGCTACATCTGTAATACTACAATGGTAACACTAAGCGCCTACAAACCATTAGTGCCTTACTATATAACCCACCCAGGCGATTAAAAAGTGTTACGAATTCACTTCAGGGGATCAATCAAAGCATTATGTAAGCGTGGATTGAAATATGCCAACTACATAATCCATATCAACATTGTAATTTTCGTGACGGACTTTGTCAGTTAGCTTGTATATCATAGGCTTTAGCAGGGAGCTGAAACTTAGACACAAGATATCTTTTTGATGCAATTGTTAATGGTTAAGAGTACTATCAGATGTTTTAGAATGCTGACCGTTTTATATGGCATAGTATCCTTAAACTCCAGGGTTACGCTCAGAACAAAGGCGCGTGTAACCCCTGTATATCGAGGACGGGCCTGACGTTACGGTTATATAATTGGACCCGAGTGTGCGACATTTTTTACCCGAAGGTTTTTTAATTGATTGATTGAGTAACTTTACTCTAAGCACCTTACTGGAGGGCCAAAGAGTATGTAAATGACCAAACATTGAAGACAGGGTAATAACAGAAAACAGAGGTTGCCCTACTCCTTTGTACTGTATCCTCTTTGGTAACAACATAAAACATTGTTACATAGTTATTTGTGAAAATTGATTTCCAAAATGTAAATAGTTAGGTAGAATATAGATATCTATGTTTCTCGAGACCTATTAACCTATACACAGTGCTGCCAATTACTGCAGAAGATGACTCTTACAGGTGCATGTTTATATCATGATGAACACAATCTCCAAAGACAACAAAATCCCTTCTGTACACTATTGGAAGACCCCACGGAAAGGCTCCACTTCGCTTCTATTCAAATGAACAGGCATTGATGCCAATTGCCCAATATGCCAATCAAAGCAGTATTTGCATGTCGGCCGGGATACAACACCGGTGCATGATTCATGTCTGTACGTTTATGTACTACATGGGAATACTTCATCACAGTGTTTTGTCTTAACGATTAGTGTATCGATTATTATATTTCCTTCTCTATTCATCGTTACTCGGCCGTTCACAAATCAACAGGCAACCCGGTCACAACAAGCGGCCCCGGTCAGGAAATACTGGCTAACCACGACACCGGCCCTTTACAGCGTGTATTGGGGAGAGTACTTAGTAGGGGTCGAGGGTTGGAGGGAAGGGGCTACTACTGCTATTGTTACCAAGAGATTTAATATCTATGATTTATATGACGTTCCATATATTTTCTTCAATTCCTATACAATAAATAAGTATTGATTGCGCAATATTCAAAACGAATTATGGCATATTATATGTCATGCAAATGAAATATAGACAAAACTTTAAAGGACGTCGCGTGTAAGGCATTGATAAAATAACAATGGATCTTACAATACTAATATACATGTATATTGTTATGAAGCTTCATGGCGTTGCAATGTGTGATAGATTCGGGAGATGACCTGATATTCCGTGACTATACAAACATATGTTGTTTACTACAGACAGATGTCTGTCTGTCTGTGTTATATGCTGGGTTGGCAGGCTCTGTCATTCAATGGCCTGTCCTACTTGTGGTCCGTTTACTGTGGTTCGAGCCATGTTTTGACTAGCAAACATGGACATGCATAAGATAATAACACAATAATATCCATGTACAATATTCATAACCATGTTTATTATACCATTATATGTCGACTGTGGTGCATGAATTGGGTACAGAACCACGATCTAACCAACGTCAGCTTAACACCAACAAAAGTGACACTGAATGCCTGTTGTGTGATATAAACTAATACATGTGACCCATTTAACATTGAAAGTGGGTCAGGGTCGATTATTAGAACAAACTTAACATGCTACAGGCCAAATAGCAATACTCTGGAACTTTAATTATCGAGAAGTCGTTTAAATATTTTGATTTATTTTGACACCTGTGACATTGAAATTGGGTCAATGTCATTCAAACGAACAAATGTCATAGCCCTTCATCCCAACATGCTACATGTCAAATAATTGGTACCCTTGGCATTTTGTTAACTGAGAAGAAGTTGATCGAAGAGACCGCTGTGACCTTGAAAGTGGGTCAATCATTCATCCCAACAAGCTAAACCATTGCCGCCGGACAGACGTGATTTGGCTTAGGTCACTGACCGTTCGATGAACTAATCCTAATATTTAGCCGACAGATTACACTAACTTCATAATAATTATGATGACGCATGCTTCAGCAAGACCAGGGAAACAACGCCATTGATTGAATGTCATTCATCGGGCAATGAATCAATTAACAAGCCTTACACGTCTCAATTCAGTCTCTCGTTGTGAGATTCACAAAATGTGTCATATTCCGAGATCGTATTATGTATAATGGAATCGACAATTTGTGATTTTGGAATTCGTCAAATTTCCTTCCGCGCTATGATTGAAAGATTATTTTTCATATATAGTCTAATATAGACCTCGCTAGTTTGAAACACGTTACAAATATATGTGGAACATGGTTAAGAAAGAATAGGAAGATAATTCATTGAAATAGAACATCTAATAAATATCTAATATAAAAAAATCTAAAATTTTATTATAAATACTTGAATTAATATCCATCTTATACACTTCTTGGGAGACGGTGGTATTTCAGGATAAAAGCAATCCAGTCTTCATTTGATTTTAATTAATGGTTCTCAGTAATGTACAATTTGTACTGGCTGCTACCATGTTCAGCGTATGATCCCTCCACCCATCTCTGCGGTACTTTTAATGCTACCGATTCCGCCACGCCCCTTTTGGGATTCCGGAATGCAGGAACTGACACACCCACTTCTGTGAACAGAGAAACTCGAAGCATTGCTATCTTCCTCGCTACTCGTTTGTTTTGTTCCATATCATTAGTATAACTATACGTAACTGGATGTTTTCACTGAAACTGGTTTTCGTTTAATCGAAAACCCCTTTATTGAGTTAGCCTTTAGAACATGCTACATGTCGGTGCTTGTATTCATTCAATTACATTTCCTACGGTATCCAATAGCGAGTTCATGGAAAGTACCCTCGCTAGATAAAATGGATTTACGTGGATAGCGAGACATACAGTTAGTTCACCGAGTAGAAATATCGAATATGTGTGGCGTCAATACGGCGCACCAATACAAACGTCATCACCGACAAAATAAGGTTACAGTCAGAATTTATGTGACGCCGATTCGATCCCAAGAAAGTCATACTTGAAACAAAACGGCACTTACAGACCAACAGGAATGCGACAATTGCTCAACAATGCAACAAAACATCTTCGATATCACAGTTCACATCAAACCCTTTGCCACGTCACAGCTGTACTTGATTTTATAACAAACCAATCCCTAAAATAACACCGTGAAATCAACATCGGTACTCGATATCACAACAATGGGTGTGACAGCTTATGTACAATGGGCACCATGTATATTGTGTAAGAGAGGTCCAGTAAAGCATGCACAACGGTACGTTCGGTACGTCCAATAAAAATCAATAGGCATAGAAAATATTGAATTATGAAGTACAAGTTGAAATAGTTCGTTATCGTTTTAAATGAAATGCATGATGCTTAAATTGATATTATGTGACGTCAAAACGGTATAATTATGTGGACAAGTCAATCGGGAACTGTCGGTACTTTTCGTACACGAGTACAGAGCCGACGGTTCCCAATTTTGGACCAATATGTTATGTCGCCATGACGTCGGTCGCCGATTTGTTTAAGTCTGAAAAAGTGTATATATTATACCACATATATAGAAAAGAAGGTATCCAAAATAACACCGTCAACCAGTCCAACACTATTAATATGCAAGACATAGCTGTCAACAGAACTAACATAATGTCATCACGAAGCGACCAGAATGTCTTTAATGTGTGAAATCAAGGGGTTTTTCGCACCTTTTCGTTTCTAAATTAGATTTTGCCCCTAAGATGAATCAATAATGAATGCTGGAAGGACGGAACACCTGCACGGTCCAATTTAATTCATTTTCGGCATACCGGGATTTTAGGTGCAATCTCCGATGTGCTTTTTTCACGTTTCATGTCAGCAATGTAAGTATAAAGATATGTCCTACGCCCAAAGACAATGTATCATCCTGTTATCCTGGCGAGTGTGATTCACGGCCCGCTAAGTAAGACGTTAGTTTGGCCGTCACGGTTGGGTGACCCCAGCAGCTGTACCCAGGATAAGTGATTGACGGAGACTGGTCTGTTGCATGGGAGCTGGCCGTTAGTCAAGAGCATCTCATCACAAACTTAGCGGCGAGATGGACCGACAGGGCCAGATGTTTGTGTTTTATCTGGTGGAGTGGCGAGGGTCTCGCTATAAAACAGATACAATAATATTATCTTAAGTGGATCATCACTGCTGTATCGTAAGATCAGTTTTATATTAATTCCGGGATGTGTCGGGTGTTAGGGTTGGGGAGCCGAGTTGAGCAATTGCATTAGCCCGGCGATTTGTCCGATATGACATTAGCCCGGCGATTTGTCCGATATGACATTAGCCCGGCGATTTGTTCGATATGCCTTCTGGCTTCGGACACCACCAAATATCTGTAAATATATTTCAAGGGAATTGTTGCTTATCGGGAAGCTACATCTCGGTTTCATCATTAGCAGAATGCTCATTCAGCAGAACTTCTATCGCGAATGACAATAGCGAAAAACTATCGCGAATGACAATAGCGAAAAACTCCCTTGGCGCACAGTACAAATATGCTTTCGGTGTTATTCAATTAAGCATGTACCGGCGTTTCCCTGCATACATAATGCATACTGAATGGCACAACCTTGGCACACGGTCATGTAGACCTAGTACTTGGTACTTATTGATCTACATAGTAGCTCGATCTATTATTAACAACTTATATCGCACAGCAGCGCATCACGGGGCATGTCAAAATCCGTATAGTGTTTCTCATGCAATGAAAACTCCATATACCATCACAATCATTTACGTATTTCGAACTCAAACGTTACAATTTTTTGTTCTGAAGTGACATTTTCTCTATTCATATGAAAAAAATCTGGCAAGCTCTCAAAAGATTCAGTATCTGTATCCAAATGTTTCACTCTCTGTTCTTAAAAAGAACAAATGACATGTTTAAGAAACATTAACAAATGTCAACTTCTGTTCTCAATGTACAAGTGACAATTTCTATATTTAAACATTTAAGAGCAACCATATAATTATGTACTCAAAAGTAACAAGCGACCATATCTGTACTCAAAAGTAACAAGCGACCATTTCTGTACTCAAAAGTAACAAGCGACCATTTCTGTACTCAAAAGTAACAAGCGACCATTTCTGTATACTCAAAAGTGACGTTAAGCATACAATTCATTCTACCTAAATACTCGTTGAATTTTAAACCAAATTTTTTATATTTGAACTTTTATAGTTGGTTGTAAGGGACCATCGTTCTAGGCAATAAATCAAAAGCTATCAAATACGACATATAAACGGGTTGCTACCCTCATCATACGACACATCACCTTCATCGTCGCTGTCATCCTCGACTCCCCAGCTGCCGGACCAGGCTGCCTCGTGTCGACGACAATTGTAAGAAGACCCTCCGAACAGACTCCGTTTGACGTTCACAAGAATTGAACACATATTGTACTATAAGTGATGACGTCACATTAAATTCCAACACAATTACACAGTAACATTGGGGTTACTAACAATCCATGACTCACTATTCTCAAACCATTTTCATAATAATTATCATTCAAGTTCCCAGCGCTTATGTAAAGCTGCCGGTATGGAGAAACTCGGAGACTGCCGCTGTTTCCAGAATGACTAAATCCCCACTTTCCCTATTATTCCCGATTGGCAGATAAAAGCTAACCACTCCTCAACAGTTTAATACTTTGTTAGAAGGTCCATACAGACAACCTGCTCATAGTGCCTGTCCAATACAGGAGATGATGCCCCGTATGTATTATCCATCAATATTACATCTTGGTTATGTAAGTGGACCACGCCAGGGCTTTGTGGAGCTCCCTGTCCAGTGTATCTAACGCACATATAGAATTACACGGAACCATTAATCAGGAAATCCTCATTTTAAACGTTTAGTCGTTAAAGGTTGAATTATCGAGCAATCACGGCGACTCGACTCACTTGTCAAAATTGCTGAAGAGTCCAATTTACGAACACAAAAAAAAACAAGCGTGGTCCAATAACACAAAATAAGGTTAGGATCACGGAACTATCAATATTTCCCAAACAGGCTTTGAGAATAAAACAGTTTTGAACAGTTTTGCTTATGCATGTAACCCACAGGTTTAGTATTTACTTCCGCGGCTGTCAAAGTTGTCACAGTGAATTCGGGACAGTGCAGCAATGCGGACGAACAATACTTGGTTAGTGGGGACACGAGGGACACAATGTCCCAGCCTCTCTCTACCAAACATTTCGGGCTGTCGGTAACAGCCGTATGTCATCCCTCTCTTATCAGTTTACATCTGCCCGAACATAACCAATGTATATAGGTGCTCTATCTCTTCTCTCCCGGCGAGCTGAAGGCGCTCGTATCTTCTCAGACAAACGTCTTATAATGTACTTATCTCCGGCAGGTTTACGCCACAGCTTAAAACAGCATTTCTGATCAAATGTATAAAAACGTAACGGCCGAGTTTCACATGCTCAGCAAGAAAAGCTGCTAAGGTATATAATATGTAAAATATATTAAACAGTCTGAGGGAAAAAATTACGTAAGACACTCGTAAAATCCTGTCCTCCCATTAACCGTTGGTTATCACTTGCTTTCTATGTTTCTGTTATAATGAGAAACAGAGATGATAAGTTAACTGACCGTTTTCTGTTTACAATCGTGTATCACCGCATCAAAAGGCACGCGCGAGAACGCGCCACATTTCCAGTTTTTACACAAATTGCTTTAACTTAGTATATATGCACGTTCCTCACGCTATACTTATATCTGTATAGTGTTTCCTCAAAAATACAATTACTGGCAATGTATTCCTCTTGTCTGCTAGCGACATTTCCATAAACACCAGAATGTACGCTTGCTTTTACCAACCAACGAACATGACAAACGTCGATGCACGCAATTTGCAATGTAATAATATTCTGAAATCTCAACCTTTGCTAATACAAGAAACTCTAGAATTGCTGTCGCCAATATTCTCTCTCTGGAATTCAGACGTGATGATGTATTGTTCGAGAACTGCTGAATATGCTGGCTCACACGCAACAGCTGATTTCCAAACTAAACAACAATTCCTTTGCAGTTATATCGAAATAATGGTAAACTAGGGATTTCAATTAAAACACATTAAATCCCAAAAAACAACAAATCCGCAACCACAAACTGGCAAACAAAGGCGATATACGAGAGTGAAAACGAGTGAAAACACTATGTTTAAGAGGCCTGCAGTAAAAACTGATGAAAATGAGCCCGAGGCGAAGGTGTTTTGAACGGCAGACACTGGTAAGTAACAGAGAACTCTAATGAACTGTACTCCAATGAAGCATTCCGCGAGGGAAAACGTTTGGTATGCTCATCACAATCCCAGGCCGGCCGCCGGTGTACGTGTTATATAGTTTAATATTAAACATTTCCACATTCCCTCCGTTCTCCACGCTTGTTACTTCTAATGAAAGTACCTTAGCACGCGGATGGCAGATCTGTGTTAATGAACTGTTCGTATAGAGTAGTTAGTGGCCTCCAATAATTGTCGCACGCGCCAAGTCCTTGCTCGAAATGTCAACATGTGAAAGTGTCACGGGTCTTACTAGCTTCAATGCAAATGAAAAGGAAATCGATGTCCATTGTGAGAAAGGAATTTCTGGTATGGACAAAAAAACCTGAATACTAAGGTTCTTATGGTACGTAGAGCTCAATCTGTGTCACGGCAAATAACGAAAGGTCGCATTGCGTCATACAAATGCAACGGACAAAATGCTCCCTAACGAAGGCAAAGAGACTTAACAGGCACTGACGTTAAAATCAGAGGAGATGGTTTGTCATTTAATTGCCGTTACTATAAGTTTCGTTGACAACTGGAAGGCATGTAACTTCCACGAAAAAATCAGCAGACAGATATCTCACAAGTGTAAAATTTAAAGGACAGTAGTCTGTTACACAACAGCAATGGGCAGTATAGTTGTTTTCCCGTGTAGATGGCACTACCAGTGGTAAGACAATTGTGTACCGAAGATGATAATGGCCCGCGTCCCCGGGAGAGCAATATCGTAGTGATGATATTGGAAGATCGCCCCGCTTATCTTACAATACTTAGAACTTGACAGCATATAGAAGCTGCCTGAAACCAAACACATCGCAGATTACTCGTACTTAGGAAAAACAAGTTTGATCTCAGAATCGATTACACTGATCTGATAGTCTAAGATACACCATAGTTTGCACACGTTACTTGACTAAAACATTTGTTCTAGAAGCCAGGTCTGCCAGGGAGATTTTAAAGACTTCTGCCGAGATGATTATCTTCGCGATTTTCTGGCTTTATTTCAGAGTGAAATGAAACTTTATCATCGCTCGATCGGTGAAACGGTGATTTAGCTCCTGACGAAAATCAAAGGGAGAAATTAATTAGAGTGCAGTGTGGTGTCAGATATCGACGGAAACGGAGTAGTGGGGCATTTTACAATCATTCCCTTTCATCTCAAAACTCCCGATTTCATCCATTTGGCGTTCAGTTACAAGCGAATACATGTTTTGTAATTAGTTCGATTTTAATAGGATACCAATTATTACGGTTGAGGTGGAATTTTTCAGGTTGGAGCTTTACTAATTGATTATGCATGTTAGCGGTAGGAGAGCATTTATGAGGACACTGAGCATGCGTAATAGCCCCCATGGGAGTATGTCCTTCACAGAATCAATGCATGTATATATAAACAACGGGGCACGTGCGAGCTATTATGTCCGCGAAGGGTCGTCTGCACGAGGGAAGCACGCGCTATATAATGGGTAGAAGATGTTCTGCTGTCTGTCAATGCGGCATGTACTGTAAACAAGACATACCTACATTGTATGTCAATGTCGAGACGCTGATTTATCAATGGAGTGCGAGTCTATATCTGGAGCTTTTGTATCTCGAATACACAGCGACGGTGACGGGCAGGTGCTTTACTGATCGCCTTGTGGTACATTTATAATTGAACCATTAGACTATCAACATCATTTTTTTTAAATACCTATGCAAAATCATTCATTCTTTTATTAATCCTAATTAGATAATCATGAATAAGTTTTTTGGTAGGCGAAGCTCGTCCGTATTCTGTATATATCTGTTAACAGATGCTGAGTTTGATGCTAAGTGAATGTGACCTCTGTTTAATGCAGGTCAGTAGCTGAAGTGAGTCACTTGTAGAATGATCACCTTCATAAGAACGTGCTGAAGAATGTAACCCTCGAGGGACGAGGCTTTAGGAATGTAACTCTCGCGAGACGAGAACTCTTCGGCTTCCGGTCTCTTGCATACGTAATAGATTCAACAATGCAACAATATAAAAAGCAAAACCTAGCGATTCGGGATGGACGTGACGTGACATTTACCGGCCCCTGTTGTCCAATTGGTGACACGAAAGGAAATAAACACGACTTACAGTGGGGACGGCCCCTAAAATCCCTCGGGGTACATAGCGGTGGCTTAACTGGTGACGGGAGACAGATGGCCGCCAATATTGCTCTCATGAAATATGCATCCTTGTTCCGCGGACTGTGATCGGAGACCAATCGCACGCGCATTACGGGCAGACTACTCAACAGGGCGCACGTGCTGGCATCACTGATTTCATTATAACGCGCACTGCTGCCAAGTTTTCGTCAATCATGGTCACACTTAAATTTGTTGCAGATAATGTAAAACCGCTGTTTTTACCGTAGTGCAAACATTCCTTAGCTGTTGATTCAATACTGTAGGGTAAATAATCGACTAGCTACAAGGAAACGAATCTCGTTCGTTGTTATCTCAGATCAACGTGGGAGCCTGGTAATCCAGTTAAAAGCGAAACAAACCAATAAAACAATGTCAGCTAAAATAGCAATGGAATTGTATAAAAAAAATTTTTAAATAAGAATTCGACGGAAGTGCATATGTCGCCTGCGCAGAAAGCTGGGAGATGAGTTTTTAGGAACAAGCTATGGATATTCACTGAATCAATTCCAAGTTTAATTTGTATTATTCGTCGGATAGATTCCCATGCAATGAATAAACTTAAAGATTATGACGTTTAAATATCTAATGACACTGATTTCCCGTGGATAGATTTTCGAGATTTTTTTTATTTTTGTTATTTGTTTATTCAAGACTTTTCACACAGAAACCAGTAAGCACTATTTTAAGTTTGGGTTGATTGGAATCTTGACACAATTTATTTTACTAACAGTAACATCCTTGACATGTAGAAAGTTCACATCCGTGGAACGCATTTCAGTAATATGGCAGAGCCGAAAATCTACAACTGGTTTAACATTAAGATAGCCTGTCATTTATGACAACACTTACAAAGAGACTTTGTAACTTCATTAACAGCGCCACCTGGTGTTACTGTCGGATGTATCTTATCTTTGTCCAACATCACATCTTTAACAAAATATCACTTATAATTAGCATGAAGAACATGTAGACACCTGTCGATAGCAGAGGTTTATAAAATAGCTAAACTGTTATGTCATCACCTTACGAGCACCGACACCGCAACAACATCAACTTACGTGCACGTTCCTGATGACGTTTAACGCAGGTTTAAAAAATCTCAGGTCAGGGAAGTGATGCGTTCAGACCGGTCACCCACGATCAACTAATTCTTTCGATATCTCGTTCTGGCCGACATTAATTTGCTTTATAAACATAAAACTAGTGATTTATAGAACACAGACTCTTTATGGCATTGGCTGCTAAATAAAGGCCATCTTATATCGAGCAAAAGTCACTCTATTCCAGTGACGGGTATCTCCCAGGGAGATAATAGCTACATAAATCATCAGGACCAGAATATAGTGAAGATGGTCAGTCATTGGAGAAGACCAGGATGCAATTGGACGAAATCCATCCACAAATTAGGGGGTATCTGTTAATGGCGGCTCAAGGCTCGTCGTGTTGAATTGACGGTTCCATATGCTCGATTACAGAGAGTAATTATACGGTAATACAGGTCAGTCACTGTAGATTGTGTTTTGATCCCGTGTATTACCCCTCCCCTCTCCCCTATCGCCCTCTCCCACTACCGACAGACAGACACGGGGGTACAAGGCCGCCATTAAACACTATGGACGACAATCGATTCAGGTTTGATAATTATACGGAAATTTATTTGCATTATCAGGCGAAGGTCAAGAGGAGTTCAATAATGGCATTGGCGATAGAATAAAGATTGAGAATTGCAGTTTAATCAACACAAGATTGGGGTTGTAACCATCCATACTTAAAAGCGCTGTTCGTATTCATCACCGAAGGCGTCTTGTGCATCCCATTAAAATCACGCAAGCAAAATGCAAGTGTCGCTGCATCTAAATGACGAGATCAACAAATTAATCGAAAGGCAAACAACATCTCTTACAACATTACAGGATACTCCTGTTCTCCGACTTCCTCGGGATCAGGACATTATTGATAGCGCTTACTTCCGGTTACTAGCTAGAGAAAGAATGCTGATGCTTTTTTCTGAAGCGCATTCGTTGCAATAAGATACATAAGACAAGAGACAAAAAAAGCTGTGTGGAGAATTAAAAGAGAGGTTTATGAGGACTTAAGAGACAATAAAGAGAGTAAACAATCTCGTCTAGATCACCGGTGTGTACGTAATGTCGGTCTATATGTCTGCATGCTCTGTAAGTCAATACGAGGGAGCTAAAACATTAAATAACATTCCAAAGAAAGAAAGTAACAAGACATCAAAAAGAAGCCGATAGGTAGAGCAGGTGTAGGTCGTGTATAGTATGTCGTCTTACCTGGATGCAAGGGAACACGAGATAGGGGAAACTGCTTCTACGTATTGGATGGTTTCGCTTCTAAATGAACGTTATTGTTCGTAACTGTCACACATGGGATTAACATTACCAACGCATGTTTACATCTAAGACCATTTCCGGAAGTTTGTAGACACAGGAAATCTGATACAAGTCGGCTAGAAATGTTTAAAAGAAATTGAATGACTGTTACAATTGTATATTTTATATGATACAGAAAATTATCGTGGGTGGAGTTCAATGGACTTTCCTGTAAAATGTCCGGTTTCGATTATTAAAAGTCGCCTGGGCGTGGTGCGAATATTATTTCAATGGGTCATCAGGATTTATTTTTATAATTTTCTATTATCTATATAAATTGATCTCATGTGCATGTCTCGCATCACGTGATTGAAGTATTCACGTGCCAAATCGCGTGGTGTAAATGTATGCACGTGGCAAAACGTGTCAGTAACTGAACGCTTGGTGGCGCCGATAATTATTGATAATGGCCGAGGTTTATTGAAAAACTCGCAGAAAGTTATACCAACAACACTTACAACTTATCACAGATCTGTTTAATTAAGCCTCTCATCACATAAACCTGATATCTAAGATAAGTTCCTCTCTTATCAACGACAGGGTCCCGATGATTGGTAACTGTAAATAGCGCTGGAGCTATTGATATGGCATCCTCGATATCCAGGGGTTACGATCACCTACGCTCTCTACGCCTCTGTTATATGTCATGGGAAAACTGAAGGCTCTGTGTGTGCCATCTTGTTGATGTGACAAGAAGACTGGTCCAACCATTTGAACATTGTGTGGCTTTGAAGTCGGTTGCGGCTCCTTTGTAATCCTTAAAGGACAGACATGCAGACTAGCGATTGGTCAGGGTTTTCTTTTACCTTAGCGTACCTTCAATTTTACCGTGACATATTCAAAGGGTGTAGAGAGCGAAGGTGATCGTAACCCCTGGATATCGATCGAGGATGTTGATATGTCTAAGATATTAATGAAAGCTTTAAGTTATATCAACACCAGAAAAATTATCAAGACCCTGTGGTAATCAAGTACTGTATCATTGTCTTGTAAAAAGGTATCAACGAATCACTGCTGTGGAAAGGTATGTTCAACCACTTAATCACTGTAAGAGAGATCATGTACAATGTATTATCCCGCTATTACTCCAGTAATTCTCCCAGTACAGCCGCTACGCTTTGCTTAACAAGACCACCTTGACACAATGCCGACATAATTCGGTAATTTGCGTATACAACAACCGGATCGACAGCCCGGGCCAAGGTTGTACATATCGAAACCTGGCACGTGCGGACCCCGTGCGTCCTGCCAGATGGCCCCACACAAACCCACTAGCAGTTACTGGTAAAGCGCATTGCACATGTTGATATGCTATTATAATCGATGGTTCATCAAATTATAAAGACGATCCCAGGACAACAGTGGGATATTCGTTTAAGTCCCTGTGCTGCCTAATATCCCAGTTCGACACGTGCACGCTCGTAATGATGCCTTTATGTATAAGCCTATAACAGGCCTATAATGCATTATTTATTCCAATTCCCAAATAATATGAGGTCCGCAGAATATCCCAATACAACACCTATATTGCAGTATAATTGTTCAAATCGTCGGTCCCGGTAGGACACGACAATGTGGCTTGCATTACTTAATACCATTTTATGGACATACATGTAGTGATGTCAGACGTAGGGCCCGGTAGTGCTGAATGCTGGTTAGAATCCGGTAGTAGAAAATGTTCCGGAGAATCCAGTGCAGTTTTAAATGTTAGTACGGGTCTGGTAGTGCTAAATATTCCTGAGAGTTCAGTAGTGTTTAAAATATCGTAAGGGTCCGGTTGTGTTTCATGTAAACGTGTTTGTAAGGGGACACGATAATGCTGAATGCTTTCCACAGTACCGATAGTGTTGTAGTGGTACTGCTGTTAGGGCCGACTATTTGTAAGGACTCGGTACATCTAAGAGCCGACTATTTGTTAGGCCCCGGCAGAGCTAAGGGTCGACTATTTGTAAGGCCGCTGTAGATCTAAGGGCCGGCTTTTTGTAAGACCCCGGAAGATCTAAGGCCGACTTTTTGTAAGGTCCCGGTAGAGTTAAGGGCCGACTATTTGTAAGGCCCCGGATGATCTAAGGGCTGAATATTTGTATGACCCAAGGAGAGCCAAGGGCCCACTATTTGTAAGGCCGCGGTAGAGTTAAGGGCCGACTATTTGTAAGGCCCCGGATGATCTAAGGGCCGACTTTTTGCAAGGCCCCGGTAGGATCTAAGGGCCGATTATTTTTAAGGTCCCAACAGAGCTAAGAGCCGACAATTTGTAAGGCTCCGGTAGAACTGAGGACCGACTATTTGTAAGGCCCCTGTAGAGTTAAGGACCGATTATTTGTAAGGCCCCGGTAGAGCTAAGGACCGACTATTTGTAAGACCCTGATAGAGCTTAGTACTAACTATTTGTAAGGCCCTGGTAGAGCTAAGGACTAAATATTTGTAAGGCCCCGGTAGATCTAAGGACCGACTATTTGAAAGGCCCCGGTAGAGCTTAGGACCGACTATTTGTAAGGCCCCGGTTGAGTTAAGGACCGACTATTTGGAAGGCCCCGGTAGAGTTAAGGACCGATTATTTGTAAGGCCCTGGTAGATCTAAGGACCGACTATTTGTAAGGCCCAGGTAGAGTTAAGTACCAACTATTTGTAAGACCCCGGTAGAGTTAAGGACCGACTATTTGTAAGGACCAGGTAGAGTTAAGGGCCGACTATTTGCAAGGCCCCGGTAGAGTTAAGGACCAACTATATGTAAGGCCCCGGTAAAGTTAAGGACCGAACTTTTGTAAGACCCCGGTAGATTTAAGGGCCGACTATTTGTAAGGCCCCGGATGATCTAAGGACCGACTATTCCTAAGGTCCCGGTATATCATAGGACCGATTATTTGTAAGGCCCCGGTAGAGTTAAGGACCGACTATTTGTAAGGCCCCGGTAGAGTTAAGGACCGACTATAAGTAAGGCCCCGGTAGAGTTAAGGACCGAAATTTTGTAAGACCCCGGTATATCTAAGGGCCGACTATTTGTAAGGCCCCGGATGATCTAAGGGCCGACTTTTTGCAAGGCCCCGGTGGGATCTAAGGGTCAATTATTTTTAAGGCCCCAGCAGAGCTAAGGGCCGGTAGAGCTAAGGATCGACTATTTGTAAGGCCCCGGTAGAGCTAAGGACTAACTATTTGTAATACCCCGGTAGATCTAAGGACTAACTCTTTGTAAGGTCCTGGTAGAGCTAAGGACTAACTATTTGTAAGGTCCTGGTAGAGCTGAAGCTTGTTGAAGATGAAAACAAGCGGTATTGCCGATTCTAGAGGATAAGGATTAGTAATGAAT
Organism: Mimachlamys varia; assembly: GCA_947623455.1. Classification (NCBI taxonomy): domain Eukaryota; kingdom Metazoa; phylum Mollusca; class Bivalvia; order Pectinida; family Pectinidae; genus Mimachlamys; species Mimachlamys varia. The sequence goes on from OX392534.1 coordinate 23,109,102, forward strand.
AGACAGTCGTAATCCGATGTCCCCGCTACTACTTATTATATTTCAACATATCACGTATACTGCCCCGGGGTAGAGGGTATATTGTGTATAACGACCCCTGAGTTAGAGATTATGTCTACATTATATACTCCAGCCGTGTGTAATTGTGGCACTTCAGACGATTCAGCTTCCTAATGTGCTGTAAATCCCCTTCATCATGTATTAACGATTTTGATAATGTGGCATATTACACAAATTACTTGCTGCAAATGCCAAATTTGGCAATCATACAATACCGAGACTACATCTATACATTTTTATCCGAATAATACATCCAACCAAAATATCCAAATATCCAAGCATCCAATCTCATTATATAACATTGAAAAAAGCCGGTAATGTGTCTCCTCTATTGTCATTGGTACGTTCAAATCAAGTATCTTACCTTTCTTTGGGGATTTCTTAATCCTTGGGAGTGAGTTGAACATTGTGTCAGTATTTTGGGTGTAACACTCTTCTAAATCGATATAATCAATAATAAATCCATTCACTTGTTGAACATTCCTTCACGTGCGAAAAGAACACGTGTCCATTATCGTGTGTGTGTCACGCACGTGTAATATCAAAGACAACCATCCGTCAATATACTCCGGTCAGATATTTGGTGATGAATGAAACAATTGCACTAAATCCGCACGCGTATGCACGTACCTTACGAGTCAAGTACTTAACAGGCGTCAAGGTAACAATTGGCGGGAAAACAATTGATGAAGCAAGCACATTGCAGCATCTGTACCCAATGTGTGTGTTAGGGTGTGTGTGTGTAACACGGCGCCTGATGCGGATGCTGACAGGACCTTGGCGCTGTTGTACAGGTCCCCGTGTCAAGGTGCCGTTCCCAGGCTCAGTAAGTGATGGGAGCATCCCGGCGTGACCGAATCAAAAACATCCTGTCTACACGTCACACGTAAAGTGTCTATTCGAGCACCATAAGGAATTTCCAAAGGTGCGAAGAAATACAGTTCTAATAACAGTTATTCCCCATCCTACTGTGGTATACACTAGTATTTCTCAGTACTGGTGCCTTCTCTCGACCCACGATAGTCCCATTCACTTCGTACTGCGAAGTCTGTGAGGTATATTTACGCACTTAACACTGTTTGGCGGTGTAACTATTGTTGATTTTACGACCAATAACTTATCTTATTAGTGCATAGTTATACACAATCCCAGTGATACGAATACACTTGGATGAACACTCGTCAATTACAAACCTACTACAACCACTCTTAACGCTTGATGTTCCCACGAACTTTCAACATTACTCATTCCACGAACTCAGAAGCCTTTTCTTCAAAATAAACTAAATTTTATAAATGACATACTGATTACTTTCAGTTTCTAATATTGTTTTTCTTCATACACGCTTTAACCGGTAAAACCCGTGACATTGATGCAGCGTCAAGATATTGGTCACCACAGCTACCGGTGGGTGTCCTTGGGTGTATAATGCATCAAGTGAAACACCCTTCATATACACATCAAGGTCGAACAACAATGCGCTGTACAGAATTCCCACAGCTTTAATCATTTAAAATTGTAAACAGGTCTAAAAATAATTGACGACAGACAGTAAAATCATGTTACAGTTTATGCAACTTCCGGTAATCACATGCCAAAAACAATCCCAAAGCTAGCGATAAGTTTACACCTTCAATATCAAAAACAGCCTCCGTAGAAACATGTTAACATGTACGACTTGACAACTTGTTAAACATCTCCAAACGTTAACATAGTAGATAACAAAACAAACGTGTAGTTCTCGGTGTAGTTGATTACCGTTGTCTGTTGGCCGTGTCCAAACCAATGTTTCCTTTGCTCGGGCGCCAAATCAAAGCCACGCCGTATTCGATATTTGTGAGGGACTTTAAATGTTGCCACTCGAGTCAGATATACAGACATGGACTCCACAACTATTTATCTGTAGAAGTTTAATTACTACCCTAGTGTTATCAGCTGTTGACTCTGGTTTGGTGCACTTCAAGGAGGCGAATCTAAGAGGGGGCACAGGGTCATGTAGCTTTGGGAAACCGGGGATAGGGTCAAACACAGGGACTTGTAGCGTGAAGAGTGAATATAGGTAAGCATACACAGGCGCTCGTAGTCCGGCATACTACAGCAAAAGGACCATACGTGCAAGAATGTAAGTGGCAATAAGTGATAAGTGGCAATAAGTGGTAAAGGTCAAACATTCCGACAGCCATTAGCATCATTACGGGGACTCTTCGCCTACTTACAACATTGATGCTCTGAAACAGACCTTATCACAGTCCGTCTCGCTTTGTGCCAGCAAGCACATACTAGAGAGTATCTATGTCAATATCTCTCTGTATCTTATTGTCCAGGATGGGGCAATCGTCAAATTTCGCAACCAACCGTGGTAATCGTCGCGATCCGACAATAACCCTATCGCTTTTGTCCGACGATACGGTTTCCGATTATTTGACCATGTTGTCGCTTTAAGCTCGCGCGATATATAAATATATAAAAATCTATATGTGTTACTGTATATCGGTAAATTTGTATCTGTCTATATTTAGAGGACAGCATGCATCTTAGTCCGCTCCTACTGAAGACTATATTTAAATGTGTTCTCTTGGGAATTAGTTTTTGTTTGGTTCGAGATAAACTTTGGTGATGGGTAATTCGATAAGTGTGGCAAAATGCAGTCTAAAATCGCTTTGACAGACAGATAGTTACAAAGGGCGTATCATCAGTGTGTAAGGAGATCGGTACAAAGGGCAGATAACCGCAGTGAAAGGGAGATGGTTATGATAGTGCGCGGATTACAATGTATCTGATCCGAAAGGAGAACAACTAACGTTATCAGTTAGACCTGAACTTGTGAAGTCAGCCTCTGTCAGCCACTGAATCAGGCTCCGTCCCGCTTCTGTAACCCCCGACCCCGATACACTGCGCTCGACGATACGTACAGATAATTATACTTTGTTTACACAGGAGAAATATTTCACATGCACCAGGCTACTTAACTGTTTACATCACACACTTGCATTCATTGTGACTCACCACCCATTATTTCTAGTTGACATGAAACTGCTCATCAATTTTTTTTACGTACATTTTTTTTATCATAGACGGGTCGTATTTACGCGGAATACTCTAAATTGCCATCTTAACTGGCTCTGTAGAAGGTTTATCATCGCGCGGTGTTAAACACCAATCTGGGTTGTGGTTTACGAAGCTCCCGTCCTCAGACCCATGTGATTATACTTGAGATACGCAGTAGACCATTAGCTAATCATAAATACCACTTGGAATCCACTTTCAGATAATCAAAGTACGATTGTTGTGTTGCAATTCACAGCTGTTGAAAAGCGACAGCAGTAAATGAAGTCTCGTCCAATCAACAGTAAACTCGGGAGACAACATAACTAGGGGATATACAAGAAAGAACGTAATGAGTCCACAAGGGATCGAACCTGCGACCCCGACCTTCCTAGTCGGACGATTTACCACTAAGCTACGTTTTATTTCGTTTGTTATGTTACGTCATGTTAACAGCCAGGGCCATTTCAGGTCTTACCAGGTTTTAGTGATGGGTAAAGCTGGAGTTCCCGGAGAAAAGCTACCGACCGACGGCCTGTACCTCGCGACTGTCACACAAAGGGTCTCGAACCCGTGACCTATAGACCTGGGGGTAGAGGGTTAATGGTAGTAAACTGTCAAACACCTTAGCCACTAGGCCACCACGGCCTCTTTACGACCATAATTATATTTACAATACGCTTGTTGGGGCACTTCGGATAAAACATCCCGGAATTTGAAAGAACCTCATCTTCTTATGAATAATAATGGTATCACCGAGCGCCTTTTGCTGAATCTGCGGACCTTTTGGTTGCTTCCCTCTTTATATGGATCCATTGTGCAGATTAAAGCGCTTTACGTGAAATTCAGTCATGTGCATAGGTATTCAAAGTTAGCAATCTCACCCCAAATGTTACGATATAACAAATCAAGTGAACCAAATTTTAATCAAATATTTCTGAGCGGATTTTCCAACTCATTGCGGGAAATGCATTGCTAAGAAATCTTACCGTATAAGTTTGAGGCAGAAAGTACGTTTTCGTCATTTTTTCTGCCGTCCTTGAACAAAGCGTTATTTGTTGTTGCAGGTTGGTTTAAGCATGCGTCATTACGTAACATTAGAAGGAGGTGTCTGATGACACGCTGTCCTGTCAGTGACGACACAGAGACAGGTGTGAATCAGTGGCTGATCATCCCTACCTGGATATATCACAGGGACCTGAGAACTAGGACAAGGTCAGTGGCAACATAGAGACAGGTGTGAATCAGCGGCTGATCATCCCTACCTGGATATATCACAGGGACCTGAGAACTAGGACAAGGTCAGTGGCAACATAGAGACAGGTATGAATCAGCGGCTGATCATCCCTACCTGGATATATCACAGGGACCTGAGAACTAGGACAAGGTCAGTGGCAACATAGAGACAGGTGTGAATCAGCGACTCAGCTGGCCTGTATCATCCCTACCTGGCTATATCACAGGGACCTGAGAATTAGGACACGGTCAGTGACGACATACAAGACAGGTGTGAATCAGCGACTCACCTGGCCTGCATCATCCATGCCTGGTTATATCACAGGGACCTGAGAATTATGACACGGTCAGTGACGAATTATGAAATGTGTAAATCAACTCCTAATATCAAAGGGGTCTGTGAATCAGGTCACGGTTTATAATTAATATATTTCCAAGTGTGTAATGAGTATCGTAAGGCGGCTTATTAAACATAAAATATCGCATTGGTCTGTTGATCTTTTTGTGAACAATAAGACGCCAGATAAAGTCTTGTCCTGCCAGAAAAAAATCATGAATATGGCTCAGATTTACACCCAGAGAGTACGCATTCCAGTACACATGAATCTACAAAACGTAAACAGCGAACGATCTCAAATTGTCAATCTTAATTCTCATGTCCCTGTGGGTGAAGTCATGCTCTACCTGCCCAGATTAAGCTCATCACGCCAGGTAAAACCTATCAATTAAAAAAGGTATCAACATACCAGCTCACTGGCAACTCTGTGTGGCGCGGTTACTGATACTTCCGGTTTCGATGTACGGTGGCGTCTGTCATGGTGTCATGGCGGTGACATCTCACGGTTTCGTCATACGCCGACCTTTCCTTCCAGACTGTGATGTATTAGTGCGCAAAGCTGATCAAATCTGAGGTATAAAACGGATTTCTATAAGACCCGACCGGTCTCGTGTGTGTCACATAGCAAGCAGTTCGCAGCCTAATGGAACAGCCTCAGCATCACCGATACGGAGACCCGCCCAGCACCACCATAGGGGGCAGTGTAAATCTGCCGACACAACAAGCACCGATAAATCTACCAATTTTAGGCAGTAGACACGGCCACTTAACGCACATTGTCGTGAAACAATAGACGGACGAGATAAACATGACTTCCGCTCACCGGCGATAAGGCGGCACACAAACCAAAAATAACAGACAACAAAACCTCACAGCCATATTTATAACACGTCGTTTAAACACGTGCGTGTGGTGAAAATGCATGTACGAGACATTTTTCATTTCATTTGGCCTCCTAGCCGAGACAGTCGGGGAAACCAATCGTGCTCCACTGGTAAAGCATGAGGGCTATTGCGAATTTGATATTGTCATCGTTAGGGTGTTTGACAGTTGTAACTAGTGGTGGTAGTGTTTTACGATGCTGAAAAGTTGTTTATGTCTGACATTTTGCTTTCACTAGCTCCCAACCTTTTGGTCACGAGTTCCAGTGGTAATTAAGTGGGGCATGCGTATTTGTTTCTAGTGGTCCTAGTCGGCTTCCGTATACAACTGTTAATAGGATGCAAAACAAAAACAAAAACAAACACACGAGATTGATAGTATATAGATTGACGGTCACACCTGAAATAAAACTGTCCTTTCATTTTTTCTTTCAAACTGGCAGGATCCGTGATAACGGAGATTCAGTTTTTTTGTTTTTGGGAAATGGGCGTGCCGCTTTCTGGTCGCCGTAATTTTCCTTAACAGTACAAGGCGCCACGCCATTTTTCCCAAAACAAAAATCTGAACATCCGTTATCACGGATCCTGCCAGCTAAAACAGTGACGACACGAGAGGTTGGTAAGCACATCTAGAGATTGGTAAGCACATCTGTAGATATAATGTAAAAGGTTACGCCACGGACCACTGAAGGCAGTGTGTTTCGCCAACAAATCATATGATATTGATTTCTGGTCATCTTGACCACTGGCTACCGGCTACAAGTAGGCTTAAACGTTAGTCTCAGCATCCCCTCACGTCTGATTACGGATACCCAATACATTACGGCTGAGAAAGGTTTTCAATCTGACAGCTAGAGAGGGAATGGAATGAGGAAAACAGCTAACGATATTGGCACGTATCCCGAGTATGTTTATAAAACCGTCATCATTAATCATGCCTTGATCCGAAATTCATTTTGATTTATTGTACAACAGAACATAGCGCTTCAACAAAACAAGTGAATGTGATTTGGGTATGATTTTGAGGAGGTATGGCTATGTCAAACAATTTCCATTTTGAAAAAAAAAATATCCAATTGTATTTCAGTTATCTGGACGTTCCAGTTGTGCCATCTTGGAACTGGTCTGCTAAATCCTGCGGGAGAATCTAATATTAGAAAAGGGGAAAAGAAATGCCATTTCCGGAAATAACCTAAACGGTTCATTTTTAAAATCTGCAAAACAATGCGAGTTGTCGCTTTCATTTACACGTTTTGCACACTTTGATGCACCTTTCACTGGCCGCCATATTGGATTCAACTTGGTACCCTCGATTGAGACGTTTTTCGACAGACCGGTTCGTTCCGGCAGAACGTCCCATTCCATTTAACGAAACAACTGCTGAATAGAACGATTTTAAATGTTATTTTTATACGGAGTATAAATAAAGTGGTGATCATTGGTCCATTAATCCATAAAGTTAGAAAGGAGCACCGTCATCTGTTATCCAAATGAGATAACTATTAAGTTCCAAGCTGGGTCCGCGGTGGCCGAGTGGTCCAGGTGTACCGGCATTCTAACACTAGCCCTCCACCTCTGGGTTGCAAGTTCGAATCCCACGTGGGGCAATTGCCAGGTACTGGCCGTAGATCGGTGATTTGCCATCAACCTCCAAAACCTGGCACATCCTTAAATGACTCTGGCTGTCTATAGGATTACGGTAAAACAAAATAAACCAAACCAAAATTCGAACCATGAACTTCTGTCATTGTTCCCCAAACAATCCATGCAGCCACTTAACAGAGTCAACACAACAAACAAGAATTTGCCGTGTGTCCAGGAAGATGATGAATCCGAAAACTTAAACATCGCTTGTCCCAACCAAACAGGGGCCGCGGCGGCCATCTTGAAGTCAAACTAAAAATATGCCATTCCACAAAACACATGAACCACATAACTAGTGATCATACCCCAAAAAAGGAAGCACCCAAAAGGACAGTTAAGTGGCCGAGGTGAGCTATCCGGACAAACTTTTATTCACGAAATAACGAACGGATAGACGTACGGACAAGCAGATTTATAGTACAGTGTATTCACCTACTAAAAAATTTAAATGACATGTTATTATTATTATTTTATACCTACTCTATATCCAATTACAATGGATATGTCATAATATTTAATGTAAATATCTCGCTCGCTATACACATAAACAAAATATGTACACCTGCCGAACTATGCACCATGATAATATCGCCGACGGTTCAGCTATTTAACCCCAGCGCTCAATTTCACATCGGAATTATCGCCCCCTACACACGATCGTAATCACAAACACTCGTGAAAAAATATTGCTTTTAATAATCACGGCAACTCATTTGATGTAAACAAGAAATTAAGTTAAAAGGCTCGCGGCGGATTCATTTTATAAGAGATTAGAAATTCCATGAGATTTTTGTACGAGATAATTATCACCGGGGTCAGCCTACATACGGGTATAACAACTCGCCACATACAACACCTCGCCACTGATTATACACGGGTCATGAAACACGGCGTACTCCCGTTTCAACCGGCGCCAAAAAAGTCGAAGTTTTCTTTCATGCAGATATGAATTCCACGTTATAAGTACATGGTTATCTTTCACAAAATAAACTGTTTGTTTGATATCGGTTACAACATCTTAATTCCTGTGTAACCCATTAAACGTCTGATAGCCGTTATTACTCTTATCCTTACGATGCCTTTGACCCTGTAATTAGTATGCACGCAATGTGTATTTTTGCTTTAATGTTGACACAGTAACATAGTGTCTTTTATAACGCATGGGAATATGCAATTATGTATCATAAACAAAACAACATTGTCCATACATTACTGTTGACTTCAAATTATTATACACGAATGTATCTGAACTAGCGGTAGAGTTTTCGTCTTGACTTCAGACGGTCCCGGGTTCGAGCCCCGGTCTGGCCGCTACATTTTCTCTTTCTCCTGTTACAAAATTTGCGAGCTTGCCAATCCATGTCTAAAGCATTAGGAGTAACCTTAGCAAAGGGATACCCGAACTTAGGTCTTTGGGGGCGAAGGTTTGGGGGGAAAGAAAGGAGGAAAGTAGTTGAAATGGACTGGATCGATCCCCGGCGACAAGGTAACTCAGTGGTATAGTGTTCGTTTGGAGTTAGAAAGGTCCCGGGTTCGAACCCCGGTCTGGCCGCTACATTTTCTCTTTCTCCTGATACACGCGTAAGAAAACAAACAATATACACGTTTAAGAATGCCGCGAAGAGAAAAATAGCATAAAATTCTATGGCCTTGAGATTCTATTGTTTTATTTTTGGTATCAACATATATTCTATAATGACTTCTCCAATAAACCATTACTTCTCTTGGATGCTACTGTTTGGCAAACCTAGCTACCATTACATAACGCCATGTCAGAGAAACACTCCATGTCGTGTATGTAGTGATATTGCCGAGACGATGACAACCATCCAGACTTGTAAAACTAGATTACACTAAAACTGATACTACAAGTGTACCAGTACCCAGACTATCTCCCGTCAAGGCAGTACCAGAAGTGACATTAGGAATGCAGATAGCCTTCTGTTAGGCCTTGATTTGTCTAGTTGTACATGGAATCTCATTGTGCCACGTCTAGAGCATTACGAAGAGTGTATTCTATTTATCACATATAGAGAATGGGTGGAAATCCATGCTCCGAACTACGTCCTTGAAATACATTTGGCTATCCAATGTACATGTAACGGTAGGTGTCGCTACCTCTAGGCTGATGAAGCAGACATGTGCAAAGGTAACATTTGTTAACGCTCTGACGATTCCTTACCATCAAATAACTACACTGCTAGTGAAATGACCGTGACCGATTCCCATGATTCCTTCCATAACAAAGCTGTTTGCATGGCACATGACGTTGCTATTTCGTGAGCACTGCATGGACAACATGTTCCGAAACATCCACTGTATTAGCAAGTGTCCAGTCAATCCAAAGAAGACATATTGCAAGATCCACAACCTTCTAAGAACAAAGTCCCAAGCACCTGTCACAATTAATACCGCTGTTCATCTGGTATTATTTGTTCTCGTAACTAATTCCATATTCCCATTGCCATACTCAGGTATGTAATACAAATGTATGTGTTCAAACCGACCCAATTCAATCATACCAAACGACCAAATGTCAGATGAAAATACAGAAAACAGTTACCGGCTTTAAGCCTCTTCATTTGTACCAAATCTTTAAGAATACAAGATTGCATTCTAAGAATTATAACCAACAAAACAAACTAGACTTGAGCATCAGCTCTATTCTCCAGTCCAAACTCCTTCTATTGCAGTAGCGAAGCCCCAACACTTGTATGATGTACTTGGCCTCGTGTTGTTTACTAATCAACAACAGCACTAATGAAAGGTCATTTGGTTTCGCTGTGTATTGCCAAAGTAACAAAATTACTTAGTGGTCTGTCTTATACCAAAACGTAATACATATATACACGCATATTTACCTGAAAAACAAAAACAGTATACATTTGAAGAAAGTGACTTCACAAGAAAGCGTCCCATTTGATTTTGTGCTAATACATACCAAAGTGGTCCAAAGGAATGACCCGTACAAAGAACCTTCGTAACACTATATCCCGTTTGATCTCCCTTGTGTCCGAAAGTAAGTCCACCAATGTCCAGCAAGGGTCTATAATGACCAGAAGAAATAGGGATCGATGACCACTCGAATCCTGTAATTAAGGATCAATACATTTCCCGCTGAATCAGCTGCGCCCTCTCGTACCCCGAACTTAACGGTAGGTACGCGGCGGCTATAGAACTCTTGTAGACTTTTATCTTTTCAATGATTGCCCACATTCTGCATGTAGAAAAATCGATTCGAGATTGAAATGGGCCTTGTGGTCTGTCTATTGTGTCTATGCAGACGTAACCAGTCACATAAACGCTCCAACAAACCAAGAATTTTATTGTCTACAGTTTCAGTATCAGTATCATGCATCAGTACCACGGCCCTGTGATTAGAACAGACATAGACCGCTTATTCTCAACCCACTTTGTTCTTTATTCTGTTCAATATATTTGCAACTCAATTATTAAACAGTTAACCCTGCAAAACATGTTTTCAATGCTTTGTTTGATTCGTCTTGTGGGTTCAAAATTTATAATCAAAAGCTTTTACAAGGAAAAACATTATTGGCGTCATTGTCTGAAGTTAAAGCCATGCCTACACTTAGTGTAGAAACACAGACAAAATGTTGGTTCCAGGTTGATTGAGATAGCTATGTTCACTTCTAGCTTATCGTCAGAATCTGAGAATCTCGGGCATTCTGTACCATCATCGACAAAATTAGCTCTTTGGAACTTCTTCGACCGAAACTGGTAAACAACAGCCTCATTTTGATATTGATGACATAACCAGCGCAATCGGAACAATTCGGGAATTCTCCGAGTTTTTCCGAGCTCGCCAGAAAGGCCCGACGTTGTCCGACTCAACTGGAAGTCGACCGTAACATGCTAATGATGCATGTGCTTTTCATCAAAACTTCATATTTCTTACAGGTGTTACGTCAAATTTGGACCATTGTCGGTCAATGACATTTTAAATGACATGTTGATAGGAGGTGCATGCTTCATTTCCGCCCCAGTAAGCGTGTGTCTAGTTTGACCTGGTATCGCGGTCAACCCTCGGGACGAACACCTATCGGACAAACTGTCACATCTATGGTAAAACACAGGTGCAGATTTGACATAAAACGGATGATATGCCACCGGATGTGTCACAGTAATACTTTAGTCAATACAAACAGATCACAATTCCCCCGTCATCAACACAAGTATCAATATATAAACCTATGAGCACGGCACGGAACATAACGTCCCCGTAAAGCGACATGTCTATATACAAACCCACATCAGATATATTTATGTAATCGGGTATACGACAGTTTTTCTGATTTTCTTTTCGATATATTTGTTCACCATTTAACACGTTTCCGCCTGACATACCAGCCATTCAGTGTTCAAAAAAGTGTCAGTGTTCAAAATATGATTAACATAGACATGTAAGCACACTGTACCGCCTTGACATAAACATGTCTGCAGCTTGAACTTTGCGTACGACTTGCACATTGTATTTGGTAACAACTTGTAGCTATGATTTTCGTTTATACACTTTAACTACTTTCATAGCATTTAATGCATTTAATAAAGACAATAGCACTTTACAACGCCTTGTATATAGGTCGAGTGGCGCAATGAAATGAAATTACGTTTCCTATTTCTTTTGTAGGTGGCATTTTTATTTCGATTTAATGTCGAATCCCTAGTTTCTCTTGAGTCGTCTACGGTTCTCGAGAAATGTCAATCTGCACCAATCAGAACGACTTCAGGGAATATGGATGACGCATTTGTGTATAATGTTTTGTTCATCCCTGTGATAACAAATCATCAGGACGTCCAATAAAAGACTCTTCATCCTTCCAAAGGACAAAAGTTCATGAAAGAATTATTGCGCACAAAAATATCAAGACTTGTCAAAACTCGGGGGAATCTTATATCAAAGGTGCAAATGTCAACGTAAAACAACATTGAAAATCGCTTCCGTGTCAAATAAACCCAAACCCTGAATCAATCACAATTTCAGTCTGTGACTTTAACATTTTCAAGCACTAGTCCGGACAAGCAAAATGATGACAATATATAACAACTTTATAGAAATTCAAAGAATTTCCACTAGTCTTAACCAAACTTTACTGGTGGCTAACGTCACAAACTGCAATTTAAAAGTTCTAAAGCCAAGCATACAAGTATGAGGTTTCATTCACGTGTCCAAAAGGCGAGGAATACCACCGTGAACGGAAGAGGATAGAGGGTACCTTACACCATGAAGTCCAAACGTTCAATCGGGGAAATAAAATTGACTGTCAAAGATACCAAGCCCTGGTTCCATCAACGTTCCTTAAGTTAAGGAAGTTCCTTAAATTAATAATCTCCATAGGAAAGCATTACAAAAGTTAAAGAGAAAATATTAAGTTAAGGAGCTTTCCTTAATTTGTGTGATACGTTCTATGGACAATTTAAAGTTGAAGAATTTCCTGAAGTTAAAGGAGCAATGATGAAACCGGGGCCGATCTGGTTTTGACCCTGAGCGCAAAAAAATACGTGCGCTCTGGCCCATAACAAATATGTATCTGCCGAAATGTTCAAGTCTGGAGTCAAGGCTGACCAGATGTCTATCTGCCGAAATGTTCAAGTCTGGAGTCAAGGCTGACCAGATGTCTATATGTGAAAATGTTCAAGTCTGGAGCCAAGGCTGACCAGGCATCTATATGTAGAAATGTTCAAGTCTGGAGCCAAGGCTGACCAGGCATCTATCTGTCGAAATGTTCAAGTCTGGAGCCAAGACTGACCAGGCATCTATATGTAAAAATGTTCAAGTCTGGAGCCAAGGCTGACCAAGCATCTTTCTTTCGAAATGTTCAAGTCTGGAGCCAAGGCTAACCAGGCATCTATCTTTCGAAATGTTCAAGTCTGGAGCCAAGGCTGACCAAACATCTATATGTAGAAATGTTCAAGTCTGGAGCCAAGGCTAACCAGGCATCTATCTTTCAAAATGTTCAAGTCTGGAGCCAAGGCTGACCAAACATCTATATGTAGAAATGTTCAAGTCTGGAGCCAAGGCTGACCAGGCATCTATATGTAGAAATGTTCAAGTCTGGAGCCAAGGCTGACCAGGCATCTATATGTAGAAATGTTCAAGTCTGGAGCCAAGGCTGACCAGACATCTTTCTGTCGAAATGTTCAAGTCTGGAGCCAAGGCTGACCAAACATCTATATGTAGAAATGTTCAAGTCTGGAGCCAAGGCTGACCAGGCATCTATCTTTCGAAATGTTCAAGTCTGGAGCCAAGGCTGACCAGACATCTATCTGTCGAAATGTTCAAGTCTGGAGCCAAGGCTGACCAAACATCTATATGTAGAAATGTTCAAGTCTGGAGCCAAGGCTGACCAGGCATCTATCTTTCGAAATGTTCAAGTCTGGAGCCAAGGCTGACCAGGCATCTATCTTTCGAAATGTTCAAGTCTAGAGCCAAGGCTGACCAGGCATCTATCTTTCGAAATGTTCAAGTCTGAAGCCAAGGCTGACCAGGCATCTTTCTGTCAAAATGTTCAAGTCTGGAGCCAAGGCTGACCAGGCATCTATCTTTCGAAATGGTCAAGTCTTGAGGCCAAGGCTGACCAGAAACCTATCTGTAGAAATGTTCAAGTCTGGAGCCAAGGCTGACCAGGCATCTATCTGTCGAAATGTTCAAGTCTGGAGCTTAGTTTGACCAGACATCTATCTGTAGAAATGTTCAAGTCTGGAGCTTAGTTTGACCAGACATCTATCTGTAGAAATGTTCAAGTCTGGAGCCAAGTCTGACCAGAAACCTATCTGTAGAAATGTTCAAGTCTGGAGCTAAGGCTGACCAGACATCTATCTGTCGAAATGATATAACCCGGGCTACGTCAAACCATAACATTGGGACCATCGTCCAAACGCCGCATCAAAGTCACACAATACAGCAGAATAGTCTACAAGTACAACAGACGAAACTGTGGAATCGCTCACATGTCAAAATGTCAAGCAACAGCCAAACTCATACAGGAGAAAATGTCGAAATCACACAACAGGGAGTCTGAGTTATAAAATCGCTCGTACGCCCAATGTTTATAGCTGGATGAAGCAAGTATAAAGATAGCTCGCTCACTCACTTTTATAAATGTCAAACAATCCTATAATACAATATAAAGGTCTACGTCAGCAGACAACATGTAAACAACATGTTTATAAAGTGTTTACGCAACAAAACACGAAGATCTCGTCGAAATGTCAACTGTACCAAAAGTCAATAAGTCTCGGGCGAACATTTCTCTGGTGGAAAATAATTTAACAAGTGACAGTTTGAAATTGCTATTCCCAACTCTTTTGCATTGATTTTTTTTCATTGCAAATCTTGCGCGTTTCACTTAAATACATTGGATTTGTTTTTTGTTATTATAAGATTCGACAGATTTAACATTTAAAATCGTGAGAATACGTCTGAAATTTGTAATGGCCCCTGGGACCTTTACGCTGAGAAAATTCCACAGCAACTTATCTCGCTGCTGTGAAAGACAGGGAGTATAACGCAAAGTAATGATTCAAGACAATCTGACGAGCAAATATGCCGACAGGAGCCGAAATATCTCCAAAACACAAATCACCTTCCCGTAATAAAAATAATATTTGACAATAAACTGTCAGGCATTCATCGTAGAAAGCATACCCTACAGCTGGGATTGCGCACGTGAGGACGACCGGGCATACTCCGAACACAGGGCTACCGCTGATTCGGAGCATAATATAATTTCAATAGACGCCCACGGTATAATTTGCGCGGACGATGTAATCCCCTGCGAACCATAATCGAATTCCTGGAAATCCGTGGTCATCATATGGTCATCTGTTTGGGAATTAACAGACACACCACAACAGTGACCAGACAACCGTCATTCCCTAAACAGGATATCCTTATTTGGTAATACAATAATTTAATCCATTGATTCTCACGACTTTCACACGTGTGCTTCTGTTGACGATTCAATAGATGCAATATAGACGCGGACAAAAGGTGCAGGTGACGTGAAAATGCGGTTTACAAGAAGATATTTATAGTCCCCCCGCTGTTAGTATACAGTGTGACATGACAAGAACTTGTTTATCTGAAGGATGTTGGTGCACGGTGAAAAGGCTTTCTCGTGGGAGAATAGCTATATTATGACAAACGATATTCATCGAACGGATCAGTCACCTTCACTATAATCCATGTACAAGTCACGGTCTCTGAGATTACCCGTGTTCAAACGTCTGGCTTAGATTGAACGAGGTGATAAAGTTTGATGTAGACTGTATGACGAAGTCTGTATCGCCTCGCATTGTTGTCCTATACTAGTATACACAAATACGAGAAAGTATATATAGTATTATGAATCTCGTGATACCCATACACATATGAATAAAAGATACATTAGTTTTATTTCCGATTTCCACACTTAATATGGGTTAATGCAAAGAGATATGAGAATTGTTATAGCTAGTTTTGGACCGATACAAGGTGTTTAGAGTAATTTTACACGGGGGGTGGGGGTGGGGAGGGGGGGGGGTGATGGTGTTAGATCACATGACCATTGAAGGGGCATTTTTATCGAAAATTGGTCCTAAACTAAAAGTGTGAAATTACTGTGAACACCTTAGTTTAGGGTCCACATCCTAAAGTCTATGTGAGGGTTCTGCTACCTTGTCAATTATGGTATACAGAAATAGTAAAAAATAAAAGAAGCTTATCTACCTGTGTTGTGTTAGTCTTATTATAGATTAGATATATGTATCGAAATGTCCAAGCCTTGTGTCGGTGCCAAGAGAAACTCGGGCTAGTTTGGTTTATTTTGTTTTACGTCCTATTAACAGCCAGTGTCATTTAAGGACGTGTCAGGTTTTGGAGGTGGAGGAAAGCCGGAATACCCGAAAATAAACACTGACCTACGGTCAGTACCTGGCAACTATTCCACGTGGATTTCTAACTTGCAACACAGAGGTGGAGGGCTTGTGGTACACTGCTGGGACACCTTAATTACTGAAAAATAAACTCGGACTAAAGCGACAAGTGTGTCGTATATAGGAACGAAGAGATGGTGTTTGACTGTGATTCTGTCGATACTAACTAGCTATCTAGAATATTGTCCGAATTTATGGAAATGATGAAAAACCGCACAACAGACGGGCCTGACGGTGTCATTTGTTGCCCGAGTCTAGCCAATGTTCTGCTTGTGTATACGTACATGTATAATATGTATCGTTTTCATTCGCTCCTACATGTATATCACATATCCTGCTTTGAAATAGGATTTCTTGTTTCAGTTGTTTGTGCATTTTTTGAAATTAATACGCATTAAATATGCTGCGAGTTTGCTTACAACAAGTTCTAGATGATTAAGCAAGAAACAGTACCCGGATGTTAGGGATGGATACGTCATTAAAAAAGTGAGCAGTGTTGGATGGAGTCTTGTGTTCAATCTTTTATCCCTGGGATTCGAATGACAATATGCATAACTCAAATATGGGATGAATTTAATATATATCCATTCTAATCAATATACAGTGCACGTGTTGCAGGGGCGTTGAAAACTAGGCTAGACGCGTTATTCTATTTATCCGGTTCACGGTCAATCGGGAACCGTCGGCACTTGTCATAAACGAGTTTACGGAAAGTGCCGACTGTTCCCGATTGGTTCACGGTAAGGCCTAGCAATGGATGTGCCCGAGATTGTTGTTCCGGTTTTACTAACGAACAATCATAATTTCCCCTCATGTCATTACCATATCTCATCGTAAAGATAAACAGATGTCCTTTAATCGTCGTGTAAGTTGAACGAGGAAGCAAACGATTTCGGAAACATCCCTGTAAAACGTTAACCCCCAAGTGACAATGTAATTCGCATAGAGCAAATCAGATAACTGTTTCTTCACCAATAATAGATTGAATGCAACAGCTGTCTAATAAACGATCCAAAAGGTAAGTGTGACGTATATTTGTCGGACAAACAGACACGGGTTCAAGGTACTGTGGCTCGTAAAGGTCGCCACGACCAATTTACATATTCACAAATACATAAATGACAATTAGGATCACAGTTATTAAGCTGACTCGGTTTAACACTGTACAGATGTAAAGTCTACGGCACTCCTTTATAATACCAACAGAACACGCACCAGAAGGTTTTGTATCTCTACCAAGTCTGTACCTATATCTCCGTCATCGAAAGCATCCGATCACCCTGATAGGGGAGGCCATTCTTTGAAATCCATCTCCAAGACAACGTTATCACATGAAAGGTATTCAATTGCCTTTCTGTGAGAACAAGGGAAATGTTTGTTGGAATCGGTCAATCTAAGATCAGCTGTTAATGGACTTGCAAGACTAGGAATGAGTGGCCACAATTTTGTTGAAGTCTTATCATGGCTCATTCGATCAGTAAACCAAAGCAAGACTTGGGGGCTTGGTCATGATCGATCAGCAGATGATTCAACACGAAACGCGATAATTAAATATTCAAATGCAATACATATACATCGCTGTGCACGTGGTTCATCAATATTGAACACCTGCATTTGCATGTATCCAGCCTGGTATCGATGCAAACAAACGCACCGAACCAATATACATATGACGTCATCGGCGGCGGACCAGCGCGTGACACGACACGCGCAGGCTGCGACAAACAGGCATTTAGTTTCACAGAATGTGCCTGTAAAAACTCCATTATGAAATCGATTGCCAATACGTTTTAGTGGTCTCCCAATTATCCTCTCGTAAGAGGATATTTGAAATGGATCAGGGAGTCAAAACAAAAATCGTTCGACCATGTGTTGATCAACAAAGGTAGGGTGTCATTAATATTTAACAGAAAGTCTTTTTTAATCTACATACAACAACAATACTACCATCGCCCCATCCTGCACAACTGTCCTGTGACGTCAACCGATCAATATGATTGGGCGATTTATTATTCAACCTAATCTCAATATTCATAGACAATTTAAGTGCTTGGCACTGCAATAGAAATTGGAACTCTAGAAAACGGTGAAGAATTGATCAAAATACTTTCAATTAATCGGCGTTAGGCAATTAGGTTTGTGTATTCCCGTAACGATACCGACCGGTGTTATTCTGTAATAAAACGGAGCATGCAATAAACATGAACGTTATTAAAGTAAACAACTAAACATCTAACGGTGGTATTAATAGGGCCGTGGTATGGACAGTTACGTAATAGGGGAATTCTTTAGAGAATATGCGGAACGTAAGTCCTGTGCTAATATTAAGAAATACACAACATATTTCACGGTGCAACTGTAACGCATAACAAACTGCAGGAGAAAATAATTCGATAAACGAAATCCATAAAATTATGTTGTACATTTCAGATACTATGACGTACAAATCAATCATTTAAAAACAAACATGAATACCGACAAAATATTCTGGTAATAAATATATTGAGATGTTTATTTCAGATATCTACATACTGGGGATTATTATAAACACGAATCTGTATTGCGAAACAAAAACTGGCTTGCCATACGTATTGGCTGGTCAAGTTGGTAGCGCTAGATATCTTTGAAATTCGACCACTTTAGGCTTCGCAACGAATGTTTGAACGACATCAGATTTGCGTGCTTGGTAGTTTGTGCTCTCTTTTCTTCGGGACTCCGTGTTACCTTTGAAATTCGTTTTTGACATTGGTGCGGGAGTTAGCGCTAAACGGGAAAGGTTGACGTCACAAGTTTCTCCCATGAAAGAGACCTGCTCTTTTGTGGTTTATGTAAATGTGTTGAGATGGAATTTATCGGTATAATATGACCGGTTAATGTCGGCACTTTAAATCGATTACGGAAAGTGCCGATGTTTCCCGATTGGGGTTGGAGTGTCAGGCTACAATGTCAAGGTAGTGGAATTTCAGTGTGCTTACACTTTAAGGTTCCATCATCCGTTAACACAATCTTCTGGTAACTTATGCTATTGCGAGGAAAGAAAACCTCAAACCGATGCCCCTGATCCAGTATCAGCCTCACGTCTCGAGAACGATGCAAACACGTGTCCAGAATACTGCCTGGTCGACGGGGCGGGGCAGATCCAATTGCTGACTCGACGGGTTTGGAATTTAATCGAAAGTTATTATAATGATCTTCAGAGATATTCATCTAGTTGGATTTTTGACCAGTCTGAGTCTAATTGGTATCGTTCTGTCCCCCCCCCCCCCCCCCATTCATGTTCCAGTGTCCACACCAAGGCGACTGCTCACTACAATTATGCTAATCTAATGTCCAAACAGGGGGTCGGAGTAAGGTATTGTTGTCCGGTATTTGTGGTCAAATATCAAACATTGACTGTTTACAGGTGTCAGCTATAGGCCTTTCACCGTCCCGGGGATGTTTAAGTCCCCTATAGTCCGGGAACATGAATTGATGTGCCCTCCCTCCTCCCCAGACCTAGTGTACGTGGCTATATAATCATTTATTGCCTGTCCCAACTGACTTTAATGGAATTTGAGAAATACGGCCTTCTGAATAAACTTTAAATTATGTTGCTGAATAACTATAATTACTTATCACTTAACTTTAATAGTGTACTTCACCGACATGTGTGTCAATTACGTATCAAAAGGAACAACATTTAAAACCTGGAAAGGATCTTAAGTTGTAGAGACAAACTTATAATGGACGCCTTAAGTCCCAGTGCACTCGGTACAAAATAATGGAAATTAATAAAGTGGCGGGTGTTAATATAAGTATTCTCCGGACAAACGGGACATTAGGTGGCCTGGTACTTTTATAATTCCAGAATGTGACATTATGATGAAATGAGTTTCTACTATACAGTGACCAATCTGCGTGCGAGTCCCGGGTCAATATGCCGGGACTCATAGAAATTCTGGAAATACTTAAATTTAACATTATGGGACCCAATGTTTGAAGCAATATGTATTAAAAGGACCAATGAAAATCATTGTAAATTGATCACTGATTATATATACATTGTATACTGTAAAAGTACCTGTTTTAGCGGTAATCTTATTTTGGCGATTCCCCCGTTGAAAGCATACCGCTAAATTAGGGATGCGTTATTACAGTTTCTGTATATTGCTTTCTACAACATTTATTGTGAATGAACCAGTTGACCATTGAGCTTATCTGTTCAAAGTTGGGTTATGCGATAAAATTTGGGTACACCAAAATTAATACGCTTACAGTATAAAAACACTTGGGAATTCCAAGTTCATCTGATAAAAAATGATTTCTGTTTTTCTTAGAAATGCAGGAAATATTTAAAAATTGAGGCGAGGAATACGCCTAGTCTTGACTATTTCATATATTCCAATAAAGAAAATTATCATGTCATAATGCGTCAGCATACTAACGTAAGGGGTACCAAATCGTTTCCGGCTAATTGTGGGCGAGGTTCACCTTCTACTACATTTTAAAACAATCGTCAGTATTTTCAAATTCTAAAAACTATTTTCGTCTGTTATCAATGATTCCCTAGGCGCAATATTTCGATAACGATGATTTTGCTGGTTGGCAACAAACACTAAAGGGTGGTTATACATTAGTGGGTGTGTTACACACCGCGCTATTATACGTAATACCTAATCAATGAGAGTGCAGAACATTTCCGGTTTTACAACAGCCTGAGTGTTGTAATTCCGGGAGAAGGTTCAAGTCTTGTGTAAGGATAATATGTAACGGTATCGTATAATTACAGAGACCGGACAGGGTGACAAAGCAGTTTGTATATACGGGTAATTATAATGGGGGGGAAAGCCCAAGATAACCATCTCTTCCCAACTGTAACGTTACATATAGTCACTAGCGTGTCCACAAGGACACCCAAACAACATCGTCTTTGTCCGCATGGTTCTTTTGAAGCTCGCGCCTCTAGACGCAATTATACTTGTAGACAATACAGAAACTTGTGATTAAGACCCAAGTTTAAATTCAAACTGCCTTTGGGTAGAAAACACCATGTACTGTACTGTAGCTTTAAAACATCTACAAATCTATACCTATCTGTCTACATTGTAAATCTAAATGCTGGATATTAAACCTCAGACCTTTGGTATTCAAACCATCTAACGTAAAAACAGCCAACAAGACAATTACTGTCTGACAATGGGTCCATGCAGGAAAGGCACATCCCTAAAGGCAGCTTGTTTGGGGTGTTTTTAAAGTTCACCAATGTGCAATAGATTTTGACGAGTGTTGTTTCTGAAATTATGTTAAATGAATGCTATTTGATGTTGACGCCCGTTTGGTAGTTGTTGAAAACACTTGTAATAATGGACAGAGGACGGATGGTTGATATTCCCGGATCGAAATCTGCCAAGTCACTTGTTACTATACCAAACTTATAGAAAGAACCCCGAAGTTATCAGTATTATCGGAGAAAAAGCCCACATAACACCTTAATTCATTTCATTATTGGACATAACCTACATACCACCCCATATCTCTGTATTATTCTTCATAAAAATATCCTATATAACCTACAGAACATCTCATATCTCTGTATGATGATACACACCATATATCTCTATATTATTCTTCATAAACAATACCCCATATAACCTACAAAACACCCCATTTCCCTGTACCTCTAAAGTGGCCTTCATAATTATTTTTTTTCTACAACCAAAGTTTCCTAACAAACACCCCGTATCTCTGTATGATCCTACATACCATATTCAACAACCAGCCCTCTTGTCTTTCACTATAGCTTGAAATTTACCGGACATAACCTCTGACACTCTGGACCCTATATTTAAAGTATGCAGAGCACGGTACACCTGCATAGTTAGTGTCATCAAAGGTGAAAGGTTACAGTATTATTGAAATCCACAACCCTTTTCAGAATATATTTCATTTCACCTCGCGTGTGGTTACCGCGGTTTCTAGTTGACCGCTGATCAGGTGAAGTGTAAAATCTAACAGATAAATCCAGGCCTCGAGTTACGATGGTTATCTCGCTTTTAGATCTAGCATCGAGATAAACATGTTATCGAGTTAGTCCTGCTATCACCAAAGTTTAAAAACACGAATTCCGTGTCAAACGCGATATATCAGAATACAATTTACTCAAATAAAACTTTACATACATTTTTATAGTGATGAGTGAACCGAATATATAAAAGGTTATCCTCGGTTATTTACCATTAAGATATGCTAGTAGATACGGTACTTGGCCTCAGGGATTTGTGGCCGAGTAATTCCCACGTAAACATAGTACTTAACTACTCAACTATACGTTTTTGAAAAGCCTACATATCAATAAAAACGAATCCTTTTTTATTTCCCATTAGGACTACTTAAGTTCCATTTCGAGTTAAGAAAAAAATAAACGAAGTTCACATAAGTTCACCTTGAACAGCTTCGATTGAGTATAATTTCTCAGCTGTATCACGTTCGATCAAATAACCCATGCCGCTGAATCGTATTTTGCCTAATTCGAAGAAAACATTTTGTATTTCTTTTTATCATATTATACATACATAAAGCTCTGTAATTTTGTTGACGTAGGTAAGCGAAGCACGTGATAAGTCTGTAATGAAACCTAAGTGGAACAAAAGAAACCGTGACCACGTTCGTAACGATACAAATATATGTTCCGGCAGATAAATCTCGGGGCGAGAGTCTCTGATCTTCTGGCCCAGGACCAAAGCCCCTCACAGCCACGCAGGGACCAAAGCCCCGTACAGCCACGCGGATTTGTCCGACGCTGGCCTGAGTGTATGTTTTACTGTTAACCTAAACACCGAATGTGTATTCACCTCTCATTGAACGCTATTATGTGTATTAATGCTTTCTGTTGAATAAAACCCCACATTAGCAAGGCTATGCCGAATTCCTTCCAGGTAAATCATTAGCTAGGTACGACACCTGTATAGTATATATATATACAGTGTGTAGCTGTCGAGTATATATATATAGGCCTATATCTGTGTGACAGGTGTGAATATGTATGTAAGGATATGTATGTACTGTATCACCTAATGTAATGTACTTTGTAAACGTGTATATACATACGTAAACCCGTACATGTGATGTGTGTCACGGAGTACATTAAAAAAATCAGTAAGTTAAAAAATCTTGTTTCATTTTGATTATGATACCTCAACTTGAACCCCTTCTCAAACGTCGTTTTAAAGATCCCCGCGCCGCTGATAATTTTGATATTGGTTATCATGATTTATATATTAATGTCGGAGATATTGACAGTTTCTGTTTGCACTGATAACATACGTACATAAAATACCTATTGGTGACCTGAGACCTTGGAGTTTAATCGTATATCATATTGACAGGTAGGTAAAATTGAGAATAATGTCAGACATACCTTGGGCAGGCTCCGTTGTCGAACCCTCTGGGACCTTCTCACAACCATAAGGGACATTGTTAGGGTCTTTCTCGGCATAGCGGGCGGAGGCACAACTGAAAGTCCCTCCCATGATGGAGGGGACTAACTCTGTCACAACTCTTTCACTTTAATATATCCCTTGAAATCGCTCCGTTCACATATTTAGTTCCCACAAATGACCACCTCCGGGGCGCGTTTTACCTGTGAAGACGTAGCCCTGGGCTGAGGGAACACAGCATCACCATCCCTGGGGTGGGTCGGTTGGTCGCCTCCCTGTAATAAAATATTGACGTACAGATGTATACCACAACACATCAATGGTGAAGAAACACCTGAGTCAATCTCGATCTACACGCTATACTATCAACAACTAACTGTCGGGCTATGTTATGCTAATGTTTGTTTTTCAAGTGCATACAATAAAATCCCCGTGGTAAATTACAGACCCGGCTCACACTGACACTGTCCAGTCCGGTCTGCCTCCCTTTAGCTTGGAGGGGCTACCTGCCTTTGTATAATGATCCAGTTTGGTGAAATTGGCGCGGTTGGAGTTTTGTAAGTCCGGTAATATAATTCACTCGGCATTAAAGTAACACTGTACGTATGTTGTAGTCTGTGTGTTGATATGATTGAGGTATCGATCGCGTCTGTAAGTTGTACGGACAGGTAAGTTTTAACGACAAGAGATGTAGCGTTATACGTGTCTAGGTACTTGTAGCTTTTGATCACCCAACTCTCGTCGTGCAATGGTAGACACTCTATCGGATACAGGTATGTTATGTTATATACCGGTCACGACGGCAGATGGGGCAAAAACTTAAAGGGAAGCGGATGTTAGAAAATTTAACAGAAGGACGTGACAGACAGGTTTGAATGATAAAGTAGGGCAAACAACACATAATACCATCAATAATTGACACAAATTTCTGGACAATACGGCACAAACAATTGAGCCTTGAAACCTGAACAACGCAAGTAAGCCGAGAAACCAGATGTTCACCTACATATTCACACAATATCTGACGGTCGACCGATCTAGAGACCCGTGGACGCTAGTGTACGCCACAGGGACCTGAGAATTTGTTACAGCTAGTTTTGGACCTAAAATAGGGTGTTTAGAGTATACACATTTGGGGGGGGGTTAAGATCAATTTTCGATAAAAATGCCCCCTCAATGGTAATAAAAGCCTTGAGGGGGCATTTTTATCGAAAATTGATCTTAACACCCCCCCCCCTCTAAACACCCTATTTTAGGTCCAAAACTAGCTGTAACAAATTATCAGGTCCTTGTGGTGTACGCTAGTAAGTAACATGGCTATTGAAGTACATCCGATGTTCGACAGTAGGTTGTGTTTTGTTCAGAGAGAAATTTCATCCTTTGTAAATTATAAAGCAAGCCCGTTATGGTCCAACACCACGCGATAATCTGTCTCATTTACCGCTTACCTTTGTGTGTAGTTTTGCTCGAGTTGTAAATCGTTTTAGTTTAAACATATCATCTGTCAATAATAATGACAAGAGGTTTTTGGAACAAGTCATATCACAACATCATCAATGCCCTCTCCGTCAAAATAAAGACAACTAATTTACAAAACGGGAATAACTGGAAAGAAATTTGATATATAAAAGGACGCTTGAAATTAAGATTTTTGAGTTCTGAACCGAGGAAGGTTGGCTTGCAATGTGTTGAAGTAGGTTCAATACTATACACATTTATTTTATATTTTTTATTTGTACGTTTGTTTATATTCAATGCAGCTTGATTCACAAATTGTTATTTAGAAGCAAAATGCAATAAAATTTAATTGAATTGAAATTGTAAAAGTCTTACCAGCATTATAACGCAGTGATATTTTCTTCATAATAAAGAAACCGATACTTTCACGACTGTTACAAACAATGATGACAAAACATTCAATAGCACGGAGACGTACCTGGCAATGAGAGTTGTTGTTATCTGCAAAAATATATTTTTAAGTTCGTCATTCGACAACATTAAATCATAAATTCTTCCTTTAAGGAAGAAATGTCTTTCTAGTTATTCAAGCTGTCAAATCATAAAAACATCCACATGGTATTTATATCTCTCGTCATATTTCATTCTGTTGTATGAACTGTTCTTCCGCCAAGTACGAACAATATCAGGTTTAAAACAAGTAAACAAAATCCTGGCGACTTGGAATAGGATTGTTTGTATGACTGTATACAAATCGACTGCTTGGGACAAAAATAGGCATATATTGTGACGTCATTGTCAATAACAAGTTAAACAAGGATCGTGTGCCACTGCATTATAAGTTGAGCGGTTAAGGTGCATTGATTATCAAGATTTATTTTTTAAGTAGATTTTTCTTTTTCGTTATAGGATTAGCGAATGCGAGGTGTTCAAACTATTCAAGGCTACAAGAGCCGACGTGTCCATGTTGTTAAACAATTATGGAGGCGAGTGTCCATTCCTTTTGAGGATGAGCAGAGGCGGAATACATCTTTCTGTCAAAATATCCAAGTTTGGTGTTAGGGCCAGATGAAACTCGGGCTAGTCCTTACCGTCAGAGGATAGGAGGAGGCATGATGTCCATACCGTTAGGGAACTAGACAATACCAGATGTCCATACCTTTAAGGAACTATAGGAGGCGAGGTGTCCACACCAAGGGAACTAGACAATACCAGATGTCCATACCTTTAAGGAACTATAGGAGGCGAGGTGTCAACACCTTTAGGGAACTAGCGAAGGCGAGGTGTCCATACATTTAGGGAACAAGCGAAGGCGAGGTGTCCATACATTTAGGGAACTAGCTAAGGCGAGGTGTCCACACCAAGGGAACTAGCCAATACGAGATGTCCATACCTTTAGTGAACTATAGGAGGCGAGGTGTCAACACCTTTAGGGAACTAGCGAAGGCGAGGTGTCCATACATTTAGGGAACTAGCGAAGGCGAGGTGTCCATACATTTAGGGAACTAGCGAAGGCGAGGTGTCCACATCAAGGGAACTAGCCAATACGAGATGTCCATACCTTTAGTGAACTATAGGAGGCGAGGTGTCCACACCTTTAGGGAACTAGCCAATACGAGTTGTCCACACATTTAGGGAATTAGCGAAGGCGAGGTGTCCACACCTTTTAGGAATAAGCGGAGGCGAGGTGTCCACACTTTTAGGGAACTAGCGAAGGCGAGGTGTCCATACCTTTTAGGAATAAGCGGAGGCGAGGTGTCCACACCTTTAGGGAACTAGCAGAGGCGAGGTGTCCATACCTTTAGAGTACTATAGGAGGCGAGGTGTCAATTCCTTTAGTGAACTAACGGAGACGAGATGTCCATACATTTAAGGAACTGGCGAAGGTGATGTGTACATATAATTAAGGAATAGCGAAGGCAAGGTGTCCATACCTTTAGGGAACTAGCGAAGGCGAGGTGTCCACACCTTTAGGGAATTAGCGAAGGCGAGGTGTCCACACCTTTAGGGAACTAGCCAATACGAGGTGTCCACACCTTTAGGGAACTAGCGAAGGCGAGGTGTCCACACCTTTAGGGAACTAGCCAATACGAGGTGTCCACACCTTTAGGGAACTAGCGAAGGCGAGGTGTCCACACCTTTAGGGAATTAGCGAAGGCGAGGTGTCCACACCTTTAGGGAATTAGCGAAGGCGAGGTGTCCACACCTTTAGGGAACTAGCCAATACGAGGTGTCCACACCTTTAGGGAACTAGCGAAGGCGAGGTGTCCACACCTTTAGGGAACTAGCCAATACGAGGTGTCCACACCTTTAGGGAACTAGCGAAGGCGAGGTTTCCACACCTTTAGGGAATTAGCGAAGGCGAGGTGTCCACACCTTTAGGGAATTAGCGAAGGCGAGGTGTCCACACCTTTAGGGAACTAGCCAATACGAGGTGTCCACACCTTTAGGGAACTAGCGAAGGCGAGGTGTCCACACCTTTAGAGAATTAGTTAAGGCGAGGTGTCCACACCTTTAGGGAATTAGCGAAGGCGAGGTGTCCACACCTTTAGGGAACTAGCCAATACGAGGTGTCCACACCTTTAGGGAACTAGCGAAGGCGAGGTGTCCACACCTTTAGGGAACTAGCGAAGGCGAGGTGTCCACACCTTTAGGGAACTAGCCAATACGAGGTGTCCACACCTTTAGGGAACTAGCCAATACGAGATGTCCATACCTTTAGGGAACTAGCCAATACGAGATGTCCATACCTTTAGGGAACTATAGGAGGCGAGCTGTCCACACCTTTAGGGAACGAGCGAAGGCGAGGTGTCCACACCTTTAGGGAACTAGCGAAGGCGAGGTGTCCACACCTTTAGGGAATTAGCGAAGGCGAGGTGTCCACACCTTTAGGGAACTAGCCAATACGAGGTGTCCACACCTTTAGGGAACTAGCCAATACGAGATGTCCATACCTTTAGGGAACTAGCCAATACGAGATGTCCATACCTTTAGGGAACTATAGGAGGCGAGCTGTCCACACCTTTAGGGAACGAGCGAAGGCGAGGTGTCCACACCTTTAGGGAACTAGCAGAGGCGAGATGTCCACACCTTTAGAGAACTATAGGAGGCGAGGTGTCAATTCCTTTAGTGAACTAACGGAGACGAGATGTCCATACATTTAAGGAACTGGCGAAGGTGATGTGTCCATATATTTAGAGAATTAGTTAAGGCGAGGTGTCCATACCTTTAGGGAACTAGCGAAGGCGAGGTGTCCACACCTTTAGGGAATTAGCGAAGGCGAGGTGTCCACACCTTTAGGGAATTAGCGAAGGCGAAGTGTCCACACCTTTAGGGAACTAGCCAATACGAGGTGTCCACACCTTTAGGGAACTAGCCAATACGAGATGTCCATACCTTTAGGGAACTAGCCAATACGAGATGTCCATACCTTTAGGGAACTATAGGAGGCGAGGTGTCCACACCTTTAGGGAACGAGCGAAGGCGAGGTGTCCACACCTTTAGGGAACTAGCAGAGGCGAGATGTCCACACCTTTAGAGAACTATAGGAGGCGAGGTGTCAATTCCTTTAGTGAACTAACGGAGACGAGATGTCCATACATTTAAGGAACTGGCGAAGGTGATGTGTCCATATATTTAGAGAATTAGTTAAGGCGAGGTGTCCATACCTTTAGGGAACTAGCGAAGGCGAGGTGTCCACACCTTTAGGGAACTAGCAAATACGAGATGTCCATACCTTTAGGGAATTAGAGAAGGCGAGGTGTCCTCACCTTTAGGGAACTAGCCAATACGAGATGTCCATACCTTTAGAGAACTATAGGAGGCGAGGTGTCCACACCTTTAGGGAACTAGCGAAGGCGAGGTGTCCACACCTTTAGGGAACTAGCGAAGGCGAGATGTCCACACCTTTAGGGAACTAGCCAAAACGAGATGTCCATACCTTTAGAGAACTATAGGAGGCGAGGTGTCCACACCTTTAGGGAACTAGCAAATACTATATGTCCATACCTTTAGGGAACTATAGGAGGCGAGGTGTTCTCATATTTAGGGAACTAGCGAAGGCGAGGTGTCCATACATTGAGGGAACTAGCTAAGGCGATGTGTCCACACATTTAGTGAACTAGCGAAGGCGAGGTGTCCATACCTTTAGGGAACTAGCCAAGGCGAGTTGTCCATACTTTTAGTGAACTAGCAAGGCGAGATGTCCAAACCCTTAGAGAACTAGCTAAGGCGAGATGTCCATTCCTTTAGGGAATTAGCGACGGCGAGGTGTCCATACCTTTTGGGGATAAGAGGAATTGAAGCGTCCGCGCCATCAGAGATTATAACTTGAAAGGTATAAGATCATTTAGAGGTTTATGAAAATAAATAACATTTATGACTGATAATTAACAAACCTGATTTCCAAATTTTTAAGATTCTGTACTGTAACCGGAATAGTCTTGTATCTTCAGTGGTACTCTCTCGGGTAATACTCCAGCCATAGAGACAACAGAACTGGCAGACCCAAAGGTTGGTACCGAGGGGTGATGGTTCTCGGGTATTACGTACAGACAATATGGCAGTACTTACATCGTATGTTTGTTCATCTCAGCTAAGTAAACAGATGTGAAACACTAATACCACACAATGGACGTGTAAGTACGTGTTATCTGCCTCTCTAGCCCCGTCAGGACAGCTGGCTGACACTTGTCCAATTAGGTCCATCCTTAAAGCCGTGAAACGCACGCGCTCGTCAGTACAATATGGGATATATAACGCAAATGTTAAAAGAAACAATCTGGTAACGTCTCTTTTATTCATCAACTGAAATACTTTCAGTCACATTGGATACTCATTGGTACAAATATAATTCGATTTTAGTGCCAATTATTTTAATCAAATATTTGAATTCTTGAAAGACATTTTTTCCGATATTTGAATTAAAATCATTATTTTTTAGGCTTTGTTGTTCCCGTTCACTCCTCTTTCACGGCAGTTCTTCATACTTTACACTTTGAAGGCATTACATCATTTGTTGGTCCCTTACCAGTCTTTACGTTCCTTCGATCGATTGCCGTGCGAATGAAATTGTTCACTTTCCTTTTTTCTTGATGATCAATAGGTCTAATATAAATAGCTTTATTGAGAAATATCAATATACGTACTGCGTGTATAGCGATGGAATGTGCAAAAAAGACGAAAAACCCACGGAAGACAACAAACGAAGTTTGATTTGGCCCGAGAGGATTATTTTCAAGATCGGATATAATTTTTGTTTTATATTAATTATTAAACTTTCGTGTCTGCCTTAGTGTCTATAACGGGATTTTCAAGAGCACAATATAATTGAAGCCATATCTTCTCAACGTTGCAGCCAGTGCCCCTTCCTGCCATTTTATTAATATAGTCTACACACATGGAAACTTAAAAGGATTGAATAACATTTATTTTGTCAATTTTATGTCGGTTTTGAAACAAATCAATCAGTTAAATAGCCCACATATTGACATGGACATTGAAAACAGGTCGTTCAAATGTTATATTTTCATTTTGAAATTTTAATAAAGGTTGGCCTGAATACAGATTCCCTTTTCCGATTCTTAAGTGTTTATTTGTCAATGCAGGAACAGCCAATTAACTAACATTATCAAGATGTTAGCTTCAAACGGTTGTCTCATATCGAGGTGGGAAGATGAGCTTTGAATGACGCTCGTCCTATTGCGTTCATATCACCGTTTGGAATGTGCAGTTGAAATGCTGATTTTCAGAAAACAAAAGCGTCCAAAGATCAGGAACAGAGCTAACGTGAATAAAACTGCAATACGACAGAGATTAAGTTTGGAACATCATTGGAAATCCCAAATAACACTTTTCTTATAGGTTTTTGTCCCCTGGGCCAATCTAGAACCGTCGGCAAATTATTTTCTCGTTTACGGAAAAAGCCGACGGTACCCGATTAGCCTGCGCCGTGGGCTAGAACGGATGGAGAATCTCGTTCTTCGGAGATTTCGACCCATCCGAATGGTCGTTTCTCGTGGCACTCGGTTAGATCATTTTACCTTGGTATTAATTCTGACGCCGATGTTTAATGACCGGTAAGACTTAGTGTCCCATATAATGTTCAAACACAACCCACAGGCTTTCTTGGCAGGCGATGCCGCCATGTTGGTTTGCATTGTATATAAAGCTACAAACGGGTTATCCCGACCGGATGTAGTCACGGATGAAAGAAACGATGTGTTTGGCTACTATTTTTAGTACGAAAACGATATTGTAGTCCAAGGGACACAAACGTTAGGTAAGTGTCATGTGGATTTCCGGCGACGAGTTTGGAAGAGGGTTTTGAAATGGTCTATTTGGAGAAATATTATTTTTGGTCTATTTGGGTTAATAAAACTTACACGCGTGTATATATATGCTGCACAAAACACAGGAGCATCGTAGATATGGTGAAATTCTTGTCATTGGGCAACAGACATGCGAGTGCAAGCTATTCCTATCCACATAAATCAATTAAAGTGCGTACAATGCACTTGGATATAACTTGGTAACACAGGGCCATTCTGTTTTTTGAATAACGTCACTTTGTTATAGTTTAATTATATAATTGTCGTATCAAATACTTGTGTTTTCCTGAAGTGACAGGCTTACGGATGAATTACTTTCCTTTATGGTATTAAGCAGATAATTACAGAATCAGCATTGTCCGTTCCTGAGCTTTATTTGAAACATACTGACAGAGTAAATATACGACACAGTCGTTATTGAGCGGTTATGCAGTGATTGAGTGACTATTGATACGTTTTAGCCTTAGGGATCGAATACGACATCCACATGAGCTCGCGTTACGGTTATTTTCCGCTTCCAGACAGATGTGGGCCCAATGGCTTCGGTTTCCGTGTGGGTCTCGGTAGGTATCGGTTGGGAGGGGATCGTGATACTCTGGCGGGAGGGGTCGCCTTACAATCAATACATTCCAATTCAGGCTTTTGCAGACGGTCTAAAGCAACGTTTCCGGAACCGTCTAATTTTATTTACACTTTTCCTGAGAGTAAAGAGGCGAATTGATTTTTACACACTGTAATAGATACAAAAGCTATGGTTAATGTATGAACGTCATACTCCGAGCAGATCATGTTTGAAGTGAACCGAGAACAAATAAAAGTCCTTTTCATCTACAGAGCGTATATTCCCTCATCATAATCGTGTAATTCCCGAAAAAAACGTCAAAGCATGGTCCCGGAGGAAATCAATAGCGATGCGTGTCTATGGTGACCCGACCGGGAGAACTGTGAAATACAGTCCGGTCCAATCATCGCTCACAGTAATCATCGAATACAGTATAATATAGCATCGCCTGCTTTGTAACGTGTATGTCAAAATCGGCATTACGGTAAATGCCAATAACATTATTAGGATACAACTTTTTTACTGGTATCGCGAAAAAGAGGGAGACGTTTTTATTTTGGAAAATAGAAAATCTATATAGATAAGCTATTTTCAATATCAATTGACAATTAAGCGAAAGAATTGTAATTTGTAGTATTCTTGTTTGTGGTTATTTTAAAGGCCCAATATACGTAACTTTCGGCAAAACTTGAAGCGAAAATCAAGCCTAATAACTTATTATATTTATAGATTTAGTTAAGATTAGCTGATATCATCAATATTCAAGATGAATTCTTTCGCGGTTACCGGTACAGCAGCAGTTGAAACACCGTATTTGTAAACACGCGTCCATTTCGAACCGTCTTCTACCTTCGGTTTGTTGTTGAAGTGGGCCCCACCTGAATTATTTTCAATTCTTTGGATTTTTCTGTCAGGAGTTTCTTGTTAGTTACCGCTGATGTTTACTTCGTTTTAGGCTTATTATTGCATGTTTATCAACTGAATTTTTTTTCAGAATTTTTCAGATTGACGAACAAATTCCTGAAGTTACGTATATTGGGCCTTTAAGTATACTGAGGTAAATTGTCGTAATAAACAGGGGAGATAACTTTCGCAGATATAATTGCAGTGACCAATTAATTAGTTTGGTCAGTGCCCATGACCAAACATTGGTAAATGCCAAAACAACGTTTGGTTAAAAAGGGTTTTTGGGACAGTGAAATCAAAGAAATGTACCGAACGAAATCTGGCATGTCGCATAAAATAAGCGTAAGAGTATGTTACAAGTCAGATAATTATAAACACCGTGAAATAGTATGACGCAGATTTATATTTTCAGATATTTATAGCATTGTGACATGTCCCTGTGTTTCGAAAACATTGAATAAGTGAACAGAGAATGATCTTTTACTTCCAATAGCGAAAATCGATCTGCTCTAAGTTCTAATATAATATAAGTATATATCTGATATATGATATAAGTATATATCTGATTGAGCTGAATTCGTTTGATATACATCATATGGCTGATGGATACATTTTAGCTACAAAGTTAACACGCGTGTAGTACCATACGTATTATCCTACTCTCCAGAACCAAATAAAAATGCCGGAAACTACGTCCTCGTGGCGAGCTGATGGCAAATAAGATATTGGAGTTTTGTTGTTTTTTTAGAGTAACCAAGTATATTGTGACATGGTCTTACTCTTCAAGTAGAAAACTTCAATCAGGATATGTGGTGACAAAGAGGGCAGGACTGTGTTGTTTACTTTTAGGGTTAAGTTATCCGTGTTCTATTTGTAACAGAGAGTATTATTTATTTAATGCCTCCGCAAGAAGTCGAACCCGGAACCTCTGGCTACTAGTCTTACGCTCAACCGATCAAGTTAAAGAGAAGATCTCCCTAGCCGAGCAGTATATTATTGCAGCTAGTATTTACCAGGGCTACATATATATATGAAATACGTAAATACGGGGATAAGTTAATTCACCAGTTATAATTGGATTTAGATCCTGGTACTGCTGTCATGAGCTGATGTTTTAGGTCGTGTAGTATTGTTTTATATGGTAAACACTTATAATTTAAGCGAACATTATCCTGGATACACACAGGACCATAATTATAATAGTATGTCGACACTTATTTACCGCATCAAAGCTGTTTATGAGTCACAGGATACTTAATATACCAATTAGAAGAAACTCGAATTAGCGATGGAAATTAGAAGCAGTTAAACTATAATGTAATTTCCACTGTAAATCTGCGTCATTATGTTTTACAAAGAATGCGTAATCACCTACATATACAGTACCATATGTGTATGTAGATAACCTTTTGTCTATGAGCAGATCTATAAACGTGTACTTTTGTCGTTTCACACAAACACTTGTACATTGAAAATATAGATATCAATCACTCTTGTTGTCAAGGGCGTTAGCGCGCGTGAGGTTTTTATTGTGTGTGTATGTGGGGGGGGGGGGGGGGACCCGAAGAAAATCCACGTGATCGGGCATTACAACGTCTATGTCACACATTTAGCGATCTTTTTGCGATAAAACTTCAATATGTTTTTGTCAGCGATGTATCTTTATGACGAGCTTGTGATCAGTTCGTTCTTACTATCAGACATTTCTAAGATGACCAGCCAGAAAATTAATATAACCCAGAAGCTGAGTGTAGCATATCAGTATTCTCTTAACCCGGCAGAAAAGGACAAGTCACCTGTGATGGAATCAATATATCACATTTAAAAGTCCCCATGTGAAAACTCCCCTAGATCTATACAAGTCAAAATCACTATGTTACATCTGATAGAGTTATCTCCCTTTTAAAACAGTTTTGGGTACTCGAGCCTTAAACATTGTATGAATATATATAAGAAAAGGATAAATAAGGTCCGTTATAAATTGTAAAAAAAAAAAATAATCCTTTCATTTTTCGATATATTCACATATATACGCTGGTCGGAACTGTATCGTTGCCCCGAGTCGTTTGTCATCAATGACTCCAGTCAGTAGGTATTGTACAACTCATCCATGTCATACCACAGTTGTTTGAGTTTTTGTTAGTAAATAATAAATATATATGTTAGAAATGAGCCTCCCATTACAGTAATTACATCCTGTAATGGGCCCGGGCTCCATATATAAACATTTTTTTTATATATACTGACAGAAACTCAAGCAACTGTGGTCATACAGCAATTAAGTCCAGATCTGGTAATGTTGTACCTTATTTAGCGGCGCAATGTGAAAAGTGTGCATAATCTAATCGTTATATCTTATCGAAATGGTATAGTTAAAATTGATACAATATGGTATAATGTGACGTCTAAAGTTGTTATTGGTGCTCATCTTCGTTCGTCATACTTGCATATTAAGCCACAGGGGCCAAATTCCAAAACTCTTTTCTTGGCAGCAATAAAGACAAAAAAAAGACAATTAAGCAGGTGCGAGTGTCTAGTGATCAATACTTCAAGCCTCAAACCGCTCCCCTCCTCCTCTTCCTCCA
The DNA here is from genome assembly GCA_947623455.1 of Mimachlamys varia. Classification (NCBI taxonomy): domain Eukaryota; kingdom Metazoa; phylum Mollusca; class Bivalvia; order Pectinida; family Pectinidae; genus Mimachlamys; species Mimachlamys varia. The sequence goes on from OX392534.1 coordinate 23,144,494, forward strand.
GAACCCCTCTCCCTCTCCTCACCACATATTAGATTCGTTCGTCGATATCGGCGTCCAGCCATCATACTTTAAATAATACAGTTTGACTCCTCGTCAAGCTTTGGTGTCAAGTTGCCGAGACGTTCATTGATTTCATTACGGGGCGATAGAATAAGTCCAGTTCATTCGCACAAATGGCGTCAAGATGTAATACGGAATTTAGAGAAGTCTTTGTGCTTTTGTGCGTGATGATAAATCAATCATTTAATTTAATATTTCATTCAGTATTTCGTGTAAATCATAGTTTAAGGATCGCGATTTACTGTGCGTGTATTACACTCAATCCTGAATTGCCTTTAAAGATGCATGTTTGCACCTTAAATTGCATGCTACATCTTGAAACAACTTTCTCCAGGCCCTGAGCAAATCCTTAGTTAAGGAACTTTCCTTAAATTCTGTAATGCTTTCCTATGGGGATTTTTAAGTTAAGGAATTTCCTTAAGTTAAGGAACGTTGATGAAACCGGGGCCAGAAATATCCTATTATTAACAATGCATCATGTGTATTCTTCAGACATATCGAAACATAGGTTGATCAATTGTAAAATGAATTTAAAGGTATTCCTGCTGAACTCTATGTGGAAAAGAGATAGATCACAGTAAACTAGAAGCCTAGAATACACAAATAAAATAGTAAGGTCTCGTCGTTTCAGGTGTTAGATATTATGTAATTAATTATATATAAACACGGCAAATTCGCATTTTTGGTATCGTCTACGAATTGATTATCTCTGACATAACATTTTTGCATTCTAGAAATTGAATCCTGTTCATTGAAACCTCAGGACACTGCCGAGAACTATTACAAATTATGTGGATTTTACCACGTTCAGTACTTTAAATTAATGTTTCAAGATATCGAACAATTCAATTTTGTGCATCCAAATAAGATTTGAAACAAAACTACACACAATATGTCATTTGCAGTAAGTAATAATGTAAGTATGAATGCACTTACCTTCGCCATACAGGTGTCGTCTGCACCGGGTGTTGCTGAGTCACACGTGCATTCAGGGATGTTACAAAAATGGCAATCTTTCTAGCTTATTTGAACCTGACATTTATTGATTCACACTTGCGGCAGCCATTCCTGTTTTTTTCACAAACGTTTCCATGGTAACGTCGATGGGCAGGTTATGATCGCACAAGTGGTGGTGGCGGTAGCAAGGTCGTCCATCAATGTCTAATTACAGAGCCGATATATAACGAATTCCGGAATCTGTTGGTTCAGGCATTCAAATGTTTATTCAGGTAAAACAACTGTATCAGACAAGGAGATGTCAGGTTTTGATAAAAGTCAGCCGTATCAAACTTTGAGGTGTTAAGTGAAATGTAACACAGTTGCATCAGGATGTTGAGATGTGAGCCTTACATTCGTTGTACATATATTCGTATCATCCCTTGGAAATACTATTTTGGTAGAAGTTGTCAAAATGTGAAGGGGCGAGACTTCACGCAATCAAGGCAAAGCAATTTGTCGTCAGTGTGATGTTTAAAAATATGTACTGATATTAGGCACAATTTCGTTTTCTAATGGTGCATAATTTCTGATTCTCAGTCGTCATTCAGTAACACAGGGGAAATGAATAAAATTTTGAAAATGAATGAATTTGTATACTTTCCTGTCATTGCAGATTTGGCGTCCATTGAAAAGAATGGTTGTCAAGCGTGCACGTCCCTAAAACCTGGCGTCACAAATTATGCTACAAATTCCTGCGCTATTCTTATGGAGACATGATGATTTTTTTACTAGGCGTGACGTGATAAAAATAATGAAAAAAAAAGAAAATTTTCATTTTCAGTATTGTTCACCCTAAATATGATATATATATATACACATGATTAATTACTCGATGTTTCGATCCCCTATTTAAGCACATCACATGTTTTATGCTTCCTGAACATTACAATAGTGTTCATGGCCCTCTTTACAGAGACTTAGAACCTGGCTTGTAATGTTTGAGGGGCGGGTGACGGAGAGAGTCTGGGGTGACGAGGAGAGGCTTCGATGACGGGAAGAGGCTGTGGTGACGGGGAAAGCTTGGGATGACGAGAAGACGATGGGGTGGCAGGGAGAGTCAGCTGGGTGACATGCAGAGACGGGCTGGGATGACGGGCAGATGCTGGAATGACGGGGAGATGCTGGGATGACGGGGAGATTCTGGGTTGAAGGGGAAAGTTTGGGTGATGGAGAGAGTTTGTGGTGACAGGGAGAAGCTGGGGTGACGGGGAGAGTCTGGGGTGACAGGGAGATGCTGGGATGATGGGTTTTTTTTCCTAAACAGTTTAATTATATTTCAAAAAACTAAATCGCAAGAACACAGCCGCAATGTTGAAAAAGAAACTGTACCGTTTTAATAGTCAATGCAAATTTTGTATTTCTGCCAATCATAGCCTATCATACACCTGAATAATTTAGAATAAAATAGTTTACCAATCAAAAGATTAATTCCCCACACAATTTTGGCAGAAAGAAAAATAAAACTTAGTTAATGAAATCGAAGAAAAACATGGTGTTTTACTTTGATGAAAATTGAAGCAACACATTTTGATTAAATTTCTAGCGTATTTTAAGTACGAGTTATGTATTATATATGTATTATTATGTTACTTACTTATATTACTTACATATTATAATAATATAATACATATATATAGTACGATAATATCCTATGTAAACCCACACTTTGTTCTGGAGACAGCAATTTATGTATTTTCACTTCTGACTGTTTAGACGATATATGTGAAGGAGTATAGCGACAAGCGTTCCACTAATGCTTAGTGCCATAATCTCGTTAGTGGAGGAAAGCCGGAACTTCCAGAGAAGCCTCTTCTACCAGTGTCTGGTCAGTCTGTAGCCAGGGGGTGGATGGGAGGCGATGTCGGTCCGTGCCCAGGGGGTGGTGTGTGGTTGGTCCGTGGCCAGGGGGGCGCTGGCGCCGCCAGCCAGTGCCTCTGAGGTGGCTGTTTCCACCCTCAGGCGGGAGTTGGGGGACTGAGGGACACGTTCCCTAGCGAATGCCTGTTTTGCTTTCCCCTGTTGGTCTAGCCCACCATCCACCCTTAAATACACTTCTTATAAGGAAATTGTGGATATCGAAAATCTTGGTGTAAACTCATTTGCATATACATTGCCTTGTATCACATAAAAAAAAATCTGTTTAACAAAAAACTGCGCATGATGCTACATATCACGTTTATTTTAGAATCAACAAACTTCACTTTTCTGTTGAATTACTGAACCTGAAATACCGTTTACAATTATTTAAGTTTAAATTTAATAAGTTTTGACTTAAAGTATGCCCTTCAGTGTTATCTCCCCTGTCGCACACTGCGGACGTAGGATGTACGTTTGACTGTTACTGTAACCATTACCTCCCCTACGCAATAATTTTGAAATATAAAATATACATATTTACAATTACCACATAATCGGTCATCTTAATGAAATAAATTTCTATATCACAGTGGATATTTACAACACAGTGTCGATGAGATTTTGGTCGTTTATAAAACCTGCTGACTATAACATGCACGGGTTGTCACATGAACACAGTTCTCACATCGAAGCTTTCTCTCTCAGAATGCATCTGCTTAAATACTGTTTACCAATCAGGGATGACCGTTAAATTACACGTGGAGGTATAGCCTGCTTTTTTCTTCTTTGGCTTCTCACAACCATCAACACGATGAAGTAGGTCGATTAAATGGTAGAAGCACAGTTGCTTGAGTTTCTGTCAGATTATAAAAAAGAATGTCTATTACTGTAATGGGAGGCTCATTTCACACATATATTTATTATTTACTGACAGAAACTCAAGCAACTGTGGTAGAAGTATGTTTACAGCATACCATCAGTATGATAAGACTCTTTCATGACCAGGGTTGTAAGATAGGGAAATTCCCCCCGAGTGTTTTGCCAATTGAAAACCCCGAGGGTGGAATTTAAATTACCTATCTTAAACCTTTGGTAATGAGAGAGTCTTTTTCTCTCATATCAATTACCCGAATAAGCTCCAAAACCATGAAATACGTTTTGACTGGCTACCATTTTGAAAATTTCAACCTTTGCAGCATCAGAGTTTACCGTATTCGTGACGTCACATCATTGTTGAGCCATTGTCACGTCGCGTAATATCATGAATATGCTATGTAAGATAGATTTTTCTTACATAACTTTCTTACATGGGCAAATTCTATCCAACATGGCAAGATGTGAGAGCAATTATTATATTACATGACAAAAACTACGGGGATTACGGAACTTTGATTACACATTAACGCAAGTGGTCCAGTTTGTCAAATGGAAAACTGGTTATGCGATTACATTTTTTGATTTTGTCAATGTTAGACATCAATGCTGACTATATAACCAAAAATAGTTGTGTACAATTACAATAAGCAATTGGTGCAATCTCATTCAAAACTGCATTAATGTAGTTGCTATATATATAAGTAACTTCCCCCCTCTGTCCGGGCCAAATACCAGGCCGAGCTTTGTCCTTGAACCATAAATAAGTATATATTTTAGTGTTAGTATCAATCTTATTTTTCAAAATATAATGTTTTCTTCTGGGCCACCGTTAACCGTCCGTTATAATTAGATATAAGTTACTAATCCTAAATAACAAAATTGATATGTATACGACCTCTATATTTCTTGCATTAACTTTCCAAAGTTCATTTGGGTAATTTCTGTTTAATTTTTCGAAAAATGACTATTTTGGTGTTTTTTCATTGTTGACAGCTAAACTGTATTTTTTCAACAAAAATTTATAATCGTTAACATCTTCTGAAATGAAACTTTATCATCGCATTATAAGATATAATATCAATTTAGTAATTGTAATTGATAACTCTGGCAATCAAAAAAAAACGTTATCAGTAAGTCATTTTCATAAACAAGAATTTGTGTCCAGCAGCTTTATTCGCTGCATTTTCTTGTTTTAAATGTTGGAGTCTTGTAAAACATGAATTATTTTAACGAAATCAAACTAAGAATGTATGTATCGATTGATTAATTAACCCAGGGATGTATATACTACAGTTGCTTGAGTTTCTGTCAGTATTTAAAAAATGTTTATAAATATGGAGCCGCGGCCCATTACAGAATGTAATGGCATTACTGTAATGGGAGGCTCATTTCACACATAGGCCTATATATTTAGTATTTACTGACATAAACTCAAGCAAATGTGTATATACATATATATATGTCCCTGATTAACCTATCACTTAAAATTGTGTGATTATGGTTAAATATCGCCTCCTTGTTGAGAAAAGGGAAAAACAAACAAAGTCATCTCATACGAGAATGCCCGTATTGGTTCCCCCGAGGGGGCGTGCCAGGAACTCGTGACATTCAGTAAAACAGATCTAGATCTAGAGTTGTCCTTCTTTGCAAAGGGCACTTCCGGATTTCCTTTCCAACCCGGCAAAAATGGCGACTACCAGTAGCGTTGTTGTGCTCTGCTGCCTTTTGGTTCTCCCGCTGTGTGTTCTTGGTAATATACTTTTAAGACTCGATCAATCTCTTGAATATATGATATTTTAACTTGATCCAGCTGTATACTGACATACCATCGTCTATAACTGTAATGTTTTGTACTGTATTGTCAGCTCCGTGTGTTGACGTGGCAAAGTGATAGGCTAACAGTACCGGTCGGTTCAATATTATTTAACTTTTAGTGATCAGTGAATATAAAATTATCCGATTTGTTAAGTTGTAATTGGTGATCGTAGAGGTGCAAAAGGGTTATCTTATTTTTCCCTTTAAGTAATTTTAAATGCAACATTTGCATTCTTTTCTGACATTCTCTACCTGGCGTATACATTCTTATTGTAACGACTACAAAATGTAATATTGAGTGTGTTTCTGTGTTCTGGTCAAAAGTAAAGGGTGATTATATCGCCAATATTGGTGGAAGAAGGATTTTAACATTTCCAAACAGCACATACAGTTTGCTTTTAAATATGGCAAACTGTCAAACATATAGATTCAACATTCTTTATTAAAAGTTCAGAACAGATTGTGCAACAGTTTAGGTTGTGTAAATCAAATTTTGAAGATACATGTAGTTTGAAATTGAAGTATACATACATCTTCATTACAAGAAAAATTTTAAAAATCAGAACTAATACTTGATTGGGAGCAATTAAGTTAACCGCTTAACTGATTTGAGGCCCAGTAATATAGATAGTTTGTTCAGATGATGAATTGCACTTATACGCAAGATCCTTGTTGGGTATTTTTATAAATGGAGTCCTTTCCTAAAAACACAGGGCCCTTATGCATAATTTAAAGTGGGAATCCTGAAGATAAGTGGGTCTTTTTTCAGTCTCTGTGCTTGAAAAAGATAAAGGGACGGCTTCAACACAAACTCTAATATGGTTTATAAAAGAAAAGACTTACTGTCAGGTGTGGGAGTGGAGGTTTAAAAATACTCCAGATAATTAGGTTTGACAATTTATTTTATGCTTGTCATTACCATGGTAAAAAACTTGCAACAAGTTTTAAAATCACATTGTCTTATTCTTATATATTTTGTTGAATATATGGTAATTCTGTTTGTCCTGAAAAGATCATCTGAATGTTACAGGAATACTAAAGAGTTCATCGTTTTCCAAAAACAGAACAATATGGTGTTATCTTTTGGGGAAATATAAACCGATTTGGGACGTTTTTATTTTAAGGGATGTGGCGGGTGGCGGTATGCAAGGGTGGCAAACTTAACAAGGGAATTATATAGGAGAGAAATCCGTTCTAGAGTTTGGTGGCGGTAGGTCAAGGGTACATTGTATTTGACACTAACTGGACTTTTTGTGTGTTGTACAGGAGACACATGTCTGGCACCAGAGGTCAAGACTCAGACCTACACAACAACAGAGGCGGTCACCTCGACAGAAACTGTATTTATTGTAGAGTTTACATTGAAATGTAAAAACAATGTAGCGGTAAGTTTATAGTGTATATTGGTGGGAACTTCTGTTTAAATAAGATTAAAAATTAAAACAAACTTGAAGTGTTTGATTACTTCATTAAGCAATATTTTGACTTTTATTGAATCTTTCAAAATACCAAGAATTGATCATGACAAACTTAAAATACAGAAATACATTGAAAATATGCTATAAATGATATTATCTTTTTCGATTTTGCTTTTAAAAGATTCAGAGTATGATTTTTGAAAAGAAATAAAATATTAAAAATATGTAAAACAGAACAGATCTCTCTGACTGTTTTTATCTTTACATGTATTTTCCATTTCAGAACATGAATCTGTATGCTGATATTCAGGGAAAAACTCTTCCAGTGACTAGAACAGTTACCGGAGATAAATATCAGGTAAAACAATATCAAGCCAACTTCATGGAACTTTCTTATAAAGTCAAGTAAGGACACTGTCTTCACTTTTAGCTTTTAGTTGAGGATTTGACCCATTAAGAAAGGCTTAGGGTTCTATCCCTTGGTCAAGATATTTCAGAGTCTCAAAAACATGGCAGTTACAATATATACTACTCCCTGCTTTACACTCAGTATTATTAGAATGGAAATGATTCACCCAATTTGCTTGGTGACTCAGCAGTATGCTTCAGTGTAGTAGCACCAAAAAGCAGTCAGTCCCTTGTAGAAATTTCCATCACTTCTAATGGTGTTGAATAAGGGTTCCTTTATATATACAGACATATGTACTTACCTGTGCTATTTTTACCTGTACAGGTCAGCTTCAGTGATGAACACAGTAACCTGCCTTCAGGATCCTACGACATCAGACTTTATGATGAGGAGGGATTTGCAGCTCTTAGAAAGGTACGTTATAATTGTAAAATTTGGTTGTTAATTAAACCCATTCACCCTACATGTCAATAATGGACCTGCCCTGTCTTTGATTTTGGTCTGGTTCAAATGTGATTTCTGGGCTGAACAAGTTAACAAGAATCTCAACAACCTTATTCCTAGTCTGTAAAGAATCTCAACAACCTTATTCCTGGTCTGTAAAGAAAATGCAGGTTGTAGTATAAATGTAAATATAGTTGTGATTTATACCTTTTATAAGAATGCACTAGAAGAGTTTTAGATATGGCAATGTACTTCATGATATTAAAAATTGAAACCCTTTTTAATTACATTGAAAATTGAAATTTTTTTCATTTCCAACATCAAAATTATTTACATTTGAAATAACACACCCATTTTGTATTTCCCTTTCACCACTTATTATGGACTTTATATGATGCACAATTTTGCATGGCTGTTTTTTAGATAAATGTTCAAACCATATATTAAATGGAAAAGAGAAATTAAAAAAACTTCATGCAAACTTTTCAGGTTTTGTTTTATTTTTAATATTGCATGTTTCCGCTTCATTATTAATTACAGTGCCAAATGTAAAATTCTGTTTTATACTTCAATATCATCACTTTAGTGATTTGTTTAAATTATTAGAATATTGCCTCATTCATGTACATATTTGTTTCTGCAGGCTCAGAGAAGTGGAGAAGACACTAGTGCTGTAAAACCTGTCCATACCATCAACATGAACCACCCTGTAAGTAAAGGGAGACAACTCTACTACTTTTGTCCTCTTTAAGTGTCCAGAAAACAAGATACACTTCGAAACAATTAATGATATAAATAATGATTAATAGGAGGGAGACTCCCGATTTTGGACCCTTAAGTGTCACATTTCCAACTTTGGAATTTGCTTAACTGTTCCTATTTTTAAAGATCTGATGATTTCAACAGAAAATAGAGCTCAAAAGAAGCCATTTTAAAGTGTTATTTTTCCTCTGAAAGTACATGTATACATATTATTGATGTTTTAAATTCTGAGCGCACATAGTCTCTCCCATGGAGATTTAAAAAAGTTGGCGAGTATGTTAAAAATATTTGAATTTGCAAGAATTTTGATTGGCATTTGATTTGATTTTCTTTATCTTCATCAAGTCGTTGCTGTCTTTTTTGTGTGTATTTTATTTTATGAAAGTAACCATATACTTCTGTTTTCTACAGGGCGTGTGGAAGGGACCATTCCTCCAGAGCGAGTTTGTTGCAGCCACTGTAGCAGTTTTCGTATGGTATCTGGCTTATAATGCACGCAGCCAGCTACAGTAATTCACATAGTATTGTTTATTTTATACAAGTTCATTTAATATTATTTTCAAATAAATTCTTCCTTTTTTTTTTTTATAAAAACCTTGTGTGTTTTGTGTATTTATTGGACCTTTCACTTCACTTGTTGAAAATCTTACTACATTAAAGGTTGACCTAGATTCTAGATGATTATATTGAACAACTCAGTTTTATATGTCAACATATTTTGAAAGACATAAGTAGTCTAACATTGAAACAAAAAAACCTGACCTAGATAAGTATTTTTACTATCTCTGAAAATATATTTCAATAAATGGAAAACACTGTCCTGATAGAGAATCAATGTAAACCATTTATTTTTCTGGTAGGTACCAATTCCTTATTTATAACTTATAATTATAAATGAAAATTCATGCAAGATGATGCTTGATAAATTGAATTATCTAGACCAATTGCTAAAAGAAAAGCTGTTAAGAGAAATTGAGAAACAACAACACCATCAATGGCATCAACTTGTAGTCTGTTTTTAAACATTCTAAATGTTAATTGTTATTTTAACAAAACAAACAACTAGAATTACATTACTGGTATAGAATGGACCGTGTTCCTAGATCAAAACAGTAGAATACCCAAGATGGCGGACTTTTGTGAACAGTGGTGTATTCGTGAATAAGACCCCTCCCTACTTTTGATCGATTATTTTTCTCCGGGGATGGGGGCTTATACCCGGTCAAATACGTACATGTCAATTATGACTCGTGCCATGGGAACATGATGATAATAATTTGAGGTTTTTAAATGCAGCTTTATAACAAATTTGTTCATAGGTTGTGTTTCACTAAGGGCTTTCCCATAATTAATTGTGTGGGTTAGGTGGGGTGTTCTTGTTAGCTCACCTGGTCCAAAGGACCAAGGTGAGCTTATGCGATACCGTGGCGTCTGTCGTCCGTCCGTCGTCCGTCGTCCGTCCGTCAACAATTGACTTCTTCTTTATAACCACTGATCGGAATTTGACCAAATTTGGTCAGAAGCATCCCAATGGGGTGGGGACTCAAAATTGTACAAATGGTTGGGCTGACCCCCCAGGGGCCTGGGGGGCGGGGCCAAAAGGGGTCAATTTGGCTATTTGATATAAACGACTTCTTCTCTGAAACCGAGCAATGTATATTGCTCATATTTGGCTGGTAGTATTACTATGGGTTGGGGATTCAAAATTGTACAAATGGTGGGGCTGACCCCCCAGGGGCCTGGGGGGCGGGGCCAAAAGGGTAAGTTGGCTATATTGATATAAACGACTTCTTCTCTGAAACCCAGTAATACATATATATCGCTCATATTTGGCTGGTAGCATCACTATTGAGTGGGGATTCAAAATTGTACAAATGGTGGGGCTGACCCCCAAGGGGCCTGGGGGGCGGGGTCAAAAGGGGTCAATTTGGCTATATTGATATAAACGATTTCTTCTCTGAAACCCAGTAATGTATATCGCTTATATATTTCTGGTAGCATTACCATGGGGTGTGGATTCAAAATTGTATAAATGGTGGGGCTGATCCGCCAGGGGCCTGAGGGGCGGGGCCGAAAGGAGTCAATTTGGCTATAATGATAAAAATGACTTCTTCTCTGAAACTAAGCAATGGATATTATTCATATTTGCCTGGTATCATCACTATGGGATTAGGATTCAAAATTATATGATTATGATCACGGAGGGGCCTGAGGGGTGGGGCCAAAAGGGGCACATTAGACAATATTGGTATAAATGATCTCTTTCCTGAAACTAAGCAATGTATGACATCTATATTCTAGTGGTAGAATCCAAAGGTTGCTTGAATTCAAATTTATACAAATGTTTTGGTAACCTCGATCACAATCATGGATTTAGATATGACCCCAGGGTCTGCCACGCCCTTGCAACTTGACTCCTGACTCATAACTTTTAAACGGCTGAGATCCCCACCCCAAAACTATATATACAATTGCTGGGCATTAAGAGACAATCACAATTATGATTTTATATTTGACTCCAGGGTCTGCCACGCCCTTGAAACTTGACTCCTGAGTCATAACTTTTAAATGGTTGAGATCCCCACCCCAAAACTACATATACAATTACTAGGAATTAAGAGATAATCACAATCATGGTTTTTGATTTGGCCCTGGGGTCTGCCACACCCTTTTAATTTGACCCCTGAGTCATAACTTTTAAACGGTTGAGATCCCCACCCCAAAACTATATATACAATTACTGGGCATTAAGAGATGATCACAATCATGGTTTTTGATTTGGCCCTGGGGTCTGCCACACCCTTTTAATTTGACCCCTGAGTCATAACTTTTAAACGGTTGAGATCCCCACCCCAAAACTATATATACAATTGCTGGGCATTATCAGATGATCACAATCATGGTTTATGTTTTGACCCCAGGGTTTGCCACGCCCTTGTAAATTGACTTCGGAGTCATAACTTTTAAACAGTTGAGATCCCCACCCCAAAACTATATATACAATTGCTCGGCATTAAGAGACAATCACAATCATGATTTCATATTTGATCCAAGGGTCTGCCACACCCTTGCAAATTGACTACTGAGTCGTAACTTTTGAATGGTCGAGATCCCCACCCCGAAACTATACATACAATTACTGGGCATTAAGAGATGATCACAATCATGGTTTTTGATTTGGCCCTGGGGTCTGCCACACACTTTTAATTTGACCCCTGAGTCATAACTTTTACACGGTTGAGATCCCCACCCCAAAACTATACATACAATTACTGGGCATAAAGAGATGATCACAATCATGGTTTTTGATTTGGCCCTGGGGTTTGCGACACACTTTTAATGAGCTCACCTGGTCCAAAGGACCAGGGTGAGCTTATGCCATACCGTGGCGTCTGTCCGTCGTCCGTCGTCCGTCCGTCAACAATTGACTTCTTCTTAATAACCACTTGTTGGAATTCAACCAAATTTGGTCAGAAGCATTCCTATTGGGTGGGGACTCAAAATTGTACAAATGGTTGGGCTGGCCCCCCAAGGGCCTGGGGGGCGGGGTCAAAAGGGGTCAATTTGGCTATATTGATAAAAAACATCTTCTTTTCTGAAACCGTACAATGTATATCACTCATATTTGGCTGGTAGCATCACTATGGGGTGGGGATTCAAAATTGTACAAATGGTGGGTCTGACCCCTAAGGGGCCTGGGGGGCGGGGCCAAGAGGTAAATTTGGCTATATTGATATAAACAACTTCTTTTCTGAAACTGAGCAATGTATATTGCTTATATTTGGCTGGTAGCATTACTATGGGGTGAGGATTCAAAATTGTACAAATGGTGGGTCTGACCCCCAAGGGGCCTGGGGGGTGGGGCCAAAAGTGGCCAATTTGGCTATATTGATAAAAAACATCTTCTTTTCTGAAACTGTACAATGTATATCACTCATATTTGGCTGGTAGCATCACTATGGGGTGGGGATTCAAAATTGTACAAATAGTGGGTCTGACCCCTAAGGGGCCTGGGGGGTGGGGCCAGGGGGTAAATTTGGCTATATTGATATAAACAACTTTTCTGAAACTGAGCAATATATATTGCTTATATTTTGTTGGTAGCATTACTATGGTGTGGAGATTCAAAATTCTACAGATGGTGGGTCTAGCCCCCAAGGGGCCTGGGGGGCGGGGCCAAAGGGGTATATTTGGCTATATTGATATAAACAACTTCTTCTCTGAAACTGAATAACATAAACATAAGCTACTAAGCCCAGGCAAGCTGACACTCGGTCTCTGATCGAGTTCAAAAACACAAACTAACTCTAGATCTTATTGTCATTAACAAAAAATTACCATATTGGGTCTGTAGTGAGCAGTAATGGAGGGCTATCAAGTTTATTCAAATGAATGACCTTGATCATTAAAGGTTACAGGGGTCAAAATGGCTTCAATCTTCAAACAACTTCTTATCATTAACAAGAAAGCTCAGTTATTCAAAAGATGATTCACTTCTTGATGTCCAATTTGAGGTATAAATACTGGCAGGTTTTGCAAAAAATTAGAAATCAAATGATTAAGCTAATCATAAGCTTTTGAACAAACTGGATCCTAAAATTAGTCAATATTAGTAATATTAAGTCTGTAACAAGCAGGAATGTATGGCTATCTAATTTCTTTAAATAAATAACCATGACTTTCATACTAGGTCACAGGTGTCAAATAGGCTAAAAAAACCATAAATATCTTGTTGTTATTACCAAGAAACCTGATATTAAACCTGTAGCAAGCTGGGATGCAGGCCGGGGCTACCAAGTTTGTTCAAACGAATACATAGACCTTCATTCACGGGGATCAAACAGGTTAAAGGGTCGCGGCGCCAAATACGGGAACCAGAAAATTCTTTAACATCTGTTTCCAAAAAAATCAAGGATTTTGTGCATGTATACCCGGTAGCATGTTTGGAAAAATGATATCCTATTTTGTTGGACTATGTATTGGAGCCTTTTTCTTTATCTATTCTTTTATCAGATATCAACATTTTAGTTTAACTGGCAGGTCTCAAACTGAAAATGTGTACATAAAATATTTTGAACCAGGTGAGCGATACAGGCCCTCTGGGCCTCTTGTATTAATATATCATTTTTGGTAGGTTAAACTCTGATTTGCATAATATTCTTTATATTAAATATTTTGATATTTGATTGGTAGTGGGGTCTCTGAAAAAGTGCCTCCAACATGGTTAATTCTGCAACAGCCCTAATTATCATCTATGGTTTAGTCTTTGTAATCAGAAAAAAATGCGCGAATATCTTTCTCAACTCCATGGGTAACATGCATGTACAGTTGGTGCTCGCAGCTAGCATTCTACAATTTCTATCGCTGCAACACAATGCTGTATCTCGAACCAGCAACCTTTGGGTCACAAGCCTAGTGTCCCATCACCAGTCTGCTGTGCCTATAAATATAGAGTTAGCCACAAGATAGATGTCGCCTTACAAGGACCATGTTCATTTCTTCTGTTCTTGGGTCTCAGATTTATTCGTGGAGAAAACAGCAACCTTAAAAAAGCCAAACTCGTTTCAGGTTTTCAAATCCATGTACTAGCTTTCTCAATGCATTGAGTTTGATTGTTCTAGTTCTTATGTTTAAAACGCTGACAGAAAAGTAACGGTGACCTTTAAACTAAGCATTTCATACCTCTCAATGTGAAGTTCGATCAAAACTTCCTCAGAAAATCGTTAGAGCGGTATATTATAAGGCTGTTGGCAGTTAATAATTAAGATCTTATTCAAGTTTCTCTACATAAATTTTAATGATAGTTCCTATGGACATGATCACGATACATTATAGGTCTAGTTTTTGACTGTTTCCATATGTCAGAGATATCAAAAATGTGTATAGCCTCATCGCCTTATTGCTTGCTCCCTCTTGTTTACATGTTTTGACAAGGAAAGTTTTAAGAGTGCTGTGCAAGTTTTGTTTTCAAATGATTGATGAAATGATTGACTTTGTAAAAAAAACTCAATCAAAATGACATTAAGGAACAGGTTAAACCAAACCTATTTCCAGGTCATGGAGAAAATTCATAAAAAAACATATCCCCAGTGTTTTTGCTGTGTGTCATAACCAGCATTAACTAGTGTTGTGCAAAATAAATTGAGGCAACAGCCTCCGCCAATGGCAGTAAATTGTACCGGATGACAGAAATCTATCCATATTTGGACAGAAAATACTATTAGGGGTACACTCAAAGGACTTGGAAATACACTGTTCTGCTTCATTTCGGAGGACTCCATCCCGCTGATGTGAAGATAATCTGCACAATGAGAGTACATTTTATAAAAGGAGATTACTGTGAGGCAGATATTATCTTAGACAGATGTTAGAAACCTTAAATTAGATAGACATCAGAATATTTAAGTTACATCGACGTTAAGACCCAAACATTAGAACTCCAACGTGCGATAAACGTCGGAACTCTAACTTGGAATAGCTGTCAAAACACCAAAGTTCGATAGACGTCAACACCCGACGTATCATAGACGTCAACACCTGGTGTTAGATAGACTTCAACACCTGGCATTACATAGACGTCAATTTCTGACGTTGGATAGACGTCAACCACTGGTGTAAGATAGACGTCAACATCTGACGTTAGATAGACGTCAACCTCTGACTTTGGATAGACGTCAACATCTGACGTTGGATAGACGTCAACATCTGACATTAGATAGACGTAAACATCTGACGTTAGATAGACGTCAACGTCTGACGTTCGATAGACATAAACACCTGACGTTCGAAAACATAAACACCTGACGTTAGATAGAGATCAACACCTGGTGTTAGATAGACGTCAATACCTAACGTTAGATAGACGTCAACATCTGACGTTAGATAGACGTCAACACCTGGTGAAAGATAGAAGTCAACAGTTGACGTAAGTTAGACGTCAACACCTGTCATTAGATAGACTTCAACACCTATCATTAGATAGACGTCAACCTCTGACGTTAGATAGACGTCAACACCTGGCGGAAGATAGACGTCAGATAGACGTCATCACCTGGCGGAAGATAGACATCAACATCTGACGTTAGATAGACGTCAACACCTGCCATTAGATAGACGTCAACCTCTGATGTTAGATAGACGTCAACAACTTACGTTAGATAGACGTCAACACCTGGCGGAAGATAGACGTCAACAGCCGACGTAAGTTAGACGTCAACACCTGGCGGAAGATAGACGTCAACACCTGTCATTAGATAGACGTTAACCTCTGACGTTAGATAGACGTCAACCTCTGACGTTAGATAGAGATCAGCACCTGGTGTTAGATAGACGTCAATACCTAACGTTAGATAGACGTCAACATCTGACGTTAGATAGACGTCAACACCTGGTGAAAGATAGAAGTCAACAGTTGACGTAAGTTAGACGTCAACACCTGTCATTAGATAGACTTCAACACCTGTCATTAGATAGACGTCAACCTCTGACGTTAGATAGACGTCAACACCTGGCGGAAGATAGACGTCATCACCTGGCGGAAGATAGACATCAACATCTGACGTTAGATAGACGTCAACACCTGCCATTAGATAGACGTCAACCTCTGATGTTAGATAGACGTCAACAACTTACGTTAGATAGATGTCAACACCTGGCGGAAGATAGACCTCAACAGCCGACGTAAGTTAGACGTCAACACCTGGCGGAAGATAGACGTCAACACCTGTCATTAGATAGACGTTAACCTCTGACGTTAGATAGACGTCAACCTCTGACATTAGATAGACGTTATCACCTGGCGGAAGATAGACGTCAACCTCTGACGTTAGATAGACATCAACACCTGACGTTAGATAGACGTCAACACCTGACGTTACATAGACATCAACACCTGGCGGAAGATAGACGTTAACACCTGGTGTTAGTTAGATGTCAACACCTGGTGTTAGATAGACGTCAACACCTGGTGTTAGATAGACGTCAACACCTGGCGGAAGATAGACGTCAACAGCTGACGTAAGTTAGACGTCAACACCTGTCATTAGATAGACGTCAGCACCTGTCATTAGATAGACGTCAACACCTTGCGGAAGATAAACGTCAACATCTGACGTTAGATAGACGTCAACACCTGTCATTAGATAGACGTCAACCTCTGATGTCAAATAGACGTCAACAACTTACGTTAGATAGACGTCAACACCTGGCAGAAGATAGACATCAACACCTGACGTAAGGTAGACGTCAGCACCTGACGTTGAATAGACGTCAACACCTGTCATTAGATAGACGTCAAACTCTGTCTGACGTTAGATAGACGTCAACACCTTGCGGAAGATAGACGCCAACCTCTGACGTCAGATAGACGTCATCACCTGGCGGAAGATAGACATCAACATCTGACGTTAGATAGACGTCAACACCTGTCATTAGATAGACGTCAACCTCTGATGTTAGATAGACGTCAACAACTTACGTTAGATAGACGTCAACACCTGGCAGAAGATAGACGTCAACAGCCGACGTAAGTTAGACGTCAACACCTGGCCGAAGATAGACGTCAACACCTGGCATTAGATAGACATTAACCTCTGACGTTAGATAGACGTCAACACCTGGAATTAGATAGACGTCAACACCTAAAGGAATATAAACGTCAACACCTGTCATTAGATAGACATAAACATCTGACGTAAGATAGACGTCAACACCTGACGTAAGATAGACGTCAGCAACTGACGTTGGATAGACGTCAACATCTGACATTAGTTAGACGTCAATACCCGGTGTTAGATAGACGTCAACGTCTGACGTTCGATAGACATAAACACCTGACGTTCGAAAACATAAACACCTGACGTTAGATAGAGATCAACACCTGGTGTTAGATAGACGTCAATACCTAACGTTAGATAGACGTCAACATCTGACGTTAGATAGACGTCAACACCTGGTGAAAGATAGAAGTCAACAGTTGACGTAAGTTAGACGTCAACACCTGTCATTAGATAGACTTCAACACCTATCATTAGATAGACGTCAACCTCTGACGTTAGATAGACGTCAACACCTGGCGGAAGATAGACGTCAGATAGACGTCATCACCTGGCGGAAGATAGACATCAACATCTGACGTTAGATAGACGTCAACACCTGCCATTAGATAGACGTCAACCTCTGATGTTAGATAGACGTCAACAACTTACGTTAGATAGACGTCAACACCTGGCAGAAGATAGACGTCAACAGCCGACGTAAGTTAGACGTCAACACCTGGCCGAAGATAGACGTCAACACCTGGCATTAGATAGACATTAACCTCTGACGTTAGATAGACGTCAACACCTGGAATTAGATAGACGTCAACACCTAAAGGAATATAAACGTCAACACCTGTCATTAGATAGACATAAACATCTGACGTAAGATAGACGTCAACACCTGACGTAAGATAGACGTCAGCAACTGACGTTAGATAGACGTCAATACCTTACGTTAGTTAGACGTCAATACCCGGTGTTAGATAGACGTCATCACCTTGCGGAAGATAGACGTCAACATCTGACGTTAGATAGACGTCAACATCTGACGTTAGATAGACGTCAACACCTGACGTTAGATAGACGTCAACACCTGACGTAAGATAGACATCAATACCTGACGTTAGATAGCCGTCAACATCTGACGTTAGATAGACGTCAACACCTGGAATTAGATAGACGTCAACACCTGGCGGAAGATAAACGTCAACACCTGTCATTAGATAGACGTCAACACCTGGCGTTAGATAGACATAAACATCTGACGTTAGATAGACATAAACACCTGACGTGAGATGGACGTCAACACCTGGCGGAAGATAGACGTCAACATCTGACGTTAGATAGACGTCAACACCTGACGTTAGATAGACGTCAACGCCTGACGTTGGTTATACGTCAACACCTATCATAAGATAGACGTCAACATCTGACGTTAGATAGACGTCAACATCTGACGTTAGATAGACGTCAACACCTGACGTTAGATAGACGTCAACATCTGACGTTAGATAGACGTCAACATCTGACGTTAGATAGACGTCAACACCTGGCGGAAGATAGACGTCAACACCTGACGTAAGATAGACGTCAGCATCTGACGTTGAATAGACGTCAACACCTGACGTTGGTTAGACGTCAACACCTGACGTTGAATAGACGTCAACACCTGACGTTGAATAGACGTCAACACCTGACGTTGGTTAGACGTCAACACCTGACGTTGAATAGACGTCAACACCTGACGTTGGTTAGACGTCAACACCTGACGTTGAATAGACGTCAACACCTGACTTAACATAAACATCATAAAACCTGACGTTAGATAGATGTCAACATTTTGCGTTAGATAGACGTCAACACCTGACGTTAGATAGACGTCAGCACCTGACGTTGGTAAGACTTCAACACCGGACGTTAGATAGACGTCAGCACCTGACGTTGGTTAGACGTCAACACCTGACGTTAGATAGACGTCAGCACCTGACGTTGGTTAGACTTCAACACCTGACGTAAAAAAGACGTCAACACCTGACGTTGAATAGACGTAAACACCTGACGTTGAATAGACGTCAACACCTGACGTTGGTTAGACGTCAACACCTGACGTTGGTTACACGTCAACACCTGACGTTGGTTAGACGTCAACACCTGACGTTGGTTAGACGTCAACACCTGACGTTGGTTAGACGTCAACATCTGACGTTGGTTAGACGTCAACACCTGACGTTGAATAGACGTCGGCATCATGATGTGTAATAAGAATTGAACTGCTTTATTTTTACATTGGTGATATATCTAACACTATTCCATAAAATATATTGTAGATTGTTTTGAACCCAATTGCACATGTCATCAAAAATGTTACAATAATTCATTTCAATACTTTTATATTTAAATTAAAAGCCGATAAAAGGTTCCTATACCTTTTTAACAACGTACATTTTATGTATATGAACTTTAAAACATACAAAACTTAATGAAAAATTGAAAAAAAAAAATAAAACTATATATATAATTTACTCATTCTTGCTTGCAGTTTTCTATTAATTGTAACCAGAATGTCTGAAAAGTCCCCCGACCCCCCCCCCCCCCCCCCCCAAAAAAAAAAAAAGTTTTTTATTCTAACTATAAGCATTCTGATTTGATAATATGATAAAATAAAATCAACATGCATTGCACAGCATGCTATAGGACATGCTGTTATACATTGTACGTTAAGCTTACATTTTGGAACCTGAATGGACATTTTTTCCAAAAATCTTAAGTTACTACAATAGGTTGGGAAAAGGAATGGATGTTCAGTCCATTTCTTCAAAAAAAAACACCCCTCCTAGACCAAAACCTGAATATTTTGACTTTTTGTGTAATCTGACCAATAATTTACTCCGTGGTCCTACATGATGTGCTACATGTATTAGACATCAAGATAGCTTGCATTGTTTACTACACCGTCACTCTATTAAACAATAAAAGATGATCAATTTGTAAACCAGATGTTGATAAGGTTACCTATTAAACCACAGCTGCTTGAGTTTCTGTCAGTAAATAATAAATATATATGTGTGAAATGAGCCTCCCATTACAGTAATGGACCGCGGCTCCATATTGTAACAAATTATTGTCTCACCCCATATGTAACTTTAAATGTAATTATTGTTTTAATTATTGCTTATTTTCTTATGTTAATTGTTGTTTCTTTATAACACAATATTATTTGAAGTATTAAAAATAGTCGTCTGCTACAGCCTAGTACTGTCCCTCTGGTGTGTGATTTACCTGTGCCATGCTTGACTGCCTACCCGGGGTCAAGCATGTGCATCAGGGGTCAAACCCCAGTGTGGACAGGTAGAGCTGTAGTAGGCCTCAGTGGTGTGTTGGCGAGCGAACTGAGAACACCTATTGTTACCAGACCAGCACTAGAATGTCACAGGCCCAGATTTGGGTAAGTTTCACCCACATGTTGTGGTGAAGTCCACCAACAGATCTGGGTAAGGTTCACCCTGGGTGAGGATCCCCTGGTGAAAGTGTGGTGGACTTCACCGCGGTTGTCCATTATGTAATACCTTGCCAAATACAATGTAAATGATAAATAAAGGTTCAAAACGTTAACTACTGTGTTGTGTGGTGTTTGCTGTAGGGTCCACCGTGGTGACACCCCAAAACTAAACGTCATCACATTGGCGCCCAACGTGGGGCCTTGCAGTAAACACTTACTACAACCATTTGGGCTAATTATTATTACAAAGAAGAAACTTTGGTTTATCAACATTTTCTTGCTTAGATATTTGTTTGCATAAATTCCCAGTGATTCCTTGGTACCATGGCGGACTCCACTCAAGATCTCGAGCATCTTGGTGAGTCATTTGCAGACATTCTCAGATTTTTGAGAGAACGTAGCGCATCAACAGATAAAATTCTGGGCGACGTACACTCAGAATTATCACTGCTCAGAAAAACTAATGTGACAATCCAGAAAGAGCTGGAGTTCATCAGGTCTGATGTAGACAGTTTGAAGTGTCAAACTACTGACCTCAGGGATGAAGTTGCGAAGTTCAGAGTTCCGGAAAGCGAACTGATTTCTCTCGATACAAATGTTGAGGAAAGTCAGTCAAGTTCATACAGTAAAGAGCTTTTTGACACACTTTCGGGCTTGTACCCTCCTTTGGGTGTGGGTCAAAGTGATCTTGCCACAAAGTCCAGTAGTAAATGTCCAGAGAAAAGTGTTACATTTGACCTTGAAACTGCAGTTCGACCTACCGGTAAACCACCCACAGAGGCTGATGGGGAGGTAGAGCCATCAGTTGCAGAGCAACAATTCTGTAGTGGTATAAAGGTCGATGCAGCGAGTACTCCTCTTCCTCCAGCAAAATCATCAGATAGCTCAAAGTCGTCTGGTCAGAAACACGTTTCAATGCGACCGGTCATTTATGATGGATCTGATGACTGGGACGAGTATGTCTCCTAATTCGAAATATACTCTGACATAAATGGGTGGACTGATAATCAGAAAGGGTTGTACTTAGCTGGGAGTCTTTCAGGGTCCGCTAGGGCTATTCTCAGTGAATTAGATCCGGACAAAAGGAGAGATTATGATACACTGACAATGAAGTTGGCCAGACACTTCGGAAGTGCTGCCAAGTCGGAAATGTACAAAGCTAAACTTCAAACTCGCATGAAAAAGAAAGATGAGTCCATTTCTGATCTCGCTAGATCTATAAAGAAACTAACTCGTCAGGCATATCCAAAAGCCACGTCGGACATGTTAGAAACTTTATCTTTAGACTACTTTATTGATGCGTTGACTGATGTTGACATCAAATGGCGGTTACGTGAAACACAACCGGAGAGTATCACACAAGCAGAAACACTGGCAGTACGCTTGGAAACTCATAAGATGGCAGATAAGTTTAAAAATAGGCCAGTGAGATCATTTCAAATGAAAGACGAGGATTCTGATGAAACTCCATCAGAAATGTCTTGTGAGGAGGTGAAGTCAATTAGGGAAGATATAGGTTCACTGAGAAAGCTATTTGAGAAAAACCTTGGTCAGTTGAAAAATTCTGCTATCCCTGCAGATAAAAAGGGGAAAAATCATGATGTTAAAAAGCGTGATCAGACTTCAAATAGCCAGAATTCTGATAAATCGTGCCCGCAAAAGTCTGCTTCATCAAAGCAGGGAAACTAGGCAAGACCGAGCTGGCGGACCACAGGTCGGTCATGAGTGGTAGAAGAAGGTCCAAGGATGTGATAGTTTGTAATTCATCGCCGTTTGATGATGGTGAATTTGTTAAAGCTAAGATAGAAGGCCTTCCTATCACTATGTTAGTTGATACCGGGGCAACATTTACTGTACTCCAGGAGAGTGTCTTGAGACGCTTACCTAAAGCTCTCCAGGCAAACCTGGGTAATGATAAGAAAGTAATGTTAACCGCTACCGGTGAACCCACTCCGGTGATAGGTTTTCTTCGGGTCAAGATGGAACTGAACGGCTTTGTGGTTAAACGTAAAGTTTGGTTTGCTGACATTAAGAATGAAGGCATTCTGGGAAAAGACTTTCTGCGGGGTGAAGGTTGTAATATCATGTTAAGGGAAGATGTTTTGGATATTAGTGGTTCTAGAGTACCATTACTACCTACACCACCAGACGTAGATGATTCATGTTGTAGGGTGGTTTTTAAGAAAGCAATGACAATTCCTCCAAATAGTGAAATGCTTGTAACTGGGGCACCAGCTGACCCAGTAAAGATAGATACAGATTACGTGGTGGAACCATCTCTAAGGTTCCTTTCTCAACACCATCTTTTTGTTGCACGGACTGTTGCAAAATCCTCTAAAGGTGAGATACCCCTGCGTGTTATGAATGCCTCAGACAGGCCTATTACAGTTTCTAAGGGTACTGTCGCTGGATTTTGTGAGGTTGCTGATGTTAAATCAGATCAGTCTGACTCCAAAATTCAGTCAGGTGAGACAGATATTCCAGATTATCTGAATGATTTGTTTAACCGTTCCACTGAGAAACTTACCGAAAGTCAAACCTCACAGGTTCAGAAATTTTTAGCGGGATATGCTGATATCTTTTCAGCTTCATCAACTGACATAGGTAACACTAAGCTTGTCACTCATACTATCGACACAGGTGATTCCAAGCCATTAAAACAGGCTCCAAGGCGGATACCGCTTGCTAGGAAGGCAGAGGCAGAGAAGGAGGTTGAGAGCATGCTAGCCAATGACATAATTGAGCCTGCCAGTGGACCATTTGCCTCACCAATAGTTTTAGTCCGTAAAAAAGATGGCTCACTTCGTTTCTGTATCGACTACAGGAAGCTAAACAGTGTAACTGTTAAGAATAGTCACCCAATTCCGAGGATAGATGATACGCTGGATACCCTCGCAGGGTCATCCTGGTATTCTACCCTGGACTTAAAGAGCGGCTATTGGCAGGTGGACGTGGCCGAAGAAGATAGACATAAGACCGCTTTTGTCACTGGCAATGGAGGCTTCTGGCAGTTCAAAGTGATGCCATTCGGCCTATGCAATGCCCCCGCCACTTTCGTCCATCTAATGAACAAAGTGTTGTATGGATTGACATGGAAGTTGTGTCTCGTTTATTTAGATGACATTCTTGTTTTTGCACAAACTTTTGAGCAGGAGTTGGAAAATTTACAGATAGTTTTTGACAGAATTAGGTCTGCTAACCTTAAATTGAATCCAAAGAAATGTTTCCTTTTCCAAAGAGAGGTTAGGTATCTAGGTCATGTCATATCAGGGGAGGGCATCTCCACGGATCCAGAGAAAATATCTGCCATAAGCGAGTGGCCTGTACCAAAAAATCTGAAGGCATTACAGAGCTTCCTGGGAATCTGCACATATTATCGGAGATTTGTATCTGGGTTTTCCAAGCTGGCTAAACCGTTATATAGGTTGACAGAGAAATCTAATCCGTTTCAATGGACCAGTGACTGTGATGATGCATTCAATGTACTTAAACATCACCTCACTACATCTCCTATACTGAGTTATCCACAACAAGATGGTCTTTTTATTCTGGACACAGATGCCAGTAATTATGCCCTCGGTGCTGTACTGTCTCAAATCCAAGATGGCCAAGAAAAAGTCATCAGCTACTACTCCAAGTCATTCAGTAAACCTGAGCGGTCATATTGCGTCACTAGACGTGAACTGTTAGCTGTAGTTGTTGCTGTTAAACAATTTCATTGCTACCTTTATGGGCAACATTTCCTACTCAGGACTGATCATGGATCACTTAGGTGGCTCCAAAACTTTCGGAATCCCGAAGGCCAGTTAGCCAGGTGGCTGGAGAGGCTGTCAGAATATGATTTTGAAATTCAGCATCGAGCAGGAAAACTTCATTTGAATGCAGATGGGTTATCAAGACGACCCTGCAATGATCATGACTTTCCTTGTTCTCACTGTGACAAAGCTGAGCAGAAAGATTCCCTCTCCCAGGAGACAAGTGCATTCTACGTGAATGCTGTCACTGATTCTGGCCAAGCAGCATCCTCAGGCACACAGACTGATAAGCTTTCGAATCGAGGAACTATTACCCTTGAGAATCTGAAAAGTCTCCAGTTAGAAGATACAATGATAGCTATAGTCTATAAGTGGCTAGAGAGTGGAATGAAACCACCCTGGGCAGAGATCAGTCACCTATCACCAGGAGTGAAGCACTATTGGACCAGGTTTGATTCCCTTATAATAAAATCTGGCGTCCTTTGTCGGAGATGGGAAAGTGCAGATGGCCGGAAAAAAGAATGGCAGATAGTTCTCCCAGAAATATTACGACCTTGGGCAATGAGGGAGTTGCACAGTAGTATAACAGCTGGACATCTAGGTATGAGTAAAACACTTGCTCGTGTTCGGCAACGGTTTTACTGGCAGGGGGTACGTAGGGATGTTGAGCATTTTTGTAGAGTATGTGATGAGTGTGCTTCCAGGAAGAGACCCACACGAGCACCACGAGCGCCATTACAACAATACAATGTTGGTGCACCATTAGAGAGGGTGGCAATCGACATTTTGGGACCATTAGCACCTAGTTTTGATGGTAACAAATACATCTTAATGGTGGTTGACTATTTTACAAAATGGAGTGAAGCCTATCCTCTACCTGACATGGAAGCAACCACTGTAGCTAATGTCCTGGTAGAAAGGTTTGTAGCTCAGTTTGGTGTTCCAAAACAGCTGCATTCCGACCAAGGTCGAAATTTTGAAAGCCATGTTTTTGCTGAAATGTGTCAGATCCTAGGCATTGAAAAAACAAGGACAACTCCACTGCACCCACAATCCAATGGTATAGTTGAACGTCTCAATCAAACTCTTGAAAACATGCTGGCTCTGTTTGTCAGTGAGAATCAGAGAAACTGGGATCAGCTCCTTCCCGTGTTAATGATGGCGTACAGGTCTTCTGTCCATGAGTCTTCTGGGTATTCACCAGCTCGAATGATGTTAGGTCGAGAGATATCCCTTCCAATAGACCTAATGTATAGCCATCCTGATCAGGAAGAGCCAGTGAATCTCACAGACTATGCTTACAAATTGTCACAGAATCTTGAGATAGTTCATGAGTTTGCTAGAGAGAATTTGAAGCTTGCGAGCGCTTCCATGAAGAAAAGCTATAACGCAGGGGAGAACTTTAAGCCATATGAGGAGGGTGACAGTGTGTGGTTACATAACTACGTTAGGAAAATTGGCGTTTGTCCTAAACTCCAGAGACCTTGGAAAGGACCGTTTGTAGTTATCAAAAAGCTAAGTGATGTCACTTACAGGATTAAGGAGACATCCCGATCCAAGGCAAAAGTTG
This sequence comes from Mimachlamys varia, assembly GCA_947623455.1. Classification (NCBI taxonomy): domain Eukaryota; kingdom Metazoa; phylum Mollusca; class Bivalvia; order Pectinida; family Pectinidae; genus Mimachlamys; species Mimachlamys varia. The sequence goes on from OX392534.1 coordinate 23,170,498, forward strand.
TCCATTACAACAGATTGAAACCCTATAGTGGGGACAATCCTCCTACTTGGTTCCATGAAAACCAGAGTATACTGGACATACGTGAGGTTTCTATGGATCCAAGTACAGAGATACATCTGCTTGACAGTACTGTAGACAATCTGGCGATAGAAGATAGCTACGATGGTCCCTTGTCATCTCCTGATCCCAGTGATCATGAGTCAGTGATATCCAATGATGATTCAGGAAACCTTGATACAACATTGGATCTCTCACAGGATGTCAGTCATGGTGACCAAGGTGCCACTGGGGGTACTTCAGCTCCAATTGTTTATAATCGTAGGGGGCGGCGAATACGCCCAGCTAAACGTTTTGCTGATATGTAAATACATTATGTATTGACTTACCACCCAGAAAAGTCTTCTTACAAAACAATTTTGTCATTTCAGGATGGTCAAGATGTGGCCTCAAAAGCACAGTGGCGATGCAAAATTTGTAAGGAAAGGAAAGAGTTTGGCTCTATGTCGGCTGCTGAGCGTCATATCATGGAACAGCACACTTCCTATGGATGGAAGTGTGTGTATACTGCGGGTATATCTGTTCACGGGCGGACGGCAGACATAGCCGCTGCACGAGAGGTGAGCAGCCGATATCCACCAGATGTTTCAACAGGCTGGATGGGTGTGAAGGGGAAGAGGCATTACAGTGCTACGAACGGTTTAGAAAGGAGGAAGCATGGAAGCGGTTGACTCGTATTTCAGGAGAGTCCATGTATGCCCGGACCAAAGACCGAAGAGATCGCAGAAATGGGACTTCATCTAGATCTGCATCAGCGAAGGGGACTTCGTCCAGAACACAAGCCTGGAGTAGGGAAGTGGACAAGGGCCCGTGTCCCTCCCTTGTGAAGTCAGTAGCCCTTGTGAAGGAGAGCGACCAGATGGATAGATCTAGGAAAATGGCAAGGTCGGCGTCATGGACTAGGTCTAGGTCCCGGTCAAGGTCAAAGTCTAGATCTAGGTCAAGGTCAAAGTCCAGGTCTAGGTCAAGGTCAAAGTCTGGGTCAAGGACCCCTATACTATCCCGGCTGATAAAGGAAGCTAGTCGTGAACATGTTCAAAGAGAGGAACCTGATGCTATTTCCTGTCAATCCACATATGGTCCCTTATCCACTAGTAAGGAACCTGTCGGGGAGGGCTTCCTTCAAAAGGACCAACTTAGAACAGAAACTGAAATACAAGATAAGTTGGCCAACAACAGGAAAAAAGCCATGGCAGATCGTTTGAGGTCAATAAGCCAATCAGCTATAACACTTGACGTTGGGGGAAAAGTGTTCAGGACATCATTGCAAAGCCTGCAGGCTGATGCAAATAGTGTATTTGCCGCCCTCACTGAAGATCGATTGGGTTATAGTGGAGAGAGACAATTTTTCATCGACAGGGACCCAACTTTTTCGAACACATTTTAAACTATCTCCGCAATCGTTGTGTGGTGGACACTGGAACTCTACCCCGGGATACGACCGACATAAAGAAGCTAATCCAGGAGGCCCAGGAGTTTCATCTCGCTGGATTTGTCCAGGTCTTGAGGAACCATTTGGAGAAACTCACATTTATCTAATTCTTGGTGACATTTCACATTTAAACTGACTGTACGTGCATCAAACTGTTACTCGTGCAACAGGAAGTTGTTCGCGCATCAGACTATTACTCGCGCAATAGGAAGGGATTTCTTCAGTGACTGTGTTAGTGTTGATTGATACATGTATTGTAAATGTGTTCATTTTATTTGGATTTTCTGTATTTTCATTAATAACATTCAACAACCGTTCATAAATGTTTAAGTGTCTTATCACTTTCATGAGATTTATGACTTCATTATTTTTCTCATCATTCACTGTTATCATAAAAAATTGTTTCCATGATTGATAGTTATCATTTGTGTTTGTTAAATTTTGTTAGAGTTTATTAAATTACAACAGAGATTCATTTCTATTGTACAAATTAATTCTCTGTTACATAAGTGTACTCAATTTATTGCTTATTGTTAGTTTATCCAAATTATTTACAATTGTTGATTTGTTAATGTTTAAGAGCTCTTATGAAATTGTACATAGTAGTAAGTCTTCATTCATTGTTTTATAATATGAGAGTCTAATTAGTCATCTAAAGTTGTGTACTTACTGTCCTTCTAATTTGGGACAAATGCCGAGTCTTGGAGGGGGGCAATGTAACAAATTATTGTCTCACCCCATATGTAACTTTAAATGTAATTATTGTTTTAATTATTGCTTATTTTCTTATGTTAATTGTTGTTTCTTTATAACACAATATTATTTGAAGTATTAAAAATAGTCGTCTGCTACAGCCTAGTACTGTCCCTCTGGTGTGTGATTTACCTGTGCCATGCTTGACTGCCTACCCGGGGTCAAGCATGTGCATCAGGGGTCAAACCCCAGTGTGGACAGGTAGAGCTGTAGTAGGCCTCAGTGGTGTGTTGGCGAGCGAACTGAGAACACCTATTGTTACCAGACCAGCACTAGAATGTCACAGGCCCAGATTTGGGTAAGTTTCACCCACATGTTGTGGTGAAGTCCACCAACAGATCTGGGTAAGGTTCACCCTGGGTGAGGATCCCCTGGTGAAAGTGTGGTGGACTTCACCGCGGTTGTCCATTATGTAATACCTTGCCAAATACAATGTAAATGATAAATAAAGGTTCAAAACGTTAACTACTGTGTTGTGTGGTGTTTGCTGTAGGGTCCACCGTGGTGACACCCCAAAACTAAACGTCATCACAATATATATATAAACATTTTTTTTATATACTGACAGAAACTCAAGCAACTGTAATTAAACTTAAACATGAATAATTTAAGAGTTGAATACATATAACAGCTGTGTGTAAACTTTTGAAAATTTAAGATATGCTACAGTTTGTGTATTTAGGTTTAAGTAATACATATACAATGATATTATGATATCAGAGACATATATATATATAAAGCCTTTTTACGTCTCTGATAATATAAAGGTCATGGGAAATATTTATGATGTATGTAATGTATTTCATATCAGAAACGTATAGACAACTATATATCGTTAGCTCCACGAAATGCCCAAATAATTAATAATCGAGAGTCCATTTGTGAGATATATTTTTTTTTTTGATGTGGAAATAAAGTGAATCCAGGGTCGTTTTCGTTTATGCGGAACAACCGGTTTGTCCATTCTTAAATGTAACATTTTCTGGAATAAATCCTGACGGACATGGAAATGTTTATGCAGGCCTTGCAAGGCTTTTCCGAGGCTCGCCTGAAAGACGCATCATATTACTTGGTCGGGCCTCATTTAATAAACGAACTACTATATACTGTGGACCGACCGGTTCAACCACTTAAACGAAAACGGCCCTGCGCATATGGAATTCCGGAATTTTATCTCAGTCTTTCGGCTCGTATACTATACACATGGTTGGCACTTCCTCTTAAAAATTCACGTGGTGGTTGTGGTGAAAGCACAGATTTATACGATGGCGAACTTGTATATGAGTAAGTAAACACATCCAGTATCTAATTCACTAGATAAAACGCCATGCTGTTATGATAAATGCCGACGCAATTTTATTCCATTGTTCTCTTGGACGATCTGATCATTTATCAACAACACTAGATACAACACTAGCAAGATCAACTGGTCCACCACACTGACACTGTTATCAACACCACAAAAATATATGAATATTTTGATATAATATAATGGGTCCTTGTAAGATTGGCGCTGTTAGCTGTTTTTTGTGTTGCTTATACATTGTAACTTTGTGCTGGTATACAATTTTGTTTTAAAACGCCAAGTTCAGGGCTCACCCTGGACCAAAAAATTTAGTAGCCAAAATAAAGAAAATAAAGACCCAAAATAAATAGCCAAGTGTGATTTTCAGTAGCCATTTTTTTCTAAGTAGTCTTTTTTCTCGCAGCCTTTATTCGTTGTCTCTCAAAATGCTATTACATTCAATACCTTAAAGTTAACCATTACATTATTTTAATTAAGATAGAGGCTTACTGTACATACTGATCTTATTTTTAGAATTCATACTTTCAGATAATGGCTATAACTTTGAAGAAATAAAGCCACAACATATATGAATACTATATACTTTATTTTCACATTTAGCAATAAATAACATCAATATTGACAGTGAAAATCAGCACTTTCATTTCAGATCAGAATCCATCAGTTGCTCAAGATCATCTCAGAGATGCACAAATCTTTCATTATGATTGGCTAATTTGCTCAAGTATTAAACTGGCATATTATGTGACACATTCTGGAAAGTCACAGAATTACATATAATTCTGCATTTTATATCATGAACTTTGTTGACAGAGTTACACTAAGTTGTTGAGTTTTTAAACTGTCCATTTAGCAGTTCTGTATTTCATTTTGTTGTTGCCCTCTTTATTGTCTCATTGTGGCTCTGTGACTGTTGTCACCTGTAAATTCAACGAAAATAGTATTACTGAAGACGAGATAGAAAAGACAATTTTCATCCAATTACATGTATTTTTTTACTAGTTTGTACTATCTGTTACAATGGTTTACATTCCTGCGACATAAGCTACTCGAGCTCTAAGCCGACGAACTAGCTGTGTTCAAACGACAGCTACCGAATGAAAACATAATTTGATTAACACCATATCAAGATAGTTATATGAAGCACTGCACCCCGGCCCCCTTCCTAATTAAATGTTTACTGAAGCATGGTTGTTTTAATTTAAAAGTCCACCATACATTCCAGAAAAACACGGTGCTGTCGCCGCCCCGGTTAGTTAAATGTTTGTATCAGGGAAGCCATTCACTATGCCCATTATTGTTTTCCCCATCATTAAAAACTTTTAAAACTTACCTAGTTTCCTCAAATTGATGTGATGACAATCCGGTGGGGCAGTGCTGTCGACATGTTTTTGTAAGAAGCCGTTATCCACACACTGACAGGTGTACACCGTAAACAACCACGTGTACCTAACTGATCAAGTCGTGTTTTCGTATCTTAATTTGGCTATCAAATTAACCTGACCCCATGCCACAAACAATCAGTTATATCATCAAAACCAATTATATCGTCAACAATTGTGGAAAGTATGCTATAATTGGTGTGACATCTTAAACAAAGACAAATTCCTCACAGTCATGTAGCGTGCGCTCGACTGTGACGGCCCTGATTATGTACACTGTACCTGTCGGGTGACAATACACAAGGGAGTAGACAGACTTATTTCGAGACGAAAATTTCAGGTTTTTTTCACCAATTTTTTTTAAGCATTGTAGTCAATTGAGTAGCCACTTTGAATTTTTAGTAGCCAATAAAAATTAAAAGTAGCCAATGGCTACATTGGCTACCGACAGCGTGAGCCCTGAAGTTCTATATTGTGAAAACTTTATATACAAATGTATATATAAAGAAAAGTTATTAATTTTCCTTGCTAAGTTGAATACAAAAAAAAAAGAACAAAAAACAAAGACTTTGCCGCAAGGCCTTTCTGGCTTCTCAGGCTTCTTCAGGCGGACTAGTAATACAAATGTATATATAGTCTTGTAATTTTTATCATTTGTTTCCAAAATTGATTGCTCGATTTACTAGAGTATGCACACATGATCATGATCAACAGCATAAAATGTAACTGTTCACTACCTTTATTTGTGTACTATAATTATATAGCTAGATCATGATGAACAGCATAAAATGTAACTGGTCATGATCACTATCTGGATGTGTTTACTTACAGTTTGTAGATCATGATCAATTGCATTACTCTTTGAAACAAAATTTCCTTTATATTTTGAAAGTTACCCTGGTACAGTACGCTTCAGGTGATATGGTAGTCAAACGCGCGCGGAGCGACAATCCCGCTCACCTGTCGCTCGTAGCCGCGGGATGACCGCAGGCGAAACTCCGGCCGTCCAGGTAAGACCGCTGGCCTTAGCCCCCCGCGACTATCCCGTGGTCATGGGTGATGGGGATTAACTTTGGTCAGAAATTAGGCCTACAGTGTACAGTAACTTGTACGATGTTCAACGCCGGAAATATGATCGACAAACGTATCGTGACAGAAAGCGCTACTCGAATTCGGCGAACGGAACAGAAATAACGCTATCAAATATATCCGAAGCTTAACTGTCTGTAATCCCCGAGAAACAAACATTTTGTAATAAACTGGACGACTGTAAACAAATGCATCTCACAAGAACATTCTCCATTCATCTTTACGATAGAATACCATTACGTTTCGTCACTGCCGTGGTTTCGTGATGGTTCTACCCCAAAATAGACAGTGTACCTGATACGCAGGTGTCGATCAGTTCCACTAGATTACACGATTCTACTTCGAATAATACAAGATTATTGCATCTTTATGATTATATTAACATTATATGTTTTTCCGTGTACACCATGTCGAAAGTTCTCAAAACTTACCGATCAACATTTATTTTTAACCCGTGACATCTAGCCTATCGGTGCTGACAATTTCTGGTCTGTTGCATTCTGAATGATTGGTTGGTTTGAAATGTCAATCACACCTGAACACAGTAGTCCTCGTGACATAATGGGCGGAGCTTACGCAATGCACCGCATCCTGTGACTGAACTAGATGATGGACCGTGTCGTCGAGGTGCCATTCACAATCAATTTATATAAATTGTGTTTAAAAATAACGACGGTCACATTGCGTAATGACAAAAAATATATATTATCAGGGACGTTATATACGTCCCTTATATAATTGATTATAAGCGACAGTCTGCAGTTGATTTACATCATTATTTTAGCAAAACGTTGACTTCGATTACATGGACTTATTTCCTGTTATTTCGTACGTATAAATCGGAAACGGAAAGTATTACCTAATCGTAACTGTGTTAGGTAATTCCTGGATTTGGTGTAGTTTGTTGAAAAATATAATAGTTTGGTAATATTCTTAGGCAATTGGTCCAGTTTGTGATTAAAGCTTTTACAATAGGAAATACACTTATACTAGAATCATATAAACCAGGGACGTATACATCCCTGTATAAACTAACAGCATCAAACCAACTACGTTTTGAAAGCTAACTGTAATGTAAGCTTTGTTTGATATACATGTATCCGTATTTCTTAAAAATTATATACCAAAAAAGTTACAGGCACGTACAGTATATCGTCCAACGAAAGGCCCTAAGGTCTCAATAACGGACGTACAACCATCGAAATCACTACGACACAGTATTAAAGTCGAAATGAATCAAATCTTGGTTTTATTTTTCTTATGCATGTACTCCAGTTTATATTTTGTATATATTTATGATAACGTTAAATGTGGCTAAGAAGAGCCAGTGCCGGTCGCTTGATTAGTTCCACGAATCTGTCGACGTAATTTATAATACAAGCTGACAAAAGTTCAAAATGACTGTGAGAATTTGATCACGAGATTTTTTTACCAGACTTAATTGTAAAGCAAATCTACATTTCTTCAGTACGAAATAATATGTTCCAATAATCATTATCTACACCAGGCATATCTGCATCTCTAAGTTGATCTTGCAATGTCAGCATTCCATACCACATTTTACTATAAACTTCATTTATCCCGTTTATAAAATATTATTACAAATGCAACAGGAATTCGAACACAACTTTTGAAAACTTCACTTGTGTTCAATACCCAAGCTTCCGTATTCTATGTGTAATTAATATTTGATTTAATTTATTATTAAAGAAATGCATACAAGACCCATTGTTCCAAACATTTTTTTACGTTTTCTCGAGAAGCCAAAAAGAACGGATACTGTTATCACAAAGTTGAGATTCGTTATTTGTTTCTAACTGTACAAGTATCGACACGGACTTGGATAGATAATTTCCCGTGCTGTCGACGATAATAATTGTACACTAAAGTACATAAATGAATACAGGTCATTCCCCCCTGAACTTTCATAATGAACTGTTCCAACCATTCAATCAGACCAGTTCAAGTGTGTCTTCATGAGCGAATGAGTTAAGGATCGACAATTTTACGACATCATATGGTAATTATTACAGTCCATTTTCGCCACACCTGTACGGGTATACACCCCAGGGCAAGTTTCACACCTGTTTCCTGGGGGTTGTTAAAACTGTGTTGTAGTTGATACTGTCCATTGTGTCAAACTGTTTTGATTGACAGGTGTTACGCTGACACCCCCCCCCCCTTCCTGTTAAATGCAAACAGTTTTACGATCTTAAGCGACTGCCAGGTGAGAGAAACCACGGTCAACAGTTAATTGTACGGTGCCTGTATAAATAATTTACTATTGTTTGTATTGTCTGAAAACAATGTTTGACGATAGGTGAAGGGCAAAGGTAGTGAGGGGTACGGACTCAGCCATTTCCCGTGGTTTTTTTTTTTGCTGTTAGAATAAAAAAAAATTTTTTTTTTTATAATGGTACGTACACAAGAAAAAGTTTGGATTAAAATACACGTATCTTATGATTATTTTTTTTCCATTCATCAGAATATAATGTGTTTTTTTTTATTTCGTATAGAGCATTTCGTATCTGCAAGATGAAATAATAAATGGAAACGATTAGCGAGATTTGATCTTTTGACAACAGGCACCTGGGAATTTTTTACAGCTAGTTTGTACCTTTAGCCGGTGTATAGAGTATTTTATCGAAAATTTGACCTAAACCTCTCAAACATGTAAAATTTATAGGTCCGAAACTAGCTGTAACAAATTCTCAGGTCCCTGTGTTTGACTTCTTGGGTAGCTGTCACTCGTCAGTCACAGTTCGCTGCATCCATGGGTTTAGTAAGCTTGTGCAAAAGATCCGCTAACATTTTGATTTAAAACTAGCCAAAAATTAACCTCCGCTTACAATATGCATACTGTCAGAAGACTAAAGTGTTCCAGATTGTTCCATATATATATATATTAGTTTTCTGTAAATGCAAAATAGATGAGTTTGTCCAATACATTAGCACAATAAAAAGAATAGTAAAGCTAACCAAGCTTTCACAACTTGAGACACCTGTTAGCTGGGCTGCAGAGCTCCTTGCTGTAGGTCAAAGGTCCCCGCCGCGGCCGGTAAAAAAATCAAACGCTTTCTACCCTCTGGCAGAATATGGACTAGCTAATTAAGTCAGGTATGGACCAAGTATTCTGTATTTTAGGGTTGAAAGCATTACTCCAAATCCGTGAGTGCCGTGTTTGTTTTGTGCATTTGTCAAGATCGGAGGCGAAAGGGACACATGACTTTCACTATGATAGCGAATGATTGGAGAACATACGTTTTTTTCCCCGTTAACTGTTTCTTAATATTTCCTTTCAAAAAAATGTTTTTGAAATACCAAAACATTTTGGCACGGACGTAAGTAAATTAGCAATCTTATTCCGTACTTTTGGCTTCACCTTTATTGACCTCGCATTACGTAATGTAAATCATCGGCGGATTTTGCCATTGAAAATTTTCGATTATATGATAAAACAACATTTCCAAACAAGGGACTTCTTTTAAAAACTGCATTATAGGCTCGTGTTACGCATATACAATACGTTAACTTAGCAATTTTAGCTTGCGTATTGATTGTTTTATTAACCATTTTCACCTGATGATCTGACATGAATGTTAACAATACGACACGACACGTTTTACGTCTGTATTAAATTTCATAAAAAACACATAAAGATGTGTATAACATTCAGTTATCCTGGACTGTCGGTGTTCACCTCACAGTAGTAAGTGGCAGATAGACTAATCCCCAACGCTGGACCGCGCGCTGGGAGCGGGACTCCGCGACTTTGCTCAGGTGATAACTCCGAGGGGTTTTAATCCCCTCCGCTCCGGCGGCGGCTTTCGCCCGCGGCGCGTTTGAGTACCAAATCACCTGAAGCGTACTGTATATCCCTTCGTAATACCTGTTTATGTTTTATAAAGGGAAAGCAAGTAAGAGGCAGTCTGCCAGACATAGATACAAAGTTGAGAAAAAGGTAAGTTAGAAATGTGATTGTTCATATACAATGTCTGTAATACAGCAGCGAAAAACACATTCCTTTTGAGTGCTCCGATCAGGTATCGCACCAGGGTCTCCAGCGTGATAAGCTACGGCTCTTCCAACTGAGCCAAAGAAGCATGCTCTGTCAGCTGAGTGACGTCCCATCATATATACCATATTTAACACTATGTACAAGCCTAAGGTAACCTGCTCCTTTTACAAATCCAATATCAGTGGAATGTTTAATTAACGATACGATCAATCATCAGTGCCCAGATTTTTTTGTAGATATGTAATGAATTATGCAACTTTTAATTAGAGGAGAGTTGATCAGTATCTGCCAATACCAAGTTTCAAACCTGCTATCCCAATTTCCCTTCTTCCAAGCTAAAATGAGCTCATATAATTATTGGTGTGAACATATAGGTAGAATACAAATTCCACCAACCATACACTACTTTAACCAGAAGTTAGGTTCAGATCCCGTTCACCATAGTTACAGGCCTAGGGAAGAGCATGAACACATCTTTTGTGACAAAAAACTAATTTGAGAATCTGCATGAATTTTAATTAAAAAAAACCTGGATTCAGCTTATAAACAATGGCACTGAAGGTGTCTCTTGTAGAAATTTCTAAAATTCTTTACCTGTTGTAGATCTCTTATAGGAAAAATAAACTAAGGCTATATAGTTAGCGCTTCTAGTAATTTTCAGAAATTTTGTATCTGCAAATCTCAAATAGTGATGGTAAATGATAGCAATCTACAATACATTTTGTAGTGATGTAGATATTATTTTGTGCTTTTTTTTGTACATTGGTGAATCATGTTGCTTCTAATATTTTAAGCCTACTATTTAAAATCAAAGAACCAGCAATTTTATCAGTTCAAATAGTAATCTTCTTGTACAGTGTTCGGCAGAGATCCTTCCTACGTACGTGGAGAACATATAATGTAGACATAAGGTTTCTCAACATTTTAAAAAAGGTAAATTTTCTTTATTGTGGTCTATAGATGTTGTCGACTTATTTCAACCTCTAGGCCGCTGTCATCAGGACCACCATTGATGATGTCAATGGCATCTAGACTGCAATAAAGAAGATGTACTATTTTTTGGATGTTGAGGAGCATTATTTCTACATAAAATATAATACTAGCAAACTATTCAATTAATATCTGGATGTTTCAATTCTTCACCAGGAAATTCTTTACAAGCATATTTGATATTCAAAGTATAAGTCTGGTAAAAGACCTTTTCTAATTTTAGGTCAGACAACACAAGAAGAAAGTGAAAAAAATGGAAAGGAAAAATGGCAGCAAAAGTAAGTACTGTATGCATGTTTATCTATGTGTTAAAAAAATCCCATTTTTCCTTAACCAGCACTTAATTATTAACCAGATTGTCAATCTTTAACAGTTTACGACGTTAGCCACTAGTCCTATGCCCACGACTATTAAATTTAGATTTGGACTAGTGGAAATTCCTTAAATTTCAAAATATTTGTGTTATAATAAACACCGCATTTCGCTTGTCCGAACTAGTGCTTGAAAATGATATTGTCACAGACTGCTTGTTTTGAAATCAGGGGTTAATCTAGGATTAAGGGGAAACTACCCTTTTTTACTTGACCTCTTCAAAGGGGAATGTTCAATAATCACAAAGTTACAATTTTTAAACTTTAAAGCACATTTTTCAACTGAAAACAGCAAAAGATAATCAGAAAAGATCAAATCTGGAGGATATGGGTAGATATTGACATAAAAAATGATGGAAAATACAATATTTCAGTAAATTAAACACAATTCTGAGGGGAAAAAGGGAAAAAAATTCTGAGGGGAAACTACCCATAAACGATAGTAAATAAGGCCTAGATTGACCCCTGGAAATGTAACAAATGCAAAACAGTCTCTGTACATGACTTACGTATATTGTTATAATGATGGCATACCCAATTAAGAATAGAGGCATTAACTTTCCATTGTACAGGTCAAGATCTAAATTTTGAAAAAAAAGTTAATTTCAAATTTTAAATAATTTTTCATTAAATCAATACCAACTTACATTTTTTACAGAGATGAGGAAGGATCCAGGGATTCCAAACAGTTTGCCATTTAAAGAAAGTGTCCTGAAGGAAGCACAAGAAAGAAAACAAAGGGTATTAAAAGATTTAATGTTTAAACATTTTCAGTTCTCAGCTAAATAATTCATGGAATACATGATGTTACTACCAATGTATTATTTCATACACTGAAATCTTAAAATGCAACAGCAAATCTCCGTTACACAGCTCTTGAGTTTAAACCTACCAACTAAAATTATGTTATAAACTAGCAATTACTTCTATATTTGAGTGTTTTGCAATTTAAAACTGTTAGAGAATTTTCATTATTTTAGTAGAATAATCATACAAGGACAACTTATATATGGACTGATGTTAATAATCAAATTGTTGCCATTCCCAAAAGATTTAATTGCTTTTTGACGATTCTTGCTGAAAAATTAGAAACCATACAATACGTGACCTTGTTCTCCCCAAAAATGCTGATACATCATTTGTAAAATCAGTCTTAGAGTTACGGAAAGAGAAAACATAATTTTCTTCTATGTTTGAATTTAAATATAATAATTAACATTATATGATGTCTATGGCAGTTCTGTTCAGTTATGTATTACAATGTAGTTATACAGAATTAGGAAGTGTTACAGAGTGGACTATTTAAGTATCTAGTATCAGTATTATAACTAGATGTTTATATTAGTGATAGACACATCCATGGCACTGTTTTCAGCTAGAGGAAGAGCAGGAAAAAAAGAAACAAAAGCGGAAAAAGGATAGAGAAAGGAATTTAGCAAAGAAGAGAAATTTAGAAGGAATGCTGAAAGATGCACAGAAAAGGAGTGGGGAGTTTGATAAAAAGGTAAGGTTGTTTTCTTGAATAAAAAAGTTCAGGTAAAAATGTAGGAAAACTCGGATGTACATGTCTGTTTCTTCATGTTCTTACAATAAAAACGAAATACATATATGTAAACTTATTCTTGCCAAAATTTTAAAAGATGGTTATCGGGTACAAGTTGATTTGTAAACTAAATCGTTTGTTACCAGTATAACATATTTGATTACTCATCTTAATTTTTATTTCAGAAAACAGTGACTGCAGATAATGGCAAAGCCTCAGGAAAAGCAGTGGAGACTTCTCTTAAAGCATTTTACAAAGAGTTTAGAAAGGTAAGAAATTCTTACTTATAAGAACAGAAGACAAACTCCTAATTCCGAATCTTGAAACTTTAAATTCTTATTTCTGTATATAAGATAAGGATATTTTATCTCGCCCTAGGGTTGAGACAGGGGGATTCACCAATTAAAATGATTGTATGACATCATTTCAATTATACAATGATGTTAACTCAACAATCTATTAATGTCGCAGCTATTCTGAATTCAGTCTGTAATGTTGACATCACATTGCGTAAATATTTAATAACACAATGGGAAAACATGTACAGAGAAAGAGAAAAAGAATCAATCGCCCCTGTGTAGGTGTGATACGAGAATCTTGACAAAGTGGGAGAGAGCAGTCTGTGACATTAACATTTCAAGCACTAGTTCGAACAAGCATGATAACAATTACATATGTAGAAATTTCCAGACTTTCCACTAGTCCAAATCAAAATTTACTTGTCAGTGGCATAGAGCTCTTAAAAATCTGAAGTATCATGGTATTTAGGCAAATACTGCCGTACGTACCACAGTATACCACCTTGATTGAATGTTTGAGCTAGCTAAAGGTCTCTGGCTGTTTTGTTCTGAAGCCAATCAACAAGAGGCCTGTCATAAGTTTCTCTTTTTGTTATCCTCTAATATTGTTTGAGTGAAGCTATGTCTGCCCTGGCTAGTTGATCAGCAAACTTACAGGAAATTATAATTAAACCATATTTGAATTCCAAGTGAAATGAAAGTACCAAAAAAAACGGTACAGGACTAATGTACCACGGTGCGTACCATCACAACTTTATACCCGGTATAACAGTATACCGGTAAAACTGCCTAGCCCTACATTGGCATATGACTAATGGCTAATATCGCAGACTGAGAGAGTATTAATCCATTGTTGATATTTCTCCTCCAGGTAGTGGACGCTGCTGATGTCGTGCTGGAGGTACTGGATGCTCGCGATCCCTTAGGAAGTAGGTGTGCCCAGATGGAGGAGGCTATCATCAGTAGTGGAGCTAACAAACGCCTGGTGCTGGTTCTCAACAAAATAGGTAACTATAGTATTAACACTCCAGTAATTTCTGTTTTTAAGAAGTTGAAACAGGGATAAACATGTATGTTTTGGACGAAGGTAACCTTAGACAGTGTTTCAGGTATCACTATCACAAATAAAACTGGAAGGGCAATACTTGTCTTGTTACCACCATAGAAATTTATCCTTCAATGTTTAATCATAAATAGAGTTTTTCAAAAAGATTGAACACCCAGAAATGTCATCAACATCAAGTAATACCATTCCCTCTGTGTTGGATCAAAATAAAACCATTTGAAGAAAGTCTTACTGACTGTCAGGAATGCAAATCTGTGACTAAATGGAAATATATTAACGACATAAAGATCTTAAGTCATCTATATAAAGCAGACATCAAATCAAACAACCTCTAAGGAATTATAGAAAACATATGCCTAAGGTTTTAATCACTAAATCAATGTTCAACGGTAGATATTGCTTGTAATGGTGATGATTAATTTTCTGTTTTTCGTCTATTTTACCTTAGACCTTGTTCCCCGTGAGAATGTCGAGGCTTGGCTGACTCACCTACGGAATGAGTTCCCCACAGTGGCCTTCAAGGCCTCTACACAGACACAGGCTGAAAACCTGGTAAGGGGAGACAACTCCAGTCTCTTATCATCAATGTATTTTATACCAATTCTTCCTAAAATTGTAAGGCTTCCAACTAATTTTGAAACATGCGCAATAGTCTGAAATATCATAATTTGGGCTTAGTTTTCTAAGTGGTGTATTAAACACTAGTTTTTAGTGCTTGTAAATTTACAATTTCTTTGACAATTTCGTATACAAGAAGTCTCCTACAGGAATAGGATGAATCCTATTTATACAAATATTATCATACATGATCAGGGGAGGTTATCAAACCATGTGTCCAGAGTGTGAATTTTTTTTACACACTATGATTATTGGCTTTCATTATCTACAGAGTCAGAAAAAAGTGACCTTGGCCACCGTGAGTGATGACCTTCTCAAGTCTAGTCACTGTATAGGAGCCGAAATCTTAATGAAACTGTTGGGAAACTACTGTCGAAGTAAAGACATCAAAACAGCCATACGAGTTGGTGTGGTTGGTAAGTAAACGGTCTTATTGGAGGCCGAGTAAGTGTAATGAGGACTACCACAAAAGTGGGCGTGGTCAATAAGTGTGATGAGGACTATTACAAAAGCGGGCGTGGTCAATAAGTGTGATGAGGACTATTACAAAATTAGGCATGGTCAATAAGTGTGATGAGGACTATTACAAAAGTGGGCGTGGTCAATAAGTGTGATGAGGACTATTACAAAAGTGGGCGTGGTCAATAAGTGTGATGAGGACTATTACAAAAGTGGGCGTGGTCAATAAGTGTGATGAGGACTATTACAAAAGTGGGCGTGGTCAATAAGTGTGATGAGGACTATTACAAAAGTGGACGTGGTCAATAAGTGTGAAGTCATGAGGGCAACCCCACAAGCGGGCGTGGTCAATAACTTTTATTAAGGCATGTAAGCATGTATATGAGTTCAAGTTCTGTTCAAAGCAAATGCAGTTGAATTTAATTCAGTCCTTAAGAATCAATTCCTAATGTCTTTCCTTAAGAATTTTATCTGATTTGGTAGAGCGCAAAACTAGTAAAGTAGAGGTTCCACCGCTAGTGAAGATATTGTGGAAAAATAATGACCTAAGGTTAGAAAACGTCTATTTAAGCATTGTTATAAGTGTTAAATTTTGTTTCAGGTTTCCCTAACACTGGAAAGAGCAGTATAATAAACAGTCTGAAGAGATGTAAGGCGTGTAACGTAGGATCACAGCCAGGAATTACCAGGTAACATATAGCCTCATAACTGGTATTTACCAGGTAACATATAGCCTCATAACCAGAAGTAATTAGGTAACATATAGCCTCATAACTGGTATTTACCAGGTAACATATAGCTTCATAACCAGAAGTAACTAGGTAACATATAGCCTAATAACTGGTATTTACCAGGTAACATATAGCCTCGTAACTGGTATTTACCAGGTAACATATAGCCTCATAACCAGAAATAACTAGGTAACATATAGCCTCATAACTGGTAATTACTAGGTAACATATAGCCTTGTAACTAGGAATTACATGGTAATATATAGCCTTATAACCAAAAATTACTAGGTAACATATAGCCTTATAACCTGGAATTTCTAGGTATTATATAGCCTCACAGCCATCAAAGTATTTATTACAATGCTTCTTGTTAGTTTGACCCATGTATATAAGAAACAGATAAGAGAAAACACAAATGATGGACTTAAAGTTGAACATAGGATTTTAAATCCTAGGCAGGTGCTCTGATAAATTGAGCTTTCTGGTAACCATAGGTCCACCAATCCAGTTCTGCTACATATGTTATAAATATTGTCTTTTCAATGCTGTTGTGTTAAGATTGCGTGTATTAATGATACTTTATATACATAGTCTCAAACACTTAAATATGCTTTTTCATTCTTTTATGTTGAGTTTTCAATATTTGTTACAAAAAATGTAAAAAGAATTGTGTATATAAAATTTCAAATAAGAAAACGAATAATCTCCCTTTGTATTGATTGCAGGGCCATGCAAGAGGTACAGTTAGACAAACACATAAAGCTGCTGGACAGTCCAGGGGTTGTCATGGCAACGGGGGCGAGCGATATGTCTGTGATATTGAGGAATTGTGTTAAGGTCAGTCATAATTATATGATTATAATTTTTATCATTTCATAAAAGGGGAATGATAATCTACTTTAATATAAATGATGTTTTTCCTGTTTTTGTTCTGATAAGTATATAAAAGAAAGGATTCCATTTCCAGCTTTATATTTGGTATTAGTAATCTAAGTAATCAACAAAAATTCTCATTGGATGCAAACATTTGTATGAACTTAAATGATATAATAATTGATGTAGATACCAGAATGTAATCCAATATCAATTTTTGTTAAGACATTAAATGCTTTCTATTTCTCCGGAGAGATTGAATTCGATTTATTTCTCAGCGATAGAATTACAGTTTGATGGAGCTTGTAATATATACTGATATAGTTTTGATATGGTATGTTAATCTAGATTTTGTTCATGTTACAGTTGGAGACTCTAGAAGATCCTGTAGGGCCTGTGGAAGCTATACTGAAACGCTGCTCTAAAGAACAGGTTTGTTTTCTTGTACTACTGTCAAGAATCTATTTTTGTATTCCAACTTCTTAATTCTTTCACTATGAAGACACATTTGAACTCTTCCAGTTCAAAGATTGGACTAGTTCATTATAAAATTTCAGGGGTGAGTGAGTTTATATCACCTGGTTCCAAATGTAAACTGTAAAATATCTTCCGGGAAAAATGGTAGAAATTTGCTGTATACAGAATGAATACTGTAAAAGCCAGTATTGTTGCGCATGGAATTTTTCGCTTGGTCTGCCTCCAAATTGATCGCGATGTGGAAATATTTGCGCTGCAGTCATGCTATTTTGCACTGTATAATATGATACTATTAATCACTGTAGATTTTGAGAAGTGTTAAATTTGTTCACATGTGGATGTATATGCGGTGTGATTTAATGCCTGCGAAATAAGTGAAAATTTCCACATCACGAAAAAATTTCATTTTTACAGTATATTTTCCTATGATGTGTAATGTTTTCCATCTGTTCTTTCAGTTGATGCTCCATTACCGAGTGCCAGATTACAGCAACGCCAATGACTTCTTGGCTTTACTGGCAAAAAGATTTGGGAAACTCAAAAAAGGGGGAATACCCGACGTAGGCAAAGCTGCTAAAACAGTATTACATGATTGGACATGGTAAGACTTATTATTTATATACTTCTGGGGTTTTTAGTACTGACTGAAAATCTTGTTTGAAAATTATTGATGTGAAAAAATGTGTGAATAAGTTATAAACACACGGAATTCAAATGGTATTTTTTTAGGGTATCTCATAATCTGGTAATAAGTTAGATTGGTTTAAACTTCTACTTAGGACTATTCCAGAGTAAACCATATGGTAGGGACAGCAGGCACTTTAAGAGACCTGCCACTCACCGATATTTAATTAATTTAACATATGGAATGGTAGGCAGATCTGTTAACCCCATCACCAATGATTATTATATTAATACAAGTGCCCCCACCTCCCACACACCATTAATTATGGAAAAGCCCTTAATATAGTTATCATTGAGATTTTAGTTCTGAGATGAATAACATGGTTTATGAGGTAACTGAACAATTTGCAATCTTCACTCAATGACTAATATTCCTGCAAAGTGGAGTTGTCATTTCGTAACATGAAAATAAAAACATGACAAGCTTTTTCACATTGACAAAAATAAAGAGGGCAGTTCTATGTGAATTTCCCATGAACAGAACACAGCTATTTTACCCACTCTTAGATCTGATGTATTATGTTACAGTGGGCGGATCACGTACTACACCCAGCCTCCGGAGCAGCACTCGCTCCCTACCCACATCAGTGCTGAGTTTGTCACAGAGATGGGCAAGGAGTTCTGTTTGGACGATTTGTTATCACAGGAGAAAAAGAATCTTCAAGGTAGCAATTTTATAAAGGATTTTATATGAACAATATCGCTTATTATTGCAAAGGTGCTTTAAAAAAAATGTAAAGAAACTATGAGGGCTGTACATGTAGATTTTACAAAATTTGGATATGGATGCTGAGAAATCTCATACCAGTTCTCATTGAATATTGATTTAGTGACACAAGTTTCATTCAGTTTCATAAAGGTTTAGGATTCTTTTGTTTTTATGCATTGTGTATTGATGTCAAAATTCGGTACAAAAATAATATATTTTGTAAACCTTTAAAGAAACACCTTAAGTTTTGTCTTTAGATGTAAATTCACAATGTCTGGTGTTGTTGAATTGTATTTCATTGGATAAAAACGTTTTAGAAGTGAAAATGGAATGGAAAAGTGATCATTTTTCAGATTGATACAAGTATGTGCCATTGTGAATCGAATTTGAAGTCCTATTGTTATTATATAAAAACATGTCAAACAATGTTTTTGGCCCAGTGTACCAGGCCCCGGTTTCATCAACGTTCCTTAACTTGGGGAAATTCCTTAATTTATACATCTCCATAGGAAAGCATTACAGAATTTAAGGGGAAAATCTTAAGTTAAGGAGCTTTCCTTAAATTTTGTAATGCTTTCCTATGGAGATTTTTAAGTGAAGAAGTTTCCTTAAGTTAAGGAACTTTGATGAAACCAGGGCAAGGGTGTTCAATTTAACTCGCTCACGTTGATAGACAACAAAAGGTATGCATGGTAGCTAAAGAATAAGTATTGAATATGCAAACATCTAACTTATTTTCAGGGTTAGAGACCCGAAACCATAAACACATGCTGGTGGAGTCACTAGGGGCAGCAAAGGTCATTATGTCCGAGGCTGACCTTGAGGCCCTGGACACACAGATGGAGAGTGAGGGGGAGGATTACGAGTTTGAGGATGATGAGGATGAGGAAAACATGGAGGATTCAGACCTAGAAAACATTGAGGAAGAAGATGAAGATGAAATGGTTTGTTAATCAAATGGAACAGTTAAAAATGTCTTCCTATAAACTGTATTGTTAAACAAGTTTATCAAAATATTTTTTTTTGATAGGGGATTCCAGGTTAATATCCATCCTGGCTTGATACTTCATGTTTTGTTTCGGGGGAAAAATCCATAGGATTTTATTCATAATCCGCAAAGAAATGATAGGCAGGAAACCCAACCACGGGTAAAAGTGATTTATTTTGGAGTCCAAGGGTCAGGGGAACTTTTTACTTAAATGGCCCTTATATTATAATTGGAAATAATGTACTTAAAAAATAACTGATGTACATCCAAGGTGACCCTTGCCTAGTTCTTAACTTAAGTGAACTAGTAGATGCTCAGTTTTGAGCAAAACAGTTGCTCAGTGTGTATGCATTATTTTTTTGTTCCAGATGAACCAGATGACAGTTTCTTTGGATGCTAAAAAGAAAGGAAAGGGAGGTAGGACCCCTAAGAAGGGACAAGGATCAGTGGAGATGAAAACTGTCGGAGGGTCAGCTGAAAAACACAAGTTGAAGGTCAAAGCCAAGAAATCTAAAGGTGATAGGAAAGAGGCACAAGAGAAGCTCAATAACGGACTGTTACAACTTAATAAACAAAGGAAACAAGACTTCAAGAAGATGAAGAAGCAGAGGAAAAGAGCAGGTAAGGCTGTGTATAGAATGTTGATAGTCTTTAAACAGTATGACTGGGCCCGGTTGTTCAAAAGATGATTAGCTTAATCAGTGATTAGCACAAATTTTGATTATCCTGTAACTGAGTTACAACTTTTCAGATATCAAATATCTAATAGTGTCAATTAACATGCAAAATTTGAATTTTTTACCTGGTATATTGACAGAATGATTTAAGTTTGAAAAATGTCATTAAATAGTGATTAAGCTAATCATCCTTTGAACAACTGGGCCCTGGTGTGATGTAGAAACTCTGTATTAGAATTTTGTTGTTTCTGCCTTCCGCAGTTAATTGTATTTGACATCTGTTTAAACTCATTCACCCCCCCCCCTCCCCAGGACACATTTAAACTCTTCCAAATCATAGGCTGGAAAAGCTCATTATGAGACTGTAGGGGTGAATAATTTAATTGATTTGCTGAACATTTATGTAAATAAATTTAACATATAGCAATGTGTAAACAATAATCATGTGATTAAAAAGAATATATCCTGTTGTTTATTTAAAATTCTTTTTTTTTTGTTGTAGATAAAGTTGCTGGAGAACTCTCTAATGCAATGACAGAAGCGTTCGGTATGAGCATGGATTAATTTTCTAGGTGAAATTTGACAGGAGTGTTTTGATTTAGATAGGAAAGACTTTTATTGTTATCTATTTCTGATATACTGTCACTACTGGGACTGCCGTCAGTAATGGAGAGAAAGGATTTACTAGTGAAAAGAAATTTGTTTACTATTACCGATATATTAAAATATTGCTTAAACAACTTTTTAATTGTCATGTTTTATATATGCTGGAATGACATCTGACTATATATGACCACCTGCTCTCTGCCACTTGTTTGGGGTTTACATGGGCGAGTTGCTAAGGTCTGCCCATACAGAAATAAAAGGCTTCTGGCAACTGATGGCTGCAAACTTACAGTAAACTTGCCGCAAGTTTGCCGTAACTGTTTGTGTATATTGTTCTGCAGCAAAGTTGCCCCAACTGTTTGCTCTACATATACATTAGAATGTTGCCAGAACATCCTACTAATAGCGTGTTCCATTTAGAGGACCAGTTCCAAGTTGGTACATCAAGAACGTTCCGATAAATGAAACACACTATAAGGTGTTCTGCTATTAAAGACATATTTGCTGCAATCTTCTTGCAAACAGCTCTGTTTGCAATAAAGTTGCAGCTAGGGCAAACTGCTGCAAACTTCTGGCAAACACTTCTTGCAAACGGATTTGATGGCGGCAAGCTTGCCGCAACCTTTCCACTTCTGTAAGGGTGTGGTTTCTCTCTGAATTTTAATCAATTAATAATGTTAACAAAGTGTCGCACAATATATATGCTCAAATGAATTACACATTTCACATGAAATATATATGCAAATATTTTAAAAGAAATTATAGATTGTCCAACCTAACTAATATTTAAGAAAAATGGTATTACATGTATTGACATTTGAGAGCCTTGTCTAACACCAGTGGAAAATGAAAATTCAAAAAAAAAGTCATAAAATGTACATTTCTCTTTGGTTGAAAACTGACACATAGTCCGGTTGCCAAACCCCAGATTTTTGGAGAACCTTGCAATAGGGTCCGTACAATGTTTTTTTGCCGTTTCTAAACCTCTCAGGTGTGCTCTCTAAGAATCTGGATGATGCCACTCTGTCATCATTGGGCAATCCGCACGATATGCAAATGAAGGCCGCCATTACTGAAAATCTTATTTTCGTCAATATCTCAGTAACTATGCATGGTATCAAAATAATTTTGGTGGTTATCCCCATGTTTTGAGGGGTAACAAATAAGATTAAGCCATTTTAGTAAATATCACCCTTAATGGTTGTGCTGAATAGGCACATTTAGGCCGCCATTACTAAAAAATTCGTTTTCGTCAATATCTCAGCAACCACATATGGTATCAAAATAATCCTGGCGTCTATACACATGTTGTCAGGGGTAAAGAATCAGATTAAACCATTTCAACATTGATCAAACCAATATTTTTGAAAAAAATACAAATAAATTCAACGTCTGTGTATATCCGAGTCGTTACATAACTAGCCTACATCCCCTTTACTTATGCTAATGTATGTTGCAACGTCTAATTTGACTCAATCCTCAAACAAATCACTGTCAACAATATTGTCACAATCATCAACCCGTCGGATATCCTCATCCTGAATATGAGCCGGCTTTACATTCTGTTTGAATGCCTCTTTAGAACGTTGGAGTGACTTGAGCTCTGGAGCATTTGTCTCATTTTTTCTACCCTTCCTTCGCGACCAGACTTCTCTACGGACATCCAGACATGTTCAGCGTCGCCAAGCTAAGCTTGGACTCTTTAGCAGGCAGCCCTGAATGCTGTCGCTTCTTCAAAGATGTCATCTTTGTTCTTTCAGCTTCCTTAACCTTTAGCTGTATGATTATTGCATCCGTTTCTTCACGGCAAGAGATTTTCCCTGCGAAAGACAATGCCATCCTGAATTACAACTGGTGCAGACTCAGTGGAGTAACTGAGTATAAGGTAGAGGTCATAGATCTTGGTCCGTATTCATGAAACCGTTCTCATGCTCAAGCATGGATTTCGTTCTCAAGCCTTATTTCTTGTTCTGGCTATAAATTATTTTAAAAACTTTGTTAAAGTTTTGGAAAAAAGTTAAAGAGACATGAAGCCAAAAAACCGTTTTCAACATTTGCATTGACGTTTTGACTCTTCGACATGATAAAGGAGAGTTTCAAGAAAGCTGGCTTGAGCACAGAATCCATGCTTAAGCATGAGAACGGTTTCATGAAGACCGGTCTTGATATGTCAGAATTTGATCTAGAAAGCATAGGACGAACCCAATCAACAGTCTGGTCATTACCTCTACTGACTCTGTACTAGTTGTAATTCAGGATGGTATTGTCTTCCGCAGGGAAGACCTCATGACTTGCCACGAAAAAGCAGATAAAATAAACATACCGCAGATGGTTAAGTCAGCTGAAAGTGGCGTGAAAAAAAATCAACATCATATGTGAGGACACAAACGTTTTTGTCCTCCTGCTGCATTTCTACGCAAAGTTAAACATGACTTGTCGTCTTACAATGGAAGGACCAAGTGCCTTACGAACTGCTATAGACATCGGGGCAACTGTAATTGAACAGATGGACACTTGCTTTCACAAATGCCAGCCGCCAATGCCCTCTCAGGCTGTGGCACTCTGCTCTGGAGTAAGAAAAAGACTGTCATCAAAGTCCTTAAGTGTGGTGTAGAACTGCACAACTGGGGCATTATATCTGAGGATATATATGATATAATTGAGGAAGCGACAGTATTCATGGCTACCTCCTACAGGCTCAAAGCGTGGTGACATCAAATATGTCTGAGGTCCGGAGAGAAATCTGGTCGCGGATGGATGGGTGGGAAAATGTGGCAAAGGTTCCAGAGGTTAAGACACCCCACCTTCTTAATCAATATTCAAAGTGAACGTAAAGTGGGTTCACATTCAGACTTCCATTTGGAAATCAGCTCTCAGCTCAGAACCTCCACCACTAGATTCTGTCGAGTTCGGATTGGAACTAGATGCTTGATTCCAGTTATATTGCATCCAATCGTTAGTGTTGCTCCGCCGGAGGTGCTGAAAATGATAAAGTGTGGTTCGGCTACGAATACACCCTGTTGGACAGGAATATATGGATGTTTTACAGCTCACTTGCCATGCACAATGATAAGTGGATGCCACTGGGACGCACACTGCCAGAATGGGCAAACCATGAATGACAATGTTGTTGAAAGTGATTTGTTTTGAGGAATGGGACATTTGGTTTGGTTTATTTAGTTTTATGTCCTATTAACAGCCAGGGGCATTTAAAGACGTGCCAGGTTTTGAAGGTGGAGGAAAGCCGCAGTACCCGGAGAAAAACCACCGACCTACGGTCAGCATCTGGCAACTGCCCTACGTGGGAACGTGGGATTCGAACTCGTAACCCAGAGGTAGAGGGCTAGTGGTAGAATGTTGGAACACCTTAACCACTCGGCCACCGCGGCCATGCGGAATGAGACAAATTAGCAGTTGCGGCATGTACTAGCATAAGTAAAGGGGATACTCTGTGCACGTGACGACTTTGCAAAAATATTGGTGTGATTAATACTGAAATGGTTTAATCTGATTCTTTATCCCTGACAACATGTGTATAGACGCCAGAATTATTTCGATACAATATGTAGTTGCCGAGATATTGAGGAATTCAAGATTTTCAGTAATGGCCGCTTATATATGCCTATTCAGCACAACCTATTGGAATGATTTTTACTAAAATGGCATATTCTGATTATTTACACCTCTAAACACGGGGTTAGGCACTAAAACTATTTTGATACCATGCATAGTTACTGAGATATTGTCGATAACGAGATTTTCAGTAATGGCGACCTAAATATAGCTATTCAGCACAACCTGTAAGTGTGATCTTTACTAAAATGTCTTAATCTTATTCGTTACCCCTCAAAACATAGGGATTATATAGACACCAAAATTATTTTGATACCATGCATAATTACCGGGATAGTGACGAAAATAAGATTTTCAGTAATGGCGGCCTTAATTTGCATATTATGCGGTTGCCCAATGATGGCAGAGTGGCATCATTCAGATTCTTAAAGAGCACATCTCAGAGGTATAGAAACAGCAAAAAAACCTTGTACGGACCGTATTGCATGGTTATCGGTCCCTGACACCAGACTTTATAGATATGTGTATAAAGCCCTGGATTCTTAATGATAATTACCGGTTTTGGTAATTTTACCTGATAATATAAACTTGTTGAACGACTTGATTCCAGGCAAACAGCTCCGGATCCAGTTCTGGAAATTACATTATTGAATATCATGGGAGTTGCTCTCTAGAATTAGTTTAACCACTTTGAATACAAATTATTCAAAATTCTCAATCTACCATGGCAATTGTCACATAGTATAATGTTAAATCATCACATACACTAGGTAAAATGTGTCCATTTTTCTCAAAAGAATCCGAACGACATGGGTGTGGTTGGAACCTTTTACTGACTTCCACATATGGAACATTTGCTAACCCAGAAATTCATCGTCATATCCAGGAGTTACGATCACCTTCGCTCTCTACACCCCTGGGACATATCATGGCAAAACTGAAGGCTCCGTGTGCGCCACCTTGTTGATAAGACAAGAAGACTAGTCGACCATTTGATGAACATCTTCAGTTGCCTTCAGTTTTGCTATGACATATTCCAGGGGTGTAGAGAGCGTAGGTGATTGAAACCCTTAGCCTGAATATCGAGGAGGCCACAAATTAGGGACCTTGACTGTGTAGTTCGAAGGGGTTTTAACTCTCTGATCCGCTATAAATATTGGCAGCCGCCAGTCATCTCTATTCCTTCGGACTACTTGAACTGCTGTGAAACTCTTTAAACAGACTCTACAAATTGTAACAATGTATCTGGCCGTACGACCTCAAGCTCGTTAAAATCAGCGATAAACACACAATTTAATTATTTCGGAATGAAATGGAATTCAACGAGAATATAAATCGGACCATTTAATCGACAAATGAACTAATCAAGTGGGAATTCACATTGTGAAACAGGTGTGACCTACAGGTACTTATACATTTTAAATGATGCTAGTGTATAAATAATTAAACGTAAACTCGTCTAGATTATTCCGATAGTACAATGTAGCTTAAATACTTATAGACTTGACGGTACGTCGTAGATGTGTGCGATATCTGCAATGCCTTTAGACGTGTGTATGATGACTTTGATTTATCTAGCTAGCAGTCGATGACAATAGATGGATGCTTCAGCTGGAGGCTCCATATAGTGTTATCGGTACTCAATTGTAGTTCTACCGTAATCATGGTGTTCGATACCCTATTAACTAGTTTTGTAAGTAATCTAAAGGACGCTCCTTCGGTTTATGTAACAGCGTGCGTGTATTAGAGGCGATACAATGGGATTTTTTTCTTGCAATAGCGCAGATCTTGTCATTTAAAGTGCATCGTCGGAAACCCACGGTACACTTCTCTGAAGTTTGCATATGCGAACGTCAGAGAAGTGTACTGTGGGTTTCCGACGATGTTTAAAGTGCTACCTTACTAAAATGTAGTGCCGAAAATGCCCCCTTCAGCATTCCGCTTAGTCCTATGATACTGACAAAGGGTTGGATAAGAAAGAACAACAATCATTTTTGGATGATTTTGGTATGGTCCACCTGCAGACAGAACCCATTGCCTTTCCCACTATCTAGGCGGATCGCTTTTTAGTATCCTCTAGCCCCAAGTAGAGGTCGCAAAACAAAATCTCCAATTCTGCAGGGGTATTACGCATTTTCTTGTTCTTACAATAAATGTAGTGGATATATAGTCGATCTCCTGACCTGTAAAGAGTAGCTATTTTAGAACATTTTCATATCAAGCTAGTCAAATGTTTCATATTATAAAACACGGCTTAAAAGGCGACCCGTGCACGGGTCGGTAAAATTTTCACTTTTTAACTAGGAGGGAATTCTGACTCTCGCACCCGCCTATCGTCCAAATAATTAGCGGGTCAGAGAGTCGGAACCCTTCGAACTAGCCGATACCCAAAGGTTGCCGTTTTACATATTGCTTTGTTGATGTTTGATGAATCATTCGTTGTACCAAACAAGTCGACATAATAATTTACTGTACTGGTTTGTTATTAGTAAAGATGTTCACAGGAAATATTTATAAACGTTTAAACTTCCAGCGTAATAGAGACACTTTACTGGGTTTTTTTTTTCGAAAAAAGAGAAGGCATTTTATTCGCATCCTTATATGATAGGGGGGGCTACTTTAAAAAAATATCTGCACCACATAATTATGTCAACAAGAAGAAACTTCTTCTAGAATTGCCAGGTTATATACGAGGGGTGTTCCATAAATAATGTCATCTGTGCTTTATTTCGATAATTCGCGGAAATCGTGCAATTTATGCACAAAACCACCTCGTGTCGATTGAGTGATCACTGGCTCGTGACACAGGTAAATATCTCGTCCACACGTTCACTGGCCTCGGTACAGTGTACATCATTTCATAGCCTATTCGTTAGACTAGACACAAAATGACAGGGAAAGGAGCTCGAAATGTTCTTGAAGTTAGGGCCTATATAAAAGGTAGGTCATTACTCGGCATAAAGGCTGTATATGTTCACCGCGAGGTGTGTGACATTCATAGGGAGGGCCAAATGTCTCACAGGACTGTTTGTAGGTGGGTAGGTAAATTTAGTGCTGGGCAGCAGCAACTGAAAGATGCTGCTCACCAAGGTCGTCCTGCAACAACTACGACCAAAGGTAACATAGAAAAATCCGAAATATCCTCAAAACTGATGCTCGATTCACCGTAAGACAATTGGCTCGAATGACAAACTTGTCGTTAGCAAGAGTTCATGCAATTTTGAAGAAACACCTAAAAGTTAGAAAGATAAATGCAAGATAGATACCCCATTTGTTAACGGATGAGCAAAAGAAGACGCGTGTAACAATGGCAAAAAAACTTCTCAAAATGTACCCAAAATATAGTAAAAAGGCTTTTGATAATATAGTCACTGGTGATGAGACCTGGGTGTATTATTTTGAACCAAAGCGGAAGGTTGCCAACCGAATATGGGCCACTAAAAATGCCAGACGCCCAAGTATTGCCAAACGAATACAAACGGTAAAGAAGGTTTTGTATGCTTTTTTTTCCTCACTAATAAGGGTCAAGCTATTCAAATCCCGGTGCCAAAAGGCAGAACGGTCACAGGCAAGTTCTATAAAAACGTTGTTCTGAGAAAGTTGAAGAACTACTACAAAAGTCGCCGCCCCAAAACAGGACTTAAGTATGTCCGACTTTTGCATGATAATGCACCCGTTCACAAGGCACCTATTGTGACTGATGTTTTGGAGTCAGAGAAGGTTACCGTCCTTCCGCACCCTCCGTATTCGCCAGACTTGGCCCCCTGCGACTATTTTCTCTTTCCAAAACTTAAATATCATTTATCTGGAAGGAGATACAATTCGAGAAATGCCCTTGGATCTGCTGTTTATCAGTGTCTGATGAGTGTACCCATTGAAGAGTATGAAAAATGCTTCCAAAAATGGATTGACCGGCTAAAAAGGTGTGTTCTGGCTATAAAACATTTCGAGTTTCTGTGGAGCGATGCGGATGTTGGTCGTACTGTTTTCAGTGGCCTTAAGCTACAACGAAAGCACTATTACGTGACAGTCGTCTTGTTTGTCCACGACTTCAAATCTCGTCAAGCCTGCGACTGAGTGATGTCCTGTTTGTCTTGTTGTCCAGCACATACCTTTTGAGGAAATAGTCTTTCAAGTCTAATCGATTGCAGCGCCGAAATTTCAGCCGATCACCTTAGTTGGTAGCCGTACATGAAATGCATTACTGAAGCGTAATTGCTTGTATTATTCCTATGGTAAATTGCACGGAACATGGGGGTAAGATTTTGTTTTAAAGTTTTACTGGATGTTTTGCTTAACTTCAAAGAGCTTTACCAGAGGTTTGAGCCTTTAATTTGCAACACGCAGAAATTCACAAGAATATTATTTTTATGCCTCTTTAACGTTTGAATTAGTTATTGAATGACGCGACGGATATAATGACATCACCAAGAAACAATCTCGTCATGGTAATGCCCGTTACCCAGAAAATGCCAGGGTTTGATGGTTAAAGAAAACCAAAGTAGCTGGCGAAAAAAACCTGACTTGTGGTTATTGTTTAACGACCGTCTCTCGTAGGTTTTAAAATAATTGTAGAGGGTCAACGACGCCTTGACAACCGCGAACCCATGTCCACTACATGTGACACGGCGGATACAACTGTCAGATATTAACAAGATATTGTTATATCAGTAGAATAAAAAAAGCTTCTGGGCACAGCTGTTCAAAAGATGATTAGCTTAATCAGTGATTAGTGCAGATTTTAATTATCCTGTAACTTTAAAATGAAACCATAGATTCAGGTATAACTTCACAGATATCAAATATCTAATAGTGCCAATTTACATGCATAATTTTAAGATTTTAACTTGTACACTGACAGAATTACGAAAGTTTGAAAAATATTGTTAAATAGTAATTAAGCTAATCACCCTTTGAACAACCGGACCCAGGTGTAATGACGTAACAGGCAATAACACATTACGTCATCACCAATAATAAACTTTGTAAGTTAGAAGTCGGGAGACCGACTCATGCTGTACCCTATGACCTTTGTCAACGTTATTGCGAAATATACTGTTGCGTATATACACACTTTTGTTCCTCTATCCCTCTGGCATGTATTACGTAATTTTCATTACCAATATTTACTACCATTGCAGAAAGCTCTTCAACTTTATGTATTGATAATCATTCAGTCAATTTATTTTTTTTTATTAATCAATACCAAAAAACATTAAGCATTGTATAATACACCACGACGTCGCAAACTCTACACAGAATTCAGCGTCAAATGTAAATGATAGCTTGTTCAGATCCAAAAATTTCATTATTTTCTATTGACATAGGCTCGTATCGTAATTAAAGCTATTCAAAACAGCTGCATTTTGAGCAATGTATAGAGAAAATGTTAAAACTACTCTGCTGGTTGATTTCTTATTTCCCAATATTTACCTCAATTTTGATGGCCGTAATTATAAGTCTATTTGGAGTGGCAGCACGTAAAAACCCCACAAACAAACAAAAGGAAAAATGACACCGATGTTACGTGTGGTATTTATATTATTGTGTCGGTCTATTTATTTGGCGGTACAGTAAGAATTTTTTTAATGTTAAAGTATCATTATGAAGGGCAACGAGTAACAACGGTAGCAAATTTGTCACAGGTTTCATAAACGTTTCTTTAAGAAATTCCTTAACTTGAATTTCCAAATTTCCATGAGACAAGGACATTTTGCGTGTTTTTAGAGGAAATGGAGATTATTTAAGCGGAAGGAGGATACTTTTGACTTGCATTTAGGAGGTTTATGATATAAAAATTATCCATCTTTCCAACGGTACCAAGCGTTTTTTCGTACCTCAACTAGAAATGTGATTTTTGATGCAAGAAAGGTAGGTGGGGTCGATTTTTCGATCTGGAAGGCTTTCCACCCTTTAGCTTTTATGACCTTTGAGGGCGCATTTTTATCGAAAATTGATCTTAACCCCCAAATGTGTAAAATTACTCTAAACATCCTATTTTAGGTCCAAAACTAGCTGTAACAAATTCTCAAGTCCCTGTGTCCAGGACAGGTTACAAGGACCTTGTCAAATAATACAATTCCACTTTCAGATATTATCGATATATAAACGATATGTTGTCTTACACGAGTTTGCTGACCTAGTTGACCTGTTTGCTGGCCTGTTCTACAATATACTCTTCTTTATCAGCTGCTTACCCCCATCTTTAATTAAAACATAGCTAACACGGGCATCTTACCACTAATAATTTGATAAAGTGACGATTTTCCGATTTTGAACTTTCTCTCTCTTGATTGGAAAATCCCGGCTTTTCTAACCTATGCTTTACATGTCGCAGTTAATTCGTTATTATAGGGCTTACCGACGCAGGGAGCAGAGCTTTTATAACACCGATATGCCTTTGATTATGAAAAACAAGTCCCGAACATTTCGAAATCTGCAATGGTCGCCATAGTTTCCATTTTTGCCTGAGTGTTCGAAGATTGCGCAATAACAGCCTGATGTATATGTCTCGGTAGTTCAAAGAGACAGTATGATAATGTTTCGCTACTGTCAAAGTAGTAAGTAGGATAGGGGACCAAGGGCGTAGCTGGAGGTTTTTTAATGTGCAAGCCCTATGAGCGTTTATTATCATTAATCATTAATGTAAAAATAAAATACGATGTTATGTTTTACTTCCATGATGTGTTGAAAACAAAATTAATATACATACTTTTCCTGGTCATTTACTCGCCAGTAGGTAATAACAGATACATAAAAGCCATCTGTGTTTCATACACGCCTCGATCTGTCAATAAGTATTATGTATTGTAATTTTGCCGCTTTCGACTCTGGTACAGCTGTAGTTAGAAATCTCACTTATTTTCTCTAACATAATTTCGCATGATTCGAACAGGCTCATCATCAATTATTTTGCTGTCATTTTGTTCGAACCGACCGAAAAGTCAATATTAAAAATTGGCCATTTTTATTATTCTAATATAGATGAATTGAATAGAGGATCTCACATGAGTGTCAATGCAACATGGATTTATTAAACGAGATAGATAATTTTATATGTCCCGAGCCTTTAGGCGAGTGACATCTTAAATTATTTAACGAATTTGATAAATTCCATTTGACATTGACACGAGTTTTAGATTTTATTTATTACGTAATTTATATTCCGGAGAATCCACCAAAACTCTCAACTTTTTTTTCTTGATAAAAAGGCAAATATCACCTCCGAGACAATCATATAACGTCATAAAGACGTCATTTGTTATGGTGTCACAATGGTGTTATGACATTATGTGAAATACCATATTCATGACATCGGTCTGAACGGGTCAGTTACACTGTATGTGATAAAATCAGATATGACATATGATTATACCAATAAAACACTTCCTGCAACCTGGTCTGTTAAACTGACGACTCGATTAGAAAGAGTAATAATGTCAGTGGAGTTTTAAGAATGTAAGTCGAATTCTGAAATGTCTTGACTTTAATTCACATATTTTGGAAAAATGATGTGCAAGCACGGGCTTATGTGCTTACATGGCAGCTACACCCCTGGCCGGACGGTAGGGTGAATGACATCAATAAAATACAACCAAAGGAGACTGACACACATCATAAAAACATACAATATTCAGTCAAACAAACAAACAAACAAACATCCTCGATACTGCGGGAGATCAGCATC
Organism: Mimachlamys varia; assembly: GCA_947623455.1. NCBI lineage: Eukaryota > Metazoa > Mollusca > Bivalvia > Pectinida > Pectinidae > Mimachlamys > Mimachlamys varia. Next base: position 23,202,886 of record OX392534.1, read on the forward strand.
AGCAACTCCGGCCTTCCATACATGCCACCGGGATTCGATCCCCGAAATCGTCATACGCATGGAATATTCAGAGAGTGTGTTTTTCTGTTCTCCTGCCCACACAACTCCAACAACCCTGGTTGAGTATAAAACGGTCTGGTGTGGGTGTTGCAGTATCTGTGCTGTAGCTTTCAAGTGAGTGAGTCGCTATAAAAGATGCCATTGGAAACACGGTCCCAATACAAAAAGAACACAATTAGTCTCCAGCACACATGCATACATACACACACATAGGGAAATACTAGCCAGGTGGTATATGTCAAGTAGTTAGCGCCTGATAAGACCGCTCCTGCGCACTCCTCAGAATTGTATATGATATAATTGTATGTGTTAATTGTATTGATTGTACAAGGATTGTATATCTATGTACTGTAAAGCGCTTTAGAGTGGCTTATGCTAGCTATAGCTAGATAGGGCGCTGTATCAAATGTTGTATATTTATTTATTATTTATTTTATCCTTTTAGTTTAATGTGAGACATCTTTAAAGTCTCGTAATGGTACAAGACCTTGAAACCGGATGTAGCCCTTCATAGGATAGGTATCAGTTTTGTGATTTGTCAAAGAATCATTCTTATCTGAAACTCTTCGTGTCTTCTTGGATATTCCAGGGATTCTAAGAGCGAAATGGAGTTAAACCCCAATGTGTCAAGGATGACCAAATCAAAGAGTATTAACGAAGATGAAGATTTCTTTGCACACATGGACCTTATCATGGCGAAACTGAAGGCTCTGTATACTTGCCATCTTGACGTTAACATCGCTTCTGTGGTCAGCTATTGGCTTAGCGATTTTGCAGCTTTTGTTTGATATGAAACTAATCAAATAGCTTCCAAAATGCCTTCAATCCAGTTTTGAAATATTCCAGAGATCGGAACTGATCGTGACGTCCAAGTGTGGAGGATAATCCTGTCTTTTTCAGCGACCTAAAACCACACTGAATATTTCGATGATTGTTATTGACTAGTAAAACTTAAATTTGAATTCAGGTAAAGGAAAATGTATTACACCAACACTTATTTATCGCCAAATTATAATTATTAGATTTGGTTTTTTAAAAGAAGGTTTTTAATATACTATAAAAAATATTTTGCACATTTTAGGCGTATCGTAAATATAAGAGGACACGGAACTATGTCATCATAAAAACTAATTAAAAAAAATAGAGAATACCGTCAACAATACACTGTACCATAATCCGAACTCAAAATATGTTCACTGCTCATCACTGCAGTGCAAAATATAAGCTTTATCAGTTAAATAATTTTCTACACTTCACAGGTAAAATGTAATAAAGGTCCTTTTTCTTGTTTTGCCATGTTTGTTAGCTTTGAGTGAAAATTTTACCCTTACTGGACCTTGTTCTTGGCACTAAACTGTCAACAATTTTAAATTTCGTAAAATAAATTAGAGAATACCAAAGCGTTAACAAAATCATAACCCGAACTCAAAATCGATTACACCAGGGGCAAAATATGAACAAAGGAAAGACTTATATAGAGACCTTTGTAAAAGTACAAGAGAATAAGACCAGTGTTCCGGAATAGTAAGCGTCTTTTGCTTCATCGACGACACCCGCCATGTAAATCTTTGTCACATCCGAGTAGACATCACGTTCTCCAAATGAGAACCGAGTCATCATTGTCAATCACAACAAGTAAGCACACTAATGAGAATACAAAAAAACGTTCATCTGCATACCACACAAAGATACAGAATATTTCTAAACGAGACAAAGATGGCGACCACAGGACTTGCCCATAGTTCTGATCAACCTAGCTGCATCTCTCGAATCCTTGTGTTGTTAGTTTGTTTGTCAGCAGTCGGCATCTATCACGAAAATCACGATATTTAGAGCAAGCCTTAGAAAAACGAATTAACTGCGACATGTAAACACCAAAGGTTGGAGAAGCAGGGATGTTACTAACAAGAAATGGAAAGTTAACGATCGGATAGCTTAGTAGTAAGCATAGGCACATGTGGCAAGGAGAATAATCATCTATATATAGATAACATAGCGAAAAACAAATATGAAAACAAAATTTTCATTTTTTTTTATGTTATCAATTTTCATAATGAAAATAATAGCCAAATTTCAGATTGATACGTCAAGCGGTTAAATTTTTACATTTTCAGTGTCTGATAGTCGTTTTTTTGTGAAATTTAACCGCTTGACGTGTGTTGTGTTTTTCACTAAGAGAGCTCACTACCATACGTTTGTATCGTCGTCCGCCTTTTTAGAAAAGAAAGCTCTCATAAAGAGAGATCTAAGGCGTTCTTTGTAAGTCATAAAATGTATGGGTTGGTCGCAATCTTTTGTCTCATGAAAATATGAAGATTGACGTTTTTGGGTATGCTTACTTGTTGTGAATGAGAGTGATGATTCGGTTCTCACTTTGAGAACATGATGTTTACTTAGATATGAACAAGATTTACATGAAGGATGTCGTTGAAGCAGAAGACGCTTACTCTTTCGGAACTCTTGTACTTTTAAAAGGGTCTCCATGTAATGTTTTTCCTTTTTTTCATATGTTGGCCTTAGATAAATCGATAGTGAATTCGTATTATGGTTTTCTTGACGCTTCAGTATTCTGTATTTTTTGCTTTACATATTATTCCAAACGTCTAATTAAATCTTCATAGCATATGTATTCACATTTCTTCAAAAACAATTTTCATTTCACTCAACACGGTAGTGTGCTCTTCAATTATGTCCTTTACACAGTTGCATTAAACATTGAAACTTATGACCATGACCTGTTTTGACGTGACGTACCATGTTATACTGATCTTTTAAATATTATCGGATTTCACGAACTTCCTTGAACATTTCTATTACGTGAAATATTGATAAAGTCACTTGACACTGTACTAATGCTGAGTGAATCCCTATTTATCCTATCTGATAATCGATCAATGATCAATATGGAGCATGTCTTTTGTATAGATTTTACGCCATGTTATCATATTGTTTGCTCAGACTAACAAGACATTTAAACATATCATCAATTTCTGCTCAAAACACACATCTTTCGCCAAAACACATGACCATGCACTCACGATAAAAATATCAGGTGCTGAAATATTCTCATTAATCTGGAATTCATGAACCGTGTTAAAACATATATAATAAAAATTATATTTATTCGATCTCCATATCACATGATTCGCCCGTGTTGGGTCATCTTCATTGATTGGCTATCCGATGTATGCTAATGCTTCGTTTTATCACCCTGGTAGTGTATTTGTGGGGGCAATCCGACTGGAGAGTGCTATATATGTATGCTATATAAACGAGACACCCTAGATCTGACTGTATGCTGCAGCTGGTCCCTGTAGCAGCTGTGTGGATCACTTTATAACGGGACGACAGAGGACTGACGATGTGGTTCACTCTCGTCATACAGGTGTTTGTGATATTACTTCACACCGACCGTGGACTTTCGTACATTATAGCCTCTGGCAAAGAACCAGGTAATATGAATTCAATTTAACATTTGTTTAATGTACATTTGCATAATATTGTATTTTAATTTCTTTTGTTTGTTTTGTTGGTTTTCCTTTTGAAATATCATCATAAAAAAACAATATTCTTTTGTATTTATGTTTATGGTTGATGTATAGGTATTGATGAAGAGATTCGTGAAATGCAATAAAATTGTAAAATTGTTTTTATATTTGTAAGTTGCCCGAATTTCCTTTGGCCCTAAACCAGACTTACACAATTTGACAGAAAGATGTCAAATCAGATATGATGTCGGGGCCAGAGGGAACTTGAGCTACTCTGAAAGTAGACAATTTCACTATTTCTTCAGTTTCTGAAGACACAATTTTACCAATATTCATTCTACGCATTTATCTAAAAGACGGTTGATATATGACATCGCTAACTTTATTGTTCTTTCAATAGATATAAAAAAGAGGGAAAGTGATATTAAAAAGAGACACATAGAAAGAGATGTGTGACAGAAAAAAAACACAGGAATACAGATTCACTGACCAATAGACAGACAGACGGACAAACGGACAAACGGACAGACACAGTAAGGTTTACTCAATATCAACATAATAATTTATCTAAATTCCATAGTCCTATCCATAAAGTAATTAGAGCAGAATAAATCGGTTGTCATTATTATCGTTCCCAACCAGCCTCATCATCCCCCGACAACACTCATATTTAATAGCTATTTCATGATTGTGTATAATCTTCTATCATTATAACAATTCCTGTCATTGCTATTGAACATTATTACAACGGTTGTTTACTTGTTGTACGTCCCTTGTGGAATGTCACGAACTGTCAAATATGTTTTAATACAATTTATACTGACAAAATTGTCTACCTACGCTTGGGTTTTTCTTCAGTATTACTCATCAATGTAAAAAATCAGAATATATTTCAGAAGTTCAAAGACGAGCTTCCTATGGGTATTAGTAATCCAGTTTCATCCCGCCAAGACCTTTCGAGCTGCAATCTGGGGAGACGAGAAAAACACTTATTTCACAACTGTTTTTAGATATATGAAACTATATTTGTGTGCTACCAGCCAACAACAAGAGTTACTTTGGCAATTAATAAACATAGATTAAGATGCGAGAAATCCAAATTGGCGTCGTTGTATAGTGAATTTCATATGATAATGTAATTTATAGAAAACACTTTTTTCAAGCAGTTCAAGGAAAGATATTAAATCAACACCAAAATAATTCAATGGCATAAAAGAATACATATAAAAACAGAATAGAAAGACAGCATAGATAAGCCTTAGTAACGAAGGGGATATTCCATGCATGTCATAATGGGTTCTGTACTTTCACGGGAAAAAAATCAATTTCTGTAGGTTGAACGAACGGACGGATAGACGGATAGACGTATGCCTTAATATTTCGGGAGATTGATTATTGACAGTTGATTTACTGTGATTGCAATAATTATTTCCATGACTGATGAGGTCGCCGTTTCGTTTTTATATATTCATATAACAAAATTTAATGTCGTTGATAAAACAGGAAACGTTTCCTTTCTTAGACAATTGTCTGTATTCTACGTACGTTACAAAAAAAAATCCACTTGTCCTTTCTTTTAGTCATGCATGTATATTTTCATCGAACAATTAAATATTTATTCCATATCTTGGTCGGGATCAGTCTCTTTTAGTATATCAGTATCTGTGCTAACTGTAGCTATTAGCATTTTCATTATTAACGAAATGAAATGCTTATTTGCTAAAAGAAAATATATGCCTTTAGCTACCTATGCTAATAGAATTTGTGTTAAATAAATCATTTTCATAACCACTGACTCCCTTTAAATGTATAATAAGAATTGATCCAATTAAATGAATGGCATGTTAAATACATCAGAACTTATATTTATATTAACACTTGAATTTGGACTCTACTAAAGAGTAAAAGTTGCTAAAGGAAATTCTTATTTGCTAAAAGAGAAAAGGGGTCTTTAGTGACTTTTGCAAAAATATTTTTCAGACTAGAATGAGCACAGAGTATAAAAAGGATTAAGCGATAATAGAGAAGGTATATTCATAGGGAATATACTGTCGCTTTGTGTTCATTTCAGCATTTAACTGCTTTCAGTTGGCATTCATAGGTTACATGAATGCCAATTGGCCAAAGGCTAGCGCTTCATGTTGGATTTGCTTTTGTCCAGTTGAAATTAATTTTTCCTATGAATGCCTACTAAAAGCAGTTCAGTACTTAAATTTAACATTTTTAGAATCTGTTCACCTCATAAAAAATCAAAACCTCTTTGTATTTCTCAGCATTAATAAGCTCAAATAATATATATCGTGTATGTTTGTACAATGAAAAGAACCGCCTTCGCAATCGACCAATGGAATTAATGGTCTTATGAATGTTAACTGAATTTGGTAGGGTTATATAGTGGCTATTCCATACAATGGTAAATATACATGCATCTCATGGAATTAGTTCATCAGTAGTACAATGAATTATTAATCATAGATTTGTATCAACTCTAAATCGCTGAGCACATTTACCACTTGGGGGAAAAGGCTTGATTTATATTATTAATAACACAATAGCGACACAGACATCGCGTCTAATGCATGTCTGGTATGACTAAATTCCCAAGATACATGACCATTGTTGATGGTCTACAGCATGTCCGCCATGTTATCGCCTTTGGGTAATACAACTATGGTGAATACTTGATGTGTGTCAAATAAATCAATTCATTATTTAAATACCGATGCATGTAGCAGAAACAGGATCTTAATTATGATTTTTGTTTTATATTAGATGAATGTAACGAGTTAACCGTAGTAAGATTTTACCTCGGTTTTGTCGAGCTATTCTTTCATATCTGTTTTAACCAAAATATATTGTAATTCTTTTAATGTCATTTTTACCTTTTGTTTTAATTTTGTGCAAAAGCTGAGTTGTATTAATTGGCCTGTCAAGCATTTTATAAGAAGCCCAACACTTTCTACGTTGTTAAATAAAGGTTATGAAACAACAATAATAACAAAAAAAAACAAACTTACTGAGGAATGGTAATGCTGTATTGAAATGTGTTGCATTGAAGCTCAAAGGACAGAGAACAAAATCAAAATCACACCTGCTCATCAGCTTCAATAAATCGTAATATTTTCACTTAATCTGATACATTTAGGTATATACGTTAATGCTTTACGCTTTCAGCCTGCCTGTCAGTTAACTGTCGTAACGGTGGTACCATTGACAATACCACGTGTCAATGTCTGTGCAGTACTAACTTCACGGGTTTGGAATGTGAGACAGGTAAGGAGGTCATGATAATACATGTCAGCTTTTAGTAAAATCTCGATATGATGCCCCTCGTTTATTTCGGTTACCGCCAATTATATTTCAGGTCCTTCGTTTGTATTTTTGGTTTTCTGAAGAATTGTTTATTTTTCTCTTGATTTATTTCCAAACTCTTCAATGACCCGCAATAATTTCTCGGTATAAATGATAGATGCAACATCACGCTATCACAATTGGTACACTACCCCTTTTGGAACACGGTTAGAAAATGGCTTGAATCATTCTTGAAAATAAAATGTGAGCTTTTTCCTTTTACAGTATAACAACATATATATTTGTCAGCATTACCATAAAATATTTTTGTTTTCTTGAACAAGTTACAACTACACGGTGACATCAAAGTAAAAATTTAAGAAAACCAGTAAAACGCAGTGCTTCAACGAAATTTTGGAGAATTTAAAGGAGGTGATTTAAAGCATGTTTAAATGTTGATTTGTAGTACTTATAACCGAATAATATCAAAGTGGATATGTATAACTGAAGTTCAGTATAGTATTTACACAAGCAATATACTTTACTGCAATAGGTGCATTCATAACTCGAAAGAAAACTATTTTCATAGCCTGTGATACGGTGTACCAGTTTGGGTACTATTGACGGATGAAAGACGGACCCAATCTCCATAAAAATTATCAAAATAAAATCACCTAAGAGACTTTTTATTGGAGATGAACCTACATACGTAGTCTTTGTCAAAAATTGCAGATTTACTATCTAAATTTGTAGATATCACTGAAAATCTGTCCACATTGTAGCAATTGTGATAGCGTGACGTTATACGGAGGGTTACTGTATCAATACTGTGACGCCAATAATGAATGCTGGGCAATAATCTGGAGATGAGCATTATTATGAGTGTTTGAAGAAGACACGGTTTCTTTTCAAATTTTAAAAATTAATTATGTAGTATAATAAAAGTTATGGCGAACGCATTATGCACGTTTTACTGTTGAAATATTACCTGCAGGGAAACGGCCAGTACAATTGTAAAGCATTTCAGCGTTATCGATTAACAATAGTTTGTCCTATCCAGGTTAATTGAAGCAAGTGTTTGGTCAATGAATACACATTAACATGTTTATACAATCGTTTTAGAATTTGGCATATCTACCTGGCCCGCTGGTCAATATGCTATACCAATGTCGACTTTTGGCTGCCCGGAAATGGACAGATTTGGTTGGACTCGAGGCTATGTCAATCTAACGCTACCACAGACTTCAAGAAAACAACTCTGGAACGATGATGATCTACAGACAATAGAACCACATATAATGGGCCCATTTCATACACACGTCAAAATGATCAATTTCTGCTCGAAACAAAACACCTCCATGATCAATTCAGCTGGAAGCAAGTGGCCTGTAGGAGAATATTGTATCTACAAGTCCGGAGACGCATGTCCTATTGGTATGTACACTTTTCTTGTTAGACAGTGATTTGTGAATCTCGGGGAAATATATAAGCGAATCCATATCATGTTTTGCATGGTATTCTGGTGTCGATTTCTTTCTTCCGGTAAGATTCCCCCATTATAGCATTAGGTACTTATTACAGTAAAGCCATTTTAAATATATTTCTAAAATTTTATTATTTATTGTGGGTTTTTAACTAAAGTATATTCGATAAGCTATACTTTTGAAGCATTCCATATTCTGTATTTGAAACTAGTGAATTAAAAAACAAGTATGCCAATTTAGGATGATAGGAACCCTTAAAAGGATATCATTTATGTAAAAACATCATTTTTGATATTTCAGCAAAGCATTGTCCTTTATGATAAAAATGTAATACCTTTAAGCTTGATAGAATAATAGATTGCCTGAAATCGTTAATTGTATGGTTATGCAATCAGAAGCATAAAGATTTTACTTTCTGATTTATTAAGCAACTTTGTTTCGCATATTTAAAAAAAATTACAATGGGGTTAATTGTGTGTTAGAACATTGTTCACAGGCAAGATTTCTTAATGTCAATTCAGGATAAAGTTGACCCGAAAAGAGAAAAAAGTATTTTGACCTGAAATTGAGGTAAATTTGACCCAAAATTCAAAATGAAATTTCTTCATCTAATTTTTTTCAGGTCATTTTGACCTCAAATTGGCATGAAAATTTCACCTGAAGATTTTTCCAGGTCAAACTGACCTAAATTGACCTAAAATGTTTTCATGTCAAATTGAACTCAATTTCAGATCAATATTTTTTCAAGACAAGTTGACCTAAAGACATTTTGCCTGTGTAATATAGTCTTTGGATCCCAAATACCGTTACATTTTGCCACAGTATAACAGCAATAGAGGATATCTAACAGTGTCTTCAGTAATACGAAATATCAATGTCAGAGATTATCCTTGTTCTCTTATACATGTACTTTTGGCTATAATTTTCGTTTTGGAGACGCTTTGGATACTCCGACTTCGTGTTTCGTTTGACACAGTTTCCTCCGATCAAGCATAGAATTGCTGACTTGCATAATATAACAGCTTCCTTTAATGAAAGTTTTTTTTGGAATTAAACACTATTTTCACAGAGAAAAAGTTCCCGACGGAGATGACAGATCTGATAATTTTGTGCAGTAAAAGGGCAGCATGTTTTTTGCCAAGTTTGTTTGTAAGCTGTGTTTTGATATTTTTCACTAGTAAAAATATCATTTTTATAGGTTGAATAATTTTCGATATTCTACTGGTAAAAATGTAATAAATTATAAAATAACATCTCCCTATGTTCAGGTAATGAGACACGTTGTCTTGTCTTGTAGATTTTGTGGATGGTTCTATCACGATAAACGGATACTCGTTCAGAAAGGGAGATATGGGTGGAATATTGCCATCTTTACGTTACGGGGAAGTCAATGAAACATTTCTAGAACTGCATTACTGCTGCAGAAATGACGGTCAATTGGAGGATGACATCTCACTTCCAAGTGAATTTCCATTTGTACTGCTGAAGGTATGTAAATATAACCTGATGTTGCGCAGTGGATTTCTTTCTGTACTAACGAGTTTGTTTTTTATTTAACATCCGGCGTATTATGCTTCCCAGTAGATTTCAATTTGTATTGGTGAAGATTATTTATATCATATGCTAAATGTTAAATTTTCCATTCGTGTATTTGATATAATGTCACTTTGCCTAGTATTCCCATTGATGTAGTTATTTTGCAGATAATAACATGCAACATAATCAATATCTAAATTACGTACGATGTTCAGTCGTGCTAAATGTACTCCATCTAATGTATTCCTTCTCTTCTGAAGACTTGTTTGATCAATGATAGATGAACTGGGTTATTCTGTTTGCTGGATGGCCAGATGATAAATGTCACCATCTGATTACTTTATTCTTCTAATTTGTATGTTACTAATGAACTAGACGGCTTCGCATTGAGAAAACCCACTGGAATTATGTCATAAACCTGTACAATGAACACAATGCACATATCAAATATCGACTAAATGAAGTGGTTGCTATTAATCTTTTTCTTATTTTGAACCCACCAGCACGAAGGCAAGATTTTTTTCCGTAAATAATTTTCAATTCTTCCTGAACTTGAAAATTGGAATACACATACTTCCATCCAAGCATCTATTTTCAATAGTCGTCAATAACAATATAGAAGCCTTGCTTTGGACAAGTGTCGTGTTTTAAAAACCCTGACCAACCGTTAGACGCATTAACTGTTCTATGCTGATAAAGAAATTATTTCACTCATCTTCAAGGCGTTTTTTAATTTTACCATTTCCCTGCTGCACAATTCCTTTGATGGTAACAGAGATATGAAATTTGCCACTTTATCAATATAAAACTTAATGTACCATACAGTGTGTAGTACAGTGTTATCATTATTTCTACATAAATATTCATCATCTACATGTATTTGATATTTGTCATTATTGATTTTTTCGTCTGAAGTAAGAAGAAAAAATGTCATTGTATTAGCATATCAAGTGATATCTTTACATGTTTTGTTATCACTATTTCTGTCAAATGAAATTACTTGATCAATTGCTTGATGGCTGGCTCACAATAGACCTTGCTTTTGACAAAAAATTGCCAAGGTGTTTGTTAATTTTGGCAATATATGCGAAAACTGCATGTCCCAGGAGGGAACAATTAGCTCATTTAGTTCGTATATATTGCACAAATCAGCTATGTCGTTATACTATTAAGTGTAAAACACTAATCGGAAATTTGTGAAACTGAATATGGCTCTATCAAAGCGTACATATTGATTCTGTAAAGATAACATCACATAAATAAAGCTTATATGGAGATATTTCAATCATTAGATATGCTCTTATCATAGACTGTTAAGGTTAAGACTTATTAACATAACAAGAAGATTGTTTTGAGGAAAAATAGTTTAACCGCTGAGATTTAAGTTATTGAAAATAAGCAGATCTCCTGAAAAAACCCAAACTCCACAGCTTTAACATTTATTGTTCTTCCACTATGTTCATAAATCTTAATGGCATCCAATAGGTTTTTTTTCATAATTGAAATATCCCCCTGTATGCATATTTGAGAAATACTTTTTAGAGTCGCAATTTGCGAATCCAGGTAAAAACAAAATCAATGTATAAGCTTTGATAGGGCCATATCCAGTCAAACAAATCTCCCTATTGTGCGCGTTAGATCCCTGAGAGTATAACGACATTGCTGTTGAGGGTTAGATATATGACAAACATGAAATAAATGTTCATTTCCAAAACATGCATTTGTTTCATATGTTTTGCCAAAAATAATAGTAAGACCAGGTGTTACGGAAATCTTCATCGAAGACACCACCCATGTAAATCTTGGGTCATATCCATGTAAACATCAATCCTCAGAATGAGAACCGAGTCATCATTGTTAATCACAACAAGTAAGCCCACAAATAAGTAAAAATTCCATCTTCATATCACAAAAATATACAGGATAGTTCTCGATGAGATCAAGACGTTGACCATAAACCTTGTCCATAGTCTTCACCAACCTGCATCTCTCCAATCCCCGTGCCGTTAGTTTCTTCGTCAGCAGCTGACATCTATCATGATAATCTTGATATTCAGAGCTATAATAACGAATCAATTGCGTCATGAAAACACCATAGGATTGGAGGACCAGGGATGTTACTATCAAGAAAGGGATAGGAAAATCGAAATCGACACGTTTATAATACAGCTTAGTAGTTAGCTGCCCGTGTTTGTCATAGTTTAAGTAATGATCGAGGTAAGAATTTGATGTATGATAGTATGTTGTGTCTTTAATCACAATTTCAGTAGGGTATGTACGATCGACTAGGACAGCAAACATCTCGTCGTTTATGGACAGCACATCGTCGATACACCTGAAAGTGAAATTGAAAGATTTGACAATGGTTTTGTCATCCGTCATGATATGCCACTCGGTAAACTCGTATGAAAACAAAAACAAAACGTCCAAAAGTGGGGCACAGTAAATTCCCATTGGAATGTCATCAGTCGCTTTGAAAATGTTTCCTCTGAACTCAACAAAGATATTGTCAACCAGGAATTCAATCATTCGTACAATGCATTCCTCAGTATGTTTCATCCTAGCTTTTGTTGTGTTTTTCACAAAGTGCGCTCCAAAATAACTGGAACGAGTTTCGTTTCTGAATTTTGAGCAGAACTGGTAAAATGGAATATTGTATAAAGAATGAAGTTGACTGAGAATACATTGCCAGATACTGTTATCAAGATACCAGGTACTATCGTTTGGCGTGTATGTCAATATATTTATATTATTTGAAATGTCTTATTTCAATATGCTCTAGCTCACTCACCAATAAACTCACATTAATGAAAGGCGTAATTCCAATAAATCAATGTATGATTGATACTGAAGAATGAAATGAAACGATTCATCCGCGGTGTTGAGAATAGTTAGTAGCATCGTGAGATGTCGCTTTCGAAGCAAACCATCCCCTTGTTAAATTGCTTTATCATTTCGTCTTATTGGACGAATGTTTGTCCGTATGACTACCTGGGGAAATACCACTTATCAGTGTATTGTCAATGTAGGAAAGTATTGATACATTAGCTGCTTCCATTCTTGTACTCTGTGTGTCTATGGGCTGGGCTATATGATACACAGGAGACTTAGCAAACATATTGATGGTATCGTCTCTTAAAAGACTGGTCAGCTGAATAGTGTTTTAAACAGTTATTCGTTCATTGTCAATAGTAACTATTATCCCAGACCTACTCATGCACGGAAAAACTAAACATCAAAGCTTTACATATTGGACTTACTGACCTCATTGAAACAAGTTCTGATGCAGAATTAATGCAACGTTTTCACTGCAAAAACACGTCGTGGTTCAAGAAAAAATTGTTCTGAAACAAAGACAACATCCGACATTTTATGATCTTATTAAGCATTAGTTCCCCAAATGGCATCGACGACCTCTGTTGATTAGTTTGATTCCCAAATCTCATCACATATTCATATACTAGATGTGAAGATTATTAGTTTTCCAAAGAATGTCTTAATCTCTGATATTAAAACAGAACAAATATATTATACAGTAGAGCGTTGCTATAATAACGTTTTGTCCGAAAAATAGCAATTTCAAGCAACAGACAATATGATTGTTTGTTAAACGAAAAAGAAGACTTTGATATAATTATATAAGCTTCATATATACACTGTGCTTTAAAATGATAAAATAATTACTATACATACATGTATCCCGGATTAGAATATACAAATGCATTTCTCAAAATAATTTTTAGTTTTGAAATAATTTGTTCCAAGCATAAACTCCTGTATCAAAATGATAATGGAAAGTTTCGTTGATTCGAAGTATAGATTTGTACTCGAAATTTGTAAATGTTATATACATTCATATCAAAACCACATTAGTATATAATAACTGAAAGGACTGTTTAGAATTGTCTGAATGGTTTGAGTTGAAAAAGAATCCCAAGCTTTTATCCATGAAACCGTTTCAACCGTTTCATGCTCAATGTGTTCAATTTTGTTTCCTTGTTTTGGCTATTAATAAATAGGTAAAAAATCTTATTATTTTTCTTTTCAATAATTGTGGGAAAAATATCTGACAGATTTGTGGACAGTTGTGAGTCAAAAGACAAGAAAGCTTATTTGAACGCAGAACTCATGCTTGAGAAATGGGACTATTTCATAAATGAAGGCCAGGACTCTGAGTACGAAACATCAGGAGAAATTTACCTTTGTTTACATATATTGCTTGCTTCTTTTGGCAAAGTACGAACATATTTATGTACCTTTTTTCACGTAGGGTTCATCGACAAGTGCTTGTCAAAGCGTGAAGGACATGGATGTGACGGAAGAAGTGTTCTACATGACAAACGAACATAAGGACTGGGAGTTCTTTGGTAACCATACCAACGTCACCCGTATGGATAGGCGTGTCGGGATTCCATACTGCTACTACAGACCTAAAGGTATAAACATACATGCGTTTATTATCTTTACCTAGAGCCTCCATAGCCACAGTTAATCTCATTTGAGAAGTGGCACGGTACATAATATACACATTTTCGTAGTACACGAAATGATACAGAACTAGTATACTTTTACTTCTTAATTCATAAATCAAAGGGGTCTTACGCACCTTCTGCTTCTACATTAGTTTATAAATTTGTTATTTCTATCTTTTGGCCCATAGCATCACTAAAGAGTCCCAGGAGGACGAAACAGCTGTACGGTGCAGTTTAATTCATTTTTTCGGCATACTGTATATTTTACTAAATTGAAAAGGTGCAGCACATGCGTGTGTTACATCATCTTTGACTATTGTACAAAAGACAAAAGGTCGTAAATGAGAACATTTTTCGGTACACAACATATATCAAAATGACTTAACCTTACTTTTACATGGCAGCACGGCGCGAGTGTTATTATCCCGATGACCTTGGCGCTTCCTACAATGGACGTCACAATACCTCGGCCAGTGGTAAAAGCTGTGTTCGATGGGCGGATCTCCCAGACGACCCGTATGCTACTACCAGGCTCTGGGTGTACGAACTGGAGGAGAACTACTGTGGGACAGTTGACTATTGGCCTATGGAGCAACAACCGATGTGCTACGTAGATATGACGACCAGAGAGAAATGCGACGTACCGATATGCTGTACGTATAGTCAAATACTACCAAAATAGTTACAACGAAACCCAATTTATGGACCCCTTTGCCACTGCTAAAACTATTAATTTGCATTTGAAACCGTTTCTGGCAATACTTTAGCTTGCATACATTATCTTAAATAAAGAACCCATACCTTTGAACTATATGAAATTAAAAAAAAAGCTGAAATAAAGAAAGTATACCAGGTTCAATATTTTGAATGATTTTGTGCTAGGTCACGCAAGGATTCGAACCCTTAACAATTTTAACAATGCTACTGTAACCAACTTAGCTGCATTGTCAACTGATATGCACTGGTTGTAGTGCGCTACAATTATGTACAAAACGATATAAAGGAAAGTTGTTTTGTATGGTAAAAAATACAGTGAAATATCAATTATTGTTTTGCAATAATAAACTTTATTCAACGCTGAATTTTCATAATGAACTATTTCAACCTGCGAATTGGAAGAGTTCAAATTGTCTACAGAGGGGGGTGAGTTAAAACTGCGCACAATACTTGCCCATGTTATTTTGTATGTGTATTATGTCAAGGCTAATTAAAAAAAAAAACCCGAATTATAAAACAATACTTAAGAGCAAAATGCATCTGTAAGACAGTCTCGGCAGCTTGAAGTAGGGAACGATATGTTTGTGTTACTGCACTCTAGCTATCCATATAGATGTTAATTATATTTAATCCACGATTTACTGAATTAGAGTGTGGATTCATATTTCCCTGCAAATTACATTTCCCTATTTAGAGAGTTGTTTATTGATATATGATCATATGCAATTTTCTCATAAAATATTTCACAATGACATTATAAAGGTTAAGGGAACAGTATTTATATCTTTGAAACTTCATGTATATTTTTCATGAACAGCCAATTGATCATTTTCACTATTTTTATGATATTTCAGTCGAAGATCCAGATTTGGAAGTTATTGAAAGTGGAAAACCAGCGTATTCTTTTAAGTACTATGCACCGAATGATCCACATCTAGCGACCGACGGAATCATTGGTAAGTAGAGAACACTGAATCACGTTTAACGTTAGGATGGACATCAGTGTGTGTTATTCCATTGTGATCAAAACAAAATTGTTTATAAACTTATATACCGAAATATATTATGTAAGATTTCACTATAAAAATTGATATTGGATATTGTATATTATAATGGTAAACAGAAATATAAAAATTAACGATACAACGGGTGACTCGACTAAATGTTTACCGAATTAGAAAACCATGCCAGTGCTATACCGGATCATTTCTTTTAACTAGGCACAATAATAACGTCATTATAAAATGCTACCAAATACGATGGAGGTATATCAGACGTTATGATATAGAGGAATACCAGATGATTGTATTTAATTATAAAATTGTGTATCGAAATATATAATTTATAGTATGCAAGATGATATGATATAATAAGATTATGTATAATAATAGTAAACGAAACGACATTTTATAAAGGTAAACCGGAACATATAATTATGTTTATTGATCGTTGCTATGGGCAAGGTACATATATGTAATGGTTTTCGGCATACTGTATCTATTACTAAATTTAAAATGTGCAGCATATATGTGTGTAACGTCATCTTTAATGATAGGGGGTGGCAGACTCTGCTGGAGGTGTTTTTTTTAGTCCCTGAGGTTTGCTGGAGCCTTCCTAGCCACAGTTCATCTCATTTGAGTAGTGGCACGGTACATGATATACACATTTTCGTAGTACACGATTTTTGAAATTATACTGAACAAGTTTAATTTTACTTAAATCAAAGGGGTTTAATTTGGAAAATTTTGGATTCCCATCTTTTTCCCCTAGCATTACTGAATAGTCATAGGAGGACGAACTAGCTGTATGATGCAGTTTCATTCATTTTTTCGGCATACTGTATCTATTACTAAATCTAAAAGGTGCAGTTTATGTGTCGGTTACGTCATCTTCAGCCTATTTGAGAACCACTTGTGCCTAATGGGAAACTTGACGTTATATCATGTATATTTGTGTTTCATGTTGTTCCATTATAACCTTTTTTGTTCTAGCCGATAGGGTGTGATCTTACATTGATTCAGTCTAAAGTTACATTGAGGATGCCCTCGATGAAACAAAATACCTCCACCCTCAACGACCAACTGATGCAGATCTTCCAGTGTTTATTTTTCCATTGATCTCGATATAAATATCGATTTTCAGTTGGCATTTCGTTTGGTGTCATCTTGGTGTCAAACCGGACGTATCAATACGTATATTAACATAACATGACAGAACAACTCCCTTTCACAAATTCGAGAATGTCGATGGTAGAACACACTCATTGGTCTGTAATATGATATATTTAATACATAGATGTTTACTCGATTAATTCCTGAATACATAACTCTTTCAAAAGCGGCAAATCGAGGAATAACTATACCCAGGTGAGGAAATATGACGCTTGACATTGCGAGCAATACATTACGTCAAAAAGTATACATGCTATATGAAAAAAAAGTGTGTTGTTATTCAATACTCGGGAAATCAACATTATTAATAATTGATCACAAAGGAAAATTGTTAACTAGTTCCGGATACTTTCATTATAAAAAAGAAATTATAAATTTATAACTGAAATAAATCACGACATCGATACTTCCCAATCTAATCCCTAGAAAGTACAGATGTGTGATCAACAAACCTAAATTATCATGTGAATATTTTTCACACATCATGCACACATTGTAGGCATATCCACTGCACAACCGTGCCCGATTAAACAATCGATCGCCCCGGTTGAAGATGAAACGTTCAAATATCAGTGTAACGGAATGACAAATAATCCGGATAGATTGTTAAAAGTAGTTTTTATAAAAACTATACGAATGTTTTTTTTTCATCATTGTACTCAAGTCTGAAAAAAACATTTTTTTTTTCAAATCACAATGTCTATAACCCTTGCAAAATTGGATTGCACTTTAAGTACGATTCCGTTTGATTAAAAAGTGATTTGTATTATATAAAGTGTACAGTTTCATTTTACCCTTATCAGCTATCATCGCTTGATTAGGTACAATTAATTTGATAATTAAAAGAATTTCAAAAGAAGTCAAACCTTTGATCCTTCTCATTCAATTTGACAAAAAGCAAGAAAGATTTACTATCAAATATGTATCCTGAGTTAATTATATAGGCCTATATATGTCTATCTCTTTGTTATATATTTGTAAGTGATAAGTTTATCATAATATAAAGTGTACTTATATATTACAGAACTTTGTTTGTGCTGTAATATTTTATTCGATACTGTTTTATGTTATTATACAATTATGGACATTTTACTTGGTTAAAATGCTATGATATTGACCAGAAGGAAACGTATTGACTGAGGCAAAGCCGATGGCAGTATGTTTCCTTCTGGTCAATATCACAGCATATTAACCAAGTAAAAAGTCCATTAATTTATTGTTTTATTATATAACAAATAAAGAAGACAAGCGAGAATTCCAAGCTCTTGGTGTGCCTCACTACATGTACTGGATCCCGGATGTATGGGTATTTCCAGAATCTTTTTCTAGCGATGTTGTTATTAACCGGTTTTCTGTTATTACCTGGTTCGCCAGTCAATATCACTATTTAACAAAAGTGTTTTGAGGTTTAGTGGTATAAACCTCAATGGGTCCTGAGACGGATTTAATTACCTGCTTTCGCAGTTAATAATATAACGTTATAGAGTTACACGCTCTGTGAACGTGACTTGAAAATTAGATGAATGGGTGTCTATAAGCTGACCTAACAACCGTATTTTAATTCATACCGAGTAATTAAATTTGTGTGCAGAAAAGAATAATTTCAATATTTTTTTCTTATTTAGAATAAAAGTAAATCAGGAGTTTTGGTTGCGTGTAAAGATCCACGGCATATAATACGGTCATTACAATAATTATATTCAATATGAGCAGACTATTTTCATCATCATTTTAAAATTTGATGAATAAATAACAACGATTGAATGAAATCTCAGCTACGTAAAAACAAAATAGATTAGTCACATTGTCATGTGAATGTTATGCTAGATTGCAACAACCATGACCGATTACATTGAGTAATTATGCAAAGAACCTTGTGTTTGTGACCATTAAGACATTTCTTGATATTTTTGATGGGTTGGTCGGGTGGTGCAGTGGATAGCGCACTTGCCTTTCACCGATTCCCCGAACGGACGTGGAAAGGTATGGGGTCACCTGTCCGACCACATGAGTTTTCTCCGGGTACTCCGGTTTCCTCCCACAATAAGACCCATCGCGCGTTAACATCCGGGCCAACAAGAGTGATTAATATAAGTTCGATAACTTGTTTCATAATTGTTGTAAAAAAAATAAAGTTTATATTTTTGTTGATAGTTTCTATTTGCAATAAAAAAATATTGTAATAATTAGTTTATAAAAATAGTCGTAGAAGTAACTTGTTACAAAGTACATGTAAGGAAATCTTGTTTTGTTGTAGGTGACGTCTCTTTCGTGACAACTAGACCTCAATTGAAGCCATTTTTACAAGTAGACATCCAAGAATGGTACGAGGTTCATGCTATACGTGTGTACCGCAAGAATAGTGAGTAATATTAATATTATAATTATGAAATACAACAACTATAAAGCGCCCTATATAATTTGCAAAACCTACTGTAAACGTACATATTTAAAAGATATGCTTTTAACAAATTTCTTGCTGAAAGCATTTTGCTAAATAATAATTGAACTAATTACAGTTTCTGCGTATTGATTCCTACGGTAAATATTGTAATTGCACCGATTCATCATTGCGCTTATATGGTTAGATACGGTACGCTATATGTTGAATTATTACATAATGTGTTTGTTTAATTGATCTATTATTATTCAAAATCGTGTTAATAAATTAAACAGTTTCAGTGATTCAAAGCATATTTTAGTAATTATGTAATTAAACAAGTATATCATGGGTGTCTGTGCAATGGTCCAGAATATTTGACCCTTCGGCATTGTCAAATATTCTGGACGATTGCACAGACAGCCATGAATATTTGTATATTATTACATAATGGATTTGATTTTACTTAACTATACGCATAAGCTATATTTTGAACCATTTACTAGTGAAATGAACTATTGCACGGCTAAAATGACTATTGCACGGTCAAGTGCGAACTATTGAACACCGCGTGACGTTTCCTGCCCTCTCAAGTGTCAAAGTCAGTCAGATGTCAATGCTCCCAGACAACAACAGGCATGGCGATTTCTACAGGAAAGTTGATATTTGGAGTCACAAATGACGGATTGATATGTTTGTGGTCATTACTCAGATAATCGAATATTTACCTTTTAATTTTTTTTACACACAAAGTTCACGCGATACATCATAAAATTGATCTATTATTATTAAAAAACATGTTAATAAAATAAACAAGAAACAATGTCAGTGTTTCAAAGTGAGTTTTAGTGTGTTATATAATAAAACAAGTATATCATGGCTGTCTGTGCAATAGTCCAGAATATTTGACACGAAGTACTGGTAATCGATTGATGTTCTATTGCACGAGACCGTATGTTGAAATATGGGCAAGCCAAATTAAGCTCACAGTTCTCTGGGGTGATTTTTTCATCACATGAATAGTAATATTGTGCAACTAATAATTCAGAAATAGTAGTTGAAGTATAGAATTTGTAACAGCATGTTTATCTCCATATGTATACACATTTACAAGTTTTACTTACACTATGCTTTTGTTCGGTTTTATCAATTATACATGTTGTCTTGATCATTGGTTTAATTATTGGTCAAGTTTAAATCAATATACATCACTTGGCACATCTCTTCTTGTCGATTCATTTGCAAATGAAGCAGACAACATTTTGTAGGTTCACCGAGTCTTGCTTAAGTTAAATTTTGAATATACAAGAATTAGCGAGAAAGGGAAGTAAAGTATTCTATTTATTTTGCGCTCAGTATGGTTCCCTGTTAACTGCCGACAACTTGGATCCTTTGTGAGTAAGAACCAATGGGATTTCCTGGACTACGGGGCAGCTCGATGTGACGACATCCGGTTCACTACCAAGAACCAAGTGTTTCGCCTCCAATGTATGCGTCCAATCATTGGGCGATACGTAACCATCCGAAATTTTGATTCTACTGACGACTATAATAACCTAGGGAAGTTCTACTTCTTGGAAATAAATGAGATGCAAATTATTGGCAAAAGTGAGTATGCAAAAAAGCTAATGTCATTTTTAGCAGTGAAGATTGTTAAACGTACATGTGATAGTATATATAGCAAGTGCTAATACAAAATGTTTTTGTAGACTTATGTGCGTTATAAGACATTAGAAGATTACAAAAAAGGAACTGCGTTGATAGAAAAAAGTTGTCAAGGGAAATTTTTCATTGTATTCCTCTAGGTTTGGTTTAGTAAACACAGTGACCGTAAACATTAAGGTGAAAAAAACCCCAACACAAACAAAAAATGCCGTGTCGATCAATAACAAAACCTAGTCATACGATCATCTCAGATGTCTACTTCCGGACAAAATGGCCGCTAAATGCATCGATGAGATAACGACTATGGCCGGTGTTTAGTGACTGCTGGCCGTATTAGACAGGTGATCGCTTATGTGAGGTTCATTAAATAGTATTTTCGTCGGGCGGAGCACAGACTGGTTGCGTAGTAGAGGTTGTCGCTTATCTAAGGTGACCGTTTATGTATGCTTGACTTTACTAGTAGCTATTGGGAAAATGAACACTTCTGTAAAATAGTTTTCTGAACGCTGTTAGGTAGGATAAATCATGAACAAATAGTACAAGCAACATTTGTAAAATATTGATATCTAATATCAAGTGTTTAACACGCTACTTCACTGTGGTTGACACTGGGAAATAATGAAAATTTAGTTAGAAGATAACAAATACGCTACCAGGTATGATATATTTTAAAAATAGATTTCGAATTTCTACAAATGTAACAGAGACAGGGCGTGGACAACATATGGGGTTGATGTCCGGAGATGTGTTTGACTACCAGATCGATTCCTCGTCCAACATCGCCAACGATATCATGTCTGATGATGGAAGGCTGAAACTCCCAGGGAGAGGATGGTGCCCGTCTAACGGTGATACTGGTCCATGGTTTAGGGTAAGGTCTGAAGGGGAACCAGTCCAAGGTTTAGGGTAAGGTCAAACGGAGAACCAGACCAAAGTTTAGGGTAAGGTCAGACGGAGAACCAGTCCATGGTTTAGGGTAAGGTTAAAAGGTTAACCAGTCCATGATTAAGGGTAGGGTCAAACGAAGAACCAGTTTATGGTTAAGGATAAGGTCAAAAGGGGAACCAGTCCATGGCTAAGTGTAAGGTCAAACGAAGAACCAGTTCATGGTTAAGGATAAGGTCAAACGGTGAACCAGTCCATGGTTTAGGGTAAGGTCAAAAGGAGAACCAATTCATGGTTTGGGGTACGGTCTAAAGGAGAACCAGTCCATGGTTTTAGCGTAAGGTTAAACGGAGAACCAGTCCATAGTTTAGGGTACGGTCAAATGGAGAATCGTCCCATGGGTTAGGGTAAGTTCTAAAGGGGAACTGTCTGAAGCTCGAAATAGTGCAGAGGATTTGTTTTTTTTTCTGGCGAAATTAACGATTTGATTCAAAAACTGATACAATTTAGTTTGGAAATTTACATTGTTAAATCCGACAATCGTCGATACTCCAGTGGTTACCACAATCACGTTCACTCTCTGCAGCGCTAAAGAATCAGTGTGCACAATCTTTTTGATGAAACACCAGTTCTATCCTTTGATGTTCCCCCAGAAAGGAATCTCGCATTCACCTAACGGTACCAATGACTGGCTTTGAAGACGAGTTGCTCTACTTTGTAATTCCCAAAGACAGGTTGGCCATTGGTCAGTTTTTATACCTGAGATCAATCAACAGATACATAAGTGTGTTTAAATTTTGCAATGACATTTTTCAGGAGTGCAGACAGCGTTAGTAATTGTACCCCCTGAATGATTGAAGATCTCTGTATACTTGTATAGAGGCTCTGGGAATCCCGAAACCAAATATTGACAACGATGAATATTTTCTTTTCATTATATTCCATATAAGTGGGGTCCCTTTTCATTTTAAAATATTGCGATTTACTGAATTGTCAAAAAGAATTCCAAATTAAATGCCCCATTGATCGGGAATTCATTTTTTATATTTTATTTCAACAAGGTGGACTTCATTATTCCCGTCATAGTACAAGGATTACGCATCCAGGGATGGCAGGAGGGCAACACGAGAAAGCTTACAAAACAATTTACCGTCAAGTATGGAAATGATTTGAACAACCTGGCGACATATTCTGATCCTCCAGGAATTATTAAGGTACTGTAAGGCTATCTGAAAGATATGTGGAAAATATAAGAGACATTTTATATCCTTACGGTTTTTAAAATAGTATATACATACATATCCTTTTGATATATCTTCGTCTCCGGCATTCTTTGACGTTTCAAATATTTTTGTGGCATTCTATAGTATCATTACA
The DNA here is from genome assembly GCA_947623455.1 of Mimachlamys varia. Classification (NCBI taxonomy): domain Eukaryota; kingdom Metazoa; phylum Mollusca; class Bivalvia; order Pectinida; family Pectinidae; genus Mimachlamys; species Mimachlamys varia. Next base: position 23,226,412 of record OX392534.1, read on the forward strand.
TCATTTAAGAAACCAGTGGCGATAAAGGAGTTTTTATTTTTTAAATTAGTAGATAGAAGTTAACTATATAATAATGACGAAAGTATATGGCGGTGTCGTCGATGAAGCAGAAGACGCTTACTCTTCCGGAACACCTGGTCTTATTCTCTTGTGCTTTTACGAGAGTCTCCATGTAAATCTTTCCTTTGTTCCTATTTCCCCCTAGTTTAATCGATTTTGAGTTCGGATTATGGTTTTGTTGACGCTTTGGTATTCTCTAATTTTTTTTCCATTTGTTTTTCTTTCCTCCAATAGGTCTTTGAAACGTTTGACCATTTCGAGAGCTCAGCAGTTCAAGATTTCAACTTTAACCATGAAGTAATGGCACGGTTTATCCACCTTGATATACTGGGAACGAAAGATGACGCTTGTCTGAAACTTGAAATAATTGGATGCCCAAAACGAAGTATGCGAATTTAGATAATCTGCTTAAGAATTCAAGTGTGTAAATGAGCCATCTTGGGACAAAAGTCGTTCGGTATACATGATATTACAAAGTAAAATAAAAATGGTTGGATGGAAGGAATGATATAGTAGGATCTCTAAATTAATATTAACATATCTAGATTCCATCTCCATGTGATGTCCTAAAATGATGAATTGATCACGATTATTTTTACTTGTTACAGTGTTTGTTTGTTTAATCGATTTGGAGTTCGGATTTGGTTTTATTGCCGCTTTGATCTTATTTGTTTTGTTGCGAATACTAGGCTGTACGGTTACTATTGAAATAATGGTTGTGTGATCAATATAGAGCTAATAACCGAACATAGTTAATCAACGAGAGTGTAATATAAGGATTTTTTGTTTTTGTTTTTTAAATTTTGTCTATTGTTACAGGTTTACGTGCTGTACGATGTGAAAATGGGAGCTTGGATTTTGGTTTCGAAGAACTTAAATATCATTCCTGGTGGTTGGTGTTCTCCCCTGAGAATGAATTAACAAACAAAACACTAGAGGAATGCCGTCAGCTGGTTCTTGACAAGGGCTATACTAGCTACAGTTATGACGGTTATACCACGATTTGTATAATACACGTTGGTCACCGCTATTACAGGTCATTTGCGTCTTCTTGGGTCAGAGACAGTACATCGCACAACTTCGCTGGAAATCGTCTTTGTTTCCAAGGTATGACATATGACAACCTCTATAATGAACTTGATTGTTTACGTGAAACGTCTTCATGAACGAGAGGGGACACACATAATTTGAAAAGACCTACTCGTATACAGAAAGCTTTCCATATGTCGAATGTCTTTTCGAGTATATCATATATACAACTGATATCAGACACTTTGAAATAAAGAAATTGACAAAATTTGGAATAGAATAATTTGGCCTATTACAAACAGTTATCCGGAGTAGACAAATTCTGTTAAATGTACATTATATTGTAAGCAGATAGGATCAATCATGATAAAACGTGGACCCCTCAAAGAGGCACCCAATGCTTGCATCCATTACATTTCCAATTGAATCATATCGATCATTTGCACTACATTTTTTAGAAATATTGTTAAACCATCTTGTGATACTGTATTTGATTAGAATATCTGTAATATTTTCAATATTTGCCAGTTTTGAATGTACAATATATTTTTTCTCCACAGATGTGACGGATATGTCTACATGTGGGAAGGAAATGCATTTGTCCCCGGGGGAGGGCGTGCGCCATCTCCGTTCTCCTTCATATCCCCTGAGTTATGGTCAGCACATTCACTGCGCCTGGGTTATCAAGGCATCACCGGGCAAATTCATCAGGTTGGAGGCCATCTTTATTTCACTGGGAAGCAAAGTGAAGTGGAATGATATTGTCAAGGTAAATAGCGGTAATGCTGGATATTTTGATCATTTCATATTTCGCCTTGTTTTCACATATAAAACTTCAAACGTCAAATTGTACTGAACATTTGACATATATAGTCTAATATTTTTATTCAATCTGTTATAATAATATTTTCTATATATTTTATACGTGCCGCTTTCACTATTGCAGGGCTGATGATACATGTTATATTGACATCACAATGCTGTTTTGAATTACATATTGTATACGTTTTCATTACATTGTTATTTATATTTGTTTGTAATAGCCATTACGTCTTAGTGACGTACGATAAAGTCGAGGAAGTAGAGTTTATAATATATTAAACTTTAAATAAGAATTTAATCTTAATGATAAGTGAATGCTATGATAAAATCAAATTTTCAAATATACAAAGTTAATCGCGGTATATTACAAAACAAAACAATCAGAGACTACATCAAAGCGTCAACAAAACCATAATCCAAACACAAAATCTCTTAAACTAGTGGCAAAATAGGAACAAATGAAAGATTGACATGGAGTCCCTTGTTAAAGTACAAGAGAAAAAGACCAGGTGTCCCGGAAGAATAAGCATCTTCTGCTTCATCGACGACACCCGCCATATAAATCTTGGTCACATCAAAGTAAACATCAATCCTGAAAATGAGAACCGAGTCATTATTGCCAATTGTCAATAAGAAGATACAATTTAAACTTAATGAAAATCGAGTAAAAAGATGTGGTTACATTAAGAAAAACTTTTTCGTGTTACTGTTTTCTTTTTACCATTCTAACTTTTCAGGCTGGTGACACTACAGAAGATGTGATAGTATGTAGTGACGAGATCAAGATATATCGTACACCAGAAAAACATATCACCATATCCCACGCGACAAAAACTGCAACAGTAGAACAGTTTCAGAAGTCAACCATTTTCTCCTCTTCCTCAACATTACACGTCGAGCTACATTCCTGTTTCTTGTATGCAAAATCGAACGAACGCAATTTCGAATTTGCTGTCGAAGAAAGTGGTAAGACAATGTACATTCATATAGTCCCTCTGAAAAAGCGAACTTTTCTGTCATTATTGAAACAGCTTTAAGTTAAAATTCATTTAAGATATCAGAACATGAAATGAAGATTTTTCTCCTGCTTTTGTCTTTCTTAGTTTTTAATCAACCTAAGAAAATATTATTTTTATTGGATTATAAAAAAATACAAAACTTTTAATTTATGATTAAAAAGATTGTACGGATAAGTCAATTTACATTGTCTCTCCATTACGACTTGAATAGATAAAATGCAACGGATATATGATCGTATCATTATAAAAAAATCAAATAAGTTTAAGTTAAGCATTTGTTGCTTTTGGTGAGTTCAATTGCCAAAAAATAGTATAACAGAGCATCTATTTACATTGTATAATCACATTATATTCATAACAATAGCATGATGCAATACCCATAATAACCCTTCTCTCTCAGATGTGCCCGGATGTGGACTGGAGTCGGGCCAGTGTATAATCACATGTTCTTTGGAGTCAGCCTATATCGGAACTCCCGGGTTTCCGGCCGATATATCTCTAGCTGACACTTGCAGTTGGACCATCCAAGGAACGTTTGGAAATTTTGTCCGTTTACATATTCTCAACCTTGACATTGTCGACAGCGACCAGTCGTGTGTAAAATCCTTCATAGCGGTATACGACGTCACATTGGATGGGGAATTGTCTCTCTTATCAAAGATGTGTTCCGTCGATAGGGAATACAATGTTCTTGTGTCCAGCTGGCACACCATGCAGATAGAGTTTCGAGCTGGTGACGGAAGTGGGAAGGGGTTTTTAGGAAAATATGAATTAGTTGATTCCGCTCAAACGGAGATAAACATCACAGATGAAGGTAAGATATGGAAGCACTGAGTTTTCATATATATATTGTACGAAATAATCTTTAAATAACAGTTTTTTTCCATGTCATTTCATAGCAATAGAAATAGTATTGTTCTTTTTGTTTTGAAGATAAAAAATCAATGTTTCATGATTATTGATGAAACGATTTTTTATATTTCTTTTATCAAATAACTTATTTGTTCAACCATGTCATACGGCCATGTCAGAAATATGAGGTGCGTTCGGTAGCGAGAACGTTCGCGAGCGTTTTGTTGGCGAACGTTTTGTCCTCACTGAACGCTGCGCTCGCAAAAAACGATTTAAATATGGCTGCCAATATGGGTGACATAATCAGAAAATTGATTTTGGACGAGGTGGCAGACGACACTGTTAACTTAGATTCGTTTACAAAAGTGCCAGCAGCAGTTTTAAGATCAACGAATACTGCTTTGCATATTGGTACGAAAACATGATAGCAAGGATCCAACACGGATCCCCAATAACTTTCAAGAACTTATCCCAATATACTCCTTGGTAGAATTCAAGAGTCATTTTAGAATGACACAAAATCATCATTTAAGGTAGGCGTACATCATTCACGGCACAGGGATATGTAAAGATTAATGATGATTATGAATAGAGACGAACTCTATATGCATCATTCATCTAGACATTTAGCTTTCTTTTAAAGACAGGATTTAATAGTCTGTGTGTACTCTCGTGAATATAAGTTATGTGATATATAGAATTCTACAGTCGTGTCAAAGCAATATGGAAATTATTGAAGTCGATAAATAATTTTGATATGTCACTCGCCTAAAAGGCTTGGGACACATCAAGGTATTAAACGCGTTTAATAAATTGACACTCGTGTTAAATTCTATATTTCATATATAGTTTCAAGCTATATTTACTGAAAACCTGTTTTTTTCTCTTAGAAATTAGAAAATGAGGTCAACACGTGTCCCCTTTGTTAATCAAACTTGTTTGAACTAAAACCTCTTCTGTACGTTACAACGCGGTGACATTACGTTAATTGACATTATTATTTCAGGTTGTTTGCCAGGGTGGACGCGGTTGGCAGCAAGCTGTTACAACCTCTTCACAGAGATCACCAATCACACTGATAGTGCGAGACATGGAGTGTCCTGGATACAGAGTCGAGATCACTGTGAAGCCAAAGGAGGTCATCTAGTTAGTATAGGATCCATAGAGGAAATGACCTATATTCACTACTTGATGACAAAGGTCTGGGGCGGTGTGGACAACGGAGAGGCTTATATAGGTAACAGTCTAAACGGGTGTTTGTAGTAAAGGAATATTATTTTCCGGTGAAATATAACAGGTATTAATTGTACCGGGAACTGTTAAGTAAACCAGTAAACCTCAAAGCCGCAAATGATGCGTTGAAGCAAACTTGCAGTGCAACAATACACTCAAAGTTCGACCATATATGTCTCAATGAGCCATATACCACTGCTACCCATTCTGAAGACAATTTGAAAAAAAAAACATCTTACCTCTACCCATGACTGCTCTTGCCAAATTTCTCGTCTCAATACTAAAAAAATGGTCTTTGAATCAAAACTACACATCAGAACTAGTAAATACTCGTTATGAGTGAATGATCTGCTTTCTTTTCCTTGTAGGTCTTCAAAAAATATTCAATGGCGATGATGTCAAGTACGAATGGCTTGACGGAACACCCTTAACATATACAGCTTGGTATGGTGCTTACTTATTAAAACAATACTTAGGAGTACTAACTCAGGAGCGTTGTCTGGTTTTTACGCTAATTGGGTATAATGATCTTCTGAAGAAAGGAAACTATTGCCGCTTAGCTATCTTTAACATTATGGACGAATAACCATTTTTATTCCTGAGGACTGAATGTATCATAGGCTGCTCTCTGAATTTCTACCGATAAAAAAACAACATAGATACTCTTTTGGTGTTTTAACCTCAGAATACATGATATATTAATTTTTAGGATTTTTAATGCCAGAATACAAGTAACATCTTTCTTTTTTTTTAATTTCAAACGCCAGAGTAAATGATGGATTATCTTTTGGATTTTTAATGGCAGAATACAAGTAAGATCTTTTTTTGTTTTAATTTTAAACGTCAGAGTAAATGAAGGATTATCTTTTGGATTTTTAATGTCAGAATATTTTCTTTTATTTCAATGCCGGATTACATGATATATTATCTTTTTTTAATTTGATAGGTTTAAAGACCCCCTAACCTCAACGTCACAACCGGATGGCCTAGCCAGTGAACGATGTACCGCGATTCGTCTCTTTAGTATAACATCTCTTGACAACTGGCACGATATAGCCTGTGCTTATGATCGCATACCAAGCTACATTTGCGAGATGAGTTCTAACGGTAATAACTTTAAATTTCTCGCAAACCTATAATGTATCTATCTAAATAATAATAAGATGGACGTATTTGAATATGCTTATTAATATGCCTGCTTGTTGTAACTTATAATTATGCCTGAGTGAGTTCTCTCTTTGAGGCCATTACATTTGACCTGGATGAGCATGGCAGATATCGTCGATGAAGCAGAAAACGCTTACTCTTCCGGCACACCTGGTCGTAGTATCTTGTACTTTTAACAAGGGTCTCATTGCAAATCGTTCGTTTGTTCATATTTTAGTTTAATCGATTATTTTTTCGGATTATTGTTTTGTTGAGGCTTTGGTATTCTTTCGAATAATATTCCATTATTTTCATGGTTATTTCATTTGAGTGCAACGGTAAGAATTAACGCTAATTCACCTATTTGTTCTCTATCAATGTTCACTTTGTTGCAGAAATGAATCACCAGGCCATATTGCCGACTAATATTGTTACTAAAGACACTCCTAGCACTGTTTTTCATTGTAACAATGGAGAGAGGATTTCACGCCAGTTTGTTTGTGACGGTAAAGGGGATTGTAGTGACAGCAGTGACGAAATAAAATGTGGTACGTGATATAGTGATTCTGTCTTACACATTGTTTGAAATAAACATTTTTATAGTTAACGATTTGAAATTATACCATTCTAATTTAATTTGTTTTTAAATTCATAAACTAAAGAGGTTAAACGCACCTGACCTTTTTGCTTCGACATTAGTTTAGAAAAGTTCGATTCTCATCTTTTGGCCCCTAGCATCACTGATGAGTCCTAGATGGACGAAACAGCTCTATAGTACTGTTAACTTTATTTTGACATACTGTATCTATTAAGAAATGAAAAAGGTGCAGCGTCTGTGTGTGTTACGTCATCTATTAAAATGCTTAGTAAAATGTTTTGAAGGTGCAGATGATCGGTCAATTATTACCTTGACTAGTTTAAATGAAAAAAAATGTTATGAAACATTTTAAATGTTGATATCAGTAATTAAATTCAGTAATATATCTGTTTTTCGTTGTGACGTCATGTAAGGTGTGAGGAACACAACCTGCGCACCACACCAGTTCCGGTGTAACGATGGGAAGTGCATTTCCTTGAGTCTGTTCTGTGATTTCATCGCTCACTGCCATGATGAATCTGACGAAACAAACTGTGGTAAGAATTAAAAAGACGCTTAAAATATAATTTGCCTCCGCACCATAGAAATATATCTGAAGTGCAAGGGAACATAAACGATAGCGGAGTAAAATTATCATTTATAACAACCAGGGGATGGTTTTATAAAGATTGCTTCAGAAGTCCCGTCACGTCAAGACGTTTATCTTAAATTATTTGTAACTGTAAACATTATATGGTTATATCATTTGAAAATCATGTATTGCTTCTCTGATGCTAGCGCAGAATGTTTAACCGTGTGTGTTGTTTATTGGTCAGTACACCATGAGTGTGAACCTGGTGAATTTCGCTGTAAAAACGGACGCTGTCTACCGGAGCACATGATTTGTGATCTTAAAGAAGATTGTCCAGACGGATCAGATGAAGACAAAGATGACTGCGGTATGCGATTTTTTAAAAACAATTTATCAAAGTATTTTTAATTTAAGGCATATTACCTCGTTCTTCTTCTAAAATATATCAATTCAATATTTATAATAGGGGTGATATAATATTTTGTTTCCTCCTATGTGTGCCCCATATTTTGGATTACACGACAATACAAAATATCGAAGAGATGACAAAACTTTCATTCGAACGCATGAAAAAGAAAGGTTTTCTTTAAAACTAGAAATTAAAAGACCTGGAATTCTGTAGGGTAGGTGACTTCTTTTTCCTCGAAAAAACAATATGTTGTCTACGTCATATCCTGGTAATGTCACGACATTGGAGCGAGAAAACGTTAAGTGAAAATAGTACCACAAAGTAATCCTATGGGTGTAATAATAAATCTCCTTTCATATAATTCAAAGAAATGCCGATCATGTAACTTCTCCATAGTCGTCACCAACCTGCAACTTTTGAAACCCAGTGTTGCACGTATTTCCGTCAGCAGTTGAGCTCTACCACGGAAATGATGCATGTACCCGATAACCAAGTCAACTGCCACATTCAAATATCGTAGACAAGGGAAGCAGGGATGTTTGCATCCATCAAGAGAAAGCCCCACCCATCGTAATTCTTAGAATAAGCCGTCGCTGATTGTCATTCTTAAAATAAAAGCTTTAGTTCAGTAAAATAGAATAAATGCAATATTTCGTCAATACTAAGAAAAACGTCGAAACTGAGCTATGCGTGCCTTGTACTGTTAGTGTTATAACAAAATTGTGCAACTCCATCATTATCAAGAAACAACAAATTTCTGTTGTTAAGGAGAACTTTGCAAGGATTATTTCAAGGAGATCACAATCAAATAGTTTTTAAAAAATCTCTATTTTGGTTCCAGAAACCTGTAGAGCTGAAAACTTCCTATGTTACGACCAAACATGTATTCGTGGAACTCGACAGTGTGACGGAAACATCGACTGTGGCGGACGATTTTCAGAAGACGAAAATCAGCAATGTCAAAGACAGCTACATTCGTCCTGCACAGATCTCCTGAGTCTAGGGATAGCGACTGACGGAGAATACCTGGTTACGTTAGGGACAGATAGTACGAACCTCTATAAACACGTTCTGCAAGATCTGTTTGGATGATATTGATTTGATTATTACTATTGAAATCCTTGATATTTTGAGCTGCATGTCATGTTATGTTATTTAATTTTCTCTTTCTTTATCATTCTTTATAATTTAAACAACAAAATCATGCCACAGTCTACCTTTTTGTCACATCAGTTATTAAATATTAAAAAAAAATGTCAATAGATATCTAAGGTAAACAAAGACGTCGTTTATTATTTCAGCTGCTGTCAGAGTAGAGTGCACCTTTTCGACATCAAATGATGAGACACTAGTAAAAACTATTGTTCACCACGATCACGAAGAATGGCGTATTGGAAGAGTCAACAGCATTAATGACGTCATCGCGTACAGGATCCCTATGAGTCACATTGACATTTTAAAAGAACAATACCGGTGCTCGCAGAAAATAAGAGCAAAATGTCACATGACTCCCATTGTGGATTATGCTTGGCAAGGAGGTAATGGTGTTTGGCATTATTCCAAGGATGAAGGACGATTGAATGGAACCTGCTCCTGTCCATTGTTTCATAAATGTGACACACCGTTAGACAGGTGCATTCTTTTCCTGAGCTTCTTTTCTTTTCGAAATGCATGAATTCGAAAATATGTCTTGACCCAGGATGCCTGGCTGTGTTAATGGACCCGTTGTAACCTTTTCATAGTCAGATTTGAGTTTATTTGTATATAGGCGTACATAAAAAAGCGTTTGGCTATACATCTTTTACGTTTATGTACCCGGTGGTCTAAAATGTTATTCATATTTTTTTCAGTGATTTGTTTTAAGTTAATCAATCCAAACAACTTGTTTATCCAGTTTATTCATTATAATCTGGATGACGAGTTCGAATCCCACGTGGGGCAGTTGCCAGGTACTGACCGCAGGTGGTTTTCTCCGTGTACTCCGGCTTCCCTCCACCTCCAAAACCTGGCACGTCCTTAAATGATCCTGGCAGTTAATAGAACGTAAAACAAAATCAACCAAACCAATTATTGATTATATCACTGTTTTTTTTGCTAATTAGTTGTGTATACTTTCTGAAGGTGTAACTGTACCACAGACTTCCCAGACTGGTACGTGGTTGGAGTTAATGAAGTGTTCGAAGACTCAGGAGATATAGCCGTACAAGACGACCTTCCTATTATTGGGGTTGCTGCTGGATTGGCAGGGGGCATATACAGCTACTTAGCGTTTAAAGTCGATCCTTTGGTATGCGAAAATGGTATGTATGCTTATGAAAGATTGTTTTTCTATCGTAATTTGAAATATTATTTGTGTCCTTGATATTTTAAACAAGTTGTTACAAATTAAAATCATGTCCGTGGTATTTCATAAATAAGTTTTAATTGCTTTAGAAATAGAAAAAAAAATCGAATAGAATTACACAGCCATTTCGGATTTATAATACCATTTCCTAAATTTTTTTTTATAATACATGTATGTTATTAAATGTAAATCCAAATTATTAAGCTAAACATCTGAAGACACTGTGCCCCCTTATCCTTAACATGATAGTAACTGCATTGCAGAAAAAAACATCCACCGGAATCACGATGGCAAGATACTTTTAAAAAAACCTTTTTTTTATTTTGTCAAATGGAGTTGTTTTGTGTGTTGTTTTAGACGAAATTGGTGAATCTGCGAGATTCCTCTGTCGAAGCGGAATATCAGTGGACAAATCGGTGTATTGTTTAATGGACTACGATGAGTATGGCGAAATCAAAGGCTGCAGAGACCTGTCCCATTTGGATCATTGTTGTAATAATTTTGTCAATAATGATGTTGTCATTATCATAGACCAAATACACATGTTTGATATATTACGAAAACTTACTACTAATCACAAAAAAATCTACAGGTCAATTTTCTGTTAAAGGAAAATAAGCCTTGATGAAAGACCAGAGTGTTAATGAAATTAAGCCAGTATATATTTTTGTTCTGTAGAATATGATATGTAATTTGTTTGCCATGCGAATATTTAAACAAGTGATATTAACGATATTGATGTAGATTATTTTTCATATCGGTTGTACATTTCTCCGTTAGGTGTCTTGTATTTTCATATTTATCTTTTAAGGTGATGTTTTTATTGCTATTTTTTCAGTATGTATATAAATACTGTCGTCTCACAAAAGGAGATTAACCAATATAACTGACATAATGTAAAAGGCCCGGATATATTGAAGTTACGTATTTATTTGTAGCGGATTTTGTATGTCCCCCGGACTTTGCCAAATGTAACACCAGTTATTGTATCCCCGTCCGGTTCTTATGTGATGGTGAAAAGCATTGTTCAAATGGGGAGGATGAAGAAATGTGTGGTAAATAAAACACTATAGTCTACATTTTGTGAATAATGTATAATATTTAATATTCTAAAATTGGCATAAAGACATATCTATGACAATTTCACCAACGGAATTTCGGTAAAAGCGTCGATTAATTTTTAATACATGCTATACTTAAAAATATACATGAAATCACGACATCACCTTAGGCCCGAGCGAGAATATTGTTAGCCCGGTATAAGGGGAGAAAAAAATGCTTAAAGGCCCAATATACGTAACTTCAGGAAATATTTCGTGATTCTGAAAAATTCTGAAAAAAAATCCAGTTGATAACCATGCAAAAATAAGCCTAAAACGAAGTAAACCTGAGCGGTAACTAACAAGAAACTCTTGACAAAAAAATCCAAAGGATTGAAAATAATTCAGGTGGGGCCCACTTCAACAACAAACCGAAGGTTCTAGAAGACACTTCGAAATGGACGCGTGTTTACGAATAGCGTGTTTCAACTGCTGCTGTACCGGTAACCGCGAAAGAATTCATCTTGAATATCGCTGATATCAGTTAATCTTAACTAAATCTATAAATATAATAAGTTATTAGGCTTGATTTTTGCTTCAAGTTTTGCCGAAAGTTACGTATATTGGGCCTTTAATGAAAAAAAACGTATATTATTCAGGATGAAAAGTATATTGTTTAAATGTCCGTTTATAAATTCAGACTATAATTTTCTGTATTTGAAAAAAAATCTGCGTATTGAACTTTCTTGACCATTTTCAGAAGTGTATCACTTGTCATATTTCATACATGTTTATCTTGTTGCCATACTAATTAGTTATTAGAAATAATCACCCGTATTTTAATTTATATATTATGGATTTTATCTGTTTTAGTACGTTTTCAAGATTTTTTTCTTCTTTTAGATCGGCCTTGCGTCGGCCTCTTCCGATGCCATAAGAGCGACATATGTCTTGGTCAAGTCCAGGTGTGTGACGGAATACCTCATTGTCCAGAGGCCGACGACGAGGATTTGTGTGACGTCACATGTCCATCGGGTTGTACGTGTAACGAACTAACCGCTGAATGTAATAACATAACGGTGGGCTCAAACGATACATTTGCCGTGTTCTCAAACATACGGAAACTGTCTTTCAAATCATCAGATTTCTCGTTGGGAATCCCCAAACTGAAAACATTTGCTTTAGCAGAGCTAAATCTTTCTCGTAACTCAATCATGCACTTAACACCAGAAAATTTCGAAAACCTCAGCAATATATATACGTTAGATTTAAGTCATAATGCTCTCACCAGCATTGTTGCAAAGACTTTCCACAGTTTGAAGAATCTTCAAACCCTTCACTTACATGGAAATACTGCGCTGCGTTTCATTCATCCTGACGCCTTTGTAGGACTGTCAATTTTACCATCGCTGACAATCCATCAGACGTTGGTGGAAAAGATAGCTAGTCAGACTTTTGTTGGTTTAGATAAGATGACAGTCCTTAATTTGACTCAAAACAGAATAACAAAAGTTGAGGATTTTGCATTTGCATCCCTGGAAGAACTGTCTGTTCTGGATATACGCAGCAACAACATCGAGGATTTTTCTGACGGCATTTTCAATGGACTCGCCAATTTGAAGGAATTGTATACTGATGCTTACATGTTCTGCTGTGTTAAACCAGATACTGTCACAGACCAAAACTGTCATCCCTATCAAGATGAATTTTCCTCGTGTGCCGATCTAATGCGTGAGGACCATTTAAGATCGTTCTTGTGGATCATAGGGTGCCTTTCCTTGATCGGTAACGCAGGAGTCATCATATACAAGGTGGTTTATGATCGTAGAAGCCTGAAGAAAGGTCACGGAATTTTCATAATGAATCTTGGCTGCGCTGACTTCCTAATGGGTGTCTACATGTTGATTATTGCTATCGCTGACACTATGTTTCGGGGAAGGTACATTTGGAATGATATATACTGGCGTAACAGCAATATTTGTAAATTGGCTGGTGTTCTAGCAACTGTTTCCAGTGAATCCTCTGTTATGTTTTTGTTGCTGATTACAGCAGATCGGTTCGTATCTGTGAAATTCGTATTCGGACAGATCCAGTTTACCAAGAAGAAAGCAATATTTACTTGCATGGGAGTTTGGCTCATCACATGGTCTATTGCAGTTGTGCCGTTACTCCCAATCAACTATTTTAAAGGACAGTTTTATTCGAGGTCCGCTGTTTGTTTGGGCTTACCTCTTACGCGTGAATGGCCTGCCGGATGGGAGTATGGAACCGCTATTTTTATTTTCGTAAACTTCATTATATTTATCAGTATAGCGATTGGACAAGTGCTGATTTACAGGGAAGTATCCAGTACACACGAACTGATCAAATCCCAGAGACGTTCTCAGGACGCAGCCATAGCAAGGAGTCTGTTTTTAGTGGTTTTCTCAGATTTCCTGTGTTGGTTCCCCCTTGGAATAATGGGTAAGTAAAAGCAACTTTTAGAAAAAATGATACCAATAAGATAATTGATATTGCAACTTATACATGGTTGTATTATATCTGCAGTGAATCAGATCTTCTGAATAACAAATCCATGCCAAAAAGTTAACAAAACCTTAAACCGAACTCAAAATCAATAAAACTAGGTGGGGGATATGAAATAAAAAATATTGATATGGACACCCTTGTAAATTTCAATAAAATAAGACCAGGTGTTCCGGAAAAGTAAGCGTATTCCGCTTCATCGACGAAAATCGACACGTAAATCCTCGTCACATCCTATATCCAATACAAAAACCCAGTTCATATCTTCATCTGAAGCTTATGATTATAATACTGTCAAATAATTGAGGCATATTTTCTATGAAGTACAATCTTTTCTTTCTTCCTGTCGCAGGTATCATGGCGTTGTCGGGACATCACATTCCACCAGAGGTGTACGCCTGGGCAGCAGTATTTATATTACCGATCAATTCTGCACTTAATCCAATCCTATACACATTCTCTGCTATCATACGACAGAGGGTAGGTCCATAACTTCAATATTGTATAAAATAATTTAAAATTATACTAATTTTAAATAATATTGTTGTCATTGTCTGTTCCTTTTTTAAAAACAGTTTTTTAGTTGGGATATTTTTATTTCTATTTGAATTTTCTCGTAATTTTCGATGCTTATCAATAATATTGCTTTCTTTCCGTGTTAACAGAAAAACAGTCTCTATCGGGCGAGTGCCAAGACAACAATGACTCGACTGTCTACATGTGAGTTGTTCCAAAGTAACAGCATGTAGCATTCCTATGTATATATTTCTGAATGTTTTATATGCCGAGTAATTGGGTTAGATTCCCATACTGATTTAAGCACTGAACTCATTCCTTTGGCTCTTTCATTATGCCAAGAGAAAACACCGAATTATTTGAAGAATTAACTTTGCATTTATTCTGTTTCCCATTTGAAGACTTCATGATATAAACTTGAATTGAAAAAAACCCAGAAAATACCTAAGCGTCACCAAAACCATGATCCGAACTCAAAATCGATTTAACCAGGAACAAAATATTAACATACACAAATATTCTGATAATGATAACAATAAATTTGGTGGACCGGCTAATGTATATCGTATGAAAGCAATCACAAAGTAGGGATGCCGATTTTGGCCCTCCAGTGACTATGATCGATCGGTTTCGTGTTTTGTATTACAAGCGCTGATGATAAAAAATGATAAAATTGACCGAAAATAATACCACATAATGTATACGTAGGTCACTATGTAATTTTTAAAATCATGTCAACATTTTTTTGTATGTCTTGATGCGTATTATACCCATACCATAATTCTATAAAATTAAATTTATGCATATAGCTTAAGATAATCGAAAAAAGCATGTACCTGTGTAATTATTGCCTGTCGCAATATCCTTCCGTAATTGACCCGAATTTGGAATAATCTGATTGTTACTGACATGTACTATCTCACAATGGTAAATAATATTTTTTGCTACAAAAGGTGGGTATTATTCAACTTACATGGTATCAAATAATCATAACAATTGTTGAATAACATTTCTGTTTATATCACAAGTGGGATAAACTTTAAATGCATTTTGATTGGCTGACATGGTGATCTTTGACCGGAACGACGCCACTTGCTGATTGTCGACGACGTCATCATTTGGCGTGAGAATACGATCCGATATGTTCATACCCATATTGTCCGCTGTTCATTTATATTCAATTCACTGAAATACTGCAGTTTGCAGCTGAAATTGTGGTAAAAACAGGTTACACGACTCGTGGTTGTTGGAAGTGGTTTTTATTTCACTCTCGTTAGTTAATTTTCAAAAGTTGCCAAAGACAGTCCTTTGTAGTTTTTGAAAATTAACTAACGAGAATGAAATACATACCATATCCTACAACCACTCGCTGTGTAACCTCTATATATTTGATAAAAATAATTTTTAACTGTTGCATTGTCTCATAATATGCTTTCACATGCGTACACATGATTCAAATGTTCATTTTATAAAAGAAATGTAACTTGGTTTATAATTTCAGCAACCACAACACAAGAGTCAAAATGGAGTGATATTTGTAACAGTGACAAATTTATTATCGGAGCTGAATTGCCTTGTCACGTGACCCTCAAAGAATACACAAAAGAGGGTAAACCAGAGGTGAGGGATATCTACAAGATTGTCATTGACCTAGCTGGACATCTGGACTTTCTCCATAGACGGAAACTCCTCCACGGTTCTGTGTCCGATGAAACAGTTGTAGTAACCAAGGATAAAAATGTAAGAAACTTTTTGTGTATATGGTTCTGATAGAATACTGCACGAAGGATATTTCAGACTGAAACAATTTGTTTGAATAATAGTAATGATAAGAATATAAACTAATAAAAACCCCATTTGAACGATGTAGCAATTGACGAACAATTCTAAATGTGTGGTCAGATGGATAATATTTAAGGCGTTCACTTGAATAAAAATGAGTAGGAAATGGTTGGTAGGTGTTAATACCACAAAAACATATTTTATTCATATAATTCATATATTATACCACTTTTTACCTTTTCACAGAAGAAGATGAGAGCCTACAGCAGACTGGACCCAAGCGTAGTCGATGAGGAAGCGCCATACGGGTACCCTGACATAGAGGCGATGGGGAAAGTCGTCATCAAACTTCTTCGCTGGAATCAGAGGACATCCGGGTATCGCCGACAAGCGCGCAAAGTCGTTTGAGTACTATGTGACGTGTTTTAATTACGTGGAAAGCGTAGATAAAACTCGTAACAATGTTGTTTTGAAAGCTATTTAGGATGGTAAACAAAGATAAGTGTAAATTTTCCCTGCGTATTACGTGTAAACCGACCTATCGACAATATTAATTTCGAGTGTCAATGTTGAGTATTTGTAGTGAAACGTGTACGTATCTATTTTTTAGACGTGTTAATATTCTTCTGTATCATACATTCAACATAGACACTCTATGATTTCTAAACTAAAATATTGGCCGGTTTACACAGGTGTCCGGTTTGAAGAAGTATTCGGATAATATTTCTACTTATGAATTTCATGTTAAAGGTGGTAAAAAATGAATTATACATGAAACATGTCACGGAAAACGACTTTTGAATTTAGTTCTTTTGTAAATTATATATTTATTATATGGTTTCCAAAAAAAAAAAAAAAAAAATCAGGTACAATTATAATTAAATTGAATTTTACATGCATATGTTTCGCTCGAATTTCATGTGAATCATCATCATCATCATCATCATCATCATCATCATCATCATCATCATCTACAACGTTTGTTTTGAATCACCCCTTTGAATATAACATTAAAAAAAATGCATTGAAAGTGAATTCCTCTTTAATGCGATTTAAAAGTTGTTATCTATTCATGATAATTTCAACAAAACTGAAATAGATGTTTAATCTATTTCTATTTTTTGAATTTATTACATTATATTTGGAATCGTTTGTATAGTTTGGTGTTTTGTTAATGCAGTACCATAACTTCATAAAAATAGTTATGTTATTTATGTACAGAGAGGTTCGGACAAGTCCTGTTTATTTGCATGACATATTGCGTATTAATATGAAGACGAATGAACATTATATGAAGTAACGTTTCGAAACATTGATAGATGTATTCTAAAGTTTTGGTTGTAAAGTAACGTGAGCAAATTCATAAAGAGTTAGCTCCCTTCCATTGTCGGTGTTTCATATTTCAACACCGTTCAGTATATTTATTGCACATTGGATTATTTCTGTATGTTGTTCAAAATTTAAAATATTAAATATTCCTTATAATATTTACATTGAGTACAAATAGAAAAGTCATGATGACATTAAAATTATTATATTATCAATATTGTTTTTCTTCCTTGCGTTATAAATAAAATTGATTTGACGTGGAAAGAGTTTGTCTTCGCAGTTTAATGGGAAATTGAAAAAAAAAAAAAAAAATAAGCATAAACAAATTGATGGAGCATGTTTTCAATTAGAATGTCGCTTCCCAATGCTAAAAGCTATGAACTTGTTCGGCTACTGTTGATAGTAAATGGACGTTTCACCTTAAAAAAGTCGACGCGATGTTACGTCGTTTGATATTACTAGATACATATGAATAACATTACAGGAAAGTCAAACAGCAATATATAAAACACATAAGGCTTATTATGCGAATCTTTTGTTGGAATACTGGATAACGCAAATCATTGGTGGTTACTTTTCTTCGGGGTTAGAAACGATTAAGATCGGTTCGAGGTACAGACTGTGGTGGATATCCCATACTTATAAGTACATGTAGTAGACACGTGTTTCATTCAAATTCGCTGACTTTATTTTCGATGTTGAAAAGTAGCCACGAATATTGTGAATGAAAACATACACGGAATATAAGTTATACAGTACTCGCGATAATGGCATAATTGTTTCATCAAGGAATAGTGGTATAACCGTGTAAATGGCAAAATACCATACGTGCCGCTTAGAACACAATCAAGACCTATCATGATGATTGTAGTGTCCATATCGTGTCATTTGTTTAATTTGATATTTATTATTTTTAAATCATGTATTTTGACAATGAGGCTGGTGTATTTTGACAATGAGGCTGGTTCATTTCGACGATGAGATTGGTGCATTTTGACAATGAGGCTGATGCATTTCGACAATGAGGCTGGTACATCTTGACATTTCATGATATCTTACCGATAAAAATGGAAAAGAAAAACCCATTCACACTTTAATATACAATATAATGCTCAATAAAGAATTACTGTATACACGTATTCATGGTAAATCAATAATTATGCAGATATGGTTCACCGAAAATCCAGTTATAAAAACAGTTTTATTTGATGTAGTAACTGACATCCAAAGCCCTTCTCCCAACACTTTTCCAAACATCAACAGTTAAATGCATACATTGTAGAAACAAATGGAAAAGCAAGTGAAAATAAGAGAATGTAAATTGTTTGGACAGTAAAGGGAGATTAGATATAGAAAATATTGAAAGGTTATCTCCCTTGCCATGCCACACGAGCACTGGCAAAGGTGGATCAATTGTCATAGATTTGTCATTGTGATGTGTGTGTATTATTTGTGTGGAATAAATATTCAAATGTCCCTATATGGTGATTGTATTCAATCATACATTATTTTACTTAATACTGAGCGGGAGGTGCATAAATATAACATTTTAACTTTGTAAGGTACACTACTTATGCTTATAGCAAAATGTTCTTTACAACATTACTTTGTGACGAACACTACTTATAAATATAAAACGATACTTTATAAGGTACGTTATCTATAAATATAATGTAAATACCTTTACATTTTGTAACTGTACTTTGTAACGTATGCAATATTCTTACTGTACAATGTACACTACTATAAATATAATGTAAATACCTTTACATTTTGTAACTGTACTTTGTAACGTATGCAATATTCTTACTGTACAATGTACACTACTATAAATATAATGTAAATACTTTTACATTTTGTAACTGTACTTTGTAACGTATGCAATATTCTTACTGTACAATGTACACTACTATAAATATAATGTAAATACTTTTACATTTTGTAACGATACTGCGTAACGTATACTACATAATTATGAGTATAACAACGTTACTTAGGAGTGTTCACTAATATAAATATAACAACAGTACTTTGTAACGTCTAGCACTGATAAATATAAAATTTCTTATTCGAAACCTACACTACTTATAAATATATAAACGTTATTTTGTAATATACACTACTATAAATATTACAACATTACTTTGTAACGTCTAGCACTGATAAATATAAAATTTCTTATTCGAAACCTACACTACTTATAAATATATAAACGTTATTTTGTAATATACACTACTATAAATATAAGAACAGTACATTGTAACGACTAACACTTATAAATATAAAATTTCTTATTCGAAACGTACACTACTTAAAAAAATAAATATACATTATTTTGTAATATAGACTATTATAAATATAACAATAGTACTTTGTAACGTCTAACACTTATAAATATAAAAAATTCTTATTCGAAACGTACACTAATTATAAAAATAAATATACATTATTTTGTAATATACACTTCTATAAAAATAACAACAGTACTTTTTAACGTCAAACACTGATAAATATATTATTTTTATTCGAACCGTACACTACTTATAAATATATAAACGTTATTTTGTAATATAGACTATTATAAATATAACAATAGTATTTTGTAACGTCTAACACTTATAAATATAAAAAATTCTTATTCGAAACGTACACTAATTATAAAAATAAATATACATTATTTTGTAATATACACTTCTATAAAAATAACAACAGTACTTTGTAACGTCAAACACTTTTAAATATATAATATTCATTCGAAACGTGCACTACTAAGGTTATGACACAGTACTTGTAACGTACACTACATACATGTATAACTATAGCAATGGTACCTTGTACTGTACACTTCTTATAACTATATAGCAATGGTACCTTGTACTGTACACTTCATATAACTATACAGCAATGGTACCTTGTACTGTACACTTCTTATAACTATATAGCAATGGTACCTTGTACTGTACACTTCATATAACTTTATAGCAATGGTACCTTGTACTGTGCACTTCATACAGATATATAGCTATGGCACCTTGTACTGTACACTTCATATAACTATATAGCAATGGTACCTTGTACTGTACATTTCATATACCTATATAGCAATGGTATCTTGTACTGTACACTTCATATAACTATATAGCAATGATACCTTGTAGTGTACACTTCTTATAACTATATAGCAATGGTACCTTGTACTGTACACTTCATATAACTATATAGCAATGGTACCGTGTAATATACGCTTCATATAACTATATAGCAATGATACCTTGTAATGTGCACTTCATATAACTATATAGCAATGGTACCTTGTACTGTACACTTCTTATAACTATATAGCAATGGTACCTTGTACTGTACACTTCATATAACTATATAGCAATGATAACCTTGTACTGTACACTTCATACAACTATATAGCAATGGTACCTTGTACTGTACACTTCATATAACTATATAGCAATGGTACCTTGTACTGTACATTTCATATACCTATATAGCAATCGTACCTTGTACTGTACACTTCATATACCTATATAGCAATGGTACCTTGTACTGTACACTTCTTATAACTATATAGCAATGGTACCTTGTACTGTACACTTCATATAACTATATAGCAATGGTACCTTGTACTGTACACTTCTTATAACTATATAGCAATGGTACCTTATACTGTACACTTCATATAACTATATAGCAATGGTACCTTGTACTGTACACTTCATATAACTATATAGCAATGGTACCTTGTACTGTACACTTCATATAACTATATAGCAATGGTACCTTGTACTGTACATTTCATATACTTATATAGCAATTGTACCTTGTACTGTACACTTCATATACCTATATAGCAATGGTACCTTGTACTGTACACTTCATATAACTATATAGCAATGGTAACTTATAATGTCCGCTCCATATAACTATATAGCAATGGTACCTTATACTGTACACTTCATATAAATATATAGCAATGGTACCTTGTACTGTATACTTCATATAACTATATAGCAATGGTACCTTGTACTGTACACTTCATATAACTATATAGCAATGGTAACTTGTAATGTACGCTCCATATAACTATATAGCAATGGTACCTTATACTGTACACTTCATATAACTATATAGCAATGGTACCTTGTACTGTACACTTCATATACCTATATAGCAATGGTACCTTGTACTGTACACTTCTTATAACTATATAGCAATGGTACCTTGTACTGTACACTTCATATAACTATATAGCAATGGTACCGTGTAATGTACGCTTCATATAACTATATAGCAATGATACCTTGTAATGTACGCTTCTTATAACTATATAGCAATGGTACCTTGTAATATACACTTCATATAACTATATAGCAATGGTACCTTGTACTGTACACTTCATATACCTATATAGCAATGGTACCTTGTACTGTACACTTCATATAACTATATAGCAATGGTACCTTGTACTGTACACTTCATATAACTATATAGCAATGGTACCTTGTACTGTACACTTCTTATACCTATATAGCAATGGTACCATGTACTGTACACTTCATATACCTATATAGCAATGGTACCTTGTACTGTACACTTCATATACCTATATAGCAATGGTATCTTGTACTGTACGCTTCATATAACTATATAGCAATGGTACTTTGTACTGTACACTTCATATAACTATATAGCAATGGTACCTTGTACTGTACACTTCATATACCTATATAGCAATGGTACCTTGTACTGTACACTTCATATAACTATATAGCAATGGTACCTTGTACTGTACACTTCATATAACTATATAGCAATGGTACCTTGTACTGTACACTTCATATAACTATATAGCAATGGTAACTTGTACTGTACACTTCATATAACTATATAGAAATGGTACCTTGTACTGTACACTTCATATAACTATATAGCAATGGTACCGTGTAATGTACGCTTCATATAACTATATAACAATGATACCTTGTAATTTACGCTTCTTATAACTATATAGCAATGGTACCTTGTACTGTACACTTCATATAACTATATAGCAATGGTACCTTGTAATGTACGCTTCATATAACTATATAGCAATGGTACCTTGTAATGTACACTTCATATAACTATATAGCAATGGTACCTTGTACTGGACACTTCATATAACTATATAGCAATGGTACCTTGTACTGTACACTTCATATAACTATATAGCAATCGTACCTTGTACTGTTCACTTCTTATACCTATATAGCAATGGTACCTTGTACTGTACACTTCATATACCTATATAGCAATGGTACATTGTACTGTACACTTCATATACCTATATAGCAATGGTACCTTGTACTGTACACTTCATATAACTATATAGCAATAGTACCTTGTACTGTACACTTCATATAACTATATAGCAATGGTACCTTGTAATTTACGCTTCATATAACTATATAGCAATGGTACCTTGTAATGTACGCTTCATATAACTATATAGCAATGGTACCTTGTAATTTACGCTTCATATACCTATATAGCAATGGTACCTTGTAATGTACGCTTCATATAACTATATAGCAATGGTACCTTGTACTGTACACTTCATATAACTATATAGCAATGGTACTTTGTACTGTACACTTCATATACCTATATAGCAATGGTACTTTGTACTGTACACTTCATATACCTATATAGCAATGGTACCTTGTACTGTACACTTCATATAACTATATAGCAATGGTACCTTGTACTGTACACTTCATATAACTATATAGCAACGGTACCTTGTACTGTACACTTCATATAACTATATAGCAATGGTACCTTGTACTGTACACTTTTTATAACTATATAGCAATGGTACCTTGTACTGTACACTTCATATACCTATATAGCAATGGTAACTTGTAATGTACGCTTCATATACCTATATAGCAATGATACCTTTTAATGTACTCTTCATATAACTACATAGCAATGATACTCTGTAACGTACACTGTTTATATATATAGCAGCACTATTACTACTTTTTGTACATGTCTTTTTAAATAGACCTTTGATACAGATTATTTAAGTTATTGCAACAATAAGGGTGAGGAAATCTGAAACTAGAAATATGTAGATATGTGTCATCATGTCAAGGCATGTCAATAGCATTACAAGTGTATATACACAAATAATAATTGTACACAAACAGTAAAAAATAGTTGCTCTCTCAAATCTCCATTTAAAAAAAAGTAAAATGTTGACTTCGTTAAGAGAGTGGTTAAAGATTTTGTGCGTTCCGCTGGATAGGAGGCGTGTCACACATGGTCTACTTAAGGAATACAACTCTAGTCGGCCAGGTAAAAAGCAAAGTCGGCATTGTCCACAAGGTAAATATTTACAGGTTGCTACGGTAATTTAGCTACCGCAGTACATAACGGCTGACTACTTTTTTTTTACCGATGTGTACCTAAATAGGTTTGTTAATGACATCCGCTATGAATAGCCGACCGAAAAATTAAAAGGGCTTGTCGTTGAGTGTATATCTCGATTGTTTGTTGTGGCGTTCCATGACGACCGGGGACACCACAAAGATTCGTTTGTTTAAGAATATGTTTTTTGATGTATACCTTGAATAGAAAGTTCCTCCAAAGCGTAAGTGGGTAGAATTGCGGGTATTTAAGTAGCCTCGCGTCACATTGAAATAGACTGAAAACAGGTCAGTTATATTGAACGGTTATGGCTGTAGTATCGTAATTACTCGTTTCCTGTTATAATTAACACTAATTTCAAAGGAAGTAAAGGAGAAATAAATATAAGAACTGTTTATATCAGTATCAATATTTAAAATCGTATTTTATAAAATTATCAAATTGGAAGAACTAAGATAGCCATGACTATTACTAATCCTAATGATATCAGTTGATATGCATAGTAATCAACCGGTTAACGAAATCATAGTCGAATATTGAGGTATATTTACCGATGGCAATTTGTTTTATATGTTTTCTAGTTCTAATTCCGCATTTGTCACCATTGGTTAGGTGTGATGTTAGTATAATTTATCTTCATTAAATGTATTCGTCTATAACAATGGTCGTGGATAATCTAATGACAGCGTGACAGTATCATAGTATCATATGATATCACTATTGGTGCGTTTTACTTTGCAATATATCATTTGAATAATTTCACTGTTCTTAGCATAAATATCTAAACACTCCTTTAATTTTAAAAATCGTGTCATAAACGGCTTCCATGCACTCCCTTCCCACCATTACTATCAGCATCTCCTTTATTTCAACAGTATTTTAGATAATTATGAAATCCCAAATTTTTGACCCCTTACCACGGACGGCGTAATAACGGTGAGGTACAGGATAACTGATTCTTACTAATTTTGCATACTAATCCATGAATTGATATAAAAGTGCTGTCACAAAGTTGTGCTATGTTCAGCATTATATGGATATCTTCCAAGGCATGCTTCAGTTTTTTCGCGTCAGACTTTGATATGATAAAGCTTAAATGAGCCATAAAATCCGTGTTTGTATATTTTATCAAGAACCCTACTTCTAAACGACTTTCACTGTCAGACAGATTTGAAGTGTTTGGCCATTATGACCGGTGATCAACTTACTCTGTTTATTCAGTGTTCGGCCATTTACCTCTACTTCATTGAATATTGACTTAACCTGATCAGTTTGACCTGATAAAGGGGTCAATGATCCCATGTCCTAGTGAGAGTGTCTGCTTTACATAGAGTATATCACAGGTTGGAGATGAAAACTAATCACTTTAGGTAATGCGTTAAGGATGCGTTTGTAACTTCAATCAAATGACTATTAATTGGATGTTATTAAATATCATTGTTCAAGATGGATATCATTAAATTTGTGTGTGGAAGATATGAGTAGCTAGTCTGGTTGTGTGGTAATAATGAGTAGCTTGTCTGGTTGTGTGTTGTAACAGTGAGTAGCTAGTCTGGTTGTGTGGTAATTGTGAGTAGCTAGTCTAGTTGTGTGGTAATTGTGAGTAGCTAGTCTAGTTGTGTTGTAATTGTGAGGAGCTAGTCTAGTTGTGTTGTAATTGTGAGTAGCTAGTCTGGTTGTGTGGTAATTGTGAGTAGCTTGTCTGGTTGTGTGTTGTAACAGTGAGTAGCTAGTCTGGTTGTGTGGTAATTGTGAGTAGCTAGTCTGGTTGTGTGGTAATTGTGAGTAGCTAGCCTAGTTGTGTTGTAATTGTGAGGAGCTAGTCTAGTTGTGTTGTAATTGTGAGTAGCTAGTCTCGTTGTGTGGTAATTGTGAGTAGCTAGTCTAGTTGTGTGGTAATTGTGAGTAGCTAGCCTAGTTGTGTTGTAATTGTGAGGAGCTAGTCTAGTTGTGTTGTAATTGTGAGTAGCTAGTCTCGTTGTGTGGTAATTGTGAGTAGCTTGTCTGATTGGGTGGTAATTGTGAGTAGCTAGTCTAGTTGTGTGGTAATTGTGAGTAGCTAGCCTAGTTGTGTGGTAATTGTGAGTAGCTAGTCTAGTTGTGTGGTAATTGTGAGTAGCTAGTCTAGTTGTGTGGTAATTGTGAGTAGCTAGTCTAGTTGTGTGGTAATTGTGAGTAGCTAGTCTAGTTGTGTTGTAATTGTGAGTAGCTAGTCTAGATGTGTTGTAATTGTGAGTAGCTTGTCTGGTTGTGTGGTAATTGTGAGTAGCTAGTCTAGTTGTGTGGTAATTGTGAGTAGCTAGCCTAGTTGTGTGGTAATTGTGAGTAGCTAGCCTAGTTGTGTGGTAATTGTGAGTAGCTAGCCTAGTTGTGTTGTAAAATTGAGTAGCTAGTCTGATTGGGTGGTAATTGTGAGTAGCTTGTCTGATTGGGTGGTAATTGTGAGTAGCTAGTCTAGTTGTGTGGTAATAATGAGTAGCTTGTCTGATTGTGTGGTAATTGTGAGTAGCTAGTCTAGTTGTGTGGTAATTGTGAGTAGCTAGTCTAGTTGTGTGGTAATTGTGAGTAGCTAGTCTAGTTGTGTGGTAATTGTGAGTAGCTAGTCTAGTTGTGTGGCAATTGTGAGTAGCTAGTCTAGTTGTGTTGTAATTGTGAGTAGCTAGTCTAGTTGTGTGGTAATTGTGAGTAGCTAGTCTAGTTGTGTGGCAATTGTGAGTAGCTAGTCTAGTTGTGTTGTAATTGTGAGTAGCTAGTCTAGTTGTGTGGTAATTGTGAGTAGCTAGTCTAGTTGTGTGGTAATTGTGAGTAGCTAGTCTAGTTGTGTTGTAATTGTGAGTAGCTAGTCTAGTTGTGTGGTAATTGTGAGTAGCAAGTCTCGTTGTGTGGTAATTGTGAGTAGCTAGCCTAGTTGTGTAGTAATTGTGAGTAGCTAGTCTAGTTGTGTTGTAATTGTGAGTAGCTAGTCTAGTTGTGTGGTAATTGTGAGTAGCTAGCCTAGTTGTGTAGTAATTGTGAGTAGCTAGTCTAGTTGTGTTGTAATTGTGAGTAGCTAGTCTAGTTGTGTTGTAATTGTGAGTAGCTTGTCTGATTGGGTGGTAATTGTGAGTAGCTATTCTAGTTGTGTGGTAATTGTGAGTAATTAGCCTAGTCGTGTGGTAATTGTGAGTAGCTAGTCTAGTTGCGTGGTAATAATGAGTAGCTTGTCTGATTGGTTGGTAATTGTGAGTAGCTTTTCTAGTTGTGTGGTAATTGTGAGGAGCTAGTCTAGTTGTGTGGTAATTGTGTGTAGCTAGCCTGGTTGTGTGGTAATTGTGAGTAGCTAGTCTAGTTGTGTTGTAATTGTGAGTAGCTTGTCTGGTTGTATGGTAATTGTATGTAGCTAGTCTGGTTGTGTGTTATAACATTGAGTAGCTAGTCTGATTGGGTGGTAATTGTGAGTAGTTAGTCTGATTGGGTGGTAATTGTGAGTAGCTAGTCTGGTTGTATTTTAATTGTGAGTAGCTTGTCTGGTTGTGTGGTAATTGTGAGTAGCTAGTCTAGTTGTATTTTAATTGTGAGTAGCTTGTCTGGTTGTGTGGTAATTGTGAGTAGCTAGTCTAGTTGTATTTTAATTGTGAGTAGCTTGTCTGGTTGTGTGGTAATTGTGAGTAGCTAGTCTGGTTGTGCGTGTAACATTGAGTATCTAGTCTGATTGGGTGGTAATTGTGAGTAGCTAGTCTGATTGGGTGGTAATTGTGAGTAGTTAGTCTGATTGGGTGGTAATTGTGAGTAGCTAGCCTAGTTGTGTGGTAATTGTGAGTAGCTAGTCTAGTTGTGTGGTAATTGTGAGTAGCTTGTCTGGTTGTGTGGTAATTGTGAGTAGCTTGTCTGGTTGTGTGGTAATTGTGAGTAGCTAGTCTGGTTGTGCGTGTAACATTGAGTATCTAGTCTGATTGGGTGGTAATTGTGAGTAGCTAGTCTGATTGGGTGGTAATTGTGAGTAGTTAGTCTGATTGGGTGGTAATTGTGAGTAGCTAGCCTAGTTGTGTGGTAATTGTGAGTAGCTAGTCTAGTTGTGTGGTAATTGTGAGTAGCTAGCCTTGTTGTGTGGTAATTGTGAGTAGCTAGCCTTGTTGTGTGGTAATTGTGAGTAGCTAGCCTAGTTGTGTGGTAATTGTGAGTAGCTAGCCTAGTTGTGTTGTAAAATTGAGTTGCTAGTCTGATTGGGTGGTAATTGTGAGTAGCTTGTCTGATTGTGTGGTAATTGTGAGTAGCTAGTCTAGTTGTGTGGTAATTGTGAGTAGCTAGTCTAGTTGTGTGGTAATTGTGAGTAGCTAGCCTAGTTGTGTGGTAATTGTGAGTAGCTAGTCTAGTTGTGTGGTAATTGTGAATAGCTTGTCTGGTTGTGTGTTGTAACATTGAGTAGCTTGTCTGGTTGTGTGTTGTAACATTGAGTAGCTAGTCTGGTTGTGTGGTAATTGTGAGTGGCTAGTCTGATTGGGTGGTAATTGTGAGTAGCTAGCCTAGTTGTGTGGTAATTGTGAGTAGCTAGTCTAGTTGTGTGGTAATAATGAGTAGCTTGTCTGATTGGGTGGTAATTGTGAGTAGCTAGTCTGGTTGTGTGTAGTTACAGTGAGTAGCTAGTCTAGCTGTGTGGTAATAATGAGTAGCTTGTCTGATTGGGTGGTAATTTTGAGTAGCTTGTCTGATTGGGTGGTAATTGTGAGTTACTTGTCTGGTTGTGTGGTAATAATTAGTAGCTTGTCTGATTGGGTGGTAATTGTGAGTAGCTAGTCTCGTTGTGTGGTAATTGTGAGTAGCTAGTCTGGTTGTGTGGTAATTGTGAGTAGCTAGCCTAGTTGTGTGGTAATTGTGAGTAGCTAGTCTAGTTGCGTGGTAATAATGAGTAGCTTGTCTGATTGGGTGGTAATTGTGAGTAGCTTGTCTGGTTGTGTGGTAATAATGAGTAGCTTGTCTGATTAGGTGGTAATTGTGAGTAGCTAGCCTAGTTGTGTGGTAATTGTGAGTACTTAGGCTGGCTGTGTGTAGTTACAGTGAGTAGCTAGGCTGGTTGTGTGTAGTAAAAGTGAGTAGCTAGTCTGGTTGTGTGTAGTTACAGGGAGTAACTAGTCTGTTTGTGTGGTAATTGGGAGAAGCTAGTTTAGGTGTGTGGTAATTGGGAGAAGCTAGTCGGGTTATGTGGTAAGTAGCTTCATAGGTTTTCACATGAAATCATTGGAAAACGTATCATTGTGTTTGGTGGAAAACTTGAGAAGGAACTATTTTGAAAGAAAATTGTTCTTCATGTATATATGTTTCTGTTCCATCTTTCTTCAATTACTTTGAAATCATGCTATTAAATTTCTTTGAATAATAAAGAGTAAAATTATAACATTACTGTCAAACGACTGTCATCTAAAATAGAAAATATGCCCTTGTAGCACAGTATTTAATTACAAGTATACTAAAGGATCGAAGTTCTTTGGTGTCAAGTACCAATCAGTATTTGTTTGTTCGTCTCCAAGTTATTTAACGTATAATCATCTAAGTACACGTTTATAGGACTTGCTTTTCATGGTTGGTACTGACAACTACCAAACATTTAGTAAACAAGGTCACCCATGAGTTCACCTTTAATATTTAATGAATCTTGAGGTCCTTAGATGTCACAGATTTGTATTTATGTATGTTACAGTTTCATTTTTATTGTCATATTATAACGAAATTGCTTTCGTGATTGAAATAACAGTTTTACTGAGTGTTTTTATTGAGTGTTTAAAATAATTCAAAAACTGCAAAACTGTTTGCAATTTTGAACATTTTAAAAGCAAACCAAATTTAATTCCACGGCATGATAATTCTTATCTAGCATTGCGTATGACATAGTCAATATTTTAGCATATTTATCAAGAGATCAGATTGTTTAAAAAATAACTGAAATAAATCTAAATCATTCAAATATATTTTTAATCACGTTGAATGTAACTAAAAGGTGATACGTATATATACAAACATAATACATGTTATATTGATGACTAGTTACATGAAAGTGATTTCTTTGTCGATTTATTCTTATACACGAATTTCTATGCTTTATACTACGTATATTATACTTTCCAATAGCCAAATAAATGAGAACTGAATTTGATATGTACTGTGGATTGGAGACTTTATAACCGAATACTGATTTTTACAAAATGCATGATATAACATGTTTCTGCTATGAACTCCTTCCATCATTCCAAACAATTGTTTCTTATTGCCCAGCTTCCTGTTCTGCTATCATGTAATTGTTGTAAGCACATTTCCCTTGTGACATCAAGTAGTGGTTGTCACAAATATCGGCTAACCTAACAACTCCTGTTCATGTCCTTGTGCCTTTGTTTGCACTGATTTGTTTTATTAATATAATGATGAGAAAGACGCGGTCTTTAACATGTAGCCGACCCATCTCTTTCAATATCTACTGATTTTGCATTCAGATGGACGCAAACATGCTTCACAACGCAGTATACTCGACAGGAGGAAAATACGTATTTCAGTGAAATAAATGTAAATTGATATAAACACTGTGCTTTGACATTGGTAGAAGCCTTATAAATTCTTTACAGTTCTTTCTTTTTAAAACAAACGGTTTATGCCTCACGATTGTTTATTTTGATAGTCTATGCAAATTCTACTGAAAAATTAACAAGATGTCTCACTATCAGGGGCCATGCAGCACAAGACAACATATAATGTAAACTTATAAAACCCGCAGACAAAGTTTTATGCACCATATATGTGGACTCGTTATTGGCCAGCTAACATCCCCAAAACATTGCGCCAGATGATACAGTTCAAGTTCATAAGATTGCTGCAATTTATTATGTAAGGTACCAAACAATAACCGGTGTTTCCCTCTTGGTCAACTAGTATAACTTAAAAACAAAATCAGAGAATACCAAAGCGTCAGCAAAACCATTATCCGAACTTAAAATCGATGAAACTAGATGCAAGATATGAACAAAGGAAAGATTTGCATGGATACCCTCATAAAAGTAAAAGAGAATAAGACCAGGTGTTCAGGAAGGGTAAGCGTTTTCTGCTTTATCGACGACACCCGACAGTTAACCTGTTCAAGATATTTTCAATGTTGATTTTTACACACTTAATTGGTAATTTAAATAATAATTTTATTCCTGAATGAAATGTTTTTTTAAATTCTATTATTATTAGAACTATTCGATGAATTTATAATTGGTGGTCATGCTCAAGAGGAACTTAATGTCATGATGAACAAATAATTACAAATACATATGTAATATAAAGGTCTCTTTGTATGTCAGGCTTAGTTTAATAGATGCAGAAAAAGTGTTTTACAATATAAAGCCAATATTGATTTAATACATCACGATGACAATAACACGTCTTGAGTCAATTCGGATATAAGCGACTGTCAGATAAACAATGGTAATATATACAAAGGATTGACTTTGACAACACTGTTATTGAATAATTTAAATGTCATTTATGTGAAGATGATTTCGACCTTTCTCCTTTTGTCATTACAATACACTTATTCTCAGAACGGACGTTTTGTATACTAGACGTTTTTTGTTTTTGTTTCCTTTTTTTCTCTCTCCAAACTATTATAATAATAGAATGAACTATCTTTGTGTGATATGAAGGTGAACGTTTTTGAGTACAGAGTAAACAGTGAACTGATTATTCAGGTAGAATAATCTATATATAGCAAAACATATTTTGATTATATGTCCTACGGATGGTGAAATGACGTCGACATCTGAGTGTTACACCACTCGAAAACCACGCCGAAGTTACCTTACAAAGAATAACACTTGGTTATATCATATTGTCAAAATTATAAATCAACACAAAATGCAGTTTATTCAACTATTTAATGCAACAAATATCAATAAATATAAAAATGTGATAAAAAACATGTAAGAATATCCCTTATTCCTACAATGATTTTTCCAAAGTACGTATTCAATTATATGCACATTCTGCAGAATATGAAGGATACATTGCAATACTGGTGATGATGAAAACATTTTTCTTTTGATTTTCAGCACATGTATTGACTATAATAGAACTTGTATTACCTAAGACACGCCGCTCCCTCCGAAATACAAAAAAGTATAATTTTTATCTTGCTATTTGTTTTTAAATGTCAGTTGTCTTATTTCACTTATGTTAACTGAAAATACTGCCAAGTGTCAATCATTACGGCACGTGTACTAGAATCTAATTTATACATTGTTTAACGGCACATACTGTAATACATGATATTATACTGTCGCCATAGATTGTCGTCATTTTTAAACATCATTAATATATGCATGTAATCAGGTTAATTAGATGTCAATGTCACTAAACCCCGTTCCACATTGATGAAGTCGATGAAAGAAGAAGTGAATAAGATAGGTATCTTTTAATAAAATATAACGAATTGTTTCATGTGCATGAAGATGAACATTATGGCAAACACACTTTACAGGAAGACTTGCTCCAATGAAATCACCATTTTCCCCCTGATGACGATTATGGACACATCTAGATATAAGCACGGAATTATCTATTAAAGTTGCAAAGGTATGAAAGGGGTGATTGAAACACCTTAACAGTGGAGATTCCAATTCAAATATCACAGATACCTTTACTATTTCTGTTTATCATATGTCCCGGAAAGAAATAGTGATCAGTTCTTTTTTTCTGAAATTAATCTTCTAGTGCGATTCCTTATGTTTTATAGCTCACGATCGTTTATTATTGTCTATGGCAATTCTGCTGAAAAGTAGTCCACATGTCTCACAAATGGGAGCCATACAGCACTGGACAGCGGTACCGAAGAACTTCTGGCAGCATCCCATGTACACGGTGAACACTCGTAGACATGGAGTAAGGCACCACACCTGGGAGAACGTGATTTGGGCGAACTCACAACCCCACATCAACGCGATGCAGATCCCGCAGATTCCTGTCAAAAACTTGTAGCAACAGTTTTTACCGTTAGTGAAACACCAGAAGCTAGCTTCCCAGACACAGTCACAACTACGAGTCCCCTCCGGCTCGGCTAGCACATCTTCAAAATTCACCTGTGTAAAATAATTTCAATTGAATGTCTTTGATTTCATACATAGAAGTAAATTTCTTATTGAAAAGAAATTGTATGCACACAGACAAACTAATCAATGTTTATGTAAAAAATGTCAATTAAGATACTAGTATGATATTTTAATATTTCAATTTTATATAAAAGAAAAAGAAAAAAAAATCAGAGAATACCAATTCGTCAACAAAACCATAAGCTGAACTCAAAAGCGATTAAACTAGTGGCAAAATAGGAATAAAAATAAAGATATATATGGAGATTCTCGTTAAAGCACAAAATAATAAGACCAGGTGTTCCGGAAGAGTAAGCTTCAACGACGACAACCGCAATGTAAATATTTGTCACATCTAAGTAAACATCGAGTTCTCAAAACGGAAACTGAGTATCATTGTCGATCACAACAAGTAAACACACTAAATATCATATTCAAAAACGTCCATCTTCATATCACTTAAAGTTGTTTTCAATTTAGCGAGATAAAAGGAAAAAAAAATTGTGCCGTGTTTTATAATTTCACATTAAATGAAAACAAGTGTATTTTTGTCACAAAATCAAGATTTGTGGCATTTATTTGTGTGAAACTAAAATTGCATGCAACCATGAAACGCCAAAGCCGCCATTTTGATTCTAGTGCGTAGGTTTGTGACGTCATGTACTTGTCCTATGCGGGACGTTACCATTGAAACTGGGCTGATAGGTCATATAACATGTGTTAATCATTATGATATGACATGGGTTTAATCACTAGATAAAATGGTGCAGTGTGTAAATAGTTTTTTTGAAAGTAAGTGATTCATATTAGACGTGTCAATATGATATTTCATTTTCAAAACAGCAGCAAACCCATGGAACTTATAGTCAAC
This sequence comes from Mimachlamys varia, assembly GCA_947623455.1. Taxonomy (NCBI): domain Eukaryota; kingdom Metazoa; phylum Mollusca; class Bivalvia; order Pectinida; family Pectinidae; genus Mimachlamys; species Mimachlamys varia. Next base: position 23,260,074 of record OX392534.1, read on the forward strand.
TAAAAGTGTCAATAACCTTATAATTTAATTGATGAAATACTTGAAACTGCCATTTTTACAGAAACAGGTACCCCTTAAAGCAGATGTTTCTAGCATAGGACAAAATTCCTGTGATGCCATTTTACGAACTAGAAGTCGCTGCCCACGATTGATAAAACCTTTCAAAGCCAATCAATTTTTAGACTGACATTTGCAATATCTTAAAGAAAAAATGGGAATAAAACAAAAGGAAGAATGAATAATGTAAACACGTCACTCTTGCATGAATAATTAACCATTTTTTGCCACAAAGACATATAAGCATATATTTAAATAACTTTGCATAATACCACAGCAAACTCTATATATATGAATATTTTATTGTTTATTACATTAAGAATAAATATGTAAGCTAAGACTGCAAAATGGGTGCAATTGAATACATACTCAGATATAAGCAAACTGATTCCTAGACATTTTTGGTAAAAGTTGTATTTAAAAGGATTAATACAGACCTGATCAGGAAAATAAAATACCAATAAGAACATAAATAATATTTACCTGTAAGTGAGAATTTATCTCGAATGGATCTCGGTTCTGTAAGTCTACCGCCATCTTTGTCAGATATTGCTAAATTGACTCTCGAATTCAGTAACAATATCTCCGTCTAAAGCTTGTGCAATTTGAAGTAACTTTTAAATTTTCGCTTGTATTTAAATTAGCCACCACCCCTATGGTCTGATTTCATTGTGCCCAGCCAGTCACGATATTCAACCCTGAATGACGTAGATTTAAAATCTAAAAAAGTGTTTCTAGTCCTTTGTTAGTTGTTTAAACACACAGGCGGGCTCTATTTTCGTGATCATTAACCTTCAAATAGCTAATAGTTTGAACAGAGTATACCAAAGCATGTATTAGGCCCTAAAGTTGGAATAGATTTCCACATTATGTACATTGATGGACCGAGTTTGTAGGTAGGTGTCATTGATGACAGTATATCCTCCCGGTATATTTAACATATCGTCAGAATAGTCACACTGTAGCGTTTGTCTACAATTACACCCCTGTATGAGGACAAGCACGCTTTGAATGTTACAGACGTACATTTAAAACTGTTCTATTCACTCCAACAAATACATAAAACTAATTAGCTGCAAATATAAACTGGTCGCATAGCGTCAACCATGTACAGTAACAAAACAGTTGAAAGAAACAGAACTAGTATGTGATTTAAAAACTATTTGAGTGAAAAAATTGTTATTTTCATAAACAATAAAATACCAATAAATTGAAGGTGGATGGTCACGTGACGGTTAACAAATACACAGAAGTAAACATTGATTTGAAGACTGAAAGGGTAATTATCATTTCTTGCTATCATTGTCAAAGGTACAATCATTTGTGTGTCATATGATGCTCTTGTATGATACTAGGTGGAAGGGTCTATTGGTGAATGTTTTAGTCCCCTTGGGTTGCCGTGACCTTGATGACCATATTTAACCCTTTTTAGTAGTGACCTCGTTTATGATATACATATATTAAATGTTTATGATACATTCTTCTACCTATGTTAAAGTTCATAAAGGTACATAGGTTATTAAGGAGTAATAGAAAGTTGTATTTCCACCTTTCTGGCCCCGAGCATCAACTATTTGGTTTGGTTTAGTTTATTTTGTTTTACGTCCTATAACAGCCAGGGTATCCGGATAAAAAATCAAAGACCTACGGTCAGTACCTGGCAACTGCCCTACGTTGGTTTCGAACTCGTGACCCAGAGGTGGAGGGCTTGTGGTAGACTGTCGTAACACTTTGACCACTCGGCCACCTCAACCCCAAACCAACTATATATATATGCAATATAATACACTTAAACACAATATGTAAAGGTCATATAACAATGGTTTTGCGTTTATCTTTTTGTGCTAAACATAAAATATACAACAATTGTCGTCATTTATGTTGGAAACGAGAGAACATAAATCTCCACAAAAAGGCTATGAACAGCTAAGTATCTTCTTTACTTTGTAATGACATCATATATGTAGCAGGTCTTTGACAATTTGGTTGAACATCTACCGAGGATAACGTCTAAGTGGGTCATATATCACGTTTTGAAATCTAAATTGATCATAACGGCTAATACATTGTAACTGTTTACACCATACAATTTGTGAATAAGTATTTTATCTGTGAGGGGCGACATTTTGAATTGGAGAAGGTTTTTAGGCATGCTGTAAGTATGTCTTGATGGCAAAATATTATTAACCATTTTAAACCTGTCTTCATACCTTTTTCATTTACATATTTTTGTAAGTGCATGCTGCTGAAGAAAAGTCCACAATTTTCGCAGATTGGAGCCAGAATGCACGTCATTGCAGTACCAAAAACCTTCTGTAGGCATGCGCAACATATACCATACATCCGCAAGCTCGGGACAAAACACCAAACCATAGAGAAGGACAGCATGGCGAATTCGCAGCCCCAGGCCAGGGCGATACACAGACCGCATATTGACGTGAGGAACTTGTAGCAGCAGTTCTTTCCTCCCCTGTAGCAGCCAAAACCGTTACGCCATACGCATCCAGGACTATGGGTATCCGTTTGCTCCGCAAAAACGTCCTCAAAGCTTACCTATACAATAAAAAAGAATTATTACAATTTTCTACCAAAACATAATTGTAAACATGAAACAAGTGCTCTGTTGAATTTTTATAATTAAGCAAAGCACAACCACTTTGAAAATAAATGACATTTTTTTTTTTGCTGTTTTTTTTTATATTCAGCTAATATTGATATTGAGGTAGGGGACGAATTAAAATACCATGTTTGTTCAAGTCAAATAAATGGAGAATATGAACCGTTATGAAATTCCTCTTTTTTCCCCTTTAATTCCCTGTTTCCAATATTTATTTGTTTTAGCGACTACCAAATTATACAAATAATCAATAATACCTTAATTAAATGTTGAAATATAATCCGTTTCACTCGTGTAATAGACAGTAATTGATGTAAAATATTCATGTTTTTCTCCGATATCAAAATAAATGCGATAATTATCAGGATAAAGGTCATTACTGCGGAATCATTACTGCCATAATTGGTCACTAACACTGCTTGGTATTGATTCTGGTTTGATTACCCGTTGGCTACTAGTCATTTATTGTCATTTTGTCGGTCAGTCCATTTGTCTGACTTTTGACCTATCTATCGGTCGGTCGTCCTAACAGTCTGTCCTTTTAACAGATTGTCGTTCTGTCCGTCTGTCCTATGAACCTTTCGTTCGGTTGGTCTGTCTAAAATATCATTTTCTGCCCTTTGTTGGGGAATTCGTCCAAGCGTTTCTTTCTCTTCGGTACTTCTTGCGAGCAGAGCAAACAAAGACATTTACACAATATTAAAGATATACATCTATACATATTTTAATATAATGATTAGATCTGTCTGCTTATGTCACGTATTTGTGTTAGAGTTAAGTTTTTAAAACTTCATTCACGATTAAATACTGTCTTACCAGGAGGAACTCGTTGATATTGTTTGGATCCCGGCTCAAGATACTAACTTCAGGCGAATCCGTCATACTTGAAACTTTTGTAGCTTTGACAGACAGAAAGTTAAATAAATTGCATCCCTATGTATGAATCACAAATAACAACAAACATTTCACCACGGGACAACGCCACAATCAAACTTAAAGGTACGCGTTGATTAAAACAGACTTAAAATCACAGACTCAATAACGAATCTCCTCTACAAAGGTCTAACAATAATACAAAATTGTAATACAACGATAGAGTCATGCTTTATTTACAATCTTAGCGTTGAAGTCCGTAAAAAACAATGGCATTAATTGAATCGACAGTATAATGATACGGAGGTACATGCAACACTTGATACCAATAAGCTAAACTATGTGATCTTGAGCAGATTTTAACAGCATGATCAACTTACTTTGATAGCAAGATGAAAATAATCATTAGTAATGCTTACAGTGTATGCTAACCATACTGCTAATTGTTTCTTACTAGGATACTCTACCAAAAACAATTACACGTTGACAAAATCCATATTTGATTTTAAAATCAATGAGAAATGCAAGAACTGGTACAATAGCCGAGAACACCTTAAGTACATCTGAAACATTAATACTTCGTTTCTGTTCAGCAGTGCTCTTTTGTGGTACACGTTTATGAGACAATTTGTTGTGTATTCCTAAGACGGCTAGTTTTGTTTGAATGGTGTACCCCTAATACTTTGTTACCGTACCCATAATTTAATACGGTATGTAACACAAACAAGACAAATATACTTGATTTCTGTTTCCTGATAAAAATTTTGTTGGTGATGATTAATTTTAGGGAGGCTGTAAGCACCTAGTTATTTTTGAGGTATTTATAATTGATTTCAAGCTAATCCATTAGCCGCGGGCGGCGTGTCATTTTAAAACATTAAGTCTTTGTTTCTGTGCCTTAAGGTGAGTTCCAATTCTACAGCTGAACGCGGTATGCTGTGACACTTGTTTCAGTCTTTTTTGTTTTTGGCCTTCTCAGCTATCTGAACTTGTCTTCGTGTTTTTGAATTAACAAAGAATACGATTAGACCGCTTCCCCCGAAAAAGCAAAGTCACAAATACATAACCATAGGTTTAATAAATTCTATAACAGAATACACGTACTTCCATGTCTTCAAAGCTGTTGAAATATTAAAACAGTATGCTAGCTATTACCAGTCTGATTTAACTATCTATATTTCTATAATGAATCGCTTTGACACATAAAGAATGTTATTTGTGACTATATAATTCTTGGAATTCCTTTAATAAATTGATTTTGTGTATTTCCGTCATTCAACTGTTTGAATAAACATTCACATGTCAAATATTCTTTGAACCGATGTAAGAGAACTTCCTATCCAGGATGTGACCAACTAGCTATCGATTTATACAACAAAATGTATTGATTTCCTGGTATGTTAAAAACACATGACGGTACTAAACATTAAAGGACGTAGATCATTACAAAGTCATTTCTTGGTTTTGTATTGACTTCATTTTTTCTAAAAAGCGAAAGTATTTGATTTTTATTAATTGTCGGTAAAGAAGAGGATTTCGGTTCACGAGTTGGAGTATAACGTTTTTATCTTCGAACCCTTCTCAATCGCCTGCATACTGTTTCATATAAACTGTTGACTACATGTTTTCCTATTATGCTCTATTGACCCACCTTAGATAACTGTATGTGTTATTTACCGAGGACTGTCTGCCGATATTTACACACCAACAATAAACTAGGGTAACGATGATTGTATAAATAATCGGTGTCCTCCTTCGACCTTAGACCATCCCAAGTCGATATAGTATATCACGGAACGTGTAATGATACATTCTTAACGGGTAAAACTAGTGTGCTGTCATGCTTAGCAGTAAATGAAAACTCATTCACCCCTGAACTTTCACAATGACGATTGAATGTGTCAAGCATATGTGTGCATGGATTTTTAAAGAAATCTTTGACTGCACAATAAAGATAATGTTACGTATTTTTGATGCTGCCTTGGTGTTTATTAAGATATGAACATGTCATCGAGTTCCCATATATTTTATAGAATTTGATTGATAAAACCCTAAGTACCTGTTTGCAATCGATATCGAAATGCAATCAGGAATTAATTTACTGTAAGATCATATATTTTCTTGATATTAGCTTTTCGTTGTTTTTGTCGTTTTTTCTTTTTCTAAAAATACAAAATTTCGTAAGAACATCAATTTGTTCATAAAGAAAGGCAGGACTGTAAACATGCAAATGGTTATTTTATTTTATCTTTTGATCAATTTGTCAACATAAAAAGTCGTTGATTAAACGTACAAACGAAATAGATAAAAATAAAACACCTTGCAATCAATCTCAATTCGCACTCTTTCTATATATATTTGGGGGCGTGAGTGTGTGTTTGTGGGAATAAAAACGGGTTTATATTTCAATGTTTGTTTTGCTGTCGTATAACCCTGATCTAGTCATTGTGTTTGATGTTTCCGTTATATCAATGATTCAATGATGTACAGCGAAGTCAATATTCATAATTGTGATAACAAGTCAACGATTTAGATACGATATTATATTTATATCTACATAGGCATCGGTCATTTTATCGGCGATTCGAAGCTGCCACAGAACAAGCTTGGTTATCTTTTAAAATCTATACCAGACAATTTCAAAATTAAATCACAGTAGCAATTTTTTTTATTACAAATATTTTAGATGTTTCTGTTCAAATATTTGTTTAAGCTAAGAATCGTGAAATGTCCTTGGAAATGTTTAAACGTTGTTTGTCGTTAATTTATCGAGCTGTGACCAACAAGGCTCTGTCCATGGTATTTTCAAAATGTCTTTGTCGATTTTTATGAAGAGAAAACGACTGAGTTAAGATTCTGACAAACTGTTTACTATTATTTGTCTTACACTCATTTATTTTTTAATATAGCATGCTTCTTCCCCAACCCCCCTTCCCCCACGATCCGTAGGAGTTTGATCCGTCGCCAAATGACAAATGTATTCTGTCTTTTTCATCAATATATAACCAATATCGGATTGAAAGATATAAAGCTGTATAGAAGTACATCTACATGAATAATCTCATTGCTGGCTCTGTTTTACTGCTGATTCTGCAAAGTTTTGTTTGAAACCATATCAATAATCTCCTGTTAGTTGGTAGGCGCTTTATATTACTCAGATCTGTAAATAGCTATGTAATCTTACTTAAAATATCATAAATGGGAAAACCACTACCTACACTAAACACAACACCTGACATATATGGGGTTGGCTTGGTTGCTTGGTTTTATCCAGTAAGTTACCTACATAATGAACTCCACACAGAACAAGTTATGACACGACTAGTCAGGTAGCGCCCACGTTAAAAACATGTCAATCTTCATTTGGTAGACCACGCCCACCCGGACATGGTAACTAAGGACGCAAATAGAGTAAAAAAATAGCTTCCGTCACTCCCTACCGTGTAGCAGTTAATCGATATCAGAGCGGTGTCGGATATACACTATATATCAGAGCTATGAACATACATATTTTAAAGCTGAACCCTGTAAATCATAAGTATTATATTCACTGTTTATGACATATTCATAATAAGTCAATAACAGAAACGTTCCATACAAATAAACGAGTTGCATGTCCATATAGCCCTTAGTACAGTGCATTCATCAGCAATAAGTGTTTTATGGTGTTAATGTGCAATGATATATACTATGATGACAGAGAAGCAAAATACTGTCATATAAAAGGGAAGAATGCAATGGTTATAAATCATTTTGTAAGATAACATAAATCATATATTGGTATGGTTGGCGGTTTCGGTGGGTATGGATGGTTTGAGTTATTTGATATTATATATAATCATTGTTGGCTCCCATGAGAGAATAAGGGATTGTGATGTTTTTCTAATAAAGCAATATATTAATTGATAATAAATGATATCTGTTACATTATATTAGTTTTATGTGCCATAGCATGTCTTGTTTTCTTCTTCTTATGATTGTAGTGACGATACGGGTGGGTGTCGGTAGAAAGGAAGGTTATGTAGTAGATGAGTTGAATTATATGTTACAGAATAAGTGTCTTCTTTCTTTATACTAATAAACTAAAAAAAATATAAACAATCTGATTTACTATGTCATTTAAGCGTTTAATTATGTATTTTGTAGTCAGAACAGCAATACATTGAAGAAATAATGCCTTGTCATCAAAATCGAAACATTCAATATATATTATCACTCGAAGATCTTTACTGGTTTTCCCGGGTTCGGGAGTCTCTAACAAAACCAGGCGCCGAGTTACTATGCATAAAACATATGTGTATTCACTCGTGTGAAAATGAAATAAGAATTTTCTGTACGGACTCATTTGTCAGTATCTTACTGTGGTTATTGAGCGATGTGTATCGACTTGTAAAGGGAGCCTAGCAACAGAGAAACAGAAGTAAACTGTCCCTGATGTCTGGTTAAAAACCTAATACGGCGTATGTATTCCGTTTTTAGTGTAAATGATCGGGTTTAAATGTCGCCGCAAGTGTGTGTCAAGTTCTCTTGCCGAAATAGCGTTGTAATGACATATAGAAAGCATGTATCTAGTAAACTTAAAGCTAAACCTAACTGTTAAAATTTCAGATCAACCAGATTGAAAAAAAAATCTGACGGCTCGTAATTTAATCACCAATGGTGTGATTCATTTAATCAATATGGTAAGAGACATTATGAAGTGTTTAACTTGTCCAGATAACATCAGGTTTCTCTGTCCTCATTTCATATGGTATTTGCTTAAATTCTTATTCAATATTCTTCTATTGTAAAACTGTAATGTTATTGTGATCCCAATATACTGTAACGACAACAGAGGCAGAGACACAGTTTATTATGCTACCTAACGTCAACAGAGGCAGAGACACAGTTTATTATGCTACCTAAGTTGCTTTGTATGAACCGATAGCGGGAAGTATTCAATATAAAAAAGCGCACGAACTGTCTTTTCTTCGGTAGCTAAAGACAAACCAATCTCTCTACTCAAGAAAAGAAAATTATATACTACTCTTTCTGATCACAAGTTTCCGACTTTTATTAGCTACTTTGGTTCATCGAGTTCAGAGCATGCTCGAGCATGAATTCTACGTTTAAAAGAATTTTCTTGTAACTCGGTTACATCATGCAAATCTATAAAAAAGGTTTATTTGTAAACATTGGAGAAGGTATTTTGCTTGCGTTCTCTTCATTTCCCCCAAAATCCATAACAAAACAAATTGTAAAATCCATGCTTGAGTATGAAAACTGTTTCATCAGAACGGGCCCTCGTATTGTTTGTTAGTAATGCCGTATTCCTCCCTATGGTTTTCTTTACTTGAGATCATAAGTTACTGAAATTATTGACTGATAGAGTATGTGATTATGACTTTTTTTTCTACCAGGATGAATATTTGAATTAAAATAGCAGAAAACATGCCTGCTGCAAAATAAATGTATTAGATTATATAACTCTAGTTACTTGAACTTTAAATACATTACCATTAACATCTATATATTTGGAAGTTTGTGATAGAATATTGTTTTTAGGTTGACGATTCAGTTCTTATTGTATATCAATCTAATTAAAAGCGTAATTTAATCCTGTACGATGTTTTGATGATCCTATCTTATATTAGTAGAAAAAGCAAAATGAAAATTGACTTACTCGCCCTCCTTAATTCAAACGGGAAATAATTCCATGAGTATTGTGATATATGTACATTTTAATAATTCCATTATTTTTTGTGATATTAACATCATAACTTCATTTCATATCATTAATCTCTTTGTATCGGTACTACATACGCATTCTTTAAAACCATTTACCCACTTATTACCAATATTTGCGACTATTTCCAATCTTCTAACAGGAAGTTCCAAGCTTAATGGTTTAAAGGTATAAATAAAAACATTATAATCTTTTCACCGGAAGATGTTTATAATGAGGAAAAGCGCCAAAATGATCAAAGGTTATTTCAGATTTATTTTTCAAAATTTGTTAAAACAATATCCCATGAAACGCTATTTATAAAGCTTGTTAGATTTTTGAAACAATGTGAGATGTGATATAGGTTTGTATACTAGTATTGCGTATTCATGAAAAAACAATTAAACAAACAAGCAAACAAACAAAACACACGAAAACACTCTCTTTTAGAAATAGCACCATTCCAACTAAAAATAATATAACCATTTTGTTTGGAATGCTGATGGGATATTTCATATATTCTTTATCAAATACAACTTAATACTTATACTATTACAATATCTACAGTCAGCATTAATATGTTTTAGTGGTTTTACTCGATAGATGCAATACACAACCCCTTTTTTTCACGAGTAATCAGTATTGGACAATTTTCTTCATCAAAATAGTAGTTATCAACGTCTTTATTCAAAATAAAAAAACAAAATCAATAATTTAAAATATTTATTAGAAAATAGTTTGGCAACATAGAAGATAATACAGATATAGATAACTTAATAAGAAATGCATAATACTTGCTGTAATACTATAAAATCACATTTTTACCGAGGAACTAGTTTAAAAAGTCCATGTTGCATGTATTGGCGTCCTTCAGTTCTTGTAATACTTGAGAAACATCTTTTTACCGACGAGTTAGTTTAAAAAGTCCTCGTGACATATTTTTTTTCTATAACACACTGACAACGGTCAGTTGGTGTTTGTTATTTATTTTTAACTACAATTTTACTGAACATCAGGCCAACTGTTTCACAGACCGGAGCCAGGAAGCAGTTGATAACGGTACCGAAGAACTTCTGGGCACATCCACAGTAAATGCTGTGTATTCTCAGCATTGGTGTCACACACCACACCATATCGAAAGTGATCATGGCAAACTCACAACCCCAGTATAGGGCGATGCAGATTCCACAAAGACAGGTCATGAACTTGTAGCAGCAGTTTTTACCACAGGTAAAGCACCAGTAGCTGTTCTTCCACACACAGTCTATGCTGTGTATGCCCTCAGGCTCTCCCAAAACGTCCTCAAATGCAACCTTCAAAACGGAAAAAGTAAACCAGTTCTTGTCGCCTAATTTAAGAGCATCGTATATAAGCTCAATAAAAAAATAAATAAATAAAAAAGAATAAATGAATATATCAAAGTATTCCATTTCTCTTCATCATGTTTTTCTGTCCTGGTGTGCTTAACCAGAAACTTTCCTCTACTTTTTTTTTATTAAAATGTATGCAAAACACCTTTTGATATTACATGTATTCTGATACATAGTTTCAATAACTTTTTGCCATTGATATTGTTTATGTATTGCAGATATATTTCCTTATACACACCTAGACATATCTGATGCAATTTTATCATTTGCTGTCACTCATTCAAACCCATCTTGGATTTTTTGTTTGGCGATAAAAAAGGTTAATATAAATATATTAATGAAAAAATAATTTCACTCGTTTAATGCGCTGAGCAATCTATAATGCAGTTTTGTAAGACGAAAACACATAAACAGAAACATACCTGAACATGACTGTTCAGTGCATTAGGATCCCGTTGCTCCAAGTCTAACTCCATGGCGGTTTCTTGGTGAGATTTCTCTGCCTGCGGCGGGTTCGTAATGAAACGGATTTTTTATGTATTCCCATTTTAAAGGTTGATGGTGTATCTATCATAGTGATATTTTGTTGATTCCCTCTGTTTATAACGACGTAACAACCAATAATATATAGATATCAGATTCAATTATGCCCAAATTCAATTGGTTTGGTCTTAAAAGTACCTGATTGATTTATCACTTTCTGTGGATGCAGTCAACCTTTTCAGTATCCAACAAAAGATACTATTAAACTTGTGCGGCGTTTTCAGGTCAGCTCTCATTCAATTCTTCATGATATGGACTCGAATAACGAAAATTTGCATCTTGCTGCTTGGAAAATTTGTCAAGCGAAACCATGAGTGATGGTCCCTTATTGATCGATATAAGCACAAAATATAAACCTTAGTCCAGTGTAAATTCTTATCCACAGACCCATACACTGATTATCAGGACCACGTCTACGAGGTAGGATACTTTTTGAGTTGAGGAACAGTTCGTTACACGCTCTTTACTAATAATTTAATTTGCTATTAAGACATTAAACATTTATCTTGATTAAAATTCAAGTTTTGAATTCGGATGACTGTAACAAACATTTTACTTCGGTTTTAGCTGATTCCATACAAATGTGGAGCTTTGCTTAATAGTTATATTTTGCATAATGCGTTTATTACCAATGTTTAAAGATGCAATCACATGTACATATCCTACTTTCATTTGTAAAAGGTGTAAAGCTTCCAGAAAAGGTTTGATTTTAAAAGCTTGGGATTAAACGTTGTCTTTTGGTGGCAATTGTGTGGTGATGTTCTGTATGAAACTGTCGAAGAATCAGATCATTTCTTATCATAATAAACATCAATTTGTGTTATAATTAGTATCTATAGAACAGCAATTGACAAAACAATCAATTCAAAACAAATGAAGCTGGTCACATCGATGATAATCAAAGTTTTAAATCCAGATAGTCAATGTTTGATTCTTTCTTCAAAAAGATAAAAACCAATGGTCATTGTCATTTTTTTTTCTTTTGCGGGTTATTAGTTCAATCAGTTTTCAAACAGTTTTTGTGTTGATAAACGGTCTTGGGGAAAAACAACATTAATCTATTGTCAATATCAGAAATATCTAAAAATCAATGTCCATCTATCGATCGACTGTATCAACATATACGTTACCAATCAACTAAATAACACCGGATAAATAATTGTATAATACGTTTAAATATCTGAAATAATCAATAAATAGTTTCCCATATACTTTTTTTTTGTTTTTTAATTCTGCATATTTGGAATAGCGTGCTGTAAAGGAAGTCTTACATTCGGTAGTTGTGAGTTAACGGTTGTCGCTTTGTTAGCAATACACGGATTCTTTAGATATTCAATGAACCGTAACGCCTAGCGTGGGTCGATGTTGTTTAAATACCAAGGTATCCAAGGAAAGTACATGGTGTTGAGCGTGTTACAAATGTTTAACAGAGCGCAACATTGATAGCTAGTTCATGCATGACAAATATTTATAGTCTGATAGTCACAAAACTACTATAAAATCCATAAAGCGAGCCTTCATGACCTGTGAAGTATTTGGTATGATATGTATTCCCTTGTATTTCCAATTTGATTCCATAACTTTTGTAGATAGACATTTACTGTATCAAAACGCTGAAATCTCTTTAAAGATATATATCGGCATCATTAGTTGTACTTGGTTTGCTAGTTTTGTGGTTTAATCTTGTTTTAATTGATTTAGAAATACTTGGATTCTATCAATGTTTGGTTTGGTTTATTTTGTTCTACGTCTTATTAACAGCCAGTGCCATTTAAGGACGTGTCAGGTTTTGGAGGTGGAGGAATGCCGGAGTACATGTACCCGGACAAAAAAACCACCGACCTACGGTCAGTACCTGGCAACTGCTCCACTTGGGTTTCGAACTCGCAACCAAGAGGTGGAGGGATAATGGCTGAATGCCGGGACCATATGTCTCCTAAAATAAGTTGTAAGAGCATAATTATATACCCCAGATATTCTACCTATCTGATAACAGTTAAGATTTGTGTTTTGTTGAAAGTTTATTCATTCCATCAGATCGTATCAAAGGTGACCAGTCTTTTTATCAAAGATATACAGAATGTAACAATGTGCTGTGATTTTACAAAATGCAGTACTTTAAATGTTTAAGCGTCAATGGACACGATACACCAGATTTGATGAAAACCCTATACAGTAAAACCCCACTTACTCGAACTCATGGGACCTCATCAATAGTTCTAGGAGTACATGGTATTCGAGTAATCCAAGGTTGGATGAATATGAACATACTCGGTTTGGACCAAACGACAACCAAACCCATATTCTAAGTATGACGTATAAGTGACAAGTGAGACAGACTGAGCTTGGATAAGATAAAGATGGACACACAACAAAACTATAGTAAACCCAGGTAGGGGACTAATAAGGCAGCATTGGTGACCTACAAACTGTTCGACGAATGAGGGGTATTTGAGTTAACCGGATTAGAATAAGTGCATGGGGATTTACTGTACATATAATCTGATACATTCGCCATGCATGTCAAAACTATATAATTACCTATGTGGGTAATGAAATAAGTATTTGAATTTAGCCACATTAAAGCATATAAAACATTGCCAAACAGTGACTTATATCAATAGAACGAGAATAAAATGTCATTTTTTTGTGAAAACACCACGTTTTTTATTATACAAAGTCATATTTCAAATTAAACAGAAAGTTCGGGTTGATTATATTCAAGTCATAAATTCTCAAAACATTTCTATTTTGATTAATATCACAGATAAGATATATACCGCAAGCAAGACACAAGTGACAATGATTGATCTTATTCCGACCTTCAAGAAGCTTTCGCTTTTCTCCTTCTTTCGAAAATGATATCTAGACATTCATCAGACTATTATATTACATGTTAGGGTTAAGGTATTTGCCTACATCTGAGCTCTTGTTGAACTTCGTTACATATTGCAACTTTTCATGTTAATATCGAAAAAGAACAGTTTTTTGTCATACCATGATAGTTACCAAACCGATGTTTAATTAAACATTTATAAAGTTAGGAGTCAAATGCCTTTCATTGATGGAGCATGCAGTCTGTGATATTGTTAAACAATTAAAGGCATATATTTATGGTAGACGCAATGTCACATTTTATAAGATTATAGAAACAGACTGTATGACATGGCTTTTTTAAGAGCTGATTTTTGTATCATTTGCACTGTTCCTACACACTTATAATGTGTTTCTCCTCTAGAAGGTTGATTGACGAAATCCACATTTTTAACAGCAATCAAAACCGTTCGTCGGAATGCTTCACAGCTATCCGACTGAAGAACAACCCACAGGTTTCACAAATAGGTGACATGCAGCAGTTCATAATTATTGCGTAGAATTTCTGACAACTTCCACAGTAGATAGCAAAGATCCTGAGCATGGGTGCCACACACCATATCTGGTCAAAGGCTATGAATGCAAACTCACAGCCCCAGGCCAACGCAATGCAAATTCCACAAAGAAAGGTCATGCAACGGTATGTGCAATTTTTACCACAGTTAAAGCAGCAATAACTGAGCTTCCATACACAGTCACAACTGTGGGCACCTTCTGGTTCTGCCAACACATCTTCGAATGCAACCTAAGATCAGAAAGTGAATAGGAGATCTGAAAAACGTTTTCATTGAATATCGTTTTTCGTTTTTGCTAATTTCGTGTTAGATTTGCTTAATTATGATACAAGTTTTGTAGATTTATATCAAAACAATTTTTTGTGAATGTTAAAGAGGTAAATCCCCAGATTTCATTTTTAAAGATTACAGTCGATATCAGTTTAATCATCTTACAACTTAAATATAAATTTCACAGAAAACTGTATAATGCTTCTTTTGGCTGAAAATTAATGTCTCTCTAAAAGGTATAGCTCAAAAACTGTTCAAAGCTTATTTTCTTGCTTTCATTTCAATTCATGTGAACATAAACAAATCACATAAAGTAAGCAAAGCTCTATACTGCATGACATAATGACACATATGAATTTTAATCATACCTTGACATCAACGTTGATGTCAGTCGGATCTCTTTGATTATAATCCATTTCCGTTATTTACTTGATGTTGCTGCTGCACCTGACGGTAACGTCCGCAAACTGTTAGTTAAAACAAGAAAGCCTTGGTTTTTATTCTCGCAGTGCTCAATGTCATGACTACCATGTTTGTTACACCATCTTAGATACCGTATCCAATGACATCGATCCTTTTGTTCTAGGTGTTGTCACATCAAATCATCCTTGTCAAGCTGACGCTTAACACCAGGAAAAGCTTGCTTCAAGATGTTTTCCCTGACAATATATTTGAATAACAATCTTCAAACAAGAACTATATTAGAGAGGAAATATGTATATTGCCTGAAAAGAAGACAATTAAGAAGGTTGCACTGTTAAGTTAACTAACTGTCCCATTGATGAATTTCTTAGAAAAGCGTAGATTCTAGCATGAAGCCATACCAGCTGGTTGGACCCCATTAACCACATGTTGTATTTTTTAGTAAACGTACACCTGTGGTTAGGTGTCATTGCGGACAATGTTTCCAGTGCAATGGTGTCAACAGTTTAAAGGCAAACAATAGGATGGTGACTATTAAGGGACGGAGCGACTTGTTGAGTTCGGAGAAAGGTTTTTTTCAGAAGTCTTTTAATTGGCATTCCCATGGGAACGATTGTGCCCCACTCTTAGATGACTTGCTTTTTGTTTTCATACGAGGCTAAATTTTGTGAAAGATCTAATCTGGACAGATAACAAAAACCTTGCCAAATCCTCAAATTTCACTTTCAGATATATCGACGATGGGTTGTCTATAAACAACAAGGCGTTTGCTGACCTAGCCGATCATATATTCCTTTTTAAACTTGAAATAAAGTACACAACAGACTCTTTTACATTGGTTACTTACCTCGATCTCTACTTAAACTATGACCAACATGGATAACTTACTACTTAGCTACCAAATAAATGTGACAATGTTAATTTTCCTATCATGAACTTTTTTTTCGATTTGTTATTTTAAGGCTTATCTAAATAACGAATTTTCGTGATGGATGCTGACAGTTGACAAACAAGCTTACTTTACAGTTATTCGATATATACAGATTGATCAGATCTATGAAATCGTGTTATGGTCGCCATCTTTGTCTCATTGAGAAATATTCTATATTTTTTGTGTGATGGACGTTTTTTAGTATGCTCATGTGTGTGCTTAGTTGTTGTGGTTGATAATGATGACTCGGTCCTCACTTTGAGGATTTGAAATTTACTTGGATTTGACCAAGTTTGACATGGTGGATGGTATCGGTGAAACAGAAGACGCTTACTCTTCCGGAACACCTTATCTTATTACTCTCTTGTCCTAAAGGTATTGATTTTACATTAAATCGTGTTTGTCCGCCAAACTTATTACATAAACCATAACAAAATGTTTACTCAAATTTATTTGAAAACAAGTTATTATAAGTCAGGAATACAACATACATTGCATTTGTGTATGTGTAGCTTGTCTAAATTCCCTTTTGAAACCACTTAAACATGCCATGAATAATTTAAAAGTGTAGAAGCAGTAATGACACCTTTTCCTACACAGCCAATGATCATGTACATCTTTTTATTGATTTAAGCAGCACTCACACCTGTCAATATGTCACACTGGTGGCGACACGTGCAGCAAACCAAGAAAAAACATGACTTAATATGTTGTTTATTACAATCTTCTAGTTTACAATATCAAAAAAAAAATAAATAAATAAAATAAAACTGGCACTTAAATAAACACTGCTTTACATATCTACCAATTGAAGCTGCCTGCCGAAGAGGGAGGTAACTCATAAAATGGTATCATTGTATTTTACTATAATGTAAAAAGGAAAATAATACTCAGTTTGTCAGCAATAAACGGATTCTTGATATATTCAATGAAATGTGACGCCTAGTGTGGATCTTTGTAGTTTCAGTCACAAGGTATCCATAGGGAATATGATGTTGCGCGTGAAAGCTACTCATGTATGAATTTCTGACAAATCGTTGTTTATAGACTGACACTATGCATGAATAATTTGTATACATTTACACCTACACAAAACTGTAGTAGAATAAATTAATCAGGCCTAAACGACATGTGAAGTATTATGTATGACATATATTCCCTTGTATTTTCAATCTGATCCATTAACCTTTAAGCATTAAACAGCATTCTGTTGCGTGTTATGGTCCAGGATTGCCAAATAACATACAAATGCGCTCAGACGTGGTATGATTATTTGTCTGCATTCCTGATCCGTGTTATAGGACCATAACATGGAACATATTACTGGAATCAGGTTGTCCGTCCGTAGACACAACGATATACCGGCTACTCCTCCTAAACTACTGAGGGAATGTCAACGAAACTTGGTGGCTATAATCCTTATACATTGTAGATCTGCGTAATCTATATCACGTTAAAATATTTTGGTTGCAATAGTAACCAAGTCACTATACATGTAGTTAGTTTTTGGGGGAAATTTGTCCAGACAACTGCAAACAGGAATATTAGAGACATGTGCAAATGTGCATGCAGGGTATTTTTCTGCAGAAACTTTGGTTGCCATGGTAATCAGGTCAAAATACCCAAATTCTAGTTGGACACTAATTTGTTAGCACAACTCTATCTAAACCTACGGACCAATTTCAATAAAACTACACTGGATTGCACAGGATAATGTGTCGATATGCATGTAAAGTTTTTAAAATAGATATTTAGGTTGAAGTGGTAATAACGTCATATGAACAGGGTTTTGTTAGAAACTTTTGACTACACAACTCCTCCTCCCTTTGGGGTATTAGCTACAGTTCTAGTTCATTTTTCAAATTTACATTTCTAGCCCACGACAAAGCCCGGAATGGCCTACTGTAATTTCCTAAAGAGTGCTAAGGATATACATGTTTGGGCTCATTATCCCGGTCATGGACGATAGTGTTGTTATTAAATATTTTCTTTTCAGTTTTACCAGATGTTCGGACATTCCATGACGCTTCGCTCATAAACAGTGTATGTAACTAATAACCAATATGTATGGTTTGATATCACTACTCCAGTGCTGCAGTCTCGTAACACAGAGCTGGCCTTGGTAGTGCTATATGAGGCAATCCAGAGAAAATGTAAATATTTGCATTTAAGCAAGATTTTTTTTTTATTACACTATGACACAAAAAAATAATCGACATCAATACTTATAATTAATTTTTGAAACTTTCTTTTTTACAAATCAATACGCAACGTCAATTGCCGCATTGTGACGTCACATTTTTCGCGCCATTTTCGGATTTTTTTTCATAGAGGTATGAAAAGAAAAAGAAAAAGAAAGCCGCATTAAGCATACAATCAATGGAAAATTAATTATATATATATTAACAAATCAAAACAGTCTGGAGCCTCTGTAAGTATGTGTACAATTCCTACTTAGTCATAATTGCTTTGGTTTTAAATTGAGGAATAAACCCTGTTTTAAAACCGATATAGACATACTTTGATTTTATCTTTTACCCCTAATACATATTAGAGCATACATTTGTGAACCATATGCCCTAGATAACATTTTATCATTAAATGTTTAATATCTATCCGATAGAAAACAAAGAAATCTTCATCCACCAATGGTATTAATTGTGACTTTTTAAAGACAAAAATGAAATGATGGAATGGTATACATTTATCTTTACAGTGATTACTTCTAGTTTAAACAAGATTAAAGGGGCTTTACGCACCTGACCTTTCTGTTTCTACATTAGTGTTGAAATTTTTGATTCCCATCATTTGGCCCCCAGCATCACTGACGAGTCGCAGAGGGACGAAACTGTATGATGCAGTTTAATTATTTTTTTTGGCATACTGTATCTATTATTAAATTAAAAAGGTGCAGCATGCGTGTGTTACGTCACCTTCTATACATTTTCTTCGGATTGAAAAATTTGATTAATGTAACGAATCTTGCTACACAACCAGTAAGTGTTTTGATGTGACATTTCAAAGACTTGTATGCTAAATAAATATATATATATATACTCTGTCACCGTAATTAAACAAATGACCAGTAAAGCGTAAGGTGTAAAATGAATAATATAGTTTGTTCTCTTCATCACAAAATATCAGTCTGTTTCATGATGTTATCGACAATTTATTATTAATTAGATACGCATGTATTAGGTTAATTATTTATGTTTGTTTAATTTCCATCAAAGCTGTACAGAAAATAAAAATACCATGTAATGTTACAAGCTATTTTGAAAGTTTAAACTTCAATACACATGATCAATACATTTTGGATGTAAATTCACTAAATAGGATACATTTATCATACTTAATCCATAATCGCCTACATTTTATATTAAATATGGTCTGACTTTCCTCAATTCTCATTGGCTAAAATATGGCCACATGAAGGTCCATATTTTGTGATAGCAGTTATATTTTGCATACTGCATTTATTACCAATGTTTAAACATGCAATCAATTGTGCATATCCTACTTTCATTTTTAAGAGATGTAAAGCTTATAGAAAAGGTTGGATTTGAAAAGCTTGGGAGTAAACGTTGTCTTTTGGTGGTAATTGTGTGGTGATGTTCTGTATAAAACTGTCGAAGAATCAGATCATTTCTTATCATAATAAACATCAATTTGTGTTATAATCAGTATCTATAGAACATCAGTTGACAAAACAATGAATTCAAAGCAAATTAGGCTCATCACATCGATGGTGATCAAATTTTAAAATCCAGATAGTCAAGTTTTGATTCTTACTTCAAAATAATAAAAATTAATGGTCATCGCCATTTATTTTCTTTTACGGGTTATTAGTTCAATGATAGATAAACGGTCTTGAAAAAAACCCATTAATATATTGTCAATATCAGCAATATCTAAAAAAACAATGTCCATCTATCGATCGACTGTATCAACAGATATTTTACCAATCAACTAAATAACACCCGATAAATAATTGTATAATACGTTAGAATATCTGAAATAATCAATAAATAGTTTCCCTTAACATTTTGTTTTGTATTCTAATTCTGCATATTTGGAATACCGTGCTGTAAAGAAAGTCTTAAATTCGGTAGTTGTAAGTTCAATGAACCGTTACGCCTAGTGTGGGTCGTTGTAGTTTAATTACCAAGGTATCCAAGGAAAGTACATGAAGTTGAGCGTGGTACAAATGTTTAACAGAGCGGAAAATTGATAGCTAGTTCATGCATGACAAAATTTACAGTTTGATAGTCACAAAACTACCGTACAATCAATAAAGTGAGCCTTCATGACCTGTGAAGTATTTGGTATGATATGTATTCCCTTGTATTTCCAATTTGATTCCATAACTTTTGTAGAAAGACATTACTGTATCAAAACGCTGAAATCTATTTAAAGATATACATCGTCATCATTAGTTATACTTGGTTTGCTAGTTTTGTGGTTTAATCTTGTTTTAATTGATTTAGAAATACTTGGATTCTATCAATGTTTGGTTTGGTTTATTTTGTTTTACGTCTTATTAACAGCCAGGACGTGCCAGGTATTAGAGGTGGAGGAATGCCGGAGTACATGTACCCGGACAAAAAAACAACCGACCTACGGTCAGTACCTGGCAACTGCCCCACTTGGGTTTCGAACTCGCAACCAAGAGGAGAAGGGATAGTGGCAGAATGCCGGGACCATATGTCTCCTAAAATAAAAGTTGTAAGCTCATATTATATGCCCCAGATATTCTATCTTTCTGACAACATTTTATATTTGTGTTTTGTTGAAAGTTTATTCATTCCATCAGAACGTGTCAGAGGTGACCAGTCTTTTTATCAAAGATATATAGAATGTAACAATGCGCTGTGATTTTACAAAATGCAGTACTTTAAATGTTTAAGCGTCAATGGACACGATACACCACATTTGATGAAAACCCTATACAGTAAAACTCCACTTACTCGAACTCATGGGACCTCATCAATAGTTCTAGGAGTACATGGTATTCGAGTAATCCAAGGTTGGATGAATATGTACATACTCGATCGGGACCGAACGATAAACAAACCCATATTCTAAGTATGAAGTATAAGTGACAAGTGAGACAGACTCAGCTTGAACAAGATACAGATGGACACAAATCAAAACTATAGTAAACCCAGGTGGGGGACTAATAAGGCAGCATTGATGACCTACAAATTGTTCGACGAATGAGGGGTATTCGAGTAAACCGGATTAGAATAAGTGCATGGGGACTTACTGTACATATAATCTGATACATTCGCCATGCATGTCAAAACTATATAATTGCCTTTGTGAGTAATGAAATAAGTATTTGAATTTAGCCACATTATAGCATTTAAAACATTGCCAAACAGTGACTTATATCAATAGAACGAGAATAAAATGTCATTGTTTTTTTGTGAAAACACCACATTTTTATTATACAAAGTCATATTTCAAATTAAACAGAAAATTTGAGTTGATTATATTCAAGTCATAAATTCTCAAAACATTTCTATTTTGATTAATATCACAGATAAGATATATACCGCAAGCAAGACACAAGTGACAATGATTGATCTTATTTCGACATTCAAGAAGCTTTCGCTTTTCTCCTTCTTTCGAAAATGATATCTAGACATTCATCAGACTATTATATTACATGTGAGGGTTGAGGTGTTTGCCTACAACTGAGTTCTTGTTGAACTTCGTTGCATATTTCAACTTTTCATATTAATATCGAAAAAGAACAGTTTTTTTTGTCATACCATGATAGTTACCAAACCGATGTTTAATTAAACATGTATAAAGTTAGGAGCCAAATGCCTTTCATTGATGGAGCATGCAGTCTGTGATATTATTAAACAATTAAAGGCATATATTTATGGTAGACGCAATGTCACATTTTATAAGATAATAAAAACAGACTGTATGACATGGGTTTTCTTAAGAGCTAATTTTTGTATCATTTGCACTGTTCCTGCACACTTATAATGTGTTTTTCCTCTAGAAGGTTGATTGACGAAATCCACATTTTTAGCAACAATCAAAACCGTTAAAACTATCTTTGCCCCCCTTCGCCGGAATGCTTCACAGCTATCCGACTGAAGAACAACCCACAGGTTTCACAAATAGGTGCCATGCAGCAGTTCATAATTATTGCGTAGAATTTCTGACAACTTCCACAGTAGATAGCAAAGATCCTGAGCGTGGGTGCCACACACCATATCTGGTCAAAGGCTATGAATGCAAACTCACAGCCCCAGGCCAACGCAATGCAAATTCCACAAAGAAAGGTCATGCAACGGTATGTGCAATTTTTACCACAGTTAAAGCAGCAATAACTGAGCTTCCATACACAGTCACAACTGTGGGCACCTTCTGGCTCTGCCAACACATCTTCGAATGCAACCTAAGATCAGAAATTGAATAGGAGGTCTGAAAAAAACGTTTTCATTGAATATCGTTTTTCGTTTTTGCTAATTTCGTGTAAGATTTGCTTAATTATGATACAAGTTTTGTAGATTTATATCAAAACAATTTTTTGTGAATGTTAAAGAGGTAAATCCCCAGATTTCATTTTTAAATATTACAGTCGATATCAGTTTAATCATATTACAACTTAAATATAATCACAGAAAACTTTATAATGCTTCATTTGGCTGAAAATTAATGTCTCTCTAAAAGGTATAGCTCAAAAACTGTTCAAAGCTTATTTTCTTGCTTTCATTTCAATTCATGTGAACAAAAATATTTTCATAAAAATAAGCAAAGCTCTATACTGCATGACATAATGACAAATATAAATTATAATCATACCTTGACATTAACGTTGATGTCATTCGGATCTCTGTTATTATAATCCATTTCCGTTATTTAGTTGCTTTTGCTGCTGCACCTGACGGTAACGTCCGCAAACTGTTAGTTAAAACAAGAAAACCTTGCTTTTTATTCACGCGGTGCTCAATGTCATGACTACCATGTTTATTACACCATCTTAGATACCGTATCCAATGACATCGATCCTTTTGTTCTAGGTGTTGTCACATCAAATCATCCTTGTCAAGCTGACGCTTAACACCAGGAAAAGCTTGCTTCAAGATGTTTTCCCTGACAATATATTTGAATAACAATCAATCAAGAACTATATTAGAGAGGAAATATGTATATTGCTTGAATAGATGACTATCAAGAGCGTTGCACTAGTAAGGTAACTAACTGTCCCAATAATGAATTTCTTAGAAAAGCGTAGATTCGAGCCTGAAGCCATACCAGCTGGTTGGACCCCATTAACCACATGTTGTATTGATTAGTAAAACGTACACCTGTGGTTAGGTGTCATTGCGGACAATGTATCCAATGCAATGGTGTCAACAGTTTAAAGGCAAACAATAGGATGGTGACTATTAAGTGAGGGAGCCACTGGTTTAATTGTCTTTTATGTCAAAATTACTATCAATTTTAATCTATACACATGCGTTCACTCCAACATACAATTACACCTGATTTAATGATATTATGCACTCTGGCAAATATTCACGTCAAAAACGTGGTTACCATATGTAATTTTCCACTTAATCAAATACTTTCACGGTAGCATATAACTTTATAGAGTATGTGTAGGAAAATACGTTGGCATATAAAATTATAGCGTATGATGCTGATATATACGATGGAATATCAGACAGAACTCTAATTAAAGAGTATGATGCAGGAATACAAATAAGCATATTATACAGATCTTTATAGAGCAGAATGTATGAATACACGTTAGCGTATAACTACTCAGAAATAACAAAAATAACAAGCAGGTGGAAGTATGAAAAGTTTTAATTATATAGCATTATATCCTCGCGATATACTTTTAAACCGTGTTTGCTGGTGGGAGCAGAGCAGCCTGAGAGCAGCAGAAAATCATTGAAAGGATTGATATATTTTCCATCCCGTACACTACAATGCCTCATACTTATCTTAAATATCTTCTTCGATCTCTCGTTCTTTTGCAAATAAGACGAACGACGATACAAATATATGGCAGTCAACTACATGTACTTTGGAACATACGTTGTGAAAAACACAACAAACTCTTAGATGAAATAAAATGCAGAAGATATGGCGCGAATGATTGAATTTCTTGTTGACAATATTTTTGTTGAGTTCGGAGGATAGGTTTTTCAGAAGACATTCCCATGGTAACAGATTGTGCCCCACTCCTACCTGACTTGTTTTTGTTTTCATATATGGCTGATTTTTGGGAAAGAGCTAATTAGGACAGATAACAAAAATATGCCAAATCTTCAAATTTCAATTTCAGATATATCGACGATGGGTTTTCTATAAACAACAAGACGTTTGCTTACCTACTCGACCATATACCTATTCAAACTTGAAATAAAGTACACAATATACTCTTTTACAATGGTTATTTACCTCGATCTCTACTTAAACTATGACCAACATGGATAACCTACAACTTAGCTACACAATAACCGTGACAATTGTAATTTTCCTTTCATGACATTTTTATTTCGATTCGTTATTAAAGGCTTTATCTAAATATCGAATTTTCGTGAGGGATGCCGACTGTTGACAAACAAGCTTACTTCACAGTTATTCGAGATACACAGGTTGATCAGAACTATGAAATCTTGTTATGGTCGCCATCTTTTTCTCATTGAGAAATATTCTGTATTTTTGTGTGATATGAAGATGGACGTTTTTTTCAAATGTGTGCGTACTTGATGTGAGTGATAATGCTGACTCGGTTCTCACTTTGAGGATTTGATATTTACTTGGATTTGACCAAGTTTTACATGGTGGATGGTATCGGTGAAACAGAAGACGCTCACTCTTCCGGAACACCTGATCTTATTACTCTCTTGTCCTAAAGGTATTGATTTTACATTAAATCGTGTTTGTCCGCCAAACTTATTACATAAACCATAACAAAATGTTCACTCAAATTGATTTGAAAACCAGTTGTTATAAGTCAGGAATACAAATATACATTGCATTTGTGTATGTGTATGACTGTCTAAATTCCCTTTTGAAACCACTGAAACATGCGATGAATAATTTAAAAGTGTAGAAGCAGTAATGACACCTTTTTCTACACAGCCAATTATCGTGTACATCTTTGTATTGATTTAAGCAGCAATCGCACCTGTCAATATGTCACACAGGTGGCGATACGTGCAGCAAACCAAGGAAAACCATGACTTATTGTGTTGTTTATTACAATCTTCTAGTTTACAATATCGAAAAAGATAAAACTGTCACTTAAACTTAAACACGGCTTTATATATCTACCAATTGAAGCTGCCTGTCGAAACGAGAGGTTATTCATAAAATGGTATCATTGTATTATACTATAATGTAAAAAGGAACGAAAGAATACTGATAATAACACAGTTTGTCATCATTAAACGGGTTCTTGATAAATTCAATTAAATGTGAAGCAAAGTGTGGATCATTATAGTTTCAGTCACAAGGTATCCATATGGAAATTATATGATGTTGCGCGTGATAGCTACCCATGCATGACTTTCTGACAAATCGTTGTTTATAGACTGACACTATGCATGAATAATTTGTATATATTCACACCTACACAAAACTGTAGTAGAATAAATTAATCAAGCCTAAACGACATGTGAAGTATTATGTATGACATCTATTCCCTTGTATTTTCAATCTGATCCACTAAGCTTTAAGCATTAAACAGCATTCTGTTGCGCGGTATGGTCCAGGATTGCCAAATAACATAATAATGCGCTCACGCGTGTATAATTATTTGTCTGCATTCCTGATCCGTGTTATAAGACCATAACATGGAACAGATTACTGGAATCAGGTTGTCCGTCCGTCCGTCCGTCCGTCCGTCCGTCCGTCCGTCCGTAAACACAACGATGTACCGGCTTCTCCTCCTAAACTACTGAGGGAATGTCAACGAAACTTGGGGCAACGATCCTTATACATTTTAGATGTGCGTAATCTGTATCACGTTAAAATAGAGTTTGGTTGCCATGGTAACCAAGTCACTATAGTCAATTTTTGGGGAAATTTGTCCAGACAACTACTCATAAATCTGTAAACAGGAATATTATTGACATGTGCAAATGTGCATGCAGGTTAATTTTCTACAGAGACTTTGGTTGCCATGGTAACCAGGTCAAAATACCCAAATTCCTGTTGGACACTAATTTGTCAGCACAACTCTATCTAAACCTAAGGATCAATTTCAATGAAACTACACTGGATTGCAGAGTTCTAGTTCATTTTGCAAATTTACATTTCTTAATTCACAACCCACTTTTAAACTCGAATTTTGTGGTGTTTGTTCAAAAAGAAGAACAGCTGATCGAATTGCCAACGGAATACCGTTTTTCATGAATGTGCATGTAAAAATATAGTTCGTGGAAATAAACACAGAAACGCTGATGTTACTCCCATATTTGATGATTACAATTTATTCACATTTTATAAAATTCTTTCATAAAATAGTGTATATTAATGAGTCGTGTGGGTTATGTGCTTGTAAATGCTGGTGCACAGGAACTGGTGATTCCGTAATAAGTCGCACCCGGAAGACCTAGCCGAAACCTGTTTCTTTTTAAACGAAACAACTTGTCCTAGGGTTCGTCACCAAACGATGTGCAAGGCCGACGACAAAGCCCTGAATGGCCAACTGTAATTTCCTAAAGAGTGCTAAGGCTATACATGTTTGGGTTCATTACCCCGGTCGTGGACGATAGTGTTTTAATTAAATATTTCCTTTTCAGTTTTACCAGATGTTCGGACATTCCATGACGCTTCGCTCATAAACAGTGTATGTAAATAATAACCAATATGTATGGTTTGATATAACTATTCCAGTGTTGCAGTCTCATAACACAGAACTGGCATCGGTAGTGCCATATGGTGGCAATTCAGAGAAAATATAAATATTTGCATATAGATATTAACAAATAAAAAAGTATGCATGGAGCCTCTGTAAATATGTGTACCATTGCTTCTTAGTCATAATTACTTTGTTTTTATATTGATGAAATACCCTATTTGAAAACTGATATAGAAAAACTTTGATTTTACCTCATATCCCTATTACATATAAGAGCATACATTTGTAAACCATATGCCCTAGATAACATTTTATTATTAAATGTTTAATATCTATTCGATATAAATGAAAGAAATCTTCATCCACCAATGGTATTAATTGTGACTTGTTAAAGACAAAAATGAAATTCAGACGACTAAGATGATATCCTATGTAACTGTTGATGCGTTTATTTGCATCTCAATTCTTGATGCACTGCGATGTAACTTGCATTGTGTTCATGTAAATCTCGAAAACGAAAGTCTACTCTCTTGTCATATCGTCAAAGACACCAAACCGGGGTTTAAGATTTTTACAATTACTACAAACATGTCTTTCATTGAGAAAACATTAAATCCATAATGTTGCTGAAAATCTAAATGTATTTTCGTTTGGTACACATTTTGTCACATTTTTCAGTTTTAAAAATATATCTTGTTACAATTTTTCACAGAGTGATACTTTATAATGCATTGTTCCTGCATTCGAAATACGTTGCTACACTTCTAGAAAGGTAATTGTCGAAATCCCTCTTTTTAACATAAATCAAAATGACTTTTATCCTACTTTGCCTGCATGATTTACAGCTATCCGACTGAAGAACAATCCAAAAGTTTCACAAATAGGTGCCATGCAGCAGTTTATAACTATACTGAAGAATTTTTGACAACTTCCACAGTAGATAGCAAATATCCTGAGCGTGGGTGTCTTACACCATATCTGGTCATATGATATACATGCGAATTCACAGCCCCAGACCAACGCGATGCACATTCCACTAAGAAAGGTCATACATTGGTATGTTCGATCTTTACCACAGTTAAAGCAGGAATAACTCAACTTCCATACACAATCAGAACTGTGGGCACCTTCTGGCTCAGCCAATACATCTTCGAAGTTAACCTAAAATCATAAAGTAAATAAGAGATCTGAAACGATTTGTTTGATTAAATATGGTCTAACTTGTTCGTGTTATTTCGTGTAACACCATTCATTTTATTATATATATTTCTTTCAAAATACCCTGTAGTATTCAACTCTCAGACCATTGTATAAACGGTATATATATTTCTCAATGAGACAAACATGGCGATCATAGAACGTGGCGATAGTTCTGATCAATCGGCATTTCTCGAATCTTTGTGTCACGAAAATCACGATATTTAGAGCGAGCAAGCCCTAGAATATCGAATCAACTGCGACATGTAAACACCATGGGTTGGAGAAGCAGGAATTTTACTATCAAGAAATGGAAAGTTCACGATCGGAAAATTGAAATCATAACGTTATCGTATAGCTTAGTAATAAGTTGTCCATGTTGGTCATTGTTAAGTAGAGATCGAGGCAAGACGCTAATTTAGAAGGGTCTGTTGTGTCCTTTATTTCAAGTTCAGAAGGGTATATACTATCGATGGGGTCAGCAAACTTCTTGTTGTTTATAGACAACGCATCGTGGATATATCTGAAAGTGAAATTAAAAGATTTGGCAAGGTTTGTGTTACCTTTCCTGATAAGCTCTTCCACAAATTCAGCCTCGTATGAAAACAAAAAAAAAGTCAGCTTAGAGCGGAACATAAATCACATGACATAGAAACATGTCACACGACATGTGGTTATTGGATATGTTATTTATTTCACTCTCGTTATTATTTTATATCGCTAAAGCTTGTGTCTTTTGTATTTTTTAAAAAATGACTCTCTCTCTTAAATAAAAATTCGAAGAAAAATTTACTATACTTACAGGGACTGGAACTTAATTTCACTCAAAAAAGCCATAGGACATTTTCGTACTTTCATTTCAACGAATTTGAGCAAAAGAAACTCCCGTACGAATAAGGCAAACTCTATATTTTGCATATAACTCAAGGAAATATATAAACAATAACCATACCCTGACGTTATCGTTGATGTTATTCGGATCCCTGTTTTCTAAATCCGTTTCCATCGTTAACTTGATAATAGTGCTGTGTCTTGTGGTAATATACGCCAACTGCTTCTTATCAGAACAACAAAACCTTGGTTTGTAAATTTAACGACGTATCAAATGTCTTGACTACCATGTTTGTAAACCGTCCTAGATACCATATCCAGTGGCATCGATCTTTTCTTCTTCTTGGTGTTGTCACATCAACTCATCCTTGTCAAGCTGAAGCTTAACACCAGGAAATGCTTCCTATACGATTTAAAAAAAAAAAATAGATTTAACAATTAAACCTCAACTGCATCAGAGAGACAAACATGCATATTGCTTGAATAGATGGCAATCCTGAT
This sequence comes from Mimachlamys varia, assembly GCA_947623455.1. Classification (NCBI taxonomy): domain Eukaryota; kingdom Metazoa; phylum Mollusca; class Bivalvia; order Pectinida; family Pectinidae; genus Mimachlamys; species Mimachlamys varia. The sequence continues at coordinate 23,289,629 of OX392534.1, forward strand.
TGTTTAAGTAGCATTGTTAAGTTCACTAACTGTCCTATTGATGAATTTCTTAGAAAAGAGTTGATTCTACCCTGATGCCATACCAGCTTGCTGGAGCTAGATTTTATTGATTAATAGAGCAGTACAACTCATGTTATGTGTCATTGCTGACAATGTACTCAGTGCAGCGTTGTCAACAGGCTAACAATGGAATGGTAACTGTAAAGTGACGGAGCCAATGGCTTGTCTTTTATGTCATAATTACAGTTTATTTACATTTATAAACGAACCAATACGCGTACGCACCTCACATATTGTCGTAATATACACATTATCGTAGTACAAGATTTGAAATTATACAGAACTAGTTTAACTGTACTTGTAAATTAATAAATTAATGGGTTTTTACGCACCTGGCCTTTCTGTTTCTACATAAGTTTAGAAATTTTGGATTCCCACCTTTTGGCCCCTAGCATCACTGAAGAGTCCTAGGAGGACGAAACAGCTGTATGATGCAGATTAATTCATTTTTTTCGGTATAGTCTATCTATTACTAAATTAAAAAGGTGCAGCATATGTGTGTGTTACGTCATCTTCAAGAGGCATGATATCAAAGTTTTTCTGTAAAGGAATGTAATATTTCAGAATATCTCAGGAAACTGACAATGTTAAAGCAGAAGCCGAAATTGTGTCAGCGAATTTATCGGTCACTACCTGGCCAATTCCTCCTATGTTTCTTATTCTGGTAAAACTTTAATAGCTGATAGATGCTGGATGATTAATAATACAATTTTACAGATAAAGAAAAACTATATACATGTACAACGTTCAAAATGTTTTGTATGAATAACAATGGTAGATTGTTTGAACATAAATGATAATTATCATAATTAACACTCCCTTTCTTTGTAATAACGTGCCTGCTTCTCCAACCTGCCGTGTTTGAACGTCCCCGTGATTCGTTTTTCTAGGGCTTGCTCTAAATATCTAGATTTTCGTGATAGATGTCAGCTGCTGTCGAACAAACATTCAATACACGGGACAAAGGTTCGAGGGATGCAGGTTGGCGAAGACTATGCGCATATTTGATAGTCGCCATTTTGATTCTGTATCTTTGGACAGGCTCATGAAAGTACATTTGAAAAACAAACTCAATTCCAACTTCCCAGATTTACATGGACGGTATCGTCGGTGAGACAGAAATTATTCCGGAACACATGAACACATTAATTTGTTTAAGGCACTACTAGTTCATCTTTTCTATGTTTATGTCTTAGTCTCCATGACGGGTTTGTTGGTGTTTTGGTATTCGTTTTCCCGTCTAATAAGTCGAGTGTATAAAAGTGATGCCAGTCTCTCAGGTTGTTTGTAGTATAAAAGTATAAAATGGTGAAATGTCTCGATATATCCTCAGGGATGAATTCAATGTTTTGTCACGTGGTGACTCATTGAGTAGTTTTCTTAGCAGGTTAGTATTGATACCAGTCATCAACCTAAATTGTTTGACACAGAAACAAGACGTTTGTTTCAAAAACTTGCAAAAGTAGTTTCAATTAATATTTCAGGACGAATTCAGAATGTATATAAAACAACTGATCTTGAAAAGGTATCACAGATGCCAGTCATAAAATATGTTTATGTTGTCCATTTCCTGTTTAGGAAATGAATAACATTAACTTCACTGCTGGTTCGTTTTAGCGATAAAGGAACAACATTAATTGTATCCAGTAATTGTCATTGCTTTAAATGATGATTGTTTTGACATATGAATATGTGAACAGTATAGTCTATGCATCAGTTGTAAATAAAAGTAAAATCTATGTTTGCGATAATCTTGGATACTTTTTTGTGTAATTTAATTGATGCACTTACAGATCTGCCTACATAAATGATAACCTTCTTAACTACGTCTAAACATGTTTGGCATACTAGTATTGAGAAGATTGATCATCCAAGCATAGTAAAGCCCTGATTAAGCATATTTGATTTAAGATTGATCGGAAACAATCTACTGTTAACATAGAGAAGTGTTTTGAGAGAGTTGGACAAACACACTGTCACTTTAATGAGGTTGACACTCATACATTTACAAGAAAACCACCTGTTATTTGCTTTCGTTATAACATTGTTTGAACTAAATATAAAAAATATAGTTCAAATTAAAAAGCAGATCGTAAAAAGTTTGTCAAAGCGTTTTACTGTTTAATACTTTATTTTGATAAGATCATATTGAGCAAATCATCACTTTTTACTTCTGGTATTTTGGACTTTTGAATATAATTGTATCAAACAATTCGTAAATACTGTTAGAAAATTATGATTAAGTATTGTTTAAATGAATAAATGGTTTGTTGATTTTAAGAATTAAACACGTAATACCTATGTGGCTCATACTATGTTAGAATAACACTACTGCAAGCGAACGCATTAATAAAGGAAGTACCCCGCCATTTTATGTCCTCGGTTCGTCTTGCACATACTCGTTCTCTCTCGTATTATATCTTCGCTTTTCACCGAGTTCTCGCTTCATCACAAGACAGGATACGAAATATCATATGCAGAAAAGTCCTGGCTTGCATGCATGAAACTGTGTCATGATAAATGATGGATTCTGTCCTCAATCCAGCTTTCTTAAAACTCACATAAACCATGCCCACGATCAAAATGTCAATTGTAAATACTCCTTATCATTATCAAACTGTATGTATCTTCGTTTGTTCCAAAATTGTATAAGAATAATAAGATATCAGAATAAGAAATCGGGATTGAGCACAGAATCCACGTCAAGCATGAACATTATTTCATGAATGCATATCCTGGTGTTGGTAAGTGATATGAGTAATACTGAGGACGTATCCCAAATTTTATTTAAAGAAAGAGCCAGCATAATATGTCGGAATGAAACATCAAATCAAGCAAAAGTTTGCCCTAATAAACTTGTAGATTAATGATAGTATAAATATATCTGTTTTGGTTATTTATTTATTTTTTTTTCAAATAACGATATTTTGTGAATTTTTCATTTTGTTCACTTACGTGCGAGCTTATGGCATTTATCTTTGTTTAAATTACTTTCATATGTGTAAAATAAATGATGACACATATTTCTACTTTTCAATAGCCTGAATTAGGTAACTAGATTCAGATACATCGTCTTGCGTTACAAACTATAAAATCTAGTTAAAATGGATTGAGCTTCCTAGTCAGAACCTGGTGTTCAACAATACTATATTTTCACAATGACATGTTTTTATCACATATTTATAACCTATATACATTTCAGCATTTTACTGAGTATAACACACTGGCTACGGAAAGCAACATACTTCTGTAAAACAATTTATTTTGCTTCCGTTGTTTTTTATACGTTTCTTTATATAATCTGTATCTCCTAAGCATATGTATGTGTTACGTCATCTTTATGATAGGGGGTGGCAGACTCTGCTGGTGGATTTTTTAGTCTCCGAGATTTGCTGGAGCATCCATAGCCACAGTTAATCTCATTTGAGTAGTGGCACGTTACATAATATACACATTTTCGTAGTACACGATTTGAAATTATACAGAACTAGTTTAATTATACTTCTAAATTCATAAATTAAAGGGGTTTTACGCACCTGACCCTTATGCTTCTACATTAGTTTAGAAATTGTGGATTCCTACCTTTTGGCTCCTAGCATCACTGAAGAGTCCTAGGAGGACGAAACAGCTGTATGATGCCGTTTAATTCATTTTTTCGGCATACTGTATCTATTACTAAATTTAAGAGGTGCAGCATATGTGTGTGTTACATTATCTCTTGTGTGTTGTGGATATAACATGTCCAACTCTTTACAGGTGTGTATCACACTTTAGCTTTAACAGATTTTTTCAAACCCTCGGGCCAGATAGACTACTGCAAAATAACACACTCTTGATGATATCTGTAGCAAAATATGGATCTGTTTTCAAAAGTGCTTGACAGATGTCTGCTTATATGAAGGTCTTACTGAGAAACATTCCTTCAAGGTGATGATTTGTGGTTATTTTCCACTGGAAAGAGCGTAAAGAAATGCTAGAAAACGATTTTGTAGCCTTTGGTACTTAATGCTTCTTGCTTTGTGTATTTTGATGTCAAATCTTCAAAAATGCTTGAGCTCAAATTTCAATATCACAAAATGTTTTTTTTTCTACTGGATTACCTCGAAAAGTACAAATGGTTTGAAAACTGCATACACTAAGTGTCAGATTCGAGATGTTTTGTTCATTTAACAACATATATTGTACTTCCCATCAAATAATTTGATATGTTTCGAAAGTGTACACAGGGAAGGTTTGGCTGCAGTGTCAGATTTCGCTCTTATTCATCTCTGTATGGAATAATGAATACTACCAGTAAATAGTTTTCAGGAGGAGGGGCGGTGGTGAAATGGTTAAGGTTTCTTACATTTTGCAACGACTAGCCCTCCATCTCAAGGTCAATGGTTCGAGACTTACGTGTGGCTGTCGCTAGATATTGGCAGTTGGTTGGTGGTCAAATTAAAGACAAACGATATATTAAAGTTCAATTATTTTACTTGAAACAAATGTTCATTTTACAGCAAAAAAGTAATTAAAAGTAAGATGTATGCCAAAAACATATTATCAAAGACACAACTTAGAAATAAATAATGAGTATTAGGAGCTATAAAATTCATCACATTCACCGGGGATATCACAGTTGGTGCTATTTAAACTGTCCTAGAGAGCAAAATGACTTAGTTCCTTTTCAATTATTCGCAGCTGCAATACTGAACATAAACTTCTCAGATACATTTTGAAAGTTAAAAGATGATCATCTTCAAATGTGCAATGTTTGAATCCAATACTAAGCCTTTTGAACGGATGTTTAAAAGTCAATACTATGACTTCGCTATTTGTATCTTGCTGAACATTAGTCCACAGGTCTCGCACACAGGGGCCAGAAAACAGGAGATGCAGGTACCGAAGAACCTCTGACAAAAGCCTAAGGTAATTCCGTATATCTTCAGACTAGGCGTACAGCACCAGACAGCATTGAAGGTTATCATAGCAAACTCACACCCCCAGTACAGAGCGATACAGAGGCCACACAGCGTACTGATGAACTTGTAACAGCAGTTCTTTCCACAGGTGAAACATTTATAGCTGTTGGTCCAGACACAGTCGATACTGTGGTAACCTTCTGGCTCACCTAGGACATCCTCGAATGCTACCTGGGGAAAAATAAAAAAAATATCGGGAATAAGACCATGTGTTCCGGAGGAGTAAGCGTATTATGGTTCATCGACGTCTCCTGCCGTGTTAATCCTAGTCAAATTTTACTTAATATCACGTCCTCAAAATGAGAACTAAGGCAATCACGAAGACAGTAAGATAATAGTTTTACATTCTAAACAATTCTAAACAATTCTCCATTTTATATAATTCATTTTTTTCCATGATATTATAGTCAAAATTCCAAATATCCTTTAAACTTCGCTCAAGATTGACTTATTTTAAAGTAATTAATTGCACATTTTAATGATTTAAACGCATATAATATCGAATGGGGAAAACACCAAACATATGTATTGTCAATGATTATCTAAATATAGGAACAGATATATATTTCCATTTTTTTTTTTAAATCTCATTTTGAACATTTGCAATAGTTATTCCTAAACGTACAGCATTAAATAGTTTGGATTTGAAAGTATGAAACAATAAGTCAATATACCATACATCTTGCTTATTGTAATCATATATCATTATCGGTTAAGAGTTAAGAAAATCTTAGTGCTAACATTATTTCTTATTTCAAATTTACGTCTTCGTTTGTTTAATCGCCTCAGGACTAGAAACTACCCATATTCGCTGAAAAGTAGCATTCTCCGTTTTTCGAAGTTTGAAAATATCAGAAATCAAATGTGACATTATAAAAAAAGGAGAATACTACTTTTCAGTGTATATGGGTAGTATCTAGTCTAGAGGTGATTAAACAAACGAAGACGTAAATTTGAAATAAGAAATAATGTTAGCACGAAGATTTTCTTAACTCTATGCTTTCCAGTATTTCCCCAATGATTCACATACATTATCCGAAATGAAGATAGGTATACCCATCTTATAACGTGTGTAAAATAAAATCGATATCATTTAGGTTTTTTTTCTTTGTTAAATTATTTCTAAATATTCGACATCTTCTGCAACTTTATATATATCTTAACATGAATAATAAATACAAACCTGTAAGGTGTTATTTAATCCATTAGGGTCCCTGTTGAGGAGATCAACGTCTGTGTCCGACATGATGGTGGTACGTAATGACTTTCCCAGTGGATTACACAGTCAGTTAGAGTCTGGATATGAAACTTTTGTCGAAGACTTGGCCTTTTTATACCTGCCGTATCCATAACTACCAAAATGTCCAAGCAAAGCTTGGGTTCAGACTTGAACTCTATTTGTTTTATTAAAGAATCTCCTAAAATAGGCCACACCTCCAGCATGATTTACATATATTTACTTATCAAACAACGTTATGTTTTCGGTGAGATTTCAGTAAAACTAATGGATAAGATTTACCTGATATAATTAGCCGTTGTTTATACAGACGATAAAAACGTAAATCGACGACGGCCTGGTGCCGCTAAAACAAATATGCGCGGGGTTTGCTTGTATAGAGTCTTCTTACTGAAGGTAAAAATTGTTCAAACCATGTCGTTTAATTACAAACACAATTGTGAATTCATCTTGGTTACGTTAAATTACTATAACCCCTAATGGGCGGTCATATTGAGGAGACCATGTGGCATAATTAGTAAATAGGTTAAATTTGTTTTTTTCATATCAAAGTCCACTTTCAACAAGTTTTCGAGTTTAAGCTACATTTTTGTTTTATTTTTCGGGGTTTTTTGTTTGCTTTTGTTCTACTTTCTGTGACAATTTAAAAAAAACTCACCCAGAATAAGATCAATTTTTCACTTTTTATACTATGTTGGCTTGGACGTAGATCAAATACATTATAACCAATAACAGATGGATTTCCTAATAAATTTGTATCTGGGATAAGCAGATTTTTCATCTTATTATACTTGTAACAAATAGGTAACCTAATACATTCATAATAATAACAGGCTTGGCATTTTATACATTTAAATTTGTAACTGGAAGGTTATCTAATAAGAGCCGAAGGCGCCCGAGCGAAGCTCTTGAATGGTAACACATGCGTGCATAAACAGAGTTGTTTCCCCTTGTTGCTGCCCATTACGTTTGATTTGTTTCGTCCGGAAGTAGCCCTCCAGTAGGGGAACCGGAAACACGGCACACAATCACGTTATATCACACAATTAAGTATCGTCACACTCGGCCTTAATCGATTATTTCCGGAATGTTGAAAATAACCAGAATATCTCTTAGCAGAATTTGAACGTTTTTGAGAAGCTGTTTTTTTCGACTTGCTGACTTTAATTGGGGAGATTTTATCTCTTTCTGAACCGGTACATGAATGGTTCTCTGTAAATATCAGATATTTACTAAAGCTACGATCTTTTAAGGCTTTGCCTTTGTCGTATTACATTTATAGTTGTAACATGGAGGTTACATATTCATCAGAGATGATTCATGATCAATTTATAATTGTAACAGTGAGGTTACCTGATACATTTATAGTTGTAACAGAGAGGTTACCTGATACATTTATAGTTGTAACAGAGAGGTAACCTGATACATATATAGTTGTAACAGTGAGGTAACCTGATACATTTATAGTTGTAACAGAGAGGTTACCTGATACATTTATAGTTGTAACAGAGAGGTTAACTGATACATTTATAGTTGTAACAGAGAGGTTACCTGATACATTTATAGTTGTAACAGTGAGGTAACCTGATACATTTATAGTTGTAACATGAGGTTACCTGATACATATATAGTTGTAACAATGAGGTAACCTGATACATTTTTAGTTGTAACAGAGAGGTTACCTGATACATTTATAGTTGTAACAGTGAGGTAACCTGATACATTTATAGTTGTAACAGTGAGGTAACCTGATACATTTATAGTTGTAACAGTGAGGTAACCTGTTACATTTATAGTTGTAACAGTGAGGTAACCTGATACATTTATAGTTGTAACAGTGAGGTAACCTGATACATTTATAGTTGTAAAAGTGAGGTAACCTGATACATTTATAGTTGTAATAGTGAGGTAACCTGATACATTTATAGTTGTACCAGAGAGGTTACCTGATACATGTATAGTTGTAACAGTGAGGTAACCTGATACATTTATAATTGTAACAGTGAGGTAACCTGATACATTTATAGTTGTAACAGTGAGGTAACCTGATACATTTATAGTTGTAACAGTGAGGTAACCTGATACATTTATAGTTGTAATAGTGAGGTAACCTGATACATTTATAGTTGTAACAGTGAGGTAACCTGATACATATATAGTTGTAACAGTGAGGTAACCTGATACATATATAGTTGTAACAGTGAGGTAACCTGATACATTTATAGTTGTAACAGAGAGGTAACCTGATACATTTATAGTTGTAACAGTGAGGTAACCTGATACATATATAGTTGTAACAGTGAGGTAACCTGATACATTTATAGTTGTAACAGTGAGGTAACATGATACATTTATAGTTGTAACAGACAGGTAACCTGATACATTTATAGTTGTAACAGTGAGGTTACCTGATACATTTATAGTTGTAACATGAGGTTACCTGATACATTTATAGTTGTAACATGAGGTTACCTGATACATTTATAGTTGTAACAGTGAGGTTACGTAATACATATATAGTTGTAACAGTGAGGTTACCTGATACATTTATAGTTGAAACAAAGAGGTTACCTGATACATTTATAGTTGTAACAGTGAGGTAACCTGATACATTTATAGTTGTAACAGAGAGGTTACCTGATACATTTATAGTTGTAACAGAAAGGCTACCTGATACATTTATAGTTGTAACAGAGAGGTTACCTGATACATTTATAGTTGTAACAGTGAGGTAACCTGATACATTTATAGTTGTAACAGAGAGGTTACCTGATACATTTATAGTTGTAACAGTGAGGTAACCTGATACATTTATAGTTGTAACAGAGAGGCTACCTGATACATTTATATTTGTAACAGAGAGGTTACCTTGATACATTTATAGTTGTAACAGAGAGGTTACCTGATACATTTATAATTGTAACAGAGAGGTTACCTGATACATTTATAGTTGTAACAGAGAGGTTACCTGATACATTTATAGTTGTAACGGTGAGGTTACCTGATACATTTATAGTTGTAACAGTGAGGTAACCTGATACATTTATAGTTGTATCAGTGAGGTTACCTGATACATTTATAGTTGTAACAGAGAGGTTACCTGATACATTTATAGTTGTAACAGAGAGGTTACCTGATACATTTATAGTTGTATCAGTGAGGTTACCTGATACATTTATAGTTGTAACAGAGAGGTTACCTGATACATTTATAGTTGTAACAGAGAGGTTACCTTGATACATTTATAGTTGTAACAGAGAGGTTACCTGATACATTTATAGTTGTAACAGAGAGGTTACCTGATACATTTATAGTTGTAACAGAGAAGTTACCTGATACATTTATAGTTGTAACAGAGAGGTTACCTTGATACATTTATAGTTGTAACAGAGAGGTTACCTGATACATTTATAGTTGTAACAGAAAGGTTACCTGATACATTTATAGTTGTAACAGTGAGGTAACCTGATACATTTATAGTTATAACAGTGAGGTAACCTGATACATTTATAGTTGTAACAGAGAGGTTACCTGATACATTATAGTTGTAACGGTGAGGTTACCTGATACATTTATAGTTGTAACAGTGAGGTAACCTGATACATTTATAGTTGTAACAGAGAGGTTACCTGATACATTTATAGTTGTAACAGAGAGGTTACCTTGATACATTTATAGTTGTAACAGAGAGGTTACCTGATACATTTATAGTTGTAACAGAGAGGTTACCTGATACATTTATAGTTGTAACAGAGAAGTTACCTGATACATTTATAGTTGTAACAGAGAGGTTACCTGATACATTTATAGTTGTAACAGAGAGGTAACCTGATACATTTATAGTTGTAACAGAGAGGTTACCTGATACATTTATAGTTGTGACAGTGAGGTTACCTGATACATTTATAGTTGTAACAATGAGGTTACCTGATACATTTATATTTGTAACAGAGAAGTTACCTGATACATCTATAGTTGTAACATAGAGGTTACCTGACACATTAATATTTGTAACAGAGAGGTTACCTGATACATTTATAGTTGTGACAGTGAGGTTACCTGATACATTTATAGTTGTAACAGAATGGTTACCTGATACATTTATATTTGTAACAGAGAGGTTACCTGATACATTTATAGTTGTGACAGTGAGGTTACCTGATACATTTATAGTTGTAACAATGAGGTTACCTGATACATTTATATTTGTAACAGAGAAGTTACCTGATACATCTATAGTTGTAACATAGAGGTTACCTGACACATTAATATTTGTAACAGAGAGGTTACCTGATACATTTATAGTTGTAACAGAAAGGTTACCTGATACATTTATACTTGTAACAGAGAGGTTACCTGATACATTTATAGTTGTAACAGAGAGGTTACCTGATACATTTATACTTGTAACACGGAGGTCACCTGCTACATTTATAGTTGTAACGGAAAGGTTACCTGATACATTTATAGTTGTAACAGTGATGTTACCTGATACATTTATAGTTGTAACAGAGAGGTAACCTGATACAATTTTAGTTGTAACAGAGAGGTTACCTGATACATTTATAGTTGTAACAGAGAGGTAACCTGATACAATTATAGTTGTAACAGAGAGGTTACCTGATACATTTATAGTTGTAACAGAGAGGTAACCTGATACAATTATAGTTGTAACAGAGAGGTTACCTGATACATTTATAGTTGTAACAGTGAGGTAACCTGATACATTTATAGTTGTAACAGAGAGGTAACCTGATACAATAATAGTTGTAACCGAGAGGTTACTTGATACATTTATAGTTGTAACAGTGAGGTTACCTGATACATTAATATTTGTAACAGAGAGGTTACCTGATACATTAATATTTGTAACAGAGAGGAAACCTGATACATTTATAGTTGTAACAGTGATGTTACCTGATACATTTATAGTTGTAACAGAGAGGTTACCTGATACATTTATAGTTGTAACAGAGAGGTTACCTGATACATTTATAGTTGTAACAGAAAGGTAACCTGATACATTTATAGTTGTAACAGAGAGGTTACCTGATACATTTATAGTTGTAACAGAGAGGTTACCTGATACATTTATAGTTGTAACAGAAAGGTTACCTGATACATTTATAGTTGTAACAGAGAGGTTACCTGATACATTTATAGTTGTAACAGTGATGTTACCTGATACATTTATAGTTGTAACAGAGAGGTTACCTGATACATTTATAGTTGTAACAGAGAGGTTACCTGATACATTTATAGTTGTAACAGAGAGGTAACCTGATACATTTATAGTTGTAACAGAGAGGTTACCTGATACATTTATAGTTGTAACAGAGAGGTTACCTGATACATTTATAGTTGTAACGGTGAGGTTACCTGATACATTTATAGTTGTAACAGTGAGGTAACCTGATACATTTATAGTTGTAACAGAAAGGTTACCTGATACATTTATAGTTGTAACAGTGAGGTAACCTGATACATTTATAGTTGTAACAGTGAGGTAACCTGATACATTTATAGTTGTAACAGTGAGGTAACCTGATACATTTATAGTTGTAACGGTGAGGTTACCTGATACATTTATAGTTGTAACAGAGAGGTTACCTGATACATTTATAGTTGTAACAGTGAGGTAACCTGATACATTTATAGTTGTAACAGTGAGGTAACCTGATACATTTATAGTTGTAACAGAGAGGAAACCTGATACATTTATAGTTATAACAGAGAGGTTACCTGATACATTTATAGTTGTAACTGTGAGGTTACCTGATACATTTATAGTTGTAACAGAAAGGTTACCTGATACATTTATAGTTGTAACAGAGAGGTTACCTGATACATTTATTGTTGTAAAAGAGAGGTTACCTGATACATTTATAGTTGTAACAGAGAGGTAACCTGATACATTTATAGTTGTAACAGAGAGGTAACCTGATAATTTATAGTTGTAACAGAAAGGTTACCTGATACATTTATAGTTGTAAGAGAGAGGTTACCTGATACATTTATAGTTATAACAGAGTGGTTACCTGATACATTTAAAGTTGTAACGGTGAGGTTACCTGATACATTTATAGTTGTAACAGAAAGGTTACCTGATACATTTATAGTTGTAACAGAGAGGTAACCTGATAATTTATAGTTGTAACAGAGAGAGTACTTGATACATTTATAGTTGTAACGGTGAGGTAACCTGATACATTTATAGTTGTAACAGAAAGGTTACCTGATACATTTATAGTTGTAACAGTGAGGATACCTGATACATTTATAGTTGTAACAGTGATGTTACCTGATACATTTATAGTTGTAACAGAGAGGTTACCTGATACATTTATATTTGTAACAGAGAAGTTACCTGATACATCTATAGTTGTAACATAGAGGTTACCTGACACATTAATATTTGTAACAGTGAGGTAACCTGATACATTTATAGTTGTAACAGTGAGGTGACCTGATACATTTATACTTGTAACACGGAGGTCACCTGATACATTTATAGTTGTAACAGAAAGGTTACCTGATACATTTATAGTTGTAACAGTGATGTTACCTGATACATTTATAGTTGTAAGAGAGAGGTAACCTGATACATATATAGTTGTAACAGAGAGGTTACCTGATACATTTATAGTTGTAACAGAGAGGTAACCTGATACAATTATAGTTGTAACAGAGAGGTTACCTGATACATTTATAGTTGTAACAGAGAGGTAACCTGATACAATTATAGTTGTAACAGAGAGGTTACCTGATACATTTATAGTTGTAACAGTGAGGTAACCTGATACATTTATAGTTGTAACAGTGATGTTACCTGATACATTTATAGTTGTAACAGAGAGGTTACCTGATACATTTATAGTTGTAACGGTGAGGTTACCTGATACATTTATAGTTGTAACAGTGAGGTAACCTGATACATTTATAGTTGTAACAGAAAGGTTACCTGATACATTTATAGTTGTAACAGTGAGGTAACCTGATACATTTATAGTTGTAACAGTGAGGTAACCTGATACATTTATAGTTGTAACAGTGAGGTAACCTGATACATTTATAGTTGTAACGGTGAGGTTACCTGATACATTTATAGTTGTAACAGAGAGGTTACCTGATACATTTATAGTTGTAACAGTGAGGTAACCTGATACATTTATAGTTGTAACAGTGAGGTAACCTGATACATTTATAGTTGTAACAGAGAGGAAACCTGATACATTTATAGTTGTAACAGAGAGGTTACCTGATACATTTATAGTTGTAACGGTGAGGTTACCTGATACATTTATAGTTGTAACAGAAAGGTAACCTGATACATTTATAGTTGTAACAGAGAGGTTACCTGATACATTTATTGTTGTAACAGAGAGGTTACCTGATACATTTATAGTTGTAACGGTGAGGTAACCTGATACATTTATAGTTGTAACTGAAAGGTTACCTGATACATTTATAGTTGTAACAGAGAGGTTACCTGATACATTTATAGTTGTAACAGAGAGGTTACCTGATACATTTATATTTGTAACAGAGAAGTTACCTGATACATCTATAGTTGTAACATAGAGGTTACCTGACACATTAATATTTGTAACAGAGAGGCTACCTGATACATTTATAGTTGTAACAGAGAGGTTACCTGATACATTTATACTTGTAACACGGAGGTCACCTGATACATTTATAGTTGTAACAGAAAGGTTACCTGATACATTTATAGTTGTAACAGTGATGTTACCTGATACATTTATAGTTGTAAGAGAGAGGTAACCTGATACATATATAGTTGTAACAGAGAGGTTACCTGATACATTTATAGTTGTAACAGAGAGGTAACCTGATACAATTATAGTTGTAACAGAGAGGTTACCTGATACATTTATAGTTGTAACAGAGAGGTAACCTGATACAATTATAGTTGTAACAGAGAGGTTACCTGATACATTTATAGTTGTAACAGTGAGGTAACCTGATACATTTATAGTTGTAACAGAGAGGTAACCTGATACAATAATAGTTGTAACAGAGAGGTTACTTGATACATTTATAGTTGTAACAGAGAGGTTACCTGATACATTTATAGTTGTAACGGTGAGGTTACCTGATACATTTATAGTTGTAACAGAAAGGTTACCTGATACATTTATAGTTGTAACAGTGAGGTAACCTGATACATTTATAGTTGTAACAGTGAGGTAACCTGATACATTTATAGTTGTAACAGTGAGGTAACCTGATACATTTATAGTTGTAACGGTGAGGTTACCTGATACATTTATAGTTGTAACAGAGAGGTTAACTGATACATTTATAGTTGTAACAGTGAGGTAACCTGATACATTTATAGTTGTAACAGTGAGGTAACCTGATACATTTATAGTTGTAACAGAGAGGAAACCTGATACATTTATAGTTGTAACAGAGAGGTTACCTGATACATTTATAGTTGTAACGGTGAGGTTACCTGATACATTTATAGTTGTAACAGAAAGGTTACCTGATACATTTATAGTTGTAACAGAGAGGTTACCTGATACATTTATTGTTGTAACAGAGAGAGTACCTGATACATTTATAGTTGTAACAGAGAGGTAACCTGATACATTTATAGTTGTTACAGAGAGGTAACCTGATAATTTATAGTTGTAACAGAAAGGTTACCTGATACATTTATAGTTGTAAGAGAGAGGTTACCTGATACATTTATAGTTATAACAGAGTGGTTACCTGATACATTTAAAGTTGTAACGGTGAGGTTACCTGATACATTTATAGTTGTAACAGAAAGGTTACCTGATACATTTATAGTTGTAACAGAGAGGTAACCTGATAATTTATAGTTGTAACAGAGAAGTTACCTGATACATTTATAGTTGTAACAGTGAGGTAACCTGATACATTTATTGTTGTAACAGAGAGAGTACTTGATACATTTATAGTTGTAACGGTGAGGTAACCTGATACATTTATAGTTGTAACAGAAAGGTTACCTGATACATTTATAGTTGTAACAGTGAGGATACCTGATACATTTATAGTTGTAACAGTGATGTTACCTGATACATTTATAGTTGTAACAGAGAGGTTACCTGATACATTTATATTTGTAACAGAGAAGTTACCTGATACATCTATAGTTGTAACATAGAGGTTACCTGACACATTAATATTTGTAACAGTGAGGTAACCTGATACATTTATAGTTGTAACAGTGAGGTGACCTGATACATTTATACTTGTAACACGGAGGTCACCTGATACATTTATAGTTGTAACAGAAAGGTTACCTGATACATTTATAGTTGTAACAGTGATGTTACCTGATACATTTATAGTTGTAAGAGAGAGGTAACCTGATACATATATAGTTGTAACAGAGAGGTTACCTGATACATTTATAGTTGTAACAGAGAGGTAACCTGATACAATTATAGTTGTAACAGAGAGGTTACCTGATACATTTATAGTTGTAACAGAGAGGTAACCTGATACAATTATAGTTGTAACAGAGAGGTTACCTGATACATTTATAGTTGTAACAGTGAGGTAACCTGATACATTTATAGTTGTAACAGTGATGTTACCTGATACATTTATAGTTGTAACAGAGAGGTTACCTGATACATTTATAGTTGTAACGGTGAGGTTACCTGATACATTTATAGTTGTAACAGTGAGGTAACCTGATACATTTATAGTTGTAACAGAAAGGTTACCTGATACATTTATAGTTGTAACAGTGAGGTAACCTGATACATTTATAGTTGTAACAGTGAGGTAACCTGATACATTTATAGTTGTAACAGTGAGGTAACCTGATACATTTATAGTTGTAACGGTGAGGTTACCTGATACATTTATAGTTGTAACAGAGAGGTTACCTGATACATTTATAGTTGTAACAGTGAGGTAACCTGATACATTTATAGTTGTAACAGTGAGGTAACCTGATACATTTATAGTTGTAACAGAGAGGAAACCTGATACATTTATAGTTGTAACAGAGAGGTTACCTGATACATTTATAGTTGTAACGGTGAGGTTACCTGATACATTTATAGTTGTAACAGAAAGGTAACCTGATACATTTATAGTTGTAACAGAGAGGTTACCTGATACATTTATTGTTGTAACAGAGAGGTTACCTGATACATTTATAGTTGTAACGGTGAGGTAACCTGATACATTTATAGTTGTAACTGAAAGGTTACCTGATACATTTATAGTTGTAACAGAGAGGTTACCTGATACATTTATAGTTGTAACAGAGAGGTTACCTGATACATTTATATTTGTAACAGAGAAGTTACCTGATACATCTATAGTTGTAACATAGAGGTTACCTGACACATTAATATTTGTAACAGAGAGGCTACCTGATACATTTATAGTTGTAACAGAGAGGTTACCTGATACATTTATACTTGTAACACGGAGGTCACCTGATACATTTATAGTTGTAACAGAAAGGTTACCTGATACATTTATAGTTGTAACAGTGATGTTACCTGATACATTTATAGTTGTAAGAGAGAGGTAACCTGATACATATATAGTTGTAACAGAGAGGTTACCTGATACATTTATAGTTGTAACAGAGAGGTAACCTGATACAATTATAGTTGTAACAGAGAGGTTACCTGATACATTTATAGTTGTAACAGAGAGGTAACCTGATACAATTATAGTTGTAACAGAGAGGTTACCTGATACATTTATAGTTGTAACAGTGAGGTAACCTGATACATTTATAGTTGTAACAGAGAGGTAACCTGATACAATAATAGTTGTAACAGAGAGGTTACTTGATACATTTATAGTTGTAACAGAGAGGTTACCTGATACATTTATAGTTGTAACGGTGAGGTTACCTGATACATTTATAGTTGTAACAGAAAGGTTACCTGATACATTTATAGTTGTAACAGTGAGGTAACCTGATACATTTATAGTTGTAACAGTGAGGTAACCTGATACATTTATAGTTGTAACAGTGAGGTAACCTGATACATTTATAGTTGTAACGGTGAGGTTACCTGATACATTTATAGTTGTAACAGAGAGGTTAACTGATACATTTATAGTTGTAACAGTGAGGTAACCTGATACATTTATAGTTGTAACAGTGAGGTAACCTGATACATTTATAGTTGTAACAGAGAGGAAACCTGATACATTTATAGTTGTAACAGAGAGGTTACCTGATACATTTATAGTTGTAACGGTGAGGTTACCTGATACATTTATAGTTGTAACAGAAAGGTTACCTGATACATTTATAGTTGTAACAGAGAGGTTACCTGATACATTTATTGTTGTAACAGAGAGAGTACCTGATACATTTATAGTTGTAACAGAGAGGTAACCTGATACATTTATAGTTGTTACAGAGAGGTAACCTGATAATTTATAGTTGTAACAGAAAGGTTACCTGATACATTTATAGTTGTAAGAGAGAGGTTACCTGATACATTTATAGTTATAACAGAGTGGTTACCTGATACATTTAAAGTTGTAACGGTGAGGTTACCTGATACATTTATAGTTGTAACAGAAAGGTTACCTGATACATTTATAGTTGTAACAGAGAGGTAACCTGATAATTTATAGTTGTAACAGAGAAGTTACCTGATACATTTATAGTTGTAACAGTGAGGTAACCTGATACATTTATTGTTGTAACAGAGAGAGTACTTGATACATTTATAGTTGTAACGGTGAGGTAACCTGATACATTTATAGTTGTAACAGAAAGGTTACCTGATACATTTATAGTTGTAACAGAGAGGTTACCTGATACATTTATAGTTGTAACAGAGAGGTTACCTGATACATTTATAGTTGTAACAGAGAGGTTACCTGATACATTTATAGTTGTAACAGAGAGGTAACCTGATACATTTATAGTTGTAACAGAGAGAGTACTTGATACATTTATAGTTGTAACGGTGAGGTAACCTGATACATTTATAGTTGTAACAGAAAGGTTACCTGATACATTTATAGTTGTAACAGTGAGGATACCTGATACATTTATAGTTGTAACAGTGATGTTACCTGATACATTTATAGTTGTAACAGAGAGGTAACCTAATACATTTATAGTTGTAACAGTGATGTTACCTAATACATTTATAGTTGTAACATGAGGTAAGCTAATACATTTATAGTTGTAACAGAAAGGTTACCTGATACATTAATAGTTATAACAGAGAGGTTACCTGATACATTTATAGTTGTAACAGAGAGGTTACCTGATACATTTATAGTTGTAACAGAGTGGTTACCTGATACATTTAAAGTTGTAACGGTGAGGTTACCTGATACATTTATAGTTGTAACAGAAAGGTTACCTGATACATTTATAATTGTAACAGAGAGGTAACCTGATAATTTATAGTTGTAACAGAGAAGTTACCTGATACATTTATAGTTGTAACAGTGAGGTAACCTGATACATTTATTGTTGTAACAGAGAGAGTACCTGATACATTTATAGTTGTAACAGTGAGGTAACCTGATACATTTATAGTTGTAACAGAAAGGTTACCTGATACATTTATAGTTGTAACAGAGAGGTTACCTGATACATTTATAGTTGTAACAGTGAGGTTACCTGATACATTTATAGTTGTAACAGAGAGGTAACCTGATACATTTATAGTTGTAACAGTGAGGTTACCTGATACATTTATAGTTGTAACAGAGAGGTTACCTGATACATTTATAGTTGTAACAGAAAGGTTACCTGATACATTTATAGTTGTAACAGAGAGGTAACCTGATACATTTATAGTTGTAACGGTGAGGTAACCTAATACATTTATAGTTGTAACAGAGAGGTTACCTGATACATTTATAGTTTCAACAGTAAGGTTACCTGATACATTTATAGTTGTAACAGAGAGGTAACCTGATACATTTATAGTTGTAACAGAAAGGTTACCTGATACATTTATAGTTGTAACAGAGAGGTTACCCACTACATTTATAGTTGTAACAGAAAGGTTACCTGATACATTTATAGTTGTAACAGAAAGGTTACCTGATACATTTATAGCTGTACATGAGGCTACCTGATACATTTATAATTGTAACAGAGAGGTTACCTGATACATTTATAGTTGTAAAAGAGAGGTTACCTGATACATTTATAGTTGTAACAGTGAGGTCACCTGATACATTTATAGTTGTAACAGTGAGGTAACCTAATACATTTATTGTTGTAACAGAGATGTTACCTGATACATTTATAATTGTAACAGAGAGGTTACCTGATACATTTATAGTTGTAAAAGAGAGGTTACCTGATACATTTATAGTTGTAACAGTGAGGTAACCTGATACATTTATAGTTGTAACAGTGAGGTAACCTAATACATTTATAGTTGTAACAGTGATGTTACCTAATACATTTATAGTTGTAACATGAGGTAACCTAATACATTTATAGTTGTAACAGAAAGGTTACCTGATACATTTATAGTTATAACAGAGAGGTTACCTGATACATTTATAGTTGTAACAGAGAGGTTACCTGATACATTTATAGTTGTAACAGTGAGGTTACCTGATACATTTATAGTTGTAACAGAAAGGTAACCTGATACATTTATAGTTATAACAGAGAGGTTACCTGATACATTTATAGTTGTAACAGTGAGGTTTCCTGATACATTTATAGTTGTATCAGTGAGGTTACCTGATACATTTATAGTTGTAACAGTGAGGTCACCTGATACATTTATAGTTGTAACAGAGAGGTAACCTGATACATTTATAGTTGTAACAGTGAGGATACCTGATACATTTATAGTTGTAACAGAGAGGTAACCTGATACATTTATAGTTGTAACAGAGAGGTAACCTGATACATTTATAGTTGTAACAGTGAGGATACCTGATACATTTATAGTTGTAACAGAGAGGTAACCTGATACATTTATAGTTGTAACAGAGAGGTAACCTGATACATTTATAGTTGTAACAGTGAGGATACCTGATACATTTATAGTTGTAACAGAGAGGTTACCTGATACATTTATAGTTGGTACAAGGGTTTATCTATTTAACAGATTTATTAGCTCATCTAATTGGCAACATTTATTGAAAAAAACACAGATTTAGATGTTTTTATTGTGAAATAAGAAAACAATGATTGCAATTGAATATGTATTATCTATAAGCTCTAAGTCAATTATACAGGTATTTCATGTTGTCTGCGTATGCCATTCTCTTACTATTGCATTTAATTAAATGTAAAATGCATTTTACAAATAATAACAAAAATCAAGCATTCCGTGTAAAATATTTTATTTGAGAGTCTGTCCTTTAAAATTACAAATCTCTTCAATATTTCTCATCCTCCAAATAATGAGTGATCCTTTTTGGAGTTCGTCAATTGTATAGAACACGAGTTCGTGTACATTAGCGTTGTCAATTGCACGAACAATAATATCCTGTATTATTTGTTGTGTAATTTTGTCCGTATCCCTAAAGACATGAACCATTTCCATATATTGAGTTTGAGTGATGCGATACAGGATCAATCCATTTAATGTTTTCAATCAAACACGCCTTAGGTCTATGTATGTTAATCTTTCTCGAAGTTGTATTTTACTGAATATAAGACCGATGTTTTCACAGAATGGTGCTAGGCAGCATTTGATATTTGTTTCGTTTATTCTTTGAAACATATCGGTTATGATTTTCCATATTTTATATAATGGTGTACAACACCACACAACTCCAAACGTGATAACAGCAAATTCACATCCCCAGTGCAACGCTATGCAGATACCACAGAACAAAGTCAGAAATTTGTAGCAACAGTTCTTTCCACATGTGTAACATGAATAGCTGACATTCCACACACAGTCAAAGCTATGCGTTCCCCATGGCTCACCAATGACGTCATCAAACGCAACCTTTAAAAGAAAAAAGAAAAGAAAATGAACATATTTTGACATTAAGAAATAACACATACTTATTTGACTTATTATGTCACAAAAGCATAGCGTACATGAACATTCTACCACTAGCCCTCCACCTCTGGGTTTCGAGTTCGAATCCCACGTGTGGCAGTTGCCAGGTACTGACTGTAGGTCGGTGGTTTTTCACCGGGTACTCCGGCTTTCCTCCAGCTCCAAAACCTGACACGTCCCTGGCTGTTAATAGGACGTAAAACAAAATAAACCAAACCAAACGTAAATGGATGAAATATTGTGCTTGTGACCTCGCAGTTGTTTGATACACGTATATGACAACACCCATAGCACAGGATGTTATATCACATGGATAATCACACCAATGTATATTTGATTGAGAAACCACGTGGAGAACAACACCAATATACACTGAATATAGAGTTGTGCTGTCTTATGGATAACCTCACCAATATATATAGGATTGTGATAACACAAATACATACATGGCTGTAATAACATTTATAATATATAGGAATTATATAACACGTTAATAACAACACAAATACATACGAGTATAATATAGGGTTGTGATATATATCATATGAATGAAACAAGTAACACACACATATGCTTCACCTTTTCAATGTAGCATTAGAGACATTATGGCGAAAAAGGAATTAAACTGCATCATACAGCTGATTCGTCCTCCTAGGGCTCTTCAGTGATGCTAGGGGCCAAAAGGTGGGAATCCAAGTGTCTAAACTAATTTAGAAGCAGAAAGGTCAGGTGCGTAAACCCTTTTATTTATTGATTAAGAAGTACAGTTAAACTAGTTCTGGATAATTTCAAATCTTGTACTACGAAAATGTGTTTATTATGTACCGTGCCACTACTCAAATGAGATAAATGTGGCTATGGAGGCTCCAGCAAACTTCGGGGATAAAAAAACATAACCCAAATAAATAGGGTTGTGACATTATGAGAATAAAAGCACATATATTTATATATAGATGTGATAGCGTGTGGATAGCAACTACATTATATCAAGCGTTGTGATATCACGATGATAATAAAAAAAAACCTTAATACAACAGGAGTATAGAATTAACTTTCATGTTAAAATGTAAAGAATTGGTTTTTGGAAATAATTGTGGTATGTCTTACCTTTATGTCTTTGTTGATACCCATAAAGTCTCGGTTTTCTAAATCAACTCCTTCATAAAGATGAGACGCCATTTTGAAAAGCAATAGTTGATTCCCTCAATAATGACGATTGTAAATGCTATTATGAGCTTGTTATTTTTATTATAGAAAGATCCATAGCATACATCCGTCAGACAAGTCGTGTGTCTATAAAGTAAGAAATGTGAATTAAAACAAACTATGGACTTCGTACAGACTTATCCAAATCTACGATCATACGTAAAATGGTGTGGTTTATATTTTCACTGACAGCGTTAAGTAAACACTCGATTCTAATAGAGTTTACATTTCTCATTCAGAGACCTCTGGCCTAGATTTCCATACTATCCTTGATCGTATCATGTTTATATGTTTATAAAATCCTTCTAGTTATTTTCTCATTTGTAAAATTGTAACATGTGTTTTGTTATAATATAGATGATGACATAGTACCCGAAACGGGTTTTAAACATAATCGTACGATTTCTTAAACATACACTAACCTATTTCTATACTGTTTAGTTTGTTGATAGGGACTCCCGACTTCACTAATTAGCCTTAAAATAACTTAATACGTGACTTTACGAGCGAAACAGTTCAAGCTCTCTTTCACACAAGCAAATGATTTTGTTTCATGAACTTTCTTTTGATGACTGAAACTGATATCAGATCTCGATAATATGATTAATTAAACAGTCATAATCACTTTAAATCACCGTTCCCTCTCTTTTGATACATTGTAATGACTAGCATTTGAACAATTAAGGAACTTTGATAATATCATATTAATACATGTCCCCTTTTGTTCAATTGCGTGCATATATAATATGACGAATAAACGTGTGCATGTATGCGTTACTTATCTTAGACTGAAATTATTTATATACAGTGCAAACTCGCCTAAAGACCACCTCAGTATTAAGACCATCTCGCTATAAAGACAACTTCATTTCATTCCCGAAAAAATCTAGATATATTTTTGTATTTCAAACTTCACTATAAGACCAACTCAGCATTAAGACCACCTCGCTATTAAGACCAGTTTTGAAAAGTCCCAAATACCACGAAGTTTCACCTCACTATTCAGACCACCGACTAAACACAAAGTCACCTGGTGTGCATTCCACTGTGTAAACCTGTCAAGTGTCAGAACAGTAAGCTGTATTTTGGTGCCAAATTGGCTAATCAGCTACAATTACTGTGTGTTTAACATTTTAACGCCTATATATTTGTTAATGAACCATGAAAACATGTCACAAGGTGGACTTCAGAGAAATTTGTCTGCATGGTGACCATCGGTATTAAGACCACCCCGCTATTAAGACCACTCTGGTGCTGTCCCTAAGGTGGTCTTAATTGAGAGGTTTCACTGTAGATACAAATGTAATAAGTTTCCTAGTTACTCATAAATATTGATGTTATATTTACATATATTGAATTTTGAAGACATGTATCAAACTTAATACTTATTACTTAAATATACTATGTCTTACCTTAATGCTGGGTGAGATTCTATAACACGTCATTATGCACTGACTATTTCGTCCATTTCCCGTTGACCACGACATGTTCCGTCCATCTCCGGCATGTGTCCTTCTTACACTGTATGCTTGTTTATAGTATATTAGTCCAAAGTACGGACGGCTTTTTATTTGACGTTTTGACGAGAAATTATATTTTGTTCACATGAAATGGTTTTATGAAAAAATAAATGACCAAAAATATTCAAATCAGCCTTATATCTTAACGTCATGTACACATTGCATGCAAACTTGTACAAAGTCTTCATGAATACATATGAAAACTAGGGATTGGACGTGTAACTGTTTAAGCTGAAACACGCGTGTATTTTAACGAGACCTTGAAACAAATGCAGTTTTTGTGAAGTCAAAATAACAAAACACTTGACACTTCGTTTTTTAAAAGGTAATTGTCTTTTTTTATTAATAGAGTACTTCTCGTATATATTGTAGCAGCTCCTCTTTGTATGTTTGCACTTTCGAACTTGCCTTATATACTTTATTCATTCTACGTGGACCGCTACTGAATATTTAAAACATATATTTGTATGTTGAAGTAGTAATTTTGTATTGTTTACAGTCATTTTTCCATTTTGGTTAGACAAGTATTGTGTTTGTAGACTGGCATTATATGCCTGGTGTTTGAATACAAAACACAACATCATGCTTGGACTATAAGCCTCTTTGTTAATGACCTTTGTTCTGATTCTTTCGAGTGGTAATACACAATAGCGCTTGTCTTTGTTTTGTGGATTTTATTTGTTAATGTGACTATTTCTTATATTTACGATATTACTTATAGTTCTGCAAATACTCGTTCGATGAGAATAACTATAAATTAACAAAATATCTAAATCGCACCTTTTCATCATTATTTTTCTTATTTTTTGTTGTTATTCAGTGAATTCTTTTGGTTATAATCACACATCACGTGACACTGTACAACAACGCGTATAACATGCTGCAATGATATTATGAGCCTGATGTTTCTAAAAATAGATATAGGTTTGAAACGTCTCTGACTTATTTTCTGGAACTCTTTTAGAGTTTAGATTTGATCGATTTGACAAATAAATAATATAGAGTGAACAAACACTAAATGATCAACATCTGTTGCCCTGAGACTGCTAGGGAATCAATTTCCTTGGTGTTCCTCAGACTTTTTTGACGGATTGATTCTTGATCTCGCTGTAAATGTTTTGTTAAGTTAATGTACCTGTTACGTTATGTTTATTAAATTATTAAGATTCGTCAGTATAAAAAATGAAAATGGCACAAGCAATTTCGTAGCGTTGTATCACTAAAACAATCACAGAATACCAAAGCGTCCAAGAAAACCATAATCCGAACTGCAAATTGATTAAACTAGAGGGAAAATAAGAACAAAATAAATATTTACATGGATACTCTCGTAAAAGCACAAGATAATAAGACCAGGTGTTCCGGAAGAGTAAGCGTCTTCTGCTTCATCGACGACACCCGCCATGTAAATCTTTGTCACATCCAAGTAAACTTCAAGTTCTCAAAACGAGAACCGAGTATCATTGTCAATCACAACAAGTAAATACATGTACACTAATGAGCATACCCAAAAACGTCCATCTCTTAAAGATACAGAATATTTCTCAGAGACAAAGATGGCGACAATAAAACTTGCCCCTAGTTCTGATCAACCTGCATCTCTCGAATCTTTGTGTTGTTCGATTGTTTGTCAGCAGTCGACATCGATCACGAAAATCACTATACCTAGAGAATGCAAGCCCTGGAATAAACGACATGTAAACACCATATGTTGGAGAAGCAGGGATGTTACTATCAAGACAAGGAAAGTTCACGATCGGAAAATTGAAATCATCACGTTTATCGTATAGCTTAGTAGTAAGCTGTCCGTGTTAGTCGTAGTTCAAGTTCAAGCAGCTGATGTAGAAGAGTCTGTTGATTTTAAAATTTTCCACAAGTTGATATTGTATGAATCAAAAATAAAACTATGATCGCATGTTTAATTCGGTCGATACATAGTTTTATCAACCCAAGGTCAGCTATATCGACCTCGGCTTAGCCCCGGTCCATATCGATGACCTAGGGTCGATAAAACTTTGTATCGTCCTCATCAACAAGCGATAACTGTATAGTATATTATGGTATAGATTCGTGTAGCCTGCAATATTCTATGTAGCCTTGTTTAAAATTTATAGTCCAGCCTTTAAATTTAACTGAATAAATACATCAGTTATTGAAATTAACATTGTAACGGAATTGACAGAAAAAAAACACTCCCATATCAACAACAAAGAGCACATATGGAACAATGTCAGGAATAATTTCAATGTGGTTTGGCTCTAAATATTCATTACTAGGCGACCGTCGATCGTGAGTTCGAGGCTCAGACAGGGCACGAGTCAAGACATTGTCCTACGTGATCAGTTGTGTTTCTATGTAAATCTTTTACTTCATTTCAAGTAAAGATGAAAAGTCGTAGGGTGTTTTTTTGTTTACAAATAATGCAGAGTAGCATTGTATAGTGCATGAAACATTGTAAAATGCGTGACAAGTCACATTGTGAAAGTGAGTTGAATAAGCCGACGAAAAAACTATGCAGCAATAAAAGTTTAAATTTACCGCTTCCTCAATAATGGCATTTGGGAAACAAAGTTTATTTTCTCGTGTTTTTTTTCTTGTGTAAAGAAAAAAAAATTATCAAATGTTTGCGATGCTAGATTAATTCATCTTTAGAGTGATTAAGAGAAGTATTAACTATTAGTTTGAAACCGTCAAGTCCAAACAAAAGCAAAAGCATGTGATGGATCACAAAACTAACGCGAATTTTTCTTCATTAACATGTGGTTTTATTTCAGAAAGCTGGTCACAAAGAGTGAAATGAATGGTGTTTAAACTCGAAAAAAAAATGACCATAATTGACCGCGAATACAATTTAAAAACGACATCAGTATACTATATTCAGGCATATACAGATTTCACATTTTGATTGTACTACCTCCAAGCCAGTATCAAAACTATCCAAATGGCTGCGAACAGTTCGATAATGAAGCATCATGTCAGTATCACTCTAAAATGGAACGTCATGGCAGGATCGGTACTCTATCCCATTTTAACCATTCTTAACGTTAATGTTACTGAAGAACATCCCACAAGTTTGACAGATAGGAGCCAGGCAGCAGTTGATACACACGCCGAAGAACTTCTGCTGAAGGCCCATAGAAATGGTGTAGACCTTCAGTAACGGAGTGTAACACCACACCATCTCAAACGTGATCACAGCGAACTCGCACCCCCAAAACAGAGCCATGCACAGACCACATAATGTGCTCAGAAGCTTATAACAACAGTTTTTGCCGCCAGTGAAACACACGAAACTGTACTTCCAGATAAAATCAAAACTGTGAGTACCATCCGGTTCAGCAAGGACGTCTTCGAAGTTCGTCTGAAATTAAATTAAACCATTGTTAATATTTTTCTGATGAAAGCAGTCACGTCCTTTTTTTTTAATTAACAAACAATACCTCAGTGATGTTTTCATGGATGTTTAAAAAAACCCATTAATGTTTTTGTCGATATCAATTTTTTTAAACTGCAATATATAGGAACGAAATGAACCAATCATGTTTCATGCAAATTCAATGTTTTTAGTTTTAACATTTGCGTACCACAAGTAAATAGTTATCTCAATTCCATTTAAAGTTGCCGAACTCATTTAAAGGCCTAATATACGTAACTTCAGGGAATTTTTCGTGATTCTGAAAAATTCTGAAAAAAAATCCAGTTGATAGCCATGCAAAAATAAACCTAAAACAAAGTAAACCTGATCGGTAATTAACATGAAACTCTTGACAGAAAAATCCAAATAATTGAAAATAATTCAGGTTTGGCCCACTTCAACAACAAGCCGATGTTAGAAGACAGTTCAAAATGGACGCGTGTTTACAAATACCGAGTTTCAACTGCTTCTGTACCGGTAACCGCGTAAGAATTAATCTTGAATATTGCTGATATAAGTTAATTTTAATTAAATCTAAAAATATGAAAAGTTATTAGGCTGGATTTTCACTTCACGGTTTGCCAAAAGTTACGTATATTGAGCCTTTAAGCAAAGTATAGCTTACTTGTAGATCAGCATGAATCTCATTCGGGTCCCTTTTCACCACATCAACGATTACTTCTTGTTCTGCCATTGTGAGCTTAATCTCCAGACTGACTTGTGTTGCTATATTTCTTCTCCTTTTTATAGGTAAACCATGGCTACCAATGTTCATGGTTTAAGGATGTGAACAGAGGATTTATTCTTTTTATCATGTGTACCCTAAACATCCACCTTGGTGCAATACACAGGGGTTCACAAACACATCAAGAACAAACACAAACAAATCAAGAACAAGCACGCATTGTAATCAATGTATCGATATAGGGTTACCTTCTTAAGGAAACCTGTTCATATTGCATTTGCCATAAATAAACGTTTAATACATAAACATGTTAATCGATGTTTAAAAGGAAAAGTGTGCACAATGATGCATTTACATATTAAATTGAAAGATTTTAAATACCATATTTAGTGTAAGCTTTGTATAAAAAAGGACGGACCAAATTTAAATGACCAGCTGTAATATGTTTTATGCATGAAAATACATTATCAAGTTACATGTGCATGCTAGTTGAAAACGTATATTACGTAAAAACGATTAACATTGCTGCATAGTACACAAAATGCAGAAACCAATAAACTGTATGCGTCTTAAAACACTTAAACATTTTCGAATATCACAGTTATAAAATTTAGATTTGCGATTGATATCACATTGCTGTTGTAAACTATCACTTTACATCATTTGGAGGTAATTCTGAGTAAAAGATGAATTCCTCAGAGCATCATATACCTTTACACGTTTTCATGGCAGTAGAGTGACACACACTTAAATAGATGGGCAGACGAGAAAACAAATACAATACATCAACTTTCTACAGGAAACAAGATTCATATCTACACAACGTAGGTCAGAAGATTCATTGTCTTGATGGTTCGTTACTCATGCATGGAATCAGCTTACATTCAATTTGGTGTTGTAAAGTAAAGTAGATTTAAACATAAAATGTTAATAAGGAAAACGATTATTATTTTTTCTGTGTTGTTCGTGTCTTATTTTCACATGATAATTCTCAATTTCTCACCAAACAGGAACTGTCTACAAGGCCTGGTCCCTTGAATTTAAATTCTTACTGTTTATTTTGTTATATTATCAAGACAATGACTATATTCGTTCCTCTTATTGTGAGTCTAAATTTAGTCAGGAGTAAAACAGTAGAACAGGAAGCATACTAGTAGCTGTTTGACATTTGGAAAGGAATACATTTTTGTTTGTTTTCGTTTTAACTTGATTTATATATAGATTTCGATTTGCGTGTTTGATATGTCTTTAGTGATAAACATCTTCAGTAAAATGTCGGCTAATATAACGTTATTAACTATTAAGGCTGTTGTGTGCGTACTAAGCATCAAATTTGTCGCCTATGTAAACAAACTCACAGGTAAGAATATGATTGTTAACAAAGGTTCGCTATAGTTCTGCCTAACATTGTTGGCCCCTTTTCTCTTTCATATTCATTGAACTGAAGCGGCACGCTCTTCATGTTATCAAATGACAGATATCGTGTGACAGCATTTTAAATGGGTGAGGGTGAGTGGCAGGGGAGGGGTGATGATATAGATTGTTACGCCGTCTGATTGTATTGTCTATGTCAAATCTTAATTTAGAAGTTTATTTGTGATTAAAATATGGTTAATGCACATTCTCTTGTACTTCATGAGTAGTATTGACCAGTTTGGATTTCCACGATTTTCCCTAGTCCCACCAATTAGTACTAGCTAGGGTGACTTTATGTCACAGTTGTTTGGCATGCTGTATCGATTACTTAAAATTATAGGTACGTACTTCATTGCTAAAGTGATACATCCAAAATATGTTTTATTTATATCAGGAACCTACTCGAATATAGGCGGGGATATATTAGAAAAAAAGTGTGTTCTCCGGTTACGTTCAGTCTCACTTTACTTCGTATAATAGAAGAATAAGTCAAACATGCCTTTGTAATGTATCTTTGTCCTACCAACTTTTCTTGCTTCTGATAACATTAACAAGACGCTTGCGCTGCATACATGTGTAATCTTACGAAAAATGTGGATATGTCTTCTGCAGACTTACACAGTTTACCCATATGAAAATCATGAATTTGTTTTATTACCTAATTAATTGAAATAGCTCATGGGTTATTTTAAAATATACCAATTGTTTTTGAGTGCCCAAATGTAAGTGCCTAGTAAGAACTTCCTTCCTTTAAAAACCAAACTACCCAAAGAAACCCCATTTTGTGGGCTGCTGTAACAAATACGAACGGATGTTCAGAATCCGCCGTCTTGTTGAAAAGTGACTGTGTCACCTGCACCACCTATCGTCCTATGCTTCGCATTAAATTAGACAAGAAAAAAAAGAATCACCCTTTTCATTAACTTATTTTTAAAGTAACTATACATATCAGTGTATACTTGTTTAAAATATAATCCGACAAACCTGTGTTATTTTATAATTCCTTCATTTGATATCCACATCTTTTTCGTCGGTAATTTGTTCATCAAACCGATTGATGTGTCAAAAATGTTATCTTGACTACTTGACATAAAATCCTGAGACCTGATCCTGTAATCCAAATGAAAATTACCTTAACTGCCGTATCTCAAATGTTCAAACTGTGATCGTCAAGTATCTCAAACCTTAAAACACGTCTGTGTGTGGGGGACTTTACGAAGACCATTTGAATACGTTAAGACTTAAGTAAAGTTTGAAATATAATGTTTTTAAGATAACAAACAAAACTAACAATAAACTATTAAATTAATAAATACACCATCTGCTTTATTTACAGAACAAAGATGTTTAATATGTGCAATGTTGTATGCAGGAATTCGCTGCTCACTTCCATGGGGAAATACCTGATGGTTTTACACCATACTAATGATTAGAAAGTAAATGTCAATTCACATCCACATCACATCTGCCTTGGATAATCTGCTTCGTTGGATCAGTGAATTATTTAAAAAGAATCATTTCTTTGTAATAGTAATGTTACTGAAACACAATCCAATGGTTTCACAGAGAGGAGCCAGGCAGCACTGGATACATGATCCAAAGAATCGTTGGCAAATGCCGAGCATGATGGTATGGACTTTGAGGGAAGGTGTACAGCACCATACCATCTGAAAGGTGATCATGGCGAACTCACATCCCCAGTACAGCGCGATGCAGATTCCACACAGCGTACTCATGAACTTGTAGCAACAATTCTTTCCACAGTTGAAGCAGGAGTAGCTGTTTCTCCACACACAGTCGATACTGTGTGTCGCATCTGGTTCTCCCAACACATCCTCAAAGGCAACCTAAAGCAAAAAAGAGAAATATCGTTATCCAAATAACAATAGTTAATTTCGTTAAGCAAATTCATTGAGTATAACAGAGCCTTCCGGTAAATATGAAGACGAAATGTCTTTTGTTTTTATACATACATGTAAGACAACGTCGGTCCCGTAGGGAAAAATTGATTTTAGTTTGGTCTATTTTATTAATCGTTTTATTAACGGCTAAGATCATTTAAGGGTGGTCCGCTGTATGCAATTTTAGTGTGCGTGTGGATTTTGGTGGCTGCGATATGTAAGTGTTCACGATCATGCGAAACCGTTGCCGCTTTTATTGTACAACCACACTGACAAATACTGCCGAATGTTCATAGAGGAATATCTCAACTTGTTACATGATGCTAACGATGGGTGTACCAGTTGTTCCATTCCCATAATACTGAACTTCAAGCAGAGAGACTTAATTACTATTTTGAGACTCTAGTATGAATCAGACAGGGAAAATCCAAAAGCCTTCCTCACAGGGGCAACGCTCAATGAAAGGTCAAAAAGTTGGTAGACATTAGGAAAGATAGTTGTTTAGAAAGAATAGAATAGATAAGATCCCAAACTTAGTCGTCTATTACGAATCATGTAATGGTGGCGAGGTTCAAATTTTTATATCCTTACTGAAAAGCATATCAAAGGATATAAGTTGTAAGCAGATTTGAAATGATGGTGTCTTTTTTTGAATTTGTGGGTTTTTTTAAATACAATGTAAAAATACGATAATTTTAAATAGAAAACAATTAAATAAAATGAGAAAAGCGTATTAACCCTACACCATGGGTGGATTGGCCGAGCGATTAACACTCCAGCCTTCCACACAGACGGACGGGGTTCGATCCCCGAAGTCGTCGTATCCATGAAACTCGCATGTCTCCTACAATTGAGGTACAAATGTAGAATATAAAATGGTTTGTGGTGAGTGTTGCGGTGTTTCTGGTAATGTATCATTCAAGTGAGGTGGCACTTTAAATATGCTTTTTGAAGCGCATCCCACTAACATGATATAATTCATCTCCAGCACACACACAGGCATAAACATATTTGGATTTATTAGCCAGGTGAAAGAGAAATTATAGTTAGCGCCTGATTATGCAGTTCCTGCTACTTCCTCAGAAATTATTAATGTATGCGTTAATTGTATGGATTGTTAAAATTGCTTGTATCCGTACGGTATAGCGCTTTAGAGTGACTTATATTATCTGGGCAAGGCGCTATATCAAATGCTGTATATTTATTATATGTCTTTATTTTACACCCCAAAAATAAGAAAAAGATAAATAAAAATAAAAATTCAACAACAAAACAAACAAAAAGATTAAGATACCTGTATACTGCCATTAAGTGAATTGGGATCTCTGTTCAATAAGTCCACCTCTTGTTGTTGTTCCGCCATGTTGGTTATCCGAGGGAAGGAGTTCCTATACGTTGTGGAGTGTATTCCTTCCTTTATATAGTGCTCGTAATTACTTGACAACCTTCAGGTGGGGTTGTTTGATTGGAGGGTCCGCTAGTAACGTCAATGCAATTGGTCACATATTTACCATATTTTGTGTCAATGTTTTTAAATGTCCCCTTCTTATATATTTTTAATACGGCAATTCTGTATGGTAAAAAATAGTGTGATCCAAAGTGAAAATTTGGACACTTGATATTGGACGGGGAAAAGACATGGAAATGACACTTTTTCTTCTACCTTTGAATTACCCTTCTTTCATTCAACACGAAGGTATATAAAAATATATTTAATTTTACCTGTTTTAATTACCTATCGACAATTACGTTGTGTCATAATTTTGATGTTTATCTCTTACTTTTATATTGGATATCCCTCAGTTGAATGATGAAATTGTCTTGAATGTTTAAAAATAATATTAAATTTTTGAGGCATTCAAAATGACCAAGCATTATCTGTCCAAGAGTACCTTTGGTCTGCTCTATAACATTGTGAAGACGTGTTTAATATGTTTAATTTCTTTCATGGCCATGTTACATTACGTTTTCACATAGAAGGTTTTTTTTCTTTAAACAACCGTTTGGCAGTGGCAGTATCTAACTTGATGAAGAACTCTCTGATATATAGTATATCCCCATCATATACTTCATAGATAAAGACAAATGACACATTGGAGTATAGGAGCCCGTGTATACAAAACCTAGGACACAAATATTGTACCAGTATTAATTGTGAAGTTTCTTTATAACGAAAACATACCCATTATTTCTCCGTAACATTTGAAAGCCTTTAAATGACACATGCTTGAATTAAAAAACCCAAACAATTAAAAGTTAAAAATTTGCAAACAATTTGAATTCAAAAAAAGAATAAAATAGTTGTTTCAGGAGTTCTCTATTTTACTATAAGTCTACCTGACTTACATCATATAACTCAATGCTAGGCCTATATGAGGGATAATGCTTTAACTGTTGTTCACTCATTGAAACGTATTTGCCCAGTGTAACTCATATAATATTCCACGTTTACTTAAAGGAGGATTACAAACTAATAAAAGTAATATCTTTAAAATTGGAATGAATAGTTCTCATTTTGTATGCGGACTGAGATATTCCGGATTATTTTTGGCAATAGTTGTCGAATGGATGACAACAAGTTCTAATCAGCTAGAGCTTCAGTAAGCACTGTATATAATACCTTCGGACGCACGGTTTCACTACATACAGACCGTAATACATCTCCAGCACACACAAAGGCATACGCACATAGGGATACATTAGCCAGGCGGCATAGGACTAGTAGTTAGCGCCAGATAAGGCAGATCAGAGGAATACCTCACAATCATGTTGGTGAAATTGCAAGCTCATAGTATGATCAATTGTGTTTATGCACTTAAAAGGGTTTTATAATTGCTTATATAGTATTTGGAACAACGCCTTATCTGGCTGGAATATTATAATGTAAGCTTCATTTTGGTAAGTACATTAAGGACTATCATAGTTTTAATGAATGCATGTTTCGAAGTTATCAAACTGAATATTTGTTGTGATATGCAATCTGATGCTTTTGACTGGTCTGAAATGTGTTGTTTCTAATAAGAGATGCGAGAGTTGATGATTTGAATGGCTCAGTGCTATAACGCCTTTTCGTTACGACACATGCTCATATGCATAACTAAGCTGCATGATAGCATTTGATTATGTCATAACAGTATACTATGGCATTTGTTGTATATTCACTAAAACATATGGAATTTGAAATTGGCTACGCATGTCGTTTATTTTTAGTGACATTAAAGGTTTCCGTAGTATAAACGATTTTTCTAAAGTTTTACAGATGCCAATTACAGTCTTTTTCTAATTGCAATAGATAATCGATTTCGTGAATGTCTTAAATAAATGAATATCAAAGGCGATATGCATATCAACATAAACCATTGACGTATTATAAGACCAAATAAAGGGGTT
Source organism: Mimachlamys varia (assembly GCA_947623455.1). Classification (NCBI taxonomy): domain Eukaryota; kingdom Metazoa; phylum Mollusca; class Bivalvia; order Pectinida; family Pectinidae; genus Mimachlamys; species Mimachlamys varia. The sequence continues at coordinate 23,324,419 of OX392534.1, forward strand.
GCTTGATTGCTCTGTAGATAAAGAATCCGCGTTTACCCGTGGCATTCGAAATTCGATACATTTTCGGGTCAGAGGCCACCTAGAAAAGAGATGGGAAGATTTCCTAATTTTACAGCATTTAGAAAAAGTAATCCCTATATCCGTCTGCTCGTCCAAGTTAACATCATAAACCGGGACTACAATGAATCATCCACAACAAAGTTATTAGCGAGAGAAAATAAAATCCGTCATAAACAAAACTGAATTAATTAACGAACAAATATTGTCAGGATTACAAGAGCATTGTATGAGTAAATGTGCATATTGAAAAGCCGATGTCGAAAAGATTTATTTTAAGAGTACTTGTCTCTGAGCATTTCCTCACGGTAATCTTCTATCAAAATAGTTTACTTGTCACAGACGGGCCATTTTCTATGTAAGACTATTGAGCATACACGTCATTTTGAAAATGTGATGTCAAGTTAACTTTTAGTTGTACTTATTTGTTATGATACATGTGTATAAGAGTGTCAGTTCAATAAGTGTAGAATTAACCAATTTGCGATGAATACAATTTGTACGATGCATATAACATTGCGGTGTAGTGTAACATTTTTCACTGATATGAACAGGGTCTCACTAGGTTTAATGCTTTATAACCTCCTTACTCTTAATTTAAACAAACAAGTCTCCGTCAGTTTTCCAAATAAAAAATTAAACTTAAACTAACTTTAACTTAGTAAACATGATAGCATTTTAATGATGTTGTCCTTTGCAATGATGACTTTTGCTGACACTTGTAATGTGACCTAAAGCATGACAGTTTCCAATGCGTATGACCAACAGAATGAGAAAGAAAAACAGAAAGAGCATAGAGTCAGTTTGTAAAAGAACACGTGTTTTTTTTGCCGTGTCTTGATAAAAGAGCTTTGGTAACATGATCATATGATTCAATGGGACAACAGCTGACTTAGAAACGATCAAGAATGGCGCCTTTAAGGTTTGCTAATATTTCAACAAAACATGTTTTCCTTGTTGCGGTGTTGCAGTGACAAGAGTCTAGAGAAAATAGCATTCTTCCTCCGCTGCAAAATTATGGATCTCTAATAAGTATAAGTGTGCTTATAGATTATATAGTTATTGAAAGTGTGTACCGCACGCATCACTATGCAGGTTGAACCTGGTCATGGAATACACTTTAATCTTACAGACATGTCTCAGGTCATGGTGACGGCCAAGCATAAGAGTATTCAGCGAAAACCTATTATGTGGATTGCTGTTACAAATCCGATCAGGATGTTCAACATCGGCCTTCTTGTTGAAAAGTGACTGTACACTGCACTGCACCACATGTTACCATATGCTGCGCATTGAATCATGCAGGAATAAAATTTTTTTGAATCACGCCATTGTTTATAAACAAATTTACTTTTTATTAATTTGAATAATTCAGTCATTTGATTTTAAACACTTTCTTCGTAGGTAATAAGTTCATCACAATTATCGATTCTTTTAAAGTATTATGATGAATATTTGACACGAAAATCTGAGACCTGGTCCAGTAGTTCAAAAGAGAATTACCTTAACTGCCGTAACTCGATCGTTCAAACTGTGATCTTAATTAAACTTTTATCTCAAACACGTTTGCGTCTGCTTTATGACGAAGACTATTTGATTACTTTATGATTCAAATAAAGTTTGAAACACATTTTAAAGATATCACATAAAAATTAACATTAAAACAATAAATCGATAAATACACAATCTGCTTTATTTACAAATTAAGAAATTATACATGTGTTATTAGAAACTGTCTGAAGATGTCGATTTACATCCACGATATTTTTAATGTCACATTTTCCTTGTATACTACGAGTCATTGGATCAGTTAATTGTTTAAAGGAATCATTTCTTTGTAATAGTAATGTTACTGAAACATAATCCCATGGTTTCACAGAGAGGAGCCAGGCAGCACTGGATACATGATCCGAAGAAACGTTGGCAGATGCCGAGCATGATGGTATGGACTTTGAGGGAAGGTGTACAGCACCATACCATCTGAAAGGTGATCATGGCGAACTCACATCCCCAGTACAGCGCGATGCAGATTCCACACAGCGTACTCATGAACTTGTAGCAACAGTTCTTTCCACAGTTGAAGCAAGAGTAGCTGTTTCTCCACACACAGTCGATACTGTGTGTCGAATCTGGTTCTCCCAGGACATCCTCAAAGGCAACCTTAAACAGAAAACAGAAATAAATGTATTCACACAATTATTTATTTCACTTTCTAATATCGCTAAGCATTGAGTATAACAAGAACCTTCCGGTAGATATATCTTTGTGTTTACACGTATATGTAAATCAATGTCTATCGCGTTTGCATGAGGCATCTTGAGGAACTTTAATGCGCCTTTAATGTGCTGAAATTAAGGTCAAAGTGAGGTAGTTTCAAAGGAGACAATAGGATAAAAAGCAGTAAAAGCGAAAAGATAAGCTCCCAAATTTAGTAACATCTTACGAAATATGCAATGAGGACAGCAAGTACATATCTTACACCCTTACTGTAAGGCATATCAACGGATTTCATTTGTAAGCAGATTAAAAAAAATGGTAGCTATTTTTTGAGTTTGTGATTTTTGTTCAAATATAATGTGTAAGTATTAAGTACATTTTAAGTAGACAAACAATTTAATAATGATGACATTAAACTAATTAACCCTACTCCAAGCAGACGGACGAGGTTCGATCCCTGTTCGTATCCATAGAACTCACATGACTCTTAAACCAAGGTGGAATATAAAATTGTTTGATGTAAGTGTTGCGGTATCTGTAATGTATCATTAATGTGATGTGGTACTTAAATAATGACACTGGAAGCACGGTCCCACTACAGACAGAACACAATGCATCTCGAGCAAACACTCAGACATGAAAACATTTGGAGTTATTATCAAGGTGACAGAGACATAATAGTTATGCAGATAATGCAGTTCCTCCTTATCCCTCAGAAATTATTAATGTATGTGTTAATTGTATGGATTGTAGAAATTGTATATATCCGTACTGTAAAGCGCTTTTGAGTGACTTATATTAGCTAGGCAAGGCGCTATATCAAATGCTGTATATTTATCATATTTTTATTTATTTTACACCCAGAAATAAATAAAGCAGATAAATAAAAATAAAAATTCAACAAAACAAACAAACAAAAAGATTAAGATACCTGTATACTGCCATTAAGTGAATTGGGATCTCTGTTCAATAAGTCCACCTCTTGTTGTTGTTCCGCCATGTTGGTTATCCGAGGGAAGGAGTTCCTATACGCTGTGAAGTGTATTCCTTCCTTTATATAGTGCTCGTAATTACTTGACAACCTTCAGGTGGGGTTGTTTGATTGGAGAGTCCGCTAGTAACGTAAATACAACTGGTCACATTTTTATCATATTTTGTGCCGAATTTATTTAAATGTCCTTTTCTTTTCATGTATTGCTAATACGACTATTCTGTTAAGTAAATTGAAGTGTGACCCACAGTGGAAGTTTGGAAACTTGATACTTGACGAAAAAAAGACATGGAAATGACACTATTTATTTTACCTTTAATTCTACTCGAAGACATATAACAATATGTAATTTTACCTATTCCAATTCTCTATTGACACTGACTTTGTCACAGTTTTGATGTTTATCTCTTACCATTATATTGAGCATCCCTCAGTTGAATAATGAAATTGTCTTATAGGTTTTTCTAAACAAAAATCATAAAACCATCTTGCGACGTTTAAGTTGACAATTCACCATTGATCGTAGTCTACTTGAAATGTGAAACGTGGAGAGATGTTAACTTTCCTTCATTGTCTTATTATTTAAATATTTAACAGATAACGTTTCTTTAAACAGCCGTAGAAAGTGAAAAAGAAGAATCCATAACTGGTAGGTGCAGCATTTAAATTATTGAAGAAATTTCTCTTATTGCTCATTCCCATCATACCCTTCAATACATAAACCATAACAAACAACACATTGTGATAAAGGTATCCTTGTAAGAATGACAAAATACACAAACAGTATTACTAATATTGCTGGTGAAAATCATACCCATACTTTCTCCGTCATATTGGTAGTCATTCAATAGTCATTCGCACATAGTTGAATTGAAGAAACAAAACTTCAAATCAAATTTTGACAATAATTTTGAATTTAAACATCACAATAGTCGTTTGGAACTTTAGGTCCACCTTACTTCACATAGCTGAATTTTGTTCATTGGATAATAGCAAACTAGCTCTATCTTTTGTTCACTCATAAAATGTATTTTCCCAGAGTAAAACATATAGTATTCCATGATTGCATGAACACAATTCATGCATCTGGTCAAATTAAAGCAGGGTTATGGCGAATGAAAATCTTTAAAATTGGAACAAATTTCTTACATTCTGTAAGCGTGAGATTTTAAGGATTATTTGGTCGATTTTTGACAAATGGGCAAGCCAACCAGTTCTAATGTGGTAGAGCTGCATTGACCAATCCTTTGTAACACTAGGTAAGCGATGTCATGTTCTGTTGACACAACTCCAACAACCCCGGTCGAGTAAAAAGTGGTCTTGGTTGAATGTTATGACTTTTGCATTATATTATTCTAGTAAGGTAACACTATAAAGGATGCTATTGAAAGCACGGTTCCAATACCAACAGAACGCAATACATTTCCAGCACACACGCAGGCATACACACATAGGGAGATATTAGCAAGGTAACATATGACTAATAATTAGCGCTTGATAAGGAAGCTCATACGAATTCCTCGAATTCGAATGTTGAGGAATGTTAATGGCTATAGTAATGACAAACAGTTTATATTAGATATGGCCCGACTTTCCTTAATTCTCATTTGCTAAAAAAAGGTAACATTGTTATACTGGCCTGATGTTGCTTTTCTACTATTAGAACACCCCCCCCCCCCCCCCCCGTATATTTTATGGTTTATCAAGAAAGAAATGAGTTCGGTTTTTTCCAAATAAGTGGCGTAACGAATATAGAAATCAAGGACCTTTAATATGATAATAGGGCTTCAGTCGTATTGTGACACTGTATACTCCAGAAGTGGAATTAATGGGATGTGGATTTTGAAAAACTCAAAAGATCTTTTGATCAATCTTGAACACCCCCTCCTAAAAAATGTCTTTTCGGTCAAAACATTTGATTTTTCCACCCTGTACACTACCATACCTCATACAAAATTGAAGGAACGTCTCCGATCTCTTGTTATGAGAGCTTTCTTTTCTAAGAAAGGCGGACGACGATACAAATGTATGGTAGTGGCCTATCTCGGAGCATACTTTGTCAAAAACACGACAAAAGCTAAGAGGAAATATACAGAAGAAGATATAGTACGGATGATTGAATTCCTGGTCGACAACATTTTTGTTGAGTTCGGAGGAAAGATTTTCCAGCAGACTATTGGCATTCCCATGGGAACAAACTGTGCCCCACTCTTAGCTGACTTGTTTTTATTTTCATACGAGGCTGAATTTGTGGAGGAGCCCATCATGACAGGTAACAAAAACCTTGCCAAATCTTTTAATTTCACTTTCAGATATATCGACGATGTGTTGTCTATAAACAACAAGAAGTTTGCTGACCACGTCGATCGTATATACCCTTCTGAACTTGAAATAAAGGACACAACAGACTCTTCTACATCAGCTGCTTACCTCGATCTCTACTTAAACTACGACCAACATGGACAACTTACTACTAAGCTATACGTGATAAACGTGATGATTTCAATTTTCCGATCGTAAACTTTCCATTTCTTGATAGTAACATCCCTGCTTCTCCAACCTATGGTGTTTACATGTCGCAGTTGATTCGGTATTCCAGGGCTTGCTCTAAATATCGGGATTTTCGTGATCGATGTCGACTGCTGACAAACAAACTAACAACACAAGGATTCGAGAGATGCAGGTTGATCAGTACTATGGGCAAGTTTTATGGTCGCCATCTTTGTCTCATTGAGAAATATTCTGTATCTTTAAGTGATATGAAGATGGACGTTTTTGAGTATGCTCAGTAGTGTGTTTACTTGTTGTGATTGACAATGATACTCGGTTCTCATTTTGAGAACTTGATGTTTACTTGGATGTGAAAAAAGATTTACATGGCGGGTGTCGTCGATGAAGCAGAAGACGCTTACTCTTCCGGAACACCTGGTCTTAGTCTCTTGTACTTTTGCAAGGGTCTCCATGTAAGTCTTTCCTTTGTTCAAATTTTGCCCCTGGTTTAATCGATTTTGAGTTTGGATTATGATTATTTTGACGCTTTTATTTATTATACAGACCTGGTAGAATAAGTAATAATGACCGAGGGCAAATATTGACCTCACCAAATGTCCATAATTGGTATATGAATATGTACTATAAAGGTCTTTGAATGGCTTATTTTAGACAGAAAATGTGCTGTTTCAAATGCTCTATATTCTGATGTAGTCTGAAGGTTTGGTAAAAAAATTTAGGACGCTGCTTAAGTTGCTACCGATGGAAGTTCTTCAAATTGACATCTTCGATGAATGCGTGATGCTTTTGGTTGGTCATCATTTGATTGGACTGAAATGTGTTGTCCTGGTTTTCTTGGTGTTACATCTTCTTTTCGTTACGATACATGCATGTTTGCATTATTAAGCTGCATGATGTCTTTTGATTACGTCACAAATTAATAGTATCCAATGACATTTGGCGTATATTTGCAAATAATGCGTAATTTAGGTACACATGTCGTTTGTATTCATTGGTATAAAATATTTCAGTAGTATAAATCGACATGTTTACAAAATATTCACATATGCTAATTTTATTTTTTTTTTCTAATTACAAATGATGGATTGTTTCATGAATTCCTTAAGTTATGATGCAAATGATTATAAACTGATTCCCTGGACACAGTATAAGGGTAATTAAGGGGGTTTTGTGGTGGTTCTGTTGATAAGGAACTCGCCTTTCATCAAATCTGATACACAGACATGGTTGGGTCACCCATAAATCACCGGAGACCACATGGAAAAGGAATGGAAGGATTTATATATTTTTTCGGCATTTAGACACTTAATTACTGCAAAAAAGAACATCTGCTCACACAAGGTGACATAAACAAGAAAAAGCACCTACGCCACAAGATGCTGCACCTTAGTTATATATACAGTATGCCGAAAAAATGAACTAAACTGCATCATACAGCTGTTTCGTCCGCCTATGACTCTACAGTGATGCTAGGGGCCAAACGGTGGGAATCAAATTTGTCTTACTTTTCTAGATAGTGTTATCGTTTTGTGATCTTTTAAGCCATTTTTGTCTATTAACCTCTGTTGCAGACGGACTGTTTAGGACTGGTGACTATTCAGCCTAAAAGTGATTTTGAAAAGGAACCTTTAGTGGTATATTTGTTATGATACGCAAATATAAGAGAGTCAGTTCAATATGTGTAGAATTGGTAAGGATTTCAATTAAGTGTGTACGATTGCACTGATGTGAACACGATCAGACGATGTATACCATTTTTTTTGTCAAACATAAATAATCCTACATAGTTTATACACGCTTTCAGTAAATGTGTCGATCGGGTTAGCTCCCTTGTCGTGACGTCATTAGGGTAATCGCGTCCTGGAATGCTTGGCGTTGGTACTGGTTTTATTGTGATTAGCGTTTGCTTACTTCTTGCCGAACATTTTGTTTGTCACGAAAAAGAAATGGAGTCGGTGAGTATTGATACACATGCTTTTATATTTTAATATATCTGTGATGCGTTTTACGAATTAAATCAACCTAATCGGCCGGTCGACAACACGTGAGAATGCAAATGGCCGAGTGGTAGATCTACATATCATGTAATTCCAAGTCGGCGTTCTCGGTGTTTACAAATAAGATGCTACACATATATTTGTTTTAATTATATCTAGAGTTGTACTGGTAGACAATGGTGAAAATCAAGCATCTACGATCCTGACTCTACTACCACGCTCTATAATGAAGTATTTGGATTCTAGTTGAATAAATCTAAGTCTGGTTGCTGTTCTGTCATTCTTAGTAGTCTGAGGGAGATGTCTCCCTTATTTTCAAGTGTAATCTTATTTGATGAAATGCTTTACATTGCTTGACACCTTTAATGATGTAGATCGTGTTTGTTTCGAGTTGCCAGTAGTTTCGGTTATTCTATGTGGCACATAGTGACAGTACATGTTTTGTTCTTATTGACATTTTAAATATCCTAAATTATTCAAACATTTGTAATCTTATAACTAACACCATAGTGTGGAAAGACAATGCAAATTTGGTAACATAATACCGTATATCTTCAATAAACATAAACGTTAAAAGCATCAGATTGCAACCTTACCTTTTTATGATATGTTTGTTTGCAAAAACAGATACCTTGTAAGTATTGCAGTGTGATATCATTTGTATATAAACTTATTTCATATTTGAATAATAGATATTACCAATTCTTCTTTAGGTGAAGCAGGAAAAGTATGCCTTTTCCAATACGTCTACTGTGACGTTCGCTATTACAATAAACATAAACAGCGTTCCGTTGTCATGTTGCATACACCTGAATGGCACTACACGTGCGCCCATAGCCTCGTTTTGACGTCAATGGCCATGACACACGAGAAATGAATATTACATGTATGACATTTACGCATTCCTATGAAAAATATTTCCATCTCATATTACAATGATAATTCGATCCCACAATTTAAGATGTGGTTAATCGATATGTAATTTATACCAGATCATTGATGACGTAGCACACATACTGCACCTTTTAAATTAAGTAATAGATATAGAATGCCGAAAGCATTAATTAAACTGCATCATACAGTTGTTTGGGACTCGTCAGTGATGCTAGGGGCCAAAATATGGGAATCCAAAATTTCTAACCTAATGTAGAAGCAGAAAGGTCAGGTGCGTAAAACCCATTTAATTTATGAATTCAGAAGTAAATTTAAACTAGTTCTGTATAATTTCAAGTCGTGTACTACGAAAATGTCCTGAGGAAATAAAGTGTATTAATCAATTTGTAATATCACAACTTATTTACGATAGCCATATATTCCAACGAGCGAGTAAGTTGTCCTTTGATATTTGTAAAAGAAAGTATCTAACACATCATTAGAAATGATACACAATTTATTCAAATTTGTAAAAAAAATAAATAAATAAAATGAGGTACTGTTGGACATTCTAAGAAGAAATCAATTATTAGATAATTTGAGCAACATATGTTCTATATCACAGATTTCAAGAGTGAGTGCTAACAGTCATTTTAATATCGTCCTCCGTTAAATGATAGTCCATATCCTCTGATTTAAGAATCAACTAACGTTCTCATTTCAGTTTAATTAACATGACTTAACAAGGAATCTCGATGATTTGGATGTTCATGTCAGCATTGGATATTTCATATAGCCCTGAGCATTGTATTTCATCACTTCAATGATTTCTATTTTGTCACCCTAAATAAAAATCTTTGGATTGGATACAATTTGGCTAAAGTTATTTCTTTGTAATAGTAATGTTACTGAAACATAATCCCATGGTTTCACAGAGAGGAGCCAGGCAGCACTGGATACATGATCCGAAGAAACGTTGGCAAATGCCGAGCATGATGGTATGGACTTTGAGGGAAGGTGTACAGCACCACACCATCTGAAACGTGATCATGGCGAACTCACATCCCCAGTACAGCGCGATGCAGATTCCACACAGTGTACTCATGAACTTGTAGCAACAGTTCTTTCCACAGTTGAAGCAAGAGTAGCTGTTTTTCCACACACAGTCGATACTATGTGTCGCATCTGGTTCTCCCAACACATCCTCAAAGGCAACCTGTCAATGTCAGGAATGAATTTTTAGAAAAACATTCAAGTGTAATGTAAAAAGAAATTATCTGAAAATACACAAAGACGACTTAACACAAACACATGCCGCATCATTTTAATTTAGTATTAGATAGTATGCCAAAAAATGACTTGCACTGCATCATACAGCTATTTCGTCCTTCTAGGTCTCGTTAGTAATGCTAGGGGCCAAAAGGTTGGAATCGAAATGTTCTAATCTAATGTAGCAGCAGAAAGGTCAGGTGCGTAAAACCTCTTTACTTTATGACTTTTGAAAAATTAGTACCGTATAACTAATCATATACCGTGGTGTAATAAAATTTGACTTTTGTATGTTCTTGCAAAACAGTTTAAATATATTTATGCACTTCATAAGCTCTTTTGGTATGGTATTCAAAGGATAAATACATGTCTATAGTATTTTCAAAAGCTGAACAACAGCGTAAAATCAGGGTAAAATATAAATTATTCCCCAGTTATTTCCATTGGAAGATGAAGATAATGACAGATTAACACGGTATTTTTTACCAGTGCGATGCATGAGTGAAAATGTCAATTTATGTTGCTAGGTTATTTAAAAAAAATAACTTTCACTATTATTGCATTTGCATGCAGTTCTGAATGAAAAATAATGTCATAATGATCAGTATCTTTTTAACAAGTGATCTTGTTATACCCAAAATAGTTAATGTTTGATACATGTCATAATTTAAAAGATAGAAGTTTACACAGTGATATAACTCGATATTCATACAGCAAAAAAACAAAATGTAATCAACCAGTTATTAAAACCAAATTATAAATACCTGTATAGAGGAATTAAGGGAGTTGGGGTCTCTGTTCATCAGGTCGACTGGGGATTCATCCATGGCTAGGTTTACTGTTGTATAATCCGCACAGATACAAAGAACGATCACAAGTAATGAAAATGCACGAAGGAATCGAATTTATACGGCTTTGGTGTGTATTGACCGATTACTTGACAACTGCCAGTGTAAATTTGAATGTGTGATTCGAAAGGGGAGTGTCCTAAAATTTCAATGGAATCCAAGGGAAACACCAATACGTTGTGTCTTTCAAAACGGAATTTTAGTGACCCTGACTGCTACCAATTCATAGTGTGTGCGAAATTAATATAATTATGTGTGTTTTTAAACTATAGATCAATGACACTTTAACAGTCTCGGTCTTTATATTTAAAAGCCATTCTCTACATATCGGTTACCATTCTGTGTTACACTCTGATATATTTTAAAGATTGTTTTCGTAACAAACGTAAAAGTAAAACAATGTCAATAACGTTAAGATTGGCTTGAACGTCATGTGTGTGACAATTTCACAAATTCTAAACGTTTTGAATTTCAATTAATGACTATTGTAGACACAAATCGAAGGTGATAGGAATAATATGCGATTTTTTAGAATTGCATGATGTATCTTTTTCATTGAAGCATTACTATAGTATTAATGTAGAGGGTATACATTATAAGAATGCATAGCATAAGTGTTGAAAACGACCCGGTACATGTATTGTAAAGTATAGTACATTGAAATATATGTATGTAAAAGAGTGGTACATTGTGCTAATGCATTATAAAGTATTAAACAATATGATACAAACATCTTATAGTATAATATGAAACCTATATGTACTTCAAGTTTTAATACATCATTGTAGTATTTATGAGTACAATGTAAGACATGTAGTCAAGATAGTATGACAGTTTTTGCTACATTCTGAATCAAAAGATATATATCTATCTTCTTTGTGAAAATTCATTGTATGACTCTCAAACCAGAATTCAATAATTCATCTTTCATTATTTCAGACATAACATTGACATTTATTAAGACCAGTAAACGGGAACTAAAAACTCATAATTCATTGAGTGTTATAAATTTCTTCTGTTGCATGTATCAGTATAATACGGGAACTTATGCAGTCGGTATGTATCAGTGTTACAGGTTTACTTGTTTGTTCTGTATCAGTGTAATATGTCAACATGTTAACCGGTATTGTATCAGTATAGAAGGTTTCCTTGTTAGTCGGTTCTGTAGCACTGAACAAGATTCATTGTTGGCCAAGTCTGTATCAGTTTATTGTCAACCAGGTGTCTTTTAAACCCCCAGGGTTTGCATTAATTGTAATAAGCCTAGTTTGAAACATCATCAATCTTTTTTGCATACGTAAATTTTCATCCTTCGCCCCAATTTTCGATTTTTATTTAAACATAATTCGAATATGGTAATGAGCTATCTTAGAACACAACAAAAGTGGAGATGAAATAAACTGGAGAAGATATAGTACGAATTGTTGAATTATTGTGTTTGGAGGAAAGATTTTCCAGCAGACTGTTGGCATTCCCATGGGAACAAACCGTGCATCACTCCGTGCTGAATTATTTTTGTTTTTATACGAAATTGTGGAACAGCTAATCAGGACAGTTAACCAAACCTTGCCAAGTCTTTAAACTTCATTTGACGATCGTTGTCCAAGCACAATAAGAAGTTTGCTGACCACGTTGATCATGTATACTTTCTGAACTTGAAATGAAGTACACAACATACTCTTCTTCATCAGCTGCTTACATCGATCTCAACTAAAAATATAACTACCTTTGACAGCTTACTACTAAGCAATACGATAAACGTGACATTTTCAATTTTTTCGATTGTGGACTTCCGATTCCTTGATAGTAACATCCCTGCTTCTCCATTACATTACATAACATAATCTCGCACTCTCACATTTACTCTCACAAATGCTATATCGTTAATACTCCTCCTCCTCCTCCTCCTCCCTCCTCCTCCTCCTCCTCCTCATCATAATCGCGAACATTATCATTACTGCTGACAAAGAAACTTACAATACAGGAATTTGAGAGAGAACTATTGATTTTTGTCGCATTCAGAAAAAAAGTGTATCTTTGTTTGTTATGAAAATGGATGTTTTTGGGTCCGCTTATATTGTGCTTACTTGTTGTGATTAACATGATGACATTTTGAGGACTTGATGTTTTCTTGGATATGATATATACGATTTACACAGTGGGTGTCGTTGATGAACATTTTTCTCTTGTACTTTTAAAAGGGTTACCATGTAAATATTTCCTTTTTTCATATTTTGCCCCCAGTTTAATCGATTTCGGATTCGGTATTTTCCATCCCCCCTCCCCCCACACACCCACACACACAATTCTTTATACAGTGAAACATATCTTTTCTGTCTAAATTCGAAACAAGTATTTTATCTCGATTAATTCACGTTATGTTTTTTGTACGACTTTTTTCAAAATGTCATATGCATATTTTAATTGTTACTTTTGCTTATTGATGTACTCTTACTAAAATGACTGACGAATTGAATATATTGTATTTTGTTTCTCCTCGACTCCTCTGTTAATGGTAAATAAATGTAGATATGCTTTCGACTCCTTGCAGAGGCATTGGAAAAGTAGTGAGTTATGTTAACCCTTTCATCACTGTAGACCTTAATTTGCCTGTCCAGATCAATACATGGGAAGGTTTACTTAATATATCCAGGGGTGAAAGGGTTTATGATATTTCAATGCTGAATATGATATACGATGCGACTGTTAGCAAATGACATGTCCTTTTCTCTGACCAACATAAACGTAGAGCTGACAAAAACTTACTAGCACGCATTAAAAAACATACACATGAAATATTTTCAAAATGATAAAAAAGGATGTAATCTTATTTTCATAATTGTTTTAATATTTGACTTCATTATTTTACCCCTAGATATATATTACATTTGTTTCATTGTTCATTTATATTACTATTTGTTTTGCAACAAAGGCGTAGTCAACGTGTGATCCACTGTTGGTAACCATAGCAACGACTATAGCAACTAATGCAATAACTCAAAGTTTGAAGAAGAAGTTACAATGTTTGATGTTCAATTTTCGTTGTCAACTTTGTCCTCATTTGATATTATTTGAATTCAAACTGTTACTCAATAATCACGTGTTTTTGTTGTTTTTGTTTTGTTTTTTTAATTGACCAAATGTATTAGTGAAAATAGATTCTATATAAGGTAAATAAATTCAAAACATAAATAAATATATAAACAAATATTTTATTGTAAAAGAAATGCAGCAATGACTACAGAATAATAACAGATAGTTTATAAATAGTTCATTAAATATTTCCAAGAATATCAAGTGTTGTAAAATTTGACTCAGTTGCCGATCTCGGTTGAAATCAGTCAGTATCACAGTGTTTTAATTGGGGTATAGCACAAAGTTGGTTGATTTGTCTATGTATTAATAATTTCACGAAAAATTCTCATCATTTTTTACTGATAGTAATGTTACTGAAACATAATCCCATTGTTTCACAGAGAGGAGCCAGGCAGCACTGGATACATGATCCGAAGAATCGTTGGCAGATGCCGAGCATGATGGTATGGACTTTGAGGGATGGTGTACAGCACCATACCATCTCAAACGTGATCATTGCGAACTCACATCCCCAGTACAGCGCGATGCAGATTCCACACAGCGTACTCATGAACTTGTAGCAACAGTTCTTTCCACAGTTGAAGCAAGAGTAGCTGTTTTTCCACACACAGTCGATACTGTGTGTCGCATCTGGTTCTCCCAACACATCCTCAAAGGCAACCTACCGAAACAAAGAAATGAAATTCAAGTAACATTTGGTATGAATAGAAAAGATATAAAAACTAGACTCTACACTATATCAGAAATTTCGTATCCCATTTGTAAGTGTAGATATGACGCTTGTAAAATGGAAATGAAAAAGTAAATAATATATATTTATAATTGTTATTCACATTGTCGTAACGAAGAAGAAATTTTAATACCAAAGGTATGCCAATTTGTTTCCTAAACAAATCAGGGATATATGCTATTTTTACGTTATGTTCATTGTGTATAAATGTCTTTTATAATGAAATTGATTGCAAGGGTTGAGTAAATGAATTGTTCTCATGTTCGGTTGGTAGCTAAGGAACAGGTTATGTGCAACAAACTGAAGCAATTACTAAAGTATTCATTGTTCATCCTGTTTATTGTTTTAAGTTTAAATGGATATAGTTGACGGACTTAAACTGTTTTCGATTTTATATCAATTTCCTTAATGATCCCTTTGCAAAAAAAAAAAGGGATTTATACAATCAGCGGAAATATGTTTTTTGTTCATATTTCAAATTTTCATTTTCTTATCTTATATCTTTGAATTAGAATGTTTGGAAACTGAAAAGCTTGTTTTGCTTGGCTGGTTGCTAGGGAAATAAGAATGATCGGAAAATGAAAAGCTAGTTTCGTTAAGCTGGTTGCTAAGGAAGTATAACCGAAGTATGATTCCAAATTTACGATTGATGACTGGCAAATATAGGACTAAGAAGAATAAATCGACCAATTGAATAATTATATATTAACAAAAGAACTAATACGTTCGAAAGTCATATAGAACTTTCCTAGTAAAATTTGTCCGGTAAGAAAAACATGTTGCATGACATTTTCTCTTAATTAAAGATTCAAGAATAAGTACCTGCATATGACCGTTGAGGGAATTGGGGTCCCTGTTGTCAAGATCAACCTCCGTAGATTGCTCCGCCATGTTAATGGTTTGTTCGAAAAAAATTGAGACTGAGGTGAAGGAGAGACAAGCGTTAAGTCCCGAATGGTCGAAGTTGTCCTGTGTTTGGATTTTATACCTTTCAGTTTTTGTCAAGTGATAATTGCTTGACAACTGTCAGACTGACGAAAGGGGAGGATCAATTTTTTGTTAAAAGCCGGGCGTCATTGGTAACGACCTGACGAAATTACACTCTTGACATAGCCGTACCTTTTGTCTCCTACAGGAAAGCCTAACATGAGCTTTAAGCATTGTTGGTCTATATGAATGAAATTGTTAAAACTCTTTTATTTACGGACCGACAACAAAGAATGATATTGATTTGTCCGATAGAACTAGAGATCTGTCTGATCAACAGTTCAAATGATTTTTTGTCCTACTTTCATGTTTTGCAAGAACTTAAACATGCTTCTTTTAAAAAATGAACTATTGATAACATCATGATAGATATTAACTAGCACACGTATTTTACTCTATCAAGGTAATCTTTTGAATTAAAATTTTTCCTTTAAGAAGTGTAATCGTAATGTAAACTTCCATGATGTAACACGTTCTATTCAATATCATATTCAAGGACGTGTGTGAATATGAAAGTTTGAGTGTATGTCATATATCTTTCCCCTTTACTTTGAAATGTGGATGTTTGCAGTACGGAAATTAATATATTATGTGCGTGTATGATTATCGTCATATATTTATGTGGACATTTAAATCATGTTGCTTGAAATAATAAAATGTGTAAAAATCTTAAAATATCATAACTGATTTCAAATGTATTCTATATCTGATCTCATGCCGTAGATTTTACTATAAACACTAAGAAACACAGCGACACATTTCGTATCAAATTTCTAATTTTAAAGATCCTACTTATAACACGAAATATTTAAACCGTAGCATTGTTAGCTTAACGTCGATTTCACTGGTATGCTATGTCATTTCTCAATTATACACTATATAAAACTATCTTACCATTTTCAAACCTTTTTTGCACAAATTGAAATATGCATTTATTTGGACAGAACTGTGTTACTTCCATTTGTTTTTCCTTTTAAACCTGGTTTTGTTAGTATAGAAACGAAAGCTAGCAAGCTGAGCTAAACATGTTTGCTTTCCTTGGGTGAACCGCTTGACTTCATTCGTATGGTATTTTTTAAATAAGTTTAAAATGACAATGATTAGACATATTTTAAACATTGTAGTGTTCCAGATCACGGCATATGGATTGAAACCAAGCCATAAGTCATTGTTATCAAACAGGTATCTGTGTCTATTTAGTTATTAAACGTTTTAAAACTTGACTTAACCTTGAAATTAAGCCTTTCGTTTAGAAGACAGTTGCCGTACAATATATATAATTATGTAAATGAAAAAATATCCTGATATCAGTGTCATAACACACAATTGCATAAACGGCATCATATATGCACATGGAAAAGGGTTTCTTACAAAAAATTTTAAACGACTTTTCTTTGTTCATATTATGTTCATTTATTCATATCTTTTATTTGCTCATATTTTATCCAAAGTTTAATCAAGATTGAGTTAGAATTATGATTCAATTTGGTTGACGCGTCGATATGCATCATTTTTGCTAATCCTACATTATTTTTTTCGAGAAATGCATTCGAGAAATGCAGGTTGATGAATACTATTGGCAAGTTTTATGGTCGCCATCTTGATCTCACCGAGACATATTCTGTATCTTTGTGTGATATGAAGATGGACGTTTTTGAGTTTGCTTGTTAGTGTGATTACTTGTTGTGATGACAATGATGACTCGGTTCTCATTTTGAGGATTGATGCTTACTTGGATGTGAGCCAAGATTTACATGGCGGGTGTCGTCGATGAGTCAGGGGACGTTTACTCTTCCGGAACACCTGGTCTAATTCTCTTTGTGCTTTTACGAGAGTCTCCATGTAAATATTTCCTTTGTTCCTATTTTGCCCCTAGTTTAATCGATTTTGACTTCGGATTATGGTTTTGTTGACGCTTTGGTATGCTCTGATTTTTTTCATATAAATGCCATTTACAAAGGACTCTTCGTGAATATGTATTTTATTTTGCCAAATTATTAATTTTAATGCATTTTGTTTTTCATTACTCATTATGCATTGATTGAAAAGTCATGTCGCAAAAAGCAGGTTCAAAAACTAATTTCATATATAGCAGTATATCTTTGTTATTTATTGTTTGCAATGCAGATTCTGTGTATCCGAAATCAGCTGTGCAAGATGTGATGTTACAAGTAAAATTGTCATGATAAGAAATTTCTAGATATTGAAATTCAAAGAAAAAGGCATTGAGACAGTATTATATGGCATTATAGTTTATTTTTGTGAAGGGCAAACAAGTAATTCCAACAGTGTAGACAAACTGGTGTTGTCAAATTTTCGGAGCAATCCGCTCCTTTATCAAGACACAAAGAGACCTAAAACAATTACATTACATAAAAACAATATTAAAAGTATAAGAATATATGGTTTCGGTAATGTTAAAATAAAAAGCCCTCCTTGCAGAATTCAGAATGACCTAACCATCGTCCACAGAGTACACTCTGTATGCGAACAGCGACAAAGAGATTAAATTTCCCGGGAAAACTGAGGCGTGAAGATGCTGAAGATGAAATAACACCATGGCGATTCGTTCCAAGATGATAATTGGGATGAAGCGTGGTAAAACTCAAAATATTTTTTTGTTTTGATCTTATAGTCTTTTATCTATTTTAATCTTAAATATCTTTTAGTAGTTTTGTAAATATACATCAACAAGTATATTACGCGATGGCCTACCAATGTGCGTTACAACTTTATTATTTCAACTTAACGTTCCCTTTCATCATGTGTCACTATGACTTCATTTTACACACAAACAGACCACATATACACATCCTTACAGGAAATGCATTTTAACTTAATTAATGTTCTTACAACCGTTGTCGATTTCAACACATCCCTAGTGCTTCTTGTAAATAATGTCCAGCTGATATGATATCATATTTTTTTCTGAAGCATACAAAGAAAAATATCCATTTAATAGAAATTTCATCACTTGTCAATATTTTCACATCTTTTTCATTGAAATGTTACTGAAGCATAATCCACATGTTTCACAGATTGGAGCAAGGCAACAGCTGATGCATATACCAAAGAACCGCTGAGAAATTCCCATGATTATTGTGTAGGCCTTCAGCGCTGGTGTCAAGCACCATACCGCATCAAATGTGATGAATGCGAACTCACAACCCCAGTAAAGAGCGATGCAGAGGCCACACAAAGTGCTGAGAACCTGGTAGCAACAGTTCTTTGAGCATGTGAAGCAAGTGTGAGAAGTAGTCCACAAACAGTCGAGACTATGGGTACCGTCTGGCTCCCCAAGTACATCATGAAAGGCTACCTGTTAAATTAAAATAGTATTTTCAATATGGCTATCGTCACTAATGAGTTATTTTGTTTTTATGTATAAAACAAAAATCAACTATCAATTTTAGAAAATAAAAAAAACTGTTGTTTAAAGACATCGTTCAAACAGTAGATTGATATGTTCAGCTCGTTATATTAGACAGGCTGGATATTTTAACCACCTCTTTAATAACATTTAACATGCAATATCATACTTTGTTTTGTAGCTCTGACACAATTTGGAATGCAAACAGCTTCATTTAAGATACCGTAATTTCTGCCGGTTTGTATTTACCTATAATCGAAATGATTTACTCTTAATATATAACGTTACAATTCACTTATGAATGCTGTTTTTGGATTTTGTAGCTCAAATGACATAATAATCAGCTCTTCACAAACCTGGACAGCTGAATTCAGGGAGTTGGGATCCCTTGACACCAGATCAAATTGTTCCATATTTTTTTCTGGACACTGGAGCTCTGGACACCGGTGCTCTGGACCCAGGCGTGTTAATGACCTATTTTATTTAACTAACTCTAAAACAAAGTCTGGGCTTACACGTGACTGACACTTAGCAACTAGCCAGTACACTAAAACATAGATACTTTTGTTAATGTCCAACAGATTAGATCATTGTTCAACAAATTAATCTTGATTACCATGTACTGTTATCGTAATGAACTCGTTGTATCGGCGTATTGTATTCGTATTAAAAGGACTCGATACATTCTTTAACTATGTACGGTATAAGTAATGTATATTGTTGCAGGTTACTCTGTACAATCGAGTGCCATTCATGTCTCTACCAAAACAATGTGTCATTTAGATATAGCCTAAATGAGTTTTATAGATAAGCAATACGATATACATTCCAGGCTACAGAATATACGGTCACGAACGCTATCCAGTCCGTGTGGTCTCAGTAGTACTTACAACAATAAACTTATATTTGTTTGTTTCGCCTTTTTCATGTGCGGTTATCACGGAAAATGTATCATGTGAATATTTCTGTTCTGCGAATTATCCATTACCATCTTTCAATGTAAATGGCAAAATGAATATTAGGCAAAGAACGACGATTGCTAAAATGAAGACGAAACGTTTCCCGGTCAATGAAATCATGTTGTTAATAGCAGTGACGTCACACAAACGCTTATGAGACAAGGATGTTGGTATAATAGTATGAAATTAAATTTTGTAACGATCATTGATAGATTATAATAAATGTATGCAATCCCATAAACCATAAATTTGATACATAAGTGATGATTTTCTGTTTCACATATCTTTCATGACAAGATTAAAAGATACTAAAGTCATATTGTTATGCTTTGCTGCATTTATCTTGCTTTTTACATATGATATGGGAATATTTGTCACACAACTGCCAAAATAAGTGACAAGCGAAACAAACTTATTGCACAAAATGTAAATATCCCTCATCAGCTTTATATCGACATATCTTGCTCTTTAATAAATGGACAAAAGTCAGAAAGAGTTCACTTCCATACAAATTGCTAAAATCGTCAAAACAATTTCTATGTTGAAGCCCTTTGTTTTTAATTAAATCATTTGTCCCTTTTATTTTAAACGGAAGTCTATTTATCGTATCAAATCAGATTTCAGCAATGTTTTATATATTGCATTTATTGGAGTACATAAACACTCCATTAAACACTCAATAACTACTTGGCGTGTTCTGTATTTTTGAGAGGTAATGTCATTATCGGGACATAACCAAGGTGGTTTCTATACAGATATTTGAGGTTCTTGAGGCACCTTTTAAAAAGCCTGTTATTCATCAGTATTATAGGTTTACTTGTTAGCCAGTTATTTATCAGTGTAACAGGGTAACTTGTTAGCCAGTTATTTATCAGTGTAACAGGGTAACTTGTTAGCCAGTTATTTATCAGTGTAACAGGGTAACTTGTTAGCCAGTTATTTATCAGTGTAACAGGGTAACTTGTTAGCCAGTTATTTATCAGTGTAACAGGGTAACTTGTTAGCCAGTTTTTTATCAGTGTAACAGGGTAACTTGTTAGCCAGTTAACTTTTACTGTAATAGGTTTACTTGTTAACCGGTTCTTTATCTTAGTACCATGTTAACTTGTTAGCCGGTTCTGTGTTAGTTCAATAGGTTTACTTGTTAACCAGTTATTGTCAGTGTAAACGACTTAGCTGTTAACCGGTTCTGTATCAGTTCAAAAGGTTAATAGGTAGTTATTCGGTTATGTATCAGTTTAATAGACTAACATATAAGACGGTTCTCACTTCTGCACTAATTTCTACATGGACTATTTCCAAAACAGATTAACGGGATAGAAATAAACATAAAACTTGAAATTTTCTAACATTTTTATTTAACCTGTTTGTGAAAAACACATTTTACAATAAGGAAACTAGACATTTAGTTATATGTAATTAAGGTCCGCGTGCTGACGAATCTTGTTTTGTTTCTGATATGCACAATGTATATTCAGCCGATCGAAGTAAAACATGTTCATAAGATATCGTTTAATTTTCATGTATACGAAAATCTATAATACAGTTCAGATATCTCATCGAAATTGTCAATTGCTTTCACAATTTTTTCATTGAAATGTTACTGAAGCATAATCCACATGTTTCACAGATTGGAGCAAGGCAACAGCTGATGCATACGCCAAAGAACCGCTGAGCAATTCCCATGATTATGGAGTAGGCCTTGAGCGCTGGTGTCAAGCACCACACCGCCTCAAATGTGATGAATGCGAACTCACAACCCCAGTAAAGAGCGATGCAGAGGCCACACAGAGTGCTGAGAAACTGGTAACAGCAGTTCTTTGAGCATGTGAAGCAAGTGTGAGAAGTTGTCCACAAACAGTCGAGACTATGGGTACCGTCTGGCTCGCCCAGTATATCATGAAAGGCTACCTGTTGAAGAAAAAAAAGCAGATTTTGTTTTGGTTGATGTTATTTATAATAACAGACTTAATTCTAAGTTGCTACATTATTTTCTGATACAATAGATTGGGAATTTTCAATTTGGCCATGTGTTTGATTTTTGATGCAATGTAATAGTATTAACTGACTGATTTGCGATACGAAACAAATTAAGAATTATGAACGATAACTTAATGCATAAAATAATTAGAGCATACGGAAGCGTCAACAAAACCATAATCCGAACTCATTTACATTGTTTATTTGTAGTTACATGTACAATAAGCAAAGAAGGTGAATTATCTATCAATATTTTTGCATGCCCTTGTTACATTTGTATTTCTAAAGATTTCTAAGTATGGTTGCACAATTATAAAGGTAACTTGCCCTGCACGTAAGACTGAGAATGGTATATCATTACCCCACTCTTGATCCTAAGAGCAGAATAATTTCTAACCTTTTTTCCCTAATTGTTCTGTTCCCTTCACACATCCTCGCTCACACCCTACCATATACGCTCACCTATACACCCCTTGACATTCATTGAATCACTTTTGACCATTAGTTGTGTGGTCGCCCCTGTGTGGAAAGCTTTTGGTTCTGTTACCTAGACGAGACTAGCGATAAAAGAGTTTAACGAATGCTTCATCCTTTGTCAGTATAATGTGACCTGTTGGGGTGTACTGGTGGGGGCCTACGGCAGTATACTTCAGTGTGATAGCACTGTTAGTACTGCACTATCGCAATGAGACTTAACAAACATGCCACAGCCTCCAAAATAACCACACACTCGACACATACACTCACATCGCGCACACCGGGAGGCCGTCCTTGAATAACCTTAAACTGTTAATACAATATTAAGCTTAATTTAAACAGGTAACATTATGTAAGAAACACGGGCTTATGATAAAAACCCGTGGTTATTGACTGCAAACAAAAACATAAGCAATTAAAAAAAAAATCAGAGAATACCAAAGCGTCAACAAAACCATTATCCGAACTCAAAATCGATTAAACTAGGGACAAAATAGGAACAAAGGAAAGCTTTACATGGAGACTCTCGTAAAAGCACAAGAGAATAAGACCATGTGTTCCGGAAGAGTAAGCGTCTTCTGCTTCATCGACGACACCCGCCATGTAAATCTTGGTCACATCCAAGTAAGCATCAATCCTCAAAATGAGAACCGAGTCATCATTGTCATCACAACAAGTAAACACACTAAACTGATTGTTTAATTTTCCTTACTTTTTTATGTGCCCATCAAATAAGAAAAGATGATGTAACACACATATGCTGCACCTTTTAAATCTAGTAATAGAATACATGATGCCGAAAAATGTTTCGTCCTTATTGGACTCATCAGTGATGCTAGGGACCAAAAGATAGGAATCCAAAATTTCTAAACTAATGTAGAAGCAGGAGGGGCAGGTGCGTAAAACCCTTTAATTTATGCAAATTTAACTAGTTCCGTATAATTTCAAATCGTGTACAACGAAAATGTGTATATTATGTACCATACCACTACTCAAATGAGATAAATGTGGTTGTGGAGGCTCCTGCAAACCTCGGGGACTAAACAATCCACAAGCAGAGTCTACCACCCCCTATCATTAAAGATGACATTACACACACACATACACATACATGCTGCACTTTTTTTAATTTAGTAACAGATACAGTAAGATAAATAAACAGTATTTTCTTTAATCTTCACTGTTTAATTACATCCCTTCAACAACCAATACCCCAATACTCCTCAAATCTATCCACCCGTATTTTTGTATACCCGGCAACCGACTTATATCAACAAAAAACGTGTAAGTAGACGGAAAGGAAAGACAAAATGAAAAGGCAATGGAAAACGTACCTGTATATCCCCATGAAGGGAGTTGGGATCTCTGGCTGACAAATCAACTCCTTCATATTGCTGAGCCATTTTGATTGCACGAGTACCCCGACAGAAGTGTGCAAATGATCGTTTGTATGTATGCAGCGTCTTTAAATCGAAGTTCTAGGGTTTTTCCATTGCCACCTAAACAAAATGTCTATGTTCCAATTGAGAACAGGATTGGATAGAGTCAATCAAGTTGGAGTATTATCTATTGTAACGCAGCCATTGTATATGATCTGTCTCTCATGGAGTCTTAAAAATAGCCTTTGTTTTAGTATTGCTTAACGTGTAGTCCACTGGGTTTTATCTGATCACGGATTAAGAACTTTAAATTGAATGGCTTTGGCTTGTCAAATTAGATGCGTGTCTTCGATAATAGCTAAGTGATTTCGTGATAAATATGAATAACACGAGGAATAACAATGTTGGCAGTCATTGGAAGCACTCCAAAATATATACAAGTGTTATTGAAGGGGACGCTCATCATCGAGATTTCAGTAGCTGTTACCACTTTAGGACGTAAAAAAGTGGTCAGAGGCGACTATATTTAAATTCCGGATCTTATATATTCTCTTCTTTCCCATCAAATTTTTCCTCTCCACTATCTCTATTCAAATCAAATCCTATCTCACTTTTGGTCTTTACTTGACCATTGGTCCCTGTGAGAAAGGCTTTGGGTTCTGTCCCCAGGTCGACACATATCACAGTCTCTAACAATGGTAGTTACTGTTCCCTGCTTGACGCTCAGCATTATGGGAGTGGAACGACTAGTTCGCCCGTTATCAGTATAATGTGACCGGGTGAGATGTTCTGCTAGGGTCCTTCGGCAGTATACTTTAGCGTGGTAACACTTTAAAAGATCCGGTCCATCGCAAGGAGGCTTATACGAACATACCGCACCTCCCAAGTACACACGCACACATCATACACTGGGAGACCGTCCTTAAATGACCTTGGCTGTTAAAAGGACGTAACAGCAATCAAAGCAAACTAAACCAAACAAACGTAGTTAAACAGTGTTTTCCTGAAATATGATTTTGTTGGCCAATTATGCTCTTATATATTTAGTTTTTTTTCTGTATCATACTTCGCCTCAAGTCAATATGTTTCCTTCTGATCAATATCACATTATATTTACATTTGGGCTGCAACCTACTATATGAACATTACCAGCAAAAATGTCGTTTATAAAAGTATGAAAGCAATGGTTCTCGAGACGTAGCACGTGGCTTCATTATGACGTCATAAATCAAGCTTGTTCAATGAGAGCCTTGTCGCGCCGCTTAGAATAACATGAAGAATGCCCTTGCGTCAAACGCTCAAATGACTAATTATTATCATTGGCGCCAATTTTATTCAAGCTGGGCTGTTCCGCCCATGTCGTTTAAATGACGACACATATACAAACGCATGTAATAAACTATTAATTGGAAAAATTATGAATAAAGTTAAGCAATTGTTCTATAGTAAAAATGTAAATATATGGATTGAAAGTCATTTTTTAACTTTCATAGTGCTATGAAAGGTCAGCCGTTACATCCATATTCAACATGAAGCCCTAGCGGGCTTCATTCAATATGGATGTAACGGCTGACCTTTCATAGCACTATGAAAGTTAAAAAAAATGGCTTTCAATCCTTATGTATTAATCAAGTAAAAAGTCCAAAACTGTTTTTATTATATAGCGAGCAAAGATTTAAAATAACAATCATAAATGTCAAGCTCAAAATATACATCGCTACATGTACAGGGTCCCGGATGTTAGAGTTTTTCCATAATCTATTTTTAGCGGTGCTGCTATTAACCGGTTTTCTGTTATTAACTGGTTCTCCAGTCAATATCACTATTTCTTAAATTTTTACTAGTGAAATATCGAAAATTGTCCATTCTATGATAGTGATAGTTTTCACTTGTGAGTGAAAAATATCACTTTTGCCGATTTGACCAATCAAAGCACAGCTTATAAACTAGATTGGGAAAAACGTCAACCCTTTGTGTGAGTTACGGTGAGGGTGTGAAGGTGGTGACGGAAGTGGTATGTATGTGGTATCTGCAATATTTTAATTGCAATTCCAATATTTGTTTCATTAATATCCGAACACTAATACTAAAACGGGGTCTATTTAAAAACAAAAGTCATATGTATTCTTTAGTAAGCAAAGCAACTGGAAGTATATGGCATAAAAAGGTAAGCAAAACAGAATAAAACAATTGCTGCATTTTTTCGTAATATTTGGATACCTGATTCACCCATGAGAGTTAAATGCTATGATGAATGAAAAACAAGGTGGTCAATCATTCAGTTTTCATAAATAACACGGAACAGTAAATGTTCTTTTTAATCTTGCAATAAAATAGTATCGGTTCCTTTGGTTGATTTAGTTGTTATCTTCGTCAATTGTAAATGCAAAACATTTCCAATGCGAGAAATATTACGGAATATAATAAAAAAAATAATCAGAGAATACCAAAGCGTCAACCAAATCGATTAAACTAGATGTAAAATAGGAACCAAGGAAAGATTTTCATGGAGACCCTTGTAAAAGTACAAGGGAATAATAAGACAAGGTGTTCTGGAAGAGAAAGTGTCTTATGCTTCATCGACGACACCCGCCATGTAAATCTTTGTCACTTCCAAGTAAGCATTAAATCTCAAAATGAGAACCGAGTCACCATTGTCAATCACAACAAGTAAGCACATTAATAAGCAAACTCAAAAACGTCCATCTTCATATCACAAAAAGATACAGACTATTTCTCGATGAGATCATGATGGCCCATAGTTTTCATCAACCTGCATCTCTCGAATTCCTTTGCCGTAAGTTTGTTCGTCAGCAGTTGACAATGTGAATTCAAGCATATTTAAACACTGTAATCGATGCAGCATGATGTAGTTTTGCCATGTGGATACACAAGATAATGATCTTACATCAAGGAAGTTTGCTTGGCAAACTAGAACTGTAAGCAAATGGCTAACGAATACCCTCGCTTTCCAACGCCCATTTTAAAAAATACTTTTATAAGGCAATGTTGATGACGAACACATTTTTATCTGCATATACACCTGTACATCGTCCCTAGCATTCCTACGAAGTTTCATTGAAAATGGTTCATCGGTTTGTAGTTTTCCACACACAAAATAACATCAACAAAAACCTGTTTATAATGGCCTGGTTACCATGGCAACAAAAAGTAACCACATGCATGCATATCTACACATGGTCGCTAACATTCATATGAAGCTTCATTGAAATTGATTCACTTGTTTAGTGGGAGTTGTCTAGCCAAAATTTTCAGACAAAAACTGTTTTAACGACTTTGTTACCACGGTAACCTAAGTTTCTGTTTACAAAACGGCATGCATGTCTGTATATAGTACCTAACATTCCTGTGAAGTACCATTGAAATCGGTTCATAGGTTTAGAAGGAGTTGTCTGGACATCCCCTCCACCATCACCCATCACCCCCCCCCCCCCCCCCCCCCAAAAAAATAAATAAAATAAAGTATAGTGACCTAGTTACTAAAATTTCAACTTAATGAAGGTTACGCGCATCTACAATGTATAAAGATTATTGCCACCAGGCTTCGTTGAAATTTCTTCTGCCGGTACATCGTTGTATCTACAGCCGGACGGACAACCGCATTCCAGTATACCCCCTCACTTCGTTGTGGGCAGGGGGCGCGGGGGAGTACTTATTCTGCAGTTCACACCAGTGATATAGAAGTAAGACAGAAGTAAGACATATGTTGAAATATCGGTATCAGTATCTCCACTCCACAGCTCTTGGACTCTAAAATAGAACCCAACTATCCAAAAACAGAGAAGGATGAACTTGTAACCCAAAGGAAAGACCGTAATGAACAGGCAGAAACTTCCCATTTGATGGAAGTTGAATCAATTCATTATTGATCTGATCGTTGTTAACCAAACAACCAAGTCTTATTGAGAGTACAAATCAGTCATATCACCAACATATGCACATACAATTCATAGTGCCATGTTAAAGTGCCTTTTGATCGTTACAGATATTATCCAATTGCGTGTGAGATTCGGTACCTATAAAGCATATTAAGTGGCATTTTTACATGCCTATTAATATCAACGTTGTGGTAATTTGATCAGTTGTTGGTATGTATCATGGCGAACCATAGCCCTTGCTAGCAGTTCGTTGATTTTGACAAAACAAGCAAAAAATGCATGTTACACAAAAATTAGCTCATGTAGATCATACATGTTGCACAAAAGTCATAACATGTGTTTATACTCAGAATGCAATAGGGGACTTTGTAGACCGATATGGCTCTATAAAAGTGTACACAATGTTTCCGATAGCACATTTTGAAATTTCGAGTTATGGAATTATATGGCTAGTAAACCTCTCTATTTGCATTTTGACATTTCTTTTATCGACTTTGTTTATGCAGTCGCATCCACTGCTTCACTTTGTAGGTCCTTGCGTAGCATCATCATTGACGAGTCCCAGAAGGACGAAACAATTGAAAGGTGCAGTTTAATTCATTATTCAACTCCAATGTATCGTTTTCTGAATTATAAAGGTGATTTTCTTTTGTATATTCCCTTGTAAAGCAAAACAGCAGACGTTTCTCTGTTATCCTGTCAAGCACTTGAATCCATTTGACATAGTCATTGTTTTTTAATGTTATTATGCTTGCCATTGTCTTTCTTTTGCTCAGTGTTAAACATTCGCCGGGGTTTAGATGTCAAAGAGATTTTCCCCTACGTCGAATAATACCAGAGACCTTAGAATAATGGGGTTTGTTTTGTTAAATCCTTGTTTTTGAAAACATTTGGTTATAAGCCACTGTTGGTCCAATGATCCGTTTGAATGCTATGCTGGGTACCTTTGAAGTGGTAGCACTATAAAAAGTCGGTACAATTTCATTTAGGTCAATACACCGGAATGTAGATTTCTGCAGGTATATGCATATTGTAGACCAGTGTTCCGTGCTGAGTTGGCGTTTAATCAATGAAAATGAGTGATATATTTAACTATGATTTGTTATAAATATAAATGTAAGTAAATTTGTCCTGTTTTAATTTTGTTTAGGTTAATCAGCTTATCTCTTAATTAAACTTAATAACATATTTATCCTTTGTAAGGAATAATAACAAAGTAAACGTTCAAAAGAACAATCACAAACATTGCTTAAAAGGTGTTTTTTTTCTAATTTAGATTTATTTTAAATTAATAGAAAACAATTTAAATGCCATCAAAGCAAGCCACTCCTTTTATGTTATTCGACAGGTTAAATACAATATATTGTTGGATCTGATAAAAAACTGTTTGGTTTGTTGCTATGAGGAAACCCTGTATCCGGTCTGTTACCAAGAACAAATCTGTATCCGGTTGGTTGCTATGAACAAATACATGCAAGCATTCCATTGGTTGATATGGAAAACTTTGTTGTGCTTCCATGGTTACCATTGCCACTCACCTTAACATTCAAATAAAAAGCAATGATAAAAGCTATTAAATACAAAATTTATTTTGATAGTATATACAAGACAATGACATTATAAATAAGAATATCTTTAACACAAATATCACAGTTTAAAACAACTTTGTCACTTGAGCCTCCATGTTTTGGCAATGCCTTTCCTTTTTATGTAAATTTGGTAAATAATGTATCCAATTTCGGAAACACTGTAAACTTCATCTTAAATGTGTAAAACTCCATTTGGAAAATGTTCCTTTGAAAACAGGAGAAAACGTTGCTTGCCCGTAATAGCAGTCACATCGGTTGCACGAGAAATATTGATGACTTCAAAGACTGTATGCCAAATCAAGAGTTCGAAACTGTTATCCGGCTGAAACACAGTCCACATGTCTCGCAGATCGGTGCCAGGAAACACTGAATGATAGTGCCGAAGAACTTCTGGCAACAGCCACAGTAGATGGCGAAGATTCTGAGAGACGGGGTTATGCACCAGATTTGGTCGAAAGCAATCATGGCAAACTCACAACCCCAGTATAGGGCGATGCAGATTCCACAAAGAAAGGTCATGAACTTGTAGCAGCAGTTTTTACCACAAGTGAAGCACCAGTAGCTGTTCTTCCATATGCAGTCAATACTGTGAGCGCCATCAGGTTCTCCCAAGACATCCTCAAAAGCAACCTGTTTCAGGACAGAAAGGCAAATAGTATTAACGCATTATAATATCCTTACTTATTTTGAAAATAATGCATGTTTAACGAAGTAGAAATCAACGTTCTTAGCAACGAGGTTTAAAGTTTTAAGATATCTTATTTCACTGGGTTCCACATAACGATTAAAATAGGAAAATATAAATCACATAATGCAATCTACTTAATGCGAAAGTCTTGGCAGAACATCGAAATTCCCGTCAAGAGAAAACTTCCACTTCCTGTTTAGTTATTACAGTTGTCATGGACAACCGTTATACAATGTATTGGAATTAGAAACCGACATTCAATTGGAAAACTAAATCTATATATGCTTCCTCATATTATTTTGAATAATGACTATTCAGTGTTCAGTGTGAACAGTGATTATTCCCCATTATTTCAAGAGGCAGTGTTTGCACAAAAAAAAGATTTAATACAAATAACAAATAAATAAAAATATTTTTTTTTATGAAAATTACCGTTTTTATCAATTTCATAAATAGGTTTAACTTAGACAATGCTATATAGACAAAAGTAGGTGAATTATTTCCCTACCTTGACATGGTTGTTCAGCTCGTTTGGGTCCCTGTTCAAAAGATCACATTCTCCCTCAGTTTGTTGTGCCATGTTGACGTTTGCCTTGGGATCTTTTCACTGATGCACCCGGGCAGAATATCCAGTCGTGACTGGTCGGTAGGGCTTAACTGCTCTTATATATCCCAAACACATAGTATAACCAGGGCGACCAGACATACACAAATAATATTATTGATGCTCTGTTCGTTTCCCATTAACTTCTATATTGAAAGGATATTTAATGACATTCAAAATGTGATAGATCTGGAGTTTCCCCTACATAAGTGATCCACCTGAAAGAATATGTAAATGAGGAGGATGTCTTAGTAAGGTCTGCAAAGGTAATCTCTGGGGAATTCATGCATGTCTTCGAAAGGATACAAGATTGGATAAAGCAGAATGATGTTTTTATGTTATGATTATTAGATGTTTCAATCGAATGATCACCAATATACGCGAGCGATACACACTAATGGAATCTGAATGAAAAACTATATACAGATTAATTAAATCTTGGCTGACATTTATGTTTGTCCAATAGCATACCTTGGTCCTTTCCCATGCAAAATCATTTCCTTTGCCTCAGCCCTATATAAACTATGAAAATGAATCAATTCTTTCCAACGACGTTATTCAAAGTCGGATTCTTCATCGGAATGGCAATATAACCGTTTTATCTCTTGTAGTAAAAATAACACAAGGCATATCTTATTTGCCGCCCCAGACACACATGTGCTACATCTGGTAATACAGATATCTGCTGAAAACAGCTTTAAGCTGCACATTTATAAGCTGCATTCGATAATGAGCTGTGATACGGATTCAAAGTGAATGGTAGGTGACAATTTAAATGTCAGATATAGGATCAGAATGATTTTTGATTTTTTTTAGGATGTCAATATCATATGGGACAGATTTCGGAAATATATTTGGTTGTTCTTATATTATACAGTAATGTAAATTAATTCCATCAACAAAGAAAATGATAGGACAATAGACTATGTCTATATCAGTCACAACATTGATGTACGCATATTGATATATATACAGCGAGCGTATGTACATGTATATGGTTCTGAAAAAAACCATTTTTACAGATAGTTCTTTCAAAATGAAATACCAAGTTCTAAAATATGGATTATACTGAACATCCATACCAACCACTTCACAAATTACATACCGCGCATGCATGTTTGTGTAATTAATGAATATTTGTTAAAACAAACAGTATTTTACTTATCAATAGATAGGTTATCTAAAAAGGGTAATACAATTAATGTTATCGCATAAAAAATATATTATTAAATAAAACGCATGCTTAAATACCTTAAATATTGTTTACTCTTAAATACCACCTAACATATATTCGGTTACTTTGGATGGTTTGAATTCATCAGTTTATTATTTTACAATTATATTAATATGAATTTATAATATATATAAAACCAGTATCGATGTACATCAAAATTGACTTGCATTCTTTACCCAATTAAGGATGAAAGGAATACTTCTCCGTATGGTTCTTTTATGTTTAACATTCACATGAGATATCGATTCGTCGGTCATATATCATTTCTTTGTAACATTGAGCTCCTATTTTGTATGCCTCATTGCAATTTACATGTAGTGAATATCTAATAAAAAGAACTACAAAAGTTTACCTTTAAACCTCTGGGGTATGCTAACGTATAGTCCAAGGCATCAACCTCGTTACATACCTTCATATTCATAAACGCATCGTATCCTACGGCTAGGGGTGTTTAGGTGCATAGCCATGTCGCCAGCATAAAGATGTTGAGAATCAACTATAAATTCATCTATTCATCAATACCTGGGGAGATGTGCATGCATTTAATTTGAAGATGGATCCAGCGTTATTTTAAAGATGGGCATAGGCCATAAGGTAGTTTATTCACATGATAAGAATTAATGCATGCAAAAAGATCAAATCAGATTTAAAAATCAATTTCATATGTATCAAGGGAAGACATATATACAGAAAGTATGGAAAGCAGGTTATTCAAATGTATCGATTTCTATATTAAAATAGTACACGTAAAATTACAAGTATTCAGTCACACACTTGACATGGTATAGGTATTTTAGACAGCCTAACTATACAGATGTAGCCTTCTGAGACATAGTAGGTCATATGTTAATAGCTCAGCCCTACCCTGCACATGGTTCATCAGCTTTTCCCTAAAGCATGCAAGTAGTCGAACAGCTCTATTCTCTTGCTCTAATTATCTAGATTTTCGTGATCGATGTCGACTGCTGCCAAACAAACTTACAATACAGTGTTTCGAGAGATGCAGGTTGATCAGAACTATGAGCAAGTTTTGGGTCGCAATTTTGCTCTCATTGAGAAATATTTTGTATCATTGAGTGATATGAAGATGAACGTTTTTTAGTATGCTTATTAGTGTGTTAACTTGTTGTGATTGACATGGTGACTCGGTTCTCATTTAGAGGACTTGATGTTTAGTTGGATATGACCAAGATTTACATGGAAGGAATCGTCGATGAGGCAGAAGACGTTTTCTCTTCCGGAACACCTGGTATTATTAACTTGGACGTTTACAGGGATCTCAATGCAAATCTTTCCCCCCTTTTGTTCATATTTTGCCCCTACTTTTATCGATTTTGAGTTCGGATTATTTATTTACTAAACCCTAACCAGAATAAATCAGTACTTTCCCAGTAGATTTGACCATGGTTCATCATCGTTATCCTACTAGACACTGGCCATGGTTTAATATCTCTATCGTACTAAATACTAGCCATGGTTTATCCTCATTATCCTACTAGACACTGGCCATGGTTTATCATCGTTATCCTACTAGACATTGGTCATGGTTTATCATCATTATTTTACTAGACACTGGCTATGGTTTATCAGCGTTATCCTACTAGACACTGGTCATGGTTTATCATCGTTATCCTACTAGATACTGGCCATGGTTTATCATCTAAATCCTACTAGACACTGTCCATTGTTTATCAGCGTTATCCTACTAGATACTGACCATTGTTTATCAGCGTTATCCTACTAGACACTGTCCATGGTTTATCATCGTTATCATACTAGACCCTGTGTATGGTTTATAATCTCTATCTTACTAGACACTGGCGATTGTTTATCATCGTTATCCTACTAGACACTGGCCATTGTTTATCATCTAAATCCTACTAGACACTGTCCATGGTTTATCATCGTTATCCTACTAGACACTGTCCAATGTTTATCATCGTTATCCTACTAGACACTGTCTATGGTTTATAATTTCTATCTTACTAGACACTGGCCATTGTTTATCATCGTTATCCTTCTAGACACTGGCCATTGTTTATCATCGTTATCCTACTAGACACTGGCCATTGTTTATCATCTAAATCCTACTAGACACTGTCCATTGTTTATCAGCGTTATCCTACTAGATACTGACCATTGTTTATCAGCGTTATCCTACTAGACACTGTCCATGGTTTATCATCGTTATCCTACTAGACCCTGTCTATGGTTTATAATCTCTATCTTACTAGACACTGGCCATTGTTTATCATCGTTATCCTACTAGACACTGGCCATTGTTTATCATCGTTACCCTACTAGACACTGTCCATTGTTTATCATCGTTATCCTACTAGACACTGGCCATTGTTTATCAGCGTTACCCTACTAGACACTGGCCATGGTTTATCATATCTATCCTACTAGACACTGGCCATTGTTTATCATCGTTATCCTACTAGACACTGTCCATTGTTTATCATCGTTATCCTACTAGACACTGTCTATGGTTTATAATTTCTATCTTACTAGACACTGGCCATTGTTTATCATCGTTATCCTACTAGACACTGGCCATTGTTTATCATCGTTATCCTACTAGACACTGGCCATTGTTTATCATCGTTATCCTACTAGACACTGGCCATTGTTTATCAGCGTTATCCTACTAGACACTGGCCATTGTTTATCAGCGTTATCCTACTAGACTCTGGCCATGGTTTATCAGCGTTCTCCTACTAGACACTGGCCATTGTTTATCAGCGTTATCCTACTAGACACTGGCCATGGTTTATCATCTCTATCCTACTAGACACTGGCCATTGTTTATCATCGTTATCCTACTAGACACTGGCCATGGTTTATCATCGTTATCCTACTAGACACTGGCCATTGTTTATCATCGTTATCCTACTAGACACTGGCCATTGTTTATCAGCGTTATCCTACTAGACACTGGCCATTGTTTATCAGCGTTATCCTACTAGACTCTGGCCATGGTTTATCAGCGTTCTCCTACTAGACACTGGCCATTGTTTATCAGCGTTATCCTACTAGACACTGGCCATTGTTTATCATCGTTATCCTACTAGACACTGTCTATGGTTTATCATCATTATCTTACTAGACACTGGCCATTGTTTATCATCGTTATCCTACTAGACACTGGTCATGGTTTATCATCATTATCCTACTAAACACTGACCATGGTTTATCATCGTTATCCTACTAGACACTGACCATGGTTTATAATCGTTATCCTACTAGACACTGACCATGGTTTATAATCGTTATCCTACTAGACACTGACCATGGTTTATCAGCGTTATCCTATTAGACACTGGTCATGGTTTATCATCATTATCCTATTAGATACTGGCAATGGTTTATCATCGTTTTCCTACTAGACACTGGTCATGGTTTATCATCGTTATCCTACTAGACACTGGCCATGGTTTATCATCTCAATCCTACTAGACACTGGCCATGGTTTATCATCGTTATCCTACTAGACACTGGCCATGGTTTATCATCTCAATCCTACTAGACACTGGCCATGGTTTATCATCGTTATCCTACTAGACACTGGCCAAGGTTTATCATCTCAATCCTACTAGACACTGGCCATGGTTTATCATCTCAATCCTACTAGACACTGGCCATTGTTTATCATCGTTATCCTGCTAGACACTGACCATGGTTTATCATCTCAATCCTACTAGACGCCGTCCATGGTTGATCATCTGTATTCATCTCTATTCTACAAGAGCGTATCCGTTGTATATTTACTGTATCCTACTAGTCCATGATATATAAGCTGTATTCTTTGTTATACTGCCAGACGGTAGTCATGGTTTATCAGCCGTTTCATCGCCATCGTACTAGACCCTGACCATTGTAGATCAGCGTTATCATTATAGATCCAGACCATGCTATATCACTTGTGTTTATCTTTATCAAGCAAGGCCCTGTACATGGTAACTTAGCTGTATGATACAATAAAGCATATTATTCATATATCGTAAGTACATTATTACATGTTATCTACGATATCCTAGCTTGCATGAAGTATCATATTACTTTTATATATTTAGTGACATAACACAAGATCGATAATACTACACTGATAAATAGCTGTGCGATTGTGATGATTGTTAATGATGCCGTACCTTAAAGGAACACCGCTCTACTAAAATTGAGACACCTGAAGGAAAATGGCCTAAGAACTAAACGGTCATGCTTCCTGAACTAAAAATGGCATGCAATGCAAAGAAGATTTTTTTGTATATAGTATTCATCCAATACTAATTTCGAAACAATTTAACTATTATACATAAGCCTATTGCTCTTTATAGTTACATGGACCATTTAATTCAAAGAATAAT
The DNA here is from genome assembly GCA_947623455.1 of Mimachlamys varia. Lineage (NCBI taxonomy): Eukaryota > Metazoa > Mollusca > Bivalvia > Pectinida > Pectinidae > Mimachlamys > Mimachlamys varia. The sequence goes on from OX392534.1 coordinate 23,360,541, forward strand.
AGCCAAAACAAAACTTTCCTGAGTTACCGGCCATGTGTGCGACGCTATTATTCTGGGGGGGGGGGGGGGGGGGGGAGGGGGGGAGTTTTCGAACGTCTATTTTAACAAAACTAATGCTAATTTAGGGAATGAATTCAATCATAAACCCAAAATATTCATCTCTACATATTTGTCTGCCTAAATTGATTTGTTTCCCAAATATTCATCAAAATACCGAAGTGTGAATTTCAGGTACAGTTTTGTCGGTTCAGGGGCCATTTTGTTTGGAATTTTATATCATAGTATAAGAAATATTTTCTTGAAAAAACTTTTAAATATTTTCTTTTGGCCTAAAAGTACATATTTATCAATGAAATTGGTAATTATCAACAAAACTATCTCCATATTTTGTATAATACCCCATTAAAAAATGTTTTTAAACGAGCTTGAATATTGAAGGTTTACCATCGGACACACCCATTTTTGGGTGAAAAGCTAATACTATTGTTACCAAAAAAAACTTTTTGCACAATTTCATGTATGTGTTTTTTAAAACGTGACTACTAGTATCTATTTCTTGGTTTATTAGCAAATCATTTACTTCATTCCATGTAGAATTCGCAAAAAAAAAGACAAAGTTACGGACAGCGATTTGGTACTTTTCTGATAATGACTCATATATTGTTTTATTATTGGAATGAAAGAGAATGAAAAAATAAATGATTTGAGGTTCGAGAGAAGAAATGGTAAAGGAAGAGTGAATGAAGGGAAAGAGGCCTCCTGTGTGGGGTTACATGTTGTAAGAGGGATGATCCCAGGGCACCCCAACCCTGGCATCCTTCCAAAAAGAAAGCTGGGGAATTAAAACATCTTTCTGAATCTAAAAAAAAAAAATATTGTTATTTGTCTGAAAAGTGTCACACATTCGGGTAAAGTAACATAGTAACAAATGGTGAACAAATATCAAAACATTCTTTAAGATATACTTACAGGGAACATTTCTAGTAAAATAAGGAACAGATACTAGAAAGGTAAAAACGATTCAGATGAACCGCTATCGTAGAGGCTCCCTTTATTGACATAATAAAAAGCGTTATTTACATGTCGTTGCCACTATAAAATACCTTTATATCTTGATCTAACAACTGTGAATGAATGTATTGACATGAACAGGTATACTGGTGTATTTAATTAACCGATAATACAACTCCACATGACACGTTGTATGTATATATGCTTCTTTATTGTCGTGGTTCATGATTTAATATGCTAACACAAGCTGAATTCTCACAGCATAGGACAATCTCATCGTTAAAAAAAGCATTTAAGGTACTCGTCAGAATTTTAAAAATCTTGCTAACGTTGCTAAATCGCCATGCACTGCTAAAACGCCAAGGCGGTTATAACTGAATCACTCAGTCCCGTTAATACACGTATTTAATTGGTACACTGCACGAATAGTTTTCTTCGGGAACATGTAAGGGGTGTACAGATATAAACAAATTTATCCGCCATAATTGTGTGCTTGCAATATCATCTTAACTGATGACAAAAATCACAATATGATAAATATGTATGGGATGTTTGTTATATAGCATCACGTGATGTTAATTAAATAACGTTACATTAATAAAGCTAATAAGATCATATCCGAGTTTCTTCTTCAAATATTTGTGTACTTTGGTACATTATGACTTGTGATATAAAACAAATATATAAGACGTTCCATGGGAAATATTTATTATTTTGTATAATGATGTAGAATATAATCTCCATATATAACTGATATGATGCTAGCCATATCATTTTAAACAAAATAGCATATTTCATCTCGAGCTCAAATTGACAGAATGTTTTGAAAAGCATTACACAAGAGCTTATCGTTAAGTTTCGTTTGCATATATATACTAAAATCACAACAAATATCAATCTTATCGAATCCCGGTTTGTCTACTGTGTATTAACGATACACTGATTGTTTCCATCGAAGACACTATGCAAACAAACAATGTGAAAGACGTTAAAACGGAAACAAATAACTGTCAAGCGTCTATTTCAATATAGGCCTAATATTTTGAGCAGCACTATCGCATTTAGCGTGCTTTTCCATTAGACAACTACCAGGGGTGCAGCTTCCTATACGCGGGTACGCAGGTGCGTACACATAATTTTCCTTAAAAAAAACTGTTCAAGTACATTTGTTATATAAAAAAATAGACTATTGTACAAGAAAATGAGTGTGTTTATTCTTTAATGCACTATCCCTGAAAATTGGCACTAGAACACGTTAAAATGCTTCAAAGAATTTTAGGAAATACCCCCCCCCCCCAACCCCAATCAATATCCGTTCTATGTATTACAGGTTTAACCATACACCTATGCATTGACAAATCGAGGCATATATACCAACGACCCCTTATGTTAGATCCTGAATACTTTACACATCAAAAGTTAATATAAACAATTATTTTTAACAGTCATTGTCAAAAGAATTACATAAGAATTTATAATGAAATATCACTAATAAATCAAAACGTTGCAATTATGACAACAAATAAGCATAAAATGAGAATACCAGATGTGATGTGTAAGAAAATATTTTTGATGAAGATATGACAATAAATAAAATATGAAAACCTTTACTTATATATCCTTTAAAATTGCAAGAAGAATAACACTACTAATTTATCATTGCAATATTGTTTTATGTGAATATATATGTTGATATTGAAAACACTCTCAAACTCTTTGTCAATACGGAATTTTCTACAGAATCAAATTTTCAATCGTTATGACCTTGAATCAAAGGTTTCCAACAACATGTTCTGTTCTAGCGACCCGTCCTGTTTTCCTTGATACGTGGCAATGCTCACACATTTCTATGCTGTTGACATTACGTGTCTATAGATTTGCCCCTGCTGGCTTTCTTACATAAAATGACAATACAGTTCGTAGACTATAGTTCGGCGTGTGACTCATCAATACTGATACCACATAGGCATGCAGAGACTGGTATGTTATACTTTGTCAATGAATGAAAATCAATTCGTTTGCATTATTTGAAAATGCAGACGCACCAGCACTGGGTCTTTCCTTAGCAACCAGGAACGCCATCGTCAACTAGTGTATTTAAATGATATGCCACTCAACCGTAAAAGACTTATTCTTCTTAAAATATATTTTAAACATTATCATGCACAGTCTATACCAAAGGACAGGCACAGCTTTTAGCGTTTTTTTGTTTTATGTTTTAAAAAAAACAAACATGACAGTTTTGTATTTGACATGGCTGGGTACCTACAGGTGAAAAACAACATATGTACAGGTTATGAGTCGGTTTTCCCGATACCTTAGGCCAATACAACCGTCGTGGTCTCCTAAAAAACAGCAACACGACCTTATTCACTCTACTGTCAGCCACAACAATACTCATGTTCGCGTTGATATCGAATTTCTAACGCCAAGACGACCATCAAAATAAACAAACGGGACGAAGTTCAAGGTAAATGGGCTTTTTCAAATGAAGTCATGCATGCCCTTATATCCAATGAATAGCTCTTTTACCGATATCGAGCTGTTAAAGAGTCATATATACATAGCATACATTTTTTGCTATTGATCTTAACATGAGCGTCCGTATTTCTCTACCTGTCGTAAGGCCTATTTATTTTTTTTTATTCAGAGAGTGGCAAAGGTATCCGGTAACAGGCCAAACACGTTGAATGGGTAACTAACCTTAAATGGTTAGCCCCAGTAGCCAGGGGATGATTGATAGGCAAGACTAACAATCAGAAGTAATACATAAGTTATATTGAGAAAAATAGAAAAGCATGCCAAGACAATAAACATGACGACCACTGATAAAGCATGACGGCCACTAATAAAATGACCATTCTCCCCGTCATTATTATTCCTACTTTCGTGTATAAAATCATTTTACTATGGCAAATTATAATGTACACTTTGATTGATTGATTGATCGATCGATCGATTGATTAATCATTAGCGCTCCATAGTGAATATGTTCGTTGCCAACTGCGGGCATACTACCGTATACGCAGTCAAAATGAGGTACAATCCTTATATTTACACCATTGTTAATTTTCAAGTGCTATACGAAGAAAAAAAACATTCGAAGCAGGTTGCTAAGATGGTAACTACGATGGCCGCGGTTGCTAAGATAATATAGTCCCATTGGATTTCATCAATATATTGGTAGATTTAGAAAAAACACTGTGAACAATACTATTTTTCTTAATAACATCGTATGTAAATTTGTTATTAAATTATATTTCTATCTAGTCGAATTTATTTCTTTATTTATAACGGTCGTTATGTACACGCATTGACACAGTGATCTGGTTGTGACGCGGTCCGACGTCAGACGTCACAACTGCAGGCCGCCGCCATGTTTGCGTTACCGTCAAATAATTTCGAATGCGCATCATTAGGAATCAAAAGTTTGCTAGATACTATTTATTGTTTAATCAAAAGAAATTGATTCCATATATGTTCCATGTTTCAAAATCTTGTAGGAACCAAACAATGGCCGACAGCGAATACTTATTTTCTGAAGCGTGAACGACGCCATATTTGAACAAATATCAATCCGCCGAGCCTTTTTTCACTGCGTATACGGTAATATATTCGCAGTTAGAGTTTACTTAGCACAAGAGGGGAGAGGTGTAAATATAACGATATGTACAACTCATTTAAAACAGAAACCAAAATACTGACAAAATACATAAAAAGTGGAATACAGCTACACAAATGATATTCATTGGATTTACCAATATAATAATGTCTATACCTTGATATTTTTAAGCTTTTATTCTTTACGTCCTGATTTCGCCTTACTTATCCTCATTTTACGCAATAATCTTTATTGCTTATATTTTGTTTTTAGTTTACATATAGCTATGGTAAATGTTGTCCTGTTTTTCATTTTTCACGTTTGCGAAAGCCATTATTTTGAGTTGTTATTTTGTTCAAAGGCAGATTGGATTGAAATGTTTGACTTTGCAAATTTTTTTTGTCTGTTTGGATTAAGAACAAACATATTTTACTCGTATGCTGATTTTAAGTATCAAATATTAGCATATATATATATCTATAAGTGTTTCCATTTTAATTGTTAAAATCATGAACGTTGCACAAGTAGTTGATCTTTTTAATTAAACGTAAATATAAGGCCTAGAATAGCAATGAAAGATATAATCTCTGTGTTCAAATATTGAGGGATATAGTATTGATATTGCATGTATATTGCTTTTAACGAATAATATATTTTGACATAAAGGCTAATAATAGCCATCTATTTTCGATCTGGCTCACTATGGCATCCGGAAAACACTGTATATGTTAGGATGGAAATCTTTTGATTCTCGACTCTAACAACGCACCTGGGTCTATTAAATCTGGGACGTGTAATTAACTCCGGAATGTCCTTTACCTACGATAGACTGAATAACCGTCTTTCAGGAGTCGCTGCCATTCATGCATGTGTAAGTTAATAATCACCTGTATCTGTAATGATATATTGACAAGTTCCCAAGTTAGTGTTTACCTGCCCAAGTTACTTGTGTTGGGAACATGTTGCATTAGGTTTTATTAATACGTTAAAGCGAACAATTTTAAGGTCGGGGTGGGGGTGGGGGGGGGGGGGTTCCTAAATATTCTACATGTTTTGATGTTATTTCTATTAGCATGGTCACATCCGTAAACATTACATACAATGCATATACATCTTTGTTATAAAATGGTTTTCATTCTGTTAACGAAGATACTTTTATAATGTACATGATAGTTATAATAATTATTTAACAGGTACATTTAACAGCGGGGTATAAGATCCGTCTCCATTAGTGACAAAAATGAGGTTGACAGCCTTAATAAGTTTTAAAGTAACTCATGAATAATATAATAAAATACTGTATAATACTATACTGTAGATATTTGTGTCAAAGGCAGTTGGTGTGGCCTATGATATCTTAGGATGAATATTCATACCGTTACTATGGTGACAGGATGAATATCCATACTGTTACTATGGTGACAGGATGAATATCCATACTGTTACTATGGTGACAGGGTGAATATTCATACTGTTATTATGTTGACAGTAATAAATCACGTTTTTAACCGTCATTCATCATATGTAAAGACGATAAAGTATATATAATGTGTTTTAAGATGTTTCTTCTCGTCAGCTATCAATGCAAAATCGACTAATAATAGCACTTGGTGTCATGCAGTTCTTTCTGCATATCATTATTAAAGTATAACAAAATATGAAAAGATAGAAAAATGATAGTCATAATAGAGATATGTTTACAACACATCAATGTAGCCTTCATACAGTTTCTTGTAGAATTATATATGAAACTAATAATTTGATATCGAGTTGTGTACAAATTACAATTATTAACCAACAGAACAATATTAATTAAGGACAAACAAGTAATTTTGTTGAAATGACTTCAAGGACAAAGGACAAACTTTCACGATTTATAAAGATTTTAATTATGAATATAATCATTATTATGAATACACATGAAAGTATATTCAAACTTTTTAAAAACTGTTACCTTAACCATGCAAATATTTCACAAAATATAATTACGGTGTACATAGATCTTTTACGAAAATGGCCAAATTGTCATCGCCTCCTCCAGTGAATAGTTTCTTATTTTGAAGTCAATCGCAGGACATCTTCACTGATGTACGTAGTACTATATGACGTACAATGTAAATACTTGTTTCTGGATAGATGATAATGAATTCAAACAAAATTTGAATTCATGGATTGATTTTAAACATGTGCTGTACCACTAGTCAAGTTTATCTCACACGTACAGTTGAATACTATAAAGAGATCGTCAGACACGTCATTCTCAGTGAAGCAAGTTTTACATTGATATGTATCTGAGGAAACCAATAGCTTAACTTCAATCTGGTACATGTTAATGATCATGTAATCAAGAAACGTTTTATTCAGGTAACATTCCTTTAAATGAAAAAAATACCACTTCGTGTAGGCGAGTAAGGGGACCACGAGTTTAGATATGAAAGGACATCATAAAACACATATCTATTGATCTTACTCAAGAAGGTTTTCGGTAAAGCCCTTTAAAGGTACGGCATTGTATAGTTTTATACAATCCTTTGTATAATTTGTTTAAGACTGTACGGGGTGAAGATACCGCCGATGTGTATACTATAGGTGAAATAATGTCGTTGCTTGTACAGTTGTTAGCGAAAGGATGATTATCGAAATCGTTTGTAGGGCCATAGTTTTTATACTAGAAAACGAAATATGGGGCCCCATGGTACATTGTAGTTAAATATTCATTCTTCTCAAGTGTAGGGCACCTTATCAGCTAGTTATTAAAAACTAATTATAACATGTTTAAAGATGCTTTCAGATTTTTTATTTGGAATTATTGAACGCTAGTAAATAAGATTGTATTTTCAATTCTACTCAATAGGTAAAAAAATCCGTTTCTATATAGAGGATATCTCTTTCTCCTTTTAAACTTTTAGACTTATACTGTTTCGTTAGAAAAGAGCATGGATTATTTCTCCATTTATTTTGGATTTTTTTGTCTCCAGAAAGTGTCTGCTCATAAGAACAGAAGATATAATTTTACAGGTTATTCATCCAGAGGTCATTTATATAGTAAATTGCAGAGTGGATCTGATAAGTGTCCTTTATATAAAGGTCTCCTTTACAGCATGTTCATGTGTAGGTCGATATCAATTCATTACAATCCCCCCTCTCTTTGTAACGTCATTTTATATCAATTTTAATGATTTTTTTTTCAGACTGGAGTAAATGATATTAAAAATTCCACTTTCATTCTTTAACTTTTATGTATTCTCTGTCTCTTTAAACTTGTTGTTGATATAAGTATGTTTTTTATAATTTTCAATCCGTATTTCTTGGGTTTTTTTTTTTATATTAATATCATCTGATTTGCTGCATGTGTTCTGTTAAAGTTATTGCTTTTTAATTATGATACAAATCACGGAGTTCTGTATGCGACTTCCACAAAATCGACTACATTTCACTGTATAAATATTTGTTAACAACCACAAGCACCTGAGAATTTGCTACAGCTGGTTTTTTTTTGGTTTTTTGTTTTTTTTTTACATTTTTGGGGGTTTAGATCAAATGTCGATAAAAATGCCGGCCCTAACCCAACCCCAACCCCCATCCACCCACCACCACCTCAATGATAGCCTAATTTATGACTATTGAAGGGGGTATTTCATCGAAAATTGATATAGAGTTTAAAATTGCTCTGAACATTTAAGTTTAGGTCCAAAACCAGCTGCAACAAATTCTCATACACCTGTGTTAACAGCCTCCGCATTTACCTGTCGGTTAAAGATAGTTAATTGAAATGGTACGTGGTTTATAATTACAATTAATGAGTGGCTATATCCAATGTTTAATAAATAGTACATATTAAGAATTTAGCTGTAGTCAGGTTAAGCCAGAGTATAAGGACGATTAGTAAAATGATAGTCTCTACGGACGCTAAAGAGAACAAGTCCCGTCACGACACAAATACCTCACACCCTATAACGGACCATTAAAAATATGAGTAAGGTATGTTGAGGTGTAGTGTTAATAAACCAACAAAACCCTAAACATACCATTACTCGAACATAGCGACAAACCGTTGTTGACTAAATTAAAGGAATGAGTGGATTCATTGGGGCGTAGATGCCTTTAAATAATCACCGTAAAAATAATATGTGTGTACCGTATAGAGACGTGTCATCTACACAGTACACTTGTGTACTTTAAGCCGAATTCGTCCTCACAGGCAAAACTGTTTTTCAATCAATCGAATAATTAAAAGACACTTTATTAAGAAGGGAATTTCGTATTGCACAAATCATATTACATATGAACGTTTTTATGCTATTTAATCTAGTATACCAGGCCCCGGTTTCATCAACGTTCCTTATCCTTAACTTAAATGCTTCCTTAACTTAAATTTAAGGAAAAAACCGGTTTAAGGAGCTCCTTAAAGTAAAGGAACGTTGATGAAACCGGGGCCTGATTTATATACGCAGGGAAAAGTTCATATATTGCAGATCACGATCTATTTCTTGCTATAATATTTGTATGGCTAAAACACAGTCGCTCTTCAAAATACATGTAGTGTTCTTGATGCATTTATTGTGATAGTTTGGCCCAAAGAGAACGTATTTTTATAAGATTATGTCTTGTAAATCAATGTTTCGGTCATGTACATAATTTTCAATAAAAAAAAATCGTAGTAGAATATGAGATTGTCATATACTATAGGTTGTCTCAAAGCGGTTCACAAACTGTTATCCGTGGTTATAGGGCCTTAGCAATCAGCAAATATCGTTCTCAACTCACTGGGGAGCTAGCACTTTACAATGTCTAGAACTGCCCAACCATGCACTCATATTTAAACAAGCGAAGTAAAGACTGTCCAACTGTATATACATGTACTCATTTACAGCTGAGTAGACAGGAACAAACATAGTAAAGTATCTTGCTCAAAGATACAATATATTGTCGAGACCGTGACTCGAACTCGCAACGCTTGGGTCACGAGACCGGCGTCCTACCAATAGACTACCACGTCTCTATTTTGTAGCATCTTATAACCTTATAACATGCTCTTATAACACTTGATAACGAAAAGACATTTATTTTATATAATTATGATGCACGTACCTCTGTAGGAGATGGATGGATGATGGTGGACGGATAAATGGATGTATGGTGGACGGATAAATGGATGGATGGTGGACGGATAAATGGATGTATGGTGGACGGATAAATGGATGGATGGTGGACGGATAAATGGATGGATGATGGACGGATAAATGGATGGATGGTGGACGGATAAATATATATATGGTGGACGGATAAATGGATATATGGTGGATGGATAAATGGATGTATGGTGGATGGATAAATGGATGTATGGTGGATGGATAAATGGATGTATGGTGGATGGATAAATGGATGTATGGTGGATGGATGGATTAATATTAATAATGGCAGGGACTTATATGTGAGAACCTCTTAACAGTTTTCTACCTCTATTGGTGCCTCTGTTATAAGCAGCCTCTATACATGTATTATCACATACCTCATAACGTCCCTGATAATGGGTTCTCATTCAACAACATATTTCTAATTGTTTATAAAATATAGAAAAATCGTAAGGAAAAATTCAACGGTTTAATGTGTAACCACGGACTAATTCCGTGGTGTTATCTGCAAAATAGATGAAATTAGACGTACCGTTATCCACGGGAGACTACTCGTACATACTTACAAAACGAAATAAAGACATTTCTCAATAAATGAGAACTTAGAGTTAAGAATATAACAAATGTATTACAAATGCCTACTAGTGCATTTCAGTTTAAACCTTCGAAACGAGCACATGAGGATTTGCTAAAAATATCTTTGGATCTAAACAAAAGTTAAGAGCAATTTTACGCTGTTTGTTTGTTGTTATTCAATTATCGATAAAAATGACATTGAGGGGAGACGTTTTTTACCGAAAAATGTAAAAAAAAAAACCAAAAGTGTAAAATTGCTCGGAACACCCTTGTTTTCGGTCAAAAACTAGCTATAAAAATTGTCTTGCATATACTTCAACATGATACAATACGTTGCGGGATGATTTGTCTTTGTACTTTAAAATCCATACTTTTTTTATCATAATCATCTACAATGTTTTGTGGAATCGGCTGTCATTAATAAACTGTTTTTTGTTCTTATCAACCGCGATATATTTCAGGAGTGCAGAGTGCGAAATTGAGCGCAACAACCCGGGCATGAAAAGCCTAAGCTACTGCGAAAGATTTGAAAAACTTAAACTTCCAATACTGTCCTTTCGACGAGTTAGAGGAGATATGATTGAATTGTACAAGATAATTAATGGGATATACAACAAGGAATGCTGTAACACCGCCGTTTTATGGGAACATGTATCACAGAGACACAGCAGAAGAGGAAGTTCAAAGAAAATCTACCCTATTCGTGCAACATCAGCAGCAAGGAAAAATTCTTTTTCAATAGGAACAGTAAAATATTGGAACAGTCTACCTGAATCTATAGTATCCGCACCCAATATAAACGCTTTCAAAAACGCTCTGGACAATCATTGGAGAAAACAAGATATTTTTTATAACTTCACAGCTGAAATAACCATATAAAACATAGTGTAATATACTGGACTGAAATTTAATCTTAAAAAAAACAAAAGCAAAATTAATTAAAGTGTTTTTTATTTTAGTAGACATATGGCTTAAACAAAAACTCCATTTAGAATGAAATGAATACTGTTATAGCAACAGCTAATGATTTTGTTGCTTTTACTACTTTGATATTTAAATGGCCACTTTGTTTCATGAATATTTTTACAGAACCAATCAGTCCTGTATGTTAAATAGAAATTTTGGACGCGTTAAATAAGTTGACCCAAAATTTCCGGCAATATTTTTCGATGAAATAATTTTGAATGCTATTGTAACAAAAATGGAAGATTGTTGTTAGTACTCGCCGGATCGATCAGCTGATTGGTCTGTTGTGTTGACCCAGTTTTGGAATCGGCTGTTTATTGCGTTAAGAACGTTCCAGGATTGTTGGGAACGATTACGGAACCTAAACTATAAATGTTGAGATCAACTGGTAATTTAAGAACAATTTATTATCCTATGATTATTATTTTTACGAGTATGAGTGAAATGTTGTAATGGTGCATCGGGTCACGCACGCTAAATATAGCTGCATTAAACGAAACACGTTTTGTGAAATTTGACGTAAATGAATCATACTTGTGTATAATTTAGCATTTGTACAAACCAATGTGATGTTCATATTGACGATATGCAGTCGACCTTGTCTAGGTATCGCCTGGTTTGGTCGTATTTGGTCACGGTGTCTACCATTCGTTCCTGTACCGCCATCAACTTTTACGGCCATGTTTTGGTTAGTTGACGTCGGCTACATATCCGATGCCACTCTTAGAGTGTTGTTATAGTTCTATTTATATTATCTATAGGTTCTTTATGAGTTAATAATGCGCTTGTGATGTATTTTAGACAATGGTGCACCATTTGTTAAACAATTATTTTTGTCATGTTATCGGGATTATTTCTCGCGCAATGTCGCATTGTGATTCGGATTACTAATGGCATTAGCCAATCAGAAAGCCGCTAGGCAACGGTTGCAACCAAAAAGGTATAAATAGGGGTGAGCACGGAGGCTAAGCATCTCCGTTTCACCGGTACCAGTAAGATATTCTTACACCAGTATTTCTGTCAGACGTCGTTAGTACTCGTGATTAGAGAACACTCATTACTTTAAGAGTTCGGCTCTTAGTATTTGAGTATTGTTCAATTGTTATTTTATCCTAGTATATAGACTAGTAGAGAACCATCACCTTACTTCAAGAGTGTGGCTCTTAGTACTTTGAATGGTTTCTCGTGTTAACTTAATATTTTCTTTTAGTATTATAGCAAGGATACTTACCTTAGGTTAAAAGTTTATCTCTTGTTAATGATAAATCCCCTTTCGTGAATGAACTTATAAATTGGGCAGTCTAGGGTCCTTGCAGGAGATAATAGTAGAATAATGGTGGAGTTATCTCCCTTACACCAATAATGAACAGAAAGAGGGGTTGTTTTTCATAGTCTTATATTTTATTGATCATTTGTCATGCATATATTTTGGGGTGACTCCATTTTGTAAGTACTGCGAATATTCCTTAATCTACTTTATATCATAACTGTTTAATTGCTGAAAAGTTGTTAAAGTGAGCATGGAGTGCAAGATAGTGATTGTTGTGATTCATTTGTAAATATCCATCACATGTTGTTACTTCAACTGGCATAATATATTTATAGAACTTGATTTCTGTCTTGAGTTTTCTATAAATCTGAGTAACAACTGACAAACTGGTAAAGGAATTTAGCTGCAGCTGGAAGAGCACCTGAAACATAGACTTGTAGTCTAAACCCACAGTAATACAACAGTACAAGAATAATTGACAGAAACCACGATCCGGGTGGAGGTTTATTCACGCTACCAAATCTACAGGAAAACCACACCCCTGGTCAGGTTTTGTCACACTATCACCAGAATCCGGTTTCAAGTACAACGTACATAAATTTGACCTGACACCGGCAGCCTTTATTGTAAACTTCCGGTCTATTGCACATGTGTGGAACCGGCTGTCAAAAGATCGATGCCCCGATATCCTATCCGTCTATTGTCGACTTTATCACAACCGGCTAAGTAATGATATTATCGACTATATTGGCCTGGTTACCATAATGAAACAGTATGCTATATATCCATATGTATATAATATAAAACAACTGCATTTATTATCTTATGGCATTTTTTGTAACAATAAAATAAATGTGAAAGTTATGATATAGTTTTTATGTAATAAATCTACACAATTTACAAATATTTGTAAAATATTATGATATTGTGATATATCAATCCAAAACTGAAACGGCACCCCGAGATGAGAAACTTTTTTTCTGTATGACTGTTGTACGTGTTATGTCACAAAACGATATAGACCTACATCCATGCTGTGTGTCAATTGTTTGTAATAGAAGTCACTGATTCTGGAACCGTTTTCACATAAAATGCCATAATTGTCTTAAAATACAATGTACAGTACATGTATACATGTTTGCATTGGCTCAAAAGTGTGCTAAACATCTAAAACATGCAGAACATAGATTAGCATAGCAAGAAATTATGCCCCAGTTTCAGGCAAATAACCCAATTACAAAATATGTATGTATTGACCCACTAAACACGGATCAGTTCAAACGATGCAAGAAAACTTTGTTTGTTTGGTTTTTTTTTTAAAAGGGAAGATGCCTTTTACGATTTTAATCAAACAACTGTCAAACAGATGAGCATTTAACTTTCGTTACATCAGATATTCATCAAATACATATATACATATATATATATATCTTTAACATATGTTACTGTTTAATTGGTAAGTAAATGAAATATATGACGAAATATGTCGAAATAAAAGTTATAGGTCTCACAACTAAATTTAAATCAGCCAATCACAAAGTGTTTCATACGTTTGTAGTCCCTATATATATAGCTAACTAAAATTTGTTCCGGCTAAGAACAGTGATTCTGAGTAACTTAAATAGGTTATTGTTTTCATATTCTGCATTGAATGAAATCTATAGATATTCAACTTTACAAAAATGTATATTTTTGGTAGATTTTGATTTGTGATGGCGGATTGATATGGGGTCAAAAGTCAGAGATTATTCCCGTCCCATTTCATTTGTTTGACATGTAAATTTCTTGTAATAGAGTACAAGAATAGAAGATATAAAGACAATGAACATTAGGTGGATAGATGTTGGAATAGAACATATAAAGACAATGAACATTAGGTGGATAGATGTTGTAATAGAGGATATATAGACAATGAACATTAGGTGGATAGATGTTGTAATAGAGGATATATAGACAATGTACATTAGGTGGATAGATGTTGGAATAGAAGATAGATAGACAATGTACATTAGGTGGATAGATGTTGTAATAGAGGATATATAGACAATGAACATTAGGTGGATAGATGTTGTAATAGAGGATTTATAGACAATGTACATTAGGTGGATAGATGTTGTAATAGAGGATATATAGACAATGAACATTAGGTGGTTAGATGTTGGAATAGAACATATAAAGACAATGAACATTAGGTGGATAGATGTTATAATAGAGGATATATAGACAATGAACATTAGGTGGATAGATGTTGTAATAGAGGATATATAGACAATGTACATTAGGTGGATAGATGTTGGAATAGAAGATAGATAGACAATGTACATTAGGTGGATAGATGTTGTAATAGAGGATATATAGACAATGAACATTAGGTGGATAGATGTTGGAATAGAACATATAAAGACAATGAACATTAGGTGGATAGATGTTATAATAGAGGATATATAGACAATGAACATTAGGTGGATAGATGTTGTAATAGAGGATATATAGACAATGAACATTAGGTGGATAGATGTTGTAATAGAGGATATATAGACAATGTACATTAGGTGGATAGATGTTGTAATAGAGGATATATAGACAATGTACATTAGGTGGATAGATGTTGTAATAGAGGATATATAGACAATGAACATTAGGTGGATAGATGTTGGAATAGAACATTTAAAGACAATGAACATTAGGTGGATAGATGTTATAATAGAGGATATATAGACAATGAACATTAGGTGGATAGATGTTGTAATAGAGGATATATAGACAATGAACATTAGGTGGATAGATGTTGGAATAGAACATATAAAGACAATGAACATTAGGTGGATAGATGTTATAATAGAGGATATATAGACAATGAACATTAGGTGGATAGATGTTGTAATAGAGGATATATAGACAATGTACATTAGGTGGATAGATGTTGGAATAGAAGATAGATAGACAATGTACATTAGGTGGATAGATGTTGTAATAGAGGATATATAGACAATGAACATTAGGTGGATATATGTTGTAATAGAGGATATATAGACAATGAACATTAGGTGGATAGATGTTATAATAGAGGATATATAGACAATGAACATTAGGTGGATAGATGTTGTAATAGAGGATATATAGACAATGTACATTAGGTGGATAGATGTTGGAATAGAAGATAGATAGACAATGTACATTAGGTGGATAGATGTTGTAATAGAGGATATATAGACAATGAACATTAGGTGGATATATGTTGTAATAGAGGATATATAGACAATGAACATTAGGTGGATAGATGTTGTAATAGAGGATATATAGACAATGTACATTAGGTGGATAGATGTTGTAATAGAGGATATATAGACAATGTACATTAGGTGGATAGATGTTGGAATAGAAGATAGATAGACAATGTACATTAGGTGGATAGATGTTGTAATAGAGGATATATAGACAATGAACATTAGGTGGATAGATGTTGTAATAGAGGATTTATAGACAATGTACATTAGGTGGATAGATGTTGTAATAGAGGATATATAGACAATGAACATTAGGTGGTTAGATGTTGGAATAGAACATATAAAGACAATGAACATTAGGTGGATAGATGTTATAATAGAGGATATATAGACAATGAACATTAGGTGGATAGATGTTGTAATAGAGGATATATAGACAATGTACATTAGGTGGATAGATGTTGGAATAGAAGATAGATAGACAATGTACATTAGGTGGATAGATGTTGTAATAGAGGATATATAGACAATGAACATTAGGTGGATAGATGTTGGAATAGAACATATAAAGACAATGAACATTAGGTGGATAGATGTTATAATAGAGGATATATAGACAATGAACATTAGGTGGATAGATGTTGTAATAGAGGATATATAGACAATGAACATTAGGTGGATAGATGTTGTAATAGAGGATATATAGACAATGTACATTAGGTGGATAGATGTTGTAATAGAGGATATATAGACAATGTACATTAGGTGGATAGATGTTGTAATAGAGGATATATAGACAATGAACATTAGGTGGATAGATGTTGGAATAGAACATTTAAAGACAATGAACATTAGGTGGATAGATGTTATAATAGAGGATATATAGACAATGAACATTAGGTGGATAGATGTTGTAATAGAGGATATATAGACAATGAACATTAGGTGGATAGATGTTGGAATAGAACATATAAAGACAATGAACATTAGGTGGATAGATGTTATAATAGAGGATATATAGACAATGAACATTAGGTGGATAGATGTTGTAATAGAGGATATATAGACAATGTACATTAGGTGGATAGATGTTGGAATAGAAGATAGATAGACAATGTACATTAGGTGGATAGATGTTGTAATAGAGGATATATAGACAATGAACATAAGGTGGATAGATGTTGGAATAGAACATATAAAGACAATGAACATTAGGTGGATAGATGTTATAATAGAGGATATATAGACAATGAACATTAGGTGGATAGATGTTGTAATAGAGGATATATAGACAATTTACATTAGGTGGATAGATGTTGGAATAGAAGATAGATAGACAATGTACATTAGGTGGATAGATGTTGTAATAGAGGATATATAGACAATGAACATTAGGTGGATATATGTTGTAATAGAGGATATATAGACAATGAACATTAGGTGGATAGATGTTGTAATAGAGGATATATAGACAATGTACATTAGGTGGATAGATGTTGTAATAGAGGATATATAGACAATGTACATTAGGTGGATAGATGTTGGAATAGAAGATAGATAGACAATGTACATTAGGTGGATAGATGTTGTAATAGAGGATATATAGACAATGAACATTAGGTGGATAAATGTTGTAATAGAGGATTTATAGACAATGTACATTAGGTGGATAGATGTTGTAATAGAGGATATATAGACAATGAACATTAGGTGGTTAGATGTTGGAATAGAACATATAAAGACAATGAACATTAGGTGGATAGATGTTATAATAGAGGATATATAGACAATGAACATTAGGTGGATAGATGTTGTAATAGAGGATATATAGACAATGTACATTAGGTGGATAGATGTTGGAATAGAAGATAGATAGACAATGTACATTAGGTGGATAGATGTTGTAATAGAGGATATATAGACAATGAACATTAGGTGGATAGATGTTGTAATAGAGGATATATAGACAATGTACATTAGGTGGATAGATGTTGTAATAGAGGATATATAGACAATGTACATTAGGTGGATAGATGTTGTAATAGAGGATATATAGACAATGAACATTAGGTGGATAGATGTTGGAATAGAACATTTAAAGACAATGAACATTAGGTGGATAGATGTTATAATAGAGGATATATAGACAATGAACATTAGGTGGATAGATGTTGTAATAGAGGATATATAGACAATGAACATTAGGTGGATAGATGTTGGAATAGAACATATAAAGACAATGAACATTAGGTGGATAGATGTTATAATAGAGGATATATAGACAATGAACATTAGGTGGATAGATGTTGTAATAGAGGATATATAGACAATGTACATTAGGTGGATAGATGTTGGAATAGAAGATAGATAGACAATGTACATTAGGTGGATAGATGTTGTAATAGAGGATATATAGACAATGAACATAAGGTGGATAGATGTTGGAATAGAACATATAAAGACAATGAACATTAGGTGGATAGATGTTATAATAGAGGATATATAGACAATGAACATTAGGTGGATAGATGTTGTAATAGAGGATATATAGACAATTTACATTAGGTGGATAGATGTTGGAATAGAAGATAGATAGACAATGTACATTAGGTGGATAGATGTTGTAATAGAGGATATATAGACAATGAACATTAGGTGGATATATGTTGTAATAGAGGATATATAGACAATGAACATTAGGTGGATAGATGTTGTAATAGAGGATATATAGACAATGTACATTAGGTGGATAGATGTTGTAATAGAGGATATATAGACAATGTACATTAGGTGGATAGATGTTGGAATAGAAGATAGATAGACAATGTACATTAGGTGGATAGATGTTGTAATAGAGGATATATAGACAATGAACATTAGGTGGATAAATGTTGTAATAGAGGATTTATAGACAATGTACATTAGGTGGATAGATGTTGTAATAGAGGATATATAGACAATGAACATTAGGTGGTTAGATGTTGGAATAGAACATATAAAGACAATGAACATTAGGTGGATAGATGTTATAATAGAGGATATATAGACAATGAACATTAGGTGGATAGATGTTGTAATAGAGGATATATAGACAATGTACATTAGGTGGATAGATGTTGGAATAGAAGATAGATAGACAATGTACATTAGGTGGATAGATGTTGTAATAGAGGATATATAGACAATGAACATTAGGTGGATAGATGTTGGAATAGAACATATAAAGACAATGAACATTAGGTGGATAGATGTTATAATAGAGGATATATAGACAATGAACATTAGGTGGATAGATGTTGTAATAGAGGATATATAGACAATGAACATTAGGTGGATAGATGTTGTAATAGAGGATATATAGACAATGTACATTAGGTGGATAGATGTTGTAATAGAGGATATATAGACAATGTACATTAGGTGGATAGATGTTGTAATAGAGGATATATAGACAATGAACATTAGGTGGATAGATGTTGGAATAGAACATTTAAAGACAATGAACATTAGGTGGATAGATGTTATAATAGAGGATATATAGACAATGAACATTAGGTGGATAGATGTTGTAATAGAGGATATATAGACAATGAACATTAGGTGGATAGATGTTGGAATAGAACATATAAAGACAATGAACATTAGGTGGATAGATGTTATAATAGAGGATATATAGACAATGAACATTAGGTGGATAGATGTTGTAATAGAGGATATATAGACAATGTACATTAGGTGGATAGATGTTGTAATAGAGGATATATAGACAATGTACATTAGGTGGATAGATGTTGTAATAGAGGATATATAGACAATGTACATTAGGTGGATAGATGTTGGAATAGAGGATATATAGACAATGAACATTAGGTGGATAGATGTTGGAATAGAACATATAAAGACAATGAACATTAGGTGGATAGATGTTATAATAGAGGATATATAGACAATGAACATTAGGTGGATAGATGTTGTAATAGAGGATATATAGACAATGTACATTAGGTGGATAGATGTTGGAATAGAAGATAGATAGACAATGTACATTAGGTGGATATATGTTGTAATAGAGGATATATAGACAATGAACATTAGGTGGATAGATGTTGTAATAGAGGATATATAGACAATGAACATTAGGTGGATATATGTTGTAATAGAGGATATATAGACAATGTACATTAGGTGGATAGATGTTGGAATAGAGGATATATAGACAATGAACATTAGGTGGATAGATGTTGTAATAGAGGATATGTAGACAATGTACATTAGGTGGATAGATGTTGTAATAAAGGATATATAGACAATGAACATTACGTGGATAGATCCAAGAATAGAAGATATATAGACAATGAACTATATATATATATATAGACGATTTATGTGTGTGAATTGTTATTGAAATTGGTGAAGTGATTTAAGAGGAGTTGTCTGGACAATTTTTTTTCTACAGAAAACCTGTTTATAGTGACCACTTACTATAGTAAACATAATTTTGGGAAAAGAAATGTTGCATGCACATCTACACATTTATAGGCGGATTGGTCGAGGGGTTAACACTCCAGCCTTCCACGCAGGCGGCCGGGGTTCGATCCCCGTAATCGTCATACGCATGGAACATTCAGAGAAAGTGTTTTTCTGCTGCCCACACATCTCCAACAACCCAGGTGGAGTATAAAATGGTCTTGGATGGGTGTTGCAGTATCTGTGATGTAGCATTCAAGTGAGGTAACACTCTAAAAGAAGCCGTTGGAAACACGGTTCCACTACATACAGAACACAATTCATCTCCGGCACATACACATACAAACACACACATATGGAGATATTAGCCAGGTGGTATAGGACAAGAAGTTAGCGCCTAATAAGGCAGCTCTTGCGAACTACTCAGAATTGTATACGATAGAACTGTATGTGACAATTGTATTAATTGTATGAGAAATGTATATCTATGTACTGTAAAGCGCTTTAGAGTGGCCTATGTTAGCTAGATAGGGCGCTATATCAAATGTTGTATATTTATTTATTTATGGTCCATTAAATGTGTGTAAATTTTCATTGAAATTAGCAAACCGGTTTAAGAGGAGTTGTCCGGACAAACGTTTTCTACAGAAAACCTCTTAATAGTGACCAGTTACATGTACCATAGCAACTATAATTTTAGAAAAGAAATGTTGAATGCACATTTACATATGGTCCTTTATATTTGTGTGAGGATTCATTGAAATTGGCCAAGCGGTTTAAGAGGAGTTGTCCGGACAAACCTTTTCTATAGAAAACATGTTTATAATGACCAGCTAACATAACAAACATAATTTTGAAAAAAGAAATGTTGCATGCGCATCTACAGATGGTCCTTTATATCTCTTTGAAGTTCCATGGAAATTGGTCAAGCGGTTTAAGAGGAGTTTTCCGGATAATCTTTTTTCTTCCGAAAGCCTGTTCATAGTGACCAGTTACATGTACCATAGTAAATATAACTATAATTTTGAAAAAAGAAATGTTGCATGAACATCTACACATGGTCCTTTATATCTGTGTGAAGTTCAATTGAAGTTGGCAAACCGGTTTAAGAGGAGTTGTCTGGACACACTTTTTCTACAGAAAACCTCTATATAGTGACCATTTACCATAGTAACCATAATTTTGAGAAAAAAAATGTTGCATGCGCATCCACACATGGTCCTTTATATCTGTGTTGAGGTTCCATGGAAAATGGCCAAGTGGTTTAAGAGGAGTTGTCTGGACAAGCTTTTTCTATAGAAAACCTCTATATAGTGACCAGTTACCATAGTAACCATAATTTTCAGAAAAAAAATGTTGCATGCGCATCCACACATGGTCCTTTATATCTGTGTGAAGTTCCATTGAAATAATCCAAACGGTTAAAGAGGAGTTGTTCGGACAAACGTTTTTCTACAGAAAACCTGTTTTTCATGACCACTTAACATAGTAACTATTAATTGGAGAAGAGAAATGTTGCATGCGCATCTACAGATGGTCCTTTATATCTTTGCGATGTTTCAGTGAAATTGCCAAGCGGTTTAATAGGAGTTGTCCGGACAAACGTTTTTCTACAGAAAACCTCTTTATAGTGACCAGTTACGATAGTAACCATAATTTTGAGAAATGAAAAGTTTCATGCGCATCTACAGATGGTCCTTTTATCTGTGTGATGTTTCATTGAAATTGACAAGCGGTTTAAGAGGAGTTGTCAGAACAAACTTTTTCTACAGAAAACCCCTATATAAATACCAGTTACCATAGTAACCATAATTTTGAGCAAAAACAATGTTGCATTCGCATCCACACATGGTCCTTTATATCTGTGTGAAGTTCCATGGATATTGGCCAAGCGGTTTAAGAGGAGTCGTCTGGACACATTTTTTCTACAGAAAACCTCTATATAGTGACCACTTACCATAGTAACTATAATTTTGAGAAAAGAAATGTTGCATGCACATCTAAACATTGTCCTTTAATCTGTATGATATTTCATTGAAATTGGCCAAGCGGTTTAATAGGAGTTGTCCGCACCAACTGATCCTTTAAATCTTTGTCTATATATCTTCTTTTCTGCGATCTATCCACCTAATGCTCATTGTCTATATATCCGCTATTACAACATCTATCCACCTAATGTTCATTGTTTATATATCTCTATTAAACATCTATCAACTTAATGTTCATTGTCTATATGTCCTCTATTCTGGGATCTATCCACCTAATGTACATTGTCTATATATCCTCTATTACAACATCTATCCACCTAATGTTCATTGTCTATATATCCTCTATTACAACATCTATCCACCTAATGTTTATTGTCTATATATCTTCTATTCAGGGCTCTATCCACCTAATGTACATTGTCTATATATCCTCTATTCTGGGAGCTATCCACCTAATGTACATTCTCTATATATCTTCTATTCTGGGCTCTATCCACCTAATGTACATTGTCTATATATCTTCTAATCCAACATCTATCCACCTAATGTACATTGTATAAATATCCTCTATTCTGCAGATCTATCCACCTAATGTACATTGTCTATATATCCTCTATTACAACATCTATCCACCTAATGTACATTGTCTATATTTCTTCTATTCCAACATCTATCCACCTAATGTTCATTGTATATATATCCTCTATTACAACATCTATCCACCTAATGTACATTGTCTATATATCCTCTATTACAACATCTATCCATCTAATGTACATTGTCTATATCTTCTATTCCAACATCTATCCACCTAATGTACATTGTCTATATATCCTCTATTACAACATCTATCCACCTAATGTACATTGCCTATATATCTTCTATTCCAACATCTATCCACCTAATGTTCATTGTCTATATATCTTCTATTCTGGGATCTATCCACCTAATGTACATTGTCTATATATCCTCTATTACAACATCTATCCACCTAATGTACATTGTCTATATATCCTCTATTACAACATCTATCCACCTAATGTACATTGCCTATATCTTCTATTCCAACATCTATCCACCTAATGTACATTGTCTATATTTCTTCTATTCCAACATCTATCCACCTAATGTTCATTGTATATATATCCTCTATTACAACATCTATCCACCTAATGTACATTGTCTATATATCCTCTATTACAATAACTATCCATCTAATGTACATTGTCTATATCTTCTATTCCAACATCTATCCACCTAATGTACATTGTCTATATATCCTCTATTACAACATCTATCCACCTAATGTACATTGCCTATATATCTTCTATTCCAACATCTATCCACCTAATGTTCATTTTCTATATATCTTCTATTCTGGGATCTATCCACCTAATGTACATTGTCTATATATCCTCTATTACAACATCTATCTACCTAATGTACATTGTCTATATATCCTCTATTACAACATCTATCCACCTAATGTACATTGCCTATATCTTCTATTCCAACATCTATCCACTTAATGTTCATTGTATATATATATCCTCTATTACAACATCTATCCACCTAATGTTCATTGTATATATATCCTCTATTACAACATCCATCCACCTAATGTACATTGTCTAAATATCCTCTATTCTGGGATCTATCCACCTAATGTACATTGTCTATATATCCTCTATTACAACATCTATCCACCCTATGTACATTGTCTATATATCCTCTATTACAACATCTATCCACCTAATGTACATTGTCTATATATCCTCTAATCTGGGATCTATCCACCTAATGTACATTGTCTATATTTCTTCTATTCTGGGATCTATCCATCTAGTGTACATTGTCTCTATATCCTCTATTCCAACCTCTATCCACCTAATGTTCATTCTCTATATATCTTCCATTCCAACATATATCCATCTAATGTTCATTGTCTATATATCTTCTATTCTAGGCTCTATCCACCTAATGTACATTGTCTATATATCTTCTATTCTGGGCTCTATCCATCTAATGTACATTGCCTATATATCTTCTATTCCAACATCTATCCACCTAATGTTCATTGTATATATATCCTCTATTACAACATCTATCCACCTAATGTACATTGTCTATATATCCTCCATTACAACATCTATCCATCTAATGTACATTGTCTATATATCTTCTATTCCAACATCTATCCACCTAATGTACATTGTCTATATATCCCCTATTACAACATCTATCCACCTAATGTACATTGCCTATATATCCTCTATTACAACATCTATCCACCTAATGTACATTGTCTATATATCCTCTATTACAACATCTATCCATCTAATGTACATTGTCTATATCTTCTATTCCAACATCTATCCACCTAATGTACATTGTCTATATATCCTCTATTACAACATCTATCCACCTAATGTACATTGCCTATATATCTTCTATTCCAACATCTATCCACCTAATGTTCATTGTCTATATATCTTCTATTCTGGGATCTATCCACCTAATGTACATTGTCTATATATCCTCTATTACAACATCTATCCACCTAATGTACATTGTCTATATATCCTCTATTACAACATCTATCCACCTAATGTACATTGCCTATATCTTCTTTTCTGGGATCTATCCACCTAATGTACGTTGTCTATATATTTTCTTTTCTGAGATCTATCCTCCTAATGTTCAATGTCTATATATCCTCTATTCTGGGAGCTATCCACCTAATATACATTCTCTATATATCTTTTATTCTGGGCTCTATCCACCTAATGTACATTGCCTATATATCTTCTTTTCTGGGAGCTATCCACCTAATGTACATTCTCTATATATCTTTTATTCTGGGCTCTATCCACCTTATGTACATTGTCTATATATCCTCTATTACAACATCTATCCACATAATGTACATTGCCTATATATCTTCTATTCCAACATCTATCCACCTAATGTACATTGTCTATATATCCTCTATTACAACATCTATCCACATAATGTACATTGCCTATATATCTTCTATTCCAACATCTATCCACCTAATGTTCATTGTCTATATATCCTCTATTCTGGGATCTATCCACCTAATGTACATTGTCTATATATCCTCTATTACAACATCTATCCACCTAATGTTCATTGTCTATATATCCTCTATTACAACATCTATCCACCTAATGTACATTGTCTATATATCCTCTATTACAACATCTATCCACCTAATGTACATTGCCTATATATCTTCTATTCCAACATCTATCCACCTAATGTACATTGCCTATATATCTTCTATTCCAACATCTATCCACCTAATGTTCATTGTATATATATCCTCTATTACAACATCTATCCACCTAATGTACATTGTCTAAATATCCTCTATTCTGGGATCTATCCACCTAATGTACATTGTCTATATATCCTCTATTACAACATCTATCCACCCTATGTACATTGTCAATATATCCTCTATTACAACATCTATCCACCTAATGTACATTGTCTATATATCCTCTAATCTGGGATCTATCCACCTAATGTACATTGTCTATATTTCTTCTATTCTGGGATCTATCCACCTAGTGTACATTGTCTCTATATCCTCTATTCCAACCTCTATCCACCTAATGTTCATTGTCTATATATCTTCCATTCCAACATATATCCATCTAATGTTCATTGTCTATATATTTTCTATTCTAGGCTCTATCCACCTAATGTACATTGTCTATATATCCTCTATTACAACATCTATCCACCTAATGTTTATTGTCTATATATCTTCTATTCAGGGCTCTATCCACCTAATGTACATTGTCTATATATCCTCTATTCTGGGAGCTATCCACCTAATGTACATTCTCTATATATCGTCTATTCTGGGCTCTATCCATCTAATGTACATTGCCTATATATCTTCTTTTCTGGGAGCTATCCACCTAATGTACATTCTCTATATATCCTCTATTACAACATCTATCCACCTAGTGTACATTGTCTCTATATCCTCTATTCCAACCTCTATCCACCTAATGTTCATTGTCTATATATTTTCTATTCTAGGCTCTATCCACCTAATGTACATTGTCTATATATCCTCTATTACAACATCTATCCACCTAATGTTTATTGTCTATATATCTTCTATTCAGGGCTCTATCCACCTAATGTACATTGTCTATATATCCTCTATTCTGGGAGCTATCCACCTAATGTACATTCTCTATATATCTTCTATTCTGGGCTCTATCCACCTAATGTACATTGTCTATATATCTTCTAATCCAACATCTATCCACCTAATGTACATTGTCTAAATATCCTCTATTCTGGGATCTATCCACCTAATGTACATTGTCTATATATCCTCTATTACAACATCTATCCACCTAATGTACATTGTCTATATTTCTTCTATTCCAACATCTATCCACCTAATGTTCATTGTATATATATCCTCTATTACAACATCTATCCACCTAATGTACATTGTCTATATATCCTCTATTACAACATCTATCCATCTAATGTACATTGTCTATATCTTCTATTCCAACATCTATCCACCTAATGTACATTGTCTATATATCCTCTATTACAACATATATCCACCTAATGTACATTGCCTATATATCTTCTATTCCAACATCTATCCACCTAATGTTCATTGTCTATATATCTTCTATTCTGGGATCTATCCACCTAATGTACATTGTCTATATATCCTCTATTACAACATCTATCCACCTAATGTACATTGTCTATATATCCTCTATTACAACATCTATCCACCTAATGTACATTGCCTATATCTTCTATTCCAACATCTATCCACTTAATGTTCATTGTATATATATCCTCTATTACAACATCTATCCACCTAATGTTCATTGTATATATATCCTCTATTACAACATCTATCCATCTAATGTACATTGTCTAAATATCCTCTATTCTGGGATCTATCCACCTAATGTACATTGTCTATATATCCTCTATTACAACATCTATCCACCCTATGTACATTGTCTATATATCCTCTATTACAACATCTATCCACCTAATGTACATTGTCTATATATCCTCTAATCTGGGATCTATCCACCTAATGTACATTGGCTATATTTCTTCTATTCTGGGATCTATCCATCTAGTGTACATTGTCTCTATATCCTCTATTCCAACCTCTATCCACCTAATGTTCATTCTCTATATATCTTCCATTCCAACATATATCCATCTAATGTTCATTGTCTATATATCTTCTATTCTAGGCTCTATCCACCTAATGTACATTGTCTATATATCTTCTATTCTGGGCTCTATCCATCTAATGTACATTGCCTATATATCTTCTATTCCAACATCTATCCACCTAATGTTCATTGTATATATATCCTCTATTACAACATCTATCCACCTAATGTACATTGTCTATATATCCTCCATTACAACATCTATCCATCTAATGTACATTGTCTATATATCTTCTATTCCAACATCTATCCACCTAATGTACATTGTCTATATATCCCCTATTACAACATCTATCCACCTAATGTACATTGCCTATATATCTTCTATTCCAACATCTATCCACCTAATGTTCATTGTCTATATATCTTCTATTCTGGGATCTATCCACCTAATGTACATTGTCTATATATCCTCTATTACAACATCTATCCACCTAATGTACATTGTCTATATATCCTCTATTACAACATCTATCCACCTAATGTACATTGCCTATATATCTTCTATTCTGGGCTCTATCCATCTAATGTACATTGCCTATATATCTTCTTTTCTGGGAGCTATCCACCTAATGTACATTCTCTATATATCCTCTATTACAACATCTATCCACCTAATGTACATTGTCTATATATCCTCTATTACAACATCTATCCACCTAATGTTCATTGTCTATATATCTTCCATTCCAACATATATCCACCTAATGTTCATTGTCTATATATCTTCTATTCTGTGCTCTATCCACCTAATGTACATTGTCTATATAACTTCTATTCTGGGCTCTATCCACCTAATGTACATTCTCTATATATCTTCTATTCTGTGCTCTATCCACCTAATGTACATTGTCTATATATCTTCTATTCTGGGCTCTATCCACCTAATGTACATTGTCTATATATCTTCTTTTCTGGGATCTATCCACCTAATGTACGTTGTCTATATATTTTCTTTTCTGAGATCTATCCTCCTAATGTTCAATGTCTATATATCCTCTATTCTGGGAGCTATCCACCTAATATACATTCTCTATATATCTTTTATTCTGGGCTCTATCCACCTAATGTACATTGCCTATATATCTTCTTTTCTGGGAGCTATCCACCTAATGTACATTCTCTATATATCTTTTATTCTGGGCTCTATCCACCTTATGTACATTGTCTATATATCCTCTATTACAACATCTATCCACATAATGTACATTGCCTATATATCTTCTATTCCAACATCTATCCACCTAATGTACATTGTCTATATATCCTCTATTACAACATCTATCCACATAATGTACATTGCCTATATATCTTCTATTCCAACATCTATCCACCTAATGTTCATTGTCTATATATCCTCTATTCTGGGATCTATCCACCTAATGTACATTGTCTATATATCCTCTATTACAACATCTATCCACCTAATGTTCATTGTCTATATATCCTCTATTACAACATCTATCCACCTAATGTACATTGTCTATATATCCTCTATTACAACATCTATCCACCTAATGTACATTGTCTATATATCTTCTATTCCAACATCTATCCACCTAGTGTACATTGTCTATATATCCCCTATTACAACATCTATCCACCTAATGTTCATTTTCTATATATCCTCTATTCTGGGATCTATCCACCTAATGTTCATTGTCTATATATCCTCTATTCTGGGATCTATCTCCCTAATGTTCATTGTCTATATATCCTCTATTCCAACATCTATCCACCTAATGTTCATTGTCTATATATCCTCTATTACAACATCTATCCACCTTTTGTTCATTGTCTATATATCCTCTATTCCAACATCTTTCCAGCTAATGTACTTTGTCTATATATCCTCTATTCTGGGATCTATCCACCTAATGTACATTGCCTATATATCCTCTATTCCAACATATATCCACGTAATGCACATTGTCTGTATATCTTCTATTCTGGGATCTATCCACCTAATGTTTTTTCTATATATTTTCTATTCCAAAATCTATCCAACTTATGTACTTTGTTTATATATCCTCTATTTTTGGATCTATCCACCTAATGTACATTGTCTATATATCCTCTATTCCAACATCTATCCACCTAATGTACATTGTCTATATATCCTCTATTACAACATCTATCCACCTAATGTACATTGCCTCTATATCTTCTATTCCAACATCTATCCACCTAATGTACATTGCCTATATATCTTCTATTCCAACATCTATCCACCTAATGTACATTGTCTATATATCCTCTATTCCAACATCTATCCACCGTATGTCGTTTCCTTTGTATTTTCTTTTCTTACATCTATTCACCTTATGACATACAAGATACAAGAAACTCTATTCAAAGATGCATATATATATATTATCAAAGTAAAATTAGCGCTGCAGCGCTATTTCTTCGACAAAACTTTATATGATTTAAATTAAAGCAGAGACGTGTTATATACGTCTCTGATTAAAGTAATTCCATTCAGATATACATTTGTACATATCGCCTTTAATTTGTATTTTTTATTTTTAATCATTTCCACATTTTTAAGGTTAGGAAGGAATTTATTGAACACATCAAATCACGTTTAAATGTCTGTACAAAAATCCATATTTTGTTAAAACGGTACATATATTCAAATGCATCTTCATTTGACTTTATGTTAATCGCGGTTTAGTTGGTCTCAGCTGCGCCCTTCGTTGCAAGTCCATTACCGTTGTTATCAGGCCCATGTACCCGATAAAAATATGTTGTGATCTACGCGGTTAGCATTGCGCCAATGTACAATAGGTGGATAGGATTATAGGCCATCCCGTCAAAAGATAGTTATATAAACTGTTTAGTGTAAAAGAGCTTGTAAACAATGAGTCTGTGTGCAAGACATTCTGCGCGGGTTCTCGGTTCATTCATTAGTCTTTCG
Source organism: Mimachlamys varia (assembly GCA_947623455.1). Classification (NCBI taxonomy): domain Eukaryota; kingdom Metazoa; phylum Mollusca; class Bivalvia; order Pectinida; family Pectinidae; genus Mimachlamys; species Mimachlamys varia. Next base: position 23,390,972 of record OX392534.1, read on the forward strand.
AGAACGACAGTGTTACCAAGAACTAACAATAAGCATGTGTTTACGCCAGACGTTTTCAAAAAGCGTGTCCATAACATTGGTAATGGAGAGAATCAAGACCGACTACTTCAGCAGTGGTCATGTGGAGTTGAACACTTTGGAAAATTGAAAATGGACCTCCCGTTTGATACCCATGTGTCTTGTCTAAATCCTCAGCTATATCCCGACATGAACTCGGTGATTATTAGGATGTTTTACACTGCCCCTGATATTCCATCAGGTGACGAATTGCACGAATTTTTATCAGGTTTAGTAAAAATGTATGAAATAAAATTTGACACTCAGAACAGTATTCGTCCAAAAGAAATCATCGTAGATGGGAGATTCAAGGCAGCGAGGCTCCCAATTGAGTGTCGGTGTGAAATACCACTTAAATTTGGTAAGAATTTTAACACCATTATTTAAATGGTTCAAAAATAGAAAATAAGAAATACATCCAACTTTCAATTTAATACTCAGCAAATGTAAAACAGACTGCTCGTCGAACGTTCCTTTTTATTGAAATAGAAATTAACTAGAAAATAATAATAAAAAAACAACCATGCAGTTTTAATGGTGAATTGTCTCCCCTTAGACCAGCAAAATGATGGAAAATGACAATGGGAAACAATAATGCATCTAATTAGTTTTGACACTGCCTGATACTGGACTTGATTTGATAATGTGAATGAATTTTTCTCTTTTAGATTTGGATATAAAATGCAGTGAGGGTGCTACTGTTATACAAGGAATGGAGAGTGACGTAATTAGTGTGAATGCAAAGTCATGTACTTTTATTAGTACCAAGGTATTTAATATTCCTATTTGTCCTCCGTATTGCAGGGGTTATGCTCACTTTTCCTCCTTTGCACCCTTGGAACATGTCATAGTAAAATTGAAAGCTCAGTTTGCACTTTTCCACAATAACGAGAACATTTAGCCAGTGCAGTGTAATAAATTTAAATTCACCATTGCAAATTGCAATCAGGTGGACTAAGACCTGTTATAGGTATTGGAGTAGATTCACTATTTTGAAAATAAGACAAAAAAACTATTTGATCCTTTGATGTTCATCAAAAGAATATATCAATCCCTTAATTCCATGTAAAATTGAAGTGCAGGATGGATCCTTCTCAAATTTCTGTTTGCATTGTTCCTACAATTGTAGTTGTGCATTGTTCCATTTTTTAAATAATCCTGAAAACAATATGGTCAACAGGAAACAGCTATTTTAATTTTTTTTAAAGGATACACTACCTTAGTAAGATTAAATTCATGTAAGAGGAAAGAAGAGAAAGGAAGGGAAAAGATCAAACTTTTTAAGAACAAATGTTGATCATCAATGGTAGCATGCTTGGGTGTCAATGGGATCTCTTTTTTCTGATTATTTTTGTTTTGCTTTCTGTAAAGTGATTTGTTGTTTAGAGAAAAAAAAAAACTTTTAAAATAACAAATGAAAAGTCTTTTCCATACCATTTATCACACAATACATAAAAGTTAATTCTTTGGGTTTAGTATTATATTCTTGCTAAATTGCTGTGGGCAGTTTCATATTTGTTATACTTTTGCCCATCAAAGGCATACATAAGGACTGTTTTCAGTCTTGTATTTACATGTACTATAATTATGATAATAATTACCTCTAATCATCATTTATAAGTTACTGCCAGAAAGTCTGAATCAGTGAAAATACAGATCAAGTTGATTAGTTACAGTTGATTCGGTTATGAGTATGCAGGAAAAATTCTCCTTTTTTTTTTTTCAGAGTGGCATTATTTCTGCTGAATGTAACGGAGGTGATCTTGTTTGTCAGAATCTTCTTCAGGGCAACCTCAGCCTGCAAGCTAAAGGCAAATCGGTAGGTTTTAAAGGCTTATACATATAAATAAATAACTTAGTGATATTCTCAATGCAACAGGAGTCAAAAAAGGACAAATATATTTTTTTTTTAAACTTAAACAGCATTACAAATTTAAAAGAAATCATAAGTTCTAGAGTCCTGATAATTGTTTGCATGTTAATAATTGCAAATTCATTTGATCTTATTTCTTTAGGTGAGGCCAAGGGTTATAAAGTGTATTAAGTATTTTGAAAGTTGGCTGTTTTGAGAGAACAAAAGACTAAAATCCTCTATCATCACCTACCTACTTTCATACCCCCCCCCCCCTCCAACAGCAGCAACAACTCTCGCCCTCTACTATTGGTAATCTTTGGAGTGATCCCAACTTTGTATGTCACTGACAGTGAAACAAATATCACTTGAAGTCAGTGCATAAGGTCTATTTCTCTTGGTCATATTTGTACATGATGTACATAATATTTTTATATGTGATTATATTCATATATGTAGATCAGGCATTATTTATAATACTTTAAGCATAAGGCAATGGGTGAGTGCAGAAAAAATCTTTTCTGCAATTCAATCTTGCATAGCATGCACATATCTCACTCACAGTACCAATCATTGAATGAAAATAACTGTACATGTACATAAAAATATTTTAAGGATAGGTTATATGAGTATTGGATTTCTGTTATAGAACATAATCACAGATAGACTTCAGGGGACTGATATCACATGTAGCACAGAGAATGGCGACATCACCTGTTCATCTGTATACAGCAGTACAGCATCATTCACCAGTCGCCATGGAAACATTAAACTGTCCAACTGTCACGCTGATTCACATGTCACAGTCCCAGAGGGAAATTTGACAATAGGTGTGTATCATGTTTAGATTTCATTTTGATTTCATGTTGAACTCATGTAATATCTTGTTTTAAAACATTATAGGTAAGCAAAATATGTGCAAGATGTCAGTATTTTGTTTTAACATTGGAAGTGTTATATATTGTATTTGTTGGAAGATCTCAATTTAGGTGTCTATACCTTTTACAGATTCATTTGAGGGGAACTTGAATGCTGAAGTAAAGAAAGGATCATCAGATATATTTATAACCAGACCCGAAAATGTAAAAGTAAAATCTGAAACAGGTAAGTGGTTCTATAACAGCTAGTTTATAATCCCAACCAAAGCTGTTGTCACATTAGCAGTTGTCTGTCATCAATAGTGATAATGACATTAACAGATGTCTGTCATCAATAGTGATGATGATATTATCAGGTGTCTGTCATCAATAGTGATGGTCACATTAGCAGGTGTCTGTCATCAATAGTGATGGTGACATTATCAGATGTCTGTCATCAATAGTGATGGTCACATTAACAGATGTCTGTCATCAATAGTGATGGTGACATCAGCAAATGTCTGTCATCAATAGTGATGGTGACATTAACAGATGTCTGTCATCAATAGAGATAATGACATTAGCAGATGTCTGTCATCAGTATTGATGGTGATATGGTGACATTAACAGGTGTTTGTCATCAATAGTGATGGTGACATTAGCAGGTGTCTGTCATCAATAGTGATGGTGACATTAGCAGGTGTCTGTCATCAATAGTGATGGTGACATTATCAGATGTCTGTCATCAATAGTGATGGTGACATTAGCAGGTGTCTGTCATCAATAGAGATAATGACAATAGCAGATGTCTGTCATCAGTATTGATGGGCGATATGGTGACATTAACAGGTGTTTGTCATCAATAGTGATGGTCACATTAGCAGGTGTCTGTCATCAATAGAGATGGTGACATTATCAGGTGTCTGTCATCAATAGTGATGGTGACATTAGCAGGAGTCTGTCATCAATAGAGATGGTGACATTAGCAGGTGTCTGTCATCAATAGTGATGGTCACATTAGCAGGAGTCTGTCATCAATAGTGATGGTGACATTAGCAGGTGTCTGTCATCAATAGAGATGGTCACATTAGCAGGAGTCTGTCATCAATAGAGATGGTGACATTAGCAGGTGTCTGTCATCAATAGAAATGGTCACATTAGCAGGTGTCTGTCATCAATAGTGATGGTGACATTAACAGGTGTCTGTCATCAAAAGTGATGGTGACATTAACAGATGACTGTCATCAGTATTGATGGTGACATTAACAGATGACTGTCATCAGTATTGATGGTGACATTAACATGTGTCGGTCATCAATAGTGATGGTGACATTAACAGATGACTGTCATCAGTATTGATGGTGACATTAACAGATGACTGTCATCAGTATTGATGGTTACATTAACAGATGACTGTCATCAGTATTGATGGTGACATTAACATGTGTCGGTCATCAATAGTGATGGTGACATTAACAGATGACTGTCATCAGTATTGATGGTGACATTAACAGATGACTGTCATCAGTATTGATGGTCACATTAGCATGTGTCGGTCATCAATAGTGATGATGGCATTTGCAGGTGACTGTCATCAGTATTGATGGTGATATGGTGACATTAACAGGTGTCTGTCATCAATAGTGATGGTGACATGAACAGGTGTCGTTCATCAAAAGTGATGGTGACATTAACAGATGACTGTCATCAGTATTGATGGTGACATTAACAGATGACTGTCATCAGTATTGATGGTCACATTAGCATGTGTCGGTCATCAATAGAGATGGTGACATTAACAGATGACTGTCATCAGTATTGATGGTCACATTAGCAGGTGTCTGTCATCAATAGAAATGGTCACATTAGCAGGTATCCATCATCAATAGTGATGGTGACATTAACAGACGACTGTCATCAGTATTGATGGTCACATTAACATGTGTCGGTCATCAATAGTGATGGTGACATTAACAGATGACTGTCATCAGTATTGATGGTGACATTAACAGATGACTGTCATCAGTATTGATGGTCACATTAGCATGTGTCGGTCATCAATAGAGATGGTGACATTAACAGATGACTGTCATCAGTATTGATGGTGACATTAACAGATGACTGTCATCAGTATTGATGGTGACATTAGCAGGTGTCTGTCATCAATAGAAATGGTCACATTAGCAGGTATCCATCATCAATAGTGATGGTGACATTAACAGGTGTCTGTCATCAATAGAAATGGTCACATTAGCAGGTATCCATCATCAATAGTGATGGTGACATTAACAGGTGTCGTTCATCAAAAGTGATGGTGACATTAACAGATGACTGTCATCAGTATTGATGGTGACATTAACAGATGACAGTCATCAGTATTGATGGTCACATTAGCAGGTGTCTGTCATCAATAGAAATGGTCACATTAGCAGGTATCCATCATCAATAGTGATGGTGACATTAACAGACGACTGTCATCAGTATTGATGGTCACATTAACATGTGTCGGTCATCAATAGTGATGGTGACATTAACAGATGACTGTCATCAGTATTGATGGTGACATTAACAGATGACTGTCATCAGTATTGATGGTCACATTAGCATTTGTAGGTCATCAATAGTGATGATGACATTTGCAGGTGACTGTCATCAGTATTGATGGTGATATGGTGACATTAACAGGTGTCTGTCATCAATAGTGATGGTGACATTAGCAGTTGTTGGTCATCAGTATTGATGGTTGCAGTAACAGGTGTCTGTCATCAATAGAGATGGTGACATTATCAGGTGTCTGTCATCAATAGAGATGGTGACATTAGCAGGTGTCTGTCATCAATAGAGATAATGACATTAGCAGGTGTCTGTAATCAATAGAAATGGTCACATTAGCAGGTATCCATCATCAATAGTGATGGTGACATTAGCAGTTGTTGGTCATCAGTATTGATGGTGACATTAACAGATGTCTGTCATCAATAGTGATGGTCACATTAGCAGGTGTCTGTCATCAATAGAGATAATGACATTAGCAGGTGTCTTTCATCAATAGAAATGGTCACATTAGCAGGTATCCATCATCAATAGTGATGGTGACATTAACAGGTGTCTGTCATCAAAAGTGATGGTGACATTAACAGATGACTGTCATCAGTATTGATGGTGACATTAGCATGTGTCGGTCATCAATAGAGATGGTGACATTAACAGATGACTGTCATCAGTATTGATGGTGCCATTAACAGAAGACTGTCATCAGTATTGATGGTGACATTAACATGTGTCGGTCATCAATAGTGATGGTGACATTAACAGATGACTGTCATCAGTATTGATGGTGACATTAACAGATGACTGTCATCAGTATTGATGGTCACATTAGCATGTGTCGGTCATCAATAGTGATGATGACATTTGCAGTTGTTGGTCATCAATAGTGATGGTGACATTAGCAGGTGTCTGTCATCAATAGTGATGGTGACATTATCAGGTGTCTGTCATCAACAGTGATGGTGACATTAACAGATGTCTGTCATCAATAGTGATGGTGACATTAGCAGGTATCTGTCATCAATAGAGATAATGACATTAGCAGGTGTCTGTCATCAATAGAAATGGTCACATTAGCAGGTATCCATCATCAATAGTGATGGTGACATTAACAGGTGTCTGTCATCAAAAGTGATGGTGACATTAACAGGTGTCTGTCATCAGTATTGATGGTGACATTAGCATGTGTCGGTCATCAATAGAGATGGTGACATTAACAGATGACTGTCATCAGTATTGATGGTGACATTAACAGAAGACTGTCATCAGTATTGATGGTGACATTAACATGTGTCGGTCATCAATAGTGATGGTGACATTAACAGATGACTGTCATCAGTATTGATGGTGACATTAACAGATGACTGTCATCAGTATTGATGGTCACATTAGCATGTGTCGGTCATCAATAGTGATGATGACATTTGCAGTTGTTGGTCATCAATAGTGATGGTGCCATTAACAGAAGACTGTCATCAATAGTGATGGTGACATTATCAGGTGTCTGTCATCAATAGTGATGGTGACATTAACAGATGTCTGTCATCAATAGAGATGGTGACATTATCAGGTGTCTGTCATCAATAGTGATGGTGACATTAACAGGTGTCTGTCATCAAAAGTGATGGTGACATTAACAGATGACTGTCATCAGTATTGATGGTGACATTAACAGATGACTGTCATCAGTATTGATGGTGACATTAGCAGTTGTCTGTCATCAATAGAGATGGTGACATTACTATTGTGATAAGCAAAATAGCTGTTGTTTGTTCTGAGAAATTACCTATTTATTATTTAACAATAACAGTTGTTTTTGTTGTGGTAGACAAACTGGTTTCGATAGGTTGTTTGATATTTTTGTTTGTCTCTCTTTTGATTGCATGCTGGCCATACAAGTTAGCTTCATGTAACGGACTTAAGTTGTCACATATTAATGTTATCCTTGTTTCAGGTGATATAAATATACGAGTAGACAAGACAATCAACTCAGGTTTTGAGCTACAAGGTAAAACAGTAACTGTTGATGACACATTGGGATTCCAGGAGGAGAGTTCTAAAGACACCAAGCAGCAGAATGTAGTGAAAGGCAAGTAGGAACTATGCTTAAAGTTTGTTAAATCTTGTGTACCAATTTTGGCATACGATGTATTTTATTTCACACACCAGTAAATAGATGGATTTAACTTAAATAGGATTGTCACTGCACAGCACTAGCTAGTAGTTCACCAACCTGTTGGCCCCAAGGTCATAAGTTCAGATTGTGCTGATGGCAGGCTGTTTCCAGGAATGAAATACAGACCCATGAAAAGCAAAGCATTGTTTTTGTCTATGCACCCTCCATCCCATATCTATACATCTATACACACCATCATACAATAGAGATACATGTTAAACATCAATCATATGGAAAGATGTGCTTGGATGAGCTAAGCTCCACTCTCACTCTCATTTGCTAAAAAGTAGTGTATGTTGGTCCGTCTTTGAGTATTAATATGTACATATATCTTAACTTGAAAAGTCATTTTACTTGGGATTAGATAGGAAATACATGCTTATAAACAAAACGTTCTCATCCTTTTAATCCTCCATTCAGATAAAAAATATCCAAGTTTCATGCTGAAACATTTGTGTTATACCATTGGACACTTTCCACAGTATTTCTGTTCTATTTTCAGGTAGTGTGAATGGAAACCAAGCCATGATTTCAGCGGAAACTTTAGAAGGACGTGTACAAATCAAACAGCAGGACTGGTTCCAGTCTCTCAATCTTAAGTTTCAGTCTGGATAGTTTATCAGTGAACTAAACAGCAGGACTGGTTTTAGTCGTCAATCTCAAGAGTCAGTCTAGATAGTTTATATCAGTGAACTAAACAGTAGGACTGGTTCCAGTCTCTCAATCTCCAGTTTCAGTCTGGATAGTTTATCAGTGAATAAAACGCCACCAATAAATCATTACTAAACCAGAATATGGTACTTCAGGCATGGTATTGGTGCTAGTACATGTACATATACAAACTATGTATACATCTATTTATTTTCAATATCAAAATTTGAATGAGCATGATAGTTATACAGTGATGCGAGTATAGCAAAAGGTGAAAAGCGAATTGTACAAATGTTTGTTTGACTGAAATAAAGTGTAATCTAAATCTGTTAACTTTTGCAATTTTTCATTTCATAATTGATTATGAATGCCATTTAGTACATCATTAATGGCAACATCGAGACCTACAACAAACAAACTACGTTCAACTCATTTGATGTGTAGTTTTTTCATTACAATGAAGGTCAAAGGTCAATATCTAACAGTCAAGCATAGATTATATATAAAGAGTTATTATATTAATTTTAATATCACACACATCATCATGCTGCATTGCAGAAAGAAGATATCATGTGTAGTTAATTAATGTATTAAACACAATAGTTAGGTCATACCTGTGCTTATATTTTCATTTTAAACCTGCAAATTAGATGTTTTGAATGAGATGCAGTTAAAAACAAATCAGCATATATGACCTGGCCCCTCAGGTTATCAAAATAACGTTGTCTGAATGTGTTTACCAAACATGTATGTGGTCGTATTGTGAACTTAAAATAGGGTCAAGGTCATTCATTTTGAACAAATTTTGTCACCCTTCAATTCCTACCATTCTACTACCATTGGTCTGATGATCAAATAACAAACACTTCTGTAATATTTTTTAAATTTTTATTTAAGTACATGAATAACAATAATATGAATTGATTGTAAAATTATAATCAACAACAGTTTCAGTGCTCTCTCTAAGTTCACCCTCCGCACTCAACTTCATACATTTCAATTTTGTGCACTCAAACTTCTTTGAACCCAACTGTAGGTTTTAAATGTACAAATTACCATTCAATTGACCTGTAATGATAATGTAAATTGGATAATGATCACTCCTACTCCTGGTAACATTGATGTCAACACTGGGTCACTGAATCCGAGTTTATCTCAATTTCTCATTAAATATGTAACCATCATCTCTCTGTCTAAGCACTTTTATGTCTTATTTCAGAGACATTCGGTAAGGATACAGAATTGAGAGAGTATTGTTTTACATCAAAATAAGACAGTAAGTTTGTGTTCCATCATAAAACTGATGTGGGTCAGCTGAAGATATCTCGGAATGGCTTTTCAGATTTTGCACTAATTCCTTGCATTTCCCGGAGTCCCTAAACATAAATATGGATCAATATCAGTCAAAACAGTACATAAATATGTGAAGAATGAAAATACATTTGCCTTGCAGTATTGTTTAATAATTAATTCTTTGACAAAATGTATAAATAGTTTAGTTTTTCATGTTTTTGTAGCACATATTACCCATTTAATTTGACATTTGTCTTTACTTGAATTAGCAGTAGGTGCTGTATTGCTCCTAAAATGTTAGAGACGATATTAATTATAGCAACGAAGGTCTCCGAGAGATCACTTACTTCCATAACAAGTTTGATGTGGGCTTTCACTTTGGCAATATCTTTGCTGGTCTTCTCGACTTGTTCGTTCAACCTGGCTGTCTTTTTACCAATAAATCTGAGAGCTTCATCCATCTTGAACTCCACGAAAAACCCAAAGCCCACACTGACATATATCCTGGAGGCATCTGGTCTGAAGTTACAAAAGGTCTTTATGGTAATCATAATATATTAGCGCAAGGTAAAAGAAATATTTGTTTTCTAAATTACTTCAGAAACAACTCGTAAGAGCAATAATACTGCTGCATTACTCTGCAGACAATCTCCAACCACCATAGAAATTGACAGATATTTATCTGTTGAAAAGTTATTATTAATCGGACAAGGCACTGACCTTTGACCCCTTATATAGCTGTGACCTTGTCAATGAGGTTAGATCCTAGAGAATTGGTTATGTTGTAAAATATATCATAAGTGATCATGATGCATTCATTTTGATTTTACAAAATTTGAAGCAATTTAAAAAGAACTTGCTTTATATGACTCTTTGATATGACCTATAGAGTACCTATCTGTGAGTGGTATGTGATGTACCATCTAAAGTACTGTATAACTATAATTTGAAGTAACAAAATACACACCGCACAGTCCTAGCTTAAACCTGATAGCCATCCATTCAAGTTAGTATGAAAACGACATGACCTTAATAATGACGTGACCTTGACCTTATGATTAGCAGAGTGTGACATCAAAGTGATCATTATGCATCACCACTATCAGTTAACTTGCATGTATACACTTGAGAGGCGTTACATGGAAAACAAACTTCACCAATTTAGATGAGGACATGACATAATACATGCAACACCAATTTTTATGGCAAAACAATCCATAATATTAATACAATTCAAATAAAATTATCCCAGAATGGCACACTTTACTTACATATTTGCTTGTACATAAAAGTTACAGCCAATATCAACTTTTGTCTTCAGTTCATCTTTGGTATAATCTGTATCCTGTCAATGAAAAACAAGAGGTAAATTAATGGCTTGAAACTATCTTCATGAAATTTGTATTTAAGATGAGTCTTTAATTTCTTTTGCAATTAAGAGCTGAAACATCCTTCTTGACCATGACAGCTCCATCCATGTCAGGGGTTTATCTAAAATAAAACAAAATTCCACGGAAGTGGATTTGTCACCTGTATGGCCAATAGTACAGTACATATTTACTATTTATACTATTTATAGTATACAGTGACCTTAATCTTTGATCTTCTGACCGGAAAGCAATCCAAATCAAGGACTTTCAGTATGAAAGCACTATGTGAAGACTGAGTTTGGTAGGCCCAAGGGAACTCAAGTTATAGAACATGGAAACCTTAGTTTAGTTGTGGGTTCTACATGTATTTATAGTAACCGGGACCCTGATCTTGGACAATCAGGCATGAAAAGCAATCCCAAGCAAGGATTTTCAGTAATTACGGAAGCACTGTATGAAGTTTGTGTGTGATAGGTCCAAGGGAACTCAAGTCATTACACAAAAAACACCACTGACAAAGTTTAAGGCCCATAGCTAATCCATGGTAAAGCTCTAGCTGGGAGGGGGCCCAGTGTTGAAAACCCCCTGGAAGCTCCTGGATTTTAGGTAATTAGCACTACATTAATTATGACAAGTTTTGAATGTGACTGGATTGATTTGCTTATTGTAATTGTACATCGCATTTCCTAGCTATTTGACCATCATTAATACTTCATATCTAACTGGCTAATTTTTATTAAAAAGATGATCATGTAAACAGTTTTCATAAGCCAATATTTATCACTTCACATGTAGTTTTAATTTTGCGAATGGAGTCTGAGCAACTTATTTCACAATTAAGGCTGTTAAGTGTTTTGATCTGTACTTACCTTAATTCTTTCTATAACTGTCTTTAACTGTAAATATTCTGCAATCTGTCCATATATTTTATCTTGCTGCTCCAAAAGTTTTCTGTTTATAAAGAAAGTAGCATATTTGTTGTAAACATTCACTGCTACATTGCAACAATATTTATTTTCTTAATTGACAAGAATATTAATGGTATTTGTGAACTTAAGTGTAAGTCACTATTATTGAGAAAAAATGTGTAATTGAATCTATAGAAGAATGGCATATCCACTGAATAATCTCAACTGAGCACAAATCCAACATTCAAAAAGGCTGATGGGTCAGTTTGAAGTAGATTGTAAGTTTGACATGATGCATATCCTTTCCTGACAACCAAAGAACTACTTTTTCATGATTTCTTTTTGAAATTTCCACTGGTGTTAGACAAGGCTCTACACTATTAATATATTTTACTAGAATTTTCGAAGATAAATTTAACCCACCTATAACTCTAGAAAAAGTATGTAGATTGTCACCAAATTAATAAGACCTTAAGAAATTTAAATGAATGGAAACAAAATTAATTGCCAGAATATGACGACAAAAAGTGGGCAACACTATATAAAAAGCATGCAGGAAAGATTTTCATTATTCATGACAATTTTGCATCACAAAAATTCTGCACTTAAAAGTTACATTTCAAACAAAGGCAGCAATATTTTTAAACAAATCATATCTGCAAAGGTAGTCATTCCTGAGATTGACACTTAGGTACTATAACAAGAGGCCCAGAGGGCCTGTACCGCTCACCTGGATAAATTGGTATTAAGGTAATCATGGTAAAATATTTCTGAAAAAGATGCTATTATATTTGTGATGTTCTCTTTATGCTAAGGAATTGTATATGTAGTTTTGGGGTGGTGATCTCAACTGTTTAAAAAGTTATATAATTATCGCCAATGGTTCCTTTTTGGCCCCACCTCTCAGCCCCGCCATTTGTATGAATTTGAATCCCTGCTAAGTTGAGCCACCCAGGGATGCTGCCACTAAAATATGAATGTTTCACATTGCTTAGTTCCAGAGAAGAAGTCGTTCATATGAATATAGCCAAATGGACCACTTTTGACCCCACCCCCCAGGCCCCTGGGGGGTCAGCCCCATCATTTGTATAAATTTGAATCCCAGCCACCTAGGGATCGATGCTTCCTACCAAATTTGATTAAATTCCGATCAGTGGTTAAAAAGAAGAAGTCAATTGTTGACGGATGGACGCCACGGTATGGCATAAGCTCACTTTGGTCCTTTGGACCAGGTATGCTAATAAATTATAGCAACTCTCATACTGTTTTCATTTTGATAAAAAATTATAATCCAGCCTATAAAATACAATTTTGGCTCTTTCATAAGTAAGAGTTGTCTCCCATTTGGGTAAGTATATTAGTATGTGGCCTCAGACCACAGTTACACTTCCGGGTCGTTGTACACGAATGTAGTGCATAAGGACATTTAATGTGGGTTACTAAATAATTTTTCCTGTCTTATTTACGACAGATATGTACAGTATTTTTACATAGAATTGTTCAACAATATCTATTCTAGTGACTAATTTTTGTTTCACTCACTTAACAAGTTTATTTTAGCAGCAGAACACATTGAGTGATGAGGCTTGCGTATTGATATTTCTTGATTTTTTGTATCTTTCCCAAAAATATCAGGGTAGTGACATTCATATGAAATTATCTTTCTAAAATGCCGGTCATGAGGTACTTTCCAGCTCACTGTAGGTTAAGGTTGAATAGATCTACAATACAAAATAGGTACGAGACCTTTTGCAAAGTTTTAGGATATTTTAATTTTTTTTTTCCTTTGGTAGTAACATATAGTACAATTAATTGTGGTCTGAGGCCATGTATGTCATCCCTCAGCAAAATAATGTCACATGGTGTTGACATGGATTACTAAAATGGGAGACAACTCTTTTACAAAACGACCAAATATACTGACTTCTGCCTGTATGAAATATTTAAATTAACTAGAGAAACCATGTAAGGTTTCACTTTTTATTTATTTTTGTGATTATTTTTTAACTTGTTCATCCCTGATATTTCAGAATAAACTTTATTCCAACCTTTGAATTCAACTGTGTTTTCAAGGATTCAGGATGAGTTAATGCTCATTTATAATGTAGTTATCTAAATATAAGCTTTTAAGTCCTGTAATACTGTAATATGCCAAGACCAGCATTGTGTTCCTCCAGGCTCCTGACTGAAATATATACTATACCATTATAGTCTAATCCTAGTGATTTATATTATATTGTACATGTGCTGTGATCATAGTATCCGGTGTTTAGTAATTTGTTTACTTGTAACACCTTATAAAATCACAGGGACATGAATAGACTTAAAACCTAAAATGTAGAGATAAATATGATCAATATGTATAGGTAATTAATTATCACTAAATTTTATTATCAGAAGTCTATACATGTCCTTGTGGAATGTGATAAAATTGAGGGTACCGGTGTATTCTTAGCTTGTGTTTAGGTTTATTATTCACATAAATATTAATAAAAATCTTGAAACCGAGCTCCTGTGAGTAGTAACAGTATATTTCAGACATTGGTAACGAATTAAAATCCCTGTGCACCATGCCTGAGAGTGAGAAGTGGGATATATAGGATGCAGGTCAATTTGGACCAGGTGTTGTTTTATGTATAAACAAACTAGTCCAAATGACATAACATTCCTTATGCAAAGTCGTATCATAATATTACCTCAAATCCTCTCTTAGTGTTTCGTTTAGAAACGATTCATAGGCAAGCACTTTCTCCGGAACAGTGGTGCTCATGTTTCCAGTTTGTATATTATAATGCGCGCACTTGTTCCGGTATTGTACGTTCACGACATTAAAATAATATATTCTGTATTCATTCTTGTACATTATTGATAATTTTGTATTTAAGATATTTGTTTGTGTTAATAAATCGGGGTACATTATATTAAACAATTGTATCCAACATTTTTTATATGCCGTTGACAAGTCGCTTGATCACTTTCCGGTAAAGACACAGCAATGGCGGAACTGTTGCTTGATTCCAACATTAGGTTTTGGGTTTTCTTACCCATAGTAGTGATCACCTTCTTAACTGGAATCATCAGACATTATGTCACGATACTACTATCATCGGAGAAAAAGACTGAACTACAACAAGTGTCAGATAGGTCATTATACTTGTAAAATCTCTATACCAAGTTACAGGGGCCGGCCGGTTCACAGACAGTTGTTTTATCTTGAAGACGTTTCGGCACTTTTGCGTTTTACGAACTTTTGGCCTCGTTATTAGGTTTTCGAGACTTTAACTGACTATTTATGTTTGTTTCAACCAAGTTTGTTCTGATGTACTTCGTTTTTGGGACTTCATATCTAATAATCCTATGCATATATACACCATGTATCAAGAGATACCGAAGTGTCCTATTTTTAGCATAGCCATAGGGGCTTGTAGTATAAAAAGATCATATACATGGGTCATATTTTTGTAAATTAAAATGTCCGATTCTTATGAACAAACGTCGTACATTTTTGGCTCTGACAGACCGAAAGACAAAATTAGCCCACTTTTGATAATTGTCTTGAAATATAAGCAGTTTTTGGTGAAGGTAGGGAAAGAAAACACTTTAAAGCGGGCCAATTTTGTCTTTCTGTCTGTCCGAGCCAACAATTTATGACATTTGTTTATAGGATTTGGACATCTTATTTGTGAAATAATAATAGATTATCTAAGTCTGTGCTAAAGATGATGATTGATCTTATCTTACTGAGTGAAGATAAAAATACTTCATGATGATCATATGACCCGCATGAGGATTTAGGCTGTGTGGGTTTGGGAATGCCTTTTACATCACAATCTTCTTTACCACCAGATTGCTCAATCAATATCTTAATTTGTGTATTTTTTATTTTAGCCTGCAACTGCAGATTCTGCCATTTTCATGATAATACTTATATATTTTGGCAGTATTTAGTAGTGATAGAAAAAAGAAACTGTATATTCATGTTTATAATTATAGAACAAAAAAGGATTACGAATTAGCACTCAAAATAGCCATATTGTCTTAGCGAACTGGGTATAGAAATACCTACGATTCCTTAATATAATTTAGAATTTTCTCATATCCACTGAAGGCATCATAATCTATGAGTACTAGCATAGTGTAGCCCGAATTTCCTATGGCGCTGACACCAGACTTGAGTCTGGTATATATCGGGACCAAGAGGAGTAGCACTTTCTCAGTTCCTGGCATCTATATATCTGGTATCACAGTGTGTGTGTGATACCAGACATCAGGGCTTTATCACCCCTCTTTTTAGGTCCGGTAAACAGACCCATTCCCAATGAAGAAAAGGTGTGATTTTTCCCAAATTTCCTCTTAAAAATTCCCAATTCAGACACTTGAAAAAAAAAATGGTGGTTTTACATGCTTGAGGAGCTTTTTGTGACATATTTGACTTTAATAGGAAACAAGAAAGATAGACTGTAAATTAAATGTCATAAGTAATGACAGTGCTTTAAATAGTTATTTAGAAAAGAAATAATGGATTTAGTTGTTTAAATAGTGTTTGTCAAAATTTCCCAAATAGCTGTTATGTCGATCAATTTTCCCCAATTTGATCTCGGGGTTCGGATCCGATTCCCAAAACCCCCTGATAAAGCCCTGGAAAAACATGCCTGCGATAAAACTGCGCACTTCATATCTCAACTCTGAAACAGGTTGCCAAGTTGGATTGAACATAAAACAGAGACACAAGACTGTTGTATAGTACCATAATTAATAGCAATAATTATGGTGATAATAATGATTTTATAATGAGGACATGTACAGGAATGTAATTTTTAACTTTTTCTTTTTAATCAATATTTGTATTGTAAATATTTAAAAATTCATACAGTGTTAATGTATCAGGTAATAATGAATGTGTTGTTTTCTTTTACAGTCATGCACTAATCCGCAGCAGGATGTTGAGAGAAAATGGAAAATATATTCCAAAGCAGGTTTGTATAATTGAGGACACTATTAATGTAGGCCTATACAATGTATTTGCTTGCCATTTATACCCCTTGTAATTGTTTTTTCCAATCGTGTATATTTTCCTTACCTTGTATGCAGCAGGACAGGTCTTTTTAAAATAATTTGAAGTGAAATGAACACTGAAAATCTGTGAATTTCTAGTTTTCAATATAAGTCATTGTAAATATACAATATCATTGCATGATTAACACAATCTTGAGCACAAAAATGTCTTGTCTTATTAGATTGATAAAATTCATCATGAAGTGATATATCAGTTTACAAGTTCAGCGTTTCAAAGAAAGCATGCATACATATTAATAAATTGTTTTTGTTGCAGAGTTTTCTGATGCGAAAACATTTTTTCAATCATGAAAATGATGGATTTTTCAAAAAAGAGAAACGTGAGGGTGTTGCAAAGAATCCGATGACAGGTTAGTTGTTAATGTTTTGATATTTTTATCTGTCCTGATTATAACACACAGTCTATTGGTATTATAAGTGGCAAAGTGCTTAAAACGCTCCGCATTATTTTCACAAAAATTCAGTGACAGTCAGAATCAAAATGACTTGATAGATTCAGATTGTGCATCAAAACAAATATGTCAAAATAATTTCTATCAGTTAATGTTGCAACATTCAAATTATGTAATATAATATATAATTGTATATGTATATATAGCCTTTTGACATGAGAGCCTAGCAGGCTTTTCGCACATATTTTGCTGAGGAAAATTTACTGAATGCTCAACAATACAATGGAACATATCTGACCTTGAAAAGTTATTGAATGTAGTTAATTTGTAACGGTTAATAATATATAGATGCTATTCAATGGTTTCCCGTTAAATATCAAATATATTTCACTTGTATGGCAGATTTTAAATATATGTTCACTCGTGCTACGCACTCGTGAAAATATAAAAAAAAAATCTGCCATACTCTTGAAGTATATATTCGAGATCTATTGGGAAATCATTCAATTTTCTTTTTATTACATTTTCGAAATCCCAAAAATCTTATTTCATTTATAAAATTTGCGGTTACAACTGATCGGAATGGAGTGTCTAAGGCTTATAGAATGTTTATATGCCACAGGATGAAGTTCTATTTTTTGTTCAAAATATATTAAAAATATAAAAACATATTTATAAAATTCATTAGATATTTATTTATTTCCAAAATACTATAAAGGTTTTAAATGATATCAGACCGAAACTTATATCATCACTAGTGATGATAAAAGCAGTGATGATATAAATTTCATCAAGTTGATATTTCACTGATAAAAATGTAATAATATACACCTGATGCAGCTGTGGAAGATATCGCTCTAAAGGTGCTAATGTTGTATGTCAACGTATCTTAGATCTCCACCTCACACCAGATGTAACTTACAATATAACTAAATTGAGGAATAAAAATTCATCACTTTTCATTTTGAGTCTGTAATTTTGTCAATTTGTCGTGTACAGATCCAAACATGATGACAGACATGTTGAAAGGCAATGTTACCAATGTATTGCCTATGATTGTCATCGGAGGCTGGATCAATTGGGCTTTCTCAGGATTTTTAACAAGTAAGTGATCATGGTAAAATGATATATAAACTATGGTATAAACATCAACAATGTACATGTCAGTGTTTTATGGCAGAATTTATACCATGATTTTAGGAAAATTCCCTAATGAAGTAAACACAAATTAACCTAATTACAGTGTACCCTCGTTATACAGCCACCTTTCGTCCACAGCAATCATGGCGGTATAACGAGGGTGGCGATAGTATCGAATTATGAAAATTATTACAAAGAATTAAATTGCATAATAGATTGCATTTCCAACATTTTATTAAAAACAAGCTTAGTATAATATGGTCATATAGATCTACATTGGCACAAATTTATATCTGAAAATGATTATTGATCCGCGTTTGCCGCATGCCATTCCAAATGGAAAACTAAAGCTTTCCTCGATCTCCAAAAACAAAACAATATGGCGTTACCGTCGAGGGAAATGTATAGCGATTCAGGACGTTTGTATTTTAAAGTGTGTGGCGGAAGGCGATATGCGAGGTGGTGAATTTAAGGAGGGAATTATATAGAAGGGAAATCCGTTCTAGAGTTTTAGGTAGCAGTATGCGAGGGTGGCGGTAGATTCGGTTGGCGATAGGTCGAGGGTACAATGTATACAACTCCAGCAGAATGAAACTCGTGATTAAACATGTAAAGATGAATGTGAAAGGATCAAGATCAAAATGTAGTATTAATATTGGTAGGTTTTCTGTTGGACAAATTTTACTATTTTGTTTTAGATTTTAGAGCAAAGTACAGAATGTCCTAAATATTACTGTCTTCAATCAAGTTAAATATTTTGACATTAGAATTGAAGTTTGAATTATTTGAAATAATTGCTAAGATTTGGTTGGTTTCCTACAACATCTACCTGGCAATACTTAAAATTGTACTAAATGTTCTGTCAGAATATTTTTATGTTGTATGTCATGGAAATTTTTCGGAATATTTTTGTGTTGTATGTCGTAGAAAAATATTTGATGATGATATTTGATAATTATATATAGTACAGAAAAACACAAATTTCTTGGGACCAAGGAAGTTAGTTCATTATACATGAATAATTTGCAAAGGATAGGGCGTTCAGCAAGGAATGAAAAACACTACGTTATAACCATGAGTTCGGTGTAAGCATGTTCATTATAAACATGATTTACTGTACATGTATAAGTTCTCTGTCAAATGAAACTCAATGTAAGATGAATTGCTCTCTGTTTTCAGCAAAAGTACCATTCCCATTAACTCTAAGATTTAAACCTATGTTACAAAGAGGGATAGAGCTACAGTCGTTGGATGCATCATGGTGAGTACTAGTGTACAGAACTCTTGGCAGCACCAGGTATATCATACTGTGTAAGACAGTACCAGATCTTAATCCATCGTCGGAAACCCACGGTACACTTCTCTGACGTTTGCATACCGTGGGCCAGAATCAATAGATACTCTTGTTTCCCCGAATAGAAGTTTATTCGGAGATTTTGACCAATCAGAATGGTCGTTTCTCGTGACACTCTGTTAGATAATTTTACCTTGACCACGGCCAGTATATTTCTGTAGACATGATGCCGATGTCAATCTCTGTATATAGGACCTTACCGGTATATTTTAATCACAATCTACACAATTATAACACAATCGACAGGTTTTGCTGACAGGCGGTGTTACAAATGAAACAGGATACCCGGCTTGATGTCTCGACTGTATGTAGTCACGGATGAAACTATCAATATGATTGGCTGCTATTTTAGTACGAAATTGAGAGATTCTATTGATTCTGGCCCACGGTATGCATACGTCAGAGAAATCCTACTCTCTAGTGTTCAATATAATATTATTAAACTGATTTGTTTTCAATATACTGATTTTGATTTATAATGTTACATTAAATATTAATTTGACTTTATTTGAAAACCAATGTGTGAGGATTTATGTACTGAAAAAATAATTATTGTAAAAAATTATTGAAAATTATTTTTGTGTTATATATATTTGATTTAATATTCTTGATGAATGATCAATGTTGTTTACAGGGTTAGTTCAGCATCTTGGTATTTCCTGAATGTGTTTGGTCTGCGAAGTATGTACACACTTATACTCGGGCAGGATAATGGTAAGTGTGCTTTTGCCTATCAGTGATCAATCTTCATTTTATTTTCATAGTCATTTTCAAGTGTATTGGTTAAAACAATGAGTCCCACAATATTAATGTTAAATTTAGTACTTCCAGCAACTCTGTGAGTCCCATTAAAATTCTATGAGTTCATATACAGGACTTGGGACTCTATTGTGTTGTATGTACATGACTTAATCCAAAATTTGGTATTAGTCCTTAATTGTGACAAGAAAACAATACAAAAATTGAAAATCACAAGAACACAGATTCCAGAGGCCATTTACTGTTAAAATCTAAATAAGTAACTTTCTTTTTTGATACTGATATTTTTAGTTCTGCAGTAACTGAATGTCAAATTCAGTCTGAAGTGAACTAAGTTCAGTGATTTTGTTTGTCCATTTTTACAGCTGATATAAGGCTGTTTCCCCTAGTCAAAATTTGTGCTTTTTCCCAAAATGAAGCAAAATTCAAGAATATTTTCCCAATTTATCTGAAATTCCTTCTAAATTCTCCCAATTTAATAAGGCACAGGTTGCTGTAAAATCAAGGTAGCAAAAACACTGAAATAATGTAATGAAGTAGATTTTGTTTCTAGTGTACTAAAAATAGTTTTTGCTATTAAAATCTGAATATTTTGGCAGTATTTAATTGCATGTCTGTCAATGAAACAGAATTTTCAAAAGACATTGTGTAGTTAAGCTCAAATTTCAAAGTTGCAAAGAATACAATTATGTTTCAGTCGGACACCTAAAACTAAAACCCAATTTAAATGATGTGTTTCTGAATTTCACTGTCTTCAAGTAAAATATGGGAAATAGACTTTGTCAACATGATCTCTGTATTATAAAAATGTAGGTTACATGTACTTAAATTTTAATTTTACACAATTCTGAAATATTAACTGTCTTCAAAGAAATATGGGGGACAAACTATATCAACATGATTATTGTAAATTACATGAAAATATCTAACATGTATTTTAACTTGAATTTCACACAGTTCTTATTAGCTGTCTTCAAGAAATATGGGGAACAAACTTGGTCAACATGATATTTTTAAATATAAACTGAGGTCACATGTTCTTTAATTTTGATTTTACACAGCTGCTGACCAAACCAAGGCGATGCAGGAACAGATGTCCGGGGCGGGAATGATGACACCACAGGACCCTATGAAGGCGTTTAAGTCTGAGTGGGAGTCGCTGGAGGTGAGCACACACAACTGGTGTCTGTCCGGTGTGGAGGAAGAACTCATCGACGGACATATACAACCAGAGACCATTTACATCAAAAATAAATACTCTTAACTTCAGCGTCGATGAACATTTTTCTCCAGTTGTTTCCCTTTGATTGTCAGCCTCTTCATTCTTACGGATCTCAACATGTGCATGATTTTTCTGTTTCTTGTTTTGACAGTGTTGAATTCTGCCCAGTATATGTTGTAAATGTGAGATATTTCTCATATTAATATGCCACACCACCAACAAATACCAAACCATTAATGATTGAGACAATTGAGGGACTTTGTGCTGAAGATATAAATTAATTGCTGGTCCATTTTTTGTCGTTGAGGTGCTCAGACCACCAAAGTTGTTCGTTTAATTGATAATGTCGGACCTGGTAATCTGATGCTGCTATCAGGCAAGCCTTGCAAGGCCTGTGTAAACATTTCCAGGTCTGTCAGAATTTTCATCCAATTATATTGCATTTAAAAGCAGACAAACCGGTTGTTCCGCATAAACGAAAACGGCCCTGGAATTACCAGTGTATTGGTTCTATATGAATTGTCTATTGCATACATCAGTGTGGTAGGTCTTCACATTGGAATGACACTTTTTATTACGGTAATATAAATATCACTACATTGAATGTGATCAATTGCATTTTTGTGCCATTATTTTCATAGTACAATACATTATGGAAACATGCTCTTCAAACTTTCAGGGGTCTTGTATCATCATCGTCTTAAGATTTCCATGTGGTATTTGAGGTAATATGTTGAAAGTCAGTTTGTATGTTGTGAGTCTGATAGTTATGCATGAAATGGGGGAAATGATATTAATCAGAAATTTTATTCAAGAATTAATTTGTCATTGGTATGAGTCCAAAAGTTAAAATTTAAGGTTAAAAATAATGGAAAATTTTGTTTCCGTCTTTGATTAAAATAACACATTTGTAAATTAACAATTTATTGATTTATATATATACAAGTGTTGTATTTCAATTCGAGTGGAAAATGAAATTTTCAGTTGTGTTCATGTTGTGTTTTTTTTGTTTTTGTGCAGCTATTTAACAACATGATCGCATTTTGGTACTTTTTGTAAACAAAAGAAAGCTTGTGCTTTTGATAGGGAGTAAATTTTGTTTGATGTAAGGAAACAGTATCCATACTATAGTTCCATGTAGCATCAAAAGAATATTGTAAAATTCAGTAACTTGATGATATAATAAATGTCTTGAAATAGTGTATCAAAATTTTCTTGATTTTGTTATTCATCAAATGTTTTGTAAATGCATTTCTACACAATAACCTGTCATATGATCGAAACAGATGTGCAGAAACTAAATAATCGCTTTGGATCATATTTTACTTTGTATCAGCCCTTTTATGAAATCTGTTCCAAGAAATTCTGTCAGTAGTATTTTAAATCACCCTGTATGTATATATATTGACCTTTCTATTATAATTCTTAATTCTGAAGTACCCCTTAGCAGAAATGCATGAAGTTTTGCAATATCGTAAATGCTGCAAATTATTTTTACATGAAATTTTCCAAAGTCTCTGAGCCACTGAATTCTCAAAAAAACAACATTTCTTGTTATCAATGACTCAGGTATTCAAAGTAATTAGTAGACCTTGGCCTCATCCAATTCAAGTGGCTCGGACGGCTTCTAGAGTTGTGAAATTACCATACATTAAATATGTTTTGAACACATTTCAAACATTTTGCCTTTTGTTCAGATAGGAAATATATTCCTCAAAAAACTTCTGGGATTTCTACTGCCTTCTGATAATAATAATAAGCTTGTCTTTAATCAATGTTTTACTAGACTTGAATTTGTTCTCCTACCTGAAACAGTTTTTTACATGCGGTAGAAGTGCCTTTCTGCTGCCCAGCTCTGTGTGTACATTTATATAATGGATTTTCTATCATTTAACAGTTAATATAAGCAGTAAATCTTCCACCCAAGATATTTGCCTCCCACCTCCCCAACACAATTATTAATTTCAAAAAAGTAAATGATAGCTCAAAATAAATATCCTTAAAACTTGCAGTATACTATATCTGCAACACCCACAGTTGATGTTGAGTGCAGGCCCCGGTTTCATCAACGTTCCTTAACTTAAGGAAATTCCTTAACTTAAAAATCTCCATAGAAAAGCATTTAGCTAAGGATTTTCTCCTTAAATTTGGTAATGCTTTCCTATGGAGATTTTTAAGTTAGCAAATTTCCTTAAGTTAAAGAACGTTGATGTAACCGGGGCCAGGTCACTGCATGACCTTGACCTTGAGGTCAAAGATCAAACTAGAACTGTCATCCGTAAAGTAAATACATGTAATACCCCTTCAGATGGTGTTAATTTATAATCCTTTATTTACCTGATGGTCATTTTACAGAAATAGGAATTTTCTTGAGAAATTCTTCCATCTTAAATTTCAATATCTCCCTTAAAAAGAATTGAAATATGAACAGGATAATATATCAGTGTTACATGAATGCTCCCACTGACATCCAAATAGAATAAACATTTTTGGGTTGTTTTTATCAATGTCCACTGGTGTAAGACAAGGGTCTGCAATGTTGTCATCCCATTTAAACGAAATTTCCAAAGTCAAATTGCACTGCAAGTGTGCAAGTGTAGGAAAAAAGTCATAACTCCCTTAATAGGGGTGGAAATCTTAAAAAATTGCGGATACACAAGTACATGACATATTGATCATTCATGTGAAGTTTCATCAAAATCTGCCTGTTAAGGAGGAGATCTCTGATAAATTACTGAGGACAACAGACACAGGGTGATTCCAGTTTACCCCCCTAACTTTCCTAGTTTATAATGTTAAAGCAGTAAAGGGAGACAATAGTATGTTTTTTGTTCACAAAAACAAATGTCTTCTTTGAACTTGAAATTACTAGTATACCTTTTAATCCATCTAAATGAATTTAATATTGTTATTTAACGATTACTGTTCAACCAACTGTTAATATCTTAGGAAATGTACTTTTTGTCATGAAATGTCATAAAGTTTACTTACAGATACATAGCACATTGTATATTTCGACACTGCATGCGCATCTCACGAAAAGATTGGCAGATACCCTATGAGTTTTTTTTTTAATTTATATTGAACAACCAGCAGTAACATGGTTTTGGTACAAAAACACAATTATACTAAAACTAAATCATGATTTTTTATTTTTCAAATTTAACATCAACAGTAACATGAAAATTGGTTGGAAGGCAGGATAATAGGAAGTGAATATAGCAAATATTTTCCCAATACATATAGTGTATGACTTAATTACAATGCATTTACAATTAACTTATATGTATATCCATCTAAAAAATTCAAATGTTTAATGTGACTTTTAAATGGCAAATCTTTTATTCAAAGTAAGGTGACCATTCAAATTGTTGCGTTACAAGGACACCAGCTTTTGACATATTTTCCACTGCCAAATCAACGGGAGAAATTAATCCCTCTGTTGAACTAGCACAACGGTCACAGTTTCTGGTATCACCAGAATACATGTATGATTGCATACACTCTTTACACCTTTTAACATAGTTTCCGTCTCTCGCGCCACATAAACTCAAATCTACTATGAATTGGACTGGGTCATTTATAAAGTTTTTACATAAAGCTGAAGACGAAACCCGTACACAGCTAGTTGTTGTACATCCTCCAATTACGATAGTTTCAACTTTCTTCTCGAGCATACTTTTAACCCAAGATTCAGCACCGTCTGCCTCCATGATGTTGGTGCCATATTTATAAACCACAGGATAATTTCTTTCTTCAAACACTTCCTTCACACTGCTGTGAAACGCTCTGTCTTTCGGATTGGTGAAGGGACACTGGGTTAGCAGCACAGGAATTGTAGGTGAGAGTGATTCAACTAGTTTCTTGCAATTCTCAAACGACTCTTTGATATGTTGGACACTTACAGGCTTGGACCAGGAACCTGAGACAAATGAATGCTGGATGTCTATAAGGATAACTGCTATCTTGCCTACTGGCTTGAAGGCACACATTTCATATAATCACTTGCTGTTCTTTTTCAGTCAGTTGGTTCTGGAAAATCAACAACATTAGCATAGAATATGATAGCTAGATAAGCATATAATATGATCAGTTTAATGCAATTTCATCCTAATTCAAGGGTATGTGTACATGCCATGATCAAGAGGATAGGTCATATTGGAATTCACAGGCAGTTTGAATGCCGTACATAATATGGTCACCAATTAGCTATAGTCAAAACTATATCTGATCCACTACATATTGGTGTTGCTGCCAAGAAGGATTCAAAAGAATTAATTATATTTTCCCCTATTCGGCCCTGCTCCTCAGGCTCCAGGAGGGTCATACATATCCACTATTTATACAACTAAGATGATTTTCCACCTAACTAAGGACGAATCAGACAGACAACATTTTGACCATATCCTAGCTGGCATTCCTAAGAAGATTTTACTAAAGTTGGCCCCTGGTATGTACTCAATCAGGCCCTTGAGGGCCCAAAAGCCACATTACCATTTTATATAATTTGATCCCCTTCCTCCAGGGATGTTTTGGCCAAGTTTTATGAAAAAAAAAAAAAACCCAGCTTTGTGGTTCATGACTAGTAGGGATTTATAGGATAAGTTGACGGACGCAGATGAGAGACAATTATAATGAAACCAATTTAAGGACAGCATATATTGAACCCATCCCACTAAAACAAATGGGGGGGGATTGGCATTGTTAGTCTAGCTGTTAATCATTTTAGAGAAAAAATAAGACCTCCCATTGTTTCATTGACCTTGACACCTTCCGACATTGAAACTTTGTCTAAATAATCCTCGTACTTAAATGATACCTTACAACTGTCCACTATATCTTATAATTTAAATATATGCCCACAATTTTAATGTCCATGGATTTTAAGAAATCGTTTTTTCTCATTGTTTAGACATTTTTGCAATGGCTTGTGTGATCTTGAACTTTGACCCCATGACCTTGGCAAACCATTGCATACTAGTCTAAAATTTATATACATTTTGTATCTATAAAATTTAATGTGTACAAAATGTAAACCAATTCTGATTGGTTTTAAGGCTGGATTAGTAGATACCCCATACTGCCATAGGTGTAAAACAGAGTTAGAAACGATTGAACATACACTTTGGGAATGTAATAAAGTCCAAGAATTTTTACAAAACTTTGAATTTTTATTAGATGGTTTAAATATTCCTTTTGCATACAATAAAGAAAGCTTTATTTTTGGCATTCACAATCAAAATAGAACAATCTACACAATAGATAACCAAATAATCCTTATTATGAAGTATTTTATATATACGACAAGATGTTTTCATATACCGCTATCAATAAATGAAGTTAAGAAATATATTAAAGAAACATATTCAGTTCAAAAATATATTGCAAATGGTGAAGGAGAAAAGTCAGTTCTTGATTTCAAAAATATCTGGAAAAAATGGCAAAAACTTATTGATATCTCCTAGACTTTGAGAGTGTTTTCTTTGTTAACACATTTTTATCTATTGTTGCCTAAGTAATGATATTTTTATATAATTTATCTCTGATGTTGAAAATATACTTTCTATGAAAAATAACTGTAATATCCTCCCCTATTTAAAGGAAAAAATAAATCGCTGAAATTGTGTGCTTTGTATAATTTAAAATGAAAAATGACTTTTTGCTATATAGAATCTTAATTTTGTGCTTTACGTTCTTACAATCTCTCATCTATCCCTAAAATTCTTCTCTTCTTTCTCTTTTTTTTTTTTTCTCTTCTGACATTTCCTAACTGTTCTTCACTATATTTCCCTTTCAAAAAAAAAATTTACAATATGGTAAAATAAAATCATTGATATTTATTTAAATAATCATAAATGCAATATGCGGATACATGTATGTATGTATAAATCTCATGAAAATATATGTACACTAATTGTATGTCTTTATGTAACTGATGAAATGTATGTTGCCATATTGTTCAAAAATAAAAAAAAATACAAAAAAAAAAATTCTGAGTTAACCATTTGCATAAACATGAGATGGGTATGTGAAGTTTTTAGCGAGTGACCTTGACCTTGAGCAGACTACACCTAATATTTGATTGATATGACAAAAATTAAACTAATTAATACGATTATATATATATTTGGCCCCTGAAAGCCCAAAGCCAATCTGTAAAAAATGCTGTCCTCAACCGTTCTCGAGTTAGGCCTTATATTTCACAGGGGCCTGAGAATTTGTTACAGCTTGTTTTGGACTATTTAGAGTAATTTTACATTCTTTCGATAAAAATGCCCCCCTCATCATCAATGGTCATAAAGGCTAAATGACTTTATGACCATTGAGGAGGCTTTTTTTTTATCGAAAATTGATTTTAACTCCCCAAATGTGTAAAATTACTCTAACACCCTATTTAAGGTCCAAAACTAGCTGTAACAAATTCTCAAGCCCCTGTGATAAAACTAGCAATTAATACCAATGTATAATTGTGTTCTCCGCTAGACCCACAGGGGGCCTATATGCTGAAGTTTAGAAATAAATATAATATGTTTTTATCACAGAATTTTATCACATAAGTCTATAAATGTCACTGTCACCTTATAATGAATGACGTGGACAAGGTGCATGATATGCTTATATTTCAACAGGCTCCGCTCCCTGCACAACACCGTACTTCCGATACTTACTGTTTCTACATGGTCTGCATTTCAAAGCTGACGTTAGGCCAAAGTGTTTTAGACTGTAAAACTGGCGGAAGTAGAATAATGTACGTAGATCGATCTAGACTTGCGCTAGTTCCAAGAATAACAAACTTAAAAAAACCCACATGATATATATGTGCGGCGAACACCAGTTCAAAATATATATACGGCATTTTTATGGAACGCCAAATTAACTTATACTCAATGAATTGCACCTATCTTCAAATAATTAAAGATATGTACACGGAATTAGTATTGGTTACACCATAGTTTACGAGTTCTTCAGGATATAACCCACAAGGCACGAAGTGCCGCGTGGGTTATACCTGAAGAACAAGAAACCATTCCTGGGAATATTTTGATTTTGGATTTATTATTGTTTTTATTAATTAGACTAAGCAATTAGCCACCCATGCTCACTTTATTGCCAAGCATGCTAAATTTCAAAGTGTCGGATTTTGTAAAGAACTTTGATTTTGACTTCCTGAAAAACATTGATGACTTGGACGAATTCACTGTTCCACAAGTTCTGGACAAGTATGACATTTCAGAATATTTAAGAGGACTCTGTTTCCCAAAGTTTCAACCGGGAATTACCCGAAGAAAGACCGGAATCCACGAAAAACACAAATCACGGTTCGGACCGCCTGTTAATTCGGAATGTAGATCTACTTGAATATACAGGACTTTTTGAATTTAAAGGAAAACACAAGCCTTAATTGATACAAATGAAACCAAAGCTGAAACGCGAATCACAGGAACGTGTAAAACCAGAGAATTATACCTTAATAATTGTACAGTGACAATCAATTCAATTTGAAGTGATCTGTTTTATTTGCACTAAAATAGCAAAAACACTGACCAAAGGTACGTTTGTACAGTGTCGCTCAATTTGAAGACATTTGTTATATTTGTGCAAAGGTGAATTGTCTATTGAGTTGGAAAAGCTGAATGTGTGTATATTTTTAAGGTTCGAAAATGTGTGTATTTTGTAAGGTTAATTAAATGTTGAGTTGGAAAAACTGAAAATGTGTGTATTGTTTTTTTTAAAAGTACATGGCAACCTATTTTCGCTTGTTGTACAATGTATATATTTCAATGTACTTGGGGTCATTTTGCAACATTGTACAACTGCAACATTGGGGAAAGAGGCCATGGTAAGAACCTATGTTCTTACTAGATAAGAACATGGGTTCTTACTGGGTGAGGTCAACTCTTCATAATATATTCCACGGACGAGATGAAAGAAATATGACACATCTATGATACAAGATTAGATTAGAATTAGATTTCTATCTAAGTCAGTGATATGTACAATTAATTGAAGATATAGGTTCAGTTCAATTGAAGTTACTGTACATAGGTGAATTCAATTGAAGATTACAATTATTTGTATCTATCTTTATAGTTATCTAAAGATAGCTACAATTAAATTCAATCTATCTTCAATTGAATTGAACCTGTCTTCAATCATTTGAAGATAGGTGCAATTAATTGGGTATATGTTAATTTGGCGTTCCATACACGATTATTGCAGTTATATCCATATGGACCAGTGTCGGTGTACAATGTACGAATTGCAACATATATTTGTTGTCAGAATGCTAGAATTACCTGAATGTAACAATACCAATAAACAAAGGGTCCATGGGGCCTGTAAATCGCTCACCTGCAGGCCTAGGGTTGATATCGATGCTGCGATCGGGACCCGTAGGCCTACATTGTGCTCGTCTCTTTGATGTTATGGGTTGGTATTAAACTGTTTCAAAACAGCATCCGCTTAATATTGGGTTTGTTGAAGAATATTGGGTAACGTCAGTTCGTTTACGATCTTTTGTGACTTGATTACATGCGTAAGATACCTAATTAGCAAGCAGCGATAAAAAAAGAGTTATTCCACAGGTGCTCGGGTTATATAACATAGGTTTAGTACCACCACCACTATATATATATACTATACGATAATAAATCAAATGTGGTGCTAAGCCTAAAACCTATAAAATTATATGTTCTAAAATCCAAGCACTTGTGGTTTTGAATACCGACCGCCAGCTGCCCCAATATTTAACGGATCACATATATAGCAAAAACCCTTAATTAGAACTAATATGGTAATGCTTGTTGATCACAACTTTATCAAGTTATGGTTAATCAAATCACTGGGAACCCAGATTCTTTTATCGTAATTTCGCGATGCTGCACATGTGTATACATGGTTATGGGAGGGGGGGGGGGGGGGGGGTCTCAAGGTTAATTTCCAAATTTAAAATTCTGCTTGACCCCACAAACCCGGGGTCATGCAGTCCAATTGTGAATTCTCAATCACCACAGAATGTTCTAAACCAAATATGATTGATATACACAACTTCCAAGTAATTTCAAAGAAGGAGTGGTTCGGCACCTTAGCCCCGAGCTCAAATGAGGTTAATGTAACATCCCTTATGGGCCCTGCCCCATATCCTCAGGGGAAGCACACCCTCGCTTATACAAAAGTTAATTCCTCTTGCTCAAGGATGTTTAAAATGTTGGAACTTAAGATTTACGTTAAGTTTCTGTATCAGGGCCCAGATTACACCAAACAGGAAAAACGGATTTTTAAACATTTTCAGCTACATTCTCCATTTTTGCCATCGCCCATCTAGATACCACACACCCAATCCATCACTCTGCATGACAGCACTTGCGTATGTACCGTATGGAGACTAAATTCGGGGCTGAGGGTATTCCACCGAACTTTGAATAGTATACGTTCGAGAGAAGAAGGGAAGAACTAATGATGGACTTGAACGAAAAATCCGTTCCAAAACATCAACCTCTGAATGGGCGATACGGAGTTGCAAAAGATCGAAGCAACCGAAACATGGGCCAAAACATGGATCCATCCGGAAAGCAGTACCGTCAGTCGTGTTTATGCCAAATGCTTCATGTGGGAACAATGACATGACTTAGTATTTTCTATCTTTAATATTTTCTCATATTTCAAGTATAGGTCAGATTTCAGTTGGAGTTATTAAGAAAATCTGTAGCGTTGGCCAATCCATTATTGATCTGTTTGACCAGGATGTCCACGTGCCCTCTTTGTATGGCTATATCTTTTCCTCCTGAGAAGATTATTACAAAACGTCAACTGCATTTGAAAGAATAAGGCTTCATAATTTGTTTCCACCTTAGCGCAATGAACGGGCGGGCTTAATGTTAAATACAAATGTAACCGAATTGCGTACATTAAAAAAACAAATCCCGTTCAATCCACACCCGTCAGTCTGTACGTCCGCTCGTCCATTATATTATCGATAAACATTTTGTTAGAATGAAATAAGGTGTCAACTGACCAAACCTCAGTGTCACTAGGTTAAAGGTCAAGATCAAGTTTTACATTCATTCTCTGCTGAACATTCAATATGAATTAAGTATCAAACAATGCCACAACTGACCAAACATTAAGGTCACATGTTCAAAAGTCAAGGTCAAATTGTATATCAATTTATTGCTTTACATTTTGTTATGAAATTATCAAGTAAAGCTTATAAAAATCAAACAAGGTGACAACTGATCTAACTCAAGGTCACATGGTCAAAGGTCAAGGTCAAGTTTTACATAATTCACTAATGGATATTTTGTTAAGACAATATGAAGGAAAGTTGGTCAGAATCAAATAACGTGTCACCTGACAAAATCTCATGGTCACTGGGTCATCTGACCAAACCTAAAGGTCACAGGTTGAAAGGTCATGGTCTAATTTTATATTTATGCACTGCTTCACATTTTCTAATGACATTATGAAGCAATGTTTCGCAGAATGAAACAATATGTCACCTGACCAAATCTCAAGGACACATGATCAACAGTCAAGGTCAAATTTTCATTTAATATAACTGTTTATAATTTTGGTATGACATAATGAAGCAAGCCAAGTTGGTCGGAGTGAAACAAAGTATCATCTGACTTAACCTCAAGGTCACAGGTTAAAGGTCAAAGTCATACTTTACATTAATTACATTACCAAGTCAAACAAAGTATCATCTGACTAAATCTCAAGGTCAGTGGGTTAAAGGTCAAGTCATACCTTACATTAATTACATTACCAAGTCAAACAAAGTATCATCTGACTAAATCTCAAGGTCAGTGGGTTAAAGGTCAAAGTCATACCTTACATTAATTACATTACCAAGTCAAACAAAGTATCATCTGACTAAATCTCAAGGTCAGTGGGTTAAAGGTCAAAGCCATACCTTACATTAATTACATTACCAAGTCAAACAAAGTATCATCTGACTAAATCTCAAGGTCAGTGGGTTAAAGGTCAAAGCCATACCTTACATTAATTACATTACCAAGTCAAACAAAGTATCATCTGACTAAATCTCAAGGTCAGTGGGTTAAAGGTCAAAGTCATACCTTACATTAATTACATTACCAAGTCAAACAAAGTATCAGCTGACTAAATCTCAAGGTCAGTGGGTTAAAGGTCAAAGTCATACCTTACATTAATTAAAAGTTTAACATTCTGTTATGACATTATGAAGCAAAGTTGGTTAAAATCGAATACTGTGCCACCTAACAAAACCTCAAGGTCAAAGGGTCAAAAGATAAGGTCCCAATTTACATTATTCATTGCTTAACACTTTGGTATAATATTATGAAGCATTGAAAGTATGCCAGAATCAAGCAAAATGCCAACTGATCAAATATCAAGGTCATCAGATCAAAGGTCAAGGTTTGCATTTCTTAGATACCTAACATTATGTTCATGACATTATGAAACAAATGTCAGAATCAAACGTGTCAACTGACGAAATTTGAAGGTCAATTGGAACAAAGGACATGTTCAAATTTTACATCTGTTAACTGCACAACTTTCATTTTCATATACATAGCTCACCCTTCATGTGAGTAAAGTGTCTAGTTTTTCAAAATTATTTAGGATTTAGGTAAACATGACAGTTTAGCTTTGGCAACACTGTCAACAATTTTCCATCAGATTCCATGCTTCCATTAATTGCCCTATGTAAATAATTTACGTCTGTTTAAAATCCTTGTCATTCCTCCTGCATACATGTCAATATGTGCTGGCAGTATAAGGGGGGGGGGGGATTCATGTTGTACTGACATTTCAAGTATTGTTCATGAGATTTCATCCTAACTAACTTTTACATACAAAAATGCATCTCATCCACTCATCACTCTGATTCTAAGGCCCATTCCCGAAATTAAATTTACATGTAGTTAAACTGGCGTGGGCTATATTAGTCAATTGGTATGTTAATGAAAGGTTAGTTCAATGATATTGAAGAGGGTTCCAGTGAATACAGTGCACTCCTCTTTAAATCATGTTGCATTTGTCAGACAAAAACATGATATTAACAGGAATGTGACATTAAAAGAAACATGTTTTCCCACTTAATCTAGTGGATTTCCAATCACCATAACTAAAAGTAAGCTATTCAAAGTAATTATTATATGAAGATGTTTCAATATATAGATAACATTATTTCAATTAAAAATCATTTTGGGTTTATTTTTTATTTTCTATGCAACATTTTGTACAAGTTGTATCTGAAATCAATGGAAATGACATCATTTTCTGGATATTTTATGTGATTGGTTAAAAAAACATGATATTAAGAGGAATTCACCTCAAAATACATGATATTAACCAAATAAAATTACATAGATTATATAGAGAAAAATGGTGCTTGGGAAAAACATGACATAAAGAGGAATGTGATATAACAGGAGTGATATTAAGTGGAATCCACTGTATCATATCTGAACTGCAAAGCTGTATAGAACTACCGGTAATGCAAATGTTCTACTACTGTTAGAAACACATTGCAAATAAACAACACTATAACCTGCTAAAATTCTCATATTTTTTATTTGGAAAATTTCTGCCTCCAAATATCTGTTATCAAATCAATAATTAAATCATGATTTTCACTCAGCCATGTTTATTTTAAAGCCAATTAGAAGACTGTATATAAATTAGTGTTGAAAGAACATGTGTCATTATCATCCACACACATTCGTCTGTTGACAACGTATTCAGTACTTCTTAATTCTGAGATAATCCATTTCTCCGAACAAAGTAGATAAAAATAGTCACTTCAAAATCTACATAGAATATATTTGTCTTAAATCTAGCTTTATTAAATAATACAATTCTGGTTTGAAGAATAACAAATAAATTAAGATATTTTTCAGTATGTGTATACAAGCAAATATGATTGACAACCCAGGAATATACCATGCAGTATGTTGTGAAAAAATATAATAATTATAATGACATTTTGTGAAATAAATTTGAATAAAGGCTTCAAGTTTATCCAGTATAACAAGGTTATATTGTTCATCTTTTATCCATACATACACATATCTAGATTATTTCAGCAACCTCGTTTAAAGTGGTTTTGAAAATAATCACCATGTTTTCAATATCTTCTCAAACACCACAGATATGATGCTAAATATAACAGTAGAAAATCCATATTCTGACCTTGTTTTAATGTCCATAAATGTTTCCAAAGGGTTGGAATATTATAAATACTGTGCCAAAACTTCAAGTGATCGTTATGTAATGTTAAATGTGTCGTATATCATGAAGCCTTGTTTTTATGCATCCAGATCAGCAAAGTTTTATTATGGGGATGTGATCAAACTTACCAGGCAATAAGAATATCACGTAAAATAAATATTAAAGTCTGATATTCTAATCTCTCCACTCTTTATCAGGCACATTTGAATGACTTTAGCACTAAATCTGTAATTATCATCAGATACATGTACGGAGTACAATTTATCAAATCACATTTCCTGAAATGGACAACACCATAATAATTCTTGTCAGTTTCTCTAAAAACACGGGTATCATCCTTTTCCCCAAACTGTCAAACTTTAAAAAATTGCCACAGGTATAATTTTGCATTGTAAAACTATATTTCATTTCATAGTTTAACAGCATACAGTGTACTTGAGTGAAGAGACAGACAGTCTTTGCAATTTTCACTTGTTATCTTTTTCTTTCCATCTTTCGTTGAACATAATTCAATTTTCTGTCCATCAAGACCAAAAACTGCCGATACCTGAAACATACACACAACAATAAGTCAAAACAGGAACTCATATTGACAATACTGTATTTCTATCACAATACACCAATGCTCGGTAATAAGCCCACCCCACACTTTTGACCTACACCAATTGGGGGGGTGCCAACGTTTTTTTATCTTAATGGTAAGGAAATTACAGAAGTTGCAGAAATTTTCTGAACATAAAATTTGCTCCTTAACTTCTGTAATGCTTTCCTTTTTTTTAAGATTTTTAAGTAGAGAAATTTCTTTATCAGAAGGCACCAGTCCACCCTGTAGGACACATTTAGATACTTAATAATAATCCAATACAATTTAGTTTACAGTTTATACATAGTACATAACATTAATTTTGTTTTATTATTACCATTTAGCTAACTAACATGGAGAAATGCAAATCTGCTCTGACAGTGAAAAAAATAGGCAGAAGAATGTAATTGTGCTAGGTGTGTTGTGCACAACGTAATTAATTCCACAAAAAATATTTTGACATTTGATTAATTTTGGAGCATTTACAGGTTGGTTTGAGATCATGTAAAAATTCCATCAAGGGCAATATTTCCTCTAATATATACCTGAGAAATTTCTTTATAGTAAAGTTTATCATGAAACAGGGGCCTGGAATTATCCCCGAGTCATGTGACTGAATCAGGCTGGCATAGGCGAGGGCCAGGTACCTACGGCTACATAATGCTTTTAAAGCTGGTTTGTCATTGCCATTTACCTGAGATTTTAGCTGATCCACGGAAAATGTAACCCCCTTAGGGTTCTCCAGGAGTAGTGTCCCCTTTGCACCATTCATTTCCACATTAGCAAAATGACACATTGGTGAAGAAACTGGTGTTGAACTCGCCTGACACTTAGATGCGACATGTAAGGTTTGACTAGCCAGTGAAGTAACATCACCATTAACTGGGAGTACCTCCGACATTTCAGGACTGTTGTAAACGTCCAATTTCACACCACGCACACCAAATACAGATTTCACCTAAAAAGATATAGAAATCAAGTTCAATGAATAAAAGTCCACATGTGATTTTGAAGATTCATATGAAATCATAAAAGTTTCTTTTAATCACTAAGAACATTTTCAAGAAAACATGGAGTATTGTAATGTGAACAAACTATGTATTAAGGCAAAGTTTTGCAGGTAAATCACCAGTTAATTGTTCTCTACAATAGTGACCTACCTCTTGCACTTAGCCATCCCTAAATGTCCTTGTACACTATACATAGTAACTCCAGGTGAAATAATACAGGAGATATGCCCCAAATAATGGAACCCCATGGGGCACAAATTCACCTACCGGAAAATGGGGAACCAGTGGAGGACTAATTATTACATACCTCATTCACCAGAACCTGTCTGCTGCTCATGGCCTTGCCCTTTGGGTTCTCTAGGAGGACTGTAGCATGACTTCCAGTCACACCTTCTTGAGGAGCTAGTCCACATAGCTGTACATTGACGTAGCTACATGTGGGCGAGACCCCCTTTACCACTGTGGCTGGCTGTACTACTGGCGAGGGCGCACTCCTCGGACCATCTCCTGATCTAGACACGATGGTCAGCTTTAACTCATCCTTCTTGACCTGAAGTAACAGATTGAATTCAATACAAGATTTCTTATATCAGAAGGTCAAACAGGTAAATGAGACCTTTTCTGTTTAAGTTGAATGATTTGAAAATATACCTCTAGTGCTATGAAAAGAACATCACACATACCATGCAAGATCCGCGGATGCTTAATTCAATGTTTTAACTGAGACAGAGTGAATGACTTAAGAGTCATGATCTTTATGTCTGTACCAAAACTGAGCTGATCTATCTGTAAGACCACACTTTGTTTATTCTTGACTATTTTCTGAAGAGTAGAATGTAGTTTAGCGAATGAATAGACTGTGACAATATCACAAAAACTCATACAGAAATTCTGTCATAAACATGTTTTATAACATCTAATGAATTGGTGATTTACTGTTGGTTCAAATTATTCCACAATCTGATTAAAATACAGATCCTCACTATTACTATCGTGTGTAGGATCTGACAGCGACCAGTAGAAGGTCATGTGCAGATGACCTATGTATTCACCAATCAAATCACTGCTTTAATACCAGATTCTGAAAGTGAAAAGCTAATTTCGATTTGTTTCTACACTAGTCATTTAACAAGAGTAAAGTAGCGAGAAACCCAAACGACCATATACAAAAATGGCGGCGCCCAGTTCAGCGGTCTCTACACCAAGGCGTGTGTTCTATTTAGACATTATCTGTTTGATTTGTAGTTTTTCGTTTGTTCGTAAAAGAAACAACTGAAGGTAAAGAAATTATCACAGAATATACTAATCAGATTATTATATAACGCCCTGAATGATTTTCTCATGCTCGCTTCGATCCGTTGCCATTTTTATTCGTCTACCAAACACTGTTTACAAGGTGCATTTTGATTGGCTGTTCATTTCCTAGATATGGAAATTATAAACTATACAGGTAATCTGCACATGACCTTTTTCTGGTCGCTGTCAGATCCTTCACACGATAGTAACAGTGAGGATCTGTATTTTAATCAGATTGTGTCAGATCCTACACACGATAATAATAGTGAGGATCTGTATTTTAATCAGTTTGAATTGTTCCACAAATGATTTGTTACAGTTAACTCTCATAAAAGTAACTACACATCTGACTTTCATTCAAGTGAAGTGTTACTTGTATTTCAAAGTTTAATCCTGAAATGGTGACACTCACAATGATAGAGATTTGGATGCAAAGTGAAATTAAATCCCCAAAAATACACCTGACGCAAAACCCAAAATATTGACCCCTACAAATTTAAAGCACTATCTGTACTCCACGGATGCACAAAGACAGTGATGAAGTTTCAAAACTTTTCCTCAAAGACGAGTTCAGAGTGACGATTCTTCAGTGCACCAAGGATTATCAATATTACAACTTACTGATGCGTTTTCTTCCACGACGACCTTTGACCCTGCAGGGATGGGGTAAGGTAGTACAGGCTGTTTAATGGTGCTATATATGAAGTCGGAGAAGTTGTTGATGATGGCAGTAAGACTGGGTGTCGTCTGGTAGTAAACTGCTATCTCATCAGAAGGCACCAGTCCACCCTGTAAGACACATTTAGAAACTTCATCATAGTCCTATACAATTTAGTTTACTGTTTATATAGAGTATCTGTTACTTTAGTTTTTTATTATTACCAATTAGTTAATAAGCATGGGGAAATGCAAATCTTCTCTGCCAGGGAAAAAATTAGGCAGAAGAAAGTAATTGTGTTAGGTGTGTTGTGCATAACTTATTAAATCCACAAAAAATATTTTGACATTGGATTAATTTTGGATCATTTACAGGTTGGTTGGGGATCATGTAAAAATTCCATCAATGGCAATAATTCCTCTAACATATACCTGTAGCATGCAGATACAATTTTTGAAATTGAAAAAAAGTACTTCCTATTTGGTTTCTTACATTTAGATTTGTTTCCCCTCCGAAGAACTCAATTAAATGCTATTAATGAAAATTATACTGGAGACAAAACAAATCTGTGTTCCATACTAAGTATTCCGGAAGGTGATACAAGATGCCTGTGGTACAAGATGCTGGTGGCACAAGATGCCGGTGGTACATACCTTTTTCCGCAGCCTCTGCATCCTGTTGATGACCTCTCTAGCCACACCTTCATCCAGCATGCTTTGGTCTGGTGTCACGTTGAGTAGCACCAACACCTGTTGTGAACATCATGTACTAGATATCAATAACTATATGGAAGGTTTAATACTTTTACATAGGGGAATATTCCAAGTCGTTTCTTAACACATGTGGTTTCTTTATTGGAAAACCAGGTTTTGTTGTGTTTTATGGAACAAATTGTAGCAGAGTATGAAATACAAAAGGATAAAACATAACTTTATTCATCTATAGAACCCATCTGAAAATTAATCACTCAAATAACATGAAATTTGAGGATTATTTAATTAATTTAGTGAAATGATATTAAAACTCATTTGAAGGTTTGCAAATATTTTACATAAAAAAATCTATCACAAAAATTCCAATCCAGCTGATGTTTGTTAAGTTTAATATCCTATTCAGTGTTTACCTTTAAGTTAATATTAACTTATTTACCCCTGAAATTTAATAATGAACGAATCCAACCTTTGAATTGGAAGGGTTCAAACATGTCTTCAGGGGTGAATGAGTTAAGTCAACCTTGCTGAGACACTATTAAAAGTTAAAACCAAACCATACCTCTTTGTCTCCATGTGCATCGTAGCAGTTTGGAGTAGATTTATCCTTTGCGTCAAATTTGTAGCGGAGCCGTATATCACCTTCCTCCAAAACATGTCCCATCACAGTTATCTGACCTGTTTCCTGAAAGTTTTCCAGCTGTTTATTGCCGAGTGATTTAATGGCACCAAAGATATTTTTGGCATCTTTGATTTTCCCAATGAGAGATTTGAAGTCTGGTTCGGCCACTAACTGGGCCCCATACTTGTCTTTGTTACTGGTTGTCGTCAAATTCTTCACATTCAACTCCTGCAACACAAACAGAAGTAGTGAATCATCACACAAAGAAAAATTAAAATGCCCTGTTCAATATTTTGCTTTATGCCCTATTAACAGCTATGGTAATTTAAGGTAGTACCAGGTTTTAGCAGTGGAGGAGAGCCAGACTTCCTGTTGAAAAAACACTGACCTACAGCCAGTACCTTGCATCTGCCTGATGTAGGCCTCAAACCCACGGCCCACATGTGGACGGCTAGTGCATGTGGAAGCAGAATGACCGACACCTTAACCACTTGGCCATCACAACCCAGAGGTGGAGGGCTAGTGGAAACAGAATGTCCGACACCTTAACCACTTGGCCATCACAACCCAGAGGTGGAGGGCTAGTGGAAACAGAATGTCGGACACCTTAACCACTTGGCCATCACAACCTAGAGGTGGAGGGCTAGTGGAAACAGAATGTCAGACACCTTAACCACTTGGCCATCACAACCCAGAGGTGGAGGGCTAGTGGAAACAGAATGTCAGACACCTTAACCACTTGACCATCACAACCCAGAGGTGGAGGGCTAGTGGAAACAGAATGTCAGACACCTTAACCACTTGGTCATCACAACCCAGAGGTGGAGGGCTAGTGGAAACAGAATGTCGGACACCTTAACCACTTGGCCATCACAACCTAGAAGTGGAGGGCTAGTGGAAACAGAATGTCAGACACCTTAACCACTTGGCCATCACAACCCAGAGGTGGAGGGCTAGTGGAAACAGAATGTCGGACACCTTAACCACTTGGCCATCACAACCTAGAGGTGGAGGGCTAGTGGAAACAGAATGTCGGACACCTTAACCACTTGGCCATCACAACCTAGAGGTGGAGGGCTAGTGGAAACAGAATGTCGGACACCTTAACCACTTGGCCATCACAACCCAGAGGTGGAGGGCTAGTGGAAACAGAATGCCGGACACCTTTGTCACGAAGCATATTAGAATTATAAGGGTATATGACTGTTATTATTGTATTTTTATGGTATTAATAATTCGTTCCGCTATAAAAGGGTAAGTATAATAGAGAAATTAGACTGACCAGGTGAGTACGGTTCACACACAGTCGATAGCCATTGCTGGGTCAAGACGTGTGTCATTTAGAGAAGGCCTCAAACCAGACAGAGTCATCGTGACCACCTATGAAACAGGGTAAGTGTTATATTTGATAGTACTACTATTCTATGTAGACTTTTGTATCTATATTTTCATCTTTAGTCGGGTATTTGATCATTTATAGTGTGCATGCATTGTATAGGTAGGCTAGGTACGGGTGCGCGTCACTCATGCGTATCATGTTTACGCTTACGATGTTCACTCGCTAAGGTGTGTGTACGTATGTTACAGGGTAAAATAACATCATTAGTAACTCGTGTCTATTAATTAAGTAATATAAAGCTGATTGCTATGATATATCATGTTGATATTGCTAATAGTATTCCATATATTAATTAGTGTTATACTAAGTCATTTATCAGCTGTTATATATAGTTAGGCATGTTAATTACTCCATAAATTATAGTCGTTTGTGTACTGATGTATGTGTAATTTAGGCGTGCACACATAGGCATATCATATATAGTGTTATATCATGGTAGTATATTTTCTATATAATGATATAGCTGTAATCATTATCATATATTGTGTTATATCATGATAGTATGTTTTCTATATATAATGTTATACTAGATATCATTATATAGGTTGATCATTTAAGATAAAGTGTGATAGTTTTGAAAGTTGTGTGTATAAGTAATTTATTATTATTTTTCGTGTACATCTGTACTTTACAGATGTCTGGTTCCAACTTGGAGACATGGCCTAAGGTGGACTGTGGATAAGACAACCAACACGACATTGGTTCCACATATTATATATACACTCGCCAGATTGCCTGCAACATGGGTGCGCCTGTAAGCACGCAGGGGTCGGAGTGACACCATTTAATGGACAGAAAGCTGTGTGATGCTGCGGCTACAGCTTGATTGTAATACCTGTAGAGGTATAGAAGTCATCAGCAGATGATACTGGGTAGAACCTGTGGACCCGGATGTTAATGTTCTATGACAGTGACGTCATTCAGGACTGTGCTATATTTCACGAGGAATAGACTTTCATAGTGAGATGACAGCAGACTACATCATCGGGGCAGGCCATGAACTTTACAGATAGATAGTGTGGTTTCATTGTAAATATTCATTGGCGCGAATGAGTGAATGTGGTGTACGTATAATCATCTGTATGTGTATAGTGTATTTTTGTGTAAATAAACTGTATATATGTATTTTCCTTGTCTGTTGAGCTTTGCCACCGTTCTCCTACACTACAATTTTGGTGGCAGCGGTGGGATGAATTAGTTGGTATTGCTCAGAACCGACAGGTTTATACAGTAAGGAATATCATAGGTAGATGGTAGGATCTTAAACCCGATTTCCTTTCTCTCTTGTCTTTCCTTACTTTCTTTCATATACAAACATAGAAGTTTATTCTTCATAATTGGAAAGAAGGACCAACGGAACACACCGGATTGAAGGTAAGTAGGCATGTTTTTTTTTGCTTGCTTTACTAGTTTTCGGTATCATTTTATTGAAAGTGTTTAGGTGTGTGTTGTATTTCGTGCATTAAATCAACCATGGCGGAAGGAATATCGTCACCCCAGGATTTGTTGGCTCTTGGTAAAGATATGAAGTTAGAAGGAGCAGATTTACAGAAGTTTGTGAGTGAGCAGCAGTCATTGCAGAGAGCTGATAGAGCAG
Organism: Mimachlamys varia; assembly: GCA_947623455.1. NCBI lineage: Eukaryota > Metazoa > Mollusca > Bivalvia > Pectinida > Pectinidae > Mimachlamys > Mimachlamys varia. Next base: position 23,433,722 of record OX392534.1, read on the forward strand.
AAGCTAGAGCTGAACAACAGGCACAGGCACAGAGAGAACATGAGTTGAAGATGGAAGAACTCAGACTACAGGCGAGTTTAGCCATAGAGAAGGAAAAACGTGATACGGTCAATAGACAGGAAGAACTGTTGAAGGAGAGGCTGGCACTGGAACAGCAGGTAGCCGAGAAGGAGCATTTAAGGAAGATGGAATTAGTGATGGCTGAAGAAAAGAAACCAAACCAAGCGCTTTTGTCCTCGTCTACAGCAACAGTCAAGGGTCCCAAACTTCCACCTTTTGAGGAAGGGAAAGATAATATGGACGCTTACATTAGCAGGTTTGAACGGTATGCCGTGGCGCAAAAGTGGGAAAAGCAGAATTGGGGAGCCAATTTTAGTGCTTTACTCAAAGGCAGAGCGTTGGACGTTTTCTCAAGTCTTCCAGTAGACCATGCATTAGATTTTGACATTCTGAAAGCAGCATTGTTAAAGCGATTTGAATTGACCGAAGAAGGGTTTAGAAAGAAGTTCAGATCAGCTAGACCGGAACTAGGAGAGACATTCACACAGTTTGGCGTTAGGCTGGATAGTTATTTCCTACGCTGGATTGAGATGACTGAGACCAATAAGGACTTCGATTCATTAAAGGATCTGATGATCAGAGACCAGTTCCTGCATTGTTGTGGTAAGGAATTGTCTTTATTCCTTAAGGAGAGAGTTCCAGGTAACCTCGGAGACATGTCAAAGCTAGCTGACCAGTTTGCAGAGGCACGGAACACAACATTTGGTTTGATGACAGGTAAGAGTGTTGGAGGGAAACCTGGTAAGACTCAATCACCAAGTCATAGCAACCCATCCAGGTCGGAGAAACTGGGAAACAACACTAGGACTTGCTACGTTTGTGGGAAGCAAGGCCATGTATCTTACGAATGTAAGAACAAGAAGAGTGGTAGCAAACATATTGCAGCTGTAAGTATCCATGACGAGGTTCCTATCAACACGTCCACTGGTGATAAGGGTTCTTCATCATATAGAGGCAGAGGATCAGGCAGACGACTAAGGAAAGGTCGTGGTAAGTCTGATGAAGCAGTTATGAGCCTCAGCGATTCTTGTAACAGTGCTGGAGTTGGGAAGCGACGACCAGTTACTAGAGGTTATGTTGGTGGCCAGTTGGTTGCTGTTCTTAGAGACAGCGGAAGTGACGGCATTGTCGTACGAAGAAGTTTGGTGAAAGCTGATCAGATGACTGGAAAGACACAAGTGTGCTACTTGGCGGATAGGACTCCGATTCATGCACCCGTTGCAAGTGTTTTTGTAGATACACCATTCTACACTGGACACTGTGAAGTTTGGACGTTAGAAACTCCACTATACGACCTTATCATAGGTAATGTAAATGGTGCTAGGGAGCCAAACGATCCAGATCGAGATTGGAAGGTGGATAGACCAATTATTCAGGCAGTAGAGACGAGGTCACAGAGACGAGCCAATGAGAGACCTTACAGATCTTTGAAGGTTCCAGCTCCGCTGAATGACGACATCAGTGTAGACGAGTTGAAGAGACAGCAGCAAGAAGACCTTTCACTTAACAAAATCAGATCATTCGTGGAAAAGGGGGATGTGTTTGAGAAGAAACCTGGAATTGTATCGTCATACTTCGAACGGAAGGGACTTGTTTACAGAAAGTTCAAGAATGACAACATTGCAGGAGGTAAAGAATTCAAACAAGTTATTGTTCCAGACAAGCTCAGAGCGAGGGTGATTAAGATGGCACACGAGTCTATCTTGGCGGGACATCTTGGTATTCGTCGAACGATACAGCGCGTCTTGATGGAATTTTTCTGGCCAGGAGTACAGGCGGATATCACCAGGTACTGCAGGTCTTGTGATATTTGCCAACGGACGTTTCCTAAAGGACGAGTCCAGAAAGCACCTTTGGGCACCATGCCGCTGATCGACACACCATTTAAGCGTATTGCCGTCGACTTAGTAGGGCCACTTGATCCACCGACAGAAAGAAAGAACAGGTACATCTTGACAGTCGTGGACTATGCGACGAGGTATCCGGAAGCTGTGCCATTGCCAGGGATAGAGGCAGAAAGGGTAGCTGAAGCGTTGGTGGACATATTCAGTCGGGTCGGGATTCCTTCAGAAATGTTAACCGACCAGGGCGCCCAATTTACGTCGGCAGTGATGAAGGAGGTCAGCCGTTTGCTATCATTTCGACGCCTTACTACAACTCCGTACCATCCCATGTGTAATGGTTTAGTGGAAAGGTTTAACGGAACGCTCAAACAGATGCTAAGACGGATGTGCTCAGAGAAACCTCGAGATTGGGACAAGTACATAAATGCACTGCTCTTTGCATATCGCGAAGTGCCACAGGAAAGCATGGGGTTTTCACCATTTGAGCTCTTGTATGGAAGGACAGTCCGAGGACCCATGATGATCCTTAGAGAATTATGGACCAAAGACATAGATGATGAGGAGGTTAAGACAACTTATCAGTATGTCGTTGATCTCAGGAACAGACTTGACGATACTTGTCGGATTGCAAGTGACAACTTGAGGACATCAAAAGTACAACAACGCAAGTACTACGACAGGAAGGCCAAGTTGCGTCATATGAAAAAGGGAGATAAAGTCTTGGTTCTACTTCCAACGAAGGCCAATAAACTCTTAATGCAATGGCGAGGTCCGTACATGATTGAGGGGAAACAAGGAACTATGGATTACCTAGTGAAAATGGACGACGGGAAAATCAAGACTCTCCACATTAATCTCCTAAAGAGATATCTGGACAGAGATGTATCAGAAGAACCTCAGAGGAAACGAGGGAAGGAGATCGATAGATTAAAGTCTGCTGACGCTGAAAGCGAGGAAGCTTGTATAGGAGCAGTAGTTGTTGAAGAGGATATTGACACATCCACAGAGATGCGATACAGCATGGTTGAAGAGTTTCCGAGACAGACAGGAAAGGAAACAGTCGAAGATGTCGTAATCAACAATGACTTACCTTCTGACCAGAAGGTGGATGTGAAGCGGTTATTGAAGGATTTCAAGGATATACTTACCGATGTTCCTGGACAGACAAGTGTTGTCGAGCATGACATACTTACCATTACCAAAGATCCAGTCAAAGTCAGACCATATCCAATTCCATTTAGCACAAAGGAGACGATAAAAGAAGAAATCGATAAGATGCTTCAGATGGGGGTCATCGAGCCGTCTTCATCTCCTTATGCAGCTCCAGTGGTAATTGTGAAGAAAAAGGACGGAACCAATCGGTTTTGTATAGACTTTCGGCAGCTTAACCGCGTCACAGTGTTTGACTCTGAGCCGATGCCGAACACCGAGGACATGTTTTCCAGACTAGCAGGATACCATTACTTTTCAAAGTTGGATTTGACGAAAGGGTACTGGCAGGTTCCCATGGCAGAGTCAGCGAAGGAAAAGACAGCCTTCATCACTCCTGTAGGTCTTTTCCAATTTCGAGTAATGCCATTCGGTTTGGTCAACGCTCCGGCTACGTTCTGCAGGCTCATGAGGAAAGTTTTGAACGGATTACAGAACACCGACAGTTTCGTTGATGACATTCTGATATACACCAGGATATTTGAAGAGCACATGGTTGTTCTTAGAGAGTTATTCGAGAGACTTCGAGGAGCGGGTCTTGCTGCATGTTGTTGGAGATGAGCGATTAGAACCTCAACCACAAAAGATCAAGGCAATCGAAGATGCTGAACGACCAGAGACAAAGACTCAACTTAGATCTTTCCTAGGATTGGTAGGCTTCTACAGGAAGTTTATTGCAAACTTCGCTGTCATTGCGGTACCACTTACAGAGTTGACAAGGAAAGGACTTCCTAATAAGTTGGATTGGGGAGAGTCTCATGAGAAAGCATTCGTCACTCTGAAGAAATCGTTGACAGCCAAGCCGATACTGAAGTTACCAGATCTGAGTCAAGAATTCATACTTAGGACAGATGCATCCGATACCGGGATCGGAGCGGTATTGCTGCAAGTGGAAACTGATGAGAAACTACCAGTTGCGTATGCTAGCAGAAAGTTACTTCCTAGAGAACGGGCTTATGCAGTGGTAGAAAAGGAATGCCTTGCTATAGTTTGGGCCATCCAAAAGTTTGAGCAATATTTGTACGGCAAAGAATTCGTCCTAGAAACAGATCATCAACCACTCATTTATCTTCAGCGTTCTAAGACAACCAATGGAAGGTTGATGAGATGGGCACTTCTTCTACAGCCGTATCGATTTCGGATCGTTGCAATCAAAGGAAAGGACAACATAGGTGCCGATTACCTCAGTCGGACTTAGATGTGTACATAGTGAGGATTCTGTTTTTCCTGGAATATGCATCGTGTATGTGAAAAGTGAAAACACTTTCTTGGAATAGGGGGATTTTGTCACGAAGCATATTAGAATTATAAGGGTATATGACTGTTATTATTGTATTTTTATGGTATTAATAATTCGTTCCGCTATAAAAGGGTAAGTATAATAGAGAAATTAGACTGACCAGGTGAGTACGGTTCACACACAGTCGATAGCCATTGCTGGGTCAAGACGTGTGTCATTTAGAGAAGGCCTCAAACCAGACAGAGTCATCGTGACCACCTATGAAACAGGGTAAGTGTTATATTTGATAGTACTACTATTCTATGTAGACTTTTGTATCTATATTTTCATCTTTAGTCGGGTATTTGATCATTTATAGTGTGCATGCATTGTATAGGTAGGCTAGGTACGGGTGCGCGTCACTCATGCGTATCATGTTTACGCTTACGATGTTCACTCGCTAAGGTGTGTGTACGTATGTTACAGGGTAAAATAACATCATTAGTAACTCGTGTCTATTAATTAAGTAATATAAAGCTGATTGCTATGATATATCATGTTGATATTGCTAATAGTATTCCATATATTAATTAGTGTTATACTAAGTCATTTATCAGCTGTTATATATAGTTAGGCATGTTAATTACTCCATAAATTATAGTCGTTTGTGTACTGATGTATGTGTAATTTAGGCGTGCACACATAGGCATATCATATATAGTGTTATATCATGGTAGTATATTTTCTATATAATGATATAGCTGTAATCATTATCATATATTGTGTTATATCATGATAGTATGTTTTCTATATATAATGTTATACTAGATATCATTATATAGGTTGATCATTTAAGATAAAGTGTGATAGTTTTGAAAGTTGTGTGTATAAGTAATTTATTATTATTTTTCGTGTACATCTGTACTTTACAGATGTCTGGTTCCAACTTGGAGACATGGCCTAAGGTGGACTGTGGATAAGACAACCAACACGACATTGGTTCCACATATTATATATACACTCGCCAGATTGCCTGCAACATGGGTGCGCCTGTAAGCACGCAGGGGTCGGAGTGACACCATTTAATGGACAGAAAGCTGTGTGATGCTGCGGCTACAGCTTGATTGTAATACCTGTAGAGGTATAGAAGTCATCAGCAGATGATACTGGGTAGAACCTGTGGACCCGGATGTTAATGTTCTATGACAGTGACGTCATTCAGGACTGTGCTATATTTCACGAGGAATAGACTTTCATAGTGAGATGACAGCAGACTACATCATCGGGGCAGGCCATGAACTTTACAGATAGATAGTGTGGTTTCATTGTAAATATTCATTGGCGCGAATGAGTGAATGTGGTGTACGTATAATCATCTGTATGTGTATAGTGTATTTTTGTGTAAATAAACTGTATATATGTATTTTCCTTGTCTGTTGAGCTTTGCCACCGTTCTCCTACACTACAACCTTAACCACTTGGCCATCACAACCTAGAGGTGGAGGGCTAGTGGAAACAGAATGTCAGACACCTTAACCACTTGGCCATCACAACCCAGAGGTGGAGGGTTAGTGGAAACAGAATGTCAGACACCTTAACCACTTGACCATCACAACACAGAGGTGGAGGGCTAGTGGTACCAGAATGTCAGATACCTTTACCACTTGGTCACCACGACCCAGTGTTTTTCATGTTTATTGTCTGGTCACTTACTTCCTTGGTAAAATGTGCACAAATATATAGTTTTTGAATAAAGAAAGATCTTGTGTTCTGTTTTAAGTTATAAATACATATAAAGTAGCATCATTTGGGGCTTGATCCGGGTATGTACCTCCTTGATGTAGTCAGCGAGGAACGTAATGTCTCGGAGTGCATCCTCGTCACTATTGATAGCTACCACCTCCTTCAGTGGGTACTGTAACATAGCCAAAGGCACATAGTTATCAAAACCAGTCAAACTAAGGTTTAAAATCTAATTTATTAACAGGTACTGTAACATAGCCAAAGGCACATAGTTATCAAAACCAGTCAAAGTAGGGTTTAAAATCTAATTTCTTAACAGGTACTTGAACCAAAGGCACATAATAAGTAAAATCAGTTTATAGTCCAATGTTGTTTTTCTAAGAGAGTATACTGGAGGACACCTGCTTGTTGGTCCTAAAAACATTCAAACAGCTAAACGGGTACTTTCAAATATTTGAAAGGTTTAAATTCCATTATTATGAATTTACAAATTTCATGTAAATTTAAGGTTGGAATGTTTAAATTTCAATATTTTTATTCAGTACGCTTTGTACTTTAAGTAGTAAACTAGTAGGAGAGTCACCACCCTACCTTCATCGGCAGTGTATTTCTATCACGGATGAGGCGCCCGATCTCTATAACGGACTGCATGCGTGACACTGCTTTCTCCATCTGCGTATCTATCAGATCCTCCCTTAATGACAATAAACATCAAATCAATGACCTCAGCAAGAATTAGGAATAAACACAATAAAACATCCAACAACAAATAAAATGAATTCAAACATCAGAAACAAAATATGGTTTCTTTTGAAGCAGGTTAATATCAATTGACCAAATAGGCAATACACCAGTTCAGTGTGCGAAAGTAATTTATGAAGTTCCATAGACTATAGGTCTATGGATATTTAAAATTGCATAGACCCAACATTTCCGTAGACTGAATTTTTTCATCTGTGTCAATAAACCGCTTAATACAGAGTGATGTTTGAACAAAATTGATTTACAATGACAAATTCAGCCAAACAAATCAGGAAATGAACAACACACAAGAGAAATGCAATTGATATGATCTATTCAAACAGTTTTGATACTTCTTGACAAACATGAGCAATAAATTGCTTGGACATCAGGTCTACCGTACAAGCATTTTGCATAGACCGACAGGTTTTCCTGTGGCCTAGGTCTATCGGTCTATCGTTACTTTCACACACAGCCATTTGGATTTATAGGTGTTAAAAGTGTAGGTTTCTGAGACATACCTCGGGTCAGGGATCATCAGGAAGTGGATACTCCGGGTGTCGAGGCCCTTGGTGTAGGCAGGGTCGAGCAAGTACTGGAGACTCTGGTACATGTGTTCTGTGATGAATGGGATCAGTGGGGACTGTAACAAAAAGGACAAAATATAATAAATAAAACACTGAAATTTCACTTAATGCACAAAATATGTATGAGTCACAACATTGCAAGTCTTGTGTAAAAATGAAAAATATTGATACAATGTATTACATACAAAATGTACTTCCAAACTGATGCTTTAAACACTGAGTATATAAAATAACAGTATGTGTCTATCGTAAAAGTACAATATGTGTAAAAAGAACTTATAAAGTAAGCTGTTTTTAATTCAGAAAAGGACAAACTTAATTAACACATTATGTTTGTCACAATCGCATGTATTCGTGTTGTATTTGTCGTGTTTGTTTGTGTTGATTGTGTCGTGTCGTTACTACCTGTATGGCACAACGGAGGTTCCGTAGAGTGGAGGACAGGTAAACAAGAGCGCACAGGTAGGAGCCATGATTTTGCTCCGTCAGGCTGTGTCGTCAAATTAGTGTTTCGCAACAATTAATTATGGGCACAGAAACAACTGATATTCATAATGGAAGGCGACATCATGCCGAAGCAGAGTCCCTAGTGCAGGGGAAACAACGTTCCCGACTCTTTCCGAGTCTACGTGTATGTGAATGACATGACAGCCACCACACGGCTGTGCAGACAGACCTACAGGGATCTGTGGGGTTGTATGTAGTGGATACTTCACTTGTCAGTCGACACTTTATGTGTCAGTGGACACTGTGTTTGGACAGACCACCAGCACAGGGTCTGTACTCTTCCTCTCCGACGCAGCTGAGCTGCTGGGACGCCAGAGTTTTGAATGCAACAAGGAGACAGGTGCAGAGACATAATTAGTTGAGTGGAAGGTGTGCGATAGCGATATGAGCCATTTTTATATATAAATTTAGATTTGTTATGTTAAGTATTTATAAACTTTCTATGTATTGAGCTCACAACTTATGGTGTTTTCTTTTCCCTAATTTGAGATTGACCTCGCTTGTCCCATGTTACAATATGTTTATCTCATTTATAACTGCATATTTTGTATTTTAGACCAAAGCCCTTTATCTATCTTTACAATTAATCGTGATGTATTTTTATTAAATACCAACTTTACCTGTTATATCAACGGCGATAACATTAACGTATCAATAAACACTTATATATCAGTACGTACCATGACCCTGATCATAGAGTGTAGAACCCCAAACAGGGTTTCCAGCGCCATCCGACAGTCTGCGGCTCCTCCATCTCCCTGTCACAAGTACATCAATATAATCACACATCGTAACGAGAAACATGCAGTGTTGTCGGTTACATAATGATCTAAATGTATAATGAATTCTATCAAGAATAGGTTCTGAACATTAAGCACCATTTTATGATATGTCTTATTGTTTCTTCGTTTTTATATTGAAGTCATTTTTTTCTGCATCTGTACATTTGGTTTAGATGTTTGCAATTTAACTGAATGTTAAATGGGATAATTATTAACTCATTCCCCCGAAGACACATTTGAACTCTTCCAATTCAAACATTGGAATAGTTCATTATGAAATTTACAAAACAGTTTCAAATCATTCATGATTTGAAACTGTTTTGTAGGAAACATCAGCCTTGCATGTCTTAATATCACATTGCAGATTATCAGTTGTTTATTACACATACATGCACACACAATTTTAAATGTACAACGTGATAACTGTGACATCAAATAAAGACTGATGTGACATTGCTTATAACTTTCCAAGACATAAATTAAGCATAAATTGAGACAAGGCTCATCGTCCAAAACCTGTGTGACACTGCTCTTACATTGCGTTCCATGGGTTAGAGCAGTGTTGAGTGGGTTTCCGACGATTGACAACGTTATACATGTACTATAATTGCAAACATCTTTTGTGAGATGTAACAGCATATATCAATTCATATATCATTATTTAAAAAGTCTTTTTAAGTGTTTTTACAAGTTTGGCTGGATTTCACACAGTGCAGACAGTTGCTGCAGGCACCATGGATCAAAGTTGTTATTACATGTGCTAAAAAACATAAACAGTGTGTTACTCACCTTTAAACGTTTGCGGTTCATCCTCACATACCAGTTGGTCAGCTGACCGACAAACTTGACCATCACAGGCATCACAGTGTACAGGTGGTATTCTGGAATTGTACAGGTATATACTTATTGATAACAAAAAAGTCTTTTAATTCCATTATAGCTTCAAATTTCCATCCTGACACCTTAAGAGGCATATATTTATCATTGTTCAGTTTTTTAATCTATAATACTTCATTCAGCCTTATTTTTAACTGGACTTGCCAAAACTGGACTTGCCAAGTCTCTTGTTTTCGAAAAGTTCAAAAGCAAAGGTCTGAATTTGTATGAGTTTTGCTGATCACTTTTTATAAATAGTCACATTTGTGTCCCCCAAAGGATTTACCTGACATTTCTTTCTTGACAAATTTCAGAAGAGATTGCGTAGAGGACAGCATCCAGCGATCCATGTAGTTTGTGGGGCGTGATACTTTGTCTGGGTTGTACAGGAACACACCTCCATCTTCCTGAAAGCAATCAGTAACAAATAATCAATATTCTACTGAAAATACAACTAATTTTTCATTTTCTTTCAAAAAGCATTGAAAAAAAAAAATATCAGAGAATACCAAAGCGTCAACAAAACCATAATCCGAACTCAAAATTGATTAAACTAGGGGCAAAATAGGAACAAAGAAAAGATTTACATGGAGACTCTCGTAAAAGCACAAGAGAATAAGACCAGGTGTTCCGGAAGAGTAAGCATCTTCAGCTTCATTGACGACAGGTATATATTTAAATATATATTGAAAGGAGAAAAACAGATACTCCTTGAAGAATCTATGAAAGATCAACTTCCAATCCATTGTATGATTTTGTTTTGAAAAGCAACTGAATCAAATTACCTAGTAGTAAGTTCAATTTAATTTTGTTTAAATTTTCCAAAACAAGCCAGTTAAATCCTGTATTGCTCAGTATGCTCATTAGTGTTTACTTGTTGTGATTGACAAAGATGCTTGGTTCTCATTTTGAGAACTTGATGTTTACTTGGATGTGACAAACATTTATATGGCAGGCATCGTCGATGGAGCAGAAGACGCTTACTCTTCCGGAACACTTGGTCTTATTCTCTTGTACTTTGTTCATATTTTGCCCCTGGTTTAATCGATTTTGAATTGAGATTATGATTTTGTTAACGCTTCGGTCTTCTCGAATTTATTATCAAAGAAGTTTTACTGATTTGAAGATGAAGACTGTTTTCATCTATTAGTCACATTTCAATAAATATCAAGTTTTAAACAACATCTTTTAAACAAGACCTTGAGATAAATAAAATATCTAATATTAAAATCTTACTCTCTCATATCTTTCTGCATTCTGCATGAAGAATCTGTAGGCATTGTACCACGGGAGGAAGACGTCTTTGAGGACTCGTTCCACCCCTTCTTCTCGGAAACACAGGTTCTCTGCCCGCACCGCTGGCGAGTTACACAGGTACAATCTAGAAACATGTCATTATATACACACATCATGTAATTCAATTGTGTTTTAACGATACATTTATATTAGGAACAATGCAAAAGTTTCTAATTTTCATGTAATGACACACAATGTATGTTTTGACGTCACATATCAATTGTGAATATGTGATATATTACATTATTTTTCGACTTATTGAAATCGAAATGCTTCTTTGATACTAGCAATTAGATTTTTTTTTGACTTATTGAAATCAAAACGTTTCTGACTAGCAATGAGATTTTAACAAAATCATGTTACTTACACAAAGCACTAGAATTTTTTTAACCAGATGTAAAAACAAATTGTCATGATGATCCTATATTAATATCATATGGAAAATAAAATCAAATGAATAACTGCATATTGTCTATTCTTCATTACTATTACTCACCTGAGGGCATCTGCACCATATTTATTGACCACCTCTATGAGATCTGGGTAGTCTGTACTCACCTGAGGGCATCGGCCTCATATTTATTGACCACCTCTATGGGATCTGGGTGGTCTGTACTCACCTGAGGGCATCAGCTCCATATTTATTGACCACCTCTATGGGATCTGGGTAGTCTGTACTCACGTGAGGGCATCGGCCCCATATTTATTGACCACCTCTATGGGATCTGGGTAGTCTGTACTCACCTGAGGGCATCGGCCTCATATTTATTGACCACCTCTATGGGATCTGGGTAGTCTGTACTCACCTGAGGGCATCAGCCCCATATTTATTGACCACCTCTATGGGATCTGGGTAGTCTGTACTCACCTGAGGGCATCAGCCCCATATTTATTGACCACCTCTATGGGATCTGGGTAGTCTGTACTCACCTGAGGGCATCAGCCCCATATTTATTGACCACCTCTATGGGATCTGGGTAGTCTGTACTCACCTGAGGGCATCAGCTCCATATTTATTGACCACCTCTATGAGATCTGGGTAGTCTGTACTCACCTGAGGGCATCGGCCCCATATTTATTGACCACCTCTATGAGATCCGGGTAGTTTGTACTCACCTGAGGGCATTGGCCCCATATTTATTGACCACCTCTATGGGATCCGGATAGTCTGTACTCACCTGAGGGCATCGGACCCATATTTATCGACCACCTCTATGGGATCTGGGTAGTCTGTACTCACCTGAGGGCATCGGCCCCATATTTATTGACCACCTCTATGAGATCTGGGTAGTCTGTACTCACCTGAGGGCATCAGCTCCATATTTATTGACCACCTCTATGGGATCTGGGTAGTCTGTACTCACGTGAGGGCATCAGCTCCATATTTATTGACCACCTCTATGGGATTTGGGTAGTTTGTACTCACCTGAGGGCATCAGCTCCATATTTATTGACCACCTCTATGGGATCTGGGTAGTCTGTACTCACCTGAGGGCATCAGCTCCATATTTATTGACCATCTCTATGGGATCTGGGTAGTCTGTACTCACCTGAGGGCATCAGCCCCATATTTATTGACCACCTCTATGGGGTCTGGGTAGTCTGTACTCACCTGAGGGCATCAGCTCCATATTTATTGACCACCTCTATGGGATCTGGGTAGTCTGTACTCACCTGAGGGCATCAGCTCCATATTTATTGACCACCTCTATGGGATCTGGGTAGTCTGTACTCACCTGAGGGCATCAGCCCCATATTTATTGACCACCTCTATGGGATCTGGATAATTCTTCTTTCTCTTACTCATCTTTTGTTTATCTCTTTAATACAGAAACAAAAATAATTCAGAAACACCAATGTTTCATATCAGACTTCCCTTAAAGCTTTTAGACAAACAATTTCTATCAAGTTTTATCCTGTTTATAGCAAATGAATATTCTCATCAATCAATCATATCAAATCAATCCAGCATATTATTAAATAGCACTTTGAAATTTAAAAACTTCATTACCCAATATAGCATATAGTGTATTTTTTGTAGCACTTTGAAATTGTTACCAACCATATCTACATTCATATCAAGGAAGGCTAGAAAATGTTATTATTTATCAGTCACATCACCAAGTCAGTAATCCTGAATGAACCAAGCAGAGGGGACGAGGTACTTACGCTGCCAGCACAAGGCCGTTCACGATCAGATTCTTGAATGGTGGTTTGTCGAACAGCAGAGTGGACAGGACAAGGAGGGTGTAGAACCTGTACAACCAACAGAGACTCGTCAGACAGGGCATACCACATAAAGGATTTATCATGCTGCATATAATCATTTTGGTCCATAAACCCCAATTCATTGCAGGTTTTCTTAATTTTTCATACATATATCATGCACAGTTTTTAATTGCATAAGACCATTGTGGGTTGGTTCTTCAATGGAGCACAGGATGTGCCTGGTGACATATCGCAACTATGATATAGAAGTCTTGGTCATACAAGACTTTCATCTGGTCTTCCAAGAGGATTCTGGACCTTGCCTGGCGATGTAACACAAATATAAATGGGATAGCAGTCTTGGTCAGGCAGGACTTTCATCTGGTCCTCCCAAGAGAATTCAAGCCCTCGCTGGTGACTCATTCATATACCTGCCTACCATTTACAAACTTGTATGATCCCCTTAACTATGTCTGGCTTCCCCTTTTATGGACATCGTCAAAAACCTGTGGGTTGTGTACGTACGGTTATGTTTGAACAACATAGGTGACAGCATTGACATCAGCGACATGCCTACAGAAATATACCAACTTGAAGGTAAAATGATGTAACCATGTGCCATGAGAAACGACCATTCTGATTGGTAAAATCTCCGAATAGAATTTTAATTGAGGAATGATATCTCCAAATAGAATTCTATTTGGGAAACGAGATTACCTGTCTGTTTCAGCCTACGGTATAGAGAAGTGTATCGTGGGTTTTGGACGAGGTATTATGGGATAAGGACTCGCTATCATACACCTGGTTTATACTTTTGTAGCAGATCTAGACCAGGTCGATCGTGGCGACCAGATAGGTCAATTGGTTGAGTATCCGTCTAGAGTTCAGAAGGTCCCGGGTTTGAATCCCGGTCTGGCTGTGCATTTTTCCTCTGCTGTTACATTTGGTGCCTGTGACCAAACCTTGTTTCAAGTAGTGGTGCATACTTAGCAAGGGGATACCCGGACCTGGGTTGCAAATCGCTGTTAAAGGAGGGAGGAATGTAGCAGATCTAGACCGGGTCGATAGTCTGGGACTAGATAGATATTACACTTTTAATGCTATCTCCCTTTACACTAGTAATTTGTTATATGTAGCAGCTGAGACAGCCCTGAAGGCAATGCTTGATGTGTTCATTTATCTATAGTATATGATTTCTTTTGATTTTTGTTTATTCTTAAGATGTAATTTATCATCATACCCCCGGTAAGTCATCTGTCGTTTGCAAAAAAAAATAAAGCTTGATGTGAAAGACTGGTTACAATCGTGATACCTACCAGCCCCTCGTCTGATCCACTCCTTCTGCAATGAAATCGGCAGGGAAATTATCATCAAAGTCCTTCTTTCTCTCGAAGGGGTAGTGAACCTGTGCATAGGGCATACTACCACTCTCAAACCAGCAATCAAACACCTCCGGGGTCCTCTTAAGCTGTCCTTTACCCAGCTTAGACGGAATGGTCAGTTTATCAACCCTGCAGGGTATAAAGTAACAAGACTGTAACAATAGTAACGCTAATATTCACGGTCTCTAAACCACATTAACATTTTAAACGTTGTAAGAAAGACGTATGTTTTTTTTTTATTCGTAATTTTTAAAACAAGAGGAAATACACAAAGAAAAGCCATTTTGCCAGAACATTCTTTTGAAGTGCTGCACCTGAACAAATTAAAACTATAAAGGTGTTATTTCTTTCACTTCAATGCTTTCTAACCCTGGCATTACAATTTTCCCATGGGTAAATAATCTGCTAAACCTGTGAGGACTCAGCATATACCGTAGTGCAAATACAGTGGACTCCACTTAATATCACTCATGTTAATATCACATTCCTCTTTATATCATGTTTTTCCCAAGCACCATTTTTCTCTCTATATAATCTATGTAATTTTATTTGGTTAATATCATGTATTTTGAGGTGAATTCCTCTTAATATCATGTTTTCTTAACCAATCATGTAAAAACTCCAGAAAATGATGTAATTTCCACTGATTTCAGATACAACATGTACACAATGTTGCATAGAAAATAAAAAATAACCCCAAAATTGATTTTTAATTGAAATAATGTTATCTATATATACTGAAACATCTTCATATGTACATTGAATAGCTTACTTTTAATTATGGGGATAGGAAATGCACTAGATTCAGTGGAAAAACATGTTTCTCTTAATGTCACATTCCTGTTAATATCATGTTTTTGTCTGACAAGTATTTTAATTCAAAATCATTCAGCACAAATGTAAAATATCTTGTTAGTATTCATACAGTTTGATTAAAACATAATTTCTCTAAAATAAATCAACTATGCATATATGCAGTGAGGACTTCATTTGAACACAAACTACAAACAAGGGACCCTAGAGGGATCTGGGAGCCCCAATCTGATCATTTTCATTGGTTTTATGTCAGTTTGATCCTTATTCTTCTATTATCGTTATCAGTTTCCAATTGATCAGTTTTTCTGTTATCTATTTTAACATGCACATCTTAGCACCAAGGGAAACCTATACATTAAGTTTTCCAGGACAGTTTGAAAAACAAGATAGCGGCACCTGTCTGCATCTTCATTTAGATCAGTCCAAAAATTGGATACAGGTAACAAAAAACTAAGAAGGACCTTGTGTGAAATATGAGAAAAAATCTCTTCCAATACTTTATGAACAAGTGGGCTAAAATATTTTTACTCCCTGGTTCAATAGGGCCACCCATCGGACGAACAGGCATTTAACTAGGGACCATGAGGAATTTTATGTGCAATTTGAGAAAGATCTCTCTACCTGGTACTTTCTTATAAATAGTGCTAACAAGACTAGTATTGTTAGGGATAAGCAAAACGATGGACAGACAACAGATGCAGGGTGATTTGAAGAGCTAAGGATTTAGTTTTTTTAGCACCAGCGATGGACATTTGTATTTTCCTCGTCACTTACGTTTCCCTGTGTAGGTCATCCACCTTTACACCAGTAAGCTGATAAAGCTCCTCTATGGATCCCACACATACAACCTGTAATATGTATAAAACATGTCATTAAACAAAGCCTGGTTATCTTCCTGGTTGATAAAACATGCTACACACAAACAATATTCAACTATTATGGAGTTTTGTATCTGTGAAATTACTGTTACCAAATAAATTAAAAACAGTAACAATAACACATCACTAGTGAAAATGTAATTATTTTAATAAATCTTGACTTTCTAATTATGTAAGTAGAACAAATTTAATTTGTACAAAATGACACATACCTCTTCTCCGTCATCGCTAACCCACAATGGGATGGGTGTGCCCCAGTAGCGGTTCCTCGAGATGGCCCAGTCTCTCGCATCTCTCAGCCAGTTAGCAAACCTCTTTTCTTTTACAAAATCAGGCACCCTAGAAAACAGAAATCATAGGTACATTAATTACCTGACAAAACTGGTGTAGATACAAGACAAGAAGTTTTAGGATAAATAAATCATACACTAGATACATCATTATTTATCAAAGAAAGGAAATTCAACAACCTACATTTGTATTTCCCTTGTTGACATATTACTGGAAAAAAACGTGTTCATTGGCCAGGAAAAAAAAATTCAAAAGTTAAACAGGGCTAAAAGTAATTACCCACTGTCTAGAACATGTACACAAGTCATCCCAAAATACATTTCGTGAAAAAAAGTATCCCAACTAATTTATGAATGTGTACTCTTGCTAGATATTGAAATGTTTAAAGAAACATTGCACAGAAAAAAGCTCAGAAGTGAATATCACTCAATATATCCAAGGGTTATAGCACAGTTGTGTAGAGGAGGCTTAGATCTAGATCTGCCAACCATTTCTTATATCAAATCAGTTTAAGTATTTGATGGGTGCTGGGGTCTCTGAAAAAGTGCCCACCGCCTGCTATATAGTTAATTCTGTAGGTGTCAACCTCTGAAACCTCCAATGAGGGAGATCTCCCTCTTTCCATTTTTCCAATAAGGGAGAAAGTGTGTGAAATGCGACTGAAACTGCATTGCTCAATTTGTCTTTCCCTTATTATGTATCAAAATAACTTCACAAAGTATTCATTTGATCCAGATACACCTATTATGGTCATTACACATATCCTGCAGTAACTAGGATCTCATTTGACCACAGGATGTAGATTTTGAGTTATTGTGGGTTTAGACTTAAATGAGGGAGATGTCAAGGGACATTGGTAAATTTCGGTCAAAATGAGGGAGTCTCCCTCCTAATGAGGGAGGTTTGACAGGTATGTAATTCTGGAAAGGGCTTTACTTCATAACTGTTCATAAAGGGGAGAGGCACCTGTATAATTTGAGTGGTAGGGTTAAAACAAAACCTGCCTTCTTCACATCATATATTAAATAACTTTTTATGATTCTAAGGGCAGTAAGATCTATAAAGAAATGTCTCCCATCCCTCCCTTCTGGTTAATTCTGGAACAGGTACATATGATTCACATTTAAACAATCGTGTTCTGTTTAACATACCAGTATGTCTTTGAATTATTGGCCAATAACTTCTGTGTGGCCTGTTCCACACGAACAAACCAGCTTGGGACAGCTTTGTAAATCAGAGGGGTCTCAGACCTGCAATGAATAAAAAGAATGACATCTGGAAAAATAAAATTTGGAAATATGTTCCATTTTTCTTGTAATTTTTTTAATCTTAATTGCAATATTATAAATTTGTAAACATTTTCTTCGGGTTGGAAAGTATCATTTATGTTTAGATTATACTACACAACCAATAAAACATTTATTCGGTTGTGTAAAATAATCTTTACATAAATACAATATTAAATCTAAATCTTGCCTTCTTCCGTAAAACGTGATGAGTTATCTCCCTTAGACCAATGTTAAAACTAATAGACAGAAAAAACGGTGTTGTACCTCCAACAGAATGGATAGCTATGGGTGATAGTACCCTGGTGCACCAGTCGTTTGTTTGACTTCAACATCTTCATTATATGTTTGTCAGCTTCCTGTAACAAAATATTATTGATATTATATTCATAATATCCTAAATCATGTTATAATTTACAATAAATCATGAACTAACATCGAAGCTCTGAACATTTATTTCAAGGATATCAAAATGTTTCTTGATACACAGATTTAATTTATCCATCAGCTCAACTAGTCATTAATATTTACTAGTACAGATATTTTAAAAGATTACTGAACTATTGGCATCTTCAATCCTGTTAAATCTAATAAGGATCCGGGAGGTTTTATATTTCATCTGTTAGATTTACACAGAAATGTGTAAAATTTAACACCTTGGTAAGATCCAGAATCAACTTCATATCTGGTGGTTCTTTCCAGGGTCTGATATTAACAATTTTTAATAAAAATAATTGTTCATTTTAGAATTTTTGAACTGTATTTGATTTCATGTAGTTTAAACTTCAAATAAATCAACATAGCTTCCAAAGTATAAGATATACTGTAAACGGACATATTATAATTACTGTAGTCATTTTATTTTCAGCCATTATCATGCTGAAAGCATTCAATCATACTATGATAGAGCTAATTACAGTTTATATATGTTTTCTACAGCATGTAATGTGTTTGTGCCAATTCAACATAGCATTTAACGGTTTAGATTTGGTAATATGCGCTAATATTTGGGAGTGCAAAAGTATAATGTATGGTAATACAGTAAATAGTGATAACGGCAGTGATAATGAAGTGGAACAAACCTTGACATGCATTCCTTTGAAATCAACAACCTCATCTGTGAACCTCCCGCTTGCGTCTACTGGACAGATCATGGCACTGTCTTTGCTGATTATACCATTTGCCAAACACACTCGGTAATCATCCTGTAATAAAAAGGCCACACTATACCGACTACATCGAGAAACGCAGTGGCACTAGAATCCAGGTTAAACGAAGACAGAAGAGAAACAACTGTTACAAATTGTTCCTGTCTTGTTTAATGAAGACAGAAGAGAAACAACTGTTACAAATTGTTCCTGTCTTGTTTAATGAAGACAGAAGAGAAACAACTGTTACAAATTGTTCTTATCTTGTTTAATGAAGACGGAAGAGAAACAACTGTTACAAATTGTTCCTGTCTTGTTAAATGAAGACGGAAGAGAAACAACTGTTACAAATTGTTCCTGTCTTGTTAAATGAAGACGGAAGAGAAACAACTGTTACAAATTGTTCCTATCTTGATCAGAATCACACAAAATAATTCCTCAGTTCAAGATGCTGTTTCTGATTTAATATTCACATTTTCAATTAATTTGTCGCATCATTTTATGCATTTTATTTATAGTCGGTATTAACTTATTTACTTAGTACTTTCAAGCATAATACATTAACAATTCAATACACAATTTAAAAATATCTGGAAATAAGTTTTCAACATTTTTAATCCATTTTCCAGTGACAAGATGACAATTAATACAAAATTCCCTTTTCTGCTGAAATATTTATTTAGCTTTCATGGAGACATCTGTATTAAGTTCAATGAAATGAAAACAAAATGATGTTATTAATCATTCCAGAGATGGGTTTTTTTTTTTGAGAACTTGTATGTTTAAAACTGATACCTCTCCAAAGTATGGGGCCTGGTGTACAATGCCGGTACCACTTTCAGCACTGACATAGTCGTCACTGAGGATTCGGAATGCACCTTTCTCTTTCCCCATCTACAAATCATATACAAGAAAATTATACATTAATTTTGCTATTAACACAATACACATACTTTGAAAGCTTTCAATTTGTTCATGGGAGGTATAGTTAACTGTCTCTAAGGAACCACCATTGTAACATACAGTTAATATGTAAAGAGTCTGTTGGAGTACCAAAATTATCTGACATTGCGGCTAAATAAAGTCAAATTGTTATGAGGAATACAAAATTTCAAGAGAATAAGCCTGAAACATGCTAGGCCACATTGTTCCATTACTTATGCCATATAAATTTTATTTTCAATTCTTTGAATTCTCTGAATCTCCAGCAATTGTAATATAGTTTTGAAAAATTGTGGTTGGGTGTAGTTTTAAAAGGCTGAGATGAAGTAATAAGTTTTTGCCCAATGACAAATTGTTTCCTATCTCCTTAAAGTGTTGCACAACATTAAGAATATTCAGAATTTTTCAAATGGAAAAAATCCTTTCAATGAATTAACATTGTGATTTTCTTCTGCTTCTTTAATGTTTTAAGACGACTACCGCCCAACAAATAATCATGCAAACAATCATATCGCTACAATAACTGGTAACAAAGTAATGGAGCAGAGTCTTATGAGAAACCCAAAGTTTGAGACCTTGACCTTTGAAAGACAAAAATAAATAAGGGGTACATTCGCACTACTGGTTGAACCAGCTGAACCAGCTGAACCTGGACAAAAACACTAGGCACAAATTTGGACGGAGACTGACCTTTGGAATATCTGGCACCAAATTGCTGATTATTGCTAGGTTGCATTATTTTTTTCTTAAACAATGTCAGTACACATAAAGATGTAAAGATACATTATATAATTTAGTGGATGAGTGAAATAACGTCATTTTATATTGTTAATTCCTCCTCCGAAACTATGAATTTTTAGCTCTGCCTATGGTTCGATTCAAGTGCATTCGTTTATCGTGGTTTATTTCTGTGCTTCCTGTGCCAGTTCAACCTGTAGTGCGAATGTACCCCTGGTATGCAACACACCTTCTCATAGTATTTAACAATCTGAATCATTTCTCTACAAAAATCAGTTACAAAGGTATGGAGTGTACACAATTTTCTGCAGCTAACAATCAATATAAGGGACAATAGGGGTACCATGAAAAATGCTGAGTTTGAGACCTTGACTTTTGGAGGAAAACCAAGAATTTTTTAATAGTGATTTACAATCATTAAAAGTTTTATGCCTCTTCTGTGGCGGGGGCCTAATTAAGCTTATTTATTTGCATTTCAGAGTTACATCTAAGCATGTATATGTATCTACTTACATATTCAAAATAATTAAATAGGGGTTTATATTTCTTCCCAACCAATGCTTTGCCTTTGCATCTGAAAAAAGAAAACAATTTTACTACTGAATACCAATACTGTTGCTCTTAACATACTCAAACACATTACAGTATTTGACAATTTTTTATCTGAGGACTTCATCACTCATCACAATACACCTAATGAAACTTCAATATCACAGGTTAAAATAAAACATATCAATGAAGTTAAAATTAATATCAAATGGTTAAAAGATAAACTCTTATTCACCTAATTATAAATAAAATTATATTATAAAATGGCAACATCATTCTAAAGCATTGGTAATGAAACTGGACTGAGACAATGATCTACAATGTATTGTCTTAGTTTGTGGTGTGGAACTTACTTTTCCAGTACACTGTATTCTTCTTCAGTTTTGTACAGTGCCTGTAATCGAGCCTCCATCAGGATGTAGATAGCATTGGTTTTCTTATCTATAAATCAACAGATCAAAGTTTCATCATATTAACATTCTCAATAATTTTCTAGAACTGAAAAAGTTATTTAATACCAAACAGTTTGTCCAACTGCCTATATATAAAATAACATATTTTTCCCTTGGTATTCCAGACAGCAGTTAGTCTCTCGACTAAGACAGACTGGCTGAGGCCCGAAAGTAGGGGTGGGCTTATTACCAGACATCTCTCCCAATGCAAAGGGGGAGATCAAAGTGGGGATGAGCTTATTACTGAGCATGGGCTTATTTGCGAAGAAATATGGTACTATTTTTTTACAGCTCAAGCAGTAGAGCACTGGTTTACTACCAATTCCATGTTCAAAGCACAGTACTGACAGCAAAGTTCTACCCTCCGTGACAGCACTGATGAATACACAGTATTCATGTTTTAGCCAAGTGTATGAAACTAACTATTTTACAAACAGCAAAACTCAAAATATGAATACGATGAGGAGTAACATCTGATGAGTTATTTGTACAACTAAATACAGTTTTGCTGCTAACTTATCCTTTAGATATTTGAAAGATGATTTTGGGGCGTATACAAAATCTAGGTTCTTTCAAAAGTTTTTACGTAGTTTGTGCAATTTTATGATTTTGTAGACACCAACCAGTATCACTTCAGTGTAGCTGATGTCTGTGACTCACCTTGAACTTTAACATAGTCCATGTTAGCATTGACACATAAAGAGATGTTGCTGGGCAGTGTCCATGGTGTTGTTGTCCAGGCCAGGACACTCACTTCCAGAGACTCGAGCAGCGGAAAACTCACAATAACTAAAACAAAGAGCATTACAGTATTACAGACCATAATGCTCACTTCAGGTGACTCGAGCAGTGGAAAACTCAACTTAAACATGTGTCTTTTTAATAGAATAGACAATAATACACAAACAAAAACTTACTACCATCATTGTAGACAGTAACATATGTCTTCTACAAGAATAGACAATAATACACACACAAAAACTCCCTACCATCATTATAGACAGTAACATGTGTCTTCTACAAGAATAGACAATAATACACACACAAAAACTCCCTACCATAATTGTACACAGTAACATGTGTCTTCTACAAGAATAGACAATAATACACACACAAAAACTTGCTACCATCGTTGTACACAGTAACATGTGTCTTTTACAAGAAGAATAGACAATTATAGATGCACTGTGATACAGTAAAAACCCCACTAGCTAGAACTCGTGGGGAACTGATCAATAGTTCGAGGAAGATATGGTATTCCGAGTAACCAATCCAAATTTTGTAAGAATACGTACAAACTGGGTCGGAAACCAAACAAATGGTTTGGCGAATGAGGGGTATTCAAGTAAACCTGGTTCGAGTAAGTGGGGTTTTACTGTACATAAATGACCCATGCTAGCTATACAACAAGGAAATCAGAGGCGACACCAGCTTGATACAAACCAGCAGGATCTGTGACATCTTTGTAGTTCTGTCCACTCTCGAAGTTGCTGAGGGGAGTATTACATGTCGTGGAGTAGGGCATCACCTGTCAACCAATGAAACATATAAACCAATTACAAATTCAATGCTGCTTATACTCTGTGAAAATGGGACTTCAAAACTGCAGATTTGTATTGCAACTCAAAGAGAATTATAGGCATCATGTTGTTATCCTAATACACTAAAATGTACAGTCAAATGACATGTTCATGATCAGCAAAATTTCATAGTATAAATTATATAAATTTAACACATTAACAAAACTGTCATTCTATTCTAACTAAAGAGTAATGACAATGTTTAATATTTCACAACATGCATATTTCAAAGTAAATCAAGATTTTTTTGTTTTTTTTTTAAAATATCATTGAATATATATTATTGCAACAAAATCTCAAAAACAAAAAACAGCAAAATTACAACAAAAACGGCTTTTAATTAAGCATTGATGACAATCTTTTTTAGTTTCATTGGTGTATGAAAAGAATTTTTTTTTATAAACTTTATGAATCTGCATAGCACATTCTTACAAAAGTTTGCAAGCAAAATTTGTTTTTTCCATAACCCTATGAAACTAAAAAGTAGTTGACATCAACGCTTATAATTAATTTTTGAAACTTATTTTCAAATTCAAAACATGTTTATTTACAATTTGACTGATCTAACAACAGATTCTTTTTACAAATCAATAAGCAACTCAAATTGCCATATTGTGACGTCACATTTTTCGCACCATTTTCAAAATTTTTTCATAGAGGTATGAAAAGAAAATCTCCACCAATCAGAAAGCTGCATACTGCATACAATCAATGGAATTTAATTATAATTAATATGTTGCAAACAAAATGGTATTATACCTTTGCTCCCTTGTAGACGAAGCCTTTGTTATAAAGTTCCTTGAACACAAACCAGATAGACTCCATGAACCATGGGTACATAGTCTTGTAGTCGTTCTCAAAGTCTATCCACCTTCCTAGCCTGGTCACGATGTTCTGTAATCATGTTATGTAAAAAGTAACACAGATTTAGAGTAGTACTTACAACAGAACTCTAAGGGCTATTACTTTTTCATTTATAAGTTAGTTTTTTTATAATTATTTCAATTAGCAAAATATTTTGATTAACCAATTTTTACAAAATTAAGTAAGATTTCTCCTCGTGGAATTTTACACAATTATTTGGCAAATAGAAGTCATTGTTAGTACACTGTACTTAATTTCTCCGACAATTTTATAATTTGCTTTTCACCAACTAAATATAATCAAGGATAGCAAACAAAATTATAAATGCAAGTTTTAATAAAGCTGAACATTAGAGTAAAACAGAATAACTTAAAAAGTTTATAATAAAACTCACATTTTTTTAGAAGTAACACTACATTTAACATATTTTGTTACTTTGGGCCAGTTATTTAATTGGTTCAACATACAGGAAGCCATGGTGATATAATATATAGTTAATGATCAGGTGTATTTGCCATAGCTGTGTGTCTTAGCTGTGTGTCAGTAGCATTTGCCGTAGCTGTGTGTCTTAGCTGTGACAGATGTATTTGACGTAGCTGTGTGTCTTAGCTGTGACAGATATATTTGCCGTAGCTGTGTGTCTTAGCTGTGTGTCGGATATATTTGCCGTAGCTGTGTGTCTTAGCTGTGACAGATGTATTTGCCGTAGCTGTGTGTCCTAGCTGTGACAGATGTATTTGCCGTAGCTGTGTGTCTTAGCTGTGACAGATGTATTTGCCGTAGCTGTGTGTCTTAGCTGTGACAGATGTATTTGCCGTAGCTGTGTGTCTTAGCTGTGTGTCAGATATATTTGACATAGCTATGTGTCTTAGCTGTGACAGATATAGTTGACATAGCTGTGTGTCTCAGCTGTGACAGATGTATTTGTCGTAGCTGTGTGTCTCAGCTGTGACAGATGTATTTGCCGTAGCTGTGTGTCTCAGCTGTGACAGATGTATTTGCCGTAGCTGTGTGTCTCAGCTGTGACAGATGTATTTGCCGTAGCTGTGTGTCTCAGCTGTGACAAATGTATTTGCCGTAGCTGTGTGTCTCAGCTGTGACAGATATATTTGCTGTAGCTGTGTGTCGGATATATTTGCTGTAGCTGTGTGTCTTAGCTGTGACAGATGTATTTGACGTAGCTGTGTGTCTGTGTCTGTGTGTCAGATATATTTGATGTAGCTGTGTGTCTGTGTCTGTGTGATTGCGAATTTGTGACTCACCTCCCAGTCCTGCGAGTACCTCATGACAATCTTGCGACACTCTGAGTTATACTTCTCTATACCCATCTTCATGACATCATCAGGGCCTGTGATCCCCAGTGTCTTATCAATCTCGTACTCCTGTAGGAAACATGATAGATGTTTAATTATATGACAATCTATGGAAAGGTAAGTAGTCAAGGTTGACCTCTTTTTTTTACAAATAATAGTGTCAAATCATTTTGTAAGGAAAATATTTCATGAAAATTAGTTCAAGTTCAGATATATACAGATAAGTACATAGATAAGCTTCCAAACAGTGCAATACATCAGAATCATTAGGTAATAGAATGCTTTCTGTTTGAAATAAAATTCAGCTATGGAGTGGTCCACTTAACTACACTTGTAAATATTTGAAAATTTCAGTCTGATGAGAATAGGACAAAAAGATATAAAGAAACCATCACATATGAAACAGCTCTATGGAAGCTGTAATTTTTCATTTCTGTGTGTTAGATTATCATAATGTAGACATACCACAGGTAAACCATGACAATCCCAGCCAAATCTGCGCTCTACATGGTACCCCGTCTGGTGGGCATAGCGCGTCACCACATCCTTGATAGTTCCAGCCAGAATGTGGCCATAGTGGGGTAAACCTGTAGCAAATGGTGGGCCGTCATAGAAGGTATACCTAGAGGGAATAAAGCATATGTTCCATTATTAGTTCTATACAATCTGCGTATTTCTTATCAACTTAATGAATTATAATTAGACTCAATTAACTTATAACCTCTAGGAAGTTCAACATTGTTTGAAGTTTATACATCACAAATATCATGAAGAAGAAAGATCAGATAGAGGTGGTCATATTTATCTGATGAAAATGGCCGATAGCAGATATTGAGTCATTATTTGAAAAGAAGATCTCATCTAATACACCAAACAGGGGAACCTCTACAGAAACTGACAATTTTAGCGCGTAATATGATGTTTGCCTGCAAACCTCTGTCATTTCAATTGACCATAAAGACCATATGAAAGCCCTTCAATGCTAATATAATTTACATTTCATGTTCATTACATGTTCATTGTTGCAGAGTATACTGATTTCAATTTAACCTAAACAATGACAAATGCTTGATTATCAACATCTAAATTTGTAAAGTAGAACATCCATATTGATGACGAACTGTCGTCATTTCTATGCAAAAATAATGACGTCATAATCGTCACACGACAGGGGTCGTTGATCTTCTCTTAGATTGCATCTCTCCCTGATTAGTATATTATACAGTGGCTTTGCCATACAAATGTAAATACTGATGCTGTGATTGCACATTGAGATTCAATATGATACTGACCTTGGTTTTTTACTTAAAGGCCCAATATACGTAACTTTCGGCAAAACTTGAAGTGGAAATCAAGCCTAATAACTTTTTATATTTATAGATTTAGGTAAGGTTAACTGATATCAGCAATATTCCAGATGAATTCTTACGCGGTTCCCGCTACAACAGCAGTTGAAAGCCGGTATTTGTAAAAGAGGATCCATTTTGAACTGTCTTCTAACTTCGGCTTGTTGTTGAAGTGGGCCACACCTGAATTATTTTCAGTTCTTTAGATTTTTCTGTCAAGAGTTTCTTGTTTGTTACCGCTCAGGTTTACTTCGTTTTAGGCTTATTTTTGCATGGTTATCAACTGGATTTTTTTCAGAATTTTTCAGAGTCACAAAATATTTCCTGAAATTACGTATATTGGGCCTTTAATGATTGCTTCAATGCTGTTTTAATCAGATTGTGATTCAATACGATATATACTGACCTTGGTTTTTTACTTGATTGCTTCAACGAAGTTTTAAAGGCATTGATGTCTTTCCAGTGCTGGAGCACAGATTCCTCCATCTTGGGGAAATTGAGGTGCTCAGCCACTGGCTGACATTTGGACATCGACATGATGACCGTCTCCTGGTTTTCTGTTGTTCTCTGGAATGCAGAAATAATGTAAGAGCAAATTAGCAATACATTTATAACACAGTGCATTCCTCTTTATATCATGTTGCATATGTCAGACAAAAACATGATATTAACAGGTATGTGACATTAAGAGAAACATGTATTTTTCACTAAATCTAGTGCATTTCCAATCCCCATTACTAAAAGTAAGCTATTCAATGTACATTTGAAGATGTTTTAATATATAGATAACATTATCTCAATTAAAAATCATCTTGGAGGTTATTTTCTTATTTTCGATGCAATATTTTGTACAAATTTTATCTGAAATCAATGGAAATGACATCACTTTCTGAATATTTGATGTGAATGGTTAACAAAACATGATATTAAGAGGAATTTACCTCAAAATACATGATATAAACCAAACAAAATTACATAGATTATATGGCGGGAAAATGGTGCTTGGGAATAAAATGAAATAAAGTTAAGAGGAATGTGATATTAACAGAGGTGATATTAAGTGGAAGCCACTGTAAAAGAATAATTTCATTTGGTATATGAGTCATTATCAGAAAAGCTCAAGATTCAAAAGTGAAAAAATCAGAAAAACAACTTTCTTAAAGTGACAACTTTTATGGTTTAAGTAAAAGGGGATACATTGCAGGTTACAAAATCATTGTTTGTCCATTTTAATTTTTACCTGTTCAGTTACTATGGTAATGCTAACGATCACAGGTAAGTTAAAATGTCTGTGGTGTTACCATAATTGAATTTGTTGTTTTTGTTGGGATAAAACATGCCAGTTCTTTGCTAATTGATTTATTTATTTGATAAAGTTATAACATAATGATTTTTTATTACATATACCTCATTTAAATACAATTTGTAGATATTTATTGGAATATGTCCCGACCCCTGTACCTTTGCACTCAAGGGATGTGCATTATTTCTTTTAAATAAAGTTAGAACTAAAGATTCATGAAAACAGTAATTAATTTGCAAACATAAAATGCTACAGATAATTACTGGAATGCTAATTGTTTCTTTTCACCTTTATTCAATTTAATATGAGTTGATTTTTGTGATGGTAACACCATGGACATTTGATTTACACCAAAGACAACTGTAACACCACAGACATTTTGTCCATTGTGTTACCATTTTAAATATCATAATACATGTATTTTAGTCAATTTCACTATTGACACACATTGTCTTTGTTTCCAAGTTGAAGAGAGGGCCATTCTTGATCACCTGAAATGTTGTGCTGGATAATACCAGCATTGTATGTCTGTGGTGTTGCCATTGTCATCATCTATTGCATATTGTAATTGAATTATATTTCATCAATATGCATATAATTATATAGTAATGTGTCCTAAACAAACAATTTAATTCATTAACTAAAATATAAATTGGTTGTTTATGATGGAAATTCATATTATGCATCTTCTCTTGTCACCGAATTGTCTGTGGTGTTACTAGTACATTGTAATGTCTTTGCCATTGCTCACAGAGAGAATACATGCTTTAATTACTGTCACACTAGTCCTAGTGCTTACTATGTTGTACAAATAACATTATACAATAATTTCTCTGTTTTATGAATCTTATAATATGAATCTTCCCATTATCTTAGATATTATTTATGATTTTTTCTATTCCATTGTCTGTGGTGTTACTATAATGATATCGCCAATATTCATGTCCTTGGTGTTATCAATTCAATGCCCTCTTCTCTCACAATGACATATTCCATTTTGAGAACTGTTAGCTAATGTCATTAGCTAATGTCATAGCTTTAGAATTCATCTTACTAATAATATATGTTATGGTCTGTATTATAAGTAAACTTTTGTTTGTGTTGCAAAGATTTGACTCTGGTTTTACTTATCTAAGTCTGTAGTGTTACTATAATTGTCTTTGGTATTACTGTTTTTAGAGAATCTTGATTAAAGAGCATAGAATCTGAATTTAAGAGTTTTCTTTGATTAGAAATGAACAATAATCATTGTTTTGGAATTTAACTTATTCAAATCATAATGTTTTTATTTTTTTTACAATAAAATTGATTCATAAACGAGTATGATGTCTGTAATGTTACCAAATATTCGTCTGTGGTGTTACCTGTTTGACCGGTAACACCACAGACAGTAACACCACAGAAATTTTAGATATGTTTATAGATTAAAATTATAACCATTGGTAATTGTGCAAAGCATGATAGCTGTATTTAAACTACCTTGCAACCTCTTTTAAATACTATAAATCTTTTTGTTGAATAAATGGTATAACTGTAAAATAATGTGGTAATATATATAACACCATGGACAATTTGAAATACACAGTTGGTGAGACTTGATTTCGATTGCTTCCAATTTAAAACCGTCCTGCTTTCAACTTCCAAATGCCATGTGAAAATGAGCAGGGGATAGATATGCAATGAATTCATCATAGATGATTGTACTCAGTTGATTTAAAGTTTCTCTATTGAACCAAAATACTCATGGTATTACCAAGGACAAAAACTTATGGGACAGGTAAACATTTTCTTGAAAAAAACTTTTAAATATTTTCTTTTTGCCTAGAAGTACTTATTTATCAATTTAATTGGTAATTATCAATAAAACTATCCCCATATTTTGTATAATACCCCATTAAAAATGTTTTTAAATGAGCTTGAATATTGAGGATTTACCATCGGACACACCCATTTTTGGGTGAAAGGCTAATATTATTGTTAAAAAAAACATTTGGCACAATTTCATGTCTATGTCTTTTAAAATATGACTACTAGATCTCTAATTGTTGGTGTATTAGCAAAACATTTACTGTATTCTATGTAGAATTCACAGAAATAAACGACAGAGTTACAGACAGCGATTTGGTACTTTTCTGATAATGACTCATATACTGATTTAAATACCATTCATACTGAGTTTTGTGGAAAGAAGAAGAAATTAGACGGAGGAAGAATAAAGCTGCAAAAAACAGCATTTACTATAGAAAAATGGTGCCCAAGTCGGTCAAGACTAGTCACACAAAGAGTCAAGGGACTAAGGAAGTTGAGGACTTACAAGACTTTATAATACTAGTCCAAAAAGAATCCATGAGGTTATCCAATCAAGATACCAAAATGAAACCTATCATGTACTCCAAGGAACACTAAACTCACCTCAGGGAGCACAGAAAACATATAAAGCTAGCAGCCACCTCATGATCAGGGAGCAATGCAGACTTACCTCGATACTTCATACAGGGAAAAGCAAGACTGGCTGTATTGGATTTTGGAAGAATGCTTTTGGTTTTGATTTGGAAACTCAACTTTCAGTTCTGTAAGCCACTGAGGTAGTCTGACTTGGTGGTATTTTTAGACATTACTATTTTTATGATTACCTGGTAAGTATGCAAACTAATGATCCATTAGGCTATTGCAGTGGTACATGTATGTTCGATCGTCCGTAAATGATATCTAGACCATTATTGGCTGTGCCCCAACAAGTCTATGTGCAATTATAATATCAAAATAATATTTATGATCAATGCAGCCTGATTTCTCATACATTGTAATTTCAAATACAACTTATAGCTTGTGCTTCAATAGGTACCAATCATGATTGAAAATACTCAAGCAATGTGTTTTAAAACTCCATGTTTATGTATCAAGTCTTACAGAGAAATAATTTACATTCAACCTTGACATAATGCCAGTAGGTCTTTGCTTTATGCCCCTGACGTAACGTAATTATAATACTACCCGAAATGTTTACAATACACCTGGTAATAACAAAATACTTCTGTGCATGTTTATTTCGCATGATCATTCAGTGTAAAATTTAAATTACTCTACAATTTTTAGATTTTTTCATAGACAGTTCAAGGAATTTTTTCAATGGCCTCATGGGTTATAATTTAAAGATAATCAATAGCATACAATATATCATACACGTTTGTGGACATGTACTAGCCTTCTTTCAATGACAAATCACATGGTTACAAATACTTCAGGGCTCATGCTGTCGGAAGCCAAATTTAAGTAGATTGGCTACTTTTAATTTTTATTGGCTACTGAAAAGTCAAAGTGGCTTCTAAAATGACTCATATGCTTTAAAAAAATAGACGAAAAAAACTAAAATTTTCGTCTTGAAATACGGTCTGTCTACTCCGTCAAAACCAATTATAGCATGCTTTCCACAATTGTTGAAAATATAAATGGTTTTGAAAAAATTTGCAACTTAAAATCTTCAGTTTTGCTGAGGGTTCACCATATTACATTCATTTTTATACATATACATTTGTGTTGCAACCCACTGTATGAACAATACCAGCAAAAATGCCTTTCATAAAAGTATGAAAGCAATGGTTTTATAGACTTAGCAAGTGGTTTAATTATGACCTTATAGATCAAGCTTGTTCAAAGAAAGTCTTGCCGTGCAACTTCGAATAACATGAAGAATGCCCTTGTGTCAAACGCTCAAATGACTAATTATTATCGTTGGCGCGAATTTTATCCAAGCTGGGCTGTTCCGCCAATGTCGTTTAAATTACAATACATATACAAACGCAGGTAATAAACTATTAATTGGAAAAAATGTTAATGAAATTAAGCAATTGTCTGAATTAGTTCAATGGTAAAAATGTAAATATATGGATTGAAAGCCGTTACATCCATATTGAATGAAGCCTAGGCTTCATGCTAAATATGGATGTAATTGCTGACCTTTCATAGCACTATGAAAGTTAAAAAAATGACTTTCAATCCTTATATTCATGAGTTGGTTCTCTGCAAGGCAGAGAATATTGATTGTAACAAATGCCTGTGATTTAATCCCCAAAATTAAGCGCAATCGTGATGTTCTCGTACCAATTAATGGTTTTGGTGCCCAAAAATAGGTTTAACTTTCTATATACATCTAAAGATGTTTAATGCTGAGGGATCTTTTTATAAAAATTAAAATGCATTACTGTAAAACGAGGGAAAAAAATATTAGGTTGAAACATTACAAGACTCAAATAGTCAGGGGCTGAAAATATTTTAAATAACCAAAACTACTTCAGTATTCCATTGTCTATTGTCTGAAAATGTATACCAGGTATGCAAGTTGGAACTGGATTGTCTGGAGTTGGATGTCTAAGATTCAAACCACACACTGGACATGAATGCTTCTTTCCAAGGGTGTGGTTTTACATGCAAATACAAATGTAGCTAGTCAAGTGAATGGAATGTGTAGTATAGAATGGGTCTCCAAGACCCAGAAAAAAGAAAGGACTGCCACAAACAGGTCTGGGTCAAACACTGGTGAACAGTTGGTAGATCAATTCTTTAGAGCAACAAATTTATATAAACATATGTTGAGTCAGGCTAACCAAACATAGTTCATGTTTCATGTAACCCCAATCACTTGAATTAACTAGTACTGTACGTCATAGCCTTTACACAGAGGTTACAGATGAGCTGCTACACCTACAGGACTTGGAAATTAAAGCTGGTAAACTAACCAAAAGCTGATATTATTGAAAGCTCACACACACACAAAGGGGCCCCTGAAGTGAAATTTGTTAACCTGAAAACATGCATGATCTGTGGGGTCAAATTGTTCAGAGATGTTTGAAAACATATGTCTCATTTAATAAATTTGCATGGTTGGACTAATAAGGATTTCCTTATTATTAATTGAGAAATGCATGAAAAACATCAAGTTTTGTCAAAATATTGGTTTAAATAGTTCACAAGGATTACCGAACTACAATTTTATAAAATATTTGGTGATATTATAAAGAAGTAATTATAAACAAACTTCACTTAATTGCCTCTTTAAGAAAAAAACTATTTGATCATCCTTTGTACAACTGATCCTTGGAATCTGAATCTTGCACAATAGTACAATTTATTATGTCACAATCAGTATCCGCGTGCAATCCTGTGCTTCGATAAAATAGTAACTTTGATATAATTATTTGCTGTTAAAGCAGTGTACTATCCTTCACTTATAAATTTCAAAATGCTCTGCAGAAAAAAGGTAACAAAACATTCTCATGGACAAAAATGCTATTATGGACTATTGAACGTACAGTACAGATCGCCATCTGATCTTGAGGAACAAAATATTTTAAACAAGCAATTTACTGCAATGAATGGTTTCATTTTTTCCATATTTCTAGCAAAGAATGAAGGAACAATGTTGGATTTTTAACAAAAAAATCACTTGGAAACAACCAAAACATGACTTTTGTCGACGGGCCGAAATGATTGAAATTTATCGTAATTAATATAATTATATATAACAACTTCTATACATTTTTGATAGTAGCTATGCCCAAGCAAAGGGGAGGTAACTCCTATTGACCACTGGCGAGTGAGCAAAAAAACGTCACAGAAATAGTCCTTCGGAAGTACGGCGATTTTATCATATTTACCAGTGTTAAATGCAAAAATGGGTGATGTTATTTTAACATTCGATAACTCTCGTTGATTTACCAGCCAAAACAATGAGAGAATGGCGCCAAGGTAGATCGAGCGAGCCTGTCAAAGAAATGTCAAAGCTCTAATTTTCTTATTGAAGCGAGTAAATTAACCAAAATTATATGAAAATGAAGATAAATTAACAACAAAAATAATGATATGTTTGAATCCATGTGACATGACCGTTCTTGATGTGAAAATGAGGGTTTTTGTCACCTAACGGTAAATCCAAGATGGCGGACACGTGCTGTCAGATGGCCATTGGGAATGTAAACAAAGCGCTCGAAACATGTAAAAGTCGATATTTTCCAATGAAAGTTCTTTATTTAGTGATCTTTCACAACTGTTAAGGTAAGATTAGTGTAGTTTTGAAAAGAATTATGTAATATATATGTAATAATATTGTAAAATTAGAACGTGAATCGGACTAGGGCAGACTTGACTCGATACAGTACTACTACTAGTAGTAGTATAGTGTACAGTAGGCTAGTAGGATAAGGAATATGTCGCACGATGTCTTCTCTTGATCATGTCAACTAATAACTTCGGATATTATTCTAAAGATAACTCTATTTCTTAACTATGATTATTAGGAAATGTTAACAATTGTAATTTGCATGAAACCCATATAGAAAATGACACTTCCTTATTTGATCAATCAACCAAAACATTGTTTTTACAAATTTCTTGAATTGTACAATAACACATAAAATATTATAAGATAATGGCACATATTGCATGTTGATAATATTTAATTGGGGACTTTTTTATTACAATTCAGTTTTCTATAAAATTACCAAACTTCGTTGTGCATTTTAAATGCTTCAATATTACAAGTGTAAATTAAAGATTGTAATTAATGTTTTAAGTTAAATAGAAGAATATTTTTCTAATCATTTTAATAGTTTTATTCATCCAGCTATATATAAGCATTGCATTTACTTATAATATATTAAAACAAGTATATTGTATTATGTTTAATGACATCAGTTTGTGGACTGCTTTATTTATATATATAAAAACGTATGTCAATAGTCCATTTATGTTATCAATATCGGAGCTGTAGATATTTTTTAGAATGTTTGTGTTACTTTTTTAATCAGAATATAATGTGACTTAAATTCTGGTTAATGTTTTTTTGTTTTAACAGAAGTATTTTCCAAGTTATGGGTTGTATACGCTTTTTTCAGTTTTTTTTGGAAATCTCAACTTTGAAGATCAAAATTTCCGATTTTCGAAAATTCACTAAAAATTTAGTTTTTAAGATAAAATTGTTCTGATTGTTGTTTTATAATCAGGTGATGATACTCTTCAAAAATAAAGCTACTACATACTTCCAAATAATGCAGAAAAAAATGGTTGGGCATAGCTATTGATAGTACAGAACTGTTACTATACGTATTTAATGAGGTTTTGGGATAAATCTGGCTAGAAACATCACATAATCCAAATCCATGTCCACAATATCCAAAAAGATAAAATCTGACAGGAGACTAACGCAGCTTGAATTAAAAATCGCCCAATCAGGAACCTCTTGGCACAACATTTTTTTCAGTACTAGCTATATATAGTGTAGGCCTAGAATAAGTACAATTATATATCTCCATAATCTGACCTATAGGGACAAGAGCAAGTGTTCCTCTTCCTTGGTAAGGATCCCCCCCCCCACTCCCAAAGTGTAAAATGACTCTGAACCTAACATATTAACTTAGATCCGAAACTAAGCTGTAATAAAATCTCAGGTCCCTGTGATCCAACCATATCGGCCGAACATGGGTAGTCTGGCAACAAAAGTAGTACTCACGCTGTGGCGACAATGTGGATTTTGGTACAGCGAACGCTGTGGCAAACGTATATGTCCCGGGACGATGTTTATGTTTTTTATAGTTGTATTATTGACTTATTCAAACTGAAAGTTGCATCATTCAGGCCGGTTGCATGTGGACCGGAAAGCAAGTAACTTCTTTCGAGCATGCGCAGTAACACTTTCGAAATGAAAAATAAAACCAACTGAAAGACTTTTTCCGGAATAGACAATTGCAATCAACCTCGGCTGTCCACAGTTGCTTGAGTTTATGTCAGTAAATAAAAAAAAACCCAGTTAGTTAGTTATGGTTTAATGTCGCTACAAACACCGAAAAAATCACAGGACCTGAGAATTTGTTACAGCTTGTTTTGGACCTAAAATAGGGTGTTTAGAGTAATTTTACACATTGGGGGGTTAAGACCAATTTCCGATAAAAATGCCCCTTCAATGGTCATAAAAGCTAAAGGGTGGAAAGCTTTTCAAGTCGAAAAATTGACCCCCCACCTACCTTTCTTGCAACAAAAATCCACGGACTTAGATAAAATCACATTTCTAGTTGAGGTATGAAAAAACGCTTGGTACCGTTGGAAAGATCAGGGACGTATACGTCCCTGGAAAGATAGATAATTTTTATTTTACAAACTTCCTAAATGCACGGGCGCTCGAATCTGGACCCCGCCCACTTTACTCGCCAAATACTCTTATAATTTGGCGAGTAAAGTGGGCGGGGTCCAGATTCGAGCGCCCGTGCATTTAGGAAGTTTGTAAAATAAAAATTATCCATCTTTCCAGGGACGTATACGTCCCTGATCTTTCCAACGGTACCAAGCGTTTTTTCATACCTCAACTATTATTGATGCCAAATACTCTTATAATAGAGTATTTGGCGAGTAAAGTGGGCGGGGTCCAGATTCGAGCGCCCGTGCTAAATGCAAGTCAAATGTATCCTTCTTCCGCAGAAATAATCTCCATTTCCTCTAAAAACACGCAAAATTTCCGTGTCTCGTCACTGCACGCGGGGGCCTTACGCTGTCATTGGATGGCCGCGGTCTCCCTTTAAATTTAGGCATCCAGACCAGCACGCGGGGTGACATCAACCTCAATGAATATGTAAACAGTGGCCGGCAAGCTGAAGAAAACTTTGAGACACGGAAATTTTGCGTGTTTTTAGAGGAAATGGAGATTATTTCTGCGGAAGGAGGATACATTTGACTTGCATTTAGGAAGTTTGTAAAATAAAAATTATCCATCTTTCCAATGGTACCAAGCGTTTTTTCGTACCTCAACTAGAAATGTGATTTTTGATGCAATAAAGGTAGGTGGGGTCAATTTTTCGACCGGGAAAGCTTTCTATCCTTTAGCTTTTATGACCATTGAGGGGGCATTTTTATCGAAAATTGATCTTAACCCCCCCAAATGTGTAAAATTACTCTAAACACCTTATTTTAGGTCCAAGACTAGCTGTAACAAATTCTCAAGTCGCTGTGGAAAAAATCCGTGTTACAACCGGCGTCAACAAATAATTATTGGCCTATATACATGTATATAAGGAGCCGAACATTCTGTAATGGGCGGCCCCTTATAGATATGTAGTTCTAATCTATGTTATTTACTGACAGAATCTCAAGCAACTGTGATCGGTCTTATTAATTCATGAAATGTTTTCATTTTATATTTCCAGTTTTAGCAAAATATTTCATATGTATAAACACGGAATCAGGTTAGATTATAATTTACACATATATACTGTATATGCATGTTCTCATCTCTGAAAAAGCATATAATAATGCTTGTCCACAAAACGTAAAGTGTCATTATTTTTCTATGACATTTTCCACCTTTGAAGTATATTGTAAACTGATGTCTTGTAATGAAAATAAAAAGTCTGTCTTCATCGATACCCCACAATCAAATCTTGTATTTTATTTGCAAATCATATGCTTGACATACGATACATGTATATTTGAAATACGATGTAGACGGAAACTAATGATATATTTTAATTGTTAAAGAACAAGAATGTTTTTTTTTGTGATATCTGCGAAATTATTGGAATGATGCGTTTTATTAAGACCTTGATATCTTGACTGTTAAATATATAACGAAAACAGACCAAACGGTGATATGGAAAAAAAAATTGAAAGACAACAGAAAAAGACCAACCAACACATACTATTTCATTCTATGTAAAATTCAACTTAATTTCATAATTGGATATCAGATTTGAAATAAAAAAAAAAAAAAAATATAAATATAATTTGTTTCTAATGTTTTCAATATCAATTTAATTCTCAGTCTCCATGTGTCTATCTTCCCCTTATTCATATTTTATCTTGTATCTAGTTTAATCGATTTTTAGTTTGAATTATGGTTTTGTTGACGCTTCGGTATTCTGATTTTTTTAGGTAGATAAAACTAATTGAAAAAATAAATAAATAGAAAATAACGAAAAGAGTGAGTATCCAATTGGCGTAGTGGTACCCCTGACGTTCAGACCGAAGTCCTCCCGACAGGTGTGTTCAAGTGCTTTAGTCTCATCTGAAAGGCTCGCTAGCTGTAGCGATTTATCCACTACGCTACGGCTCACCCCGTGTATATGGTGTAAATACATTATATATGTACCTGCTGTAGGTGTATTACCTGATTGTGAAACTTCCGGTTGTCAACAGTCCATACTAGTATAACACAGCAAAAATAGCAAGATATAGAATGGAAATTGTGTAACGCCGGGCTAAATAAAATGTTTGCTCCCATTCCCAGTACTAATATACAAAGAAAAAACTGATTTTTAAAATATTTTTTTCTGTAATTTATTTCTGAATTTTATAAATCTATCACGTACCCGTTGCAGTATGAAACAAGGAAATATTGTTATCTTATTATTAATTCACGTACCCGTTGCAGTATGAAACAAGGAAATATTGTTATCTTATTATTAATTCACGTACCCGTTGCAGTATGAAACAAGGACATATTGTTATCTTATTATTAGTTACATTATACCCATTGCCAGGAAGAACTACAGTACTTTGCCAAACGTATGTCATTTTTGTTTATTTTCAATTTCTATCTATTTTTTGTACTTCCAACATTTTCCACTGAATTTTCATGATTTAGTTTATGGGTCATTGTATTTAGAGAATACTTACAGAGAATTGTTCCCCGTTTCATCTCATAATATTTTCGATGTTTTCCGTTTTGTATGACCAAGAAAATTCATAATCTTATTACAACGTCCAATTAATTTTTGTCACGCCATTTTGACGTCATTTCAGTAGCGTTATATAGAAAAATGGTGTCACACGGAAATTAGTAGTGTGGATAATTCTGTATTACTCCAGAAAAACACAACGGAAAAATTAATAATCTGATGAGAAGACAGTATGGATTTTTCTGTAAAAATGACCAGATATTGTCAAAATCTATCCATAAACAAAGCCAGGAAAATTCGTTGAAGAAAGTTGTTAATACCATTATACAAAGAATATATAGTGCATGTCTTCACGTATATTTTTTTTACTTCTTAAAAAAAAAATCCAACGAAACAAAAATAAAAAGAATAATGTATCGAGTCCTGCACAGACCACAATCAATGGATATCCAGAACTGTTGCACCTGTAATGAACACTATAGATATAATTATTTCAATTATTGACAACAGAAACGATGTTTTATTTTATACAAGTGAAATCATTTGAATAAGTTTGTGTATTAAGAATTATGCAGATTAAAATGTACCATAGAAAACATTAAATCTCAGAAGGAAAGAAAATCTTATAAATAAAAAAAGGAGTAAATATTGAGTTGGCGTAGTGGTACACCTGACGTTCAGACCGAAGTCCTCCCGACAGGTGTAGATCAAGTGCTTTAGTCTCAGTTGAAAGTCTGTTTCACCACGCTACGGCTCACCCACATCTCCCAGTGTCTGTATTATATCAAAATTATTCATTTATACACCCGCATTTCACACCTGGTCAACGCTTTTCGGCCATCACTTACCACCATTAAAACTAAAAACATAAAAAAATAAATTCTGTTGCAATTTTATCCCGGCTAGACCTATATTTTGGCTAATATGACTGGACTATAGCATTCAAACTAGCACAGCTCGAATACTCGCCAGTTGGATTACTCGAAGTTTTCCTATGGCCCCGTCAACATCGAGATAACCAGGTACGTATATGTGAGACATATACGTCCCTGAGATAACGAATAATCTTATGGATTTTGTTTTCAAACGAGGCTGAATTTGGAGAAGAGCTAATCATGACAGGTATTGTTTATTCATCTTTGAAATAGCATAATATTTAATTGTTCACAAAAGGTTATATGGCGTTATTTTTGTATGACATTTTCCATCTGTAAATTATAAGGTAAGTTGTAAGTCTTGTATTGAAAATCAAAAGTCTGTTTTCATCGATATCCCACAATCAAATGGCGTATTGTATTTGCAAATAATATACTAA
The DNA here is from genome assembly GCA_947623455.1 of Mimachlamys varia. Taxonomy (NCBI): domain Eukaryota; kingdom Metazoa; phylum Mollusca; class Bivalvia; order Pectinida; family Pectinidae; genus Mimachlamys; species Mimachlamys varia. The sequence goes on from OX392534.1 coordinate 23,473,655, forward strand.
ACGATACTCGTGGGTATTTTAAAATACGATGTAAATGAAAACTAACTGATGATATTTTCATTAAAATCAAAAACGATTTTTGTAATATCTGCGAAAATATGGGAAAAGTGCGTGATATTTAGACTTTGATACCAGACAACAGAAAAAGACCCACCAACATTATTTTATTCCATGTAAAAGTGAACTTCATTTCATGATTGGATATAATAAAAAAAACAAAAAAGTATAAATATAAATTATTTCTTTTATTTTCAATCACAATTTAATTCTCAGTCTCCTTGTGTCAGTCTTTCCTTTGTTCATATTTTATGTTATCTCTAGTTAAATCGATATTAGGTTTGTATCATTGTCCTGTTGAAGCCTCGGTATTCTGTTTTTTTTAAGGTAGATAAAAATAATTTAAAAGGAAATAACAAATAACGAAAAGAATGAGTATCGAATTGGCGTAGTGGTACCCCTGACGTTCAGACAGAAGTCATCCCGACAGGTGTAGATCAAGTGCTTTAGTCTCAGTTGAAAGTCTCGTGTTAAAGACTTATCCACTACGCTACGGCTCACCCCGTCTATATAGAGTAATTACAATATATATGTACCTACGGTAGGTAAATTACCTGATTGTGAAACGTCCGGTTATCAACAGTCAATAAACTCCGTTTCATAAATTATGCTTTCCATTTTTTCGTTATTCAAGATTATATAAATCCATGTTTATAAAAAAAGTCGGTACTTTGTTTTTTTAAGACTAGCTAAATATGCTGAAATGTTATTGTCCTTCGGTCTTATTATAAAACACCATTAAACATCCCTTACTTGAACGCCAAACAGGATATTGCACAACATAAACAGTGTAGTATTTATCAATAAAAAGATGAGTGTAATCGGTCGGAGTGAGCCGTAGCGTTGTGGCAAGACCTGTTCTTCTGAGACTAAAGCAGCTAGATCTGATTCCTACCGTGATGACTTCGGTCTGAACGGTAGGGTTCCACTTCGCCAATTCGATACTCACTCTTTTTATTTTTCATTTTTTAACTTCTGCTGAACTCATGAATATAGGAGAGGCTTGTTAAACCAAATACGTGTAAAAATGCATAAATTCAATATGTATTCATGTCAAATTGACTTATTTTAATGAAATGGTAGCATTTGGGTACAAATATGAAAATTGAATTGATTAAAAATCGAATATCCCCAACTTTTATTCATTCTCTTCGTTAAATATTATGAAGAGATTCAGAAAATTGACAGTAAATAGTCAGTTTAACTTTGTTGTTTCATAACTCACAGGCCATACTAAAATAACACAGGAAAAATATCGAAATGTCGAATGGAAATTGTGTTAACACCGGGCTAAACAAAATGTTTGCCCCAATTCCCTGTACTAATATTAAGATACGAACCAGTATGTAACCGTACCGGATATTGCATCACCATCACTGTAGGTTTATATTTCTTGACCCCGATGTCCGAACAACACTCAACGACCTACATGACAAGTATCTTATCTCTAGTTTTATCGATTTTTAGTTTGAATTGTGGTTTTGTTGACGCTTCGGTATTATGGTTTTTTTAAGGTAGATAAAAATAATTTAAAAACAAATAATACATAGAAAATAACGAAAAGTATGAGTATCGAATTGGCGTAGTGGTACCCCTGACGTTCAGACAGAAGTCCTCCCGCCAGGTGTAGATCAAGTGCTTTAGTCTCAGTTGAAAGTCTCGTGTTAAAGACTTATCCACTACGCTACGGCTCACCCCGTCTATATAGAGTAATTACAATATATATGTACCTACGATAGGTGTGTAACCTGATTGTGAAACTTCCGGTTATCAACAGTCCATACTAATAAAGCACAGAAAAAATAGCAAGATATAGAATGCAAATTATGTAACGCCGGGCTAAATAAAATGTTTGCTCCCATTCCAAGTACTAATATACAAAGAAAAAAATCAATCCATTCTACAGTATGTGTAGGTAACCGTACCGGTTATATGTGTTTAAGCGTGTGTAGATAGCAGTAAGCCACTGCGTATTGTGAAATTACCAATCAGTAGTCAGTAATACGGTATTGGTCATCCGCAAGCGTATTCTAGGATCAGATTTTTTAAATATTTTTTTCTGTAATTTATTTCTAAATTTTATAAAGCTATCACGTACCCGTTGCAGTATGAAATAAGGAAATATTTTTATCTTACTATTAGTTACATTTTACCCATTGCCAGGAAGAACTATAGTACTTTGCCAAACGTATGTCATTTTTGGTTATTTTCAATTTCTATCTATTTTTTGTACTTCCAACATTTTACACATTTTGGGGGTTAAGATCAATTTTCGATAAAAATGCCCGCCCTCAAAGGTCATCTTAATCCCCCAAATGTGTAAAATTACTCTTAAACATCCTATTTTAGGTCCAAAACTAGCTGTTACAAATTCTCAGGTCCCTGTGGGCTCACCCACACCTCTCAGTGTCTGTATTAAATCAAAATTATTCATTTATACACCCGCATTTCACACCTTGTCAACGATTTTCGGCCATAACTTACCACCATTCAAAAAAACATAAAAAATAAATTCTGTTGCAATTTTATCCCGGTTAGGCATATATTTTGGTTAATATGACTGGACTATAGCATTCAAACTAGCACAGCTCGAATACTCGCCAGTTGGATTACTCGAAGTTTTCCTATGGCCCCGCCAACATCGAAATAACCAGGTATGTATATGTGAGACATATACGTCCCTGAGATAACGAATAATATTATGGTTTTTGTTTTCATACGAGGCTGAATTTGGAGAAGAGCTAATCATGACAGGTATTGTTTATTCATCTCTGAAATAGCATAATATTTAATTGTTCACAAAAGGTAATGTGGCGTTATTTTTGTATGACATTTTCCATCTGTAAATTATAAGGTAAGTTGTAAGTCTTGTATTGAAAATCAAAAGTCTGTTTTCATCGATACCCCACAATCAAATGGCGTATTGTATTTGCAAATCATATACTAAACGATACTCGTAGGTATTTTGAAATACGATGTAAATGAAAACTAACTGATGATATTTTAATTAAAATCAAGAACGATTTTTGTAATATCTGCGAAAATATGGGAATAGTGCGTGATATTTAGACTTTGATGAGAGACAACAGAAAAAGATCCACCAACATTATTTTATTCCATGTAAAAGTGAACTTCATTTCATGATTGGATATAATAAAAGAAAGAAAATATAAATATAAATTAAACTTCTGCTGAACCAAGCGTAACACTTCTTACGCATTGACCGGTTTTTCGAAAGATGAAATACTTTCCAATCATACATCAGTATTACAATCATTCGAAATACCCGTTAATGATAAAGACGCTGACTTATACCTCGGCTATATTGGATACCTAAACTACACAAGGATCCTTAATAGCAACGTTTTATCGCTGGCTCGTCTCATTGCTCAACCAAGCCATTATCAAAACTTCTCACTACTATTCTTAGTACCGTTAATTCGAGGCTTCGGTCTTATTGCGACACTGTACACTCCAGAAGTTGCATTAATGGGATGTTGAACTTGAAAAACTCAAAAGATCTTCTGATCAGTCTTGAGTGCCCCCTATTCGGTGATGTTTCGTCCATCAAAACATTTGTTTTCGCGTAAATTTTATACGCGACTGCATTCAATATGGATGTAACGGCTGACCTTTCATAGCACAATGAAATTTAAAAAAATTACTTTAAATAAGGATTGTACCTCATTTTGACTGCGTATACGGTAGTATGCCTGCAGTTGGCAACGAACATATTCTATGGTGCAAAATGAGGTACAATCCTTATATTTACACCATTATTAATTTTCAGTGCTATACGAAGAAAAAAGCATTCGAAGCGGGTTGCTAAGATGGTAACTACGATGGCCGTGGTTGCTAAGATAATATAGTCCCATTGGATTTCATCAATATATTGATAGTGAAAAAAGGCTCGGCGGATTGATATTTGTTCAAATATGGCGTCGTTCACGCTTCAGAACAATAAGTATTCAATGTCGGCCATTGTTTGGTTCCCACAAGATTTTGAAACATGGAACATATATGGAATCAATTTCTTTTGATTAAACAATAAATAGTTTTTTGCAAACTTTTGATTCCAAATGATGCGCATTCGAAATAATTTGACGGTAACGCAAACATGGCGGCGCCCTGCAGTTGAAACGTCTGACGTTGGACCGCGTCACAACCAGATCACTGTGTCAATGCGTGCACATAACGACCGTGCTACCGTACTACCGTATACGCAGTCAAAATGAGGTACAATCCTTATGTATTTAGCTATAGGCGGAACAGATAGTTATAGACTCAGAACCCTATGGCAGGGGCGTAGCTGGAGGTATTTTGATGTGCAAGCCCGCGACGTTTTCAAATTTGGGAAGGGGGTACTTTGAGGGGGGGATGGATCACATTTGGACTTCAAATGGTGCCATTGTTTTGGACGTGTTTAAATCATCATTGTCTTGCCTATCATTATACAAATTATTAATGAGAAAATGGAATACGATATGTTTTATTTCCATGATGTATGGAAACAAAATCATTATCCATACCTTTCTTATGCCATACTCTCATCAGTAAGTAAAACCAGAGACATGTACATGTAAAACCACCTTTGATATACACAAGTCTCTGTTTATAAGTATGTATGTTCTGTGCAGGACTCGGGAAGTAAGAACTCATGCTTGTGTTCTTAAGCATAATTTTGTATAATTCGAACAGGCCTAGTTTCACGAAAGTTCCTTGACTTAAAAATCTCGATAGAAAAGCATTAAAGAATTAACGGGAAAATCTTAACTTAAAGGAACTTTCCATAATTTCTGTAATGCATTCCTATGGAGATATTTAACTTGAGGAATTTTGACCGGGCTCATTAATAATTGCATTTGCAGACATTTTGTTTGAACCGAAATGCAGTAAAAATTGGCCCTTCTTTTATTATTCTTAGAATGATAAAATGGTCATTTTTGTATATTAAATCTAATACAGATTTACTAAAAAAAAGGGGGGGGGTACCAAAGCGTCAACAAAACCAGAATCCGAACTCAAAATCGATTAAACTAGAGGCAAAATATGAAAAAAAGCGTCTTATACTTCATCGACGACAACTGCCATGTAAACATGTCAAAATGAGAACCGAGTCCTCATTGTCAATAAAAACAAGGGAGAACACTAATGAGCATTCTCAAAAACGTCCATCTTCATATCACTTAACGATACAGAACATGTCCCATGAAACCAAGATGGCGACCATAAAACTTGCCCACAGTGTTCATCAACCTGCACCTCTCCTTTCCCTGTGCCATAAGTTTGTTCGTCAGCAGCTGATATCTATCACAAAACCTATATGACATGATTTTATAAAAAAAAAAAAGTCGCCCTAAGTGAAAGTAGTTTCAAATTGATTCTTAGGTTTTTTGGAGGTTGTTTGGTATTCATTTGTATACGAATTTTCTCAAGATAAAGCCATTACCTATATTGTCGTAGTGAGCTGTATTATGCATATTATTTGAATTGTGTTGGCTGCGGTTTCCGACATCTTGCACAATTATATATGATTTAATATGTATGTGTATTGTAATCCTATATGCTTTTGCATTCGGAAAGAAATAAAATTGAATTTGAAGTATTTATAGCTACACATAACAAATTTTCTGCAGCCTAATATGTTAATCTGACGAGTCGAACAATAAGGAGTAACAATATCAGTGGACTTTTAAGAATATAAGTTGAATTATGAAATTTCTCGACTTTAATACACATACTTTGGAAAATGATGTGCAAGCACGGGCTTATGTGCTTACATGGCAGCTACGCCCCAGACCAACTTGTGTGAAAATGTAAATTATATTTTTTACTAGTAAAAGATTGGGTATGAATTGGCAGTTGGCAGGGTGGGTAAATATGTCGTGAACTTCACATAGATTAGGTATACTAATTAGGCAGAGATGTAAGATTACAATTAACAGTACTGAACGATCCCTTGAGGCTTTTGTCCCTACCGACACCTTCCTCCCTTTGTTCGGCTCCCGTAAGATCTCCACACAGGTAAGTCATCTGCACACCTGTGATGACCCCCGCGGCTCTCCATCCCCACAGGGGTTATTTGTGTGTCCCAGTATATAATTAGCGTTGAAATGACAACTAGGAAATAGGCGAGGTGAATATAATTATCATTTGGATGCACATATAAAAAGTTAAACATTGTGAAATCACATGTTTTTTTTTTAAAATATGTTTTTAATGTTTTAGTTCACTCTATATTCAGTTAGATTCTTTTTCAAAACGATATATGAGAAGGGATATTATGAAAAAAAAATAAAATTTAAATCATGAATAGATTTTAAATTGAACGTCTAGAAAAAAGGAGTTTAACGACAGTTTTGCCTGTTTTTGTTTTTGTATTATGACTTCCTCTTTTTGAAATACTGGTACATTCTCATTATACGTCTCTGCCTATGATAGAATAAAGTTTACCTCCCTCCACAAGGGAAAACGGACTGTCCGTGTACTGAGAATTACATTTTAACAAGTCTCTGTGATTCATCATCCATGCTGAGAAATAAGGTGCAGTGAATTTATTTCCCTTTGGGGCCTCGTCGACGTCCTGGCCCCTGGCAGCACAGGTACCTGGGAATTTGTTGCAGCTAGCTTTATAGTTTATGACCATTGACGAGGGGCATTTTTATCGAAAATTAAACTAAACCACTCAAAAGTGTAAAATTACTCTTAACATCCTAGTTTAGGTTCAAAACCAGCTGTAACAAAACATTCTCAGGTCTCTGTGTCTGGGATTGGTTTGGGCAATATGGTCCCAATATTTTACACTTCGATAACATCATTGAAATTTTACCATGACGATTCTCACTAATTAGGAATGATTTCCGATGAAAGTAGACAAAATATCCCCTAAAGTATTATTTCCTTTATAAGGGCCATATTCCGGATTTAAAAACCACCTCTTACTTTAATTTTACACTACAATGGCAATCTTCCGGGTGACACGAAACTTTCATTTATCGTTTAGATTTTCTTGAAGTTACAACAAAATGACGAATGGTTGGTATTATTCCCTATATTCCTATTGATGATCTAGTAAATAGGCATATCTTGTTGTTTGATACTTATAGTTATTAAAATGATAACGTATTATTCACGTTTGGCTAGGCTAATGTATCATTTAGACGTAGTAACATGAATAGGCTTATAGTTACAGTAGATGCAATGTTCGTGTGGAATGCAGGCCTGGGGCATTTATGATTTTTACGTATGTATGTTCATTTATAAATATGATACATATTAGTATTCTTTGTCAGTGACATACAAAACGGGATGGCAAGTTTGATTTATCTCTAGACTTGTTATATTCCGCCTGACTACAGAAAAAAATAAAGTACAGAGCTCTCACGAGTTTCATAACAGTATCGGAATAATTAAGCTAAAACTATCTGTAGACACATTATATAGACACACACAGTTTCAAAGCGACAAACATCTTCATCTTGGCATGGTAGTATCACAGTCAATGTACCATTAATCACATATATACATGTGCATGCATGCAGAAATTAAATATTATCAAATTTTACAGCATATTCTTTTGAGGGAATCATCATCTTTGGGCTACTGGTAGTTTGTACCTGTGCCTATATGAGAAGAGTGCCAAGACTTAAACAATGGTTTCTGTCGGAAAAGAAAGGCCTGATGGGAGTTTTCTACAAAGGTACAGTATATAATACACAATATACATGTAGGCTAATCCTATATAGCTAGTCAGTGATAAAACCTCCGCAGTGACCATACAATAAGTCTGAAGGGCCAAGTAAGCTTATGTCGGGGTGCAGTGTCCGTCGTCTGTCCTTCTGGTGTCAACTTTTCAGTTTAAACGATCACTTCTCCTTAAAAACCAAAAGGCCTAGAACCTTTGGCTGAAAGGTTCCTCGGATGAAGCCTGACAAAGTTTCAGTAAAAATGACCTTGACCCCTATTCAACGTCATAGGAGTCAAATCTGTTAAAACCTTTTAACTGTTGTTAAACCCAAAGGTCTAGAACCATGATATTTGGCTGAAAAGTACCGTTGATGAATCCTGACAAAGATGCAAATAAAATGACCATGACCCTTATTCAAGGTCACTGGGGTCAAATCTGTTAAAACCTATTAAAAACTTCTTCTGATAAAACAAATGATCAAGAACCTTAATATTTGGCTGAAATGTTCCATGGATTAATCCTAACAAAGTGTGGGGAAAACATTGACCTTGACCAAAGTCACAGGGTCAAATCTGTTAACACCTTTTAACAAAAAGGTGTAGAAGTTTAATATTTATCTGAAAAGTACCTTGGATGAATCCCAACAACGTTTGCGAAAAAAATGACCTCCACCCATATTCAAATTCACAGCTAGGGGTCAATTTTTTTTAAAACCTTTTCAACAACATCTTCTGATAAACCAAAAGGTTTTGAATCTGGATATTTGGCTGAAAGGCTCCTCATATGAAGTCCAATAAAGTTTGCGAAAAAAAGGACCTTGACTCCTATTGAAGGTTACAGGGGTCAAATCTGTTAAAGTCTTTAAGCTACTTCTTCTGATCAACCAAACGTCCTAGGACCGCGATATGTGGTTGAAAGGTACCTTGGATGAAGCTTGATGAAGTTTGGGAAAAAAATTACCTTGACCCATATTCAAGATAAAGTTTGCAGAAAAAACAAATGACCTTGACCCTATTGAAGGTCATGGGTGAAATCTGTTAAAATCTTTAAGCTACTTCTTCTGATAAACCAAATGTCCTAGGACCTTCATATGTATCTGAAATGTACCTTGGATGAAGCCTGACAAAGTTTGCAATAAAACTTACATGTACCTTGACCCATATTCAAGGTCACATGGGTCAAATCTTTTAAAACATTTAAGCGACTTCTCCTGATTAACCAAAAGGCATAGAAGCATGATATGTAGCTAGAAGCTTCTTTGGAAGGAGCCAAACATATTTTTCAAATGAAAATGACCTTATCTTACTTTCAAGCTCACAGGGGTCAAATATGTTTAGAATTTAACATGTTCTTTTGAATGTATTACAGTTATAAGAGTTTAGGCTGCTTTAGGGTAAGGCTACAAGTGAGAGATATTGATACCAGGTGAGCGATGCAGCCCATTGGGCCTCTTGTTTTAAGTCAAAAGCACATTCAAAATACATAAAAGACAATAACTGAGCAAATTAAATGTACAAGGTAAAATGTGTTTTCATGTATGTTTAGGGGGAAAAAAACAAATAAGAAATATTGCTGTCATATAGTTTTATTATACCAAAACAATAAAATTGAAGAGCATAGAGTAATTTTTCTGTTAATTTATAAATGGAAAAAATAAATTCCTTCCAAGAGCCGATCAGGAATTGAATCTGGGTGTCTGGCATCATCATCTACAGCTCTACCAACTTATTTAAGTCAAAGAAGCATGCTCTGTCGGCAGCGTGACAAGCCTCACTGACCTGCTCCTTTTCCGAATTTGTGTTTTCATAAGACTGTGTTCATCACTGCTAATCTGATACAAAATAATAAATGTTCAACATTCAACATGTTTTCGTATGAAAGTGAATAGGACCTATATTTTCTACTTTGATGACTTTGGTAAGGCTTAGCCATTTTTTCGTTGATAGTGATTATTGATAAGCTCAACATTCATTAATTAAAGCTGCACATCCAAATACACCATGAAGACATGTACAATCAATTGATCATAAACATTTGTCTGCTTTTTTTTTGTTGTTCTTATAGTAGCTCTGTTTTTAACTTATTCAATACAACAGCAGATAATTAAGTGGGAACACTTTGTGTCGAAGTATTAAATACTTCTAATGATAACTTCTGTTTGTGTTTTTCAGCTTCTGTGATAGGAACACGACTCCACATTCCAGTGGCTGCAATATGTACTTTGATGGCAGTGTACGTTCTCATACTGAGGTGATGTTTCACAGGAAGAATTAATTTATTGATATTTGTACAGATTATGATAATAACAACATGTGCAAAAGTGCTTGACAACATTGATGTCTTGGTCCAGGCTGCGATCAGGATATATGCTATTGCAAGTGGATCACAGGGAGATATCCAGGATTATCTGCCCTTGGACTGTACACAAATACAAGGGATAGTATTTATATGAAGTAGTGCAGTACTTTTTTAATATCATTTCATGTTATTATTTACTTATTAAGTTAGCAAAGCTAAATATACATTTCTGAATTTTCTCAAAATTTTTGTTGTTTGATGTCTGGGTCAGAGTTGCTTGTAAATGGATTTGCAAAATTCCTGATTTTTTTTTATAAAGCTGTAAGTTTTAAACATTGATTATAGACAAGTTTACCCCTCCCCCATCTTTACAGGGAGGAGGCCACTCCTTTTAGCAGGCAGGAGATATAGGAGCAATCACTTAAACATCCATGATATGGGCTATAATTTCGAATGTAAAAGTTTGAATTATGAAGTAATTTAATAAGTATAGATATTAATTTCAATTATTGTTTTTTTTTATTTTTTTTTTGTATTAATTCAACCTCAAAACATTTATAAATGCAACAGGTGTGGATAAAAGATATGAAATATTGCATTACCCTGCTTGTTCATAAGTATTGTCACAATGTTTATTATTGTTATTTAATGTATATTTTTGTGAGGGTTTATTGAACCGGAAATGTAACTGTAAATTAACTTTGAATCCTAGATATCTAGGGGTCACGCTCACTTTTGCTCTGACTACACCGTTGGAATATATCCCAGCAAAGTTAAAGGCTCAGTTAGCACAACCTTGTGGGTGAGATGAAAAGAATGTTTTAATCCAAATAATTTTGGTGCCACTTCTCTGTAATCTTCTAAGGACTGGTATTAGCCTAGTGATTGTTCTGCTTAGTTTTACCTGACAAAATAAAATATATCAAAACAACCATTTAACAAAGTCTCTCAACGATAATGGCTACTCATTGGTAGCTTGAATTCTTTCCCCCATCCTCCTAGTTTACTTTTTCCCCATCCCCCTGGTTGACTTCTTTCCCCATCCTCCTGGTTGACTTCTTTCCCCATCCTCCTGGTTGACTTCTTCCCCATCCTCCTGGTTGACTTCTTTCCCCATCCTCCTGGTTGACTTCTTCCCGCATCCTCCTGGTTGACTTCTTTCCCCATCCTCCTGGTTGACTTCTTTCCCCATCCTCCTGGTTGACTTCTTTCCCCATCCCCCTGGTTGACTTCTTTCCCCATCCTCCTGGTTGAATTCTTTCCCCATCCTCCTGGTTGACTTCTTTCCCCATCCTCCTGGTTGACTTCTTTCCCCATTTTCCTGGTTGACTTCTCCCCCCATCCTCCTGGTTGACTTCTTTCCCGCATCCTCCAGGTTGACTTCTTTCCCCATCCTCCTGGTTGAATTCTTTCCCCATCCTCCTGGTTGACTTCTTTCCCCATCCTCCTGGTTGACTTCTTTCCCCATTCTCCTGGTTGACTTCTTTCCCCTTCCTCCTGGTTGACTTCTCCCCCCATCCTCCTGGTTGACTTCTTTCCCCATCCTCCTGGTTGACTTCTTTCCCCATTCTCCTGGTTGACTTCTTTCCCCATCCTCCTGGTTGACGTCTTTCCCCATCCTCCTGGTTGACGTCTTTCCCCATCCTCCTGGTTGACTTCTTTCCCCATCCTCCTGGTTGAATTCTTTCCCCATCCTCCTGGTTGACTTCTTTCCCCCATCCTCCTGGTTGAATTCTTTCCCCATCCTCCTGGTTGACTTCTTTCCCCATTCTCCTGGTTGACTTCTTTCCCCTTCCTCCTGGTTGACTTCTCCCCCCATCCTCCTGGTTGACTTCTTTCCCCATCCTCCTGGTTGACTTCTTTCCCCATTCTCCTGGTTGACTTCTTTCCCCATCCTCCTGGTTGACTTCTTTCCCCATCCTCCTGGTTGACTTCTTTCCCCATCCTCCTGGTTGACTTCTTCCCCCATCCTCCTGGTTGACGTCTTTCCCCATCCTCCTGGTTGAATTCTTTCCCCATCCTCCTGGTTGACTTCTTTCCTCATCCTCCTGGTTGACTTCTTTCCCCATCCTCCAGGTTGACTTCTTTCCCCATCCTCCTGGTTGACTTCTTTCCCCATCCTCCTGGTTGAATTCTTTCCCCATCCTCCTGGTTGACTTCTTTCCCCATCCTCCTGGTTGACTTCTTCCCCCATCCTCCTGGTTGACGTCTTTCCCCATCCTCCTGGTTGACTTCTTTCCCCATTCTCCTGGTTGACGTCTTTCCCCATCCTCCTGGTTGACTTCTTCCCCCATCCTCCTGGTTGACGTCTTTCCTCATCCTCCTGGTTGACTTCTTTCCCCATCCTCCTGGTTGACTTCCTCCCCCATCCTCCTGGTTGACGTCTTTCCCCATCCTCCTGGTTGACTTCTTTCCCCATCCTCCTGGTTGACTTCTTTCCCCATCCTCCTGGTTGACTTCTTTCCCCATCCTCCTGGTTGACGTCTTTCCCCATCCTCCTGGTTGACGTCTTTCCCCATCCTCCTGGTTGACTTCTTTCCCCATCCTCCTGGTTGAATTCTTTCCCCATCCTCCTGGTTGAATTCTTTCCCCATCCTCCTGGTTGACTTCTTTCCCCATCCTCCTGGTTGACTTCTTTCCCCATCCTCCTGGTTGAATTCTTTCCCCATCCTCCTGGTTGACGTCTTTCCCCATCCTCCTGGTTGACTTCTTTCCCAATCCTCCTGGTTGACGTCTTTCCCCATCCTCCTGGTTGACTTCTTTCCCCATCCTCCTGGTTGACGTCTTTCCCCATCCTCCTGGTTGACTTCTTTCCCAATCCTCCTGGTTGACGTCTTTCCCCATCCTCCTGGTTGACTTCTTTCCCCATCCTCCTGGTTGACGTCTTTCCCCATCCTCCTGGTTGACTTCTTTCCCCATCCTCCTGGTTGAATTCTTTCCCCATCCTCCTGGTTGAATTCTTTCCCCATCCTCCTGGTTGACTTCTTTCCCCATCCTCCTGGTTGACTTCTTTCCCCATCCTCCTGGTTGACTTCCTCCCCCATCCTCCTGGTTGACTTCCTCCCCCATCCTCCAGGTTGACTTCTTTCCCCATCCTCCTGGTTGAATTCTTTCCCCATCCTCCTGGTTGAATTCTTTCCCCATCCTCCTGGTTGAATTCTTTCCCCATCCTCCTGGTTGACTTCTTTCCCCATCCTCCTGGTTGAATTCTTTCCCCATCCTCCTGGTTGAATTCTTTCCCCATCCTCCTGGTTGAATTCTTTCCCCATCCTCCTGGTTGACGTCTTTCCCCATCCTCCTGGTTGACTTCTCCCCCAATCCTCCTGGTTGACGTCTTTCCCCATCCTCCTGGTTGACTTCTTTCCCCATCCTCCTGGTTGACTTCTTTCCCTCATCCTCCTGGTTGCCCATTCTGAGATCAGTGAGTAGGGGCTTCAGACTATCTGACTAGTCTGGTGATTCAGTCATGTGATCTGGGGATTATTCCCAAGTCATGTGACTAAATCAGGCTGGTGGTAGGCGGTGGCCTGTTCACTCATTCCTGGCTTTTGACCTATAAAATAGCAAGCTGTGTGCATTCAGTAGTCCAAGGGTGTAGAGTGAAAGTGAACGTATCTCCTGGATCTCGAGGATGTCTATAATATATAACAGTTTTAATGTGTCATACTTTCATTAACTTCACATCATGATTTGTTTTGTATTAATGTGGTCACTTTTCGATTATATGTATATCTTTTTACATGTATTTTTTCTTTTTTGGATAACAATGAATTAAAAGTTACTCATTTTTAATGGCTGGGTGTATGTCATGTATATATCCACTCAAGATCCACAAGACTTTGCACTTGCAATTTGACTCAAACGACAAGAGCGAAGTCTTTTGGGTTTCCAATATTGACCTGAGATATGTTAGATTTATCTCCCTTGAACATAATTCATAACTGCCATGTACATGATGCAATTTTTGTTAACCTGTTAATTGTACATATGTCCTCAGCTTGTAATTATAGTCATAAAGGAGATTTTACAGATTTTGTAAGCTACATGGAACTATTATGAAAAAGAGAATGATGTATACATTTATGAATATTCTTGTAGACAATTGTTGAATTGGTGTGTGTAAACAGGTGTCTACAAGTGTGTACAAAATTGTTGGTGTGAGTGTAGCTGCGATAACGTAGCTGTTCACGACGAGACATTTTTTTTATTAATTGCGTCGTTCAGCCGGGGCAGAGCCATAGGAGGCTGGTTATTAATATAAGTACTAGTGTGAGTGCACAAGTGTTGATTTGTATACACAATTGTAAATGGTATGTATACACAAGTGTTCATGTGTGGTGGCTTCGAATTCATTACTACCAAGGTATATGTGAAGTGATATACTGCCCTGACCAGAGAACAATTCTTAATTGACACTAAATGGCTACATAAATGTAAATGCCTGTAATGACATCATTGACCTAGTTTCCATGTGAGATTGAACTGAAGTTCAAGGAGGGTTTACAAGCACATGGCAATGCTGTATGAATCATATATTCAACTTGTGTGTGTTTGTGTTTACAAAGTGTCTGAGGCGGAAATATCCATTTTTGCTTGATGACTGTTTTAGGAAAAAAAAGTGTATTTGTGGCACATTTAACAATGTTTTTATCAATATAAGACAGTTTATAAGGTACTGATAGATGTTTTGGGAAAATGTGTTGAATGTGGTGTAGATGTTTAAGAAAAGATATATATATATATGTAATAGGTTTAAACCAACAATATAGTGTTTGAACGAGGAAAGGATAAAATGAAACTTCAGAAGAGAGATATGAGTTCTCATAGTTCTCATAGTTGATCCATTAATCATGCAGCATTTAGAACTATCTTTTCTACCACAATACCCACTGTTATTCCACTCTCAGACCATTGTATAAACGTGCTGACTGTTGAATAAATATATGTTATATACCACTAGTGGAATATGACCTTCCGGACTTTTGATTGGTTGAGATGTTGAACTTTGAACGGAAATGTGGATTGTTGACGACGTCATCGATTGTTGACGTCGTCACAACTCGGCGGGAATGTATTCAAGATGATATGATTTCCCGCAAATCTGCGATTCACTCCAGAAACAACACTGCAACTGCCGACTAAAAATCATTGTGGTAGAAACAGGTCACACGACTCGTGGTTATTGGATATGGAATTTATTTCACTCTCATTAATTATTTTTTAAAAGATACAAAAGACACTCGCTAAAGCTCGTGTCTTTTGTAACTTTTTAAAAATAATTAACGAGAGTGAAAGAAAATTCCATATTCAACAACCACTCGTTGTGTAACCTCTACTTATCACATAACTGACCCGTTCAGTCATGTCATATGACCATGTCATAAAAATGGTATTACACATGTGTAATAACACTATTGCGACGTCATAAACAAATGACGTCTTTATGTCTCGGTCGCAGAAGAAAGCTGCCTTTCTTAAAGAGAGTTAATTTGAGAGATTTTGTGTATTTTCTCATAGATATAAGTTATGTGATAAATAGAATCTTACACTCGTGTCAATGTAATATGGAATTCATTAAACTCATTACCAGGTAAATTATTTAATATGTCACTCGCCTAAAGGCTCGTGACATATTAAATTATCTAACTCGTTTAATAAATTCCATATTACATTGACACTCGTGTAAGATCCTCTATTTCTTATGTTTCTAAATTTTAAGAACATGGAGAGTAACAATTGTGAATGTGGAAAGCTGTGATAGTCTTCTTCATTAAAAAAAATAAAAATATTCACAATGATTTGATTATCTTTAGTAAAATGTTTATATTAAGACATGTCATATGCTGAATTTGCAATTAATGATACCTACCAAGGTATTGCAAACCCTCTGTTTCTTCAAAGAAAATGCTGTCAATCTTTTACACAATTTCTTCTCAATAATAAAAGGCCAGGTTCATGATACTTGGCCAGTAGCATGTATGTATGGATGGTTACAAAGTTTGTTCAAGTTAATGACTTTGACCTACTTTCAAGGTCACAGTGATCAAATGTGTTAAAATATGTTAGCATCTTCTTCTCAACCACAATTAATGCCATGGGGGCTGATATCAGACCTGTAGCATGCTGATATAGTGTTAATAATTTTGTTCACACTAAAACTGTAAGTTAAGCCATTGAATTGAACCAATACTCCATCCCCAACTCCCCATTCCCTTTGCAATAAATGCATGCTTTTATAAGATAAAGTTTATCTGCAGATATATCTACACATTGTCCCTAACATTCCCGTGTAGTTTCTTTGAAACAGGTTTAGGATTAGTTTTCTGGACAAAATTTAATACCTGTTTATAGTGACCTCGTTACCATGGCAACCAAACTTCTGCATAAAATAAAACCTGCATGCATATCTACACATGATCCCAAACATTCATGTGAAGCTTCATTGATATTAATGGTTCACTGGTTTAGGAGTTGTCTGGTCAAACTTTTCCAACAAAAGCCTGTTTATAGTGACCTGTTACCAAGGCAACCTAATTTTCTGGTAAAAACAAAATCTGCATACATATCTACACATCGCCCCTAATATCTCTATGTTGTTCTATTCGAATTGGTTTATAGGTTTAGGAGGAGTTGTTTTCCACAAGAATTAGGGTATTATGATCTGGTTACCATGGCAACCAAAATTTCTTCGCAAAAATACCTTGAATGCGCATTCACATAGTCTCTAACATTCTAGTGTAGTTTCACTTTAATCGGTTTATAGGTTTATGAGTTGTCTGGAAAAAATGATGTACAGTGACCTGGTAACCATGGCTTCCAAAATATTTCAACCTGATATGGATTACGCACAGTATCCGGTACATCTTTGTCTACAGACGGACAACCTGATATACAACCCCTAAATTCATTAAGGTTAAAGATATAACGATTAATCTTGACCCATTTTCAAGGTTACAGGGGTCAAATATGCTAAAATCTTAAAATATCTTCTCAACTTTGTTTTTATCAAAATCTGGAGCATAGTAACTTCATAATTATAAGGTATGCACATTCAAACATGCAATAACAATGACATTGTGATTGACCTTCACGCAAGACAGAAGGGGTCCAAATTCCATTTGCCATATCCCCAACCCCCTACCTGACCATTTTTTTTTATTCAATGACAGATCTTTAAAAAGAAACCAATTGATTTTGAATTTTGGATCACACCTATATAAAGTGAAGTATATATTGATAAGACTCTGTCAGAATGATAACAAAAAGATGAGATGATATACATGTAAATGCAACGGTATATATGAAAATGTCTCTAATATGAGGTATCTATTCTGCTTTATCACAACCTGTAGGTTTTGGTTCAGAAATTATCTGTAGTTATAGGGCCTTAGCAACCAGCAAATATTGTTCTTACCTTCCTGAGGGGCATACAACAGGTGCTGCCATTTCAGCACTCACAGATAGCATTTTACAATTTCTATATATAATTATAAGCACTGCCCAACCACGAAGTCATTTACAGCCGTGTAGACTTGAACAACTGGATAAATATGTCTTGCTCAAGGATACAACACAAGTGTTTGCAACCCTTTGATCACGAGCCCTGTGTCCTAGACCACTAGACCACTGCATGAGCATCTACAATATATCATATGATCAGCCAAAAATAAAGAAAATTACTACGAGTTTCTCTACTTGCATATGAATACAAACGACAAGCAAACCATTTCAGACGTTGCTTTTTATTACTGTTTATCCTTCTCCTGTTAATTATAATGTATGCATGTCATTAATAGTACAAAGTGCAAGATGTTGACAATATAATACCCGCACTGCATATCTCGTGTAAAATTTCAACACAAAGCCTACTACAGTGTCAGATTTAGGATTTGTTCTAACATTCTCAAAGTGTCATAGTCATTAGAAACTTTGTACTTAATATTGTTATTTCATGAAATGAGTACTAGCAATTCCCTCTCCTGTTATCTCTCCCATTGTATTCATTAAAACAAGTACATCAAAACATGTAAAGAATCTGTCAAACAAGCGAAATCATTCAAAAATCTTTAAATTTTCAACAAATTGATAAAACGAAATGATAAATATTTGTAAAACTTTTATTGACATACTTAACTGCGTAGCACATGGCTGTATTAATACATGCTGTACATATCTGTTATGCCAGTAGTGTGTTACTGTACGTGCTACACATAAAATGTGAGAAAAAACCCAGACAATCTGATAGCCAACCTCAATCTCACCCGTACAGTGAGAACTAAATGCTTAACTAAGGTCACTTTTTGTACTATACAGCATACCTACTGGTGTATGCCAGTTATGTCACCGGTCAAGATATAAGCCATTTTTAAGGAATCTAAATGCTGATAGTTAACTAAATTTGAGTATTCTGCTTTACTTCTTACGAAAATTTTCAGCCAAATTTGGTGTTATGTCCAGTTTCCACTTGTTAATAGAAAATATGAATCTTTACAGGTTTCGGGAGAAAGTGTTAGCTAGTTGTTGTTAATCCCGATCCAAACAGGGGAACTGATAATATAGTACGTTAACTGTTGTTTCTTTATCAAATATTCTTGTACCCAGTTATGTGATGCATCTTTTTGGTGAACCTTGATGATCAAGCCTTGCAAGGCCTGCATAAATATTGTGTAAATCCGAAATTGTTACATTTAAATATGTATGCACTGGTGGTTCTGCTTCTGTTAATTCCTCCCACAGAAATGCAATGAGAATGCAATAAGAGTTGTGAGACTAATGGGTGTATAACACCCTACCACTAATGAATATGCCAAAGTCAAACATACATATATTTAGCCTTTCCTGTAAAACGTTTGAAAGAATAAGGGTAGGTAGGTACTATAAAATATTTTTTTTAAATAATTTACGAGGTTCATATAGAAGACTAATCTGACTTTCCACAGCACTTCTATACAAATTGCCTCAACACTTTGTAAAGTCATGAAAAATTCAGGTTTTATCATTCACCTTGTCTTTTACCGGGGTATACCACCATTTAGATAGGGCTATTCCATAATTAATTGTTCAGGGGAGGTGGGAGGCACCTGTAGTGTATTTATCATATATGGGTAGTAGGGTTAAAGCAGATCTGCCTTTTATGCTTTACATCAGATCACTTTTAATAGTTGATGGGTGGCAGGATTTCAGTAAAAGTGCCTTCTGACCCTCCCATATGGTTAATACTGAACCAGCCATTAGGAGATTACACCTGTGATCTCCCCTATCGGATTGTTTCATCACTAATTTCACTGTACTCGTCATCAAGTTTGTTAGCAATATCAATTTGTATCATTAATCTCATTCACCCTTGAAATTTCAAACTGAACTATTCCATCATTTGAATTGGAATAGTTCAAATGTGTCTTTAAGGGTGAATGAGTTAAAGGAAAATAACATTATTTTGCCAGAAAACTTGAAATTAAATACAGTGTATTTGTGCTTGTTGCTAAAATACAAAAGACTGTATGTCACAATTTTCCCAAGATTTCTTGAAATGGCAAATTGTGACAAAAAGATTTAAGAATCAAGTAAAATGAAATTGGTGACTCTGAATAAAAAAAAAAGATTAGAATAAAGTACAAGAATGCTTTATATGTAAATGATTTTCAAGTTAAAACAACCACGATACCATTATTGTTTATCGTAGGCTCACCAGGTAAGTTGGCTATGTATCACATTGTCTGATCCAATATAAAATATCAAAACATACATTTATTTATAGTACACTCACTTTGATCAACCCTTTATTCCAAAACAAATAACAACTTTTAATTAACCCCAATTACATTCTGATCAACACCCTTCATTGTCAACATTTAATATTATTTTATGGTCAATGCCAAATAATGAATATGTTAAAGTGGAGTTTTGATTTACTTTTGAGTGTTAAGTAGAACAATATTGTAATTTACAATTTTATTCAAATTCAATTGTAACATCAAACTAAATGTATTTATGACATGTACCATCATATGATACTACAAGATATTCTATTAAATATAAACACTAAAAGTGACAGTACAAGATAATCTAGTATTACTCTCTAGTGACCCCTTCTGCATGTACCTTTATAGAAGGTATCTAGTGCAAATGAGAAGTTCAACCTTCACCAATCTAGCTGTATCTCTATACGTTAGGTGGTATATAGCCAGAGTTTTCTATTGTCTGTCACCACAGAGCGATACTTCAACAAACAGAAGTCTGGTGTGGGGTCAGAACACACTGCTGTATGAAAATGTGGAATTCTCTGACACTGTTTGGTTTCCAGTTTTGAGGTGTTGACAACAAAAATCAGATATGACACAACACATTCTGTGCATATGTCTATAAATGGATTCTTTATTGACCAATGCTTCTATTCCAAACAGCAGCTAAATTCGGTCAGTTAAGTTCTCCATTTTCAATTGTTCAAAATTCCCATCAGCGCCAATGGCATTTTTGTAGAAATAATCAATAAAACTGAAAATATAATTTGTTTTTTAAAAGATTTCCAGACTGCACCTTTTTGTTGATGAGTCACTCCCCAATACCAAATGGTGTCGGAGAACTCCATATCTTCATATAGCAGTGTGCTCTGGCCCCACACCAGGCACCATTCTGTCAAAATGCCTAAGTCTGGTGTCAGAGCAGAAGAAACTAGGGCTGGTATAGAACAGTTTTACTTTGCCGTCAACATTCTCCTAAATAATATATCAAACAAACCAATATGTAACAATTTAGGCAATATAAATGGTATTCTTATGGTGACAACTCATAATTTTAAAAGTGCCATTTGGTCTCAAAAACGAAATTTCATACATATTATCAATATTCAACAAGTAGTACAAAAACTGTGAAAATAATATATGTTCCACATACATATTTTCTATACATTCCATAGCTATATATTTAGCTTCAAAGTAAATATTGGACAAACACAATTATTTCATCACTCCCTCTCTCTCTTACATTGTTTTATAAAATAAAAATTTTAAAAACATACAACTTGATTTGAAAATAATATTATTATAGAGTTTAAATGAATATTTAAAACTTGATGTAGTATCCTCACCACAGTAATGTTAATGTATAAGATACCTATATCACTGAATACAGTGTTCTTCAAATTTCTTCCAATTCCAGCAGATATTATCCTGATAAAACTATCTGCATAATGTCAAGGACCAGTTGTCTGAAGAAAATGGCTGAATTCCTCAATGTATCGGGTAACTATGGTTACAGGTCTTCTCCTGTACCGAGACAGTTCTTCACTAAGACTGAGTATACATTGGTTCAGCTGTACTTCTCTTCTTACGCTTCTTCAGAATGGGGTTATCGGTCTCGTCTAAGTTCTTTATCTGGCACATATCGTAGTCCACTCTCATGGTCGCCAAAGCATTGGTCATCTCCTCCTGAAATAATCAAACGAAACATTTGTACATAAAATAATTTTAATCAATTTAGTTGCTATATCAGTGTTAAAAAGTCAATCTAAAAGTTAGTGTCATTGTTGATATATCAGTAGATCTTTCCAATTTAACATACAAATGTTTCCAATGATTTCACATATTACAGGAGACTACAGACAGATCTTGGCACCAACCGTTGGTAATCCATCAGTACTTCTCAAGAAATAGCAATCATAAATTATTAATGCAAAATCCAAGATGGCCTCCAGTTGGCCATATTTTTTTCAGATCAGCTCAAATACTTGACAAAGCACAACAAGGGACCAAGAGGAATATGCATATGAAAGTTTAGAAGGATCCATCCAGTGCTTCTCAAGAATGGCTGCCTGTCGGCCATATTGTTTTTTTGATCAGCTCAGAAATTGGACAATGCAAAGCTAGGGAAAAAGATGAACATGCATATAAAATTTGAGAAGGGTTCATCTAACACTTATCAAGAAATAGTTATCACAAAGAGACTTACTTGTACATCTGCCCACATTTCTGAATCCTCCTTGAGGATCAATGCTGAGCGGAGAGGTGTCTGGGGCACAGTTATATGATCCTAGGAGAAAAAGGATTGCACATTAGTCATTGATAATTAAAACATAATCAGTTAAAAGATTAACTTTGTTTTATTTTTCATCTTTAATAAGGCAACAACAATACCAGATTTGGTCCTTATCATCAGGAGCCATGCTGCTTTTCAGATTTGGTTCAAAATCAAACTTGAAGAGGTATTAAGGATGTACACCTCTGAGAAGTCAAAATTCTCTGTATCAAACTTTTTTTCTAATATACATTTTTGGATAAGGGGGTTAAAGGCATGCCAGAAAATGCAAAAAGAATGATATGTCAGTGTGCTCGTTTTTGTGCTATGTTAGGTCAAAGATACCAATATGACATAATAAGGGATTTTAAGTCAATTTTGTAGTTTCGACCAATTGCGGGACATTTTCATACGATATCTTCCGAATTTGTAATTTGAAATGTATGCAGGTTTGCAGAAATGACAAAAATATTGTTTTCTTTTAAGTTATGGAAGTAAAATTTCTCTAACTTAATATTTTTACTCAGGAAAGCAATTTGAGTTACCCCTACCCCTTCTTTTTTAATGAGAAAATCCTCATTTTTTCACCATTTTTGGCAGATTTAATGCTTTATACAAAAAGTTCTGATATCAAACTTTTTTTAATATTTGGCAGGTGAAAAGAAAATGGGTTTCTCTTTCTAAAACCGTCATAAAAATGGGGGGTAAGTGCGCTTAATTTTTTGTCCCTTTATTATTTGTGTTATTTTTCACAGTTTCGGGTTCAAAAATAAAAACTGTTCCAGTTACACTAAATATATGAAAAAAGTACAAAACTTGTATAACTATCCACTTTGTAGCATAATATTTCTATAAAATTGAACATGATAAAGTTGTACAGCAAAAATTAGCTTGCTATAATTAAAAATGGCTAAACACTGATGTTTTTTAAGACATCGATCTAGCATAAAAATGGTGAAATTTTGCCCATTCGGGAAGTGCATAAAATAGACAGAAATACGCATATTCAAAATGGCCGCCAAATTGGTAATTTCTTAAAATTCACGTAAAAAAGTTCTACAAGCAACAGACACTTATATTTTTGACACAATTTTCAGATGCATATATGCTATTAAAATTGATCATACTTTCTTCAATATAACACAAAATCTTTAAATGAGACATAAACGAGACTTGAACGTGACTGAAACCTCACAAGAGTACATCCTTAAGTGTACAGAAGTCTGTTGAAAAAATTCAAAGCATTTTTTAAAATCTGATTAGTTATTAAAACTAATTTATATGATTTATCCACTTTTCAAGCTAAAGCCTTTGTTTTAGCTGCTTATGTGATCACGTTCTGAGAGATATACAACATATCTATTTTGGTGCTGAGGTGATTAATTTCGCCATCATAACGATGGCGAAATTAATCACCTCAGCACCAAAATACGAAATTAATCACCTCAGCACCAAAATACATCATATCAAGGGTCACAAACTTGCATCCATATATATGCAATAAAGTAATGCTTCTAATGTCTTTGTGTTGGTATTTTCAACTACAGTATTCTACTGTTAACAATCTATGATTAGTTAAATGAATTATTGTTATGTTTTGGGCAAATTAGAATATTCATAAGATCCCATAAATATGCATATATTTGCCATGGTAGTCTAGTGAATAAGATCTCAGCCACTAATCCAGAAAATAAAAGTTTGACATGTACTGCAGACATTTTGTTTTTTACACACTTCATTTTTAAATGTGTAATTATTAGCATAGCATACAAAGAGTATATAACATGATATTTCTTCCCAATTAATTTAGACATTGAAGAATATGTACCAAATTGCTAATGCTTTTAAAGGGATTTCATTCTCAGAAAACTACAAAGTTTTAGCTTTGCAGTAATGTCAGTACTATGATTTCACAGCTTAAACACTACAGCTCTATACAGCTGATACATGAAATTTCAAAATAAAACAATCAAATAAGGAATGAACTTTACAGCATTAATTGTAATACAGTGCACTCCTCTTTATATCATGTTCCATTTGTCAGACAAAAACATGATATTAACAGGAATGTGACATTAAGAGAAACATGTTTTTCCACTAAATCTAGTGCATTTCCAATCTCCATAACTGAACGTAAGCTATTCAAAATACATATGAAGATGTTTCAATGTAAAGATAACATTATTTCAATTAAAAATAATTTTAGGGGTTGTTATATTTTTTCTATGCAACATTTTGTACAAGTTGTATCTGAAATCAATGGAAATGACATGATTTTCTGGATATTTTATGTGATTGGTTAAAAAAAACATGATATTAAGAGGAATTTACCTCAAAATACATGTAAGATATTAACCAAAAAATATTACAAAGATTATATAGAGGGAAAAATGGTGCTTGGGAAAAACATGATATAAAGAGGAACGTGATATTAACGGGTGATATTAAGTGGAGTCCACTGTATCTCTATTTAATTAGCACTAGCTGTTATGTACCACAGGACTTACCGATATCCATTTGTTTCTCATGACTTGTTCTATTGTGAACCTTTCTTCAGGAACGGTTTTTAATAAGCCTTGAATTAACTCTTTTGCTGCAAAAAAATTGAAAACATCACTGATGAAATGTCACAACAATGACATGAGGATTCACATAAAGGAAAACTTGTGAATTTTACCACTAACCAGGCTGAGGCATAAATAAATATTAAAGGCTTTCTATAGTTAAAATTGTGGGGGAGGTGGGAGGCACTTGTTTAAATAATTCAAGGGTGGCAGGATGAAAATCATTCTTAATTTATTTACTTTTAGTATTTGATGGATAATGAAAGTCTTGAAAATGTGCCAAATCCCCATCCCCATATGGTTAATCCTGAAACAGCCCTAATCTAAATCCAGCACATCAAACTGATTCTTTATCATCACAAGGGTTACATAAATATTTCGGTTAAGTTATAAGCAAGAGTTTTTTTATAGACTTTTATGTAAATAAACTGACATAGCATACCATCTTTTGACACATTTTTCCATTCTGAATTAGGAAACTCATACTGTCCGTTTCTGATTCTCTTCTTCATACCGGGTGAAATAGCTGCTCCGTGATTACTGTAGAATGGCGGGTAACCACACAATCTGGAAAAAAAAAAAAAAAAAAAAATCAGCTTCTTTTGTCTGAACTAGTTTCTTTGGGTTCATGATGCAGTTTAAACAAACAATTTCACTAAATGATGGAACAGCTGTTTTTGTGGAAACTTTTCTTCAGTGACTATTACCGGTAGACCCTTTACAAATGTCAATCAGGATTTTTGGTGATGGGCTGATGATGATTGATAATCAAAAATCCAGTTTGTTTACCCTTTCTAGTTTTGATTTTAATATAATCAATATCATAGGCTTATCATTGAAATCAAAGTATTTGAATATCACCGATGTAAGGTTTCTTGCGACCTTAAACTCTTTCCGTATAGTTATCGTATCCAGACGACAAAAAAACGTGACGTCTCCTCCCCGTTGTCGTATTAAGACGACAAGCTACTTGACGTTACATACTTTTTGATTAGCTGGGTACAGCAGCCGACAGATGAGTTGACGAATAACATTTTACACAAAATCGACTGCGTCAGTTTATAACAAACAATTTGATAGGCGTAAAGTACACATTTTCTGTTATGTGACCCATGTAGATTGAATTTCACGCGAAATACTGCGAAATGTCATCACCAATATAAACATCACGGTGGCGAATGCTTTAGCTATAGATAGCGGTACCACATCTGACGAAAATATTGCTGCGAAAATAAAGCTATGTATGTCTTTTAACTATAGAAATACCGAAAAGAGCATTGGTTTACATTTACATGCATTATTTCGGCGCAATATCCACTACGCAAGCACAACAAAGAGACGCCATTTTGGCCGAAACGCCTGGGGGCTAGCCTAGTAATGACTTTTGGTACGGAATCTGGACCGGAATCATGGTACAGAAAGAGTAAAGAGGTCATGAAGGTTATTCATTCCAACAAACATGATAGCCCTTCAGCCCATCATGCTACTGCGCAGCTACTGACCCAATACCGTGGCTTTTTGGTAATTCAGAAGTTGTTTAAAACAAAATGTTGACACTCAATTGTATGAAAATTCTCTTATTCAACAGTTTATTTAATATTTCATACAAATTTGAAAGGTTACAAAATTAATGTACTGCCCAAACATAATTTTATATTAAAGAAAACCAACTGAATGGTGAACCAATGCTAAATGCAATATATGTCCCACTTTTCTGAAGCAGGATACAACTTTGATCTGTCATATAGTACCTATACTTACAAAATATACATGATAACGCCTAATGACCACATATCACAGGATTTGTCATACTTCTCTGGACCAAGTACCTCTGGGGCTGAAATATGACGGAAAATATTGACATAAATCTTATAAAACAAATCAGCATGTAACTTATATATATATAAGTAAGTAACAGAGATACACAACTGACGAAGGAAGACAACTTCTGACTTGTGCCCCGACCAAGTCTCAAACTCAAGATCTATCGCACGGAATTGTCTAATCAGAAATACCTTTGGCTGCTACCGATGTGCCAACTCAACATCCTTAAAATTTTTTTAGATGTCACAGTGAGAGTCAGTCGGATATTCTGACAGGATCATAGAACACTTGGCAAATCTCCTATTAAAGATGATGTGAATACCTGTTTGGCAATGCTACCAATTGTATACATTGCCATGTATACACCCTGTTACTTCAACAGAGTATTACATATTTTAAACAGAATGTTACAATTACAACAGGATATTCACATTTTAACCTTCGGATCAACAACACTAAGTTTATATGCTGTAAGGTGTTTAATAATTGGACTTACATATATGTACACGAGGCCTTTCATCACAAAAGTTTTTCATTACTCAACCTATTGTCTTCTTTTCCAACACAAATAGCAAAATTATGAAATTGTCTTCAACAGGATGTGATACCAGGTTTATAGTTAAACAAAGAACATAAATAACTAAATGTATTTGTTATGAAATAATCATTTACTCACCAACATAATAGGGTGTGTAACAAGGAGTCTGTAACATCTTAAAATCTGTTGTGATGGCTTTGGCAAAGCCGAAATCTGTTAATTTCAATGTTCCATTTACAGTTTTGTCTGAGTACAGTAAGTTTTCAGGCTGTAAAATTAATCAAAAGATAGGCATAAACAAAACATACCACTTTCACACCAGTTACCACAGATAAACCATGCCAATATGTTAAAAGTTATTCAACTTGAATCTCTAATATGAGGCGAAGTCAATGAACAAATTTTAACACACTGTTTCAGTTGAAGGCAATAAAACTTTGTTTCATCAATTTCAAAAGATAATATTATGTACATGACTATGCCCTGCAAAAACATTTTCCCTAACAAAAAGCCTCCAATAAATTTGTTCATTTGAACACTTTATTTCCTATATTGCAGTATGATCATTAAAATACATAGGTACGTATTTCAAATAAATATACTGGCCTATAGACAAGAGAAAGCTTGAGACAAACAGGTTATCTTTTTCATACAAATATTCTTATAGTACAAATGGTTTTGTAAAATGTGATAATTTCCTCTTGTATAGATTGTACCTTAAGATCTCGATGGGCTATTTCCAGGGAATGTAGATAAAGGATGGCTTTGGCGATGTCTCGAATGATAGCAGCTGCCTCTGTCAAAATATGATCAGTAACAGAAACAATTAGCTATAGAAAAGGCATTATGCAATGAAAATATTTAATGAATGAAGCAGGGATAATTCTGTCTCTTAAAACCTATGGGATAATTTTAGGGATTTTTGGGGATTAGCAAAATTTCTATGAGATTTTATTATATGAAGTATTACAATTTTGAATTTTAATTAGATTTTCAGGAAAAATATGGGTAAAAATACCTAAATCTCGCCCCAAAGTGATCCCTGATAAAGAAATAGGTTTGGTCTTTTTTATTTGAAATTTGTATCCCAATTTTTTCAAACACAAAAATCGCTGTATTTTAATCTAATAGTCGTACATGTTTCATAGGAGAACACCATTCACGATTGTCACATAGGTGTAATCTACAGAAAAGTTTTACTTACATCAATTTGTTATTCCTCAAGTGGCATATTCAAATTCAGTTTTAAAATCAAATCATGTCTACTTTAGCAGGAAACCAAAGATGAATAGCCGACATTATATGAAAACTATTAGGTACAGAACCCCTGTATATGTCTTGCCTACACTACTAATAACGATACATCGTATATATATTTATTTGCCATAATTTCATACCTCTTTCTGTAAACGCTGAATCAGCTCTTTCTTGTATCTTGTTGAAGAGTTCTCCACCTTCCATACTATAAAACAAGTCAGTGAGTGTTAACAGTATAAAGAAAGCATCAATTTATAGCTGATGGATAAAATGGAGAAGCCATACATTTTCATAAAAAATTCTGATATTTAATGTACAACTCTACGGAGAAGCCATACATTTTCATAAAATTTTTCTGATATTTAATGTAGAACTCTATGGAGAAGCCATACATTTTCATGAAATTTTTCTGATATTTAATGTACAACTCTACGGAGAAGCCATACATTTTCATAAAATTTTTCTGATATTTAATGTAGAACTCTACAAATATATGGAAATTTCTTTGACATTTATAAATATGGCAAAGTTGAAAAAGATTGCTAAAACCAATAGTTGTGATCATGGAAAATTTATTGTAAAAGGTAAACAGATGCTCTGAAATACAAGGCCACTATATATATACATGTGTATCCTTATTGGTTCTTTGGTAATCCAAATTAAGCTTGTTAAGAAAGCTTGGAGACCAAGACCATCAAAAAAGTGTAAAATAAGAATCCTAATCATTATCGATAACTGTCCTCAATAATAGAATAGAAGAGATTGAGTTGGCTTAGTGACATCCTCGATATCCAGCAGTTGCGCTCACCTACGCTCTCTACACCCCTTGAATATGTCATGGCAAAGCCGAAGGTACGCTCAGGTATAAATAACTGACAATCACTAGGCGGCATGCCTGTCTTTTGTCAATTTTTACCATTGTGTTACCAAGTGATTCTTTTGATGTCCATCAAAGGGTCGAAACCAGTCTTCTTGCCTCACCAACAAGGTGGCGTACACGGAGCCTTCAGTTTTGCCATGACATATTCCAGGGGTGTAGAGAGTGTAGGTGGACGTAACCCCTAGGTTTCGAGGATGGCTAGGTGAATACAATGTATAACCTTGAATATTTTAATTTTTATTTAATTATGATAGCCTACCATTCCATGACGACCAACAGGCACTTCTGACCACTGTAAGCATTCTCGTACACATCTGTAATTGCTACAATGTGTTTACAGCCAGATGCTCTCCAGTGGAGGTCCACCTCCCTTCTTGCTTTTGGCACATCTCTCAACACCTACAGGACACAATAAAAACAATAATTAAACTTGATAACAAATAACAGGCAGGGTCAGTGAGACAAAATATACCCAACATGATCAGTTTTATTTACAGGGAGTGGGAAATCCAATTGCCATGTCCATCTTGACCAAGCCGGATTTTCATCTGGCCCTAACACCAGAATTAAGACATTTTGAAAGAAAGATGTCTGGTGTGGGGCCACAGTGCATACCTATAATAAGACATGGAATTTTTCGACACCGTTTCGTATTTGAGTGATTTGAGGTACTGACAACAAAAATCGACTATGACAAAACACATGCCTCACAATGTGACATTTATCGATAAATGGATTATTTATTGACCCAAACCAAATCTGATTATCACCAACAGCTCCTAATTTCCGTCAGTTAAGTCCTCTGTTTTCAACCGCCTGAAATTTACCCACTAGGGCGGTCTTTATGTTTTTACCTTGTAAGTAGGCCACAGGGTGACTAATCATAAAACCATACTACCGGTAATCTGGATGGAAAACGAAAGATAGTTTTCTTGTTCAGAAGATTTCCTAACCACATCTTTCTGTTAATTGGTCACTCCCCGATAATGTTTGTCATTGGCAAATTCAATGCTCTGGCCCCAAACAAAAGATGGTGTCGGGGCCAGAGGAAACTCGGGCTAACCTTGTTAAATTGATAATTTTTCTTTAGTGGCAACATGTATTGGCATTGATCTGTTAATCAAAGCAACCAAAGGGAAATCACTTCACAGTACTATGAATATCATTTATATAATCAAGATGCTTAAAACAATAAAAATTTCTTTATAGATAAAAATTAGTTTTACATTTAGTGACGTTTGTCTAGACATGAAAAAGGTTTAAATTTATAAGATAGCGTGAGTGATGAAAAGGATTAATTTACAATTGTGTGATTACTGGTAGGGCTGGGCGGTTTTACCGGTATACTGTGGTATAAAGTTTTGATGGTACGTACCGTGGTACATTAAGTCCTGTACCGGTTTTTTGGGGACTTTCATATGCATTAAATTTAACTTATCAATTTGAAAGAACTATTTGTTACATACAAAATGTAGATCAATTAAAATTCCAATATTGTTAAATAATAATTTCCTATAAATTTGCTGATCAACTAGGACAGACATAGCTTCACTCAAACAATATTATAGGATAACACAACGAGAAACTTATGACAGACCTCTTGTGGATTGGCTTCAGAACAAAAACAGCCCGAGACCTTTAGCTAGCTCAAACATTCAATCAAGGTGGTATTTGCCTAAATACCGTGGTACATTTGATTTTGTGGTACCCAGCTCTAATCACTGGTTACATGGCTCATTTGTACATTTTATATACATAACAACTAAACATCCTATTTCGGAGAAATACTGTATTTATTATTATCAATCAATTGCACATAAATTTAAATTGTAGTTTATATCAGTTCATGTCTGGTGTTTGCCAGCAGTTTAATCTCCTTTCAACAGCAAGCTGGATCATCATAAATTATAGCTAGAGTATACATGTATGTACTAGTATATATATGTAGATCAATAGATCACCAAACAATAAAGAACAGAAGGTAAAATAATTATCCTGCATTACAATGAGCACAATATACAGGGGTCCCTTATAATTTTCTATATTTTTGTTAGACCTCAAATTTTGAAACATTTATCGAATTAAAATACTAAAGTATACGCAACACTTTTCAAAAATATTATATGTCATCAAATTATTGGAATGATGTGGCCACTCGGAGAGAAATTCAAAATAACATATATATATACGGTAAACCTTCGGTTATTTCGAATTGGCGTATAGTTCGAACACAGCCTTTCAATAATAAAAAAAATAATTTTTTGACTCCTAAAAGTTCGAACCTTGCTTACACAGGTTTCGGATGGTTTGAATTTGATTAAGCCTATGTACTGAACTTACGTAATGGATTGCTCTCGGCGATGCAATTTACAGCCTCTCAAAACTTGTGTAAACTGATCTATTTTCACACCATCGATGTTAAACAACAGTATAACGTGTAGTACTTATGATGTGCGATATTGTTGTCAGCTTTTTCTGACATTTTTTGCATAAACAAGCCACATTTTCCCGATGTTTCTTTCTTGTAAACATAAACATGTGCATGCGCTAATCAAACATCTTCATGACCCCGATTAGCGCATCGAAGCGCGGAATAAAGTGTCACACATGCTGACAGGTACGTGTGTATTATCATGGCATTACTGTGTTAAATTTTGATTATATAATCGCGGCCTGGTCACCGATACCTGATTTATATCTTAATTGATATATTACCAATACAACTGCCGAGACCAAATAATCTTTCAGGTATTCGATCGAAGTATTAATCCGTAGGGTTTAAGTGCAGTTTCAACCAACATTTGCATTTACATAAACTTCCGACGATGGTTACGGCATAAAATATTTTCTCTTTTTTTTTAGCGAATTAACTTGATAATTAAGCCTAATATGAAAGTGAACATTTAAGTCCTACTTATATAAATCATTGCTCATCTTCAGATTTACAAATAAATCGTAATAGGACATCATTGTTGAGGAACAATGATTTGACTGTTTGCCGTGATTTTTTTTGCCGATGTCAAAGTTCTCGGATGTCAACCTGGATAGTTCGAACTCCTCTTTATTCCAGCGGCTATAATTTCGTATAATTCGATCAGGATTGACAATATATATTTAATTTTGGTCGAACTGACCGAAGGTTTACCGTATAGTTCATACTATCATTCATTCAAAGATTGCAAATTACCTTTATAAACAAATATTTTGACTTTGTGATGGTATGAAAACTTAAATTATTCATAAGTTATACATATAATTATGTACCTTATGAAAACGAATCAGTTTGAACTTTTTAAACAAATACATATACATTAAAAGCCTATAACTCTGAATTGGAACAAAGAATTCAAGAAGCTTTAGATTAAAAGCTTGTGTCCAACATTAGAACAAATATATTGGTACCATGGCCACAATCTTGTGGCCCATGTATATATACATGAACAGTGATGATAGTAATACAATATTAGAATATGGATAGAAAACAAAAACACATGAATTTCATCTAGATCATCTAGAAAGGGAATGCTATAAATATGTTTTGTTGTAGGAATTTTAACAATTTCCTGTTGTTTAATCATGGATTTGACAACATGTAGAACAAAGTCGAGCGCTAATATGCGTTGATAATGTACATATATTGTTCGATCATGTGGTGAATTGGTGAGGGAGACTTCAGGCATGATAATATGAACAGGCAGTTGATAATTTTATGAAAGAAATTAAAGTGAAAATGGGACGCTGTGGGCGTGACAATTAGAAATGTAAAGGCTTTTTTGGGTATAACATAATTATATTTAGGATACACAATAATTAATCAATAGGACAACACTACTTTGGTTTACACCAAAGTAGAGGAAAACCCAGATAAATGACGCCCATAAACATTTATTTACATCCTGTTTTGATTATTCTAGGGTGACATCCTACCTTTAGAGCACACTTCTGATTCGTCTTTTTAGAAAAACATTCAACAACTTTTCCATTAATCCCAAGACCCAAAACGGCCCCTGTTATTCTGTAATCGTCACTTATCGGGTACTTTTTTGGCTTTAAATTCCTAGTTTCGTTGTCTCCCATCATCGTGACTGTATATATATAAAAAGTCAGTAGTCCTACAGTGAACAACGTGATTCTCCTAATGAAGGAGAAACTACAAACGTCTGTCTGTGCGTCGTCGGAAGTGACGTTTTGTACTTAAAATAGTACGAACGCACTAGTACACCGGTATTTCGTCATTTCCACCAGTTTTAACGTAATCGCTAAGCTGAGAAAATAAAACTGCATTTATCAATGTACTTTAAAAAACATGAAATTTTTTATTCTGGTTATATTATTTACTGATCATGAAGTAGAATCCTTTGTGTGTTTTTTCCCTTACAGTTTTAATTTGCCTGTGACTAGAAGATCATTCTACAAAATGAAGATCAAAACTGTTCAGATTAAAATTGCCCTCATTATCAAATTTCATTTTCTACGTGTTTATTCTAGATATTGTTTAGTTTAAGTTTTGAATAAACAAACAAAATCCTTTGTTTTCTTAATTTTTGTCACTAAAGAGTTCCGCGAAAGCAAGGGGAGATAACCGAGTCATTATTTTGATACGAGCACCTGCTGAAAATATAGTTCTAAATGTAAAATGTGTACATAGATTATAAAAAATAACGTTATAAACGTAGTTTGACAAGTAATGTGATGTAAATATAGACAACACATAAATTAAATGTATCAATGATATTTTCTTTCACTTTTTTTTTTTATGTTTGATATGCTCAGTTGGCGAAACGGCGTATGAATACAACTGTTGTAATTATATGAAAATGGCGACGCCAGCGGTTTGAGGAATTTCGGTGTGTATTCCAGATAAAGAAAGTCGCCGATTTACGTTCCATTTTCCACAATGAAACGTATGCAAGATCGCGAAAATTCGCCCAGAAGTAAACGATCACGCTCGGGGTACCCTGGACTTGATCATGAATCCTCTAGAGACAGAATGTCTCCAGACATGGACAGGCGAGATAGCCGGGGACGCGAGCCGAAACCAAAACCGTACAGAGACTTTGATCATGACATTGGCCCAATGTCTAGAGGTAACAAATATCACGATAGGATGGGGGACGGATTTGGTCCAGCAAGGTCAGAAGTGAGAGGACCCGAATACAGATCATTGTGCTTGAGCAACATTTCGAGTAAAATACCCGACGCTGTTTTGAAAGATAATTTGTATCACGAATTCAAGAAATTTGGGGAATTCAATGTGAACGTTACATTCACGGGTGATCAGAGAGTTGCATACATCAATTTCCGGTATCCTGAAGATGCCAGAGCTGCTAAACACAATAAATCTAAATTGATTGTATTTGACCGTCCAGTTCGTGTTGATCCAGTTTTCCATAGGCGTCGTAGCAGTAGTCCAAATAATGACATGGGCAGAGATTATGGGGGTCCCAGTAAAGGTGGGTACGGACACAACTCCCCTCCAATGCAATATGGAGGAATGCGTGGCGACGGAATGGGAAGAGGTGGTGGTAACAGACGTCAGAGTATGGGACGTGGATATATTTCAAACCAAGATGATATGCCTCCGCCAATGCGATCAATGGAAAGGGATAATTTGCAACAACAATTTCAAAAAGACGGTGCTGGAAGAAAAGCACCAAATGAAAAGTTCCCCTATCATTTAGATCACATAAACCCAGAAGATGACATTAAAGCGACAAGAACACTGTTTGTTGGTAACCTAGACTACAACATTGATTTGATTGAACTGCGACAGATATTTGAGAGATTTGGAGCAATTGAAGACATTGATGTGAAGAGACCACAAAGGGGACAAGGAAATGCATATGCATTTTTGAAGTACATGAACCTAGATTGTGCACATCGAGCAAAGGTAGAGATGTCAGGACAGTACATTGGAAGATTTCAGTGTAAAATTGGTTATGGAAAAGTGACGCCTACAACATGTTTGTGGGTAGGAGGATTAGGACCCTGGGTAACTCATCAAGCATTAGAGCGTGAATTTGACAGATTTGGAGTGATTGACAGGATTGTATGGCCACATGGAAAGAATTACGCATATGTGTTGTATGACAACATTGATGCTGCTACAGCTGCCTGTCAAGAAATGAGAGGATTTCCTTTTGGTGATTTAAACAGAAGACTGAGGGTTGATTTTGCAGATGTAAGCCATATTAGTTCGCCCAGAGCAAATGATCCACCATCTCCAGATGGGAGAGACGTTGGTAGAAATCCACCATGGCGTCCACCATATGATGGCCCAGTTGAACCCAGAGATGATTGGCCACTGGATGACAGAGGCCCAAGTCAGCGGAATTTAGATCCTAGGGACAGCAACCAGGGACATCGAGGTAGAGATATGTGGGAGGGAGGTGATCGAGGCAGACGTCCAAGGACACCAGATGAATTCATGGATAGACAACATAGAAGGTCAAAAAGCCAGGAGAACAAATATGACCAAAAAGATCGAGACATGGGGAGAAATAGAGACAATGGACGTCGTCCAATGCATTCACAAGAGAGAGACTTTGGTGATGGGGACCGAGGTGATTCAAGACGTTTCGATGACAGAAGAATTTCACAGGGGGATAAGGAAACTGAAAAGGCTTTAGAGATGGTGGAAACTGTAGCAGATATGTCAAAGTGTTTACCTGCAGCATGGAATGGTGCTTTGATTCTGAAGAGCAGTGCATTTCCGGCAAGGATGCATGTGGTTGGTGGTAATGTGACCTTGGTTGATAACATGATGAGAGACCCCTCCACAACTGAAACACCTGTCCTCAAAGTCAAGCAGAGACTTCGTCTTGACCAACCAAAATTAGAAGATGTTGGCCGTAGAGTGACTGGAGCTGGACCTCGTGGTCACTGTATTCTTTTAGCTCTCAGTGGTTCTCTTCAAAACTACGAAGACACTTCAGTTCAACAAAGACCTCTGAAAAATTTAGTGACATATCTGCGACAGAAAGATGCAGCCGGTGTTATCTCCCTTCCAAATTACGACTCAAAAGATAAGGACAATGTTGGTGTGTTGTACGCATTTCCACCTTGTCAGTTTGGGTATGACTATCTCATGACCAAGGCACCCAGACTTCCTCCAGAGCCTGCAGTTCAAGATGACTACATGGTCATCGTTGTCATCCGGGGAGCTGCATAGCTTTGTCATCAATCAAATTCAAATTTAGTTCAGATATGTGTGTTCCTGTAGGCTTTTTTCAATGCTGAAGTAGCTATATATAGCTACAAGATACTTTTGAATGAGATTCAGTCCATGATGTTTTTGTTTTATAACAAATTTACAATATACCCTTCATTTTTTATCCCATTTTAGTGCTGTCACGATACAGGAAAACTGTACAACGTTATATTGCAATACAGAGCCACAGTAACATAATACATGCCACAATATATTGATTTGACAAATGATCACTCCCGTTTCAATTGATTTTGTTTTACTTGTTTTGTCTTAGAGTGCCCCAATATAGCACTTTTTGCCTTTTTTTTGGCATACAATGCAATCATAGCCGTCATCAGCCATGCTCGCTGTTGTATTTTGACAAAAGTAGAAGAGATGCTTGAGAAAGAAGATGGGGCTCATGAAAGTACAAACATTTAGCTTAATCAGACTATCGAAAAGAGAAAGTAGAATGGGTGTTTCTCGAAAATGATTTTGTGTTACTGTTTTTCTTGGAATTTTATGCAAAATATTAAAGGAAATTAGGTCAAAATGGAATATAGTATGTACTCAAAATTAACCTGTACCGGAAAAAACTAGTATTTCAACTTCGTATTGCAGCGCAACACATTGCATTATACCGTTGTACTGGTATATCGTGACAGCATTACCCCTTTTACAAGTACAGGAATACAAGTTTTTTAATATTCTTCAATTGACCAAAACAAAATTCAACTGGCTTTACAGTTTTTTTTTTTTTAATCTGATGATATGGGAGACTTAGTACATGACACATTGATATGTAGTATAATAAAACTTAATTTGTGAAATTATGCTCATTGAAATGAAATTTTGTATTGAAATACATTATGGTCATTTGAAGAATTCTTATTTTTTTTTCATATGTGCAGCTACATGTTATTATATTTGTGTACAAATCATTGTTCATAACCTTGTGAAAACTTCGCATATTTAATTTGTGTTTTAGTATTAAAATTTGGCAAAAATATATTGTGAAATGACCACTACACATATATGACATATAAAAACACTTGTAAAGTTAGATAAAATATGGAGATGTGATACTGTTTCTAGGATACATGTACTTTGCCATTTCATCACCATACATGCAAGTCTGGCTTTCTTTATTTCTGCAATTTTTAAGCACAATTTGGAGGGGAAAATATTGTTCAATATATTGACAATCATAAAGTTAAGTTTGTAGTCATGATCACTTAACATATATTGAAATTCCATCTGAACTGTAAAAAAAACGGAGAAAATAAGGAGTAATACTGATATAACATGAAAATTGGTTTGTAGAAATATAACAAGAAGAAAATTGAAAACCTTTATAAGAGTACGTGTAATTCTTTAATCTGTTATTGATACATTTTGTTTGAAAGTTCCCTCATTTGTTTGTTAGAGGAATCAAATATTAATTGTTATTTTGAAGCTGTAAAAATTGCTTTTTTAGTGTTTGTCTTTAGATATCTGGTAAACATTGATGTACAATTTAATTCATTTTTGAGATAAATGTATTGCAAGATTGAATTAAGTTAAATGTGAAGTACAATATATTAGGTAGTAACATATTTTAAAAGCAATTCAGCAGATTGTCCATTGGCCTGTAGCTGTCTCCCAAAGATGTGGATGATTCTCCAACAGTTCCTGCAGCAAAGCTTTTATGTAAGTGATTCTAGAAGAGCTATGCAGTAAAACCTAACTTACCCTGAACTTTTGTTTACTCGGAATACCCCTCACTCATTGAACAATATATTTTGTCCTGACTGAGTTTGAACATATTCTTATTCAATCAACCTCAGATTACTTGAATACCAAGAATGATCAGGTCGAGTAAGTGGGGTTTTACTGTATGTGTATAAAAGTGAAACACATTCTGTTGCCATGTTGTCGGTCTGTATAAATGATAACATAATTATGACTGCAACTTATTGAAGTTATTCTGTAGTTAAATGTGTGTGTGTGTGTGACGTGCCTGCAATGAGAAACATAAATTTTCATGTTTAGTTTAGAAGAATGTAAAGACTTTGTTACACAGTTTGAAAAAAGTATGAAATTGTTACATAGTTTGAAAAAGTATAAATTGTTACATAGTTTGAAAAAGTATAAATTGTTACATAGTTTGAAAAAGTATTAATTGTTACATAATTTAAAAAAAGTATGAAATTGTTTAAAATTGTTACCTTGTTTGAAAAAGTATGATTTTTTGTCATTGGAGAAAAAAAAATGAAAATATAAATTAATTAATTTAATACTGATAACTGTATTAAACATATATATTTAACACCAAGAACACTCCTTTCCAATGAACCTTAATTGCCCCACATTGTGGTTCTGTATGTACAATTTTTATGTTGGTGATGTGACAGTTTCAATAGTATTATTTTCTCAAAAAGGCTTCAGTCACAATGAACATATTACATGCATGTACACAATATTAATTTACAACTGATATGAATATTCCTTTGGCTTTTTCAGACTGCTGCTGATGGAATTTACTACAAAACGGAGGTGAAGCCTCTGGTCAGTGTAACTGAAGAGGTCTACCATCAAGTGCTATGTTTGGAAGTCTCCGTTTGTGTGCGTTTCATGTACAAATTTTGTCTTGTGCATACCCCGGTCACCATCAGTGAACTCCAGATGAAAAAAATCAGTGCCCAAGCTGAAATCCAACCCTAACCATCAAATACCTTCTGTGAAATAGACATAAGTGTGTGCCAGAATCTGTGACACTTGATAGAAAGAAATGACAATCCTCAGAGGTTTCTGAGATGTACATACAGCATTCTAATGAAGAAATCTTACTTGTGTTTTAGGTTATTGTGATGAAGTACATTGTGTTTTGAAGACGAAGTGTTTTCTTATTCAGCATATTGTGTGTTTGTGTTGAAAAAATTCCTTCAAAGTGATCATGTAATGTATGTCGTGCCCCCATGCCTGTGCCAAGAATTATGCTCAGCAACAAGATTCCTTGCTTGATTTGTGTTTTATATTTCTAAAGGAGTGAAAAAGAAATTGTGTAGAATAGTAACAAAAGTGGGCTGTTGAGAGATCACAAAAACAGGGAGCTGATTTTTAAATTCAACCATTTTAAGTGTGAGATTTGGAAGTGCACCTTTAGATTTTCGGCAACATTTTGGAAGTCGTAAAATCTCGTAAAGTTTCCAAGGTGGATTTCTCAAATTTTGCTTCTATTTTT
This sequence comes from Mimachlamys varia, assembly GCA_947623455.1. Classification (NCBI taxonomy): domain Eukaryota; kingdom Metazoa; phylum Mollusca; class Bivalvia; order Pectinida; family Pectinidae; genus Mimachlamys; species Mimachlamys varia. The sequence continues at coordinate 23,513,184 of OX392534.1, forward strand.
GGAGAATTTTGTAGACACCATTTTAAATGTTTTACTTGTGAAATATTTTAAGTGAAAAAGGAAGTGATTCTTGTGGCCCGTTTCAGTAATTTGGCTGTGTTGATCCAAAAATGATTGTTTTTTTTATTCCAAACAGTTTATTTGTGTAAGTTCTTTTACAAGAAATTCTCTTTGGTGAAATGGATCTCCCCTATGCCTGCTGATTTTGAATTGGAGAATTCCACTTAAATACTTGGAGATTTGTGTTTGTGCATACAAAGCCTTGTAGAAATTCAATTGTGTACAGATTTTGTAAAAAAAAAGTGTATATAAAAACAGCTGAACGTCGTGTGCTTTCCATGACTAAGATTGTGTAGATTGTGGAGGAAATGTCTTGGCCGTGAAAATTGCTTACTCAACTTGGTGTCAATAAGTCTGTGTAATAATGGCATGTATTGTACTATTTTAGGATAGAATAAACATCAATAACACGAAGTCCTGATTCATCATTGTGATTGTTGCTGTAGTATGGTAATGTTTTCCAAAGTTTCATTATTGCAAAATGCAATATCCCAAATGCAACGCCATGGTTAAAAAAAACCAGTGTCCATTGAGTGTCCGTAACATCAAAGTGCCTTGTGAGCTGCGTTGAGAATGCAGTGTATTTCTATTCATCCCGAATACAAGTTCATTGTGTTTGGAAGTTTAGAATTCCACACCGATGTTGGTATACATGTTTGATGAAATTCTGGTGCTAATGTGCTTTCCATTTGAAAATCAACGATGGGATTGTGGATCAAATTCTTAAGGAAATTTCAAATGATTGTGTATTCCATGTTATTACATACCAAGCTAGCTAGTGAAGTGTTGTGTAAAAATCATCCCTGCTTTTCATGGATGTGTTTCCCCTCGAGCTGTATTTACAGTGTAGACAGAGAATTGAGTGCATTATTCGAAATCCATCTAAAACAAACCAACATCCCCTGCTTGCAGCTAAGGAAAAGGATGACTTCTTCAAGGTGAAGATTTCTTCCCATCAAGTTCTTGGATAATTTTTGAAAAGGAATTTTGTGAATTACAACATTCCCTTGTTAGACGACTTGAACTATATGGAACAACAGCATGCTGGTTTAGTATTGGTTTTGGGAATTAAGTTAGCTCTAAGGAAAGTTATTTAATAAAAACACAGGGGTTTGTCCTGCTTTATAATAACAAAATCAATTCAATAATTTTTAAACAGCCTTTTTATATCACGATTCTTTGCAATATTTCAGACCCCTGTGTTTAAGTTTGCATTCTATATAACAATATGTCAGACGGTCTGACCCCTGTGTTTAAATTAACATATTTCATACAACATTATGTCTGACCCCTGTGTTTTAGTTCACATATTCTATATAAAATTATGTCAGACCCCTGTGTTTAAGTTGAACCATTAATACTCTATACAACATTACAGACCCAGGTGTATAAGTTAACATTATACAATTAATGTACAGTAGCTATAGCTGCTAATCTGTTACAAGTTATATTAGAAATTACAACCTCTTGTACATACATGTATACTGTAATCTAGCCTGGTACACTGTATCCATACATGTACGTACCAGTATTGGAAGATTTCTGTAGAGGAAGCAAAGTGTAATATTTTTTAAACACTAAATTTCCGAAATAATTTCCTGCTGAACTTCAAATAGATTGATCATAAGTGGTTGAACATTCATGAAAAACTTTTTAATATAATCAAGCAATGTGAAAATTGGTATTAATTTTATCAAAAAGGAGCTAAAAAAAGACAGTTAAAAAATTGACTATAATAACGGTAGTATTAGTTGGCTCTAAGTTAATTTGTACTGCATTTGAATTTAAATTTTGTATGAAAACATTTATAATCAATAGAATTCGGAAAATTTGGCCTCTCAAAATAATGACCATACATGGTAATTAAAGACAATATAAGTTGATAAAAAGTAAAACATACTTCAAGCTTCAGATTAACCTCCATTAAATATAAGCCAAAACCAGACCCAGGTACATTTAAGTGGCATATACATGTAGGTAGATTGTTATTTTAATTTCAGTTCTTGACATCTCAAAAAGTAGTACTGTAGATGTAGTCTGAATAAAAACATTAATTAATGTGAAGTAAATCATAATTTGAAGCGATGGCTTGTTCCACTTTGATAAACATTAATTTGAAGCTTTAAGGTCACTATGATCTACAATTGTACATGCAGTATTCATTGAAAACATCAGCCTTAATTTAGGTAGATCACCTCGGTATTTAAATCAAGCACTTTTTGATTTTCTTGATGAAGGTTGGTTCTTACTTAGACTATGCAATTTCAAGACATATTTTTAAGAACTGTATCATTTACTCATGAACCAGTCAAAAAAAAGATGTTGGTATGCCAAGATAAAAAAAATATAAAAACAAGGTTACTAAAATAATCCATACTAGCTACATATTGACTCGGTGCCCACAGATCTACGATAGCAGGCTGTTACCCAGACTTTCTGTTAATATTACTGTGCATTTCTGTTGATACAACTGAACAACCTTAGTATCTACAACTGAACAACCTTAGTATCTACAACTGAACAACCTTAATATCAGTTTTTTTTCTTGTAATCCAGCAAGGCATATATTATTTAATGCACCAGAACATAAATTATTAACCGCAAATCGAGGAAATCAAAAAAAAAATTGAATCCTTAGTGTAGTGTGAAGAATCGCCTAGGCAAGCTAGATTGTTTTGTTACTACTACATAAATGTCCTTGTTTAAATTGTGAGAATTCAGTATTCTTGAATTGCACATAACATAAAAAATAAGGGCATAATAAGCAAGCAGAGTATTCCATGTGAGAAATGTTTTTTTTTTAATGTTATATCTAATATCTTTGTTATATCTGTAGATAATCTAAATATCCAAACTCCTATTAGGCATAATAGATGTTTTCTGGACCATGTAATAAGTATTGTGAAATTAAGTCAAAAATGTTATTTAACTGTAGAGAAATTTATGTTGAGAAAATTGACCCCAGACAGGAAAATCGCCTTATAACACAATAATTATATTTTTGCAATGTTAACTTTTAAAGCTAACATTGCAAAAATATAATTATTGTGTTAAGGACATATTTCGCCATTATAAGGGATAAAATGATTTTGACAAAACTGCATTTATGTTCAAAAAACTTATCTAGTACAGACACTTAACCTTGAATATTAAAAGGAAATGACTTGTATAGATTTAAGTGCCTTCAAAGTTCCTTGTGGTCAATTGGACTGAAAAACCTAGAAGATAACAGTCAACACCAAAGTGAAGCCACTTGAGGTGAGTGCTGTCCCAGGATTGCAGGTAGGTCTAATGCGGAAAAACATCCGGACGGTCTTGCTTGTATTTCCCTATCAGTTTGAATAGTTTTTTGAAAATGATTCATGTGTTCAAACTAGATGAAGTAATTTGCAGTGATGAAAATCCTCCTCCTCTTCTGTTTTTTGATAATTTTGCTGAAATGTGAATTCTTTAAATTTCCCATTAGAACCCCTTAAATTTGGGTTTTCATCTTTTTCACAATTGGCTGTTTTATCTTGAGAATTTTAAAAATGAGAAATATAATTTGTGCACGTGGTAGGGGAGATAACTTTTACAATTATATATATATTCAGTGCAAGTGTTTCAAAATCCACGATTCTCTACTGAAAATTTGTGGGAACCGTTTTCGTATTTATCTACAAAATATAATCCCATTTATTTATAAGAATGATATAAAACAAGTCATTTATTGAAATTGATTCAAATTATCAACATGATTAATTCAATTACTGACGTCTCAAATTCATATTTGAATGATGGGATCGTATTGGAGAATACTAAAACGGCGCCCAATGTGTGTATATGTGTCGGTTTTATTTCTTTGTAACCATGCATCCGCTGAATATAAACTGGAGGATGGACATTTGAAGCTCCAACCCACGACTTAAGAGGCTGCGAATTATATGCAAGGTAAGTCGGACCCTGGTAAGTGTTCATTGGAATTTGAAAGCAATACTATATTGTTTTTAACGACAATAAAGTGCAATTGATCATGCAACATTTGTCTTGTTAGTTGTGTACCGGCTGTCAATGCTTGTTCTTGTTCTGAACGTTGATCGATGCTCGCGATAAAGCATCTTAAATATATACGCTGCACATGTGCTCGAGATGAAGTATTTTAAATATACACTGATGCTCGCGATAAAGCATCTAAAATATCCGCTGATGCCCGCTTTGTAAAGCATCTCCAGTATGTACGCTACATAAGCTTTACTTATTTTCCTATCCCAAATTATAAAACATATAATATACTTGAGTGAATAAAACTATTTAACTAAATATATGCTGATGCTCGCGATAAAGCATCTCGAATAGCCAGAATTTCCTTGTTCGGAATTCTACCACTAGCCCTCCAACAACTCGCCACCCACGAGGGGCAGTATAGTCCGAAGGGTTGTGACGCCATGATCCGCTGAAATATTGCTAACGGCGGATCATATGAGTCGGAACCATTTTGACTAGTGGGGCAGTTGCAAGGTACTGACCATTGGTCGGTGTTTTTTCTCTGGTACTCTGGCTTTCCTCCACCTTCGAAACTTGGCATGTCCTTAAATAATCATGCACTGCTATTAAAAAAAATTATAATTGAATAATATAACACCATATATTTATACATGTGAATTCCGAGATAACAGCATGTGATGTACTAACATAAGTAACTAGTGTGATAGAATAAAAGTTTATCAATCGCCAACATCATAGCCTACTTGTCTTTCACCAAGGCGTAACTGGATTCGATTCCCTGACCGGTAATGAAATCGTATGAGTTCATTTGCCCGACCATTTCGGTTTTCTCCTGGTACTCCGGTGTCCTCCCATAATGAGCCCCCGCGCAAACCGCCTAATGTAAATATATACTAGTAAGTGAAACAGATAGCATAATAAAACTTTTCTTTAAGCTGGCCGAAGGATCTTTTTGAGGATTATCTTCTCAAAATTTAAAATTGTGCGGGAAAAGATAGATAGCTATTGATTTTTTTAAGGTTTAGTGACAAACCGTTGATTTTTAACTAACATATTTTGGAATCAGTGTATATATACAGCTGGATGTACATCGCTGATAGGTATATTTGATGCTGATGATTAGTGTAAAATGTAAACTGTATCGGTGCACTCGCATCATACACTAGTTTTCGCCATTAAGGCGTGTCGTTTTCTTCACAAGTAAGGCCAAACTGATCGGTATGGTACTAAGAGACATCCCTCACGATTGTAGGCGCTGATGTTAGCGCGCGGGGGTCTAATTGTGGGGGAAACCAGAGTACGAACGTTGTAAGGAGAAAATCCACGTGGTCGGGGAATCGAACCCCGGCCGCCTTAGTGAAAGGCAAGTGCACTTTATCCATCCATGATGTTTGGGATTGATGACTAATTGTAACTAAGTGTAAGTAAAACGAGACATTTTTGTTTCTCTCACAAAACATTCCTGTAAAATCGAAAGTAACCCCACGGACTTAGATAGCATCTAAGATAGCATCTAAGTCCGTGGTAACACACACAAATAAGGTGGTAGTATATGAATATAAAAAATTTGATTATTAGATATAAGCCATTAAGTCTTTTTCGTGGTGCAAGGAGCTAAAAAGAATAGAATGTAAAGTATTTGATAATAAAAGATAAACAAACATTTGTGCGAAACAATATATCTGTAACGCGTTTGTAGTTACCATATATCATCTCTACGATATAGCTATTCAAACAGCGATCGCTTTTGAATTAGCTGTGAAATGTAATTGATATGTATTTGTGTTTAAGTTCAAGCTTTTGTATTACATGCGAAATTTAGCCCTTTCAAAAGAGAAAAAAAATATGTAAAAGCTGTTATATTTATTTTCATTTCGGCGTTGCAATAATAATATTTTTTATTCCGACCCGTTGCAATAATAGTATTTTTTGTATTTCGGCGTTGCAATATATATTTAGATATGACTTATAGCCGAGGCTGCCTTGTACTTCTGCCTTTATATGGTTAGTGCTTGTTACCTTTTATGGGGTTGGAGTATTAAATTTGTCCAATCAGAAACGCGGAAGAAATTTACCGCGGTTTAAAAGCCAGTTCCGTTTACCAAATATGGAAATGGGACTAGACAGATTGTATACATACTCGCTAATCGATTGGGAGGTCATGCAGTCTCGTTCAGGTGTAAAAATTAAACCCACCGACGGAATAGAAGGTTGTCAAAATACAGGTAGATCGGGTAGATGCCGGTTGACAACAATGTACTCTGCAGTTGAGACTAATTGGTGTAGAACTGAAGATGGCTGGAAACTCCTTCCTGGAGTGTTTGTGGGCAGTGCAGGGAGTGACAGAGCATTGCCAGATTCTCTTTTGACCAGAGCACGGAACTCTCGCACAAGTAAAACGTCGAAAACAGAGTCCAACAACAACATTCAACTCGTGTGAGTATTCTATATCCACACATACACACATATATACCAGATATTGTGTTTTACGATTGAGTCTATATTATCTAGTCACGATAAAATAAATATCATTTATTGATAATTTGGAACTGCATGAATTTTGATAGTTGACCAAAGGAACTTAATTTAGGTTGACATTTGGAACAAACAAGATAAAAAAATCCACAGGCTGGAGTCTATTGAAATGCGTAGTAAACTTTACACTTGCTAAAAATAGTTTCTTGTGCCAGTGGGAACTATCTCGGCTGCTATCTGTTTAAGCGCATGCATATTAAAAGTATTGTCAGCATACTTTATATATAAGTTATAAGACACACATATTTTGTATTTTTTGCATAAATCTAATGTAACTTGCTTCTATGCAATTAAACGAATACAGCTAAGTATTAATCTGGATCACTACCAAGCATTCTTTCATAGAAAATTATTAAATTATACAGTAAGAAAAGCCAGAGACGTATAAAGCCAGAGATTGGCAACTCTCTCTTTCTCTTACCGGAGCTCACCCGTGTCGGGCGGACTATGCGAAATCCATCAATTTCATTGCTACGGTCTATGATATCGTTAGAGGAGTTCCGGTTTTATACGTCTCTGGAAAAGCATACTAAATTTCGAAAGTTGACGTAGAAACCTAGATACAAACGATTTAATACCTTTCTGATAAAGAAGTGTAAAATTAACATATACAGGCCATGCAAAACATCTATCAATAATTAATTTTTACAGCGCAGCAGTGGTCACAAATTTTATTTCTGATTGACTTGTAATGAACTACAACTGAACATGGCTAGTTTAAAGAAGAGACGTCAATTTTTCTTAAATAGCTGTCTGTACATACATTTTGTATCTGCATTATTTGTACATATCTATATCTACATATCATATACGCAGTATATTACCATGTCTTCCATGTATGTTTTAGATCGTCTCATAAGCCATTAATTCAGATATACCTCCAATTAGTTTGAAACGATGTATGACTGATAAAATAAACAATAATTTTCATAAATCAATTGATTGTAATTTTTTTCATGATACAACATTAGACAATACTACTATAGGGATATGCATATAGAGGTTACACAACTCGTTGTAGTTGGATATGGAATTTATTTCACTGCGTTAGTTATTTTCTAAAGGTTACAAAAGACACGAGCTTTAGTGTCTTTTGCAACATTTAAGAAATAATTAAGAGTGAAATAAATTCCATATCCAATAGCCACAAGTTGTGTGACCTGTTTCTACCACAATCTCAGTCGGAAATAACTGGAGAGAACCGCGGACTATGGTACCGCAAAACGTATCATTTCTTATATATTCCCGGTGACAACGTCGACAATAGATGACGTCGTGGACAATCAGCAAGTGACGTTGTTCCGGTCAAAGTTCATCATGTCAGATAATCAAAATACGTTTAGAGTTTATTCCACGTGTGAATATTATTCAGCATTAGTAATGCTTATTTGATATCCTGAGAGTTGAATAGCATTCACCTATTGTGGTAGAAACATGTTGCGTGTTTACCGCAAACAGTTACCGGTTTGACAGTGGTATACTTTTATTAATCCTTTACAATTAATGTCATCCTCGTTCTAATAAAAAAAATCTAAATTTAATAAAGCAATATATTTTGATAAACACTAGTTATGTTTTTGTGTAAATAGGAGGATAGCGGGCGCTAATGGACCTCATGACGGCAAAAGCCAAGAAAGATGTGACAGTCTTGTACTAATCCAACAACCTCACTTGACAGGAGGACCGACAGGAGTACAGGGTATTGCAGCAGATGTACGTAAAAGCGCCTTTACTCGGAATGTCGATTGTAACGTTACCAAGTGGTTGTGTGTGTGTTACGTTAGTCGTTAATTAGATTAAGTGATTGTATATCATTAAGGTAATCCTAGTTAAAAAAATGTACCCATTGAATTTGTATGACTTATATTGAAAACCATAAAACATTGACCATGCAAAAAAAACCCAGCAATATTGATTCGGGAAACATACATCGGTAGAACTTAATGCTGATATCGTAAACCCAAGATTTTTTAGAAAGGGGTGGAGGGGCAGGTCTGTAACGGCACAAGGCACTGTAGAATATGGTTTTGTGACTATTGTCAGTACTACAATCACATTTGTGAATACGAACTATGCATTCTTTTTCAGAGAAGAATATCGTGTGGCTTATCAACATCCATTGAACGTTTACAGATCACTGATATCACACTGGAAGTTAGTGGAATCCGGTACTGCTCTAAGGTTTGTTATTCATAACAATATACTGTAAAAGCCACCATTTTTTTCGCGTGTGGAATGTTTCGCCGAGTCAGCCTCTAACGCTCTACCAGTTATGATACCGTCCTTTTTTCTCTTCAAATGTTCAATCGCATACTCCCCTAACATAGACACAGTCATTTACCTAATGCTATTTCATTCATGTAATTATATTTCCAATGCACAATGCCAACCGATAACAACATTTATTCATTAGTCCGATACCAACATTTACAAGTTGTCGACAAAATTTTAAACTATGTCATTTGTCGAGTTTGTTACAAAGATATAAAAATATACAGTTTAACTGCAATGGTGTTATTTGTTTTCTATTTTCAGTTATTTGAAATTCTGTTTGAGCAGAAAATCGGAAAAATTAGCGGTACAACACTGAGGCTGATTTTTCGTGTTCTTGGAGAGGTAGTTTCATTATGTAAGTGGGGCCATTTATAACCAGAACACTGATATATTTAGCCCGAGTTTCCTCTGTCCCTAACACCAGACGTTTTGACAGATATATGTTTGGTGCCCAAACCAGATATGGTGTCGGGGCCAGAGCGAACTCGAGTTAGCCTATATGATATATTGAGCCCCAAGAATCAGAATGTCAACTCATTAACATTTTTAGTTGAAAGATGTGGCTAAGTTATGGATTATATCATAGACGCATGCCATTGTGATAGGTTATCACTAGAGGAAGTCCTTTAATGGCCCAATATATGTAACTTCAGGGAAATTTTCGTGATTCTGAAAAATTCTGCAAAAAAATCCAGTTCATAAACCATGCAAAAATAAGCCTAAAACGAAGTAAACCTGAGCGGTAACTAACGAGAAACTCCTGACAGAAAAATCTAAAGAATTGAAAATAATTCAGGTGGGGCCCACCTCATCAACAAACCGAAGGTAGAAGACGGTTCGAAATGGACGCGTGTTTACAAATAGCGTGTTTCGGTACCGGTAACCGCGAAAGAATTCACCTTGAATATTGCTGATATCAGTTAATCTTAACTAAATCTATAAATATAATAAGTTATTAGGCTTGATTTTTGCTTCAAGTTTTGCCGAAAGTTACGTATATTGGGCCTTTAATGACACATGTTTTAGTATTGTATGTAGAATAAAGATTATTGTAAAGACTAGTTTCAATTACCATAACGTTTTTGTAAGCTGCGGAATTTCCATCCAATCACTTAATATCATGATTCAGATTTTTTTGTAAGTTTTACAATTCTAGTACCGCTGTATTAGCCCGAGTTTCGTCTGGTCCCACAGCAGAAAACTATATGTCAAAACGCCTAAGGTTTGGTCAATGAAAGACGGAAGAACTGCCCTATATTACGCGGATTCTATAGAGTAATTTTTCCAAATTAGTAACTTGCAGTGGCGTAGATAGGGCTGTTTTGAAGTGTACGCAGATGTGGTGCCGAAGACAGTACCCTAGCGCTAGGGGAGGGGTATGGGAGGGGGATACGTCCACCTCCATGAAGGGTTGTCTGTGGGTGTCCCCCAAGAAAAAAAAAAGAGATTTCCTAAAGGTCTTTGGAGCAATTTTACGTGTTCTAGTCCCAATTTTCAGGTGTACTGAATTACAGAATAATCACGCTCATTTTCTTGTACAATAGCCTCATTTTTTATTACAAAAATGTATTTTAAATGTTTTTTTTTCATGAAAATTATGTGTACGCACCTGCTTATCCGCGTAAAGGAAGCTACGCCATGGACTTGTTACATAAGTACGTTGTATCTTTATTTCTTATGTACATACAGCTCTTATGAATGAGACTAACATCAGCTTGATAAAGGTTTTACTGAAGAAAGCGTCCGACTCCCTAAGTGACGTAGCATCGGCTAATGCTGCTGGCAGCAGGAGTCTATGGAAGAGACACAGGGATGTTGTTAGTAACCTCACAACACAAGTCCAGACCTTCCAGTATACAGAGGTAGGTGTTGAGTAGAAAGGTTTTTGTTAAGTGTACACATTAAGCTGATAAAGGATGTGTTGTATTTAGAATGTGCATGAAGTAGCTATTTCAGTATGTAGCTAGTAATGTTTACTTTTATTGCAGTTGTGTCCAAGCATACTTTAACAAATTGCGTTTCCCTAGAAATTTTTGTGCTCATTTCGACTCTTGTGCTGTTTTTAGCTGCTCTTAAGGTTAATTTGTATTGTTTTTTTTTCCTGGATTTGTTTCCGGAAATCTGAAACGTAAATTTTGTTTCAATACGTATACAGAGAGAGGAAGATGGTCTGCCTCAACTACTAGATATCCCCAAAGAGTGTCTTCGACACATCCTGGGACAACTTTCCGACCCTCGGGACCTGGCCAATGTAGGGGCTTCCTGTTCTTACCTTAATGAGCTTGTTGCGGACAACTTGCTATGGCAACAGATGTGCATGTTCCACTTTACTGACAAGCAGCTGTACCCATACATTTGTGACGATGAGTACATGGGTATTGATTGGTTCACAGCATTTCAACTATGTTACCAGTAAGAAAATGTTTCATCACATTTAAAAATAAAACTAGTCAAATGTATTTATTTTGTTTTATCAATTTCTGGAAACTTGCGTTAAAAACAAAATATAAGGAATACAACACACATTATTCATTGAAAAGGAAATCATATAAACATTTCCTTCGTCGGGCTTTTATATTCAGTGCAGGTATATCAATCTTCATATTCAAGTCAAGAGGAGAAGGGCTAAACCCAAAGATATCGAAGATAACTTATACCTAATATAGCTTAAAGTAATTTTGATTGTTTTCTAAAAGTTATTAAGCTATTTTCTTGTATTGCTTAGTTAGATACGTTTGAATTAGTAAATTTACTAGCCACAAAACTGTACTTCCATACCCCATCAAAATGTGCCGTATTAACGCTCACCATTGTCTTCATTAGCGATCAAAGGGAGGTAACCTTCCAATTCTCTTACGATTCCATTTCAATTTAGTCATAACTCTTGTCATTCTCTTTTGAATACCTTTTGTTTTTTAAGTTTTGTATCAGACTATTTTGCTTTACAGAAAACATAAACGCATTCGAGATCTCTACGCCAATGAACTATGCTTCTGCAACCTATGCCGGGCAGTTTACTGGAAGGTAAATACGATTAATCACTGGCAGATGTGGGGTGTCAATGATGTTGGCTTATCAGAGGGAAACGTATACATATACAGACGTGTTGCATTTTTATTGGCCTGGTGACAGATATGGACATGTAAACATATTATTTTCGAGAAATGGAGAAAAAAACGACCTCGTTAAAGATCCTTCGAACAGTTTATATGATCAATTTCACAAGAAAAGCACATAGAACAAACTCTCTGAAATCCAAAAATAGATATCAAACTAAGTCTAATGTAGTATGTACAAATTGGTAGTTTTTCAGATTCCTGGATGGAAACTTTCGAATGTTATTTGAAGTTCGGAAATGTCGTTACATAGAATCTTGTACATTGTATGCAGACTTTCAGTTAATAGACATAAATATACATTTGCAATAATAAATAATTGGTTGATATACTTTTTTATTTTCCGTTTTACTGTGATTGTCCTTCTTATGGTTCATTTGTTTTTACTTCCAGAACTTTGGCCATCCCTGTCGCAACCCTGAAGAAGTTCCATCCTTTTCACCATTGTTACCAAAGGAGTTTATTGACATGTTACATCTTTGATTTTATACTTGTTTAAAACTGGAATAATGGACAAGAACGCTGTTCACAGCTCTCGTTTCATCAACTTTCACAGAATCGTAATGATACTAATGGCGTATTATTAAATGTATTTGTTATAGAGATTTTGTTCTCAAAAAGACATCATCAGTTCATCCGACAATCATAATTTTTTACCGACTTTTAAATTAATTGAGTCTTTTTGATATCATCAGTTCATCCGACATTTTACTTGCTTTTGAATTGAGGCATTTTCCTCGTGTATATACTTTGTTGTTCTGTTGTGATAAAATTGCTTTTGCCACTTTCATCATGAATTTTGAGTTATATTTGTGTGTGAAATTCAAATATGCAAGGGTGCCTACCCACAATATGGATACCCTTGCATGTGACATTGTATTCATCGTGCCATATGTTACTTACCAATTTTCAAAATGTTCATGCCAAATTAATTCATTTATAAACAAATAACGAAAACTCAAGTATAAAGAAGTGCAGTGTATTACGGGACTAAACAATATCATACATAGAACTCGCATATAGAACAAAACGAAACATGTTACATAATAGAAAACTCACAATGAATATCAGCATATTAAAATAAAGCTAAACACATAAAAAAAAAAACCAATTTTGCCTTCAGGGCTGTCTCAGCTGCTGCCTGTAACAATCAATATACCCGCGTAAGGGGAGATAATAATGAAAGCGTTACCAGGTGTATGATGTGATATGAAACCTTATCCCGACAGGGAAAGGCGGTCCCGGTAAGAAAACGAATAGTAAGTAAAAGATTAGCTGGTATCGAATGAATGAAGGTAGAAATTTCGTGAGCAACTTGCCACCAGGCGAGGTCCTGAATCCTCTAGGAGGACCAGGCGAAGTCCTGTATGACGAAGACTGCTATATCATATACAGTTATGTTGCATAGCCAGGCGAGTCCTGAGCTCTACGGAAGAGCCAGGCGAGAATGGTCCTGTACAATGTAAACTGAGTATGACATATAACCAAAATATAAGAAAAACCCAATGAAATTGGTGCTAATGCACTAACCAAAATATAAGAAAAACCCAATGAAATTGGGGCTAATGGACTTGGACTAATTAAATAAGGCTTGTAGACCATAGTTACTAACAGTTACTAGCAGCAACCGAGACCTCCAAAAAAAATGGTAGAGTGATCGGGGATGGTGGTGGGCAATAAACAAACAGTGCACACGCGAGCATATATTGTCAGTTCAAACTCAGCATCCCAAGTGAGGTTAAAAATAGTATGAGCTAATTAGTATGCATAATAATTCTCAGATCGAGGTCATAGTTCAATCTAAACATAAACCATACACAGTAGTTAGGTACCTGACGAGAATAGATACCTCCATAGATATTGCAAGGAGATGGAAACATACACAAGTTTATAAACCAAGTTTAATAAAAATCATTAAACAATAATTTATAAACAAATAACGAAAACTCAAGTATAAAGAAGTGCAGTGTATTACGGGACTAAACAATATCATACATAGAACTCGCATATAGAACAAAACGAAACATGTTACATAATAGAAAACTCACAATGAATATCAGCATATTAAAATAAAGCTAAACACATAAAAAAAAAAAACCAATTTTGCCTTCAGGGCTGTCTCAGCTGCTGCCTGTAACAATCAATATACCCGCGTAAGGGGAGATAATAATGAAAGCGTTACCAGGTGTATGATGTGATATGAAACCTTATCCCGACAGGGAAAGGCGGTCCCGGTAAGAAAACGAATAGTAAGTAAAAGATTAGCTGGTATCGAATGAATGAAGGTAGAAATTTCGTGAGCAACTTGCCACCAGGCGAGGTCCTGAATCCTCTAGGAGGACCAGGCGAAGTCCTGTATGACGAAGACTGCTATATCATATACAGTTATGTTACATAGCCAGGCGAGTCCTGAGCTCTACGGAAGAGCCAGGCGAGAATGGTCCTGTACAATGTAAACTGAGTATGACATATAACCAAAATATAAGAAAAACGCAATGAAATTGGGGCTAATGGACCAAAATGATAATGCGCAGCATGAGAAGCCCCAAAGGAAATGGGTTAAATGGAAGATGATATGTACGTAGGAGATAAATCAATGAAAGCAAACGAGATTTATATACGATAAACCAATGACAACAAACAAGATTTATATACGAATAAGGAACCGAATATAGTGCATGGTGAAAGACTCCTAGCGTAGAAATCACATCTGAAGAAAGGTGAAGTACACTGTAACGCATAGTACATACAGTACTAAGATCTAATCAACACGAGCGTACGATTAAAGGCTTGGCATTTAATAAAACCAAAACAAACTACGAACATGTAAACGCAAATTAATGTATGAAATGAAGCCTCTGGAGTATAGGCAAATGCACGTTCATATAGTATAAGAATAAGTTCTGAGACAGTAGAGAGAGACTAAAGCCAGGGCTTGCTCTCATGAGTCAATGGTCAAAGACTTCTGTGCTTTTCTAATGGTATTGTGCGATGTATGGATATATCTCTGGTAGCAGTCGGATGACCAACGTCCTAAGGTCTTAATGAGGTGATCCTCGACATGAGAAGTAGCTGCGGACGTGGCAGCTCCAATACGGAAAGAATGACCACTATACACACTGTCATCTAAACCTAATCTGCCAATGATTGTTTTAAGATATGAAATAAACACTGAGCGTGTCAGAGGCTGTCCAAGGTCTGTGATGAAGAAAGGGTCACGTGAAGTGCCAGTACCTGGAGCACTGTGGGAAGACAGGAGAGACATGTATTTTTGCAGGACAACGTAGGGGCAAACCGACTTGTTGGTATTGTAGAGTACGGTAGAAATACCCTTGCGGAAAGGGTCACACTTAGAGACTTTAAGCTTAATATTAACACACAGATGCACGTGATTGATGGTCACATCCTCTCGACAAAGGTGGCGACTGGGGTCGAAGGTACCGGAAACGCAGAACTCGCCACATCGAAGGAAACCAAAAAACGCCAAAGTGCATGCGGTTTCCATCAACGTATCAAGGTACGGAGAGAACATCCCTGATCGCAGGAGTAAGCAGATCTTAACTAGAATGTTGTAGGTAATAGGTAGACGTGGTTTCCGGGTAACTCCTTGATGTTTCTTAACTCCTGTGATAATAGAATTGAGTCTGAAGAGCGCTTGGCCGTCAGCAGATGTTAGCAGGTTGGCATGACCTGCGCGCATATAATGGTACCGAATACCGCACAGATATAGCTTAATTGTTGAAGCTTTAATGTTCAGTGCACGAAAACAATGCGCGACGAAGAACATCAGGAGATCTTCAGTAACAGGTGGCAAAACTGAGGACCAATTCTCTCTGCTTTGGAGAAGAAAAGTCCTGTACGTATTGAAGCCGGTGTGGTAGGCTGCACGGGTACTTGCTGTGGTAGCCGATCCCAAAGTTTGTTGACTGTGCTAGTTAATTCCACATAACTTGACTGAACTCCGGGCACGGACATGGGAACTGGGCCGCATAAGGGGCTGCTCTCCGGAATTCCTGAAATTTGAAGCGAGAGAGAGCATCAGCAATAATGTTATTGACACCTGCTACATGACTAGCATTCACAGTAAAGTTATGTTTAGCTGCACACCACGTAAGACGTCGCATAAGTGACATGATACGAGGAGATTTTGACCTCCCTTTGTTAATAATGTCAACAGTGCCCTTGTTATCGCAGTGAAACAGAATCCTTTTTGTGGACCAGTCTTTTCCCCAGAGTAAAGCGGCGACCACGATCGGGTAGAGCTCTAGGTACGACATAGACGGTGCAGAGTCTCCTGAAGCCTCAACGACTTGGGGCGACCATTTAGACGCGAACCACTGGGAGCGGAAAAACCCACCAAAACCAATGGTTGAGGCAGCGTCGGTGTAGAGCTCGAAGTCTGGGTTACTGGTAAAATGACGCTCATAAAAGAAAGATACCCCGTTCCAACTTCTGAGCAACTCCAGCCACATACGAATATCTGTCTTGCATTCTCTAGTTAGCCTACCATGATGATGAGACTCTTTGAGAGTAGTCATAAGTGTCAGTAAGTAGGAAACAAAACTGCGGCCGGGTAAAATAACCCTCATGGCAAAATTAAGGTGTCCCAGGAGCTGCTGTAACTCACGTTTAGTACAAGAAGACTTGGTAAGCATAGCCTGGAGAAAATCTGTAATCCTAGAAACCTTGTCCTTGGGCAGACGTGCTTCCATTTTATCAGAATCTAGGATAATCCCTAAGTATTCCATCACAGTATCGGGACCCTTAGTTTTGTGCACCGCTAAGGGAATATTCAGCCTCTTGAAAAGCATAGTAAGGAGCGCCATGGTTCTGTCTCCTTGGGCTTGTGGGGGGTCAATGACCAGGAAATCATCCAACAGATGAAAGATATGCGTCATGCCGTAGTTATGTTCTGCGATCCAACACACCGCTTTCGACAATTGATCAAAAATAATAGGGCTAGAGCGACACCCAAAAGCCAGGCGATGATAAAAATAATAAAGGTTGTTCCACCGAAAGCCAAACAAGTGCCACTGAGAAGGGTTGATTGGAATGTTTTTAAAGGCGTCCGAGATGTCCGTCTTACACATCTGGGCTCCCTTACCTAAATCTTGGATGGTATGAATAGCATCGTCGACTTTGACGTATTGTAAGGAGCATTCCGATTTGTCTATCAAGTCATTTATACTGTGGGTATCAGCTAATGTTGTATTGTGAGGCGCCGATAAGTCCAGAATCAATCTTTTCTTATGTGAGTATTTATGTTCAGCTACTCCCAATGGACTGACGCGGTATATGTTAAAAGGTGACTCACGAAAAGGGCCTTTGATAAAACCTTTATCTGCTTCCTTCTGGAGAAGCTCTGACACTGATGCCGGATTGTCGATGGCGGAGCGATTGTTGCGGGATTCGAAAGATGTCTGCGGAAGTCTAGACACCTTAGTATCGAACCCTTCTTGTAGTCCATCGCACAAATAATGGACAAAATCTCTATCCGGGTGGAGAGCTAACTCTGTCCGTAATCTATGAATGTTAATGGGGGTCGACGCTTGAAAACAACAAGGTTGCATATACCTATTCACTATGTTCCGATCTAGTCACTTGTTTTTCCCAGTGCTGGCCTCTGGGTTAGTACGTTTATCCTTTACAGCGTCACACGCTTTCTCACTGTGTTGCCCGCTGAAACACTTAGAACAGATGTGGGCGCGTTGGCAAGTTGCCCAAGTGCAACCTTTGGTGTTGAAGTTATTGCAAATGAGTTGACCGTTGTGCCATACATTGGGGCGATTACGACGATCAGTTTTGGACTGATCCTTGTCTGCTCCACTAGCACGAGCGTTACCGTTAGATTGGTCACAACGACTGGTTGTGTGCTCCACACTCTTACAAATGTTGCATGTGATAGGGCGACGTCCTGCCACTACAGAGTCATACACGTCCTTATCCCGGATTCCCCATTTAACTTTAAAGTTCTCTTGCTCAATGTATTGAGCTGCTTTGGCTGCAAACATGCGGTGATATTCGTTGAATGCTGTGGCGCCATGGGTATTATTCAAACGTATGATAATAGCCTCGTATCTGTCTAGCTCATTCCTTCTGTGAGGGAAAGCCTCGGTAAGCACACGCTTATAAATACCGAAGGCTGTAATAAACTCAGCTATGGTAAGTTCGTTCTGTATTTTGCCTCGTCGGCTTGTCGTTTGTGAATCTAGGCTAGGGGGTTCAGCACCCGGAACTAAGAGAAGGGCGAGATTGACGTCCTTACCTTGGACAATTTTTCTCCTCATAGCTGGCGACACGATGTCAATTTGGGGCAGGAGATCAGCAGGGATGCCGTCTGAGTCAGCGTGTTGTCTCAGGGTGTCCAGTGAAGTTCCCGATGTTCGGACATTCACAGCACCGCTTCGTATCATCGTCAAATTTTGGTAGGCCGTAGATAAATCGAAGGACGACTCTGCTGATTTGTTTGGAGCTTGTACGGCTTGCAGTGTCTTGAGCGTCATCTCCATGAGCGAAAGGGTCCGATCTAGAATGGAATTGTTCGTATCTTGCATGGGGGCCGCCATGTTTGTTGTGTTTGTAGCGGGTAGAAGATCACTGCGCGCAGGCGAATGTGATGTGGTGCGGTCATTGATAGTGCGGGCCGCATCACGCCTCGCGTCCCTCAATGAAACCGTAGCTTCTTCCTCCGCTTCGAAAAATAGTTCGTCGCGTGCGGGAAGATCGACGAGTTGTCTGCGGGAAGGAGAGGACATTTCCGTGTTAACGAAACTGCTAATACCACTGGCATTGTTTATATCTCCTGAGTGAGCACTTTCTGTCGCGGGTAAAGGAATTTGATGGCGATGTCTGTTATTGTTAGATGCTGTTGAAGCAGACGACACAGATGAGCTACAGTTATCTTTACACATTTGAACAAGCGCTGCCCGCGTAATAGTAGCGTGATTTACGATTATTCCTCTCTTGGCAAGTTCGTCTTTTAGTTGTTTCACGGTCCAATTAACGGGGTTGAGATTGTCATAAGGATGGCTGCGGCCTGCTTTCCTTTTAGGCGCCATGTTGCTTTCGAACGAAAGATTGAACCCCTCCCTCGGGGATAAACGTAAACACGAACACTGATTATGAAGTCAGTAATAAATTATCTCAAGAAGCACAAGTGAGACACGGTAAGTCAGTATTCCATGATGAAGAAGGAGAGTGTTGAAGAAATGAGGAAAGCAATAAACAAACAGTGCACACGCGAGCATATATTGTCAGTTCAAACTCAGCATCCCAAGTGAGGTTAAAAATAGTATGAGCTAATTAGTATGCATAATAATTCTCAGATCGAGGTCATAGTTCAATCTAAACATAAACCATACACTGTAGTTAGGTACCTGACGAGAATAGATACCTCCATAGATATTGCAAGGAGATGGAAACATACACAAGTTTATAAACCAAGTTTAATAAAAATCATTAAACAATAACTAATGATTCCCAAGCAGTTTGGGCGTAAGAATTGTACCTGCTGCCACTTGGCATCATTTATAAAGCGACTAAATTTGGGACCTTATCTTTTTTCTTCTTACTTTACACCTTTCTCCTTCCTACTGCCCTTCTTGACGCTACCAAGGTTTTGGGTTATCTCCCCTGGCCAAGACGTACTCTAGTATTCACGCAGCCGACACATACACTTGCATCGCACACTCGATATCAATACAATATTTTATCAGAGTGTCACATGTAAATACATACATAAAAAAATACGTTTCACAAATCCAAGTAAAACCGCATTAACACCCAGCCGTTACTGACTTACGAGACTCTAAAAAGCAATCTAAATTAGTCCTAATACAACTCAATGGACATTTAAAAGACAAAACCATGAATTGAAATAGCATAATTATTCTAACTTAAAGAATACGGTTTTTATGTTTAAACTGCTTTTAGGAGGCAATCGTAAGAATAACGAACCCGAGCCGTTCTTAAATCTTGGTTGTTAATAGGATATAAAAGTAAATCAAATCAACTTCATAAGAATATATCTGTAAGCCCCCTTTTTGAATAATCGAAAAATAACTGTTTAGGCCATACCAATTTGATTTATTGTTCGTCGGATTTACCGCTCCTGTTTTGGAAAAATAAAATGAAACTAATAGTAAAACATTACCGCTCCAATTTTAGCGTCAATGAAAAATGACGAATCTGGATATATTTTACAATGGTTCAAAATTTAGTAAACGCCATTTCGGATCATTTGAAAGTTTGAAATAAAAGTAAAAATGGTATTTTAAGCGTTTTTTTCGGCAGCACACGAGGGAAATGCGCGACGAGGCTTTTTCACTTGTGAAGAAAACTGAGAATGTGTCAAAATTGCTTTCTTATCGTGTTGATCACTACATAATCCGGTCGCCATAATGTTTTGCAAAATACTGCAATAGATAATTTATCGTTCCACGATCTTTTTGATTAAATAAACAAAATACGGAACTCAAGCGGTCTCAATAAAACGCGACTTCAATCAAATATCTTTTAAAATCCTGAATCCTGAAAAATAATAACACCTCTATATTGAATTTCAAATCGATACTCTTCTCAAGCAATCGACCCAATTTGGCAATCATCAATGTCATTTCATCAGTCTTATTTTAGTAGAATATGCCTAATGTTGATAGTTAAAAAACGTTTTTGTTATTCGTATTTTGAAATATTTATGTTGGTATTACCATTCGAACTCTCTTCCATATGCCGTAGTTACTAAGTCATCAGTAGTCAGAACATTTAAATCCCGAATGGATGAACACTGGGTTCATGATGCTTATTCAACCACGAGATAAACAATAATGCACTTATTCATATATGGGACGTCAGCTTATGAACTGATATTAATCTTTCTGATTTGGATATATAGTACACAAATAATGCTTGTGTCCATTATTATTATTATTATTAATGTTATTGCAACCTAAAGGTTATGTCAGCAAAACACCTAGTGTCATACATCTAGCCTTCAGGGTTTGTTTTATATAGCGGTAGTTCATACCACGGACTTAGATTAGACTATCTAAGTCCGTGATCATACATATATTTTGTCATCATTAATTTATATCAATTCAATAAAATATACATTCTGCATGAATAGAAGCATCTTAATACCTACAAGAAGAAAATGTGGTTGCTAAAAGGTGTTTCCTATGGCTTTGGTTCAATCACTAAACTTGAATGAATGACCATGGGTCTTCTATTAAGAAGCTAATTACAGAGAACTTTTCTCTGATATGCTGTTTTATTGCACAGCATTATGCAAGTAGTTTGTACCCTGGAAATTATTTTAAAAAACCGCTACCACAGTTTAAATACGTGTACTATTTGGTGATACATTATATACATAGTCAAACAAGTATTCTGACATTTAGTTTTTTTATAAAACAACCGCTCGCTCGAAATTTTAAGGAATTCAAAATTTTTGTAAAAACAAAAAAATTGCTCCCGATCGCTCCAAGTTTAAAATCCGAAGAACAATAAATCAAATTGGTATGGCCTTATGTGCATTGGTTTAATTCTGATAACGCCCTCATCTCTGGGTTGTGTTCAGAAGAAGCCCCAGGTTTCGGTTATTATCCATTACTTAATCTGTTGTGGATTGGCATGTTCATTTACATCCACGAAGCCGGCCAGCGCATGCTTGTGAGGTCAAATTGTTGCACAGAGGCATTTGTAAACATATGGCTCTGCTGGGTCGGTCATACGAGTAGGAATTTTTTTATCATTCATTATAAAAAAAACGCATGGGAACCAGCGGCTTTTGTCAAAATATCGGTATAAATAGTTCATGAAGGGAACAGAGCGACACTTGTACAAATATTTGCTGGTATTATAAAACAAAACAAACTTCACTAAATTGTCCCTTGAAGTAAAGTACATGTATCTGAATCTGCTAAGAATAGAACTACAAGGACACGTGAAACAATCAGAATTCGATCAACCATCTATACATAGTTTTAAGTGTTCTATATTTAGCTTCATTTTATATTCAGCACTTTCATTTTGCATAAACAATGCAACGGTTGAAAAAGGACTTAAATAGGTAATTGCTGATCAACAAACAGACCGGAACATCTCACCGGATCTTTACTGATAGGATGAATGACAACCCTCTCAAACATACTTGTTGAAGTGCGAGATATATTTAAATGTAGCAAATACACGTTCAATTCAAACATTTGGAAAGCAGCCAACAGCGGATTTTGGTACGTGTATGGTAAGCACATATTAAACTACTTTTTGAAAAATAAATCAATGGAAAATGTAGAATAGAAAAAAAAACGAACAATATGTTTTGAATCCATCGTTTTGCATAGTGATGTTAACAAAGAAATCAGAATATAACAAAGACACTTATGTCTCGTTTCAGAATACAATTATAAAAGCCTTGGTAATTGTTGTCCAGAACGAGGACCATTAAGATATGTTTGCCAAAAATGGAAAACGGATACAAATAACACAATATCTAACGCTAGTACAGGATGTGATATATATAAAGGATTTAAATACCGAATGAACTAATAAAAAACAATGTACTATTTCTAAAGATAATTTATAACAGCGGTACACCTTGTTACGAATTCAGAAAAGCTGGCGTTTTATGGGAAACATCATGGATTTGATGACAGTGGTTTTTGTATGGTGTGGAATACATTTCAATAGTGTGTCCATTTGTCAATCAGGTAGGTTACTGTCCTGTAAAAATGCAACGATATAAAGTGTCATATAGAACAAATCAACAGCTTACATTTTGATGTTTCGATGAAATATTCTGTATATCCGTAACGTTGATAAAACCTAGGGTTAAATCCATGTATGAGTTGGCAACAATTAATTGCCGTCGATTTGACCAATGACCTTTTTTTCACAAAAGAAAAGTTACAATTAATTTTACTTATAAGAGAAAACTAACGATTTTGTTCCATTTAAAAAAAAGTCTTAAAAGAATCGTAAGTGAAAAATGATGGTAACTTTACGATAGATTGACCCCTCTCTTAAGTTTTAATTTAAATCGTAAATAAATAGAGGCTTTTCAAAAGTTTCCCGTTAAATATCAAACTTCACGAATGTGGTAGTGCGTAACACGAGAACATTCTACCATACGAGTGAAATATATTTCATATTTTACGGGAAATCATTTAATTTTCTCCTTAGCAATAATTTGAGATTCCTAAAAGCTTTTAGAGCACTGATTTCATTTTAAACATATAGTTATAAAATATACTTAAAAAAAATAGTAACAAATACAAATCACAATAATACATTTCATTAAATAATTATAATAATAGTTTCCAAAATACTACGGTTGTACACCATACGTATGTAATTTGATCACAGAAAAATAAAAGATATAATATCGGACGTTAACTTATATCATCACTAGTGATAATATAAGCGTGATGATATCATTTTTTTTCAAATTTATATTTTCTGATATTTCGCTGGTAAATATGGAATAAAAACAAATGTATACATATGTTTATATAATGCATATATTGGTATTTGTCTCACTTTACTCTCTTCATAAAAGTGTTACGCCTTTCTCGCTGTAAATTTCGTTTCAAAATATTTTATTGTTCAGTTCTTTGATACAAAGGATTGGGCAACAGGAAAAGCCATTAAGCGCCCTCTCCTACAGTTATTAACAGTTAATACACATCTGACTGAATTCAAATATAGATAATATACAGTAGATACATATTGATAACTATATGTCATTATTGTTTGTATAATTTCATTTCGATATTGTAACAGAAATTGCATCATGCTATAGAGACGAAAATATGCAATACAGCTAATAGACAGAGCATAGTACTATTTTGTGCTCGGATAATTCCATACCCCATCAGTGTAATACAAAGATAGTTAGACAAGCAGTTATTTATAATCTAGTAAAATAGTTTAATATCTTTAACGAATCTCTGAACCATCTCCAGAATTCTTGCATTAATATTGACATCGATATTTTGCAATCTATATAGGAAAGAAGTAAGAGTAATTAATGGAATAGTGACATTAAGAGCAGAAATAGAGTTTCAGAAAATTTGCCTTTGATTATTATTTATTATTCTCGCTGTAAATCATGTAACCAGCATACTTTCTTCTTCACGTTTATTTTGACTTATAGTAACATCAGAAACATGTTTAATGCTTGTACACACTAACCAGATGTTGTTGCTAGGGAGGATTTATCTCGCAAGTCAAGCCAAGTCAAGTCAAGTCATACGAATATATTTCACTTACGACCATTTTCATGAAACTGACCTATCAAGGTATCTTAGGATAATTTTAGTCCTAGGAGGACGAAACAGCTGTATAATGCATTGAATTCAATTTTTCGGCATACTGTATCTATTACTAAATTTAAGAGGTGCAGCATATGTGTGTGTTACGTCATCTAAACGCAAAATCGTAAGTTCTTTTATGTGAAAAGGGCCACTGGTGTCAGGTATAGAGGAAACTCGCGCTAATGAATTGTCTATAGCTATAATCATGGAGCACGTTTTTATTTATAATACCTGTTTATTTGTTTGGAAGTCTTTGGGCCACTTCCTTCCGATACAGAATGTGTCGCTGCGGTGAGGCCTTTAACGGTATCTATCTCTAAAACATGTTGCTGCTTCCTATGCACACATCTGGAACCTCGTCTGCTTCTTTTTTGACCCAGTGAATATCTTTCCTTCTTTAATTTTCTTTTTACGGTGTTGAAGAAGACGGATTGTGTGCATCCACATGTGTAAACGCATCCGGTAATTATTCCTTTGCGTACTTAGGGTATTCCTTAGGCTTCATGGATATTGCTATGCCATGGTGTCATGTATTTAATTATCCTCTGGCTGAATGAGTGCAAATCTGCTTAGCAATATTCTTATTGTCTCCAACTTCCATTCTTCGGAATAGTAAAAAAATAAGTTCAGATATAGGGCCATATGCATCCTTTAACTCTTTTTACTCTTATACCAATACCTTTATGGCTCATTCTTTGACTACGATGTAAAATATACGGCAACGTGCCATCCATTTTCCCACGTGAATTTCATGCTGATCTAAGGTATTGATATACTGTATTACACGAATTGTTCGTGAATACTTTCCGCCGTGGTTTGAGAAATATTCTGTATCTTTGTGTGATATGAAGATGGACGTTTTTGAGTTTGTTTGTTAGTGTGTTTACTTGTTGTGATTGACAATGATACTCGCTTCTCATTTTGAGGGCTTTTTGAGAACACCTGGTCTTATTCTCTTATGCTTTTACGAGAGTATCCATGTAAATCTTTCCTTTGTTCCTTTTTTGCCCCTGGTATAATCGATTTTGAGTTTTGATTATGGTTTTGTTGACGCTTTGGTATTCTTTGATTTGTTTTTGAAGTGTTTTAGAAGATTTTGTAGTATAAACGTTCTTGGATATATCAACAAACGGTAGAAACGCAAATTCGTTATTTATTTATTTTTGTTGTTAAATAGAAACAACGTACATTAAAACACAACGAACATGTCATGTAAGTGATTATATCTTTGCCGTATTGCTTCTTGTTCTCTTTATTTACAAATATATACAAGAGTCAACAAATATTTAGAGAATCGTGCATCCGTAGCACAACTCTCGAGAAATAAGAATACAAGAATACATTTATTAAATGAAATAATAAAAAAATGTTAACAACACTAATATTCCATAAATATCTTGATATGAACTTTCAATTTAGTTCTATTTTTCAACACAATTTCAACGTAGACATATCGTTTTGGCATATACGATGGATCATGATACCAACTCTGAATATTATTTAATTGAAGGTCCTATTCCTCTATGTGGGGTGTCTGTCGACGTTGGTAATACAACCATCTGCTACTGGGTGATACTTACAGAACAGAACGTAACATCTAGCGAAGCCAAATGTAAGCTAGCTAATGGTACACTGGCGTACATTCCAAACGAGAACGCACTCTTGAAGGCCTCGGCGTTTGTAACACAGCAGCTTGGAACGTAAGTATCACAACGTTTTTAACGATTTTCATAAATGTCGTTGTGGCAGACGCACTTAGGCAAGTTACGGTTTGAACTTTTTGATTGTAAAGGTAATATGGCTATATTTTTTTCAGTGGGGCATTTGTATACACTGGATACACGAGAACTATCCAGGCATTTATGAAAATACGAGGAACAAGCATCGAACAAACGTGGGTAGCATGGGATGCAGCCTTCTCACAGCCAAACAACGGCGGGGAATGCGTGGTGATATTCACGTATACAGGGAAATTCCACGATATCCTTTGTACGGAGGCATTCTATGCATTATGTTCGACAACCTTCAACAGCATAGGTAAGTGCTCTAACATAATACCAATGGATGTAACTGTCAACGTATTATATTGTATTTTTATGCATACGTCAATATATCATAACTAGTTTTTGCAAGTATGTCACAATTTTGACTTCTTTGTTGCTTTCCTTTACAGTGGTTGAGGCATGTTCTCTTTTATGGCAGATTTAATATAAACAAGCATATATATCATAAATCTACATTATTTTTTTGAACAATCCGTTTAGACAACAGGTATCATTATAAATTGTCTAGTTGCTTTGAATATAAACACATGGCGAAAACTGGCTTTGATTTTATAAAAAAAATTTCCTCTTGTGCAAATTTAGGATAATATATTAGAAGCATTTGCCTTAAAATCTGTTTGGCAAGTTGTTAATTCTGATAAAACTTCTAAAGATAATATATTATCAATGAAATGCATATGTAAGAAGCGACTTGATCCTGTAATATGAACGATGAACTTTGTCTTTGCAGTTGTGTTCTATCACGGCAGATATCATAAGTGTTTCTTTTGACATCACACAATTATCTTCTGTCTACAGATGTTACCACTGATTTCACCACTGACGTCACCACTGACGTCATCACTGACGTCACCACTGATGTCACCACTGATGTCACTAAAGATGTAACTTCTTATATCACTACTGACGTCACCGTTAGCAGCAAGGATTCTACAAACAGCACTGCATGCCATTGTGATTGTGATACCAAACGAAGTAGAGCCATCTATCCTACTGTCAACATCACTGAAGAGCTCCAGGTCAAACTCGACACACTGAAAAAGAAAACCAAAGTAGATGAAGCGATGTTATCGTCGACGATAAGAACAAAGACGAGTGCCAGTGACCATCGTCCCTCCTCGGCTTACGTTGGGTACCTGGGGATAGCTCTCCTGACAATGATTTTCGGGGGAATTGTCCTGGTGGACCTGTCGGGACTGATCACGACGTTTAAAACATGTTGAAGTGACCCCTTGTATTATAATTAAAGGAGGTAATCGCCATTCGATGTTTGCTATATAACTAGATAATGAACGAAATATCAAATCATTAAGTCGAAAGTGTTATACCATATAACATTTTACCCGCTAGTGTCTAACTTTAGCTATTTTCGCGAAAATATGACGTGGCTAAAATAAGATATCCGGTTTTCGACTGCGAATGGCGAAATTTACGCGTGGCAAAAAAAAAGACAGATAATATTCTGTACTACATTTTCCTTTTAATGTATTCCAGTTTAACATATAAGAATTTTAAAGATTAAATGAGTCATTGAGATTTTGTTTCCGTAGTCAAAGGATGATTAGCTTAATCACTTTTTAACGACATTTTTCAAACTTTAATAATTCTGTCAACATACAACGTAAATTCTTCAAATTTTGCATGCAAATTGTCACTGTTAGATATCTTATATCCGCAAATTTGTAACAAAATATATCGCTTTATGTCAAAGTTACAGGATAATTAAAATTTGCGCTAATTACTGATTACGCTTATCACCTTTTGAACAACCGGCCCCTTGCTATTTCATTACGTCACTAGCATGTTTTATTGAAATCAAACGACAGTATGCATAATGCGAAATCTCGAAAATTTATATGTAATTTCTTAATGGCAAAGTATATAATTTCTCACGCCTGAAAAGAAAAAGATATACATTGAAAGTTGTTTACAATTGATTTTACTCAATTTTAATGCTAAAGATTAAATTGATTAATTATGTCCCCCAAACGAAGTGGGGGGACATATTGTTTTTGCTCGGTTTCTTATTATTATTATTATTCTTGTTTCTTCCACTTTCTTCCGCCGCGGAGGTTTCCGACCGTTTTCTCAAAAACTACTGGACGGATCTTCACGAAACTTCACACACATACTCTAAGGGGCGGGGTGTGTGAAAACGGGTTGTGTTTTCGCGACCGGAAGTCCAAGATGGCCGCCAGAGCTAATTTCCGGTTTTCAAAATTCAGTCTCCGATTTCAGTAAAAATTGGTACATGGGTGTTTTAAGGGATGCTGAATAACATGGTAACATTTTCGTAAAGTTTGGTTGCCACCGAAACAAAAATGGAGGCCTCTGATTGGTCGAAATTTATATATTGTCCGATTTCAATGAAATTTAATATATATGTGTAGTATTACACCAACAACATTGTCGTCACATCTGTTTCATGATTCGTCAACATGGCCGCTATTTCCTGGCTTCTGATTTGTCGAAATTTATATATTGTCCGATTTCAATGAAATTTAATATATATGTGTAGTATTACACCAACAACATTGTCGTAACCTCCGTTTCGTGATTCGTCAACATGGCCGCTATTTCCTGGCTTCTGATTGGTCGAAATTTATATATTGTCCGATTTCAATGAAATTTTATATATAACTGTAGTAGGACACCACGGACATTGTCGTAACCTCCGTTTCGTGATTCGTCAACATGGCCGCTATTTCCTGGCTTCTGATTGGTCGAAATTTATATATTGTCCGATTTCAATGAAATTTTATATATAACTGTAGTAGGACACCACGGACATTGTCGTAACCTTCGTTTCCTAATTCGTCAACATGACCGCTGATATATGGGGTGTCAGCTATATTTCCATTGTGAGTTCATTGGGCTCATCAGTTCCGACCAAAGGGGTAGTTTGGGGGACATCTGTAATGGTACCCCATTACAATTAGCACTTGTTTGAACACATTATTTATGGGTGTTGTTCCTCATATCAACTGAGCATATGACTGTCACAGTGATCTCCCCTTTATCATTCACTTTCTATCTCTGAATTCACGAGAAGAACGATCTAATCATTTCAAATTAATTTAAATCATAGCTTAGCTTCTGTATGTAATATATTTTTTTTAAATGTTTGACGATGGAAATACCTACCCTGTGGCTGGCATTGTCATGTGGCGACCTTTCGAGGCAACAATAGTATAGTTTTTGTGCAAATGTTTACTATATTGACCAGTCGTCCCTCAATGATATTTGGTTCAGTTTGGTTTATTGTTATTTTTTACTCTGGGTACTCCGATTTCCTCCCACAATTAGACCCCCTTCGTATCTTTAAAAGCTTTCATCTAATGTATTGCCGAAAAAGTGGAATACTATATTTTTACTTTAAACAAACTTACATTGTTTAAACCAACATACTGTATGTGAAAAGTAGCAATTAAAAGTCTGTTGTTGGTTTGATTTGTCTTATACATGACAGTAACTACAATATTATAACGTAAAATAAATCGGAGACACTCAATAAAGCCAAAACAATCCTTCATTTAAAAAAAAGTTAAGTCTATTACGAAACTTTTGAAAAAAACATCTCGTATCTCCTAGCACATTTACGTACATTTTGAAAACTAGAGCGGCCTGTTTTCGCATAAATATTTTTATCCATCCTGCTTGTGACACATGGGGATTTTCGCTTTCCAACCAGGTTATAGTATCTAGCGGTTCATATCCACTTTATGTTAACTAATTATCGCTCTGGAAAATGAACAACAACAAAAAAATAATAAATCAATAAAATTAAAAAAAAAAGAATACCAAAGTGTCAACAAAACCATAATCCGAACTCAAAATCGATTAAACTAGAGGCAAAATAGGAACAAAAGAAAGATTTACATGGTTCATTTGACACCCGCCACGTAAATCTTTGTCACATCCAAGTAAACATCAAGCTCTAAAAACGAGAACTGAGTAGCATTGTCAAGCACAACAAGTAAACACACTAATGAGCATAAACTAATATTGCAACATGTTTGAAAACAATTTAATTGATTTGAGAACTCGTTATTTACGACCGCTTCACTACCGAGTATTTCGGTTATCCATCAGCCAATATCGAAAACAGTTAAATATCTTAAACATATAAAATAGGGTAAAATGTGTGACAAGATAGATTAAAACGCCGAATATTCACGGTACACGTAAACACTTTCTGCGTTTAACTCAAGCAAAATGCCACACTTCACTGAAATTTGTCGACATTCACATAACTTAGCTCAAGCCAATAACTAGGTTCAATTTTACAAAACTGTAATGTCTTTTTTGGGATCAGTATAGAAAATGGTTATGTTGTACACATGTTTTATTTTATAATACTGTTATTACTGTCTTCCTGTCTAACATGTTATATCTATTTTTGTTTGTTTAATGGTTCCTAATCAATGTTCATCTTGTTAAAAATGTTGACATTGATTTCGAAATACATGTACCTTTTATTTCTGTAATATTTACCATTCATTGTATCCCTTGGTGTCGTATGTGTTCATTTTACTTTTGTTTTCGGATCAATTTTCCGATAGTTTATACTTTATAGCCTGATTTTCAGATTTTATTAATTACTCAGACACGCTAGTGGTTTGTAAAAAGAGGTCATTGTACAAAGTAGTCATAGTACATGACTGACATAGACTGTACAGAATGTACATAATACATTTCCTCTCATTTCTAGGTGTGTAATACTGGCCTGTCTAGAGCAATACACATATATTTACATTTGCGCTGCAACCCACTATATGAAGGTTACCAGCAAAAATGCCTTTCATAAAAGTATGAAAGCAATGGTTCTCGAGACGTAGCACGTGGTTTAATTATGACGTCATAGATCAAGCTTGTTCAATGAGAGTCTTGTCACGCCGCTTCGAATAACATGGAGAATGCCCTTGCGTCAAACGCTCAAATGACTAATTATCATCATTGGCGCCAATTTTATTCAAGCTGGGCTGTTCCGCCAGTGTCGTCAAAATGACGACACATATACAAACGCAGGTAATAAACTACTAATTGGAAAAAAACAATTGTTCTATAGTAAAAATGTAAATATATGGATTGAAAGTCATTTTTTTAAACTTTCATACTATGAAAGTTAAAAAATTGACTTTCAATCCCTATATGATCGCTTTTGCTGTATTACACACCTACCTATGTAATACAACCCCGGCGTGACGTCACAATGGCACAATAATGACGTGACGTCACAATTTCAGTGAAATCTGATGCCGAAAAGAATAAATGGCGACGTGGTGAAATTGAAACCTTCCACGATATTTTAACGGTGTGCATTAGAAAACTGAGATACTTTTTTCTGTGCAAACTAAGTTTGCAAATATGGGGTATGCTTAATCTCGCTGTATCATTTGCTTTCGTGAAAAAAGTAAAAAAAAAGGTTGCTATTCAAAAATATTTTCATGGTTTTTGAGCTTATTCAGGCAGTTGAAATGAGAGAAAAATACTCTTTCACGACCAGGGGTGTAAGATAGGGAAATTCCACCCACGTGATATTCAAATTTGGCAAAACCCTCGGCGAAGCCTGGGGTTTTACCAAATTTGAAAACCCCTCGGGTTGAATTTCCCTATCTTACACCCCTGGTCATGAAAGAGTATTATAATAATGCTTGTTAAAGACAGAGAACATTCCCTTCATTTTATATATACTGGGATATTTGCAGTACATGCACTTGTGGCCAGGAGAATGACATCCATATATAGATAACTTAGCGAAATATGAATAATTAAAACAAATTTATAAAAACAAAAGTTTAACATTTTCTTTTTGTGTTATTAATTTTCTGATACCCTAATGAAAGTAATAGCCAAATTTCAGCGTGATACATTAAGCGGTTAAATTTCACAAAAAAACGACTATTAGACACTGTCTTTTTAGTGTGTGATCGTCGATTTGTTTTGTGAAATTTAATCACTTGACGTATCAGTATCTGATGTGAAATATATTCGCATTATTACATTTATAAATATATTGGTATTTGTCTCCGGTTTCGTTAATACAAAAGTGCACGCTCTATTTTGACGTGGAATACTCGAATACTCGTCCATCGTCATGTTTCTATTAGAGATTTCATATTACAAGCCCCCCCCCCCCCCTCTACAATTTGCCATTTTTTGCAATAATTAAAACTAAGAATTTCATTATCAGATAGCATTGCAAAGTATATATTGGGTAGAAACATTTATAAAGAAATCGAGGCTACGCCCTAAATCAGACTTATACAGTTTATGATACTTATATAGTAATTGAGTGTAATATATAAGATACGTCTGATAGTTAACTACCCCCTCCCCACCCCTTCCATGTTTCTTTCTCCTTAGAATTTTGCTGATAACTATTACACGATGTCATAGGAATGGTGTTCGAAAACTTTTGCAAATGACATAACGCTTATCACAATTTGAATACATTTTTCTAGATGCCTTCAAAAATATTCCCCTTTAACGTGAACACATCGTTTCAATCTTAGAATCAACGTTTTGAAACAACTTATATACTTTTCTTTTGGTACACTAATCAGAAACGGGTAAACTGCAAATTAATAATTGCTGAGGCTGAGTACACATCTTACATTGATGTGTTGGGTGAGGGTGATCATATATTAATCAAAGCATCACTTCTGCTCTCTGTACCCCTGGAATAATTGATTTCAGGTGTCACCCCAATACAGGCAATCGTTTCTGTTCGAAGGGAAACAACTCTCTTCCAAGAAAATAATTTGATTTTGACGTTGTACGTCCGCACATGTCACCGCACTTATGAATGGTTCGAGGGCAAAGCCCTGGTAATGGGTATTGGGCCCGGACGGCGGGGGTTACTTATATATTAAAACTAGTTTTGAATGAGATTGCATAAATTGATGATTGTACACGACTCATTTTGGCTATTTGGTCAGCATTGATGTCTAACATTGACAAAATTAAAAATATATTCGCAAAACCAGTTTTCATAATAGACAAACTTGGCCACTTGCTTTGATATGTAATCAAAGTTCCCATAATCACTGTAGTTTGTTTTGTGTAATATCATTAATATATTGATGGTATGCTGTATACCTACTTCTACCAATTAATCGACATACTTCATCGTGTTGAAGGTTGTAAGAAGCTAAAGAAGAAGAGAGCAGGCTTTGTATACGTCCACGTACAATTTAACGGTCATCTCTGATTGGTTAACAGTGCTCAAACAGATCTATTCTTAGAGAGAAAGCTTCGAAATGATTACTGTGTTGACGTGACAACCAGTGAATGTTTTCGCGACATCTCATGACGGCATACACAACCAAAATCTCACCGACACTATAAAGTAGAAATCCACAGTGTTGTAGAAATACATTTCGTTTGGACGGTAATAGAAAATATGTAGATTTTATATTTCAAGATTATCTAAATCTGTTTATCTGTCCGTTTACATGTATGAGGGGAGATAATAGTTACAGTACAGTTAAACGTTCATCCTACGTCCACAGGGGAGATAACACTGAAGGGCATACTTTAAGTCAAAACTTAATTAATTTAAAACTTAAATAATTTAAACCGATATTTCAGGTTCAGCAATTCATCAGAAAAGTGAAGTAAGTTAATTCTAAAATAAACGTGATATGTTACATCATTTTCAGTTTTTAATAAAACAGGTTTTTCTTACTTGATACAAGGCAATATATATGCAAATGAGTTTATACCAAGGTTTTCGATATACACAATTTCCTTATAAGAAGTGTCTTAAAGGGTGGATGGTGGGGTAGACCAACAGGGGGGAAATGAAACAGGAACCCCTGGTTAGTGTATGGACACGGGCTCTCCATCTCCAGGCCACGGACTGAGGACCCACGGACTGAGGACCCACGTACGGCACCAACCAGAAACTAGTGGGTGGTGCTGTTCCCGAATCTCCGGCCTTCCTCCACTAACGAAATTGGGACGTCTTATTGGCGGAACGCTGGTCGCTATACTCGTTGAATATATGGTCCAAGCAGCATTACATCAAACACATTTTTATATCACACATAATCACTATGAGGAGTTCATCACAAGTGAACATAGATATCTTACTGTCTCCAGAACAAAGTGTGGGTTTAGATAAGATATTATCATATTACATATATATTCTCTATCTAATGCATAATTCGTACATAAATTTTGCAAGAAATACAATCAAAACGTGTTGCTTCAATTTTTAACAAAGTGAAAACATCATGTTTTTCTTCGATTATTGATTTTCTTCTGCCACAATGTTTTGGGGAGTTAAGTTTTGATTGGTAAAAAAATTATTTTAAATTATTCAAGTGTATGATAGTCTATAATTGGCAGATGTACAAACTTTGCATTGACTAAAAATGTACAGATTAAGACCAACGCTTTAAGCCAGAGAATGATTGATATTTTTATCCAAAAGTCATTGTCAAAAGAAATGTTCGGGAAAATCACATTAATTTAGACAATATACATGTATGCAATATGCAACTTTTAAAGGGGCATCCCGGGGAAGTCTACAATGAAGTTCTTGAATGTACATGCTGTCTGCACTACCAGATACATTTTCCTGTTATTTCAATATTCAAAGTCCACTCAAAATGTGTTTATTAGCCACTTGAAAAATTGCATTCCTCGGGAAAGCCCGATAAAAATAGCGCTGATCACGCGTCAATCAGGTGACTATTTTGTCACAAGTCGACGAAGGGCTCAAAGGGAGGGGACGCGTAATGTATAGGTCCGATGATGAACCAGACACAAAATCTGTGTATACATTTTTTGAATCATATTCACATTAATAATCAGACGTTAATTACACACGATAATCATATGAAGAAGTTTATGTCGACATCTCTGCATCATTTATCGACATCAGTACCTGACTGAAACAGGATACAACCATGCATCGCCAGACTGCACTCTTACATTGTACGTTTAACAGTGTCATGAGGGTTTCCGACGATGACAACCATAGGGCAAACCTGAATTTCTGTAAAAAGTTATCTTCACGAATCCTCATTTAGAACCATTTCACAAAAGGCGTGCATGCATTTTAAAGTACAAAAATAAAATGAAATGATTCCGATTTTTTTTATACAACTCGATGTCTTGAAGATTTTTTTTCAGACTATCTATATATTCATCTAAAATCTATCCAACTTTCAGCGTCAACATACTTTAACACTTACAATTATGTATCAGGGAAGTCCGTGCACTCATATGACGCACTACGCACTAAACATGTAGAACACATGTATAATATATATATCAAATTTGGAACTTGTCGAGAAGATAATTATTGTCCAAAACTTAATCCATTTGTATATGTTATGATAGCTCCGTTTTCATTTTACTTTTTTTTATGTAAATTTAAAGGTTCGTTAACATTTTCAACACAACTGCAGACATGGGACATACATGTATATGATTTTTTTTTTATAAATCAATGACTTCACTTATATATTGCATATATTTTGATTCATATCAAATTCACTACCGGGGTCCAAACCCGATACTATTTGTACAATCCGTATTTTATAGATTAGGTATGACAAGCATATTTTAT
The DNA here is from genome assembly GCA_947623455.1 of Mimachlamys varia. Classification (NCBI taxonomy): domain Eukaryota; kingdom Metazoa; phylum Mollusca; class Bivalvia; order Pectinida; family Pectinidae; genus Mimachlamys; species Mimachlamys varia. Next base: position 23,548,834 of record OX392534.1, read on the forward strand.
CCGCACAGGATGACATAAATTTATTCATTTTGTCCAAATTGAATCTGTATGTAATTATACATTAAACTCAATCGCACCTATACCGGCGTTTTACAACGTAATTAAAGTTTTTGGGAACATTTTTCAGCGTAAATCGCCCATTAATTTTCCACAAGATTATACGTTTAATTCATGTATACAATAATTCTAAATAAGCATAAAAAAATATAGTTTTACCGTGATGCCTCTTTAAGTGAAATTGTTAAATATGAGTAGAAAAATTATTAAATTACATTGAAAAAATAACAATTCAATTAAAAGCATCCTTGGTACGTTCCCTCGTGTTTTTTATTGCCAGTAAGTCATTTTTATAACGAAGGTTGTGTGTCCTGCAGCTTTGATGCATTTTCTTGTTTAAACGGGACCAATTGTTGAAAGCCGAAATTTTAGTTATGAAAAAACAGACAGAAAGAAAAAGAAAATAAAAACAAAAATCGAAGTTTACTTTTCCCTGCCTGACGTCATGATCTTTGTAGATGTCTTTGTAGTTTGTATTAGTACAATTAAACATAGATTTGTTACCTTTGAAGAGAACCATAACACTACTTTGATTTGTGTATGGTAAATATCAATCATGTTTTTTATGTGGATAATGTTGACAGTGTCCTCCAGAGAATAATAGGCGGCTTATGGTTGAGTGTATCTCTTTGTATATAGCGAGCAGAGAACAAGAGAACAATTCATAAAAACTAAGGCCTCCTTTAACTGTGAATCAGGGCCAGTACAAATAACACACAGACAGATTGTAGAATCAGGTTTTTCTAAAAAAAAACCAATAGTATAATTAATGTTTTAGAATTTAAAAAAAAACGTAGTGTTAGACCAAGGCAACATGTAGCAAAAACGCTGCCGTTATAGAGGAGACGATATGAAATTGATGTTGGTATTGCCAGTGTGGTGTGGTATACATCTACTTATTCTATCCATATGCCATTCAGGTAAGTACATTTTATTATATTTAACAAGAAATATATCGCATTGTATCGACATGGTATAATGGATACCTGGTTCCGGTTTCATCAACGTTCCTTAACTTAAGGAAGCTCCTTAACTTAAAAATCTCCATATGAAAGCATTACAGAATTGAAGGAACTTTCCTTAAATTCTGTAATGCTTTTCAATGTAGATTTTTAAGTTAAGGAGCTTCCTTAAGTTGAGGAACGTTGATGAAACCAGGGCATGGTATCTTTCAGAATTTCACATTTACAACATGTACCACAGTTAAGTAATACATGGTGAAAATGTTACTTTTGATATTGAACAATCTAGACGTATGTATTTCATCACTTTTATTTAAATCCTTATATTTCGTGTTGCAAACGCAGACTTTTTTGACTACACGATGCGATGTGCATTCACTATAGGAAATAGTTATGATGATTTCAGGAAATAGTGGTATTATGCAGCCATCTCAAAATGGAGCATATATAGCCGGTGTGTTCTCCGAACGCCAACATTTTTTTTAACAATAGGTAGATGTTGTTTTTGAGAACAATGGGAAGTCAATTATATACTGTTTCATATAAACTGCCCTTTTCACCTTACCTGTGATTTACCTGTAAACTCACCTGACCGGAGATTTAACTGTGGACAGTCAGCACCACAATTGCATTAAATTATACATTTTTTTTCAAAAATACAAGGATACATATATTAAGAAATAAAAAGAAAATTATCAAATGAGTAATCGGCACTTAATTGTAAATAAAATACAACCCAGAGATAATCATATATTGAAGAAATAAAGAGAAATATAGAAAAGTATTCAATAAAGTATATGTTTTTAAAAGAAAATATTTCAATTTTGAAACCCAACTAAGTTTTTGTTACACTTTTGTAAGTAGCATTTTAAGTTATGTATCTGAAGTGCCTAATATTGAAAAAAAAACTACATCTAAATTTTTGTAAGAGAGTTTAGGGGTTAAGAAAAGTATGCCAAATATCATGATCAGTCATGAATTAGGAAGACTTTCATTTATTATGATTCGAAATTTTATCATTTTCAAAGATTTGAGTTAAAAACTCGGACAATTGTATGTTATGATGAAATGGTTCAAAAGGGCACTGAGTGGACAGAAAGTATAAGAAACAATCTGTTAAGAATAGGTTTGGGATATGTGTAGCAAACAGAAAATACAGAGAATGAAGGTAAAACATTAATCACTATTTAATATAGAATGACAGATATTTTTTCAATAATGTATTGACTATTTAAATGTATCGTCAAAATGTTTACTTCATTAGTGGTAATTTTGTCTTTAAACCGAATTTAACAAAACCTATTTGTTTAAAGAAATAGCAAAAATCAGATTGTCGTCTCATAAACTGGATATTGAAATTGGACAGTTTAATCTTAAAAGATCAAATTAATGGGATTTGTACGTATTGCGACAGTGGATTGTACCGTTTTGTAATAAAACACAGTCATTATGAAAAACGTTTCATCAAACTGTATTACCATAGAAAATCTAATACGGCAAAAATGTACACATTTTTAAAACCAGGATCTTTCAAATTTAGGTAACTTTATTGTCCTCTGTAACAAAAGACGATGGAATACATTTAATTGAGTGAAATACTTCTCAACACATTCGCTATAAATCTGTGTCTTAAATTGTGGTCTGTGCGTGTCCGAACTATATTGGGTTGTACATATCTATTTGTATTTTGCATTGGTATATATGCACCTGTGTGTATATATCCTGTACTGATAAACCGTAAGGTTTAAGGTAATAAATGAATTGAATGGTTAATGAGTTAACCTAATGAAAACAATACCTTTGATTAAATAAACCTCACTTTCTATGGGTATTGAATTATTGAGTAAGTTGATATTTAATAAGTCATACATATCCAAGCAAAAATGTACTAATTAAAATGAAGTAATTAAATTTTAATTGGCATCAAGACCTCATAAAAATCAATCATAAAAGCCTATTAAATTAATCACCTATTATATACAAAAATATTTTTACAACAGTATCTTTTAAAAGTAAGAATTACAGTCATGAAATAATTCAATGGTGAATTACAAAGTTTTATTTTTTTCTAGAAAATTCTCTTAAGCATTGAATTTTAATTAATAACCACAAATCTTATAATAGTTACATTATTTATTACTAGCACAGTTTAATATTTCCGATTAAAAAAAGTATCATGAAGATAATTTTATGATATTTTTTAAATACTTGTGCCTTAGCACCAACAGGTAACTTTTACAGGTAAATTTACCTGTTGGAACTGAGACTACTTTAAGGAAAAAGACTATAACCGCTATCACAACAAACTACCCTGTAGGCAAATTAAAAATGTTGGCGTTCAGAGATACACCCATATAGCCTTATTGTCAAACGCGACGGCATTAACTGATAATAATTGTTGTTCTAGAAATACATAATTAAACATTATCAGGTTTAATGCAGCAGCACTTTCGTCGCGGGAGGTACATGTAGTTTTGAATCGTAACAAAAGGAGAAATACTTTTCTCCTTAACATCATATACATATTTAACTTACATGACAGTGCAAAAGTATATTTCCAAACGTGATCAGCTCAGGTAAAATAAACGCTTTTCTACCTTACGAGTATGGCTCATGTATCTCGATCTAAATGTGGATGCACACCGCGTCATCAGTTCTGTATTGCGTATTGCATTTCAAAGGCGTATTATGAATTGAAGCTACACCTGGTAAGTGATAGCACCGTGCTTGACGATAGCATGTCAACCCCCGATATCGAGACTGAACTTTGAAAATAGATAAGAGAATACCGAAGCGTTAAAAAAATCATAATCCAAACTCAAAATCGATTGAACCAGGGGCAAAATATGAACAAATGAAAGATTTACATGGAGACCCTTGTAAAAGTACAAGAGAATGAGACCAGGTGTTCCGGAAGAGTAAGCGTCTTCTGCTTCATCGACGACACCCGCCATGTAAATCTTTGTCACATCCAAGTAAACATCAAGCTCGCAAAATGAGAACTTTGTAATCACCTTTAAAAAAGAAAGAATAGAACATGAAAGAGTAAAAGAAAAACATAACCCAATCTCAAAATCGATAAAGGTATTGACAAAATATGAATAAAGGGAAAAATTACATGGATATTTAAAAAAAAAAGGTACAAAAGAATACGACCAGACGTTCCGAAAGGGTAAGCGTCGTCTACGCCATCGACGACCGATGCTTATCATGAAAGTGTAGGTCAGCTTCAAATACATATATAGCCTTCAAGTTTATATTGCAGTATTCAGAGTAATCCCCAGAATATCGAATCAATAGGACATGTAAACACCATAGAATGGAGAAGCAGGGATGATACTTTCAGTAAAGGAAAAGTGCACGATCGGACAATCGAAATCGCCACGTTCGTTATATAGCTTAGCATTATGTTTCCCATTTTGAACATATTGTAAAAAAAAAAAGACGGAGGTACGCAGCTGATGTAAAAAGAAAAAAAGAAAAAACAATCTGTTGGTTCTGAAATCAGGATTCCAATAAAAAGACATAAGGTGACTAACAGGAACAGATATGAAACCAAACGGCTTCTCAAAATCATATGGAACGCATAGAATGAAGACTTCTGTTTTTGGATACTGACAACACATGTGCAAATCGCGTGTTTACATAAGTTCACGAGATCAAGGACATCATACGTTTCACTGTGGAGCGTGTGGTGCTGTGTCGAGTAAAATTGGATTTACAATGTGAATGCACTAACTCTATGTATTTTCTGTTATATATAGATCCCTATGAAATGCATGCATCGGTGCACGGGAGAATGACATACCATACGATGGATTCTGGTTATATATGTATACCAGACCTTTTAATGTCCTATGCTTTATCGGGGTGTAGAATGAAACCAAAGTATTCATAATGGAGAATTATTGGATTCCATACCAAAACAATGAGTTGGCAATTTTGATAACAGAATTTTAACTAACTTAAGCATGTTTCGTATATGTAAATACACGAATACAGCTGACATTGTGTACGTTTTATCCCTCTTAAACACTGACCTGGGTCAAAAGTGTTTTTTTAATGTAAAACAGTTTGATTCTCAATCTAATGTGTATATTTTGTTAAATTTCCCACTCTTTTCAGGTATAAACGATTGTGTCCTATTTGCTGTTAATAACTTTAATCCATATAATTTCACTAAGTGTTTTATATGTTTTGTGACAGAAGAAATATTTGTAGGGTTGATTAGTAATGATTCTTGTTTTGTTAGAAGTTCTGAGTTAAACCACACCATTATTTAAAATGTTAAGACTGACGAAAGCTGAAATTGTTGGTATTCAAAAGAGAGACATTTTCAAAAAAATATTAGATTTTTATCAAATCAATGCTAAATAGATGCATAACCATCATGTGAAACTTCCGTTTGATGGTTAATTAATTGTTAGCGTATGTGAAGTTTTCTATGATACCATTGGTTTTTATATACCCAACATTTCAAAATATGTATTTCAAAAGAAAAAACAAGTCGGTTGTTTATAATAAACGTAATGTTGGTATATCAGTTTATTTTGTGATTTTATTGAAAGTACTTCTCTGTTTTTGTTTCGTTTCTGCATGATCATATACATTTTTGTTGTTTAACTGAAGATGCAGTTCCTCGATGTGAGTTGTCCATCAGCGTAAACCACACAACCATCTGCTACTGGGTAATACTGACTCGGCAAGACGTATCATCTAGCACAGCCAAATGTAAGCTAGATAATGGTACACTGGCGTACATTCCAAACGAAGACGCACTCTTGAATGTCACAGCATTGTTAGCAGAGCAACTTCCTGTAATGTAAGTATCACATTACCATTAACTTTGATCAGGTTTTTGAAAATAATTTTGGTGTCCGTGACGATATTTTTGCGCTGGATGATGGTAGGGCGATCTAACACGCACATTTAGGCATTATAGGTTCCAAAATCAAAACGACCATTATATAATATTATTTTACAACAATTGTGAAACAAGCTATCCAAATTTTATTTATCGCTCTTGTTGGCCCGGATGTAAGCGCGCGATAGGTCTCAGTGTGGGAGAAAACCAGAGTACCCCCTCCCTATTGTGGGAGGAATCCGGAGTAACCCCCACCCTCCCCCACCCCACCCGGAAAAAACCCAAGTGATCGGGCAATTAATCCCATACCTTCTAACGTCCGGTCGAAGAATCATCGAACCCCGGCTGTCTTGGTGAAAAGAAAGTACGTTATCCACTGCAACACCCGATCTTTTAATAGTTCTGATAGTAGAATTTCAGTTTGACGCTTTAGTATTCTCTGATTTGCTTTGATTACATGCAATATCAAGAAATCGCTAAGAAAATTAGCGTATTTGTTTGTTGGGTCAATCGAGAAAATCAGACGTTAACAAGACAGTTGCAAACAGGTTTTGTTGTTTTTATGACACTTTCGATACGTGCAAACATTGCCCAAGGTCAACATGTGTCTTTGTTTTGACAGTGAGAGATTGATAATCAGGTTGATCATTTTTGTGTTTATTAAGCATGTGATATATCATGATATAGTTAACAGTTATGCTAATTTGTTTACCCAGCAAAATCACCACAGAATTATTGAAAATGCTAAGATTGACGTCTACATATGATAGAAAAGTTATTACATATAAATAAAGGGAAATGCACTTCTTTTATTTTTTTTTCATTTTAAGGTGGAGTTATACATATATAGGATACACCAGGACCTCACAGGGAGGTATCACAATGCACGGTACAGACCAGGTTCAATCATGGGTACAATGGGACACAGCACGAAGACAGCCCGAGTTCGTAGGCGAATGTGTTGTACTATTTACTTTCACCGGAAAATTCCATGATGCACATTGCTATTTGGCGTTATATGCACTGTGTTCAACAACAACGTTTGATATAGGTATGCATTTGTAACAGAGGTAATTATTAATCTCTAGTCGAGCGGTACATTGCAAGGGTTACATATTGTTATAGAATTTGAATTCAGGCATTGTTATGCTTATCTAAAAAACGCTTTTATAGATAATTATGTTCTCCAAACAGATACACTGAAATTGTGAATCTATTACAAAAAGGTACTGATTGCATACATCAACATAGTTTCAATTGCATCTGTTTGCATCATATAATGGTTGTCTTCTCGATATTTAAGTTTAAAGTTTGATTTAAAGTTTACAATAGAAACAATTATTGTTACGTAGATGTTTGGAGAACTGATACTTAAAATAATGTTTGTTTCATAACCACAGATGCCGCCAACGTCACCATCACTGACGACACTACTGACGTCACTACCAATAACATTACTTGTCAATGTTATTGTGATGCCGGTCGTGGTATAGTCATCTATCCTATCGTCAACATCACTGAAGAGTTCCAGGCCAAGCTCGACGCACTGAGAAAGGAAACTAAAGTAGATGAAGAGAACTTATCGTCGACGATAAGAAAGAAGACTTGTGCCGTTGACCCTCGTCCCTCCTCGGCTTACGTTGGGTACCTAGGGATAGTTCTTCTGACAATGATATTTGGGGGAATTCTTCTGGTGGACCTGCCAAGAGTAACCATGGCAATAAAAATGTTTTGTTATAGCTGATCAACATGGTATGGCCTTTTTGCCGACCATTTATTAAGATATAGAAAAGTGGAAAAGTTAGGAATGCACGCGCGGTGTGATCACATATTTTAACCATTAAACGTCCTTTAGATTGTATATATTGTCAATATGAATGCAATTTCGGTACAAGATAAGTAGAACGACGTCCAATAGCTAAAGCTACGTTTATAATGCGTGTTATTATACCTCACTTTCATTAGAAATGTTTTAACTGGAAGAAAACTAGTCACCTGACATGTCGTATTTTGGATATATCACGGATATTGACGTTGCCGGTGAATAACCCCATGCCATTGCCCGCGTGCACGTGTTAGCGGTTGATAACCTGGGGGAAATAACCCCAATAACCCGGTCGTCTGCGTCAATGCTTCAATTTGGCAAAACCATCGATTTACTAGATAGAAATCTATTTTCGTGACATAACAAAGGAAGGGTCATGGTTTTTGAGTGCTTCGGATTTGTAAAAAAACAATAGATATGTTGTAAATTTAAATGTTCATGATAAGACGTTACTCCATTGACTCAAACGTGATATTTCACTGGTATTATTACAAATTATTTATTTCCTGTTAAACATCAATAAAGCATTTATTGTGTTCTGTTATGGAGTATGTTGCTTGTTTTTGTACAATAAAACGTGTATGGCTCTCTGTGTGGAGATGTATACAGAATTATGTCCCTATGTCCAGTTGTTCAACTTTGCAGATATCAAATACCTAATATTGTCAATTTACATACACAATTTCAAGATTGTAACTTGTATATAGACAGAATTATTCATGTTTGAAAAATGACGTTAAATAGTTTTTAAGCTAATCACCCTTTGAACAACTGGGCACTGGTCAGGGAAAATAACCCTGAAAATGTTTGCTAACCATATACTGAAAAAAGACATCGTCGACATAACTTTACACCTCTTAAGCTGTTGGACCTTTTTCTGTACAAATGCATCTGATCTGTCTCCCTGATAAAAATATTATTTTATATTCCAAAGGTATCAATTGATTAGTTATCATAATTCTTCAAAAGACGTCAGTGTTTGAATCAAAATTGCTCCCCCCCCACCTAAACAAATTATTATCATTAAGTCATTCAAGGCGGTTATCAGATTGTATTTGCTTAGATGTTAAACTAAGGGTCAAACTATTATTTAAAGTCATGATCAATATGCTAGAAAAACAAAATAATCAGAGAATACCAAAGCGTCAACAAAACCATAATCCGAACTCAAAATCGATTAAATTAAGGGCGAAATAGGAACAAAGAAAAGATTTACAAGGAGACTCTCGTAAAAGCACAAGAGAATAAGACCAGACGTTCCGGAAGAGTAAGCGTCTTCTGCTTCATCGACGACACCCGCCATGCCTAGAGCAAGACACAATATAATAATGTCGGAAATATTTACATGGAAACCATTTAAATACAACACGTTAGCAGTTTGTGTGTTTGAGTGGTGTAACGACCTCTTCACTAACGAGTATTTTGGTTATCCATTAGACCATATCTATACTATTATGTTAATAAGATGCACTGTTCAGCAATTAACGAAATGACTGAATATGTGATCCGAAATAAACAATGCTACGTTTCACAGATGTTTTTACGTAACTTTACCTACCTCAAGCCAAATTAAAGTTTTAAATAATCCCATTTTTGGGCGCGTACAACTGTAATACTGTGAAAAAGAACATGCTACGCTTCACAGATGTTTTTATGTAACTTGACTTACCTCAAGCTAATAACCAAATTAAAGTTTTCAATAATCCCTTTTTTGGGCGGGTACAATTGTAATACTATGCAAACAAAACAAAAACCATACTACGCTTCACAGATGTTTTTATGTAACATGATTTACCTCTAGCCAATAATCAAATTAAAGTTTACAATAATCCCTTTTTTGGCGAGTAATACTGTGCCGATTGGCTTTGTAATCTTGTTTTATATTGTCTGCTTTGTTAATGTGTTGTGTCCATTTTGGTTTAGTTTTCTTTAACAATCAATGTTCCATAGTTTCAACTGTTGACATAGACTTCGAAACGGATGGGCCTTTTATTTCTTTAATATTCATCATTCATTGACATGTCATTGATGTCGTGAATGCATCCATTTTATTTTTGTTTCGTTGTTTTTCTAATCAATGATCAAATATTTTATAATGTGGACATATATCATGAAGCTTCTGTATATTTTATTCTTGTTAAACTTTCATCTATTAGGAGTGCTAAGCAGGTAAAACAAACATAACTGTACTGTTAGAATCGATTTTGAAATCTACCATTTTGAAAATAAATGTAGATTCGTTACGAGGTTAGTGTTGAAATCGACCTAAAATCACATCTTCGGATCCGTTGGCTGTATTGATTTTTTTATCTGGGGCCGCCACAAAGGAAGCCATGTTCATTTCACACATATTATCTATGTTTACAACAGGGCCCAGTTGTTTAAAGGGTGATTAGCTTCATCACTATTTAACGACATTTTTCAAATATGAATAATTCTGTCAATATACAAGTTACAATCTAAAAATTTTGTATGTAAATTGACAAATTAGGTATTTGATATTTGCAAAGTTGTAATTAAATAAATTAAAGTATTAGGATTATCAAAATTTGCTCTTTTCGATAATGTTGGACACTTTAGAAAATATACACTATAATAATGTTTACATTGATCTCAAAGACAGCAAAACAATGAACTATTTGTCAATTTTTCTATATAGGATTTAAAAGCAAACAAAAGTAATTGGTCACTTTCACCATTGTTTGAAAAACGATAGATTATATATACAAAGTATACATGATTTACCACTCCAGGCAGTGAAACAGGATATTTGGTTTATAAGTAAACTAATGGGATACAAATAATTTTAACATTATGAACCATTTATGAAAAGCAATTCATTACAGAACAACGAAGGGTATATACACAGATAGGTCTCATTTTTTTAAGAAGGAGGCGCAATGATTTTGATGACAATTCTCTCGGTCTGGTGTAGTATGCAGTTTCCAAGTGTGTGCATATGTGAGACAGGTAAATAGTTCAGATCTCAACCGATATTAGACACTATCTTGCATCCGTATGTATTGCGATATTATAACTATATACACAAGTATGATATCTCCACAGAACCCAGGAACCTCGACAGTATCTATGGCGTACATCTAAAATAATAAAACTAGGTTTACCCGATTTGATTTGATAAAAATTAGTAATCCATAACATAATCTACAAAAATACATTTAATCACTTTTAACTCAAATTTCAACATTGAGACAAAAACAACAATAACAAAGCATCAGCTGCAGCAACAACAACAATACATTCAGTTTGCAAATGAGTATATTTTCATCAGATGACAGGTTTTCGTTTGAATATATTTCTATTGTATTTTTTTTATAACTTAGCTGAAGATTCCAATTCCTTATGTGATATGTCAGTCCAATTTGGCGGTGCAACTATTTGCTACTGGTTAGTATCCACGAAACAAAACGCAAGATCAAGCGAAGCCAAATGTAATCTGGATAACGGTACTATTGCTAACGTTCCCAGTGAAGATGTCCTTTCGGAGACCACGGATTTTGTTACACAACGGCTTGGAACGTATGTATCTTTTATCTCCTACATGTATTTGTGTATGAACTTATAATATTGTAATAAAGGGGTTTCACGCACCTGACCCTTCTGCTTTAACATTAGTTTAGAAATTTTGGATTCCCACCCTTTGGCCCCTTACATCACTGAAAAGTCATTAGGAGGACGAAACAGCAGTTTGATACAGTTTAATTCATTTTTTTCGACATACTGTATCTATCACTAAATTTAAAAGGTGCAGCATATGTGTGTGTTACGTCTTTTATCGTAATAGATATGGATGCTAGACATTATTATTTCTATCGTCAAACTACTGTCCTAAATTCGCGAAAGCAACAACAACAACAAAAAAAAAAACAATTCGCGAAAGGTGTTACTATTAATATTGCGTTGTTTTGACGGCATCTTCGAATAAAATGGAATATTTACATAATTATTGACTCTTACTAGAGTTCTGAGTCTAACTAGTGTTATACCCCCTCCCGTTGGTCAGTTTTACTGACAGAAAAGTTAAACGTCAAAACATGCATCAAACAGCTTCGGTCGAATTAAGCATCAGTCTGTGCCATGCTCGAATAATGGCATGTTTGACAAAAACGTCATTTTGAATAGGTTACTCTATGCAACCCCAGATTTTTTCTGCTTAAATGTTTACATGACAAATATTTGTTACATGCGGAGATATAAACAGTTTATAAATGACTGCACAGGAACATTTCTCTTCGCTGGCGTTTGTTGTGAACAGGAGGAGCCGTTTTGATTGGTCGCTGTCTATACTTTAGTTCTATTTGATATTGGTCACAGTGGAAATATACGTTTTATCAATTTAATAACGCTCGACATAACGGCCAAAAAGTATTTGGTGATTGCAGAGAGCGTAATATGTTTAGATAGCGAATTTGGACAAAGCTTAATGCAGTATATTTGATTGCAGAATTTGATACTCAAGTGATATTTAGTTTACGACATCAGTTTACTGTTTTTGTTTGTATAAACTCATGTTCTGAGCAATTTGTAAATGATATTTGTTTCTATATATTCAGCAAAACAGGAGAAACATATTAAGGCTATACTAAATTAATTACTGAAACGATACCGAGACGTGATCTGCAGAGGAACTTCATAAGCACTGTATTGGTTTTTCGAAAGTTTAAAAAGATATTTATTTTATCAGTATTGTAACGTATATAATGCATTTTACATTCGGATACAAAGCGTCTGTGTGACTTATTTCTATTGGTTTGCGACGAACGAAATCAAATCAATTTTGAAGGACAAAACATGAAAAGATCCTAATATAAAATATACCCTTGAACATCCGGTTTTCGACGGGGTAATCAAATATCGCAGATAGCACATGAAACAACTGTGAATAAAATATTTCAATATTATTTATGAAATAGTCTATCTTTTACCTTTTCTGTACAATTGTTTCTCTGTCAATTCGTTATTTCCTCATTACAATGTCGGCACTTTTCTACTGCTACTCGTCATGCCGACCGCCATGACACTATATTGTGTTTTCGACGATAGTGCTTCCTAACGTTTCAAAAGCATTGAAGACCACACCAGTTGAATTTTGTAACAGGAAAACATTTTCAATAACCAACAGTTGAGTTTTAAAAAATCATCCTTCTGAAAATTCACATTTTGATATAAATTTGGAATAAGTTTTAATATTTTTTCAACGGAAGTGCCATCAGAACTTGCATCAGTCAACATTTGTTTTGTATAATTCTCTGTTTAAAACACTGTGTTGCCGAGCATTACATTCTTTTTATGGAAATCGTATACCATAGCACTTCACGGGGTCTGATGTAAAAAAACAACAATATTTTCCATTTTTTTATGAGAAAATACAATCTGAAATATGCTCTTTCACAGCGTTTTATTTATAACATAACAAAAAGTTCGCGTTACTTGAATTGCAACATTAATTTTGCCTGGTTGTGACTTGTCGCTAAAAATCACATAATCAGACTCGGGACATCTGGCACAATGTTTACAAAGCGTTGCAAATTTGACTGAGACTCAGAACGCTGCAGGTAAGGTTTTAAATATGTATCTAAAATGGGCTTAAGAAAATACTTGATTTTACGGAAGTATATATCCAATATGTGATAAAATTACCCGTTTGAAACGCAAAGTCTACTTTTCTTGGTCAAAAAGTTTCTTATTGTGTGGGCATTAGGCAGACGACAGAGTTTACGAGATATTTACAAGATGGCAAAGGCGTCGAAAACACCATCTCGTCGATAACGTAATGCCCGACCATATATATATATTCTTCATTAAAGCGTATTATTAGACTGCACATGTTGGAGATGATGAACTAAAATTGTTATGTATTTTCTTTTCAGTGAAAGTTATGTATACATGGAATACGGGCAAGCTACACAGGGAAGTATCTCGTCACTGGCAACAGGGCAACCGTGTGTACCTTGGGATTCAGCTAACGGACAACCAAACGGCCAGGAGGAATGTGCTGCATTATATTCTTTAACAGGAAAACTCCATGATGTCAAATGCTCGGATAACCTGTACGTCCTGTGTTCGACATTATCTCAAACAGGTATGTGGAATTTGTACAGTCAAACCTCGTTATCTTCAACTCGTATGCTTGAAGACCTCGTGATATTCAAAGTATTTCGTCGGTCCCGTCCAAATCTCAAGCATGTCAAACGTTCAACGGTCCTTTCCGACTTTGTTATCAGAAGGTTTGACTGTAACATCAAATGCACCTATTAAATACTACTAACCTATATTTAATTTCCTTTGAGCTGCTATACAGTGTTTTAATATCATATATACGTCCAATATCCCTCGGAGAATAATTCTGAAACAGACGTGGGTGACCCTATTTATGCTAATCGGCCCCCTAGCATTACATTATGCTGCATCCTGATTGACTGTTCTGCTGATGCTGCCAGCAACCTTGGCCTCTTCTTCATGGTCATTTCTACTGACCAGCATGTTATACCCGTGTACATATACAATCGAACACGTGTAACTCGAATACCCTCTTTACTTCGAGTTAATAGGGTTCGACTGTTGGTGCATTATGTATACCTACACTCATTATTATATTGTTCTACCTAGAGAGATTACTTACATCCAGTTATAATAAAGAACCAAGATCTACCTGTAGCTACCGTGTAAATTAGTTCATATGTAATTCTAAAATGAACAAAATAGAGAATACCAAAGCGTCAACAAAACCATAATCCAAACTCAAAATCGATTAAACTAGGGGCAAATCATATCCAAGTAAACATCAAGTCCTCGAAATAAGGACCGAGGAATTGAACGGTGGATTTATAATTTTCGTGGAGGTATGAATGAAAATCGGTTACATCCATATTGCTTTAAACCCGCTTGGGCTCATGGTCAATATGGATGTAACCGATTTGGAGTCATACAGACAAGAAAAAAAAACAAAACAAAAAAACGCCGATTAATGCATATATTTACATTATTACTATACCCGTAGTTTGATTTGATTTATTATTTCTTGAATAATAGATTGATTAGCCCTGTTTGTTTTCCATTATCCTTAAAACGACATTGGCGGAGCAGCCTTTATTTGAGTAAGTTTGGCTCCAATAATTAACCGTGGTCATTTGAGCGTTTGTCGCAGGGCGTTCTCCATGTTATCGGAAGTGGAGCAACAAGACTCACATTGAACAAGATATATATATCACGTCATAAGCAACCACGTGAATGGATGTTTCATATTGTAGTCATAGTCTAGATGGGTATTTTTTGTTGTCAATTAGTATGTTCATAAAGAGAAAAAACAATCAGAATGTAAATATACAAATTTAACTCTTCGTTAAGGCAGCTCATGTGGCGTGTACGTTTCCCCGTTTTAACCTTGAATGGAGATAGAATACACACAGAATATCTCTTTAATATTAAACGATGTATTATATTCACATATTTTCAAACTAACTGCATTAACTTACAAAACATATGATATCTTTACAATATTTCAATATTCGTGAACATCAGGTAGGCGTTCTAATCAGTTTTGATAAGGTTCAAACAACCAGCACATGCATACACAACTGAATTATAGAAAGGGAACCAGTGAAACGTCTTTATATGGTAAAGAAAAATAGTACTTATTTTCAATGTCCCTTTTCATATTGTGTGAAACTATTCAAACACATATTGATCTTGATTACTATCTAATGTTTTCATACAAATCCAATATATGACTCATGTATCTATCAATCATATCAGTGCTTACCTAAAGCTTAGCGCTGCTTACTTTAAAAAAAAACCAGGACAAATATCAAGCTAAACTAAAAACAATTAAATAGTGGGTACATGAATCCGTCTCAAGTTTTACTTTTGCATATGAAGAATTGAAATAATGCATCAGTTGATTACCAAATTCAAACTTTTTAATAATTATTATGAAGATATTTTTGTGAATATATTTAATTCTGTGTAAGAATATTTGAACTCAGTTTGCTGAATTCCTTTGCCTTAATTCTTAGAGCTAGTCAAAATCTCTTTAACAAAACTTTAATGCGGTATGTGTTCAAATCAATACTCAATCATTTAAGTGTTGCTTAGAATTATCACTAAAATGAACTTCATTTCATTGTCAACATATCTGCTTTTAACAGACATATTAATGGTACTGAAAGTATTGGATTAAAAACAGATAATCAAACGAATATAACAATCATATATATCTGTGATCATCCTTACAGGAAATTGACACATCATTTCACTGTGGCATGCAAACCTTTCAACATGCGACCAACCGGAAGTTACAGTTAGGAACAATTAGTACCATTAAACCACTAACGTTTGGTAAATAATCGACGCTTTTCAAAAGTATCAGAACTTTGTTTGACGTACCAATGGTAAACACATAATATATCCCCTTTGTTCGATGTATAATATAGATAATGTACTCCAGATGACAAACAAAAACTAAAACAAATAAACAGTGATCTGTTGGTTCATATTGGACAAGAATCACGCCAGGAAAACGAAGAATACCTAACTTTCCGCTCAGATTTAGATCATAATAGCATCTGTACCAATTGTGAAATGTAAAGAAATATTTTTAAAGCCCGTTGACCGTTTTAGAGATAGTCTAGCGCATAGGTATTCCAGACTTAAAGCCAGAAAGGTGTTCGTCATAAAGGAGACTTCATGGATTTTATCAAACTACTCCAAGTAGTATGTGGAATAGAATTTCTCATTTGGTTCCCCTGCCATGCAGGTAAATGTTATTTTTATCTTACACGGTATCATTTTAATGTATCTATATAACAAAATGGAAAATTAAAATGATGTCTTATTCGTTAAGATAATCAAGGATTAATATTTTGTAAAAAAAATCATTTCAAGTAATGTTTCACAACACATTCAATGTTATATTCAGATGGCATATGGATTTTTTTATTCGATAATGTTTGCCTCAATATTTTTATCTCTTAATATTTGCTATTTCATTATATTCCATGTCTGTTTATCTACTTAAAGGCTCCGGCACTCCATGTGATGTATCTGTTAACGTTAACGGTACGAATTTCTGCTACTGGGTAAAGAACACACGACAAAACGTCACATCAAGCCAAGCCATATGTGAGGTGGATCATGGATCACTGGCGTACATTCCGAACGATGATATCCTCTTGGAGACTACGGCACTTGCAACACAACAGCTTGGAAGGTAGGCCATCATATTGTGTGTTTTATATGACTGTCTATGGTGTTTTTGACGATATTTCTGCGTTAGATGAGTGCGTTTAAAATTGTTCACAAATTCCCCTTTCTCTTATTGCTGATATACAGAGATATAAAAAAAAAAAAAAAAAAAAAATTGTATACAGAATGTAATGTACAGATCCAAATCAATCTTCGCAGTGAGGCACAATATACTAATAAATAAGACGAAAATTATATTGCTGAAATGAAAAATAGTTCTGATTGAACCCCCCCCCCCCCCCCCCCCCCCCCCCCCAAAAGTGCATATTTGGAAATATTCTATTTCTTATTTTCTTTTCTTTCCAGTTTCCACTTTGCTTATGTGGGATACAGGAAAAATTCACAAAGTGGTATAACAATACAGGGTACCAACGACGTACAATCATGGGTGCCATGGGATTCATCTTATGGTGAGCCAGATAATGTTGCTGATAAATGTATCGCGGTATTTACTGCCACTGGAAAATTCCACGACGCCCCTTGCACCGAGCTAATGCATGCACTTTGTTCGACACCATACATAGCGGGTATGTATACAATCAGATTTCATAAGATACTCATGTAAATGTATTTGAGTTTTTTAACAGCGTCAGAAAATATATGTTTATATCTATTAAGACCGCCTAAGGGACCGTACCAAAGTGGTTTTAATAGCGGGATGATCTGAATACCAAGAGTGACCATGCAGAAACATTGCTCTGAAATCCAATTTTGGACATGTTTTCATGATCCATTTATTGACATATAGATTTATAATGTTAAACACACAGTAATTATAAATGATAAGCCAATTTGACACCAAAATACAGCTTAGTGATCTGACACTTGACAGGTGTACACAGTGGAATACACACGAGGGAATTTGTGTTTGGGCGTAGGTCTGAGTTGTGAGGTGAAAAATGCAAGAGTTGTATTTTTTGACATCTCAGTTCTGGTATTAATAGAGAGGTGGTCTTAATATTGAGATGGTCATAATAGTGAAGCTTAAAATTAATAAAAATATATAGGAGATATTTCAGGACAGAAATGAATTGGTCTTAATAGTGAGATGGTCTTAATTATCAGGTGGTTATTAAGCGAGGGTTCACTGTAGCATTACATTAATAATGTTTTCCAATTACAAGCAAAACATTGCTCTGTACTACCAGTTATATTTTCCTGATATTACAATATTCAAAGACCGTTCCAAATGAATAGATTGTACACTTGCCTTCTTCGGGAAAGCCTCGATAAAAATAGCACTGATCACGCCACGTGACCGTTTTGTCGCTACAGTACACAAGTCGCCTGGCGGAATGGCGAAAGACCCCAAAGCGAGGGCAAGCTTAACGTATACGCTTGAAACCCAATATTTCAATTTCATTTATTAACATTAAAAACATTAAAATTGCACACATATCGATATTCAAATGAAGAAATATTTGTCGGCATGTAGGCATTATTTATCGACACCCAGCAAATATATATACGCATGTACCTGACTGAGACTGGTTTAAAATGGGTACGGGACACAACCGTTGGGAAAGCTTTGCTGTCGGTCGCACTATTCAGGAAAATGTTTCACCAAAGTTTGTATGTTTCATGGACATCAGATTTACTACTCCTGTGTGTTTATTACAGCAGAGGTCACGACAGACGTTTCAACTACAGGAATTACTACAGATGCAGCAACCTCTTCTAGCACCGTCAATGATCCAACTACATTCCTCACCACCGATGTCAATGCTTATGCCAATGTCACCAACGTTGCAACATGCAATTGTGATTGCAATGGAAGTAATAATATTGTCATCAACCCTATCGTCAACATCACTAAAGAGCTGCAGGCCAAACTGGACACACTGAAAAAGGAAACCCAAGTAAACGAAGAGTTGCTATCGTCGACGATAAGAGCAAGGACAAGTGCCCGTGATCCTCGTCCCTCCTCGGCTTACGTTGGTTATTTTGGAATTGTGCTTCTGACCACAATATTTGGGGGCCTTGTTCTGTTAGATCTACCGAGAGCTATCACTACGCTAAAGAAGCTTTGTAGTTTCGATACTTGATGTTGTCAATATTCATCATCCTTTACAAACATTTGCCTTTAATAATGTTTCAAACCACAAGATGCTATTATCATTATCTCGTTCAATAACAGAAAGAAGAATTCCATCAATTCTGATTTAACGTCACATAAGTATAACGGAAATCTCGACATAATCTTGTCCCCTCTCCTCTTTCTTCCAACGTCCCATTCAGGCCATTTCTCCCCAAACAAAAAAATCGTAACACGTGATTTTGTTGTTGTTGTTAATCAGCAAATAAAACAAAAATGACTAAGACACATTTCCAATCGAAAAAAGACCTTCAAATGCATAAAAAATATATGTTTGTTGTCTTTACAAAAGCGGTAGTTGAAAAGATGTGTTTTCAAAATACTAATATTATCATGTTGGGCACTTATATGGAATTATTGTGGTTATTTTTGCGTTTAAATGACATTTACTATTTACATTATTTGAACTTCAAATTGAAATTTTGTTCTTTTGTATCTTCGCTTGTGTATCCGTTCAATTAAATGTTTATCATGACGAAGTGTTATTTTTGTGTGCCTGCTTAAAAAAACTTTGTTGGTTTAGATTGTAGTTCCAAGCGTCCGTACCACAGAGACCTGAGAATTTGTTACAGCTAGTTTTGGACCTAAAAAAGGGGGTGTTTAGAGTCATTTTACACATTTGGGGGGTTAAGATCAATTTTCGATAAAAATGCCCCCTCAATGGTCATAAAAGCTAAAGGGTGGAAAGCTTTCCAGATCGAAAAATCGACCCCACCTACATTTCTTGCATCAAAAATCACATTTCTAGTTGAGGTACGAAAACACGCTTGGTACCGTTGTAAAGATGAATAATTTTCATTTTATAAACCTCCTAAATGCAAGTCAAATGTATCCTCCTGACGTAGAAATAATCTCCATTTCCTCCAAAAACACGCAAAATGAACTCAAAATCGATTATACTAGGGACATAATATGAACAAAGAAAAGATTTACAAAAAGTACAAGAGAAAAAGAGCAGGTGTCTTGGAAGAATAAGTGTCTTCTGATTAATCAAGACACCAATTATATAAATCTGTGTCACATCCAAGCAAATATCCCGTGACAAAGTAAGCATACCAACGAACATATTCAAAAACTTCACAATTCATATCACACAAGGATACAGTATATTTCTGAATAAAACCAAGATAGCGACCATAGAACTTGCTCAAAGCCTTCATCAACCTGCATTTCTCGAATCCTTATGCTGAAAGTTTGTTCGTCATCAGCCGATATTAATTTTATCACCCGGGGTTAGAGAATTTTATAGTCACAAAGAGTATTTTCCTATTTGAAAATCAACTTACTCCACTTAGATAAATATTAAACTCTTTTGGGACCTTACTAAAATATTATTTCTAAACTTAACAATGCAAAAATATCGTTGGAATGTTTTATTTCTATTCTGGAAGGATAAGAGTCTTTTACCTCATCGACGACACCAGCCTTGTTAATTTTGAACACATCGAAATAAATTTCACACCATTCATTAGAAAACTGGAAGTTATTTAATCAAAAACAGCATGACACACTAATAAGCATATTCATAACATCCACCTTCATATCCCACAGGATACAGAACATTTTTCAATGAGCTCACATGATGGCGACTATTAATCTGAACCATTGTTTATATCAACCTGCATATTTCGCATTCCCTGTGTTGTAAGCTTGTTCGTCAGCAGCCGACATCTATCAAGACAATCCTAATACTGAGAGCTAGCCCTAAAATAGCGAATCAACTGTGAAAATGTAACCACTATAATTACTTAGAAATTCCGGGGTGTTTCTATCAAGAAAGGGATAGTTCACGGTCAGAAATCTTCATGTTTATCGTTTTGTAAGCTGTCAATATTGGAAGTAAAGATCAACACAAAGGTCTCATGTAGAAGAGACTGAGGTGTCCTTGATTTCAAGGTCAGATAGACACCCTTACCAACACGTCGCAAGATGAGCAGGTGAGTCGGGAGTGAGGCAGGCTATATGGATTGTGGAACACAATTGCACCAATTCGATAATAATGTGAAGAGGTGGTCTTGTCAGTTTTTATAAACAATGCGAATGTTGCTATGGTCCTTTACCACATATTGTTAATGACAAAATAAATAAAGGCCGGTAGGTCTTTATGTACTTTTGTGAGGGATACAAATGTGTGTTAAAGGACCATAACAATATTTGCTAAAGTATTCCTTATTTGCATTTACACTTTGATGTAATTATTATTATTCAGCTATTTCCAACACTTTTAAAACCGACAACACTTAAAATCAATGACATCATTATATTGATTGATGGCGTTTCAATAGCAAATGTTGTTATAGCCTCTTAACCATATTTGCGTTCATTGGTATCCATTACAATGAAATAATGCAGAGCAAATTACTTTTGTCCAATAAATAAGACATATGTCAGAGAACAAGTATTTTTCACAAGGGGCAGACAGCAGTATTTCAAATTGTTTATTGTTTAGGTTATTGAATTTGATTTTATCAATTAAGCAAGTAGTTACAAGAAAAAAATACAGAATAACGAAGCGTTAACAAAACCATAATCCGAACTCAAAATCAATTAAACTAGGGGCAAAATATGAACGAGGGAAAGATTTACATATAGACCGTTATAAAAGTACAAGATAATAAGACCAAGAGTTCCGGAAGAGTAAGCGTCTTCTGCTACATCGACGACACCTGCAATGTAGATTTTGGTCAGAGCCAAGTAAACATCATGTCCTCAAAATGAGAACCGAGTCAACAGGTACACTCTCTTTATAGTGTTGAATTTTGCACATGCATAACCTTCATTTCATATTCGTTCTTTTTAGAGACAACACTATTACAGGAAGCTATACTCTTACTGTAAACAATCGTTTATCAGACTGCGTTATACACAATAAAGGTACTGATATATTGACATTTTATAAGATGAAATGAAAACGCTCACATTCAACACATTGCTCAGCGAGGACATTTCAACAATGCAGACTTTGTTTCGCTTTCATATTATGTAAATAAAAGCATATGCAAATTTAACGTATTATTTGCAAATAAAAAACATTTAAAAATTATACAAGAGCAAACACTTCTGATTTGTAAGGATAGCAAATATCATATGGACATACAAAGACTATAGACATGAATGCAGGATGAGCTGTTTCAAAGGTTAACATTTAAATATATAGAGGTCATGTACCTATTCAAAAACGTGGTGTTTGACAGAGATATATCAGACATGTGTTAGGGGAATTTTCTCATTCTAATGAAGATATCATGGATTTGCTGATACTACTTCTTATTTCAGCACAGCTGTTCTCTATAGGTACGTATTTTTACAGAACGCAAACAAAAAAGTAATATTAATCTATTACATACACATATAGCAATAAAACTAAGCATAATGAATGAAATGAAATATACATATATATCTATCACAAAGCTGAAGGTGTTTCACGTTTTGAAAAAAAAACATTTAGCTTCAATTGCAATAAACAAAAACTGAAACAACTTAATATGATAATTAACTTTTGATTCAGGGTGTTTTTACAATGTTTAATCAAAATCATTCTTTTTTTTAATTTTTCAATTGAAGGTTCAACTACACCTTCACAGAAAGTGTCTGTCGATGCTGGTAGCATCAACATTACATACTGGGTAATACACACACTTCAAGACGCAACGTCTGGCGAAGCCCATTGTGAGTTAAATAATGGGTCACTGGCGTACATTCCGAATGACGATGCTCTTACGGTGGCTTCAGATTTTCTGTCAAGTGAGCTTGGAACGTATGCATCATTTTTATCATTTTTATAAGCACATCATAATATATTAGATAGATATAAACTGGAAATTGCATGTTATTTTTGTGACAGGGTTTCTCTGTTAGAGGATGATAAGAATGAGGCAAAGTTTACATGCAGCTATCACACGTAAATTCATGCTGTCAAATTTCGATAACTAGTTCGTGTCCAGAGTGTGATATCGTGTTTGATGATTGTTTTTGAAATCAAGTAATTATTGAAAATATGCAAACGATTTCATAATCATTTTTATGAAGCCGTGCTTCTGTTACGCCACTCACATTTCTGCGTTGATGATAAATTGATTTTAATGACACGGCCTTTGTACGTTAATAACTAACATTCTAATAAGAGTTCTGCCTCAGTCGTTATTTTCAACATAAACCATAAAAAGGATGAAAATCATGCATCCATGTCAAGTACAAAATGGTGATTTCTATTTATTTACTACGCTTACTGCTTTAAATACAATTAATGATATATGGAGGATATCCTATGAATTGCAATAGAATAATCTAATCAGTATGGCAGCGTATCTTCATTTCCTCACAATTAAACATCAGTTGAAAAATATTGGTCTCTGTTACAATGCTTCATTGAAGTTCAAAAATAAATTAAAACCAACATTAATTGTTTTATTACTTTAACTAATTACAGCAATGAAATATGACTATCAAACAGTTTGTGATTTAATAAACTGATTTTTAACGAATTGTTTGAATGATGTGACACCTCATCACGTGAATCGATAGGTGTGTCACTTTAAATCGACTTCCTGGCGCACGCAATTATTTTCTTGTCGATATCTTGCAAAAATATTTTTTTCAAATTGCTATCAATTTCGAAGTAAAATGAATATTAAGAGTTTATAGAAGATATGAGACAAGACGTCCACATATTTTATTCTTTTATCTAAATAAATCTTGCCAGAAGCATTGTTCATGTTCTAAATGGACTGACTCGGAGGAAGCATTTGATTGGTCGAAACTGATAGCAATATACGATATGTCCCACATTGCAAAATAAATGTTTTTCTTTTTAGTTGAAATAATTCAATATTCATTGGAAAAAATGTTACAACATCATCCATTGTACTTTGTTTAATTGCGAAGTTATTGAAAAGGCTTGATTCTCTTTCAGACAGTTCAGCTGGTGTTAACTTGAAATGACAAAGCTACTACTTTGTTACTGACTGCAATTTCATTTACTTTCAGCGGGACATTCGCATATCTTGGATATACACAAGCTTCAGTTGGGATTATTACAATACGAGGAACAGGCAACGTTCAATCATGGGTAGACTGGGATCCAGGACAGCCAGAGAATGGACAGGAGTGCATTGTAATATATACTTTAACGGGAAAATTCCACGATATACGTTGCAATGCGTTGCTGTTTGCACTGTGTTCGACACAATATGAAAAAGGTACGTTAACATAATTTTTGTTTTGTTTCCTTAAACATCATGGCAGCAGCTAAGATGACTTGAGGAAGGCCTCCTTGTGCATGCGTTGTGAGTAATGAGTATTTGAGAGGCTGTCGTATGTTCTTGTAAGCAGATGAACTCAATTTATGAAATGAAGAGCAGTACATCCTACCTGCTCGCATTAACCTGACAACTGATGAACCAGTCCAGGGATCACTTTTGGGCGAGATTAGGAGATTTTTACTCATATTTTTCCTGAAAATCTCATTGAAAATTCATTATTATATTACTTTAAATAGAAAAATCTCATAGATATTTTGCTGATCCCATGAAATCCCTCAAATTCTCCCATAGGTTTTAAGAGTCAGAATTATCTCTGCAGTCATTTCACTCTCATTATGCTTAGCATCAAGTAGGGAGAAGTTACTAGCATTTTATGAGACTGGTGACTCGGCCAGGGGTAAGAACCTAAAGTACTTCTCATGGGTCGAACGCTTCCCTAAAGATTACAAGTGTGCAGTGTCAGGGGAGATATGAATGAAAGGCGTTAAGAAAGGAAAGATGGAACCCCTTATTTAGTCTCCTCTTAAAGCCATGCATTATTTGGACTTTGGACGTAGAAATGGTATTTTAAAATATAAAAATCGTTCGATTAATTTTCAAAATCCTTTTCAAAGTATCCCATACTAGTTCACATTTCGCAGTATCTATAAAGATTTTAAACCAGATAACTTGATGAAACATCTCATTCACTCCTCTGATCATGTTACGGTTCATGACATTACCCCCATTATTGTCATTGTTTTAGCTCTGTTTATGATGTGTATTGCACTCCTTATGATTGGGGTTTAGAAGATTTTTTTTTACAAGAAATAAAATAAATACAAATGATCCATATACACATCATGACACAATTGGTATAGTTAAGAAACAAAATAAAATCTGAAATACACTTTGTCAGGTATTTTTTCTCTTCATTTGGCTTCAGATATTTGATGCCAAATAAATGTTTTTTTCTAATGTGTTTTAAAACAGAATCTACAACAGATGTCTCAACTACCACCAACGATTACCGAACTACAGATAGCACTGATGACGTCACTACTGATGCCACAGTTGGCACCAGTGGTAATACCACCAATACCAGTACGTGTCATTGTGACTGTGGTCATCGTCCCATAGTAATCTATCCTATTGTCAACATCAGTAAGGAGCTACAGGCCAAACTCGACACCCTGAAAAAGGAAACCAAAGTAGATGAAGAGACGTTATCATCGACGATAAGAATGAAGACGAGCGCCAGTGACCCTCGTCCCTCTTCGGCTTACGTTGGATATCTGGGGATAGCTCTTCTTACAATGATATTTGGGGGAATTCTCCTGTTGGACCTGCCGAGATTGATAATCGTGTTGAAATCATTATGTTAATTATTTTATACATTTTTGTTTGGAATTTCATTTTGCTTGTTTTTTTAATATATTTTAGATTCTAGATATAACTGCACTGATTTAAAATACCTTTAGGTGTGAAGTATACCTTTGTTTGTTTGGCTGAAGCATATCGCAATTTTGCCGTACACCAATAGCACATTCTAAATATTGCATATTGTAGAATGCATAAACAGTTGTACAGGTGAAGAACAAAGACAGTTGATTTTTGTTAATACAATGTTTGGTAGCTTTTAGCTGACGTGTTTTAAAGTGATGACGTTGTTACAAATACCAACAATGTTGACACAGTGAATAGGTAAATTATAAGTAATGGAATATTGTTTGTTTGAATATGGATTTTGAATATGAGGAGTGACAGGATCAAGGATTAAAACGGTAAACGATATTTTCTTTTCACTTTTTTCTTAAAATGTTGAATATAATATGTAAAACATTGTTTTGTCTTTTTCTCATAATTATTAATCTTGGTAGTAAAATCTTTCTTCGCAAATCCGATGATATTGAATTCGACATGTTTATGTATCTGATACATTGTGAAGAATATATCTTCCTGGTTTTGATAATGGACAGGTTATCGCTCATTGTAACCTTTGTCCGTTATAAACTTGTAAAGTTATGTTAAGTACCTTTTTTGGCTTTGGATTAGAATTAGTTATAATGGTGAACGGTACAGTTATTGTGTTGTTATTATATACCTACTATAAAATACAGGGAATCGTTTACTTGATACATTAGCAAGCTTATAGTACATATCAGCGATCTGGGCCAATATAGGCAAGTATTTATCAGAAATACTTGCATTTGAAAATCATCATGAACCGTCTCAAAAATCAAAGTATATAATAAATAGCGCATGACATGGTCATTTGCATAGCAGGCCCTGTGTCAACCCTCGACTCAATATCGGCCCTCGGGCCGATATTGAGTTCTCAGGCTGATGCAGCGTCTGATATGGAAATTGCCATGTACTTTTCTCTATATCTTGTATTGTGTTCTGTTGGATCCATTTCGAATATTGACAATGGTTTCAAACTGATTGTCGCTTTTGTTATTAGAGGAAGCTACGTATACAGTGTATACAGTTCGTGAAGGATTATTGCCTTTTCTCATGACACAAAGGTATTCCAAGATAGAATTCGCGTTTTTATCATGATGGACATTTGAAAGCACTTATATGTAAATGAGAAATGTATACAGAGATCGATACATTACTTAGTATCATGTTTTCATGGAAGCAGAAGATAAAATGTAGATTGATTCGATAAAAATGGCGGATTCATCTAAAGCTCTGCTTGCAAGCTTCTTTCTAGATCACTAAACACAAATCTCTGTGATTAAGTGAACACTTTAAAAAGAAATTTCAAATTAAAAGGTCCCCTTTTTCAAAAACAAAACTTCAAACAAGGCAAATATAAACAATTGCATATGTATATTGCATTTTTCAAAGCTGCAGTATACGTCAGTTAGTATTTGGAAGCCTTAAACTAGTTTACCCTTATTTCTAATTACATGTACCAAGGTTATACACTTTTCGTCGCAATAATTTGATACCCAATATAAATTGTTATCATAAGGCATTTCGCCGTATTTACAGATACCGGAACATGCATTGTCGTTTTCATGATTTGCACTTGAATCAACATGTATTTTTTTCAATTTGATAAAGGTTGCTGTTGTTGACACAAATTCTCGTTGTCTTCTTAAGACATGTTTTTAAGTTTGTTTTATATCACTGTTTGAATTATAATCCAACACAAAGCAAGATCAGGCAGTGTTTTGTTGATTGTGATCATATCATATATCAACTTCATTGCGGCATCAGAATATGTATACCCCGAAAAATAAAATGAAGTTACATCCTGTTTTTAACGGGATGTAAACACATAAACATTTGTTTTCCGTCACATCAGTATAGGTGTATTTTTCATAAAGTCGTCATTGTCAATCTTTGTTGTGTTGGTGTTACCATAGCACCTAATGATGATGTAGATAATAATATGACAAAGGAAAAGCCATAAAAGAGCGTAGTTTGTGCAAATCTCTGATATTTACGGAGAGTCATCCAGGTAATGGGTTCAGAATGAGATAAAATATCCATGATTTAAAGTCGGTAAGCCGACCAAAAAAAAAAAACCAACTGCTTCTGAAGAGATATTCCACTTATTTAAAACTTCCGGAAATACTAAATGATAAATGAAGGCCGAAACATTTCTTTCATCCGAACGGCTAGCTGGAGCAAGTGAAAGCACTTCTGAATCTGTGTTTGTTTTTAAACTCTTTCATATTTATCATGAAATATATTGATCTATACTAAACAGATATGACGAAATAAACATGCAAGATTTACGTTTTCTTATTTCATGTCTTTTATCTTTAAATTTCATAAATCAATGTTTCAAGTACAATACTATATTCCCTAAAATACAACACGATACATAGAATAAATCTCGCATACATTAATATAATTGACTTTACGAATTACCATTATTCAATTCGACTGCCTGTATTTTTATTTTCTGATAAACTAGTTTAAACAGATTTACTGAGTATCCTAAGAACAAGAGGATCACCCTCTCTGTAACAATCCAATACTCGATCTTCTCATTCGCAATTTGATCTCACGATCTCCTATGTTCCCACATACGTCAAAGGTTAAAATATGAAGCTAAATATTTTTCAATGCCATGGGGTAACGGTTAAGGTCAGACAAGCAAAAAATTGAATATGGCACTTTTCTTAAATGTATTGGCTTTTTGCGTGCATATATATAATGAAATCATATGCGAACTATTGAGAAAATAATATCCAATGTCAGAGGGTGAAGGGTCAAGGCCACATTCTCAATTAAATGAATCTTAACAATGTCATCCATTTTTTCTCTAAGACTGTTAACGTTTTGTTCATACATATGCATGGCTACATTGCAGAGTTTGAAAAAAAAACAATGCGGCATTTATTTTTCAGGAGTCAGAATTCAAGGTCGCATACACAATTAAGTTATGAAAAGATTGTTCATCTTTATGATCAACTTTCAGTTGAATTTGATATGTTACAAAATTAAGATTTATATAAGAAAATTATATCTGTGTGATACGATGTTTGCTTGCCCTTCCTTAAGGCCAAAATGGACGGGTGTAACCGAAGACTGACGATGCTATTACCCCTGTTCGGGGAGGATATACAAGTACTGCCTCTGGCGACTCTCTATCGTCTACTATAGTCATCCAGCTGAGATTTTTTAAAAAATTGACAAAACTCTCCTGGTAGAATTTAAACATATTAATCCATCTGTGCATTAACAATTCCGTTCAATATTAATCCTTTTCAAATCAGAACGGGTTTGTGTTTCCAAACATCATTTTGAAAGTACTGTATAGATTTTATAATTTTAAGTTGAAAGCCAATAATAAAGAAAACAAATGCATTACGTTTACAGAAGATAATTAAACATAAACATAGCAATGTTGTCAAGTAACGATATACAGTGTACCATTAAGTAAATATACTGACTTCATGCATGGAATCAAGAGTAAACACAAACGCATTACAGAAAAAGCTTACGGAAGTCACCATTTGTGTTTGCCATATAAACGAATGGATTTTAAATGCACCAATCCAAATCTCTATAAAGTTTCATCTACAGTGAAAATACGAATGAGTTTAAAGACAGATAGCCAGGTAGTGACATTTAGACATTTTCATGGTGCAAGGGTATTAAACACAAATGCAATAACCAGACATGGGACGGATATGGTTCGTAATGCTGTTGTGTTGTATTTCATATGTACAAGGTAAATGCTTTTTTATTATTATTATAAATCATATTTGTTGTAATTGAAAAATGTTATACGTTAATTCATTCCATAAGAAGTTGTTTCTATTATCATCTTGTATACAGAGATAGAACACAATTTTAATTTGAGTACGACAAAATCCGCATTAAAACTTTTTATTCATATAATTTGATGATTGCACATACTTTGTTATAAGATAAAATATAAATGGACGGTGATATTGCTGCATCTATATCCTAATTAATATATTTAAATTGTCATTATAGGAAACATAAATCAAGTCTATGATCACTGTATGATCAACTAAAGATTATTCCAGACTTTATCCAAGTGTTTCTATGTATGTGTGTTAACCTCAATGGTATGGTATGAGAAATATTCTGTTTCTTTAAGTGATATGAAGATGGACGTTTTTGAGTATGCTCATTAGTGTGTTTACTTGTTCTGATTGACTATGATACGGAGTTCTCATTTTGAGAACTTGATGTTTACTTAGATGTAACAAAGATTTTTACGGCGGGTGTCGTTGATGAAGCAGACGACACTTACTCTTCCGGAACACCTGGTCTTATTCTCTTGTACTTTTACAAGGGTCTCAATGTAAATTTGTTCTTTGTTCATATCTTGCCCCTGGTTTAATCGATTTTGAGTTTGGATTATGATTTTGTAAACGCTTCGGTCTTCTCTTATTTATTTGTTCCTACATGTATAATATAATAGCTAATTCAGTGCAAGGTGAATAGCACAAAATTACATAACCTTTCAACAGTTGGACTTCGTCTTATCTCATAATTTTGTTCTCGTATTTCAAACAAATTAGTTATTTCTGCCGTTTGACACATACATTTCTTATACGTGCATTGACCTAATATATGCTAACTTAAACCATGTTAATAATCTATACATTAAGTAAACTGTTAAGTGAATATTTTTAGAGGGAAAGTATAAAAAAACAACTTTTTTTAGCTTAAATGTCCGTTTTTCGTGTTTTGAGATAACGTTTGTTATTAGGCGATTATTTTCTTTGCAAACTACATGTAATTGCATTTAGGACTGATGTGATTCACCATAGGAAATTCGGTATAAAGGTTCATGAGGAGGGGCTGGAACGGCAGTTAATATTTGGTCTAGATTCGCAAAGGAACCGATGATTTGCTTTTTGCCAGGAATTAATCATCGAAGTTATTTGTAGGGAAATCATCAGTGTTGAGAAAGACGCAAAATGATATCAAGGCAATTGTTAATGAAATATGTGTTTTGAATATATTTTATTACATGATAAGCCTTGTTTGTTATGCTTTAAATACACCAAAGTCATAATTTGTGTAATGCACGTTGATTGAAATATAAGGATTGAATCTTGCTTTGCTCGATTTCATGGGGTGATGAATTGAGTTCGTCTAGAAACATATTGAACATGAACTGCTTCGCAGTTCATTAAAAGACCAATTCAATTCATCACCCCATGAATAGGCAGAATAGGTAGGCCCTGGCTGAAGGGTGATTTTCTAGGACAGTACGAAAGGCCTACATGTACTCGTCAATACCGCTAGCAACCATGAACTGTTGATATTTTGCTGATTGATTGACTGTGGTTGTTTAGATTTGATTTCTTGCTTAGCTTCAATAAAAATGAAAATATCACAAGTGGTGTCTTTGTTTCCACGTTTTTCTAGTTACCTCCCTTTATAAAATCATACGTGCAGGCAATGTTAATCTGGTCAAATTCATCGGCAAATAAAACAGCTTACACTGGGTAGTTTCATCGAGTCCAACTTGAGTAAGAATTGAAATATTAGGACATATTAATTTTCTTGTTGTAACGTCACGCCGAGGACAATTACATGATATCAGTGATTTCCACTGAAGTCCAAATGGCGGCGGTTTACATTTCAATGGAAATTGATGTTTTACAATATGATAAAAAAGATCTTACATTCGTTTCCATTTCATGTGGCTTTATGAAACTCCTCGCTAATTTTTCAATTTAGTTCGCCAAAGGCTTGCTTCATTGAAAAAAGCTTCGTTTCATAATTCCTGATGAAATGGAAACCCATCTTAGATCATACATATACAGCATCAAGTTAATTTAAATGGAAAGTAATCCTTTTTATAATAATATCAACCGTGTAAAACAATGACCTTTCACTTTATATAATGTCACCAATTTTAGGATTTAGCAAAGCGTATTCCTTAAAAACGTAACATTACTATTTAGGCAAAGGCGACAAAGATGAATAACAGAATCATAATAAAGATGAACACATTTGTCCTTTAACAGCATATCCTGAATCGAAAATACCACTAAAAAAATACAAACAACAAAAACCTCACAGAAAGTAGTTAAACATATTAAAAAAAATTGGTATGTATTACAACGTAGAATTTCTATCCAAAGGCCGTTAAATACCTCATGTATGATGACAAGCTTGACCTATATGATAAGGTCTTTGATAAGATGATTTTAATGAAGTATTTGTTTTAATTTTCATCATCATAGTCTTTATTGGTATGGGGCTGCGGTCAAGTGGTTAAGGTATCTGACATTCTGCTTCTACAAGTCCTCCATCTTTGAAACGCCCGATCGATGACTACGTAAGGCAGTTGCCAAGTACTGGTCGTAGGTCAGCATTTATTCTCTGGGAACTCTGGCTTTCTTCCACCTTTGAAAATATAGCGGGAGTCAAATTTGTTCTCTTGCAAACAAATTGTACAGATTTGGATTATCTCCATAATCTAAGACCGTGCACGTCCTCCAATGACAGAAGCTGTTTATATGACGTAAAATATTGTCAAACTAAACCAAATCGCCGAAGGTGAATAGAATATTATTATCCCAAATGTCTATTGATAGTTTATTATTATTTGGTTTTCTTTTGATTAGCAAGTCACACCTGTGCATCGTCAGGATATCGCTACAGTGATCCAAATCATGGTGAAATCTGCTATTGGATAGTAAATTCAGGAAATGATGCCGCTACAAGTGATGACAAATGTGTACAAAACAATGGCAAGCTTGCTTACATCCCCAATCAAGGAGCACTAGACGTTGTCATGAACTTTATGAATTCAGAAAGTGAGAGTGGGTAAGTTTACACATATTCACTTAACATTTCCAAAATCGCAATCCGCTGAATGATTAACGTGAAACTGTCATGTGTTTTATCTGAGACGACGTGCAAAACATTAAAGAAACGAAGATCAATATGATGCTTGATAAAACGTCCACTAAACTACCAAATTATCGAGTGTCAAACATGGCGCCAAAATGACGTCATGTTATTGTCTGGTGGTCTAGAATACATATATGATCTTATATTTACATTTGAACTGCAATCAAGTGTATGAAAATTGCCAGCAGATTTTTTCTCACCAGTAAGAAACCAAACCTAACGCGTGTTTTATTAAAGATATCACAGATCAACATTGTTCATAAGAGTCTTGCCTCTTCGCTTCGAATAACATAGACAGCGCACATGCGTCAAACGCTCAAATGACACCGGTTAGTCATTGGCGTCAATTTTATTCAAATTATGGCTGTTCCATCAATGTCCTTTAAATGACGACGCAAATGAAAGCGCAGTTAATAAACTATTGATTTGAGAATATATATATAAAAAAATATATATAAAAAGTAAATAAGGATTAAAAAACACAATTTAACTAACTTCCATAGTGCTTTGAAAATTCATCGGTTACATCCATATATTGCTAGCGGGCTTCATGCAATATTTGGATGAACCGAAGAACTTTCATCATTCTATGAAAGTTTAAAAAAATGGCTTTCCGTCCTTTTAGAATGCAATCCAGATTAACGTTGATTTAATAGGTTGTATTAATAACAAATGTAAATAAATATGTATTTAAAATGACCTCAATTACTATTGCGTGTAAAGGACCTCTTTCACGAACAATGGAATTTTGCGCACGACCCGATTTAATTCAAACTAGGTGTCATGTATAGCATCCCATCATACTCTCCTGAAACAGTGTTGAAAACATTCAAAAGGTCCATGGGGCCTGAACTATGAACTTCTTTGTAACGTTTGGTAAGGGTGTGTGACAAGGTTCTGAAATGGCTCCATAACAAAGACAAGGAATTATCACAGAAACATATTATCTCTTATTTTGTTCATAAGAACCTGCTTGACATTTTAAAATACCATACATTGATAAATGTGACACATACGAAAAATTACGCACAGAGAAATACGAAATAATTGGGTTTTTTGGTATAATTTGTGAGCAGAGTACAATTTTTGGAGCAGTGCATCACCTATTTCCGATTCCGGTGCACTCAAATCCTTTTAATATAATTTGGCCGAATGATTTTGCTCAAATCAGTGATAATTTAAAAGGAATTCGTAGCCGCTAAATTTGTCAATGAAAAGGATATTTGCGATGAGTCGAAATAATGAAATTGGCGTTATAAAATTGAAATGGCTTTTTAATGAATTTCGTATAATTTTTATGTTTTTCAAATTATGATTTAGAAATATTGAAAGTTCAAACATGATGTTAAACATAGCATCGTCTTTTTTCACGGAAAGAGGCCCTTAGGGCCTGTGTCAGTTCATATAAAATGAAAGTATGCACATTCATATTATATATAAATTGGCGTTGACTCATCACTTCCGGTTCGTGTGTACCTAAATCCTTTTTGTCCATTGTATTTGCTCAAATTATGTGAAATTTGGAGGAAATGTGTTGCCAGTAAATGTGTCTATAAAAAGCACATTTATAATGAAATGGAATCCTGAAATTGGCGTCATAAAACTGATCTGGCGGTTAAAAGAATATCTATATCTTCTTGACTTCAAATTCAAATAGAGAAATGTTGAAAGTTAATTTTATACACATTGTCTTTTTTTTCATGGTACGAAGCCTAGAGGGCCTGTATCAGTCGATGAAAAATGACAATTTGTGCATTCATATTATATATTTATTGGTGTCCATTGAGCAGTATCACAAACTTCCGGTTCATGTACACCTACATTCTTTTAACATCACTCGGCCAATTGCATTTTCTAATTAAATTGGAAAAAAATGTCTTTGTTGATGAAAACGATATTTGGAAGGTGTCGAAATCTCAAAATTTGGAATATAAAATTGATATGACAATTAGATATATTGAGTGAGTTGTCATATATTCGTTAATGATATAATCGTGAACGGCAGAATTAATAAAATAATAAATACTTACACTAGTAGTAATTTTAGGATGAAGTAAAAGGCATAGGGGGCCTGTAAGAGTGGTTTAATTCTAGAAACTTAGATCCACAATGGAGCAACAAAGTTACAATCAAATGCTTTAAGAAGTTAAAAATGCAGTGGTATGATCTAAATATGCCTCCTGGTTTAACTACCACTGCTAAATTAAACACAGTCCAAAAATGATACATTTTTTATTATCACACACCGATAGGCACACATTTTCCGATCTAGAACTTTCCGTTTGTTGATAGAAACATCTCTGCTTCTCCCTCTTATGGTGTTTACATCTCGCAGTTGATTCGTTATTCTAGGGCTTGCTCTGAATATCGAGATTTTCGTGATAGATGTCAACTGCTGACGAAAAAACTTTCGGCACAGGGATTCGAGATATGCAGTTAGATGAAGACTATGGGCAAGTTTTATGGTCGCCATCTTGATCTCATCCAGAAAAAAATGTATCTTTGTGCGATATGAAGATGGAAGTTTTTGAGTTTGCTTGTTAGTGTGTTTACTTGTTGTGATGACAATGATGACTCGGTTCTCATTTTGATGACTGATGCTTACTTGGATGTGACCAAGATTTACACGGCGGGTGTCGTCGATGAAGCAGAATACGCCTACTCTTCCGGAACACCTGGTCTTATTCTCATGTGCTTTTACGAGAGTCTCCATGTACATCTTTCCTTTGTTCCTATTTTGCCCCTAGTTGAGTTCGGATTATGGTTTTGTTGACGCTTTGGTATTCTGATATGTTTTTACCCTCCTTTCATCGTAAATTATTTTGTACGCTTGCAGTATAATGAGGTATGTGTTACTGTTTTATTTGTCCATATTGTCATGATAGAGAAAAGCATGTGCTTTTCTGCAACCACTATTGGAATGAATTGCTTATTGTTATAATCATAAAAATTAAGGTAAACCGTTTCTATATTAGTAAGGAAATAACATTCACTAAGCGTC
Source organism: Mimachlamys varia (assembly GCA_947623455.1). Lineage (NCBI taxonomy): Eukaryota > Metazoa > Mollusca > Bivalvia > Pectinida > Pectinidae > Mimachlamys > Mimachlamys varia. The sequence continues at coordinate 23,584,518 of OX392534.1, forward strand.
AGTGTCTTACATAAATTTAATAAACGACATTTATGTTGACACCTTGTTCCTGCGATACCAATGAATCTAAATTTAAATAATAGCTTGTCTCATACACACATTTAACCTGAAAACCTTTATTGTCATGCAGGGAAAAGAATACCTGGTATGAGTGCTCATGTTGCATCAATGTTGTACTACCTGGGTTGTTTAAATCCTACAACTCATGAGTCAGCAAGTTGTACATTCGTAGTTTTTAACAAAGTTGTACAACAAACATCTTCTTTTCAAGCTAACTTGAGTCTATGTATTAACAAAGCACCATATCTATTGAAAACTTGGCAGAAGTCTATTAATATGTAAGAATGCTTAAATACTTTTGTTTTATGTGTTAGCTTAGAGCCTTGTTTTAAAAGAATGGATACAGGCCCTCAGGGCCTCTTTCCGTAAAAAACGATGGTGTACTATATCATGTTTAAACTTTCTTCATTTCAATATTATAATTTGAAAAGAAAAAAAAATAGTACAAAATTCATTAAAACGCCATTTAATTTTTATAACGTTAATTTCAAATATTCTGACTCACCACAAATATCTTTTTCATTGAAAATTTACCGGCTACGACTTCTTTTTAAATTATCACTGATTTGAGCAAATATATTCGGCCAAAATAAATTTAAAGGATTGGGTGCACCGGAACCGGAAATATGTGATGCACTGCTTCAAAGATTGTTCTCTGCTCAAAAATTATACCAAAAAACACCATTTTTCCATATTTCCCTGTGCGTAATTATTTGTCTGTGTCACATTTATCAATGTATGGTATTTTAAAATGTCAAGCAGGTTCTTATGAACAAAATAAAAGATAAAATGTTTCTGTGATAATTCCTTGTCTTTGTTATGGAGCCATTTCTGAACCTTGTCACACACCCTTACAAAACGTTACAAAGAAGTTCATAGTTCAGGCCTCATGGACCTTTTGAATGTTTTCAACACTGTTTCAGGAGAGTATGCTGGGATGCTATAGATGATACTTAGTTTGGATTGAATCGGGTCGTGCGCAAAATTCCATTGTTCGTGAAAGAGGGCCTTTAGCTGAAAAGCGATGTTTTGTTGCATTATAAGTGACACACTTATAACAAATAGACCAAAACAAAAATGCCTCCATATAACTACATTTGATAGTGTAATTTTATGGTTGATCGATATTGTTTTTACATGCAGCTGGTATAAATGAATTTCGGTACAGTCGACTCATTGAACACGGAAGCCTGTTGAATTTTATGGAAAATAGTTATAAACTGATTCGAGATTATACATGTTATTGATACCCTATTTAATATTGAAGATATACACAGACTGATTCTGATATTTACAAATATGATAGTAAAATTCAAAGCTTGATTTTTTCTTTGAAACAATACTTTTGTGGTTTCCGATGTTCATCAATTTCATACTCAAATTGTGTAAATATTGTTGTTGCACAATGAATTTCGAAAATTATATCAATCTTATAAAGTTATGCTCACAGGTAGGACGTACTCCTTCGTTGATGGCAATTAAGTCTGCAACCTCACTGTCATATTTCGCAGGAATTATTTTGTGTCATATCGCACCGTGATCTTCTATAAGCTAACGTTGGTAATCGGGGTATATGCAAACGCTTCGTATAAGATAAGGTTCAAATTCTTGGTAATTGTTATATTCCTAGACGTTAAACATTCTCGATTTCACGACATGTTTTTCTAATTGAGAGTTCCAGACTTGGACACCATATAAGCGGTCTTACTAAATGCCAAAACTGTGTGTTATGCGAGTCCATATATTCTATTCCTCTCTGCTATACTCGAAATTATTATTAATATGTCCTGATCTGCAGGTATTTTTGTAACTACTAGGAAAATAGCACAAGTTATGCCGCTGATTAAAAAGTGTTCATAGGCATTCTCCTAATTAGATTCAAATTTCAATTAAATCTACCGTTGAAAAGCGTTTGAGCTAGTCATCTTCAAATAATACTTTAATAATTATTTTGTAGCAAACGTATTGTTTTATAAGCACCAGTCTGGTTTTATGCATGCTCAGTCTACTGTATATAAGCCCATAGAAATAATCATAACATTTGTATTGCTCGCGAAAAGAAAACTACTTATATATGGTATTATGTGATATTTCGAAGGCATTTGGGGTTGGCATAAAGGTTTGATGGATAATTCTTATTTTCCGCCGGGCTTCCTCAGGGTTCCATTTTTTGACCGCTTTTGTTTTGGGTTAACATACATGATATTGCCGATTTCTTTGATTCATCTGCTGCTCGTCTTTTGCAATTTCAATGTCATTTATAGTATTTGTTAAATAGGGATAGCCTCTTGCACATTTATAATTCAATTATCTGACTAGTTTAAGATTACGCTTGTGAAGTATGGATAGTTGTACTACGCTTGATCAGGAAAAGCTAGAGAAAGTCCAAAGAGAAGATGCTCTAATTTTGATTTAGATTTAGAAACAGAGTAAAAATCTCTCTTCAATCGTCGAAAACGTAGAAAACTTCAACTTTTATATTTTGGATATTTCAAATAACGAATTTAAAACAATCTCAGCTGATTCAAAAACCACTATGTAAAGGAATTATATCAAGATGTCCAAATCGATTCGTTGTTGATACAATTCTTTCAGCTACAGGTACCGTCCGTTCCGTTGTTAATTTCCAAGATCCCAATTGTTGATTTGTGGCGCCAGCAAAATGCAATTTGCGACAATAAATTTGCCAAAATTTGAAATACGGCAGGGTTATTACCGTTCTAAGTCTATTAACCGAAACCATCGAAAAAATATGCTTGGGTGTGAGCAGTTTCTCGAATTCGGCGTCTCGCTACTCTTTAGTAACCTCGGAAAGGTTTAGTGTCACGCTATTGTTAGTGACGTAATGTATTATAAAATGCCGTGTCAGGGTCAGTCGGTTCAGCGGTATCACTACTTGCGTCAACACGGTATTCATATAAGGATTGAAAGACATTTGTGTTTAAACTTTCGTATTCCATATTGCATGAAGACCGCTAGTCTTTACATTTATATTTTTACTATACAACAAGTGCATCTATTTTTCTCCAGTAATTATCAATAAGTTTATTGCCCTGCAGGTAGGGCGTACTAATTGTACCTACTGCTCAGGCAGTTTGACGCAGGGTCGTTCTCTCTATGCTATTCGAAGCGAAGTGATAAGACTCTTAATGAACAAGCTTGATATATGACGTCATAGGTAAACCACGTGTAAAGTCAGGAGAACGATTATAATCTGTTGGTTATGTTCATAAAGTGGGTTGCAGCGCAAATGCAAATAAATGTTATTGAGAAATGTCCGGAGGGCAATGTGTAGTTTTACTGTAGCAAGTGATCTGGATTCACCAAACAGATGCCATATTATATCAGTGACATCCTTCGCACCCTTTCCGTTGAGAATTCAAATGTCTAAAAACAAAACTTTGACCCGAATGAAGGTCTTCGCAATTCCTTTCTGTAGTAAGAAGGCAGCTTAAAAAACTGCATAGAGTCGTTCTGTCAACACAAGTATATAGGAACAAGAAAGGGAAATGTACAACACGGACATTCGCTGATATCTTGTACTTCAAATATCAATATAACAGATCAAATAATAATAACAATATAAATATATAGAATAAATTAATCAGGCGCATTAAAAAGAAACCGTGTACCTTGTTATCGATATTAGGTTTTAAAGCCCAACATATATTTGGTGTCATTTCTTTGACAAGGATGAATTTCTTCGCATTTGGGTTTCATCTGCATGTGCAATGATACTTTTATTTTAATGATTTATAAATTATTTTAATCACATTCAATTTTTGTTTCACGTATTTCAGGATTGCCTTTGTTGGCTACGAAAAGATCGATGACACCACTTTGAATATACAAGGCACTGGTCATCTTCAGTCGTGGTTCGAGTGGGACTATGGTCAGCCGGGCGGGTCTGACCAACGATGTATAGGAGTGTCTGGCACCTCGGGGAAATGGCACGACTATTATTGTGATCAAGCAACAATAGCAATATGCTCAACTCCTTTTGGTTTGTGCATTTCCAATTAATAGAATAATCGTTTTATGAATCAAAACGATATTATGTTAGAAATCATTTTTAGTACACTATTAACAGATGGTTGGTTATTAAAATCACCCTGCGTCCGTGATCCGTCTTTCGCTAGTTCAAAAATTCATATGTAGGTTTGCCTTGGTGCCTAATTATGCATGGTCCATCTTTGGATAGATCCGATTAAAAATATTGCCTTCCTGGATTTCTTAGTATTATATTGTCATTGCTATTTCTTAAAAGTACTTGATGGATGATTCTGAAATTTCATCTGTTGGTTCCCCTGGGTGCCTAGTTGTGCATGGGCCGCCATCTTGGATTTTACAGTAATAGTTTGTTATCGCTATTTCTTGACCATAACTGGAAGGGATATTCCCAAATTTTATAGTAGGCTTTTGTCTTGGTGCTTAGTTGTCCTTCAATTTTGGGACTGATAAGCAAAACAAAAACAAAAACGACCATGTTGGATTTCGACAATGAAAATTTCGCATTTCATATGTAGGTTCTGCTGGTTCTTTGTTGTTCTACTTGTGTTTGAGAGGAATTCTCAAATTTTATAGCATTAAAAGTATAAGTACATGTTAGATGAAATGTCCAAAAAATTAGGAACAAATAAAGATTGTCTATGGTGGGGCGCCAGCATGCCTCTGGGATCCCTTGTTTTATGGTAATTATTGTTGTTATTATATATTTCGTTCTGACCTACACTGTGTACTGCTTGAGAGGTAACACGTAATATGAATCAAAGATGTGATCAAATAAGGCATTAGGTATATTATGTTTGATTTGATTATTCTTTTACATTCATCCATCCAATAGTTATGAATGATATGCTATAAAATCATGAAGGAACTCAATAATGTTTCCTCGTTAATTTTAGGGTTTATATAGACGATATTTCACTATTAATGATCTTCTCTTTTTTCTTATATGCATTTTTGAAAAATGGAGTTAATTGCATAGCAGAAAATGCAAAAAGAAATTTATGGTAGTGAACTTTTTGTGTTATGCTCAGTCAAAGACACCAAATTAAGCAAAACACATAATTTATGTGAAAAATGCTGTTTTGGCCAATTGTAGGACAATTTCATTCAATATCTACCAGATTTGTGATCAGATGTGTATGAATGTTTGCAGAATTGACAAAAATAGTATTTTCTTATTTATTACGGAAGAAAACAATCTTTAGATTATTCTATTAGCTCATAAAATAAATTGTAGTTACCCCTACCCCTTATTTTTTTAACGAGAAAATACCCCATTTTCCACCCTTTTTTGCAGATTTAATGCTTTATGAAAAAAATTCTGGCGATAAACTCTTTTTTGAGATATTTGGCAGATAAAAAAATGGGTTTCTCATTCTAAAACAGAAATCATAAAACTGGGGGGTAGCGGGCTTGTTTTTTAGTCCCATTATTACTATTCTTGAGCCAAATCTCAAAATCGCTTCAATTTCACCAAAAATCTTAAAAATATACCAAAAATGTAAAACAAATATCTTTGTTGCATGATAGTTGCTTTATAATGAACATAAAGAAGTTATACAGCAAAAATAAGCTTGCTGTTCTGAAAAATGGCGACACACTGATAATTTTAAATGATAAATCAAGCACAAAAATCATGAAATTTTGGCTGTTCGTGAAATGGAAGAAATACACAGAAATACTAATTTTCAAAATGGCCGCCATAATGGTCATTTTTTAAAAAATTCTTTTTAAAAAAGCTCGGACATCTAATTTTTGCCACATTTTTCAGATGCATATTTGCTATCGAATTTGTAAAAAAGTTAGATATTACAAAAATATCTCACGTGAGATCAAAACGAAATTTGAACGTGATTGAAACCTCAGAGGAGCAGATACTTACTGACGTGATTTGAAAGTAGATCAGATTTCATGGGGACATTCAAACCGATTTATTTTACCACAATATGCTGTGTTAATCCACTCTCAGACCATTCTGTAAACGTACTAACTGTGCAATAAATATTACCATTATATCATTTACGATATATCAGTATCTGGACTTTTCATTGGTTGAGAAATTGAACTTTGACCGGAAACAAATGCCACGTGCCACGTCGTCATCACTTGGCAAGAGTATACGAGAAGATATGTTTACGCGCATATATTCTGTGGTTCCTTTCTATTTGATTTAGAGAAATACTGCATAGTTTCAGCATTTAAAAGCTTCGTCTACTATATTTAAATCACGATGTGTTTATTTGTATTCAAATCAGAAAACACTCCAGCTTTTTTCAACCAAGGTTGTGGTAGAAACAGTTCACACGACTCTTGTTCGTTGGATATGGTATTTATTTAACTCGAGTTTGTTAATTTTCAAAAAGTTACCTAAGACACGTGTTACTTTTGAAAAAAAAAAAACAAACTTGAGCGAAAAAATACCATATCCAACAACCACTCGTTTTTATCCACGTGCTCGCGATGAGAAATACAGTGTGTTAATTATTGATATCCTTACAGAAAGTTCACATTCAAGAAACGTCAACGTAACAGACAACTACATTAAACTATTTTATGTTAATTCGTCACTCTTTAACTTATAACAATAGGGCATACAGTATTATATATATAGTTGAATGATAACTTCAAGTACCAAACCATGCCACTTTATTGTATACTCATCAAATCATGACGGCACAACGAGTGGTGCACGCATTGTACTTGGTACAAATAGAAACTTAACTTCAGTAGCAATTGTTATACATTCGTTTGGACGTAATAGTATATGTCTATGTAAAATTAAAATCAAATATTATACTGAGGATACTAGATGATATAGATACGGTTTAAGATTTAATTTCTTATTCAGCTTCTGTTTTGTTGTGAACCGCGAGCAATTTAAGCAATGAAAATAACGCTAATTTGAAGCACAATAAAATATTATACTACTGTTATTTTTTCATTACAGCTGTAATGTCTACAACATCCTCCACAACAGAAGTCACAACTGATCATGACGTCACTACTGAAGCCACTACAGTCATCACTTCTGAAGCCACTACCGTCATCACTTCTGAAGCCACTACAGTCAGCACTTCTGAAGCCACAACCGCTGCTATCGACACGACAACATGTCACTGTGATTGCGATGACAGTCCCACTTATGACATAAACCCTGTCGTCAACATGACGAAGGAGCTACAGGAAAAACTTGACACACTGAGGAAAGAAACCGAAGTTAATGAAGAGACGCTTTCATCTACAATCAGGAAGAGGACAAGTGTCAGCGACCCCCGGCCCTCATCTGCCTACGTAGGGTACTTCGGCATAGGACTTCTCTCCATGATATTCGGCGGAATATTCCTGCTTGATCTACCTAGAGTCATCATGGTGTTCAAGTCATTGTTTTGATCTCAGACATGCTTGATCCACCGAATTGATCTACCTAGAGTCATCATGGTGTTCAAAGCATTGTTTTAATAATATCAGACATGCTTGATCCACCGCAAATCATACTGTTGTTTAAGGCAATTATTTAATATTAGACATCTTTAATGTGACTTTTAATTCTACATAAAAATGGTCGAAAAGCATTCATTTATGTTGTACGGGTAGGTTATATTCAGGATAGTCTGTAGCTGTATTTTGTATGTCTATTTGGTTTGTTGTTACCACAAAACAAAGCAACTTAACGATTCATAAGAAATTGAGATCGATAAAGATAAAAATACTAGTAGGGAGATTGATAAAACAATTAATCAATCGGTTACTAAAAGAAATTAGAAAGTTAAAGTGTCATGAAAAGAGAATGAATAAACTTATTTTGGATATTATAATTTTTTTTTATTGTTTTTGTTTACTTTTGAAAAAAAGATTTTATAAAGCGAGAGTGAAAAGATCAACTTAAAAACCTTTCATATTTGGAAAAAAATGTCTGCTTTATCTTTATCGGCGAGAAATATCGAAGTAATTAGCCAGGGCCATTTAAGGACGGCCAACCAGTGTTATGCGATGTGGATGCGTGTGCTGAGTGCGTGTTTATTTGGGAGGCTGCGGTAGGTTCGTGTAAGCCTCATTGCGATAGTCCGGTTCTTTTGTCGATTTTAAGTGCTACCATACTGAAGAATACTGCCGAAGGCCCCAAAGAGAACACCTACCCGATCACATTATACTGACAACGGGCGAACCGGTCGTTCCATTCCCATAATGTTGAGCGTCAAGCAGAGAGTAGTAACTACCATTGTTAGAGACTGGTGTGTCTCGGCCTAGGGACAGAACATATAGCCTTCCTCAGCAGGGCAAACACTCCACTAAACACCAACAAGAATTCCACGGAAGTGAATGTGTCGCTTGCGCAGCAATTTAGGAGATACGTTTTTAGGAGCTAGCTATGGATATGCATTGTATCAGTTCCAAGTGGAATTTTTCTATTTATAGCAACAGTGACCTTGACCTTTGACCATGAAAAGCAATCCCAAGCGAACACATTTGGTAAGGAAGCATTGCAAGAAGTTTGAGTTTAATTGGCACAAGAAAACTAAGTTATAGAACGGAAACATATTTTCTATTTATAGAAACAGTGACCTTGACCTTTGACCTTTGCCCGTGAAAAGCAATCGCAAGCAAGCACTTTTGGTAAGGAAGTACTCTTTGGCCCAAGGAAACTCAAGTTATCACACCACTACGCCGACATAGTGATCCCTATATGTCGCCTTTTCAGGCGAACACAAAATGAGGTAGTGTAAAGTGAGACATCAGGAAGAAAAGATCCTAGAGAGTTATTTAGAAAGAACGGAAAAGATAAGATCCAAAATTTAGTCGCCTCTTACAATCATGCAAATGGGGCAGCATGTACGATTCCTGCGCCCTACCTGCAGGGCAATGATTTCAGTGTCCTTAAAACATGCGGCCCAATGGTGATAATGTTTTTCATTGTAGTCAAGCATGATTTTAATTAGTCTTTTGCGATCATCTTTGCATTTGTCGCAACCCATCTACGAAGCTAAAAAGAATCACTGGATTAACGTTGTGGATAAAAAGTAACCTGGGAAAGAAAATACATGGTGGTTATCCATTACCTCACCTTCGGTTCTGTTAATATTGAAATGTTGCACGTGTAGCAGATCAACACCAGTCGATCGTAGGCGGCCAAATTGAATATCAATCTCGAGTTCTAATTGATCGAACAGTGGACTGGCCGTGCATTTTTCCTCTCCTGTTACACGATTTCAGGCCTCTCCCCACCTTTGAGAACACTATGGTTGTTTACGAAATTAGAGTCAAGGGGCAAACTAAGCTGAGATTAACGATATCAAACTTGTGGTAAATTGCAAATCCTGACAATTGATATATGACGGACGAATATAAAGTAAACACTGGGAAAAGTCGTACACTTCAATTTCCCAACTTTGCCAATTATGACATTGCTTATTCGAATATGATCCCATTGCACATATTGGATATTCATCGAACAAAACTACACAAAAATATTGATTCTCAGCGAGAGCAAGAAAACGATTTAGAGAAAATAACTCGTGATAATCATTTGTTCAGCGAGGCCACACAAAAAAGTTTTACATTTCATCAATGTTAAGTAAAATCTATTCCAAAGGATGGTGTTAAAATCAACTTGGCCTTTATGGAAAAACTAAGACATACAAAGACCCTAAAAGGTACAATTAATACCGCTTAATATAAAAGTCATTCAACTGTGACACCCATTTTTATCGATTTTATCGTCAAATATAACTAAATAGGTGATCTTTCTTAATTTGTCGATCCCCTAGAATTCCAAAACACAAGTTTTGATTTTCGCACACGTTTGTTTCCTGTTTGAATTCACGATTAAAAATTTAATGAAGTTGATAAAATGGCATTTTTTCAGTAAATAGGCTGCATGGTCAATGGCCTCGATGACAAACTAAGACATATATATACCATAATGTGTATCATTGATTCCGCCAACGATCTAAGACTCCTTAAATCACGTCAACGTATATTTCATTGATTGTTTTATCGTCAGAAGAAAGGTTCTTGAAGAGATTTAACATTTAATATTGATTTAAATGTTTATACAAACATTTAATTAGCAAGTAGCTTATAGACTCTTATAATTATCGTAACATATAATAATCGATCTTGTTACCAGCACACTTAAACACTTAACACAATATTTCTTGACCAGCTGATCCGTTCCTAGCTCTGATTATTCCACTCGGGTAGCTGCAGGAAAAGAAGTTGGCTTGATAAAAAAGAGTGTCAGTATGAATGTTATATATATTCTTTTGGTCGTTTTACAAGTGTGTAATGCACAAACATGTAGAAATTATAAACAAAACGTCGAACTGATGGATACTTCGTTTACACAAGATATTATCCAACATTACAGTAATGAAGTGACACTCCCTGAATGTGTGAAGTATTGCAGAGTGCATCAGTGCATGTCCTTCGCTATCCACACAGAGAGTGGATTGTGTAGGTTGTATTCCACACTGCTGGCCTCCGGATCCACAGCCATTCCAATGGACGGGGTTAAGTACTATCAACATTGTAAGTATTTTAAATTTCAAAGGGTTTGTCATGTACAAAAACTACTATAATTTGACTTCTTTGTTGCACTGCCAAGGCGATATTGTAGTTTGCATATTGTGAACACTACTAACAGTCATACAGGTGAGTTATATTACTTTTACTGCAAGTTGTATAATGTTTGTGTGTTACAATCAAGATAGGATGCAAAGCCCTGTTGTTCGTTCAATGTTCATATTTTATGACTGGCTAAGAAGTTACTTGCGATCTTATTAAGCATCTACAATGAAAAGCGCTATACGATTTGAGTAAAATGAATAAAAAAACAAAATTACTACATTTCACTTGGTGAACAAGTATCTTCGTACAAGCGGTCTATTACTCTTTTTCATCTGTCTATCCGACAGGAGTACAACATCTCAGAATCCCCTTGTCAGATTTGGTTCATATCTTCCCCACTATGTTACATTATAAAGTTCTCCATTTCGGTACAATTCGGTGGTGATTAGTCAAGGATTAAGATCATAGGTCACCCTTGATAGATATGTTCTGTGTAAGACATGCCATAAATCCCAAGATAAATCGATTCATATTCACACAATAGCATACATTTCTCAAATTTTATCACCGATTGGATTTTGGTGGTCATCGGACAAAGCTAAATGATAAAAGGTAACATTTGTCGACTACTTTGCAGGGGTTAGGATGTATATTTCTGAGCCCCTGATCACTTTGATTTTATTCAACTTTATGATACTGTGTTCAAGACATACTAGAGGGAACTGAAAATAATCTCTGTTTCCCGCTGTCACAAGACATATTCATTAGAAGTATTAGAAAGTTGTTAATTGTTTACTGTTATGAAAAACAAATCCTGCTCAAAACACCTCACAAAGTGTATAAGAATTCCACTGTCATACATTAAAACATATACTGTAGGTTATAAAACAATTTTTATTCCAGATACAATATACATTAAATTGAGCTGCAAATAAATAAATTAATAAATAAAGGGGGATATGTATTTTCCATCATATACCGATAACAAAACATAGTGAGCTTATATATTGGAGAAATATTTTCTTAAATGTCCAATATACGTAACTTCAGGAAATTTTTCGGGATTCTGAAAAATTGTGAAAAGAAACCCAGTTGATAACCATGCAAAAATAGGTCTAAAACGAAGTAAACCTGAGCGGTAACTAACAAGAACCTCTTGGCAGAAAAATCAAATGAATTAAAAATAATTCAGGTGTGGCCCACTTCAACAACGAGCCGAACTTAGAAGACAGTTGTTGAAAATGGACGCGTGTATACAAATACCGAGTTTCAACAGCTACTGTACAGGTAACTGCGTAAATGCATCTTGAATATTGCTGATACCAGTTAATCTTAACTTAATCTATAAATATAATAAGTTATTAGGCTTTACTTTTTCTTCAAGTTTTGCCGAAAGTTACGTATATTTGGTCTTTAACTTAAATGATGACATGTTTCGTTGCAAAAAAAAATTAGTTAATGTTTATTGATGATTAATGTTGCCAACAAACTATATCTAAATTAGTATAACCCCTGCAAAGAGGTTGTGGGGGTATATTTGTGCATCGTTATCTTTATTTCAGATTTCTACCCCCTTTTTGGGAGTAATGACTTTTTCCCCACACTACAGTGCAATTTAACTTTGCAAATTTCATTTAAATGGTATGACCAACATTGCAGACCCTTGTCTAACACCAGTGGCATTTCGAAAAAATCCAAAATGTTTAATTTTATTTGAAAGTCAGTTTGAGAATTCATGCCACACGGATATATATCCTGGTAGGGTGGTGCAGTGGATAGCGCACTTGCCTTTCACCAAGGCGTTATGGGTTCGACTCCCCGTCCGGACGTGAAAAGGTATTGGGTCACCTGCCCGATTACGTGGGTTTACTCCGGTTTCCTCCCACAATAAGACCCCTCGCGCGCTTATATCCGGGCCAACAAGAGTGATTAATATAAGTTATATAACTTGTTTCATAATTGTTTATTTTATTTTTTATTTTATATATATCCTGTTAATATTTCATCTGATATTTCATGTTTCAATTATTTTGAAGGGACATGTCCATTTATGCAAAATAACTTGTCCAGAAAATGGGTGTTAACTTACAGGCCATCATCATTCATTGAAGCCTCATATGGATGATCAATACATTATGTACCGGGTAGTTGTGCACCAGCATTTCAATTTCAGATATTGATCCCTTTTAAGGGAGTTATGCCCCTTTATGTGTACAACTTGTCAAGATATTTCCTGACTTAGAATAACAGGCAGATTGTGATCAAACTGCACATGAATGATCAGTATGTTACGCAGTTGTGTATTAGCATTTTTATTTCAGATTTCGACTCCTTTGAAGAAAGTTATAAAAAGCCCTTTATGCGAATTTGTTTTAGATTAGGAGCATCATTTTGTCGGCTTTGTCAAAAGGGTCAAATATGCTTATCACCGGAAATTTAAAATAGAAGTTATGTTTTTCCTTATTTATATATTGATAATAATGTAGTCTTTCTTTATAATGTGTAGGGCAATCATTTGCATATAAGATATCATAACGTGGCTATTGATATTGTTTGATATTGTTGAAAATAAGACCAAAATAGAACCAGAATACCAATTTTGTTGATGAATTTATAAACACAAAGCAATACTATTTTAATCACAATTTCGTTATTGTTACACCAGGTATGGAGGGGAGGGGTGATATCAGGACCTGAAAAACAGGAGAGACACAAGATGTACGCTTGATGTTTTAATGGCGTCAGGAGCAAGTCACATAACAATAAATGTTACAATACAAAATACAAATGACTTGGTTTGCATTGTTGTCTAGGGGTACAACACTAGAGTATTTTAACGACATAAATTCAAAATTGAAATAAAATATAATTGGCACTTATTTCTCATGACTAGAGTAGATTTCATGATATTGCTGCAATGAGTACCTTCAATACTGATAGAAGATCAACAACCTATGTAATTACACTTGTAATAACACAGAACACTCTTAACTGACCTGTACATATCTAGACTAGTATTTCACACTAACTGACAATAATATCCTCAATGAAAACTTGGATATGATATTCAGTTGCAATATAAAAGTTAATATGATTGATAATATTCTGAATAAAGTACATATGGTATTTATCATTGACACAACCATTCAGTATAAACTGTTGGCACAATAAGTAACTTTGTAGTTCAACATATTTAGGCTCAAAAGAATTTAAAGTAAACATATTTCTGAAAATACATTTAAAATTCCTGGTTACACTATTCTTTCCTTAAAATAACTTCGAAAATTATTCTACATAGATACTGTCTACTATAAGTTAAGTGACAATCTTTTGTTTACATAGTTTATTGTCACTTCCGGTCTTTGTCTTTGTCTTGGGTGTTTTTCTCTCCTTTTTAGCCAACCATCATCAGATGGTGGGCTATTCAAATCGCCCTGCGTCCGTGGTCCGTCGTCCGTCCGTCCGTCCGTCCGTCCGTCCGTCCGTCCGTCCGTCCGTTAGTCCGTCCGTAAACAATTCTTGTTATCGCTATTTCTCATAAAGTACCGAAGGAATCTTTCTCAAATTTCATGTGTTGGTTCACCTTGGTCCCTAGTTGTGCATATTCCATTTTGGGACCGATCTGAATTCAAGATGGCCGACAGGCAGCCATCTTGGATTTTGACATTTGAACTTTGTTATCCCTATTTCTGAGAATGTACTGCATGGATCTTTCTCAAATTTCATGTGTTGGTTCACCTTGGTCCCTAGTTGTGCATATTCCATTTTGGGACCGATCTGAATTCAAGATGGGCGACAGGCAGCCATCTTGGATTTTGACATTTGAACTTTGTTATCCCTATTTCTGAGAATGTACTGAATGGATCTTTCTCAAATTTCATGTGTAGGTTCCCCTTGGTGTGTAGTTATGCATATTGCATTTTGGGACCAATCCAAAAACAACATGGCCGACAGGCAGCCATCTTGGATTTTGACAATTGAAGTTTGTTATCGCTATTTCTAAGAAAGTACTGAAGGTATCTTTCTCAAATTTCATGTGTTGGTTCACCTTGGTCCCTAGTTGTGTATATTCCATTTTGGGACCGATCTGAATTCAAGATGGCCGACAGGCAGCCATCTTGGATTTTGACATTTGAACTTTGTTATCCCTATTTCTGAGAATGTACTGAATGGATCTTTCTCAAATTTCATGTGTAGGTTCCCCTCGGTGCTTAGTTATGCATATTGCATTTTTGGATGTATCCGAAAACAACATGGCCGACAGGCAGCCATCTTGGATTTTGACAGTTGAACTTTGTTATCGCTATTTCTGAGAATGTACTGAATGGATCTTTCTCAAATTTCATGTGTAGGTTCCCCTTGGTGTGTAGTTATGCATATTGCATTTTGGGACCAATCCAAAAACAACATGGCCGACAGGCAGCCATCTCGGATTTTGACAATTGAAGTTCGTTATGGCTATTTCTCAGAAATTACTGAAGGTATCTTTCTCAAATTTCATGTGTTGGTTCACCTTGGTCTCTAGTTGTGTATATTCCATTTTGGGACAGATCAGAAAACAATATGGCCGACAGGCAGCCATCTTGGATTTTGACAATTGAAGTTTGTTATCGCTATTTCTAAGAAAGTACTGAAGGTATCTTTCTCAAATTTCATTTGTTGGTTCACCTTGGTCCCTAGTTGTGCATATTCCATTTTTGGACAGATCGGAAAACAACATGGCCGACAGGCAGCCATCTTGGATTTTGACAATTGAAGTTTGTTATCCCTATTTCTGAGAATATACTGAAGGGAACTTTCACAAATTTCATATGTAGGTTCCTCCTGGTGCCTAGCTATGCTAGGAATAAGGAAACGACAATGTAATTCACAAAAAAAACCAAAAAAATGCATCTGTGTCCCACCAGAGTCTCTGCTCACACTTAATCAACACCTAAGAGACAATCGAAAGAAGAGAAAAGAACCATCTTTCAAAAAACAAACTTAGATCATTTGATGGTGGGCGCCAAGATCCCTCTGGGATCTCTTGTTGTTAGGAGCTGTCCAGAGAATCCATAGGATGATCCTGGAGTACGTTGGTATCATCGTAAAATTAATGACACGTAGATAAAAGATTTTTTGTAAAAACCACATAGGGCGAGTCCATTGCATTAATAATGCCTTTGATTTCTTTTTAAAAAAAAGGGTAGCTAGCGGACCAGCACCACATGCACATGAGAGTAAGCCTATAAAATATATATATACAAGCAGTTGCTGAGTCTAATAAAAATGGCGATAGATACTTAAACTGTATATTATAGTTAAGAATAAAAGAGCATAAAAGGAGGCGATACTGGTTAAGGGATCTAGATGCGTTAAAATACTGTAGCAAATTAAAAAAAACACTGTATGGTTGCTCTACTACAGGTAGGGGATACAAAATTTAAGAAAATTGTAAAATTTTAGAAGATGGACAGTCATTAAGAAACTCTTTGTAAAGGGTTTTGTTATGATAAAAGAGCTCCTTTGCCCTATCCCTCACCCTGCTGTCTGACTTATACAGGTATGGTGGAGGCTTTCTCAAAAGTTCATGAGTTATCAGCTCGGTTCATACACTGGAATTGGCAGACAGGATCTTCGCACGTTTCAGGTGAAGAGCATAGCATAGCATCCTTGTTCGTTTTTCGAGCTCATGCTTGATCTTGCTACCGAAGGCTGTGACTTCTTGCAATTTGCTTGACGTTGGATCTAGTCCCTTTTGATATCATTGAAACTTTCAGGTCCTACTTCCATCGTCAGTAGGTTGGCGATTTTCTGCAGGTGGATTGTTCTGTTTTCTTCCAGTTTAGTACACTGAGTTAGAAAGTGGGAGATGTTCTCATCTTCTTTTTTGCAGAGTAGACAGGTCTTATCTGGGTTGTTGTTGTTAAATTTTACAGATCTGCATTGCACTTTGTAGGTGTTGGTAACTAGGCGGGCTTTGACTTCTGCAGCTTTGACATCTCTTGGAGACGGGCTGACACTTGCCCATATACTGTGAGCTCTGGACAGGGGCTGGTCCTGTATCTGTAGGTAGCATAAAGATGGTTGCTTGCTTTGGTTGTCTAGACAGATCTTTTTCCAATGGTCATTGGTTGCTGTTTTAAGCATTCTCTTCCATACTGTTTTTAGGAGGGTTTTGAAGGATGGACCATGCTGATGGTAGTTTATATTTGTCCAGGAGCCTTACCGCTCTTGCGGCAAAGGCCGAGCTGTCATGTTTGCACATTATGAGTGACCGGCGAATTATTTCATTTTCGATAGAGGATTTATTCCTGGCGATGTTCACAAAGAAAGTTAGGATGTTCTTTTCCAGTGTTATGGCAATTGGCTCCGCTCCGATTAGAGTGTATACGGCTGTGCTTGCTGTTGATGTTGCTAGGCCTTGTAGTTGTTTAAGGATTTTCCTATGAGCCTACTTCTAGTCCGTATGTTAGATGTGGAACAGCATATGATCTCCATAGCTTGTGTGTTGTTATTGGTGACATGCCATTTTTTGCATACATGCCCGCCCCAAAAAGGGCATAGATGGTGTTCCTTGCACACTTGATTCTCTCGTCGACATTGGGCTTGTTGCTTCTGTGACGGTTAATGCCTAATTGCTTTGTTTCGGAGGTTGGGTTTACTGTATCTTGCCCTATGTGGATGGATATCTCCTTATTTTTGTTGTTAGTGTATACTATTAGGTCCGATTTTGATTGGTTGATGGTAACTCGGTCCAGCTCAGTGTGATGATTTACCAAATCCAGCATTGCTTGCATTTCATGGGGGCTGTTTGCCAGCAGGGCTATATCATCTGCACAGGTTGGACACGAGACGTTTATGTCCCCTGAGTGGGTTCCCATGGCTGTGCTCCTAATGCTGTCCAGAATAGTGTTGTTGTAGACTTTGTAAAGGGTGGATGAGAGTTTAGCGCCCTGCTTAGTTCCCTGCTTAAGATGTACTTCCTCTGAGAGGTTGTTTCCCCATGTGACACTAATGCTGGAGTTTTTGTACATGTTTCTTAACAGGATCCACAGAGGGCCTTTAACACCTGCGTGGTATAGCTTGTTGAACAGGATTTCGTGGTTGACCGTGTCGAATGCTTTCTGTGCATCAAGCGTCGCTAGAAAGAGGTCGTCTTTGTTGTCTTTTGCATTTGTAATTGCTTCAGAGACCATTAGAGCAGCCCCGAGTGGTGAGATGCCTGATGTGAATCCTCTCTGGAGTGGCTTTTGTTTTGGGTCCAAAATTTGTTCGAGTCTAGATTTGATGATTGATTCGAAAACTTTCGAGAACACATTGGTGATCGTGATGCCTCTGTAATTTGCTGGGATAGTTTTATCCTTTCCTTTTTAGAGTATTGGAGTAAGTATACCATCCTTCATTGTTTTTGTTATGTCCAGATTATCTAGGAGTTTGTTAAAGGTGTGAGTGAGCACGATTGATAGCTCAGTTCCTGCATATTTTAGGTGTTCTGCAGCTATACCTTTGGAGTCTTGGGCTTTGCCAGAGTTGAGATTCTTGATAGCTATTTGGACCTCTGTAACGGATATAGGTTGTATCTTTGTGTCTTTGGATAACTCTGTTTCCATGATGATATCATTTTGGATCTTTGAAAGGTGCTCTCTAGATAGATTATGTTCCTCAGAGGCAGCCGGAGTAGCTAGCTTTTGGAAGTGCTTGTGCCATTGGTCAAGATTTGTGGGGGTTCCGAGTAAAGGTGATTATCTACACTGATGACTTTGGTGTTTGCTGAGCTTGGGGCCCTTTGATTGTTGACGAGCTTATGGAATAGCTTACTGTCACCTGATGTTGACTCCATGATTTCACGGTCGAGTTTGTCACGCTGGGATGCATAGGCCCTTCGCTGTAGAGCTCGGATTTTCCTTTTGATTTTAGTCTCCTTGTTTCGTAAGATTTGGGCATCTATCTCATTTTTGTTTTTTTTTTCCGTTTTGCTTGTATTTTTTTGGCTTCTTTAATGGTTTTGGCTATGTCCTCATTTATGATTGCCTTTCCCACTTTCTTTGCTGTAGTTTTCTTCATGTATTTTGGTATTGAAGCTTTGCCTGATTTGTGTAGCGCAGCTTCCAGAGCTTGTAGATCTTTCTCGGCACTGTTTTTATGTTGGTTAGCAATGAGTTTATTCAGGTCAACAGCCAGGGATTTTTGATACGTATCCATATTGCATTTGTTCCAGTTGGGTTTCAGTTTGATGTGGCGCTGTTGAGGTTTTACCCTTAGTAAAGTTATAGGTGAGATTTCTATGAAGATTGGTACATGGTGAGAGGTGTTTGTGAGTTCCATATCCGATATGGATACAGGTTTCTGGAGCCTCCAGGTTTTTGGGAGCAGGAAGTGGTCGATATGCGAGAATGATTTCTCATTATGGCTATGGAAGGTTGGGATATCTGATGAAGTAGAAGCAGCCGAGTATAAACAGTTCTTTTCCACAAATTTCTCCAGGGCATAGTCTCTTGGCGACTGTTTTCTAAGCGGCATTGCGTTCAGATCTCCGGCGATGATAACTAGGTGTGACATGGAGTTTTGTCATGAATTTCTTGCAGTTGTCCAAGCACATCTCTGTATTCCGACAGGTCGCTACTGGAGGGCATGTAGACATTAACAAGACAGAGAGGTTTGGGGTCAGTATTGATTTCAGTGACAATAATTCTGTTACCTCCATCTGGCATTACTTTGACGGCTTGGTCTATGTCTGTGTGCCAGAGGGTTGCGACACCGCCATATCCTCTCCTCTTATTGAAGGCAACTTCTGGGTCCCCGTCATCTACCGCCTTGACTGATGCATTATGAGCTGGACTGATGTCTTCCATAATATGATTTTCTTTTGTGAAGAGCCAGTGTTCTTTGATAAGTAAGATTTCGCAATTAGCCATGGTTTCTAGCATGTAGCTTTGGTTTGATTTGATATTTTGTATGTTCATACTGCCTGAAGTGATTTTCTTCCTACCTTGGTTTTCTCCCTGCCTTGGCCTAAAAATGCTGCTGTTTGTTTCGCTGGAGAGCAGGGATTGGTTGTAGGGCCAGTTTGTCTTCCTGATATCTCAAATGAGTTGTTTTGAGGTTCTTTTCTGGTTCATTGCTGCATGGAGGTGGCCTCGGGGTGTTTGTCTGGTGGCCTTCTCTGTCCATTGTTGGATTTGTGTGTGTTAATCGTGGGCCAGGAGCGGTGTCGTTCACGCTTGGTTCCGCTGCGAGCTCCATTGAGGGGGGATGTACTTCTGTCTTCTCATCTTGCACCTCCTTGGTTAGCCCCCTCTTCTCAGCAAGTCCTTGAGGGACAAACCTTTCAGAGGGTGCTGCTTCTGTGCATGGGGTGCTGATGGTACTTTCACTACCCCTTGTTTTGTTCAGCGTGCTTGAATGCTTCTTGCTCTTTGCCTGGTGTTTCTTGGTATCTGGTGGTGAGTTACCCCTGGTAGCCATGGGACATCATTATCCCGCAAGTACATTGGTACACCCTGGCTTGCTCTGGGTTGGGTATGGTATGCTGGCATGACTCTTGATGGTATACCCCGATATTGGTGTTGTTGTTGCGCCCACATATCAGCAGCATGCTGATGCATTATCACTTGCGCATGTGGAAGCGGGGTTGGTGTGGTTATATCATGTTTTCTTCCCTGCATAGTTGGTTGTTGCACTATGTTTGGTGTCACTGGTTGGCATAGTGGGTGTTGATGGGTCGGTACAGGGTTCGGGTTGGGGGTATGGAGTCGGCTCGCTGGTGTCTGGAGTCCCGTATTTAACCTTTGGTGTTCTACCTTCATCTCCAACAGCTGGATTTTCATTTGGAGATTGTTGGTTTCTACTTGGTGTTGAAGTTTTAACTGTTGTATTTCCAGGGTTTTTCTCAGCTCTTCTTTAAAGTTATTTAGTTTAGATGTTAGCATGATTTCAATGTTGTTATTTGAGGTCTGGTTGCACTTACAGTTATTAGTGTTCGTTTGCGAGAAGCTTGTCTCTTTCTGGTTTTGTCTGGAGAGGAGGATTTCAATAGTCTGCTTGTAGTCGATGTTTGATTGTTCCATTTGAGTAATTCTTGTTCTACATTGACTGAGTTGTTCCTCAAGGTAGTCAACAGTATGGGCCTTTGGTTTTGTCGTCCTCTGCTTGGATTTTAGCTGTTTTTCTTCTTTTGAGAATTCTGCAGGTTTTTGAGTTTGATACATTGTAGGCTGATGACTGCACTCTTGGAGGACAGCCTCAGGACCGTTCTTTGGTGTCAATAGTGTGGGTGACCCGATAGTTGTTTGATGTGGCTCGGACTGTGGAGTCCAAGGAGTTTTCTGTCTAGTTTCCTCCTCATCTAGTTGTTGATGAGTGTCATCATTGGGGCTGGGGGCCTCAGTGAATGGCTTTGGTGTCCCCTCCTAGTGGGATGACTAGGTTGTAGGCTTGTCCTAGGAGAGTTTGTTGTGGTGATAGAGCTGGTTTCTGTATCATCCATGGCTCTACAGGGACTGCAGGTAAAACAGTAATTGGGGTTTTCATTAATGTCTTTTTAGGTCACCTGAGACAAAGTCTCAAGTGACCTATTCTAATCGCCTTTTGTCCGTCGTCGTCCGTCGTCCGTCGTCCGTCGTGCGTCGTGCGTCGTGCGTCGTGCGTCGTGCGTCCGTAAACTTTTTACATTTTCGACTTCTTCTCCAAAACCGCTGAACCAAATTCAATGAAATTTTACAGGAAGCTTCAATGGCTGAGGGTGAACCAAAATTGTGAATTATATGGTCCCCACCCCCCAGGGGCATGCGGGGCGGGGCCAAAAAGGGTCAAATTGACTAAAACTTCAAAAATCTTCTCCTCTACTCTCAGATATGGTAGAATCAAATACTCTTCATAGATGGAAGGGTCTTAAGGTGCTTTACCAAAATTGTGAATTTCATGACCCTGGGGTCTCATGTTTGCCCCTGGGGAGGGGGTAAACTTTACTATAGTTTATATAGGGAAATCACATTTTTGACTATTATTTGTTGGATTTGTATTGGAATTCATTCTAACTTGTATCAAATTATCAGCATGGGATGACACTTTGATGGTATGTGCATGTTGGCCCTAGTTGACCCCCAGGGGCTGGAGGGCGGGGCCAAAAAGGGTCAAATTGACAAAAATTTCAAAAATCTTCTTCTCTACTCTCAGATATGGTAGAATCAAATACTCTTCATAGATGGAAGGGTCTTAAGGTGCTTTACCAAAATTGTGAATTTCATGACCCTAGGGTCTCATGTTTGCCCCTGGGGAGGGGATAAACTTTACTATAGTGTATAAAGGGAAATCACATTTTTGACTATTATTTGTTGGATTTGTATTGGAATTCATTCTAACTTGTGTCAAATTATCAGCATGGGATGACACTTTGATGGTATGTACATGTTGGCCCTAGTTGACCCCCAGGGGCTGGTGGGCGGGGCCAAAAAGGGTCAAATTGACAAAAATTCAAAAATCTTCTTCTCTACTCTTAGATATGGTAGAATCAAATACTCTTCATAGATGGAAGGGTCTTAAGGTGCTTTACCAAATTGTGAATTTCATGACCCTGGGGTCTCAT
Source organism: Mimachlamys varia (assembly GCA_947623455.1). Classification (NCBI taxonomy): domain Eukaryota; kingdom Metazoa; phylum Mollusca; class Bivalvia; order Pectinida; family Pectinidae; genus Mimachlamys; species Mimachlamys varia. The sequence goes on from OX392534.1 coordinate 23,606,719, forward strand.
GTTTGCCCCTGGGGATGGGGTAAACTTTACTATAGTTTATATAGGGAAATCACATTTTTGACTATTATTTGTTGGATTTGTATTGGAATTCATTCTAACTTGTATAAAATTATCAGCATGGGATGACACTTTGATGGTATGTACATGTTGGCCCTAGTTGACCCCCAGGGGCTGGTGGGCGGGGCCAAAAAGGGTCAAATTAACAAAAATTTCAAAAATCTTCTTCTCTACTCTTAGATATGGTAGAATCAAATACTCTTCATAAATGGAAGGATCTTAAGGGGCTTTACCAAAATTGTGAATTTCATGACCCTGGGGTCTCACGTTTGCCCCTGGGGAGGGGGTAAACTTTACTATAGTGTATATAGGGAAATCACATTTTTGACTATTATTTGTTGGATTTGTATTGGAATTCATTCTAACTTGTATCAAATTATCAGCATGGGATGACACTTTGATGGTATGTACATGTTGGCCCTAGTTGACCCCCAGGGGCTGGAGGGCGGGGCCAAAAAGGGTCAAATTGACAAAAATTTCAAAAATCTTCTTCTCTTCTCCCAGATATGCTGGAATCAAATACTCTTCATAGATGGATTGGTTTTAAGGTTCTTTACCAAAATTGTGAATTTCATGACTCTGGGGTCTTGCATTTCCCCCTGTGGAGGGGGTTAAGTTTACTATAGTTTATTGGCAGAAAAAAAACAAAGGTATTTGTTTAATTGCCATAAGAAATGATGCAAATTTGGTTGAAATTATCAATATGACATGACTTTTGAGTAGTACGCACATATTGACACTGACTGACCCCCAGGTGCCTGAGGGGTGGGGCCTAAAAGGGTCAAATTGACATAATTTCAAAACTTCATTTTTTCCACTCCCAGATATGCTACAATGTATTGTTATAAATATTCATCTCAACATTCCCATATTTCTCTATCATATCAAACATCAGGTGACCGTTAAGGCCTATGGACCTCTTGTATTTCTTTATTAGTGATCTCTTCACAGTGGTAATGGTACCATTGACTGCAGTTGACGTAATCGGTCGAGCTGTCAGGGTTGGTTGGACAGTTACAGAGTGGACAGACATGCTGGTGTTCATCCTGCATGGACGCGGTGGTATATGCTGGACTTTGAGGTAAACAGAGTATAAGATTGTCTTGCCTTGTTGGTTTAGGTGTTTCATGCTCAGAGGAGTCATTCAGAATGGCGGGAGTTATACTTGAAAGGTCTAGCTTTGTTGCTCTGCGGGTTTTTGGGTGTGTGAGTCTCTCTTCTTTTGCCATCTGTCTAGAGTGTGATAGTAGCTGTTCCTGTAGGTAGTCATTTAGATGTCGAAAGTTGCCAGAGGCTCCTACTTTCTTCAGAATGTAATGAAGGTCTTTACGAAACTCATTGGCCTTGGCCCCGTTGATTTCTGCCCTGCAGGTTGTATGGAATAGGTTTATTCTGTATATCTGCTTGTTGCTGTTTCTGGATTTGACCGAGATGGAATCTCTTACGCATAGGCCCGTATCCTCTAGTGTTGGGGTGTTATCAAGGTATATACTCGGTGAAATCACGGACGCAGCCATGTTTACCAGGCATCATGGGACAGTGAAAACATGAAAAAGTTTCAAAGATTCAATTAATTCTAACAAGGTCGAATTTTACCTCTTACTGACTTTAAAATAACACTATTATCCAAGAAAATACTGTTCCTTCTCAAACACATGTCTACAATACCATTTTCTTTGAGAAAAGTAAAACTGAAAAGTGTGCCCCATCCATGCGAGCACATGGTTCTCGGTAATCGAAGCTTTGCTTCTCTTTAAACACTAAATATTTCCATTTAACAAAATGACAACATACATTAAACATTTCTACAATTCAAAAACATGTTCATGTATATATCTGCCAAGTAACAATCTTCAGCATTAGTTCAAACCCATATAATTTACCTGCAAAACAGGAGAGACACAAGATGTACGTTTGATCTTTAATGGCGTCAGGAGCAAGTCACGTGATCACCAAAAACCGATCGATACTTGTACCGTGAATAAATTCGAGTTATCTCCCTTGACACGCTTAATGCTGCATATTTAACAAAAAATATAGAGGTACACCAGAAATAATTATTTACATAATTTCTGACTATAACACTATTACAAGTAGCAAGGGAGCTAACTTTTGTTATAGATGTCTGTTGGGCTTGAGGACAACACCCGATATATATACCCGAACTGCACCCAAGAATGAAGAGATATCTGCTGTTTCGTATTTATTGATAATATACCAATCAATACTCAACTGATTTTCAGCCAATGAAGGGAATTGAGAACTTTGTATCATTTTTGTTGATAAAAAGAAAATTACAAAAGGCAAACGAGTCAAATAGTTTATATACATTTGTAGTGATGCAAGATTTTAGGTTTCTTAACTGATCGGCATGAATGAAATTAATGATTAAGCAAAGTTGTTTGCGACCCAACAAGGTATCGCCATGAGCTCCCTCAAGGATCGTTGAACATCAGGGTCTGACACATTGGCGTGTCCATGATTTAGTTAGATCATGTTTTAATAAAGTCAGTTATCAACGCATCATTGCTTTACTTTTGTAGTAGAAGTGGGGATTTCTGTCGAATAGCTGTCAATCCCGGATATAATGGGCATGAAATGTACTTCGCGTTGTGTATTATTTTGTGATCTCATACGTCAAACACCTATTCCTCATCATCCCTATTCTACCGGGTTTTTTTCTATCAGGCGGGAGATTAGAGAAATGAAAAGTTCGAGTCAGAAATAACAGTGCCAGGATTTATTAACAGTGTAAAATAACTTAACAGTAACAATTATAAAGAAAGTTGCCATTGTAGAATATGGACCTGTACAAAAGTAATATCAAAAATAAATTAACAACCTAATTTTTTCTACAGTATTCCTATGCTCTGGACGGTTCGATACAGGTAAACTTGAACTCTGGCTAAGTAATAGCTTTACAATAGCCTATATCTTACAAGTAGCTTTGAGTATCGATATTTCTTCCCAACACTAAATTTATGTTAAAACCCAACCTTACTATGCATATATATATTTATGTCACCTAAAAAGCTCCTATACTGCTATAGTGTTTCTCTCTGAAGTCGATAAAACTACTCACTAGACACTATTGAGGCCTATTTAAGTGCTAAAAGGTCTATTACAACATACATAAGAGAAATATGTGAGCTGTACTCAGCCCTGCTATAATACACTGAAGGAAACATGAGCTGTACCAGCTCTGCTATCAGCTGTTTTGCATGTTGGCTACCAAGCCATGACACCTTATAAATTCACGTGCAGCATGCCGCCGCTGATACTGGATAACTATACCTATGACTCTGAACTGGGTCTCTCTGGCCGCCCGGCCCTAATAATTAACGTGGCAGTCAACCCATCCTTACTCGGACATAGGTCTTTCGTGGCGAGCTGTCCGGCTCTGTCTGCCCCGCACGTGTAAAATCTCGGCTTTTTATAAACCCCGGGCGATTCTCATTGGTGGATCGCTTTTATTCCGGCCAATGGGAATGAGCGTACTATAACTATAGTAGACAACAACAAAGTGCCAATATGGCCGACTATTTGGTATAAACACTATCTGAGAGAACAACAAAAATCCCTACAACTAATATTCTATAAACCATGACGCTGTATCAACAATCTGTACCACGCCAGACTGAGAGTATTTGTAAAATTATCTAGTGTGTGACCTCTATAACAATGTAAGTAATTGAAACTAGTGAAATAACCCGTCCCGACTACATACCTCCTCCCAGTCAATGCTTATAACCCGAGTAAGCTTAACATTCCTAGCACTTACCAGTTTACTATACTTTCTAAATACATTACATTCATGTATAACTGAAAGTGAGATATACTTAAATTGCAAAACAAAATATGGCAACATGTCCTATTTTTAGCTAGTGAATTATCAGTGGTTTCAAAAATTTATATAAACCAAATACCACTTTTCCTTTGTAGTAATTATCTTTATACAATAGTATAGAAATGATGGCGCGGGTCCCGCGACGCGTTCCTTTTAATAATCGAAAAAAATGGAATGTACAAAAATCTTAACAGTTACGAAAATTACTTTATAAACATATATATATTTTAAAGGAATTAACATGTCTGTATGAAGTAGATGTAGATAGTCCACCAGACCAGTCTCCATCCGTAGACCTCTCTCAGTGGCTCTACGCTGTCTAACAGCCTCCTTGGTGGTCCTCATTTTCTTTGCGGCTAAGGCCCAAAGGGTGGCTGGTTAGAGACCACCAATAGCCATTGGTGTCCTCCAGGGCCTCGGGGGAGCTGGGGTGTTGGCACTATTGAATCCTTGATCGGTACCTGCATGTCCCGTCTTGGTGGTGGAGTGGCTCCCTTAGGGTCTACATAGAACATGTTGGGTACTACAACATCACGGGGTGAGTCCTCGGCCCAATGCAGTACCCTAACATGCCTAGTAGCCCTCTTCCTTACAGCGAACCTGATCCCGCACCACACACACTGCCAAAGTGACGCCTCGGGTTCGTGGAACTTAATCCAGTGGTCCATGTAGGCCATCTCCCTGCCGAAGGACTTACCTTCACCACAGCCAACTACAGTACAAGAGTCACCTCTCTTCCATGCCTCTTGCTTGAGGAAGGCTTTCATTTCATCTACCTCTACTTCCAGCTTGATGTCCATTTCTGAAATGAAATTTGTTTGATCAGCATATGTCCTAGCTGTACCCATTCCGAGCATCTTCCCTAGTAATCAATTATGTAAATAATAAGACAATTATGTTTTCTAAATTAATATGTACATTATTTACAGAAACCATCTCATTACAAAGGTGTGGAGAGAGAGAAACTTCCGAGAACCTGAATATTTTATTGCCTAGTTTCCCCCTATCAATAATTACGAGATAACTTCCAGCTATTACCAGAAGGCTCCCTGTCTGTTTATGGACAGTAACTATATAAACAAATATATTCTAATTGGTGGATCGCTTTTATTCCGGCCAATGGGAATGAGCGTACTATAACTATACTAGACAACATCAAAGTGCCAATATGGCCGACTATCGGTATAAACACTACCTGAGAGAACAACAAAAATCCCTACAACTAATATTCTATAAATCATGACGCTGTATCAACAATCTGTACCACGACAGACTAAGAGTATTTGTAAAATTATCTAGCGTGTGACCTCTATAACAATGTTAGTCATTGAAACTAGTGAAATAACCCGTCCCGACTACACTTTTAACGTACCCGTTTTATTTAATAAGCCTTTATGATAGGATCTGATAGCTGCCTGAGTTGGAAGAGGACGTGTATGCTAGTGTCGACCGGCGAATTCAATATCATAACGAAAGAAGAACAAATGTCATTCACCGCCCTTTGTGATATGGACATAGACGAAGGGGGATGGACGGTAAGGACATTATTTGTCGCATCACTTACAGGCAGGGTACCCCTGTCTGTTATAGGCTTATCTGAAAAGTGTTATCTCCATTGTCTTGTTTGCCATATATTGGCTACATTGGGAAGTGTGTTTGAATAAAATTTGCGCCATGTAATTATGATGTCAACATGGGAACAACGTCATCGGATTGTTTTATGATGCTAAACTATCATAAAATCACTTCATGGAAGTCAATCTTGTATCCACCATTGTAGCCTATCAAAGAGAATAGAATAACAACACATTTGGGAAAGGCATGTATTGCAAATAGTATCGGCCTGTTTAGATTTTTTACTGTATCAGGTTTTAGACTAGTTACTGCACTTTACATATAACACATGGTTTTTATGCTTAATGTAAGATGTGTGTTACGACCTACTGAAATATTTATTAGCAATTTTGCATTATATAATTTTATATAATTTAAGATTTACGTAATACTTAACAAACACACGAGTACCGTGGGCGGTACATGATACACCCATCCGCGGCGTCATGTTTACATTTGTTGACATTTTCGAAGTTGAAGGGTCATAACTCTGTAAAAACATATTGAATGAACCTCAAAATGGTCTCGGTTTCCAATCTTTATGCTTACATGTACGACATTTGTGTGAAGTTTCATCAACATTCTTCAAAAAGCTTTCCGGAAAAAAGTCGGACAAGGATCAATCTTACACTTTTTGAAATTTTTGAAGTTAAAGGAGCATAACTCTGTAATGACATGTTGAACCTCAAAAACGACTAAGTTTTATATCTTTATGTACATAACCTTTGTATGAACTTTCATACACATCGCTCGAATAGTTCTCCGGTAAAGTGTCGGACAAACCAAATGTTGACGGACGAAAGAACGTATCAACGAACGGACGGACGGACAAAGCCATGCCAATATACACCCACCAAAATGGTGGGCAAATTAAAAACACTAACGTGTGGTTCAAAACATTAGAGCAGTTTCATGATGCATTTCCTGATAGTTCACTCTAGGTGTAGGTGGATGTTGGCGGAGGTCAACCTCCCCATTCCCCGTGTGTGATCGGTAGTAATAAATAGATTTGTGATTAAAGGACAGTTCAATATCGCAACAATCATAAACCCTATCATATTATTCAAGCCGGTTAACATACCATATGTGTCAGAAACGTGTTGCGGTTGGTCCATAATGCATGTTTTTAGATGTTTTTGTTGTCTAAAAGGTGTAAAATAACATGCAAATTATTGCTGCTCTATTGTGAAACAATATATGGTTTCTGGTATCTTAAATCGTTCTCGTGGTTCTCGTGCTGAAAATATTTTTGTAAATTAACAGCAGATAGTTCTCAATAGCTATCGTAAACACTGTAATGACATTGATGACAACCTTTTAATACCTTTAAGATGCTATTGTGTGTATTTGAAAGGACCCTCGGCGTCTAATAGGTCGAAGGGATTATCGGCAACATTTATCTTGTGCCATGTTTTATGTACATTCCGTGTATGTGATGTAACGTGTTTATCATTTTGTGTCTTGATGGAGGGGCGGATAGCCTTTAAAATTTATTTGTCCTTACTGTCGCTACTTCTTCAACAACATATTCTAGTAATACGCATCCACATGCATTTGTTTGCATTATGTCAGGATTATAATCATTATACATGTACATTATATATCTTCATAATATACATATAAACAATATATGTTATTCAAATGATATATGAATTATAATTATATGCAGGTACCCCATGTCTATGTATTCAATTGACATATAAATATTTCAGTATATATTTTAAAATAAAATATGTAAGCTATATTTATTAACATTGCATTGATTCTTAAATATTTTAAATATACATAACGAAACAATATATATTAATCTTGTATTGATGTAGCTACTAGATGCGCTGACGTCATATTATAGACGAAACTGATTTCGCATTTTACAAAACTTTTAGTAACATAAGCACAGTCTTTCTTTTTCACCGTGTTTCTTACAAATAAATAAAGACAATTAGATGGAAACAAAAAACAAACAAAAATATATCACAATTAAAAATTAGAGCACACTATTATTTGTGTTAAAACGAGTGAATTAAATAATATTGGGCTCCAAAATAATATCGCCTTGTTCTCAATCATTCTCTATTATTTTATTTATTTATCAACGGAAATACAAGTTTGTTTCCTGTTTCAGCTTTAGTAAGTTTACTGTTAAAAAGGATTCTAACACGATACGTTTCTAATACGCGTTTTGATTGGATATGGACTATGTTCTAATGTGCGATAGAATCATGATTAATCATGATCAATCGTATCAAGCTCCTCCCATCGAGCTTAAGCCACAACCCGTTTCTACCCAAAACAAAATGGCGGATCGTCTATCAATGAACATTCCACTGCATGATAGGCGTACGTCAAGTTAGCATCAGAGCAGAGAGGACCGATTGAATGTATTAGCTGAATAAATTAAGAATAAAACGTAATCCTATCATGTTCTTACCTCAATTTATTCACGAAACGTTAATTACATCCATGTGTAAGCTTAGGCATTTCTATCAGGAATCAAAACAAACATTTCACTGTGACTGTGTCGTGTGCATCTGCACAAAATTTTAACAGATCTTGAAAATATCACACGATTTTGTTGATACGAAAATATTTGTATGCATACTGACATGGACTTGTAGCTATTTTGTCAATGTTAGGCTAATCCAAGTACCATATGTCGTATACATACCTTCACGAAGAAACTTTATCCAAATATTCCGCCTCGTCAACATCCAGACCAAGCGCTAAATGACCGACTTTTGAAAGCTTCCTTCTGATTGGTCAGTTGGCTAAAGAAAGACACGTCACCAGCCAGGTCACAGAGTGCTTTACCACATACTTGTAGCAAGGAAATACAATGTGTCTAAACAAATTAGCGTATTAAATTGATCAATGAGTGTTAGAAAGGGGATAGTACGTTATTTTTCGTGTCTATACTGGCGATTAGAACATGAAATTTGGTTTAAACTCTCGACCTATCGGTCTCCAGTTCAAACCAAATGTCATGTTCTTATCGCCAGTATAGCCACTCAAAACAACGTACTATCCCCTAAATTGTTCGAGGCGTGGATATGTTTGGCTTGTATTAAATGTATTATATCTAATAGTTCATAGATATATTCACATGCGAACACATTAACACTAGTATTCATTAATGTATGAAAGGTACATTGTACACAACGGAATGAATACTAACGCAAACATTTCCACACTGCAAACAGTTCGAGGCTGACTAAATAAAGACGTCAACGGGCGAAATATTGACTATTCACATTCCTAAACTTCAAATAGTTTCTCTTGCCTGAAAAATAAACTGTACTTGAACTGTTGTTTTGAATTTATTGATATCAATTTACTCTTCAGCCATGCAATTGTATATTTAACACAAATTTATTATGCAATGACCTTCATAGTATGTAGAACAGAAGGTAGGCAAGCAAATATGAAAATTAAATCATTTTCGCGTCATTCTTTATACAGCACAGTCGAATCTGTGCTAATCGACCACTGCCACTCAAAGGAAACTGATTAAAAGAAAAACTTTCTCTTAATAAAGTTAAGTTCAGTGTGGACCAATCCGAGATCATACCTGCATATTATATGTAAAAGACAGTGTAAACATTCATATTTTGTATGTACTGAATAATTTTAATCATACATGTATTAAAATCAAGAAAATAATTGTATAACATGATTTATTTAGATTTTTACATATAAAAAATACAGTAGATAAGTTGCAATGAAATACTAATTTGATGCACAAATTATGTACAATAATGCACGAAAGTTATCTAAAAAGCAGTATGTTGCTTTTGTGAAATAAATTCCAGATAACCCACACTGGCAGATTGCCCGCAGGTTATACGTCGAATGTATACCTGGTGAGTACATGTGTACTTCGTATGTGACTTTGTGATTAATTATTTTGAATGCTGGAAATCAAAGACATATGATGAAAATATTGTGTTTATTTTATATATATATATGTTGATGTGTATAACTTAAGCTCTATATTAACTCATCAATGATATTTTTGGTTTACAAATAGCGGAGATCGACATTTTGATAAAAGTGGAAAGATTAAACAACGTATAGCCCGCATTACTTAATAATTTGTGTTTTAAAAAGTTTTAATTTTAATATTTTCTTTAGTTATTTGATACGGTCAATTAATTCTTCTATAACGATGAATGAGCGCTTGATGCAGGGGCGATATCCATGTTACTGAAGCAACAGGACAAAATCTTAATGAACAATATTAAAATATTACATCATCAGTTGACCACGTGAATGTAATATATTCATTTTGTATTCATAGTCCATGTTATGTATGTTTTTATATGGTATATATCCATATAGAAAAGATACTACATAATGTTAAAATATTTTGCAATTGTAATATAAAAACATACGTGTTACAAAGAAATTACTCCTGCACATATATTTGTGTATACCATCTACATATTCTAGGTCTTTTTCCCGTTTAAAAGCAAATGCAACACAAACTCAACGAAAACGTAATGGACAGCTAAATGCAAACGAAGCACAGATACAAAGGCAATACAATTTCGGCACACAAGAACGCTTCAATGTATTATTGCTGCGATTGTAATTTGGAGTAATGCCTTAAAACCAGTGTCTGTCATTTTATGTTTCATGAATAGGTGTCAGTTTTGTCACCTTTATACAAGGAAAAAATCAGTATACCAAAGTATACCATAATCCGAACTCAAAATTGATTAAACTAGAGGCAAATTAGGAACAAGGAAAGATTTACATGAAGACTCGTAAAAGCACAAGAGAATAAGACCAGGTGTAATACAACGAAAAATGTAACAATTTTGTTACATTGTTCGTGAATGTTTGACGAAAAATGTAACAATGTTACATTGTTCGTGCACAACGCACGAAAAAGTAACAATTTCCAAAATTCAAGATGGCCACCGGCGGCTGCTTTGGATTGTTGGATCAGTTCGTAAATGACGCATGCACAACAAGGCACCAACGGGATCCTACCATGAGAAATAGCGATAACAAATGGATTAACGTTCAATATTGTAGAGGTTATGAATATATCAGGTGTTTACATAGCATTATCGTTAAAAATCTTCGCGGCCCTGTTCTTTCTGTTTTTCGAAGTCGGCATAAGAGAGAATTTATTCTCGTTACGCGTTTTGTCTGTAATTAAGGCGCCATATGAATTTGTTCGCATTATTTGCAATTGCTTTTTGAAGTCGTTATTTTACCTTTTAAAAGTCGATAAACTGCCCTCATTCTCATTATAATGCCTTAATACCTCCGGTAGACTTTCGCTATCTACCTCAAACCGATATAAAGGCTCATAAATGTACATGCAAGTTAACAGATATTTCGGACGACAGATCAAGCATGATGTCATATTTGACTTGGCAAAAACGCATACTCTGTGGTGGCTGATTCAGGTCATCGTAATGTGAAACTGTACTTTCTCGAAATGCATTAAAAACTAAAGTTGAATGGCTCGAATCAGCCACCATAATACAAGGTATACGGCTACATGACTTGTAATAGTAGCTATACTAAGCTATCGAACTGACAAATGTTAAAGTGATGATGGCGCATACTACGATTTTATTCCCCTTAATGAGCATACTCAGAAACCTCCATCTTCATATCACTTAAAGATACAGAATATTTCTCAGTGAGACAAAGATGGCGACCATAAAACTCGCCCATAGTTCTGATCAACCTGCATCTCGCGAATCCTTGTGTTGTTACTTTGTTTGTCAGCAGTCGACATCAATCACGAAAATCGTGATATTTAGAGCAAGCCCTAGAATATCGAATCAACTGCGCCATGTAAACACCATAGGTTGGAGAAGCAAGAATGTTACTATCAAGAAATGGAAAGTTCACGATCGGAAAATTGAAATCATCACGTTTATCGTATAGCTTAGTAGTAAGCTGTCCATGTTGGACGTAGTTTTAGTAGATATCGAGGTAAGCAGCTGATGTAGAAGAGTCTGTTGTGTCTTTTATTTCAAGTTCAGAAGGGTATATACGATCGACGTGGTCAGCAATCTTCATGTTGTTTATAGACAACACATCGTCGATATATCTAAAAGTGAAATTAAAAGATTTGGCAAGGTTTTTGTTACCTGGCCTGATAATGTTTCAAATGAAATAGAATATAAATATAATGTATATAAGCCTATTTACACGTACTTATTTGCATTCTGTCCATGTATATATGTGTTCATTTCGTCTATAATCACATGTATGTATGACATATGATGAATCTCTGTAAAGAGGAAATAAAGTATCCGTCCGTCCGTCATATGTATAAGACAGACAACTAGTAGTATTTGGATATAAATATATGAAAAGGAGGTTATAAATGAATACTAGTATAATTAAACACAAGTATTACTAATGATGTTAAAACACTATGATAGTGTAATATACATACATGCTAATATAGCCAAGCGTAAAAAAATACCGGATATACACTAATATAGTGTGAATTAAAAAGGGATGATGATGTCAGTTATAAGTAAGAATATTGGAGTTAGAAATGTTTAATGTAAAAAGTGCTACATGATATTATAGTGTAGTAGGAGGGGTCAGGAGATGAGAGTTTGCCACCACAATTGACATCCCGTTGTGTAATTTTAAATGTGGTACAAAATGTACCAGTCCGTGACATAAAACCAGTGGCCAACAGTCACCTTCTAAACCCGCCTTCCGGTTCTTTTCCCTTTGATTAGTCGCAGTGTTAGGAAAGACCCACAACAACACCACAGTAAAAGTTCTACAGGTTTATTATGAATTAAAACGAGTTTAGTTTCATTTACATAAATAACATAACAAAACATCCAAGTTCCAGTTAAATCAGATGTAAAGCCTGAAGTAATATAGAATGTAACGAGTATAGAAGTGGTAACAAAATGAATACCAGGAAATCAGACTTATCGAAATAATAGGTTACCCAGATTATGACAAGCTACCCACAAGTACATGCACAAGGCAATCCCTGGAGAAGTTCCATGTTAACTCTCAATACACACTTCAATGCCTTGCAAAAATGACCATTTTGACTATTACTACGAAACTATAGAGTATATATCCCACCTGGTCCTTTATTATAACTATCAGCCTACAGGACGGACTAGACTTCCACCCTCCCTCCAGAAACAACACCGAATAAATAATAGCCTACACATGCACAGTGACAACAACTTAACGTTAATTCCTACGCTAATTTGTTCTGGTTTCAGAACATGTTCCTATGCTAAGCAGTTCTGTTTTCAGAACACGTACACATGCATATAAGCCGCACTGTCTACTAGATGTAAACATGCAATAAAGCCACTCTGTTTTCAGAGTGTCAGCTGTCTAATAGACCTAACTCACGCACGCATTATAAGCCGCTCTGTATTCAGAGTGTCAGCTAACTAATAAAACTAACCATGCATAGTCGCTCCGGTTTCGAGGTTTCGAGTAGCCCTGACCTTGACCCATAGTGTAAATACCCGGAATAACATCCGTAATCTAAGAGACTCGGTGATTGGCTCCACCACCGCAGTCGAGACCACCGCGAGACTGCGGTGGTGGAGCCAGTTAGACCGTACACCCAGCTTGATCCCAATGAGAACATAACATTATCGAAACATTTTTAATAAGTCTCAACAATGTAATCTTATAACATTATGCCTCTAACATTAGATGTGCACACATCTAAAAATTCAAAAGATTCCTATTTGTCTGTTCATGAGAGCCTATTTAGAAGCAGACTGGTGACGTACATAAAGCAATATAGTTTATTTACAATACCAGTTATATATACGTCTCTGATAGCCAGGAATCGCAGGAACTTCTACATTATTTATTACAATAATAGTTTTCTATGTGATATTGTATTCATATATTACATCCGATATATATTAATTTGTATTTGTCTCTTTCTAATTTTGAATGTTTCTAAGCATAAATGGCATGCATGTAAAATATCAAACCAGCTTTCTTTGTAATTCAGCTGCAATACTTTTTTATGTTTTATGCAGACACTGACCAACTGCCATTTCACATGTTAGATGCTGCATTTAAAGATATACTTGCAATCCATATTGGAAATGGGCCATACTCTGCAGATCAGGTTAATGTGAGAAATAAAATGTTACTAAAAACAGTGTGTTGTTGTCTGTTTCTTTGTTATTCTATTTTACCATTAGACAGCTAAAATCTTCTTGCTGTAAAATGTTTATTCAACGTACGTGTGCATGTTGAGAAGAATGTATTCATTTTGATTTGTATGTTAGGACCTGGAGGTCTGAAAACAGTTGTAGCCATATTTAGGTTACAAAACTATAATTTTCAGATAGACTTAAAGAATTTGAATTAAGACCTTATTTCAAAATTGACAAGAAAACTTAATGTTTTTGGAATGTTATAACAATGTTTTGGTGAAATGTTAAACGGTTATGTCTTTTTTAAAAACGTTAAATAAACATCCTAGTAACATTAAGTATAAAACATTTCACAGAATATTATTAAAACATTCTTCCTATATTTTAAATGACTTTTTAATATCCTGATGCCATAAAAACACTTTAGAAATGTTAATTCAAAACATTGCATTGCAATATTTTCAAAACATTGTGCTGTGAGGTTTTCCTAAAATGTTAAGAAAACAATTCTTCGAAAACCATACAAAATAATGTTATTATAACATTTTGTAAAATGTTTTCAAAACATTATTTAAAATGTTTTTAGGATATCATGAACAAGTTTTTGTTATATTTGGGATGGCCGTCATAGCAGATCAACTGAAAATACCCGGGCAGACATTCGTCAAAACAGACAGAATATCCCCCGTAACTTCAAGGCTGTACCATCCCAGAGTACTACTATCTCGCGACTAAGGGTACGCACACCTGGAAAGAGCCAAACCACTAGAGAGTCACATAACACTACAAATTCCGTACGGAATCGAACGTTACCGTCCAAATCACAGATGACAAAAATCCATCTATTCCACAATAGTTAAGATATTTATAAATAATTATTTGACATAAAAAGAAAAGAAATAACAAGGATAATAAAAAAAGGAGAAAACTCTAAAAAAAAGGTTACACATTGCCTTCCGTAGTAGTTTGGGAATTTTATTGCAAAGTGACGTGGGTTGGAAAATATGCGTGTCTGTCGATGTGAAATTTACACGTATCATCACAAGACACTGGCATTTAATAACCAAAAATACTGATTGCTCTTTGATATTCCCAAAACCACCAATGATCTCATACAAAAAAAAACCCAAAAACATATCAGAATATCTGACTTCAGGTTTGTAAATTCAGATTGTAAATACATAAAACTCAAAAATATATTAACCCGGGTGTGACCACAAACTGCCATTAATGCTGACGGCTATCGTCTTCAGTTGGATTTACAGCGACCGAAGCAATATACCGGTCTTATTTAATAGCCCCTGGGCTCTACCAACACATGGTCAAATGACCTTAACATTAAGTCCTAATGATGCAACTCGGGAAGGGGGAGTGGACGACTGTCAGACAATCCTTACCAATCGAATAACAGCTTGCTATGTATACAGAGCCTACAGAGTAACAGCGGTATTATAAATATTAACTACCGATAATAAAAATAAAATCAACAAATATCAGTCATAACTGAGTAACGAATACAGGAAGATGACTGTCAGTGTTTGATTTAGTAGCCTGTCCTGTGATACTCAAAGGACAAAATACAAGTGCACAAACGTACTATCCACAGCACCCTAGACGGAAATTCTCTCACACTATTGGACAGTCTCGATAATGATGGGAGGGGCCTAATAACCCAGCAATATACGTCACACTCGTTGTCAGGATACATATCCCACAAGAGAAATTTTTATGCTTGCAATACAATCAATATACATTATGTATTCGGAAGCTATATAAATACAAGAGGCCAAAGGCCACGAGGCTCTCGGCCATTATAACATGTTGTTGGCGAATATTTCTCGGAACTGTGAGGATGCATATAAATGATATAAAATAGTATTGTTTTGTGTCAATTGCCAAATCCTATTTTTCAATCGGTAAGCCAACAATGCTTTGGCTTGGAGCCTGGAATACATCAATACTTCGCGACATCATCTATTAGGATGTGTTACGTTTTCACCTGAGATTCTAGCCAGCTCCCCGACAATTTAACCTCACTTGATCCCACTCTATATGCGTGGCAGGTACACTGCTTCCGCGTGCTTTCTTTTGTGAGTCACTGAAATCCCTTTTAGAATGACGGCCATAATTATTCTGAACGTAATGTGATTGGTGTTCCCTTGAAATCATATAAGCTGCATCAGAATAACAGGAAACTCTTTCTCAATAAGGTATCATATTGACAAAATCATAAATCTGCGCCATTCAATCTTCCGCTGCCTAGTTATTTGAAAATAAGTATTAAAATAATTACGTGTTATAAAGTTTTGTTTTTTTTAACTTGAATTAAGTATTATACTTATGTGTTTATAAGTAGTTTTTCTACTTGCATTTACTAATATAAATACCTGAAAACAAGTTATTGTATAACTTAATTCAAGTAAAAAATGCTTAAAAACAAGTTATCATATTATTAAAGTACATTAGATTTCCCACCTAATAAAAAAAACTACATAATTTTTTATAAGGTAAAAAATCTTCTACTGAAAGTATCAGACAAATATGACTAAACATCAAGTTCCATTTTATTGTGAAAATATAGGACACACATATAGTAATAACATTAAATACAAACAAATAACCAAAATAATGTGCAATTCAATATTGTTACGATTATTCCCATGTGCAATGATTATAAATATTTTTTTAATGACTATTTTGAACAACATATTTCTGTGTTATTTAATAGGATATATGCATGATGCATTGCTGTCTTTTTCTGTAACTAGCCAATCAGCAGGAACAGTATGCAAAAAGTGACGTTATGACTTTGATTGTTTGAAACTCTGAAGTGTTTTACGTTATTTGAGGAAACGGACATCATACGACCGAAAGGAGAATTATTGCAGGTGTAAATTGGAGGTTTTGAAATAAAAATCTATACACCTTTCCAACAGTCCTAAGCACTTTTTTCATTAAATCGGCTAGATATGTGTTGTTTTTTTTTTTAAATGAGGCGTGATCGTTTTAACTACATCGAGAGTGTTTGCCTTTCTCGTTAATATATCAAAGTGCATTGAACATTACTGATGATCTTCTTTGCCAGTATTGAAAATCCTCTTTCCTGGTAACCTCTTTTTTCTTGTATGGCTGCAAATTGTTTTGAAACAGATTTTCGTATGCACTGAGTTTTATTACGCAAAGGCTAGACAATGCAATGAATGGAAGTATAAGAATTTTAAGCATATTCCTCCCTTTGATTGAAATGAAAAGTCCTCTCTGGGTCTGTTAGATCACATTAGACCAATCACGATTGCTTTGTATCATTGAAGTACACAACAGCATATCGTGATCAAACACGCGGTTGAGGCCAAGTATTATGTTTCGGCTGATATCTTGGATTGTTTGAGGGCAGACTATCGAATTGTAGATATTGCTTTAAGGATATTTATCTGTGTGAGACCATATTCGTTAATCATATCATAAAGATATATGAACGAGTGTGCAAACTCCCTAACTGAGAAAGGAGCAGGTGTCATTGTCAAATAGTATATCTAATAGTGTTGCCTTGGTTGAGGCCGAAAGGTAGATAAAAGTTAAACTGCTGTACATGACTCGTGTAAGATAACGTAACGCACACATATGCTGCACCTTTTACATTTAGTAATAGATACAGTATGTCGACAAAATGAATCAAACTGCACCATACAATGGTTTCGGTCTCATAGGACTCTTAATTAATGCTAGGAGCCAATCGAAAATTTCATGTTACAACAGGTTCTATCTGCTTATAAAAGGTATGTTTTTGTATATATTGGTAAAAAGTATTTGGGGAGAATTTTAAAGGGAAATTTCGTTTGTTTAGCTAAAATACATGTAATCTGTCTGTCCCTTTACTTTTTTGTCATTTTAATATACTTTGCGGTGAAATGAAGTATAAATCTGACATAATAATTTTGATGATTTCGCTGTGTCACCATTATGTCCAGGTAACTTGAAGTCATATAAAGTAATCAATAATTAGGTCTTGCAATGATTTCGTGACTTTTTAACGATAATATTACAATCCTATATTTATCTGCTAAGAAAACACTATTTATTTTAATAGCATTATAGATCAATCATGTAATTTAATAAGGGTTTTGATTATCAAAACAGAAATATGTTTACACTACATCGACGTGGGTATATACATGTACACGTGTGTGTATTTACATGTATGCGTAATAATATAAATATGTAAATGGGGAAAATATGGAAATTATTAAAATTTGTACAGTGAGCATGGATACCTCCAGCGTGAGGAATATTTGTAAAGTTTATGAATCCAGGGCTCCAACCCTGGCATAACCTATATTTGTTCTGGACATAAAAATTGTTGAACCGAAAAAAAAGAATAAGGGCTTTGAGAACCGGTTTTGGGACCTTATGTTTTGCACTAAAAATCAAAAAGAATAATTATGCAGAGTATTTTTTCCTTAATTTATGAGGTACTTCACTGTTCTTGAAATGATTTAGAAGTAAAATTTTCTTTATTTTTGAAAAAATACATTATTCTGGATCTGTTAAGAATAGCATGATTCTTAGAATGTTTCATAAGCATAAAGATCCCAAAATATTTCAGAAGTACATGGATCTTAGACTATTTTAGAAGTAAGTGATTTTCAAAAATTTTCAAAAGAACCTTGTTCTAAAAATATTTTTTAATAATAGAATTGCATGTTTTTTGAAATGGTTTGAAAATATTATTACCAAATAATTTCAGAAGTACATAAAATATAAGGTCTCCCAAAATATGGATGTCTCAATAAGTAAATATTGTGTAGTGACATTATCATGAAAAGTTGGTCACAATCAAATATTTCTTTTCACTGTATTTATATGACATTAATCGATCGCGCATTCATGTGACACTTTCAGGGATTACCAAAATGAAATGAGTTCTGCCTCCGAAACTACTCCTGCTGCAGGTCATTACTGGTATAAACGGAATTGATTTATACTGCTTGAATGTCCAACATGTTTATATGCCGAATACTACCAGACATATGTCCACAAAAACCTCTTTAAACGCATTTTCAAAGCAAATGATTAACGAGTTCACAAACAGATCTTCTGGGGTTTTTTTTCTGTGAAATCCTGAGCTAAACAGTACCAGGGGCTAGAATATCACCAGGAAACGTGTTATGTATGGTGTACCTAGAACAGGGTCTGAGATCTTGTCCTCGCCAACAGTACAATCCGGAATCGGTGTCGCGACCGTAAGCAGCCATTATGCCGAATCCACTAGCACGGATAATCAGTATATCACATTCCACCATTGTATAGAAATCCAATATCTGTTTCTGAAATCCCTCGCGTTGATCATTTTTATGGGGTCTGTCAATATGTGTTATATTCCCGAAATTATCTATAATGTTTGCAGGATAACGTTTCTTAGCCAAATCCTTCACATTGTCGGAGTCTGAAGCAACGAACAAGTCATATTTCTCTTTGTTTAAACTGTCAAAATATTTCCACAAAATGTTCAATGGCACTTCCTCTCTCTTTGCGTCTGCGGGCATGTTTGGATTAGCCCCGACACGTACATGAGCACAAGCTATCCTCGGTCGAGTTCGATTCTGATGATTGAAAGCACGTAAAAGGAGAGGTGAGGGCTTAAACAAGAACTGGAACAGCTGCTTGTAAATATCGGCATAGTGTAGTTTGGTAATCCAAGGGATTTCACTTCCAACATTTGGCCTTTTTCTGAAACTTTCTGTAAAATCCCAGTTCATTCGAATGAAGTTTACATCATGTGTAAAGTAAGTATTGATGTCTTTATTTCCAGTCATGTAGGTCTTGATCTTGTTTGAACCATAGTCGACGAAATTATAAAACGTAGAGCTTTTGTTCCGAAGTAAAGATGAATTATATATCCAGTTGTAGCTTGCCGGGCGGAGGTAATCCTGAAGAGGGCATGGGTTGTCGAAATTGATCAAAACATGTTGTTTTGTAAGGAGGGATATTATAAAAACTGATAATATACCTGACATTCTGTCTGACCAACCGCCACAAAGACCCTTCCTGTTCTTGCTGCAATCATACACAATGTATTTCTTTCTTTGATCACTATGCGTTGTTCTCATGGTTTGTTCAAGAAGATTTTCAGTCAAGCTGTTTTTCCTGTTTTTATCAAAATTACCGACACACATATTCCTTATCCTGTTTTGTGTCGTAAAGTATCCCCAGCTCTGTATCATACACACCGAAATGAGGAGTCCAAAGAAGACAAGTTGAAAAGTTCTGCATCCAGAAATGTCCTAGTGTGAAAAAATAGATTAGCAAAATAAATACTGTCAAAATATATTTCATTTCAGTTTTCCAAGTGAAATATCACAAACTATAAACTTGGTAAAACGTATATCACCACTGCGTATATCATCATTAGTGAGGATATAAGTAAAGGTTCAATATCATTGCGTGCTATTTGTGTTATATACAGTATTTTCATTGTTCAACGGTGTAAGTAAATTTTATAATTTTCATAGTATTTTGGAAACTAATACAGTGTAAATATTTAATACAATTAAATATTTGCTTTTTTATGTTTTTGTATTTGTCGTTCCGTTTATAAAAGAGCTAGATTTTTACAACAATTTAATAAATATAATATCTAACAGCATCTTCTCGTGTGGCTAATATTTTGATATGTTTCACTCGTGCTGCGTACTCGTGAAAATATCAAAATGTTAGCCAAACTCGTGAAATATATTAAGTATTACTGAAGGCTATGTTAGATATCCTTTCTCTCTCTCAATATATGTATATATATTTCTTAATGTTTTGATAAACTCTCCCATGGTTTATCGTTGGTTATTATATTATACAGTAAATCACTATTTACTTACATTTAAACGTTTACATAAGGCCATCTTTTGATTAGGAAGTATCTGATATATTCCCTCCGTCTAGTACAGTATATATGTATCATTCACATGAAGTCTGATATGTATGTATGCTTACGTGCAGTATGAGGCGGTGTTCGAGGAAGATAACCTTATATAGGCCTTGCTGCCTGTCTATCAAACTTACAAGAGACACAAAAATGTGATTTAAGGTCTCTCGGTCCGTTGATTTTCGTTCTTGGCAAAAACATGGCCGCTTTGACGTATATAAAATTTGATACTTATCGTGGGTAACGTGGGACGACCTATAAGTCCGGTTCAATTCCTTACAACGGCATCATTCAACAAACACATTGTTATATATTAATTCGATATCAAATGCAACATGTTCTAATATGATATCACTTTCAATAAACGCCGTAAATGCTAGTTTTAACTATTTTTTGTTTGATCTGACGCCAGGCGCGTTTATACATACACATTAGGCTGAAACAATCGATAAACCTAATATCTCACTACTTTCAACGCATTCAATGGATACTATTTAGAAAGACTAGAATGATTTTACCGGATTGAATAATCCAATGTAAACATTGAGCAGCAATAAGATCCGCGAGGCGGACATATTCTGGCAAAACAAGTATATTGTGATTTAACAGTGAGTCAAGTGTTGCTCGCTCAAACTTACACTTCACCTTTGCCTCATTCAAAAGAGAATGTTGTACACAAAGGAGGAGAACCAGACCAACCGAAAGTACCACAGTCAGTGTCGGATAGACGTGTTGTGAAGAGCTGTTGATGTTGGTCTGTCGTTTTGACTTTCAATCGGTATGGATTTGAAATCTGTTTTATACCCATTTTTTTGTAAGGTTTGGGGTTGTTTAAATTAGGGTTAACTCAAATGTTCTATATGTATTTTCAATACACATGGTTCTATCAATCTATATTTAGATATTTTAGAAGTGGGTTTTATGTGATACGGGAAAATCTATACTTCATAAAATTAAGCCCAATTGTCTACACATGAAAAGCTAGCTTGATAGGAAGTGAAATTTCGACAACAGCACATGAGGGAAACTAGCGAAAAATCTAAACAAACGACCTTTGCTAGGACACAGATTATTCTGTAACCAAGTATGTAATCTTTAGTTTTAGATAGAACGTAAGAAAAAATTCCTATTGGCGGGGTAAAATTTTGTCAATGTTCTGTAATCTGCTACCTTAGTAAGTCTCATACATGTTTGCGATGTGGATATTTTCGCGCTGTCAGTCGCGCTGTTTTGCAAAGTGTACCCATAATACTATTATAAAAATGTAGAGTTTGAGTGGTGTTAACTATGTTCGTGTGTGGTTATATTCGCGGATTTAATGCTAGCGAAATAAGCGAACATTTCCACACCTCGATAAATTCCACTTTTACAGTATTCCCTTGTGACTTAAAATGATGACTTGGTCCGGGCTTTGAGGAAATAACATTTACTCAGATGTGACCAGGATTTACATGACGGGTGTCGTCGATGAAGCAGATACTTATTTTTCTGGAACTCCTGGGTTTGATTTTTTTATATACTTTTACAAGGATTGTCATGTAAATATTTCACTTGTTCATATTTTGCCCTTAGTGTAATCGATTTTGGGTTCGGATTATGGTTTTGTTGATGCTTAGGTAATCTCTGATTATTTTTTCCTAAACCATTTCTGAAAAAATAAATCCTTCAAAACAGCTTCATTTTTTATATTTATTGTAACTATTTCCGTATCAGTTGAATCATACACTAGCAGTTGGGAAAATTAGAAGATATTGTTTTTTGTTTGTAACTCATCTAATATAACCTTTAACATAAACTCTTACATAACGCGTAACATAACTTCTAACTAAACTCTAACATAACGCGTAACATAACTTCTAACTAAACTCTTACATGTGATTATATTTACACCTCTCCCCTCTTGTGCTAAGTAAACTCTGACTGCGAATATATTACCGTATACGCAGTGAAAAAAGGCTCGGCGGATTGATATTTGTTCAAATATGGCGTCGTTCACGCTTCAGAAAAATAAGTATTCGCTGTCGGCCATTGTTTGGTTCCTACAAGATTTTGAAACATGGAACATATATGGAATCAATTTCTTTTGATTAAACAATAAATAGTATCTAGCAAACTTTTGATTCCTAATGATGCGCATTCGAAATTATTTGACGGTAACGCAAACATGGCGGCGGCCTGCAGTTGTGACGTCTGACGTCGGACCGCGTCACAACCAGATCACTGTATCAATGCGTGTACATAACGACCGTTATAAATAAAGAAATAAATTCGACTAGATAGAAATATAATTTAATAACAAATTTACATACGATGTTATTAAGAAAAATAGTGTTGTTCACAGTGTATTTTCTAAATCTACCAATATATTGATGAAATCCAATTGGACTATATTATCTTAGCAACCGCGGCCATCGTAGTTACCATCTTAGCAACCCGCTTCGAATGTTTTTTTTCTTCGTATAGCACTTGAAAAATTAACAATGGTGTTAATATAAGGATTGTACCTCATTTTGACTGCGTATACGGTAGTATGCCCGCAGTTGGCAACGAACATATTCACTATGGAGCGCTAATGCGCGTAAACGCGCACCATAGAATATGTTCGTTGCCAACTGCGGGCATACTACCGTATACGCAGTCAAAATGAGGTACAATCCTTATTTGTCACTTATCAAAGTATTACTCTGAGAGAAATGGATTTATTGAATAATATGTTATATTTTCTGTTTATATTATTGTGTATTGTGCCCAACTCAGTTAAAGGGTCTAGGGGTCAAAATCGTTGGTCAGCCTCACTACTGGTTAACACAAAACAATATTAGTTTAATTTAATTGTGAACACATTCTTATTTTAATATTGATTTTGAGCTAATATTTTGTTTTCAATATAAAGTAATGCAATGAGGAAAGGGAAATAACCCAATGATATAATGATTTCATAAGTAATAGCAAATGAGATGTACATGCATGTACCAATCGTTTATGATTATTTTACTTGTCTTTTATAGTGTCTCATAAGTAAACAAATATTGCTGGGTATTGATAGTTTTTTATATGTATATTTTATGACTTATTTGTATTTTATTTTCGATCAATGAGTGACACTTAATAAACTAGCGTCGCGCTTGTGTTAGATCACTAATCCCCTATGAATGGCACGCCCGTGATTTGAATTGTGTTCGAGTCTTGACTACGATATTCTTCTGGATGACGACGCATATAAGTTGATGCTGTTGCTGTTGCTAGTTAGTGTATTTAAAAAAGATACATTGTTGCAAGTTATACATTCCGATGACGTCACAATGTCATGCAAACTTATTGTGTTGTTTTATCAAACGTTTGCGATTACTTTGCTATGTTTAGATCGAGGAGATAATGTAGAAGAAAATCAAACAATAGCATACATTAATTCAGTTTTATGAAATACAATTAGTTTCACGGTAGACATCAGCATTCATTCTGTCGGTCCAGCCATGACCGGCCGTCGTTGAAACAATAGGCCTTAAGATCATATAACACTGTACAATGCAAAACTGTATAAAAAACGTACCAATTTGTAAGAAATTTCTTAGACGTACAACAAGATGTGCTTCATTTATGAAACTACATAATGTACTTACATACGATCAATACAGGAATAACGGTCGATCAGGACGTACGTGTATGTAACTTTTTATTTATTGATGCCATGAAGTATATAGAAAACACAGGATATTTCTTAAATTGTGAACAGCATTAACATACATACAGTAAAATATGCTAGCGCTCCCTTTGCCGCGATATATATGATTAAATCTGATACATCAATGGAAAGTGCAATTAAAAAAAAGAATTATGATGAATGGAGCAGTTTAAAAAATCGCGGGTTAGCTTGAACTGTTTAGTTTATTGGGTGACCTATGTATCATAATCGGGAAACTGGGTGACTATTTGATTATTTTTTGCTGATCTAAAGTGAGTTTAACCGTGGAAATGTTAGTTTATTTAAAAATAACCACACTTCATGTTCATTTTTATGTTAGAAATATAGCATTAACACCCATGCGGAACGAAATTAGCATTTAAATGCCCAACAAAACACCATGTTAGCCAATAAAAGATAAATAAAAATGACTTTTGACATTCGTTTAAAAAAAGTATATTGTACGTATTGTATGTATCAGTATGCCACTATCACAACAAGATTTGCTGTTATACCCGTTATGATCATGTCTTGATCTCCAGTGGTCACACATGGTCGAGGAATTGTTTTCCCTTAAAAGAGATCGTAGTTTTTTGGGTTTTTTTTACTTGTTTTTTGACGGGAAAAGGACGTATTGGTCGAGGGAACATTGAACCTAGAGCTGGTATGAACGAGGTTCAGTCTTCTCGAGCGAGAACTGCTTGCGTGCATAGTTATGCAGCTTAAAACTTGGTTGATGAATGCGATTTAGCTTCGCTCTTTTGCGATCAAGCCTCAGGTCGCGCGACTTATGGCTAGAACCGTCCGTTCCCCATATTTTCCTAAGGCGACAACTGAATCATTAAAGGTGCGATCCGTGTTCGCTTAAGCTTCAATCAATAAAGATCGACCCTCGCGTAAGTTGCGACCTAATATTTCTTCATAATATACCCATTTTCTATTCATATTTAGCATTGTAAGCATAATCAAAGAGTCTTGATGCAATTTCAGGTAATTGCGATCAACTAAGTATATAACATTGCATGACAAAAAACGAAAGCTTCTTCGTTTCTTTGGAGGCTGGACAAACACTTACGGTCTGCGACCGATTGCCGCGCGTTTTGACACGGTCGTAGTGGATCGCACGTAAATCCGGGCAATTATTACATCAGACCACATTGGGATCGTATGGATCGAGTGTATGCTGCAACTCATACGAAGCTAGATCGGCCAAAATTGAGACTTGGTCGGTCGAGGTCGCATGCTTACGAAGAAAGATCGCGCGAGATCGACGCCATGTTGCAGGCTGATCGAATAGATAGAACTTATGTCGTGTTAATATCGAGTGAATAAACCCAGCTAGAGCGTATGTTGGGTGTCCAAAGAGCGTATAGGACGCAGATAGAGCTTGCACATCGAAGGTCATACGAGATTACATTGAACACAGAACGTACACTGAAATAAAAAATATAGATCGCGTGGATTTTGTCCTCGATTTTGTCCGCGACTACGGGGTAACTAAGGTATGCGTGTGATTTGTCCAGATCGTACTTGGTGAAATGACCCCATAGGCAAACAGTGTGATATGGCGATGGCTTGATTATCATGGCCTACAATGACGTCACAAGCGAGTGGCCTCGTTCTAGGTCAGGGAATATGCATAAATGAGAGGGCAGTTCAAATGACCCAATTATATTGTCACCACGAATTAACCAGACCACGCGTGCAAGATTGGTTGTTTGAATACGGTTTTAAAACATGACTTTTACCTAATTAAAAATTTTCATTTTTCGATGCACAAATCCTTAAACTGTGATGACCCTGGAATAGTGAAACACACCTCATCCAAGTCGTTAATAAAGTTGAATTACAATAACCATTACGGACTTGAATTTCTTGAATTTCTTTTTCGAAAGATGAAATACTGTCCAACCATGCTTCTGTATTACAATCTTTCCAAGTACCGTTTTATGAGCAAGACGCTGACCTACCTTGTCTTTATAGGATACTGAAACTACGCAAGGAGCCTTATAAGCAACGTTTTATCTCTGGCTCTGCTAATTACTCGACCAAGCCATTATCAAAACTTCTTACTACCATTCTTAATACCATAAAATCAGGGCTTCAGACTTATTGTGACACTGTATACTCCAGAAGTGGAATAAATGGGATGTGGATTTTAAAAAACGCGAAAGATCTTTTGATTAATCTAAAACACCCCCTCCTAAAAAAATGTCTTTTCTGTCAAAACATTTGATTTTTTCCACCCTGTACACTACCATACCTCATACAAAATTGAAGGAACGTCTTCGATCTCTTGTTATGAGAGCTTTCTTTTCCAAGAAAAGCGGACGACGATACAAATATATGGTAGTGAGCTATCTCGGAGCATACGTTGTGAAAAACATGACAAAAGCTAAGAGGAAATATATTGAAGAAGATATAGTAATGATGATTGAATTCCTGGTCGACAATATTTTTTTTTAGTTCGGAGGAAAGATTTTCAAGCAAACTGTTGGCATTCCCATGGGAACAAACTGTGCCTCACTCTTAGTTGACTTATTTTTGTTTTCATACGAGGCTGAATTTGTGGAAGAGCTAATCAGGACTGGTAACAAAAACCTTGCCAAATCTTTTAATTTCACTTTCAGATATATCGACGATGTGTTGTCTATAAACAACAAGAAGTTTGCTGACCACGTCGATCGTATATACCCTTCTGAACTTGAAATAAAGGACACAACATACTATTCTTCATCAGCTGCTTACCTCGATCTCTACTTAAACTACGACCAACATGGACAGCTTACTACTTAGCTATACGATAAACGTGATGATTTCAATTTTCCTATCGTGAACTTTCCATTTCTTGAAAGTAACATCACTGCTTCTCCAACCTATGGTGTTTACATGTCGCAGTTGATTCGATGTCAACTGCTGACAAACAAACTAACAACACAAGGATTCGAGAGATGCAGGTTGATCAGAACTATGGGCAATTTTTATGGTCGCCATCTGTGTCTCATTGAGAAATATTCTGTATCTTTAAGTGATATGAAGACGGACATTTTTGAGAATGCTCATTAGTGTGTTTACTTGTTGTGACTGACAATGATACTCGGTTTTCATTTTGAGAACTTGATGTTTACATGGATGTGACAAAGATTTACATGGCGGATGTCGTCGATAAAGCAGAAGACGCTTACTCTTGCGGAACACCTGGTCTTATTCTCTTGTACTTTTGCTAGAGTCTCCATGTAAATCTTTCCTTTGTTCTTATTTTACCCCTGGTTTAATCGATTTTGAGTTTGGATTATGATTTTGCTAGCACTTCGGTATTCTCTTATTTATTTAATTAAATACCTAGAATGAGAGAAATTAGGACAATTAAAAAATATTGATAACTATTTTCACTAAGTGCACCACAGGAACAAATTGGATTTGGGATGAGGTGATCTACACATTTCTGGTTATTCAAGTCACTTGCATCATTTCTTAGCTGACACTGGACTTTTTGAATATGCTCATTAGTGTGTTTACTTGTTGTGATTGACAATGATACTAGGTTTCTATCTTGAGAACTTCATGTTTACTTGGATGTAACTTTATCTTACATGATACTTCGATATTCTCTTATTTATAATCTCGCCATATTAGATAGCATTTGCCAATGTAAGGAAGCTATGTAAGGAAACTTTTTCTCTCATATCTCGCCATGTTGGATAGAGGTTGCCCATGTAAAAAAGCTATGTAAGAAAAATCTATCTTACATAGCATTTCACGCGACGTGACGTCACAATGGCTCCACAATGACGTGACGTCACGAATACGGTAAACTCTGATGCCGGAAAGAGAAAACGACGGCGTGATAAAATTAAAACCTTTCACAAAATTTTAACCATGAACACAAGGAAGAGGAGCTTAATTTTTCTATGCAAACTGTGTTTGCAAATATAGGGTATGCTTAAACTCGCTGTCTAATTCGTTTTCGTCAAAAAAGCTCAAGGAAAAAGTTGAAATTTCAAAATGGTAGCCTGTTTAAACATATTTTCATGGTTTTTGAAATTATTCGGGTAGTTGATATGAGAGAAAAAGTCTCTTTTATTATGTGTGTATGTAGGATAGGGATCACAAAATGTGGTAAAATCCTCGGCAAGCCTCGGGTTTCACCACATTTTGTTACCACTCGGATGGAATATCCCTATCCTACATACACGCATATGAAAGAGTCTTATAATCTTACATATCATATCACGCGACGTGTCATCGCAATTGAATGTGGTTAATTCTGTTTCCAAAAATAGAAAACGGTGACGTGATGAAATTGAAACCCTTCACAATATTCTGTGAACATAAGAAAGCTGATATTAATTTTCTGTGCAAGCAAAACCTCGCTGATGTATTCGGTTCCGTCAAAAAGCTCAAGGGGAAAGTTGATATTTCAAAACTGCTAGCCAGTCAAAAGATATTTTAATGGATTTTGAGCTTTTTTCAGGTAGTTGAAATGAGAGAAATATATACTTTCATGACCAAAGGTGTAAAATAAGGAAATTCAATCCAACTGCCAGGTGGCAGTAGTCTGATGTACTTGTGACACTTACAGTGCCGGGTCAGCTCGTGCAACGCACTCGATGGCCTAAGCTGGTCGGTAAATATCATTATTTTGTCAAGTATTCCAATTACAAAATACATAGAGGTCGATGCATTTGAATATGTTCTAGGTAGTAATTGTGCTATTTATAGTGAATTGTGATCTTGATTAATGGTTATTAAAAGTGTGATGTGGACAATCAATGAGTGTTTGGTATTGCCACCGGAGGGTTCGGGTGTGTTAGAAAATATGATATTTTTAATCTCAACAGTTTGTCTGTCTTGATGCCTTCACACCTATTGTGAAGGCATCAAGACAGAGCAAACCGTTGTTTGTTTTGTATTTCTAAGTACACGATGATCATGGGGGATATATAAGGATAACGCAGTTCATTTATGTTATGTTATATGGAATGAGTGATGTCAGAAACGTTCTAAGGAAAAGAAATTCATATCCAAACATTGTTTTTCGTTTGAGATACATGAAGTTGTTCAGCAATCTATTGGATCATCAGCCTTTCAGTCTCATATAACCACGTATGCACGTTAAAGGGGGGGGGGGGGTATAGACACAGAACGCAGAGGAATCAATACAGGAACATGTTGTTTTTTTCATCAAAATTATAAAAAGATGTTGCACAACAAGTGGTTATTGGAAACTTATTGAAAACCTCGAGACCACATGCGATAGCCTCTCGATTTTATCCACGTGCTCACGATGCGAAAATTGTTCGAACGACAAACCCTGAAAATACTGGGTGATAACCTGTTTATCATCTTTATTCTACTAACATATATATTTCTTCATTTAAGAAAAGGCAACAAAACACAATTGTTCTGAAACTACTTCTAGGGTCCTCGGTCGGGATCTGTCCGTGGCAAACGCAAACAAACGTTTACGGTTATTTACGCACTTTAAAATTATCAGCAAAAAAAATGAAAACAAAGATATCGTAATTGGCTTTGTAATATTCGCATTAACGTTTGAAATGGTATTTTTTTATTCTCAAAAGATTTTTTCATCAATTTTTATTTAAAATTTGTATGACGGAATATTTTCTTAAGCTGATCACTTTTGTTTAGATTCTATTTCCGGTAACGACGTCATCGATCTCGCGCAGATATTCTTTTTATGAATCAATATTGATATAAATTTTAATACAAACAATTAAATAGCAATTAGAGTATTATAATTATCGTATTATATTCTAATCGATCTGGTTATCGGCACAAACACACTTATATTTCTTAAGCCAGATGACCCGTTCCCAGCTCGGATAAACTTACTCAGCAAGCTGCAGTAAAGGATGTTGGCTTGATACAAGACTGTGTCAGTATGAAGGTTATCTACTTTCTTCTGATCGTCTTACACGTGTGTAATTCAAAAACATGTAGAAATTATTATAAACAAAACGTCGAACTGATGGATACTTTGTTTACACAAGATATTATCCAACACTACGGTAATGTAGTGAAACTCCCTGAATGTGTGAAGCATTGTAGGATGCATCAATGCATGTCCTTCGCTATCCACACAGAGAGTGGATTGTGTAGGTTGTATTCCACAGTGCTGGCCGCCGGATCCACAGCCATTCCAATGGACGGTGTGAAGTACTATCAACATTGTAAGTATTTAAAATAAATTTGATTGGAGTTTCCCGATATCGTTGGGTCGTTCATGTACCCTTATGTAAGACTTCTTTGTTACACCGTCAAGGCGATATTGCAGTTTTAATTTTGTGTACACTACAGTTTTATGATAAGTTATATTACATGTATGTATATTCACATTCTGTTTGTTTCTTCTCTATATGAATATACAAACTGAAAAAGAAAACACTAGATTATGAATACAGCATGAATACCGTATGAATACATCCATTTACGTGAATTACTTAAGGCGTAATATATTAGTCTTCTTCAATGCGAGTCTTGCCGCTTCGCTTCGGATAGTATAGAGAACGCCCGCGTCAAACGCTCAAATAACTGTCGTAAATTATTGGCGCCAATTTTATTAAAATTATGGCTTTTCTGCCTCTTTTGGTTAAAGGACCGTACAATAACAAACGCAGTTAATTTACCAGTTGTTCATAAAAAAAAAAGAAATTTAATCAAACAACTGTAAAAACGTAAATTTATGGATTGAACGGCGTTGTTTTAATTGTCATGCCGTTTTGAATGGAAATCGGTTACATCCGTATTCACCATGAATCCTTAGCGGGCTTCATTCAATATGGATGTTTATTATGTAACCGCTTTTCATTCATACCGGCATGAAAGTTACAAAAACGCCGTTCAAACCTTTTGTATAACATTGTGTTCAACCATCAAAGTAGGATGCAATGTTTCGTTTGTGTTTCCGTGTTCATATTTTATCTAAATATCATCTATAATGAAAAGCGGAGAACGATTGTAATACTTTTATGTACAATCATTTCACTTCGAGAACAAATCTTTTCTCACAAGCGGTCGACAGTAAATTGTTCAATATTCCTTGGTGATGTTTATCATGATGATGATCATCATTTTGAGATTTTGAACTAATGATGATGTCAAGATTTGGATAATTGATTTCTATTTTTCTTGTTTTGTGTTTCAGTAAAATATATTTTTCAGGTTTTTTTTTCATATCTACATGTATTTTAGTTCTGGTAATCAACTCATTTTAATTTTCTGAGGAAACTTTTGTCGTTGCTTGTATTCTGATACATTTATGTTTCTTGTACTACTTGCTCTAGTTTATCTCGACAGAAAAATAATTTCGCAAAAATATTGTTATTTTAAAATGAAAATGTATTTATCACCAACATGAAGTGTTTCAAGCAGTGGGCAGGATATGGTCAACTTTTCGTTGAGTAGCTCATATGTTTTATTTTGATACTGATATTAAAATACAATATGCAGTTAATTTCGGCGTCAAGTGATGAACATTGCCAATGGTTGGATAAAATGCTTAATTACAATCATGTTTTTAATGTGCGTATGTCCGTTTACTGACGTAACTTTCCAACAATGTTTATTCTCATAACTTAGAAACGGACAAATAGTCAGGCAAAATACTTGTACATGGAAGATAATGTAAATATGGTTAATCAAATTATGCTAGGGATGAATTGTTTTTAATAGAATTACTAGCGTTTTTATTCTGACCTCATACTTTTTATCCTTAATTAATTGGAAGTGAGATTTTAAACTTTTAACGTTTTAAATACTAAGATGAATTAATATTTTTTATGAAAGAAGAAAGTTTACAGAAAAGGGTCTCGAAAACATTGGTTTTATGTATCAAAGAATATCTATCAAATGTAATTAAATTACTCATAGGGATATTTTTATAGTGTCCCGTAAGCCAAATATGGCAAGATTTTTATGTTTGTATATGGTACTTAAATAAGAATGTCTTCATCGGATTATTTAAACGCATGAAAGATGTTAAGCATACATTGCTTTACCTTTGGTCATTCTTGTAAGCGTTATCATGGTTCACTGACCAAGTTAATTGATGCTGGGGTGGTGATATCAATGTATTATATAATAAACAAAGAATTCATAACCCTGTTTGATTGGAGTGGCAGTGTGTGTGGCTTGAACAGTGTACTAATATAATGAACAATTACTACTGAAGAATTCGATAAGTTCCAGTAAATATGTGATCAGGTGGTTTCAGTGTGCACATATGCACCGAATATTGCTGTGGGGGAGGGGACATTGGTCTTACATTTCACTACTAAAAATATTTTGATTAGAGACAGGGGATGTCACGTGCGCCGAGTGACACCCCCCTGGATCCGCCTCTGCATTAAACTATAATTTAATATTCTGGGAGAGATATGAACTAAATCTGGCCTAGGGATTCTGAGATCTTGTATCAATCCCGGACAGATGGACTGATAGGTGGGGAAAGAGAGAGAGATGGACAAAGAGGAATAGAAGGGGAGAGAGATGACAGTCTAGTCCAAGGTAGTGTAATATTATATTACGAAACTGAGTGCTGACCGTCTAGACTCGGAGGGACCCGAGTTCGAACCCCGGTATGGCCATTGCATTACTGTTCTATTGCAATTTTATAAAGACTTTATCAATTTTGAAAGTTTTCTCATTATTGATACACTGTACGAATTATTACAAACGATATCGTATCCTTGATGCCTTAGGCATAGAGGAAACTGCAATATTTTTTGTTTCACGTCAGGTAACATTTGACAAGTGATTGTGATTGTTTTTTGTCTGGAGGTCGGTCTGTTATGTCCCCTGCGCATTGTGTCATGGACCTTGAGGCAGTTTAATATCCGAAGCTGTACCATTAAGTTAACCGCAACCACTAAGGATAGTCATTTCCATCAAAATTGTTCAAAAAGTATGCGTGTCTTGCATGCATATAAAGTCAAACTATGACTTGGTGAAATATGCTTATAAACGGTAATTTTAAATTGAAGTCATGGTTTTAAAATCCTGAGCAGATATAATGATAATTTATGGTTATTTATATTGAGGACAAGGAGACATCAATAGCATACCAATAATATTGCTAAATTTGTAAACACAAAACACTACTATTTTTATTCACGAATTCTGCTATAGCATGTAAGAAGGGAGATAACTTGTGCTACAGATGTCTCTAGGATTTGAGGACAACTCTCGAAATGAACATTTGAAGAATATCCGATGTTTTGTATTTGTTAGTAATATATCGATTAATACCGAACTGATTTTTTTACGCACGGACCACCCTGGCCAATTAAGGGAACTAAGTTTGGGTTTTTTCCAGATGATACCAGCGGTTACATCAGGTAGTGATCGGAATGATTCGAAGCAGTGTGGAAAAATACAGAAAAGTGTTTGAAACTGTCAGTACCTAAATTTCCTATCAAAAGGCAGCATGTAAAATAGTTTGATACGAAAACTTATATATTTAATTTTTTTCTTTGAGCTTCGTACTGATATAGTATAAATGTAACGGTCGAACTTCCATATAATTTTACAAGTAATCTCTACGCATGACTACTTTCATTTTAACGCACCTGCATTATTTAATTAACCTTTTATGATAGGGTCTGATAGCTGCCTGAGTTGGAAGAGGACCTGTAGACCAGTGTCGACCGGCGTTTTTACTATTGTAACGAAAGAAGACAAAAAGTCATTCACTGCCCTGTGCGAAATGGACATAGACGAAGGGGGTTGGACGGTAAGGACATTTTTTAAAGGATTAACTTTACACACAAAACCGGAGTTTACTCTAAATAAAATTGCGAAGCGGTTTATGATGAGAGTACACTCCGGTTTTTTTGTGTTAAAACCATATAACATCAAAAATAAATTCATGTTTATACTTATAATTTAGTCTATACCCTGCGAAAAAACACTTAATTGATGGACTCTTTTCTCTTACAAATTATTACGCTGCTGCATCAGCGAATCGAAAGCGACGTTATAAACGGCGACGTCATTTTTTACGTATGGGCTGATAACTTAAGTTGTTAAGCGTCACTATAGGTAATAATTATTATCAACATTATATGTAATCAACCTGCTCCTCCTCATCATAGCTTTTCATTATCATCATCATAATAAAGCTATGACATCAATGTCATCCCAATCATAATCGTGCTTCGTCTTTAGAAACTTTTTATCGCATCTTTGTCAATGCCCTAGAATATAACAACATTTTTGCGGTTAAAAAATACAAATGGTTATGTAGTTTTCTATTAAGTTCAACAACATTAGTAAATAGAAAATGTATATATCATCATCGATATCTAGGGTTTACCCTCACCTACCCTCTCTACACCCCTGGACTATGTCATGGCAAAACTGAAAGCACCTTCAGGTGAAGAAAACCCCTGACGATGTTTACCGTTATGTGACAACGAGATTATTTTGATGTACATCAAAGGGTCGAACCAGTCTTCTTGCCTCATCAACAATTTGGCGCACACGGAACCTTCAGTTTTGATATGATATATTTCAGGAGTATAGAGAGCGTAGGCGAGCGTAACCCCTTGGATATGAAGGTTGTGTATATATACATGTATATAATATTATAACAGTGCTGTAGTGTCGATGATTTTTCAATAGCTGTAAGATAAGTTTTACACGTAACAGCATTAGGTCTTAAAGTGGTAACAGAGTGATACTTATATAAGCTTCAATGAAATTTATTGTTCCAGGTTATACAAAACCGTTATGACGGGTCTTCGTTGTTCAATAACACGCTTGAGCAGTATACGTACAGATTTGGATCCTTCGAGGGAGAATTTTGGCTTGGTAAGTTATCCAATAGGAAATTGTTAAATATGTTATAAATTGTATTGTAAAGATTTTGTAATATTGTCATCATAAATAAAGACTTATACTTATGGTAGTATTCTAAGGATTGAAGATTGCTTAACGTTTTCATATACTTGACCCATGTGACATTAAAAGTAGGTCAAGGTCATTGATATGAGGAAATTTTCTAGCACTCTATCTCTTCACACAGTAGGGGTTAAACTCTATATGTAAACTTTGGTCGGAAAATGTATTTTTATAACTTATCATCCTCGACATCAAGTAGTTATGCTCACATACTTCCGCTACACCACTTTCATATATCAAAGCAAAATAATTGAAAGCTCTGTATACGCCACCTCGCGGTTGAGGAAAGATGACTAATGTGATTATTTTAAGTACACCAAAAGAATTTCGCTGTCCATAACGGTAAAAACTGACTGACAAGCTTTGAAGTCAGTTGTCGTTTCTATGAAGTCATCAAAGGACATGAAACAACCAAGTACTTGATACGATTTTTTAACATTGGACCAATCAAATCGTGTCGTTAGTTTTAAGGGTTGAAATTTGAGTAATTGAGAGTAACACACCGACGATGTGGCCAATAGGCTCCATAATGCGTAGAGTTCCAGGTCCGAAATATTATTTTTCGTAATTATGGGTTCAGATAGAGAAATGTGTGATATTGGAGGGTTTTAGTTATATAATGTCTTATTTTTCGTTGATTTCAAGGAAAAAGTTTATTTTTTCGTAATTATGAACTTACATAGACGAATGTTTGATTTTTGTCGGGGTTTAGTGATACAATGTGTAGTTATTACAGGACTTCACGCCATCAAGTATTTGTGCGATGACCAACCCCAGGAGGCCCGTATTGATTTGGAGGACTGGCAAGGAGCCAGTAAAGTTGCTAAGTATAGCGAGTTCCACGTTGATTGGTTCAGCAATCAGCATGAACTTACTATTGGTGGATACTCTGGAACGGCCGGTAAGTTAACAGTCGCAAAATAAACACACCTAAGCTAGACATCAATATATTACCTGTTCGCTTATGTATTGTTTTATAAGATAAAATCTAGTGATTTTTTAAAGGAATTCATACGTATATGACGTAAATTATTTTAACAAGAAAAAAATATGAAAACATAAATTGATAAAAAGGAAATATTTCATTATTTTAATAAATCAATGTACCCATCTCGTTGTATATACTTGTTTGTGTGTAATAGAAGTTGTTTTAAATCAGTAAATCAGAAAAAGTATACATTATCATACACGATTGAACGGTATATAATATTAATATACTGTACGGTTTTCTTTGCAATGCACGATCACTTATATTATCAAATTACTAGAAAACCTTTTTGATATCTTTGGTAACCAGGGGCAACACGAAAACGTTGCGCATTGGAAAGTAGGGTGGTTTTCCCTCTGCAATTTCCCTATTTATACACTAACATATTTGTATTTGAAATCACTTTTCATATGATTGGCTTTGTTGTATCTACTACTGCAGTTTGTGATTGGACAAGTATATTTTATTTATCCAATTATTTTGAAAATACCACAGATTAACACTATATTTTCTTATTTGAAGGTGATTCGATGGGAAACCTGACTGGGATGAAATTCAGTACGTTTGATCACGATGAAGACACGAGCAGCAGTATTCACTGTGCAGAACTTAGACAGGGAGGATGGTGGTACAGTTCATGTGGCGAGTCCAACCTTAACGGACGTTACACCATTGATGACGGCGCCGAAGATCCAACTGCCATGACATGGTGGACATTTCACAGCAGTTACCGCCCTTTGAAGAAATCGAGGATGATGATGCGAGCAGTATATACTGATTAAACAAAATTAGCTTCATAGTCTATATCATCAAATCGAAAAATGTCATTAAACTGGTAAGCAGTGTTCCAACTGAGGAAGGCTAGGTTCGATATCCTTACCGTTCTACCAAATACAAAATATTTTTCATTCGGATGGCTAATATTTTATATACATTTATATATAATGTAAGCACTGGTCGCGAAATAAATTTGGTATAGCTGGAAATTACAGTTAGATATCTTTAAATAGCTGAAATTGGTGACGATTTTGATTTTTAGGTGGCATGATATTGGCACACCTGCTCAATTTATGAATTTCTCCTTCAGAGGGTCACTCTAATATATGAGCTTTCAATAGTTCCAGTTTTTTGGTTGATATGAAATATACCAACACAATTGCTCGTAATAATAATAATAATGATGTATATAATAATTGTTGGCAACGTATTTCGTTAATTCAACATACCTGCAAAGAAGTACGTGTGTAATCAAACTTCTCGTGTCACCGTGATCGTTCTGTTCCATTCGTTTACAACACACTTTACATGTGGTCGCGCCAGGGGAGGCAGTTATTTCGTTTTAAATTTCATGTCGCTATATTTGGCACAGGCCTTCCAAATAATTCCACTGATCTAACCAGACATTGGCTTCATTGTTTCTAATTATCAAGTACGAATTCTTTTCTCTGAATAAAAATATATTTAACCTAGTTGACTAAAAAAAAGTTTGTTCACTAAATTTCCTCCTTAATAAG
Organism: Mimachlamys varia; assembly: GCA_947623455.1. NCBI lineage: Eukaryota > Metazoa > Mollusca > Bivalvia > Pectinida > Pectinidae > Mimachlamys > Mimachlamys varia. Next base: position 23,644,404 of record OX392534.1, read on the forward strand.
CTCATAGTTTAGAAGGAATATCAAAATATATTTCGAACAAATGACAATGAAATAATTAAAAGAAACATGTTCGAAGTGTTAGTAATGTGATCTAATACCAATTAACAAATGCTGTTATGAAGAAAACTAATGTTATTCATTGTGTATTTTTAACTTAATGATATATCGATGAAGATTCAGTTTGACTATACTATCATAGTTACCACTGCCATCGTAGTTACCATCGTAGCAACCCGCTTCGAATGTGGCTTTTCTTCGTATAACACTTTGAAAGTAATGTTAATATGAGGATTGTACCTCATTTTGACTGCGTATACGGTACAGTAGTATGACCGCAGTTGGCAACACACCTATTCTATGGTGCGCATAAGCGCTCCATAGTGAAGATGTTCGTTGCCAACAGCGGACATACAGTTGAGTGTAAGCTAACCTTTACACCCTAGTGCGCTAGGAGTGCACTACGTTTAAAATAGTAGTGCACTACATTTAAACTACAAGTAAACTAGTAGTGCACTACGTCCAGCCAGGTGTGACCACAAAAACTCCTACAGGTTATGGGAGGGTCCTTGCCTACCTGTGTTCTTACCTGTACAGATGTAATATGATTTACCTGTACATTTATGTTATACTATTGAAGTAATTAGTTTGTTAGTACTTCCTCATATAAGTACAAGTTTATGCCAGAAGATATTTATCATAATAACTTAAATAAATCAATTCACTGCATGTAAAATTTTTAAATATAATAATAATTTAAATATACTAACTTATAATTCTTTTTAAAGAAGTAACAATGATTCTTTTTTATTTAAATGTTTGTATTCTACAATTAAATTGAAAGATATGTGTTCAAATAAAAAATGGTATGACACATATTTCTTGTTGAAATTATTAAGTTAGTCCTACTAAAAATACATACAGAAAAAAAGTAAACAACAGATTGTAATATAAAAAATAAATATTAGAAGAACATATTTTGTACTTAGTATAGTTGTTTCAATCACAAATTACTTTAATATTTGACATTAAGAAGCTAGCTGTGCAATATCAGAGACGTACAAGGTTTTATACGTAACTGGCTATACTACCTACATGTACCGGTATTGGTATTCTGTTTCACTATACACTCATGTACAATGCATACAAATGAAAGGTAACATAAACATCAAGTTCTAATATAAGAAAAGATTACTTTCAACAGAACATTTAAAGCCATTTCCTTCTTCCACTGACTTAGATTGCTATCTTAGTCCGTGCTTTTTCATATCAAAATACCAACATACATCTACATGTAATCGAATTGACTGTAACCAATGTTATCATCATTAATCAAATAGGATCATATCATTAATCAATTAACAGGGCCTTTAATCAGACTTGATGGCTTTGGGGAGTGGGGGGGGGGGGGGGGGGTGAGAAATTCACACCTGGCAGACTACAGACAGCCTAGGGGTGTCCCCTATTTTGACCTCTGTAGGTGAGGATGTGGCCCAGACAGGTCAGGTACATGTACGTAATTATGACTGGAGGGTAAAGGATTCTACCTGAAGATCTATATTTGTCCCATTTAGTTAGATATTATATCAGTCATTAGGTTGATTTATAAGTGCAATAAATGTGACTGGCATAGGCTTAACTTTGTTCTAATTTACGTTAATATAACTGCATATTATTTATTTGTTGTATACTTAGTCTTACAATATAAAATTAATTAAAATGATTCCATTTAACTGATTCTGTTTTTTTTCAAAATCATTATTACATATATATGCATAAACCTTTCAAGTCATATTTAATACAACCTGTAATTGCCCTCAATATTTAGGCCTAAATATTGGAAATGCATCATTTTAATATAATTTTATACTGATTATTAGGATAAAATTAAGTATAATGAATGTTAGTATTTTATTATCAAACTGTATGAAGCGACTGAGCCAGAGAGTATATATTCTCTCACATATACGTCCCTGATTACACCCAATAAAAACTAGATAATTTTTCATCATTGATTCATTTAACAAGTATATATATGTAAATATTAAGAAATCGAAATGCGTTATTGGATTGTATTCATTAAAGTGTCATAAGATACTTGGTATTTTAAGTTAATATTTAAGAAAACCAGAAGCTGTTAAAGAGGCATCACGTTAAAACTATATTTTTTTATGCTTATTTAGAATTATTGTATATATGAATTAAATGTATACTCTTGTGGAAAATTAATGGGCGATTTACGCTGAAATATGTTCTCAAAAATTTTAATTAATAATTAAAAAAGGGAATCACTATTCGTTGATCAACGATTTGGACATGCAAATTTTTTTGCATCACATATAATAACGCATGCGCATAACAAGCTAAATCGGTAAACAAAAAATGGCGATCCGCGTGACCTACATGTAACTACCAAGCGAAAAGTGGCCGAATGGTCAAATTTTAACGTAAGGATTATATTACGGAAGCATAATGAGGGATGGGAAGTATTCAAGGGAGAGACTAACAGCCCAATTGTTTGCATTGTTACAGTTTTCTTCTGGATAGCCGGTGACACAGTTTTGATTTGGTTTTGGGGCTTCCCAAGGGATAACTCTTTCATTCCTCTGTTACATGAAATGCGTGTATTGTAATATTCCCTTTATAATATTCCAGTAAAACGGCATTATTGAATTATATTGCTGAAGAGAAAGACCTTTTCACATACAAGAAAAACCGTATGGGGGGAGGGGGGGGGGGTGGGTACGTTATAAAACGCCGGTATCCCGGGCGATTGAGTTTAATGTATACAGATTCAATTTGGACAAAATGAATAAACTTATGTCATCATGTGCGGATAAAAAATTCTTGTCATACCTAATCTATAAAATACGGATTGTACAAATATTATCGGGTTTGGACCCCGGTATTAAATTTGATATGAATCAAAATATATGCATTATATAAGTGAAGTCATTAATTCATAAAAAAAAATCATATACATGTATGTCCCATGTCTGCAGTTGTGTTGAAAATGCTAACGAACCTTTAAATTTACATAAAAAAGTAAAATGAATCATAACATATAAATGGATTAAGTATTGGACAATTATCTTCTCGACAAGTTCCAAATTTGATATATATATTATACATGTATTCTACATGTTTAGTGCGTGGTGCGTCATATGACTGCACGGACTTCTGTGATACATATATAATTGTAAGTGTTAAAGTATGTTGACGCTGAAAGTTGGATAGATTTTAGATGAATATATAGAAAGTCTGAAAAAAAATCTTCAAGACATCGAGTTGTATAAAAAAAAATCGGAATCATTTCATTTTATTTTTGCACTTTTCAATGCATGCACACCTTTTGTGAAATGGTTCTAAATGAGGATTCGTGAAGATAACTTTTTACAGAAATTAAGGTTTGCCCTATGGTTGTCATCGTCGGAAACCCACTTAAACGTACAATGTAAGATAGTGCAGTGTCGTATTGGTTTCTGACAATGCATGGCTAACGGTCTGAGTCAGGTACTGATGTCGATAAATGATGCAGAGATGCCGACATAAATTTCTTCATATGAATATCGTGTGTAATTAACGTCTGATTATTAATGTGAATATGATTCAATAAATTGATACACGGACTTTGTGTCTGGTTCATCATCGGACCTATACATTACGCGTCCCCTCCCGTTGGGCCCCTTCGTCGACATGCGACAAAATAGTCACGTGATTGACGCGTGATCGCTATTTTTATCGGGCTTTCCCGAGAAATGCAATTTTGCAAGTGGCTAATAAACACATTTTGAGAGGACTTTGAATATTGAAATAACAGGAAAATGCATCTGGTAGTGCAGACAGCATGTTCATTCAATAAATTCACTGTAGACTTCCCCGGGATGCCCATTTAAAGGACTGATATAGACTTACATTGTTGTCCAATTAATTATTATTAATTTCAATGTTATTTTATGTACTATCAATGTATTATTGTATAATCAAATGTTTCGAATGAAACAAAAAAATGGATTAAAGTCTTCAAAATATCCACTATTTAAAGGGAAATGAGTAAATATCTAGATATATTCTCAAAGATTTTTAATTTCATATTAACTTGATAAACCTGAGTAAAAGTTAAAATATGTATTATCATAATTATGATCCTGGTCATATCCGGCTGAGCCCTTAATTAATCAAATTGGTTTCAAATTTGACCAGTGATAGTCAGATGAGAAATTCACACCTCAATTATGTCAGCAGGTGTTCCTAGACAAGGTTGAGACAGGTCAGGTAACTGCCTGAGGGTCAAATCAAAACATCTGTCCCATACTGAACAATCTGACTATATTTTAATATAATGTTGTATTACTTTTTTTCAACTTCAAATTCTTATATTTATATTAACACTGTTGTATGTGGTGATATATAAACATACAGATCTTAATAAAGAAAATATTTAAAAATAAAGATTATCAAAACTCTATAGCGCGTTCATAAATATATAGATCTGAGGCATGAATGTATTTAATAAAAATACATATCTAGTTTAATTAAGTATTAAAAGAATATTTATTTTTTATTTTCACAATTGGTTCCTACAATATTTAAAAATATACTTCTAAACAAATAATTATCAATAGATATTCCTTCAATTTTTCAATATGCTTGATTGTAAATTGGTAAATTAATATAAAACAAAACGTTAATAGTGTATATTAAATGAAACATAACACATCAAATTTGCTAGATAAATATTTATTTTCTATTTTATTTGCATGATGTATGCAAGAAATTTTTGGGGAAAATTGTAAGAGTGATTATCATGATTTCACAATTTCTAGTTTTGAAATGAAAGATAAAAGGTTGTTTGAGATAAAGAACTACATAAGATGCATATATATATATACATAGGCCAGCTTCAAAGTACTAGCAGACAACAAACGTGAGGTACAGGTAAAAATCACAGGTAGATGGATGGGACTGCCCATTTACCTGTAGGGGTATTTGACCTATATGGGGTTCAGGGTGTAGTGCACCACTAGTTTACCTGTAGTTTATATGTAGTGCATTACTAGTTTAAACGTAATGCACTACTAGTGCACTAGGTGTAAAGGTTAGCTTACACTCAACTGTACTACCATATACGCTGTCAAAATGAGGTACAATCATTATTTGTATTTTTAGTAAAATTACGTTATATCTCATATCAGGGAAGATAAGAAATTTCATGCGTTGATAAAAACAAATTGTTCAAATATTCTCTTACTTCTTAAACATATAATATGAATGTTGTTTTTCTGTAATCAGGAAATCAATAAACATAAGCTATTACACTGTATGGCGTGCCAAATTGTTATTATATCTCGTATCTAATATTATATATTATGTCTGGTTTGATAATACCTTCTGGATCAGATAATGGTTGAATGATACTTATTGTACTTATCACAAACAACCACATTACATCAGATATCTAAAACAAAAATCCAAAAAGATACCAAAGCGTCAACAAAACCATAATCCGAACTCAAAATCAATCAAACTAGGGGCAAAATAGGAAGAAGAGAAAGATTTACATGGGGACTTGTAAAACTTGCCCATAGTTCTGATCAACCTGCATCTCTCGAATCCTTGTGTGTTAGTTTGTTTGTCAAACAAAAATATTCTCAAACAGAATCGTTTATTAGAATTTTAAATTACTATGTTATTACAAAACAGTCATATGTAAATAAACATGGTTTTGACTGTGTGTAATTCTTTCTCTGATGTTGTGTAAAAATGATGTTTTGTGTTAAAGAAAATCGGGATTGAAAATATTGTGATTAGTATGTTTAATAAAGCTGTTGATATAACAATGCTATCACAGCCTCGCTCTTAAACATCTTTGTTTGATAATGACTTTTATATGCAATTAGTTGGTTAAAGTACATATCTTTTTGATTCTCTGTCCATTACTTTGTTATGGATATTTTGTTTCAGATCTTTTGATAATGAAAGTTCTATGATACAACAGAACAGTTTGAAAAGAAACACCAATATAGCTCAATTACAAACTCATATATAAAAAGAAAGAAAATCAAAAACAGGTCTAACATTTTTCAAATGAATCTTGACTGCAATAAAAATGACGTCGAGTTCTTCAATGGTCTTCGCAGTGATGAAGGCATTAAGCTCATTTCAAAATCCTATCCGCCCCTCCTTCCAGCGATCCTACTAATGAAATATATATAAGGATTGTACCTCATTTTGACTGCGTATACGGTAGTATGCCCGCAGTTGGCAACGAACATATTCACTATGGAGCGCGTACGCAGTCAAAATGAGGTACAATCCTTAAATTTACACCATTATTAATTTTCAATTGCTATACGAAGAAAAAAACATTCGAAGCTGGTTGCTAAGATGGTAACTACGATGGCCGTGGTTGCTAAGATAATATAGTCCCATTAGATTTCATCAATATATTGATAGCTTTAGAAAATACACTGTGAACAACACTATTTTTCTTCATAACACCATATGTAAATTTGGTATTAAATAATATTTGTAGGAAGTCGAATTTATTTCTTTATTTATAACGGTCGTTATGTACACGCATTGACACAGTAATCTTGTTGTGACGCGGTCCGACGTCAGACGTCACAACTGCAGGGCGCCACCATGTTTGCGTTACCGTCAAATAATTTCGAATGCGCATCATTTGAATCAAAAGTTTGCTAGAAACTATTTATTGTTTAATCAAAAGAAATTGATTCCATAAATGTTCCATGTTTTAAAATCTTGTAGGAACCAAACAATGGCCGACAGCGAATACTTCTTTTTCTGAAGCGTGAACGACGCCATATTTGCACAAATATCAATCCGCCGAGCCTTTTTTCACTGCGAATACGCTAATATATTCGCAGTCAGAGTTTACTAAGCACAAGGAGGGGGAGGTGTAAATATATCAAATTAAACTTTGCTTATTTTTCAACTATTTTTTTTATGGTACAACAATTTTAATGTCCAAAACAAATATAGGTCAATGCCAGGGTTGGAGCCCTGGATTCATCAACTTTACATGTATTCCTCATGCAGGAGGTATCCATGTTCACTGCACACATTTTGAAATTTCCATACTTTTTTCCATGTACATATTTATACACCCACGTCAACGTGGTGTAAACATACTTTTTCTGTTAATGATAATTAAATTTAATCAAATTATACCATACACTCAACATAATGAAATTTTAATATGATACCTCTTACACTCACTTCAATTAAAATTGATCATTCTTGTTGGCCAGGTTGCTTGACATTCTCTGTCGATTTAAAAAGGATTCAGGCATATGTTGATACTTTTATCTTTTGTTTAATTCTAATGAAAATATATATATATTTATAAATTGGCACATCCATCATCATGAGGAAGTGGTGGGAGCGGCATAATTTTAAAGGCATGGAAGCGGCATAACTTCAAAGGCATGGAAGCGGCATAACTTTAAAGGCTTGAGACGGTCTAACGTCAAAGGCATGAGACGGCACACTTCCAAAGGCATCAAAATGCTTTTTGAAATTCAAAATAATTGAAAATACTAACAAAGCTCTAACAATCAATGAATTAACAGGTCAAGGAAAAACAATCTTCTATTTTACGGTAAAAGTATCTAAATATCTACCTCTCTACTAAATCGATATCTATTGTGTTTGTCTGCTGTGTTCTTTTATTTCTAGTTCAGACTAGTAAATACGATCGACTAGGTCAGCAACTCTATTGTTGTTTAAAAACAATACATCGTCGATATGTCTGAAAGTGAAGTTGAAAGATTTTGACAGTCTGATGTAAAATATTTCCCCGAAATATTTTGTCAACCAGGCATTTAATCATTTGTACTATGTCTTCCTCAGTCTATTTCATCAAAGCTTTTGTTGTGTTTTTCACACAGTTTATTCTAAGACAGCTCACACCATTGTTTTTGTATCATTATCTTCTTATCGTGGAATAGAATGTTGTCATAATAAGAGATTGAAGTATGAGAAATAGTTACGGAAAGATATAAGTAATAGCACACTAAATGCGATTTTAACATTATCACTTGAACGTATTATTCCCTTTTTAATGAGAATTATCATTCAGTCAAGTACGAAAAAAAAAATAAAACAAAAAAATGTATTTTGTATACATTCATTTTAGTAACAGGTTTTCAGCATTCAATGAAACATGCAATAACAATAACGTCGAGATGATAAAAGGTGTTTTCAGTTATGAAGGAATAAAAAGCTCATTTCAAATTTCATTTACCCCCACTCCCCAGCCCAACCACCACCGATGTTAAGGTTTATAATAAAAATCTTATTTATTATTTTGCAACAATTGTAAAACAAGTCTTATATTAATGATCTTTGTTGGTCCGGATGTGAACATCATCCAGGGTTCTTTCCTGTTGATATAAATGATAAAGGCATATTTTTGCTTCCTTTAACCTTTGTACAATTCTATAAAAAAACATATATTTGCGCATCCATCATCATATGAAAGTAGCGGGAGCGGCGTAGCTTCAAAGACGCGGGAGCAGCATAGCTTCAAAGACGCGGGAGCAGCATAGCTTCAAAGACATAAAAATGCCATTTCAAATTCTAGATGATTAAAAATACTAACACAGTTTTAACAACCACTTCACTTACATGTCTAGTAATAGCAATCTTATATTTTTACGGTAATCGTATCTATATATCTGCCACCTTGCTCAATCGATATCTGTATGCCTAACCCAACATCAAACACGTGTTTGACCAACACTGCTTTGATCAACCCTTTCCCTTGGAGCCATTCAATTAACTAGAGAATACCAAAGCGTTAACAAATTCATAATTCGAACTCAAAATCGATTAAACCAGGGGCAAAATATGAACAATAGAAAGAAATGTACAATTCAAGCTTCTATTGATTGAAAAATACGTCAACTATATTTGGTTGAACTAATCTGCATTGGGAATATCTATAGTATGCCTCTTTCGGAATTATCGGATTAATCAGCTACGTTTACACAACAAGTAGATGTCTTAATTAGATGCCGAATATTGTTTATGTCATAAAATTGTATTGAATGATTTTCACAAACACTTCCTCTTATCGTTTGTTGTGTTTTTCACACAGTATATTCTAAGATAGTTCACAAGAATGTATTTGTATCATCATCTTCTTTTCGTGGAAAAGAAAGCCGTCAAAATGAGAGATTGAAGACTTTCTTTCAGTTTAGTATGAGGAATAGCAATGAATAGATATAAGTATATGATACCAAACCTATAATATACAATAGTGAACCTGTGTGTAAGTATTATCGACGTCCAAAGATAATCATTTTTATTACATTTTTGCCTGTGAATAACAGAAAATTATCCAACTGATGAACATTATATTTTCACTACAGTGATAAGCAGTGAAAATATACGATTTTGCAGTCAAAATATAAGGCTTTGTCAGTCAGTTTTTACACGGCCATCTGAAAAATGACCCCACTCGATATTTCTGTAATTCGTTCTGTGAAAAAGTGGCCCGCCGTAGATTTCAACAGTGAGTAGTTTTCCACCCGAGTCATTTTTTCACATTACACCGGAACTGGTGTATGATTTTTTTCCCTTTGATCGAATCGAACGCCTCCATTGCCCCCTGGCATTGGAGGCTCGGTTTAGTTTAAACATATTTGATTGCTTTGAATTGCTCGGTATTGTTGTCGTCTGCAAGAACCTGTCAAGAACATGTAAAAATCTGCCATACTCGTGAAATATATTTGATATTAAACGACAAATCGTTGAATATCCTCTATATATACATGTAAAATAGCGCCTTTTCCAGCTAACACTAAAGCGCTATTCAATACATGTTATAATTCTGTGGAATTTGCTGTAACTGTCAGATACTAATAACTCGATGTACACGTGCATATGAAGATTATTTGTTTAGATAACAATAAAAGAAATCATTTAAGTCCAAACAGTCTCATATATATTTACTTAAGTGCTTTCGACCTTGTATGAGTTTTTCAAGACCAAGGGCATGTTCCCTTTCACTTATAAATAAAGTGTTAAAGCACATGGCGTAGAGAGGTTATGGCAAATACAAATATTCTAGTAAAGAAGTACCGATCTGAATGGATCATGTACTGGACACAATAACACAATCCTATAGCATATATAATCGTTCGGAAATCTAAACTGTAACGTTGTAACCTGAATCTACGTATTCTGCTGATAATTCACAGTCATTATCCGTCATGTAGTTTCGTTACCTGCTATCACACTTTCTGACACTCAGATCATATTATCAACGATTATAACTTATATCACTATTTGATGATATCAAATGCCTCTAATGATTGCAAAAGTCAGGTACTAATAACAACACCAACGATCGCAAACTCTGAAACATCAATAACACGATGAATCAAAACACAGAGAAAGTCAAACAATATGAATGTACACACACAGTTGTCTCAATGTTCATTATTAAAAAGAAACGGAAATAGAAAAAGGGGCATAATTATCATGGCCCATTAGAGTGATGGTTTCCCTTTAAGATACATAAAAATATCACAGATGTGTGTTGTGATCTCCTATCCTACTACAAAGCAGAAACGTTCAGCAACATTTTACAATTTCGAGCAAAATTAGAATTAACATGAACTTAAATATCTCGCCATTAAAATAAGAACAGTATCATGTGTGACCAAAACGAGTTAATTAGATAATATGGAGCTCTATTCTCTGCCTTATTCTTTGGATTTGAATTATAAACAAAAATACTTGTTTGTTTCCTGTTTCAGCTTTAGTACGTATAATGTAAAACTGAAATTGTTCGAGACGTGGCATTTTTCGCCATTTCGCTTGCATGAATTCTACACGAATTTATCGATATGCGAACATATTAAACACTACTCATACTATATAGTGTTTACCTGTATTAAAGGTACATGGTACAAAACAGCATGACTGACAGCGCTAAAATGTCCACACCGCAAACAGTTTTGGGACGGACCTAGTAAAATTCCAAGCGCGAAAATAATTAGTTTTACGTTAGTCTTCAACGAGTGTATCTGCATCGGTAGATTCCAAATATTATGTAGAATAGAAGGTAAGCAAGGAAATATGACAAAAACAGTTAACGGATGTCATTCTACTTATCTTACAACCTGATTGCATTCATATTCACAATTACTACAATCTGAAAGACGTTCAATAATTATATTCACATTTAAGATATTTTGTTAAACAAAACCATGCTATATTTGCCAATTAATTTAAGTTTTTGCCCTTGTATGGTAACATACTGGAAGAGTTTTTTTGAAAATCACAATCACTTAAATGATTAACGTTAAGCTATATCGCGTGTTATCTGAGGCGATGTGTAAATCGTTGACGTAACGTAGGTCAATATGGCGCCAAAATGACGTCATGTTATTGCCCTTTGGTCTGGACTGCATCAAACTACTGTGAATAAAGTCCAGATTATCATTTAATTAATGGGAAGCCATCATGCAAAATGTAAATATAATTCTGACGTAATCCTTTATACAATACAATGTATAATGTTGCCAGATAAACTTCAAGCATATGTACTTCATTGATATAGTATAATACATTTGATATAATGCCACATCTAGCTAACATAAAAAATTCTAAAGCACTTTGCAGTTTATTTAGTTTTCTGTTTTCAATCAATACAAAATTATAATTCAAATAATAGTCTTTCCAAAACCATATTAAATTTGTATTTCCATTCAATTTAATATGAGAAACGGAATTGAATTAACATTTCGATAATTAACTGTATAATCCATAAAATTAAAAAAAAAAGATAGAATGATGAATTGTTTATATTTAAAGTCTTCTCTTCTTACTTATATATATATATATACATGCACACATAACGTAAACAAAGTTTGTTTCCATGTGTATATAGGTATCCAGATGAAAGAAATGAAAACACGACGACCAACTTCCAAACGCTTTCACCCTCATCGGGGCTCTTCAGAAAATTTTTATTTCAAAACGGACAACATCATGACGTCATAAACAAAGTGACGTCACAATACACATATGTTCACAAAGCAAGTTTATGAAATGGCGCAATTTTCCCATGGCCTGTTCAAGCTAGGTTTAAATATTTTTGTTTGTCCTCTTTCTTTTCTAATAAAACGGTGTCAGACGAACGTAATTGATATACAGGTATCAAATTAAACTGATCGCCGGCACATTAATGAATAAGGTTTCACATAAAACTGATCACCCACACATTCATGAATATGTTATCACATTAAACTAATCGCCGACACATTAATGAATATGATTATACAAAAACTATATAAGACATTATTATAGCGCCCTATCACACGCCATTCAAAAACACACTACAGTACAAAGATATACTTTAACAATTTATTCAAGCAAATACTACACTTTATTTCCATCCACAGTAATTTACAGGAGCCTTATCGGGAAAATCAGAGAATACCAAACCGTCAAAAAAACCTAACCTGAACTCAAAATCGATTAAACTAGAGGCAAAATTATATTCTGGACGTGTATGATATTTACGTCCGCAAAACATAAATTAATACATTGTACCAGTTTCCTTTCAGATTTATCAATCTAAATCCACGTAACTACTCAACGTTAAATATTTTCTTTTTTTTTCTTCAATTTATTTAGTGCAATTACATCGAAACATCGGCCGACATTTTCGTCTAAATTCACTGTTCATCAAACATGACACAAGGGTGTTACTTAAAAGCGAAATCAATGTCAGGATATTTAGTATATAGTATATACTTTCGGATTGCTGCCGAGCAGCTGTCTGACGTCCGTTAGATACAATCTTTGACACAGAAATAAGGGTTATTACCACTGTATTCGGTAATTCAGCTACAAGAAATATACTAACAGTTGCAAATGTAATGAAAACCAGGTGGTATAAATGTTTGGTTTCCTTGATATGTACATTCGCATTAAAATATAAAATAGTTCGGTAAATCATAAGTGTCTCTGATAGCAACAAAAGAAAACAAGGTAATGCCATAAGCAAAACGCATCTGAGTAACTCACCTAGTATAAGTATCTCAAATATCCATTTAGTGTTATTGTTTAATGTAGGAATGAGCATGGTCGTAATAAGACCGTTTATGTCCTCCTTTGATTGCACTTCGAGAGATTCGAATTCACAGATGATCACAATGAATGGAGTGAACACCGAGCAGGCGATCACAGTAGCAACACTGATGAAGATAAAAGCGTATTTGATTTTAAGAAACTCAGCAACCCTAAATGGGAATGAGATGATGACGTACTTTTGGTATGCAAGTCCTATAACTAAAAACATTGAAACCGCATGAAACATAGGCGGTAAAATTTCCATGCAAAGTATGATCAAAATACACATGTGATATGGAATGAAATCGTAGTTCTTTTTGAAGGCAACAAAGGTAAGCATCACAGATATTTGTGGTAGAACAGTTAGGATATCAAACACGGCTTTAGTCTGTTGAAACACCGTGTTCCAATTTGTCGACATTTTCGTACGGAGAATGTATACTAAAACCGTATTTACAAATATGATAACGCCCCCAAGACTTGGTAAGATATATGAGTTATAAAAAGTATTCTCATCTGTATCCAAGTATCTCGTTTCTATACTGAATACATGACGTTTTATATAGAAGTATTCGTCACAAAACGTGTGATTAGAATCGCAAAACAGCTCCATAAACTTCCATTTTGTCAAGTCCTTGTCCTGATTTGCGACATGATAATTCTGTACAAGATCAAAGCAATCCCAGTATTCGCTGCTATTGAATTGATTGAAAACGGCATAGCAAAATCCGATTGAAGATCCAAATTCTTTTGCACATTGCATATAGTCCGGTGTTTCATTTTCAAACATGAGTCGATCGCAAATTTGGACAACACCTAACAAAATCACCATAGTTTCCGTCACAATTGTTTGTGTTAATGGTATCCCAGCTGAAATCATGTCAATGAAATATGCAAAACAAAGCCTAATCCACGTTGCATCTGATGGGGCCCCATTCCAGTTATTGCATAGGTTTGTGAAATTAGTCATCATTGTCGATTATTCAACTATCAATCCGATGCTAGCACAAAACTATGAACCAGGATATCCTATATGCCTTGTCCAAAATGAGACTCAAAGACTGATGATCCAAATAGAATTGCTGAACATCTACATGTATCTCAAACCAAAAAAGTGTTTTGATATGAAATTATTTCCTTGTGAACGTTTCTTACATCGCTCATGCCACATATACATGTAACCAATTTAGACGATAACTAAATATTGATTAAATGCGGTATCCTTATATATTCCTTGTTGACATCGTATCCTTATAGAAATACGATATAGAGGTCAGGTCTATTTTACAGAGATTATAACAGAGCAAAGCGTTAGGATTACAAATATCACATTTCATGCGGTTACATACGAGTGTTGTTTTTGACATAAGATCGCCTTTTGACCTGATACATGTGTCATCAAAAACACACCCAGCTAGAGGGTATCAATATCTAATTCCCTTAAATATCAAGTTAAAATACCTTACATAATCTTACGTGACTATTTCCTGATCAGGGAGGAAGATAGAGATATTCCACACAAAGGTTTTCAATCTTGTTAACACCCGATGACTTACCGAGGGTTGAATTTCCCTACCTTACACCTTTTGTCTAATTTCAACTGCATGAAAAAGCTCAAAAACTATGAAAAAATACTTTTGGACTAGCTATCATTTTGAAAATATCAACTTTTCAAATTCAGTCAGAGAGATTTGGCATACTTCATTTATGCAAGGGTACATGTTTGCACAAACAAATTATTATCAGCTTTCTAATGTTCACATTCAAAATATTGTGAAGGGGTTTTAATTTCATCACATCGCATTTTTCTTTTTCCTGCATCAGAGTTTACCGTATTTGTGACGTCACGTCATTGTTGAGCTATTGTGACGACACGCCATATGATATGTTATGTACATAATGTAAAATAGAGTTTTGTTACATAGGTGTCTTACATGGACAAAATATATCCAACATGGCGAAATGATTATGAGAGAACAGTTATTTCATGAAAATCAGGGTACAAAATTAATATCTTTTCCTGAATTTTATAATAAGAGAAACTGGTTTGGAGGTATAACCCCAATGACAATCGCAGCATCAATACCTTGAAGCATTCTTCTGTGCCAAAATTACATTGCCTTTCCTTTGCATTTGTATTCTTTTGCATTGAGTTTTCCATTACGTTTCCGTTAAGTTTACACTGCATTTGCTTTAAGACGAGAAAAAAAGGCATAAATGTTCAGAATCGGTTTATTTGTAAAAGTTATGTTATTTATAATACAATTGCAAAATAAATCATCAACATTATGTAGTTTCTTCTCTTGTGGATATATACCAAATAAAAACTATAAACATTATGCACTATGACTATGAATACAAAATGAACACATTCATTCACGTGGTCAACTTATGACGTAATATATTATGATTGCTCATTAAGATTTTGTCGTTTTGTTTCAGTAATATGGAGAACGCCCAAGCGTCATGCGCCCATTTCCGGTAATTGTTTTCATTTCACCAAATTTTAATGACAAAACAAGGTGGAAAATGTTGTCAAAAGGATCGAATATCAGGCATTGCCTACATTAATTCTCTCCTTTGGTGGTTTTGTACACAGTGAGCAAATATATATACAATAAAGATAAATAAATACAATAGATAGTGAAATGAAAACAGTCAAAGGGAGGTAACACACATTTGATTAACACGTATACTTTTACAAACATACATTAGACATACACACACACAACATTCTCACCACACATATATACTGTAATTAGCATCATAATAATATAGTTAATTGCACGCATACATAAAATATAAATTACAAATTATTCAGTTACCTGACAGATTGACCAAATGTCCATATGTGCAGTAAATGCACAGGTCATATCTGCCAGAACTTTTGACAGATATTAATTTCATTAAATTTAGTTCATGATTCAGATTGCATTTTGAAAAAATCATATATAAATCAAATATAGTAAATTAATAGAGAATGGAAGAACACACCAACATCAATGCTCAGCCGGATTCATATATTATTGATAAAACTTGTAGTTAATTAATTATAAACAAATAGGGTCTACATTTCAGTATAACATTAAATTTCATTCATAATCAAGTATTATAGATGAGTCATTATCATTATGGCATATCAGATCAAATAAAGTTTAAAACGTTTGGATTTTCAAATGAAATAAATGATATTACTAAGCATCTGCCTGTTTGTATTGCCATCACAATTTGAACATCCGTACAATAGGGTTTCAATATTTACATGATCATGTTCAATGTTGTAACTAGTGAGGGAATTAAACAGATTAACTCGCAAGTCATTATATAGAGGGCATTCAAGAAAGTAGTGAGATACTGTTTCGGGGTCTGAGGAGCAAGCACATGTTGGATTATCAGTTAAATGGTCATGATGCAAGTCAAAATTTAAATTACTAGAATAATTGCGAAGTTGGGAAAGAATAATGTTTGCCCTTCTGTCACCTTCAGTTTTAAAAATTGTTACAATTTCATTATCTGTAGATATATCTTTATTTATTAGGCGTTTAAAACTTGCAAGGGAACGAGATAACAGAAGATTGGAATCAGTATTATTTGCTGTGCGACACATTGAAGGAAAGAAACTGTTAAAATAGTAATTAGTTTTACAATTTGGTATATTATAAGGCCTAGTTTGTTGAAGAGAGTAAGGGTGATCATCTGGATTATTTGTTAGTGGCATTAAAACATCTTGTAAATATTTGGGTGAGTGTCCATGCATTATTTTGTACATCATGATTTGTTTATGTTTTTCTCTTCTTAATGCTAGTGTTTCCCAACCAAGTTCTGTGTAAAGTTTTTTATGCGATGTTCTGAGCGAAGGCCTGTAATAATCCTAGCTGCTTCTAATTGAACGGATTCAAGTAAATCCTTAGAGTGTTGAGTGCAGTTATCCCATACTATATCAGCATATTCTAAAACTGGACGTATAAATGAAGTATAAATTGTACTTAATAATTTTCGATTAACATTAGTTTTAATATGACGAAGAATGTTGAGTCTGTGGTAAGCTTTTTCATATATGTTGTGAATGTGTAATTTCCATGTTGCGTCGTCTTTAAAGGTTAGTCCTAAGTGTTGATGATCTGTTGTGTTTGTAACTTGGTAACAACATAAATCATATAGGCCTACTAGATAACAACAAAGCTGTACGTAGTAATGGAATAACATAACATATGTGAGTCGGCGATATAGCATATATCCAGGACGTTTGTTTATCGGCGTGGCCTATGCTCGTACATATATTTATACCAGGATGGTCTACATATACTGCGTGTACTACTAATATACATATGTATAAGCCTAGCCTGCTACCGGTAAGTTATTTGTAAACAAGATACAATCCACGTGTACACATGGTGTAGTTTCACACGGGACTTACTGCAATTTTACTAGTTATGATAGACTTGACTGTGTTTATATATGAATTAAAATAAAATATCAAATAATAAATGTGAGTTATAGTTTTTTGTTCAAATTGGAGTAATTGAAGGTAAGTCATAATGTGATATATATAAATGCACGTGCCATCGTACACGTACTGTAATAACATGCATGAGAACACAGGCAATGGTAGGTAATCATAATGTTAATAGGAGTATAGAATGTTTTGTCACATCAAATAAGTGGACAAATGTATATAGTTGTCTCAAAACTACAGGAGTGGTAATGACTATAAACAACAATTTGTAAATTATATTCAGACCCGATTATAATCCTTTACACATGCATATGCATATATGATTTGGATACGTGTATTCAAATGAAAACAAGATGGTTGTTATGCATTGATGGAGTATATACTTAGCGTCATCAGTGTTTTTTTTTTTTTTGTAAAAATATTATAAAAAATATTATAAAAAATATTAATTGGGTTAATCAGGGACGTATATGTCACATATTCGTCCTTGGGTTTATGTTTTTTTTAATAGGCCCGATAAGGAATATTTTTACTCTGTGCACAGAGTAATATGGCATACTTACATGTGTATACACATGTGAAGAAATAATTAATAGACATGTTTTTTTTATGTTATGTGTTAGCAAGGGGTAGCCAAGTTATATCAAGGTATATAAGGGCATTTGCATTATATGTTTTTAGCCTATATATAAATTTATTCACATATATTGGATTTGTTTCATACATAAATATATACACATATATCACCTACATATTACTGTGTATTCATGCAAATGTTTTGACAGTTATCATAAATGGGGGAATTTCTTAACAGGATATCTAGTCTATAGCACCTGACAGAACTGTACAATGTACAATCATGTTCAGTATTTGTATATTCTATAAATGTAATATATCAATTATATGCATATAGTAATAAGAATGCATACATGTATACATATTCATAGACAGATATTTACAAGTCATGTATTATCTTTTTGGGGTATTTGTATGCCTATTCACCATATCTGTGTGCATTTTGTTTGGAGAAATATGTATATATACATATATTTTAAAATATATTGAATATTATATATTTTTATATGATACAAGCACAAATAGTACCCATATACTGTACCCTCATGGGTATGACACTAATCATACCATAGATAACTATAGATGGTAATCTAATGTGTATCAATTGACAAATTTCTACAAAACATACATGTTTTGTTTTAATAGTGGAGACTTATTATAAATCATATATCAACTCTGTGTATAAAAATATCCATAGACTGATATTGACAGGTTATGTATTATCTTATCAAGGTATTTTTATGCATACACACCAAACGTGTGTACATTATGTTAGGAGAAATATTTGTGAATATTAAATTATTATATTCATCTTTACTTACAAACACACATTTACTACCCAAACCATACACTGTACCTTCATGGGTACAACATTAATATAATCATTGATAATTATAGATGGTAATCTCATTTGTACATGTTTCTATGTATATCGTATATCAACTCTGCTCTTACAGTAGTAAGATATATACATACTTAGGAATATTCATAGACAGATATTTACAGGTAATGTATTAGCAGTGGTATGATTTTTTTTATCACAATATTACTCATATTAGCTACACGATAAAAGATTGATAAGAGACTTACATTATTACAGTATAAGGAATACATAAAAATGTAATCATAGTATCATGTATAGTATGAATATATACTTGAAAATACCATTAACCACAGTTCTCATGGGGAAGCGATTCAAAAACGTTGGGTGAGAAGGATGAAGTTTCAGTAGCCGGAGGTGTTTGGGTTTGGAGCGTTGACCAGATTGGGAGGCTACGGTTCGAACGCCGCGTTTGGCATCACGTCGGTTTTCTGGGTTAGGAGGGTCTGGATAGGAGGACAACTCACTAAGATGGGTAACATGTGCCTTAGTACCACTGGAGTTCCTGATCACGATTCTACCATCACTAGTCCATGTACCAGATATGGCACCTGACGACTTAAGATATCGGGCTTTGCTAAATACCTGGGCCCTCTGCTTAGTCAAAGCTTCGTTGATATACAACTTGTAATCGGGTCGCTGGGGTGGGGAAGAGGAATCATGATTCATGGAAGATTCTTTGTCAAAGAGTGAAAATCTAGCACCATACACCAAAGCACGGACACGGTAGGAGATGAACCTGGCGATAATGTCTCTGGGGAATCTATCCAACTTGGGACCCACCCGGTGTGAACGACTGTGTCACTCTCGATGACCATCACTCCTAAATGGCAGTTGCATGCCTCGATGATGAGACTGTCTGTGTTCTCTTTATCTTTCTCAGGAATACCACGAAACTTGAGACAGTTTCTACGGAATAGAACCATACCCCGACAATAAGTAACTGAAACGAGCTATATCCTGACTCAAAACTACAATGACTCCTTTATGGAGCTAAGTTCCGGCACTAAGTAACATAATAGAGTTATATCCGGAAGCAACAAAACACTACAGTTAAGCTTTTATAGAGCTATATTCCGAAATTTAGTAACTTTAAAAAGCTATATCCCGACACATGGTATATATGTTTAACTTAATTGAGCTATATGCCAACATGTATTAACTTAATTGAGCTATATGCCGACATGTATTAACTTAATTGAGTTATATCCCGACACATAGTAACTTAATAGAGCTTTATCTCGGCAAAAAGATTCACAACCAACAGTTAATCTTTTATAAAGTTAAAAGCCGACGTAAAGTGACTTTATCCGGCTATATCACGACACGTAATAACTTTAAAGAACTCTATCCCGATACTTAGTAACTTTATAGAGTTACATCCTGACTCTTAGTAATTGGTAGAGCTATAGGCTTACCTTGACACTAAGTAAAATTTATAGAGCTATATCCCGACACGTATTAATTTTTATTTTTTTTTTAAATCAGAGAATACCAAAGCGTCAACAAAACCATAATACGAACTCAAAATCGATTAAACTAGGGGCAATATAGGAACATGGGAACTCTCGTAAAAGCACAAGAGAATAAGACCAGGTGTTCCGGAAGAGTAAGCGTTTTCTGCTTCTTCGACACGTATTAATTTAATTGAGCTATATCCCGACACGTATTAATTTTAATGAGTTATATCCCGACACTAAGTAAACTTTATAGAGCTACATCCCGATACTACTTTATAGAGCTAGATGTCCCGACACATAGTAACTTTCTACATCTATATCCCGACATTTATACAGCTACATCATGACTCTTAGTAATTGGTAGAGCTATATCTTGGCACTAAGTAACCTTTATAGAAGTATATGCCAACATTAAGTTAACTTTATAGAGCTATATCCCGACAAGTACTAATTAAATTGAGCTATATTTTGAAAACTAGAATTTCTGTGTTTGGCTTGCACTGCACGAACAGCCTCAATTTCATCTTTTTGTGATTGATTGATCATTTAAATCGTCAGTGTGTCGCGATGTGCTTTATAGCATGTTCAGTTTTGCTATACAAACTTATTATGTTCAGTATAAAGCAAATATGTACCGAAGGTACCTGTGTATTTATTTTACATTTGTTTTACGTATTTTATGTAATTTAAGCGATTTTGATTTTTTTTTCACTCCAAAATACTGAAAAATAAACACATTTAATAATGCGACAATTAAAAAAACAGTACGCTAGTCCTCATTTTTTATGGCGGCTTTGGAAAGTGAAACCAATTTTCTTTAGATCTGCCAAGTACCGACTCCGACATTCTCGGGGTTGTAAACTTACCAGGTAAATCGACCATTTTTTAAAATATGTATTTGCTTGTCACTAGTGTAATATATTGTTTCAACATTACACAGTGTCCGACATATGTCGAACTATTTTACATGCATGCATATGCAACACACATAATGCAATATCGGTGTAGTGAATACTAATATTGTGGGTATATTGAATAGAACATTGTAGTCATACAAATGACGTGGTTCTAATCTTCCTGGTCTGTTATCCAATCATAAACGACAAGAATACGAGTATATCATTTTACTTTAAATCCAATTTTGAATTAGAATCTTTACAGCGTTTCGGAGGATAGTGCGTTACACTTTCTATTGCATTACAAAACGAAAGAAGAAGTATGCATTCAATGTGTGAGAACGACATTTTTGATACTATTCTGTAAGTATTAGAATCTGATATCCGTCTTGTATGGAAAATGTCTAGTATAGTAACTATGATACATCATACCAACCATATCGTTAATAATCATTTGTACAAAATGTTCAGCTTTATGTTAATCTCTCATAGTTACTTACCTTTTGGAGGTAAATTTATGAAGCTTGTTTGTTCTTCGTGAAAGCTCAAAAAATATTTCACGTTCTGCATCATCTATCAGACAGAAAACAAAGACAAAAAAAAGAGCGGCATGGTATTGTGTAATTATTGTTTTACCAAATCAATTAGGTGCAAGAAATAATTAAGACTTAGCATTCATCTTTAGAAAATGAATCTTGAGTACAATTCATGATAATTAAAGCGTGTATTGTATATTTCGTTTCAATTATCCACGTTTAAGGACTTTGCAGTAAAGATTGATTTTATTGAGTGAAAATTTCAGTTATCATTGTGTCAAGCATATAAGATCGTATTTTTGGATTCCCACGTTTTGGCCCCTAGCATCACTGAAGAATCCTAGGGGGACGAAACAGCTGTACGATTCAGTTTAATTTATTTGTTTGGCATACTGTATTGAAGTAATGTGTGTAAGATTTGATGATTAAACGTGAGATTATTTCTAATTAGATTCGCGTACAGTATATAACTTTACGGTTATCCGTTTGTAAATAATACGGTGCAGTTTTGATTTAGTATTTCTTATGATATATTGACCCTACTGTTTAGATTATGTTAATACTGTAAGTTAAACTTTTTATTGCTTATTATTAATAGTGGTTACACAACGACATGTTGTTCGATAAGGTATTTATTTCACTCTCGTTAGTTAATTTCCAAAATTACAAAGGACACCAGCTTTAGCGAGTATCTTTTTAACTTTTGAAAATTAACTAACCAGCGTGAAATATATACCATTTCCAACAAGTGCGAGTCGTTTGACCTGTTTCTACCACAATAATTTCAGCCGAAAACGGCAGTATTTAATTGAATTGAATATAAAAGAACAGCGGACAATATGATCGTAAACATATTGAATCGGATTTTCCCGCGACACGATCGATGATGTAGTCAACAATCAGCAAATGACGTCGTTCCGGTCAAAGTTCACCATGTCAGCCAATCAAAATGCGTTAATAGTTTATAAACAGAAATGTTATTCAAAAGTTGGTATGCTTATTTTAAACCCTGGGAGTTGAATAACATCCACCTATTGTGGTAGATATTGTTTTTATCTACTGCCTTGCTACTTTTCATTATGAAAATAAAATGACATGAACAGACCCCTTATGACTCGTCAAACATTACGTTACTGATTAGGTTCGCTAACCAGGTCGTTTAACTCTGGCTTTACAAAAGTATATGATTTGCTTGTAATGAATTTTATTTCATATATATGAATAGTGTTATATGAGATAAATATTATGTGACGTTTATGATTCATTTTGAAAATGATAATATAACAGAAAATTATAAAATGAATGTTTAAAATATACCATGAAATGATAGGCACATAACTGGTCTAACACAACACGTTTTATAACATTTAAATCTAAATGCGATAAGATGCATTTTAGAAATGTGTTATTTTTTTCGAAATACTCTCATTTTTCAACCCGAAAATTGCCAATATAGTCAACACACAATATTCATGTTTACAGAGAAACAGTTGCAGCTGATTTTCCTTCTTGGTAATACAAAATTATAATCACTATTTCAGTTTTTAAAAAGGCAATATGCATTATCTGTGGTGTTCGTTTTGGGCTTTTGATAATGAAATCATCGCATATCAGAATTGCATATACAGTCATGATGATTTCAGTAATGGAACCACACTTTCTTCTCATATGTTTTATCAAAACATAAAATTTAACACTCTCAACGTACACCAGGTTGCCGGTAATGTATTGAATGTAATAGTTCTTAACTCAAAATCGAGGAACTTGCTTGTGTACGAGTTAAGACAAAACCAACTGCTTGAGGAATGGTAGCTATTAACTAAGGAGTTTTAAAATGCAGTTTTTCTGATTGAGATCTAGTAAAAGCTGTTATGATATTATCATATAAGAATAATATGAAAATAGTTCCAAGATCCAAGTTTTATGAACCTTTCTTAACACAATGGAATTCCTTAACTTCACAATATCCATAGAAAGCCATGAAAATTAAGGGGAAAGTTCTAAGTGAAGGATTTTTTCTAAACTTCTGTAATGGTTCCCTATGTGTATTTTCAAGCTAAGGAATGTCTTAAAGATGGGGAACATTCATGAATCTGAGAGCGGTTGCAAGTACTAAGCAAATTCGATTGGCTTTTTGAATGATTTCAAAACCTTTTCGGAGAATATCCGTCTGCAGTGACAATTAAACAAAATTTATTGATTGTGAGAGTCGTTACTTATCCTTTCACTTGAAATCCCCTATATATAATATTAGATATCTAAATTGCACGATGACATGTGTTATATGACTTTATTTTATGTCATTGAAAGTAGGACAGGGGAAAATGTGTTATTATCCTTCTTATTGTTGTCTTTCTAGGTAATACACTGCCTGTGGAAGCAGCAAGAATTACTATCCCGTATGTTAAGTATACGAAAATGGCACTTTGCAGTTATCACATTTAGCCCATTTTATCATTCCAATAATTAAGCTATTAGACTAACTATACAAATGCATATGTATAACTATTTTCTAAATTAATGATATGTTTATATTTTCTTTTCAATTTAATATTTTCCTAACTTATCACTGAAAATTATTGACAAATTGTATATTTGCACACAACATGTGCTTGAAGGATATCTAGAATATTTTGCTGGCACATCTGTTTATAGATATTATACATTAACTTGCACATGAGTAATACAGTCGAACATCTTTATCTCGGAAAAAAAAATATTAAATATTTAATGGGAAATCTTGCTGGGACGGACGATACACTTCGAAATAAACGGGGTCGAAACAAACGGGGAATTACACGAATTCGAGGTAAGGAGGTTCGACTGGAATTAAGATATGTTTTTCCTAAAAATTGTTTTGTTGTAGGGGTATAGCAGGAATCGTGATAGGGAGTATCCTCGGCATATCATTGTTAGTGCTGTACATCGTTTACATGATTTTAAAACTTGGTTATGGCTGTGCAGTGTGCATCGAAGGGTGTGAATCTCGTGATAAAGGTCCGTCAGTACAGCCTGCCCCCGACCAGGGACCAGAAAACCAGGTAAATAAGCAGATCTTATAACTAAAGTCGAATATCGTTATCTCGAAGTCGGAGGTAAAACGAACAAACTTTGAATTATCCGAGTATTCGAGTAAGGTGAGGTGAGTTCAAATACTTTTAAGTTTAAAGTAATGACGGAATCTTGCCGGGATAAACGAGATACTTCGAATTAAACGGAGTTTTCAAGTTACACGGGTTCGAGATAACGAAGTTCGACTGTAAACATGTTTAAGTCATACATTTGCAGAACTTATTGTAATGATGCAAAGAAACATTTCAATTTTAGTGATCTTTAAATTGTGATACATCTAAAACAAAATTAGAGAAAACCGAAGCGTCAACAAAACCATTGTCCGAACTCAAAATTGGTTAAACCAGAGGCAAATATAAAAAAAGGAAATATTTTCACTTTCACGAGGACCGTTGAAAAAAAGAGTACTAGAGAATTTTACCAGGTGTTCCAGAAGAGTATACACGATTTAATTATCAAGAAATATACTCCATAAATATTCTAAATATGACTGCTAAGTCTTAATTATTTCTCGCGCCTTATTGATTTGGCTGTTATTTATAGAATGTCATCGACGACCCAGCCATATAATTGTAGGTCGTACCCAAGTAAATGCATTAACCTCGAACTTGAGCCTTAATCGTGAATTTGTATGGCTTCGTTTCAAATATTTTACCTGTTAGAAAAAAGTCTATGCTTACTTTTGTAAATATTAATAACTGAAGTAATAAAAGCATGTATTTTTTATTTTTTTTTTTTTTAGAAAGAAACTCCAGAAACAATCCCTTGAAAACCTAGACCGAAGAACGGCTGCCCCAGTATGTGTTCAGGCAGTGTCATATTTCTTTGGGTGTCAATCAGAATGCTAAACGGCAAGAACTATAATACCTTTTCAATCGGGAAACGGCTTCATATAAGCTTGTAAAACTGTGCCAAATCCTGTCGTATATAATTTACATAAATAAAATATGTTTTAATCAAACCTTTTCAAATCCATTGTATTTGTCAGACCGTATACCTTTGTGAGCCGAAAGAAAATCGTTAACATAAAAACCATGTTATTACATCATAATAAAATTGGTAGGTATGGGACTTCAAACGTAGAAACACACAAGACCTGTCAACTACAAACACACATATTTAATCGATAGTAAATGAATTTTACGGCATTCATACGCACATATCATTTAACAGGTTTTTAAATGAGGGGAGTAAATTCTCTTTAGTATAAATAGGAGATTGTATAAAGTGTGACTCTCGTCCGTCCGTCTGTATAACTATATTGTATGTGAAATCAATTAAATAACACTAAACAGCACAGCGAGCAACAGGGGAGCTATATTTTCAGAATTTAATCGAACAATTATTAATATATGCTTGACTTTTTTATCAATTTACTTAGCGGGAATAGTCTCCAACTTTTTAGATCCCTCCTACCTTAATTTCTGTTCAGACGTTTAAGATAATATTTGTTCTGAATATGTTTCTTTTAATTCAATATGTCTGCCATGCTTCTTGCCCGATTTTGTTTTGTACGTTAAAAGCAAAGAAACCGAATCGGCACCATCTTTCCCATATTGCTATAGAAAGACCTGTCAGCATAGTTGTTTTGTTCATCTGATACACTTTGCTATTTATATATTGAATCAAAATGTTTTTTAAAAATAAAAAGTTTACAAACTTAGTAAATAGTTTTCAGTAGAATTGAAGAAGTTCCCGTATAAACAGTTTTTATTG
The DNA here is from genome assembly GCA_947623455.1 of Mimachlamys varia. NCBI lineage: Eukaryota > Metazoa > Mollusca > Bivalvia > Pectinida > Pectinidae > Mimachlamys > Mimachlamys varia. The sequence continues at coordinate 23,671,106 of OX392534.1, forward strand.
TTTAGGCAGACTTAGCACTGAGCTAGAGGCGTACACTAAGACTAGTCAATTGCAATGCAGGGTACATCTAGAGGAAATATTTAATTCCACCTGTGAAATTAATTGCCATTATGATATAACTTGTTTTCAGTTGCATTATACAAATACGTACATGTAGTACGAAAAATACGAAAAAAAATGAAAATGGGATGGTTGGAACGCATATTTTTCTTCTTTCTTCAGTATTCCTTTTATGGATATTTGATCCGATGTTCCTTCAGCTTCAATAAAGAAATAACATATTTATTTTACAACAATTATAAAACAAGTTATCCAACTTATTTCCATCACTCTTCTTGGCCTGGATATTAGTGCGCGATGTCTTGTGAGAGGAAACTGGAGTACCCGGAGAAAACCCACGTGGTCGGGCAGGTGGCCCCCTACCTTTTCACGATCGAACGAGGAATCGAACCCCGGCCGCCTTGGTAAAAAGCAAGTGCGATATCCACTGCATCACAAGCAAGTGATGGTGCAGTGGATGGCGACTTCAGACTTCGATAACATAACGGCGTCAGAATAAATCTAATCCTGCCAGAGTGTTTGTCATAGTTACAAATGTATTACCTGTAGAATAAAATTCAACCTAGATCGAAGATGATCGTAAAACATGCCCAGGTAATGTAGACTTAAATGATCATTGCTATTCATATTATATTACAAGGCTATTTCATGACCAGGGGTGTAAGATAGGGAAATTCCAGCCGAAGGGTTTTCAAATTTGGAAAATCCCGAGGTTGAAATTTCCCCTATCTTACACCTTTGACCATAAAAGTATTTTTCTCTCATTTCAACTACCTGAATAAGCTGAATAAACATTAAAACACTTCTGACTGGCCACCGTTTTGAAAATATCACCTTTTTCACTATTAGCTGATCTTCCCCTAAATCAGAATCAGACATCCGAGTAATCGAAATTGTTCAGGTTTTTTTTCGAAATAATTTGATATGTGTTACTACTATTCTAGAGACGGGAACAGTCTATCAGATTCTCAAAACATCATCAGATACCACTGTCAGGTACATCCACGTGAAGTGAAGAGGTACTTCACTTTATAAATTGTATCAGGAAACAGGCATAGACAAAGAATCTAGGCGTCATAAGCACAAATTAATTTTGTTGTATAAAATGATAAATCCCTTGACCCCTTGATTATATGTTTAATATAATTGAACCATTTATTAATCATCAGCAAAATATTAATAATCTCCATCAAAACATATTTTTCAAAACTACAAGGTCAAGAACCAGACTTCAACGGTCATCTCTGATTGGTTAACAGTGCTCAAGCTGGTTTGAGAACTGTGTTCACGTGACAACCTATTCATGTTTTCGCGACACGTCATGACGGCATCGTAGGTTTTATAAACGACCAAAATCTCACCGACACTCCCTTTAATTCAAATTGACCGATTGTGCAGTAATAGAAATATATGTTGATTTTATATTCAAAAAATTTCTAAATCTGTTTATCTGTCCAGTTATGTGTATGAACAACCTTGCGTAGGGGAGATACTAGTTACAGTAATAGTCAAACGTACATCCTACGTCTGCAGGTTGTGGCAGGGGAGATAACACTGAAGGCAAAACTTTAAGTCAAAACTTAATTAATTTAAAACTTAAATAATCTAAACCGACATTTCAGGTTCAGCAGTTCAAAAGAAAAAGGAAGTTATTTGATTCTAAAATTAATGTGATGTGTATTACCATTTGCAGGTTTTTATTAAACACATCTTTCTTATTTGATACAGGGCAATATCTATGCAAATGGGTTTACACCAAGGTTTTTGATACCCATAATTTCTTATAAGAAGTGTCTTAAAGGGTGGATGGTGGGGTAGACCAACAGGGGGGGGATGAAACAAGCATTCGTTTGGATTGAATGGCAGGAAATAAGAGGAGTGTTGAAACTATTGCTAAGGGTGCGAACACACCAACCCGGCACAACCAACAGGGGGGAAATGAAACAAGCATTCGTTTGGATTGAATGGCAGGAAACAAGAGGAGTGTTGAAACTCTTGCTAAGGGTGCGAACACACCAACCCCGGCAAAACCATTCGTTTATAAAAATATTAGCCTTATCACTGATAGGCCGCAGACAGGCCCAAATTGGCATCCCTCCTTTCGGGATATTAATTTATTCTGAGTCAAGATCTGATAAACGTTTCATCACAGATACATATGTTAAGAAATATCCTTCCTGAGAATGGAACTGGAAATATCGGTAAATTTATTGTTTGGTACCAATGATTGAGCATACATGTCACATGTGTGTGCATCCGATATTTACTGCTTTAGCCAATATAAATGAAACCCATTCAAGTGTTGCAGATTACGATACATCTAATCGATTATTAATTAATTTGCAACACGAAAACTCCTTATTTCTATCAGAACTGACGTTAGGGAAGGAAACGACCTGAGTTCTCCTGTTTGTTCGTTTGTTTCATCTTAAACTCCAGAGAAAATCGAACGTCATGACGTCAGAACCAATCAGAAGTATTCTACTTTCGTTTCGGACGCAAATATAGCCTCAGACGGGAGATTTTACTTCCGGACCACCGACTGAAAATTACAATTTTGTCGCGATCAACAGTGGGGGCCATTTTCATCAACTCGACTTTTGTCGCGATTAGCAGCCAAAGAGTTTTAATTTAATCAGATGTTAGATTTCAACATTCACGATTGCTGCTTCATATATTTCAAAGTCTTTGGTTTGAAGCGAACGTTTATACGTCAGCCATATTAAATTTGGATGGGTGTTCACTTCCTAATATGGGCATTCTGCAAGTTTCTATAATGTTTTCTAAAATATTTAACATGAACGGAGATAGATTAAATCATATGGGAAGTTTATGTAAGGTTCATTTAAAAAGTATGCGTGTTTCCCAAATTTCCCACAGTATTCAGACACTACAGTATCCAGATACTGTAAAAGTTGTCTCCCTTATTTAGAGTAATTACAGAGATTACCGCTAGGTGTCTCCAATTCCGTATATCCGTTTTACCTGATCGCTATATGTACAGCGTTACTAACGCCTCCATTAAAAATGGATATATTGGTAATTGGTTATGTTATTTTGTAAAAAGTACACATATCCTCATTTTTAAGTCGTAATTCTGCACAGTTTCGTACACATTCCTGTAGGAAGCACACATCCCATTTCTTTGCAAAATAACTGTACAATATCTATATAAGAAAAACAAATTTGCTAAATGATTGCTAACTGATTTATTTTTGGTTACCTGCCAATTAAGAACATGTATCTTGATTATATACAAACTTTTTTTCTTACGAATAATTTCGCGTATATGATAACAAGGTGTAGATTTCTTCGTATTTCAGACACCAGTGTTGTAGTGTAATCTCCCTTTGGTTAGGTACAAACCCCCGATGATTGTGTTTATCATTGTTAGAGATGCCATAAAGCAGAAGTCCTGACAGTGAACGTGATATATCTTTTAACCTCTTTGTCTTAATATGGGGGCAAGTAGGAAAAGAAAGAAGAACAATACAGAAAATGGAGATGGAGATCATAGTGTAGGTAACTCATTTACAAGTACCATGAGTAGTATACTAAACGCTGGACGTGGTGTGTTGTACGGACGCCCTACCATGCAGGCCCCTATTTTCCCCTCTTCGACTCCGAAACCTTTGTTCAGCGCTAAGAATGGAATCGATGGGCAATACCACGATGAAACCAACCGTAAGCTTGAATTTATACTCATTAAAATAGAGAAGCTAGACAAGCTATATTCGATTAAACAGCATCTTTCTTGTTTAAATACTAAAGTTAATGAGATTGAGAGACGGGTTTCGGCTACCGAACGGAAGTGTGGAGAGTTCGAATCTACAGTCAATTTTGTGTAAGCCAAGTATGACAAGATCAGTGCCAGCATTGTAAGGTGCCAGGAGCTGTCAGAGACAGTAAAGGAACAGCAGGTAGCCATCAGTGGACTGTGTAGGGTTGTAGAAATTCTCAAATTGGACCACGAGAATACGAATACGAGACAGACTGTTCTAGACCTGCAGTGCAAACGAAAAAAAATATTTAGCAGAACATGTTAGAAAAGCTATATTTTCATTAATATCCCTCTTTTAAAATAGAAATGCTACGTTCTGTTTTTTTTATATGTATATCAGTAGCATACTTGGCTTTGCATCAGAAATATGAGGATTCCATAATGCATATGAAATAGAAAAGGTACATATAGCATTTGAAAAATGGTATAAGAAAAAGTACAAACAATTATTTAGTATGTTAGTTACTAAAAAAATAAGAACTATCAAATGATAGTTAAAACTTAAGTACAAAAACATTCTGAACACATGTTATGACGAGTTTGTGAGTGGAAATGACATCTGGATGTGTAATATAAAACATTAATTGTCAATTCTGGGTCTTCAGTATTTGTTTAAGAATGATCTACCTGTTTCTATGTCATATGAAATTCAAAAACAAAGATTATTAGAAGTAAATAAACAAAGTTCAGATTATCTGTGCATAATATAGAAATTGGACGAAATGGCAATATTAATAGAGGAATAAGATTGTGTAAAAGATGTAACGATGGTGACGTAGAGGATACATTTCTTTTTATTTTAAAGTGTTTATTTTACAAAGAGTTAAGGGAAAAAACATCCAAAAATTATATTACAAAAGTTCAAGTGTTTTTAGATTAATAAAATTTTTGAGTGTAAATAATTTAAATGAACTCTGTAATACTGCTATATTATTATTATTATTATGCTATAAGGAAGCGTGATAACCTGTAGTGCTTCAGTACTTACTCAGCTTCCTCAGGCGTATTCGGTCAGTTAATCTTTATTATGATTTTGTACTTAATTCTGTGTAGTAACATTTATCATTCTACCATTTCACCGTTGAACATTACTGCGTGTTATGGTTTATAAACGCTGGTCAAATATGATGGGAAGTATTATGGTATAGTTTTGTCCGTCCGTCCGTACGCCGTACGTCCGTCCGTCGTGCACTTTGTTTGTTCGGAGATCTTCCCATACAGTTTTCAACCGATGACTTTCCAACTTCGGGAATTATGTAGAAAACGTAAGAATCGTTTTGTGTTTGCTACAATTCCTCTCAAATTTGGTAAGTTACTTCAAAAGGCAGTAGCATTTAACATATAGTACGATTTTTGTTTTCTCTCATTTCTAAGTGTATAATACTGGACTGTCTAGGACAATACAGCTATGATAGCTGTGGTTGTATAACACATCTACCCATGCAATACAGCCACGGCGTGACGTCTCAATTGCGAAACAATGACGTGACGTCACGAGTTCGGTAAAATCTGATGCCGAAAAGAGAAAAATGGCGACGTGATGAAATTAAAACCTTCCACGATATCTTAACCGTGAACATTAGAGAGCATATTGAATTATTTTTTCTGTGCAAACTATGTTTGTAAATATGCGGTATGCTTAATCTCGCTGTATCATTTGGTTTTGGTCAAAAGGGAAAAGTTGATATTTTCAAAATGGTGGCCAGTCAAAAGTTTTTTTAAATAGTGTTTGACCTTATTCTGGTAGTTGAAATGAGAGAACAATACTCTAATTATGACTCAAGGTGTATGATAGGAAAATTCCACCCTCGGAATTTTCAAATCTGGCAAAACCCTCGGCAAAGCCTCGGGTTTTACAAGTTTTGAAAAACTCCGGGTGGAATTTTTCTATCTTACACCGCAGGTCATGAAAGAGTCTTCTAGTATTGTTTCCAACTTTGTGCGTAACAGCATTGCATAGTGGCCAAATATGGACATTATTAAAAAATATTTTTCTGTCGTTAATCATTGTTTTTACGAAGATCTCCTTCTATTCTTTTCAATCGATATTTATCTAAGTTGGTAGGCTTAGTCATTCCTTGACTGGAAATTTGATTCGACAATATTTACTACAGTTTTGGCTCTTCGAGGCAATATGTAGTAGCTTGCTTCTTTGTACACAGCTAGACAACCTACAATTTAATAATTATCTCAGTATACTTGTTATACATAGCCGTCACTCTCCTGGTTACGTATGTTTTTGTTTATATTGGTGTATGGAAGTGTGCGTGTGTTTTGATTTGACGTGTAAAACTATATCTTTATACTTTTATTATTAAATGCGTCTATGAGTTGTCATAGGGCTCTCGGTTAATAAAGAATCTGAATGCAGATACCACTAAGCTTAATTAATTATTTTTTGCTAATCATTTTGATTAGTTATTAGTCCCCTACCGGCGATATACACATAATGCATTCTCAGTGTATTGCATACGTATATTGTGTATCAAATAGAAGATTGTAATCAAATGATCCACCTGGCGTGGTTCTAATCTTCCTGGTCTGTTATCCAATCATAAACAATTAGAATACGAGGATATCATTTGATCTGAAATCCAATGGTTATTTAGAATCTTGATGTTTGGGAGACTAGTACGTTACGTTTAATTATTACATAACAGAAGAAGAAGTATGCATTCAATGGGTTTGAGAACGACATTTTTGATACTATTCTGTAAGTATTAGAATCTGATATCAGTCTTGCATGGAAAATGCCTGGTATAGTATGGTACACTTTATCAACTTTATCGTTACATGTAATAGTGATTGGTACAAAATGTTCAGCATTATCTTATTATCTCATAGTTACTTACTTTTGCTAAATGTATGAAACACGTTTTTTTATTTACTTCGTGCCAGCTCTTTTATCATTTTACGTTCTGCATCGTCTATCAGACAAATATGGTTCGGTGAAATTAATTTTAGTATACCATATTTACAACCCCATTATATAGGTGCAAGAAATTATTAAAAAATAGCATTCATCTTTAGAAAATATATTGAGTATATTTCTTGATAATTAAATCGTGTATTGTACATTTCGTGTCAATAAACAACGTTTTGGGACTTGCAGTAAATTTTGATTTTATTAAGTAAATTTCCGGTATAATTATTATGTCAAGTAAATAATCACTTCGCGATAAACAATTTTCCTTGCAAGTGCTTTGCATTAAATTTGATGATATACAATTTAATCCTTTTTAATTAGATACGCGTACAGTGTATTACTTTACGGTAGACAGTTTGTACTGTCACTGTGCAGTTTTGATTGTGTTTTGCTTGTGATACATATATTTTACTGTTGAGTTGATGTAAATACTATAAGCCATTTGAATATTTTATTATATATTATACAGAGGTTACTTAATGGTTTCCCTATAAATATGAGATATATTTGATGAGTATGGCAGATTTGTTTTATATTTCTTTTTTATAAGTGCGTAGCACGAGTAAAAATGTTTTTAAAATCTGCCATATGAATGAATTACATTTGATATTTATAGGGGAAATATTGAATTACTTTGAATTACATTTTCGAAATTCCCAAAAGTCTCATTTCATTTTTAAAATTTCCGGTTACAACTGATCGGGACGGAGTGCCTTTGGCTTATAGAATATCAATATGCCACAGGATTAAGTCCAATTTTTTATTCAAAATGTAGGGAAAAAAACATATTAATAAAATCTATTCGATATCTATTAATTTCCACAATACTATAAAGGTTTTGAATTTCTCTACTTTTTATGATTTGGACCGAAACTAATATCACAACGGAATTTTCCGGTCGTTGTAATAACGACATTTTTTTTAAAATAAAATCCAAGATGTTGAAATATGGTCCAATATAAGATTTATTAAATTACTGTTTCTTAGAGTCGGCAGGCGATTGGAGTATCCGAAAATCGACCCGTACAGTCCGAGCTCTTTATCCTAACTCCTTACAAAAAATGAGACATGGTATTAAATATACATTGTACAAAAGATTAACAGCTGACGTTTATAACTCATTATGACTGGTCAGTACTCGGACAGGTAAGATTTCCTTTGTCCGGTACTTAAGTGTCATAGCGGAAAGGACCAGTTATATAATTCAATTAATTCAAAGGGTAATTAAATGGACATAAATATTGCATGAGCTAATCCAACAACAATGAATCAAAGGAAATACGTGTAATAGTGTCAACGGTTAGGTATATGGAGCGGATGCAATTAAATATATAAAGCTTTTGAGTTATTACTGTCACAAAGCGAAATTCAGTTACGAAATGTTTGCAGGTAGAAATTTAAAATAATGAAAAGGATCAAATTCAATTAAATGTTCTAATAGCACTATTTTTCATAAAATTCTTTATGAAATATCCCTCCGGCTCGGTAAAGTCGCGTCCCGCGACTTCTTTACACAAATTTGTTAATTAAGCCAAATGTCCACTGTTTCTAAAGTTCGGCCGGAAGTTAACAGTTCGCGATCGTTGCTCCAGTGGTTGTCGCGATCGTTGCTGCCGTGAATCGTTATTTTGTGTCTGATTCTGTGGACCGCGAAAATCATTCCTTGGTTGTATACTATGTACATTAAAGCTGCTGAGCTGATGTTGGAGGCTCACAATTACGCGCTGTCTCCGTTTAAGTTCCTCATCCTTATCCGAAATCTTCGACTTTAAATTTGTTATTTGTCGCCTTGTCTGCTCTTTTTCTTTGGCTGTTGTTTGAAGTCTGCTGATTGTCTCGTTCTTACTTTTCATTATTGTCCCCCGCTTCCGGAGGAACGGGGGATATTGATTTGGGTTTGTCCGTCCGTCCGTCCGTCCGTCCCTCTGTCTGTCTGTCTGTCACACTTCGTTTCCGTGCTCTATCTTTTGAAGGAATAATCCGATTTTCATTAAACTTGGTCAGGATACTTATCATCCAAGTACCTCGGATGAGTTCGATTTTCGTGAAATTCCGCGCATATTTTATGGAGTTATCCCCCTTTTATCACCAAATATAGGCATCATGTACAAAATGCCATAACTCTTATGTTTTTTATTTAATTCACTTTAAATTCTGTAGAATATTATATAAGGTAATGATGTTTAACATATATTACGGGTTTGGATGTCGTATCTCAACTTTCTTTGGAATCCGACAGAGTTTTGTCTCTTTCATTGCCTCCCTCTGTCCGTCTGTCTGTCACACTTCGTTTCCGTGCTCTTTCTTTTGAAGGAATAATCCGATTTTCATTAAACTTGGTCAGGATACTTATCATCCAAGTACCTCGGATGAGTTCGATTTTCGTGAAATTCCGCGCATATTTTATGGAGTTATCCCCCTTTTATCACCAAATATAGGCATCATGTACAAAATGCCATAACTCTTATGTTTTTTATTTAATTCACTTTAAATTCTGTAGAATATTATATAAGGTAATGATGTTTAACATATATTACGGGTTTGGATGTCGTATCTCAACTTTCTTTGGAATCCGACAGAGTTTTGTCCCTTTCATTGCCAAATGAAAGCATTATGTACAAAAAATTGCTTTCCGTGCTCTATCTTTTGAAGGAATAATTCGATTTTCATCAAACTTGTTGAGGATACTTATTATTCAAGTATCTCGAATGAGTTCGATTTTCATGAAATTCCGCGCGTATTTTACGGAGTTATCCCCCTTTTTATCATGAAATATAGGCATCATGTACAAAATGCTAAACGGCTCAGCCAATTTCCATTGCCAAATTTCGCACATGATGTTTCCCCCCAAGTGGCCCTGAAGCGGGGGACATAAATTCCAGGAATTAGCTTGTTTTCTTTCTATTTTCCAATGCTTTTTCTAGTTCCTTAATTTGACACACATAGTTGTTGATGTCGATACTTTTCATACGCGCGCATTCTTCTTCTAAAATTTTGTTTTCTTGCTGAAGTGTCGCGCATTTTTTAGAAATTGCCGAAATTGATGACTTAGCACATACAAGTTTGGATTGGAGATTGGTAATCTGAATGGCGAAGAAAGATTCTTTCATAAATTCATTTGTAAGTTCATCAGCAGAAATGTCATTGAAGGGAAGCACAGATAGTACCTGTTTGGTGTCTCGGAATTTCCTGAGCCTTTCGGAATCGCGCCGCCGTTTAGAGGAAGACTTGTTCTTTTTCTTTTGTATTATCTGTACCACAGACTCGCTGTCCGAAGATATGCGGGCAGGAACAGGACGTCGATACGGTTGTGGACGCTGCCTGGTCCAAGAAAACGATCCTGTAGCACAATTAGTGCCTATACATTGTCTGCTCCGTACAAAACACATTCTAGAAAAATGTCCAACATTTCCACAATAAAAACAGTAACATCCTTGTGCGGGACAGAACATCAGATGGTTCGGGCTAAAGTTGCCACCACATCTATAACACGATGCCATCCTGAACTACTGTTAAAAACGTTATTCTGGATAGTTCCAAAATATGGCGAACACAGTCTTGGTTTAGTTCCAGATCCGTGTGATTCCGATTATCGAATTAAATATACTTCTCTTTGGTCGGGGAAATCTTGCTTGGCAGTAGAGGTTCCTGGAATCTTGTACGTAACTTGTCTTACACAAATAAATGTGGCAAGTTACCCGGATTCTCCACCAACTTATCACAACGGAATTTTCCGGTCGTTGTAATAACGATATTTTTTAAAAAATAAAATCCAAGATGTTGAAATATGGTCCAATATAAGATTTATTAAATTACTGTTTCTTAGAGTCGGCAGGCGATTTCTGGAGTATCCGAAAATCGACCCGTGCAGTCCGAGCTCTTTATCCTAACTCCTTACAAAAAATGAGACATGGTATTAAATATACATTGTACAAAAGATTAACAGCTGACGTTTATAACTCATTATGACTGGTCAGTACTCGGACAGGTAAGATTTCCTTTGTCCGGTACTTAAGTGTCATAGCGGAAAGGACCAGTTATATAATTCAATTAATTCAAAGGGTAATTAAATGGACATAAATATTGCATGAGCTAATCCAACAACAATGAATCAAAGGAAATACGTGTAATAGTGTCAACGGTTAGGTATATGGAGCGGATGCAATTAAATATATAAAGCTTTTGAGTTATTACTGTCACAAAGCGAAATTCAGTTACGAAATGTTTGCAGGTAGACGGGATTTTCCGGTCGTTGTAATAACGATAATTTTTTAAACTATAAACTCCAAGATGTTGAAATATGGTCCAATATAAGATTTATTAAATTACTGTTTCTAAGAGTCGGCAGGCGATTTCTGGAGTATCCGAAAATCGACCCGTGCAGTCCGAGCTCTTAATCCTAACTCATTACAAAAAATGAGACATGGTATTAAATATACATTGTACAAAAGATTAACAGCTGACGTTTATAACTCATTATGACTGGTCAGTACTCGGACAGGTAAGATTTCCTTTGTCCGGTACTTAAGTGTCATAGCGGAAAGGACCAGTTATATAATTCAATTAATTCAAAGGGTAATTAAATGGACATAAATATTGCATGAGCTAATCCAACAACAATGAATCAAAGGAAATACGTGTAATAGTGTCAACGGTTAGGTATATGGAGCGGATGCAATTAAATATATAAAGCTTTTGAGTTATTACTGTCACAAAGCGAAATTCAGTTACGAAATGTTTGCAGGTAGAAATTTAAAATAATGAAAAGGATCAAATTCAATTAAATGTTCTAATAGCACTATTTTTCATAAAATTCTTTATGAAACTAAGATCATCACTAGTGATGATATAAGCAGTGATGATATAAGGTTTATCACCATATTTTTTTCTTGTATTTTACTGGCAAAAATGTAACAAATTGTTATATCTACTGTATTGATACTTAACATTATGTACATCAAATAACATGGGCAGGCATCTTATGACTTGTCAAACATTACGTTACTGATTAGACTCGCGAACAAGGTCGTTTGAATGGAGAGAATACAACAATTTATAATCAGTACTATATGAAATAAACGCTTATAATAATCTTCCACCGTGAAAATGTTGATATAACAAAGAAAAGGTTTTGGTTAAAATATACCATAAAAGAATACGCACATATTTTTGTCAAACTGCAGTAAAACCTGGTCAAACACAACACAACACTGTTTAAGCATTTACATCTAAATCCGTTGATAGTATTCATTTTGGAAGTTAGTATCTTTTATAAATACCCTCAATTTTTATCACAAAAACCGCCAATACAATCAACACAAAATATTCATACGTACAAAGAAAAATCTGTAGCTGTTTTTCGTTTGTGATATTACAAAAGTATAAGGACTTTTATAGTTTAAAAAATAAGACAGGCAATTATGTCAGATAAAAATTGTATGTGGACTATATTGGAATATAAGTTTAGACCGACACAATACGACTTCGCATATTTACAAATTAATGCATTGAGAAGATGCATTTTAGAAATTAGCATCTTTTTCGTTTCTGTTCTAAATACTTTCAATATTTTATCACAAACATCGCAAATATGGTCAAAACAAAATTGTCATGTTAACAAAGAAACTTTCGCAGCTGTTTTTCTATTGTGATAATACAGAATTATAAACACTATTCCAGTTTTCAAAAAAGACAAACGGATCATTAAAAAGGAAAAAAAATTGGTTGGGAAGTAATGAATGATAGTAATGATATAACTGATATATTAACATGACCGCTGCAACTCACTAAATGAACATTACCACCAGAATTGATTTTATTTAAGTATGAAAGCAATGGTTATCGAGACGTCGCACGTGGTTTACTTACGACGTCATAGATCAATCTTGTTTAATGAGAGTCTTGACGCCTCGCTTAGAAAAACATTGCTAATGACCCTGCGTCAAACGCTTAAATGACTAATTATTACCATTGACGTCATTTGATTCAAACAGGAATTTTCCGCCAATGTCTTGTAAATGACGACACATATACAACCGCAGGTAATAAAGTAATTACATAAATGGGAAAAACTATAAATGAAATTAAGCAATTGTTTAATAGTAAAAATGAAAAACATGAAGTTTGAAAGTAATTTTCAAACTTTCATAGTGCTAATGAAAGTTTTAAAAAAAATGATTTTCATTCTTAATTTCAACCACACTTCAAATGTTCCATGGTTGCAAACATAACAAGAAAATGCAGCGAAGCTGCTGGACACAGAACCTTGGTTTTGATAATGACTTACTGACAATAAAAGCACGAGAGAAAGAACCAGGCAGACTTGAACTAAAATCTTTTAGTATTTTTAAGATGCAATCTAATCCTTTTGCCGATCAAGATAAATGAAACTTTAGTGAAATAAATGCAACTTTTAAGTTAACGCGATGTTATCATTGACATGTATATTCATTTTCAAAATTACAGCGATTTCCATGAACATTCTTTTGACGATGCATTTGGACAAAATATCAACCGTTCTCTGGTTGAAAACGTCAATCGTAGTCAAATTGGAATAAAATATTATTATCTCTGGTCTATTTTGCCTAAACGCTGTTGCTGTTTCATGGTTTGACACGCGTGAAACAGGACGAAGAATATCGTAAAGAGCGTGCCTTCGTTGTGCCTGATGCTTTTCTGCTTTAGCTAGAGGGCAAATTTTCATCCTCTACCTTGATGCACATTTAAAATCTTTCGCCCTGTCTTGCTTTTAAAGGGGCAATTTAGTCAACCAACGTTTTTTTCTATTCATCTAGAATAGAAAATAAATACATTCAGACAAAAAGAATCCGTGCTCGATAATTAGATAATATGTAGCCAATGTCCAGTGTCAAATACGTCAAATAAAGCACGAAAATCGCGCCCCTCGTGAACACGTCTACAATTATAAGCGTGCAATGTAAACAAATGTAACATGGCATATTTGATTTCACAAATACTTCTTTCTATTAATATTGAATTTAAGAAATACATGAATATTTATGATAGGCGTAAGGATAAGAAGACCCCACTTTGAATTGTTTTGCTACATTTCACATTTTCGAGGGGTGTATATTTTCGCTAATTCGCGGGGCATGTACGCGATCGCCATTTTACAAACGTTGTTGTAGGCTGCTGTGTATCTTAAACAATAAGGTATGGTTGCTTTAACACATTGTTTGAATTATTTCTGTATATTCTGATGCGATAATCCAGCCGATGAGAACATACAACTCATATTTAGGCTTATGGGATTTCGGAAGAGTTTATATTCTGTCTATGTCACCCACCCCAGTATGTATGCAACAGACAGTATAACGTGAATGACACCTGTCTTCCATGGATAAGATAATCTCGATTAGACATCACACCACCTTATATCAAGATCGGCGACACGTGTCCAAAACAATAGATTGATTTAAAGGGCTCCTGTCGATTGCGGTTCACTGCGCACCGGGGGAATTAGTCATAATGGTGCAGTCAATTGTAAGTACAATTATGTAATTAGTGTTTGCTATGACAGTGTTAAGTGTTCGCAATGCGGATATCGGGAAGGTATATTACTTAAGCGACAAAACAAACAGCATAGATTATTTCCGTAATCACATAGTAATCTAGGCGTATTAAAACACGGAAAACAATTCCTGATACAATTAAGGCCTCATATTTGATAATTTAGCAATATCCGCGAACATAAGATATTTTCATTTATTACATTTTTGCCAGTGAAATATAGAAAATTATCAAACTGATAAAACTTATATTTTCACTGCAGTGATGAGCAGTGAAAATATAAGATTTTGCCGTGAAAATATAAGATTTTGCCGTGAAAATATAAGATTTTGCAGTGAAAATATAAGGCTTTTTCAGTGTAACGTGAAAAAGTGACCCGACAATAAAATACGACCCGGGTCATTATTCTACGTTGCAAAAGTTACCCGGGGTTGTTATTTAACAGTAGAAATCTTATACGGCCATCTGCAGAAAAATGACCCCATTCGATTTTTCCGTAATTCGTCCCGTGAAAAAGTGTCCCGCCGTTGCTTTCAACGGTGGGTAGTTTTCAACTGGGTCATTTTTTTCATGTAACACCGAAACTTTTGTATGAGTTGTTCCCCTTGATCGGATCTTGGAGGCTCGCCATTGTTGTCGTCTGCTAGAACTTGTCTCTTGGGGAAAGATGGTCTTGAAGAAATGGCATCAATAGTACATATTGATAGGAACTGCTGCAGGATTAAATATGAAATGAATTGAAAGATGAGAATGGTTCAACTTTTCCGATCAGCTTATCCCAATCAGCTGTGTACTGAACCCGATCGGTTGTGATTTCGACGGATTACAGAACTGTAGACTTAGAATTAGCTCCTTTGCTGTAGGCAAGTAGACCAAGAAAAAAATAATGAAAGTATCTTAGTCCTCTTTCGAAATGTAATAAAAAGAAAATTCAATGGTTTGCCGTTTAATATCAAATATATTTCACTTGTATGGCAGATTTTTTTTATATTTTCACTCGTGCTACGCACTCGTGAAAATATAAAAAAATCTGCCATACTCGTGAAATATATTCGATATTAAACAGCAAACCATTGAATATCCTCTATATATTCAGATCGCTAAATTTTAAACCGTGTAAATTTAATTTCCTCATTTTGGGTAAAAATCGCAAAAATTAAGACCCGCGAAAACAACCGACTGAACGGTTTTATTGAGAGCTCGCATACAAATGGACCCATACCATTACCTTGGCATGTGTGTACGTCAATAAGATACGGTTAAACTCGTCATGGATTTCAGATATAGAGTTGACGTGAAGAAAGTTTGATGAATAAGGAATTCATAATATACTTAAAACGAACTGAGATAGATGTACAAATCTTACTTTTAAAATATTAGTCTGGATAGCTCTCACTTGGCTCCGGAAGTCGTGTATTTTAACAAGTTCAAATTATGAACTTTTGAAGTTTTGAACATGAACTTGTATCTTTACATCCACGAGACAGGTCGGCGCATGCTCGTAAAGGTCAAAGGGCTCATAGATGTTTGTAAACATAGGCCTCTTATACAAACTCTTTGTCGGGTTTGACAATGAAGGATTTCTTTTTAATACATTTAAAAATCGAACGGGAAACGTTGGCTATTGTCAAAATATCTGTATGAGTAGTTCATATGGGGTACAGAACTTCAATTTTACACAATATATGGCTATAATATAAAATAGTAAACAAACTTTACTAAATTGCCTCGTTTAATGTGTTTGTCCTCTAACAACACAAACCAGGTTCATTACCATTTGTAATGTTCAGGAAACAGAATAATATACTTCCACAGGAATGGATTTCTCGCTGCAATCATGTAAAATCAGGTACCGTTCCACTGCGTTTAAGATATATATTTGTTTGTCAAATGGAGAATCCACAACATTCCACTAGTATAATGTACTAAACCTAGATACCTTAGCTATGTATTTTTGTAGACCGTAAGCCGCCTTAATTTCCAAGAAGGCTTTCATGCATAGGGAAGCACAAAGTGCTGCTTGAGGGTTTGACAAAATAGGGTGGTCTGTTGTTGCAGGTGATCGCGCACTTGCCTTTCACCAAAGAAACCAGGGTTCGGTTCCCCGACCAGACGTGAAAAGGTATGAGGTCACCTGCCCGACCACGTGGGTTTTTGTCCTCGAATTCCGGTTCCCTCCCACAATAAGACCCTTCAAGCCCTAACATTCGGGCCAACAAGAGTGATTAATATCAGTTGGAGAACTTGTTTCATACTTGTTGTCAAAAACAAAGCTTATGTATTATATAAACATAAAAAATCTCAAATAATAATCATTCTCTATGGTGTTGGTTTGGGGCTTTCACACATGTATTTGACAAATGTTTGATTTAAAGAATTATTTGACATCAGAATTGCATTAACGGTCATGATGATTTCAGGGATTGTCCCTTATCAAAGCATGAAATATGAAATCAAACACTCTCAAAGTACACCAGTTCCCAGTAATGTATTAGAAGTAATGATCCGTTACTCAATCAGACTGCTGAGCTAGAGGGAAAATTTACATCCTCTACCTTGATGCACATTTAAAATCTTCCGCCCTGTCTTGCTTTTAAAGGGGCAGTTTAGTCAACCAACATTTTTTTCTATTCATCTAGAATAGAAAATAAATACATTCAGACAAAAAGAATCCGTGCTCGATAATTAGATAATATGTAGCCAATGTCCAGTGTCAAATACGTCAAATAATGCACGAAAATCGCGCCCCTCGTGAACACGTCTACAATTCTAAGCGTGCAATGTAAACAAATGTTACACGGCATATTTGGTTTCACAAATACTTCTTTCTATTGATTTTGAATTTAAGAAATACATGAATATTTATGATAGGCGTAAGGATAAGTAGACCCCACATTGAATTGTTTTGCTATATTTCACATTTTCGAGGGGTGTATATTTTCGCAAATTCGCGGGGCATGTACGCGATCGCCATTTTACAATCGTTGTTGTAGGCTGCTGTGTATCTTAAACAATAAGGTGTGGTTGCTTTAACACATTGTTTGAATTATTTCTATATATATTCTGATGCGATAATTCAGCCATGAGAACAAACAACTCATATTTAGGCTTATGGGATTTCGGAAGCGTTTACATTCTGTCTATGTCACCCACCCCAGTATGTATGCAACAGACAGTATAACGTGAATGACACCTGTCTTCCATGGATAAGGTAATCTCGATTAGACATCACACCACCTTGTATCAAGATCGGCGACACGTGTCCAAAACAATAGATTGATTTAAAGGCCTCTTGTCGATTGCGGTTTACTGCGCACCGGGTGAATTAGTCATCATGGTGCGGTCAGGTGTAGGTACAATTATGTAATTAGTGTTTGTTATGACAGTGTTAAGTGTTCGCAATGTGGATATCGGGAAGGTCTATTACTGAAGCGACAAAACAAACAGCATAGATAATGTCCGTAATCACATAGTAATTGGGTATCTGAGCGTACTAAAAAACGGAAAACAATTCATGATACAATTTAGGCCTCATATTTGATAATTTGGCAACATCCGCGAACATAAGATATTTTCATATATTCAGATCGCGAAATTTCAAACCGTGTAAATTTAATTTCCTCATTTTGGTTAAAAATCGCGAAAATTAAGACACGCGAAAACAACCGACTGTTGGTGCAGGTGATCGCGCACTTGCCTTTCACCAAGGCAACCAGTGTTCGGTTCCCCGACCGGACGTGAAAAGGTATGAGGTCACCTGCCCGACCACGTGGTTTTCTCCTCGAATTACGGTTTCTTCCCACAATAAGACCCCTCAAGCGCTAACATTCAGGCCAACAAGAGTGATTAATATCATTTGGAGAACTTGTTTCATAGTTGTTGTAAAATAAATAAGCTTATGTATTTATATAAACATAACAAACTCACTCCGTGTGAAAAAATCCCAAATAATAATCTTTCTTTGTGGTGTTTTTTGGGGCTTTCACACATGCATTTGACATTTTTTTATTTAAAGAATTATTTGACATCATAATTTTATGAACGGTCATGATGAGTTCAGGGATTGAACAATACTTTTTACCGTGTGTCTTATCAAAGCATGAAATATGAAAATAAACACTCTCAAAGTACATCAAGGAATTGTAGCTATCCGCCAAAGAATGTGAAATACGTCTTACATAATACTTTTCTGGTTGCAATCTAGTAAGATTATTGTTAAAGAATAGAATGAAAACATTATCATAGATTTTCCTCTTTATAACAAAGATAGATATAAAGATATATATACATTTTTATGACTCTTAATATTAGGTATTATTACATGTTTCTACCACAATACCCTGTGTTATTCCAATCCCAGACCATTGTATAAACGTGCTCACTGTTAGATATATATAGGCTATATCCCAATAGTGGTATATGACCTTCCGGACTTTTGATTGGTCGAAAAGTTGAACTTTGACTGGAAATCTCGTGGTTCAATGCAACTGTACGTGCAGATTATTAACGTCGTCATCGATTGTTGGCGTCTTCACAACTTGACGGGAATATATACATTGTACGAGATAATGTTTTTTCGCACCAGTTGTCCGCAGTTCACTCCAGATAACAAAACTGTCACTGCCGAGTTAATATTATTGTGGTAGAAACAGGTCCTACCACCCGTGGTTATTGGATATGGAATTTATATCAATCTCGTTAATTATTTTTTTAAAGCTACAGAAGACAGTCGCTAAAGCTCGTAATATGCAGTAGTTGTTATGATTTGTCTCGCTGAGGATCATGTTTTATTTTCTCGATATATCAAGAGACTTAATGTTTCAGGTGCCCGGGGATATTTTATTTAAATTTTACTCAATACTGCCGTATCGGAGTTAATTCAAAGTACGCACTGGACAAAACGAACCTAAAACAATCTTGTACATGGTTATACTCCAATGAAGGCTGGTAGTTATTAATTTATAGAAAACATTTGCTAAATCAATTATTACCATACACACAAAACGACAACAAATCCTAAATTCAGGTATACGCCAATACAAACAGCAAAACATAACACATGTCCTAGACTCGATCTCGCCACCGAAACATGGAAGGATTGGCTTCTGTTTCAAATAATACATTAGGGTAATTGCATTGTGAAAAAAACGAACAATATCACCAAGGATACAACATTTTATAATTTTAAGATCGTGTAGGTTAAAATAACATCGGAAACCGAAAATTAAAATCAACACTTTATAGAAAATAATTCTATTTTCAATTTTGGTTCTTTTAAAACATTAAAGTACAATCAAACACGTTGCGTTTGTGTTCCGTTTCCGTTGAATTTCCGTTTCGTTTGCGTTAGAACGGCCAAGAAAAATGGCACACCGTCTGTAACCAGCATCCAAGTAAGGGTGTCAGGTCAATTTTTCATGAATTTTACTTGTTTTGTTCGTCATCTTGATATCATCGAGTAATATTCTGTATCTTTGTGTGATATAAAGAAAGACGTTTTTGAGTTTGCTCATAAGTGTGCTTACTTGTTGTGATCCACAATGACGACGGAGTTATCATTTTACGTACTTAATGTGACCGAGATTAACATGGCGGGTGTCGTCAATGAAGCCGAAGACGCTTACTCTTCCGAAATACCTGGTCATATTCTGGTGTTCTTTTACGAGGGTCTCCTTGTTAATCTTTCCTTTTTCATATTCTATCCCTAGTTTATTCGATTTTGAGTTCTGATTATTGTTTTGTTGACGCTTTGGTATTCTCTGGGGTTTATTTTATGAACGTTACTGAACAGAAGGAAATTCCTGAACTGAACACTCTCCATAAAAACTTAAGGGACAATTTTAAGTTAAGGAACTGTTCTTAACTTTTGTAATGGTTTCCTATGTGTATTTTAAAGATAAGGAAATTTGTAAAGATAAGGAACGTGCAAGAATATGAGATCGGTTTCAAGTACAAAGTACATTTGATTGGTTTTTCGATAAACACATAACAACAACTCTACCGGAGTATATCCGTTTGCAGTGCCAAGTAAACGATATTTATTGTGCGAGTTTAAGGGTAGCATTTCCTTATTATTACCGATACTTACAATTGATAGCCCCCATATGATATATAGGATATCTAAACTGCATTATGACATGTGTTATATAACTATATTTAATGTCATTGGAAGTACGATAGGGAAATATTTGTTATTATCCTGTTTATTGTTGTCTTTTTAGGTAATGCACTGCCTGTGGAA
Source organism: Mimachlamys varia (assembly GCA_947623455.1). NCBI lineage: Eukaryota > Metazoa > Mollusca > Bivalvia > Pectinida > Pectinidae > Mimachlamys > Mimachlamys varia. The sequence goes on from OX392534.1 coordinate 23,691,644, forward strand.
GCAGCAAAAATTACTATCCCGTATGTTAAGTATACGAAAATGGCACTTTACAATAATCCAAATTAGCCCATTTTATTATTCGAATAATTGAGTAATAGACTAACTATACAGATGCATATGTATAACTATTTTCTTAATTAACGATATGTTCAAATTTTCTTTTCAATTTAATATTTTCCTTACTTATCACTGAAAATTATTAACAAATTGTATATTTGCACCAAATATGTGGCTTAAATGATATCTAGAATATTTGCTGGCACATCTGTTCAAAGGTATTATACATTAACTTGCACATGATTAATACAGTCGAACATCTTTATCTCGAAAAAAACCTATTAAATAAATGGGGAGTCTTGCTGGGACGGACGAAATACTTCGAAATAATCTAGGTCGAAATAAACAGAGAATTACACGAATTCCAGGTAAGGAGGTTCGACTGAAATTAAAACATTTGTTATCAAACAATTGCTTTGTTGTAGGGTCGTGCTAGGGAGTGTACTCGGCATATCATTGATAGTAGCCTACGGTATCTACGTCGTTTTCATACTTGGTTATAACTGTGCAGTGTGCTTTAGAACGTGTTCATCTGATGATAAAGGTCCGTCAGTACAGCCTGCCCCCGACCAGGGACCAGAATTCCAGGTGAATTAGCAGGTTGATTTTTAGATCCAGTCGAACATCGTTATTTCGAAGTCTGCGGTAAAACGAACAAACTTTGAGTTATCCAAGTAAGGTGAGTTCAAATACTTAGAATCAAACGGAGTCTTCGAGATAACGAAGTTCGACTGTAAACATGTTTAAGTCATACATTTGCAGAACTTATTGTAATGATGCAAAGAGACATGACAATTTTAATATTCATTGAATTTTGATATAACAAAATCATAGAATATCGAAGCGTCAACAAAGCCATAGTCCGAACTCAAAATCGACTAAACTATGTGCAAAGTATGACCAAAGGAAATATTTACAACTAGAACCCTTGATAAAAGTACAAGAAATTAATATCAAGGTGTTCCAGAAGAGTAGGCGTTTTCTGCTTCGACGACACCAGCCATATAGTTTTAGGTCGTTTCCAAGTGAATATCGTATCCTCAAACACCGCCCGACCTTTGTTGGAGCGTTCCTTGAACGGTAGGGAGAGGGGGTCGAATTTCGACAACGCTCGTCACCGCGCACAAAATGGGGAAAAAATCGAAAACACGGGCGTTGCCTTCGCGGTGCACCACCGAAACCGGCGTTGCTTGAGCGTTGGTTAAACGGTAGCGAGCGTTGGTTAAGCGGTGACAGCTCCATACAAACGCCAAACCAAAGTTCATCACCGCAATGGACCGCTGCTTCAACGCCCGACACCGTTCCAGCAATTCTGTGTCCGCTCCACCAAAGTTTGTGCAACGTTTAATTATCGCCCGTGCAAAGCAGCGTTCAAGCGTTCAGCGGAAAATTGCCCGCTCCTCACCGCCCGCAATATTTTGTATAGCTCAAAACTTTCGGAGCGGTAGGAGGGACCATCAGCGGTGGCCGAGCGTATACGGCGTTACCTTAACGGGGTCAACTTCTGTTTAACGGCGATGAACGGTAGCGAGCGGTGATTTTTTTTCACCGCTCCAGGAACGCTCCAGCAAAGTTCTGGCGGTGTGACCGGGCCTTTAACATTGAATGTGAATGACTTCTCTTTTCAAATGGTTGTACCTGGCAGATAATTTGAATGCATATTATTCTGTACACGTGTACCCAATTTTCGTTTTGAAACTGTCCCTATATATCGATGTGTAAACAAAAAAAATGCATGTATTTATTTTTTTCAGGAAGAAACTGAAGAAACAATCCCTTGAAAATCTAGACCGAAGAACGACTGCCCTCGGATATGTTCAGCCAGTGCAGTGTCATATTTCTTTGGACGTCAATCAGAATGCTAAACTGCAAGAACTCTATACTCTATAAATTTTAAGCGAATTTATTGTTCTGTGACTAAACAAAATTGAGCCAGATGGCAATTATCCGAACCTCATTCGCGTCAAATTCAGCGATAAAAACTCCATACTTGATCTCTGGCTTCAAAATACGGGATTACAGATCGAGTTTGAATCCCGGCTAAAAAATCCATTTTTCCCATCACTTGATATTTCGTGTGTGGCTTCAAACTATAGATCGAGTTCGAATCTTTTTCAAAAAATCAAATTTTAGATGCAATCTTTGCCCTTTTACTTTAAAGGCATTTGATTTCTGGCTTGACTTTAAGTAGACTCTTGGTGTAATTTTCATTTTTTCCCCGTATGGTTTCAAATATATCACCATCTCTTTCAATATACAGTGGTGTTGGAAAATTCTCATTTACTTGCAGTATGTTGAAGATGACCTTTTTCTATAGCGATGACAAAGGTGGTCAGAAAATTACTTGTAATAATTATGTTAATCGGATAATAAACCCCATTTCATTACAGAATCTGTTCTTTTATTTCTTTGTCTGTTTATACTACTCATTATTACAAACACCATATCTCTCAAAAATCTGCCTGGGAAGCTTGGCGGTACCATAATAATTGTTTCAATCTGATCCCATATACTACAATTACATTAAATTATTGCCTTATGGTTATAACTAATTTGCATACAAAATTGGCTTCTGTTAGACAAAATTTACTTTTGTAACAATAGAAATATTTATTGTTCAATTTTCACTTATTACAGTTTAATTGTGTCCACACAAAAAAGTATTTTGATCAGAATTCCATGTAGTATGTATCACCGAATCTCATCTTGACAATAGTATCTCTGACGAAGAAATAACACTTTGTGGTTTTAATACAAATCCTTTCCGGAATGACCGTGAACACTCTCAGGGTTGAGGTTTTGTCTATATTTTGCATCTAATCTCCGCCAAACGTCGTTTGGACTTAAAATTTCCTTCAGGTGAGGCTATTTGGATTGAAATATTTTTAAATAACTCCTCATTTCTTCTGTGTACAGCATACAGACCAAATGGCTGTGTGAATCCATTTTGGGAACAATTTGAAATTCTATAGAAAATGCACTTGATGAAAACCCTCACGTGATTATAGTTGGTGATATTAACGTTGATCTTCTAGTTGAAACCCATCATAAACTTAATGATATTATCCGCACACACTTGTTCACTAATGTAATACACCAAACTACTCGGGTAGGTGATACACGTGCTTCACTCCTTGACCCTGTGCTCGTGAGTAAGTCATGCGTGACTGGTTTTGCCGATGTCATTGAAATTCATAAGGATATTTCGGACCATGATGCTACCCTTGTTGTTGTCTTTCTTACTAACAAGTTTAAACGCATGGTTTGGTGTTATGAAAATGCTTATTATCCTAAATTTAATAATTTAATACAACAAACCGATTGGCAATCCATATTTAGAGAAGTTTCTACGTGTTACGATATGTGTTCGATCTTTACAAATAAGTATTTTGAGTATGCCCGTAAATGCATCCAAACTAAGGTCATTACTATTAGACCGAGTGACAAACCGTGGTTTACATCAGAACTGAGACGTGAAATAATTATTAGAAATAGACAGCATAAAAAACTCAAAAGACTATTTTCTTTAGAAAACTTAGCTAACTTTAAAAAACAGAGAAATCCTGTCAACAATCTCAAACGTAGGACGAGATAATTTTTGGACTATAAATGGACTTTTAAATAATTATGCAAAATCTAATCAAAAAAGCTTTTGGAAACTGGTTCGTAGATTAATTAAAAGTTCTGATGTATCCAACATTATTCGTCCCTTGACGGACCCTTTTTCCAATACAATTACAGTAGACGACGAACGGAAAGCTGACATTATAAACAATTATTTTGTATCTATCTCTACTTTAGATGACACGGGTGTACAGTACCTTTACCACATATACCAAAGTAATATTGACAACATACATTTTACTCAAACTGACATTTTGACGTCATTTTGTCGCTAAATTAGGTAAAGCAGTGTGATATGATAAAATTAGCAACCAAATGCTTAAAAATACTGCCAACATTGTTTCAGTTCCACTGTTTCTAATATTTAGAAAGTCTCTTGATCAAGGACTGTATCCAAACAACTGGGAAAAAAACTTTAGTAATGCCTGTCTTTAAGAAAGGTGATCAACATTGTCCTAGTAATTACAGACCAATAGCTTTATTAAGCACTGTAGGTAAAATTTTTGAAAAAACAATTACCAAATATCCTCAAAATTGTTTACTCGATAACTCATTATTATACAAATATCAATCTGGATTCCAGTCAGGTCACACTACAGTGCATCAAATGATTGAAATCTATCATAATGTTTGTGAAAATTGAGAAAAACGATATCATATACTTGCCTTGTTTTTTGAGATATTTCCAAGGCTTTTGACCAAGTCTGGCACGCAGGTCTTGTACATAAATTAAAAAGCTATGGTATAAATGGAACACTTTTAAACTGGTTATCTGATTACGTACATAATCGCCACCGACAAGTCTTCATACACAATGTTTCTTCTGATACTAAAATAGCTAATGCTGGTGTACCGCAAGGTTCTGTTCTAGGCCCCACTTTTTCTCCTGTATATTAACGATATTACGGATAACCTCGACAGTCTCTCCCGTCTATTTGCTGAAGACACTTCCCTAACAATATCTTCTCCTTCTGCATCTGAACTAGAAACTACAACTAACATGATCTTGAAAAAAATCATAATTGGGCAGAAAGTTGGCTTGTCAAGTTTATTCCAAATAAAACTGAAGCACTTCTTATTTTAAATATTAATGACGAGCTTGATGTTAATTTAGTTTTTAATAATGTTGATATCGATTTTACTGATCACCATAAACATCTTGGTATTTTCTTGAATGCTAACTGTAAATGGACTCATCATATTGATAACATTTGTAAAAGCGTAAGTAAACAAATAGGGATACTTCGTAAGTTAAAATATATCTTAAATCGTAGCACTTTAAATAAAATTTACCTTACTTACATACAGTACTACCTCTTCCAGAATACTGTTGCGAAGTATGGGATGGTTGTACAATTTCCGATGCTAACAAACTTGAAAAACTTCAGCTACACGTAGCGTGTATAGTTACTGGTCTACCTTTATTTACCAGTAGAGAATCTCTTTACTTTGAAACTGGTTGGGAAATCTTGCCACAGCGACGCACCCGCCGCAAACTTCAACTCTTTTATAAAATCCATAACAACATGACCCCCTCTTACCTAACAGACATTCTTCCACCACTAATATCTTCTTTAACTACGTATAATTTAAGAAACTCTGAAAATTATTCATTTCCAAATTACAGTCTACAATCAACACTTGACTCGTTTATTCCTTCGACTATAAGGTTACGGAATGAACAAATACTAAAAATACTAAAAATGCACCATCCCTCAAGAGCTTTAAAGATTGCCTTAATAACCAAGTTGAAAAATTTAAAGTACCGGATTATTATTTAACCGCCCATGAAAATATAAAAAAAAAACTCTCCCATACAATTTTCTTTTTATTACATTTCGAAAGAGGCCTTAAAATACTTTTAAAATTGTGTTTTCTTTACTTGCCTAGTAGGCTCCTGGAAAGTTAATCCGTCGAAATCACAACAGATCGGGCTATTGCTGCTTAGGATAAGTTGATCGGAAAAGTTGTACTATTTTAATCTTCCAATTCATTAAAACCTGCAGCTGTATCTCACCAATATCTACTGCTGTTGCCATTTCTTCAAGATCATAAAGTTATAGCAGACGACAACAATGCCGAGCCTGCAATGCCAGTGGGCAACGGGAGAGTTGGATTCGATCAACGGGACCAAACAGCAGTTCTGGTGTAACGTGAAAAAATGACCCGGGTCGAAAACTACCCACCGTTGAAATCTACTGCGGGTCACTTTTTCACGGGACGAATTACTAAAATATTGAGTGGGGTCATATTTCTACAGATGTAATGGGGGGGGGGGGGAAGAAAACGCCATGGTTTTCATTACCTTTCACCAAAAATACGATATATATGCATGTACATGTACTAGTTCATATGTGACAGATTAAAATTGCACACGGGATTAATTAAGATCTATTTCCAGCTTGAGCTAGAGGGACTTTCTCTGTAGCTCAGTGGTAGAGCATCCGATGAGGAATCTATGGATGGATGGTGCTATCCCCTGTGGAAGCAGACTACATGTTTCTCGAAGAATACAAATGTTGTTCATGACCCTCGTCACAGGGAATTACAGAACATGGCTTGTGATTTCAAAGGGAGACGGAGAGGCTAGGGTGACAGGGAGAGGTTTGGGTGACAGGGAGAGGCTGGGGTGACAGGGGGAGATTTTGGTGACAGTGAGAAGCTAGGGTGACGGGAATAGGCTCGGGTGACGGGGAGAAGCTGGGGTGACGGTGAGAGGTTTGGGTGACAGGGAGAGGCTGGGGTGATGGACAGAGGTTTGGGTGACAGGGAGAAGCTGGGGTGACGGTGAAAGATTGGGTTGACAGGGAGAGACTGAGGTGACGGGGAAAGGCTAGGGTGACAGGGAGAGGTTAGGGTGACAGGGAGAGGCTTGGATGACGGGGAGAGATTTGGGTGACAGGGAAAAGCTGGGGTGACAGGGAGAGGCTTGGGTGACGGGTAGAAGCTTGGGTGACCGTGAGAGGTTGGGGTAACAGGGAGAGACCGGGGTGACGGGGAATGGCTAGGGTGACAGGGAGGGGTTGGGATGACAGGGAGAGGTTGGGGTGTCGGGGAGAGTGTGAGATGACAAGAGAAACTGGGGTGACGGTGAGAGGTTTGGGTGACGGGGAGAACCTGGGGTGATGGGGAGAGTCTGTGGTGACGGGGTGAGGCTGGGACGACGTGAACAGGCAGGGGGGGGGGGGTGACGAGGAGAGGCTGGGTTGACGAAGAGATGCTGGGGCGACAGGGATAGATTGGGGTGACGGGGAGACACTGGAGTCATGGGTAGAGGCTGGACTGACGGGAAAGACTGGAGTGAAAAAGAGAGGCTGGGGTGACGTGGAGAGACTGGGGTGACGTGAAGAGACTGGGGTGACGTGGAGGGACTGGGGTGACAAGGAGAGACTGGAGTGACAAGGAGAGACTGGAGTGACGGGGAGCAGCTTGGGAGCCTGGAGTGACGGGGAGAAGCTGGGGTGATATGGTGAGACTCGGGTGACGGGGAGAAGTTTGAGTGACGGAGAGACACTGGAGTGACATGGAGAGGTTAAGGTGACAGGGAGGAACTGGAGTGACGGGGAAAGGATAGGGCGACGGTGAGAGGCTGAAGTGACGGGAAAAGCTGGGATGACAGTGAGAAGCTTGGATGATAGGAGGAGGCATGGATGACGAGGAGAAGCTGGGGTGACGGAAAGGGGCTCGGGTGACCGGGAGAGACTGGGGTTACAATGAGAAGCTGGGATGACGGAAAGGGGCTGAGGTGACGGGGAGATGCGTGGGCGACGGGATTACTGGGGTGACAAGGAGAGACTGGAGTGTCGGGGAGAAGTTGGGGAGCCTGGAGTGATGGGGAGAGGCCTGGGTGACACGGGGAGACTGGGGTGACGGGGAGAGGCTTGAGTGACGGGGAGAGACTGGAGTAACGTGGCGAGGTTGAGGTGACAGGGACGGACTCGAGTGGCGGAGAAAGGCTAGGGTGACGATGAGAGGCTGGGATAACGGGAAAAGGCAGGGTTGACGAGGATGAGCTAGGGTAACGGAAAGGGGCTCGGGTTACGGGGAGAAGCTGGGGTGACGAGGAGAGGCTGAGGTGACGGGGAGAGGCTGGGATGACGGAGAGAGGCTTTGGTGACTGGGAGAAGATGGGGTGACTGGGGGCTTGTTCCAACAGTTCAATTATATATTTTTTAAATCATTGCAAAGACACAGCGCAATTTTGAGAAACAAACTATACTTGTTTAGTAGTTAATGCAAATTGTGTACATTTGCCAATCACAGCCTTTTTTGTAATTTTGTACTTTTCACACATTTTTACAACCACGATACATAAACAAATAGACTCACACCCTCACATTCACTCTTACATACTCATACCCAACACTCACACCAGCATCAACATACAAAAATCTAAGATCAAAATAAGGAAAGAAAACGCAGATAAGCGAGGGGGAGACAAGGGGACAGACAGAGGGGGGGGGGGGGGAGATAAGAGAATGACCTAAATATCAAAGAGTCCATGTGTACATGTATATATTAAAAACAAAAACAAGCGATCAAGGGATGTTGAATAACCATTAAATAAAAAGGATCAGGGGGAACTGGAAAGCATGAAAGTAATAGTGATATACCTCCCTACCTAGATTGTAGAGATTCAAAAGCAGTATAAAAATTTCAATGTTATCTTACCTTAATTAACTTCACCAAATTCTAACAATTTTTTTTTCATTTTTCCAATTCTTTTTCAAACTTATCTTGAGCAAAATCTCCGTGACTGTTGGTAATGTATCTCTGAATAGCGTGATATTCTTCAATCATAGCCTATTATACACCTGAATAATTTAGAATCAAATCTTTTACAAATCAGAAGATAACTCTCCATAAAATTTGACAGAAAAAGTGATACTGAGAAAACGTAATCGAACTAAACATAATGTTTTCACTTTTGTGAAGTTTGAAGCAACACATTTTCATTGTATTTCTAGCGCATTTTAGGTACGAGTAATGCAATATATAGAGAATGTATTTTTCATATGATAAAATCCTTTCTAAGCCGTCATTTTGTTCTGGACACAACAAGATGACAAACTCCCGAAAGTGATTATGTCTCATATGAACATATTTTTATTATGCTGATTAGACCATAGATATCAGCGAGTAGAGCGATAGCCGTTCCCTCAATGCTTGTTTAAGTACGTCCCAAATTCGTAAGTGGAGGAAAGCCGGAGTTTCCGAAGAAGCACCACCGACCAGTGTGTGGGAGGTGCCCCATGTGGGTCCTTAGCCGCGGGTTGGAGGAAATGAGCACATAGACCCTGACCAACCGTAAGCACCTGAGGTTCTTTGCCGTGCAATATAAACGAATGCCTGTTGGTCTAACCCACCAGCCACCCTTCAAGATACTTCTTATAAGGAAATTGTGGATATCGAAAACCTTGGTGTAAACTCATTTGCATATATATACATTGTATATATGGCTTGTATCAAATAAGAAATATCTGTTTATTTACAAACTGAACATGATATTACATATTATGTTTATTTTAGAATCAACTAACTACACTTTTCTGTTGAATTGCTGAACTTGAAATGTCGTATTAAAATATTTAAGCTTTAAATTAATTAAGTTTTGACTTGAAGTATGCGCTAAAGTATTATCTCCCCTGTCGTCTCATGCGAACGTAAAATGTACGTTTAACTGTTATCTCCCCTACAAAAGGTTGTGCGTACAAATAAACGGAAAGATAAACATATTTAGATAATTTGGAAATATGAAATCTACATATTTTCCTATCATTGCACAATAAGTCATTTTAAACGAAACTGATTATTACCACACAGTGGATTTCTACAACACAGAATCGGTAAGATTTTGGTCGTTTATAAAACCTGCTGGCTAGACATGCAGTGTCGCGAAAACATTCACGGGTTGTAACGTGAACACAGCTCTCATTTCGATGCTTTCTCCCTCAGAATACAGCAGCTTGAGCACTGTTAACCAATCAGAGATGACGTGAAATTGCACGTGGAGGTATAGCCTGCTGTCTTCTTCTTTAACTTCTCACATCTTCAACAAGGTGTAGTAGGTCGATTAACTAGTTAAAGTAGATATACAGCATACCATCAATTTATTTATGATATAAAATGACAAAAACTACAGAGATTAGGGGAACTTTGATTACACATTAACGCAAGTTGTGCAGTTTGTCTAATGAAAACTGGTTACGCGATTATATTTTTGGTTTTCAATGTTAGACATCAACGCTGACCAAATAGCCAAAAATATTCATGTACAGTTACAATTATAATCGTTAATATCTTCCTAAATAACACTGTATCATCCGCGTGCACTATTAGATAATATACATGTAATTTGATAGTTGTAATTGATAACTATGGCAATAAAAATTACGCTTTTATTGTCATTAAAACAAAAAAATTAAAGAAAACAGCATAGGCTTCTTTTTTTATAGTATGAAACAACTTCAGCAGAACTGGTGCAAAACATATCTTTTTATTCAATTACAACATGTAAATATTATCATTTTCTATTATATACGTACGCCCCTCTCACTATCGTTTTAAAACTGATAGGTTGAACCACAGAGCTTAGTCAAATCACCGCTATGAAAAAAAATGTTTTTATGTGTAAAATGGAAGGATATGTGCACATTTCCTTGTAATTCTCGTCGACTGAAAGGTCGTAAGGCCATGAGCGTACCATCCAGGATGTCCAGGGGTTCAGATCACCTACGCTCTGTACACCCCTGGAACATGTCATGACAAAACTGAAGGCTCCGTGTTTCCAACCTTGTTGATGAGACAAGAAGACTGGCTTAACCCTTTGATATCCATCAGAAGAATTTCGGTAAACATTGACAGGCTTTAAGGTCGGTAGCAGTTCCTTTGTCATCTTCAAGGGTGTGAGAGTACGTACAACCGTCAAAATCAAATTATTTTCTTGGATGAGAGTTGTTTCCCTTCGAACACAAATATTTGTTTGTCTTTGGGAGACACATGAAACCAATTATTCCAGAGGTTGAGAGAGCGGAAGTGATGCGCTAATATAAGATCAGTTGGTTATCAATTAAGTGTGTTTAGTTTATTAAAAAGGCCATATATCACAATTACATCGTACATGTGTGTGTATGTACACTATAGTTATTACTGTATGTAATTACTTAAGTTTATCCTTGTTCACGCGAATGTACCTTACAAGGGTATATGATGATGTTCTCTAAAATAGTATAATAGAAATATAATTATCAAAAAAAAAACAAACAAACAAAATTTGATTACTCGGATGCCTGATTCTAATTTAGGGGAAGATAAGCTAATAGTAATTCAGTAGAGATTTTTTTTATAAAAACTTAGGGACTGCCTGTATATGAATTTGACATCGTCCCCATCCTGGGGTTACGATCAACTACACCCCTGGAGTATGTCATGGCAAAGCTGAGGGCTCCAGTATGCACCACCTTTTTGATGGGACAAGAAGACTACTGGTTCGAACCTTTGATGTACATCAAACGAATCTCGTGGCCATTAACATGTAACGGTCAAAATTAACAGGCTTTGAAGTCGGAGGCGGCGCATTCGTAATCTTTAAAGGACAGGCATGCAACCTAGCGTTTGTCAGGTTTTTTTTACCTGAGCATGATTTTAATTTTGACCACGGCGGGGAAACTACGTCATATGCGTTGCTACATTTGTAAGGTAAAAGACAAAAATTACGTCTGATAGACGTTTTTCCAAGTTTTATAAACATTTTATTCAGCCTTTCTATACAAACAAGTAGTTGTACGAGTTATACAAAGATGCGGATATATTCTGATGAGCCTTTTTTACATTAATAGTGTTAAGTGCATAATTATTTTTTCCGTTTACAATTTGTTATATTCTTTACATTTCGCATAACAACGCTTGTATTTCATTCTGAATTTTCAATGATGTTGGGGAGGAAGGGGGCAGTTGACGGAAATCGAATCCGGCTATCTTGGTGACTTGGTGATAAATTACACATTCCTTTACTCGACCATGTTTTGTTGTTATCATTAAACTTGGAAATAATTCGTCTTTTTTGATCGGTGAATTTTACTCCGATTAATCTTACTCGATCTAAATATCCAGATAACCTAATAAGGCTACGTTTTTTTAAGGTTTTGTCCTTTATCATATTATGAATTATGAAAACATCTTTCAGAGGATTTCTCAAGCTTTTTTAAACCATGAATTCCTATTATTTGTTTCCTGATTTTCTGTGTCAAGATGATAATGTAGTCAAAAATTACAATTTGGATCTCATTGGACAGATAACGCATGTCCATATAAAAAAATCACACTCTTAATACCATCCAATATAATCCCACTCTTAAATCAATCCAAAACCATCGCACTCTCATCCCAATCCAAAATTATCGCACTTGCAACACCATCCAAAACCATCGCAATCTCGACCCTATCCAAAATCATCGCACTCTCGACCTCATCCAAAATCATCGCACTCTCAACCTCATCCAAAATCATCGCAATTCTCAAACCCCATCCAAAACTATCGCACTCTCGACCCTTTCCAAAATCATCGCAAACTCGACCTCGTTCAAAATCATCGCACTCTCAACCCGACCAAAATCATCGCGCTCTCTATCCACCCCATCCAAAATCATCGCATTATCGACCCTATTCAAAATCATCGCACTCTCGACCTCGTCCATAATCTTCGCACTCTCAACCCAACCAAAATCATCGCACTCTCGACCTCGTTCTAAATCATCGCACTCTCGACCCCACCAAAATCATCGTGCTCTCCATCCACCCCATCCAAAATCATCGCACTCTCGACCTCGTCCAAAATCATCGCACTCTCAACCCCACCAAAATCATCGCATCCTCGACCCTATCCAAACTCATCGCACTCTCGACCCTATCCAAAATCATCGCACTCTCGACCCTATCCAAAATCATCGCACTCTCGACCTCGTCCAAAATCATTGCACTCTCGACCTCATCCAAAATCATCGCACTCTCGACCTCATCCACAATCATCGCAGTCTCGACCTCATCCAATATCATCGCAATCTCGACTTCATCCAAAATCATCGCACTCTCGACCTCATCCAAAATCATCGCACTCTCGACCTCATCCAAAATCATCGCAATCTCGACCTCATCCAAAATCATCGCAATCTCGACCTCATCCGAAATCATCGCACTCTCGACTTCATCCAAAATCATCGCGCTCTCGACCTCATCCAAAATCATCGCAAACTCGACCTCGTTTAAAATCATCGCACTCTCAACCCGACCAAAATCATCGCGCTCTCTATCCACCCCATCCAAAATCATCGCATTATCGACCCTATTCAAAATCATCGCACTCTCGACCTCGTCCATAATCTTCGCACTCTCAACCCAACCAAAATCATCGCACTCTCGACCTCGTTCTAAATCATCGCACTCTCGACCCCACCAAAATCATCGTGCTCTCCATCCACCCCATCCAAAATCATCGCACTCTCGACCTCGTCCAAAATCATCGCACTCTCAACCCCACCAAAATCATCGCATTCTCGACCCTATCCAAACTCATCGCACTCTCGACCCTATCCAAAATCATCGCACTCTCGACCCTATCCAAAATCATCGCACTCTCGACCTCATCCAAAATCATCGCAATTCTCCACCCCATCCAAAATCATCGCAATCTCGACCCTATCCAAAATCATCGCAATCTCGACCTCATCCAAAATCATCGCACTCTCGACCTCATCCAAAATCATTGCACTCTCAACCCCACCAAAATCATCGCGCTCTCCATCCACCCCATCCAAAATCATCGCACTCTCGACCCTATCCAAAATCATCGCACTCTCGACCTCGTCCAAAATCATCGCACTCTCAACCCCACCAAAATCATTGCGCGCTCCATCCACCCCATCCAAAATCATCGCACTCTCGACTCCATCCAAAATCATCGCACTCTCAACCTCATCCAAAATCATCGCACTCTCCATCCACCCCATCCAAAATCATCGCACTCTCGACCCCATCCAAAATCATCGCACTCTCAACCTCATCCAAAATCATCGCACTCTCAACCTCATCTAAAATCATCGCACTCTCCATCCACCCCATCCAAAATCATCGCACTTTCGACCCCATCCAAAATCATCGCACTCTCGAGCCTATCCAAAATCATCGCACTCTCAACCTCATCCAAAATCATCGCACTCTCAACCCCACCAAAATCATCACACTCTCCATTCACTCCATCCAAAATCATCGCACTCTCGACCCCATCCAAAATCATCGCACTCTCAACCTCATCCAAAAATCATCGCACTCTCAATCCCATCAATATCATCAAAATGATAGCACTCGCAACGCAATTCAAAACCATCGCTCTCTCAACCCCATTAAAAACCATTGCACTCTCAACACTTTCTATAATATTCACACTCAAAACACCATCCGAATTAAACGCACTCTCAATCCGATCAAAAATAATCACACTCTTCATCCTATCCAACATCATCGCACTCACAACACCATCAATACCATCGCACCCTCAATCATATCCAAAATAATTACACTCTCAACCTCAATAAAAATAATCCCACCCTCAACCCTATTCAAAATAATCGTGCTCTCAACATTATCTTAAATCAGAACATTTTCTAACCCATCCAAACAATCGCACTCTCAACACCATCAAATAACCATCGCGCTCTCAATCCTATCCAACATTATCGCGCTCTTAACCCTAACTCAAATCATCGTGCTCTCAACCCTATCCAAAATCATCGCACTGTCAACCTCGTCAAATATGATTGTAATTTCAACCGAATCCAAAATCATCGCACTCTCAAAACCATCCAAAAGTATCGTGCTCTCAATCCCATCCATAATCATTATATTAAAAAACCAATAAAAAATCATCTCACTCTCAACATTATCAAAAAATATCCCAATCTCAACCCTACCCAAAATCATCGCGCTCTAAACCGAATCCAAAATAATCGCACTCACAAACCCATACAAAATAATCACACTCTCAGCCCTATTCAAAATCATCGCGCTCTCAACCTCATCAACATTATCCCACTCTTACCATCATCCAACATCATCACACTCTCAACTCCATGAAAAAATCATCTCACTCTCAACCCCATCCAAAACCATCCCACTCCCAACACCATCCACATAATCGCACTCTTAATACCATCCAAAATCATCCCGCTCTCAACTTCATGAAATAATCATCGCACTCTCAACCCCATCCAAAACCATCCCACTCCCAACACCATCCACATAATCGCACTCTTAATACCATCCAAAATCATCCCGCTCTCAACTTCATGAAATAATCATCGCACTCTCAACCCCATCGAAAACCATCCAACTCTCAACACCATCCACATAATCGCACTCTTAATACCATCCAAAACCATCCCATTCTCAATACCATCCATATAATCGCACTAACAACACCACCAAAAATAATAGCATTATCAACCCCATCCACATAATCGCACTCTTAATACCATCCAAAATCATCCTGCTCTCAATCCCCATTAAAAATCATCGCACTCTCAACCCCATCGAAAACCATCCCACCCTCACCACCATCCAAATAACCGCACTCTTAATACCATCCAAAATCATCCCGCTCTCAATTCCCATAAAAAATCATCGCACTATCAACACCACCAAAAATAATAGCATTATCAACACCATCCACATAATCGCACTCTTAATACCATCCAAAATCATCCCGCTCTTTACTTCATGAAATAATCATCGCACTCTCAACCCCATCGAAAACCATCCCACCCTCACCGCCATCCAAATAATCGCACTCTCAATACCATCCAAAATCATCCCGCTCTCAATCCCCATCAAAAATCATCGCTCTCTCAATCCTTTCTTAAATGAGTGCCTTCTCAACATTATCTAAAATCATCGCATCTAACCCCATCCCAAATCATCGCACTCTACTTTCATCAAAGCTCATTTGTCTCCCAACACCAGCCGCTCATCTGACTCCCTTCTCATCCAAAGATATCCAACACTGCTATTGGGATACTGTTAAATCTTGTGTGGTGTTTTTCAAACATATGAAATAATGCTTGCCTGAATACGAACGTATAATTGAGTTTACGGTAGAGAATTCCACTCACAAATTTTGAATGCAAGATTGCGTGCGTCACACGATCTTGAAATTTGTTTTAAATGTGAAAAAATAACAAATAAAACGTCCAAAAACTATCTAGCTGTTTCAATGACTGTAGCCGACAATAAAAGCATTGAATCATTATTTTCAAAATATCTCTTGTTCAGCAGTAAAAAAAACCGCTATAGGTTAAATCAACGCTGAAAGTTTACAAGGAGACTTGCTTTGATGGGAAAAGACATTTGTCCTAAAAAATAAGAGTAATGGGGCTTTCAGTAAAAACAAAATGCTTGTACTGTTAGAAATTATCGATTTTATAGCTGAAAGCATTTCTTTATAAGATAATCGATCTGATGTAATACTTAGTAAAATGAGGATGGATGAAATGCAATCTTAGAATCTAAAGCATCTACATGTAAGTTGTATCAGTCGTTAGTGCTATCAGATAGAGTCAGATTTACATGAACACATACTGCGCTATTGTGAAATATGTGGTATCTTAAAAAGTTTCATAGACTCTCTAAAATCCTCTTTGTATGGATAGTTACAAATGTACTCCTCTCCGTTAGCTCAGAATCGTATGCTACCTGAATATGCCAACACCGGAAAAGGAAGCCATTTCTAACAGGACGATTTTATACCAGAAGACCATTGGAACTAATGCAATGTACCATTGTATTTCAAATAGGAAATAAATAAGCCAACCATTTCGTATAACATCCTCGATATCCAGGGGTTACGATCACCTACGCTCTCTACACCCCTTGAATATGTCATGGCAAAACTGAAGGCACGCTCAGATAAAGAATACTGACCAATCGCTAGGTTGCTGCCGGTCTTTTGAAAATTGCACATGCGTCGCAAATGACTTCAAAGCTTGTCAATTTTTACCGTTATGTGACAACAATATATAAGGATTGTACCTCATTTTGACTGCGTATACAGCGCGCTTCATTAAATTTGCCTTTGTCCAGTTGGCATTATCAGCCCGTAACTGCGAACTGAAAGCAGTTTAATGCTTAAGTATGCCCGCAGTTGGCAACGAACATATTCAATGGTGCGCGTTAGCGCTCCATAGTGAATATGTTCGCTGCTAACTGCGGGCATACTACCGTATACGCAGTCAAAATGAGGTAGCGCACAATAGAATATGTTCGTTGCCAACTGCGGGCATACTACATGTACCGTATACGCAGTCAAAATGAGGTACAATCCTTATATTTACACCATTATTAATTTTCAAGTGCTATACGATAAAAAAAAACATTCGAAGAGGGTTGCTAAGATGGTAACTACGATGGCCGTGGTTGCTAAGATAATATAGTCCCATTGGATTTCATCAATATATTGGTAAATTTAGAAAATACTTAAGCATTAAACTGCTTTCGGTTGGCATTCATAGGCTATATGCCAACTGAAAGCAGTTCAATGCTTATATTTACCATTTTTAGAATCTGCTCATGTCATAAAACAATCAATAGCACATTTTATTTCTCAGCATTCAGCTCAATAAATGTATTTGTCGCATATGCATGTTCAATGAAAAGAACAGCCATCGCCCGGGGACGGTCAATGGCATCCAACGTAACAATTATGACGTCATAATAATGATGACGTCAACAATCGGTCATTGGCATTCATGGCCTGATGAATGCCAACTTAATTTGGTAGGGATATATAGTGGCAATGCCATTCAATGGTAAATATACAGTGAACAACACTATTTTTCTTCAGAACATCATATGCAAATTTGGTATTAAATGATATTTCTAGCATGTCGAATTTATTTCTTTATTTATAACGGTCGTTATGTACACGCATTGACACAGTGATCTGGTTGTGACGCGGTCCGACGTCAGACGTCACAAATGCAGGGCGCCGCCATGTTTGCGTTACCGTCAAAGAGTTTCGAATTCGCATCATTACGAATCAAAAGTTTGCTAGAAACTATTTATTGTTAAATCACAAGAAAATTGATTCCATAAATGTTCCATGTTTCAAAATCTAATAGGAAGCAAACAATGGCCGACAGCGAATACTTATTTTTTGAAGCGTGAACGACGCAATATTTGAACAAATATCAATCTGCCGAGCCTATTCGCAGTCAGAGTTTACTAAGCACAAGAAGGGAGAGCTGCAAACAATTCTTTTGATGTACATCAAAGGGTCGAACCAATCTTCTTGCCTCATCAACAAGGTGGCGCACACTGAGCATGACATATTCCAGGGGTGTAGAGAGCGTAGGCGAGAGTGACCCCTTGAAATCGAGGATGTTCGTATAGACATTTTAACCTAGACTAAGTTAATATCAATCGTTTCAATTTCAAGCAAACGCTGCAGTACTTGAGTATTGATGACATTTTACCAACACATTTCGTTTGGAATTTTTGGTCTTCATCTCGTTTGAACTGTGGTCAAATTGGAGTGGTAGAAACTCGCGATTTTAATATCATCCATGATGAAGGGATATTTCATGGAGGAGTTCACAGTAATGAGGGACTTACTTTTTGACATGCCCATTGAGTCTGAAATGATCAATAAGAAATCCATGAATATAACTCAATATCTAAAATCAATCAGCCCCATCTAAAAAAAAATATTTTACAACATAAGATACAAAAAGGGGGAAATGCAAATCTTTATCCCGATGTCCAAACAACGCTATCAATCCAAATTACGGAATCAACTCTGCCTAGATATTGTCAAATAATCAACAGATATAATACAATATCAGTTTATCGCAATTCTTTACTGCAAACTTTTCAAAACTAATTTAGTATAATGATACAGTCCTTTCTCATGGCCATTAGTGTATATGATTTTGTGGTTTCAAAATTAAGGACACTACTGAATCTCCCTTTGCTTTTTGTTCTACTTTCTTTCATCACGATCGACAGAATCGAACGACTTCTAAGATGTATATTTTAGCGTGTTTTCGATTTTTCAATAGTCAACTTTCCGTTTATGAATGGTAATACACCGGTTTACTAATGGTTACCATTATTAAGTGGCTTGCAAAAAAATCCGATTTCCGTTATTGATTTCAAAAAAAACCCCACTGGATATCCAAAAATGCAGGTTGCTGAAACTATCGGTAAACATGTGTCGGTACCTGATTTCGTTTAGGAATTTTTTCATTGTGTTACATGTAGTTGAAGGACGATTTTCCGAGACATATTTTTTAAAAGTATGGTTCAGCTCTCTTTGACGTCATCATAGATGTAGTCGTTGACGCGGAAGACAGTTAGCCTTTCCGAATACATGGTCTTATATTGTTGTCTCCTTACACTTTAACAGGGCTCTCAATGTCTCCTTTGTCCATGCTTCGCCCCACAGGGACCTGAGAATTGTTACAGCTAGTTTTGGACCTAAACTAGTGAGTTTAGAGTAACTTAACAATTTTGTAGAGTTCAGATCAATTTTCGATAAAAATGTCCCCTCAATGGTCATAAAGGCTATATGACCATTGAGGGGGCATTTTTATCGAAACTAGCCTTTATGGCCATTGAGAGGGCATTTTTATCGAAAATTGATCTAACCCCCACACCAAAAGTGTAAAATTACTCTCAACACCCTAGTTTATGCCCAAAACAAGTTGTAACAAACTATCAGGCTCCTGTGCTTCGCCCTAGTTTCAATACTTCAGCAGTTGAGAAAGTGCTGTGTTGATATTTTTCGTATTTTTCATGTTCATAATTATAACATTTCATTGAAAAACGATTTTTTTTCTGGTAAACACTACCTTGGGTTTTGGAGGGATTAGTGGTTTGCACATACATGTATATGTGCGAGTTGTCTCCCTTGCCAGACACCCTCTCTACTATTGTCGGTTACGAAAGACAAATGATGGGCGGTCAAACAGCTTCCGCTTGCCAGTTTTGGAACCGTGTACTTTATGTTGGAGACACGTACACATGTACATATATAAATAGGTGCATGAACTTTCTACACTGTAAGGTAGTACGATTAAAGTAAAAATCCAAAAAGTAATTATTCTCATTTGGTATAAAGGAAGCTAATGCATATACGTTCAACGTGGTCAAATGTGTTCATCTGATCAAACTTGTCTGTAACATGGCTTCGTTAATTTCTAGTTTGGAGTTGACGAAGCCATGTAACAGTTTATTTTATTCAGACTGAGTAGATTCAATGCACATGTACACCGCCAAGAATATCAGACAACGCCGTATCAGGGGTCATGTTCTGATAAACCTCAACACTAGCCCATTAGAGAAACATGTTTGGAATGTCCGTGCGGCTATATCATTGTCCGGGTTATTGATTGAAAAGAAACACGACATCGGATGTATATTTTGTCTGTTTAAAACTAAACGAAACCGTGCAGCAATTGAACTTGATGACCCGTAGATTGTAAATAGTAGCATTAATGATAATTCTTATATACCGTTTTATCACAACCTAAAAGTCGTGTTAAAGCGGTTCAAAAATATTATCCATGGATATAGGGCCTTAGCAACCAGCCAATATCGTTCTCAACTTCCTTGGAAGCATACGACCGGTGCTGCAATCTCGGCGCTCACAGCTAGCATTCTACAAATTCTACCACTGCCCAACCACATACTTATTTACAGCTGAGTAGACCGGAACAAGCAGGGTAAAGTATCTTGCTTAAGGATACAACACAAGTGTTGTGGCTCGGACCCTTTGATCACGAGTCCGACGTCCTATCACTAGACCACAGTGCCTCAGGTTTTTCTCACCTGACCCTTCTGGTTCTACAAATGAGACAATTTAGATTCCATTCTCACCTCTTTTGGTCCCTAGCATCACTGATGAGTCCTACAATGACGAAACAGATATATAATGCAATGCAATTCCTTTTTTTCTGTATCTATTACTAAATTTGAAATATGCTGCTGCTCGTGTGCGTGCGTGCGTGCGTGCGTGCGTGCGTTACGTCACCTTTCCTTTGACGAATGCATATTGTTGTTGAATATGGGATTTCTGATAAAACTTACTACAAGGTTGCAATAATTGAACGAGAAACCGCATAAAAACGTCTTTCGCTTTTGATCACTTACAGTACTTATTTTTTTTTTTAAATATAAGATATATCCAAAATGTGTCGATAACTTTAACATTGATGAAGACAAACAATAGTTGGTAGCAATGTTTACTATATCCACTTTTAACTGATCCTTAATCAGAATGTTACCATGAATTATGTAATGTGTTTCAATGGCTTGACACCACTCGTTCATCAATATCTTAGACCACGTTGGATTTCTATTCCCCCCTCTCAGTATCAAAGATAATAGTTTTCTGTGAAGCTAACTAGCATATTGTTAATTAACTGTTTGCTTAGTTAACGTTCTTTCAATTTTGAGCGCATTTTATATAATTGTATAAACAGGACAATAATAATTACATACCATTAGACAATTATTTTATTTATTAACTATATATTGCTCCATGATCATTGCCCTTACATTTAGCCAATTATATATACCTTACAGATTTTGCTTCATATTAGGCCATAGAGATCCTAAGAATTCAGAAACTGACCGCCTGTATTCTGCAATACTTACATGGCACATCAGTGACACCCAGGTAGCACGAGTTGGCCCCATAATGACATCCCTCCAAAACTGTTGTTGGTCCTGCTTATAATGGTAATGGCTGACTAATATGTGTTTTACTAAGTCATTGAGGCGTTTATGAACTACACATAAAAAAAATCAGAGAATACCAAAGCGTCAACAAAATCATAATCCGAACTCAAAATCGATTAAACTAGGGGCAGAATAGGAACAAATGAAAGATTTACATGGAGACTCTCATAAAAGCACAAAAGAAATCAGGATATTTCGCATTTTGATTTTATAGTGTCATTTCCATAAGTCATGCTTTTCGTTTTGTTAAAAAGAATCCGAACTGAAAATCAATTAAACGGGGTACAAAATATGAACAAAGAAAGGATTTGCAGGGAGACCATTGAAAAGTACAATAGGATGAGACTATGTGTTCTGATACAGCTTCATCGACGACATCCGCCATGTAACTATAGGCTATATCCAACCAAATGCCAGGTCCTCAAAGCGAGAATTGAGATATCATTCTCAATCAGAAGAAGATTTTAATTTATTTTGGTATTATATGTGATAATTGATGATTTCGTTCTTTGATATGTTTACTTAAGCTAACCTTTTTTTATCAAACTGATTGCCAGATATGCACGAATAGGACGTTAAACAAAACGGCTTTAAAGTGTCAAAACATGTCAAACACCATTCATTGCACCTTATTACCATTTCGGTATAACGAAGATATCTTTTTGTCGGTGATTTGGAGCTCATTTCTTTTCAAATTGTAAGAGGAATGTTTTCTACGACTTTAAAAAGTTGATTCATCAGTCTGATTAAAATTATATCTTGATCTCCGCGCCGTTCCGTACACTTCTCTCTGCCGCGTTAAGATATGAGAAAATCCCATAGGGGGTCATGTCCCGATGACCTTTTTCAATAGCCAATCAAATTACTACTATCAGAATCATGACAGTGAAATTTTGCGGTGACAAAGCTTGCATAATTGCATTTGTCCGTTTAGTCATTTCGTCTCCAAAAAATTCATGTGGAATAATGTGACGAAATGACTTGCTGCAAGATAACAAATCATTGGAAAATTATTTAAGTGTTCAGTAAAGAGGCGACAAAGGTCATCTGAACGTGACCTCTTATGGGATGTTGTCAGATCCTTGTAAAACGGAGTGAGAATAAGGATCTGTATTTTAATCAGATTGTTGATTCATTAACTAGACAACGATTTTTTGCTTATAACATTTAAAACAAGAAATCAATAACAAAATGATAAACTCAGAATAAATTGAATTCAGTTAATAGCGGAATATATCCAATTTACATGTAGTTAATATGTTCCATTAACCGTAAAAGCTTGTTGCTATAGAATCGCATTCTGCTATTTCCTGGAGAGATTTTAATGATCTGGTATCATGTAATGTATACATAGTAGCAAGCATACTCCGTTTTTATCCGATTTCAAATTAGCATATCTACGCAGTATGTTTATCACAGATAACGCTTTCTCATGCAGTAGATTTGTTGTCTGCAGAATGGATGTCAATTACTTCGATGTTGGTTTCCGGATACCTTCATGTGGCTCTCGGTGATTGATATGACCATGTGATATTTACATTACTTTTCACAAATTACAGATACAGTTCGATTGGATCAAAGTGGTTGTTATGCATATAGATAAGGTTGCTTGTAAGGAACTCTTTATCATACGCCGATTATAGGTCCTTCTCTTGCGTAAAGACCACCATTAATATTACGTCACTGATACGCGGTAAAATGGTTCCGGATAATGTGTTCAATTCATTTACT
Organism: Mimachlamys varia; assembly: GCA_947623455.1. NCBI lineage: Eukaryota > Metazoa > Mollusca > Bivalvia > Pectinida > Pectinidae > Mimachlamys > Mimachlamys varia. Next base: position 23,714,843 of record OX392534.1, read on the forward strand.
TCAAAAAAACCAGACGGAAAATATTGTATCAGACAACTCGTATCATGATAAAAGCGCACTTTGTTATACTTTTACTTCAGAAAATCTGGTTGTAAAGATTTGCCAGAAAGTTCTGTCTTATGCATACACGAGGGTATCTTCTCGAATGATCGGTGCTAATCTCGCGAGAGATGTCTGAGCGAGAGGACGGCTATAGATTGGTCTGTTTCTGATATACATACATCACGTATTTCTAATGGATCAAACTTCACAGTTATGAATCGATAAAGTTTTATCACATTTCTGCCGAAGTGGCAATCTTATCGTCATTAGAAGGTGTCCTACTTTCAAACGTAGACCATGACTGCCATTCTTGAGCCTCCAATTTGCAATTGTAGCGTCATTATCAATCACCGAGTCCGCAGCTTGGGTAAATTATTCGACAACTTCAGCTTGTAGGAAAACACCCAACAGTACTGCGGTATGGTTATCCACGCCATCACTCCAAACCGGGCTCATTATTAGCTTCATTAGACCAAGGAAATGTGGATCATTTGCGGTGTGTCGCTGTTGCTGTGTTTTTTGAAGAGTCGAATGAGTTATTGCTTTGAATGACATGCCCAAATCACTGCTTATCTTACTTCTCGGAAGCTTCACTAATTAAAACTGGTGGGCCAATCTTATTGATGTATGTTTGTGTCGCGCGGTGTTGACAATGTTGTGCATCTCTATCCCTATCCTTAGTGATTTGTTTGACGTGTAAACTGATTTCATGTTAAAGTTAAGTCGTTCACTGATTACATTCCTAATTGCACAAAATTGACTGTACCATCTTTCTGAAGCATAAAGGAACACTCTTCGTTAAGATAGCAGAGTTCAAGGATTAATTTTTAATTGTGAAAATGATATACTAACAATCTTGAATTGAAATGAACGGTATGTTTAAATAACATAGTTCAGGGTTGAATTAGGTACAAAATTATCCATCAAACGAGAATCATGCAATAACGCGAGAATGTGTCATCTGAAATATTAAAAAGAATTAAGATTATAGGTAAAAATCTTTTTTTAATTGATTTATAATAACAATTATCAAATATAACTCAAACAAAATAACAATAAACATTTTATCTTAGTACTTCGACTTATATTATTACTTTTATTATTATGTTATGGCAAATGATGACCAATGATTTCAACCATACGTCAGCTAGGAAGTTGAGGAGAAAACTGTTTCCATCCTTGTAAATGTCCAATCCTCAAAGTTAGAACTATAAGACATCGTTCACCATCACATCAATATGCATACAAATCAATACACACGTTATTTGTATAAGATATAAATAGAAAATTATGTTGCATGCTACGGTAGTCTGTTTTATTATTTGTTTATTCATGGCAGATAATCGCATATCTATAACAGTGTATTAGAAATCGGGTATATATATTTAACGCCGACAACAAAATCAAATATTCAATGTGTTTTTTTTTCAGATCTTTTATTGAATAAATCATTTTGTGTCAAATTTTCATTCAAAGAACCATATTTATTACATTTTTACCAGTGAAATATCGAAAATTATTCATTCTATAAAAGTGATATTATTCTACGCACTCGTGAAAAATATCAAAATATTAGCCCCACTTATTTGGTATTACTGAAGCTACTGTTAGATATCCTCTATTTATTCATATATATATATAAACCAAAACAAATTGATGCAATCTTATTCTTTTAATGATTAGTGCATTACACCACAACGCAATGATCAAGACAGTAGACAGTTACAATTTGTTGTAACACACTAACATACGATGATTAACGATAGTCTAGTAACGAGGCTTAATTGTATCCCACTATTATTGGCCCAATCGATTGCCCTCGTAACATACGTACGTTAGAAAGTCGAAAACAGGCTAACTCTGTTGAATCGTGTGGCATTTTTGTTTCACTTAGAATGCCGGTACTGTGTGGGGAAAAAACCTCAATGACATCACATGCAAATGAGGCTTCGAGTTCGTAGCACATGCACTTAAGTGCTACGTGAAATAGATTAGAAGTAGGTGAAACGAGCAGCGCCTTTGGATTAGGATGCACGGGCTATTGACCACATACCGGTCCTCCGTACATTCCCTCCATCGCGATAAGTGGTGATTGATGACAGAGTTTTGTATGAAGGGATGCTGATCGTGATAACTGCTCATCGTGAGGTCGCTGTTTATGTGGTCATAACATACAATATGGCAAAGTCCTTTGGGATTCATACCCTTTAATGCAAAAAATTGAAACAAATGTCTTGATCTCTTCTTCTACAGTTTAGTTCAATATAGCTATAGTTATTGACCGTGGTAAGTGCTTCTCATGAGGTCGCTGTTTATGCGGTCACAATATTCGATATGGCAAAATAAGAGATGCACATCCTTGAATGGAAAAACCAAAACAGAAATAGATGTCTTGATCTTTTCAACAATATAGTTCAATAAGGTTAATAAGGCAACTTTCGATGTAGCAAAATAAGAGATGCACATCCGTCAATGGGAAAACAAAAACAGAAACAAATTTCTTGATCTTTTCGACAATATAGTTCAATAAGGCAACATTCGATATGGCAAAATATGAGGTGCACATGCTTGAATGGAAAAATGAAAACAGAAACAAAGGTCTTGTTTTTTCAACCTTTTTCAACAATATAGTTCAATAAGGCTATAGTTGCTGACCGTGGTACATGTTTGTAAGTACTAATTTTGAAATCGCTGTTTACATGATCACAAAATTCAATATGGTACATGTATGTCCAAACCCATTTACACACTCAAATGCCCAATATACGTAATTTTCGGCAAACCTTGAAACGAAAATTTCTTTTTATATCTATAGATTTAGTTAAAGGCCCAATATACGTAACTTTCGGCAAAACTTGAAGCGAAAATCAAGCCTAATAACTTATTATATTTATAGATTTAGTTAAGATTAACTGGTATCAGCAATATTCAAGATGAATTATTTCGCGGTTACCGTTACAGCAGCAGTTGAAACACGCTATTTGTAAACACGCGACCATTTCGAACCGTCTTCTACCTTCGGTTTGTTGTTGAAGTGGGCCCCACCTGAATTATTTCCAATTCTTTGGATTTTTTTGTCAAGAGTTTCTTGTTAGTTACCGCTCAGGTTTACTATGTTTTAGGCTTATTTTTGCACTGGATTTTTTCAGAATTTTTCAGAATCACGAAAATTTCCCTGAAGTTACGTATATTGGGCCTTTAAGATTAACTGATATCAGCAATATTCAAGATGAAATCTTACGCGGTTACCGGTACAGCAGCAGCTGAAAATCGCTATTTGTAAACCACACGTCCATTTTGAACTGTCTTCTAACTTCGGCTTGTTGTTGAAGTGGGCCCCACTTAGATTATTTTCAATTCTTTGGCTTTTTCTATCAAGAGTCTCTTGTTAGTTACCTCTCAGGTTTACTCAGAATTTTTCAGAATAACGAAAAATTTCCTGAGGTTACGTACATTAGGCCTTAAAATAAATAGAAAATAAATAAATACCTTGATCTCTTCTACAGTTCAGTTTAATAAAGCTACAGTTGCAGATCGGGGTAAGTACTAATCCTGAATTTGCTGTTTATGTGGTCACAACTTTAAACAACTTTAAAATAAATATGACAAAATAGGGTTACTCACCCTTAAATAGAAATCGAAACCGAAACAAATGTCTTGATCGGTTCAATAATGTAGTTCATTAAGTTGCTGATCGTGTAAGTTCTCATCATGAAGTCGCTGTTTATATGGTCACGACATTCAGTATGGCGAAGTCCCTAGGGATTCACATACTTGAAAGGAAACCCAAATTGGAACAATTGCCTTGATGTCTTCTACAATGTAGTTCAATAAAACCGTAGATTCATAATATCTAACTGACAATCAACGTCAGTTTGCAAATACTACAAATCGAATACATTTATAGATTCACAATTATATATATTACTCAGGGGGAAATGCTTAATCAATCGCTTGAGTTATAGTATCAAGGAGATATATTTAAGAGAAAAATCTATTCGTCATTTAAGTATTATATACGTTATTAAAGGAAGCTAACTCATGGTGATTTGTGTATTAACTTTTCTTGAAAGCATTTTATATCAATATTGTTTATATAATACATCAGAAATGAGCCAAATTATTGATATGCCGTTGAGCTGATTAATCAGGACAGGTAACAAAATCCTTTCCAATTCTATTAATTTTTCTTTAAGATATATCGACGATGTGTTGTCTATAAACAACAAGATGTTTGCTGACCACGTCGATCGTATATACCCTTCTGAACTTGAAATAAAGGACACAACATACTCTTCTAAATAAGCTACTTACCTCTTTCTCTACTTAAACTACCACCAACATGGACAGCTTACTACTAAGCTATATGATGATTTCAATTTTCCGATCGTGAACTTTCCATTTCTTGATAGTAACATTCCTGCTTCTCCAACCTATGGTAAAAGATGGACGTTTTTGAGTATGCTCATTAGTGTGTTTACTTGTTATGATTGACAATGATACTCGGTTCTCATTTTGAGATCGATAAAATTAGAGGCAAAACAGAAGGTTAGGAAAGATTTACATGGAGACCCTCGTAAAAGTACAAAAGAATAAGACCAGGTGTTCCGGAAAGGTAAGCGTCTTCTGCTTCATCGACGACACCCGCCATGTTAATCCAAGTATCAATCCTCAAAATGAGAGCCGAGTCATCATTGTCAGTCACAACAAGTAAGCACAATAATAAGCAAACTAAAAAACGTCCAATTTCATAAAGATCCAGAATATCAAACCTCATTTTTATGACATCTTGTCTGTGATTGGTTGATAGTTGTAACATTCCGAGAAAACACATGTCGCATGCACCTGTTCAACTTTCCTCAATCACTTTTCCTTTATTCGGAGCATCTCTTGAAAATGACAGTCAATACCATGTTTCGAACGACAAAAGCAGACGACCACAATGCCACGTTAATGTCCTCTCTCTGACTGTGGATTTAGTTTTTTCGGAATAAGACGTTAATTGCTATTAGAATGAAGAAATATGATTCTTTGTTTTTCTTCGATTTTCATGTTTTGCTCCGACTTTGATCTCTTGAAACATGAATAACATCGGCTATAAACAAACAAAATCGTCCTCTCTCCGACTGTGGATTTTGTTATTTCGGAATAAGACGTTAATTGCCAATAGAATGAAGAAATACGATTCTTTGTTTTTCTTCGAATTTCATGTTTCGCCCTGGCTCTGATCTCTTGAAACATGAATAACATCGGCTATAAACAAACAAAATCGGGTTTCCTACAGAAAGGCAATAAATGTATGATATTACCTTAAACAATACTGATAATACAGAAGCGTCAACAAAACCGTAATCAAACACAAAATCGATTAAACTATGGACATAATATGAACAAAGAAAGGATTTACTAAGAGATTTTTAAAACAGTACAAGAAAATAAGACTAGGTGTTTTGGATAGGTAAGCATCTGTGGTTATTTCCAAAAATGACATACTAATGAGCAAATTTAAAAACGTCCACATTTATACCGTGTAATGATACAGATCAGTTCTCAAATAATAAAAATATACTTGGACGCCAACTCAATACGAACTATCTGTGGGAAGGGAGATTAAACTTGAATATAAAATCAAATTTGTGGAATTGTTTTAATATAAGCGTAGACGCGACTTATATAATATCTATTATGAAATGTAGAACAAAGAAACCATCAGTCTCGTTTATACCATTGGCTTCCTTTGAAATGTGAACAGCGCAAACAGCAACGGAAGATATCAGCTTTCAGGATTGAAAATAAATAAGTACTGTTGGTAAAAATAGAAGCGAAAAGATCATAATGACACTCATTATCACCTAGAAGCAATGGAACTGCCTTTAGTCTAGTTTAATATTTTATCTGGCAATTTCTTGTCAAACAGATTCAGGGTACGCTATACCAAAACACCATATGACTCATTTATGATAAAACGTTGAAAGTAATTCAGGCTAAAATGTAAGTATCGTACGTAATATTAAGAAAAATACAAACAAACCATACATTTATTACCTTAAGGGGTTTATCTCACACATGTTTATCCTGAGTTAATTATATGAAAGCGGAAACCAGTAATTGTCTTGCAAACGTGTGGTTTACGTTTGGTGTTAATATTCTGCTTTATACTATGATGAGGTTGTGTTGTTGTTGTTTGATTGATGTCGCCTCACAGGCCCCCCGTTTACAACACGCAGTTAAGAAGTTTAGAGCCGAGCTGCATGTAAGCCAGTCTAGACTTACTCTTGCTTTGTGTTCTAGTACATATTTCTCACCCTCACGGCTCCGTCTCTTGGCTAAGAAGTAAATAGAGCCAGGAAATTATGTCACTGCCCTCACACACGAACATAATTGATTAGTTAGGTAGCAACTCGAATAGACGCTCGGTTGTGAATATGACAGTTTTTCAAAAACCTTAATAACAAAATGTCAATGAATAATTATTGATTTTCATACTCCTTTTCTTCAGCTTTAATACAACACTGAAGTCGCTTTTTGTGGCATCACACATATTTCGGTATGCGAATATTTTGCAAAAATGTATAGAAACTGTTTATTGCATAAGTATTATAAATTTTCAACTCAGCTTGTCAGTTTGGACGATGCAGACATTAACATTCAGTATTAGGAACTTGTTATTACCCCCATTTTTCTATACAAAGAAATAAATATTTCTATGGAACTGTCTATAAAATTACAACTTACAATATACAAAACTAAAGACCACAAAGATGTGCAGACTGACACGGAAATACATTCTAAGCTGGTTTTTTTTTCGATATTTTTGGTTGTTTTGCTAAAATCAACTGCATGCTGTTGCAAATGGATTCAAAATGTCGCCATGTCATCAATTCCTAAACATTAAGTAGCCCATTATAAAACGATTAATATGCCAGTATTGAAACACACCTTGTGCAAATAGATGTACATGTTTGCTTCAGAATCAGTTCAAAAGCAAAACAATGCGTTTCAACGTATGTTACGAATTTATGCCTATTGAGTTATTGACATGTTAAATTGTCGGCGCAAAACCCAATTATTTATCCTTTTCTAGTTTTTAATTATTAAATATGACATGTAATACTTATCATATTTGACACAATCTCATTGCTCATAAGCCACACATTCTTAGACCGACTTAAAATTATCATATTTACAAACATATACATATATTTTTTGTAAGAATATTAACATACATCTTTATGAAAAAAAATGAAAGAATACCGAAACATTACCAAAACAATAATCCGAACTCAAAATCGATAAAATTAGAGGCAAACTATGAACAAAGAAAAACATACAGAAGACCAGGTGTTTCAGAAGTGTAAGCGTCTTTTGCGTCTGCTTTATGTATAAATCAGACACTTTTACCCTTTTGTGAAGAACTTCGAAAAGACCAGTACGTCTCTAGACACTTCATTGAGAGTAGTAAACTGTAACATCACAACTTCCCTTCTGACTGGACCAACATACACAAACGTACCAGTACCTCTGGTCATCTATCTGTATCATTTCCACCTCATCACTAGCTACATCCAAAACCACACCAGACACACCAGTCCCTCCGTCATGGTGTCATGACCAATGAACAATGAACCAAAACCTTACTCAAAACCAACCTAGACATCCGAAAACCTGCGTTCATCTAGCTACCAACAATACAACACCACTATCCTTACTGAAAACATACAGAGACATCCCAAAACCCCCGTTCATCTAACTACCATCAATACAACACCATTATCCTTACTGAAAACCCACGGAGACACCCCAAAACCCCCGTTCATCTAACTACCATCAATACAACACATACCCTTACTGAAAACCCACAGAGACACCCCAAAACCCCCGTTCATCTAGCTACCATCAATACAACACCATTATCCTTACTGAAAACCTACAGACACCTCAAAACCCCCGTTTATCTAACATATTTACAGACATATACATACATTTTTTGTAAGAATATTAACATACATCTTTATGAAAAAAAAATCAAAGAATACCGAAACATTACCAAAACAATAATCCGAACTCAAAATCGATAAAATTAGAGGCAAACTATGAACAAAGAAAAACATACAGAAGACCAGGTGTTTCAGAAGTGTAAGCGTCTTTTGCGTCTGCTTTATGTATAAGTCAGACACTTTTACCCTTTTGTGAAGAACTTCGAAAAGACCAGTACGTCTCTAGACACTTCATTGAGAGTAGTAACTACCATCAATACAACACCATTATCCTTACTGAAAACCCACGGAGACACCCCAAAACCCCCGTTCATCTAACTACCATCAATACAACACATACCCTTACTGAAAACCCACAGAGACACCCCAAAACCCCCGTTCATCTAGCTACCATCAATACAACACCATTATCCTTACTGAAAACCCACAGACACCTCAAAACCCCCGTTTATCTAACTACAATCAATACAACACCATTACCCTTACTGAAAACCCACAGACACCTCAAAACCCCCGTTCATCTAACTACCATCAATACAACACCATTATCCTTACTGAAAACCCACATAGACACCCCAAAACCCCCGTTCATCTAACTACCATCAATACAATACCATTATCCTTACTGAAAACCAACAGAGACACCTCAAAACCCCCGTTCATCTAACTACCATCAATGCAACACCATTATCCTTACTGAAAACCCACAGAGACACCCCAAAACCCCCGTTCATCTAACTACCATCAATACAACACCATTACCCGTACTGAAAACCCACAGAGACACCCCAAAACCCCCGTTCATCTAACTACCAACCATACAACACTACTACCCTTACTGAAAACCAACAGACACCCCAGAACCCCCGTTCATCTAGCTACCATCACAGCTTAACCACTTACCGTAGTTATAAACAAAGTTCACACACACCAGTATTTCCGTCCGTTGATCCAGCTACCCAAGATCAACATAATCACCTCAGTACCTGCATGTGTCATCTTGCAACCACTAACCTTACTCTAACAAACAAACAACCATCATTACACTATTCATTCAACTACAGTCTATTACATTTCGCTAAGAATATTCCATACTCACTACGCATTCAAGCGCTGCGTACCGGACGAATTGTATCAGATGACAAACGATGATTCTTGTTAATACTTGCCCACACTGTTTTTGTCGATTCTGCAGGGGCTACCATTTAGTTTGCTTCCCGCACCCTTGTATTAACGAGGATTATACTAGATTGACATACTATTCCCAGTATATGATCAGTCGCACACGTTTATGTCATTGAATTTCAAAGTTTTGGTCGGTGTTGGTTTTGTTTTTTTCTCTTTTTTTGTTACTTTTATTTAAACTGTTATGTTGGTTTTTAAATCTTAGTGGTTTTAGATCTATGTTTACCAAATATCTTTTGATACATATTCTTAGTGACGTATTGATACGTTGCTTTCTAGTAATCCAAAAACCAAGTGTTTTATTTACTTGTCAAATAAGTTTAAATATTTTTTCATTGTTTGTTCGTCGATATCGTGAAAAATTTATGCCTATCGGAATTTGACCTAAGGGACGAAGCTGCAGTTTTAATACTTATTTCATAGCTTCCCTCGACTGCTTATTTAACCACTTAGAATTTATTCTATTCAATGTGTATGCATATTAATCTAATCTTTAAACAAATTATGAAAAACAATGTAGTATCCAGTTCAGAACATTTGATGTTCTTAAGTTGTATTTATAACTTGGACTATAAAGATTAAAACAAGCCTTGCTTTCTCGGACGATTCGTCCAAATTTGTCGTAGGAAATCCAAATATGCTGTCAAGGTGAACATACTTGTGTAAATAGCAAGGTTTGTATCGACAGTTTTATCACAATCTTGTTCACAGGTGATCTTAGAGCGTTTCACGAAATATTATCTGTGGTAATGTCACTGCAACCTGTCAATATCTTTCAGCATTCAGCAATTTCTAGTAATGTCTTACCAATAACCCTTTTACAGCTGAGTAGACTAGAACAAGTTGCGTAAAATATCTTGCTTATAGCTACAACCCCTACCCTGTTTGATTCGAACCTTTCGGTCACGAGGTCTGCGTTTTACTTTGCGTCCATTTTAATATTTAAAAAAAAACAAGTTGTTTTACATGTATAGGATAACTTTATGTATTATACATATGAAAGAAATCACTTTCAAGAAGGGAGTATAAACAGAAAAGTCGTCTGTTGGATAACCGAATAAATTGGTAGTGTATTGGACGTAACAACATTTCAACAAACAAACATACATACAAAACAAACAATATTACAAAAATTAAAAACCTCAAAGACAGACTGGTTGAATGAAAACCATTAATTATATCGTATCATATATGTCTTCTTTTCACAACATGATCTTGCAATAAATAAGAAGAAAGTCTGGCTTATACTCTTTCACGCAACGGTGTCGTCGTTATATTGTTATCCCGCCAAAAAACGGCCATCGATGTAATTGGCAAAGCAGCCCCACACCGAACAAAGTACCAATTAACTACGCCACGACGCTGTATTAAGTTTCTTCACGCATACTGTGTATATAACAGTCTGACGTTCCCTAACACCAAAGAGGCATTGGCCGAAGGTCTACATAATGATAAGTACCCGTTTGATGAGGAGACCGCCATATTAACCGCGTCCCATGGCGGAGAGCTTAGTTATGTAGGAACGTTTTTTCTTTCTAATATAGTATCGCTTGGCACGTCAGCCACAGTGCTGTAATTGTATCATGGATTGTAATGAAATTACAACAAAACATCAAAGATGGCACCTCGCAAAAAAAATTTCCTAGTTTGATATTTCATTGTGGAATTTTCTCTTTGTTTAAGTTATATATATACAATAATATACAAATATATCATGAGTGTCTGTGCAATAGTCCAGAATATTTGACACAAGGTACTGGTAATCGACCGATGTTCTATTGCACGAGGCCGAATGCCGAGTTCAATAGGAACATCGGTCGATTACCAGTCCGAGGATGATATACTTGATTTATTACATAATCACTAAAACTTACTTTGAATCACTGAAATTGTTTATTTCATTAACATGTTTTTGAATAATAATAGATCAGTTTTATAATGTATACCATGAATTCTGGTACATTGTATGTAAAAAAAAAGTAAATATTCGATTATCTGAGTAATAACCACAAAAATATCAATCCGTATCCATTGGCGACTCCAAATCTAAACTTTTCTGTAGAAATCGCCAGTCTGTTGTTGCCTGGTTGCATTGACATCTGACTGACTTTGACGCTTGAAATGGTAGGAAACGTCACGCGGTGTTCAATAGTTCGCACGTGACCGTGCAATAGTCATTTTAGCCGTGCAATAGTTCATTTCACCAGTAAATGGTTCAATATATAGCTTATGCGTATAGTTAAGGAAAATCACATGCATTATGTAATAATTATATATATCAATATATATATCAACATATCAATTCATGATTTAAGTTTTTGTTTGATAACGAAGGCAAACATGGGAGTTCGGTTGGTGCAATGAATAGCCCACTTGCCTTTTACCAAGGCGGCCGGGGTTCGCCTCCCAGACCGGACGTGAAAAGGTATAGTGTCACCTACCCGATAACGTGGGTTTGTTTCATAATTGTTGTTAAATAGATACAGTTTATATTTATAAAATCATTATCAAAACAACAAAAGAATCACATAATTTAGTAGGTTCCATTTTAAAATCCTCGCTATAAACGTCCTCTCTGATTTTCTTCATGACCGAATAACGAATCAAGATACAAGCTACTGTTATTTGTCTTGTTTTCATCGTTTGTTCCCTGGAGTTATGTTCTAAAATGACGTAATGCCATACCATCTGGTTGTATTCAATAGGTCTTAAATAATAATACCAATGGTTTGTTGGTTCTATCTATGCCTATGTGTTCACATGAATATTCCTATCAACTTTGTGACTGTAGCCCTGCACAAATGCAACCTTTAACCCTCACGGGGATCGATAGGGGAATTTTAAACCGAAGGAAACATCCTTATTATGCTCACTCGATGGTTCAAATTTCAGATTCCCCTATTATTGGATGATATATTCTATTAATCTAGTACCGGTAAAAGCCAAGATGCACCTGCAAAGGATTAGGAAAATGTGTATTCATATGATATGTTACCCGGAGTGATGCATAACCCAGCTTCATCATATGATTAGGACCCTAACACTAATATCACGTCATATCAAAATTGCATCAAAGTCTTATCCAAAATTTGTAACATTGACATTGCATTATACGTGTATGTATGAAAGGATTCTTTTGTTGTTTTTACAATGCTTTCATAAATATAAACTGTATCTATTTAACAACAATTGTGAAACAAGTTATAAAACTTACATTAATCACTCTTGTTGGCGCGCGATGGGGCTTTATTGTGGGAGGAAACCGGACTACTCGTAAGAGGAAAAATAACCAATCCCATCTTTGAGTGAGTGGGGTATCGCGACAACGAGGGAAAGATTATTACACTGCCAAACACTCTGGAAGCTTAGTGGTTGACAACTTAAAGATTTTCTTCTTCAAGCTTAGAAATCCCGAACCCTCAAACACCCTCGATATGCAAGCGTTATGCTCAGCTATGCTCCGTACATCCCCCGAATATATCATAACAAAATCAACGTCCAGTTTACACCACCTTGTTAGTGAGCCAAGAAGACGAGTCTGATCCTTTGATGTACATCAAAGGGATATATCGATCCTATAATGGTAAAACATACAGGTTTTGTAGTTGGTTGTCACACCTTTGAAATCCTGAAGTGACATTTATTAGCCCGCCGATTGGTCAGGTGTTTTCTTTACTCGAGCCCAATCAGTTTTGAGGATGACCCTTAAGGGTCAACATTTTCTTACACTAAGGAATTCATATTGGAAAATAATTCGTGTAACTATATAATGAAATTTGTTTCCCAATTAGCATCAGCAAAACGGTTTCGAATAACATAAAATTTGCAAAATTATTATGATTTTCTTCTAAAATTTCTAAAATGAAATAATCTTTGACAAATAAATTATAAATCTTTAACATGGATATGTTAATAGCACAATTTACAAATGATGAAAAGTTAAAAACAAATAAATGCAACAAAAGAAATGACCATGTTAAAAAAAGGTTGAGATTTAAATAGGTTCTCGTTCTTGTTCGTACTTTTGTATCTTTGCAATTTCAATGTTGTTTTAAAAGTTGCTAGAAATATTGATTTATCAAAGACATAATATATACCAGAGAAAATTCTGGTTTTGATTTTCTATTTAAAAAAATAATTATATACATGTATAACCTCCATCCAATAGTAATTCGTTGTATTGCAATGCTTTTATTCGCAGCATTACCTGAATTCCTACTTGATACCGACCCACGCAGATTTCAACATTAACCTAAGATGAAAAATAACATGTTTTAGAGATAATCACAGTAGAGAAGGTGTAAGATTACTTCCTTAATTTTCAATTAGAATTGTCATCATCAAAGTTTGCTGATGAATCATCAGCAGTCGCCTAGAGTCTTGAAACTTGTTTTGATTCACTTCCGCATCAATCTCTTCCTGGTATCTCTCCCCTGATGCAGTGTGTTTGACCTTGTGATGGAAGGTTTCCTTGAAGTATGCGGGAGCTTGGTATTTTACAACTTGACCGATTTAAACAGACTTTTTTCTGAGAGGAATGGGCGAATGTTTCGATACCTCCATGATTTTCATGGGCTGTGTTTATTGTTTGTAACAAACACGTAAATTATGTCATTTAAGGAGCATAACGATAAGTTTTAAACTTTTTATTTAAAACCGTGAATCAAAAATATCGTCAAACTAGTACATACTATGAGAATAAGGAGAAGGACAACAGAATATCCACCAACTGGTTAAAGGAGCAATTAAGTGAACTTTGTTTTTCTTTATCTTATCACCAAATATTTTATAAAATTGTAGTTCGGTAGTCCTTGTGAACTATTCATACCGATATTTTGCCAAAAGTTTTCCATGCAATTTCAATTAATACTATAATAAGGAAATCCAACCCATGCAAATGTGACATATGCTTACAAACTTATCTAAGGACTTTGACCCCACGGAGCATGCGTGTTTTCAGGTTAACATATTTCCCTTCAGAGGGTCCCTGTGTGCGTGCGCTTTCAATAATATCTACTTTTGGTAAGTTTGAAGTATACCAATACAACTTCTCGTTTGTTCTAATGATAATCATGTATATCATGATTGCTGGCAACGTATTTCGTGAATCTTAACATACCTTGAAAGAATTACCCGTGTAATCAAACTGCTCGTGTCCAATTGTTAACAACACACATACACGTGTCGCGCCAGGGGGCGCAGTTAATTCGTGCTATATTTTGATGTCGCTATATTTGGCGCGGACTTTCCCAATAATAAAACTGACCACATCGGCTACACGGTATCCAATTATCAAGTACTGATTCCTTTGTCTAAATATAGATATTTATCATTCTAGTTAATTTTAAAAAACGTGGGCTCACTCAATTGCCTCTTATCACTCAATCTGGTGTCTTGAAATACTCGACAGTGCATAGCATCATATCCCATAGTGAGCGTGTTTGAATGCAACAAAACATGTGCAGAATTTGGATATTTGTTTATGTGCTATTAACAGCAAGGGTCATTAAAGGACGTGCTAGGTTTTGGAGGTGGAGGAAAGTTGCGGAACCCGGAGAAAAACCACCGACCTACAGTCAGTACCTGGCACCTGCTCTACATGGGTATCGAACTCGCAACCCAGAGGTCGAGGGCTAGTGGCAGAATGTAGAGACACCTTTAGAACTCGGCCACCGTGGTCCCTGCATATATAAAATGATTACAAGTTTTCATCGCGATCAGATCTGTTCATCACACCACTAGATACTCTTAAAGCATATAGATCTAGATCTCTGTCCACTATTTCCAGCTAATTTGAATAGCATGCAATCTCATGGCTGACTGAGGTATAGAGAGATGGCCAGACTATGGCATTGTTAACGCTAGGTAAATAACAACAACAGGTTGCTATACATATCGGTGGAAATGTGTCCACCGTGCAATGTGTTGTTCATCGCCACCGGAAGTGTTGCCGACCGATCACGATCGTGATGTCCGCACTCTAAAACACGACATCAAGATAAAGCTATTCGCCTTTTTCCAGCTGAGTAATACTGACGTTACTACCAATGAAAATCTATATTGTAAGTTAAGTAACCGTTATAGCATCATTTATCTAATTACTTGAAGAAACAGATTATGCAAGACTACATTGTAGTATCCGAATTCGTCGTCCTTATATTTTGTCCGTCTCTCACTCATGCGCGTTGTTTGAGTGACATGACTTGGTTATCGGTACCTGCTTCCAGACGATTGTCAACAAGGCAATGAAGACGGGTCTTTTTCACAGATGAGTCGTGGTTCACTCATTTCTGTCCGGACTGTTGATATCGTACACAACAGTTGTCGGGAACGCTTTCCCGACGTTTCCGATCTTGATATGGATAGGCTGGGCTGCGGTACAGTAATGATCTTAAAAGGAATATCACACATGCCGGATGTATATCGATATATGTATGTCGGTACCCGGTACCGATGACAGCATTGTAAAGTGAAATACTATAATACTACATACTTTTACATATTTATAAACAGTACTGTACGTATAAGTAAATTGAGCTGGCATAATTTAATTTTGCCTATCCCCACAATGTTAAACTTTTTTTATGTTATATCGTATAACCTCAAACATCAGACAACGCAAAGTGATGACTTCATATACCGCCATGTTTGGCGCGGTATTTTGTAATCAAACGTTTGATTGGTCTTATACAATTATTAATTAGAATTGAAATTATAAGGAATGACCACACGTTTTTAGGGTTGTACGGTATATACCGGAAAAAATGTGTGAACTTTGCATAAATCCGCGAAACGTTTTATGCAAAAAAAAAAAAATCCCCAGTTGTTTCGGTATATACCGTATAATTACAAAACATGTTATGGTAAATCCTTAAATATTACCGAGAAAACCTGTAACATATGCATTCATTTAAGAAATATAAACAAACGGTACACGTGTACTGAACATGTTAAATATGTAATGGACAAAAGTCATCTAATCAATTATATAGAGTTTCCGGATCGGTCATTTTTGTTAACTACTCCAAACCGAACTCTCTCTTAACCGGCCAAATATTCATGTTTCATGCATGATCGGATCAGAGAAGTCGCATTGTATACGCTTTCGCCTTGTTTTATCATTTTCTTCCATTATCCCGTAATAGACCGCCATATGTAAGGTATGTAGGATAGGGAAAGTCTACCTCACCATCACCAGCAATCATTTCTGCCATGTCAGAACTAATACTGTTATCATGCCACATATGTTGTGCCAATATCTTAATGTTCTTAATTATGTATCGATATCACAGCCATATACTTTAAATCAAGTCTTGATATTACAACCATGCTACCAAACCAAGTATTGATGTAATATGCTCGGTTTCAAAAGCGTAGCTGTATTACGTAAGCAAAATGATTGTAGCATAGACGTAGTACTTGTACTTAATCATGTATCGATATTGCAGCCATATACTTTAAACCAAGTCTTGATGTAACAGTCATGCTACCAAACCAAGTCTTGATAATAAACCTTTTTACATGTACTTAGAATCAAGTCGATATGAAAGCTATGAAACCATTTCAAGTCTTGATATTATTGCTATATTAAAGAATAAAATCCCCGTGTCCCAGAGTTGGTACATGTTTTTAGTCATGTGTCAATATCAAAGCGAAGCTACAGACGCAAATGTTGATATCACAGCCATATGGTACATGTATCCAGTATTGTGTCAAGATGTCAGCCAAACTACCAAATCGAGTCTTGATATCACCGTAACGGTGCATGTACCTATAGCTCTGTGTCAAATCAGCCATGCTGCCTAGCCCTGTACAGAGATCCTAGACATTCCACGTAGCCCTGTGTTGACATGTCAGTCAAGTGGACTCGTTTACCATTAGTTAAGACAGATTGTCCGCGTTTCAATCCAATGAATCTATAAAAGCAAGACAACGGTCATCTGTTGACGCTGATTCGATCATGTAATTCGCCATAACGTCGAAATCGGTCTGTGTGATGGGCATATACATTCATAGTGTGCCGTGTTATAATGACCCAGACAATGGTTTCGAGGCTATCTAGCTCCATCTTACTGCACGAACGACGCATGAGTAAGCGACATAACAGCGGACGGTTCTGAGTAGGCGACCAGCTACTGCCGGCGTTGTCATGCGGAGTGTTAATGAGCTTATATTCTTTAAAAAAATAATGCACATACCAACACTAAGCGTCACTCAAATCGAGGTGTGTGTTTACGTAGATAATTACCCTCCGGTCATCGCTATTGATGACTAAAAACGTATCGGGTTATGTCTATATTGCTTTGTGAACCTTCAGGATCGAGAAGCCCCCGAGAATATTGTTGTTGACGTATTATGCAGATGTACGAATTTGGTTCAAAGCTGCCTAGACATTTAACATACAATGTACATAGCAGCTTCTAATCTGTCCTTAAAAGTATGCACTTTAAATTACCTTTGAATAAATATATTTAACATTCATCGAAACCTGGAGAAAACATTGAATTGAATTAAAGTTGATATAGCGGAGGGTGTTAGATTCCAAGCTAACTCAACCATTTTACAAAAGCATTTCCAAATGAGTAACCTTTATATCTTATAACGATACAAAGCGGAAGACTCTTCTATTCTCGTTTAAACTATTGAGATTCAAGGTTTGTCGTAACCTTGATAGACACAGTCAGATCTTCTGAGTAGTCACACGGCTTTTAATATGTACAGTAATTGATATTAACCAATACTCTTCTTCATTAAGATACAGGGTGGTATGCGCGTGTGCCCTTTTTCAACAACCCCGTCCTGATTCAATATCAACACATTTAGTCAAACTTTAGAATTTAACAAAGGTTGAAAACGAGTATACGTCGGCCATGATATGTTTCACGGTTACAATGTCATGGCGAAGGTCGCACTTGCTAAAAATAGAAAATCATCAACCGATTCAATTTAAACACTAAGCATCTTCATTCTTTCAAGCTTTTTGCGAAGGTAAATTATAAGTATGCGTCAGACATTGTAATGTGTCGGGGTTCCAAGGCCAAGGTTTAATTTTTTCACGGATTGTGTTGCATGGGTCCGCACCATGGTCAAGGTCACAGTTGCTATAGATGGAAAAGCATCAACTGATTAAAAGGGGGTGCTCGTTTGGTAATTCTAACGGTGCGATATTTTGGCATTGCAATCGCGCGTTCCGGAATTTGATTGGGTCAGAGTTCTATTGGTTCCAAAATTAGAATTGGTTTAAAGAGAATTAAAGATGACACACCAACATCTTGAAATTTGCTGTTTCCAGTCGGTTCCGGTACCGCCCGATTGGTAGAACTTTTGGAACATTTTGATGTGTTTTAGTTCTACTAGATTGGTGGAATTTTGCAGAACCACAGGAACTAAATTCCAACACTCCAAACGAACTCACCCTCCCTCGGTGTCATCACTGTAGCTACATCATTCCCTAATCGAAAATGATTTAATAGAAGTTGATACACAAACATCCTCAAGCATTCTTTTGGTTGTGTTTCGAGGTTCCAAGGCCAAGGTTAAGTTCACAGCTTCTATATTTATATATATATAAATACGAAATCATCAACCGATATAACAGTTTTTCATGCAGATAAGTTCATGTTTCACGAGTCGATTTGACATGACGGCGTTGGCGTTTATGTTTTAAAGGCTTGTCTAGTTCATTTGAGGAAGACACACGTCCCATTTTTTAATTTCAATTTTATTTCTATGAAGTTGTTAGTTCGGGCCCGTTGTTCTGTGAATAGAACGTAAAATTCTATCATATATACATAGACCTTTGAACTGATGTGATTGTACCCTGAAAAGAACACGTTGGTATATTGGTAAGTAATTGCTAATAAACAGACTAATATCTGCAAAACAAAATATGAATTTCTAAACAATTTAAAGCTGAAAGGAGTTTTGCACTTACTGTTCACTACCTGTTAATTGTCCAATTGTTCAATTTGGAACAATTGGACAACTGTATTATCAAAACTTCTAACTACCATTTTTAGTACCATAAAACCAGATATTCAGTATTATTGTGACACTGTAAACTCCAGATTTGAAATTAATGGGATGTGGATTTTGAAAAACTCGAAAGATCTTTTGATCAATCTTGAACACCCTCTCCTAAACAATGTCTTTTCGGTCAAAACATTTGATTATTTCACCCTGTACACTACCATACCTCATACACAAATGAAGGAACGTTTTCGATCTCTTGTTATGAGAGCTTTCTTTTTCAGGAAAGGAGTACGACGATGCAAATATATGGTAGTGAGCTATATTGGAGCATACTGTCTGTTACACACGACAAAAGCTAAGTGGAAATATATTGAAGAAGATATAGCAAGGATGAATGAAATCCTGGTCGACATTTTTTTGTCGAGTTTGGAGGATGATTCAATTTTCCTATCGTGAACTTTCCATTTCTTGATAGTAACATCCCTGTTTCTCCAACCTATGGTGTTTACTTGTCGCAGTTTATTCGATATTTTAGGGCTTACTCTAAATATCGGGATTTTCGTGATCGATGTCGACTGCTGACAAACAAACTAACAACACAAGGATTCGAGAGATGCAGGTTGATCAGAACTATGAACAAGATTTATGGTCGCCATCTTTGTCTCATTGAGAGAGAAATATTCTGTATCTTTAATGATATGAAGATGGACGTGTTTGAGTATGCTCATTAGTGTGTTTACTTGTTGTGATTGACAATGATACTCGGTTCTCATTTTGAGAACTTGATGTTTACTTGGATGTGACAAAGATTTACATGGCTGGTGTCGTCGATGAAGCAGAAGACGATTACTCTTCCGGAACACCTGGTCTTATTTACTTGTACTTTTACAAGGGTCTCCATGTAAATCTTTCCAGTTATATTTTACCCCTGGTTTAATCAATTTTTAGTTTGGATTATGATTTTGTTCACGCTTCGGTATTTCCTTTTTATTTGGATACAGTGACCCTCAACGACATACCGAAAAGAAATTGTCCATATGAGGAACATGTTATACATATGTATTTGCTATTAAAATTATTTGTACACTGTTTATTATATATTACTTTGACGGATGACTGAATGAGGTAAGTTTGAAATACACGAAGCTTTGTTCTTACTTTCGACACCATCACTTAATGTAACAAAAACTTGAAATTCAAGTCAATCATAAATCATAAGATATTTTTGTCGATTGATATGTATTAATACAAAAATCATTTGAATGTGATGATTAGAAAATCTTGTTCTTTGCTGTTAATGAATAATTTTATTCACCTGAATAGCTTAACAAAAATATGATATTAGGATATGAAACATTGATAAAGCATTTAAATAAAGTTTTCGTAACATCGTTGCAAACACGTACATAAACGTAGATAACATATGGTCAAAATACGACTTACTCATGACTCAAACTCATTTTCCCTTTACTCTGAATTGGTGTTATTTCCAGCTTTCTTTACTCTCGGCATCCGCATTTTAAAATCTGCTTTACATTTTGTCCACTTTCCAACATAAACCAAAACCGTCTTGAGGACATGCCTTTGCCTCCATTTCCTATAGAAATTAACCAATTTCATTTGTTTTCGTCTTATAAATTTTTACCTGCTGCTGTATATTTGCATCAAAATTTCGATCTTGTTCTAGTGTGTTGATGCTGTTCTTCATGTTTCTCTTATTGCAGGCACAATGTCCCTCGAATCAATCAGTTGCACTCAGCTGTTTACAAAATACCGTCTTCAGTTATTAAACCAATTAATCATTTTAACCGTGTCGTTATGTTTATTCTTTTCGTCGGGTTTGGGTTTCAACCTTTCCGAATGCGAAAAAGTAATTACAAATGAAAGAGTTCATTAACAGCTTGGGATCAGATGTGACATTACAGATGATTAGGTCAATATCCCGTAAAGTATTTGTTTGGACGTGTTCATCATTACCACAATAAACTCACCATTACACACATAACATGCGACGCTTAGACTTCACACCGTGTCGCTATCTTGATGGGCGAATCTTGGGTTTTATATCGATATTCACGACACTGGGTTCTTTGTCAAGGCTCAGAACATGAAACACAATCAAGTTTCCTTAACTGAAAGGTTTATTTTTAGAATGTCATTTTTTTCTAAAGAAATCAAGACAACAGAGCAAGTTAATGCTGTAAGGCTATAGCAACTGTACTGATGTATTCTGAGATGTGTCGGCTTCATTAAAACACTGCAATATCTTGTTTTATTTGCGGGAGTGACGGCTGTATTCCATACTGGAGACACGTTGTTGTTGACTCCAGTATTGTCAAGAGTAAGCGTTATTGCTGCAGGCCAACATGATAAAATAGGATATCAAGAGGTCAATGATGGTCATGTGGCTGTGTCATGTCTGCTAGAGTACGTCACAGCGTTCTCCTCGACAGCAGTGAGTAGTACAAATATGTTGGCAGTTCGGCGCGCAATACATCATGATGTAATCTTACCTACACCATTATATCTCCTTATGGTTAATATTTTTCAAGATACATGCATTTTTCTTTTAAACATATTATTTAAATTCATACGTCAAGCATCGTTAATGAACAACACCGTTCTTAAACGGCTTGCATGCTCAGGCTTTGGTTAAAAAGAAAATATCAAAAAACATTTTACTTCCATGATTATAGGACTGGATAAGGCGTAGTCTTTTTCCTACATACTATTTCTCTTTTCCGTATGTATTCATTCTTTCCAAGCGTACCTTCAATCTCGTATTGCAAATAGTTTATATCTTCAAGTATTGTCTTCTTTAATGTACAGTATTCGTTTTTAGCATAACCACCTGGTCATAGCAATGAAAGATTAGATTCAAGTAAACAAATTGTAGCGGAAACCATTTAAATAGTTTTCTAAGTAGAAAAGAGCTCGAAATCAGTGTCAGTTATATTCTATCACCAGGAGTAATATCATTTCACAAATTTTCAATTCGTTTGAAAATATATAGCATCTTTGTTTTTCGATACGTTCATCCTTTATCAATAACTGGTCATTCTGTATGTGTTTGATAAATTAAAATAGTTGGATTACTTAAACGAGGGAAAGTAACGTGCGGTGAATCAGTGTTAGTGAGAGCGTCGATGTGAGTGGGATTGCTGTGCTACGGGCGACTCTACCTTACCATCGATCGATATCTCCAAAATAACACGCTGCCATACACGTTCGTAGCGGCTCTCCGACCATTTCATGAGAAGTTGTGCAGAGACAACAACACCTTGCCGCTCTACCTGATGCATATTACCCAGGCATTAGCACGTATTGTCGCCAGGTCACTTACTTCAATGATAAATACGTCATGGATAGGATAGTTCAGATGATTCATGGAATTTTGTACTACGTAATTTTCTTAAAAGGTAAGATTTCATATTGTCAATTAGTATACAAATTCACAAGAGCTGTTATCATAGTAGACTATTAATCAAATAAAAAACATCTTTTGCTATCCGTGATTATTCGATTGACAGGTGGTTGAGATTATTTATGTTATTTTTCATTACTTTTTTATCATATGATCTACTGTAAAATATAATTTAGAATGCTTGCAGCAAAATAAGTACCTTTTATGTTTTTTATGGAACATTCAATTAAAGGGATGTTATGACAAGTCTTCATTACATTCCGACAATTTCTTGAGTAATTTTACATCAATAGTTGTAAACGT
Source organism: Mimachlamys varia (assembly GCA_947623455.1). NCBI lineage: Eukaryota > Metazoa > Mollusca > Bivalvia > Pectinida > Pectinidae > Mimachlamys > Mimachlamys varia. The sequence goes on from OX392534.1 coordinate 23,737,766, forward strand.
TCAATAGAATGATTTGTCGCCAATCCGTGTTATTTCAAATATCAATTAAACCCACCTGCTTATATTATGTAACAAGATGTATCAACCAAAATACCAATCATACACTCCATCCTCCCAGGAGACCCCAACAACGGGGCTCGCTCAAACAAACCATGGTTTGATGAACATTTGATTCTTTACAAAATTAGAATATATCTGCATATCTGACATTGATGGGTTGCATGAAAATTCTCCCAAGAGACTTGCACTGTTAGCACGGTGTCACCAAGGGTAAATTAATTCCATGTAATGTATTAGCACACCAATATATTCAAATGCATCCAAACGGTGATTATTACGCTAAATTGTGATATGCTTGAAAAGCATGCTTTTCCATACAAGGAATAAAAACGAGAAATGCATAGATATATCAGGTTGTTTATGCACACATTTTTATTTTTTATTTGGATTTTCTGCATTCTTCAACAAGAAAGCTTCAAATCAAATTAACAATTTAGATTATTCAAACAAAGCGATTCAATATATTTTTAGATGATTTACATGAACAAGCAATGAAATATTTATTGATTAGGAAATTAGCGTACATGTAGCAGTAACGAGAGATGTAGCCGTTGGTAAAGGTTGATGCTCTGACTGGTTGGTATGTATTAAAGTATTATTGCCTATTAAGGGAAGATATAGTTTTTCGTTGTGGTAAAACGGAAATAGAAAATAAGGTTTTAGAAGCGCAAGGTCAACAAGAAAAAAATGGAATTTCGCAAAATTAGAATGAATATAACAGGAGGAACCATAGATGACGTAACACACACATGTGCTGCACCTTTTCAATTTATTAAGAGATACAGTTTGCCGAAAAAATGAATTAAAACTGCATCACACAGCTGTTTCGTCCTCCTAGGACTCTTCAGTGATGCACGGGGCCAAAATACGGGAATCCAAAATGTCTAAACTAATGTAGAAGCAGAAGGGTCAGGTGCGTAAAACCCCTGTAATGAACAAATTTAGAAGTAAAATTAAACAAACAGCAAATGAAAACTAGTGAAGTGTAAAGCTGCATATACTTTAACATTTGACATTAAATGGTCTCAAACTTTCCATTTGAATACTTTAAAATGTATATAGCATTGATGATCAATATCTTCAATTGATACTTAGTTTGATAACAAAAGCATTTTTCAATACAATATTCTGATATTTCAAATGGATGATATATTAGAGAAAACGATATATTCATCACTGCCGCTGACCGTTAGTTGAGGGTCGTCTCATCTTTTTGACTTTGGGTTTCTGCTTTGTGTCTGTATATGGACCCTATATACGGTTTGGTTTCCTTTTGGACCAAACATATTTTCCCGATATATGCTAAATTTTTAACGAGGTTGTGTAGTAGGTTTACGAAAAAATAGTCCATAGCAAAGACAGTGTTCTATTTTACGCTTTTCAGAACACCTGAGTTAGAACGCCCTAAAAACAGCCGACGACGCCTAATCTATTATTTGTCAGTTTTCTTTTTTAAGACGACTAGACCTAGTGAAAACTGTAGACATATCAAACTCGCAAAATCTCCCGGATATCTTGTTTACGTGATTTTGAGTCTGTCAACCCAGAAAAAAAGCCGACTTGAATGCCAGATTGTATCTCCCATGAAAAATCAGTGTTGTTTTTATCAAGATGCAACCACCGATGGCTATAGTAGGACCACTCCTAACCTTATGTAATTCTTGTCTATCATCCTCGTATTGATCTGCATCCTCTAACTTGGAGACCCAGATAGATAACCATAGCAATGGACGGCATGTTTCCCCCGGGCTATTTATTTTGAACTAATTATTACACGATACTTCACATCAGGGAATGCATTGCTCGTCATTGAAGTGATGGTGATTGCTAACGAAATGTGATTTATATGGTATACCAAGTTAGTGTTTTGTAAAAAATTAAACCAAAACCACACATCTAAGTTTAATAACACAAATATACTATGTTAATCAAATTCTATGTTAAAAGATATAAATGTTATCCAAGAAGAAATTAGGACACAACACTAATGCATTTTCGTTAATTAAATCATTAGTTGACCTTAAGGAGTAAATCTGCTGTTCATTTTGTCTTTATTTGAATGTTATCTCTGAGGATTTGGCACTTTTTCATTAAACAATATTGTCCTTGATTTAACATTTCCCTATACATTTTTCCTGCACAGACCTTGGTAATTACACATACGCCGAGAGATGCGCCTTCGAAAAGGAGTACTCATGGGGAGTTGGATACTACACAAGTTATATGTACTGCTCAGATGGGTGCTGTGGGTACTACTATCACCAAAACTGCTGTTTTATGTAAGTACATGTATCATGTGTTGTCGGCATCCATTGACATAGGTTGATTTCTCCCGTTGTTATATTTTAGGTTAAACTAAACTCTATCCTCGTTATCTCGAATTTGTTGGAACTATGGGAAAACTTCGAACTATCCGTGTATTCGAATGAAGGGAGCTCGATTCAATGGTGAAATGTTTGGCCGGGAACGACGAGATACTTTAATTAAACAGGGTCCTTGAGTTAAACGAATTCGAGATAACGAGGATTGACTGTTTTATAACATTCACACATCGGCAACATGTTTAGAGCGTTGTTTATGTGTAATGTGCTGTTAACGACTATTTAATGAACTTTGGTAAAAAAGGAGACAAAATGGCAATGCTGTGCGGCGACACTATGGATGCTGTGCAGATTACATTTTTCTAAAATTCTATGAAAAATTAATCCGCGCCGTTTTAAGTATCTGCCACGCACCTAGTCTTAGAGACAGGAGAAGACTAACATTTTAAAAGATGAACTTGATTACTAGACGTTGAGACACTGCGAATGAAATGCCCCATTGCAGATTAAGCAAGCTGATGTGAAATAATTCACTCATCGGCTGACAAGAGAAAGAACTCAGGCAACGTAGGACATCGAACTGAAAGGCTCAAATATGATCTTCATTGAAATAGAGACCGAAACATGTTGTGAAAATATTAATCATACAAATATTATGCCATCATAAAACATTTCGTGGATTCAATCTTCAAATGTCTCATCACAAGGTAAAGAAAATGTATGCAAATTAGCCTTACATATCTTACATATCTTTGCGTGGTCAAGGATGTGTCCACATTCGAACAGTTGTTGGATTTTACCTAACATCAATTAAGGATTAACTTGAATCTATTTTTTTCATTATGGAGGTATACAGTTGTACCACACAGGGTGTACTCTAAATAAACCGCGAAACGTTCTATGATGAGAGTACATTCCGGATTTTTTGTTTGTTTTATAACCCATTAAAATTAATCCATATAATTCAATGTATTCCCTGCAAAAAATCACTTAATTGATGGATTGATGACTGCATCAGCCAATCAAAAGCGATATATAAACGGCATTGTAACATTATAAGCTGATAACATAATTTTTCAACCCAATGAAAAAGCTTGTTTCAAACAAAATCAAATTACCCTGTAATAAATAGACAATACCAAACCTTTGATGAATGAACAATACGGATAACTAGACAAATCATACTTGTTAACGCAAATGAAGCTTCTTATCATTTGCCATGTGTAAAATAGAAAGTTTTCTTATCATCTTCACTTTTTCTTATCATCTTCACTTTTATTCTTTAACTTTATCAAGGGATAGTCCCTTTGGAAATTTCATTACATATTTGAAGCTGAGAAATTGCAAGATCGATTTTTTGTCAATTTTAAAATTGTCCAAAATCAGAGCGAACGTATAATAAAATCAATGAAATGAATCAACTTAGGGCTAATGACGTCATCATTCTCTGCAATAATTCTTTGTCCAGAAACTGAAGATTTCTACATATTACATGAACAGTTCGACCAAATAAAATAATCAATATTAAGAAAAACTCCCTACTGATAATTATAAATATGATACTTCTGTGTTTAGGTCAAGAAAGGTTTTCAAAACTTAACATTCGTTCACTCAGGTAAGATATCCATCGTTTAATCATTGAATAAATACCTGATAAATTTAGTATTTTTGATAATATAATATTATAAAAGCTGAGCTATCAACTGATTAAGTGACAAACGCATTGCGTTAATCGAGGGTTTGGGGTACGTGTAGGTAGGGGTTTGAATTGAGGAGTTTGAATTTACAGTGTGTGACCGCACTGGGCACTTACATAGCATGCGTGCATAATGCACACATCGTTCACACCCATCCAAACATTACCCACACATAGTGCGCACAACTGTGCGATTTCACAATCGTTTGCCCCAATGTGCGTTTCTCTCCACCCAATTGTACAATTTAGAAAAATATGTTGATAATAGTTCGGAAAGGCTCGCATGCAATAAAGTATCTAATACATTATTTTAGTTGCTTGTCACAATAATTAATATCATGTACAACTTTCAAAGGTGCTTTACACAGTATTGCGGTGACCATTAGACTGTCAGGAATCGGCTTGGCTCCATTAAAAAAGGAACAGGTCAATACCAATTTGAGGAGTGACCGGTATTTTCCCTGACCAGCGCTCGATACATAAAGCTGACATGTGACACTATGTAGGACTGTTATTATTTTCATTTCAACAGCTTTTATTGATATATATATGTTAAGAAATCGGGCAACAGGCAAAGCCTATGTAAGCCCTCTCCATATAAGTAATACACTGGTGGCAAAATTGTATATGGAAATATATATATCAATAAATTAAGTATGTCATAAGAATTAATTAAACAGTCAATTGATCTAACAGTTTTAGAATGATAATTATGATAAATATTTACTGAAATGAAAGTTATAACAAAAATATATACAGCAGTATGTTATATCTATTTGTTATGGAAAAATAATCTTATAAATTTAGGCCAATTACTTGTCAGTATATGAGATAGATAACTCTGGACCAGTCAGAAGACACAGAATGTATAGACCGCACTGTCCATGGTTTCGCTTAGACCTACTTCATCTGGTCACTTGCTGGCAGAAGAAAAAAAATTAATTACAAATATAACAAGACGTGATTAGGAAGAATTTCATCTAAGACTTTCCATTTAATATATAATAACATCATATTGGGTGTGAGCTGTATAGGAATAGGTACAGTACAACCTGTCCAAACCAAAAGTCAGTGGGATCAGACACATGTACACTATGACCAGTCCATACAAGTGTCTGGACTGCCAAGGAAGGACAAGGCTTGATTAAGAAAGACATACCCAGATTAGATTGTACAGGTTTTCGAATTGTGAAAGTTTCGGTTTAGCCTAGAACTCAAGACTAACATCGAAATATGTAAGATAACATTTAAGTATGATTATGGGTAGATATTGAGAATGTTTTGACATAAATAGGGAAAGAAAAATAACTAAAACTGATAACAGCTTAAATTCATGAAATCTTCTGGTGTTTTTGATGTATGCAAGAATATGTCTGAATATTGAGATATTTATTTCATCGTCACACAGAATGCATTCATATAAAAGTACTGATAAATTAAAATGATCATTAAGTATAAAAGTTTGTATGTTTTCTCTAAATAAGTCTCTTTCTGTGTCAAAAATAGGGCAGTGGAAAAAATAATGGTGTGTAGTTTTTTTTTTGTATACCCACAGCCACAGGTAGGATGATCTTTAAATAAATCATAATTCAAATTACTCAATTTCTAAGTTGACATATGATAATACTACTTTTTCTATACATATTACATGTACTTTTAAAAATTGAAGTCACTTCATTTCCACCATTATAATCATTGGATACTGAAATAAGATTCTTCAATTTTTAATGGATGGGGCATTAATAGTATCAAGATCTAGAGCATTAAATTCGCGAAAGGTTAAAAAGTAAAGTAGATATTCATATAAATGCTTGATATACAATATAAAGGAATATTAAATTCCTATTTCTGCGTAAAGCATACATGTCTGGTTCTGGTCGATTAATGAAAGGATTTACTGAATCAGTTAAATAATCAGGGGCTGTTTTATGCAATATCTTATACATTAAATTTAATTTGTGTTTTTCACTTCTTTCGCCTAATGTTTCCAAGCCTAATTCCTTGTATAGTTTTTCATGTGATGTTCCTTTTCGCATACCAGTTATTATTCTTGCTGCTTAAAGCTGTACAGATTTAATTAGACTTTTTGATTGATCGGTACAATTATCCCAAACAACAACAGCATATTCTAATAATGGTCTGATATAAGATGTATATAATTTTGTAAGTGAATTTCTACTTAATCTATATTTCATGGCCCTAAGTTAGTTTATTCTTTTATATGCTTCTTCAAAAATAGTTTGTATATGAATATTCCAAAAATCCAGTTTCAGGAAGTGATACACCAAGGTGCTTATGATGGGTTACAATAGAAATAATTTCATCTTGAAAAAATATTGGGGTATAATGGGATATTTTTCCTTATTAACAACACTGATTTTGTCTTATTTGGATTGAATTTAATATCCCACATTCTTGCCCATTGACTTATCCTTTCCAAATCATGAGTTAATGTCTGGGATGCTTGTACCAAATCATCATCAATTATCACATATATTGAGGTATCATCAGCAAACAGTTTAATCTTACTTGACACCAATTCAGTTATATCATTTATATAAAGGAGAAACAAAAAGGACCAAGAACTGAACCTTGTTGAACACCAACATTAACTAATTTGTATGAAGAAAGGAAACCTTCAGTAACAACCCTTTGTTTTCTATCAGAAAGATAATGTTCAAACCATTTAAGAAGTTTGCCTGATATACCATACTTACTTAACTGACGTATGAGGCCAACATACCAGACTCTATCTAAGGCTTTACTTACATCACAGAATACAAACCTAAGTCCTTATTCTTATCAAGATTACTTATTATCTGATTATAGATATATCGAAGTTGATTTACTGTAGAATTTTCATAAAGCAGGAAGTTATTGAAATGGGCCTATAGTTAGATACATCATTTTTCCTTCCTCATCCCTTATATATCGAATTAACATTGGCTTGTTTCCATATATCTGGTATTTTCCCAGTACAAAGTGTTTTATTAAAGAGTAATTTCCAGGGTAAAGCTAATGCAGGTGTGATTTTTTTAACTGACTTGGGTAAAATATATCTGGACGTTTATTATTTGTTATTGTAATCGGTGCGGTCTATTTCTCCCCTTCACACTCCGAGGAGTTACGTTAGCGCCCCGGTTGATGAAAACTACGGTACAGGTACACATTGGTATGTTACAATTGTTACTTGTGTACGAGACTAATGAAATTAGGCGTGCTTCGATTAAGAGCATTCGAAACATCGAACATACAATTTCGATGTTTAAGAAAATGGAGACAGAATGTAAGCTTTTAAATATACATGTAACTAGAAAATAAAAACAATTAAAAAATCAAATTTATATAAACGAAACCGTATATGCTATGAAGCCATTTCACAATCTTCAACAACTACGATTGTTTTTGCACAATGTTCGTCCATCGTGTACAATTGTGCACAAGCAATAATTATCACAATTGTTAGCGTTGAATACCGTGCATAATCGTTTTTTTAAATCTATTGTAGATCGCGTTTACGTAAATTATAAATGGTATATTTATTGTTGAAATGAAATACAATGTATCTCACACATAACTCTTCATATGTTTGTTAAACAAAAATACGCGAACATGGAATCATGCTTTTAAAAGGTCAAAAACTGCATAACAAATACTTCTTCTGTCAAAGTGACAGAATGTTAACCAAAAAACCCTTTCCATGTGAATAGCATTAAACGCCCAATTGTGTTTAAAGGATCCATTTATTTGCGTTGAAATAACAACATGCAACTGTGCCATCTCAGTTTAATGGGAGTATAGGGTTCATTATTTACGTGAAATCAAACACCGTTTTAAAGAGTGTTCGAACAGCATGTAGGATGTCTGGATTTTCACCGCCTAATTGTCGTTTATTCTTGTCTTTAAAAACAACATTTCTTGGATTGTCTTCTATTGATCTTGTGATTGCAAATGACAATAGACAATCACATTGTTTTCATTCACAAAGCTTTTGCAAGTACCCGGGCAATAAAAAACTGGTGTTGTTGAAGTAAGAAATATAGCCCAGCGATGTCAATATTTAGCTAATAATACAACAGTTTTCTATAAACTTTACAAACAGCATTCTCACTGAAAATGCTGACCGTTTCAACAGCGTCAAATGTTTATAATGTAAACTTTGCGTCATAATGTACATACAAAGGAATTATTCACATTTTAAAATTAGAAAATATCAAAGCATCAACAAAATCATTATCCGAACTCAAAATCGATTAAAATATGAACAAAGGAAATATTTACACAATAACCCTGAAAAAGTACAAGATAATAAGACAAGGTGTTTCGGAAAGGTAAGCATTTTCTGCTTCATCGACGTCACCTGCAATACAATATAGATCTTGGTAACAATCCAGCCATCAAAGTGAGCACCAAATCATCATTTAGATTATAATATAAAATATAATTCTTATGAAAATAGAAACTGCTGACTTTCCAAAATCAAACTAATGACCTACTTTTTATGAAATGCATTATCCTATAAGTCTACATGGGCAAACGTTCAACAGCAGCTCACATGGCCTAATATGCCTATGCATTATCCATGTGATACTCTTATTACAATTTTAGTTAAGCAATTTAGTGTTTTTAGAGAATATTGATGTGTCAGTAAAGCAATAATCCAAATTAAAAATCGATTCAATTATGAACAAAATATGAACAAAGAAACCCTTTAAAAAATTACAAGACATTACCATGTATTGCCGGAAGAGAAAACATCTACTGTTTCATCGACAAGCCTGTTCATCAAGGTCACATCGAAGTGAACGTAAGTTTTCAAAGCGAGAACTAAAATACAATGTAGTATTTTCAATCATAACGGGTAGACATTCTAATGATAATATTCGAAAACGACCACCTTCATAATTATTATACAAAGGTACTTTTTTTTCAAAAATGATTTATAAGATATGACGTAACATCACCCACCGTTGATTCTACATTGAATCTGATACCTATTTCAACGCTTTCAGATTGGCGTAAGGTAAAAAATAGTATGATAAAAAGTGGTTAACGTTGTCTTAATAGTGGGTGGTAGTGGAACAGTATAAGTTATAACTTCTATCAACTTTGTGAAAGAGGTGGCTAAAAACAGAGTGTTTAGTTTTAAAAGTTGTTGAATTTAAAGTAGTGTATATATCGTATCCTTATATGTATAGGCACACACATCCGTTCATCATCCCTGCGTTCTTAAACTGAGATTACTATATTTTCCAACTTATAGCTAATAAATATTACACGTACTTATTATACAACATTCTCATAGTGCACATAACATCTTATAATGACTGTTTCGTCGCCGAGAATTCGTTGCGATTGTTCATGCCAATTTCAAACCAATCAATTTGAGGCCAGTTTCAAAATCAAATTTTCAAATCAATTTACTTTAAAGAGCAAAAGATATCATTGAAAAAAAATTTGACTTGAAATTGAAATGAAATTGACATAAATATGAAACGGACAACTTTCACGTGATATTGACCTGTGTGAAGCGGAAGTTGATCTGATATTCAGGTCGATTTCAGGTCAGTTTTCTTATCATGTAAAACTGTCATCGTGGAATTTATACTGTGTAGTGTTATCATTTATCATGTATCCTGTTTTCAGTGATAAGACTTCGTAGTCTACGCATTACATCTGATACGTCAGATACCTACGTCAGAGTAATGGAATTTATGGAAGAGTAGACAGCATCCAATATCAGATATCAGTTTAGGAATAGGATATTATTTGTAGTCGGTATCTGATATTCAATATATGATAACTGCATTGTGCTGGTGTTCTGTTGTATTCGTAATAGTGCTCACAACATGTCGATACATATTTCAGCTCTGTAGCACTCATGGTATCATACTAACAACATCTGTAATTTCAGTGTTCAGTATTTTGGAACCTATTAGTATATACTTGATCTGAAACTACATTATACCTCCTTGACGTATAACATGTTGCAAGAAACATTTTCCTGTGATTTTCTTAAAATTGAATACAGTTTGTCGGATTTTTATTCAGTGTTTCGCTTTATCTTTTTCCGTACCTTACTACACTATCCATGATATTGATATATTGATTTATGGGATTTTTTCATGGAATGGTTCAAGTTAGGCGGTAAAATATTTGGGGTAAGATGCTATTGCTTATAGTATCCGAACAAATTGAGATACATGGATGAAGCATGCAGTATTATGAGGTTGATTGTAATAGGTGTCTATTTTTAGATATAAAGATGCAAAAGTATGATTCGATTTTATTGTTCCATGATGCAAGTGTGGGGTTGTGCGATAAAGGGTTACGTGATTAAATTTATAGCATGTGATTTTAAAAGGTACTCTTATGTAAATTTGTTAAAGATTAAACCATGGTTAAAGTGTGGTATCATATTTTTGTTACCACGATATGTCGACTCCCATAATATGCCGTGTTATTACTATAGTAGATCATCTGACGATATGACAACAGTCTGAAGTATATAGGAGCCTTACGATTGCTGTTTCGTTGACACCGATATCACCGCAGGCATGTAAGCAGCTACTTCGTGTGTCATTAAAACGACGCTCAGTGTTCTAGGATCCTCAAGGTTAGCTCTCTAAGCCGAGAGTGTCTAAACCAATCGATTTAAACTTACTTGAACCGAAACAAGTTTTGTTGCTCCAATATATATATATCACATGTGTTTGGAACATCGTTAGAAACTGACCTCACCTTCACACCATTCCTTAAAGGACAGTGACGCAATTCCTTTAGGCATCAGAACGAGATGGATGCATCTCCCTTTTTACCATTCATCTTAGTCTTCATAGTGTTTGAACTGTCTGTATCGTTGACCTTTTTGATAATAAAGCGGTTCATTGTTAGTAACAGTAAGTCATTACATGGAGTAGCATGATCATAAACATCATTTCGGTGTGAGTTCAACGTAAAATAAAATATGGATTTGATCGAAATATCGATTCCAGGATAAACATCAGTGTCACCCTACTTGAACCTGCTGTCAATGAATATTCACTAGTTTCCTTAGGTGTTCAGGAAATACAAGTTTACGGGTGAGGTTGTTAAGGAAACGCTGATTATTTCTGATATACTAGGCCTAGTAATATGTGCAAGATTTTTTTTTGAAGGCGTACGTCATGTTGTTTATTGATAATTTATATGCAGCCTAGAACAAATACCTAAGATAAAATATCTAACCATAGTGCAAATTGTTGAATTATTCTGTACCAGTTTAATCAATTACTCACAATACCAAATAAAATCAATCAAATAAATTCCATCAAAATATTGATCTTAATTGAAATAGGCAACTTTATGTTATAAATAATTAATCTCATATAAATTAAGATTTGTTTCGTTTTATTTACAAACAGCTATAGTCATCAAAAGTTGTGCCAGGTTTTGGTAAAGGAGGGAAATCTGTCAATTGCCTTACACCCGCGACCCAGTGCTCAAGGGCTGGTGGTAGAAGACTGTCAGACACATTAACCTCTTGGCCAGCATAGCACTTCTTAATTGACAGTGTAACTTCATTCGTAACGAGGGTTATAGTGTTATACTAGGATATACAGTCGAACCTCGTTATCTCGAAGTCGACAGGACCAAAGGAGTATTCGAATTACACGAGTTTGAATGCTAGTGTAACGATTGCTTTAACGTTGTTTTTGTAAAATGCAGCTTCGTTAGTTTTGATGCAGATGTATTGTTTTGTTCCAAGATACAAAAGCATTACTTCGAAACATTTGAACAAAGTCCACTAACATGTTCTGTGAAATAACAGTAAAATGAAGTTCAGAATTATCGAGAGTAATCAGCGAAATTGATATACTGATTGAAAGATATGTTTTAAGTTCATAGCACCGTGAACAAAAAATCATTGAACCCACTTTTATAGAACATTTTGAAATTTACAACAATATTGGCGCAACAAACCTTATTTGAAAACAATAAGCACGATTAACTAACCGTTTTCATTTGCGAAATTAGGAACATTTGTATGGATAATTAATATTATGATATAGTGCATGTAGCCTGCGACGTTTTGTTTGTCATCCTTTCAGCATGAAGAATGAAATACAACTTGTAGGGATAGATAAATGAAATGATGATATGTTCAGCATTTTTTGTCTTTACTGATACGATGTACGTTCTCTATCGAGATTCGCGGTATACAATGCGGGTTGCGATGATTGTTTCTATCGAAATTGCTTCAAGATAATGTAACTACGAGTAAGTGATCGCTGTGACTTCAGTTTTCGAAGATCAAAGATAGTTTTAATTATAGCTAAACCTATCAAGCATTTCACAACATGAATACATCTTGAACCCTATTTAGTGAATGTTTTACAAAATGCAGCACTATTCCCAGAACTGATGTTATGGAAATGCAGATATCACTTAATTACTGAAACCGTCTTATCTCATATTGCGTTTAATGCAACGTAACAACTCACGTTTGACATATATGTAATAACATAAGGTATATATATAGGCGCACATTAATGGGTTTGTTAACATTGTAGCAAGAAACCACACTGTTCTTACGTCTTGTAGTATACAGTTATGCGGATATTGATTAATTACTCTAGCAACTAATTCGACATATCACAATAAACCAACCTCAATAGCTAATGCAGAACTAAAACCTTATATCAATACGTCCTTGACCGTTCAGTAGCCAGACCTATTGAGATGCTGCTGATATAATTGTTTTTATTCTATTATTGAACGCGTATGCAAATGAAATGGAATGTGGGCTTCATTAGTACACATAATATGGTTAATGCAGTAATTTGTGTATACACATAATGTATAATGCCATTGCTCTGTCGTGAGCAAATGAAATATGCATAATTCGTTATCGTCCGAGAATAATACTCACATTTAGAGGAGGAAAAGTCGAACAATATTGATGAAATATTTGTCTGGCTCATTTATATCTTAATGAAGTTAGACAAATCAACGAGAATATTACCAATGAAAGATACGCGTAAAACACGTAAAATGAAATATGCATAATTCGTTATCGTCCGAGAATAATACTCACATTTTGAGGAGGAAAAGTCGAACAATATTGATGAAATATTTGTCTGGCTAATTTATATCTTAATGAAGTTAGACAAATCAACGAGAATATTACCAATGAAAGATACGCGTAAAACACGTAAAATGAAATATGCATAATTCGTTATCGTCCGTAAAACACGTTAAATGTGTTGTTCAAAGTTGTATTACACTTTAACGTACGTACCACAAATTAAAGTCAATACCTCAGTATAACAAAAAGCCGCCTTTTAAAATCCATGTCGTATTATAGAAAGAAAGTTTATGATGCCTGTAAGTACACTACATAAAATCGAACCCTTATTATACATAATATTTAATTTCTTCATGTAAATTACTTTATATTGGAAAGAAGGTGTGCTCTACCGAAAGAGCACTCTCAGAACTAAAGTAGATCACCACACCATTTCCGCTACAAACTGAGGTCTGATATATATTCACAGAATCTCATCGTTAATCCTATTCCTTATCTTAATTGAAATCGCGTTTTAATTTAGGTATGCATTTCAGAAATATAATTCAAAATTCTGCGATCAATGGTATCAGGTTTTGTATACTCTCTATCTGAAGTTCTTTTCTGATTGAAATAGAGATGGGAACTTTAAAACTAAATTGCCGTTTTCAATTTGTCTTGATTAAAAAGGATGTATACTGAACCTTGTGCAATTTCTAACTGGTATTGTCTGTTTTTTAACGTTGTTACTGTTTTAAAAAAAACATTCATATTTCTATTGCTAAGATCGTTACTACCGCCGGACATACAAACGCCCCCAGAAACCAATTCTGACTCAAGCAGATTTGAAATTTAATTGGAGACGCAATGATGAAACATGTATTCGAATGGCTTAAATCGATAAATCACGTCACCACGTCATTTTCTTCCGAGTCCAATCTAATATGCTTTGACAACAGTCACTGTATGCCCAATATTGGCAGAAACATAAGGGTGCTAGAAATGGTGTTCACTTTGATGGCTTGAAGAAATAACGAAATAATTAGTCGGGTTTTTTTTTCTTCTCTTTTTTATTTATTTTAAATGACGCAATATAAACTAGGTATGTCATGGAGTCGCCTACCAATGCAAAAATACAAACATAAATCAAAGATCATATTGTCTTCTGCTACGTCGGTAGTATTGATATAAAAAAACAAATCTAAATCAAAATTACAGCGTTTTCTACTGTGTTTTTCAATATTTCAACTTTTATGTATGTAAAGATAAGCATGTTTTTCGACCCGAAATCTTTCTCACGAATGTACGTATTATTCAAAACTTTAACATGATTGGTAAATTGCTGTCGCCACTAAAGGGCAAATTTGCTTTTTCTTACTAACATTAATTTTTTAACAATAAATCTTCATTTAATTAAATATGGCTGGTAATGTCAATACATGATTATAAGTCAAACCAAGGGTTCATTTCCATCATTTTTGCCTCCAGATTTCCAGTTATTACATGATTATGCTTTAATTTCAACAAAAGTGTAGGGTTTGTAAAAAAAAGATTAACACGATTTCAAAATAACTCCATTGCAAATAGTTTATTTAATTTTCCTACTTTTGATGTTATATGGTTAGAATGAATCTACGGGGTGACACAGTTCAAGACATCCTGTTATGTAACGAACTTTGATAGAGACATTCGTCTCTTGTTTGCACAATTTGAAGTCGGGAACAGACTTCTGTAATCCCTTATCCCAAATGAGCTGAGTCCTCTATTAACACTTACAAATATTTTCCCGATATGTCGTCATTATAAAACTCGAGGTCTATCGTAGCGATTATGCATCATCCTTAACAAAAGAAAAAGAAATCAGAAAATACCAAAGAAATTTGAACAAAGGAAAGATGAACATAGATACCCTCGTTAAAGTACAAGAGAATAACACTATGTGTTCCGGAAAGTAAGCGTCTCCTGCTTTATCGACGACACCTGTCATGTAAATCTTGGTCACATCTAAGTAATAATCTATCCTCAAAATGAGAACTGATTCATCATTGTCAATCACAACAAGTAAGGACACTAATGTCCATCTTCATATTACACAGAATATTTCTCGATAAGATCAAGATGGCGATCATGAAACTTGCCCATTGTCTTCATCAACCTGTATCTATCGAATCCCTGTGTTAGTCATTAGCTAACATCTATCAAGAAAATATGGATATTCAGAACAAGCCCTGGAAAATCTAACTCAATTTAGAGACTCCAGATCATTATCACTAACACTCATATTTACAAATGTACTTACAGCGTAACAAACAGTGACGCTTACTAATAATCTTCGCATTTTCAATTTCCCCACCATTACCTTTCCTTTTCTTTGTAGTAACATACCTGCTTCCCGCATCTACATATGATATAGTCAAGAGCTTTCGTCAGTTATCAAGGTGTCTGTAGCACGGCTTCAGTTGTATGTTTAGCGAGACATAGGTTGGTGAGGACTAGGACAACTTAGGGTAGCAGACATCATTACAATTGAGCTTTATAAAGGTTCAAATGTCTCACTCCAGAATGCGTGACATTACCCTGAATTTATCTTTCTCTGTATAGAGTCCTCGATCCTATCAGTTCGGAACAAGTGAGGTATTTTCCTTGTTTTTTTTCAGCGCTATGTACGTGACTTTATCCCTTGATTTACACTTTTTCGTATATTAATCTGTTTGAGTTCGGTTAACTAGTCTCTAGTGGTGAAAACAATTTCAAAACAAGACGTAACTACAGCAGAAAGTAAAGACGATCAGTGCAAAGATTCAAGAACTAAAGTAGAGGTCATGTCGAGGGTGACTTTTAGTCTGTGCATCGTGGCTTTTCCTATCATAACAGCTTATTATACATTGATAAACATGTTCAGTCCTTGTTTTCATGGTTCAATGTTTAGAAAATTTGTTTCTAGTGACGCAAATCGCCGTCGTATTGCTTGAGAAAACTATTTCAAAGCTATGTTGTTGCAGTTCAACGACTCCAAACCTCAGTATAATTCCATAAATTAGTTAATGTTTTAACGGTAATGAATAAACAATACTCAATTTGTAAAGCAACATTTTTTATACACTCTGGAGACAGGTCTCCTTCGTTCCATCTGATTGTCACCCATTTACACTCAAGTTCGAGAACCACTTCCATCAATAATTAAAACAGAAAGGGATGACCCTGAATTACACGGGGAGTTGGTGACACTAATCGCCAAGCTAAACATGTAACCTGCTTCTAAATCAGCTATATCTATACTGGTCGATCGATTTAGTGGAATCTGTGTGCGGGGATGTGATGTTTAATTTCCGTACATCAGCACCGTACAGCGTACCATATCACATCCAATGAACCACATGTCTTAAGGCGGCTTCTTTCTGCAGTAACAAAGCAATACCATTCACACAGAATGCCAAGGCGGCTACTTTCTGCAGTAACAAAGCAATACCGTTCACATAGAATGGCAAACCACAAGCGCCATCATACTTGGCCCGGTTTGTACGTCAACATTGCGTCGTCACAAATAGGATAGATACCTTCTGGTATACCGCTCCATTAATTACGAACGAATTGTAATCAATTATAACAGTCGCTGGAAACTCTTACAGGGCATTTTACAAGAACCTGAACGACAGCCAAAAGAAAAAACAAAATACATTTTTACTTGATAACAATATTATTACAGTTGTGGGATCGCACAACGTTACACGATGTGCGGTGGGCGCACGATGGGCGAACGGTGTATGCACGATGTGCGAACGATGCGATCCTGGGCGATTATTTCTAACGCACATGTGGGCGCACGATAGACTAACATTGTGCGATGACAATCGTGGTTGATGTAAATTTAGAAATGGTTTAACAATATATACGGTTTCGCGCTAGTTGTTTTAAACATATTTCTATATTTTAACTATTTACATTAGCTGATAGTTCTATCTATATATTTCTAAAAATTAATAATAGTCTTTCTGTAGTTTAGAAACAAACCAAATAGACACATGTAGTAAACTTTCAGCTCATATTGACAAGTTCTCATTCAAGTAAATATTGCCAGTTTTACCAAGTTATAAACTGTACCTGTACATGGCCAATATATGTAGATATCTCTGGCCCGGGGCACTTACAACACTCGCCTAGGTGTGAAAACACAGGTAAAGTGTTGGGGAGGGGATGGTTTTTCAAATAACAGATTATAAGAGTCCAGTTTGTTTTCATAACGGTCGCTCGGTAATGGCTGTCGTAGCGTATCGCCGCATACGGGACAGGTAAAACTCCGGCATGTCATTTACATATTATGATACCTAGTAGCTTAACCCGCACTTGGCTGTCTCATGATCACTGTAATACTGTTTACTGTATATTGTTAAATTGACATAATACCAATAAATATGATGCGAATTTAAATAGTTTTTGGACAAGAGGGTTCCATATGTTTTTCATTCCGTAATATGTATCGACCAATTGTACCAAATCGTGCGTGTGTGCGATTTAATCGCACACATAAACGCACGATCTTTAGATCGCCCGGTTGTGCGCACCATGGGCGAACGAAGTACGCACGATGTATGCACGATGCACGCACGCAGTTTTTGGTGCGTTGTGCGATACCACAACTGTAATATAATCCGTAATTGTATCCGGTTACACTCACGAATTAATTTCCATTCCATTGTTAACTCGTTCACCCCTGAAGACACATTTGAACTCTTCCAATTAAAAGACTGGTCCATTTTGAAACGTTAGAGGTGAATGAGTACAGTTAATCTTATCTTCGATCGAAACAATCGATCGAAGAAGTGTTTTTTTCCAATTATGACATCCATGGTGCTGTTCTTTTGATTTGATACAATGCAATTTTCGACGTGATACACGGTCACATACTTCAATGTGACACGGCACTCTTTACCTTTAAAATAGCCAAAACAAAACGATTGTGATTGGTCAGCATAAATATTTCAATTGTCAAGTACACATGACCGTACTTTTAAGTATCACCGACACATTTGGATAAATCTGTGTCGTTTACAAATTATGCTCACGTGTATGCCTCTATTGAGAAGAAATTGCTATCATAGAAATATCAACACAACGGTATTATTGTCATATAGCATTCTTATCGGAATAACACCATGGCGTAACATATACGAGTTTCATTGGTCAGTTAAAGAGTATAAGATACATATTTTCATTCCTTTGTGAACTGTTAGGATATTCCTGACTTTTAAAATGTATTTCATGTCTATCAGAATTAATTCAACCCTCTGTACTGATAGATAGCCTTGCTATATGTGGACATCGACCTTAGAACTAATCCAGAACAATCCTGTTCGATTAGCCTATGCTGAAGTTGGCTAAAACAATTTCTTTTGTTAAAGGTATTTTTAATAATGGCAATGAAGGTTGAAGCATGTAATTGGCAAAAGCAGATGCGTTCCAGTGAGTTATTGTTAACGGATTAATGATTAATTATAGTCCTGTCAAGAATCAAACGGATAAAATTGAAACACGTTCACCTATTTTTGACAGATTGTCTGTGGTTGAATTAGTTTGACACAAGACGAATTATCAAGATAAATGACGATCATGATAAAAACAACGATTACTATGCATACGGCAAAAACGAAATGAAAATGACCTAATGATTACAAAAAAGCAACTAATTAGAATAAGATTAATAAGTGGGGATCATAGCAGCTTTGCTCGTCGATGTTTATCGAGAATAACAGATTAATAACACTGACAGATACAGACACTAAACGTTTCAATTAGCATGGTAAAATATGGGCCCCAGAGAGTCGTATAAAATGTATTTTTATGAAGAAAAAATAAAAACAGATTAATAAGCTTGAAATGAAACATGGCCTTTTATGCTTTCAATCAATGCAGAAAAAAAACGCTGACTTTTTTCCCACTTAGTTAGGTAGGAAAAAACAAAAAGCAACAATATGAAAATAGTACTTTATGCCTTACAACATTTGTTGAGGATGAAAACATGATTCTGTCTATATAAATGACACTATATAATAAGTCCCAATTGTTTTTTTGGATCTGCTCCATTCGAAATCATTAAGTATTGGCTTAAAAATATAATAGACTTGAATTTTGATTATATGCGGGCGAACATGCTGTGGAAATTAGTTTTATTTCTACGGCTGTCGGTAGCAATTGAATAGCGGAATATAGTGTTTTGTACGACCTGATAAATAATGTACATGAAAAACGTTCATGAGGGTCCCACAAACATAAATGAATACCATCGTACATGCATGTTAAAGACGGAACTAATTTCTACCCTCAGTGCATAAAAAAAGAGATATGTTTTCAGTGAAATATTATAGATGACGTAACACTCTCATGCTGCACCTTTTAAATATGGTAGGTGATACAGTATTCCGAAAAAAGGAACTTCACTGCATCATAAAGCTTTTTCGTTCTTCTATGACTCGTCAGTGATGCTATGGGCAAAACGATGGGAATTAATAAAGTAATTTTACCATTGCATTAACTGTAAAAATATTTGTCCACTTTTCATAAATAGTCTTAGATATCATCCATTTTCATGTTTTGTTACATGTTGATATTTTCGGCATGTTGATCTTTAAATCTTCTGTCCTCGAACACGCGAAACTGTATACTGAAAGCAAAGGGATGCGTTTGTATTTGGGTTAATATTGGTGTAAAAACGATCAATATCAACAGACAGTTACAGTTCAGTTATCATTTCATTAAGAAGAAATATACTTTCGACTGTCCATGTGATCATAACTTAATAAAGCAGGCTTTGCCTGTTACCTAATCCATTGTATCAAAGAAATGAACAATACACAATTTGTAAGATGACATGGCACACACATATGCTGATCCTTTTAATTTAGTAACATATAAAGTATGCCGCAAAACAAATCAAACTGTATCGTTCAGCTTTTTTGTCCTCCTGGGACTCTACAGTTATGCTAGGGGCCAAAAGGTGGGAATCCATATATTGAATTGGATCATGCAACAGTTAGGTATGATAATCATATTTGATTAATATTGAATAAATAAAAATATAAATAAGAATAAGACTAAGTTTGGTTTAAACATAAACATGATTTAATTGAATTTTGCGAGCTTTCGAAAACGTTTATTTTTTTTTAAACCAAGAGATTACCCATTCCGTCCTTTCTAACATTAAAAATGTTGTTTTATTTAATTCGATGTCAATGTCCTGGGCCCAGTTGTTCAAAGGGTGATTAGCTTAATCAGTGATTAGCGCAAATTGTAGTTATCATGTAACTTCAAAACGAAAACATGTATTTAAGTACAACTTTGCAGATACCAAATATCTAATAGTGTCAATTTACATGCAAAATTGCAAGATTTTACCTTGTATATTTACAAAATTATTAAAGTTTGAAAAATATCGTTAAATAGTGATTAAGCTAATCACCCTTTGGACAACTGGGCCCTGGCCTGTTTCCCTACAAGTGCTCGTTGAGTTTGACGTCTCTTTTCTTTACATTAGTTAACCTAGTAGATTCCTCTTCTGTGTGGGCATGGGCGATAGGAATTGACTGGGGCATCAAAATACTTTTTGAGTTTGAACTGAGGAAAAGAATATCGGATAATACCGAAGTGCTAGCAAAAATATCATCAGAAACTAAAAAGGATTAAACTACAATGTATCAATACCATATGAACAAAGGTAATATATGCATTCTTGTAAACGCACAAGAGAATACAACCAAGTGTTCAAAAATGGTTAAGCATGGAGACATTTGTAAAAGAACAAGTGTTTCGGGAGAGAAAGCGTCTTCTGATTCATCAAGACAGCTTCCATGTTAATCTAGGTCAAATCTAAGGAAATGTCATGGCCTCAAAGAGAGAACTGAGGCATAATTCTAAATCAAAATAAGCAGGCATACTAATGAGCATATTTAAAAATCAAACAAGATTGGGCACAGTTGTTTTTCATATGAATGCAATCAGTATGCTGGAAACCTTTATTCAAAATGGATATTGTCAACCAGGAGTTCCTTATTCGTACTAAATATCCCTCAGTATGTTTTATCTTAGCTCAGCAGATTTTTCAGGTTTTTTTTTTTAACCCACACACCGTTAACTCCCCATTTGGAGTATAAAGTGCCACAATAAGACTTTAGCTTTTATTTAATGGAACATGTACTAAGAATGGTAGTGAGAAAATTTGATAAAGGCTTGGTTGAACAATTAGCGAAGCCAGTGTTAACACGCTGCGTAAAACGAGGATAGTCAGTGTCGTTCACATTAACTGGTATTTTAAAAGATATAAAAGATAGTAATACTGATGCATGGTTACATGGTAAGACCGAAATGGCGACCACGGATCTTACCCATGGTCCTCATCAACCTGCATCTGTCGATTCCCTATGTTGTAAGTTTAC
Organism: Mimachlamys varia; assembly: GCA_947623455.1. Classification (NCBI taxonomy): domain Eukaryota; kingdom Metazoa; phylum Mollusca; class Bivalvia; order Pectinida; family Pectinidae; genus Mimachlamys; species Mimachlamys varia. The sequence goes on from OX392534.1 coordinate 23,759,315, forward strand.
ACGTCAGCAGCCGATATTTATCCGAAAATCTCGACATGTACAGTAATCCCTAGAACAAAGAATCAATCGCTAAATGTACACACCATAGACTGGAAAGGCAGGCATGTTACCACCAAAAAAAAGAGCGTTCAAGATCGGAAAATTGAATCGTCACGTTCATCTATAGCTTGGTAGCAAGCTGTCAATGTTGGTCGCAGTAAAATTCGAAAAACGCAAACACATCCTTAACTGTTGTTTGACTTATCATTTTTGTTACTTGTATTAATTTCCATTTCGTGCGACCTCAAGAATTGATTCTTGTGATATCTTTTGTACATGTTGTGTATTCTAATAAACATGTTCTAGAAAAAGTATACCTTTTTTCAATTGTTTACGTGGTATCAAGTACGAAAGAGCAAAATGAAAAATAAAACAATAAAATAAAAATTTCGTAAAAAGTATATGTGACCTGATAGATTTGAGAAATTGTGCAAGAACAGCTGTTATGGCACATCAATTTTACCACTACCGGATCTTCTATAATGGCGCTGCATGCGCTGATAATGATCTTCGTTCTGTTCATACCTATAAGCAATACCAGTTCTTGGTTGTAGTTAGAAAGAGTCCACAAGGTTTTCCTGTCATGACTTATGTTTATCTGTCACTGTCGTAAAGAAATTCGATTTGTCTGTCTATAATAATGTTGCACTTTCTCTTTCCTCTGGTAATTTATTTTGCAGCATGACTCTCCATAGGCACTGATCGCGGTAAACTGTTGTAGAACAACACATTTTGACGTACAAAGCAAGGCTCTAACTAACTTATTCGTACATACCGCCCAGGATTTATATTCATTAAACATCCCAACACTGCATTAAACGGAGTTTTATAGAAAAACAGTGTACTGTATGATAAAGAGCTTAACCAAGATCCTATGCTTTACACATGTGTCATAAATGTACCTTCTTTATGGGGGACTGTGGTGGTCAAGTCGTTAACGTGTCGAACATTTTGCAACAACTAGCACTCCACTTCGAGGTCTTTGGTTTGAGACATTCGTGGGACATTCGCCAGGTACTGACCATTGGTCGAGGTTTCCTCTCTAGGCACCCCGGCGTTCCTCCACCATTAAAACCGACGCACTTCCATTGATAACTATAGCTGTTATAAGGACGTAAATCACCACCACCAACAACAACACACTTACCAAACTTTTTTGCATTTTTTTTAATTATTTGGAATAACTTCTTTCAATATAATTAAAACATGTTTGGGTATAAATCCTAGCAAGCATGCACATGTTTATACAAGTTTTTGGAGGCGCTCACTCGGCTTGCCTGAAAGAAGAATACGATTACTAGGTCATATCTTCTTTTATAAACGAACAACAGTAGTCCAACGAGTTCAACCATCCAAACGAAAGCGGCCTATATGAATCTATACAAGCACTGATGGAAGTGAGAACTATGTTAATCGTCCCCTTAAGAATCTCAGTATGACTACCAGAAACTGTATCCAATCATTGGAGACTGATTCTCGTTGTGTGATCAGAGCTTTTATAAGAATGCATATATAAGAAAGAACATCACTCTTTTTTAGACTGGATCATATTAAAAAAATAGAAAGATGAAATATGCGAAATGTAAGAATGACCAAAAAACGAAACATGGTTAAAGATAATTTACCTATCGCTCACAACTAGTCAAGGTTAACGTCCCGGAACCACAGGCACTTGTGGCCAGGAAAATAGCAATCTGTCTATATCATATATAATATATAGCGAAATTTGAAAAAAGTAAAATATATAAACTAAATTTTTAATTTGATTAGTCATCTAAAACCATAATAAAAATAATTGCTTAATTTCAGCTTGATACGTCAAGCGGTTAAATTTCACAAAAATATCGACTACCATACACTGAAAAGAAAAAGAGAGAATGTATGCAACTCAGTGGCAGAAAATTACTCGACCACGTTAAAAAACGGTCATAAAAACTTACTTTCCGTTCATACTATAGAAAACGAACAGCCATTCCCTATATATTTCCCTTTCTAAAAAGCTATAATGATCCACACTTTTATTTATCGATTGCGAGCGCAGAGTCGTAACATCTTAGACACCCTCTCCCCGATATTGGTGGAGGAACGCCGGATTGCCGAGAGAGGAAACCTCGACCAATGGTCAATACCTGGTGAATGCCCCACGAATGTCTCAAACCAACAACCTAGAAGTGGAGTGCGAGTGGTTGCAAAATTTCGCTATATTCTATACATTATATATATATATGGTTATTCTCATGGCCACAAGTGCCTGTGCCTGGAAATACTGTGGTGCAGCAACCCAGAAGTAAACGTAATGAGTGGCTGCTCAGAAAATATACACTAAAGAGGGACCGGGATCCCTAACATGCAACTGCAAAAATGTATTAATAGGTGATTTGCATTGATCAAGGAATATTGGCGTTACTTTGAGAATATTTATATGCTTCGACTATTAACACTGGATAATTTAAATGGTTGTAATGAACTGCAAGAATTCTGTGCTTGGTGGTAAAGAGGGGTTGACTTCATGAAGTATGTATATCAACGACCTGCATATATGCCTGCGAAAATATTGGAAATAAATTGCTTAGTTTCTATCTGATTGCACATTTTCGTAGGTCGATAGAAGAAATAAAGTATACTGTACAACTTTGATGTTGTAAGTTAAGATTATATGACAATTATAAATGACTCGCTTTGAATACAAAGCGGAATAACATATCTGATAACAGCTTACCAGCACAAAATAACTTACCATCCATTTAGAACCGATAATCTGACATTTACGCTCAACAACAACATCACTATCTGCAAATCTTCAAGTGCCATTTGGTGTAATGCCAGGTCATTTGAGTGCACATGAGTGAAGTTCTATTAAACCTATCATCATCTACATACATAGCACATATAGCGGCAAAGAGAAACAAGAAACGACAATAAGAGATACCAATTCTCCCACTGATTTTAATGTGTTAGAGAGTGACGCGTTTATTGCCTAAGTTCCGATTGCTAAGCGTCCTTCCGGCTCCATGTTTGACAAAACGTCGGTGCACAGTTCCCACGTCCATGCAGACACCACAGATCCGTGCTGCACTAATTGGGTTGATTAAGTTCGTTCACGGTGCCGAATGCGCCGCTTAATTATGTTCTCCATGGAACATTATTCGACTTGTGGTGTCATGGTTAATTTCTCCACCTGCGTCATTTTGACACGGACGAGTGACATACGTTTTATTTCTACACTGATTACAGGTAATTGTTTTTACACCTAAGATGCTAATGAATAAAAATATTTTGAAACATTCGTCATTTTGAACATGTCTCAATCGTTTTCTCAAATTACTAAACATTAAGAAATCTGCAATGAATACTCACATTTGTATTTTATTGGGTTTTTTTCACAAACAAGAAGCAATAATTTTTTTCACAAATACGAAACAATAAACAGCAGTATAACACTACAAAAATAATGTATCAAGTTTAAAGGATTCCGTACTTACAAATGTATCTAAAGTACCTTTTCGCCCGTCAACTGTTAAAACTAGTACTTAAACAGGCTGCAGTACCTGTATACGAGTGTTAGCTGACGGGGCCGTATAATGTTCGTTAATCCCACAGTTGTAATTATCCATTATGTTACGCCCCCCTCTGTAATTGTCTTGACGTTAACTCTGCCTCCGTGTCACGTTTTGCGTGGCTGCCATTCGTGTTGATAAACAACTAACACGGAACAGTCTGTAGCACGTGTATGCATTTAGCGTGCAATCTTTAGACCATACGTGCAACATATTCACCGCTTGCAGTTGATATGTTCATTGATGTAGCGTGTAACCCTTTTTGTATTTGAAACTGTTGCCTTGTTAAAAGAAATGATATGCATTTTTTTTACCATTTTCGTTCACCAAGCTGAACAAAAAGACCACGAACGAAGAGGCTTTTTTATATGTACAAAAGGTCAGCTGGGTCTCTGTATAACTTCTTTTTAGGTGATTGTTGATTATTCCCGAAAGGACGATAAAGAAATATGGTGTTTTGTGTGGGTTTTTTTTTTTTGCATATTGTATGTATGGTCAGATTTTAAAAGATGCAACCTTGGCGCGTGTATGTGCGTGTTATGGACATCTTTCAAATTATTGAAGACATGAAAGCGCTCGCAAGCAACGTGTTTTGTATACTTGAGTAAATGATTGCAAAGCGTTTGAAACCAAATGTTCAATAGATATCCCGTATCTGAATTGGTTGAAACAAATATATATTTTCATCAAGTTCCTATTGCAAATTGATTGATTCAAACATATTTTATTGATCATGACAATCAAAGGGATGAAACATAAGTTCTCACAACTTTCTAGCCTAACTAGGCCCTCTCCCAATTAAATTGATTCGCGTAAGTAACGGTATATGTTCCATGTGTGAAAGGATATTCTTTACATGGACCATTTCAATATCATATATTTTGAGCGTTGCCTTGATAAGATCACAATCATTTACGTGGAACTAAGTCTGTTGGTTTTATCTTTTCTTTACTGAAATACCATAATTAGCACTGTAAACTTTTAGATCGTTAAACAATCAATTGCTTCCTTCCCATGGGCCAAGATCTTGACCTTAATCTGTAACTAATTTTCCGATTGTGCCTGTGCTGACTAGATCATCATTATACTGGTTAAATACGCATCATTTGGCGACGTCTCCTGATGTTTTTAGGATCATCAATTGGATTATATTACCAGCAGAAACTGTTACTGCAGAATATATATAGATAATGGTATCCGCCATTAAGTGAAATATCTTCAATTTAGGGGAACACTTACTGGCATTGTCGCCGTTTTATCGAAACATTACGTCAGCATAGACATGGTGCCGTATACCTAGCTAACAACCGCTTTGATGTGTATGCGAAATATTTCCTGAATTCCTTAACATGATCATGTACTCATCTGGAAAAGTCCTGCTAAAGCTAAACTAGGCAAATCCCTCGGAGCTCTCTTCACAACAGAAAGCCGTTAACTGGTGCCGTGGTCGGTCAAGATTCTGTGTCGCTGGAATCTGATGAAACACATGTCTGTCTGCTTCTCTGCCTTAATTCTAACGCCGCCTCAGGCAATCCAGACGGTTGATATGTTAATGTAGCTTTCAGTTTTCAATTCAAAACAAATCAGCTGGAAATGTGTTTACGTTGTTTTGAACTCATCTGCAAAATATGAACTTCTACATCTTACGACATACATAACGATATCAAGGTACACTTTTTGAAGAGGCAGAATAGAAAACGCAATGTTAGAATTTGTATTGATGTCGGGACCATCAGGACGTCTTGGGGACAATTTGTGTGACACTTCTGCGGTCTCGGGACTACATTCCGTCCAGCCGGCGACATCCGTTCATTACGAACGCTCTCAAAGGGTGTTTTGTTCGTTTAACACTTCCTTTGGGACACATTGGTTACATACCCATTAAGACGCCATAGTAGACGATATAATTCCGGTATAACTATAGTCAGACACGCCAATTTACACTAGCTTAACCATATTCCTTACATTCAAATATCTTTGGTGGTTTCAGACAAATCTACATTGGAGCCTTACGTTGTAGTTTCCGAAGGAGATGCTTCGGCTACATTCAATGTTTGGTTATCTATATTTGATGAACGTTATATTACATTTGTATTTTCTTTCGTATATTTCGCGTTTACCTATATTATTAAGTATTATATTACTTGTATTAAAAAAAATAATATCAAACTATCATGCACCTTTCATACTTTTAAAGATTTTTTTTTTAAATTTAATCTTTATTCCTGACATCGCTGTGTTTATCCTTTTATTTTTAATATTGTATATCATATGTAAATGACATGGTTTGCAATACGCAACCAATATACACTGTATAAAACGTGTGTATTTCATATAATATTATACTTATTTACCACATATAATATGAAATACATAGTTTGATGATTCATACTATATGCATGTGTCATTTTAGCAATCCGATTACAATCATATCTTGATCTTCGTGTCGTTCCGAACATTCCTCTCTTCTGCATCAAGATCTGACAACATTCCATAGGGGGTCACATTCACGTTTTGCATTAGCCAATCCAATAACCGCTATCAGCATATTGAATTTGAAAGTTTGTGGGCGAAATAGCAGGCATCTTATCTTTGTGGTAAGTCATTTCGTCACAACAAGCTAATGTGCAATGTTGTGACGAAATGCCTTACCGCATATGAGAGCATCATTAGAAAAATTCTTCTAGAGTGTGAAGTAAATAGGCGATAAAGGTCACCAGAAAATGACCTCTTTTGGGATGTCGTCAGGTCCTTGTAAAACAAAGTGAATCAAGGATCTGCATTTTAATCAGATTGTGATTTTATTAACACTTATGTATTTGATACCGTTATATTTTAAGAATGCCGCCCTGCATATTTTACGAATGAATCTTAAACAACACATGGAGATGACAAGTCATTTCTTAATGAAAGGGCGCAAACAAACTTTTAGCTAAGTGATCTTTGTATTATTAAGCAAAATTCATGACTTTAATACAGTGAACCATTCATTCAGGCAACTCTGTTGTCGTACCGCCTTAAAGGCTCATCTTGAGAATATACAATTTGCAAATAGGTTTATCTGCGACAGAAGCTTATTTTAGAATCATACATTCCCACAGACCTTTTTTCTCGTCTGAGTAAATAAATCGTTATTGGATTTCAAAACTCTACTTGCCTACTAATGTAGATTAAATATTCAAGGAAAAGGCGAGTTCTATGAATAAAATTTATTGATTTAACGCATCAATTCTATATTTCTTAAATTAGATTTTCCTATAATAAAGACTTATGCGTATGCATCTTATTCATACTGAAAAAAAAAGAAAAAAGACAATGATACCTAGAGGATGATATAAAGTCTATAAGCCAGGAAAAAGACAGCAATATACATAAAAGAGGGAAAATATTCATTGGATGTGTGAGATTGGCCATACGTTGTATTCAATACACTTAAGTTTTGGTCGTCTGCCAGAAACACAATAGGATAAAAATGAATGGACAGAAGAAGACCTTCAGCGTCATTCATTTGTACATTTCATTGTCTGTATGATATGCATTTCTCTTGTAAAGTTTTACAATATACACTTATAATATGGCCATTAAGTTGCATTGCTACTCAGATCTGCCATTTGTATATTGCATTATTCCAGATATTTACTAATTCCATCAGTTGTCTATCTAATATGAATAAACACATGCTCTAAATGTACTGTATGTGTTTTGCAAGATTGCTTTTTATATATAAAGATACATATATTTGTGTGTAAGATATAGCCAGTATTTAATCGGTAATACAGAAAACAGCATTAAGCTCGCATTAGATACTGAAATCTTAAACAAAGTTAATAGTGCTCAAACAGTAAATAAGAGCTATGTTTGCCAAGGGAAAAAGTAACACGGATTATTTATTAAAAAGATACGACTTAGTTGCAAGCCACATCTCTGACACAGACTTTTTCATATGTAAAGGGTTTCTATTGCGTTAATGCATCTGATAGTGTTCGCGTTTAGCGACAATGAAGCAATTTCTGAATTGTCTTAACAGGATGACTTGTTTAGAATAAACAGTACATGACATTCGCTATTGCGAAAAACATTAAAACATGGCAGGAATTCTTAAGGTTCAAGTTTTTTTTCAGCATTCCGCTTGTGTCAGGCTACAAACTATGATAAACTAGTGTTAACTTCTTAGTTAAGGGATGTAGTGTTTTGCGCTTGTGATAGCATTTTGGATGACACTTTGGATGATAGGGAGTATTGCTGAAATGTATCACATATATTAGAAATATTTTCCATCATCATTTTTTTCATCTACTACATGTAGTCAGTCTACATTTAGATTTTGCGAGACTCCTATCAATAAACCTTTTGATATATCCAATGATATGATTTATACAAATAACATATATCAGCTATAAATAACTATGTAAAAGAAATAAATAAACAGTTTGCAACATACGCAAAGTCTGGCACCGTTGCATTTAAATTAAAGTGTACTGTAAACCAACTTCTTTCGCGTGAGATTGATTTTCGCATATGTTCAAATTCGCAAAAACAATATTGCTGCAAACTAGTCGTTTTATATGAAAACGCAAAAATAAGTCGACCCCCAAAAAGTTGGTTCACAGTAGTTTTGAGATAACTGGTAAAGAATGGTCATTGTTAACGCGTGCATTGCAGATCCCGAACAAGTTGTAATTGATAACAAAGAGCCCCAAAGCGTGGTATTGTATTACCCCCCCCCCCTGCTATTTGTATAAGAAACCAAAAATGATATACAGTGTATACTTACATGTATCAACCTAATGGTAAGAGGCTATATCTTTATGTAGATGCTCAATTTTGGTGTATTTGAATAAACCTTTGAATTATCTAAGAACTAATATATGGCACACTCGATAAAATCTTGCGTAATACAAGTAGTCACAAGAGCTAGCGGAAATTGCAGAATTGATGCTAGTGTAATCATGAAGCTAAATTGCTTTTGAGAAAAAATATAAAAAAACTATTTTATGACCTAAAGATACACTAGTTATGAGAATAAGAACGGTATACTGTTTTGGAAAAGCATTTGTACAAATTAAATTTCTGCAAATAAACTATATGATTTTATATGTTGGTTAAAAAACATCAAATCATGACTAGGTACGTTCGGATGATCGGTATTCTAATGTATGAAACAAACCTTGATGTCAGTAAGGCTGATCTACCTCCTTCTGTACGATCTTCATTATGAGAGCATTCTTATCCAAGCAACCATAAGTTCTTATAATTTGCTTTTATCAGATCAAACTAATGATCAGTTGGATATAAGCATTCCAAACGAGCAGAACACCCCACCCGGTCACATTATACTGATTGGTTTTTGATATTTAATAAGGATCATCTGCTACCCGTATCAACGGCTAACCACATATGAATTATCATAACAATTAAGTAAAGGGATTTAATATATTGATATGAAAAGACCATCGGGCGGACGGAATCTAAATAGATATTCCCCAAAAACGCATTTCGCTGTGAATAATGAATGTTCATCTTGGGAAAATATTAAGGCGGTGTTCCACAGGGTTCAATTTTAAAGTCATTATTATTTCTTGTGTCCGTTATTGATATAAGTGTCGTCATTTAGCTGTTAGAGGACAATGCCGCCTTCGTATGTCATTGATGATGCCTTTATAATGAGTGCCGATGGTTTGAATAGAGATTTGGACAACAAAAACTAATTTGTTTAAGAAATGGCTTGGGAAATACAATCCACTGAATACTGAATCACTGTTAATAATTCTCTGCACTTCAATTTTTACAATTGATGACATCTCCCTTAACAATGTAAATTTCTTTTGTAATGGTTGGTGACCAGGACACCTATAATGCATTATAAAGAAGCATCAGTTAAGCTAAATCTACTTAGAAAATTGAAATACCATGTCGAGCGCCAAATGTTCAGACCCATTCATTTTCACGTATAAGACCAACCATATACAATAATATGAGATTAAGTTTCTGATCATTCAACAAAACAATATTCAGTGCCATTGGGACGTAACTGAGAGGGGGCATGGCAACGATTGGATTGCTATATAATAATATAGACACTAAAACAATACAAATGCATCATAATACCCTGCAATAACATACATCAGAATAATTCCCCCCCCCCTTCTCGATGAGTGGAATACTCTCCTATAAGAAATAAGAGCTTGCAATGTATTGCTGAAGTTGCAAACGGTTGAGAGTTAACTCTCTAATTATATAAATTGTCTTTATATTTATTTTCATGCATGGTTTGTTCCCATTGAATATGAAATCAGTCTTAGATATCATTTTCCACTTCTTGTCTCTTATTATCGTATTTCAATTCTTGGTATCGAAATATGCTTTGCTACAAATTATTCAAACATGTTATAACCATACTATCAACTATACTTCTACAGCAAATAAATTCCACAAAAAAGCGCAGTGAATGTCATAGGAACTGGATATGCGATTCGTGAAAGTATAGGTTTTCACTTTACAAGCATGCCTTAGCATAATGTCTTATTATGAACTAACCTTCAATATTATTACTGATATCTTACGGCAACAGAATATACTTTAACTATATACACACTTGTTTAGGTCCTAGCAAACTGCTACCTTGATCACTGTATGGACGATGTAACAAATAGATATGGACCATTTCATAACATAAATTTTAGCGTATCCTCTATGCACACTAATACACGTTATTACCATCCTGCCTAATTATTCAACATATAATTGGGTTTCTTTGAAATCCCTTGAGATCTTGTGCAGAAGGCAACCGAATAGGTTCGAGGTCCGGCCCGTAGTTATTCTATGCGGGACGTACTGTTACAGCAAGCAACAAGTAATTGTAGAGAGCCAAGCTCTTGACAACGTTAAGAGTGCGGGGTTCGGTAATGCGGCAAATCCCTAGCCGCTCTTTTAAAGTTGGTTTATATGCCGTGCGAAGTATTAAATTTTCCATTTAGTACAGTAATATCGCTAATACAATGAAACATGAATGTTATTGGCTAAATGTATCCTCTTTCGCTATGTAATTTATAGGATTGCAACATTGTACTGTACGCTGTTTTAGATGGATTTATTTCGGGTTATAAAGAGTTACTGGGTGTTTTAGGTTTGTGCAATCAAACTAGGTCATACAATTCAAAGTCGTTTATTGTTGGCACCGACACTGCTAATACTCTGTAACAGTGATTTTAAAAATAGTTTATTATTTTACAAAATGACATGTTTCGAAATGCCAAACATGTTCAAATGCAGACATAAAACATCCTATGTGATTTGGCACTTAAACCAGAATTCGTAAAAATCCGGCATGGTTTCAGAAAGAAAATGACATTGACCCTCTTTCAAGATCACAGGGGTTAACTATGTCTAAACAATTAGGTACATGTATATACAGCTTTATAGTTGGTCGAGTACTTTGTTAGATTAACCACGACATCGCTTGGAAATAAAAATGACCTTGACCTATGTTTACAGGTCACAAGGGTTAATTTGTCAAAAATACCATACGACTCCTGATAACCGCAAGCTTACGAAGTATACAATTGATAAACTTGTAGCACAGTGCAATATCTAATGAAAACGTGTTGCTTTGACTGCTTCAAGGAGAATGATAAAGGTCCTCTGGGCCTCTTTTTTGTTGCTGATTTTAATTAAATCTTGTAACAAACACTTACTTTTGTAAACATTTTATGATTACTAACACAATCTTGCTTACAGACTATTCATTTTCATTATAACAAATAGAACCCATATAGGATATATAAGGCTAACCATCAACTGTCAAAATGTTCATTTCTCATTTTCACCAAAAGCAATTTCAAGCAGATTTCCTAGTTTCTTCACATTACACATTTATGGACAGGTAAATGCAATCCACTTCCTCTGAAGTATTCTTTACAAATATATGTCCTAGGTCTATGCAACAAATCGCACTGTCATAATCATGAATAAATATAGTAACAAAAGAAACAATACGACGATTTTGTTGCTTCCTAAATAACATCGTTTAAATTAAGGTCAATAACTTTAATATTGCTCATTAATTTGCCTTTCTGTTTGATTGTCAGAGCGCTGCCCCAGTTCTCGCTTTGAGAGCATTACACTGTATTGATTTTACCTACATTTGTAGGCGAGGTCTCCATGATGGAAGAGATGACGATTGTGTTCAAAAACAGCTGAAAAAGGATTAATTCGATTTTAATCTCCTTTGTTCCAATAGGAGATGCTTGTATTACAATTCAACACCTCAGTTGTATGTATCAACTGAAGTCAATTTCCGTCTATTGAAATTTACGCTGTCGGGCTATCAGATGAGTATATTCCCCATGTGAAACAGACATCACGCAGATGATGTAATGGACATCTGCCTGATTGCAATCCTCGTTATTGTGGATCATTAAAAATGATATTATTGTTTTCACGAACATCATTAAAGTGACTTGGCGCAGCACGTGAAATAGAATTCCCAACCATGTACGAGCTAGGCTTCCTGCTCTGATCGGCATGAAGGCGGAACGAATTAAGTTAGCAAATACATTACAAATGAATCATGGTGATAATTTTGACATATAAATTTTCTTGAAGCAAATATTGGTTTAACTAAAAATATCGATCGCGGAAGGCAGAATCTGTCCAAACGATTTACTGGAATGGAATGAAACCATACATGCAATTTCAGAATTATTAACTCAAAATGGACACAACGTCTGCTGGGAAAACAAAAATTCGAAATTATGGTTTTACGTTTCAACTTTACACAGCTCCATGTCTTGACAATCGTTATAAATCACTTACCACGTCAATTAGAAGCAGAATTCGGCATTCAGGATGCAGAGGAAAACTCCATATATACATGTACGTCATATAAAGCTCTTCTGTTCACCGGTACAACAGGGAAAACGAAACACAAACAACTATTACAGGAAACCGGGCAAAGTAATAGGAACGAATAATCTGATGTTATGGAATAAATATAATTCTAGTGACCATGATGTAGTATTAAGCAAAACAAAAAAGACAAAAAACAACAAAGAAACAAAAGCAAACAAAATCACCAATTTTGAGGTACTGTAACAGTACATATTTTCGTGGCAATCTTATTGTAGTAATTTTTCCCACTTGAAACATTGGATTTCAAAATGGACTAAACTTTTGGCGTTCTAAATTTATTTTTGAACAATGCATGAAAATTGACGTTGTGATAAATTTCATTCTTTTTACATTATATGTAAGATTTATGAAGGATGACATAACACACACATATGCTGCACCTTTTGAATTTGGTAATATATACAGTATGCCGAAAAAATTAATTAAACTGTATCATACAGCTGTTTCGTCCTCCTAGGACTCTTCAGTGATGCTAGAGGCCAAAAGATGGGTATACAAAATACTCGTCGCTAGCGGCTCGCTATCTACAATTTTTTTATATTGTTTGCTAAAGTAAATTAAAGAGTGCGTCAGTCATCACTGTGCTTATCTGTTAAAATTAGTTTGAGGAATTAAAATTGACATTTAACTGTTCAGTGTCATATTACGACTCACTGACTTCAGTACTAATGCTGAGACGCAATACTCTTGTGTGTTATAATAGTGAACAACCATAGAGACACTGAGGAGATACACACTGATGAAACTATACAAATCACTGGTGATACTAACGAGACGCAATCATGTGTGTTTTGATAGTGATGAGTCATAGAATATGTATTAATGATGAGATTTGATATATTTGATGAGATGGAATTTTCACCGAAAGAGAAAATCAAAACAAATAAAAAAACAAATAAATAAAATGACATGATATACAGCGATCAAATATAATCTATGGGATGAAATGAACAACAGCTTTAATTATTGAGAGGCTGTACAATAGTCTTAAGGCATCATACCATGCCTAATGTGGTTACCATGTGCATACAGTTTATATTCTAGTATGCATACCAAACAGGAATATTGCCTTTTATAACAGCTACAACTATGAAGGCATTTATGCTCTCGATTAACCCTTATGCTACTTTTCCTGTACCAGATAGAAAAAACATAGTAAGAAAAATCTTGTTTCTACTGAAATAACATGTAAATGCATCTTTTTACTGAGGTCGTTGATCTGTTGTGGCCTAGGTATATATTTATTTTACCCTAGACAGGGATATCCAAATCTTTCCCGGTGTGAAATTTTCCTATATCATCCCAGGTGGAGACATGCTTTCTGCACGTTCTCAACAATTGTATGACGTCGTAGCAACAATATGATGTTGTCACGGCAACAATACAATGACGTCACGTCGACACTTCAATCACATCACATCAACATTGTCTTGCATTGATGTAACGTAAATAAAAAAAAAAATCAAAGAATACCAAAGCGTCAACAAAACCATAATCCGAACTCAAAATCGATTAAACTAGGGGCAAAATAGGAACAAAGGAAAGATGTACATGGAGACTCTCGTAAAAGCACAAGAGAGTAAGACCAGGTGTTCCGGAAGAGTAAGCGTCTTCTGCTTCATCGACGAAACCCGCCATGTCACATCCGAGTAAGCATCAATCCTCAAAATGAGAACCGAGGCATCATTGTCATCACAACAAGGAGACATATGCATGAGGTTTAACAGGCTCAGAGAAAAGTAATCATTCACCTCCTTGGTAGTGAGACAGGAAATCTCAACCTTCGGGGTAAGATTCTTAAGCTGGCCAAAACACTTGACAAGCCACGTGTTTGGCAAATTAAGAATCTTACCCCTCGGCGACGGGTTGCGATTCCCCTGTCTGGGATGAAAGATTCTTTTGGTATCACTTTTGTCCTGTATCGTGTTATTGGTGTTGTGCTTGTGTGTCTTCTGTTTTTTTTTTTTTTTGATATAACAAATCAAGACACAAACAAAAATATATTATTCAGTAATAACGGGCGATTGTCATGACTAAAGTATAATATCATATTTCAGAACAATAAATCAATTGCTATATTTAGATATATCAGATATTGGATGGGGATGTCGTAAAATAATACCCGTTGGTGACAGCAGACATAATATACATGTAAATATTCTTCCTTTTTTTAGTACTTCGTGACAGTGTGTCATTCGTCGACGACGCACACGTGACATTAATGGAGTGACATAAATAATCAAGGCCTAGTTCAATTTTGATTTTTTTCTTCTTAATCTCTTTTTTCATTATGTGCCCGAAAGATTGTATTATGAAATAACACGAGATAAGAACAAATGTTGTGTATCAGGCGTCAAACTTCATCTCCTAACACTTCAAACACGCTCATACTCTTTGATGTACAATAAATATGCACGCTAAAACTAGCATTATCTTTGACTAAAAAGTGTACATGAACCAGTCTTAACTTTGAAAATTTTGAGGCAATTGGCCATGTTTTCACATGCTGTGGTGCGTTGATGAACCTTTATTGCAAACTCAAGATCTACAACAAATACGACAGCCTTCAAAACACACACTAAGCGCATCTGTTACATTTAACACATTAATGTTAAAACGTATGTTTAAACTTGATATTGTCATTTGCTCGGTAAGCTTCAATTATAACGAGGCAAATGTACTTATATGACTATGACAGTTACTACTGGAACGTCATCAATCTCTATTGTGACGTCATCAGTTTTGACCAAAAAGTTAAAAAAACATCAAGAAAAAAATAGTATATGAAGCATAATAACTCAAAATGTGAATATAAATTAGGAAAAGTTCTACCGGGCTTTATTAATTGGTGGCATTCCCATGGGCCCAAACTGTGCCCCATAAGAGGCTGAATATGTAGAAGAGCTAGACAGGACTTGTAACAAAAACCTTGCCAATTAGTTTAATTTCACTTATTTCAGTTATATCGTCGATGTATTGTCTATAAATAACAAAACCTTCGATTAACATTGCGATCGTATATATCATTGTGAACTTAAAATACAAGACACAACAGATTCTTCCACCTCAGCTGATTACCTATGTTTTTTCTTAAATTAGGACCAACACGGACAGCTTACTACAAAACTATAGATAAACGTGACGATTTCGATTTTCAGATCGTGAACGTTTCCTTTCTAGATAGAATCTGTTTCTCCAGCCTGTGGTGTTTACATGTCGCAGTTGGTTCGTTATTCCAGGGCTTGCTCTAAATAACGAGAGATCTGAGATAACAGTCGGGCATTGACAAAAAAACGACCCAGAGATTCGAGAGATGTAGGTTGATGAAGACTATGAGCTTTTAAGTTTTATGGTCGCCATTTCACTGAGAAATATCTTGTTTCCTTGTATGATAAGAAGGTGGATGTTTTTGAATATGCTCACTAGTGTGCTTGCTTGTGATTGAGAATGATAAACCAGATCTTACTTTGAGGAATTAGCACTAACTTGAATATGACGCTTCCTCTTCCGGTGTTATTTTTTTGTTTTCAAGAGTCTCTGTGTAAATCTTTCCTTGGATCATATTTTGCTCCTAGTTTAAACGTTTTCGAATTTGGATTGCAGTTTTATTAACGCGTCGATATTATCTGATCTCATTTATCACTAATATTTATGTGTGTTATAGGACCATAACAGCCTGTGCTTGGCCAAACACCCATTGGATACACGTA
The DNA here is from genome assembly GCA_947623455.1 of Mimachlamys varia. NCBI lineage: Eukaryota > Metazoa > Mollusca > Bivalvia > Pectinida > Pectinidae > Mimachlamys > Mimachlamys varia. The sequence goes on from OX392534.1 coordinate 23,775,531, forward strand.
TCTGTCAACCATTGATTCACATGCTAGGACTCGTCTATTAACACTTAATACACTTGATATTGTCATGTTGTAATTAGTATGCACTTTATAATTCGTCAATTACATGTAGAAATACTTTAGAACCTGTTTAGCCACATACAAATATGCCAGATTTCGCCAATAATCACATATTACATACATCAAATCTCGTAAGCTAATCATGAAGTCAAACAGTTTAAGTTGTCAATAAACCATAAAAGCACACGGTATAATTCTTCTTTGATTATTATTAATACACGACTTAATCTGGTCATTTTAATCACCAACCACACTGTTTTATGAAAGTTGAATAAGTTGAAAAGTGCAGCTGTTGTTTACGTCAGTTTATATTTTGCTCTGCGTGCTTTTCTTCCCCTCTGTCTTTCCTATGATAAACTAAAAACATTGCAACGTCAGATCATGACTGTAGGGTTTTCTTTCTTATATTGTATATACAACTAAAGTAGTGAGATAAATAGAGGTTACACAACGAGTAGCTGTTGGATATGGAATTTATTTCACTCGAGTTAATTATTTTTTAAAAGTTACAAAAGACACGAGCTTTAGCGAGTGTGTTTTATAACTTTTAAAACATAATTAAAGAGAGTGAAATAAATTCCATATCCAATAACCACGAGTCGTGTGACCTGTTTCTACCACAATGATATTTAGTCGGCAGTTGCAGTGTTGTTTTCTGGGGTGAATCGCGGATTTGCGGGAAATCACATCATCTCGAATACATTCCCGCCAAGTTGTAACGTCGTCAACAATCGATGACGTCGTCAACAATCCACATTTCAGGTCAAAGTTCAACTTCTCAACCAATCAAAAGTCCGGAAGGTCATATTCCACTAGTGGTATATAACATATATTTATCCAACAGTCGGCACGTTTATACAATGGTCTGAGAGTGGAATAACACGGGGTATTGTGGTAGAAAAGTATATATTACTCGGTGCTACAAGAACGCACGTTAACGCAATGGTAAAAGCTGAAGTGAAGTACGATATTGAAGACGAAAAGATGAGGTTATATATTCGGACTTGTATTTCATGAATATAGTAAGTACAAATTATTGTCGATGAGTACATACATATTAGAATACTTCATGTATGGCCATGTTTAAGAGAGAAGCATCAAGATGATTTTGAGTATTCCATACCGATGTATATTTGCTAATTAAGGTAAAGTAACGTCATGATATTTGGCAATACAAAACTTCTTTTTAAATACGTCTGTTCGAATATACATAATTGATATCAATATAGAATATTTTCTAAACTGATGTGTCAGTTGTGAAACGTTTGTGATGCAATGCCACAGGCATGATACGTTGTAATAAAATGGTTGTTTTTTCCCCTCAGGGTATGGTAATTGGCCATATTTTGTACTTACTAGATGTTTATAGTAGTTCAATGAAGTGTTGAAACAATAGTCAATACATATGTTGATATTTTCAGACGAAAATACATCGTCATTACACTTACCAGACATTGAACGTACATAACCTGCCTAATGTCAGACCTTTGTGCAGTAACATATATAATGAATTATTCCAAGAAATACACGTGAAAGATTCCCCATACGCTCGTTACCACTTTATATAAGTATATATATTTAAGCCATATATACATGTACCAGATATCCAGGGGGGATACTTATATATGATATGAATCAAATTAGCGATGGTTATTAATCATAAAAAACACAGATGTGCTCCCTTGCCAAAATATGAACACAGGGCGTAAATTTTACTTAACGGGAGATGTATTTGGGATAAGTTGTATTAGACTTTGGGTATGTTACTCAAGGTAACAAGGGGTTTCTATGCTTTTCCAATATGACAAATTAACTAAGATAAATATCAAGATTTCGTGGTAGGAATGAACAGTTTGACATTTTTATATATGTAAGGAGCCATGATTAAGATAATTTATATTGATATATCTAGTATAGGGCGGAAGAACGGTTTTATCGCGGCGGTCCCTGACGTTTTCGTGATTCGGGAGTGTTGTCTCTCAGAAGCTTTCTCATGTTGACAGAATATCGCGTTAATAATAGACCATGATAGGGACAGCTCGATGTATAACTAACATATCTATTAATCAGTGTTGGACGTACTAATTAGACGAAGTGTAGGGTATCCAATGGCAATAAGGAACACGTGAGCTTTACTTGAAAATATTAAAGCGCAGTTGCAGGAATCCACCATTCTTTCAACAACAATACTTGTTTTGTGTTAGGATTGCTATATTTCTCTGATATTCAGATAAATCCTAAAGGGAATGCATAAATCTGCTACAGACTAATGGATTCACATCTCGAATTCCATTCAAAAGACAAGCTAATAACTCAACAATTCTATTCAAAATGTCTCCAAAATGAGCTTTCTTAGATTGTGCTTGTTAATACCAAAAAGCGCATAAATACATGTTCATGATACAGACTTACACAGTAGAGTGAATTAGGTTTAATTACTACACGCCATTGAGTGACATCTTCCCCAGTATTCCAGATAGAGTCCCGCTGATGAAGATACATTGGTGTACCTTGTGAAAGACGGAGCATGCACCAGACCTGTCTACGGGGCGTCAGCGTGACGTTATCTATGAGTATTGGCCTCACTATCGACCTGGATCGGAACACCTCGCTACTTAACCTTGATCCTAGTATTTAGTGCTTCCCCACTGCTTTCTCATCACGTGATGTAAGACACGACGGAAACCCTGCTGCTCTGTCAGTGGTCATTACGAGATGGTCTGGAGTGCGTCTTTTCTTTTGAACTTTTCTTAAGGAGGAAGGAAGGAAAAACACTACTCCCACCACTACACACAATAAACAGTTTTATTACATGCCGACGGCTGTACAATGGTTTTCGAATTTTTAAGGAACTCCGTGTTATGATTTTCCATATTCTCCCTAGCATTTTCGACTTAGTTGTCTCATAATGTTGTTTTTGTATTCATGTTATTCCTTATAGTATATTGCTAAGCTTAACCTATAGGTACGCCTATCATTTATTTGTGTGTTCCCTATGCCGTTAGTAGTCACTTATCTAGGATCTGCTCGGCAAAATATCCTTCACTTTAACCCTCCAGAGTTAGGTTAATATGGAGTTGTGCTTCCAAATTCTTCTTTGCGGCAATAAAATTACATATTATGTAATGTCCAATGTCTTTTAACACGTAGACGCTTTGGCTTCATGTCTCAACAAAAGCTAAGGTCATATGAAGATCGGTGCCCAGGGAAGCTACGCATCAAAAGAGTAGATAAAAGAAAAAGAAAAGATAGAAATCACAAGAGAACTGTCATTACAATTGGATTACAGAAGAAGTCCCGAGATTCTGCGGGGACACCAACAACACCGACATTGTGTGAGAGATAACACATTTCGTTGACTGTACATGTGTATGAGGAATTGCATATGATAGACTTGTCATAAAATGATGCTTTTCAGCACTATAGTTTAATATCTTACTTTTACACTAATTCAAATGTATATGCACATTTGCAAAGCTTATGTAATGTAATTCCATTAACTTAACAAAACTGGAATTGTTATTTATATGTTTCTAAGGCTGCATCACATTAAGACGACTACAACACAAATTAATCAAACAAACGTGTCTACATGAGTCACAGAGAAATAAGTCATGTTAAGGATAATACATGTTACACCTTTGTCCCATAGAAACTACAAGGCAGGTACAAAATATAGGTGAGCAGGCTGAAAATTAAAATTCGCATGAGATGCGGAAGAACGTTTTGAAGAAGAAAATTTCAACAAACTAGATTATAAAACAAAAACAGCTACCTCTGTTGATGCTATTTCTTATTCACCTCAATAGCGTGGCTATTGATATATTTAACCTTTACATGTAACACAGCTCTCTCTCTCCCTCTCCCTCCCCCTCTCTATATCTCTCTCACTTGAACATAAATATATTTCTTTCTTTTTTTCGAAATCATAAAAGCAGGTAATATGCATTTTCTTGATTGGGGTGTAATTATTGATAATTTATGTAATTTAATGGTATATTATCATGCTGTTCATGCGGAAATTAGGAAAGGAGAAATTGATTTTTTGTTTACTTTCAGCTGAGTTATTGTATTGAGGCAGAAAATGATGAGTGTTTGACGTTTTTTGATATATTATAAACAAGATTACTCATTATTCTGTTGATATATGTCAACCATTTCAACCTAAAATATCGTTCTAAAACGCATTTGGAAAAGGGGTTTGCATAGATAGGACATTAACAACTACCAAACATGTAAAATTAACACCAAAACAACAATCACAGCGTCTCAAATTCAATCAGAGCGACGTGCTGCAACTATCTCAAGATCGAGGTTCACTATGACAGAACGTGTTATAATCAAAGTATACCCTGTAGGTGGTACAATTGTATCCTGCAAACTGGATGCTGCGACGACAAAATTTCATAAACATTTTTTGAAGCAGCGGATAACAACAGTAATGCAATAGTGACTCATATTGATTTGGTAAGAAGCTGGAATATAGCAACTGTCGGCTTGGGTCATGTTTACTCTGTGTCTATGGCGCTGACGATATTCATCAAATCCTGCGCGAGGCGAGAATTCGAGGGGGGAAAGACGGTGACACGTTCATTTTCCTCGCATTGTTTCTTTTTTATATTTCCAGTAATGGCTACTCTCGTACAAAGTTGTGTCTGATGAATAATTGTCAGCCGTTTTCTCATCCATTGTCGATGACCACGTCCTCCTGCCATTTGTCAACCAGATTATCGCTTTCACCACGCGTGGCAATTCTGTTAGATGAAATTTGGGCAAACGTCTGAAAACTGTTTTTCATTGAATGGATGCAGTGATAGACGTATGCAAATTCGTCCTATAGCAAACTGAAATAAATTGGAAAAAGTATATATGATATTTGTTTATAATTTTTCTCCGGAGATATTTAATATATTATTCTGTCCACCACATATACCGTATTTGGGCCTAATCTTTGCGTGCATATTGCATAACGTCAACTCGATATCACCATCATTCATGTATGTTAATCAATATCGGCAGTCTATCTAGATCAAACATGTTTGTGATATACGGATGAAGGTGACAAAGCATGTCAATGTACAGTTGGTAAGAGTGATGTATTTGTTACTGTGTTTGATTACTTTCAATGTAATAACACTATTATCCGTGCATTAATTTCACGTTTTTAAGAAGCTTACAGGAAAATTGACATTCAACAGTCACTCAGAAATACATGTAAGAAAACTTTTCCTGATAATTGAATTGATATATCCTACTTAAAATCCATTAAATCTTCACTGCAATAAAAAATGTAAACAAAACCAAAATCTTAACTCAACATTCATCACAATAGGGACAGATTATGTACAAAGGAATGATGCTAACTATGCCGTCATTTTGACCATTCTTTTCACTTATTCCTTGTGTGATTCAAATTATTTCGTAGACTCAACGGGAGATGCCATATACATTTTGTAAACAAAGTTGGACCAATTGGAAACCCAGTTTTATGTTTGAAGGGGATTCATGACTTTTGGAAATATCCTGGATTATCATTTCCTTTTCCTATTGTCATATGGTAACGCTGCTGACCTTGTATGTTGGCGCTGTGGCATTTAGGTTTATAGAAGTAAGCCACGATCTGAAATTATTTTACACCCATGCATATCTGCAAAACCTCCATAACGTTTCCAGCAGTCATGTTCGTCTTGCAGCGATAACCTCTGCCATTTTCGTGATTGTCCTAGCCCCGCTGATATACTCGTATAGATGTCTGAAATCATTCTTTCCGCAAACAATCCCCGGTCACTAGCCTGACATAAATCTACCGTAGGAATTGTCATTTCTGTGAAGCCAATACGTATTGTCACCATTCGTCATTCTGACATAATCGGCTGGAGTAGCAATCTTTCTCTGTGCAAAGCAAAACAAAACAAAATATGTTGAACTGGTTGACTTGCCACAGAGCTGTTACTAACGCCAATTTTTGTTGTACAATGTGTTTTCTGGTAATATTTTAGTCTCATGGAAGTCAACTGTTTCACTTGTTATGCTAAATGTATGTCGTGTCGTTATTATACCTCAGCAGTTCATCAAACAATAACAATAATGAAGAAACGTCATACAAATGATGTATATATAAATATCGCGGTAGTTTATATCAACATATAAATGCATATATGTGATGGTGAAAATAAACATTATATTCCAAAATCTTCAAAGATGATTGGGTATTTTTGCATATTTTTACTTAAAGGTCATAACGTTAATTTGCCAATGAGACCAAAACTTGAAGAAAGACTGTTTTCGTCAAGGTGAGTGGAGGTACCGAGGTGTTCAATAACGTCAATTATATATACATAAACACATGGTGAAGGATCAACATTAAATACAAGCATCATGCATCTTTTTTATCGTTTTTATCTTTTTACGTATATTGACTAAATCAGCAAATCCAGACACATATATAGTAATTTAAATAAATATATTATGTAAAAAAGTGTTTATATCTACAATGTCAAATAATGATAAATACGCCAATATTTTTGTGAAAGGAAAACATGTTTTGCACGTGTAAATGAACAAATTTATTTATTTGTGTTATCTTTCATCACAAAAGTTTATTGTGGCTGATGTAGAACCAAACATGTTTTCTTTAAATGATACTGATAAGATTTTTTTAACAGATGAATGTAGATTAAAATTAAAATAACATCATTTTAACAGATGTATGTAGATTGAAGTAACATCAAAAATCTAAGCTATTTAGAATATTGCTCTGCAATAATGTAAACCAATTTTTTTCGCGTGCGATAAATCTTCGCGTATTTCACGGAATTATTATAATTCGCGAAATATAATCGCCGCGAAATAGATTCAATCAGAGGTATGCAAACTGTAGGAATATTGAACTACATTGTATACTTAACAGGGCATTTACGACCGAATTTATCGAAAAATGTAATCGCCGAGAAATAGTCGTTTCATATGAAACGCGAAATTAAGTCGCCGCGAAAATCAGTTGGTTTACAGTGTGTAAAACGTGTTGCGAAGTTTAGACTGGTCTAATTGAAGGTAAAGTGTTGCAAAAATAGAAAGCGTTGCACCAGCACACTGACATGGAAGACTCCTAAATTACTTTTAAAAAGCTTTAATTGAAACCACAAATAAGAACGCCTTAACAAATAAACTACCTTGTTCGTGTGATTGATCCAGGATTACCATCGATATCAGGGCTTGTTTTGTTTGACGATGGTGCCGTTCCTGAACACAGAGCATGGCATCACGTTTGGTTAATATAAAATCTTTAGATGATAACGAAATGTTACAACGCCCGTGTAAATTCTTAATTCCTATCACTTAAACTGACGTAATCAATAGTTAACTTTCAGCATGAACTACTTGGGCCGGATTTGTGAAACAATTCCGGTTCTGTTAATATCAGCTGTAATCTGTAAGAATGTTGATTGATGGAGATCCCAGCGTAGCCGTCATCTCTTAATGGAAATATTGACATTGCAGTAATATTAAGAAAAATTGGTCGTATCCAAACTGTGTGCTTGTGCCTTACCATTAAGACACTTTTGACGTAACCGTTGCACTATGAAAATAACCCGAGTAATATCGCAAATATATGGTACTACTTTGCTAGTCTGCGTTTTAATACACTAAAATTGGGTATACCTCACTTCCATATCATCGAAAGACAACTGAATAGGTCAAACAGCTGCAACAAATAACCTAAAAGAAAGCATATTCCATTCTCATCCGTTAAAAGTACATACATGCATGCAGTGTAAGACATTTAGTTTTGCAAAGAGTTTACCTCCGGACTAGTTGTCAATATTGATCGACGATTTTAAACTATTAAGCGAACACCAAATCAGACACATTAAACACAAGATAAATAGCGATGTGATTGTTTTTGGTACGAATTCAAGTCATTTTGAATGAATATTAAACAATTCGTACAGTGTATCTAATAAAACAAGAATCAATCATCATTTGTATCAGCCATATCGACTTCTAATGCTAAAATAATGACTTGTTATTATCAAACAGTAAAATATGGGAATAAAAAAACCTTAGAATACCGAAGCGTCAAGAAAACCATAACCCAAACTCAAAATAGATTAAACTTTGGGCACACTATGAACACAGAAAATACTACCACCACGGAACCCCTGGCATAATACAGGAGAAAAGGACCAGGCATTCCGGAATTGTAAGCGTCTTTTGATTTATCGACGACACCAATCATGTAAATCTAGCTCACATCAAAGATAAATATCACGTCGCCCTCAAATGAGAACTTGGGCATCGTTTTCAATCTCAACAAATGTGCATACTATTAAGCATATTCGAAAACGCCCACCTTCACATCAATGGATAGTATTTTCATGAGTACGAGGCTGAATTTGTCGAGGGGCTTATCACGACAAGTAACAAAAACCTTGCCAAATCTTTCAATTTCACTTTCAAATATATCGACGATGTGTTGTCTATAAACAACAAGAAGTTTGCTGACCTAGTCGATCGTACATTGTATGTACTCTACTGAACTTGAGATGAAAGACACAACAGACTCTCCTACATCAGCGTCTTACCTCGATCTTTACTTAAACTATGACCAACACGGGCAACTTACTACTAAGCTGTATGATAAACGTGACGATTTCGATTTTCTGATCGTGAACTTTCCCTTTCTTGATAGTAACATCCCTGCTTCTCAATCTTATGGTGTTTACATGTCGCAGTTGATTCGTTATTCTAGGGCTTTCTCTGAATATCGAGATTTTCGTGATAGAAGTCAACTGCTGACGAACAAACTTACGGCACAGGGATTCGAGAAAGGCAGGTTGATGAACACTATGGGCAAGTTTTATGGTCACCATCTTGATCTCATCGAGAAATATTCTGTATCTTTGTGTGATATAAAGATGGACGTTTTTGAGTTTGCTTGTTAGTGTGGTTACTTGTGATGACAATGATGACTCGGTTCTCATTTTGAGGTAGATGCTTACATTGATGTGACCAAGATTTACATGGCGGGTGTCGTCGATGAAGCAGAAGACGCTTACTCTTTCGGAACACCTGGTCTTATTCTCTTGTGCTTTTACGAGAGTCTCCATGTTAATAATCCCTTTGTTCCTATTTTGCCTCTAGTTTAATCGTGTTTGAGTTCGGATTATGGTTTTGTTGACGCTTTGGTATTTGAATTTTTTTAATCTAAAATAACTATACCAAGTCCTTCTATGCAGAACTATCTACAGTTACATTTGTGCGATTTTCATTTTTCTGTTTTTCAGTTTTTGATATATTTTAAAAACGTGTTTAAGGATGATATGTACAGTGTAAATGCATGGAGTCGCATGCTTGTTTTTTCCGTTGAATATATACATATCCTACCTTACAAAACAATCTTTAATATTATGTAAATTGCTCCATTCCCTGTTTCAAAACCGGTTCCCGTGTGTAATTGTCTTCAAGAATGATAAAAACTATTCTGGCATGGAGCAATTATTACAAAATATTCTAATTTCTACTGCAATCACGGAAAACGGCAATGTATTACTCGAGGGAGTTAAACACTTTACTACTAGTATGACAATCTAGCCCTAGTTTACAGGGGAGTGTTAGCTACCGGTATCACACTTCATCTACAATATCAAATTTAAGTGTATAAAATAAATTGCTTAAAAGTTGCACCAAATGCCTCATATGAAAGCAACACAATAAGCTGTATGAGATATCAACATGAACAAATCGACACAATACCCTACCCTCGAATATAAGATGTTAACCCACCCCACCCCCTTCCTTTTTGCACAACTATACAAATAATTTAAGTATTACAGTTATTAATTTTTTTTGCGTTAAGTTGAAAATGAATAAAAATAAATGAGCAAAGACAAATATGTGAAATGTTCTTTTTAAAACTTTTTGCAAAGTAATTAACACAACTATTGCTGCTAACGAAACTTTAATGCTGTCTGCGCTAAATAGATAGCAGGAAGATTGGTGAAAAGTGTGAATAATTCTTGCATTGTAAAGCTTCGTCTGTTTTAATGCAAAGAGCACTTAACAGATCATTCACACATTCATAAGATGCTGCTTTTGCGCTAATACTGCATCCTTCCTGTCTTCGAACACCTTTTAGGAGTGCCATTAAAGAAAAAGTAGGCAGTAAATTGATTTGATGGTGGTATTGCATACGTGATATGGGATGTAAAATTAACTTATATCGTGGTACCATCACTAAAACACAACAAATACACGTCGGAATAATCAGCCATTCGGGGAAATGTTCAAAAAAAAAATGTATGACGTTAACTGAATTGGATTATTAATGATGACGTAACACACATATATGCTGCATCTTTTAAATTTAGTAATAGATACGTTATGCTGCAAAAATGAATTAAAATGCATCATACAGCTGTCTCGTCCTTCTAGGACTCTTCAGTGATGCTAGGGACCAAGAGATGGAAATCCAAAATTTCTTAACTAATGTAGAAGCAGAAGGGTCATGTACGTAAAACCCTTTTAATTTATGAATTTAGAAGTAAAATTAAACTAGTTCTGTATAATTTCAAAGCATGTACTACGAAAATGTGTATTTTATGTACCGTTCCAATACTCAAATGAGATTAACTGTGGCTATGGAGGCTCCAGCAAATCTCCGGGACTAAAAAATCCACCAGCAGATAAGATTTTCTAGGAAATCGGCTGTTTTATTTGCTTTTGCAACATTGAAATAATGAGTTTTTTTACAGAAATATAAAATGTTTTCATTATGTTTTGGTATATGTAAATGTAACTAATCGGATACAAATCACTGAAGTTGGATTGCTTTATATCCTGTGATATTGTTCAACAATTCTTTACATTAAGCTACATGTAGTTGCACTGTGTAAAACACGATATGGTTCTATTTGTTATACTGAAGAGTTATCATGCTCACTATGTATATCATGATACTCCAACCCAATAGAAAGATGAATGTAACATGTACACATAATGTAATTTCGATAACACAATTTTTTTAAAAGATATGGTATACCAAAGTCCAACACATTGTACCAAACAGCTGCTTCCTCTTCGTTCTTCTAAAAGTCAAATGTTCGCGATCAATTAAGAATCATACTCTTAACAAGATATCAATAATCAATCTTCTCATTATTTTAGAGGAGACATTAAACATTTTTAAGCTATTCTTTGAAAATATTATCCAGTTAAATTTTAATTTAATCAAAAGCATATAAAGTTCCTGATTTGTTTTCCCTCTAAAAAATCCATGGTATCATTTTCAGATATTAAATTTGACTTCCCTTGAAGAATTCGCACCAAGATACCATAGCAGTACGAATATTATCGACAGTAATAAAACACAAGCTTCAAAATAATCGATATTTGATGATTAGCGCCAGTTGGATGCCGCCCGAAGAACATGAATTACGTTATATGATAACATTATTAGTGGTTTAGTATTGGAGGGGTTTACATGAAGGTTGTTAATGTGTGGTTGTTTGTCGCCAGAGCTATATTGGCCCTATTCTTATCGCCGGTACTGGCAGTCGCTGTTTATCGCCCAGTTATGGCCATATACAACTGTGCTTCGTCCTATAACACGGACGATAACCCTTGTGCCAGATAAAGCCATAACTAATTCATAACTTGACGGTGACGGTGACATATCTGTTTCATCATTTTTTCCTTGTTAAAATTCGACTTTCTAGGTTTCGTCGCGAGTACCTGGTGTTCAAAATACCTCTTGCATGCAGCTTGTACTACTTAATTCGTTGTACTAATGATATGCTTCAAACATGATTTTCGAGATGTATCTTTGTTATCTTTTGTTTGCTTTGATCGGATGGATTTCGCCATATGCAAATCTAGAGGAAATATCCTTCAGCTCCTTTAATGGGTTTTATTGGTTCTTTCATCATCACACGTTGGTTATATGTCAGAATGATATTTTATATATATGTGTGTTACGTCCTCTTTATTTGTTTTATTCCCTAAACAAGCTAGACCAAATATGTCACAATTAATCTGTAAATCGTAACCTTTTCGTGATTTTTTCTATTATTTTCTATTTCTAAAGATATTTCCTCAGTGTTAAGTAATTAAAAAACAACAAAATTAATGTAAATTTACTTTCTTTGACAGCAATAGACACACTGTATATGCTTCAGTCTGTCTCTCCTTTTTTATGATTAGTATTTTTACATATAAAACGTTATTTCCTTTGCAACAAATATATACACTTTCAATTATTTAATAACACGCTCGTCACGTATTGAAAATGCTCAACCCAAAGATATTGCCACATATACAGTACAATTACAAATAAGGCCTATGCAATTCATGTTAACGACAGTTAGTCGATAATAACGAGAGTTTGTAGACAAGTTTCTCTTGGTTTAATGATCCCAATAACGCATTCGTAGATTCAAACAAATTTATGAAAATGGATTTGTCAAATGGCGCATGTGGTTTATTAAGACGGGTCTTAAATCTGATAGAATGTCATTAAGTTCAGTTTTGAATTTCAGTTTGGTACAGAAACAGATTCATTATATATTGAAGACGAGGTCATTAGGCATGCGATGTAACATGGGGATTTATACGAATGCAATTTAATGGTATAAAGGAATTTGTAGTGTGGTTAAGAAAACTCATTTAAGTATATTAGGAATTGAGGTTCGGAGTTGTAATCCATTGCTGAAATGCTGCCAATCACTGCAAATAGGGGATACAATGACCTGATTCCGTGTACTGCGTACCTTAGTCTAAACGATAGCAGCATTTATTTGTTGATTAATTGTCATGTTAGGCCTATATATTAGTGTAAAAAGCATTTGCTAGCACAAACATCTGCAAAAATAATTCCTTGTTTGATTTTTTTTGTATTTGTTCCTGTAGTTATCTGTTTCTATACGACTTAAGGTGATAGACAAACCAACCCAGAGGATTACAAAACAAACAATTTGACCTATTTCACAAACTCAATGGAAGTCTTGATTTGACATCAGCAAGAACCATTGTAACTGCACTACTGCATTATTCAAATAAAATTATTCTTGCATTTATTTTTTTCGTCGCGGTATCCTTGTTTTTCGTTCTTTTATCCCATTGCCAACACTAATAAAGGCATACTCAATTTTAATAGTTTTACAGTTTTACACATTACATCGTCGTTAAGTCATTACATTATGGTAACCAGTACAAAAGCATCATCTTGAACACGATGGAAACATAAAACAAACTTTCACTGATCTTTCTCTGGTCCTTCCACCGGAATGTTTGATGTGTTTATGGATTCTGTATTGCCTTTGACATTGAGATTATCTTAAGTGTTGTTGTGATCGTCGCAAGTGAAGCCACAACAAATACGTCACGTGTCAATACCATACAAACGTATATTAATGGTTATAGTTTTTTATCGAAAAGCCAACGAGGAGGTCAGTGAAGCCCTGCAATGGTCTTTATGATTCAGGGTAACATATTTATGCCGCGCACGGCCATGAACCAGTTTCGTGATTTTGTGAGACAATATTTTTTTCACAGAACATTGCAGTAACTGTGCCTACTATCACACCTTTTATCGAGCTAATAGAAATGGAACATCTTAATCTATCGGAGTTATCAAAAGCAGGTAACATTCTAAGTATTACCAGTATGTATAATGTCAAGTTGGAAATCTAGTATTTACTGTCAACCGCTTTATCTACCACCCTTTTCCATGTTTTCAAATTTCGGAAGCTTTAACATATTTCTTCTATAAAAGATTGTGGTTTGTATGACTAACATTCGTTCAGGTTTAGTATTTATTTGAAATCCAAAGACTTGTTTTTGGTGCACGCACCTACGAAAGCTAACTTAAACCTAAAAAAATGTACATATAATTCACCACGTTTACTTTTCGTTTTGACCAAATATAATATTGTTGATCACGTTTTTACTGCTGTATGTTCAATGTCGTTTTCTTTATTGCAACTTACTCTGGTGTATTTTATCTGTTTTGTTGCTAGTGGCCTTCTAATATTGAGCTTCGACTACTGAACGTTGCATATCATTTGTCAGACATAATTCGCAATTCCCTTTCAAGATGTAGTTTTTGACATTTAAGTCAAAGTTGTATGGTTTAAATTGAATCGGAACTTTTTCAGTCTATCACACGCCTATTATCAAGGCATTAGCAAGCGATTTATGGCGCACTAAATGGTATCAGGCCCATTAACCTAACGACAGGCATGTCAGATGTGTCAAAGGTACACCCACGAAACAGAAATTGAATTAGAAATTAAGAATAAAATGCATTAATACGTTTCCCATTAACATCTATTGATTTGAACAAAATAATAAAGAAAAGTTCAAACATGCTTTGATAAAACTGAAGATGAAATATCACAACAATATTGCCAATATATATAACTCCTGATGATGTTCGAAAATATACTGCTATAATATAAACGTGTATCGAACTATATTTGTTCACTGGTAATACGATGCAACTACCTAATGTGACCTGTTAATAAGTTCTAATCTTGATTTGGTCGGTTTCATTAGGTGATGAACTGACTTGTAATTATGATGTTTTAACTGCTCAGAGTATAGACACCTTCAAAAACAGATAGATGATATATGGAAAAGTCAGGAAATTTTAGTTATTTTATTTTAAGCAAACCATTACTAGAAATGAATTTAAACACAAATTGTTGAATACTAAGTGAGTCAATAGTAGAAGAACATATTCTGCTCCTGTACTGGAAAATAGCTATAATTATAACTAATTGAAATAAACACATCTTTTCGTCGAATCATATATCGACCAAAGCTAACTTAAATCCTTTAATAAATAATCTCATATGAAAATTGAGGAAACTGAATTCGAATGCATTTAATGTTTCGTGTATTGTTTTCGCAGCTGCTGTCGACTACAGGATAATAATTTGAGTCGTTTTGAGATTGGAAAATTTGACAATAGTTTTGTCCTCATTGCCAGCAGCACCTTAAGTGGTAATCAGAATAATAACATAAGACTGTTTCATGCGAAAGTCTCCCTTTCAATCTTATATATTTACATTTGCGCTGCAACCCACTATATGAACATTACCAGCAAAAGTGCCTTTCATAAAAGTGCGAAAGCAATGGTTCTCGAGACGTAGCACGTGGTTTAATTATGACGTCATATATTAACTTGTTCAATGAGAGTCTTGTCGCGTCGCTTCGAATAACATGGATAATGTCCTGGCGTCGAACGCTCAAATGACTAATTATTATCATTGGCGCCAATTTTATTCAAACTTGGCTGATCCGACAATGTCGTTATAAATGACGACACAAATACAAATGCATGTAATAAACAATTAATTTGAAAAAATATGAATGAAGTTAAGCAATTGTTCTATGGTAAAAATGTAAATATATGGATTGAAAGTCAGTTTTTTTAAACTTACATAGTGCTATGAAAGGTCAGCCGTTACATCCATATTTAGCATTAAGCCCTATAGGGCTTCATTCAATATGGATGTAGCGGCTGACCATTCATAGCACTATGAAAGTTAAACAAAATGACTTTCAATTCTTATATGAAAACCCATCGTGTGGAATTTCCCTAGTCTACACCACTTGGCATGGAAGAGTATTTCCGTCTCATTTGTGACTATGGATAAGTGTTCTTCCATAACTATCTGTACGTTAAGCAACTCTATACGACAAGGCGTGGTGTGAGGGAAATGTATATGTATAGGATAAACCACAAGTTGGTGAAGAATAGGTCAGAGAAAACACACCTATCGAAGGCCGAAGGTGTTTTCTACACCAACGAGTGATTTATCCTACTTAAAAAATTCACACCCCATTTCGGGTCCTTTCAGGTATTGCACACTATTCAACTATCCAACTGTTGGATAGATGAATAGATCTGATTTATTAACACAAGTAAGAATCTTTTTTTTTTTTTATATTATTTTTATTTTTCAGATTTTTCACAAATACAACACAGGACATAAACAAAACATACGCACTCTCACACCCTTACTTCCTTCTTGTACATATATGACAGTAATCTCTTTCACACTTCAAACGTGGTCATCATCATCATCGTTATCACACACTACGACATAAACATGAGTCATCATCATCACACTACGACATAAACTTGAGTCATCATCATCATCATAGTTTTACAATTACTAAACAGGAAGATATTTTAAATGAAGTGCGATTATTCTATGAAGACTTATATAAATTTAGAGAAGTTAATTCTATTAATCTTGATAATTATCTTCATGGTTGTGGGGTTCCCAAGCTAGATAACACTGAGTCTGACAGTTTGGAAGGAATAATAACACTAGGTGAAGCAGGAAGGATTTTAAAAGATATGAAAAACAAGTAAGAATCTTGTTTATTTCATGGTTGGGTAAGTACACAGGTAAGAAATATTTACACGTGCATTACATTTGTCATGTCACAATCATATCTAAAACAAACCAGTCTGGGTTCAACACCTAGTGATAGTGATAATGACATACCTGCAGCTCGGAAACAGATTCTGTTATTGACAGCATCTTAGATTTGGAATCAAATTCTACACCAATTAATGATTTTACTTTGAACAACCCTATTCTAAATGATATTTCAGATGATGAACTTATCGATTCTACCGATAGAATATTGAAAGAATCAGAGAGGAAAAGGCTACATCACCAAAAGGAGCAAAAGCGGTTTGTGAATCCTATTCCGGATGAGGAAAGGGACAAATTACCTAAAACAAGATTTGCGAAAACAAACAATGAAAAATCAAAATGGGCAGTCAACTTTTTCAATAACTGGGTGTTTCACGTCAGGCGTGTGCTGACAGGCGAGATATCAGGGGTTGTACACGAGGATTTGTTATCCATGGACCCCGAAACCTTGAATTATTTGCTGGGTGCATTTATTTTCCAAATGCGCAAAGCAAATGGAGATGAATATCGAGGTAACACTCTTTATGAAATCATTGTTGCCATTCAGCATTTCTTGCGTGAAAATAGAAATTTTGTAACACTTTTAGATGATACAAAATTTTAAGGAATGCGCTGACGAAAAAATGAAGGATTTAACAGCAAATGGTGTAGGAATAGAAAAACAGAAATCAAGTATATGAAGATGATGAAGACAAAATGAAGAAATGTGGTATTCTAAATTTTGATACTCCGGACAAACTGCGCGATACACGCCTGTACATTTCGGGGGTTAACTTTGCACTTAGGGTAGGACAGGAACATTATAATCTGAGGCACGGTGACAATTCCTAACTGCGATTTGGATCAGTTGGATAGTTGACTATCCGACGGGTAACGCTATTGGATAGTCAAATATTCAACTAACCACCACTGAATAGTGAAACTATACATCTATTTTACACGAAGGATGATGTCACAGGAATTTGTTAAAAATACATATATGTGATAATTGATTGATGACATTATTGCTAAAGCAGATTTTCTTTGATTAAGCTGTGATACCTTCGCACTCGTATGCTTTATCAAATGCTTTTTCATACTCATCATGTTCAACAACTTGTGTGAAATAACATCATGTCGCTCAAATGAATTGTAGCCAGATCCTGATAGGAGATAATTTATCAAATTTATTGCCTTTCGCCCAGGAATAAGAGCCACTCGGGTGAGCGATGTGGCAAGGATTCTCCCCAGTCATATGACGCAATAATTTTCCGACTCCAATCCATCTTGTCTAACGTTAGAAGAACACATCGTTCATCATTGGTCATAAATATGACTTTTTAAACGCGATGCAGCTCATGTTTGCCATATTAAATGCCAAAAAGATTAAATCTTAGTTTTACATTTTCAATATTATTGAACTATGAAATGTCGATAAATAATAAAAAATCAGGGGAATTCTGTTAGAAATGTTGTCGGTACATGCCACGCCCCTCTTATCAAAATGAAATGCTTGATTCCGTGAAGTGCGATGATTATGAATTATATCGTCCTGTCATGGGGACTCGTAGTCCTGTTGGCAATTGTGACATTCAACCCTAAACAAAACATGCAATATTTTAGATTCTTCTTGAGGTTTATTTTACAATCACAAATATGTATAATAATTGTAGTATTTAGACAAAAGAAAATCAAATCGGGTGCAAGGTTGATTGCTGTTTTGCCAAGTTGATGTACAATAATAAACATTTATTTACAATAATTGATTAGATACATACTAGGATACTTATTACAACAAAATACATAACTGTAAAATATGGCGAATGGCTAATTCTATTGTTACATTATTGAATCGTCAGCATGTCATAGCATCACTATAAATTTTGAGATGTCGGACTTCTAATATAATTTGCCTTATGCAAACCATATCAAGAACCTTTTTGATTTAAGGCTAACTGACTTTAATGTCTTATTGTTTCTCATTAATATACAGGACCGATGTAGCATGAAGCAAATGAAACTGATCAATCCATATAGTAGCACCACAGAAACTCCATAGTTAAGTACATATCGGCAAGCTGTAGTAAAAAATACCTAATTAAAATATATCTGTAGTCTACAGGATAAGATATCGCGGTATGTCAGTGACCTTAACAGTTATGTATACCACAACGTATGTTTGTAATATGCATTACGGTGCGCCTTAATATACCATTTCTGCAACAGTTTACCGTGTATTGATGTGAAACGGATCTACATCATACCGTAGTACTATATGGTCTATAGAAAACCGTATCCCGATATATCGCTGATCTACAGTTAACCGTATCACGGTATATCAATGCTAAACAGTATATCGCATCACGATATATCAGTCTACAGTAACCGTATCATGATATATGAATGATCTATAAAATACCTAATCACGATATATCAATGATATTCAGTATACCGTATCACGGTTTATCAGTAAACGTCATTACAGTATCACGATATATCAATGATCTTCAGTACCGTATCACGATATATCAATTGTATGGAGTATAACCATATCGCGATATATCAATAATCTTCAATATACCGTTTAACTGATTTAAAGTATACCATATATTAATTTGAAGCACAGTGTATCACAGTATGTCATTCACCTACAATAAAATGTATCGCGATATGGAAGCGATATACAGTACACCGTATATCGATATGCATGTATCATTAATCTACAGTGCAGTATTCTGTGATATATCAGCGATCTACAGTATAAAGTCTGCATTCTATAGTACAGTGGACCGCAATACGAGAGATACAATGCAGTGTATTGCAATATGTCAATGGTATATTTATCGCTATATGGAAATTGTTTAGAGTATAGTGTTTCACGATAAGGAAATGCTCTATCAAAGTGCATTCTTGTATGTTAGTACTTAGTATATTGCGCAATATTTTGTCAATCTATAGGGCAGACTTTACCAAATATTGACTTTTTTCAGTATAAGCAAGCGATAATGAACGAAAAAACACCAAAATGAACCCTAGTTTCAAGTCTGAACAGGTGCATTTTATTGGATTTCGCGAATTGCATTGAGATTTTTCAGTTGAAGTGACGTCGTTAATGGAATACTTAACTGATGTTTCTAAATATAGAAACACCTTGTCAACAGTACAAATCGCCGACCCTTATGCAATCATTTTTCCAACTAATCATGATGTAAAAATCAATTCCATTTTATAATCAGTCTACAAAAATGTGTATCGTTTTGTGCCAGATATCTACAACTTCATTTTCAATTAATGTTTTTCGATAACGTACCGTGTTCAGGATCGTTTGTAATATATATCCTGTCTGTGCAGAATAATTGGTTTTGATTGTGACATACCTTATACTGTATCAGAGAACGAGGCATTCTGTGAAAAAACAAAGTAACAATTTACGTACAGGGTGCTGTTTAAGATAAAATGAATGTCTTCTATCGATTTTTTTTACACTTAGGCTGATTCAATAACACAACGACGCCGGAAAGGTTAATAATGTTTAAATGAATGCTTGCCCTACGTTCTCAAATTATGTCGAGTGTTCAGAACATAGCAAACTCCACCAGGAGTTAGATATATGGTTTGTTTATTTTAGACAAATTTTGCTTGGGGATGAAAATACTGACCTCGATATAATTCAATCTTTTTACTGTACTCAAAAAAAATTAGAGAATACCAACGCGTTAACAAAATCATAATCCGATAAATCGATAAAACCAGGGGAAAAATATGAACAAAGGAAAGAAGAGTAAGCGTCCTCGACGACATTCGCCATGTAAATATTTATCACATCCAAGTAAACATCAAGTTCTCAAAAAGAGAACATCGCACATAAAGCTTGTTTAGGCCATGTTGAAATCATTAGAAGTTAAAAGCATTGAAATAAAGTTAAACTGTATTAGTGAAACTAATAAGAGCGCAGCTCTCGAGCGACGGAGGCACCTGCTCGAAGCTCTTGATGGTAACATATGAGTGAACAATAAACAAAATTGTTTTCCCTTTTTTCATACACTTTGCCGTTAATTTATTTCGTAGGGAAACATGAAGCATGCCACATAATGTATAATTATAAATATCAGAGATGTTATAAAGCTACTGTTTTAAGTCTTTGCCTTTATCATAATTACTTCTTAATACGAAAACAAAAATGGTGACAATACAGATTTCACATGATTGACTTACAATAAATTGCAGTGTTCTGTACGGACTAATATCTCTGTTGGTTTTTGTTTTCTTCTGTGCAGCAATCATCTTTGTCAACAACCGATGGAAAATCAGTGAGGTTTTGCTAACTAAATGTATCAGTGTGACATGAATTCACTTGTTGACAACCAAAAAACAGTTTTATTATTATAATTTGTAATTTCCTCTAGTATCGGACAAGATTATTTAGCATAGGTGATATGATTTTACTAAATTATTCAAAGATAAATATGGTCATATAACTGCAAGAAGTTAAATGGATCTTAAGTAAATCAGATCTTTGCCTGTATCCGAAGACAACACTATATGCCCATTTCATGAAGGGGCATTAACGTTTTAAGGAAGTAACAGAATGGTGAACTAAATATGTAATATTCTACCTGTGGTCAGGGATTACATGACAACATGTGATATCGAGCGAGAATGTACCTTACCGACATATTTGTGGATGTCCTACATGAATTTACACAAGCAAAAGCAAACGTTCTTTGTATTTGGTCCGATAGCTTGTAAGTTCTGAAAAACAAAACATAGTGTACTTAATTTGGAATATCAGATTAATATACGCTCTGATGTTTTCTATTCTGCGATTGTATTTCCTTAAATAGAGGATCTTACACGAATGTCGATGTAATATTGAATTTATTAAACGAGTTAGAAATTAAACAAATTTAATATGTCACGAACCTTTAGGCGAATGACATATTTAATTATTTAACGATTTAACAAATTCCATATTACATTGACAGGAGTGTAAGATTATATTTTTTCAAATAACTTTTATTTATGAGAAAATACACAAAAACTCTCAAATTAATTCTCTATAAGAAAAGCAAATTTCGTCTGTGACAGTACCATTTTCACTACCGAAACAATCATTTGTTTATGACGACACAATAGTGTTATTATACGTGTGTAATACCTTTTTTATGCCATGGCCGTATGACATGACTGAACGGGTCAGTTATGTGATAAAGTATGTAGATCACAACTAAATTAAATTGGCCCGATTTCGAAGTGTCCATTCAATTAAGGATTGCATGTCTATCTTGTTGCTTGTATCGGTTGAACCTCTCTCAAATAAAGTGAACACTGTAAAGCAGTTCGTGTACCATTTGCACGAGGTTCACTTAACTTCATCCGCCGATGCAAGCAACAAAACAGACATTGAATACTTAAATTTACGTTAACTAGTTTAAATTTCCCGCCATTTGCATGTACTTAAATTGAAGGTGCCACACGGTGCTTCACTTTTGTAACATTGTTGCACACTAATCGTCATGTATGTACGAGGGGTGTTCCATAAATAATGTCATCTGTGCTTTATTTCGCGGAAATCGTGCAATTTATGCACAAAACCAACTCGTGTCGATTGCGTGATCACTGGCTCGTGACACTGGTAAATATCTCGTCCACACGTTCACTGGCCTCGGTACAGTGTGCATCGTTTCATAGCTTATTCGTTAGACTAGACACAAAATCACAGGAAAACATGGTGAAAATGTTCTTGAAATTAGGGCCTATATAAAAGGTAGGTCATTACTCGGCATAAAGGCTGTAGATATTCACCGCAAGGTGTGTGACATTTATGGGGAGGGCCAAATGTCTCACAGGACTGTTTGTAGGTGGGTAGGTAAATTTATTGCTTTGCAGCAGCAACTGAAAGATGCTGCTCACCCAGGTCGGCCTGCAACAACTACGACCAAAGGTGCATAGACAAAATCCGAAATATGCTCCAAACTGATGCTCGATTCACCGTAAGACAATTGGCTCGAATGACAAACTTGTCGTTAGCAAGAGTTCATGCAATTTTGAAGAAACACCTAAAAGTTAGAAAGATAAATGCAAGATGGATACCCCATTTGTTAACGAATGAGCAAAAGACGCGTGTAACAATGGCAAAACAACTTCTCAAAATGTACCCAAAATATAGTAAAAAGGCTTTTGATAATATAGTCACTGGTGATGAGACCTGGGTGTATTATTTTGAACCAAAGCGAAAGGTTGCCAACCGAATATGGGCCACTAAAAATGCCAGACGCCTAAGTATTGCCAAACGAATACGAACGGTAGAGAAGGTTTTGTGTGCTTTTTTTCACTAATAAGGGTCCAGCTATTCAAATCCCGGTGCCAAAAGGCAGAACGGTCACAGCCAAGTTCTATAAAAACGTTGTTCTGAGAAAGTTGAAGAACAATTACAAAAGTCGCCGCCCCAAAACAGGACTTAAGTATGTCCGACTTTTGCATGATAATGCACCCGCTCACAAGGCACGTATTGTGACTGATTTTTTGGAGTCAGGGAAGGTTACCGTCCTTCCGCACCCTCCGTATTCGCCAGACTTGGCCCCCTGCGACTATTTTCTCTTTCCAAAACTTAAATATCATTTATCTGGAAGGAGATACAATTCGAGAAATGCCCTTGGATCTGCTGTTTATCAGTGTCTGATGGGTGTACCCATTGAAGAGTATGAAAAATGCTTCCAAAAATGGATTGACCGGCTAAAAGGTGTGTTCTGGCTGGCAGAGAGTATTTTGAAGGGCAGAGCAAATTAAAATGAACAAAAGCACTTCCGCTATATGAGCACCGATGCAAGTGACATTATGTTTGGAACACCCCTCGTACATACGCGAAATTGTTTGCATTTCTTGATTTTCATATGTGCTTTAATCATACTTCTCAAACTTAATTACGAATTAAAATACCTTTCCATTAAAAAATGAACTACGCGAGTATTTTTAGACCGGTTTGCATCGCACAGCAGTAAACACATGGACGTCGTGATTTGGTTGAGGCAAGTCAAAATTGTTGGAAGTCAAATTTTGGTTAAGCAAACGTCTCATTAACAGTGGAATTAGGCATAGCTTATTGACGAAAGTATGATGAATGGGATTGGTGACATATAATCAACTGGATTAGTGAGTTGACAATCTTTAATTTGGGACATAAGAGACAGACCCAACCGAAAACTGCAAGCTTTTAAGGTAGACACATTGTACGGTTTTGTACGGACAAATCACAGATGCCAGAGAATTTGTTACATCTAGTTTTGGACCTGAACTAAGGTTTTTAGGTATTTCTTTTACACTTTAGGAGGTTTTGAGATAAAAACAAAAAAAGGCCACCCTTAGCGTAACTCCTCGGAAGTATGAAATCATTCTAGACAACGTAGTTTGGGTCCAAAACTACGCTGCAAGTGTAACAAATTATTGGGCCCCTATGCTAGCTAGCTTATGTAATAGTTTCGTCAACAGATTATATCTGTCGGATAATATAATCTAACGTATGTAACTTCTTAAAAGAAAACGGATTTCTGTGGCCAATTTTGAACGTTTTATTTTAGTATCGGCCATGAAATAAAATCGCAAAGTCTGATTGACGGGCAGGTGATCCCATTTCGCACGATCATCGATGGGACCAATAAGGAATTTATGACCAATAGATCTTGAATTTATTCTTTAGGAAATGTCATTATTTTGTCAGATCAAGTATTATTAAAGCTTTCTGCGATATGATGCTGGCATAACTCATTGGTATGATAAACAACTGTTAAACCCGAGTAGCACACCCGTACATTAGTGTACACAATATTACTATTACTTCGCCAGGAACGAAAACGCGCGTGTTCCACTTACTTCATCGGGAAATGAAGTGATCAGAGTTAATTAGTTTCATTGAACAGAGCGAAGTGAAAAAATGTTAGTTTTTACTTTTGGCATGTAAAGCAATAGAACATGTGTCAATACATTAAGATGAACCTAATCTAACGTGCTGCAACTACTGTATTAAACTTAGTAATACAATGTAGATTCATATGCCGGAAAAATGAATTATACTGCAGATAGCTGTTTCGTCCTTCTTGGACTCGTCAGCGATGCTAGGGGGCCAAAGGTGGGAATCCAACTTTTCTAAACTACTGAGGAAGTAAAAGGGTCAGGTGTTTGAAACTTCTTTAAGTTATGAATTTAGAAAACAAAAATAGTACTTAACGATTTTAAATCTTAATTATAGTTGTATATTATGAATCATGCCGATTCACAAATGAAGTAACTGTAGTCATCAAGTATCAAGCAGACCTCGGAGACTAAAACACCCACCAGCAGAGTCTAACACCTTGTATATTGAAAACATTCCTTCATCCTAATAAGGTGTTCCTTGTCTGTCGTCTTGAATAGTACAAGTAAAAAAAAAAGGAAAAAAAAAAGTTGTTTTCCGACAAAAAAAAAGAGAAAAAATTAAAAACATATATTTCCCTGTAGAGCCCCAAACGTTCTATAGCTTTATCCTAACTTTATTCGCATGCGAATAGATTGTTTTATATTAAAAGCATATTTATGTCATTGCTTCCTTAAAGCATTCAAACGAGTAAAGCGATATATTTTTGCAAGTTTAATATCCAATCCGTATACTTTAACGACTTTATACGTTAAAAAATTATTATTGTAAACACCACGCTATATCTAGAGGATTATCAAAACACATAAATTCAGAGTTAAGCACAAAGCACAACTGAAAATGTTTTTTTTTAAAGGACGGCCTGAAGGTATAACCTATATTTGTGATGTGTGCTGAGTGCGGGTGTATTTAGGAGGCTTCGGTATGTTTGTATAAACTTCCTTGTGATAGTCCGGACTTAGCCGATCTAAAGTCCTACCACACTGCTGAAGTATACTGCCGAAGGCTCCCAACAGTACACCCCATACGGTCACATTATACTGACAACGGGTGAACCAGTTGTTCCACTCTCATAAGGTAGCGTCAAGCAGGGAGCAAATAACTTCCGTTTTATGAGATGAGACACTGGTATGTCTCGGCCAGGACACAGAACCGAAAGCCTTCCTCGCAGTGGTGAACGTTCAAGTAAAGGCCAAATGTGAGGCAGTGTCAAGTGGGACGTTAGGAAATAGAAAGTTGAAATTTAGTCGCCTCTTACGATCATGCAATAGGGGCAGCAGGTACAATTCTTACGCCCTACCGGCAGGACAGGTCGATGTAAAAGCAAACCAGGTGTACTCTATGTATTTTCAAATAAAGTGACGATCTGTTTGTTTATTTATCGTTTTGTTTTGTTCCTATGCAAGAATATAGGAGGACCAGTATTTTCACGGGTGGTGGTTACGTGTAAGACGAAATACTACGCGTAGATCATACAAGGGAGAAATGAGTCTTACACTATCTAGTATAGTTTTGTACGGTAAAGTATAAATGAACTAATATAAGATTTGAAGAATGAATTTCATTCTGCTGATTACAGTGTGTGATTCTGTTACGAAAAGCATATAATCAAAATCCCACAGGAGCCTGCAATTAATTCATTGTTAATATTTGAAAGTCATTAAATTTCACAGCATGATCTTAATACACCGTTGAAGAAATATTTTTAAAAAATAAAATAATACTGATCATCAATTGATAAATCAAATAAAGGAAGCTTTTGCTGAAATACCTAGTGCCATACAGGCATATGTATTAGGTCGTACATTTACAGTGACTTTTAATAGCAGCAAGAAAGATAAATCCAGTTGTGACAAACTATTTTCAGACCGTACGCTTCCCTTTTAACAATGGCGACAGATTGTGGGGTGCCTAGTGACAAAACTGACTCAAGATCTTATGTTCTGTTCTCGTCTATAAGCTAGCAGCAGATGACATAATCCCGACTATGTACTCTGTGCGGGGAACACTTCGGCCGAGTGGCAAGTGTACACTAGGGGCGCTGTCAGTAATGGCTGCCGAGAGTGATTACATCCCTGTGATGACGGTGTCGGAATTGCACCTGGCTCCTAATTCCGTACTTGATCGTAGGGTTACTGTATAGTCCAAGAGGTACTATAGTTGCCTTGGTTAAGACAGTCACCAATTATTTATGTCTGGGGAAATTGGATTTTTCATCAAAGGGTACTTTATTCCCAACAACTAGTCCTCAAGCAGTCCCTTTTCTCGTCTTTTCAAAAACTGATTATCGACTACGTAAAGGTGTGCTAGAGGGCAAATGTCTATGATCCGTTTTATGAGGGATCAGACAGTTTTTTAGAAAGCCTTGAAACTGCAAACAGATCAGCCTAGAATATGGGTAAGCTTACAGTGGCAGCCGTTTCAGTATGTGTGTCGTACTTTTGAACTACTTCAGTGTTTGCAATTGATTTCAAACATTTTAATAAAGCAGAATTGGAAAATTTATTTTAAAATAGAATCCTCCAAAATGCGTTTTATGTTTTCAATTCTTGAAGGTGTTGCATTTCTATGCATTCATTTCTCATCCTACCCCCAGTAAGATAGCAATGTACTAAGATAAGAGAAATTCTGAGTTCAAGGCGACGGATAAAACTATTGATTTTATTGTATCTGTGAGGTAATGAAAACAAAATTAATTGTCAGTATAATTCTCATTTCTCGTCCTCAGCGCGAAATAATTGCAGGTTTTATGAAGAACTAAAACAAACTACCGTATAAAGATATCAGCATTGGGCCGGCTTTCGTTTTGAATTGTCACGACTGAAGTGTGTTGTCATGTCTAATGTGGCGTCGGATACAACCCCTCCGGGATGGAGGCAAATAAGGACAAACTCCTCCGTACGTACTTGCTCGGTAACAAACACGTACACGTTGAAAAAAAGGTTACGTATTATTCATAAGTTATATCTAAGACTTAAAATAAATATACCCACTATTCTCTGACATGTTCGTCGCCAAAGGCAAACGGAATATTATATATAAAAAGTGAACCAAACGAGTCATTTAGACATATTGCATCCTCGTTTAAAACATATCATTGCATACGATTCCGAAATACATTAGATATGGTCCGACTTCCTTAATTACCATTGGCTAAAATATGGTCACGTTGAAGCCCCTATATTTTGTGATATTGACCTGAAACACCGAGAAAGTATTGCATTTGTGACGCTAAATATAAATTTCATGCTTTATCAAGAGAGATATAATGCAATTTCAGTTTTTTGTAACATGTTTAATATTTGATATAAAAATTAAGGACCTTCGGTCAATATTTGATTCTAAGCCGATCTAAAACCACATTGACCTCAACAAAGGTCCATAATTGATATAATTATATTGATACCTTTGTTAAAATAAAAACAAAGCCATATCTAGTCCAATATCAATGTTAACTCGAGATTTAAGATCGCCGAAATCGATTTTTTTTCTTGCCTCTGAATCAGTGAAGCGGTTAATCCACTTATTGTGTGAAGAGAACTCTCGCTAGCAACATCCCCAGCACTGTAATAAAACGCGCCACAGAAACGTCACTCCGTGATTTAGGTGTCTAGATTTACATTGTATGTTGTATGACATACTAACAGCGTACCCGTTCCGTCTGGTACAGATCTGAATCAAGCTCAAATTATATAGCTGATGACAGGAACCACATGTGGAGCAGGAAGCACTTTAACTTCCGGCGCACGTGGTTTTGTCTGCGATTGTGTAGACATTCTTTGTGTATTGCATTATTTGTTAACGTCTCTTCAGTTCGTATGGTTTTCCATTTATACCGATTGTCACTTATTGTCTATTTGTCATTACAATTGACAAAGTGTGTGTGTTGTTTTCTATTTTTACACTTAAAGATAGTCATGAAATGTTCCTGATTTGTCAACATCAGTCTACATGATTATTTAGACGTATTTTGAGGACAAAACTAAATAGGTACAGCATTTTGATAGATCATGTTGATACTGTATATGTTAATACATCTATATGTTTAGGTACATTTTATTTCTACGTACATCATGCAGAACCTCATTTCTACCTTCTCATTTTCAAATCACGAGTTTACATGGTAAATGTCCGATTTTGAGCATTTACTATACTCTCCAAAACCTAATATTTATATATTCTCCTACGCCGACCCTTTCTTTCCTTTCTTTCTTTCATTTTTTACATAATTAGTATCAATGTTTTCATTTCTTTGACAAAAGTGTCGACCTGACCTGATATCACATCTTGGAAAATGAAGGGCCAATCATGACTGATGACAGCCATGTATATTGTCAACAATGATCGATGGTGATCGACATCAGGACAGATTCCTGATGTACCATAGGGAATAACTATACATTAGGAACATATAACTTTTCTTGGGGGCAGATTTTGGGGTTTATCGTATTCGTGTTGATTTCACCTGTGCTGTGTCTGCCCTGCAGGAAGGGCGTAAGAATTGTACCTGCTGCCCATATTGCATGATCGTAGAAGGTGACTAAACGTGGGACGCTTACAATTCCGGAACAACTGGTCTTATTCTCTTGTGCTTTTTCGAGAGTCTCCATGTAAATCTTTCCTTTGTTCCTATTTTGCCCCTAGATTAATCGATTTGAGTTCGGAATATGGTTTTTGTTGACGCTTTCATATTCTCTGATTTGTTTTCTTTTCCATTCTTCCTAAACACTTTTTCTTCTTTCTACTGTCTCCCTTGACACAACCTCCTAGAACCGTACTCCAATATGGGAGCTTTTCCTTTTTATTTTATAAAAGTAGAACATTAGAAACATACATTTTTCTACAAATATGAGTTTATAATAAACATTTATAAATCTTTATTATCTTTCTTTTATTTGTGATATTAAACTAAATCATTACATGGTACACATATATGAACATCAGCCCGGTACCAGATATTGGAATGAAGGTTTTGAGTTTGGTTTTCCATCAAAGAAGAACAGATTCAAAATAGTACATGTATGCCCGTATACTGTTTTTGTCGATTTTTGTTTTCATATACTGTTACTGTAGCAAGTGGGTGATTATAGAGTTACCGAGTGATGCAGACCACAAGTAGGTCAGAAACTGGGTCAGTGTCACAAGCTACCACTCTATCCAGTTCTTTGAGATTAGTTAAAAAGCAATTACCCGAAATAGGTTCAGTGTCCTTGAGGTAGTTGGACCAGTAAAAGAGTCGGAATCAGTAAATCTTTCGATTATTTGTTATACCGGTATAAGCGTACTATCGTTGCTGTTCAGAAATAACTGACGTTTTCAAATGTTTATCAATACAAGACAAAGTATTAGCTTATCGTATCAACTGTATGATTGGTGCACATTGCTGTCAATCGCAACCAATCAAATAGTATTTATAAAACATTTGTCCCGAAATATATTTCGAACACATACAAATATATACATTTTCATTACACCGTGGTGCATTAAGAAATATGTGTACGCATTGTATTCAAATGATTCTGTGTATCGTATTAATTAGTTTATCTTGTGTACAATCTTTTTACTGCTACAGTGCTGTGAAGATGTATTTCAAGGACACTATTTAACTTTGTATACAAAAACAACATATTGTATGTGGTGTACGGTTTGTTTCGGTAATACATACTGTGCACTGTGTATTCCGTATACAAAAGCAAATCGAACAATACCTGGTCTTGCTTTGCTCGAAAACAAGCAAAATGAATCAATGAAGATGACATTGTTTGCTCTAGTTGTTACAGTTATCATCTTACAGATAGGACTTTAGCAATGAATATGTCTTCACATTTAGGTGGTACTTACTTGGTGGGACCTAGATAAACATGGTGCAAGTTGTCGATAAAGCAGAAGAAACTAACGCATTCGGAACACCTGGGCCCATATTCATGAAACTGTTCTCATGCTCAAGCATGGATTTTGTGCTCAAGTTAGCTTTCTTGTAATCTGCTTAAATCGTGTCAAACGCAGAAAAGGTAAAATATAAACATTGAATCAGTATTTGGCTTCAAACATCTTCAAATTATTTCCAAATCTTTCTAAAAATATCATTTCATCATTAATTTATAACTGGATCAAGAAATTGGGCTTGAGCACAGAATCCATGCTTGAGCATGAGAACGGTTTCATGAATACAGGCCCTGGTCTTATTGTTTTCATTTTTTCTAAAAAATCCGTGAACATCTTTGCTTTGTTCATACTCCGTCTCTAGTTTAAACTATTTTGAGTTTGGATTGTTGTTTTGTTGACGCTACTCTTGTTTTATTTACTGTATTTGAACCGGGTTTTTTTTATTTTAGGGCTGGAGGATCCTTAGTAGGGATCGTAATAGGATCGTTGGTCGGGCTTGGTGCGTTCGCCTCCATAACATATGTACTCTGTTCAATGTGTAATCGAGGGGGAATGCAAAACTCAGGCCGCCCGATCATCAACCGGCGGACACGCCCACAAGTGGCCTTTATACGTACAAGGACGAGGATCCCTAAAGGTAAGCTGTATTTCAGATGTACGAAATCTTTAAATCTCCTCGGCCATTGTTGATACATTTTAAATAGCCACAAGGTAACAACCAACAATAGCGTAAGCATAGCTCTAACTTCATAAAAAATGGTCTTGAGTCAAGGAACTCAACAAGACTGACATTATTGAGAAGAAAGGGAAAACACAATGCATTTTGAGCGCTTTTGGACGTTTTTGAATATGCTCATTGATTCTCACTGTAAGTACGTGACATTTCTTTGGATGTAACCTCGAAATATATGAGTGTCGTAAATGAAACGCTTTCGGAACACTTGGTCCCATTATCTTGCACCTTTCAACACTCTCTGAGATTTTTTCCCTTGTTTTGTTCATTTTGAGTTCCGGTGATGGTTTTGTCGGCGCTTCAGTATTCTCTGATTTTCAATTGGCTTCCGCCATCATAGCATCTGCGTCCATTATTCCTTCACCTTCTCGTATCTTTGATCAATGTATCGTCTTCTAATGGTGATAAATGTATAGCTGCTATGCTTTCTTCACATAAAAAGTCTCACTTTTGATTTGATAGGAAGCGTTGATCGACATGCCGTTGGAGTATTTTAGTACCAACATCACTGTCTTAATTGTTTGTTCCTGTGAATGTTTTTGTTTTTCCCTCATTCGATCGCACTTAATATATCTGTTCATTTTCGTGACCTTGGCGTTATTACTCGACTCGTATGCGTTAGGCTGAGGGCTATATTCCCTATACAGTCATACCACTGTCTTTAAAATACGGTAATTGTTTTTTTGCTTTTGTTTAGTCTCAGCTTTGTGCGGTTATATGAAAGGTAGCTTTACTTAAAATCAGAATGTCAGCGATGTGAATTTAAATTAAAGCCAGCATTATTCTAAAATTTACCGTGTTTAAACTTTTTGTGTGAATTATTAAATACGATGAAGACAATTTATGTTCACGAAAGAAGACACTGATTTATGATCTTTGCTCTTTACATGAACTGACACATACATGTATGCCAGATATGAAAAATCTAACAATTGCAAATATTCGTAATAACGTAACACTTAACAAAACCGGGTACTTGTTTATATCATACCATACGATATGAATAATGATAATAACTACGTAATACATACATGTATATACATGTATTAGGTCATTGGGTCAGATATGGAAAAAAACAGAGAATACCAAAGCGTCAACAAAACCATAATCCGAACTCAAAATCGAGTAAACTAGAGGCAGGCAAAATAGGAACAAAAGAAAGATTTACATGGAGACTCTCGTAAAAGCACCGGAGAATAAGACCATGTGTTCCAACACCAACAACAACAACAAGTAAACACACTAATGAGCATACTCAAAAACGTCCATCTTCATATCACTTTTTCCATCTTCTACAGTTACAGTTCTACAGTAACAGAAAATGGAAACAAGATATAGATACAGAATATTTTTCAATGAGACAAAGGTGGCGACCATAAAACTTGCCCATAGTTCTGATCACTCTGCATCTCATGAATCTTTGTGTCGTTAGTTTGTTTGTCAGCAGTCGACATCGATCACGTAAATCACGATACCTAGAGCAAGCTCTAGAATATCGAATCAACTGTGACATGTAAACACCATAGGTTGGAGAAGCATGGATGCTACAATCAAGAAATGGAAAGTTCACAATCGGAAAATTGAAATCATCACGTTTATCGTATAGCTTAGTAGTAAGCTGTCCATGTTGGTCGTAGTTTCAGTAGAGATCGAGGTAAGCAGCTATGTAGTCTAGGAGTCTACTGTGTCCTTTATTTTTACTTTAGAAGGGTATATACGATCGAAGTGGTCAGCAAACGATGTTTGATATCTGCAATAATATTACAACGGGTGTGTCACACTTTGCATTTCCAGTGTTCAAATTTTGGCTAGTAGAGGATGTAAATATCTGCAACGTAAACAATCATAGTAAATGTTATTATTTAGATGCGACACAAGCACAGTATGTCCTAATTACACTTCACGTTATCAGAGATATCAATGTAAATGACACAAATATTGTATTCCTTCAAGTAGGACTGCAAGAATCATATATGACAAAAACACCTCATGCCTTTGGTAGAAGTTACAATAATAGGTCCTTGGATACAATATATACGCTATATGACTTCGCTTTAATTACTTTAGTAGTCACTGCAATATATCATAAAGCTATACATCGCGTGCGTCGAAGCAAATAAAACGACACATCAAGATCGATATTAGATGTTTGGGTTTCTTACCAGGTCAACGTTGAAATAAATGTCTCGCAAATAAAAGATGATTTATAGTATATGGTGGTTTTACTGTTTCAGACTCTATTCCCTCCTGTACTGACTTGTGGTTACTAGAGGGAAGTACCAACGCTAATAAAATATTCCGGTCTAACCATCCACCACTCCATTATACCCAAGGTGAGAGGGTGAAAGTGAGTTTAATTTTATAATCTTAATTGCTATTTCAGCCGTTATTTTTAACAATGCGTTAATATGATAGAAAATATTTCTGTCTTTGCATAATTATTTTCAAGTCTAATTAAGAAAGCTTTCATCACCATTTTCCTTAATCCTCAAGTAATATTCTGTATGTAATATTTGATCATTCTATAAATAATATTTTTGAAAACTGCTCTCCGAATTTATTTTCTTTTGTAAGATCTTTGGTATTTAAAGACATTTAAATTGTGCAATGTAGATAAATTCGTTTGCATTTTTCATTGAATTCAAATTAATTTCATTTATAAGTTAAAGAAATATCTTGCTTTGTCAATTACGTAAAATGAACCCGGTGCTAATATGATTAGTGCTTTAAGAACAATTTGCGATAGAAAATAAGATTGTGTACGATATATCACATAGGAGCGTTTCCTATGAGTGTCTAGAAAACCAATATATACAGTTACGTCGGCAAGATGCAATGAATGCTTGCTTCGAGGCAGCGTATTTTCTCGTATCGTTTTTCTCTATTCTAGACTATTGGAGAGGGAGTTGTAAATTTGCAAGCCCGATATAGTAAAATATATTGGCTTTCTGATCAAACGCGCTTATCATGTACATGATACTGTGACCCAATCAAATTTTGGCGTGACGTAACTCATTTCAATGTTCGCAGATGAATGCTACTACTGCTGCTGAGTTTGATGTATTCCGTTTAAGTATTGCAGTGCTTGACTGTTGATCCCAACGGAGGCTAAATGGTGCATTTTTTCTTTGTATTTCGCGTTATTAATTGTATCACAGAAAACGGTCACATAACAAAGGCGCTTTCTGGAGGAAAGATAAATGAACAACAACGGCGGGAAAATGATTTAAGTGACATTAGTAGGTACCAAATGGACACCAAACTTATATCAGTAAGGCAATATCACACACAATTGGACACGGAGGGTCGCAAGTGTTACACCATTAACTGTTTCACGCCCTTCGATATACCCTAAGGTGAAAATCATTGTATTTTATATACATGTGTATATACATTTGCTCGAATCTCATAACCGGGAATTTGTGACCATTAAAGCGGTTATTCATTCGGCCATGATGTTTCGATTTTCAATTTATCTTCACATTGATGAAACGAGGCTTTAACAATTAAATAGTTGTTTTTAAAGATGCAAACGAATATCTGTGAGCTCTTCTTATCATTTCATTGTTTTGAAATATCTACATACTTTACTTATATCTTAAGCTCTAACTACTGATTTGTTCACACGCTTTCTTTCAGAACCGGACATGAAAAAGGGAGAAAATAACTCTAAGTGTCCTACATACCTTCAAGCGGGTTTTAAATATGACGTGGCTCTGGCTGGTTATCCACCACCAATGTACTCGGACCTGAAAAAGGGGCTGACCAAGGGATAACCTCAACCTGGGTATGACCCTTAACCTGGGTTCTCCCTCTCGGTGTAACGCCAGCAATCCGTCCAACCCCGTGCCAACAAGTCAGCTCAACATGGCGAAAATACACTTTATTTTCACACCATAAATGACGAAGATGTTGTACATGGCATTTTTTCTTCTTTCGTCTAGAGGGGATACAAATTGTACTTTGAAGATATTTATGGCGTCGTTTTCAACATTGGTTGTATCATGTGTGGTCATCGGAGAATGTCAGGACCGGACAGATCAATCTCTGGGAATATTGTGTTGCATCAAAAGGCGGGGAAAAATCATAATTGATTGCGGAGGGAGGAGGATCAATTAGTACGCATGTGCAGGAGGTAT
Source organism: Mimachlamys varia (assembly GCA_947623455.1). Classification (NCBI taxonomy): domain Eukaryota; kingdom Metazoa; phylum Mollusca; class Bivalvia; order Pectinida; family Pectinidae; genus Mimachlamys; species Mimachlamys varia. The sequence goes on from OX392534.1 coordinate 23,810,688, forward strand.
ATGGATGAATGTCAAGATTCCTGGTGATCTATTTCATTTGATTGTAAAAGTGAAGCAAGTGGAAGAGTTCGAAACAGAAAACTGCGAGGGAAAAAAACCTTCCCAGATATTACCATAAAGGAAATCAATAACTGTTACGGAGGGTTAACATGTCAAGCTCTTCAATGATACAGACATTAATGAATGTCTTAAAAATCTGATTAGGTGACAGAACGTGGCATTTTCACTAATGACCAACCACGAATAAATCTCGAAAAGACAACTTTCACCTCCAGGCAAGTGTACATCGAGTTACCATAAATGGAAAAAAAATACTCTCGTGAGCTGATGTGAATGACGTCATACAATGCGCTTAGCTGTAGTTTGATAAACATTTTCTAATTGTGATGACGACTCATCTGCGTTCGTTATATATTGCATGTGTACATATTGCTCGACACAATCATTACGTCATTATCACGTCATCATTATTACGCTGTGGCACACGTGTTTGGTGCTTGTTCACTGTGATGATCTTGGAATTCATCAACTACGTAATATCATTAGATGGGATCTATTGTTTGGGGTGATTTGAAAAACACGTTCATCTTTACCATTGATAGCCATATGTAACATAAAGGTACTGTTTTTCATTAACTGTCTTCAATGCCAATTCGAGGAGCAAGAAATATGCCAATCCATGCCAAATGTTCTGTATATGAACGACGTTTATTACTTTCCAGGAGGGAAAATATGTTTCGCATAACACCAACAATCATGATAGACATTACCGGAATAAAACTTCCTAAATAAATCTATGAAGCAAAACTTTGAATGAATCAAATGTCTCAATATCGGGCGAAGTACTGTATTGTTACATAATAGGTTCAATTAGCAGCTAGGACTTCCAAGGTTCTGGGACTCGGACTGAATTTGTTGTCTCATCAATACTGGAAACCTCGTGTATTAGGCTAGTTAGCCAAAATGTAGGTTTATATTGATGTTTGATATGCAACATATTGTCAACGTCCGCCGTTTGAACAAATTAGTATAATTGACCAATCACCGTAGACATTACAACAATTGCGCCAGTTCGTCATCAATGGTTATTGACCCAAGTTTTAAAATATGTTGTCGTATATTGAAGAACAACCAAAATGTACACTTCGTGTTATTTTCTAGGTACATAAGATTTAGCTTATATTATTTTTAATGAAGTGGCAAATACGAGAGATCGCTTCTGACTCTTATTCATTTTTACGAAATACTGGGACCCAGTATGCATTTGGAGAGACTGGAAATGTTTGTTTTACTTTTTTCAAATTCATGTTGTTGTCTTTTAGAATAATTTCAATTTTGTTTAACATGACTTTCCATACTTTCCATTGTCATCGATATAATTCATGTGTTTGTAAGACACATGATGCATAAAGTTCAAAATCTCATTTGCCTTTACATGTTGTACGTTGCACATGGAGTAATCAATGTTGCAACTAATCAACGATATTTAAATTCATCAACAGACAGTTCTTAAACCATATTGTTTTTTCTTCACCATAATGTGAATGTGTAAGGAATGAACGAAAAATGGAAAAGATATATTTTGAAGTTTAAATGATCAGGTAATATATGTTTGTGTCATATGTATATACACACATGAACTCTATGGTAATCACAACAACTCTGTGATAACCATACCAACTCTATGATATACACCTCAACGCAGTGGTAATTACACCACATCTGTGGTAAACCACACGAACTCTGTGGTAATCACACCAACTCTGTGGTAATCATGCCAACTCTGTAACACTGGCCATACACTTCTATGGTAACTACACCAACTCTGTAATAGCCAAACAAACTGTGGTAACCACGTCATTTCTGTGGTAGCCACATCAACCTTGTGGTAGCCACACCAACTATGTGGTATTGGCGCCAGTTCTGTGGTAGCCACATCAACTCTGATAGTGTAAAATAAACGACATGTCTGATATGTTCTTCTGTCAATGAACCTCCAACTCTATCATCATAAACAACGTTTGGTAGAATTAGAAGAAAACATTATTCAAGCTAACGACTGATCAGCGCACAAGCTGCACATAGCTTCGAGATGTAATTGGCCTGTTGAGTGGATGACAGCCTCCCTCGGCTCGGTTCACAGAAATATCCACCGACCCACAGATGTCTCACGCGAAGTGCTATATTTCCCGGATTGTAGCCATCCTGCGGTCCCTAGAGTATGTCCATTGACCGGTGCCCTGTTCTCCGATATTTCACGAATGTATGTTAGCCAAAACTGACGATCCATTAGTCAAACCGATGCCTGTAGTATTGGCAGGTGGAAAACGACAGAGGTACACAACTCATGCTAGCGTTGGACAATATCGATTTTTCCCAATCCTTTTGGTCATTTCAGTCTGAAAGATTTCTTCTTGTGTGTGATTTGGTAATCTCAGTCCAAAAAATAAAATCCTTACTTCAAATGCAGCACTACCGGTGCGAGTGACATATTCGAACGGGGCCAGGCTAATGATTGTCACAACTCCTACGCGTTAGATTTATCAACTACTTTAGCCTGGTAGTGACAATGATCTAATTGAACTGCGGTATTTCCTACAATTACATGGGAATTTAAGCATGATTGTTCCTGTTCACGTAGGTATCACTCTCGCTTTATTGTAACCGATAAAAGATAGGTGTCGTGGGTAAATGTCAGCTAGTTTCACATTCACACATGCAAAATTGTTTTTTGTCAGATTTTTTAAAATCTTTTTTTTTTTCAATTTATTTGGTATTTTTTTTTACTTTAAATAGCTGAAATGTCACACTATGTTTGTGAAATACGTGTCCCTTCATGGCAAGTGAAATTAATTTGGATTTATCGGCTTTACTTATCAGCAGATAGCACTATTCTTCCTGAACACCATTTCATGTACATGAAGAATATTTCAAGATTCACGATTTTCATTTAATGAAAACAAATAGATTCGACAAAAATACCTTTCAAATGGATGGTACAGACCCGTACACGTTCGCTGTTCCACTTTAAGCGTACCGTTTGCGTAGCATTTCCGTAGCACTTCCGTACCATTACCGTAGCATTTCCGTACCGTTTACGTAGCATTTCCGTAGCATTACCGTAGCATTTGCGTCGCACTACCGTAGCATTACCGTAGCATTTGCGTCGCACTACCGTACCATTTCCGTAGCACTAGCGTCATTTACAAAGCGTTCGCGAAACGTTCGGTTGGAACTTTTACGGAATAAATCTGACGAAACGAATAGTTCATGTTTTTATAAGCTGCGTAAACTCAGAATTTTGTAAAAAATCTGTCTCAAAAATTTACAAAACAAAAAACAAGGCTTTTATCAATATGTATGAATCTGACTAAATTTAACATAAAATAAAATAAAATAAAAATATCAAGGTCATATGGCCCAGACAGTCGGACAACATCGGGCCTCTCCGGCAAGCTCGGAAGAGCATACCCGAGGTGTTCCGACTAATGCCCATGGCTACCTGTCAGCGTACGTCAGGTCTCTATGACGGAAAAATTTAATACATGTTCCAATATTACCGATATTTGATATTGTTCCCAATTACTTTTAAGGCATGTCTGTTTGTTTCACTCTCATACCATTATCTTAATGGCAAAGCAAACATTAAAAAACAATCGTACGCATGTGTACACGCTGGATCTCCACATTCGGTTTCAGCACACGTTTCCCAATGCATTATGGGTATTTCGTTTCGTTTGTATGTGTTATTATGTGGATCCGTTTTTATAATAATCCGTAAATGTGATCGACCGTTTGCAAGCGTCACCCGTAGCATTTCCGTGCCGTTTGTGTAGCATTTCCGTAGCATTTCCGTACCATTTGAGTAGCACTTCCGTACCGTTCGCGTAGCATTTCTGTAGCATTTCCGTACCGTTTGCGTAGAATTTCCGTATCATTTGAGTAGCATTTCCGAAGCACTTCCGTACCGTTTGCGTCTAAGATGGAACAGCGAACGTGTACGGGTCTGTACATGTACCAGAGGCACAGCCTGCGTATGACTGATCATGTGATCACAAAAAGGTAGAAAATCGATTATCCTAACCGTGTACCATTATTAAATACCCCATACTATAACTTACTTAATGGATAAATCTGCATTTACTGCTGTTTGAATACTGTGTGTAAGGTTAAGGTTTAATTGTCGCATGTGAAAAGGTATGGGGTCACCTGCCCGACCACGTGGATTGTCTCCGGTTACCTTCCATAATAAGACCCCACGCGCGTTAACATCCGGGCCAACAAGAGTAATTGGTATAAGTTGGATATCTTGTTTCACAATTGTTGTAAAATAAATAATAAAGTTAATATATAGCAAGATAAGGGTTTAATAAATCGTTTGAATCAAAATGACGGTAAAAACAGTTTTCGGTTAGAAAACACTTACCATTCAAGGATGTAAAGCAAAGTCATGTATAAAGTGTAAGAATGATCGATAGATTTAAAACGAACACTTACTTTGAACATGTAGCATGTTTGTCCTGTATGCGAGATGATGATGAAAATAAAAATATTAAAAGTCAAACGGACCTTATCCATAAAACCACCTTTTAAGAGTTACTGTATATTGCAGTTAGTGTAGTTACAATTGTATAAAGAATATAAAAAAAAATATTAAGGCATAAAAACGGCCACAGACTAAAAGTATAGACGTCTCAATTTAAAGTCAGCTTCTAAACTATGAGTAGTACGTTTGAATTATATGATTGATGTACTGATGAAAGGATTTGTAGAAGACTACTTAGATATTTAAAGGTTGTTTCGCTGACCCAATAGACATTACACTGCTTCCCTGTGTCTGAATCTGATTGCTATGTTTGCTTATTAGTGTGCTTACGAGTTGTGATTGACAATGATGACGCGGTTCTCATTTTGAGGAATTATGCTTCCTTGGATGTGACCAAGATTTGCATGGCGGGTGTCGTCGATGAAGCAGAAGACGCTTACTCGTCCGGAACACCTGGTCTTATTCTCTTGTGCTTTTACGAGAGTCTCCATGTAAATATTTCCATTGTTCCTATTTTGCCTTTGGTTAAATCGATTTAGAGTTCTGATTATGGTTTTGTTAACGCTTTGGTATTCTCTGATTTCTTTTTTTTAATTTTTTATTTTGTCCAACAAGTGAAGTTAAAAGTGTGTAACATCGATTTGTCTATGTCTTTCAGCAAAGCAGGACATCACGAGAAACATTAAACTCAAATATCTGCGTTTTATGTTTTATGTACATAGAAGTCACTTTCATAAATACGTCATTCAATCATACCTTGAACACGGTATAAAAGAGGTGTATGTGTTGATACGGCCATCGTAAATGAAGCTGTGGTGTCGCTGGTAAAATATCAGCAGACTTTCTCTGTAGCTGTTGTTTGTTTGTTTGTTGTTTTTTACAATACCCCCTGTAACAGTCTTTGGAGGGATTTTATTTTGTGTAATCTTTGCGCTGAATTCTAGCGCAATGTACAAGCAGGCGCCTGATATATTTGAGGCAGTGGGAAGCTTTCTTAGAAAATACGAATTATGTGAGTTTTGCTTTGTTTGTTTGTTGTTTTTTACAATACCTTCTGTAACAGTTTTTGGAGGGAAATTACCTAATGTTATCCTTGCGCTGAATTCTAGCACAGTGTACAAACAGACGCCTGATACTTTTGAGGCAGTTGGTACCTTTCTTAGAAAATGAAAACTAATAATTGTGTGTTTGTTGCTTTGTTTGTTTGTTGTTGTTTTCTACTTTAAGTAAATATCCTCAGTAATAGTCTAGAGGGAATTCACAAAACGTATTCCTTGTGCTGAATTCTAGTGCTGCAATGTATAAATAGGCACCTGATACTTTTGATGAAGTGTGTAGTCTTCCTAGAAAATGAAACCTAAGACAAGCAGAAATGTTACGTAATGAAATATTTTCAATTAAAAAGATGATGTTTTTGTCGTGCAAGTTCTAATAAACCGCCAGAGTGGGTGTTGTTTTGAAATTCTAACCATCACTGTAGTATACATGTATATGTATACATTTTCGACGACAGAGGTTGTGATTGCATACAAAAGTTTTAATAAAAAGAAAAAAGTAGTATAATATTAAAGTTGTTATCTACATAAAGTTTAGTTTTCAAGTTACTTCAAAAAGTCGGAAGTGTAATATTTCTGTAAAAATTTTGGTCGATATACTGTTGATTTTTCCTGTGATATTTTCATTGACATTGACAGACAGTGTCGTATGCGTTATTAATGTCTAATCGATTTGGTTTGGTTTGGTTTATTTTGTTTTACGTCCTATTACTGTAACAGCCATGGTCATTTAAGGACGTGCCAAGTTTTGGAGGTGGAGGAAAGCCAGAATACCCTGAGATAAACCACCGATCTACGGTCAGTACCTGCAACTGTCTCACGTGGGATTCGAACTCGCAACCCAGAGGCGAAGGTCTAGAGGTACAATGTCGGAACACCTTAACAACTCGCCATCACGGCCACGTCTAATCGACGGACACTATAGTATGGACGTCGAGTTAAACAGATCAGGTAATCCTGTTAAGGTATAATAGACCGAAGAGGAGTCACATGTATCTCTGTGAAGTTAAAATCGACCGACGATGATGTATTTATGTAAAGTTAAAATCAACAGAAACTTATTCCTGCAATGTTTATCTAGACAGTGTAGTATTCTTGTCGAGTTTGTAATTGGAAATTGCCAGTTCGTATCTTGAAATTTCAAGTTGGTACGTTGATATTTCACAGGTATTTGCACGAAAAAACGAAAAATATTTTTTTTTCTTACGTGGCCCTTATGCTCTTCCATTACAGGCGGAAAGTATACATGAGAAATCAAAATCGACATACGGTGAACTATTCATATAAAGTTAAGTATTCACGAGAAGTTTAAATCTCAGTCGATGAAATATCGATTTAAAGTTAACTATACATGGAAAGTGAAAAATTGACAAACGATGAGGCAAACTGGTATAGTTAAAGATCAACAGACGTTTCAATACCCATGTAAATATAATCTGCACGGTCATGAAGTCATATTACCGTTAATTATTAACTGGCAGACTCTGTATAATTCCTGTAAATTTTATTCACAAACGCTGTAGTAATTATGAAATATGGTAATGAACATACGATGTTAAATTCTTACATGTATGAACTTTGATTTGAATGCTTTTGTAATATTCCTTGATGGCTCGGCCTAAAGTACTGACACAATGTTCTATACGGATTATAACGGACATAAGGTGTCACCGTAGAATATATATGTTGTTGTGGTAGTAACTATACGTGGGTTTTGTTTTCGCGATAATGTATTTATGCTATATAAATGTGGGAATATGCTCGCCTTATGAGATTATGCATTTTCCTCCTGTACTGTGCGAACAATGTACCGGTGCGGTCAGTGTGTATAGAATGCAGTCTGTGGATGTGAGAATCATTATCATTATTAAAGACATGAGAAATCACACATTTTTGCACCATAATTTTCCGATTGTAATTATCCAATAAAATTGGTATGACTATAACAATGTCGGAGTGGATTTGTTTATTTTCATCCATAGAGGTTTAATTAGAACAGGAAGTCAGCACTCAGAAGCCGGACGATATTTGTAATTCTGGTTTTTCTAAACTTCAAGTTGCAAACGACGAAAAGACTTCAATAAGACGGAAATGGAAGCTTCAGTGAAGAGTCAATCGGGCTCCAGGGAGTTCGAGTCGACGTGTTTAAGTGAACGTGTTAAAATCGGAATATTTGACATGTTATAGTCAACAATTGAAAACAGTCGTTGTGCAGTCGACGTTTCACATTGGCCATGGTAACGTCGTAATGGTACAGTCGACGTCTTACAGAGAACGCACTGTACTAACGGCGTCATAATGGAGTCGACGTGTTACATTGTACGTGCTTTAGTCGTCGTTGTATAGTTAGCGTCTTAAAGATATCGTGCTAATGCCGTCGTCATACAGGCGACGTGTCCCCTTGAACATGCTGATGCCGTCGTCATACAGGCGACGTGTCACCTTGAACATGCTAACGCTGTTGTCATACAGGCGACGTGTCACCTTGAACATGCTAATGCCGTCGTCATACAGGCGACGTGTCACCTTGAACATCCTAACGCTGTCGTCATACAGGCGACGTGTCACCTTGAACATCCTAACGCTGTCGTCATACAGGCGATGTGTCACCTTGAACATCCTAACGCTGTCTTATACAGGCGACGTGTCACCTTGAACATGTTAACGCTGTCGTCATACAGGCGATGTGTCCCCTTGAACATGCTAACGCTGTCGTCATACAGGCGACGTGTCACCTTGAACATGTTAACGTTGTTGTCATACAGGCGATGTGTCACCTTGAACATGCTAACGCTGTTGTCATACAGGCGATATGCCACCTTGAACATCCTAACGCTGTTGTCATACAGGCGACGTGTCACCTTGAACATGCTAACGCTGTCGTCATACAGGCGACGTGTCACATTTAACATACTAACGCTGTTGTCATACAGGCGATGTGTCACCTTGAACATACTAACGCTGTCGTCATACAGGCGATGTATCACCTTGAACATGCTAACGCTGTTGTCATAGAGGCGATGTGTCCCCTTGAACATGCTAACGCTGTTGTCATACAGGCGATGTGTCACCTTGAACATCCTAACGCTGTTGTCATACAGGCGACGTGTCACCTTGAACATGCTAACGCTGTCGTCATACAGGCGACGTGTCACATTTAACATACTAACGCTGTTGTCATACAGGCGATGTGTCACCTTGAACATACTAACGCTGTCGTCATACAGGCGATGTATCACCTTGAACATGCTAACGCTGTTGTCATAGAGGCGATGTGTCCCCTTGAACATGCTAACGCTGTTGTCATACAGGCGATGTGTCACCTTGAACATCCTAACGCTGTTGTCATACAGGCGACGTGTCACCTTGAACATCCTAACGCCGTCGTCATACAGGCGATGTGTCCCCTTGAACATGCTAACGCTGTTGTCATACAGGCGATGTGTACCCTTGAACATGCTAACGCTGTTGTCATACAGGCGATGTGTCCCCTTGAACATGCTTACGCTGTCGTCATAGAGGCGACGTGTCATCTTGAACATGCTGATGCCGTCGTCATACAGGCGACGTGTCACCTTGAACATGCTAACGCTGTTGTCATACAGGCGACGTGTCACCTTGAACATGCTAATGCCGTCGTCATACAGGCGACGTGTCACCTTGAACATCCTAACGCTGTCGTCATACAGGCGACGTGTCACCTTGAACATCCTAACGCTGTCGTCATACAGGCGATGTGTCACCTTGAACATCCTAACGCTGTCTTATACAGGCGACGTGTCACCTTGAACATGCTTACGCTGTCGTCCTACAGGCGATGTGTCACCTTTAACATCCTAACGCTGTCGTCATACAGGCGACGTGTCACCTTGAACATGCTAACGCTGTTGTCATACAGGCGATGTTTCACCTTGAACATGCTAACGCTGTTGTCATACAGGCGATGTGTCCCCTTGAACATGCTAACGCTGTTGTCATACAGGCGATATGTCACCTTGAACATGCTAACGCTGTTGTCATACAGGCGATATGTCATCTTGAACATCCTAACGCTGTTGTCATACAGGCGACGTGTCACCTTGAACATGCTAACGCTGTCGTCATGCAGGCGACGTGTCACCTTGAACATGCTTACGCTGTCGTCATAGAGGCGACGTGTCACCTTGAACATGCTAATGCCGTCGTCATACAGGCGACGTGTCACCTTGAACATGCTAACGCTGTCGTCATACAGGCGACGTGTCACCTTGAACATGCTGATGCCGTCGTCATACAGGCGACGTGTCACCTTGAACATCCTAACGCTGTTGTCATAGAGGCGATGTGTCCCCTTGAACATGCTAACGCTGTTGTCATACAGGCGACGTGTCACCTTGAACATGCTAACGCTGTCGTCATACAGGCGATGTGTCCCCTTGAACATGCTAACGCTGTCGTCATACAGGCGACGTGTCACCTTGAACATGCTAACGCTGTTGTCATACAGGCGACGTGTCACCTTGAACATGCTAACGCTGTTGTCATACAGGCGATATGCCACCTTGAACATGCTAACGCCGTCGTCATAGAGTCGACGTGTCACATTGAACGAGCTACTTTATCCTGGTATCGTCACCGTAATACTGAGAACGCGCTAAATCCGTCTTTGTAGAATCGACAAAAAAAGCGCCCAAGCCACCATGATACATCCCACGTATTGCAGAAAAAGTGTTAAAGTGGTCGTGTACGATCAACGTGTATTTATAGAGAATGTGGTTTATCTATCGCGGTATAGTAGACGTGACTAATAGAAAATAGTCATCGTGGTAAAGTTTACCCGTTGCAGTGAAAATGTTCAATCAATCGTGATACAAACAGCGTGTCACAGAAAATGTGATAAATTCTTACTGGTAAGTCGGCGTACCACATTGAACGAGCGACGAGGTCTGTCGACGTGTTACAGAGAACGTGTTTTAGCCGTCGTGGTATAGTGAATAAGTTATGACGTGTTACAGAGAACGTGTTTTAGCCGTCGTGGTATAGTGAATCAGTTATGACATGTTACGGAGAACGTTTTTGTAACACATTGACTTACCACGACGGCTTTAGCACGCTCTCTGTCACACGTCGGCTATATCACGACGCATTTGGTACACAAATATACATTATAAAGTAATACATCGACTTTAAATTCGTCTTGATACAGTTTACGTGTTACAATACAGAGAACGTGATAAAGCTGCAGTGGTACAGTTTAGGTGCTACAGAGAACGTGTTTAAATTGCTTTGTACTTTCAAAGTGCTAACGTGGTAACGTCACGGTAGTCCATGTAATACAGAAAACGTGTTAAAGTTGTGTATCTAAAGGACGCGTCTTGTCCTCAGCTATAGTCGACATATGATACAATGGACGTGTTCAAATGCTGTGCTGTTTCAGCACAAGTGTTCATGCTGACGACTTACATTTTGGAGAAAACTCTACTATATTTCGACATTTGCGTACGGTATATAGTGGTTTTACTGTCGCAAACTATTCCATTTCGATGGACCAAGCCAATGCAATATTACATCTCAAATGAATTATGTAAAATGTACTTTTTAAACCTTTAAACCTGATTGTGTTTAGCCGACAGTTTAAAGCTGTCGTGTTTCATTTAAATTGTTTATGCACAGCCGAAGTTTATATTCAATGTGTATATTATATGTGTAATAACCAACCTTCGTGTTCTAGAAAATATGTTAAAGTCAGCGCTTTACTTCCAATGAAAAGTCAGTGAAATCGACATATTCATGCTGTCGTGTCCAAACCAGCGTATGACATCAGACATGATTTAACCAAACTGTACTGTAAACTTTCTAAAATGTAATGAATCGTATTAATTTGTATGGAGCCCGCCGCAGTATCACCCCATGTATGTACGCCTTCATTTATCACATAACTATAACGTCATTACGTCCCTGGGGATCACGCGACCACGTGGCCCACAAAACACCCATGGTGATCCGACAGACCTTCTCGGCGGTCTATCCAGTAAACCAATTGAATTGGCGGGAAATCGGAGCAGATTGGTCTGTTGATTCGTCAGCTTAACTCCAATATCACTATTTCAACATATAAAGTGCAAAAAGGTCAACATCATGGAAGCAGAAAACACGAATTGACTTCCCATGTCTGTAATGTAGACTGTATCATTAAATTGTGATAGTCAAAAATATATATTTCTTGAAGGCACTGATTTAACATAGAGAACATTATTTGAGTAGTATATATACTAAAATGATGAGTGGGAAAAACATTTTCGACGTCCTTGTGTTAAAACATTATTTGACCCTGGTTCTATAAACGTTCCTTAGCTTAAGGAAATTCCTTAACTTGAAAATACCTCTATAGGAAAGCATTATAGACGTAAAGGAAGAAACCATAAGGTAATGAAATGTCTTTACTTTCTTATTCGCTTGCCTCTGGAGATTTTTCAAGTTAAGGGATTTTTGGAACGTTCATACATGTAAAACTGGACCGGGTTGTCCAATTGGAATACATTGTATAAGTGTGTATACAATATCAGAAATCGTGTTTGAAACACTCCACATTCACGGGGTCTGAAATGTTACGACATCGTGTCTGAAATGTTATGTCCTCGCGAATCGTATCATGTGAAAGAATGTGACCTTGTGCCTGAAAAGCTGCATCGTGTCCTCATGCCTGAGATATTGGAAGGTTGTGCCTGAAAAGGTTATCACGCTAGCTTTGGATGGTTAGATGTTGCCTGAAAAAGTTATCACGCTAGCTTTGGATGGTTAGATGTTGCCAAAAAAGGTTATCACGCTAGCTTTGGATGGTTAGATGTTGCCTGAAAAAGTTATCACGCTAGCTTTGAAAGGTTAGATGTTGCCTGAAAAGGTTATCACGCTTGCTTTGAAAGGTTAGATGTTGCCAGAAAAAGTTATCACGCTTGCTTTGAAAGGTTAGATGTTGCCAGAAAAAGTTATCACGCTTGCTTTTGAAGGGTAGATGCTGCCTGCCCGAAACGTAGAGTCTTTGTTTTGAAAGGTTGCCTGTACGTGCCTGAAACGTCCAATCGGCAGAAAGATTGGCTTCTTTTGTCTGAGAGGTCAATTCTCGTGACGGAAGGACCAACTGGTTTGTCTTAGATATCGAATTATCGCGTCTAAAAACTTAAACGACAGAGATGGTGGCAAAAAGTATGTTTCTCTAGAGTAGAATGGCTTTCGTAAAGTACATGACATACGGACTTTAGAAATACTAGATACCGAATGACATAGGATGTCGCCTGCATGTTTGTTTATATATACATCTGTGAACATATAGACAATTAATGTCTATAAAACACCTGTAATGCTATTAAAGACGTGTGATAAATTATATTTAAGTCTAATAAACATTTATTATGTCACATTCCAAAAACAAATCTTCTCTTTGTGACGTACCACGTACGCACCAATGATCAAGTTATCTTGTATGAAGCAGTCGTGGCTGAATTAAGACATCGTGTTGCCCTGCTTCATTCCTGACTTGCATGTCATGTGTCGGGACGTGAGTTTAAATTTTCACAGTTCTATAAGATTATTGATGATCGGTAGCCTGACTTCAGACGGCATGGTGCCGCGATACAGGGTAACAATAATGAAAAGGTAATAAATTGTATTTTCTGTTGCGCTGGGCTATTTACACAGAGATTGCCAGGATTCCGTATAAAAGCCATGCAATTTGATGAAATCTTTCGCCCTGAGAATCAAACAATTTAAAACTATGTTCATATAGTAATTTATACTTTGCCTACTTTAATGACGTGTATTTTTTGTCATTTATCTCAAAATTAACAAGATTTCCAGCTCATTTTCCCGAAATAACAATCAAAGCGTCTGCTATCGATTTTTCGAGTCCAAATACAAGGGCATCTTACTGGCGTTGCTTCTTGATGTACCAGATTTATTTAGTACGCGAATGATTTTTCACCTTTGCCTCCATTGCCGCACATAAACGTTCTACGTAAAATATTAAATCAAATAAGTGACCGTTATATGGTGTTTGGAATACATGTGTTTACATTTGTATAATCCTTAATTTTTTTCCAAACACAGGATGAACCAATGGCTCCATTTGTAATAGATCGATATGTGTATCACACCATGCTGAACTTAGGGTTGGTGATTGTGTTGCATGCTAAATATTGCGAAAGCCCCAACTATACAAGAGTTTCCTATGTACATCTATATATGGAAAAAAAAGGTTTTCTTATTTTCCTGGAATGAAGCCACATGCTAGTCAATGTTAATAAACTAATCTACTTATGTCAGTCGATTAAATATATCAAACACCTATGTTATCGAACCTCCGTATCCATGTAAGGGATAATCTATGCCGACCCGTTTACATTGTGTTTGTAACATAAAAATGTTCCTCTATCCTTGCTTTGTTTTTTAGCTAAAGAGCATTTCGGATATTTCTTTTCTATAGTTATGCTATAAAATCCAGACTTGATGTATGTACTTACACCATAGATAGAATCCAATATAGTACATGTACATGTATGTTAGTGAAATAATTGGAGGGTGGGGGTGTTAGTTATTGAACAATTTTGCTGGGGGACCTGCATACTTCACATTTTCTTAAGAAGTCTAATCGTTACATCTTGTTGCACATGCACACTTTAACAGAAAGGTATTCGAAAAAATCAAAATGAACATCTCACCACTGAGCGCGTGAATGCCACGAGACGCCCTGTTGAGTAAATGTATCTAATGACGATACATTTCTCGGTCAATAAAGATGGGGCGTCACAAGGTCTTCCTTAACATACGTAAATAGTTAAGTAATTGTATTTAAAATCAATGTGCCGGGTACGCTGTGATTTGTTTCCAAAAGACGTGAGGGTATTATTAGGTTTCAGGCAAGACTGTGGTGTAATTTATAAGCTTCGCTCCCTTGTGTCCAACAAAACCTCGGCACAAATGAATTAAAGCCCTCATGTAATATAAAGTGATGTTTTCCCGCCGTTCAGGTACATGACACAGTGTGCCCTCCACGTGTGCCCCGAGACAGAATGTGACAGGAAGTATTTATGTAAAACTAAAAGCGTTCACGGAGATATGCATACCTGATATCCGGACGTATCACCAACATGCTATTTGCCAGTAATCAGAAATTATGGCATTTTGTTTCGTGACATATTCACTTTTCCATACCACCATCGGCGAGATGGAAAATATCTTTAGTCGAAATATATACTGGAATTGATGCACTTTCGCAATAAAATCACCGTTTTCATTTACGATGTAATCATTGGTGAACGTCTCTGCAGTAATGAAACGCGTTCTTCATTTGATTGCTGTCTGTGTATCACGCATCTATCAATATTTGCATATTGTAATTTTCCTTCATTATTGTTAAAACATTACAATTGTATTATTTTGTTTTCAATTGTGATGTTTCTGTTTGTGAAAATCAGCTGTTATCAACACCCCAGCATCTGCAGCCTTCCAGTGTCGCTACCTTCTGGCTAGGTGCGGTGACACTAACATTCTGAAAATCCTATGGGAAATAGAGTTTCATTTCGTCGCGATTCGTCCCGGTCTGGACTTCAAATCTTCTCAAGTGTTGAAAATAATAATATCTGTATACTAAAAACAAACTGAATTTTGATACTTTTGTTAAAAAAACAACCAAAAAAGAAAATGTATTCATAAAATTGCATGGAATTTTTCTTTATAGGAATCATTCGTATTATTCCAAATGAAGAACAATCGTCGTATGCCCTTTCGTTCAGGCGAATTCGCTCCAGCTCACTCTAAAAAATGGCAATATTCAAACTGTTGTCAAAAAGAAGCAAGTCATTTAATTAAAAAGAAAAAAAACTGAAATCTAGTAATCACATTAAAACGTTTTCAAAGATCTGTAGCAGTTCAACATTCCATGTTTTATTGTATTGGTATTTTTTTTAAGTTCTTGTACCACTAGCCCCAATTGTTCAAAAAGGCGATTACATGTACAGTAGCTTAATCAGTGATAAGCGGAACTGACAATATGTTTATACTTTTAAAACACCACCATGATTTCTATTTATAATCGATATAGTAATAGAAGAGTTATTTAACATGCAAAATTGTGCAAGAATTATTAAAGATTTTAAATAATGTCTTTAAACCGTGGTGATAAAGCTGAGAACCTTCAGAACCACTAGACCGAAATACGTCCAAACGTTTTCTTGAAGATTCCCGCTGAAATGTTCCGCTGGTCATCGTGCGTGTCTGTTGTTTTAGCCCGAATAGTATGAACGATTATCAGAGCGTCTGTATCATTCACTGACTCTGCGAATCGGTTATCAATCGCCCATGTTATCAACGATGACAAGATAAATAGGACAGGTCGGTGTTACTACGATAGAAAGGCATCGTACCTTATGTACGCGCCCGACCCAGAAGATAGTTGCGTGTTCATTGCAATCAAACTGCCACTGTTTGATAAACCTTGTCAATTTCTTGTCCAAAACTATTCGTGAAAGCCGAGAGCAACGAGCCGTTCAGGAATCGGCACTCTACAGATCAACTGTTTTCAACGTGATTTGTTTGCCAAGACTGCTCAAACATGTTCTCAAGACAATCGGGTTAAAACTAAAAGATATAATTTATGAACACTGCAAATTCATAACACAGATTTGATTTGACTAGTGTTATATCATATAAATTTCTATGTTTTAAGACTATGCAAAGCCTAAACACTGCTACGTATAACTATATATTGAAATGTAATATTAAATGATGGCAATTCACTATACATGTACATATAGTTACATGTATCCTAATAGGTAAAGGGTCAAAAAGTACTTATATACTTTGCGTTTATACCTGTAGTTGTGTCTGTATACATTGGCAATGACGAACATTTTAGAACTCAAACAAATAAAAGCAGCGCATTAGAGAAACACAGCACCGCTTCGTCTGACACCTCCAGGCTCACAGCTATAATACCTCTGAGACAAGTACATCTGTTTTAAAACTCCAGATAAAAGGCCTGTAAAACGATCATCAATCACATTAAACAAAGTTCTGCAAAAATGAAATAAAAAATCTACAAACAAGACCGGATTTTTTTTGTGTCGTATTAACAGAGACGTAATTACGGTTTACAATGAGGCTCCAATGTGGCATGACGGGATTGCACGAATCCCTGCACTTCCTGTCGATGGGGCGTCGCGTGCCCCGGCCCTGTAACTAGGTTCTATGTTTTGTTCCTCCCTTGCCGACCGGAAATGGACGGCGGTATCAGGGCCGACGGCTTTATAGCGACAGACAATAGATGGCGCCACTAATCAACACTAAGCGCCTTGTCATGTTTTGCTGGATGAATTTTACAGATACCCTTCAGTACAGCCGATCTGATTGTTCAGAAAATCGTGATGTCATGACTTTAGTGCGAACACGAGAAAGTTCCAGGCGCTCTAATGAATGTGGCTTAACATTGTCAAAAAAATAAAACATAAAGGAATTTGAAATGTTTCAATTTGTTCTCATACATCGCAAATTTTATTACCTTGAATAGAAACCGTGTTTTAAGACACTTAATATCATGCTAGAGTTGGTTTCTGTTTTAGTTTGGTTACAAAAGAAAACAAAGTTACGTTTTTGTAATATTCCTTTTTACCAGAAATTCCAACTGCATTGTGTGACAATCTTTAAGGTTTAGCACATATCTGCCTTCATTATATGTGTTAATTTAGCCTGCGTTTCCATTGGCCCGATACCTTAGACATTTTTTAACAAAGTAATGTCTAGTGTTGGGCAACAGCGCTCTATTATATAAAAAGGAACTCTTGCTTAAGCACACAAATCCGGTGTAACCCATACTAGCACTAAGGACAAAACTGGAATACAAAATATTATAACAGGAACCATGAAAAAATGCACAATAACATCATGGTATCGCAATCAAAAGTATGTATATATAATATAAACTTTATTTATTTTACAACAATTATGAAACAAGTTATACAACTTATATTAATCACTCTTGTTAACCCGGATGTAGGCGCGCGAGGGGTCTTATTGTGGGAGGAAACCGGAGTACCCGGAGAAAACCCACGTGGTCGGGCAGGTGACCCCATACCTTTTCACGTCCGGTCGGGGAATCGAACCCCGGCCGCCTTGGTGAAAGGCAAATGCGCTATCCACTGAAACCACCCGACCACCCAAATTATGTACGCTTGATCCATTTCAGACGGACTTGCGTGCATACTTAAAAGTATGTGTCGAAGCACTGCTTATTTCATAACCGTAGTCATTAAAAATGGGCTTTGGAAATGTTCCCTTGTGTTTGGGAAGATACATGTTAGACCACTGCCGAAGAAGCTTTGAATAAACAATGACGATTTGGAGAACTACCATCCAGTATCAAAACGATTCCTGCCTTAGAAAAATAATATTCTGGCGTTAAGAAATAATTTCCGAGACGAACAGCCTCGATGAGAAACTACAATTGGTCTTCTACCAGGAACATTGCAATAATATGGCCTTCTACGTGTAAACTATATAATGATTTATTTGGAGTTAGGTTAATCAGAACTATGAGCTAGTGTTATGGTCGCCATCTTTGAGAAATGCTTTGCATCCTTGTATGATATTTTGAAGATGGACGTTTTTGAGTATGTTCATTAGTGTGCTAACTTGTTATGATTGAGAATGATGACTCGGCTTTCACTTTGAGAACTTGATGTTCTCTTGGATGTAACCAAGATTTACATGGCGGGTGTCGTCGATTAAGCAAAAGACGCTTATTCTTCCGGGTCGCTTTCTCTTATTATCCTGTACTTTTACAAGGGTCTCCGTGTAATTTTTCTTCTCATGTTTGACCCTAGTTTAATAGAATTCGATATCGGAATATGGTTTTGTTGGCGCTTCGGTATTCTCTGGTTGTTAATACAAGGATTTGTCATTCTCCGAAAAGGGGATAGTTCACTTGACCGGAAGATGCATAATTATATAAGAGAATACCAAAGCATCAACAAAACCGTATTCCAAAGTTTAAACCGATTAAAACTATGGAACAAAATATGAGCAAGTTTACACGGAGACAAGCATACTCATTAAAACGTCGTGTTCAAATCATTTAAATTGTCAACTCGACTCAAACAAAATAATGTCCAGACATTTGAAGTCATGCGATTGCTCTATTCAAAATATCAGCACAGAAACAAAAACTCCTTCTCTCGGCCTGTGGGTCGTGAGTGGGCTATTACCGGCCACAACGATGTAATGAGGAATGTAATATCGTAACTGGGACTTTGTCACGGTTAACCTTCCATACGCTTGGCAGACAAGATGGATGGCGATGGCCTCCGCTCCGCCATCGTCCAATGTAAGGACGGAACGTCTGTCGTATGGCGATTTACAAAGCCAATGATGGTATATACTTGGTGTAAGATGCCGTCGACGTCATGAATATATAGATACAGTATTGTATGGTAAATGAAGTTATTTAACGGACCGGAGTAACCCCAGCGATTCCCGAATAATTTAGGTCCCTGATCAAATAATGGCTATATAGTCTCGTAGCCGTATCCTCATAGGATACGGGTTTTCCGGAAATAAGGAGAATGGACCGTCTGGATTACCCATACTATTGAACATCGGGTTTGTCGTCAGTTTCAAGTACTAGGGTATTAGGTGAAGTCTAGAATACTCAGCTGAAGTTTCCGATAGCTTTTTCTTGTTTAATGGACCTTGTGGTACAAGCAAGAGGGGTGAAAATAATCTCTGCTTACATAATACCGACAGAGATCAGCATCAGCCTGCTGTCAGCGTCTGTTTACAGGCAGGTGTGGGCGTCCTTGCCGTTTGACATTCCAGCTGGTTAAACTGGCGCCAATGAGTGATTTACAGACAAATATCAATGGTTTATAACACTGACACTGTAGATTTATTTCATTTTTGAGAACATTTTTTCCTCGGTTGGCAAAAAGGCACAAAATTGAGAAATTTGGAATTTTAATCATTTCCAAAGAAAATAACAAAACAGCACACTCATTGACGACACCCATCATGTAAATATAGGTCACATCCAAAAACATGTAAATACCACATTTGAAAAGGTATCGCTTTCAGATTGCGCGTTGTGAAAGCCATGTTGTTTTGTGTTTAACTAAGGATATGATTTAAGTATTAATGTAATTTACTTACTTACGCGCATTCACAATTTCGCAATCACATTTTATCACGTGATCACATTGTAAGGTGTAATTAAGAATATAAAGAATACAACGTATATGTACCAAAACTTAAATTAACACAATTAATGTTTAAGCGAAATTGATCATTGGAAACGGCGCTCAAATAAGAAACTTGCTAAAATTAGTTGGCTTGCAGTATATGAGACAATCAATAACAAACACCTGCACATTATAGGCGGTACAATGTATATTCTTTCCCGTTTAAGCAGTATTGAAATGGTCCTTACACTAGACTTTGTTCCAATATTACACTAACTGATGTGTCGGAAAGGAATTCAGGAATACTCAAGTATTATTCGTTGACCTTTTGCTGCAAATATAAAAAGGGAAAACAATTAATACAAATTTTACATTAAGGGCACAGAAATATTTCTTATTGTTCAGAAATTATAGCATTGATATGAAAAATCTACTGACAATAAAGCAGTGTAAGTGTGTTCATAAATCAATTGTTCTCGACGGAAATGGTCGGATATCATAGACATTCTTAATGGCGATACGTCACGAACGTACGGCAGTGTCTTTATATAGCGAGCTGGCACTGCCCGCCTCTGTAGTATAATAATAGTGAGGGCCCCATTCAATAAATGAAATATTTCGGTAACTTTATTCTAGCAATAAAATACAGGAACTATGAAGGTAATAATCCAAATGAGTGACAGATTGATTAAAGATTGCGTTAAAAGAAAAGATTGCCCAGAAAGGTGTTACTGGCGCCGTGAAAGTGATTTAAATGATTGAATTAGAGGACCTCGGACACTCTGTTGCCTACCAAAGAGGAAATGGCTCGCGAGAAAGTGTTTGAAAGCTTGCTGGAACAATACAAGAGACACACTTTGATTTCGCAAAGTTATTGAATTAGCGAGTCCCCCAATCTGTTTCCAGCTGAACTGCCCGGGAGAAAATTCCTTCAAGAAGCAATTGGAGACCATATTGGCGAGTCTGTGTACAAAACCGCTGTCTGTGGCCTGAGAGACGAAGGTTTACGACCAATGAAGTACTAGACTTGAATTAAATCAAGGACTATAAAGTACACTCTCATTCTTTGGCAACTATAAATGGAATTAATTGGAGCCTTTATAGTATTGAGGCTAACACAGGGATAGGGAGCAACATTACTAAATGGAAATATCAGCTGCATATCTGCGGTAAGGGCTGCACAGAGACATATATTCCCTACAGTTCCGATTAGCACGCAATCCATTCCCGCATTTTCGATGTTTTCAGTTAATTTCAGAATATACATTTGTAGTAAAAGAAACATTGAGAGTCCTTCGACAGGCCTCGGATAAGCTATTAACGTAATTGAACACGTATAGCGAGAGAAGTAAAGTGCGCACCAGGCAGACTAATTACGTCATATTACGTGATATCCGTCCGTGATAGTTTTAAAAGCCGCGCGTTTGGATTACGCTCAAATACGAAATTACAAAATATAGGAAACAACTCGACAAGAAATATGCTACCGATTGTAATGTGTGACCAAATATTAATTTTCATCCAAATGTATATCATTGCTAATTAGAGAAGCAGCTTTAGGCGCATATTTGAAAGGACATTATCACAGATGAGAAAGTACAAGATATATCCAAAAGTGTCATTAAAATGACGTAACACACACATATGCTGCACATTTTAAATTTAGTAATAGATACAGTATACCGACAAAAATTAATTAAACTGCATCGTACAGCAGTTGCGTCCTCCTAGGACTAGGGACCAAAATTGGGAATCCAAAATGTCTACACTAAAGCAGAAACAGAAGTGGCAGTTGCGTACAACCCCTTTAGACGTAAGTTTAGACTAGTTCCTTGTAATTTCAAATCATGTACTACGAAAATGTGTTAATCGCACGATAGTGGACAAGATAGATACTAACAGAAGAAAAAGAGCTAAAAATGAAGATATGTTTTTACTGTTTATATAAATTCATTCGAAGATGACAATTTTAAATTCCAAAACGAAATAATGCATTGCTAATAACGCACGAACGACGAAAGATCTCCACATACAAGAGTATCCATTAAATGAACAAAATCAAATCAGGCACCATGCAATACCTTCTGCTTTATCATAAACAATCGTGTGGAATATTTGTTATCAGTCGTATTTTTAAATTCATGTTTAACACACTTAAAGTGAAAAGTTTTTTATTTCAACAAGCATACATTGTAGACCTTAATGTAAAATCTACACAAACCATTCCTTTCCATCTTACAAACGAGGGTACAATTGAGCAGATAATGTGTGCTACTTTTCTCTGAAAGATACACTCTCGTTCATGTGTAACAGAGTTACATCCCTTTCCAAACGTCAACAATGCGATCGTGAGACATTTTGTAATTGCCGTTGTTGAACATGTTTCGTTATCAGATCATTCTTTAGTTTGACCAAATTTGATTGCAAATTAGGCACTGTAAGAGAATCAAGTTAATACATGTTAGAGAAAGATACCTGTCTAAGACAGTATTCAAATTTCAATGGGAATTATCGGTAACTTAGTCTTCAAGTACAACTGCTATGATTTGTTTATATTGGAATCTGAATGTACGTTCACTGTAATATACTCCAGCTAATTCAACCACCGTGGGAACAAGACGCCATATTCACTTCAAATATGGAGTGAATGTAGGGCAAAGCAGGGGGAAAATCAAATTACGGTACGACAAGCTAACAAAAGTCTTAGTACGCCTGCGTAAAACGCCGAACACAGTATTACAGTGTTATATTGGAGAGCCGGCCCAGTGGTAAAGGGCGTTACGTAACATGTGATGACACGTGCTAATTGTGTTCTCGATGTGTCAGGTCGCGGTGAGGACATGGCGTGCTTGGGATGTACAATGTAAACCATGGCTCCACTGATTGCATGGTGTGGCTCCATGGCACAAGTAGTGAATGCATGGCATATTCGGCACTGATTATTTAATATAAATATAGTAATGTTAAAAACGCATGCTGTCATGCGTTGAGATTTGTTAATCCTTGCAATAATTCATAAAACGAATGGTATTAACACGACGTAATGCATGTGTCGTTTTAAAGAGGACCATTTTACCTCAATATATAGCCTGTGTCATTTTATAGAGGACCATTTTACCTCAATATATAGCATGTGTCGTTGTAAAGAGAGACCATTCTACCTCCATATATAGCATGTGTCGTTATAAAGAGAGACCATTCTACCTCCATAATTTATTATATAGCATGTGTCGTTTTATAGAGGACCATTCTACCTCCATATATAGCATGTGTCGTTTTATAGAGGACCATTTTACCTCACTATATAGCCTGTGTCGTTTTATAGAGGACCATTTTACCTCAATATATAGCCTGTGTCGTTTTATAGAGGACTAGTTTACCTCAATATATAGCCTCTGTCGTTTTATAGAGGACCATTTTACCTCACTATATAGCCTGTGTCGTTGTAAAGAGAGACCATTTTAACGCCATATATAGCATATGTTGTTATATAGAAAGACCATATTACCACCATATATAGCATGTGTCGTTATAAAGAGAGACCATTCAACCTCCATATATAGCATGTGTCGTTATAAAGAGAGACCATTCAACCTCCATATATATCATGTGTCGATATAAAGAGAGACCATTCTACATGTACCTCAATATATAACATGTGTCGTTATAAAGACAGACCATTCAACCTCAATATATAGCATGTGTCGTTATAAAGAGAGACGATTCTACATCCATATATAGCATGTGCCGTTATAAAGAGAGACCATTCAACCTCCATATATAGCATGTGTAGTTATAAAGAGAGACCATTCAACCTCCATATATAGCATGTGTCGTTATAAAGAGAGACCATTCAACCTCCATATATAGCATGTGTCGTTATAAAGAGAGACCATTCAACCTCCATACATATCATGTGTCGTTATAAAGAGAGACCATTTCAACCTCCATATATAGCATGTGTCGTTATAAAGATAGACCATTCAACCTTCATATATAACATGTGTCGTTATAAAGAGAGATCATTCAACCTCCATATATAGCATGTGTCGATATAAAGAGAGACCATTCAACCCCCATATATATCATGTGTCGTTATAAAGAGAGATCATTCAACCTCCATATATAACATGTGTCGATATAAAGAGAGACCATTCAACCTCCATATATAGCATGTGTCGTTATAAAAGAGAGACCATTAACTTTCATATATAACATGTGTCGTTGTAAAGAGGGGCCATTCTATCGCCATATATAGAATTTGCTGTTATAAAGAAAGACCATTCTACAACCATATATAGCATGTGTCGTTATAAAGAGAGACCATTCAACCTTCATGTATAGCATGTGTCGTTATAAAAGAGAGACCATTAACCTTCATATATAACATGTGTCGTTGTAAAGAGGGGCCATTCTATCGCCATATATAGAATTTGCTGTTATAAAGAAAGACCATTCTACAACCATATATAACATGTGTCGTTATAAAGAGAGACCATTCAACCTTCATGTATAGCATGTGTCGTTATAAAAGAGAGACCATTAACCTTCATATATAACATGTGTCGTTGTAAAGAGGGGCCATTCTATCGCCATATATAGAATTTGCTGTTATAAAGATAGACCATTCTACCACCATATATAGCATGTGTCGTTATAAAGAGAGACCATTCTACCTCCATATATAGCATGTGTCGTTATAAAGAGAGACCATTCTACCGCCATATCCAGCATGTGTTATTATAAAGAGGGACCATTCTACCGCCATATCCAGCATGTGTTATTATAAAGAGGGACCATTCTACCGCCATATATAGCATGCGTCGTTGTATATAGAAAGACCATCTTATCTCCACAAATAGCATGTGTCATTGTATAGAGGGACCATTCTTACTCCATATATAGTATGCCGTTGTATAGAAGGACCATTCTACCTCTATATATAGCCTGTGCCGTTGTAAAGAGAGACCATTCTACCTCTATATATAGCCTGTGCCGTTGTAAAGAGAGACCATTCTACCTCCACATGTAGCATGTGTCGTTGTATACAAGAACCATGAAGTATCATAAAGGGTTACTTATTTGCCGTTTGCCCATATAATGAAACAGTATAAGGACCGAAACAAGCTGATATTGTCCATGGTATTATACCGCACATCAAATAAAGAAAACACTCACTCGATACTACAAATGTAATATACTACTGTTCTTTTCTAGTGCCTTGCTTGGTAAAACCCTACTTTGAGCGTTTGCCCAAGTGGGAAAGGCAATGGGTTCTGCACACACATCCCGGCCTGGACGAAGGCCAGTGTAATGTTAGCTTACCCGATCTGGTATAATACTATCAGGTAGAGGACTGTTCTATGTGTCTTTGAACTGCATTATCACACGGAGAACATTTCTCTAGCCTACTCTGCTATCAGCTTACATATATACAAACACATTAAATGACTCCAGCTTTTCAAGAACGGAAATCGCTCTATAACCAATCAGCCGATCAACTTTTTGACTCCCGTCATCACAAAGTAGTCCTAGAAGGACAAAGCCACTATATGGTTTAGCCTTATTTATTGTGTTGAAACTATTACAAACATTGTAAGGTGTGATCATATGTTAATCTTACGTCATTATTACAGATGGCGATTCTCACTTTAAATGTGTAGTGTTTAATGTTACAACTAAAAGGGCAATTTTATTTCGATTACAATTAGTATTCCCGTTCTATATATCGCCGTTTAATGACTTACCAAATGGGATAGGTCTGGCGCTAAGCATTGCCATCGAACCTACATTGTCTTTTATAATTACTGGAATAATTCTTCCTCAATGCACACCCTGCTTTCTAATACCAAGATAAATTTTAACGAGAGGAAATAATTACCAAATTGAAGGTCGAATGAAATTAAGAACGGATTATAACTCATAGCCATGATCTAGATGTTCTAAATGATAAGTACATTCAGCGGGATATTACTCAAAAGTCCTCTACGTTGCCAATTCGAGTAATTAACTTTACTTTTATTTCTAATGTAGCCTTCATAGCTATCAAGGCATATCCTTATACATATTCTTGCTTAAATAATTTATGTCATTATCGTTACAAATTTGACTTATTATTGTGCAAAGGTACGGGTCCCTGATATATTGGTTCTACGTGTTCATTATCCTCACAACACTGCTGCGCAATAACTCTACGGAAAGTGGTATTCAATATTGATTCGCTATCGTCAAATGTAAGTAATTGCAAGTAAACATCAGTTTTCCAATTGATTTCGGGCCATTTAATTGTATAGCTTTATATCGATCGAGCTTATATGTCACTTTTCTCGGTTTAATGGCGCTCAATCTGCCTGTTAACATGCTAGCATCAAACATTATGACAAATGAAAAGGCAAAAACACCAACTTCAACAGGGAGATAAAGCGTTAAATTCTAATACGCCTTTTGAATCAAGCACAGAGTCTTTTTACAGAATTTTGTGTACGATGCTGCGATTACATTAACACAGCGATATTGCAGTGTTACTGCATATAAGTACATATAATAACAAACAATAAGACAAATGCAGTTACTACGTAATACACGTGTAAGATTAACGAAATACAAAAAGTTCAGTTCCAGCAGTATTCTGGTGCAGATTCTTTGTGTCCATAAGGGGTTACTACATGTACATGGTAGACGCAGCGACGCTACCTTTGACGAATGTTTTTCCCATTAACATCCTTTCCTTACATGAACTAACTAGCTTACTGATATCGCAACACCATATCCTTGCCAACAAATCGTCATAACAATAAGGAATTGTTCTTATTTTACAACATTTTGCATTTCAAATTCAAAACCCGGCATTTTGTAGCCAGCAAATGACAATATGTGGAGTATGAAATTCTTTCATTAGGGAAAATTGACAGAAAAGACCAACGAAGATTTGAAGATTTGTCTAGTCGATAATGATAGGAAGGAACTCAAACATATTTCATAAGACTACATTAAAACAAATTAATGTTGTACGGTTGGACGAGGTATTAAATAACTATGTTGTACAATATTACGGTAAAAAATATGGTAAATGATGATTGGTTAGAATTTTTTTATGAAGATTTCAAGCATGAACAACACGGTGTCTATCTTTAAATTTTGCATTTATTATTTTTTCTTCTTTTTGTCGGCACTTGTTTTATAGATTAATTTTAGTATACATGTATAAGTAAGCTAGTTTTGTATGTGCCTAGTTGTAAGTCGTCTTCCTTTTTCATTGGCATTTGTCTTTAATATTGTACTGAGGACAAACAACCGTACACAGATACAGTCATTCAACAATTCTATAATGGCTTGTTAACCTCACCATGAGCCGATCCTGCATAGGCCATCTTGATCACACATTGTCGCATACAACACTACACTTGTGTGAATTGTGTGGTTGTGAAATGTAATAATAAATCCAACAAGTTGATGTCATCAAATGTAGCCAAAAGGGGAATAAAACATTGTTATCATAATAATGAAAAAGTAACAAAAGACATAAAATGACTCATCTGTATGCCAGTAGCAAATTAAAGACAAAATGACAATCCCAATCGGTCTAAACTACAGTTGTGATTGACTGCCTGCCTGTGCTTATAGAAGAACCAAAGGTCATATGTACCGTACTTCTCCATGTCTGTTTTAGAGGGGAAGGGGTTGTCTCTATCGGCGACAGGTGTTGCGGCACTATTACATTTTTGTGTCGCCTGAAAAGGCGACATATAGGGATCACTATGTCGGCGTCGCGGCGTCTGCACCAACAGTTCCCTTGCGATAACTTGAGTTTCCTTGGGCCAATCAAACTCAAACTTCATACACTGCTTCCTTACTAAAAGCACTCGCTTGGGATTGCTTTTAAGGGTCAAAGGTCAAGGTCACTGTTGCTATATATAGAAATTCGGTTTCCGTGCGGTAACTTCAGTTTCCAGGGGCCAGTCAAACTCAAACTTCATACAGTGTTTCCTTACCAAAAGTGCTCGCTTTGGATTGCTTTTCAGGGTCGAAGGGTAAAGGTCAAGGTCACTGTTGCTATAAATAGAAAATCATTTTTCTGGGCCATTCAAACTCAAACTTCATACAGTACTGCTTCCTTACCAAAAATGCTTCCTTGCGATTGCTTTTCACGGGCAAAGGTGAAAGGTCAAGGTCACTTCTTCTATAATTAGAAAATATGTTTCCATTCTACAGCTTAGTTTTCTTGTACCAATTAAGCTCAAACTCCTTACAATGCTTCATTACCAAAAGTGCTTGCTTGGGATTGCTTTTCAGGGTCAAAGGTCAAGGTCACTGTTGCTATGAATAGAAAATCTGGTTGAGTGCAGTTACTTCAGTTTCCTTGGGCCGATTAAACTCAAACTTCCTACAATGCTTCATTAACAAAAGTGCTCGCTTGGGATTGCTTTTCAGGGTTAAAGGTCAATGTCACTGCTACTTTAAATAGAAAACCTCGGAAAACCAATCCACAACAAGCCAGTAACATTACACACATGTTTTATAACCAACAAAATAATTCATTGTATAGGAATCAATTTGGATAACCATAACAATTCCACTTGGAACTGATACAATGCATATCCATAGATAGCTCCTAAAACTTATCTCCCAACTTGCTGCGCAGGCGACACATCCACTTCCGTGGAATTCTTGTTAGTAATGATAACACATTATGCCTTCAACATTTATCATACATATCACATTGTTGTTTTTTTCCAATATCAGCTCTAGTGCTGTCGTCTCTACAAATTACACATATCATATGCGGTGGCGCCTTTTACACAGTCGGTATTTCAAAGAAGAAACATTTTTTTTGTATTTTATTGCTTCACCTAATGCCTAATGACTAAGGCTGGTCAAGTATGAACAGTAGGTAATGGTTGAATGTATTTATGTCAGTGTATGATAACATAAGTTATTGTAACGCACAGCGCACCAAATAATGCGTGCGTTCATCGTGCATACATCGTGTACACACCGTTCACACATCGTTCGCCCATGGCTCACAACTGGGCGATCTAAAGATCGTGTGTTCATGTGTGCGATTCTCATTGCACACACGCACAATATGGTATAATCGGTCGATACTTATTACGGAATGAAACATACAGAACCCTTTTGTCGAAACACAATTTTGCATCATATTAATTGGGATTGTGTTAATTTTACAATATATAGTGAACTGCATCACAGTGACCATAAGATAGTCAAGGACGTGTTTAGCTCTCAGGTAACAGAACAGGTAAATACAAATGACATACCGGTATTTAGCTAGCTCTGTGGTGACTTCACTGCTGATAATCATGTCGGCTAATTATAACATGTGACCGTGATGAAAACAGAAATCGTCGCTTATAATTAGCAATGTTGTGTTTTACATCTAGGCGAGTTATGTAAGCGTCCCGGGCCAGAGATGTATTTATATATGGTCTATGTACAGTTTATAACTTGGTAAAAATTGGAAATGTTTACCTGAATTTGAACATGTTAATTTGTGTTAACAGTTTCTATTTGGTTTGGTTCAAAAACTGTCCGTTTCTAATTTTAAGGTGTATTTTAAAAGAAAGATCAACTTTTATATGTAGCTTGACTATTATATATAGAAAGAAGCTTAAAACAACAAGCACTAGACCGTATATCATGTTAAGCCATTTCTCAATTTTCACCAACCACGATTGTCATCGCACAATGTTAGTTTATCGTGCGCCAACATGTGCGATAGAAACAATTGCCCAGGATAGCATCGCTGTTACATCGTGCGCACACCGTCTACACATCGTGCACACACCGTCTACACATCGTGCGCACACCGTCTACATATCGTGCACACACCGTCTACACATCGTGCGCACACCGTCTACATATCGTGCACACACCGCACATCGTGTATTTGGTTTGTTTTATTCAGTTTTACTACCTATTAACAGCCATGGTCCGTGCAAGGTTTTGAAGGTGGACGAAAGCCGGAGTACCCGGAGAAAACACCACCGACCTACGGTCAGTAGTTGGCAACTGCCCCACGTGGGACCAAAACTGTAAATTAAATATGCTACATATTTACAGGTTACATTTCAGGAAAGTTTGAAAGAATGGTATTACACCTGTAAATACAAGTTTGTTTTGCTAGTTGTAAAGTGTGTAGGGTATCTAAAGAAAGGTGTATGTAAGATGACAGGAGTAGCAGTACTTTGTATACCAGCCGTGTGCGTGAGGGGAGGCAGTTCATTCCTGTGTGAAACATGGTTTAGTGTTTGCAAATAACACCTAGCATGAACTAAACTGATTGAAAATCAATAAATCGCACCATCATGATATATAAAAGAATGATGTTGTAATTCTGAACAATATTATTTCATATCTGATTCTGACGTTGCCAAAAGCATATTCCATTTCCATATAAATGTCACCACTAGAAGTACTGATATTGTAAGTATAAACATTATCCCTACACTATAACTCGATCTGTTTCTATGAAACACACTAAAAAACCTATTATCCAAGACATAAGAGAATTCTCCAAGAGCATATATACTGTAAACAATACAAGTTATTACTCCTGAATAACTTGGGTTATTTCAACGAACAATATTTTATATATTTTTGCGTGCGTTTATTAGTAATTCGAGTTGCCTCCCTTATAACGGATACATATCCCGTTGACCTTTATTTTTTCACCGGAAGTGACCTTTCGGTTCTTACCAGTCACGGTGTACAAGCAAATTTAAAAAGTGTAGTCGAATATCTGCAATCATCGCCGCTGTTGAAGTGATATTTTCCAAAATTTCCATATCAGCGGAGGGTAATTTGTATGTGACGATCATTTCGTCGGAATTTAGCATACAAAGGGTGCTACAATTCTTGTTTTTTTTAAGAAAATCTCGAATCTGTTTTCACGTGTAAATATTGTTGATGACAGCATGTTCGATCGCGAGTTGGGGAGTTTCATTATAAATAGCTTTATTTACACGTTCAGATAGTTTGAGTATCTTTTGAAGCAAACATAATTATCATCGTTTTGAAATCAATATTATGTATAAATGTTTATTCGGTAGCAAATCTGGTCTGATTGCGTCACTCGAGTCGAACGTCGTTCAATCGAACGATATTACCTACGAGTTAGATCGAGTGTTGTCGGTTGGATCTGAGTACTTGTTAACAACTTGATTGTGCACACTTGTAGGTTGTACCGTTTGGTTGTTGATACATATTGGATTTATTATAATAATTGTTGATGTAATTGATAACAATATTAAATTAAAAACCATTCAAATCAAAATAATGAAATATATTTAATGAATGATCCTATAATGAAAATTTAAACATTTTGCAGTTAATAAACAATCAGATTTTATTTACTCCATAATCTAATATTCTCCATTTTATACTTGAGAAGGTGTTATTGTTAGTCAGCATGCCTCCATCAAAGAAAAGGAAGTCTAACAGTCCATATGCTAGGGCCAGACGGAGGGGGAGTGTTGGTGGTCAGGTGGTGCCCCGAGTCGAGGAGGAACCCAGAGTTCTGGATGTGGTTCCAGAGGAGGAAGAAGAGGAGGCCGTGGTACAAGGAAGTGTACCCGAAGCTGCGGCTTCTATTCCTGTGGGACAAGCCTCAGGTATGCCAACCCCTCTTATGAGCATAGGGGACACTGTGGGGGCACACATATTGCCGGCTACAAGGGACAAGATTTGGGGGTCGGATTACGTAAATTTAGGGGTACTTTTAGAAACCAATCACGATTCCATGACCACTCAGTCAATATGTCTAATAGATGGTGCCCTCGTTTTTAAGCCAAAGGGCACAAAACACAAGATTGAAACCATTGAAGCATGGACCGATGCTTTCATTATATTTAGCGCAATTTTTACGCAGAGGCATGATAGGGGGCAGGAATTATTGAAATACATGTCCATTGTTAGGTTGGCTGCCAAATCATTCAGGGGAATGGGTTGGAAAGTTTATGACGAACAATTTCGCATGCGCCAAGCCCGTCAGCCTGAGAGGTCATGGGCTATAGTCGACGGGGAATTGTGGCTGACTTGTTTGTCAACAGGGGCGGCAAAGGCCGGAGATAGTGTGACACAAAATAAATTAACTGTGAATAGGGGTTGCTGCTACGAGTTCAATTTCAAAGGCTTATGCCAAAGAGCCACCTGTAGTTACATTCATAAATGTTTACAATGTGGGGGGTCACATCCCAAGATGTCCTGCTTTCGAGGTCAGGGGTTACGAGGTCAAGCGGGCCCATTTAGTCAGAGAATGCCCTCACCAAATAATGGGGTAAAACAGGGCTTTAATGCTGGTCAGGCCAATTTTCGTCCCCAAAATGCCAATTTTCGTCCCCAGACCGCCCCTTACAGTAGATACCACTACAACAAGGATATGGGAGCTAGGAAAAACTCCGATCAACAAAGCAATACTCAGTAGTTATTTAGACTTGTATCCAAATAACATTGCGGCTCGGACATTGAAGGAAGGTTTTAATAGTGGTTTCAAGCTTCATTACTATGGTCCAAGATACCCAAGAGAGTCAAAAAATTTGTGCTCGGCTGTGCAAAACCATGATATTCTGGTTACAAAATTACAACACGAGGTGGAAGCAGGTAGAATGATAGGTCCCTTCAAAAGAAAGCCAATTTCTAATCTTAGGGTTTCACCAGTAGGTTTAGTTCCTAAAAAAACTGGGGGTTGGAGACTTATTCAAAACTTGTCATATCCCGATAGCGATAGCGTGAATGATTTCATCGATGAATCCCTTACTTCAGTTCATTACACTTCTTTTGATCAAGCAATGGTAATGGTTCAAAAGCTTGGCAAAGGGGCCTTGTTGGGGAAAAAAGATATAAAATCAGCCTTCCGTTTGCTGCCCATTTCACCTGGGGATTTCGATTTATTAGGAATAAAAGTAGGTGAGGAGTATTATGTTGACAAGTGTTTGCCAATGGGCTGTAGTATTTCATGTGCAACTTTTGAAAAATATGCAACCTTTTTAGAGTGGTTAGTCCGTAGGGAATGTAGAAGCAACTCCATTGAGCATTATTTGGATGATTTTCTATTTGGGGGTAAGGCAGACGATAGTGTTTGTAATCAAGCCATGGATAAATTTGATGATGTGTGTCTCAGATTAGGTGTACCTGTTGCGGAAGAGAAGACTGAAGGCCCAGTTACTTGTTTAGTGTTCTTAGGTTTGGAAATAGACACTGTCGAGCAAGTTGTTAGAGTGCCACAAGGCAAAGTTCGGGAGTTGTCTTTGGTGTTAACAGACTTTCTTGCGCTTTCAAAGATCCAATTAAAAGATCTACAAAGTTTGTTAGGTAAATTAGCCTTTTGTGTCAAAGCCATGCCAGGTGCCAGAGCATTTTCTAGGAGATTGTATGGTCTGTTAGCAGGAGCATCACAGCCACACCACTACATTCGATTGTCAAAAGAGTCCAAAGAGGACATGAAAGTTTGGTTAGAGTTCTTTCAGAATTTTAATGGTACTTTCCATTTCTTCGATCAGGACTGGATTTCTAGCAATGACTTAGAACTATTTACAGATAGTGCAGGAAATGTTGAATTGGGCTGTGGGGCTGCGTTTGGAAATCATTGGTTGGTGTTTAAATGGCCTAGTAGTTGGGATGGGTTACCAATACTCAAAGATATAACATTCTTGGAGTTGATTCCAATAGCTATAGCACTATATACTTGGCAGAAGGAATGTTGTAACAAAAAGATCTTGCTGCACTGCGATAACCAGGCATTAGTGGAGATAATCAATAATTCAACTTCTCACTCAGTCAATGTTATGTCACTCATTCGTCCTTTGGTTTTGCTTTGTATTAAGAGTAATATTCAGATAAAAGCTAGGCATGTAAGAGGCAAGGACAACTCAATTGCAGATGCTTTGTCACGTTTTCAGTGGTCGAGATTCAGGGAATTGGCTCCAGAGGCCGATCAACACCCCACAGTTATCCCCCAGGCATTTTGGAGCAGTTTCGGGGCAAGTTTGTTGAATTGATCTCTTCTTCTATTTCTCAGAATACAGCTGAAGCTTATCAAACAGGTTTGAATATGTTCGAAACATTTGTTATAGAGAGTGGCCTTCCAAAGACTTGGCCCCCTTCTTTGAGTCAGATTCTGAATTTTGTATTGTATATGGCAGATAAAGGGAGGTCTCCTGCTTCCGTCAATACTTATTTAGCCGGTATAAGCTTTCATGCTAAATGTTCCGGCCATTCAGGGGTAGATATCTTGAACAATTTTCTGGTTAAGAAAATGCTAGCAGGTATGCGTAGGCAAAAGAAATCAAAGGATATGAGGGCCCCTATCACCTGTGATATATTAGTAAGGATCTTGAGGGCATTGCCTCTGGTTTGTAGCTCTACTTTTGAGTCAAAATTGTTTTCTGCAGCATTTTTGATAGCATTCTTTGGGTTCTTTAGAGTAGGAGAGTTAGCCGTAAATAAAGCAGGCATGTTTCATAGGGTCGTGTCGTTGCAAGATTTAAAGATAGGAAGCATATTAGAAATTGCTCTTCGTTTTTCAAAAACTGACCAAGAGGGAAAAGGGTGTGTCGTATGTATTCCACGTATCGAAGGAGGTTTTTGTCCAGTTCAGCATCTCGAGCAGTACCTAGCTGTTAGGCATAGAAACCCTGGCCCCCTGTTCTCCCATTTTGACCACTCTCCTCTGTCTAGATATCAATTTGCAGCGGTCTTGAAAAAGACTTTAGTTTTCATAGGCTTGGATGTTAACAAGTATAAAACTCATTCATTTCGGATAGGGGCTGCTACAGAGGCAGCAAACAAGGGGTTTTCAGAAGGGGAAATTCAGTCGTTGGGGCGATGGAGTTCCGATACGTTTAAGCGTTACATTAGAATACCAGAGAAATGTATGTTTAAGCTCTAGTCTAGTCACATTGGTCTTGAGCACGGGTTTCTCCTTGCTCCTTGATTTTCAATAATTAAAATATTAACCATGAGCACTGGTTTCTCCTTGCTCCTCAGTTATAAGCTGGTTAAAACTTACCATAACACTTTAATTAGCTATCATGTCCATGCATTTATTTCTTTTCGTCCTCATAGTGTCGGCTTACAGTCATTTTCACTGAAATACATGGGCTTACTTTAGCCTTAAGTTTTCAGGAAATCACAGACGGTCTATTTACATAGTGGGCTCATCCATAGTCAAACGAGCCTCGTTTCATGCGGCAAGTAGGCCTGGTGGTCGTAATTTGGGGTTACAACGGAGGAGCTGTAACTTGTGGTGGCGGGGACAAAGCGGGATGAGATGGGACTCGGTAATTTCGCAGGTGCAGGATATGGTTAATGCAAGAGGTGCTCCAGATATGTTGATTTTGCATTGTGGGGCAAACGATTTGATTGAAGTTGGGGCCCTCAATTTAAGGGAACACATCTGCATGGAAATTCGCTATTTGGCTGGAATACTTCCTTCTACCTTAATTGTGTGGTCACAGATGCTACCACGGTTAAGTTGGAGAGGTTCAGAGAATGTGCCAGCTGCCAATCGTTCTCGTGCCAGGGTCAATAGAGAAGTGGCTAGGCAAGTGCTTGATTTGGGGGGTGGATATATTAGATACCCAGATATTCAGGGTAATACAGTTGGTTTATTTGAGGAAGACAATGTACATCTTACCTACCTAGGTAATGATCTATTTCTTAATTGTATACAGGGTGCGATTGAGCGCATGTTTTTTTGGAGTGAGAGAATCTTCCCTTAATCTTAATCTGCATTTTAGTAATTTGAATATCGGAGAATTTTTGCCATGTGGGGTATTGTTGTTAGCTCTGTTCCCCACTTCGTCTTCCTAACTTGTGGCGGTGGCCCATGAGAATGAATTTCATTTTCATGGTCCATGTGGCAGGACTTCGCTAACATCGTTGCAGTGAACAATTATATATATATTTTATTCACATTTAAGTTCAATTAGCATAATATGGCATGATCATTGGATACTCCTTGATCAACTTATGTCTTAATTTTCAGTCAACTTGCTTGGTAATTATATTTGTTTATTGTACTGGTATTGATGCCAGTTGGGCCGTTATTGACGCCCTTCTCTTGTATAGGCAGTTATTGACGACTCTTGACTTGTGGGCCGTTATTGACGCCCTTCTCTTGTATAGGCAGTTATTGACGCCTCTTGACTTGTGGGCCGTTATTGACGCCCTTCTCTTGTATAGGCAGTTATTGACGCCTATTGACTTGTGGGCCGTTATTGACGCCCTATCGAATTGGCAAATAAAAAACACCGTGGCCATAACTATCAGTACTGTGTTTGTTGTTTTGTTTAATAATACAAGTTATTACTCCTGAATAACTTGGGTTATTTCAACGAACAATATTTTATATATTTTTGCGTGCGTTTATTAGTAATTCGAGTTGCCTCCCTTATAACGGATACATATCCCGTTGACCTTTATTTTTTCACCGGAAGTGACCTTTCGGTTCTTACCAGTCACGGTGTACAAGCAAACCCTCCCACCCTGACCCTAATTTAATTTTTGAATAGTGTTTGCGCTGGTTTTCTTTCTCTTCCAGGCGCTAGGATTGTTCCTGCCAATGTCTCATGAAGGATTCGATTTCTGCTGCTGGAGACTTTACATAATAAAAAGTATGAAGCGATCACTCAAAACCAGGCAGTTCATTTGGTTGGTATAATGATTGTGTTTGTTCCGCGCTTTAACGGTTTACATCACAAACTTTTGAATGCTTTAAAGCGTGTGCGGCAGGACTTCGCTAACATCGTTGCAGTGAACAATTATATATATATTTTATTCACATTTAAGTTCAATTAGCATAATATGGCATGATCATTGGATACTCCTTGATCAACTTATGTCTTAATTTTCAGTCAACTTGCTTGGTAATTATATTTGTTTATTGTACTGGTATTGATGCCAGTTGGGCCGTTATTGACGCCCTTCTCTTGTATAGGCAGTTATTGACGACTCTTGACTTGTGGGCCGTTATTGACGCCCTTCTCTTGTATAGGCAGTTATTGACGCCTCTTGACTTGTGGGCCGTTATTGACGCCCTTCTCTTGTATAGGCAGTTATTGACGCCTATTGACTTGTGGGCCGTTATTGACGCCCTATCGAATTGGCAAATAAAAAACACCGTGGCCATAACTATCAGTACTGTGTTTGTTGTTTTGTTTAATAAACACATTTTGGAGAGAAAAAAATCGGAGAATGATTTATTACATAACAGTATGTCTCCGAGCATAAACGTTCTGTTTAAAATGGAAAAGTTTTATCCAAATCGATAAAAGAATGATATTTCGCACGAGTTTTTTTCTTTTGTTTTTCTTTTTTACACATCTGCTTTGATGATACAGATATCAAACAGAAGAAAAAAAAGATAGAACAATACTTTGTTGTGAGGTACAGAAGCGTTGTCGAGACCTACCAACACGAGAGAAAGGCTACAGGGGAGAATATTGAAGCACAAAAGCATAATCTGAACTCAAAATCGATTAAACTAGAGACAAAATAGGAACAAAAGAAAGATTTACATGGAGACTCTCGAAAAAGCACAAGAGAATAAGACCAAGTATTACGAAAGAGTAAGCGTCTTCTGATTCATAGACGACAACCGCCATGTACATCTTTTTGCACATCCAAGTAAACATCAAGTTCTCAAAACGAGAACTGAGTATCATTGTCAATCACAACAAGTGAACACACTAATGAGCATACTCATAAACGTCAATCTTAATATCACTTAAAGATACAGAATATTTCTCAATGATACAAAGATGGCGACCATTAAATTTGCCCATAGTTCTGATCAACCTGCATCTCTCAAATCCTTGTGTTGTTAGTTTGTTTGTCAGCAGTCGACCTCGATCACGAAAATAACAATACCTAGAGCAAGCCCTAGAATCATAGTTGATCATATGAATGATCAACCTGCATCTCTCGAATACCTGTGTTGCAAGTTTATTCGTCAAACTAAACAAAACATTGTCAAGGAGGAATTCAATCATTTGACAGTATCTTCCTCAATATATTTCATCTTAACTTTTGATATGTTTTTCACAACGTATTTTCCATATTTGAATCGTCTTTGAGAAAACTCTCATAATGCAGGATCAAATACGTTATTTCATTCTTAACTTGGAGCCCATTGTGGTGTTTCATTCTACGTACGTACGTACAATGTACCTTGAATGACGCCTTGCAAGAACATGTAAACCATTCAGGTTTGTGCTAATTCGCAAGATAAGTTGAAAAAAAATGACATAAGGAGGTGACAATTGGTTGTCTGGGATACAGAAATGTGATACGTTTTTTCTGCACTGATACGTTTTATTCTTTCGCAAGCAGATGCCTGAAATGATGTGAGCGGGCGAGCATAGCGTACAAAATGTATAATGCCTCCTTGTTCAGATGTTGACATTTCTATAAGGACGTACTTTAAATGATCCCAAGAGAGTTTACCATCCGTGTACGTCGTCTACATATGGCAGTCTAACTTGCTGTTGCGAACCCATAATGTTCAAAACAAACTCTTTTACATGCATGTATGTAAAGTATTAGTTAATAACATCTTCATATATATATCTGTGCATTGAATTTGATGACATTGATTACATCACGGGAAAATAAACCGTCGCATTTCCCTGTCGCACTGAAGTTTCGTCTTAAGTTTGATACTTATCCGACAGCTACACGTTTAATTAGATTTTATAACAAACGAGTGGTCATACTCTGTTATTACCTACACTTACATGCCTTTGCAAAATAGTACATTCAGATCCACGAAGTATAAGCATTCGATAATTACAATATGAAAGTTGTAATCACGGTATACGGTGCAAACAATTGAATTATTTTAGCTGATTTATAATCTCCCCAAGGAAAGCATCAAAGGAATTGGAAACATTGAGATCTGACAATACATTTTCTGTTATGAGAGTAATCTATATTTTTCAGTTATTTTGTATATCAAAATTGAATAACTACCATTTCGAAATATCTTGTTTTATTCTCGTGTACTCTATGAAGGGTCACCATGTAAATCTTTACTTTTCTCATAGTTTGTCCCTTGTTCAATCGGTTTTGAGTTCGGTTGCGCGAATACTTTATTTCGATAGTTTACCAGATATTAACGCTGCAAGACTCCTTTTCCAGTAGCAGATAGCTTCATATTGGACGCCATTTTGTTTAATTGAACTACATTTGAAAATTCACGCGATCCACGCTATGTTCTGACAAAATACACTGACGAATGTGAACGCACCATAGACTTTTAAAAATACAGCTCGCCGTTAATTCACAGTGGCTGGAAGATGACAAGAGTTCAATAAGCTAGACAAGTTTGCCCAATGATTGACGCTACGCTTCATAACGTATTTATACTAATCATGTATTGTTAGTATACAGAAGTCGTCCCGGCGGTAACCTCTTTGACGGGTTTCCCACTATATTTTGTACTTATTTGGCAACATATTCTCACATTTGATTTTCAGGGTTTGGCGTGAGAATACTTTATTCATCGCCAGCACGTGGATGAAATCGAGACGTCACCACAAGTGGACTCAAGATTTAATCCACATGTGAGCGATGAGTAAATTGATCGAACGATAAACGTTAAAAAAACTGGTAAACTGTTTATCATATATAATACTACCTATGCATTTCTTCATGTAAAAAAGGGAACTGACTTCATAAATTTGAAATGATTTCTAAAGTCACCGATCGCAATTTGTGGGAAACGTAAGCAAACAGACTATTAGCGCAGATGAATACCTTGAACCCTAAATTCATTTTTTTAAAACCCTCATATATCGTCACTGGCATTCTAATATGCACAATTATGCTTGACATTGTGTTTTTGTTCACAAGATATTTAAGCATTGAACTGCTTTCAATTGGCTAACGCTTCGTGTTGGATTTGCCTATGTCCAGTTGGAATTCATATTGCCTATGGGTGCCAACTAAATGCAGTTCAATACTTATATTTACCATTTTTAAAATTTGTACATCACATAGAAAAATCAATTGCCCTTTTTATTTATCATCATTTCGCTAAAACAATGTATTTATCGTGCGTACTTGTTCATTGAAAAGAACAGCGATCGCCCGGTGACGGTCAATGGTACCAAACGTAATAATTATGACGTCATAATAATGATGATGTCAACATTCGGTCAATGGCATCCATGACCTTATGAATGCAAACTGAAATCGGTAGGGTTATATTGTGGCAGTTCCATGCAATGGTAAATATGTTTTAACAAGTTTTTATCTACATATTTTTCGTATGCGGATCATTTTTGTTGGGATTTTATTTCCATTTAACGACGTCACATGGCGGGAGCAGATGCTCTTGTTTTTGGGAAATACGTTCCCAAGTTTCGATAAAATTTGCTTTCATTTTCTTCAAGAATTCAACTTATTCTAGTTAGATAGGGCGTTATATCAAATGCTGTATATTTATTTTTTTTTAATTTCTTCTCACACTGTCAGCCCATGCTAATGATTTTATCATGTTACCGGTACGTGGAACAAAGCAGTATATTAATTTACTTTATCATAAAACAATATCTAGATGCCAAGAAAACTGGTCATTACGAGCAGCTCACAAGAAAAGATGGGAAAGATGTATACACAGATGAAAAGTAAGTATCCGGCATTCTCAGTGACTTGTCCAAACATTTCTACTTATTCGAAATCGCTAGGCGGTTTTTTTTATAAAATCTCCACTTGAACCGATATTTTGGTTTTATAGATTCTAATATTAACTATTTTAAAGAGCGAATGACGGACTTTTAGACAAAAACGTTTGTATGTTAGTTCTAATTATTAGACCCTGTACGTAAACAAACTCGTCTGGAAGGCTCTATTTCGACTAACAGCTAGTTTCTATCGAAACTTGAGTCACAGGTAGGGAAGTATTACATGCACCAGCTTTCTAAATCCTGATTTCGTCACTTTAAATGATTACTCTATTTAAATGTAAAATATTTAGCTTGGAAAACTATATCCAGACACAGACAGAAAAAAGGCAGATTTTATTGAAACTTTACTTTATAGAACAGTATAATATGTAGTTTTGCATGAGAGTTATGCCCCTTTATGCATAAACTATAATTGACAGATTTCTTTGAAAATTTTATCTAGTTTGTGCAGCTGTGAGATTGCAATTTGCATTGCAGATTTCAGCCTTTTTAAATTAATACTATCTGAAAGAAACTTAAACTAGGTACTGGTTACTCTTTTTTCTCTTTTGTTTGATACAAATCAATATTTGTTATCTTCTTTTCAACAATGGATTTAATTACAAAAAGTCTTTGGTCACGCCCCTGAGATACCCATCCTTACATGTTTCTGTACCCCTTGATTCTTTTTTTTCACTCTCCGTCGTTTTTTCTTTTCCCTTCTTTTTTTTACCTTTCTTTTCTCCCCTTCAAAAACAGTACAACGTCTTAAGTGTACAAACACTGAGATAAATGTACAACAATTGTTTTTCTTTCATTTTGTCTTTCATTATAGATAAAAACCGGTAATTGATTATTTCTCTCAAACATTTTGTCAAGGTCAAAATATATACTTGGTATTTCTGTAGATGTGTTTTAGCTAAATAATTGTCAAAAACCAACGACTATATCATACCGGGGATATATGTAAAGAAATAATGTGTTGCTGTTTGAAAAATCTTTGAAAAGAAAAAAATACATATAAAAAAATGAATGTCCTGCAGAGTTTCTATTCAGTTTGTACAAATATTCGCAAGGGATATGATTTCGCGATTGACTCTCCTCCCGTATTTACGCGAAAATAAATTCCTTGTAAAAAATAAGTGATTTACAGACCGGTATTGCTGACGCTTAGGTATCTATGATGTTTCTATTCTTGTTTATGTAACACCTGGTATCATAATGCACTGAGCTAACTTTATGTACAGTTTTGAATTAATCACTGTAAAGATATCGATCATTTTTTAACAATTTGATAATTGAAACCTCATCAAAAACTAAATATCAGATAACTCTCTCCGAAAATCGATGATTGATAATTTTAAAGATGCCTTTCAATCTCTCAATGCAGTGTTGTTGGAATCGTTTTTACTATGATCTTACATTCATGTTGATGTGATATCTATATATACACAGTCTTCAGTCCATGCTAGTAGATGCTAGTGTATTATATCTTTTCGGGTTTCTTGTCAGTAACAAAACAAATTTCTACAAGACAGACTTATAATAAAGAATATATTACTAACCCCTACCCGACTTCAGTAAACATGGAAGGCACGGTGGTCTAGTGGTAGGACGCCGGGCTTGTGATCGGAGGGTTGCGAGTTCGAGTACCGGTCACGGCACTTATGTTGTATCCTTGAGTAAGATACTTTAATTTACTCGGCTTGTTCCAGTCTACGCAGCTGTAAATGAGTACGTGGTTGGGCAGTGTTAGAATTTGTAGAATGCTAGCTGTGAGCGCTAAAATGGCAGCACCTGTTGTCTCGAATTATCATATAATTTTTAAAAATACATGTTTACCTTTATCAATAAAAGGTTAAAAGCATCATTGGGGTATTTTTGCTATTGTCGGACCTGGTCAATCAAATGCATAAAGTATATCAAAATATGAATGTCATAAGAAACTTTTCAAGAATAATATCATCATTGGACCATTTAAGGAAATATATTCAAATGAACCCGCTGTGCATATCCCAATGAACTTTGTACACATTATTGTCTCATCTGGAAAATGTAGTTTTTCGACTTGTCTGTTTATTTGATTTTTACGCTTTGCCCATCAACATTGTTTGTGCAGATATGACTTAGCGATATACAACTTGCTTTTCTTTGGATAATCCAAACATCAAAATCCTATTGTTTGAAGTCAAAGATGAAAATATGAAAGAAGTGAGTATATTTAGAGTTAATCATGTTAAAGAGAGTTATGTTTGTTAAAAGTATTTTATTTCATTTTACCAAAGAAAAATTAAGTATATCTAGAGTTAATCATATTAAATAGAGTTGTGTTTGTTAAAACTATTTATTTCATTTTACCGAAGACAAATTGAGTATATTTAGAGTTAATCATTTTAATAGAGTTGTGCATTTTAAAAGATAGTTATTTCATTTTACCAAAGTAAAATATGAATATATCTACGATTGACTTACTCGAAAGTCAAACGTAAAAACTGACTCAAGTAGTTTTTAAATATATAGAAAATCGAATGTACTAACAAACAGTTTATATTGAATTAAGCGTAGTGATAGCTGGACATATAGCGCAAGATGAGTACATCTATATACATAGCATGCTATATCTGATAAAAAATTTCGAACATCATTATTTTTACCAGAAAAGACTTGATTATAATTATAACATTCATCAGTTAAATAGAATACCGGTAAAATTTAAACATTTCTAATCTGACCCTAATCTCGTTATTTGCTTATTTTGATTAATATTACCCTTTCCTTTTTTATGTGTTTCCGTTGATTGTGAATAAAAGACCATTCACCAAATATTTGTTTGGTAATGTGCACATTTATATCTAATTAAAGCGGAGATAAAACACAGATATGTCCAACTTAAGTATTACTGCTACATGTTATAAACATCTAACAAAATAATAATGGATTTAATGCTATACGAATTTCGATTGATTTGTTTGATTTCCAAAGTACAACTGTAAAGATATTTTATTTGTTTGACTCTCACACGTAAAGCATATGTTCTTAATGTTTGTGAAAAGTATCTTTTCGACATTTAGTACGACATTATCGTCAACATAAAAATTGTTAATGTTTCGATACATTCAAACACCTATAGATGATAATGCGTATTTGATGATACTACGTAGGGATAAAACTGTTTGATACTTTGCTTCTGACCGCACTTCCTACGCTGATTAGAAAAAAAAGGTAAGTCGTTTTATTCATCTAAAGAAAAAAATTGTACTTATCTCTAAAATGTTTTTATGATGTCGTAAGTTGTTACAAATTGTTATGATATAACTGATATTTGTGACTCATTAAATAGAACTTAAGCCAGGATTTTTTTCATTTTTTGGAAAATGTATTTCGTTCGCATTAGAATCCATTAATATATATATGTATGCATTTCCTTATTATTGACTGGGAAAACATGGTATCTTTTTGTTAGCAGACAACGAAAACATTACAAAATGTTAAAAATATTTATGTTTCGAAAATGATATAATCAATACAGATTCAATATTAAAATGTTTTCAAAGTTAAATGTTATCAACAAAATTTGGATAGATGGATATGGCTATCAAGAATTATCTGCAAATCCAAGTTACAATGTAGAAATTTAAAATCAAGTGCAAAGAAACGATATGAAGAGTCATTAGCGCCTTATCACCCTCTAGAAGTTAACAAAAATTAAAAAAAACATCACACCGGTAAATGTGGGTTAATTTGGTACAACAAACATCAAAATTTAAAATGAATTAGTCATATAGAAAAAAAAGTAAATATAATTAAGATATGCAGTGGAACCACGATAAAATTCATAATCCGGACGGAAATGCACAGGAAAATTCCCGCAATAATCCGGACGATTTTTTCATCCACGCAGACAGAAAAATGTCGGGGCAAGTCACCTGTGTCAATAGCTGTACAGAATATTGCTATATTAGAAAACATCTGTAAATATTTATATTTATAAAAGACCAAAATGTATTTATGTAATGTCATTTAAACGTCTCACAGTGTATATAGTCAAGGGAAATAACTCTTGCGCGACACATTTTTTGA
Source organism: Mimachlamys varia (assembly GCA_947623455.1). Taxonomy (NCBI): domain Eukaryota; kingdom Metazoa; phylum Mollusca; class Bivalvia; order Pectinida; family Pectinidae; genus Mimachlamys; species Mimachlamys varia. Next base: position 23,855,254 of record OX392534.1, read on the forward strand.
CCCGGTAAACAAATTTCGGCAGTCACGAAAACTCGTACAGTAATTCGGACGGTTCGGACAGGGAGCGAAGGTGTCCGGATTATCGCGGGTCCACGTGTGCCCTTTTACATGTCGCTGCATTATTTTCTGTATTATATTTTAACGTTGAGATTCATTTAAGGTGGTTCTATAGTAAATATGTTGCTAACATACTTTCATAAATTGCTTCATATTACAGTGTACGCCTTAGGTAAATCTGAAATATTATCATTCATTATAAATTGCCCTCATTTTCCCAACCAGCCGAACATTCAAACATTCATATTAATGTTATTATGTGGCAGAAATTATAGAGTTATTGGTCTATCATTTTGTTCTATTCGAAACAACTTATGGTCTGTCAAAATAAAAATGCAAGATTACTTCTTATTTTTCTTAAGGTTTGAAATGTTTGTAGTGCCGTTACTGTTCATTTACGTAACCTTTGTGAAGGCAACAATTTATTTGAAATAACAAATCCTTAAATGCTGAACCAAATCATTGACATGACTGAAGCAATATTTCTGTGAGTATAATGCGTTTACAGATATAGTTTTGTCTGAAAGTTCAATCATTAAAGGCTTTTATTTCGCATCAAAACTAATCATAAACACATTTAAACGGTTTTTGTTATGTAATAATATTATATGGTTTTTAAAGTTCGAACAAGACTCTAGATGACATGATTTGTTAATGTCTTTGTAAAAATCTTAAAAGTCTTTCTTTAACATTCAATGCCGTAATTGCTAACTAATACTTGAATTTTACTTCTCTTTTTTTTAACAAAAAGAGGAGTTTTATGTACATAAGCATCCAATATGGTAGTTTATAAACACGTTATTGAGTGTGAGCGTTAAAATTGGGTCATTTTGCTCGAAAACTGCAATTGAATGAGACCTTTTCTATAATATAAGAGTCACTTTACAAAGACATAACAATCATTTTTGATGATGATGGAAAAACTAACCTCTACTAATCCAACGGTATTGAAAGACTTAAATCATTTTATAGATGACGTAACACACACACCTTTTAAATTTAGTAATATATACAATATGCCAAAAAAAAATGAATTAAACTTCATCATACAGCTGTTTCGTCATCCTAGGACTCTTCAGTGATGCTAGGGGCCAAAAGGTGGGAATCCAAAATTTCTAAAATAATGTAGAAGCAGAAAGGGTCAGGTGCGTAAAACCCTTTTAACTTATGAATTAAGAAGTAAATTTGAACTAGCTCTGTACCGTGCCACTAAAAAATCCACCAGCAGAGTCTACCACCCCCTTATGATCACTTTATGATCATTTTATGATCACTTTATGATCATTTTCTGTCCTGCATTTATATCATTTTAGGATTATTGACATAATGGAGTTCCGAGGACTTTTGGTAATTGTGGCAATCCTTCTAGTCTTTAAAACTATCACAACATCTGGGGCGTGCCCCATATGTCCAGACAAGGTGCATCCACAGGAGGCGTTTTGTGCTGCAGATTTTGGTAAGAAAAGTGCAAAGCGAATGATGTGGAATAGTATGTATCGTACAGGTATAAATAATGGCATCAAAGGTTTACTTGATACACCAACGATGTTCCCAAAAAACCTTATAGCAATTTCGCAAGAAGTAGTGACATATATTTGGTAAAGTTTGTTCATTCATTTGTTCATATATTTAAACGAAATATCAATTAATTATACTCTTTGACATGAGAAGCTACATCATCATGTGTATGTAGGTATGACGGATATGGACAATCTACATTTTGCCTACATATATTCATATATGATAGACTATTTTTCTCGCATCTCTTATATGACATACATAATAACAATAGTGATATAGAAGCTGAAATAGATCTAACATGGCGTAATCGTATATAAATGTTATATTTGTTTCTCGTTGACTGACAATTAAACTGAGCACATGAAAAAAATAGAAAAAGGTATACCAAGGAATACTACGAAAAATTTAATGACTGTCAAAGTGCTTAGAATATAAAAATATAAAACAACCGTAGAATAGCAGTTCTTTAACTGAAGTAGCTTAATGCATCTATGGGAGAAGGAGTTATCCCACATGGATGTTCCGCATTAGACCGGTGTATCTTACATAAACAAAGGTATGATAAAATCAGAGAGTGCCGAAGGAACAACAAAACCATTTCAAGTTTAGAAGGTTGTATCCGATCAATGTGGTCAGCAGACTTTGTAATATGATGTCTTACGTTTTCGTTTCAGTATTTAAAGCGACTGTAGATGATTTGACCAACTTCGCGGACGATCCTCTCACCACAGATAACGACCCACAAGACAAATATAGAGTTTACGTCGAAAAAGTCTTCAAGGTTTATCTGCTTAAAAGCATTTCGCACTCTTATTATGTTTCTATTATATATCATTTTACACTCTCTAACTCTATACGTGAGTATGACACCGTAAAAGTGTATCCATTCAACAACGTTCCAAAATTAAGACTGGAGTAATTTTATTTCATTTAAGAATTGAACCCTAATTGGGCTTGTTTTAATTTACGTTAAGTTTAATTATGATCAAGATGTCATTTCTATTTAGACCTTGCTGATTTTTATTGTTATTAATTTTTTTTTCTGAAAATGACATTTTGTTTTAGAATGACGTTGGTCAAATTACATACTCTACAGACAGAAAAATAACGTATACAAATAAACATCATTGAGAAAATGATAAACGCAAATGATCCTGAGAATTTCTGGTTATTTATTTTATGATATAAGTATTTTGCTCGTGCTTTATTCCAACCAACAATTCTGGAACCATCCTCAGCTTTTATATAAGTCTAATAGAAGTTCTCGCAAATTAATTCTAGATGAGTAACGCGTATGCATTGAACATTATGTGATATTCATCAAAAAATCTAGAGGAGTAAGTTCAAGTATGCATTGAATATCACATGATACGGACGAGCTAAAACCAAATTACCGTACTGTGTAATTACTCCCCCTTTGTATAACCTGCACACCCCAAATGACCGTTTTTATGATTTCAAATATTCATATAGCCCATATTCTCCGCGGAATACCTGCTATATAATAATGACTTGTGATGAAGTAAAAATCACTCAACTATTACAGGAATTCGTCTGTTTATTTAAGGCACTGAATATATGCTTCGTAGGTGTTTTATCTGCCAATTTTACGCTATGACTATTCGAGAGTGTCATTACATTGACACTTCGTACCGTGAACGGAATCTTTTCGAATTAAAAATGTTTTTTTTTCCAAATACAAATTGTTTCGAATATAAATAAATCCTGTTTACATAAAGAAGATTTTAGATTGGACAGCCATTACATAGACCGCACTGGGCATTTTTCTTTTTTTAAATCGCATAGCCCGTGGGCAATACGCAGGAAATTACGGTAACACGTACATGTTTACCTTTTCAGGGAAATGTGACCGATGACTGCTACAATGAAGTATGGACACTGAGAGGGTCACTGCCGTGTGGTGTGGAACTTACACTAGATAAGACCTTCCTTATCAGTGGTCAGTTGGAAATATGCCGATTTGTCTTTATTATACACCAATGGTGTTTTCTCTTAGCTTGAGTGCAGAGTAAAAGAAATAATATAATTCAATTTAATTTCCAAATCAAAATTTTGTGGCGATTTTCTTTCTTTCGATGGATTGATGAGAAAAACAATGATGGGCAACGCTGTTCTTGCAAAGAAGAGGAATTAAAACAATAACAACATAACGCTTTTATACAAAGGATATTTTATGAATTTACATACATATAAGTGCACGTCTTGAAATTACTTACTGACTTGTATCCCTAAAATTTAGTATCAATCAAGTGTTGCTGTAATTAGAATAAAATCTTCTTGCGGAAGTGAAGACATCTTGAATCACCAATGTGGCATAGAAAAAGTATTTGTTTGTTATCTCAGAGAATACAAATTTGACAGTGAAAGCAAAAATTGAGTTCGAACAAGAGTTAACATAAAGAGAACTCTTCGTATTTTTATCAATCATTCGAACGCCAAATCACGCAAACATTTTAACCATTTATGTTGTTAGCTGTTATGATGGGATTTAATTTAATCGGTGTTGAAGAGTAATTTCCCTGTTTATCACTTTTGGAAGAATAGTCAATAATCACCATAAGAAATTGACATCACCCAAAACAAACAGACTCTCTGAAACGAAATGTTCATATTGGAAAATACACATCCCGATGACATTATGACATTCTCGAATAGTTTCACATTAATAATCTATAATGACAAAATGAATCTGGATACCCCCCCCCCCCCCCCCCCATGTAAAGTTAAAACACATTCCGGTTGTACTTTGCTATACAGATTATTCTCCAATTGGTATGTATATCGACTTTGCAGGTGTTATTGAGGAAGGTGTTCTCATAATGGACGCATGCGGTCTACATACAATCTGGGATGACGTCACAAGCCATATGAAAATTGGAGTCAATAAGCGGTATAAGAAAAACTGTCAATGCGAGGTAGGTAAAAATAGCTTACGTTGACTGATAAGCTTAGAAATAATACAACCCAGTCAAATAATCATATACTTGATAGAACATTTAATAAGCATTAAAAAAAAGATGGAGACTAAGAATAAGATGTTAAAGTTGATGAAACAGATAGTCAAACAGATTTTCTAAATATTGCATGTTGGTTTGGTAAGATCTGTAAATCAAAACACACAGGGGCGTTTTCAGATTTCCTCTTAATCTTCATTTAAGCATTCTAGTCATGAATATAACAGCACAAAAACTTGCTTAATTTCTAAGCACCGGTCTTTGGATGTTTTTATAGTCTATCAGGACGTCAATCTTTTGTAGGAACTCTTTGGTGACAGAATACATAGAATGACTCCCGCATTCACAAGGTTTTCCCAAATATATCTACCCATTCAAATATGGCATTACTTTATGATAATGTAGAATATTCAAAGATTGTTAATGTCAGTGTTACACCTCTTTGAGGATACAAAAATATATATATGAGAGTTAGATCAAACTAAGATAAAAATATGTATCTTGAGTAACACTGATAAAGTATAGCAAAATCCGACCACTGTACTGATATTTCTGCAATCACTTACAAAATGCCATTATGGTGACGCCTTTAAAATCACCATTTCTTATGGAATTACCAATTTCGTGGACTTTGATGGTAACTTTCATACACGAAGACTTAGGTCGTTCAAACCTCAATAACAAGTTTTATCTTACGCTTGTTTGATACGTGTTTTCTTAATCTAATAAGTTATGTTATCTCGAAATGTTTTTTTTTGGTCATAAACCGAGAAAAGTTGACCCCACGAATCTGTATACGTATGTAAAGGCAAATAACGAAATGCTGCTGGTAGCATCTCACATCATATCACAAGTACTGACAAAATACTAGTAGTTATAGGGGCAGATAAGAAAAGTAGTATACTTTAATGTTATTGGCAATCAAAGAAAACTGTATTACGAACATTTTTATGATATTTAAGTTGCCTTTGTTCTGTATTAATATACTTAACTTTATCTTTCAATAATAGATTGGCGACGACAGGTGTGAGGTAGACCCAGCCCTGGACAAGTCCTGTTACTGCAAATACGCCACTTGTATACAGTTTGCCAAGGCCGGTTGTGCACCAGAGTGTAAATGGAAACAAAGTCAATCCTTCAGCACATGCATCACCAATAACATGCCCTGAACTGTACCGTCCTAACAAGTTTCAGTTTTGTCTTTTTGGAATATTGTAAACCAAACAAATTTGTTTAGAAGAATAAAACTGTATCTAATTGCAACTCTCAGACAGTCTAATGTTTTTGTTTTATTATGCGGAAATGTATATAAATGACTAGTTGTATGCGGCATACATATATGTACCATTAATAAATGTTAAGTATGATGGTCGAAATACATTCCTGGCATATTTTTATCAGCTGAAAGTTTAACATAGGAAAAATTTGTGTTCAATATTGCACGTTTTATAAAAATGTCAATCAAGAAATGTTTGCAATATATGCTCATGAAAAAAATATTAATGAATTTTACAAGCGGCAATTGATGTCGTTTAATGTTCAGAACAATAACATTATCTTTTTAAACAACGTCTAATGTGACCATTTAGAACATGTGTTTCATAGTATATAACTGTTTTACAATTTCTTCGTCAGAAAGTTATCCTCGACCCTCCAAAAGTTAGTCATTTTTGCTCTCTGCATCCTTTGAATATGTCAAAGCATATTCGAAGACTCAGTGTGCCAAACCGGAAGATTAGACAAAAAAACCTAGTCAAGATATTTTGATGATCGCAGTCCGCGTAAACAATCGACTGACTTTAAAACCTGACGTCGTCATCTTTATTATTTAAAGGATTACAATCAACCTTAGTAAATAGCAGAAAGAAAGTGTTGTCTCGGAGTATCCAGGGTGCCATATTGCTTAAAATGCAACGAACGTCCAAATCTATTACTTTATTAGACATGCTATTAACTAGAGAAAATAAAAGGTAAGTAACAAATATACAAATAATGCCTATATTAATGCTGCAAATATGTACATTTGTCTGATTTATTCAATTTATTCAATTGCTTTCAACAACTTCGTTTACTGGACAAGGTTTTTTTTCTAGCATATGCTATTACATGTAGTTAGCTAATGGTTAAGACACAGTAATTATATCTCTAGTGGCGCTATATATTCAAGTTCAATTTCCTCACAAAAATCACCATTCACTTCTAAATATTTGAAAATTTCACTGCGCTATAAAATTGTATAGACTTTGGTAAATATGTCTACAACTTCATGCTGTAGAATTATTTTAAACATAAATGTAAGACCAAACTGGAACTATAAATGTGTCAACATTAAGAACATTAAGAAATTTAACTTTTTTTAACCAATAATTGTTTTTCGAATTCTATGTTACTTTTCATACATGCAATATAATTCTAACAAGCATGCAAATGATTTTTTTAGTGTCATTATCTCACTGTTTTCTTTTAGTTTTTAAAAAAAGAGTTTTAGTGAGAGTTGCTTGTTAATACATTGTAAAGACTATTTTACAGGGTTAAGCCTTATTTGCAATATTAATACTTCTATAGGATATAAAACGTTTCTAACATAAGGCGCCTAACCAGTGTGAGGAAGCCACGTGACTTAATAGTATCGTACACGCCGAATTCCTAGATGGAGAGCACCGACTCGTTAATATGTGATATTTCTCTTTATACAATCCCGATCTTTTAGCTAATAGGCGCAAAGTACCCAGTGCAATGATCGTCATCTATCCTGAAAATATGTCGTTTTGAGATGCTTTAGTTTTTTTGCCAACTCCGTCAGCTCCTCCGATCGTTTAATAACATACCACAAGCGTCTTGTTTTCGGTAGATTCTCCATTATTATATAGAATTTGTCGTTTAGATATTGATCTATTGATTTCTAATTCGATGTTAAACTCGCAAAACATGTCACCTATTTTTCAAGTGATTAAGGAATCGCGATAAATTACATACAAAAGCAAAATAAATATCGTACACATTTGATTTATTTCAAATATCGTACACACTGAAAATAGTAAGATGTTTTGAATTGATGGGCAGATGGCCCTTTGCTCCTAAAAGCTTCACGACCGGGATCGTATAAGGAGAAACATTGCATATTTACGTGTCCGGGGCGACGCTCTCCATCTTGGAATTTAATATGAGATATTAAATAGAAAATCATCAATGAATCTTAAAGTAAGATTTTGCTACATTGCTTCTTGTCCTGACAAGGCCCTCGACGCATCCAACCACTCACATATACATGTTTGTATATGTAAACAAAACTAATCGAATGATAAAGAGGCATATTATTTGCTGATAGGAATGGTTTGCTGAAAATCGTTCTCCAATACCAACAAAGATACACATACATGCACACTCAACTATTAAAATGTAGGTTTTATGATGCAGCTTTATGATGCAGTTAAATTCATTTTTTCAGCATACTGTATCTATTACTAAATTTAAGAGGTGCAGCATATGTGTGTGTTACGTCATCTTTTAGGTACATGTTACTAAATATATTTCAATTACAAGATTATGGCAAATTTCAGTGAATGCAAATCTGGGTCCAATTTAAAAGCTAGTACATTAATCTTAAATCTTATTTCTTCAATATACATTGTAAATTTCTCAATATTGCATTTAAATGCATTCTACAAAACACCAAATAAATGTGTTTAAAAAAACAGCTCATAGAAAAGGACTTGCAAAAATCACTTAATAAGGCAAGTACCCTTTGAATAAACAGGGCCTTGTAGAGTACATCATGCTGACTAATTACCTTTTCAAAAATGCATTTGGTGGATAAAGAAAGACAATGGACCTTAAAACTGTCGATTAAATATCATAAGTGGCAGAATGATTTTTCCGAATTCATTGTTTGTTTGCCATAGCAAAACATGTTCCATCTAGTGACGTACAAACGAGACGTTTCTCTTGCCCACAACAACCAATTTCTATGACGTAAAATAATGAAATCACTTACTGATATTACATAAAAATATCATCAATAACACAGAAATTCTGGAAAATAACAAGTAAAATGTAGCATTCAGAATAAAGGTGTATTCAGTTATGGCGTCATAAGAAACCAATATAACGATCCTGAGTGAGAAAATTGGAACGATTTTAATTTTTTTCAGAGCACATTTTTCGTAATGTTTTGTTCGTGAAACTGACTTTTTACAATAAACTATGTTCAAATCAATAAGCAGAGCAATAAACGTCATGTATAAAAGATAACATATATACATTTTGTACTTCTCTTATTCAGAAATGTTATTTGATAAAATCATCGTTACTGAAAGAGAGCTTTTGTTTTACAATTTCATATTATTAAGTAATTGACTAGTTTCGAGGTAAACATACACTTTCGTGAATATCAAAATCATCAGATATCTGCTCAAAATGAAGCATCGGGAAACACACTAGACAACTCTGATATTAAATGCAGTTGATGGAAACGAAACATTGTAATTAAGCAGGTCATTAATGATTGCTCCTAATTAAACCTCAAAGTTTTGCATTTTTATTTTGTCTTTTTTTTATGATTTTGAAATAACTGTGTGTATTAAAATCAAACAACTACGGTTTTATGTTGGTTCCTTTGAAAGTAACTATATAATCATAAAAAACGCATCATGTATCCTACTATTTGTTTTGATTTTATTTAAAAAAATAGAGAATACCTAAGCGTCAACAAAACCGTAATCCGAACTCAGAATGGATTTAACTAGGGGCAACAATCGAAAAATGTTAAGAACAAAAGAATAAGACCAGGTGATCCGGAAGAGTAATTGTCATCTGCTTCATCGACGACATCCGCCATGTAAAATCAAAATTATATTTCAGATTGAGATTTCATATTTCATACAGTGTAAATTCATCATTCTCTTGAGGCAAGATTTATTTCTTGGACTTCATCAGTTATTTTCAAAAGAAAAGATTGAACATAAATTATTTCCAAACGTTACCATTTTATATCAATCAAATGTCATAAGCCGCCGTTGTTCTGAGGTTGTTATGATTTAAAAGTCAATTGGAAACCATTAACAGGCAGTGGTTGTTAATGCTTCGAAATTAACATATGCATATTAATAAATCAAACATCCAACCCAAGTAAACTTAAGCTCAATCTTGTGTAAAATATTTCCAAAGATACCCTACAATTTTTCAATTTAGACTTCGGGTTACCAAAACGGAGTTATTGCCCATGAATGTTATGTTTCCAAAAGAACTTCAACAATGCTTCACTAGCTATGATTACAAGGTCTGTTCAAGAGATGATGACGTTTTATTATATTATTATAACACAGCATTTTACACAGCTACATTGATAAACGCAAGGTAATAGTAGTAATAATAATAAACAAAAACAATCACAATAACCAGGTATGAAACTTTGTAACACTAATGCATATCATTCAACATTACTTTTATAAACATAAGACTGTTTTAAAACTAGTGAAATAGTGACAAAAATATAATATTATCTCAGAAAAGATTGGATAGTACTCGCATAAGTCTACAAAATGAAAGCAAGGACCTATTAGCATCAAGGTAAGTAATATACGCAAATACACTGTCAAAAATATCAGATGAAACAGCTATGCTGAAAATCCATCCGCTATATACGATTAGAGCATGTTCAAGTCATAAGACTTAACACATATCGCCTCTACAGAAGAGTTTATGGGAAATAGTGTTCTGGTTAGGGCTATTTTTCCAGAGGGACTTATTTTGTTAAGTCTGAGCGGTGGAGCAGACGATCCCCGACTGATATCCCTAAGGGGTTATTTGACCACTGCGCTTATTCCTTGGGGCTATTCACCGGCGACGTCAATTTCTGATGTAAATCCGATTTATAAAATGTTAGGTGACATATTTATTCCAAAGAAAAATTTTCGAATGAAAGTTAGGTATAACAATAGATATGTGTATGTTCCAAGTCAGTTTCCCTTGTTAAATCCCTCTGTATATAACAATGTATTCTAGATCGGAGGCTTTCAATGAAAGGTCGATATATTTTCATCATACATAGAGTTTCAATTAAGAAATACTGCTTCATCCTTTTCGAGACCTGGTCCGAATGTACTGCATGTATAGAACGTGACCATTCATGACATTAACAATGCAGTGAAATTGTACGATTAAGATGACATCCTTATTTTTCCCGTTGTTTGGCAGCATTATCTTTAACCACATTAACTAGTTACTGCATTGTGTCAATCCGGAAATTATTTGGTCTCTGATTATTTTGGGGATCTCTTCGGTTCTAGTGATTTCAGTACTATATACGTTTGTTTCGTAAGTCGTTATATATAAAAACTTTATTTATTATTCAATTATTATGAAACAAAATACACAGCTTACATTAATCACTCTTGTTGGCTCGGATGTTAGCCCGCGAGGGGTCTTATTGAGGGAGGTATTCGGAGAAAACCCACGTGGTCGGACAGGTGACCCCATACCTTTACATATCCGGTCGGGGAATCGATCCCCGGCCGCCTTGGTGAATTGCAAATGCGCTATCCACTGCACCAACCGACCACCCGCCGGTGTAAGTCACCCGTTGTATAGTCGTTGTTAGCTCTGTTTTAGGTGCCGTTACATCTGTAATATAAGATGGTCCTGGTATGTGAAACTGTGTTAAGAACTCAGACAACTTAATCATCCAATCAAAATGTGTTTCATACGTTTTTAGTTCCTAAGTAAAATAAATTTTGGCTAATTACTGGGCCACTATGGAAGTTTAATGAGGAACTGATGTCAGATTTCTGCACGAATGAAATGTACAAATACTAATTTTTTTTAAAAATGTATACTTTTAATATTTATATATCTATGTGCAGATTTATACATGGTCAAAAAAGACGGGGCGTTTCTTTTTAGGGTCACCGGTTTTGCCTGTAAACTTCCGGTTGTCAACTTCTGGACACTGTGACAGACCAAAAACTCACTTTGTAGCATTTGTAAGGCTACATCTATGAATATAGACAGTTGTCGCTAGTGTTGAACTTCAAATATTAAAGTTATTAGCTAACCTATTTGGAAATAACATATAGTAAATGATTTAAACAGGTAATAGTTCCTGCCGCACCTGGCGACTCAATTTATGTTCCTAACTTCGCTTTACCTTTCTCTTCCGTAACTGGTGTTGTTTTCTTGTACGTGTTGACGTGATTCTGTGTTATTCTAACCTTAGATAATATTTCATCATTAGTTTTAATCAAGATAAATATCCATTCGAGCTAAGTTTGATTGCATTATTCTATAATTCATAATTTTATATGCGATTTTGTTTTTACCCATAAACATTTATGAACCTTCGAAGTTGACCGGAAGCACTTATTTGGAGCTTTTTGAACAACTTCTCAATTTATGTAACTTGTATTTAGGTAATATCAAAAGACTATGCTTAAAGTTCATCAAATAATTTTCTATGTGCATTGTTCTTAACAGAAATGTCATCTTGGTGAAGACTTTTAGAAAAAGTGAACCAATTCAGGTTGATCAAATCTTCATTTCGTGCAATTTTGACTGAGCTGCCGAAGTCCATGATTTTGAGCAATGAAAATTAGTGTATATCTTTTATGTAAGGTACGATTGCCAACACTTTTGGTAGGAATTACTACCATAACATGCCCCTTTTGAATAAATTGAATTACGGTTGAAATAGTATTTTACATTTAAACAAATCAGATTTGTTTCTTTTCCCCTATAGCAAAGCATAGGGGATACATAATGTTTGATAAAACTATGAAGTAGTATGAATGTTAAACTTCAAATACAGTTAAGTATTTACATACATACAAGGTGGCTTTACTGACAAAGTAATTTGTTAATTGAAAAAGAAATGCGAAAAAAATCTATTTTTTTGTTGTTAAGAATCATGGACTCTTTTTTTCCAGGATTGAGCTAAATATGCATGGGCTGGAATTCTCACCATCAAAACTTGGCTACATTTGTAAACTCATCATACCAAAATTAGTATGAGCAGTAAGTGTTGCTCATACATGAATAGATATAAGATACTTTAGTTCATTTTCTTGCCCTTATTCAAATAATATGCTTCAGAAATCGGTAAATCGTTCGATTTGGATATAAAATATCATAAATTCAGCACAATTTGCCAGATTTGAAGATTGATTTTTTTTCGTATGTGAATGTAACATTGATCATTGAGTAAAGTAAATTGAAAGTCATACTTAAAGAAATTCAATAAGAACTGGCATTGATACTGATGTTAATTAATATCATTCTCTGCATTTGAAAAGGCAACAAAAGTCAAAATAGTCTTGATAATAATGCTTTTCGGCCATATTGACAGTTCTCTATTACTTCAATAAAATACCTTGGGTGAAAGATTTTGGCATATCTGTTTTCTATATTAGTTGAGTGTTACATACTGTTAAATTCGTATGTCCAGTGTTACAAATGAGGTAGATATTACACTTCAAATATGGTTATCCTTTAGAAGGCCAAAAACCCACTTTCCACCATTGATATTTTCTGATACTTTTTTCTGTTATAAGTATGATACTCATCTACCAAAAAATGAAAGAATAAATTCTGTTGCAATTAGTTCGAGGTTAAATCATAAATTGACTATACTATTTGTTTATGGTCGCAATCTTTGTCTCATTGAAAAATATTCTGTATCTTTGTTTGCTATGAAGATGGACATTTTAACATGCTAATTAGTTTGCTTACTTGTTGTGCTTTAGAATGAATACTCAGTTCTCACTTTGAGGACTGGATGTTTACTTGGATGTGACAAAGATTTAAATCGCGGATGTCATTGAATGAAGCAGAGACGCTTACTTTTCCGGAACACGTGGAATTACATTTTTATGTTCTTCATGTAAATCTTTCCTTAAAAGTTTGTTCTTATTTTGTCTCTAAATTATTTGACTTTTAGTTCGTATTACGGTTTTGTTTACGCTTCGGTATTTTCTAATACTCAAGTTGGTATAGCATTTTTTTATTATATCTGTTTCCGACAGCATGTTTATTGTACTTCAAACAACAATACGTGAAATTGATTTTTAGTTTTGCTGTCTTGTATATCATACTGATGAATGTCTGACGTGTAAATACGCACCTTATCACACGTGTTCTTAATGTATGTCAGATAGATCGTTTTGTCATTAGGATGTTTATTATTAATTTAAGTGAAAATAACTTCTGTTTGATTCGCCAACCGCTAAAAGTTCAGATAATTTGTTTTTGATGACATTATTCCTAATAAATAGCATTGGTATCAAATGGGTCTCTACATTTCGAGATCGCACGAGCAGGTAAGTCTTTACTTAACAATATCTATGTGTGTTGTATTAACCAGCTGATGTGACGTCTAACTTCCACAGTTTACAAGAAAGACAAGATATAGAATTTTATTACATTTTTACCAGTGAAATATCGAAAAATATTCAATCTATAAAAGTGATATTTTTCACTAGTGAGGAATATGATATTTTTCACTAGAAATATCACTTTTTTCTGATTTGACAAATCAGACCGCTGCTTACAAATGACATTTGGGAAAATCAAAGGCTGCGCACTGGTGAAAAATAACAAAATATTAGCCACACTCGTGAAATATATTTGGTAATACTGAATACACTGTTATATATCCTCTATACATTTCAATCCGAGGATTTTCTTATTAATCACAAAACGTTGGTTGGGTTAGACTTCAAAACTCTGACTACGAAATATTATACCTTTCAATTGGTATCAGACTGTGGTGTTTAATTTTTCACAAATTCTTTTCGATCAGGAAATGATAACTGCCTCGTTATGGTATTTGCTTACACGACAGTGTCGTTTTCAGAATAAAAACACGTAATAGCGTATACGTACCTATATGCAGGTAGGCAAAGACAATTTTATTTTTAATACAACCAAAAGAAATGGATTGATGATGTGTGTTTGAAATAAACACATTAAATGATATTAAATATTGATATTTCCAACAAATTGTCATTAAACTCGAACTGAAGCTGTTACATTGTAGCTTTTATATTGTAACTTTTATAACGATTCTGATTTAGAGGAAAACCGTTTTTAAGCATGTATCTAACTGAGATCATTCAAATACTAACCACGTAGAAGGTTTTTTCCCAGAACATTGAAATCTATACATGACTTATATCGGAAAAGAGTTTAGATAATCGTTATCGCTTGTGTTTTTATTAAACCTGTTCCAGAATTTACAGAATGTTTTTCCGTGGACTTGTTGTGACGGTGGCCATCCTTGTCACATTGAACGCCCGTCAAATTTCCTGTCAGTGTCCTGAATGTCCCAAAAAGACTCATCCACAAGATGCATTTTGTCAAGACGATTTCGGTATGGATCTTAACTATATACTTTTCACTTAACGATAATTTAAAAGGGTCACTGAAGATGTTTTTGTTTTTTCTTCTTAGGAAAATAAAATGTTTCGTTATTATTTCATTCGGTATATATTTTAATGGATATTCAGGAGCAAGCATGAACATAGTAAAACACAAAGGTTTATCCTCATTTTACAGTGATCAGAACGAATATTGTTGAATTGCTGGGAATGAACCAATACAAGCTCGACATTGTTAAGGTCTTCAAGGTATGTATTTAAATGTATGTCTTTTAAGATGATTTAAAAAAAATTCTTGCTTTCATTTTATTATTTTATCGTTAAAATATGGAAGAACCATCAAGATGCACTATTTATTTTGTATCAAAGTTTGATCGTTCTATTTTTTCACTCTACAAATAGCATTATTACATCCTAATTCATATTATATTTCAAAATTCTGATTTTGTTAAACTGCAAGTAGTTGAAAAATATATGCTTCGAATTCTTAGCTTGTAGAGATTTCGATTTTAATATGATCTACTGAAATGTTTTTTCTCGAGGAAAGGATGTATTATTTCCATATTTAAGGTGCCATAGCTTAATATACTAGCTTTTATATGCTTGTGACATTTTCATAATGTAAGTGATGGGATAGATTGGGTGGGTTTAGAAATAATGGTATCTTTTTGCATGATCGCCATGGTTTCTTTATTTCAGGAGCCGGCCGTTCCATCAATAGAAGCAACATGTGTCGTACAGTCTCTAACGGTATATATTTCCTTTTTCAAAAACCGGAAATTGATATTATTTGCTCACAATGAGGTGTGCTAAAACGTACCATATAAAAGGACTTCCGCTTTTTAATGAGTGAAGCATAAATGGTTAATCAGTTAAAATAATATGCTAATCCTTTTTTTTGCTACAGAATTTCTTAATGACTTGGTTTTCAACAAACTCGATTACAATTATTGAATCGACTCAAACCATTTGCTGTAATGTTTCCTTGTACTATTTCTGATTTGTTCTTAATCATTTCTGTTTTGTGATTTTCCATTGGCATGAGCACAGCGCAAATACTTATGGAGTGTACGAGGGGTATAGTTCATCAAATGGTAACGTTAATATGTGTTTTATTATGTATAGGGAAACGACACAACGAGTTGTTTTTTCACTTTAAATGCAGTCGATGGCGCAGAGCCTTGCGGTGTAGAACTGACTGTGGGGACGGAATATCTGATAAGTGGTAAGTATTTAATTATCAGTAAGTATATTAGTAATATACATTGACATACTATGATGTATCAGCTGTTTATTTACATATAATATCATGATGTATCAGTTGTATAATTACATATGATACCATCATATATCAGCTGTTTAATAAGTTAATTACACATGATGTTGGTTGGTTGGTTGATTGTTTTTACGTCCTTTAAACAGCCAGGGTAATTTAAGGACGACCTCTCGGTGTATGGGATGTGGTATCAGCTGTACAATTACACATGGTACAGTATACCACCATGTATCAGCGGTATAATTACACATGGTACAGTTTACCACCATGTATCAGCGGTATAATTACACATGGTACAGTATACCACCATGTATCAGCGGTATAATTACACATGGTACAGTTTACCACCATGTACAATGTATCAGCGGTATAATTACACATGGTACAGTTTACCACCATGTACAATGTATCAGCGGTATAATTACACATGGTACAGTATACCACCATGTATCAGCGGTATAATTACACATGGTACAGTGTACCACCATGTATCAGCGGTATAATTACACATGGTACAGTGTACCGCCATGTATCAGCGGTATAATTACACATGGTACAGTTTACCACCATGTACAATGTATCAGCGGTATAATTACACATTGTACAGTGTTCCACCATGTATCAGCTGTATAATTACACATTGTACAGTGTTCCACCATGTATCAGCTGTATAATTACACATTGTACAGTGTTCCACCATGTATCAGCTGTATAACTACACATTGTACAGTGTTCCACAATGCATCAGCGGTATAATTACACATGGTACAGTTTACCACCATGTACAATGTATCAGCTGTATAACTACACATTGTACAGTGTTCCACCATGTATCAGCGGTATAATTACACATGGTACAGTTTACCACCATGTACAATGTATCAGCGGTATAATTACACATGGTACAGTTTACCACCATGTACAATGTATCAGCGGTATAATTACACATTGTACAGTGTTCCACCATGTATCAGCTGTATAATTACACATTGTACAGTGTTCCACCATGTATCAGCTGTATAATTACACATTGTACAGTGTTCCACCATGTATCAGCGGTATAATTACACATGGAACAGTTTACCACCATGTATCAGCGTAATAATTACACATGGAACGGTGTACCACGATGTATCAGCTGTATAACTACACATGGCACAGTGTACCACGATGTATCAGCTGTATAACTACACATGGCACAGTTTACCATCATGTATCAGCTGTATAACTACACATGGAACAGTGTAACACCATGTATCAGCTGTATAACTACACATGGCACAGTGTACCACGATGTATCAGCTGTATAACTACACATGGCACAGTGTACCACGATGTATCAGCGGTATAATTACACATGGTACAGTGTAACACCATGTATCAGCGGTATAATTACACATGGAACAGTGTAACACCATGTATCAGCTGTATAGCTACACATGGCACAGTGTACCACGATGTATCAGCTGTATAATTACACATGATACAGTGTACCACAATGTATCAGCGGTATATTTACACATGGTAGTGTACCACCATGTATCAGCTGTATCATTACACATAATTACATGATGTATCAGATATAGTTTTATACTTTTATGTGATGCCAGTAGTATTATTTTACATATCATTTTATATCACGAGTATTGAAATACAAACAATTTCATATCAGTGGTAGTATTATACATATAATGGTATATAAGTAGTATTATTATACATACACTTTAATCAGCAGTATTATTATACATACCATTATATCAAAAGAAGTATCATTAAACATGCTACGAAATACGATATCGAGAATAAAAATACGTCTCATGATATACTATACTCTTTAATATTTCAACAAAATTTGTTTATTTCACTTTCTATTTATTATTATTCTACCATTACAGGTGTTGTAGAGGACGGTAAAATGGTCATAGACGCGTGTAGTCTAGCCATACCATGGGACGAGGTAACAAGCCATATGAAGATAGGTGTTAACAGACGATACGCGAAGCACTGCCAATGTCAGGTGAGTTGTATCTTTATGCAGGCACAGTGGGCCAGTGGCAGGACACTCGTGATTGACGGGTTGCGAGTTCGAGTCCCAGCCCGGGCACGTGTGTTGTACCCTTGACCAATGTACTTTACTCCTCTTGTTCCAGGCTACTCAGCTTTAAATGAGTACATGGTTTTGCAATGATAGGAATTGTAGAATGCTACCTGTGAGCGTCAAAATCACAGCACCGGTTGCATGCTCCCGAGTGAGTTGAAATTTATATTAGCTGGTTACTTAGGTCCTATAACCACGGATAATAATTTGTGAACCGCTTTGAGACGACCAATATATTGTAATTAAGCGGGATATAAGAACCTCAAATTATCATTTTGCTGTTTATAAAAAATAATTATTTATTCATGTTTTCTTAATAATAAAAGTAACCACATTATCAATTTACCTATTATATATAAGTTGTATGTCGTGATGGTAAAATACTCACGTTTCAATGTTGAATTCATCAAACCTATTTGCACGATCGATGATAAATAAGAGCTTATGACAAAAATATAAGTTATTCCTTATTGCAATCTACCTTTTGCGCGACAGTATCCACGTACATATACGAACGTAGAAACAGAATACCAAATAACAACGGATTTGCTGTATTTTGATCCTTAATCACAATTATGATTGGTTTTTAAAATGAAATGTTGATGTTTTATTTCCATTATAAGTTGCTACAACGTAATACAAACTGCTACAAAAATTAATATACTTTTAAGTTTTAATCACATTCTGTAACTTGATAGGGCCGTGAATGCAAAACGATTAGCTCCATTTTAAAGCTTCTTTTCTGACCACCAACATGTAGTTTTATCATCAAAATCAAAGAGTTCGGTGATGTCTAGTCGTTTGTGGATTATTTTTCACTCTGATGACACATACATTCCATCAAGCTATTATAACGGAATATATATTTCTTAATCGATTATAAATTAATATTTAGAATGTATACATACAGATCGAAAGGCCTATTTTCGACAGTTTTTACTAACGTACTTTCCTTCTCTCACAAGACCGGGGAAGACCAGTGTATACCAGATCCACCTCCGCTTGACATTTGTTTTTGTCAGTTTGCAACCTGCGTAGAGGTTAAGAAGAAAGGGTGTGCTCCAGTTTGCAAATGGAAGAAGAGCAAAACCTTCAAAGAATGTGTCAAAAAGGAATCAACCCCTTAAACTAATTCTAGTTGCTATAAAGGCGGACATTGTCCAAATTGGACCAACAGAGTTGTCATGTGAAATTGTATGATAAATACATTTAATGGCATCAATAAACTGAAGAATAATTCATTCTCCATCGAAGTTCGTGTTTTCAGTTAAATTCAATTTTACTGGCGCCATCTAATACATAATCTAGAGTATATTTCGACCATGGATCAATTTTACCCATTCTTCCACAGATCCCTTTTCTGTATGCAGCATGTTTTTACTACAATTTATTATACTTATAACAAACATAAAGAAAGCTTCTTTAAAAGTTAAGTTTCTTTTCCGAGACAAAATGTTCAGCGGTGGGAATAACAACAGCCCCTTTGAGAATTATACTGCATCGATATACAAACTTATTGCTTACAAATTCACTACACAGGAATTTGAGGGATGCCACCATTGATGAGAACTATGAGCAAGTTTTATGGTAGCCATCTTTGTCTCATTTAGAAATGTTTTAATATGAAAATGAGCGTTTTGAGTTTTCTCATTAGTTTGCCTACTTGTGATTGAGAATGATGAGTTGGTTCTCATTTTGAGGATTTGGTGTTCACTTGGGTGACAAAAAAAATTCAGAGAATACCAAAGCGTCAACAAAACCATAATCCGAACTCAAAATCGATTAAACTAGGGGCAACATAGGAACAAAGGAAAGATCTACATGGAGACTCTCGTAAAAGCACAAGAGAATAAGACCAGGTGTTCTGGAAGAGTAAGCGTCTTCTGATTCAACGACGACACTCGCCATGTAAATCTTGGTCACATCCAAGTAAGCATCAGTCCTCAAAATGAGAACCGAGTCATCATTGTCATCACACCAAGTATACATACTAACAAGCAAACTCAAAAACGTCCATCTTCATATCACACAAAGATACAGAATATTTCTCGATGATATTAAAATGGCGACCATAAAACTTGCCCATAGTCTTCATCAACCTGCATTTCTTGAATCCCCGTGCCGTAAGTTTGTTCGTGAGTAGTTGACATCTATAACGAAAATCGCAATATTCAGAGCAAGATCTAGAATAACGAATCAACTGCGACATGTAAACACCATAGGATGGAGAAGCAGGGATGCTAATATCAAGAAAGGGAAAGTTAACGATTGGAAAATCGAAATCGTCACGTTTATCACACAACTTAGTAGTAAGTTGCCCGTGTTGGTAATAGTTTAAGTAAAGATCGAGGTAAGAAGCTGATGTAGGAGAGTCTTTTGTGTCTTTAATCTCAAATTCAGTAGGGTATATACGATTGACTAGGTCAGCAAACTTCTTGTTGTTTATAGACAACACATCGTCGATATACCTGAAAGTGAAATTGAAAGATTTGGCAAGGTTTTTGTTACCCGTCCTGATAAGCCCCTCGACAAAGTCAGCCTCGTATGAAAACAAAAACAAGTCGGCCAAAAGTGGTGCACAGTTAGTGCCCATTGGAATGCCAACAGTACCTCGATTTACATAGCGGATGTTGTCGATTAAGCAGAAGACGCTTTTTTAAAACACTTAGTCTTATTCACTTGTACTTTTACACGGCGCTCCATGTTACTTTCTTCATATTTTGCCCCTAAATCACACGATTTTGGGTCCTGATTTTGGTTTTGTTGACGCTTCGGTATTATCTGATTTTTTGTATCTGTCCATTGCATGAGAGGTAATGTCACAGCTATTTCATATTATCCATGTTATACACGTCAGAACTCGATATTGATTACGCTAAGGACAATCTATGCTATTTAAAGCAAAAAGTAACATCTACGTGAATATCACGTTCTCAAACTGAAAACTGAGGTACAGATGTATACAAGATGTAACAAATACAAGAACGAAAATGTTCAGTAACGCAAGCCTCATATCAAGACATGGACAATAAAAGCTCTCAAACTGAATATTTAAGATGACAACCTATGCTTTGGCTCAAGTTTTAGAAGCATGTGTGATAGTTCGTTGCCATTTTCTTTATTCGAATTTCGATTTAAATCTTAACAGTAAATATAGGATTTCATATGACGATATGTTTTAAACTCTAGGCATATATCGTTCTGGAAACAATCGTTTATGCTCAAATCCCAAATCTTTTTCTCGATGACTTATACTGATTTCAATTTGATTGAAACTTTGAAAAATGCTTCATTATTGACATCTTAATTCGTAAAACGGAACAGCCGGTTTGCCAAAACAATGACGTATTAATAGTCGCTTGCTGGGTGCCGTTACGTCTCCTTTGTAAATTCACATAATCACTCTGCCATGCGATTGTAAACTATGTTATATAACCACAACAGAAAACTTTCAAAACAAACCCTGCCCAGGGGATACCGATGAACAAATATAAACAAATATAAGAAATAAACAAATATAGAACCTACTTGAGGAGTATGTGATACACGTGAAAAGATTACAAGACAGACGTACAAACAAATGGAATTCACTTGTAAAATCGCGTTATAGTTAATTTGTGATATTTTTTAAGTCTAATCACAAGTACATGTACATATGATAGCACATACAAATTGCATCATTAACTAAAGCAATATGAACTCACTCCTACATTGTGCTGTGTCTCAAATTATAACGTCAATGGCACACATCTTTCAAATGGATAATTTAATCTGTACATGTAATAATCGTATATCAGTATATAGCTTCTAAGACAATGACCCGTACAAAAATCATTTCAATGTCATTATTGTTTATTGACAAGTAATTGACAAATACATTCGACGGCAGGTATACTTTATATAAATAATCTCTTACCTAAGTACCTTATTTGCAATCCGTTGTCATATTATTTATTATTTTTAAGTACATGTATGTGTATCATATTCCTCTTGCTTGCCAAAACATTACTTCCCCCATCCTGGGTTGTCTTAGTCCCTTTCAATCTCTCTTTATCACACCTTCAACTCGTATCATGACGGCCAGCAGGCAGATATCAACAGGCGGAAAAACCTGAAATTCATGAACGTACGATTCTGTCCATTGCATTTTCCAAGATAAATTTGTTAATACATCATTTGTTGAGAGTCACCTACCTACATAACGCACTATTCTGTTATGTTACCTTTATGGATAACATTGTCACATTCGTTCTCTTTCAATAAGGAATATAATTGATAAACATATATTTTTCCAAAATAATAAAGCATTGATGAAATTGTTTTTAGTGTCATTGGGGTATGAAACAAATTTGCGGATTCTTACAAAAGTTTACAAATCAATACACAACGTCAATTGCCGCATTGTGACGTCACATTTTTCGCGACATTTTTTTCATAGAGTTATGAAAAGAAAATCTCAACCAATCAGAAAGCCGCATTCTGCATACAATCAATGAAAAATTAATTATATGATATACAAAAAAAACAAATTAGAGAATACCAAAGCGTCTACAAAACCATAATCCGAACTCAAAATCGATTTAACTAGGGGCAAAATAGGAACAAAGGAAAGATTAACATGGAGACTCTCGTAAAAGCACAAGATAATAAGACAAAGTGTTCCGGAAGAGTAAGCGTTTTCTGCTTCATCGACGACACCCGCCAAGTATAAATCTTTGTTACATCCAAGTAAGCATCAGTCCTCGAAATGACAACCGAGTCATCATTGTCATCACAACAAGTAAACACACTAACAAGCAAACTAAAAAATGTCCATCTTCATATCACAAAAAGATACAGAATATTTCTCGATGAGATCAAGATGGCGACCATAAAACTTGCCCATACCCATATATTAATTAACCGACATGGTGTAATTCCTGTTGAGCATCTATCTAAGTCTTGCACTGTCCCCTTAGTGATGATTGGATGTCAAATCATTTTATAAAAAAAATTGTCTAAGGTCAATAACTGACGTGTCGTAAGCCTCTTTGTGAGTACATAAAGATGACAATTAACAAGATAAAAACAAATCAAAGAATACCAAAACGTCAGCAAAACCATAATCCGAAATCAAAATCGATTAAACTAGAGGCAAAATAGGAACGAAGGAAAGATTTACATGGATACCATCGCAAAGGTACAATAGAATAAGAACAGGTGCTCCGGAAGAGTAGGCGTCCTCTGCTTTATCGACGACACCCGCCATGTAACAACGTATTCATAAAAACAAATCATTATCCTTCGTGAATGTACCTGTAATATCTCCAATTCATACATATATGTCATATTGGTGATATCATCCATCTCAAAACAATACAATCATAATTTGTATGTTTAATATACAATGCATCTACCTTGAAAATATATGTCACGTCCGACATTGAAATGGAATACAATAATGATCACTAGATCAATTAGTCACATATACACGAAATTATGTAATATCATGAATAGGAATAAAACACTATCACATTTTAAACAATTGAAGTGAAATCAAGATAAATCTTAATTTGACTAATCATAAGCCATTTTATGGGGGCCATTTTGTTCGATTTCAAAATTGTAGTAACAGTCCTGTAGAAGGTGTCCAATTAACAGCCAAATAAGACGATATCTATATTTCGACCAAACAGAAGCAATCAAATACCTTATTTCAAAAGTGGAGTTACGGTGGTGTTCGATATATCCAATTACACGTTCATACCAAATATGGTCACTTGGCCCTTTTAGGCAAGGTTAGCTTAAGATATTTCCTTATATTTTATTTTTAAGTAGTGGATTTTGCCTAATTCAGCAGTTTAAACCTAGTGCATCGTTTTTATTTTAACAGGTCTGGAAAGATCATTGTAAGCTGAAGAAACCTGCTATTTGTTTTTGTCAGTATGCAACCTGCGTTATTGTTAAGAAGGCTGGGTGTACACCATTTTGTAAATGGAAGAAGAGCAAAACATTCCAAGAATGTGTCGACGATGGTTGGCAAGGCATATCAATTGAAACAGCAAGGAGAATATAATGAATGGTTAAAGCATTCGTTCTGCTTTAGTTGCAGGAAAGTCGAACATTGTCCGAACTATACGAGCAGAGTTTGCATGTGAAATTGTGTAGGAACTACATGTATTGACATCAAGAAAATAGATACTACAAAATGTACTATATTTCCCTTCAATGTAATGTTTTAATTTACATTCAATTAAACTGATCTCGCGCAAAAAATATATCAAAGTGTAAATTGCAATTAATGAAATAGCAGGCCAAAAGATAAATATATAAGTACAAGTTTGTTAATGGATTTCAGAATTCAAAAAGATTGTTCTAGATTCAACAGATACAAGCTATGGTAGATAAATATGATTTTGATAAATGTTAGAACACTCTGCCTCTCAGCCTTCAGTGTTGAATTAATGGCGAAAGGTACTGGAAGGCATGGGAGAGATTGTACTTAAATCTGTAAAACAAAGTAAAGCAAACAACAAAATCCGGGAGGCAAATAACAACCGGAGTTGGAATTTTAAGTTCATTTGATCAACAGGTTTAACATCTGCACGATTAAATAGAAGACTTAATGACACATGTATATTTAAGGGGACAAACAGTATTGACAGAGAAACGTCTTGGATCCAACATATAAAAAGATTAACTTTGTGAACAGTGCCTCATCATTAAACTTAATGAATCAGATGAGATTTTGATATACTGTTAAAAATTAATGGCGTTACTGTCGGTCAAGTAAAACTCTGTCAAATGACAAAATAATAAGAGAATACCAAAGCGTCAACTAAACCATCATCCGAACTCAAAATCGAATGAAGAATGGGCAAAATATGAACAAAAGGGACAAATGCCCATGGTGTTTCTAGCAAAAGTAATATAGAATAAGACAAGGTGTTCCGAAAAGGTAAGTCACATCCACGTAAACATCAAGTCCTCAAAAGGAGGAGGGAATATGGGTTATCATTGTCAATCATAACAAGTAGCCACACTAATGAGCATACTCGAAAACGTCCATCTTCGTATCAATATAAGATACATAGAGGTTACACAACGAGTGGTTGTTGGATATGGAATTTATTTCACTCGAGTTAATTATTTTTTTTAAAGTTACAAAAGACACGAGCTTTAGCAAGTGTCTTTTGTTACTTTTAAAAATTATTAACGAGAATGAAATAAATCCCATATCCAATGACCACGAGTCGTGTGACCTGTTTCTACCACAATGCTATTAAATCGCAGTGGCAGTGTTGTTTTCTTTCAAACGCGGATGATATTTGCGCGAAAACACATCATCTCGTATATATTCCCGCCAAAGTGTGACGACGTCAACAATCGATGACGACATCAACAACCAGCACGTTGCATTGACCCACGTGGTTCCCGGTCAAATTTCAACTTCTCAACCAATCAAAAGTCCGGAAGGTCATATTCCACTAGTGGTATATAACATATATTTATCCAACAGTCAGCACGTTTATACAATGGTCTGGGAGTGGAATAACACGGGGTATTGTGGTAGAAATTATCTTATCTTTAATATACCATCTACAACTAGAGCGGTAGTTGTAGATTGCCGACCTACCGATAGTGGGCGATCTTGGCAATATATACACACAATCAACAATATATTCACAGTAACGGGCAAAATGGGCCATCACAAATGTGTAGTTGTAAAAAATAATATCTAAGAGGCTATTGGATGTACTAGATGTACCATGTTCCTTTTGACGTCCTTAATCAGTTTTTCAATTTTGTAATTTTCAACTGAAATATCTAAATCTAGCACCTATTTAACAGAAACTACACGAACTAGAAGTTTGACTAAAATTGTCAGTCTGTAATGATTTCAACAAAATAAATTTATTTTGCATACACCCCTTCTTTGCCCCCACCCCCCAATTTTCTTTGAGAAAACACTAAATCAGGTGTTTTGAAAATTATAGTTTATGCAACTGACCTTAAAGTATTTTGCTGCAAAATATTATATATAACACTGAATGGCCGCAGAAAGACCCAAGTTAGCACCCCTCCTGATACTGTGCAATCATTGACTGTCTGAAATATGTTATGGTTTGTCTCTTAACTTTTATTTCGGTATCTTCATGTTTTACATTAGCTCATGAATAAATATTCACATTAATTACCTCTCTTTAGTTTTATTTCTTTACTCGTCTGTCTTAAAAGCTAATTCCTATTCTCATGTTGCACATTTGTTCGATCCATTTCTAAAATAAACGTTTGTCGAAGTTTGTTCAAAGGAAAGCATAGCTTGTCCACAGCAAAACTATAATTGTAAAACTTTATGGATATTTCAGGTAAGATTAACTGTTAAACGTAATCATCCACTGTTTGGCGGAACTATTATATAAATATGGTGTGCCCAAAAAACATTATATGTAACCGAAAGACTCGATTTGTCACATGTTTCCTACCTGACATTTACTTTGTAATGTCGCCAAATAATCCTTTCTTTATATTTGCTTTCATTTCTGTTTAAGCTTTGGTATATTTTATCTTTTATGCTTTAAACTTCAATAAGGAAATTATTTTTCGTCTTATATTTCATAACCATGTAAGATTTACGTGCAAATGCCTATCTTTATCATATTAACAGACGTTCTTCATGCATATCAGACAGATTTCCATTTGCCTGTTTGTTTACATGAGCTTACATGAGTACAAGAGGCCCAGAGGGCCTGAATCGCCCAACTAGATACATTAGTGTTTAAAAAACAATGGTAAAATATTTTTCAGAAAGATTCCATGGATAGGGACAGACCCAAAACTAATCGATGAAGCATATCAGTATGAATTTAAACAAGAGCACCGCAAGCGGAGGCATGAAACGTCCGTCGTACCCTATCGGAAGTATAATAGTATGGAAACACAAAGAAAGTTCTGACACTTTCTACATAATATTTGAAAACTACATCAGATACAAAGTCCTTAAGGGCCATAACTCTAGTAAATATTTGCGAATCAAACTGTCATTCAGGAAAACACAATTTCATGTCATGATAATTAAGCCTAGCAAGTTTTTAAGATATCGGTTGAAAACTGCAGGTGAAAATCTCCGGACAAATAACGTGTACGACAGAAATGCATTTTCTACATTATGCATATATTTAACTACGAAATGCCGTTGCGCAAAAAGTTGAAATAACCTAACTAAACCCGTAATATATGTTATATTATATTATACCAAATGTAAGAGGAATTAAAGAAAACACAAAAAAGTTCTGACGTTTTCTAAATAATGCCCGAAATTGCGCCCCAAAGGGCCATAACTCTAGTGAATATTATCAATTCAAATTGTCATTCAGAAAAAACACAACTTCATGTTATAGTGGTGAAGCCTAGCAAGTTTGAAAGAAATCGGTTGAAAACTGTAGGAGAAACAAACAAAGTTTACGACGGACAGACAACGCCAAAGCATAATACGTCCCGTCATTTTTGACGGTCGTATAAAAAATGGTTAATTGGTTTAGTATCTCATCTGTTTTCGAGTTCAACTGAGAAAATATGTGTGTGTTAGACCATAATATCAATGCTATTATCATGATTGTATCTCGTTACGGCCAGCAATGGTATATATACATGTAGATATATTTACAGTCTACACTGACATTCACTCGATAACCATTGTACCACAGACTATCATAATCACCTCATAACTGTACTCAAACACGTGCCTAAACAATGTTCTATGACGTCGACACCAATACATGTGGGCGGAGTTATGCAACTCCTCAAGTTTGAAACACAATTGTGTGACGTCACCAACAATTAATGTGGTTGGAGCTAACAACGATTGATGCAAATTTCATGCCGTTACATTTATTGAAACATGCTCACGTTTATTAGTTTTAAAATGAAACATGTGCCCGAAGATGGGACTATAATAAACAAAATAATTATGAACATTTCACAGAAAGATACTATAAATATAAGAATAAACTTTGTAACAATGGAACATGGGTAAATTCAATAACCGGTGAAGCCGGTTAAGTATATAAGTATAATTTACCGGTTTTCCATTGTAATTATCCCCCGATAACCTAAACAAAATAAAAAGTTAATCCTTAATAACTTCGTTTTTTCATCATTAGTACATGTCTATGGTTAAATAGATTGAGTTGCTTGTAGAATACTGGATATTTTTTGCCTAACATCCATGGTTTGTTTTTTTAGGAGCCGCCCAATCCAGCTGTAGAAGCCAAATGTGTCGTTGAAAGTTTAACGGTATAAATTCCTCTTTTCAATAGCCAGTTCAAATAATATGAATCACTAACAGTGAATTGCTCTTAAACGGACTATACAAAATAAAAAAGTTTAAGCATAACCGAGACATTGTTTTGAAGAAATGATCGTCATTGCTGCTACAACATTTCTCTACGACATTGTTTGATTAAAATATTCGATTTTGATGATGAAAAAACCAATTGAATTGACTCAAACTTCTCATTTGTTATTTGTACTATTTTGCCTTTATTCTGAAATATTTCTCTTTTTCAATTTTCCATTGGACGTGAACACATCGCAAATACTTACAACAAGTACCAAGCGGAGGTTTCATCAAAAGAGTATCAAACATATCTTTTACTTTTCATACGCAAACAAGACTGGGGCTTGCTCTTTTCATTTACATTCACCCTGCGGTGTAAAACATGAGGTTGGGACAGAGTATCTGCAGGAAGTATACGTTCTATGCAATAGCCATAATATAAGCATACATATCACAGGGATAGTTCTGGCTCTTAAAACCTATTTGAGAATTTGAGAGATGTTATGGGATCATCAAAATATCTTTTTTTTCTATAGAAAGTAATATAATTTTGAATTTTTAATGAGATTTTCCGGAAAAATATGGGTGCAAATCCCCAAATATCGCCACAAAGTGATCCCTGGTATCATGTTGCTTTATATACATGTACTTACAGCCTGCTTCCGCAATTTCAGAATTTTCGACCCGTTCCGGCTACGATTAAAAAACAAAAATAATCATGATCATTCAAAACGAACAAAGGATAGAATAAATATCATACAAATAGAGATTTTGGTTGAGAGAAATATAAGGTTAAGACAAAATTCACCGGGGCTGAAGGTTGAGGTGAATATTGTTCAGGTTAAGTCCGTAAAACCATGGATGACCTGGAACTGAAGTCTTTATTTGCATCATTATATGATTGCTGTTGATTTGTCATTAAAATAATCATAATAATCGTACTCACTTGTGATTATACATTTTGATAGTAGTTACTTGTTATGTTAAACAAAATATGTTTTAAGCATATTTTTATATTTCTATATTTCAGCTCTATTTATCTGCTGAAATTTTTATCAAAATTGTTCTTAAACAATAAAGGGGGTTTTGCATGTTTTAACGAGGCAAATAGACTCATGTGAACTTTAAACACTTCTGCGGGTTAACATTGCCAGTTTATACTTGTACACATGCATGTACCATATGCATTATATAATTTAATAAAACTTTTGCTACAATTCCTATCAAATTCGGTATGTTACTTCAACAATCAATAGTGTTTAACATATAATACCGGTGTTGTTGTGTTGTGTTCAACTTTTTGCGTAACAGCTTTGCATAGTGTCAAAATATGGGCATTATTTTGAAAATGTTTTGATGTCGTTAATCTTTGTTTTTTCTGTAGATCTCCTTTGTTTTCAAACGATATCTTTCAAAGTTGGTAGGCTTACTCAGCATGACATGTAGTTGTATTTTCCTTGACTGGAAATTTGATCCGACTATACTCACTAGAGTTATGGCCCTTCGAGGCAATATGTAGAAAATGTGTTTTTGTGTGCACAACTATAGACAACCTACAATTCAGAAAGCATATAAGTATTCTTCTGAAAGAGTCCGATGGGCGTATCATGCCGCCACTTGCGGTGACCTGTTGTTTTAGTAACATATCCGCCACTCTCCTGGTTACGAATGTATTTCCTTATTTTGGTGTGTTTGTGGATTTGTGCGTGTGAGTGTGTTTATTAGACGTGTAAAATTGTATTCTTTGTACTTTGCAAATAAAGAATCTGAAAAAAGCATAGTAGTCCCCGCCCGGGGCACTTAAAGGCCCAATATACGTAACTTTCGGCAAAACCTGAAGCAAAAATCAAGCCTAATAACTGAATATATTTATAGATTTTGTTAAGATAAGCTGATATCAGCAATATTCCAGATGAGTTCTTACGCGGTTACAGGTACAGCAGCAGTTGAAACTCGGCATTTGTAAACTCGCGTCTTTTTTGAACTGTCTACTAACTTCGGCTTGTTGTTGAAGTGGGCCCCACCTGAATTATTTTCAGTTCTCTAGCTTTTTCTGTCAAGAGTTTCTTGTTAGTTACCGCTCAGGTTTACTTCGTTTAAGGATAATTTTTGCATGGTAATCAACTGGATTTTTTTTAAGAAGTTTTTAGAATCACCAAAAAATTCCAAAAGTTACGTATATTTGGCCTTTAAATCACTCGGTTAAGTGTAAAAATACAGGCGAAGGAGAAATGCATTAATTTTTTAAGGATACAAAGAACTACTGCTAAGCGCTCAGTTTTGTTTTCTGAACAGTATAACATAATCAAAATGAAATTTACCTGTTCTGTTACCTGGGAGGTACATCCGTTCCTTACTATGTCACTGTTATTGTAGTTAAACCTCATAACATGCCTCTGACAACCAATACATTCAGGAGTTGCTCTTCATATCAAATTTATGATATGAGTTTTGAATTTTTCATCTTTGCGAGCCTCTGGCGAGTAAAAGTGAAAAATTCTAAACGAGAAACTCATGACAAATTTCTTTTATCCTATGACGTTTTATCGTGTTTCCCCATCCTAGACAGATTTTGTCTTTGCCATTCTCGCCAACTGATTTCAATATGTCGAACCAAATAACCTATACCTTCGAAGTAGGTCAAATATAACGGCGAACCAAGAAGTAATCCAACACAATTGACTCTTACAATTGATTAATTTTATGAAATAAAGGCCCCCTACGCAAAATTTCAGACAGTTTCAACTTATATTATGACTGATAAATTGTCCCTAGTGATTAGAAACAATGAATAAAAACTTTAAGTTTGACTGTGTCGGGCGGGTGTTCTTTTGTATTCCATTGACGAATCCGGCCGAATGTGACGATATCGTGATGTCACTTTGCGCGACAATGACTGGTTCTTTAGGTCCCACCACAAGGCCCACACAACCCTGCGGGGTCAGTAACTTGCCAAATACATTTTATGATATCAATGTAGGGATGATAATTGTTGTCAATCTGTTTTGGAGTCGGTTAATGGAAGATTTTCTTAATTTTCTTAAAGCATCTGATATCAAAATTGACCAGTAAGGAAGTATGTGACCTTGACCTACTTTATGAGTTTTTAATTATTTTTGTTCCACTTAAATCTTCAAGTCTGCCACTTCTTTAACAGAAATTACACGAACTAGAATTTTTTCTTTATTTTTCAGTCCGTGAAAACTTCAAAAACGAAATTTCATTTTACACTCCACCTACTTTGACCCCCAAATTTTCTATGACCCCCACCCAAAATCAGAAGTTTTTAACATAATACAATATGCAGTTGACATCAAAGTATATTCCTTTAAAATATTAGCCTATCACTGAAAGGCCGCAGAAAGGCCCAAAGTGGCACCCCTCCTTTATTAATAGATACAGAATGCCGAAAAAGAATAACACTGCATCATGCATATGTTTCGTCCTAACATGATTGTAATTGTGACACAGTAGCTTGTAAGTCAGTAGGCATTCATGATCATGTCAATTGTATTAAACGAACGTATATGACCAGGTGATACAACATGTCATCAACCAACAGTAATATAGTCTGGTGGCAGGGACCGATAAGCATGCAATACGGTCCGTACAAAGTTTTTTTGCTGTTTCTATACCTCTGAGATGTGCTCTTTAAGAATCTGAATGATGCTACACTGTCATCATTGGGCAATCCGCACAATATGCAAATTAATGCCGCCATTACTGAAAATCTTATTTTCGTCAATATCTCAGAAACTATGCATGGTGTCAAACTAATTTTGGTGTCTATACCCATGTTTGGAGGGGTAACGAATAAGATAAGCAATTTTAGTAAAGATCACACTTAATGGTTGTGCTGTATAGGCATATTGAGGCCGCCATTACTGAAAATCTCGTTATCGTCAATATCTCAGTAACTACATGTATGCATGGTATCAAAATAGTTTTAGTACCTAACCCCGTGTTTTGCGGGGTAAATAATCAGAATAAGCCATTTTAGTAAAGATCACACCAATAGGTTGTGCTGAATAGGCATATATAAGCCGCCATTACTGAATTCCTCAATATCTCAGCAACTTCATATTGTATCAAAATAATTCTGGCGTCTATACACATGATGTCCGGGATAAAGAATCAGATTAAACCATTTCAGCATTGATCACACCATTATTTTTACAAAGTCGCCACATGCACAGAGAATCCCCTTTACTTATGCTAATGCATGCATGGCGCAACTGCTAATTTGTCTCATTCCACAGGGCCGCGGTGGCCGAGTGGTTAAGGTGTTCCAACATTCTACCACTAGCTATCCACCTCTGGGTTGTGAGTTCGAATCCCACGTAGGGCAGTTGCCAGGTACTGACCGTAGGTCGGTAGTTTTTCTCCGGGTACTACGGCTTTCCTCCACCTTCAAAGCATGGCACGTCTTTAAATTACCCTGGCTGTTAATAGGACGTAAAATTAAATAGGCCAAACTAAATGTCTCATTCCTCAAACAAATTACTTTCAACAACATTGTCAGTCATCAACCTGACGGGTTTGCCCATTCTGGCAGTGCGCGTCCCAGTGACATCCACTTATCATTGTGCATGGCAAGTTAGCTGTATAACATCCATACATTCCTGTCCAACAGGGTGTATTCGTAGCACAGCCGCACTTTATCATTACAGCTAGCACCTCCTGCGGAGCAACACTAACGCTTGGATGCAATGTTACTGGAATCAAGCATCTAGTGCATTCCTCAAGTTCGAATCCGAACTCGACAGAATCTAGTGGTGGAGGTTCTGAGCTGAGAGCTGATTTCCAAATGGAAGTCTGAATGTGCACCCACTTTACGTTCTCTTTGAATGTTTCTTTAGAAAGTGGGGGTGTCTTAAGCTCTGGAGCCTTTGCCACATTTTCCCACCCATCCTTCCGGACCTCAGACATATGTGATGTCCCCACGCCTTGACCCTGTAGGAGGTAGCCATGAATACTGTCGCTTCTTCAATGATATCATATATATCCTCTGATAAAATGCTTCAGTTGTGCAGTTCTACACCACTCTTACGGACTTTGATGGCAGTGTTTGTTCCTACTCCTGAACACTGAGCCACAGTGCCACAGCCTGGGAGAGCATGGGCGACTGACAGTTGTGAAAGCAAGTGTCCATCTGTTCAATTGCAGTTCCGCCAATGTCTATAGCAGTTCGAACGGCACTTCGTCCTTCCATTGTAAGACAACAATTCATGTTTAACTTTGCGTAGAAATGCAGCAGAGGACAAAAACGTTTGTGTCCTCACATATAATTAATGTTGATTCTTTTTCACGCCACTTTCAGCTGCCTTAACCATCTGCAGTATTTCATCTGCTTTTTCGTGGCAAGTCATGAGGTTTTCCCTGCGGAAGACAATACCATCCTGAATTACAACTAATACAGAGTCAGTAGAGGTAATGGCCAGACTGTTGATTGGGTTCGTCCTGTGCTTTCTAGATCAAATTCTGACATATAAGATCTATGACCTTTACCTTATTCGCAGTTACTCTGCGGAGTCTGCACCAGTTGTAATTCAGGATGGCTTTGTCTTTAGCAGGGAAAATTTCATGAAGAAGCGGATGTAATAACCATACAGCAAAAGATTAAGGCAGCTGAAAGAACAAAGATGAAATCATTGAAGAAGCAACAGCATTAATGGCTGCCTGCTATAGGGTCAAAGCTTAATGACATCGAACATGTCTGCATGTCCGTAGAGAAGTCTGGTCGCGAAGGATGGGTAGAAATAAATGAGGCAAATGCTCCAGAGCTTAAGTCACTCCAACCTTCTAAAGAGACATTCAAACAGAATGTAAAGCCGGCTCACATTAAGGATGAGGATATCCGACGGGTTGATGATTGTGACAATATTGTTGAAAGTGATTTGTTTGAGGATTGAGTCAAATTAGTTGTAGCAACATGCATTAGCATAAGTAAAGGGGATGTAGGCTATTTCTGTAACGACTCAGATATACAGATTTTTTGTATATTTTGCAAAAATATTGGTTTGATCAATATTGAAATGGTTAAATCTGATTCTTTTTCCCTGACAACATGTGTACAGATGCCAGAATTATTTTGATACCATATGTGGTTGCTGAGATATTGACGAAAACGAAATTTTCAGTAATGGCGGCCTAAATATGCCTATTCAGCACAACCTTTAAGTTTGATCTTTACTAAAATGGCTTAATCCTGTTCGTTACTCCTCAAATCATGGGGATAGACACCAAAATTATTTTGATACCATTTATAGTTACAGAGATATTGACGAAAATAAGATTTTCAGTAATGACGGCCTTCATTTGCATATTGTGTGGATTGCCCAATGATGACAGAGTGGCATCATCCAGATTCTTAAAGAGCACACTTCAGAAGTTTAGAAACAGCAAAAAAACTTTGTACGGACCCTATTGCAAGATTCTCCAAAAATTTGAGGTTTGGCAACCGGACTAATACTAATTCAGTACTTCATTGCGTTATGTCTCACATCCTCAAATTGATGTCACATACCTTCAAGCTAAGTAAATAAAGTTGTTTTAAACATATACTTCTCTATAGGTTCTAAGACACGGACACTTCCTAATATCCATTTAATCCATTTATATTACTGGTCAAGTCTAAACTTCATTCGTCCTGTGCTGTCTTAGCTACCCTCTCCGTTACAGTTTAACTTAAACCCCTTTTTCATCTACAGCAGAATACCAACATGGCAACACCTGATTAGCTCGTCCTAAAGTTACCCAAAGTCTATCTTTGCTCCCGAATTGCAGGGACCGTTATCATGGATTTATCTATTAGACCGCCAAGCTGCAAGACCGCGAAGTTTGTTCAAAGAAAACAACAAGACTATAAGATGAGATGACAGCTGTTCACTGCAAATAAAGTTGTTATTCTTCACAGATATTTCAAAATATACAAAATTCATCCCAACCTTGGATGACCTAAAATGAAGTGATGCTTACAAAAAGAAATAGAGAATACCGAAGCGTCACCAAAACCATAATCCTAATTCAAATTCGATTAAACTAGGAGCAAAATACGAAAACAGGAAGATCTACATGAAGACCCCATAAAGGCGCGAAAGAATGCGACGAGGTGTTCCGGAAGAAGAAGCGTCTTCTGCTTCATCGACGATATTAGCCAGGTAAATCTTGGTCATACCCAAGTAAACATCAAGTCCTCGAAATGAGAACGAGTCGTTGCAATCACAACAAGTAAGCATATTGATGAACACACTCAAAAACGTCCATCTTCACATCACACAAAGATAAAGAATATTTTTCAATGAGACAAAAATGACGACCATGAAACTTGCCAATAGTTCTGATCAACCTGATTCTCTCCAATCCCTGTGTTATTATTTGTAAACATTATTTTAAGCAACCAAAATATGTGACGTTTCGATGACTGGTACGATGTGTTCCCTGTCACATTCACAAGACTAATGACTGTTGTATGCATACGCTTTGTTGGTAATTAGTCAGATGAAGGGGACAGGGTACATATCGTACTAGTCATCGAAACGTCTCAAAAACATATTTTGGTTGTGTGAAATAACCTTTCATAAACTATAAGCCTGCATCACTCACCTGGAATTAATCTCGAACTTGTAACCCTCAAGTCGCCAAAATGGCCCCTTAGGGGTCAGAGTCATCATTTATGCAAAATCTGTTCCCCTTCCCCCAACGATGTTTCTGACCAAATGTAGGCAAATCCATTTATAACTTTTTGACAAGAACAAATTTAAAGGAATTACCTCCATTTTCCCTTTTTGGCCCTGCCCCTCTAGCCCCTTGGGGGTCAGAGTCACCAGTTATGCAAAATCTTTTCCCCTTCCCCAAGTATGTTTCTGATCAAATTTGAACACAATATATTCATAACTTTTTGACAAGAAGATATTTAAAGGAATTACCTCTATTTCCCCTATTGCCCCCCCCCCTCTGGCCCCTTGGGTGTCAGAGTCACCAGTTATGCAAAATCTTTTCCCCTTCCCCAAGTATGTTTCTGATCAAATTTGAACACAATCTATTCATAACTTTATGACAAGAAGATATTTAAAGGAATAACCTCTATTTCCCCTATTGGGCCTGGCCCCTTTGGGGTCAGAGTCACCATTTATGCAAAATCTGTCCCCCCCCCCCCCCCCCCCCCAAGATGTTTCTGACTTAATTTGGTCAAAATCCAATCAGGACTTTTTGACAAGAAGAGATTTAAAGGAATTACCTCTATTTTTCCTATTGGGCCCCGCTTCTCTGGCCCCTTAAAGGGGCATCCGGGGAAGTCTACAATGAAGTTCTTGAATGTACATGCTGTCTGCACTACCAGATACATTTTCCTGTTATTTCAATATTCAAAGCGCACTCAAAATGTGTTTATTAGCCACTTGCAAAATTGCATTCCTTGGGAAAGCCCGATAAAAATAGCGCTGATCACGCGTCAATCACGTGACTATTTTGTCGCAAGTCGGCGAGGGGCCCATAGGGAGAGGATACGTAATGTACAGGTCCGATGATGAACCAGACACAAAGTCCGTGTATAAATCTATTGAATTACATTCACATTAATAATCAGACGTTAATTACACACGATATGCATATGAATAAATTTATGTCGACATCTCTGCATCATTTATCGACATCAGTACCTTACTGAAACCGATGCAAATCACAGGGACGTGAGAATTTGTTACAGCTAGTTTTGGACCTAAAATAGGATGTTTAGAGTAATTTTACACATTTGGGGGGTTAAGATCAATTTTCGATAAAAATGCCCCCTCAATGGTCATAAAAGCAACACTGCACTCTTACATTGTACGTTTAACAGTGTCATGTGGGTTTCCGACGATGACAACCATAGGGCAAACCTTAATTTCTGTAAAAAGTTATCTTCACGAATCCTCATTTAGAACCATTTCACAAAAGGTGTGCATGCATTGAAAAGTAAAAAAATAAAATGAAATGATTCCGATTTTTTTTATACAACTCGATGTCTTGAAGATTTTTTTTCAGACTATCTATATAACCATCTAAAATCTATCCAAATTTCAGCGTCAACATACTTAACACTTACAATTATATATGTATCACGGAAGTCCGTGCACTCACATGACGCACCACGCACTAAACATGTAGAATACATGTATAATATATATCTCAAATTTGGAACTTGTCGAGAAGATAATTGTCCAATACTTAATCCATTTATAAATGTTATGATTCTTTACTTTTTTATGTAAATTTAAAGGTTCGTTAACATTTTCAACACAACTGCAGACATGGGACATACATATATATAATTTTTTTTTATTAATTAATGACTTTACTTATATAATGCATATATTTTGATTCATATCAAATTTAATACCAGGGTCCAAACCCGATAATATTTGTACAATCTGTATTTTATAGATTAGGTATGACAAGATTTTTTTATCCGCACATGATTGAATCTGTATACAATCACCCGGGATACCGGCGTTTTACAACGTAACCCCCCCCCCCCCCCTCCCCCATACGGTTTTTCTTGTATGTGAAAAGGTCTTTCTCTTCAGCAATATAATTCAATAATGCCGTTTAACTGGAATATTATAAAGGGAATATTACAATACACGCTTTCAAGTTTTACACACGCATTTCATGTAACAGAGGAATGAAAGAGTTATCCCTTGGGAGGCCCCAAAACCAAAAAAAACCTGTGTCACCGGCTATCAAGAAGAAAACTGTAACAATGCAAACAATTGGGCTGTTAGTCTCTCCCTTGAATACTTCACATCCCTCATTATGCTTCCGTAATATAATCCTTAGGTTAAAATTTGACCATTCGGCCACTTTTCGCTTGGTAGTTACATGTAGGTCACGCGGATCGCCATTTTTTGTTTACCGATGTAGCTTGTTATGCGCATGCGTTATCATATGTGATGCAAAAAAAATTACATGTCCAAATCGTTGATCAACGAATAGTGATTCCCTTTTTTAATTATTAATTAAAATTTTTGAGAACATATTTCAGCGTAAATCGCCCATTAATTTTCCACAAGAGTATACATTTAATTCATATATACAATAATTCTAAATAAGCATAAAAAAAATATAGTTTTACCGTGATGCCTCTTTAAGGGTCAGAGTCACTATTTATGCAAAATCTGTTCCGCTTCACAAAACGATGTTTCTGACCAAATTTGGTCAAAATACAATCAGGACTTTTTGACAAGAAGATATTTAAAGGAATTACCTCTATTTTCCCTATTGGACCCCGCCCCTCTGGTCCTTTGGGGGTCAGAGTCACCATTTATGCAAAATGTTTTCCCCTTCCCCAAGTATGTTCTGACCAGTAGCGATTTGAAGCAAATGTTGACAGACGACGGACGGACGACGGACGACGAACGCTGCGCCATGGCATAAGCTCACCGGACCTTCGGTCAGGTGAGCTAAAAAACCTGTGTTGTTGGTTTATTTGTCAGCAGTCGGCATCAATCAAGATATTAAGAGCAAGCCCCAGAAAAACGAATCAACTGCGAAATGTCGACACCTTAAGTTGGAGAAACAGCAGTAACATGCTTCATCACTTACATTTACTTATTCATGTCGACACAGAGCCTTTTCTGCCTATATCTGTTGTTATGGTATGTTTCATCTATTGTGCTCTAATATAAACTACAGTAAGGGAAAACGATTTTTCGATTTATATTTTATAATAATATAAGTCTGGCGTGTAAAAGCCTATCTTTATGACATGAACACGTGTTCTTAATGTATGTAAAATATATCATTTTCTCATTAGTTTGTTTTTATCTCTTAAGTGAAAATAACTTATATTTGATACATCAAGCGTTAAATATTTGTTAATTTGGTTTTGATAACACCATATCTAAATAAATAGTGTTGGCATTGAACATTTTATTGCAATTCGAGATCGGAGCATAGGGAAGGTAAGTCTTTACTTTATAATGTTATGTCTTTTATTTTAAACAAATGATGTAGCATTTAACTTTTTTTCATTTCGGCCCAGTCGGGTGGTATTTTATGTGTCTTGATTAAGGGGCAAATAGCCTTGAAAATTTGACAATCTATTTGTCCGTACTGTCGCTATTATACTTCCACGATCATATATCTATTTCTAGTAATACGCATCCAACGAACATTTGTTTGTTAGGATCCAGTACATATAGTGGATCATACTGTCGATATCACTTACTAGACCATATATATGCAGTATATATATATAAACACTCAATCTGATTAAAATACCAATCCTTGTTCTCACTACGTATCCCATATTAGAAGTCAATCTGATTAAAATACCAATCCTTGTTCTCACTACGTTATCCCATATTAGAGGTCAATCTGATTAAAATACCAATCCTTGTTCTCACTACGTTATCCCATATTAGAGGTCAATCTGATTAAAATACCCATCCTTGTTCTCACTACGTTATCCCATATTCGAGGTCAATCTGATTAAAATACCAATCCTTGTTCTCACTACGTTATCCCATATTAGAGGTCAATCTGATTAAAATACCAATCCTTGTTCTCACTACGTTATCCCATATTAGAGGTCAATCTGATTAAAATACCAAACCTTGTTCTCACTACGTTATCCCATATTCGAGGTCAATCTGATTAAAATACAGATCCTTGTTCTCACTCAGTTTTACAAGGATCTGACAACATCCCATAAGAGGTCACGTCCAGATGACCTTTGTCGCCTCTCTACTTAACACAAAAATAATTTTCCAATGACCTGTCATCTTGCAGCAAGCCATTTCATCATATTATTCCACATGAACCTTTTGGTGATGAAATTACTAAAACGAACAAATGTGATTATGCCTGCTTTGTCGCCTCAAAATTTCACTGTCAGGATTCTAAAAGTAGTTATTTGATTCGCTAATGCAAAAGGTCATCGGGACGTAACCCCCGATAGGATTTTCTCATATCTTAACGCAGCAGAGAAAAGTGTACGGAACGGCGAGGAGATCAAGATATGATTTTAATCAGATTGTGTTAACAATATGCACATATATCCCAATTATGATATTGTTATGAGAGTTACCCCCCCCCCCCCTTGTTCATACCCTTTGCTCTTCCATTGTTTGTACATATAATTTGTTCATACATATATATACAAAATGGGCGTCGGAGCTCAAAACAATATTAGATGAAAATTATTACTTGAAATTATTAAGCAAATGCTTTTGGGATCAAATTATTAGATATATGATTATCTAAATGTTACGCTCCCATAACTTTCTCTATATTGTAATATGCAAACTTTATATCACAATTTCCCAATATGTTGATCACATTAGAATTCAGGTTATGAAGTTGCATTGTTTAAAAGATCTAACGCCTAATGTAATACTTGTCTCTTATTATTAATTATTGACAAAATGATCTTGATTATTAGTATTTGCAATTACATTGTATATAATACAACGTCCATATGTATACCACCTAAGGAGAGGACTTACATAGGCTTTATGCCTGTTGTCCAATCCTTTTGACATTGTAACCTCTTGTCAATAAAATGTGTTGAAATGAAAAAAATTAGTAAGACATTAACATACTTATGTATTTATCGTGGGGTAATGCAAATGCATTACTATACATTCACATTTTCATTTCGCTTCGCCTCAATGAAACTAGTGGACTATGATCACTTCATTTTCATATGAAGTGAGTGGGGCACCTGCTTTTTCATTCATGGCGAACTCATACAATGTTTACAACGGTCTATGTACAAGTGTACTGCACTCGTAGAACAGTTGTTTGAAAATATGTCAACGAGAAATGCCAGTATAATTTTGCAGAGCAAAATACTGATATTTCCAAAAACATCAGTTCAAGGTCTATTGGACCTGAATTTCTCATAGGTCCGGACCAATCGATGCGTGATCGTGCGAAATGTGATCATCATTTTATTTCAATTGCGAAATGTGATAATCATTTTATTTCAAAATTAAAGGATGATTTACGCCGAAATATGTTCTCAAAAAGTTAATAAATAATTCACTATTGTTGATCAACGATTTGGACATGCAAAGGTTTTGCTTCACATATGATAACGGATGCGCATTACTAGCTTCATCGGTAAACAAAAAAATGCTATCCGCGTGACCTACATGTAACTACCAAGCTTAAAGTTGACGAATGGTCAAAACATAACCCAAAGATTATATTACGGAAGCATAATGAGGGATGGGGAGTATGCAAGAGAGAAACTAACTGCCTAGCTGTTTGCATGTTTCATTTTTATTCTGTGTAACACAGCTTTGATTTGGTTTTGGGGCCTCATAAGGGATAACTCTTTCATTCCTCTGTAACATAAAATGCGTGTGTAAAACTTAAAGTGTGTTTTGTAATATTCCCTTTATAATATTGCAGTACAAAACGGCATTATTGAATTATATAGCTTGGGAAAAAGAACTTTTCACATACACGATAAAACGTATCTGGGAAGGGGTCTTTTGTTTACGTTGTAAAACGCCGGTTAAGGTGCGACTGATCAGGTTAAAGTGTATATGCGCACGGCTTCAATTTTGATAAGCTGATTTAATTTATGTCATGATGCGCGGGAAAAATGCTTTTCATACCTAATCTATAAAATACGGAAGGTACAAATATTATCGGGATGGGATCCCGGTATTGAATTTGATACGAATCAAAATATATGCATAACCGAAGCCATCAATTAAGAAAAAAACTGCGCCAACTCGACATTCAAAAAGATATTTCGCTATCGCAATATGTATGTCCTGTCTGCAGTTGTTTTGAAAATGTCAACGAACCCTTTACATTTAGAAAAAAAAAATATGAAATGAAAACGGAGCTATCATTATATATTTACAGTCTACACTGACATTCACTCGATAACCATTACTCAACAGACTATCATTATCACTGCATAACTGTAGTCAAACACGTGACAAATTTCTATGACGTCGACAACAATTCATGTTGTCGGAGCTATGCAAATCCTACAGTTTGAAACACAATTGTGTGACGTCACCAACAATTAACGTAGGCGGAGCTTGCAAATTTCATGCTGTTACATTTATTGAAACATTCCCACGTTTATTAGTTTTGAAATGAAATCTGTGTCCGAAGATTTGACTATAATGAACAAAATGGTTACGAACATTTCACAGAAAGATACTGTAAATATAAGGATAAACTTTCTAGTTTGTTTAGGTTATCGGTGGATAACTACAATGGAAAAAGGGTAAATTATTCGCCGGTTATTGAATTAACCCGTTTTCCATTGTAGTTATCCCCCCGATAACCTAAACAAAATAGAAAGTTAATCCTTAAATATTCAAATGCATTAAGTATTGGACAATTATATAAGTACATGTAGCTCGACATGTTCCAAAGATATATACATGTATTCTACAAAGATATATACATGTATTCTACAAAGATATATACATGTATTCTACATGTTTATTTTGTGGTGCGTCATATGAGTGCACGGACTTCCGTGATATCTAACTGTAAGTGTTAACATATGCTGACGCTGAAAGTTGGATAAATTTTAAATAAATGTATAGCATGGAAAACACCTTCAAGACATTGAATTGTAAGAACAAAATCGGAATAATTTAACTTTATGCTGTACTTTTCAATGCATGCACACGTTTTGTGAAATCATTCTAAATGAGGATTCGTGACTCTTACGTCATTTGTGTTATTTATAAAAATAAACAATGTATCAGTCACGTCATCTTTTATGATATGGGGTGGCAGACTCTGCTGGTGGAATTTTACGTCCCCGAGGTTTGCTGGGGCCTCCATCTCATTTAGTGGCACAGTACATAATATACACATGTTCGTTGTACACGATTTGATATTATATAAAAGGATTACGTAACACATACAAGTGCTGCACCTTTTTAAATTAGAAATAGATACAGTATGCCGAAAAAATGAATTAAACAGCGCCATACAGCTGTTTCGTCCTCCTAGGACTAAAA
This sequence comes from Mimachlamys varia, assembly GCA_947623455.1. Lineage (NCBI taxonomy): Eukaryota > Metazoa > Mollusca > Bivalvia > Pectinida > Pectinidae > Mimachlamys > Mimachlamys varia. The sequence goes on from OX392534.1 coordinate 23,898,856, forward strand.
ATGTGGGAATCAAAAATTTCTAAACTAATGTAGAAGCAGAAGGGTCAGGTGCGTAAACTCCCTATGAATTTAGAAGTAAAAATAAACTAGTTGTGAATAATTTAAAACCGTGTACTACGAAAGTGTGTAAAATAAGATTCACTGTGGCTATTGAGGCTCCAGCAAACCTCGGGGACTAAAAGATCAACCAGCAGCGTAGTCTGCCACCCCCTATCATTAAAGATGACGTAACACACATGTGCTGCACCTTTTAAATTTAGTAATACATTTTTGTTTTATAAAAATTGTTCCAGAATATACAAAATGGTCTTCCAAGGACTTGTTACGGTGGTAATCCTCGTCACATTGAACGCCTTTCACATTTCCTGTCAGTGTCCTGAATGTCCGACAAAGACTCATCCACAAGATGCATTTTGTCAAGCCGATGTCGGTATGTATTTGTAAAATATTCCATTATCTTAACATTGTGAATGATTAACCAATGAGAGGTCACATGTTCTTTTCGTACGATATTTGAAATGATGTTAAAACTACTTTATGGTATATATTAATAGATATTACAAATGTACCTTGGACGCCAGCATAGGAACAGTAGTACAAAAATATAAACTTTCCTTTGACAGTGATGAGAACGTTCATTACTGAGGTGCTGGACGAGGGTGAACAGACAACTTACAAGCTCGACATTGTTAAGGTCTTCAAGGTGTGTATTTATTAAGTAATTTTTTTTCAAAGATGATATTGATTAAGGTTATATATGCTTTCACTTTATATAATATTGTTAAAATACGTATGCGCCATCATATAATAATATTCATTCTGTATCAAGACTTAATCATTTTCTCTTCTTCTTATCTTAAAAAGAAAATTACACTTATTCCATCAAAATAAATATTATTAAATGGAAAGTATCTTAATGATCTTTTCTTGTGAAATGTTCAAATTTTCTAAAGACTAATGTATTTGCTCATATGAAATTTCCAAAAAAAAAAGTTCATTGCAGAGCAGAAAATGCAAAAAGAAAAATATCGGTCGGTGTGCTCGATTTTGTTCTATTGAATTGCTATTTCTTAAAAAGTCATAAAAGTATCAGAAAAGGTGCAATTTTGGCCGTTCCATGAGGTGCGAGAAATGCATAGAAATGCTCATCTTTAAAACGTCTGCCATATGGTCACTATTTGGGGGGAAATCATCATTTAATAGACAACTAGATTTTTTATTGCTATTGAAATTGATCATAATTTGTTAAATATTATAAAATTCCAAATGAGATCATAACGAGTATTGAACGTAATGGAAACCTCACAAGAGCATACCCTTAAAGGAAAAATACAAGATCTTTTGAAAATACTAACTTCATTTTTCGAGAAGATACATATTTTCAATATCCAATATGCTATCATTTCCTGTACTTGTATTATCGTCATCACGTTAAAACCATTTTCTATACAGAGAATTTTAATATTATTACCATGCAAATGACTAAATATATCGAGATTAAGAAATAATGGATTAGTTTTGCCTGACCTCCATGGTTTCTCTTTTTCAGGAGCCGGCCGAGCCAACTATAGAAGCCACCTGTGTTGCACTGAGTTTATCGGTATATATTACTCATTTCAATAACCCGTTAAAATGATATGATTCGTTAACAGTGAAGAACGCTAAAACGTGTCATAAACACGCTTTCCTTTAGTGTTGCATGTAACACTCGTCGTCTGCCGTCAATTAAGTGTTCTTAGCAAAATGGACCTTGATAACGATAAACACATGCATCATTTTAACAAACTGTTCTTAAATGTTTAATGAAGCTGAGCGTGAAATGAAAATATAGTGACCTTTTGACCCAAAACCCACTACATTATTTGATCAGCTGACATGTTATGATGTTTCAACATAATCTATCAATGTTTTCTGAAGACCATCTGGAAACCAAAAGCTGACGAAAAGCATATCTATTTCAGCAATAGTAACCTTTGAAGTTAAGAAATACCAGAGGCTTTAAAAATAGTAGTTACTACTCCTTGCTTGACGTGTGGGTGTTAAACGACTGGTCCGCCCGTTGTCAGTATAATGTGAACAGGTGCTCTACTGGGGGCCTTCGGCAGTATAAATCGGCAACGGACTATCCTAGAAAGCTTACACAAACATACCGCGGCCTCCCAAATACACACTCCCATAGTACACACCGGGAGACCGTCCTTAAATGACCCCGGCTGTTAATAGGACGTAAAAAACAACCATCCAATCAAATTTGAGGTCATCACCTGGAAACCAAGAATTGACAAAAAGTATCTATTTTTAACTAGCGGCCATTGTAGTTGACATGTCGCCACTAAACTCAATCCCACTCTATTGCCTCATAGGCTAACATTGTATGAAGTTTAAAACAAATCCATCAATCCTTTCTGAATTTATCATATTGACACAAAGATTTGACAAAAATGTCTATTTAAAGCAAAGGTGACCTTTGTCGTTGACTTTTCGACCCTAAATTCGAGTCTCTCAGCATTACCCAACAAGCTATCATTGTATGAATCCATCTATACATTCTAAAGTTATCGTCTGGATATCCAACATCCAGACAGGCAGAGAGACAGACAAGACCGGCAGAGGACAAAAAATTACAAAAATCACCGAGCCTTAAACTAAGGTACGGTGATTTTTGTATTTTTTATGCTAAACCGATTTCAACACTAAGTTAGGCGTTGAAATGGGTTCAGCATAAATGATGTGTCTTTTTAAAAAATATGATCATCCTTATTGCTACGAAATTGTGTCACAAATTTATTTTCCATTATGAGTATCACATTATTTTTTTTGGCACTTTGTATCTTATATTCTAAAGAATTATCTTTTACGATGTTCAGTAAGACGTGGTCACTTTAATATACACAAATACTTGTGTAGAGTACCGAGTGTACATAATCCGAAAATGCAATATATTTATGGTATTTCGTTTTGTATTGTTTTCATTAAATTAAGTCCGAAGTTAATTTGCGTTTAATCCGGAGCTTTTTATTCACTCGGGCCATATCACAAGATTTCTCTTCACAACAATGTAACGTGACTTCAATGATACACTTCTACTTCCCAAACTTTTCGTGTTTTTAATAACAAAACAGTTATGTTGTAAAATATAAAGTTGTATAGTTTTAAAATTAGAGTAATATATAACTTTTCTCTTCTAGGGAACAGAGGCTGCTGGTTGTTTTTTCACTTTAAATGCACTCAATGCTTCAGAGCCTTGTGGTGTAGAACTTGAGGTGGGGACGGAGTATCTGATTAGTGGTAAGTATTTCATCGATAGTAACTATACATTCTATGTAATATTATCAATTGATATACAAATCATGTTGTATTACTAATACGATTTTCTTCAAATATATGCAAAAAAAAACATATATGAATAAAATTCAAGGCGCGCTTTGATTGGCTGTCACGGCAAATTTTGACCGGGTACACATTTTTACACGCGTGGTTCAATGACATACTGCATAGTTTAAGTATTCAAATGATTTCGTTTTCCTGAAATTGAAGTCGACAGAACAACTTTGAAAATAGCAGGATATAATTAAATGATTTTCCATAAGGGTAATGCCATGTCGGTACGCTATCCTTGTTTAAATCAGGTAACACTTTATCTGTTCCTGATCTTAGTAGAAGAAACTATCTGTTTCTGATCTTTGTAGAAGAAACATATCACATTACCCACGAAAAAGAATTATTTCAGTCACATTAGTTAATTCTCAAGCGTTACAAGAGGCCAAATGTTTGTTTAACTTGTAACTATAATTAATCATTTAACTAGAGTGAAGAAACAAATACCATATCCGACAACCACTCATTGTGTATTTATGTACGAAATGCAACATCAGAAATATTATTACCCACGTTTCTAACAGCTTTATGATGCAGTTTAACTCACTTTTCGGCATACTGTATCTATTACCCAATCTAAAAGGTGCAGCATATGTGTGTGTTACGTCATCTGGTTTTAATACACCAAAGACAATATTAGAAATTGTTAAAAAAAGAAAACTTTGAGATTTATATAAGTATAGGGCTTGTGCACCGCCTATATTTTTCTAATAGTTTTGTTATCTCAGTCACCTCTTTGATATGATCTTTCAGGCCCATGCTTAGTATTACTGATGAGTCTTAGACGTATTATTATGAAAATCTAGGTATCTAAAGAAAACCTAAGGAAACCCTAAATTGACGGAAAAAACTGCAACGTGTAAACATCAAAGTTTTAAGAGCATGGATTGGCTACACAAAGAGTGTTATTAAACATAACATGTTAAATATCAGTAATATATTTACTGTACATTTGGTAAAATGATTCATTACCAGTACAATTTTGCTTGATACCATGATATATGAGCTGTATACATGTAAGTGATATCAGCAGTATGATTATACATAACTTTGTGTATCGTCAGTATATTTACACGTTAAACCATGACCAATAAGTATTACTTTTAATTTATGGCTATTAGGAATAATATTTATGATAGACTTCGACATCGTTCATTTTTGACAAATGACCCAAGAAAGTGTTTTTAAAAGAAATTGGTAACATTTCCACAACACGCATGTAATGATTATGCACAACATAATGTAGTGATATTTGTTTTACATTACAGCTACTGTAGATGATGGTAAGATGTTCATAGACGCGTGTAGTCTAGCCATACCATGGGACGAGGTAACAAGCCATATGAAAATAGGTGTCAACAGACGATATGAGAAAAACTGTCAGTGTGAGGCGAGTTGCGTTTTATCAATCTGCATAAAAATAAATTTTAGAATACCGAAGTGTTAACAAAATTATAAAATGAACTTGCCATATTTATATTAACATTAAAGGTATGTCATCAATATACCAATTTAATCAAATTATATTGTTAGAGTAGAATCTGCTCGGTGTTGAACTTGAATGCGAAAAGAATGACGATAAAACCTTTTTATTTTGCGATCTATTTCTTGAAGAAGAAAAAACAATCTTGCAGGCTAAAATTCCCACGGTCATTCGGTCTCTATTTCACTTTTCTCTTTCTGATAAAACAAATAAATAGAATATCAATGTATCGTAAATAAATGGATCTTTTATCACAATTATCATTCCTTTACTGATTATTATTTCTCATGTTGCGTTTTATTTTCAGCAGCTAAAAATTAATATTCATTGCCATAAAAATTAAGAATTAAAGTGGTTATCATCAAACTCTATATGATGAAAACTTTTCGACTGATGACACTGTACGCGGCTTAGATATATGCGTTGATTTTTGGAATTAAAAGGGCCATGAATGAAACTAAATCGACGTCTTTTGAAGCTGCTCAGCCCGCCTCTATCAATATAAGACAACCGTTTTAATCTTCATTTTTGTGATGAAAGGCTGTTTGTTGATTTTTTTGCGTTGATGACGCATCTAATTCGAGTTTAAAGAATATAATTATATTATGCGTGCATGTCTATAACACCTAAATATTTAAAATGCATGTTATGATGTATACAAGTTTGAATTCGTAGTGACTTCAGACATTCAAAATTCATTTTCCATATTTAAATTGAAGGGCTCTACAATGTAGTTTAATTAAGGAGATAATTTAGTTGTCCTTTTCCAACTTTGATCGACAGTTAAAACGATAAGTTTCAAAGTGATCTATTCTTTATATTTATATGTAAATCACACATGTTTGTTTACGGGATGTAAAGTTTCGTTCATAACATGTTAAATAATTGGGAGGAAAACGTTAAGGGAAAATGATTTGTCTCTTGGCAATAACATATTTGAGAACTGAAATATGTTTGCATTACTGAATTGACGTAAATCTTGTTAAGATCTTTGAATGGTTTCCTGTTTTGAACATGTTCATAATGAGAGATATTCTTCATTGCAAAATTAAACAAAAATCGTTACTGTTATATACATTTTCAACATGTTACTGCAATTTTTTTTTATAAATGTATAAAAAATCTCCATCACGATAACTGCGTCATGACTTAGCTATGTTTTTGGCCATACATATATACCAAGAACAACAGAGAAGAACTGTACCCAGTAAATGTCAAATAACATAGCAGACATGGTAACAACAATGTCAGCCATGCTGCAAAAATATATACATATATTTACAACATAAACAATATCTTAATATAACATAACCAAAAAGGTGGAACACAAACAAAATTGTATTTAATTTGTTTTCGGCAGTTCGTTATGAACGTGTTTTTCTTCTTTTGTAGACCGGGAAAGACCATTGTATCATTGATCCACCTCCGAATGACATGTGTTTTTGTCAGTATGCAACCTGCGTAGAGGTAAAGAAGAAAGGGTGTGCTCCAGCTTGCAAATGGAAGAAAAGTAAAACCTTCAAAGAATGTGTCGACGGTACTTTAACCGTGACAATATAATTTAAGTTGCTAGGAAGGCGGATATTATCCAAACTGGACGAGCAAAGTTGTCATGTCAACTTGTATAGAAAATACAATTTTGACAATAAACTGAATACTATTGCATTCTCTTTTTATAAGTCCTGTTTTTAATTTACATCAAGTTGTACCGACGTCCTTAAATCATGTTCAAGTGTATATTTTGACATACGTTTACAACTCGCATTTTACGCAGCAACGTGTTAGGTATATGCAAAATGTAACTCACGTTTAACACGTACGGTGTATAAACAATTATATTGCTGGCTTTGCTAATTGCTCACTTCATTATCCTAATTCTGTTAACAATTTGTAAAGTGAACAGCACACTCTTACATTGATACTGACACCAAGCGGTGGAATGAAGTTGGTAAAAAACATCAAGAGAATATCAAAGTGTCCAGAAAGACCATAATCCGAACTCAAAATCGAATAATCTAGAGGCAAAACATAAGCAAAGGAAAGACAGAGATAGAAACCATTTAAGATATACAAAAGAATAAGACCAGGTGTTGCGGAAGAGTAAACATTTAATTCCTTCGACGAAACTAATAATGTAAATCTTGGTCACGCCCAAGTGAATGTCTACTCCTCAAAGTGAGGCATCACAACTAATCAGCATATTCATAAATGTCCGTCTTGATATTATACAATGATACGCAATATCCAAGATACCAAAATTATGACCAAATTCAAGTACGATAACTTTGTCCGTCAGCAGCCGACATCTACATGCATCAAGAAAATCTCAGTATTCTAATAACGATTTTATTGCGACATATAAACACCATATGATTGAGGAGCATGAATAAAAGCAATCAGAGAATAACAAAGCGTCAACAAAACCATTTTCCGAACTCAAAATCGATTAAACTAGGGGCAAAAAAGGAAAGATTTACACGGAGACTATCGTAAAAGCACAAGAGAATAAAACCAGGTGTTCCGGAAGAGTAAGCGTCTTCTGCTTCATAGACCACACGTGCCATGTAAATCTTGGTCACATCCAAGTAAGCATCAATCCTCAAAATGAGAAACGAGTCATCATTGTCATCACAACAAGTAAACACACTAACAAGTAGACTCAAAAACGTCCATCTTCATATCACACAAAGATACAGAATATTTCTCGATGAGATCAAGATGGCGACCATAAAACTTGCCTATAGTCTTCATCAACCTGCATCTCTCGAATCCCTGTGCCGTAAGATTGATCTTCAGCAGTTGACATCTATCACGAAAATCTCGATATTCAGAGCAAGCCCTAGAATAACGAATCAACTGCGACATGTAAACACCATAGGATGGAGAGGTAGGGGTGTTACTATCAAGAAAGGGAAAGTTCACGATAGGAAAATCGAAATCGTCACGTTTATCATACAGCTAAGTAGTACGTTGCCCGTGTTGGTCATAGCTTAAGTAAAGATTGAGCTAAGAAGCTGATGTAGGAAAGTCTGTTGTGTGTTTAATCTCAAGTTCAGTAGGGTATATATGATCAACTAGGCCAGCAAACATCGTCGATATTCCTGAAAGTGAAATTGAAAGATTTGGCAACGTTTTTGTTACCCGTCCTGATAAGCTCCTCGACAAATTCAGCCTCGTATGAAAACAAAAACAAGTCAGCCAAAAGTGGTGCACGGTTAGTGCCCATTGGCATGCCAACAGTCTATTGGAAAATATTTCCTCTGAACCCAACAAAGATATTGTCAACCAGGAATTCAATCATTCGTACTATATCTTCCTCAGTATATTTCAAACTAGCTTTTGTTGTGTTTTTCACAAAGTATGCTCCAAGATAGCTCACAACCATGTATTTGTATCGTCGTTCACCTTTCTTGGAAAAGAAAGCTCTTATAATGAGACACCGAAGACGTTCTTTCGGTTTGGCATGTAGTATTGTAGTGTACAGGATGTAAAAATCAAATGTTTTGATGGACGAAACATTTTTGAGAAGGGGGTGCTCAAGACTGATCAGAATATCTACTATAGGACAAAGTTTAGTTTTCAATTGGGAAATTGAAATTGTCACATTTATCGTGTAGATACCTAAAGTAGAAGGCTGCCCATGTTGATCATCCAGTTTAGATAACGATCAAAGAATGAGGATTGTGAAAACAAACCTACATTGTATTTTACGTATTCTGTCCTCAACCAACCCTTTCTACATGTTATAAGTTATTTTCCACAATTTACTTTATTCAAAACAGACCCAAGGAACGCATTTCTTCTGAAACAGTTGAACTTCCTTATGCAGAATATCATTGAGATATACAAATATAAACTACTTCGGTACATGTCTTAATATACTTAATTGACGATGCAATGATGAATACAAGAAACTATTTCAGACTGGAAAAAACACACAATAGACACTAATAGTATTTTTTTATATTATAATCCCACATCATGTATCAAATTTCGGAAAGAAATAAAACAAGAGACAAACAAACAGAAAGCATAAAACTACATCTGTATATCACTTTGCATAACATTTACTGTTGTGTGGATGTTGTTGGGATGGTACATGGTACATAAACAAAGATGAAACAACTTATTTTTTTTAACCAGTGGAAAAGGTGAAAAAGTCTATATCTTTTTTGACCAATCAAAAAACTGCTTACAAACGACAATTGGTAAACTTAAAAGCTCCCTCGGCTTCCTGATTAACTGTTGTGTTGATGTTGTTCGGATAAGTAAGAAATGATTTGTGTGGATGTTAGTTTTTTATTTTTAATATTTGTTTGCGCGTAGTGAATATCAGCGCAAGTCATCAAATAAATAACGAACATACCTTTTGACGAATATTGTTTTTAATAGTCATAAATTTATTATACGAGTGGGTCATTTATAATAACCGTTTTGCAACATAACTTTCGTAACTGTTGATGCACTTTCTAGCATCTTTCTTGCTTCTCCATTGACAACGCTTTCTCTTAAACTGGCATTTAAGTGTTTGCGAGAAACACTGCTTAGCGGTAGTAAGACATTGACCTGCTGTTGCACTGCAGTCATTTGTTGTACATGTCACAATCTGGTAAATTGAAAAAAAAAAACATTTATGCTTACAATTTCCGAGGCATCTGATCAAAAGTTTGTAATTTAACCAAATAACCAACATAATATCAAGGAAAACATTTGTCATGTTCAAAGTGTGCAAAACAATTGACATCCATTTTGATTTGTTTTTGTTTTTATTCTGTGACAATAATTTTGTAACGTACCTCACACTTCTTACAGTTTCTGTTTCTTCGTCCTAAATACGATTGTGGACCTGGTTCTAGGAACGACAACTGCTGTGGTGTAAGTTGAGAGCACTGTACGTTCCAGTCACATAAACTAATGCTATACTGTCCATCGGCTTTTAATCTTCTCCCTATATTCGAATAGAATTCAACAATAAGTGGAAGATAATACATGATGTTTTCACATAAATTATGGTGCTTACTGAAGCTAGGTTTCAAATCAATCAAAATGAAGTCACTCCTGCCAGAATAAAATGCATGGCAAATGAAGGTTCATCGCTGGAGAATCTGCCTACATTATATTGTACAAGCATATTTTTCATACTCCACGGATTACATCCGTTTTTACTTTTTTTATACTACTACTAAATCGGAGACTTATTTGGATGAAAAGGTAATTTTTTTATCCATTTTTGCACATCAAAGAATCTGTCGGTGGCATATATATATTGGTCAGCGTCCCTCCCCTAGCCCATGAGATCAATCAAATGTGCTTTTGGTTTTGAGGGAAACCTATATATGAAATACAAAATAGATCCATCAAACAATTTTTCACTGTGAAAATCAAAGATGTCCAACACTGCGACATAATAAAAACGTTTCTCAGTCAAAAACCGAATTAGTCGCCTAAAAGCCATTGTGTTATTCTTATCACAAATACAACAACGGAAAAATGGAAATATACGTAAAAAGCTTGAGAAAGATCCGCCCAGTACTTCAATTATTAAGGACGAACAACGGACGCATGCAAATTTGAACAGCCAGCCAACTATCGGGTGATGCCGGGCTATATTAAATATGTTGTTTACGGTTAAAACAAGTGTGTACGATAATTTCGTATTTTTGTCGGGATGTTGGTTGGCTGTTTGATTGTTCTGACGCCCTAGAAATAGCCAGGGTCATTTAACGGCGGCCTCCCGGTGTATGCGATGTGGGTGGGTGTGTTGAGATTCAACTTGAGAGCGTGTGTATTCGGGAGGCTGCTACATGTTCGTGTAAGCCTTCTTGCGATAGTCCGGATCTTTTGCCGATTTAAAGCTCTACCACACTGAAATATACTGCCAAAGACCCCCAGCAGAACACCACACCCGGTCAAATTATACTGATAACGGGCAAACCAGTTGCTACACTTCCATAATGCTTCTTGGACCATGCAATGGGGGCAGCTGGTACATATCTTGCACCCTACCTGCATGGATGTATGATAATTCTGATTATAGATATATTATTTTAGCATTAAGATTTAATTTGTTAACGATAATGGCTTTATTGGAGGTAAATATATAAAGTGAGGTAATCAGTGTGCGAACGTAACGATAGACTGAGGCCATAGAAAAACCTGTCGGTCTTTACAACGTCAGCACAGTAGAACCTGATGTCTAAGCAATTTAATTGCTTATCAATGTCTAAAACGTATTTTAAATGTTATGAATAAATAACACCAATTGCATTTCTCTTAAGTGTTGTTCGTTTTCATGCTTTGTTTGTCCGATCAAGTTCTGTAGACATGTGTACTACGCTACCGTTTCAAACGTCCGGTTGATTGAGGAGATATCACTCTCAGTCAAGCGCTCCGTTGATACTGATTGCGAAACAATATGGCGAACTTCTTACGCTATTACGAGGGGGCTAAACCTAACCAAAAGAAAAAAGGGGCAATACCTTTATCATAAGATACGACGAAACAAAAACTCGAGGCATATAAAGACAAAAGGGAACGGGCGTTCATGCCTCACTGGCAGGTAGGAAGGTCATGGCTAAAATTTGACTCTACTAAAATGTGGTGCGAGACTTGCAAGGTGTTTGGAAAAAACAAGTCCAACATACAGTCACAGGTGTGGTTTGAAGGAACGTCAAATTTCAAAATAGACACCATCAAAGCCCATGAAAAGAGTACGCTACACATTGAATCCGCCAAGGCACAAACAAATATCATAAACAACCCTGCTAAGTCGGAAGGTGTGTCGGCCATACGACTGCTGAATGCTTCAAATGTACGAAAAATTGCGGTCGATAGAAATTTTGTTGGGTCTATGCAATTTGAAATTGATATAGACCTATTGTCTATGATGATTCACGAGTTACATTCACTCACTGGGTAAATAGTAGATAGAAGTATTTTTGGCAAAGCTAACCTAGGTTTGCAGTGTCATGTTTAAAAGATGTTTTATAAATATTTTAGCCGCATGTTTAATCAGTGACAGGGTTATTGCCTCCGCATTTCATTCGCACCGTGACATCCTTCCGGTGTCACCCCACTAGTAAAATATCTAATGTTAGCCCGGGGTGTTTATTTAATTCGTAAAAACATCCATTGATATAAATCTGTTATAATAAACACACTACTAGTCATGTAATTAATATGCTTAATTTTCAGTGAATAAAATAAATGGTTTTGTGATCTATTGTGTGTGCACCTTATGCGAACTAACCTGTCAGTAACCAAGTCTCCCCGGCTGTTACATTCACGCCACATGCAGCACTGCTCGAACCTGTCCTCACCTCTATAGTGTCATTAACCTTTATCCCTTTACCCTATGGAAAGAAAGTAGTGCAAGTACAGAAACCGAGAATAATAGAGTGAATCATATGGAGGTATTTATGATGTTATCGGCAAGCCTTGATTCTAAGCTCTAATTCTACGCCCAATGCTAGAATTTCCCTATCAAACGATGGACTATTTCTTGCATCGGTTTAACGAAATACAAATGAAAATCGATCCGACATTGCGATTTCTTCTTTTGCGTTTTCATATGAAACAATAGTCAAGTTACTTCAAATACCCGAGGGAAAGAAGCAGGTAGATCGCCAATATAGTTTTTTTCAGAATTTATTATTTAAACAGCTACGGTGACATTTTACCTTCGCCCAACATTCCCAAAGAGGGTGGAAGAGGTGAACGATTATTTCACACCATTAAGGTACATCATCGTACATAAACAAAGGTGAAAAATTCAATTATTTTGATTTGATCTATCAAAACACTGCTTACAAACGACAATGGGTAAATTAAAATATATAACTAAAAATGGAACAAACAGTATTATTATTTGCTCAACGGCCACTCGACACAGGAAAGGTCATTAGGACTAGAACATGGTATACATCAAAATTGAATATGAAGCGAAAAGACAAATGCTAACATAAAGATTTAAAAAGTGGCTATGATAAATTATATTCTTTGAAACAAACTAACAGCCTCAAGTATTCACAATTTTACTGACAATAATATTGTTTTGTTTCGAACAGAGATTAGATCCATGTTATATTTTGAAAGTGTTTTACTGTAAGTGGCTCTTGGCATGCTTATTAACAGAATATCTTAACAGTAACCTTAGTAATACAAAATATATTTAAATCGAGCGGCTAACATTTTGATATCTCCACTCGTGAAAAATATCAAAATATAAGCCCAAATCTGAAATGTTTATGGTATTACTGAGGACACTATTAGATATCCTACATTTCTGGCCTCCTGAAGCGAATTGGCTACAGCAACAGCATGACAATCTGATGTAACGGACTCAAATCCCGGTCTTGTGCACCTACAAAGATAAGGTAAAAAGGTGGCTCCTCATATACAGTTACCTCCCTATTTGAATGTCGGATGTAAACGGTCCAAATCTCGATTTTTCTTTTGTATTTCTCATAAAAAGCCCGCAAGTGCTGATACCTTGAATACATAAAACTTATATAATGCCTGTCAGTCCGATTATCGGGTAGATGGTCCTCCTTCAGAAGTTTCGGGGCTTATCCACGACTTCCTCCAGAGGTGCGCCGACTACGTTGACTGCCATCTGCAAGTGCAATACTTTGGAGGAATTGGAGGGTTGTCCGAAATGTAGACATGCTGCATTGTCTCCCAAGGTGTGTAGATTTGACACCTTGGTGGCACGTCATACGCAGCCTTCAACAGGATATTTAAATCTGTATCAGTCCATTCTCCAGATGTCACTCCATGATAATATCCGCTTTCAAGAACTAACGAACTTTCCTGTTTGCTCATACCGACGGTCGCGCCTGCTTAGATTCTGACTTTGGCTAGCCTTTCCCCTATTATGTTTGATGATTGTTCCTAGCCTACGGTGCCCTGCTCCTACAAAGGCGCTGTGCCTCAATCTCTCTTCTGGTTTCTTAACTGTCTGTTTTGCATTCCACTTCCGGCTTGTGCGTGTCACTACCCTTTTTTCCTGAACATGTCGTCTCAACATGATCCCCTGCCTCACCTTTATAACCTTGAATTATTCGGTCATTCACGTCAATGGTAGCCGGAGTTTAGTATAAAAACCGACAGAACTGAACTTTTCAGGCACGCGGAGCCACTGGCGCAGGTACTCATCTTCATCCTCTCTCTTCGAAAATGTCAATATACCAAGACCTTGAAATTCCCTGTCAGCCAACTTCGGTCAACAGTTTTCATCCATTCGTCTGACTACGGCTATGTAAGGCCCCTGCTCATCTTCTCCGCAGATTTTACCATCAGATTCATGGAGCGGCAAATATTATCAGTACATCCAGTGACAATCCTAACCTGTGCCAAGCTGTTGATGGTGAAACGCATTCTTACGTATATAACCATTGTGGATAAAACAGCTCGACATGCGTATTTAGTTTTTCGTTGATGTGAGATCCTTAAATAAATAAAAATATCACTCCATATAGCTTAATCCGACTATAATAGAAACCTAACTGAAAAGTCCTCCTGTGTTTAAATGAACATTATTCGAGATACAGGATACGTATGAATGAAGAAAACTAATAAAGTTTCTTTGTTACAAGTTCATACCTTTATGACGGTCTTTACCAAGATTTTGAAAATCACGTTGCCGCCAACATTTGGAAGATCGTCAGAAAATGGGATTATTTCTTGCCCGACTTGATCGCCTTTAATGACTGAAAAACGATAGCGGAAATAAGCAGTCGTATGAAGCAACGTGTTTCACTTTGTACATCAAAAAAAATCCATAATGCATATATGTAAACTGTTAAAGTTTTAAGGTTGGTTTGTCGACACATTCCACTTCCTTCAAAATCAATTTTGATAGCATTGTCTCATACATCATGCAAAGTTTCTCGATTTACGTGGTAGTTAAGTTAATTATGCAAGTTTTTAGTATTTAAATACCAAATCCAAATAAAACATACATTTATGAAATAAACATGCAATATGTGCTGATTGAGGACATCAAAATTATCTCGTTATAACTACTTAGTATCTCGTTATAAAGACTTACTATCCATGCATAACGTCCAAGTATCTCGCCATAACGACTTATGATATATGTTAAGTCGTTATCACGACATACTAAGTCATTAAGTGAAGTTAAATTCTTGAAATAAAAATGGCGAAGTTCGAAACCATGTTGACAATTGTTATGTTGCGACATAATTGTTCTGAAAGATCGCATGGCACTTAGAGTTAGCATCACGCTTTCAGGTAACTTACCGAAATCTGAATCGCAGACGATTTGTTGTGGGTGTCGGAAGAGGCACGTACAGCCATCACTAAAATGTACGAAAGCTAGAACGACGCTGGCAAGCACTAATATAGGACCACCCAACATCCTCGTCTGGAACAAAGTTCTTAAAAATATCAAAAACATCACAACAATTAATAAGAACAATTGATCAATGATACTACTGATGCAGAATATATCTTGCGTTGGCTTGCTTCTCTGTAATGTATTTCTATCATTTAAGAAGTTTAATAAAAGCACCTCAGAAAAATCGACTTTTGCAGACGTAGTAAAATATTTCGTATGTCAAATATTGTTTTTATATGTATTTGATTATGCGCAGCCGTAGCAACATTTCCTACCTCATTCATACACTTAGATCAAAATTTGTGCAGTAATGATACACATACATGTATCTTATTTAGTATCTATAATATTTCATTAAAGGCCCAATATACCTAACTTCAGGGAAATTTTCGTGATCCTGAAAAATTCTGAAAAAAAATCCAGTTGATAACCATGCACAAATAAGCCTTAAACGAAGTAAACCTGAGCGGTAACTACCAAGCAACTCTTGACAAAAAAATTCCAAAGAATTGAAAATAATTCAGGTGGGGCCCAATTCAACAACAAATCGAAGGTAGAAGACGGTTCGAAATGAACGCGTGTTTACAAATAGCGTGTTTCAACTGCTGCTGTACCGCTAACCGCGAAGGAATTTATCTTGGATATTGCTGGTATCAGTTAATCTTAACTAAATCTATAAATATCAAAAGTTATCAGGCTTTCTGAAAGTTACTTAATTGGGCCTTTAACCCTACATACATAAAACATACAATTAGTTATGCATGCAAATACAACATAGTTTAAAAAATCATAGAACAGGCTAAGCTCTGAATAAACATATACCACGGTAGAAAAAAATTGTTTTTGATAGTCTAAGTTAAGACAGTGTACAAATAATATGTTTCTAGTGCTTTCTTGAAATGTCGTGATACTTACTGTGAGATGAAAACTGTAGCAGCTGGAAGCTTCTATTCCTCCGCCAAGTAAACTATGGAGGCAAACGTAGGTCGTGGTTTATAAGAACAATATACATTGTAGGCGTGGTCAGAGCACATACGTGCAGTTTTATCATCTAATCGGATTACGAACTTACGAAACGTAAATATCAGAAAAATAAAGATAACTTTCCACCAAATTTAATGGAGCTTTTTTACAAAGAATTTCTGGCTTGCTTTTATTATCAATGTGCCAGATTATATTATAACTGGTAACAGAACACAGGAAAACTGTGATAATAAGAAGTAATCTTGTTCAGCTTATCATACGCTTCAAATAGTCAAATCTTATGCCGATGGATTAAAGTGAAACAGCAGAACTTGTTTTATTTGTGTCTAAGGATTTCAAGCTGATTTCTTGTTGGATGTGCATGGGATATATACGTCTGTAGAAGTACGTTTTACTTAACATGAACTAATAGAGCGAAACGTGATGGTTGTTTACTATTCTAAATCTATTATAATGTATAATGCGTGCATTTGCTTAATTGTGCGCAAGTAACTGCGTGTGTGCATAGCTAAGTGCGTACGCAAAAAAGGTGTGTGTGTGTTAAATGTGTTATTTTATCCAACATTGTTTATTCCTTTTTGGAAGAGGTTGTTTTTTAATTGAAGTTGATTTTTTTTCTGAAATTTAATATTTATTAAATTGGAATTTCGTATTTTGAAATCAACATGTTATCGACAGTTGAATGAATAACTACGTCATCAGGGTAATCGTACGGCAGCATTCATGCATACAATGACATTCATCAGTCATATTGCAGTTAAGTTTCAGTGCAAAAACGCATGAATCCTCGATATCCAAGGATTTACTCACCGATGCCCTTAACACCCCTAGAATATGTCATATCACAACTGAAGGATTTGTTCAACCTTGTTGATCGAGCAAGATGTCTAGTTTGACACTTTGATGAACAACTCGCGGTCACCTACCGGTAAAAAAAGATAGGCTTTGAAGTTGATTATGGCTCCTTTGCAATCTTCGAAAGACATATCAGCCTAGCGATTGTCAGGGTTTTATTAATTTTTTTTATATGAAATTAATTTAACATATATCTTCGTGCCATCTGTTTTGTCATAACTTATTCCAAGAATGTGGAAAGTGTTTTGTGCGTAATTCCAGGATATCATGGAGTAAACGAGCGATAAATAACCAATTGACATCATTGCTGAGAGATGAACTTAAAGATTAACACAACACCTATAAATGATTCACGCAACTAGAGTCGGTCATAAGCGTTCAAAACGTTATATTAGATGTTGCTTATTGAAAGAAATTGGTTTTATTTCTAGTTTCGATATAAAAGACGGACATAACACTATAGGCAGATTTAACATTCCTTGTTTCTTTCACGCCAATTTACACACGGCCGTTGTACTTGACAACATATGGTCAGGTTTATATCGTAAAAGCAATAACCTTTTGATCTAACATAACTGCTTTATTAAACTAAACACCGTTTAATACCCATATTTCACGCTCACTTAGTTTCGCAAACTTACTTTTCTGTATTTATGGCAGAGAAAACGTTTATTCGATATTCTTTCCACATGTGTGACGTTGTGGGTATCAAAAGGAAATTTAGTCAAAATAGACATACATGTAACGTGAAATTTATCAACCGTAATTATGTTGCATTATAAATTATGGTTATTATACCTCATGTTTTAACAATGTCTGTGATGAGCTGAAATGTATCACATGACCGAGAAATAAAACATCACGAGTGCAAAAATATCTTAATGCATGCCCCCAATAATGTGCATAGAGTTGTTTCCCTTCTACTTAATTTACAAAATGGCAGACGATTAACCAAAAGGTTTTCTCGAAAGCAAGAATGCCAGAAACACCGAGTTACTTCCGCGCATACCTTCAGAAAACTGCTAGTAATCCAGATTTTGAATCGTTTAAGTTGTAGGGGTTGGATATGTGCTGTAGTAGTTTTATTTTGGTGCATGGACAACTGACAGAACCAAGTTCAATACGTCAGCCCTTCAAACAATGAGATTTGGACTGAAAAGAAATATAAAAAAACAAAATGAACATTGTTCCCAGGGTGGATTTTCTCAAAATCCAAGCTTTACCGACAATTACAATCAACATCAAACAGATGACTAAATAATAAAGTAAAACTGTCAAAATCTGAACAACAATTATATTTGGTTACATTGGTTATGTTAACAGTTTACTAAAAATGAGTCATTTTATTTTTTTTATCGGTATAATAAACAATTTATGGCCATATATATATGCAAGGCAATATGAAAATTTCCCCTCGGGAAATATGCCATCTTCGGGTAAATAAAGCTTCATATTGCCCTGCAACCAGGGCCATAGATTTCATAATGTCATTATTTTTTACAAGTTATATCAATTTTGACCAGGTAATGGCCCTAATTACTATTTATTTGGCGAAAGGCTACGGAGCTTGCCAATTTCAATGATATATACTTAAATAGTGCGAGGAAACACACTGAAGGAACTAGGAAAATGGTTGAAACAAGCGAAGTAAAAATAATACGTTTGAGTATTTTGTTTTAGTGAATAACATCAGTTAAATGGAATTATAATACAAAAATTAGTTCAAATATAGTTCAGATACTTGACTTCTGGTGCACATTGATACCTGCAACATCATCCCATTGATAAGGGACATGCTGTACAACTAAAGTACGGTAAATTGTCTCTTTTATTGAAGAAAAAATACACTATTTCAAGATGAATGCAGATGGCTACAAAAGTCAGTCGTTTTTTTAATTGAGACAACTTACAAATATCAAACAAGTGGCCTTAGCAGTATGTTGTGATAATGAAAATTATTAAATAATATTTAGGTCCTGTGCAGTGCTCTCTGGTTTATCACCAACCATCAAAAAACAATTAATGATGCAGCAAATCACAAAGGGCCTGCACTTCCATTCCTAAAACATTCAGCACGTTTGACAGTAGTTCGGCAGGAAAATAGACATTATTCCAGAATGACAATATCTGTCAAACAAAAGCACCACAAGCGGAGGCATGATACGCCCGTCGTATTCTATCGGAAGTATAATTGTATGAAATATTTGTTAAATATTATTGCTTTTCGAAGTATCGCACCAAATTTTAGAGGAATTGAAGAAAATACAAAAAATGTTCTGACACTCTACATTATGCCCGAAATTGCATCAAACATGAAGTTTCAAAGGGCCATAACTCTTGTAAAATACTGTAATTGAACTGTCATTCAGGAAAACACAACTTCATGTCATGATTATTTAGCCTACCAAGTTTAAAAGATATCGGTTGAAAACTGCAGGAGAAGATCTCCGGACAAAACAACATTTTACAACAGAAATGCATTTTCTACATATGTAATCCTTTATCCAACTATGCAATGCTGTTAGAGCGAGTAAGAGAAGTTAGCTGTCAAAACCGTAGCGCGACATTTCGTCCAAATGTAATCTAGTACTACAGGTAGACAGAGAGACGGGTAAGATGTTTACCTATTCCGCCCCTTACTGGATGTTAAAATAGGGTCATAAAGATGACTCAACTGGTGTCCCCCCTCGTCTCTGTTCATTGATTCCCCTCTTCCTAATCCATATGGATTCTTTAATTTTCTTCATCCTCCAGTTTCCCTCCCTTTCCAACACTTTGGAGTTGTTCCAGTCTATGATATGGTTGTTTACAAGAAATTACAACCATATCATAGACTGGAACTACGTTTTTGATAGCTGATTTCTCTAACTCGCCCTATTTTGGGTAGTGAGCTGATTTCAGCGGTCAGAACACCGACACTCGGCTATTGTACTCTTTGTGCTTGACAAAGGAAGCAGACGTTTTCGAAAGCTCGCAAATTAAGTTTTCGATTCCTGTTTGTGTACAAAACAAACTAAGTATAAACAGTAGATCTATTTTTTGCCCTGTCAATTAATGTTTCATTTAAAATTAACTACAAAAAAAGAGATAATAGACTAGGTTATGATGCCTTTCATTTTGTTTATATTTTACAGGTATTCGTGGAAACTACGGAAAACTGAATTTTCATTAATTAAGCATTTTAAGGAATAGACACAGAATTGAACCATATACACATGCAATCATTTCCCTTTCTCACAAATATTAACAACATTTGACATCCCATCCCTACTGACTCACTCTCCATCCCTAGTATATAGCTTTCACTCATTTTCCATTATTTAGAACAATTCAAATACAATGTAAGCCATACAACTTCATATTTTAAAAGTACACACATCAATTATATTTAAGTATTCAATTACAATATTCAAAATCTGTACTGGAATAAACTGGCAAAATATCTAAATTTAAAGATGAATATATTGCTTTCACATTTTATATCACAGAAAGGTTTTTTTATCACGGAACACAATTAAAGTTCACACTAGAGGACTTATATAGCTAGGCTTGCCTGTTGTCCAATCCTTATGTAAACGATACAATTTGTTGAAATAAAATTTCACACTACAATACTGCTCAGAATAAATAAATAATTAATAGTAGCAAGATTCAATCTAATAAGCATGCACTGCATATAAACATATCATCTTCATCTTCCGTTTCTACACACAGTGAGTGATACCAGACATCACAGCTGTCACACATGACCCAGGAAGTTGTATCATCGTCTTCAGCTGGATCAGGTAGTCCACATATACCACACATTAGATCTTCATCCTCATCCGCTATGTCTTGTGCTGTTGTCTTCGTCTTATTAATTTTCTTCTTTTCGTCTTTGTTCTTCTTCTTTCTTTCTTCTCTCTCCATCTTTCTTTTCCGAATTGCTTCCCTCTTCTCTTTCTCATCTTTTTCTTTCTTCTGTCTCCTGTGAAACCTGTCAAATCCAACACTCTGTAGGATCCGACAAAAAGGTTGACTTGAGGAGCATATTGGAAAACAGTTATGCTTGTGTAAAAACATGATATGATAGATCATCGGATAGGATATGATGTCAGAATGGTGAGGGTCAGATTATTCAGGTTTCACTGTACATCAGTAGATGTGTAACATGTTTACCATGTATTAAAAAAAAACAGTCGACGACAGTCTGATTTGAAATTCTTGTTCTGCCACGGTCTCGTTTCCGAGGCGCCTTTTCTCTAAGTTTAACATGCAGGGCAAAAAAAGAACGGCACCATTAAACTGATGGTCCTTTTAACATGTTGAAAAGGCAATTCTGATCTGACCCCTTCCTTCTTAATATTTGGAGAACGTAAGCCCGAATATGCTGTCGATTAAGAGGGAATCCACGGAGTGCCATATATTTCAGGTACTCATCCAAAGCGAGTTCTCCTGCTCTGAGAGCATCCTTTGAGGACCCGGGGGGAAATCTTGTGATTGTCTGCCTAGGCACGCCATATTCAGCCGCTGCTTTTGATGGTCCTAGTGCCCTTTTCTTTACAGATCCAATGGCCGAGGCCAATTGAGAGTGGCTATATGGCTTTTTATACGCTTTTGCTATAATAAATAAAAGGAATTGAACTTATTTATTTTGTGATTACATTGTAGGTACTAATTGGATTAATTAACATGTCTACGCCACTAGTCAATATAAAGAACTACTGATACCATAATAAAAAAAAGAAAATCAAAATCATATTCTGATGAAAGCAAATCGCTAAATGTATTTGTTTGCTGTTTTTTTTTTGCATTTGCCATGTTCTAATTTTTTTCTTCTACTGTTCATGCATTGCATATTGAGCTGATATTTTTTTTAATTAACTGTAGGTATTTATTTTACTGTTTGATTGTTTTGATTTATTGAAATATGCATCAACAAAAAAATTCTAAGTAAACACAAATTTATTTTACACAACAAATACAAAGTTCTAACAGAGTCAAGTCAATCTGTGACTTGAGTAAGACTAGCAAACCGGATGCATATTCACACCATGAGTTATCCCCCTTTCTACAGCGTGCGGACTTTCTCCCCTAGATACAGTGATGCGATGTCGGATTCACAAGACGCTGGTTTAAACGACTTCATTTTCCGAGATACCTTGATGTAATTTCATAGCATCATGACCCCCAGCTCGCACGTGGGGTTATAAGATTTCGAAAACAAGCAGTTTGGATGATATTTTTTACCAGGTAAATATAATAGTGTTTTTTTGAGGACGCTATCTTACCATTGCCGGCCTATTTTCTTCTGCCTCGGACAACGGGAAATCGCGCGTGTGCTGGAATATGTGCATGTTCACAATAACTGGTCGCGATCCAGTACAGTAATCGAAACTTAATCTTTTCGGCCTAACCTCCTAGTGTATGCGATATGGGTGGTGGTTTTGAATGCCTCTATTTGGGATGCAGCGGTACTGGAACCCGACCAGTGTCCGTGATTTTTTTAAGGTTTTTCTCGTGTTTCTTGCAAATTTGACGTTCAAATATTCTTAAATTTTGCATGAATAATCCTGAACTCACACTCCTTAATGTATATCCCTTTAAATTTAATTAACCCTAATCAACGCTCCATTTAGAGGCCATATACGACTGGTACATTTCTGCTTAATTTTGACGGAGACCGGACCAGTGTCCGTGAATTTCTTTTCTTGGCGATTTCTGTATGTTTCTTAGATTTTTTTCGCAATTTTCTTCAGATTAGGCATTATGTGATTTATATGAATCATTTATTTACCTTAATTGGTAAAAATATCGGTTAAAAAGCCTGAATATCGCCGACTTATTCGAGGCGACTTTTTGTATAACGTTTTACGTTGTAAAGGTCAAGGCTGGCTGATACCAATCACAGTGATGGAACGACTTTAAGCGACTGTTAACGAGTTGCCTCCCTTCAATCATAACAGAACAAAATATGTAATCATACATATACCGGGATTTAATGGTAACATTAAAAAACAAGTAAAACAAATGTAATTAATACGCAATTAATACAGTTGTGGTCATGACAACGCACCAAAAAATGCGTGCGTGTATCGTGCATACATCGTGCACATATCGTTCGCCCATGGTGCGCACAACGAGGCGATGTAAAGATCGTGCGTTTATGTGTGCGATTTCTCATCGCGCAAACGAACGATTGGTACAATTGATCGATAAATGTTACGGAATGAAAAAAATGTGGAACCCTCTTGTCGAAAAACTATATCATTTCGCATCATATTTATTGTGATTATGTTAATTTTACAATATATATTAAACAGTAGTACTGTGCGGGTTCAGTTCCAATGTAACAGAACAGGTAAATAACATGTTAAGAGTCCTCCCTGTCCCGTGTGCGGCGATACGCTACGACAGCCATTACCGAGCGACCGTTATGAAAACAAACTGGACACTTATAATTAGTTATTTGAAGACCCCGTCCCCTCCCCACCACTGTACCTGTGTTTTCACACCTAGGCGAGTGTTGTAAGTGCCCCGGGCAAGAGACATCTACATATATGGTCTATATGAACAGGTATAACTTGGTAAAAACTTGCAATATCTACATGAATGAGAGCTTGTCAACATGTGTTTTCGAAGTTTACGTGTGTCTATTTGGTTAGTTTCAAAAAATACAAAAGGATTATTCCTAATTTTAAGAAATATATAGAAAGAAATTTCAGCTAATGTATGTAGTTAAAATATAGAAATATATTTAAAACGTTTTAACAAGCGCGAAGCCGTATATTAGTGTTAAGCCATTTCTCATTTTACATCAACCACAATTGTCACCGCACGATTTTAGTTGATCGTGCGCCCACATGTGCGTTAGAAATAATCGCCCAGAATCGCATCGTTCGCATATCGTGCACACACCGTTCACCCATCGTGCACACACCGCACATCGTGTAACGTTGTGCGATCCCACAACTGTAGTAGTAAGATCATGATGAGGTACTAAGTAGTCTTATCAATGTGAACCTGCTCATTGACATAATGGTGAAAACAATAAGAAATAAGTTTGGAAAATAATAATAAATCACACTCTGAACCTAACTTTTCACAAAATTCCAGGTTTAAAATATAGAGAAAAATGACAGATTACAAATATGAAATAATACAACTTGAATATTACAGTCATGAAAATAAGATGGATTCCATTAATAGTATTTATGAAATAAAAAGTTACAGCATTGCATTTACTCACACAAAATGGGAAACTTAAATATGATCGTAATGAAAATGCATAAATATTCCACTTATGAATACAACTTGAATATGGCAGTGATAAAAATATAGATTTATTTGATGTATGGCAGTCATGAAAATAACTTCCATTTAAGAATACAACTTGAATATGGCAGTAAAGAAAATAAATTGTAGATTTTATTTAATAGTATTTATGAATTAAAACTTACATTACATTTACTCACACAAATGCTGAATATGACAACCATGAAACAAAATAGCAATACATTTACTTACAAAATAGGATTAACAGTTAACCAAACAAAACGTCGTTACGTCATTTAAGGTTGTCAATGTTACAAAGAATTCTGAAATCGGTCTCAACTGCATATCGTGCAGATGAAATCATCTGATACGGCATCAACACATTCCTGGTGGAACCACATGTCGCAGACTTCGCATTGGATCCAGCTGGTGAAGGTGATGGCCTGGTCCTCATCTTCCTCCATCTCATCTATCTCTTCAGTATCTCTCTTTTGGCAAACACCACACACAACTGTCATCTTCATCCTCTGCATCCTCCTCAAACACTGCTACATTAATCCTGTTCGCTTTGCCTTTACCTTTACCTTTATCTTTACCAGCTTTCCTTGCCTCCATCTCCCTTTTCCTCTCCTCTATAGCCTCATTCCTTCTCTTATCTTCCTCTTCTTTATTTTTAAGCTGTTGAAGCATGGCATCACAGGTAATGGTGCGTGCCTCCAACACTACTCTTTTGTTCTTTGGCTTCTTCTCCAGAAGAACTGGTGTGATACATATTTCCTGGAGAATTGGTGGCAATTTCCTCACAGCTTCAATAGGGTGTGGTAATAGAGAGTGACCACACTTGTCACACGAAGATATTACCAACTTTCTCTGTAAAAATATAAGAAGAACACTTAGAAACATGTATTTTTGTGGTTGTTGCAAGACAGTTCATGGATGACAGATCTGATAAATTGATGTGAATAATCAAAGTCGGTTTTTCACACACCCAAATTCAAATCACTGTGACAATATACAATAAACTACTAAAGAGGAAGACCAACCTGTACTAGAGGTACCACTTGTTGATGCCACTGCAGAGGACCCGCTATCTGGAGCTCCTTGACTTTTGCTGAAATCTTCTGGGATAAGTAATGATGTGTAAATAACTTCAGGGTTTAGAGGGGTGAGTCCACTTTTCCAACAAAATAGAAGAGATTTAATTATGAAAGGTAATGCATTATGGGCGTTTGTACACTTTGTATATCCAAATCTCATAACAAAACAATGCAACATGTATATAGGATAAAGCATTTAAAAAAAAGAAATGTTTGTATCAATAAAGTATACATTTTGTACATAGCATGCATGCTGAAACAATCAAAGTGAATAGTGCGTAAACCAAAATCAGTTCAACCAAATACAGATGCATAAATAAATTACCTAAATGCTGACTTAATCAGTCCAGGTGAACAAGTCTGGTCAATGGCATAAGACAGAAGTGCAGGCAAATTTGATTTGCTGACTGTCATTTTGCTGTTTGCAAGAGACATTGATGTTGCTAAACTACTCATCTTCTCCTTCACTGGTCCAATGATGTTGACATCCAGTGGCTGCAGCAGATGTGTGGTGTGTGCTGGGAAAATAATCTGAATATAGAAATTTAAATGTGTCAATTGTGTAGTACAATAAGATATAGGAATCCATTTAATGTGGAGTGTTTTTATTCATTTTTTCAAAATAAAATTATTTTTTTGAAGTCACATTACCCATATTTTAGATGATAGATCACTTACATTCTGTTCTCTTGCCATTTCAATCACTGGTATGGATATGTTGGAGTCATGGTTGTCCATCAGCAATAGAACAGGTCTTTCTTTTTTGCATTGATTTAGAAACACTATTCTGAACCAGGTTCTAAAGAGGTCTGTGTCCATATAACCTACAAGTTATATATAAGAACAATTACCACCAACGACATATGATTGTTAATACCGGTACCAAAACTTATTATCATTGGGGGTCTAAAACATCTTATGTGTATCACTGTCAAAATTATGGCAATATATTACCTTCGTTATTGCGAGATATATAACCACCAAATCAATTATCAGTAATATGCCTATAGGGCTAACAAGCAAAATCTCCAAAAAATAATAACTGGTCTGGACTGGCATGGGCTTATTGTAGAATAAGTACTACATATTCAATGAATGGAAGTTAATAACTGCATTATACAATACTGTACATATTTTTTTAAACAAAATCAATTTGAAAATTACTCAAACCTACCAGATTCTGAAACTCCAAACACCCAATATCTTTGGACATCCTCTCTGTAAGACGGTGAGAAAGACTTTTTCTTATAAATAAGAAAGGAGGCCATCATCCTTCCATCTCCCGAAGCGTATGGATGTGCCGTGACATGATCAATGGTGTTAATATTTAAATTTCTTTTCCATTGTTATCTTTTATATTGCAAGATTTTTTTTCTGTTGAACTTACTTTCTGCTGTATACATGTTCGTCCTTTTTCACCAATGACCTTCTTTCTTGACCCTTGTTTGTCAACAAATCCAGTCTCGTCACAGTTGTATATCTGGCCTGGCTTGGCAGCGAGGTCGAGTCGATTGATTGTTTCTTCTATAAAATGTTTATATATTTAGATCACTGAATATTTATAGTTAAAACAAAGTTTAAATGAAGATACTGGATGCTATAATTTCATTCATCTTTTTAATAATTTACTGAACAAAAAATGAAATTCATGTTTAATTCCTTTATTTCAATAATTAAATTTATCACAATGAAATGAAAACTGATACAGCATCAAAAGTTAACCTTGTAGAAGATTTTCGAATTAAGATCTATCAAGGAAGTTACAATAAATCAGTCAAATGTTAAAATGTTATGCTACTGAAATACAAATGCTCACCATACTTCTTAAAGAATCCATCAATGACGGAACTGTTGGACATCCGTGTCCGTCCCCTGTCCCTGACCTGTGGCTCTTTCTCAGAAAATTCCGGATACCGGCTGATAAATTGTTTGCACCATTTATCTGAGGGTCCACTCTCCTTAAAAAGGGTTTTCCTATTTGACGTATCAATCAAGGACATCACATAGCCTTTCAAATTTTGACGACTGAGGGGAAAACCATGCCTTCCCATGACAGCATCCTCGGTGGTCCATAGCTGTCAATACTGTGGCCCCTTTTAATGGCATCAATTATTGTCTGTCGTGGAACTCTGTGTTCTCTTGCAGCTTTTGACGAATTCAGTCTCCTCCGTTTTACATCACTGACTGCTGCGTCTATCTGACCTCTGGTATACAGTTTTCGTTTTGGCTGTAATAGTTATAAGCTTGTTATTGTCATCTGAACAACGTTTTGGTATTACGTTATACAATGCATTCCTCTTTATATCATGTTGCATTTGTTAAACAAAACATGATATTAACGTACAGGTATGTGACATTAAGAGAATTATGTTTTTTCTACTAAATCTAGTGCATTTCCAATCAGGATATAAAGATAAAGGTAACATTATTTCAAATAAAAATCATTTTTGGGGTTATTTTTCTATGCAATATTTTCATTTGTATCTGAAATCAATGGAAATTAAAAAAAATTCTGGATAGTTAATGTCATTTGTTACAAAAAAAATAAATGATTTCACCTCAAAATACATGATAAAAATGTATTAACATAATAAAATTACATAGAGGGGAAAAGGAGTTTTGGAAAAACATGATAAAAAGAGAAATGTGACATTAAAGGGATTTATATTAATTAAGTTGAATCCACTGTATATCTGACAAGAACGATGTATTAACATGTTTATATTTTTTTAAAGATACCAAAACATAATGCATTTCAAAGTGAATATATAAAATAAATCAATTATATATGAAATAATAAAATGAAATTTTGACATTGGTTTCCTTTTTTTTAAAATAATGTATTGTTATTGTATACCTACAGTATACATGTCTTTACTTTTCTCAGTTCTTCTCTCATTTTTTGTTATCAAAAATATCTCCTTTTTAATTGTTCTGTTTGCACAGTAACCGTTATTGTACTACATAATAGCACAATTGCCCCAGGCCTGGCCTTGTTACTATCAGCATATCCCTAGCTGCATTTAGTACAACAATCTAATTAAGAGTTGCTTCCCTTCCGTCAGAGGTCGCTTCCGTCAGCTTTTCGTTTAGCAGACGCTGTGTTAACATTGGAAAAACGATCTGGACGTCAAATTTGAAAAGTACTATGCCAAAATATTGATCCCCCAAGGTGAATATTTAGTTCATCCATCAAGTTAACAATAATATTCAAGTTTTTATCCTCGGGAGTTAAAGAAACTATTTGATCTTTTTTGATAACGTCTACCATCTTGATCTGTCCAGGATATCGGGAAACCGCACGTGAAAACAATCTCGCGGATCTTACGGACACTAGTAGTTCACGGACACTGCTCGGGTCAAAGTAAGCATCCTGGAGTTTTCACCTTTTGCCGATTTAAAGGGCTACCACACTGCAGTATACTGCTGAAGGCTCTTAGCAGAACACCCCAAACATCACACTGACAACGTGTGAATCAGAACTCAAGGCCAAATGCGAAGTAGTGTCGAGGGAGATACCTCGTTATTTAGAAAGAATGAAAAGATAAGATCCCAAATAAAGTCGCTTCTTATGGTGAAGGGAGACATTAGGGATGCTAACCCAGACATGACTAGTAAGGAACGTCCTGAATATGCGGATCAGCTTCAGTCACCGTGTTAAAGCCAACATTAGGGGGGGTCAATAGTGTTGACATATGAGGGGAATTGATATAGTGAAATTGCTGGTTCTGGTGGTAAAAAAGTAAGTTTTTGAATATATTCAGAAGGGTTTCAACACATTTGATATGTGCACAGACTGCAGCAAGACGCACATTTTTAACACGGTACACCAATAGTTGTTTTGTACCTTAATATTACGGTTTTTTTTCAAACACCTCAACAACATTTGCTTGAATTTCTGGCAGTATATAAAAAAATGTTTTATTTTGTGTTTCCGTGTTACTTATAATATATTAAACACAATGTATCATATGCACTTGTTGTTGATCCGAAGGTTAAAATGTGAATTTCCTGTCGTAATTGTACCGTGCTTAATATAATGTAATATTGTACAATTCGTATCCATGTATGTATATGTATATGCATTGCGATCCATGTGTTCACATCACTATAATAGTCTATTTCCACTAGGATCATGTCAGAATACCGGACCGTCTATCATTGCGACTTCAAAACATCCTTTTTTGGGGATGTCGAGTTGGCGCAGTGGTAACGGCCGCAGGTATTTTCTGGCTAGGCGATTTGGTGCCGGAGATCGTGAGTTCGACGCCCGGATAGGGCACGAGTCAAAAAATTGTCTTCCTTCGTCATTTGTGTTTCCGTGTTACTTATAATATATTAAACACAATGTATTATATCCGAAGGTTAAAATGTGAATTTCCTGTCGTAATTGTACCGTGCTTAATATAAAATATGTTTATATATATATGGAGCCACATTATATGTGCATTGTTTACAAATAGTTGAGAAATAACTTTGGTATACTTCCATTACATTACTGTAATGGGAGGTTAATTTCACACATGTATGTTTATTATTTACTGACAGAAACTCAAGCAACTGTGCCTCAACACAGCCTTGCAAAATGCCTAGTGTTTGGTGAATGTGTGCTCAAAAATCGCATTTTCTCTTTTTACATACGCAATTGTATATACATAACTTATGGTGGCTGATTTCTGCCATGACGCTGTTTCGCATAATTTTAAACGCAAAAACCCACCGTTCGGCGAGTTTTCGCGTACTGAAGAAGGCGACAACCCATCACAATAAAACACGCGTGTACACTTTTATTTTAGGATTAGAAATATATGTAAATTACCAACACGATGTTTGCTTAAGGGGGGGGGGGGGGATTCATAAACCATTCTGAAATAGGCATACATTGTATTTCATGATTATTTACAGACATTTAAATATTAGCAAGGTTCAAATATTAAAACTTGACAATTACAATGGAGGTGGCATTAGGAAAAACACAAAAGGTTATTGTGGTTCCTGTATTTTATGCGTCAAGAAGAGTGTCATTCTGCATGTCCAAGCAGGTTAGAATATTAAGGTTTTTTTACGTGTAGTTTTGTAAGTGACATCTAATATTAAAATGACAAATGGCAATAAATTCTAGGCATTTAATCTTTTAAGAAGTCAATATACTAAGGAGACATAACATGGGAAGGACTGCTGGACAAACACAAGTGTTAATTTGACACCAGGCCTGCACACGTGCACAACAGACAGAAGGAACACCCCTATATGATTATAACTGTTTATATGACATTTAACCAAAACAAATCTGTATCAAGGATATTGTTTTATACTTTGAAAATATATATATTCCAGACTGAAAATTTAGGGATCTGCCAGGGTTGGGGCACTGGAGTCAGTCCCTGTACATATATTGTCTTCTGGCAGGAGATCTTTTACACAACACACAACAGTGACAGCTAATTGACATATTCTCAATATCCTCATTCAGTTCTTGCATTTTATTCTGTTCATACTATCTACATACATGTATGTGTGCCCCCACTGATAGCCTCAGGCTAACAGTGGTGTACATGAGCATTATCAAATGTGGACTGGCACACACATACTCTGCACCTGATGTCTGGCATTCACCCAAACATATACGCACACAATATACTGGAATTCACATAATTTAGCAAATTGTGTAGTAAACACAACCATACCCTCACATATAGAAAATAATGGATTTTAATGGGGTTTTATACATGGAACTTGAAATTACCATTTTATTAAAGAGTTGTCATTATTTGGCTCTTTGTATAAAATTAAACTGTAATGTAAACAGAGAAATCAGCAGGGCTAGCGACTGTCACGTCAGCCGCCTGAAGCAATCTGTCAATTAGTTTATTTTCAAAATCAATATGAACCGGAAAAAAATAGATAGCATTTGAAATGAAATGAATTATGATTTTCACATCTATATAGATAGGTATAAAGGTATGAAAACAAAGATTTGTGAAAAAGAAGTGGACTTACATGTACATTGTACCTTGCTATGAACCCGAGGTGTTTAGATACACAATGTGTGTATTGGAGAAGAAATTTTGCAAATAGGTAACAGCTGGGAAGCAACTATCACGTCACCTACCACAAGCATTTTGTCGTTTATACTGTATGGTTTACTTAATTTATTTGTTTACTATATATTAACTAGAACACTGACAGGTCAGGAAGGGCTCCGTATTGCGGCTGTAGATATCCCCCACATGCCCACACGCCAACCTACTCCCTCCCGCAAAAAAATGATATCCGATACAGTATGACTTGAATTCTACCCTAATATGACCTTGACCTTTGACCCAGTGACCTTAGCATTCAACCTTGTGTTTTATATTTGTTTATTGAACATGTTGACCAAGTTTCATGCAAATCTGGTATTCACCCGTATCGGATATCGCCGATACAGTATGACTTGAATTCTACCCTCATATGACCTTGACCTTTGACCCAGTGACCTTAGCATTCAACCTTGTGTTTTATATTTGTTTATTGAACATGTTGACCAAGTTTCATGCAAATCTGGCAATGAATACCAAAGTTATTATGTAAAAACAAAATTTGTGGACAGACGGACGGACAGACAGACGGACGGACGGACAGACAGACGGACGGACGGACGGACGGACAGGCGGACGGACAGACGGACGGACAGACAGACAGAGTGATTACTATAGGGCACCCGTATCTCCGATACGGGGCCCTAAAAATCAACAGCATATGATAA
This sequence comes from Mimachlamys varia, assembly GCA_947623455.1. Classification (NCBI taxonomy): domain Eukaryota; kingdom Metazoa; phylum Mollusca; class Bivalvia; order Pectinida; family Pectinidae; genus Mimachlamys; species Mimachlamys varia. The sequence goes on from OX392534.1 coordinate 23,931,015, forward strand.
TAAAGTCATCATTAGTAATAATTAGAATAATAACCACAAAATAGGTGAAAATGTATGTATATATTTTGTAGATTACTCCTCTCCAGCGTCCAAGCAGGGTGAACAGCTGAAGACTAAACTTTCATCCTCCACGTCGTCCTTACCGAGTTCAACACACTCTGGCTGTTACCAAACCTCAAAGGCGCAGCACTGTACCAAAACTGTGACGTATTCATCCTCATTACTGACAGGGTCAATCAACTTGCACACTCTGCCTTTTCTTCGAGTTGTTGTAAAAAAACTATAACTTGTTATGACTCTTGATTTTGTAACAAGATTTCTCCTGGGAACATACGGCTTTACAGGGACATGTTGTAATATGGCTGCCATAGCCTGAGTAATAAGGCCCTCTGTGATAAGTGGATTACCCCCATGATATTATACACAGACGGACGACGACTTAGTCTGTGTTGGATGAAGAGGGGGGCTGTGAAGCATGATTGTCAATGATTAGGAAGACTGGACGTTCCTTGCCAAAGTTAGGTATAAATAAATCTTTTAACCAGGTTTTAAATAGGTCAGAATCCATGTAACCAGACTCGCAATACTCATACAACCAGTTTCGTGGAACACCATCCTTGTAGGAGGTATGGGGTAAAGATGTTTTTCAAATATGAGAAAAGTAGGAAGGACCATTCCCTCTGCTGCTATACACAAATGTGTAGTTACATGGTCTGTGCTTAGCACTTTTGTTGGAAGCAGTGCTGCCCCTAAAAGACTTTTTGTCTTTTTTTTTCTTTTCCAAACGAGCCGGTTTCATCGCTGTTAAAAATGCAATGTGGCTTACTTTGGAGGCCAAGTTCTTGTTTTGTGTTGGATAGCACACTAAAGTATTGGTGCTTATTAGTGTGTTTACTTGTTGTGATTGACAATGATGACTCGGTTCTCATTTTGAGGATTAATGATTACTTGGATGTGACTAAGATTTACATGGCGGGTGTCGTCGATGCTTACTTTCCGGAACACCCGGTCTTATTCTCTTGTGCTTTTACGAGTCTCCATGTAAATCTTTGTTCCTATTTTGCTCCTAGGTTCGAATTATGGTTTTGTTGACGCTTTGGTATTCTCTATTTGTTTACTTATAGTATTACATTGAAGATGACGTAACACACATATGCTGCACCTTTTAAATTAAGTCATATATACAGTATGCTAAAAAATGAATAAAACTGCATCATACAGCTGTTTCGTCCTCCTAGGACTCTTCAGTGATGCTAGGGACTATGGACTAAACTTATGTATAAGCAGAAGGGTAAGGTGCGCAAAACCTCTTTAATTTATCAATTCAGAAATAAAATTAAACTAGTTCTGTATAATTTCAAATCGTGTACTATGAAAATGTGTACATGTATATTTTGTACCGTGTCACTACTCAAATGACATTGACTGTGGCTATGGAGATTCCAGCAAACCTCGGGACTAACAAATCCACCAGCAGAGTCTGCCACACCTATCATTAAAGATGATCTAAAACACGTAATAAAAAAATCAGGAATTCTTTAACTAAGGAAGTATTACGTACGAGTATGGGGGAAAATCATATATGTATTTGAAGGGGAAAAAATATATAAAGATAATTCCTGACCTTTGGATAAAGTAAAACAACATCAGAATTTGTTTTATTTATTTTATGGCTTGATAGGTGTAAGGAAAATACTATCTGTACTCATGGGTAAAGGGAAACAACAGTTTATGCATCGTGTGGGAATACAAAATAATGAACTCTCCCGTAACATTACGTCACATCCTGATAAAATGACTGTTCTCGATAGATCTGCCCCCGAAGAGTAACGTGGAAATTCCATTTATTCCATCATGCATTATTATCGTTAATGTAATTAACACATGTGCTTTATGTTATTTTTGTGTGTATAAACATGGAACCATCATCCCATACTATGTTTTGGAATATAGTAGATACATCAAGGTAGGTCTTTATAACTGCAGACGACTTTGTTATTTTTCGATGAAAAATGTCACGTGACCCCCGACGATCAGCTGGCAAATCTGAGGTGACTTGGGGTGCATTACCTGATTTCTTTGGTTAACTGCACAGCAAAGTCTTTGGCTTATTTACTCAAAAGTACAGCCTCGTTGTATTGTGTAAGAAAATAACACATTCGCAAGATAGTGCACGTTAGACGCGATCTGGTGAGAATTGGTCGCCAGTCAGTAGTGCAGCCAGCACAATGACGTAAGAAACAATGGCCGCAAGTAGTTCCAGCAGGTCTGCCGACTCGCCGAAATTCTGTAAATGGCAGGATTGTGGTATTTATTTTGCAACTTATGATGTTGCAAACGCGCAAAAGTGTGCAAAAGGTAATAAATAAGAGAAAACCGAAGCGTTAACAAAATCATAATCGAAACCCAGGGGCAAAATATGAACAAATGATAGATTTACACGGAGAATCTTGCAAAAGTACAAAGAGAATAAGACCAGGTGTTCTGGAAGAGTAAGCGTCTTCTGCTTCATCGACGACACCCGCCAGTTAAATCTTTGTCACATACATCTAAATATCAAGTTGTCAAAATGAGAACCGATTATCATTGTCAATCACAACAAGTAAACAAACTAATGAGCATACTCAAAAACGTCCATCTTCATATCACTTATAGAAACGGAATATTTCGCGATGAGACAAAGATGGCTACCATAAAATTTGCCATAGTTCTGATCAACCTGCATCTCTCAAATCCTTGTGTTGTTAGTTGTTTGTCAGCAGTCGACATCGATCACGAAAATCCCGATATTAAAAGCAAGCCTTAGAATATCGAATCAACTGCGACATGTAAACACCATAGGTTGGAGAAGCAGGGATGTTACTATCAAGAAATAGAAAGTTCTTGATCGGAAGATTGAAATCATCACGTTTATCGTATAGCTTAGTATTAAGCTGTTCATGTTGGTCGTAGGAGCTCCGAACTAAATTTGCAAACTGGAGTAGATCTATAACCCATACCGTTCTTATAGAACCAATTATTATCGACCAACAAGGACAACGGATACAAATAAAAGATGGTGAGTCGCTCAACCTCACCACCAGTGCCATCGACTCAAACATTCTCAAAGCCAAAATAGAATCCGAATTAGACAGTGATCGTTTTTGACAAGTTCTACTCAATAATATACATGTTTATGACAAAATTTACTTTATTTTCTTCAGAGCATCATGTACAATGTGATTATTTTTGGTGTGCATGCAGTGGGGATGAAGTATTACGACGGCAAAAGCTTTATAACTGTTGACAAGCCGTGCCTTGAGAGCGGTCAATTGACCAACACGAAAATGCACTTTGGTAATGAACAAAATGTCGGGTGCTAAGGGGGCATACATCAAGAGACGAGAGGCTGATACGTTATCAGGTTTATTTGATTCAGGACTGGTTATTTTACAATGCGCGTTGAAAGCAAAATCTTTGTCAAAGTGCGCTAACAGATATACTGGTCCGTCACAACTTTGCAATTTAGGATTCTTTTGTAATAAAGCAGACCGGGATGAAATAAGACGAAATTACACCATGGACATTTCAAGTTCCAAATCTTAATTATCATTTTCTCCCTAAGTTTGAATTAGGAAAAGGAAAAGGAATGAAATTGCATGTAAAGGACGGTGACTTAAAAAAAACTGCAGGAATGGAATATACATATAAGTATATGTTGTATATAACTTTGGTTTTTTTTTAAAAGATTTCCAGTTATGTATATATTTTCGTATCAAATTCAATACCAGGGTCGAAACCCAATGATATTTGTACCTTCACTGATTTATAGATTAAGTATGAATATCACTTTTTTTTTAAGTGTGAAAACAAATCTTTATATTCCTTTTGTCCAAATTGAAGCCGTATGTACCTCGGTCGCACGTCCCGTTTTACAACGTAATCAAACGACGTTTTTCTGTTATGATATATATATTGTATTTGAAAATGTCTTTCTATCCAGCAATATAATTAAATCATACTGTTTTACTGGAACATAAGATTTTATAAAGAGAATATCATAAAACAAACTTTTAAGTTTAATATTACACACGTATTTCATGCAACAGAAGACTGAAACAGTTTCCCCTTGGGTAGCCTCAAAACCAAATCAAAGCTTTATTTGTGCATGTTACCGTTATACAGAAAAACATGTAACATACACACAATAGAGCAGGTAGTTTCTCCTTAGAATACTTCCCATCTCTCAATATGATTCTGTAACGCAGTCTTGTGTCATATTTTGACCATTCGGCAACTTTTCGCTTAGTATTAGGCCTTATCGTAGTGTAACGGTACTAACAGATAGAGTGTTTACAAAGGAAACGGCGCTCGCTGCGCATGCGTTGGTAGGTGGAAATCCCAATTCAGAAGGTCTGGCCAGACGTTTTGGAATTCAACTAGTTATTTTGAAATTATTTATTTTATGAATACATGTCAGCGGAATCCGATCGTCGTAGTCCATAAGAATACCCACTCGATATGTGTATGTAATATTTTGAAAAAAAAAATATGAAAAAAGCTTACTTTCGCGGGATGCCCCTTTAACGAATGACTTATATAATATATACTGGAATACTATCCCCTCTTTCCAAATGTAGCAGAGCATGGTCCTCTTCACATGCAAACAAAAATTGAAAAAAAAATCAATTCTGTTAATAATGCATGCTTATTGTATTTGAAGAAACAAAACAATATAATTGGTCACTAGAACCTAGTCCTGTGAATACAATAAAGATTTACATTGAGTTAATAGGTGGCCATAATGCAAAATGTCAATATAATCTCATCATACCAGTAGGTGTTTTTGCTCACATTTATCAGATTTGCATGGTAGTATGAAGTTGTCATGAATTTGGTCGTTACACTATTATTTGCATGGTTTGTGACCGTATTCCTGTTAAGCATGCCTTAAATACCCCCAATGAAGAAGTACAAAACTAACATTGACAATTTCAGGACTGATCATGATTACTGTGAAAAATCTAACATCCGTCAAGAGCAACATGATAAAGAAAATCTATGTTAAAGGCAAAAATCAGTAAACTAGAAAATGAGGTTTTGTATTACAAAGCTCTCAATAGCAGAGAATTACCAAGTAAAAAAAACAGCAAATCAACAGTTTTCCATCAGAAATGTTTTACTCAATGATAAGAAATGTAGGTTTTATATGGGTATTCCGACAGCCGAAAAATTTAATACCATTTTTGAAAATCAGATATTGGAAAGGATCACAACGAACCTGCAACCCATTAAAGCATAAGTATTCAAATACAAAATGCAGAAAATTAACACAACACAGGAACTCTTACTCTCACTCTTAAATTGAAATTATGACTTGGTTTATTACTTCAAGATTTAGCCGACATATTTAATTTCTCAGTTACACATGCTTCAACATATTTACAACACGGGTAATCATGTTGGCTCACACACTTGATTCACTAGTTTTTTAACCCTCCAAAAGAAATAGTGAAAGCAAACATTCCACCCACATTTAGGCTGCAGACAAAGTTCAGTAATGTCAGACATATTGTTGACTGCACTGAGAAACCAAACAATCTGGAACTCGCTGTCAGACATGGAACGACTACAAGCATCACAACACAGGGAAGTTTCTTGTCAGCACAAACAATTCTGGTCTGGTCTTGTATCTCAGTGTTGGAGTGGACGGACAAGTGATAAACATATCACTACACACTCTGGGTTTCTCGACATAGTTGAACGATATGATTCAGTCATGGCTGATAGGGGGTTTACTATTCGGGAAGAGTTGGCACTTGTAGGGGCAGATGAGTTTACTTCACCTGGGCACAGGGGAGCATCTCAAATGTCAAGAGCTGAAGTGAATCTTACCAAGGAAATTGGAAATCAGAATTTACATTGAACAGGCTATCCGACGAATGGAAATCTTTAGGATCCTCAAGTATGAGGTACCGCTTATTCTAGTGCACCACTTAGATAATATTGTAAAAGTGGTTGTTGGAATTTGTAATATGCATCCACCTCTACCTAAGTATCAGTATCAGCAGCTCCGGGATGATCCTGTTCTTCCATATTGCGTTATTGATAATCATTCAAAATTCTAATGTTTACAAAAGGTTTCGTTTTATCAGTCACTAGTTAACCTGCCCTAGCACTGTGTTTGTCAAATACATCAAATATACAATATATGAGCGCCAAACGTTTTACCCTAAAGATCCACAAAGCTTCAATTCTTCTTTCACAAAGTAGCAAGTATTTTTGGCCTGTAATAATATATTTTTTTTCATTGAATTCAACCCCTAATACTTAAATTTAATGTTACACACTTTTTCAGTCAAATAAATGTTAGTGGTGCCTGGTCAATCATGTTATATATATATAGTAGCTTGCTCTAACAGTGACTTTGACGTTAAACTATTTTTAAACTCCCATTCACCAGATACATATTACAGACAGTGTATGATCATAACAAATTTCACATCAGCCGACTATATGAGTATTTTTCTTCTCTTTAAAACGGGATTCTTTTTTGGACATGGATTTATGTGAAATATATGGCGAGTTGAATGAAAATAGGGCTCTCAAGATGATCGATCAGGCAAATGGGAACTGAACGGGTTCCCACTGAAATTTTATATATATAAAAAAATATTTACACATCGCATATTCATGCAAAGTGCACACATTTTTTTCGGTATAGACCGCATTACCCTAAACCAGTTGTGGTAATTCCTTATAATTTCATTTCTAAAGATACATCTAAAAGACATAGGTCTGATACAATGCTTTGGTATTAATTAATGCTTTGGTATTAATTAAAACAAAAATCGAACGGTTTTGAAAAACACATCCATGTGCATAAAGATGACTTAACACACACGTGTGCTAATTTCGCCTCTAAACAGATTCAACCAATCAGAAGTTTTACTAATGGTTCAAAATACCACGCCATAAATGACACCATCACTATTTGAATTGTCTGGTTTTTGAGATTATACGATATCACCTGAAAAAGTTCAACCTTGGCGGAATAGGCAAAATTAAATTATGTAATTGATTAAATTACCTGCTTCGCCATGTGTTGATTTGCTTATGTCATGTTCTTCAATTGGCATGCTTCAAATATTTAAGTTTTCAAATTGATGGGACATCCCATGCACATGGGACAGAAGTAGAAGAAGCTATTCCCATTCCCAGTCTGCCTTCACTCGAAACAACAGACCCGCAATATGATTACATTTTGATCCTAGTCTGTAACATTATAAACGGTGATATCTAGGACAATACTAAAATGCTGTACTTTATTGTATTTATTTCTAGTAAGTTAATAATTTTCGTAGTTAACTAAAAAATGCCTTTCATAAAAGTATGAAAGCAATGGTTCTCGAGACGTAGCACGTGGTTTCATTATGATGTCATATATCAAGCTTGTTCAATATATAATTTGTGTATGGATTGAAAGTCATTTTTTTAACTTCCATAGTGCTATGAAACGTCAGCAGTTACATCAATATCCAGCATGAAGCCCTTCATTCAATATGGATGTAACGGCTGGTCTTTCATAGCACTATGAAAGTTAAAAAAATGACTTTCAATTCTTATTTGGTCCCTAGCATCACTTAAAGAGTCCTAGAAGGACGAAACAGCTGTATGGTGCAGTTAAATTCATTTTTTCGGCATACTTTATCTCAATCTGATTAAAATACAGATCATTGTTCACACTCCGTTTTACAAGGATCTGACAACATCCAATAAGAGGTCACGTTCAGATGACCTTTGTCGCCTCTTTACTTAAAGCAAAAATAATTCTCCAATGACCAGTCATCTTGCAGCAAGTCATTTCGTCACATTATTCCACATCAATATTTTGGTGACGAAATGACTAAATGGACAAACGCGATTATGCATGCTTTGTCGCCTCAAAAATTTACTGTCAAGATTCTGACAGTAGTAATTTGATTGGCTAATGCAAAAGGTCATCGGGACATGACCCCCTATTGGATTATCTCGGATCTTAAAGCAACAGAGAGAAGTTTACGGAACGGCGCGGAGATCAATATGATTTTAATCAGATTGACTTAATCTATTCCTGAATTCAAAAGGTGCAGCACATGTGTGTGTTACGTCATTTTTAAATGCTTTCATATTTATATTATCATTTTTAAATGCTTTCATTTATCATAACAATTAGAAAAATAACAATACCTGCAGCTACTAACAGGCAAAAGCTGTCGGGGTATTGTATAATCATACAGACTTGCAAAAATGAGTGAAGTGTTATTTTCATGTTTAATCATTCTGTATGCTAACCCTGCCGTACATCTACAGTTAGCTCCACTTTCTTTTCAACAGCAAATCCACACTGTATGTGAATCGTCCCTCATTTTCTGTGACTATGCGATTTTGCCGACAAAATACAGTAACTTGATGCAGTCGATATGGAATGATAATATACTTTCTAAAGGTGACCAGACTGAAAATACTTTCCGATTTTGGTCCGCACAACAGTCAATCTGATTAAAATACAGATACTCGTTCTCGCTCCGTTTTATCTACAAGGAACTGACAACATCCCATAATAGGTCACGTTCAGAAGACCTCTGTCGCCTCTTTACTAAACACTAAAATTATTTTTATTCCAATGACCTATTATCTTGCAGAAAGCCATTTCGTCACATTATTCCACATAAACTTTTTGTTGACGAAATGACCAAACGGACAAATTCGATTATGCAAGCTTTGTCGCCTCAAAATTTCACTGTCAAGATTCTGAAAGTAGTGATTTCAACTCTTGGACAAGAGTGTAAAACATCCCTCTTGAGCGCATGTGCAAAAACATAATTATTATCATTTTTTTTTTTATTTTTTAATGTTTAAAAGTCAACATGTACAATTAAAAAGACAGTCAATTACAGAAGAATTATGGAGGCTGGTGGACGTGTTTGGCTAAGCTGGTTTTAAAGGAGGAGAGAGTGTCGCTAGCGGCTATGTGCGTTGGTAAACTGTTCCAGTTTATGAAAGTACGTGGAAAGAAGGAGTATTTCAGGAGATGTCTTAAAAAATGTATTTGTTTGAATTGTTCATCTATCAGATTGTGTTAGAATATTTTGTGTGGGAATAGATACATGGGTATTTTTTATTTTGTGAAGTAAAGTTAATCGTGCTACCATTCGTCTGTTTTCTAAAGATTCAAGTTTCAATGTGTTTAACATGTTGTTGACGGTGCCTGGAGATCTGTCTGTGTAATTGTTAAAGATATAGCGGCTGCTTTGCGTTGTACTTGTTCGAGTTGATCTTTATGTGCGTGTTTATGTGGATCCCAGGCAGGTGATGCATATTCCAACTGTGGTCTCATTAATGTGGTGTATGTAATGAATTTAACTGGTTTGGAGCATGACTTCAAGTTACGTCGAAGAAAGCCTAGTGCCCTACCTGTTTTTGCTGTAATTGTGTTAATGTGTTCGCCCCAGTCAAAGTTTTCGTGTAGTGTTAATCCCAAATAATTACTGTGGGGAGGTGTTTTCTAATAGTTGGTTATGTAGGGTGTATGTGTGGTTATTGGTGTTTTTCTTTTTCTTAGATAGGTGGATAGTGGTACACTTCGAAGGATTAAATTCCATTTGCCATAGGTTTTCCCAGAGTTGTAGGTTGGCTAAATCTGTTTCAAGTTTTTTGTTTGGTAACAAAGATATTCACTACGTCGGTGATCTAAACAGGTGGCCACTTTGACAATCCCTGATTCTCAACGACCAACCCTTTTTGTAATGACAATAGGTCCGATATGTGTCTATCGTCTACATGTAACAACTGTTCATAATCCAGTTATTTTAGTTTTAAAATAAAAGAAGTAGTCTCAACAAGCGGCAACTTCCTAGAATATGACTCGAAACATAATACTGACATATCTTTTTTACATCCGTCTTTTGACAAACCGCGCTTGGTCGAAAAATTATGTAAAGCTGGAAGTTTCAAAGTTGTAAAATCATCTGAAGTTAGAATCTGATCACTAGGATCCATGGTGTATAAATTACATGCAATACAAAACATAACAATATAATCGTTATTTCAATCATGTCTCTTGCGTGACCAAATGTGTGTACATTTGGCGCGAGATTTTTTCCCCCTTTGACCTGTGCTGCCATCTTTGAATGGTTGACCCGTCTATTATGACCTTCATGTGCCTTTTTTCTTCACTAATGTTTGATGATTTATTAATATGTACAAACACCTAATTTATTACAGTTTATATTAAAGTGGATGTATGTAGCTATCTTCTAGGCAATTTTTAAAATAATATTAAATCTGCGATGAATCAATAGTGTCGCTCACGTAACGTTCCGTCGACGTAATTGTATTGAGGATTCATAGTCTGGACATCGTAAGCAAAATTATATTTTTTTCGTACAGCAACAAACTATATAGAAACATATATATCACCTTCGACAAGTAATGGCCATCAGTGATTTATGCAATTTCTTGAAACACGGCATGGAAAATATTTCCAATATATGTATTTACCAGTTCAATTACGTCACAAGTAATTCCTATATCGAATATTTCGGGGGTTTTCTGAGATGTTGCAACTCCATGCTCGCAATCGATAAATAAAAGTGTGAATCATTATAGCTTTTTAGAAAGGAAAATATATAGGGAATGGATGGAAGCTGTTCGTTTTTCTCTAGTATGAACGGAAAGTAAGGTGTTTGGACCGTTTTTTAACGTGGTCGAGATATTTTCTGCAACTGAGTTGTATACCTTCTCTCTTTTTCAGTGTCCGATAGTCGATTTTTTGTGAAATTTAACCGCTTGACTATCAAGCTGAAATTTGGCAATTGTTTTCATTAATGTTTTAGATTAATAATAATCCAGATCTGTTAGTGGTCAGACTAGTTATTAGCATAGAGTGCCACATTAAACATGTTCCTTGTTTGTGAAAATCAGATCAGTTTTTGATCCAAAGTCATTTGTTGATCCTGTGATCAGTTGTCGACATCAAATTGGTCAAAAGAAATTTTCAAGAAAATGTTTGTAATATAAAGTCAATGTTGAAAACTCCAAGAATGACAACAGGTATTCTGGAATCAATGTTTAATTTCTTTTTAACAGCACTAAGTGTTTCACACAAAGCCTTACGGGAGTGTTTTGGATGTTGTTGATTCATTAACAGGCATTTTTTCCTGAAACCCTCCTTTTGATTTTACAGCCTTGCCATGCGGTGAACGAGGTGTGGATGTGATGTATTGTAGTCTTGACGATATCGTATGAAGTTGTTTATAGCAGTTTTACCATAACCATCCTTTGGTTGGAATCTTGTTATACAGAAGTAAGCTACATCAGTACTTGCAATGTTGCTGCAATCTGCCTGTAACTGATTTCGAGCAGTAATGTTGCCCGTAAAAATTGTCGGTCATCTGCATTGGTGATGCTCGTAGCCTGGACATTTCAGCTTTCACAGTTTTGTCTACATCAATTTTATCTTATTCGTTGATGATTTTGAGACCATCTTATGTCTGAAGCCTGCTGATGGCGACAAAGCGCAAGTGATCCACTTCACGATTTGTTGATAAATCAATCACAGCAGTTGTCATTGTATCTCTGTGTGAACGGTAAATGGTTTAAACATGTGCAGTACGAAGTCTAGAGGATACTGACGTCTATATACCTGTGTTGCCCCCTTGTGTCCAGCAGCATTTTGCTTTGTGATTGGTTGAATAGGTGACATTCTTTGTTTTATCCTCTTTTGTATAAATGTCGGCTTTCAGCTCTTAGCTGTGATCATATATCAGCATCATCAAACAAAGCCCAACGAACACCATAAGCAACTAGGTTGTTTTGTAAGGCTTGAACCTTCATCATATAATAGTGCATGATGCACCAATGATGAGTCCATATTTTGTGTCCAGGGTCAACTCATTTTGTAGTTGTTGCCATCACCTCTTACTTGCATTTGGTTTGGTAGTTGTGCTGTATGTTGCTTGTTGTTCTTGAATGTCAAAATTGTATCATTCATTGATGAAGTAGAACCAATTACTCTGTCCTTTGAATTGAATTCAATACAATTGGTTGCCATTTTGCCTGTATCTTTTGCTCATTGTTTGCATTTGTCGTTTGTAGCAAACAATTGAGTTGATTCTGAAGGATAATTTGGTGCGTAACTGCGTATGTCTTATTTAGACGTTTTTACAGTGTTTCCTTGTCTTCATGCGTATGTTGCAGCCTCGTGTGCATTTCCTCCCTTTGCTTTTTCTGCATCCATCCCAATAAGCTCGCTCATTCCACGTTGGGATTTGGTGACATACGAAGTGTTTGTATTTCAGTCTTTTCAAAGTAGCTCTCGCTGAATTCAGTCGTGGTAATTGAGTCACTGTGTTCGATACAGCAGCTGGTTCAAGAACCATGTTTCCTAGGGGAATTTCTATTTACATCATGGAGCCTGATGTCTTTTCATGAATGGGAGTTAAACGATAAGAAATATCTGATCATAAAGATTTAGGTACTTTAGTATTAATTCCTTGGGGATGAATTCAATACAATTGCAACTATTGCATATGTATACAGGTCCTTCAGAAGCAATCGGACGGAAATTGTAAATGAGTTCCTTAATAAGCAATGATTTCTTTATATGCTCCTCTTGATTCGAGTTCGTGTCGCACGACTGTTTCTGGTTGCTTGTATTGCGTACCTTTTCTTTTTTGGATTCTCTTCTGTTTCACAGCTGCTTTCCGCTTGTATTTCAGATGTTTTCTCTTTTGGTTCTCTCCTGTGCTTCACGGTTGGTTTCTGTTTGTATTTCGGATCCTTTCTCTTTCGCTTTCGTTTTTGTGTCTCATAGCTGATTTCAGACTGTTTATTACCCGTATCTGTTCTTTTTCCTGGTGGGCTATTTAAATCACCCTGCGTCCGTGATCCATCTTTCCTTAAGCAATGCTTGTTGTCGCTATTTCTTGAGAAGTACTTGATGGATCATTATCAAATTTCATGTGTAGGTTTCCCTGGTCCTTAGTTGTGCATGTTTTATCTTTCGACAGATCCCATAAACAAAATGGCCGACAGGCGGCCATCTTGGAGTTGAAAGTAATTGCGTCTTATCACTATTTCTTAGTATTGAATGGATCAAGCGCAAAATGCATCTGTAGGTTTCCCTCGGTGCTTATGGTTTGTTATCGCTATTTCTACCATTTTGGATTGTTCCCAAATCCCCTAGTAGGTTTTTCTTGGTGCTTACTTGTGCCTTTGACTGATCAGCAAAATGGCTGACAAACGGCCGTCTTGGATTTGACAATGAACATTACTTTTTGAATGATCCATCAAGTACTTTTCAATAAATAGCGGTAACAAACTATTTCTATCAAATCCAAGTCGGCCGCTTGTCGGCCATGTTGCTCATCAGATCCGTACGAAATTGGGACTATGCACAATTAGGCACCAAAGGGAACCTAGAAATTTGAGAATGATCCATCCAATACCTCTCAAGAAAATGATTTTGCATCGACCTCGCACATTTTATATTCCAGTATGCAACCTTCACAATCAATGTAACTAATATTATCTTTCCACTAGTGAGAATGTAATTATTTGATTGGAATTAAAGACGTCACATGACTGCACTATATATTTCCGTATTCGGCGCTCTCGGTTCTCGTAATATGCATGTGACGTCATTTTCCGCCTGAAGACGCAAACAACATGGCAAAACGATGTTTACCGAACTCACGGCCGAAATACGTTAAGGATCTATTTAAAGGAAAAGGGGACAGGATCTAGGCTTCAAACAGTACGTTAATATATCAATCTGAGTTATTTATTTGCAGGGATAGGGGATTGCAAGATGATTTAGTTACATGTAGCGATTTACTATGATTTGATGTGGGGGGGGGGGGTTAGTACAATACCAGTCTTCAAACAGAAGTCCTTATTTAAGATGACTAACTACTGACCAGGCATATGATTGCAGACAAGCCCCTTTGTTGAAAGATCACGTAACACACACATGCTGCACCTCTTAAATTTAGTAATAGATACAGTATGCCGAAGAAATGAATTAAACTGCATCATACAGCTGTTTCGTCCTCCTAGGACTCTTCAGTGATGCTAGGGGCCAAAAGGTAGGAATCCAAAATTTCTAAACTAATGTAGAAGTAGTAGAAGTGCAGCTAATGAAAACAAGTTTGTATATGCTTCTCCATTTGTTTTTGGGTGTGGGTGTGGGTGTGTGTGTGTGTGCACTGGAATAGATAATGATGAGGTCGGTGTAAACATTGTAGTTGCTTTAAATGAAATTCGTTGATTGTTTTATTAAATATCTGTAAACATTTATAAAAATAAAGGAAAAACACCTAGTGAAAAGATGAATTCGTTACATGGTTTGTGAAGGTTGAATAGGAGGTCGTTCTCGCCAACGGATTTAACACCGCCCACATATATTCCCGTATTCAACATTCACAAACCATGTAACTAATATGGTACTAGTATGTACCTTGCCGTATAATGTAGACCTTCAAAATACTTTACTCCACCTTCTGCTGATGAGCTTTACATTATTTGCTGTTAAATTAATTTGGTTGAAATATAATGAAAATTGATAAAATGAGGTGCTATAGAACATATGACCTTCGTTGTCGAAACCGTCCTTCCAACAAACAGAATGATATCTTATTTTTCTTTTTTTTTCTTTTTATTTATTCATTCAGTTATGTTTTCTATTACGGGCTTGGGGGTACTCATGGCTTTGGTTCGATGTCCACCTCTTCCTCGTCTTCTAGTATGAAACTAAGTGCCTCATGACTATCGTCCAAATGATTTTTTTCATTTTTCCCTTTTTTCTTTCGTTGGTTTCAGTTCTTTTTCTGTTTTAAAAAGACTATTTTGGCTGTTGCCAAATATTTCGTTAAATGTTTCGTTTTTAAAGTGTTTGTCTGTGAAGATTTGCACAGTTCTTCCACTGTCTTGACGATTGACTCTGTCGCCCTAACAATTTCACAATTAAGGTGATATATATCCTTGATAGAATTCCGAGTTACATCCCCAACTGAAGACAAGGCTATTAAACCTGTCATTCGGCGGCAGATTTTGTGTCAGTTGATTCGTTTCTTTTGTTACGATGTCCATACTGAAAAAGGTATAGGAAACTATTAGACTTGTAAGCTACTAGACCAAATTTAATAGACTTGCATGTAAAGCTTTTGATATCTTGATTATTTTAGAAATCAGTCATTTTTAATGCATATGTAGGCTACATGGCGATTTCATATACATATTTCAACTGTTTTAATTTAACAAAAAAAACCTAGAGATTAATGGAAACCTACATGCACAATAGAAATTTCATGACCAAATCAAAGATGGCCGCATGTCGGCCATTTGATTTTGCAGATCAGTCTCAAACAACTACGTACGAAAATGAACCTACTATGATAATTGACAAGGATCCATCATAAATTTTCTTAAAAAAGTGATAATTTTTTTTTTCTTAAATCCTAAAAAGTGCGAAACTGGATGCCAAGGGGGACCTACATATGAAATTTGGGAAAGACATCCAGTAAATATAAGTTTCAAGAAATAGAAGTGCCAAGGATTGTTTTAAGACGGATGAACACATGGTGATTTAAAAATCATGTACATATCTGATGATGGTGGCCCAAAATTCAGTGAGATACTGGTAAAGTTTTTGTATACACTGATTCCTATTTTGACACATTTAAATTACAGTAACACGGCTCTGGGACCAAATGTTTGGCCAGTTTGCACAATTATCCAGTTTGTAGAGGAAATACATTTGTGAAAAAGGAATGCCAGGGTCAAACGTTAAGGCTTGAATACAGAAGGGTTTCAGTAGCTATAATTGTATAACTGATTACTAGATGTTTTACTTTGTCATTTATTTTTATAGACATATAATATATTAGTTTGACAAATATTGGAAAAATGAAAAAACTATCCATTTTTTTACACTTAACTTAGCACAATAATTGTAGTAATATAGCAGGCATTATAAAATAGTTTTTAGGCTTTTGATAAACCCTTAATCCTCGTGAACAGTGTCTCTAACAATTTTCTGAGAGTGGCCTCTAGTTCTGTTATTATTGTCCAACTGGAAAAAAGTTTTTGGTAACTCTTTTATCATATATATATTGTTCATGATTTTAAAAACATAACATCTCCTCTGGTCCTCCGATGTAAAAGTATAGGAAGATTGAGTCTTTCCAGGCGTTCCGGGTACGATAGGGTTTTAAGTCCTGGGATAAGTTTAGTTGCCCTCCTCTGCACAAATTCAAGGAAATCAATATTTTTAACTTTGTTGGGGCTCCAGACGCTCGCAGCATACTCTAGTCTTACCAGTGCTTTAAACAATAATGTGAACATTGTTTCATCTAAATACACAAAAGATCTTCGTATCAATCCAACAATACTATTTGCTTTGTTGACACATTAATGTATGCTAGTGTTAAAGTTTAGATCCTCGTCGATCGTGACACCCATATCCTTCTCACATGTAATGTTTTTAATTTGTATTCTTTCTTCTCCCGGCCCTGACATGTAGTATTTTCTTTTCTCAGAAGATTTGATTGAGGGAACTTTACACTATTTGGCTGAAATTTCAGTAGCCATGTATTTGACCAAATTTGAAGTTTGTCCAGATCATTTTGGAGTATTTTAATATCATCAATGCTGCTTATCTGCCTGTACAGCTTAGTGTCATCTGCAAATAATGGTGATTGAGAAGCTGTTATAACGAATAAGATTGGACCGAGTACACTTCCATGGGGATTACCGCTGATTACTGGGTATGTTTTCGACAACTTGCCTCTTGACAACTACTCGTTGACCACGATTACTAAGGAAGTCCCTTATCCAATTAACAACCTTTTATGTATTCCGTATCCTGCAATTTTTTTTAAATAAACGTTGATGTGGTACTTTGTCAAAGGCGTTCATGAAATCCATAGATTACATCTAGTTGACCGCCATTGTCGATTACCTCTGTCCATTCCTCAAGCACTGTGAGTAGCTGGAGTTGGGTTGACCTACCCGAAATGAAGCCGAACTGTTTAGAGCTTAAAACATTGTTTTTAACAATACTATCCCTCACTAGCTTGAGTGTCATCACAATGATACTAGTCATATTCTCACTGGTCTGTAGTTTCCAGGGTCTGCCTTTGCTCCCTTTCTAAAGATTGCCGTCATACTTGCTTCGTTCCATGCCTGTGGTAGCTTTCCGTCTGATAGAGACGTGTTGAATAAACGGCCAAGGGTTCGCTTATATTTTTTCGTTATTCCTTTAACACTCTTGGAGGCATATTGTCTGGTCCTTGAGATTAATTTTCATTTAAAGTTTCTCTACAATTCGCGAATCAATGATAAAGTCCTCAAAAGGGAAGGTTACATTTCTAGATTTGAATTCTGGTAGTTCTCCTTGTGGTTCCTGTGTAAACACGCTGCTAAAGAATTTGGCCACAACCTATGCTTTGTCCCCATCCGTTAAATTAGGTATTTCTGGACTGTAGATCTGAATTTTCAGAAGATGAGGAAATCAAATTGAGATGAACTTAATCAAAAAAATGTGCAAAATTGCAAAACGTGGGACAATTGAAATATGAAGGACAAATTAAGTGAACACAGGGAACAGCTGTACCCTTTAAATTAATTATACTTTAAAATTTGTAACTTCATAACCTGGTTCAAATTAAACTGTTCATTGAATCACAACTAGTCAATATGGTAAAATTTCGCTCTAAAATGGTACAGGTGTTGCCTCAAAAGACCGCCGACCAAATCAGGAAAATACTTAAGACCGTGACGAAGTATTAATCTTACACAGACACTCCACACAATATAGGACTTCACACACATGAATTCTTTCCAGTGAAACCACAAGATTTTTCATAAATAGCAAAAATGTACATACAAAAACTAAAATGTAAATGCGAAGAAATTGAAATGACAATCCTTACCATTAATCCTGAGATTTGAAAGTGGGAGATATAAGGGGAGACAACTCTAACGATCAGATCCTCAGCTACGCTAAGATACCACCCCATAAATTATTCTAACACGTTAATTTTTAACATTAAAATTTAGTACATTCGATCGTAAATGTTGATTGTGGACCCTACATGGAACGAAATTGGTCTTGTTAACTCAAGGGGGACAGGAATATCACAAACAGTGCTTTTTATGACAAATAGATAGACATTTGGGAAATGGAGACTACGTCTTACATAAAACAAAACTTCGACAAAACTTGAAGCGAAAAACGGGCCTAATAACTTATTATATTTATATATTTAGTTAAGATTAACTGATATCAGCAATATTCAAGATGAATTCTTACGCGGTTTCCGGTACAGCAGCAGTTGAAACACGGTATTTGTAAACACGCGTCCATTTTGAACTGTCTTCTGAATCTATTTGGATTTTTCTGTCAGGGGTTTCTTGTATGTTACTGCCCAGGTTTACTTCGTTTTAGGCTTATTTTGCATGGTTATCAACTAGATTTTTATTTCAGAATTTTTCAGAATCCCGAAAAATTCCCTGAAGTTACGTATATTGAGCCTTTAAGAAAGTTTCGGTAACATTAACCGTCACGTTTTTTTCTATTTTGGATACACATGATAATGAACAATTATAGTATTTATCCTCTTGCCTTTATATTGTGAAGTCAATTGTATTGCGATTCAAATGTCATGTAAAATGAATGTTGTATTGTTTAAACTGTACCAAGTTTCAATTTGTAAATAACGCGTCCAACTTGTGGAGTAATTCCTATATACTCGTATAACAATATTATGATTACGATTTGAATTTTCATAGATTGAACATCAATTGGTTACTTTTTAAGAAATCATAACAAGTTATGGTTTCCTGTAGCTCGACAAAATACTCCTTATTAATTTGGTACATTCAATATTCAGAAATTCCATTCTTAAGACATGATGCAAACATTACAAATGGCTTCTTTCAAGTGTGTATATGCATTTTAATAAAATTTAAAATCAATAGATTGACTTACCTTGAAGTGTTCAAATGTGATGTCTTAGATATAATCCAAGGATCACTATATTCCAGACTCGCCGTGCTTCATGTAACACCCTATTCAAGTGAATATTATCGAATAACATTTTTTGGCAGTCCTTTTATAGATGTTCCATTGCGTATTTTTTATGAGAAGATTTTATTTGCTGTTGATCGATCAGCTTTCAACCTTAATTCCACTAACCTATCATACACCCGATCGGACAGTATGTTTGATAAATATCAATGATGCAGTTTCTTCATTCACAAATGACATGCAACACTGTTCATATGTGAGCTTTGACGGATATATATCCTGTACTTTTGTCAATGAAATGTCACTCATTCAGTCTTTTGAGCATTTCCTTCCTGGGAACTGAAATTGTATTAAAAGTGTTGTCTCGTGTATCTAATGTCCCTTTTATATATAATCAAGGTTTACGTTTGGGGTAAACAACACTAATGTATAGGAGTTATCTCCCTTTGTTTTATTTGCGATAACACATCTTTTAAAATGCCTTTACTGTATATCAGATAGTTTCTGTTTCATGTTTTACGTACTACATGTATAAACGCTAATGTACTTGGGACTATTAGAGGTTAACCATTTAATCACACTAAAAAGATGTTTCCTTTATTGGGACCAACTACTTATTAGCTCTCTTTGTTTGAAACTTACATGTGTATTCTCTAATGAACAGTGTTGCAATCTTTATGATTTTATTTGCCAAGATGTTTCACGCTGATCATTATTTTATACACTATGTTCATTTGTTCCTTTCAAACTTTAAAGGTCTTAACGTATTAGGACAATTAAAACTGCAATCGTCGTGACAATGTAATTTAACAGAAGCAGTTACTATATCCATCAGTTTTTCTGTATTTTGATATCAAGATATTCTGTATCTTGGTGTGATATGTAGATAGACGTTTTTGAGTTTGCTTATTAGTGTGTTTACTTATTGTGATGACAAACACGAGAGTCTCCATGTAAGTTTTTTTTTTTTTGCAATCCGACACAATTGCTTCTTTCACTTTGCCATTGGACGGGGGTTTATTGTACCGCACCGCGGCACTCTTGGGTGATGTGAGTGTATTTTAGCACTGCGAACCGAAATGCGGGGGTTTGGAGGACATCTGTATAGTCCCCCATTACGATTAGCACTTGTTTGTTAATGATGTTGTTGCAATAACAAAATATTTTTCGTTGACACCTAACATTTTTTGTATGTTTTGTTTTGTAAGACAGTGTGCATGTAGTGAAAAAAAAGATGTAGGTAATAACATAACTATAAAATAACATACTTTTACGACTATTGTTTTAATTGTCACACGTTTGGCATACGATATGTCCTTGTACAATAGCCATTTTGCAATGTGTCCCTAAATTAGCTTTCGATGCATTCTTCAGCATCCTTTTTGCTTGCCCATTGACAACAGTTATTCTTAAACTCGCATTTTAGTGTTTGCGAGTAACACCGTTTTGCGTCGGTAAGACATTGACCTGCTTTAGGCTTCGTTGTACTGCAGTCATTATTTGGACATCTCACAATCTGGCAAATTGAAAAAAATGTATACAGAAAGTGTTTATATCAATTGAAAATAAAGCATATATAAATGTTATAGTCTTGTACTTATCTACAACCGGACATTCTTGTTGCAGTATACGACCTGAATTATCATGCTCGTTTATATTTGTGCAGAGCATATCATCTAGGGAGAGCACAGTTTTAACAATGCTAATTCAAATATTGCTTTACAATGCATAAACAAATTTTGGCGAACTTTTAACAGTATAGAGTACCTGCGCGAAATCAGAAAAACTACTTGCCAAAATAACATCAGCAGGGGGGAAATCCTATGTAAAATATCATACTAATCAGAAAAATGTCGTGTAAATTCCGCGTTTGTAATTGAATTGTTATTTTGTTTTTGTCAATTACGTTAATGCTACTATTTAAACAAATCAAATACTATTTAAACAAATCAAACAAAAAACTATCCTGAGATTGTCTATGTCTTACTGTTATGAGTTTGCTGTAAATAAAATCATGTTTTATCTCAAATTTTTAATATATAACTATTTCTAAAGAATATATACGGTTACCATCCAATTTAATATATCATGGGGGGGGGGAACAAAAATGTGTAAATTTATGAACTCAAAGCAATGTAAACAGTAATACATGTATATGAAACACAATGATATACAGCGTAAGTATTTTGTAATTTTCTATTTAAAAGCATTTCGTGACAAATAGACAAGTCTGTGTCTTTCCTAATAACCTATAATATAATTACTCTTAAATTTGTCTTATGTAAGGGAAAAAATCAGATAATACCGAAGCGCCAATAAGATCTTAGTCCGAATTCAAATAAACTATTGGTAAAATATGGAGAAAGGAACTATTTCTATGGTAAGAATTTGTCGACTTGCAGTGTTGAACAGAGTTTGTTTTCATCAAGACTATCTATTCATACAAACTTATTTATTGACGAAAACATCAAAGTAAATGGGCACAAGTTCTCACAATTAACTAGGTCCTCTCCTGACAAACTAACAAACAGAAGACTTTCTACATCACTCAAACAAATTGAAGCCACTTTAATATTGTAATTTACCAATTTGTTCATGGCTTGAAAGCAATTTTTACCCAATATTTGTGAGTCGTGCTTATTTATCAAATTCAGTATAATGGACTGTTTCTGTATGGGGATGCGAAACACTTTCGGTTATTTTTTAATGCTTTAACAAGTGCAACTGCTGATTTCGTGGCTATTATGCCAGGATCCACTGCATGCCTAGATCAGATAAAATTATTAATATTGCATGCAAATGTTAGAAGTAGGATCGGTGAGTAACAGAACTCGTGATTCTATTGTTTCGACTTAGTAAATGCTAAATCGGCCAATAAAGGGTATTGTCACTAATTTATTTCACTGCATAACTTAATTTTAATTCGGGAGCTGAACAAGCATGGATATATTATGTACGTACAATTACCGAGATGTTTGCCAAGAGCACGGATTGATGTGAATACAACTTTACAACAGTTTTTAATTATTTTCAATATAAATGACTCTATTGAAAATGAATACTATTTGTTATGTACAAAATGTAAAAAAAAATAAAAAATTTTAATAAGCATTTGTTTTTTGATTGAAAACAATAAAGATGTTTGAAAATATTTGTACATATACTATTGTTATCATGTGACATACATACAATTTTTGTAACTATAACTTTGTAGCGTACCTCACATTTCCTACAATTAATGTTGCCTCGTCCAAAATACGATTGCGAACATGAAGGTACAAGGAAAGTCAACTGCTGTGGTGTAAGCTGAGGACATGGTATGTTCCAGTCGCATAAGCTAATGCCATACTGTATCTTCTTTCCAACTTTTGTTGTTCTCCCTGTATTTGAATACAATTAAACAATAGGGTAAAAGATAACACATCTTGCCGATTTCATATGAATTTTAGTGCTTAACGAAGATTTACTTTTAAAAAAAAACCAGAAAATATACAACATTCTACACAGGCGATATTGCTTCACGTGAATTTAACTTGAATTGTAGTAAACAAAAGTGAAATTCACATGAAAACTTTCACAAGAATTTCATGTCAAATTATTGTTTAGATATTTGTTCACAAGCGAATTTCATCATGTGGATTGTACATTAATTTCATGTGAAATTATAATTTAGTTGATTCTGTAGCTTGAATTTCACATGAAAAACAATACAGGTGAATTTCACGTGAAAGGTGTTTTGTCACGTGAAATACACGCGAGGAATTTTTGACTGCGTAACTCCTTGTTAGACAAAAACATATGATCAATGAATAAGTTCAGCTGAATGAGCTACCAACATGCATTTATCTCATATCTACGCCTGGTTCATAACTGATATATCATCTGATAACTTTGTAACAATGTGATATTGAATGATAAACTTCGTAACAATGTGATATTAATTTTTGTTACAAACTGCGGTGTGTTACCATATTCAAAGTCCCTTATTAGTCATCTCCGAGCTCACAAAAATAGAAAAGTTGCAAATGTTCCCCAATTCAAGACGGTTGTTTATCATCCTTATCTAAAATGTGCACATTGACTAGTTTGTGTGTTAGATAAGTATGATAAACAACCGTCTTTTGATGGGGACTTTTGCATTGTACATGCTCCAGGGGCTACACTCATATTTGCTCATCTCGCCCCTTTAGTATGTCGACACAAACTCGAAAGCTTTGCGTACACCATCATGATAATGAGAAGAGAAAACTGGTCCAATAATAATATGTCGATGGCGCAATGGTGAAATCGATTTGCCTTAAAGACTAGTATCGCACCTCTTTAATCTTCCAAGCGATTTGTCAGAGAATCATCCAATCAAATTAATAGATACTTGCATTTACGTTAGCTATAACTAATATTCCAACATTGCAGAGAGCAAATATATTAATAATTCTCATTAATATTCCAAATTTACAGAGAGCGAAAGTGAGTGTTACCACCGGAGTGTCGAGGATGAGCGAACGATCGGATCAACACCAAAATGGGATCACTACTCTTTGCATAACAAAATATGATATTTCAATAGTTGAATAAGAACAATAACTAGTTGATCGCTATATTATATAGTTTTGCTTCAGTTTGGGGTTAAATATTATAAGCTTTTAAGTATGAAAAGCACCAGACATATATTAAACGTTGTTTACGCTGCTAACAAATTGTGAGGGATACAATGTATTAGTTTTCGGGCTGTAGGATTAAATCAGAAGGAAATACCTTTTTTCAATTGAAATTCAAGATGTCATAAAATATTTAAATGCAAAGAGAGAAATGCACATTTGTATATCACAGAATTCAAGCCGTGACCCTTTTACGGCACTGTTATAGCGAATAAAAGGTGGGAAAATGTTTGTGAAATCATAGCATCATAAAATATTTCATTTGAGCTCTGGTTTTTATTTTATCAATAAAAACGACCCGTCAGTTGTCTTTCGGTGCACGCTATGAAAGAGCATGAGTAATCTTCTGAATTTTTAGCTCACCTGGCCCGAAGGGCCAAGTGAGCTTATGTGATGGTGCAGCGTCCGTCCGTCCGTCAACTTTTTCCTTTAAACGACTTCTTCTAAAATACTGAAAGGCCCAGTTACATGAAATTTGGCTGCTAGATTTCTTGGAAGGAGCTGAACAAAGTTAACGAAAAAAAATCACTTTGACCTAATTTCAAGGTCACAGGGGTCAAAAATGGCGAAACATTCAAACAACTTCTTCTAAAATACCGTCAGTCATAGAGACTTCATATTTGACCAGTAGCTTCCTTGGATGAAGCCCGACATAGTTTGCGAAAAAAAATGACCTTGACCAATATTCAAGGTCACAGTGAGGTTAAATTTATTATAACCTTTAAACGACTTCTTCTGAAATACCAAAAGCCCTAGAAACATGGCATTTGGCTGAAAGGTTCAATGGATAAAGCCCGACAAAGTTTGCGAAAAGAAATGACCTTGACCTATATTCAAGGTCACAGGAGTCAAATCTGTTGAAACCTTCAAACGACTTCTTCTGAAATACCAAAAGCCCTAGAAGCATGATATTTGGCTGGAAGGTTCCTTGGATGAAGCCTGATAAAGTTTGCGAAAAGAAATGACCTTGACTCATATTCAAGGTCACAGGAGTCAAATCTGTTAAAACATTCTAATAACTTCTTCTGAAGTACCAAAAGCCCTGGAAGCATGACATTTGTCTTAAAGGTTTCTTGGATGAAGCCCGGCAACGTTTGCGAAAAGAAATGACTTTGACCTATATTCAAGGTCACAGGGGTCAACTCTGTTAAAACCTTCGAACGACTTCTTCTGAATTACCAAAAGCCCTGGAAGCATGCTATTTGGCTGAAAGGTTTCTTGGATGAAGCCCGACAAAGTTTGCGAAAAGAAATGACCTTGACCTATATTCAAGGTCACAGGGGTCAAATCTGTTTAAACCTTTAAACGACTTCCTCTGAAATACCAAAAGCCCTAGAAGCATGATATTTGGCTGAAAGGTTCCTTGGATGAAGCCTGACAAAGTTTGCGAAAAGAAATGACCTTGATCTTTATTTGCCTAGAGACATGATATTTGGCTGGTAGCGTCCTGGGATGAAGCCAAACAAAATTTGAAAATGAAAATGATGTTGTCTTATAAGGTCACAGGGGTAAAATATGTTTAAATCTTAAGATGTTCTTCTAAATGTTTTACATTAAAAGATTTTAGGGGACTTTAGGGTTGCACTATAATATAAGTCAGAGATTAATACCAGGTGAGCGATGCAGGCCCATTGCGCCTCTTGTTTATGCATTAAAAACATGACGGTTGGAGTATTTATTTTGGGTACTGTCACGTTTACCTTATGTAAAACTAACCTGTCAATAACCAAGTCACTCCGGCTGTTACGTTCACGCCACATGCAGCACTGCTCGAACCTGTCCTCACCTGAATGGTGTTGCCAGCCTTTATACCTACACCCTATATAAAAAGATTTTAGTGCAAGTTCAGAAAACGAGAACATAAGTCTTTTCCACCCGGGGGATTTTCAAATTTTGTAAATCCTGAGTCTTTACCAAGCTTATGTTTGGACTGGCTTCGTTTTGAAGAATCAACGTTCTTCTTAAACATTTTCGACGAAAATGAATCAGTAAGCAAGATAAAGCATACCTCATATTTGCAAACGATGTTTGATACGAAAAATTAATATTAATCTCCTGTGTATGGTAAACATATCGTAAAACGGGTTTTGATTCACCACATTACTTCTGTCCCATTGCGGCATGGAAGCTCGTGACATCACGTCATTGATCAGCCATTTTGACGCCTACAACCCTTTCTTGCCGTGGGCAGCTGTATCTTATGCACACGGAGATGAGATAATATAAGACTTGTTCATGACCAGGCGTATAGGAAAAGGAAATTTCCACCCGGGGGGTTTTCAAATTTGGTTTAACCCTAGGAAGACTGCCGAGGTTACTGCTGAATTTAAAGATCCCGAGATTGATACTACTCTAACACCATTCATCACGAAATAGCTTTTATTTTCTTTTAAATTATAACTACTAAAATATGGCTACCATTTCAAAAATAAATTCAACACCTTCATTTTGACATGTCAAAACACCAAGCTATGATCTCCTTTTCGTGGGGACCATTCCTCTACCATGTGCAACCACGGGAGACCAAGGCATGAAAAAGATAATTTACAAACATATGTATAATAAGTTCATACCTTGATGACGGTCTTAATGAAGATATTGAAAACCAAGCGGCCGCCGATGGCTGGAAATTCATCATTAAATGGTATTAGGTGTTGTCCGTCTTGAACGCCCTTTATGACTGAAAAAAACGATTGTAGAAATAAGCCGATTGGTGAATCTTGTACATGAAATCTTTACACTTCCAGAATATGTCATACGACACTTTTAACTCGTCCAGGTTTCGTAGCCGACGAACCTCCTACCCTCCCTCTTTTTCTTCAGAAAAAAATCTTTTAGGGTATCTTTTGATAGTCTTACATTGCCTCTCGATTTTCGTGTGTTTTGTAACCGAATCATCTCAATAAATTAAAGTGTGTGCTCTACGGGAGCTGATTGTGGACAACAGAATAAAGATGTTAAGCATGTACAACATATAACGAGAAACTAAGTCGTTTACTGAGCATAATTTATGCATTGGATATCCTTGATCAGCCACCGTTGTGAAATGTGTTCTCCAAATAATAAAGACAACTAATATGGTGGATGATCAAACTCTTGTTGATTTAGAAGTAACATTAAACTAGTTCTGTATAATTTCAAATCGTGTACTACGAAAATATGTATATTAAGTACCGTGCCACTTCTCAAATGAGATTAACTGTGGCTATGGAGGCTCCAGCAAACCTCGGGGACTAAAAAGTCCACCAGCAGAGTCTGCCACCCCCTATCATAAAGATCGCGTAACACACACATATGCTGCACCTCTTAAATTTAGTAATAGATCAGTATGCCGAAAAAATAATTAAACTGCGTCATACAGCTGTTTCGTCCTAATTGCTCTGATCGTCGCTTGTTTCTTAGGTTTCAATCTGATGATCTCCGCGCCGTTCCGTAAACTTCTCTCTGTTGCGTCAAGATCTGAGGACATTCTATAGGGGTTTATGTTCAGATGACCTTCTGCATTAGCCAATCAAATTACCACATTCAGATGGATGTTTGAAGCACAAACCTTTCATAATCGCATTGTACGTTTATTCGTTTCGTCACCAAAAAGTTAATGTGGAATAATGTGACGAAATGACTTGATGCAAGATGACATTGTGAAATAAAGTGGCGACAAACGTCATTTGAACGTGACCCGTTATGGGATGTCCTCAGATCTTGACGCAGCAGAGAGAAGCTTACAAGACAACGCGGAGATCAAGATATGATTTTAGTCGGATTGCATAGGCTTAGTTATGCTTTTACGATTGTAAAGAAACTTACCAAAATCTGAATCGCAGACGACCTCTTGTGGGTGTCGGAAAAGGCACGTGCAGCCATCACCAAGATGTACGAAAGCCAGAATGACGCTGGCAAGCACTAAGAAAGGACCACTCAACATCCTCGCCTGGAAAATAAATAAGAGAATATCGAAGCTATAACAAAATCATAATTCAAACTCAAAATCGATTAAATATGAACAAAGGAAAGATTTACATGGAGACTCTTGTAAAAGTACAAGAGAATAAGACCAGATGTCCCGGCAGAGTTAGCTTCATTGTCCAGCCGTGTAAATCTTTGTCACATCCAAGTAAACATCAAGCTCTCAAAATGATAACCGATTATCATTGTCAATCAAAGTAAGTAAACACACTAATGATCATACTCAAAAACATCCACCTTCATATCACTTAAAGATACAGAATATTTCTCAATGAGACAAAGATGGCAACCATACAACTTGCCTATAGTTCTGATCAACCTGCATCTCTCGAATTCTTGTAATGCTAGTTTGTTTGTCAGCAGTTGACATCGATCACGAAAATCCTGATATTTAGAGCAAGCCCTAGAATATCGACTTAAAAGTAAACACCATAAGTTGGAGAAGCAGGTGCGTTACTATCAATAAATGGAAAGTTCACGATCGGAAAATTGAAATCATCACGTTTATCGTATAGCTTAGTAGTAAGCTGTCCATGTTGGTCGTAATTTAAGTAGAGATCGAGGTAAGCAGCTGATGTAGAAGAGTCTGTTGTGTCCTTTATTTTAAATTCAGAAGGGTATATACGATCGACGTGGTCAACAAACTTGTTGTTGTTTACAGACAACACATCGTCGATATATCTGAAAGTGAAATTAAAAGACAAAAGTCTTAAAAGATATCAAACATCATTGCAAAAATTCATAAGTACAATTGATAAATAATGCTGATGTAAAACACATTAATTGTATATTACGTTGGCTTGTTTCTCTGTTATACATTTCTAAACGTAAATGAGATGAAGCACAACAAAAGAACCTTACAAAATATAAATTCCATTTTTTCTCTTATATAATAATTCCTTTTTTTAAGGTTATTGTTTTGCGTTTGTAACTTCGTATTTCAAACGTTGTGTTTATTATATTTTGATTACGCTCAGCCGTAGCAACGTGTGCAATAGTCCTTACTAAAATCACTTAGATCAAAACTTGAAAAGAAACACTATATATGCCGAAATAGAAAAGGTCGGAATCAGAAAACAGAATCGATTTTTAATGTTTTCTAGAAATTTTGTGATACTTACTGTTAGATGAAAACTGGAGCAGCAGAAAGCTTCGCAAAGTAAACTATCGATGCAAACGTAAGTTGTAGCTTATATAGAACAATATACATTGTAGGCGTGGTCAAAATAGGCACCTGCTAAGTTTCATCGTCTAATCGGATTACGACCTTCTTAGACATGTAAATATCAGAGAAATAGAGAAACATTCCTTCAGAGTTTGATTGAGTCTTTTAAAGAAAGTTTTACTTGTTTTTATTATCGAAATGCCATATTATAACATAGAACAGGAAAACTACGATAATAAGAACTGAAGCAGTCGTGTTCAGCTTATCATACGCTTCATTCATATAGTAAAATTCCAAGCCGATGAATTGTTAGTAAACAGCAAAAATGTATAGTTTTGTCCCATAGATATCCGCTTTGATTTTCTTGTCGTTGTGAATAGGATATCTACGTCTTTAGACGTACATTTTACTCTATTTACTATTACATGACATTGCCACTATATATTTTTACCAATTTCAGTTGCCATTCACAAGGCCGTGAATGACAACGAAAGATTGTTGATGTCATCATAATTGTTACGTTTGATACCATTCACCGTTCTTGGGTGATGGCCGTTATATTCAATGAAAATGCACACACGAGATAAACATTTTAACCAAATGCAGAGAAATAGAAAATGTATTTGATATTTTACGAGATGAAAAGATTATAATTAGAGGATCGTACACGAGTATCGATGTTATATGGAATTTATTAAACGAGTTAGATAATTTAATATGTCACGAGATTTTAGGCGAGTGACATTAAATTAACTATAGTTAAATAAATTCCATATTACATTGACACGAGTGTAAGATTATATTTATGAGAAAATACATAAAAACTCATTAATTCTCTATAAGAAAGGCAAATTTCTTCTGTGACGTTTTTTACTATCGAGACAAGCATATGACGTCATAAAGACGACAATTGTTTATGACGTCACAATAGTGTTATTACACGTGTGTAATATCATTTTTATGACATGGCCGTATGACATGAACTGTTTTAAGTTGGCATTCATAGGCAATATGAATTCCAAAAAGACAAAAGCAAATTCTAGAGCTCGCGCTTCATGTGGAATTTGCTTTTTTTCCGGTTAGAATTCATATTGCCTTACCCTATAAGTGCTAACTGAACGCAGTTCATTGCTTAATAACACAAAATCCTTATTAAGATTCAGATCCTTGTTCTGACAACATCTCAAAAGAGGTCACGTTCAGATGACCTTTTTCGCCTCCTTACTTTACACTGAAATAATTTTCTAATGACCTGTTATCTTTTAGCAAGCCATTTCGTCACATTTTTCCACAGGACCTTTTTGTCGACGAAATGACTAAACGGACAAATGCGATTATGCAAGCTTTGTCACTTTAAAATTTCACTGTCAAGATTCTGACAGTAGTAATTTGATTGGCTAATGCAAAAGGTAATCGGGACATGACCTCCTATGGGATTTTCTCAAATCTTAACGCAGACGAGAGAAGTTTACGGAATAGCGCGGAGATCAAGATATTTATTATTCTATCCAACATTGTAATATTCCCAATATTGAAGTGGAGTTCTGTATTGTCTAAAAACTAAAAGATCCTGACAAATACTAACTACTTCGGTATTCATAATTTTAAGATGACGTAACACAAGCATGCTGCACTTTTTAAATTTAGTGATGTATACAGCATGTCGAAAAAAATTAATAAAACTGCGTAATACAGCTGTTTCGTTCTCCTAAGACTCTTCAGTGATGCTAGGGGCCAAAAGGTGGGAATCCAAAATTTCTAAACTAATGTGTAAGCATTGTATAAGCAGAAGGGTCAGGTATGTAAAAACCCTTTAATATATGAATTTAGAAGTAAAGTTAAACTTGTTTTGTATAACTTCAAATCGTGTACTACGAAAAAGTGTATATTATGTACTGTGCTACTATTTAAATGAGATTAACTGTGGCTATGGAAGCTCCAGCAAACCTCGGGGACTAAAAAGTCCACCAGCAGAGTCTGCCACCACCTATCATAAAAAAACACAGAAATAAACATGTAATCGGTTGTTGAATAGTTATTTCGTAATCAATATAATTTTACTGCAGCATCCATGCATACTTCAAATTCATCAGGCATGTTGACCGAAGGGTTTTGACTCTGACCCGCTAAATATTTGGACGACAGGCGGGTGCGATAGTCAGAATTCTTCCTTAGTTAAAAAGTAGAAATTTTACCTCCCCATTTACGGATCACTGTTTAAGGATCTTCTCTTGTGAAAAGTCGAAATTTTCTGAT
The DNA here is from genome assembly GCA_947623455.1 of Mimachlamys varia. Taxonomy (NCBI): domain Eukaryota; kingdom Metazoa; phylum Mollusca; class Bivalvia; order Pectinida; family Pectinidae; genus Mimachlamys; species Mimachlamys varia. The sequence continues at coordinate 23,962,111 of OX392534.1, forward strand.
GACTAACTTTTTTTCTTATATACATTTTTGGAAAAGGGATTCATTGCATAGCAGAAAATGTAAAAAGAAATATATGGTAGTGTACTCGTTTTTGTGCTATGCTCGGTCAAAGATACCAAAATGAGCAAAACACGTGATTTATATGAAAAATGCTGTTTTGGCAAATTGCAGGGCACTTTCGTTGAATATCTTCCAGATTTATGATCAGATATGTATGAAATGTTTGCAGAATTGACAAAAATAGTATTTTCTTATTGATTAGGGAAGAAAGAAGTCTTTAAATTATTCTTTTAGCTCAAAAAACACATTTTAGTTACCCCTACCCCTTATTTTTTAAAGAGAAAATACTCCATTTTTTCTCAATTTTTGCAGATTTAATGCTTTATAAAAAAAATTCAAGCGACTAACTTTTTTAGATATTTAGCAGATCAAAAGGAAATGGGTTGCTCATTCTGAAGCAGTCATAAAAACTGGGGGGTAGCGTGCTTGTTTTTTGTCCCATTATCAATTGGGTTATTTTTCACTATTCTTGAGTCAAAAATAAAAATTGCTTCAATTACACCAAATATCTTAAAAACTTACCCAAAATGTAAAACAAATATCTTTGTTACATAATAGTTGCTTTATAATGAACATAAAGAAGTTGTACAGCAAAAATGAACTAGCTGTAATGAAAAATGGCGACACACTGACGATTTTAAATGATACATCAAGCACAAAAATCATGAAATTTTGGCCGTTCCTGAAGGGGGAGAAATACACAGAAATACTTATTTTCAAAATGGCCGCCATAATGGTCTTTTTTAAAAATTCGTCTAAAAAAAGTTCTACAAAATACAGACATCTAATTTTTTGCTATACATTTTAGATGCATATTTGCTATCGAAATTGATAATAAATTGTTATATTTTACAAAAATATCTCTCATGTGACCAAAACGAGATTTGAACGTGATTGAAACCTCACAAGAGCAGATCCTTAAGCTGTGTTTTATATTATAAAACATATAAATTAGGTAGCAATGGAAATAACATATATTTTTCTACTAACCTATACATTTAATTAAGTCACAGGAGGTCGTAAACTAACTGTTGCCACCCATTTCTAAAAAATAACCAGTTTCCTGACATCTGTTTGAAAATGGCCTCGCGTCGCGAGATCCTGCGAGAATTACTTTCTAACCTATCTATTTTTGATTAGGTGACGTTAGGCGGCGCCCATTTTCAAACAGATGTCAGGAAACTGGTTATTTTTTAGAAATGGATGACGACAGTTGGTTTACGACCATCTGGTTAATCGAAATAAAGATTTTCCACAATTCCTGAGAAATGAACTCAAGATTAACACGACACAATTCATTGATGATCACCTCTAAAGCCAGTCACAAGTGTTGGGGTTTTATTGGTATGCACACCACTATGCTGACCGGGTTTTCTACGGGACAAATTTGAATTTACACGTCATCTGACAGCATCCCATAAGAGGTCATTCTCTGGTAACTTTAGACGCCTGTTTACTTTGTAACGAATTGACTAAACGTACAGATACTATTATGCAAACTTTGTCGCCACAAAAATTCACATTCAAGATTCTGAAAGAAGTAATTATATTGGCTAATGCAAAAAATTACCTTGAATTGACCCTTAATGAGACCCTTAACGTACGCTGCAGTTCGCAGTCCGTTGCACACCACGTGAATTTTGATATTTGTCAAAATGAGATGGCAAGAACAGTTAATTAGTGGTATTTATGACTATGAAAGTGATAGCAATGCGGAATATCGGGAAGGTCTTTGGTGACGCGACCAATACAAAGAGCTTCAGAGAGAACACAATGGGGGGGGGGGGGGGGGTATAGTAGGGCACTGAAACACGGACAGCAAGTCAGGACACATTTTAGGTTGGCAATATCCGCTAAAATTATATATTCTCACATGTCTAGATTGCAAAAGTTTCATCCATGTACGTGTTAATTAAATTTCCTCAGTTTGAGTAGAAATCGCGAAAATGTAGACCCTCTGAAAATAACCGGCTATCCGGTATATTTCGGACATATCACTACAGACGGATTAAAAATAATCATGTTTCCTTCACGCAAATTTACACAAGAATGCTGTATCTGACAACATATGGTCAGGTTTACATCGTAAAACCCATTACCTGTTGACATTACATGACTCGACACACGCTCTTAACCCACACACCCACATCGCATACACTAGGAGACTGTCCTTAAATGACTCTGGCTGTTAATAGGACGTAAAAACAATCGATCAACCAACTGCTCAATATAACTTCACAGCATTTAATACCCATATTCCACGCTAACTCAACTTTCTATACTTATAACTAAGAAAACGTTACATCGCCATTCCCTGCACATTTGTGATTTAGTGTATATACAATTTTGTTTATTGGTATTTCGTCGTAAAGGAAATATGCATCATGCAAAACAGCTATTACGTGAAATCTTTAAACTGAAATCACGAGGTATTTATTAATTATATCTTTATCAATTACACTTTATTTTACTTCAACCATGTGCTGTCCCTAATGACCTTTTATGCGTGAAAGACCGTTAAGTATCTAGTAATAATCCACTCTTTTCAGTACAAACATAGTATTATGATAATGACTACTTTTTACACCGTAATCTGTCTATCAGATATAATATGGTTCGCTTTGATGTACCCAAATGTGTTGCATAAGAAATAACTTTTTTCTTTTATGATCTAAATATCTGAAATATGTAATTTGAAATCGAGAATTGCTGCAGTTTCATCATCAAGTCAATAGTAAAGACACGTGGCAGGCAACAGAGGCATGTTAAAGCTACGCAATTGTATAATGTTATTCTTTAGTATTTTGTATTTATTTTTGTATGTTTTATGAAGAAGACAGATTGTGTGAGATTTATCAGAAACATATGTTCCGTTGTGATTCAAAACGTCATACCATATACTCTAGAATGATCCATTTGGTAGAAAGCATGCGTAGGTGACTGGGATTCAAATTTATACACATGATGGGGCTGACCCCCAGAGGCCTTGGGGCGGAGCCGAAAGGGGTCCATTTGGCAATATCCCTAATAACGACTTCTTCTCTGGATCTAAGCAATGTACAACTTTCACATTTCAAAGGTCACATCCCTATGTAGCTGGGATTCAAATTGATACACATGATGGGGCTGATCACCAGACGCATTGGGGGCGGGGCCGAAAGGGGTCCATTTGGCAATATTCATATTAACGACTTCTTCTCTTGATCAAAGCAATGTACAACTTGCATATATCAGTGGAAGCATCCCTAGGTGGCTGGAATTCAAATTTATATAAATTAAGGGGCTGGCCCCCAGGAACCTGAGGGGTGGACCAAATGGGGTCCGTTTGACAATATTCATATTAACGACTTTTTCTCTGAATCTAAGCAATGCACAAAATTCATATTTCAGTGGTAGCATTTCTAGGTGCCTGTGATTCATATTTATACAAATGATGGAGCTGACCCCTAAGGGTCGGGGGCAAAAAGGGGTTCATGTGGCAATATTGACTTAATTTTATATACAACTGCTGAGCATAAGGAGACAATCACAATAATGATTTTAGATTCGACCCCAGGGTCTGCCACGCCCTTGCAGACTGAACTCCTGGGTAATAACTTTTCAATGATTGAGATCCGCACCCCACAACTATATATATACAGTTGCTTGGTATTAAGAGATGATCACAATGGTAATTTTAGATTTAAAACCAGGGTCTGCCACACTCTTGCAGATTTAACACCTGAGTCATTGTTTCTAAACAGTTGGGACCCCCATCCCAAAACTATATATACAATTGCTGAGCATAAAGAGACGATCACAAATATAATTTTAGATTGAACTCCAGGGTCTGGCACGCCCTTGCAGACTTAACTCTTTAGTCATAACTTTTAAACGAATGAGATCCCCACCCCAAAACTATATATACAAATTCTTTGCTTCAAGAAATGATCACAATCATGATGTTAGATTTGACCCCAGGTCTGCCATGTCCTTGCAGTTTTGACTCCTGAGACATAACACTTAAACGGAAGAGATCCCCATCCCAAAACTATATACAAAAATATATTCAATTGCTGGGCGTAAAGAGACGATCACAAACATGATTTAAGATTTGATCCTAGCGACCCCGCCCTTAATGCAGATTAACACCACCACAAAATACTACAATCGCACGGCATAAAGAGGGCATAATAGTTAATATGAACCGATTTCAAATAAATTTCCTCTAAATGCTCTTTTAAATCGGAAAGCTAAGAGTTCAATAAAGGCAATATTGTGGCAGATCCTACACCGGAAAAGTTTGTTTATTCAACTTACACATGGCTTTTTGTTGCATTTGTTGAAAGCCAGATGAGCGATACAGGCCCTCTGGGCATCTTGTTCCAGATATAACATTTAACAGAAATCCGTTAAATCCGAGAAAAATTGTTAAATACGCAGAAATATTACTTTATACTGCTTCGCCTTGTACGAGTTCTGTGTAACCCCGCGTCTGGTTTACACCAGCTGACTTCAATCCGTTGTCACACCATTCAAATTATACACTATGTACTTGTCCAATTCGTTCTTTGTGGTTTGTACTGACTGGAAACAGATGGTATTGCGTGGAGTATGTGTTTCTGAACTTTACAATAATCAATGAAAAATTATCCTTCATTTCAACTTATATTGATACAGCACGTTTGAAGGTAGCGGATAGATATACATTAAATTGAACAAGATTCAAACATGCGTATATTGTATTACACCCCTTCAAACATCATTTTACGTTACGTAGCCCTCGGGGATATTGAAGCTAGTGTTAAAACCATATCGATAGGAGTATATAATGGCAATAAAGATAGATGGCTATTCACATCATTCCGTATACAATCTTTACAAAACTACGCAATTCAAAAATATTTTAGATAGAGTTATAATGTACGAAAGTATACACTCTATGCATATTGAAATCAATAATTTTTTTGCGTACAGTATAATCATATATCCATAAGGTATATCATGACCAACTATTCTTCTATTTGGAAGACTCATCCCTTTCCTGCAGAATATAGTAATGATGCAGTGATTACGTAAATCAAAGCTGGTCATATCAAATATATGCACATACGTCAAGTATGTTTCAATATGTACATTTACTACATTTTTGCCAGGGGAATTTAAATATTATCAAACTGATAAAACTTATAATTTCACTGCAGTGATGAGCAGTGAAAATATAAGATATAACTTCACTGCAGTGATGAGCAGTAAAAATATAAGGTTTTGCCAGAACTATTTTCCTGTTGTGAGAGTTGTTCCCATTGAACACCCCCCACCTTGTGGATAAAGTATGACGTTTAAGGAATTGATAAACACGAACTGGAATTTACAAGTTTCATTTATTAGTAGGGACTATTAGTTTACCTACCGTCTGCCTATTACCTTTTAGGGGTTTTCGTGCATTATCTCTGCAACGCGTGCACATATTGGACTGAAATTTGGTATACAGATACATCATAGGGATTTCTGACTTGGTGATTGAATTTTTTTTCAACCGCTGTTATCACTGGACGACATTACGAAAATTCAGATGTTTACAAATCAAATATCCCCTCTTGGTGGGAAATCCTTACGAATCAGCTGTATGATGCGGTTAAATTCATTTTGTCGGCATAGTGTATCAATTACTAAATGTAAAAGATGCAGCACATGTGTGTGTAACGTCATCTTTAATGATAACAAGACCTAAAATCCCTGATTGAAAAGTGCAAGTGCTATACATTACAAACGACGCCTGATCAGAAAATGAGAGGAGGTGGTCGTAATAATTTTAATTCCTCTAAAGACAGGCCTTTGATTTCGTCGAAAGTGTTAGTTATTCAAGATAACAGTTGCATTTATTTTGTTTGTGTGTTACGTATTGTTAACAGCTATACTTAACATTTAAGAACGAGCTATGTTTTAGTGGTGGAGTTAAGCCGGAGTTCCCGTACACAAACCACCGACCTAGCTGCATGTACGGGCAGTATCTGACAATTGCTCGAAAGGTAACCTACTTATGTGTTTTGTCAATTGTTTAAAAAATCCAACTTCATTTTAAATTTTAAGATATTTCTAAACGATAAAATGTAACATTATCTTTTCGATGATAAAACAATGAAGAAGTAAGGTTACAAAACAAAGTACAAGCATGTTTTCTATATTGAGGACGGTCTTTTAATTTTGTATGAGATATGATAGTATATAGGGTGGAAAAATCAAATGTTTTGATCGAAAAAATCAAAACACCTTTTTTAGGAGGTTGTTTTCAAGATTGATCAAAAGATCTTTCTAGTTTTCAAATTCCACATCCAATTAATTCCACCTCTGGATTATACAGTGTCACAATAAGACTGGAGCCCTGATTTTATGGTACTAAGAATGGCAGAGCCAGCGATAAAACGTTGCTTATAAGGATCCTTGAGTAGTTTCGGTACCAATAAAGACAAAGTAGGTCAGCGTCTTGCTCATTAACCGGTATCTTGAAAGATTGTAATACGGAAGCATGCATGTTTAAACAGTATTTCATCTTTTTTTTCAAACCGGTCAATGTGAAATAGCTGAAAGATATCTTTTTGTTATAAATTATTCTGTTTTCAATAACCCATGAAATTTTCTCATATAATTTTGTCGAACATATCTCGTGTGATAGCCAGTTTGTAGAATTGTTGTCTGGTTATCGGAAAAGAAAATAAAAACAAAAAGGAGAAGCAAGTGAATGTCACTCGAAGGCTGGTCGGCTCTGGGTCCTGAGCGGTATGCATTGCATCAAAATCAATGAAAAAGGTTTGAAAATGTATACGAGTTATCTCCCGTCAACTTTTAAGTACATGTACAATGTATTTCATAAATCCTTTGGCTGTCAAAAATCGTATACCCATGCTTTAGCAAATTGAATGCGTACAATTACAATTTTGGCAAAAGGACACATAACCACGTCTTCCTCTACATCTTTTGCATTTCATTTTTTTCTTTCATTGATTTTTATGAGCACTTTAGAACGCGCATAGAAATTGCCTTACAATATTTGTAGTTTTCTCAAGTTGTGACAAAATATTGAAGTACAAGACATGTTTGTATGTTTTGCCATATTTTCCTTATATTACTAAAATACCAATACTGTCAAACAAAACAAAAATTAATGTGAGATAAGTTTATCCATTAAGCGGCTTAATTGAAAATTATATCATAATGGCCATAAACTTCCCTGTATATTTGAATGTAATTTACCTTCTTTTAAATCTCTAACCGCCTACTGGCAGTCTGGTTAAATAAGTATTATGCTAATTTATACATGTTACACTTTTCTTTAATTTGCTTGCATGGATTTATCTGCATTACATGTTTTTGTCATTGTTATCATTATGTAATTAGACCAATGGGTTGAAATCAATAAACAACAAACAATTATAAAACAAAATTAGAACATTTTCTTTCATGGCGCGAATTTTTTTCTTGAATTTCCATTTGATTAAGACCAATATGACTATATATATGGCTAACACTGCATTGAACTTTATGTCCAAAAGTTGTAAATTGAATGGTTTTATGACACATAATCATCTGTATAATAATCAACTAGACCTGTATAACGTGCTGTGATCAAATGATATTGCCTGTATAGTTGTACAATGCAATTAACTAGTTTTTAGTAAAATAAAAATGAAGATCATATACCACTTCATTATATATAACAAAAAAATGAGGATTTCATTTTAATAAATCGCGATATTCTAAACATAATAAAAAGTATTGTAATTCTCATAGTGGGAGGTAAGAAGAGTCCATGGTTTTCTCTTGTTATTTACAACGCGTATATAGGATATCACATCGTATAATGTTACCAAAAATCACACCATATTGAATAGAAACTTCCTGTTTTTGATTTTAGCTGAATAAAGAACGGATGCACACTTGCTATAATTCAGGAAGGATAAACATGTATCCAGAATATGATACATTCATTCAATACGGACATAGCACTTGTAAACGACGAAAAGGCAACTAAACAATACTCCAAGTTAAATGTTGTGTATATACAGTACCGGATATGACGTCATATACTAGATTTTATAGATGTTTGGTGCAGTTTGGTTATATTTTCCATAGTGTGTCTATGATTGAGATCATATTGAGTCGATCACGTGTGTTGTACATACAATTGTGAAACTATCTATTATCAATTATATCACTTTCATTTTATTTCTTAATCGATTATTATTTTCAGCACATTGAAAAAGAAGTCTTACAAATAAGAAAATGGCTAAAAACTTAAATCAGTTTATGAAAGGGCTTTTGAATTTTATCATTCATTTAATATTGATCTTATTCCTCCAAAACATCACAGTAATGAAAGCACGATGTATTTGTTTACATTTTAGATCAGTTTTGTGTGTTTGCCCTGATATCAATATATTTCCCGTTTATTGTAACACAGATGTATGAATATAACGCGCGACATATTTGTTTAAGAATGCTGGTACAACTATCAACAGCATAAAAAAACACTGTAAAACAATTTGTGTGGTGGCTATTTTCTGCTTTCCGTTAATGCCCTTATTATATATTAGGAATAAGATTCATCAGTTTGGTATGATCGATATATACTGAGTTTGTTTTGTTTTGCACGCAAACAGGAATTGGAAACTTAATTTGAGAGCTTTCGAATATGTCTGTTTCCTTTGTCAAGTAAATAGTACTCTTTACTTGACAAAGGAAACAGATGTTTTCGAAAGCTCGTAAATTAAGTTTTCAATTCCTGTTTGTGTGAAAACAAACTCAGTATATACCCTTATTATATAGTTATTAAATAGCAAGCAAAACAAAATTAACCAATCTTGCCGTTACAAAATAAACTTTGAACCATGTGCTATTTTGAGTAATGCTTTTAGCGATTATAACTTTATCATCAATAGACATTTCCATTTTCCAACATCTACTACACAGAGTATATGTATTTTTAGGGACACATATACGTCCCTGGTATCTGTGATGCGTTGTTATATAAATACATTGTGATATAACAAGAATTTCATATGAACATATTTGAATTTCTGAATTCTGTTGTGTTGGAAGAATAATAATCCACTGTCTCCTTCTGTTTTGAATAAACTTCGACTTGTATATTGTGAACAATGGCCAAGCAGTGTGTGGTGTAAATTTCACCTAGTATAGCTATTTGTAAGTGGTTTCCTGGTTATGTGAGTAGACCATATTGTGGCTGATGAACTTGCCTGTGTCTAGAAGCAATGTCAATTCCATACAAATAGTACTTTTGCTGAAAATCACTGTGTTGATTTGTTGTATGTTATCGTACATGTGAACACAGGTGAGAAACGCTCGTGCTCCCGGTGTCGGCATACTATTTATAGACGGCCAGCAAGCTGTTAATACCTAGTACTGTTTACGGGCCGCTCTTTACATACATGTCTCAAGCGACGTTTATCCGTGTTGAAGTCCTGTACTTTCTGACCCCAACAAACGGAAAACAATGAGTAGCCCTTCGACTCCAGAGGATATTGAAAACAGGCGTTTCTCCCTATATACGTCACCTCTACCCGATGGCACTATATATATTCATTATCTTCTTCGCCTTTTTCTGGGGTGTGTCGTCCCACACACCCGGGCAAACCTTGTACTGATACTTTCCAGCATTCCATGTTTACACCTGTAATCATGACTCGTTTCACCGAAATGTTAGCGACAAAATTAGCCAACATTGTGTCCGAAATGTTGCTCATGTCTTTGAAGCCCGAACTTGACAAACAGGTTAGAAGGGTATTGTCAGACAATGATACCATCAAATCCGCTATCGCCTCATATAAATGAAGTCCTGGTTCTCGACTCAACAAAACTCAACTACATCAACAACAACAGGCCTCTGATATATCGAAACTCAAAGAAACTACAGTGTATCCAGTCTCAAGTTTGACCTTGATGAGCAACAGCAATACACGAGGAGGGGCGCGCTAAAATTCAACAACATACGGATCGATAAAAATATCATTTGACCAATTTGACAATTATCGGGCAGTCATGGAAATTAGTAAAAAGATCATTGTCACGGTGATCACCATTACGTATTTTAGCGTGGCGGCCCGCCACGTATTAGCTGGCTACCGCCACGCTTACACAGCCAAATTCAATCCATCCGCCACCCACGTAAAACATATTTCTTACACCCCTATATAGAGCTAGTTTGTATCGATTCCCAGTGGTAAATTGACCCATTTCCCATTACCTATGGTCCGTGTTTTCACGGTGTGTTCTCCGAACGCCAACATTTTTTTTAACAATAGGTAGGTGTTGTTTTTGAGAACAATGGGAAGTCAATTATATACTGTTTCATATAAACTGCCCTTTTCACCTTACCTGTGATCATCCTGTGAATTCACCTTACATGAGAATTAACTGTGGACAGTCAGTACAACAAATGCATTAAATTTTAACTTTTTTTCAAAAATACAAGGATACAGATATAAAGAAGAAAAAAAGAAAATGATCAAATGAGTAATCAGCACATAATTGTATATAAAATACAATTCAGTGATATAAACCATATAATGAAGAAATAAAGAGAAATATAGAAAATTATTCAATAAAGTAATTAGTCTTAAATTGTTAGAAATTAGTTTTAGATATCTAGGAATTCTGTTGATATATAACAGAAAATTCTTGACAACACAAGAGAAAATAGCTGAACAAGGTTGAAAAGCTTTAAATTTGGAATTATGAATGTTTTTAAAAGTAAATATTTCAATTTCGAAACCCAACTTAGTTTTTTTTTTACACTTTTGTAAGCAGCATTTTAAATTATAGATCTGAAGTGCGGGGGTTTCATTAAGCGCCTATTATTGAAAAAAACTGCATCTAAATTTTTGCTAGAGAATTTAGGGGTTAAGAAAAGTACGCCAAATATCATGATCAATCATGAATTAGGAAGACTTAAATTTATTATTATTCTAAAGTTTATAATTTTCAAATATTTGCTTAAAGTTAAAAACTCAGACAACTGCATGCTACGATGAAATTGTTGAAAAGGGCGCTGAGTGGACAGATAGTATAAGAAACAATCTAGATCTGTTAAGAATAGGTTTGGGATAAGTGTAGCAAACAGAAAATACACAGAATGAAGGTAAAGCATTAATCACTATTTAATATAGAATGACAGATATTTTTCAACAACAATGTATTGACTAAATAAATGTGTCATCAAAATGCATGTCCACTCTGAAAATTCATTAGTGGTAATTTTGTCTTGAAACCGTATTTAACAAAACCTATTTTTTTAAAGAAATAGCAAAAATCAGATTGTCGTCTCATCAACTGAATATTGAAGTGGGACAGTTTAATGTAATAGGCCTAGATCAAATTAATAGGATTTGTACGTATTGCGACAGTGGATTGTACCGTTTTGTAATAAAACGCAGTCATTATGAAAACCGTTTCATCAAACTGTATTACCATAGAAAACCTAATACGGAAAAAAATGTACAATTTTTTAAAACCAGAATCTTTTCGAATTTAGGTAAATTTATTGTCCTCTGTAACAAAAGACGATTGAACTCATTTTAATCTAGTGAAATACCTCTCTACACTATCGCTACGGTTTTGTCTTATGGTCTGTGTGTGTCCGAACTATATTGGGTTGTACATGTATCTTTGTATTTTGCATTGTATATATGCACTTGTATGTATATATCTTGTACTGATAAACCGTAAGGTTTAAGGTAATAAATGAATTGAATGGTTAATGAGCTTACCTAATGAGAACAATACCTCTGATTAAATAAACCTCACTTTCTATGGGTATTGAATTATTGAGTAAGTTGGAATTTAATAAATCATACATATCCAAGCACAAATGTACAAATTAAAATTAAGAAATTCAATTTTGATATTGATTGGCATCAAGACCTTATAAAAATCAATCATCAAAACCTATTAAATTATTCACCTATTATATGCAAAAATATTTTTACAACAGTATCTTTTAAAAGTAGGAATTAGTCATAAAATATTTCAATGGTGAAATAGAAAGTTTTATTTTTTTTCTAGAAAAATATTAAGCATTGAATTTTAATTAATAATCACAAATCTTATAATAGTTACATTATTTATTACTTACACAGTTTAATATTTCTGATTAAAAAAAAGTATCATGAAGATGTACTTGTGCCTGAGTACCTATATCTTTTCTCGTCCACCGAAGGTCGTAAGGCCATGTGCGAACGTAAAACTCTCAAAATAAATAAATAAATGAACGCGGAACTCTTATTCCCCCGTACTTATATGTTAACTCGTACCTGCAATTGACGCGCTGATATATACAAACACGAACATTTAAGAGCATGAAGAAACCATCAACTTCATATATATAAATACATATATGTATGTGTGTTTATTCCTGTATATATTTACAAAATAAACGAATGATCAGTACAAATGTATTATGTCAAATCTAAGTAACGATTGTTACTCTTCAACATATACATCTTAAGTTATCCGCGATTTATGTTTCAAATAACAATCTTCATTATAGCAATTGGGTATGTGCAGTTCAGGCTTTCTTTTATACATGATCAAATGTTGATTGATTTTCCGAAACTTATTTTTACGGTAACTTTAATTCAATGTTATCTGACAACATTATGCAAAACGCATTGTTATCACGGAGACCTTATCAAGTAATATATGCGTGCATGTATGTCATACGCTTTAAAATTGCACATACTATATTTTTGTATATATTTTGTAAATAAATAACGCATTGTCTACATCACTGGCATTATCTACTGTCAGATGTATCCAAGAATATAAGTTCAAATATGATCAATCACAATACAAAATCATAGCTGTAAACATCATAATTATGAACACCTTATGTGATGGTGCAGCGTCCGTCGTCCGTCCGTCGTCCGTCCGTGCGTCCGTCCGTCCTGTGTCCGTCAACTTTTTCCTTTAAACGACTTCTTCTAAAATACTGAAAGGCCCCGTGACATGAAATTTGGCTGGTAGATTTCTTGGAAGGAGCTGATCACTTTGACCTAATTTCAAGGTCACAGGGGTCAAAAATGTCGAAACTTTCAAACAACTTCTTCTAAAATATCGTCAGGCATAGAGACTTCATATTTGACAAGAAGCTTCTTGGATGAAGCCAAATAAAGTTTGCGAAAAGAAATGACCTTGACCAATATTCAAGGTCACAGTGAGGTTAAATCTATTTTAACCTTTAAACGACTTCTTCTTTAATACACAAAGCCCTAGAAGCATGACATTTGACTGAAATATTTTTTGGATGAAGCTCGACAAATTTTTCGAAAAAAAATGACCTTGACTTATATTCAAGGTCACAGGGGTCAAATCTGTTAAAACATTTAAACGACTTCTTCTGAAATACCAAAAGCCCTAGAAGCATGATATTTGGCTGAAAGGTTCCTTGGATGAAGCCCGACAAAGTTTGCGAAAAGAAATGACCTTGATCTCTATTCAAGGTCACAGGGGTCAAATCTGTTAAAACCTTTAAACGACTTCTTCTGAAATACCAAAAACCCTAGAAGCATGACATTTGTCTGAAATGTTTCTTGGATGAAGCCCACCACAGTTTGCGAAAAGAAATGACCTTGACTTATATTCAAGGTCACAGGGGTCAAATCTGTTAAAACCTTCAAACGACTTCATCTGAAATACCAAAAGCCCTAGGAGCATGATATTTGGCTGAAAGGTTCCTTGGATGAAGCCCGACAAAATTTGCGAAAAGAAATGACCTTGACTTATATTCAAGGTCACAGGGGTCAAATCTGTTGAAACCTTCAAACGACTTCTCCTGAAATACCAAAAGCCCTAGAATCATGATATTTGGCTGGAAGGTTCCTTGGATGAAGCCTGACAAAGTTTGCGAAAAGAAATGACCTTGACCTATATTCAAGGTCACAGGGGTCAAATCTGTTAAAACATTCAAACAACTTCTGAAGTACCAAAAGCCCTAGAAGCATGACATTTGGCTGAAAGGTTTCTTGGATCAAGCCTGACAAAGTTTGCGAAAAGAAATGACCTTGATCTTTATTTGCCTAGAGACATGATATTTGGCTGGTAGCGTCCTGGGATGAAGCCAAACAAAATTTGAAAATGAAAATGATGTTGTCTTATAAGGTCACAGAGGTAAAATATGTTTAAATCTAAAGATGTTCTTCTAAATGTCTTACATTAAAAGATTTTAAGGGACTTTAGGGTTACACTATAATATAAGTCAGAGATTGATACCAGGTGAGCGATGCAGGCCCATTGGGCCTTTTGTTTGTATTTGTGATCCTTTCTCTTTCGGTTTCGTTTTTGTGTCTCATAGCTAATTTCAGACTGTTTCTAACCCGTATCTGTTCTTTTTCCAGGTGGGCTATTTAAATCACCCTCCGTCCGTGATCCATCTTTCCTTAATCAATGCTTGTTGTCGCTATTTCTTGAGAAGTACTCGATGGCTCATTCTCAAATTTCATGTGCAGGTTTCTCCTGGTCCTTAGTTGTGCATGTTTTATCTTTGGACAGATCCCATAAACAAAATGGCCGATAGGCTGCCATCTTGGAGTTTTAAGTGATTGTGTCATCGCTATTTCTTAGTATTGAATGGATCAACCGCATAATGCATCTGTAGGTTTCCCTCGGTGCTTATGGTTTGTTATCGCTATTTTCTACCATTTCAGATTTTTCCAAAATCCCATAGTAGGTTTTTCTTGGTGCTTAGTTGTGCCTTTGACTGATCAGCAAAATGACTGACAAACGGCCATCTTGGATTTGACAATGAAAATTACTTATTGAATGATCCATCCAGTACCTTCCAATAAATAGCGGTAACAAACTATTTCTATCAAATCTTAGATGGCCGCTTGTCGGCCATATTGTTCATCAGATCCGTACGAAATTGGGACTATGCACAATAAGGCACAAAAAGAAACCTAGAAATGAAATTTGAGAATGATCCATCCAATACCTCTCAAGAATCTGATTTTACATCGACCTCACATATTTTTTATTCCAGTATGCAACCTTCACAATCAATGTAATTAATATTATCTTTCCACTAGTGAGAATGAAATGATTTGATTGGAATTAAAGACGTCACGTGACTACACTATATATTTCCGTATTCGGTGTGTGTGCACTGGAATATATAATGATGAGGTCGGTGTAAACATTGTAGTTGCTTTAAATGAAATTCGTTGATTGTTTTATTAAATATCTGTAAACATTTATAAAAATAAAGGAAAAAAAACCTAGTGAAAAGATGAATTCGTTACATGGTTTGTGAAGGTTGAATAGGAGGTCGTTCTCGCCAACGGATTTAACACCGCCCACATATATTCCCGTATTCAACCTTCACAAACCATGTAACTAATATGGTACTATTATGTACCTTGCCGTATAATGTAGACCTTCAAAATACTTTACTCCACCTTCTGCTGATGAGCTTTACATTATTTGCTGTTAAATTAATTTGGTTGAAATATAATGAAAATTGATAAAATGAGGTGCTATAGAACATATGACCTTCGTTGTCGAAACCGTCCTTCCAACAAACAGAGTGATATCTTATTTTTAATTTGTTTTTCTTTTTATTTATTCATTCAGTTATGTTTTCTATTACTGGCTTGGGGTTACTCATGGCTTTGGTTCGATGTCCACCTCTTCCTCGTCTTCTAGTATGAAACCAAGTGCCTCATGACTATTGTCCAAGTGATTTTTTTCATTTTTCCCTTTTTTTTTCTTTCGTTGGTTTCAGTTCTTTTTCTGTTTTAAAAAGACTTTTTTGGCTGTTGCCAAATATTTCGTTAAATGTTTCGTTTTTAAAGTGTTTGTCTGTGAAGATTTGCACAGTTCTTCCACTGTCTTGACGATTGACTCTGTCGCCCTAACAATTTCACAATTAAGGTGATATATATCCTTGAAGACAAGTCTATTAAACCTATCATTTGGCGGCAGATTTTGTGTCAGTTGATTCGTTTCTTTTGTTACGATGTCTATACTGAAAAAGGTATAGGAAACTATTAGACTTGCAAGCTACTAGACCAATTTAATAGACTTGCATGTAAAGTTTTTGATATCTTGATTATCTTAGAAATCAGGCAACATGGCGATTTCATATACATATTTCAACTTTAATTTAACAAAAAAAACCCTCAAGAATAATGGAAACCTACATGCACAATATAAATTTCATGACCAAATCAAAGATGGCCGCATGTCGGTCATTTGATTATGCAGACCAGTCTCAAACAACTACGTACGAAAATGAACCTACTATGATAATTGACAAGGATCCATCATAAATTTTCTTTAAAAAAGTGATAAAAAATTATCTTAAATCCTAAAACGTGCGCACCTGGAGGCCAAGGGGGACCTACAAATGAAATTTGGGAAAGACTTATCCAGTAAACATAAGTTTCGAGAAATAGAAGTGCCAAGAATTGTTTTGAGACGGATGAGCACATGGTGATTTAAACATCATGTACATATCTGATGACGGTGGCCCAAAATTCAGTGAGATATTGGTTAAGTTAGTTTTTGTCTACACTGACTCCTATATTGACACATTAAAGATTATAGTAACACGGCTCTGGGACCAAATGTTTGGCCAGTTTACACAATTATCCAGTTTGTAGAGGAAACATATTTGTGAGAAAGGAATGCTTGAATACAGAAGGGTTTCAGTTATTATAATTGTATAACAGATTACTAGATTATTTACTTTGTCATTTCTTTTTATAGACAAGTACTAGTTAAAAGGGTCTGATAGACAAATATCTGAAAAATAAAAAAACTATTAATGTTTTTTACATTAACAATAATTGTTGTAATATAACAGGCATTATAAAATAGTTTTTAAGCTTTTGATAAACCCTTAATCCTCGTGAACAGTGTCTCTAACAAATTTCTGAGAGTGGCCTCTAGTTTCTTTATTATTGTCCAACGGTAACTCTTTTATCATATATATATTGTTCATGATTTTAAAAACATTTATAACATCTCCCCTGGTCCTTCGATGTAAAAGTGTTGGAAGATTGAGTCCGTCCAGGCGTTCCGGGTACGGTAGGGTTTTAAGTTCTGGGATAAGTTTAGTTGCCCTCTGCACAATTTCAATGAAATCAATATTTTTAACTTTGTAGGGGCTCCAGACGCTCCCAGCATACTCTAGTCTTACCAGTGCTCTAAACAATAATGTGAACATTGATTCATCTACATACACAAACGATCTTCGAATCAATCCAACAATACTATTTGCTTTGTTGACACATTTATGTAGGCGAGTTTTAAAGTTCAGATCCTCGTCGATCGTGACACCCATATCCTTCTCACATGTAATGTTTTTAAGTTGTATTCTTTCTTCCCCCGGCCCTGACATGTAGTATTTTCTTTTCTCAGAAGATTTGATTGGAAGAACTTTACACTTATTTGGGTGAAATTTCAGTAGCCATGTATTTGACCAAATTTGAAGTTTGTCTAGATCATTTTGGAGTATTGTAAAATCATCAATGCTGCTTTAATTATCTGCCTGTACAGTTTAGTGTCATCTGCAAATAATGGTGATTGAGAAGCTGTTATTTCTGGAAGATAATTGATATAAATCACAAATAAGATTGGACCGAGTACACTTTCCTGGGGATTACCGCTGATTACTGGGTATGTTTTCGACGACTTGCCTCTTGACAACTACTCGTTGACCACGATTACTAAGGAAGTCCCTTATCCAATTAACAACCTTTTCATGTATTCCGTATCCTGCAATTTTTTTTAAATAAACGTTGATTTGGTACTTTGTCAAAGGCGTTCATGAAATCCATAGATTACATCTAGTTGACCGCCATTGTCGATTACCTCTGTCCATTCCTCAAGCACTGTTAGTAGCTGGAGTTGGGTTGACCTACCCGAAATGAAGCCGAACTGTTTAGAGCTTTAAACATTGTTTTTAACAATACTATCCCTCACTAGCTTTTGAGTGTCATCACAATGATACTAGTCATATTCTCACTGGTCTATAGTTTCCAGGGTCTGCCTTTGCTCCCTTTCTAAAGATTGCCGTTATACTTGCTTCGTTTCATGCCTGTGGTAGCTTTCCGTCTGATAGAGACGTGTTGAATAAACGGCCAAGGGTTCGCTTATATTTTTTGCGTTATTCCTTTAACACTCTTGGAGGCATATTGTCTGGTCCTTGAGATTAATTTTCATTTAAAGTTTCTCTACAATTCGCGAATCAATGATAAAGTCCTCAAAAGGGAAGGTTACATTTCTAGATCTGAATTCTGGTAGTTCTCCTTGTGGTTCCTGTGTAAACACGCTGCTAAATAATTTGGCCACAACCTATGCTTTGTCCCCATCCATAACTGCCATTCCATTTTGTTCATTATCCCCGTTTAATCCTTTTAAATTAGGTATTTCAGGACTGTAGATCTCAATATGCAGAGGATGGTGAAACCAAATTGAGATGAACTTAATCAAAACATTGTGCAAAATTGCAAAACGTGGGACAATTGAAATATGAAGGACAAATTAACACCTGTACCCTTAAAATTGATTGCGCTTTAAAATTGCAAATAAAATTTGTAACTTCATTACCTAGTTCAAATTAAACTGTTCATTGAATAACAACTGGTCAATATGGTTAAAAATTTGCACTAAAGCGGTACTGGTGTTGCCTCAAAAGACCGCCGACCACATCAGGAAAATACTGAAGACCGTGACGAAGTATTCATCTTACACAAACACTCCACACAATATAGGACTTCACACACATAGGAGTTCTTCCCAGTGAAACCACAAGATTTTTCATAAATAGCAAAGATGTTCATACAGAAACTAAAATTAAAATGCAATTGAATCCATCCTTTCCTTTAATCCCGAGATTTGAAAGTGGAAGATATAAGGGGAGACAACTCTAACGATCATATCCTCAGCTACGCTAAGATACCATCCCATAATTAACTTTTAGCATTAAATTTTAGTACATTCGGTCGTAAATGTGGATTGTGGACCCTACATGGAACGAAATTGGTCTTGTTAACTTAAGGGGGACAGGAATATTACAAACAGTGCTATTTATGACAAATTGATAGACATTTGGGAAATGGAGACTACGTCTTACTTAAAAGGCCCAATATACGTTACTTTCGGCAAAACTCGGGCCTAATAACTTATTATTTATAGATTTAGTTAAGATTAACTGATATCAGCAATATTCAAGATGAATTCTTACGCTGTCTTGAAGTGTTCAAATGTGATGTCTTAGGTATAATCCAAGGATCACTATATTCCAGACTCATCGTGTATCATGTAACACCCTATTCAAGTGAATATTATCGAATAACATTTTTTGTAAGTCATTTTTAGAGATGTTCCATTGCGTAATTTTCATGAGAAGATTTTATTTGCTGTTGATTGATCAGCTTTTAATCTTAATTCCACTAACCTATATCATACATCTGATCTGACAGAATGTTTGATAAATATCAATGATGCAGTTTCTTCATTCACAAATGACATGCAATAATGTTCATATGTGAGCTTTGACAGATATATATCCTGTACTCTTGTCAATGAAATGTCACTCATTCAGTATTCTGAGCATTTCCTTCCTGGGAACTGAAATTGTATTAAAAGTGTTGTCTCGTGTACCTAATGTCCCTTTTATATATAATCAAAGTTTACTATTGGGTTAATCAGTACTAATGTATAGGATTTATCTCCTTTTCGTTTTTTTGCGATAACACATCGTAAAAAAGGCCTTTACTGTATGTCAGATAGTTTCTGTTTTATTTAGTTTTACGTACTTCATGTATAAACGCCAGTGTACTTGGACTATTAGAGGTTAACCATTTAATCACACTAAAAAGATTGTCCCTTTATGAGGACCAATTGCTTATTAGCTCTTTCTGTTTGACACTTGCATGTGTATTCTAATGATCATCATTATTTAATATAATATGTTAATTTGTTCCTTTCAAACTTTGAAGGTCTTAACGTATTAAGACAATTAAAACTGCAATCTTCGTGACATTGTAATTTAACAGAAACAGTTCCATCAGTTTTTCTGTATTTTGATATCAAGATATTCTGTATCTTGGTGTGATACATGTATGTAGATAGGCGTTTTTGAGTTTGCTTATTAGTGTGTTTACTTGTTGTGATGATAATGATGACTCGGTTCTCATTTTGAGAATTGATGCTTACTTGGATTTGACCAAGATTTACATGGCGGGTATCGTCGATGAAGCAGAAGACGCTTACTCTTCCGGAACACCTGGTGTTTTTCTATTGTGCTTACACGAGAGTCTCCATGTAAAACTTTTTTTTTGCAATCTGACACAATTGCTTCTTTCACTTTACCTTTGGACGGGGGTTTATTGTACCGCACTGCGGCACTCTTTTGGTGATGTGAGTGTATTTTAGCACTGCGAACCGAAATGCGGGTGTTTTGGGGGACATCTGCATAGTCCCCCATTACGATAAGCACATGTTTGTTAATGATGTTGTTACAATAAGAAAATATATTCGTTGACACCTAACATTTTTTGTATGTTTTGTAAGACAGTGTGCATGTAGTGAAAAAAAGATGTAGGTAATAACATAACTATAAAATAACATACTTTTACGACTATTGTTTTAATTGTCATACGTTGGGCATACGCTATGTCCTTGTACAATAGCCATTTTGCAATGTGTCCCTAAATTAGCTTTCGATGCAATCTTCAGCATCCTTTTTGCTTGCCCATTGACAACAGTTATTCTTAAACTCGCATTTTAGTGTTTGCGAGTAACACCGTTTTCCGTCGGTAAGACATTGACCTGCTTTAGGCTTTGTTGTACTGCAGTCATTATTTGGACATCCCACAATCTGGCAAAATTGAAAAAAAATATATACAGAAAGTGTTTATATAAATTGAAAATAAAGCATATTTAAATGTAATAGTTTTGTACTTATCTACAACCAGACATTCTTGTTGCAGTATACGACCTCAAGTATCATGCTTGTTATATTTTTGCAGAGCATATCATCTAGGGAGAGCAAAGTTTTAACAATGCTTATTCAAATATTACTTAACAAGGCATATACAAATTTTGGCGAATATTTAACAGTATAGAGTACCTGCGCGAAATCAGAAAAACTACTTACCAAAATAACATAAGCAGGGGGAAAATGTTATACTAATCAGAAATATGACGAGTAAATTCCATGATTTTAATTGAATTTTCATTTTGTTTGTTTTATTTTTCAGAAAAGCGGTTTCCCATATCAAATGATACTGATCATGTCAATAACGTTAGTTCTACAATTTAAACAAATCAAACAAACAAAAAACTATCCTGAGATTGTCTATGTCTTAATGTTACGAGTTTCCTTTAAATAAAATCTTATTTTATCCTAAATTTTAAATATATAACTATTTCTAAGGAACATATACGGTTACCATTCAATTTAATATATCACGGGAGGGGGGGGGGGAAGGCGGGGAGAAAACAAAAATGTGTAAATTTATGAACTCAAAGCAATGTAAACATTAATACATGTATATGAAACACAATGATATACAGCGTTAGGATTTTGTAATTTCCTATTTAAAAGCATTTCGTGACAAATAGACAAGTCTGTGTCTTTGCTAATAAACTATAATATAATTACTCTTAAATTTGTCTTTTTTATGGAAAAAATCAGATAATATCGAAGCGCCAATAAGATCCTAGCCCGGCTTTTGACATCACTCAAACAAATTGAAGCCACTTTAATATTGTAATTTACCAATTTGTTCATGGCTTAAAAGTAATTTTTACCCAATATTTGTGGACCGTGCTTAAATATCAAATTCAGTATAATTGACAGTTTCTGTATGGGGATGCGAAACACTTTCGGTTATTTTTTAATGCTTTTTCAAGTGCCATTGCTGATTTCGTGACTATTATGCCAGGGACCACTGCATGCCTAGATCAGAAATAATTTTGAATTCTGATTAAATAAACCTCACTTTCTATGGGTATTGAATTATTGAGTAAGTTGGAATTTAATAAATCATACATATCCAAGCACAAATGTACAAATTAAAATTAAGAAATTCAATTTTGATATTGATTGGCATCAAGACCTTATAAAAATCAATCATCAAAACCTATTAAATTATTCACCTATTATATGCAAAAATATTTTTACAACAGTATCTTTTAAAAGTAGGAATTAGTCATAAAATATTTCAATGGTGAAATAGAAAGTTTTATTTTTTTTCTAGAAAAATATTAAGCATTGAATTTTAATTAATAATCACAAATCTTATAATAGTTACATTATTTATTACTTACACAGTTTAATATTTCTGATTAAAAAAAAGTATCATGAAGATGTACTTGTGCCTGAGTACCTATATCTTTTCTCGTCCACCGAAGGTCGTAAGGCCATGTGCGAACGTAAAACTCTCAAAATAAATAAATAAATGAACGCGGAACTCTTATTCCCCCGTACTTATATGTTAACTCGTACCTGCAATTGACGCGCTGATATATACAAACACGAACATTTAAGAGCATGAAGAAACCATCAACTTCATATATATAAATACATATATGTATGTGTGTTTATTCCTGTATATATTTACAAAATAAACGAATGATCAGTACAAATGTATTATGTCAAATCTAAGTAACGATTGTTACTCTTCAACATATACATCTTAAGTTATCCGCGATTTATGTTTCAAATAACAATCTTCATTATAGCAATTGGGTATGTGCAGTTCAGGCTTTCTTTTATACATGATCAAATGTTGATTGATTTTCCGAAACTTATTTTTACGGTAACTTTAATTCAATGTTATCTGACAACATTATGCAAAACGCATTGTTATCACGGAGACCTTATCAAGTAATATATGCGTGCATGTATGTCATACGCTTTAAAATTGCACATACTATATTTTTGTATATATTTTGTAAATAAATAACGCATTGTCTACATCACTGGCATTATCTACTGTCAGATGTATCCAAGAATATAAGTTCAAATATGATCAATCACAATACAAAATCATAGCTGTAAACATCATAATTATGAACACCTTATGTGATGGTGCAGCGTCCGTCGTCCGTCCGTCGTCCGTCCGTGCGTCCGTCCGTCCTGTGTCCGTCAACTTTTTCCTTTAAACGACTTCTTCTAAAATACTGAAAGGCCCCGTGACATGAAATTTGGCTGGTAGATTTCTTGGAAGGAGCTGATCACTTTGACCTAATTTCAAGGTCACAGGGGTCAAAAATGTCGAAACTTTCAAACAACTTCTTCTAAAATATCGTCAGGCATAGAGACTTCATATTTGACAAGAAGCTTCTTGGATGAAGCCAAATAAAGTTTGCGAAAAGAAATGACCTTGACCAATATTCAAGGTCACAGTGAGGTTAAATCTATTTTAACCTTTAAACGACTTCTTCTTTAATACACAAAGCCCTAGAAGCATGACATTTGACTGAAATATTTTTTGGATGAAGCTCGACAAATTTTTCGAAAAAAAATGACCTTGACTTATATTCAAGGTCACAGGGGTCAAATCTGTTAAAACATTTAAACGACTTCTTCTGAAATACCAAAAGCCCTAGAAGCATGATATTTGGCTGAAAGGTTCCTTGGATGAAGCCCGACAAAGTTTGCGAAAAGAAATGACCTTGATCTCTATTCAAGGTCACAGGGGTCAAATCTGTTAAAACCTTTAAACGACTTCTTCTGAAATACCAAAAACCCTAGAAGCATGACATTTGTCTGAAATGTTTCTTGGATGAAGCCCACCACAGTTTGCGAAAAGAAATGACCTTGACTTATATTCAAGGTCACAGGGGTCAAATCTGTTAAAACCTTCAAACGACTTCATCTGAAATACCAAAAGCCCTAGGAGCATGATATTTGGCTGAAAGGTTCCTTGGATGAAGCCCGACAAAATTTGCGAAAAGAAATGACCTTGACTTATATTCAAGGTCACAGGGGTCAAATCTGTTGAAACCTTCAAACGACTTCTCCTGAAATACCAAAAGCCCTAGAATCATGATATTTGGCTGGAAGGTTCCTTGGATGAAGCCTGACAAAGTTTGCGAAAAGAAATGACCTTGACCTATATTCAAGGTCACAGGGGTCAAATCTGTTAAAACATTCAAACAACTTCTGAAGTACCAAAAGCCCTAGAAGCATGACATTTGGCTGAAAGGTTTCTTGGATCAAGCCTGACAAAGTTTGCGAAAAGAAATGACCTTGATCTTTATTTGCCTAGAGACATGATATTTGGCTGGTAGCGTCCTGGGATGAAGCCAAACAAAATTTGAAAATGAAAATGATGTTGTCTTATAAGGTCACAGAGGTAAAATATGTTTAAATCTAAAGATGTTCTTCTAAATGTCTTACATTAAAAGATTTTAAGGGACTTTAGGGTTACACTATAATATAAGTCAGAGATTGATACCAGGTGAGCGATGCAGGCCCATTGGGCCTTTTGTTTGTATTTGTGATCCTTTCTCTTTCGGTTTCGTTTTTGTGTCTCATAGCTAATTTCAGACTGTTTCTAACCCGTATCTGTTCTTTTTCCAGGTGGGCTATTTAAATCACCCTCCGTCCGTGATCCATCTTTCCTTAATCAATGCTTGTTGTCGCTATTTCTTGAGAAGTACTCGATGGCTCATTCTCAAATTTCATGTGCAGGTTTCTCCTGGTCCTTAGTTGTGCATGTTTTATCTTTGGACAGATCCCATAAACAAAATGGCCGATAGGCTGCCATCTTGGAGTTTTAAGTGATTGTGTCATCGCTATTTCTTAGTATTGAATGGATCAACCGCATAATGCATCTGTAGGTTTCCCTCGGTGCTTATGGTTTGTTATCGCTATTTTCTACCATTTCAGATTTTTCCAAAATCCCATAGTAGGTTTTTCTTGGTGCTTAGTTGTGCCTTTGACTGATCAGCAAAATGACTGACAAACGGCCATCTTGGATTTGACAATGAAAATTACTTATTGAATGATCCATCCAGTACCTTCCAATAAATAGCGGTAACAAACTATTTCTATCAAATCTTAGATGGCCGCTTGTCGGCCATATTGTTCATCAGATCCGTACGAAATTGGGACTATGCACAATAAGGCACAAAAAGAAACCTAGAAATGAAATTTGAGAATGATCCATCCAATACCTCTCAAGAATCTGATTTTACATCGACCTCACATATTTTTTATTCCAGTATGCAACCTTCACAATCAATGTAATTAATATTATCTTTCCACTAGTGAGAATGAAATGATTTGATTGGAATTAAAGACGTCACGTGACTACACTATATATTTCCGTATTCGGTGTGTGTGCACTGGAATATATAATGATGAGGTCGGTGTAAACATTGTAGTTGCTTTAAATGAAATTCGTTGATTGTTTTATTAAATATCTGTAAACATTTATAAAAATAAAGGAAAAAAAACCTAGTGAAAAGATGAATTCGTTACATGGTTTGTGAAGGTTGAATAGGAGGTCGTTCTCGCCAACGGATTTAACACCGCCCACATATATTCCCGTATTCAACCTTCACAAACCATGTAACTAATATGGTACTATTATGTACCTTGCCGTATAATGTAGACCTTCAAAATACTTTACTCCACCTTCTGCTGATGAGCTTTACATTATTTGCTGTTAAATTAATTTGGTTGAAATATAATGAAAATTGATAAAATGAGGTGCTATAGAACATATGACCTTCGTTGTCGAAACCGTCCTTCCAACAAACAGAGTGATATCTTATTTTTAATTTGTTTTTCTTTTTATTTATTCATTCAGTTATGTTTTCTATTACTGGCTTGGGGTTACTCATGGCTTTGGTTCGATGTCCACCTCTTCCTCGTCTTCTAGTATGAAACCAAGTGCCTCATGACTATTGTCCAAGTGATTTTTTTCATTTTTCCCTTTTTTTTTCTTTCGTTGGTTTCAGTTCTTTTTCTGTTTTAAAA
This sequence comes from Mimachlamys varia, assembly GCA_947623455.1. Lineage (NCBI taxonomy): Eukaryota > Metazoa > Mollusca > Bivalvia > Pectinida > Pectinidae > Mimachlamys > Mimachlamys varia. The sequence continues at coordinate 23,988,170 of OX392534.1, forward strand.
AGACTTTTTTGGCTGTTGCCAAATATTTCGTTAAATGTTTCGTTTTTAAAGTGTTTGTCTGTGAAGATTTGCACAGTTCTTCCACTGTCTTGACGATTGACTCTGTCGCCCTAACAATTTCACAATTAAGGTGATATATATCCTTGAAGACAAGTCTATTAAACCTATCATTTGGCGGCAGATTTTGTGTCAGTTGATTCGTTTCTTTTGTTACGATGTCTATACTGAAAAAGGTATAGGAAACTATTAGACTTGCAAGCTACTAGACCAATTTAATAGACTTGCATGTAAAGTTTTTGATATCTTGATTATCTTAGAAATCAGGCAACATGGCGATTTCATATACATATTTCAACTTTAATTTAACAAAAAAAACCCTCAAGAATAATGGAAACCTACATGCACAATATAAATTTCATGACCAAATCAAAGATGGCCGCATGTCGGTCATTTGATTATGCAGACCAGTCTCAAACAACTACGTACGAAAATGAACCTACTATGATAATTGACAAGGATCCATCATAAATTTTCTTTAAAAAAGTGATAAAAAATTATCTTAAATCCTAAAACGTGCGCACCTGGAGGCCAAGGGGGACCTACAAATGAAATTTGGGAAAGACTTATCCAGTAAACATAAGTTTCGAGAAATAGAAGTGCCAAGAATTGTTTTGAGACGGATGAGCACATGGTGATTTAAACATCATGTACATATCTGATGACGGTGGCCCAAAATTCAGTGAGATATTGGTTAAGTTAGTTTTTGTCTACACTGACTCCTATATTGACACATTAAAGATTATAGTAACACGGCTCTGGGACCAAATGTTTGGCCAGTTTACACAATTATCCAGTTTGTAGAGGAAACATATTTGTGAGAAAGGAATGCTTGAATACAGAAGGGTTTCAGTTATTATAATTGTATAACAGATTACTAGATTATTTACTTTGTCATTTCTTTTTATAGACAAGTACTAGTTAAAAGGGTCTGATAGACAAATATCTGAAAAATAAAAAAACTATTAATGTTTTTTACATTAACAATAATTGTTGTAATATAACAGGCATTATAAAATAGTTTTTAAGCTTTTGATAAACCCTTAATCCTCGTGAACAGTGTCTCTAACAAATTTCTGAGAGTGGCCTCTAGTTTCTTTATTATTGTCCAACGGTAACTCTTTTATCATATATATATTGTTCATGATTTTAAAAACATTTATAACATCTCCCCTGGTCCTTCGATGTAAAAGTGTTGGAAGATTGAGTCCGTCCAGGCGTTCCGGGTACGGTAGGGTTTTAAGTTCTGGGATAAGTTTAGTTGCCCTCTGCACAATTTCAATGAAATCAATATTTTTAACTTTGTAGGGGCTCCAGACGCTCCCAGCATACTCTAGTCTTACCAGTGCTCTAAACAATAATGTGAACATTGATTCATCTACATACACAAACGATCTTCGAATCAATCCAACAATACTATTTGCTTTGTTGACACATTTATGTAGGCGAGTTTTAAAGTTCAGATCCTCGTCGATCGTGACACCCATATCCTTCTCACATGTAATGTTTTTAAGTTGTATTCTTTCTTCCCCCGGCCCTGACATGTAGTATTTTCTTTTCTCAGAAGATTTGATTGGAAGAACTTTACACTTATTTGGGTGAAATTTCAGTAGCCATGTATTTGACCAAATTTGAAGTTTGTCTAGATCATTTTGGAGTATTGTAAAATCATCAATGCTGCTTTAATTATCTGCCTGTACAGTTTAGTGTCATCTGCAAATAATGGTGATTGAGAAGCTGTTATTTCTGGAAGATAATTGATATAAATCACAAATAAGATTGGACCGAGTACACTTTCCTGGGGATTACCGCTGATTACTGGGTATGTTTTCGACGACTTGCCTCTTGACAACTACTCGTTGACCACGATTACTAAGGAAGTCCCTTATCCAATTAACAACCTTTTCATGTATTCCGTATCCTGCAATTTTTTTTAAATAAACGTTGATTTGGTACTTTGTCAAAGGCGTTCATGAAATCCATAGATTACATCTAGTTGACCGCCATTGTCGATTACCTCTGTCCATTCCTCAAGCACTGTTAGTAGCTGGAGTTGGGTTGACCTACCCGAAATGAAGCCGAACTGTTTAGAGCTTTAAACATTGTTTTTAACAATACTATCCCTCACTAGCTTTTGAGTGTCATCACAATGATACTAGTCATATTCTCACTGGTCTATAGTTTCCAGGGTCTGCCTTTGCTCCCTTTCTAAAGATTGCCGTTATACTTGCTTCGTTTCATGCCTGTGGTAGCTTTCCGTCTGATAGAGACGTGTTGAATAAACGGCCAAGGGTTCGCTTATATTTTTTGCGTTATTCCTTTAACACTCTTGGAGGCATATTGTCTGGTCCTTGAGATTAATTTTCATTTAAAGTTTCTCTACAATTCGCGAATCAATGATAAAGTCCTCAAAAGGGAAGGTTACATTTCTAGATCTGAATTCTGGTAGTTCTCCTTGTGGTTCCTGTGTAAACACGCTGCTAAATAATTTGGCCACAACCTATGCTTTGTCCCCATCCATAACTGCCATTCCATTTTGTTCATTATCCCCGTTTAATCCTTTTAAATTAGGTATTTCAGGACTGTAGATCTCAATATGCAGAGGATGGTGAAACCAAATTGAGATGAACTTAATCAAAACATTGTGCAAAATTGCAAAACGTGGGACAATTGAAATATGAAGGACAAATTAACACCTGTACCCTTAAAATTGATTGCGCTTTAAAATTGCAAATAAAATTTGTAACTTCATTACCTAGTTCAAATTAAACTGTTCATTGAATAACAACTGGTCAATATGGTTAAAAATTTGCACTAAAGCGGTACTGGTGTTGCCTCAAAAGACCGCCGACCACATCAGGAAAATACTGAAGACCGTGACGAAGTATTCATCTTACACAAACACTCCACACAATATAGGACTTCACACACATAGGAGTTCTTCCCAGTGAAACCACAAGATTTTTCATAAATAGCAAAGATGTTCATACAGAAACTAAAATTAAAATGCAATTGAATCCATCCTTTCCTTTAATCCCGAGATTTGAAAGTGGAAGATATAAGGGGAGACAACTCTAACGATCATATCCTCAGCTACGCTAAGATACCATCCCATAATTAACTTTTAGCATTAAATTTTAGTACATTCGGTCGTAAATGTGGATTGTGGACCCTACATGGAACGAAATTGGTCTTGTTAACTTAAGGGGGACAGGAATATTACAAACAGTGCTATTTATGACAAATTGATAGACATTTGGGAAATGGAGACTACGTCTTACTTAAAAGGCCCAATATACGTTACTTTCGGCAAAACTCGGGCCTAATAACTTATTATTTATAGATTTAGTTAAGATTAACTGATATCAGCAATATTCAAGATGAATTCTTACGCTGTCTTGAAGTGTTCAAATGTGATGTCTTAGGTATAATCCAAGGATCACTATATTCCAGACTCATCGTGTATCATGTAACACCCTATTCAAGTGAATATTATCGAATAACATTTTTTGTAAGTCATTTTTAGAGATGTTCCATTGCGTAATTTTCATGAGAAGATTTTATTTGCTGTTGATTGATCAGCTTTTAATCTTAATTCCACTAACCTATATCATACATCTGATCTGACAGAATGTTTGATAAATATCAATGATGCAGTTTCTTCATTCACAAATGACATGCAATAATGTTCATATGTGAGCTTTGACAGATATATATCCTGTACTCTTGTCAATGAAATGTCACTCATTCAGTATTCTGAGCATTTCCTTCCTGGGAACTGAAATTGTATTAAAAGTGTTGTCTCGTGTACCTAATGTCCCTTTTATATATAATCAAAGTTTACTATTGGGTTAATCAGTACTAATGTATAGGATTTATCTCCTTTTCGTTTTTTTGCGATAACACATCGTAAAAAAGGCCTTTACTGTATGTCAGATAGTTTCTGTTTTATTTAGTTTTACGTACTTCATGTATAAACGCCAGTGTACTTGGACTATTAGAGGTTAACCATTTAATCACACTAAAAAGATTGTCCCTTTATGAGGACCAATTGCTTATTAGCTCTTTCTGTTTGACACTTGCATGTGTATTCTAATGATCATCATTATTTAATATAATATGTTAATTTGTTCCTTTCAAACTTTGAAGGTCTTAACGTATTAAGACAATTAAAACTGCAATCTTCGTGACATTGTAATTTAACAGAAACAGTTCCATCAGTTTTTCTGTATTTTGATATCAAGATATTCTGTATCTTGGTGTGATACATGTATGTAGATAGGCGTTTTTGAGTTTGCTTATTAGTGTGTTTACTTGTTGTGATGATAATGATGACTCGGTTCTCATTTTGAGAATTGATGCTTACTTGGATTTGACCAAGATTTACATGGCGGGTATCGTCGATGAAGCAGAAGACGCTTACTCTTCCGGAACACCTGGTGTTTTTCTATTGTGCTTACACGAGAGTCTCCATGTAAAACTTTTTTTTTGCAATCTGACACAATTGCTTCTTTCACTTTACCTTTGGACGGGGGTTTATTGTACCGCACTGCGGCACTCTTTTGGTGATGTGAGTGTATTTTAGCACTGCGAACCGAAATGCGGGTGTTTTGGGGGACATCTGCATAGTCCCCCATTACGATAAGCACATGTTTGTTAATGATGTTGTTACAATAAGAAAATATATTCGTTGACACCTAACATTTTTTGTATGTTTTGTAAGACAGTGTGCATGTAGTGAAAAAAAGATGTAGGTAATAACATAACTATAAAATAACATACTTTTACGACTATTGTTTTAATTGTCATACGTTGGGCATACGCTATGTCCTTGTACAATAGCCATTTTGCAATGTGTCCCTAAATTAGCTTTCGATGCAATCTTCAGCATCCTTTTTGCTTGCCCATTGACAACAGTTATTCTTAAACTCGCATTTTAGTGTTTGCGAGTAACACCGTTTTCCGTCGGTAAGACATTGACCTGCTTTAGGCTTTGTTGTACTGCAGTCATTATTTGGACATCCCACAATCTGGCAAAATTGAAAAAAAATATATACAGAAAGTGTTTATATAAATTGAAAATAAAGCATATTTAAATGTAATAGTTTTGTACTTATCTACAACCAGACATTCTTGTTGCAGTATACGACCTCAAGTATCATGCTTGTTATATTTTTGCAGAGCATATCATCTAGGGAGAGCAAAGTTTTAACAATGCTTATTCAAATATTACTTAACAAGGCATATACAAATTTTGGCGAATATTTAACAGTATAGAGTACCTGCGCGAAATCAGAAAAACTACTTACCAAAATAACATAAGCAGGGGGAAAATGTTATACTAATCAGAAATATGACGAGTAAATTCCATGATTTTAATTGAATTTTCATTTTGTTTGTTTTATTTTTCAGAAAAGCGGTTTCCCATATCAAATGATACTGATCATGTCAATAACGTTAGTTCTACAATTTAAACAAATCAAACAAACAAAAAACTATCCTGAGATTGTCTATGTCTTAATGTTACGAGTTTCCTTTAAATAAAATCTTATTTTATCCTAAATTTTAAATATATAACTATTTCTAAGGAACATATACGGTTACCATTCAATTTAATATATCACGGGAGGGGGGGGGGGAAGGCGGGGAGAAAACAAAAATGTGTAAATTTATGAACTCAAAGCAATGTAAACATTAATACATGTATATGAAACACAATGATATACAGCGTTAGGATTTTGTAATTTCCTATTTAAAAGCATTTCGTGACAAATAGACAAGTCTGTGTCTTTGCTAATAAACTATAATATAATTACTCTTAAATTTGTCTTTTTTATGGAAAAAATCAGATAATATCGAAGCGCCAATAAGATCCTAGCCCGGCTTTTGACATCACTCAAACAAATTGAAGCCACTTTAATATTGTAATTTACCAATTTGTTCATGGCTTAAAAGTAATTTTTACCCAATATTTGTGGACCGTGCTTAAATATCAAATTCAGTATAATTGACAGTTTCTGTATGGGGATGCGAAACACTTTCGGTTATTTTTTAATGCTTTTTCAAGTGCCATTGCTGATTTCGTGACTATTATGCCAGGGACCACTGCATGCCTAGATCAGAAATAATTTTGAATATTGCATGCAAACGTCAGAAGTAGGATCGGTGAGTAACGGAACTCGTGATTTTATTGTTTCGACTTAGTAAATGCTAAATCGGCACATGACCAATAAAGGATATTGCAACTAGTTAATTTCACTGCATAACTTTCATCTTAGTTTTAATTCGGGGAGCTGAACAAGCAATGAAACATTATGAACGTACAATTACCGAGATGTTTGCCAAGAGCACGGATTGATGTGTATACAACTTTACAACAGTTTAAAATTATTTTCAAAATAAATGACACTATTGAGAATGAATACTATTTGTTATGTACAAAATGTTAAAAATATTTTAATACAGCTTTTTGTTATAGATTAAAAAGCAATCAAAATGTTTGAAAATATTTGTACATATACTATTGTTATCATGTTACATACATACAATTTTTGTAACTATAACTTTGTAGCTTACCTCACATTTCCTACAATTAATGTCGCCTCGTCCAAAATACGATTGTGAACTTGAAGGTACAAGGAAAGTCAACTGCTGTGGTGTAAGCTGAGGACATGGTATGTTCCAGTCGCATAGGCCAATGTCATACTCTGTCTTATTTCCAACTTTTGTTGTTCTCCCTGTATATGAATACAATCATTCAATAGGGGAAAGATAACACATCTTGCCGATTTCGTTGTGAATTTTAGTGTTTACCTCGACTGTGTAACTCCTTGTTAGACAAAAACATATGATCAATGAAGAAGCTTTGCTGAATGATCTACCAACATGCATTTATCTCCTGTTTACGTCTGGTTCATAACTGATATACCATGTGATAAACTTTGTAACAATGTGATATTGAATGATAAACTTCGTAACAATGTGATATTGATTTTTGTTACAAACTGCGTTGTGTTACCATATCCAAAGCCCCTGATTTGTCATCTCCGATCTCACAAAAATAGAAAAGTTGCAAATGTTCCCAAAATCAAGACGGTTGCTTACATCCTTATCTAAAATATGCACATTGATGAACATGATAAACAACTGTCTTTTGATGGGGACTTTTACATTATACATGCTCCTGGGGCTACACTCATATTTGCTCATTTCGCCGCTTTAGTATGTCGACACAAACTCGAAAGCTTTGCGTACAACATTATGATAATGAGAAGAGAAAATTGGTCCAATGATGTACATCAAAATAATGTGTCGGTGGCGTAACGGTAAAATCGATTGGCCTTAAAGGCTAGTATCGCTCCTCTTTAATCTTCAAAGGACAAGTATCAACCAAGCGATTGGTCAGAGAACCATCCAATCAAATCAATAAATACTTGCAATTACGTTAGCTATAACTAATATTCCAATATTGCAGAGAGCAAATATAATTCCAACTTTACAGAGAGCGAAAGTGAGTGTTACGCCTGGAGTGTCGAGGAAGAGCGAACGATCGGATCAGCACCAAAATTGGATCACTACTCTTTGCAAAACAAAATCTGATATTTCAAAAGTTGAATAAGAACAATAACTAGTTGATGGCTATATTATATAGTTCTGCTTCAGTTTGGGGTTAAATAGTATCATAAACAAAACAAATATTTCATGTGAGCCATGTTTTTTTATTTAATCAATAAGAACATCCATCGGTTGTTTTTGATGCACGCTGTGAACAAGCACAATTATTATTCTGAATTTTAATGCATTAAAAACAATGACGGTTGGAGTATTTATTTTGGGTACTGTCATGTTTGCCTTATGTAAAACTAACCTGTCAATAACCAAGTCACCCCGGCTGTTACGTTCACGCCACATACACCACTGTTCAAACCTGTCCTCACATCTATTGTGTCGCCAGCCTTTATACCTACACCCTATATAAAAAGATATTAGTGCAAGTCCAGAAAACGAAAACATAAGTCTTTTTCCCACCCGAAGGATTTTCAAATTTTGTAAAACCTGAGGCTTTGCCAAGCTTATGTTTGGACTGGCTGCCATTTTTGAAGAATCAACGTTTTTGTTTGACATTTTCGACGAAAACGAATCAGTAAGCGAGATTATGCATACCTCATATTTGCAAACAATGTTTGATAAGAAAAAATAATAGTGTTTCCTGTGTATGGTAAACATATCGTAAAACGGGTTTTGATTTCAGCGCATCACTTCTGCCGCATTGCGGCATAGAAGCTCGTGACATCACGTCATTGGTCAGCCATTTTGACGCCTACAACCCTTTCTTATCTTGGACAGCTGTATCTTATGCACACGGAGATGAGATAATATAAGACTTGTTCATGACCAGGCGTATAGGAAAAGGAAACTTCAACCCGAGGGGTTTTCAAATTTAGTTTTAACCAGAGGAAGACTCTGCCGATGTTACTGCTGAATTTAAAGATCGCGAGATTGATATTACTCTAACACCATTCATCATGAAATAGCTTTAATTTTCTCTTAAAATATAATTACCAAAATATGGCTACCATTTCAAAAATAAATTCAACACCCTCATTTTGACATGTCAAAACACCAAGCTACGATCTTCTTTTCGTGGGAACCATTCGTCGACCATGTGCAACCACGGGAGACCAGGGCGTGAAAAACCCTCTGTCAATCGTCGACTTTGTGCGACCTGTAGCGACCAAGTCACACTCTGAGCTCAGTCTTCTGGGAAGCGTTCTCGGTCAAATGACCGCTTTAGACAAAAAAACAAAACAATTTGAATAACAGGATAAGTGTATATAAAGATAATTGACAAACATATGCATAAAGGTCATACCTTGATGACGGTCTTAATCAAGATATTGAAAACCAAGCTGCCGCCGATGGCTGGAAATTCATCACTTAATAGGTGTTGTCCGACTTGAACGCCCTTTATGACTGAAAAAAAGACGATTGTAGAAATAAGCCGATTGGTGAATCATTTTGCGAAGTTTGTTTTACTTTATTGTACATCAAATCTTTACACTTCCAGAATATGTCATACGACACATTTTCAACGTGTCCAAGTTTCGTAGCCGACGACCCCAACCCCTCCCCCCCCCCCCCACACCTCCTACCCTCCCTCTTTTTCTTCAGAAATAAATCTTTTATGGTATCTTTTGATAGTATTACATTGCCTCTCGATTTATGTGGTTTTCATGTAACTGAATATGCAATATAAGCATTTCACGAATTCATCTAAATAAATAATCTACGGAGGCTGATTGTGGACAACAGAATAAAGATGCTAAGCATGTACAACATATAACGAGATACAAAGTCGTTTACTAAGTATAATTTATGCATTGAATATCCTTGATCAGTCACCGTAGTGAAATGTGTTCTCGAAATAATAAAGACAACTAATATGGTGGATGATCAAACTCCTGTTGACACTGGCTTGTGTTTGTATATGAAATAATTGTTCTGATCATCGCTTGTTCCTGATTATCGCCGCGCAGTCCCGTAATCTTCTCTCTGCTGCCTCAAGATCTTAGGACATCATATAGGGGTTCAATTTAGATGACCTTCTGCATTAGCCAATCAAATTACCACATTCAGAATCTAAAGTGTGGACGTTTGAAGCACAAACCTTGCATAATCGCATTTGTACATTTAGTCATTTCGTCACCAAAATGTTTGTGGAATAATGTGACGAAATGACTTGATGCATGCAAGATGACATTGTGAAGTAAAGAGGCGACAAACGTCATCTGAACGTGACCCCCTATGGGATGTCTTCATATCTTGACGCAGCGGAGATCAAGATATGATTTTAGTCGGATTGCTAAGGCTTAGTTATACTTTAACGATTGTAAAGAAACTTACCAAAATCTGAATCGCAGACGATCTCTTGTGGGTTTCGCAAAATGCACGAGCAGCCATCACCAAGATGTACGAAAGCCAGAATGACGATGGTAAGCACTAAGATAGGGCCACTCAACATCCTCGTCTGGAAAATAAATAAGAGAATACCGAAGCGTTAACAAAATCATAATTCAAACTCAAAATCGATTTGCTATGAACAAAGGAAAGATTTATATGGAGACTCTTGTGAAAGTACAAGAGAATAAGATCAGGTGTTCCGGAAGAGTAAACTTCATCGACCCGCCGTGTAAATCTTTGTCACGTCCAAGTTAACACCAAGCTCTCAAAATGATAACCGATTATCATTGTCAATCACAGTAACTCAACACACTAATGATCATACTCAAAAACATCCACCTTCATATCACTTAAAGATACAGAATATTTCTCAATGAGACAAAGATGGCAACCATAAAACTTGCCCATAGTTCTGATCAACCTGCATCTCTGGAATCCTTGTAATGTTAGTTTGTTTGTCAGCAGTTGACATCGATCACGAAAATCCCGATATTTAGAGCAAGCCCTAGAATATCGACTCAATATCGACTTAAAAGTAAACACCATAAGTTGGAGAAGCAGGGATGTTACTATCAAGAAATGGAAAGTTCACGATCGGAAAATTGAAATCATCACGTTTATCGTATAGCTTAGTAGTAAGCTGTCCATGTTGGTCGTAGTTTAAGTAGAGATCGGGGTAAGCAGCTGATGTAGAAGAGTCTGTTGTGTCCTTTATTTCAAGTTCAGAAGGGTACATACGATCGACGTGGTCAAAACACTTCTTGTTGTTAAGTATAGACAACACATCGTCGATATATCTGAAAGTCTTAAAAGATATCAAACAACATTGCACAAATTCATAAGAACAATTGATAAATAATACTGATGAAAAATACATTGTATATTGCGTTGGCTTGTTTCTCTGTTATACATTTCTAAACGTGAATGAAAGAACAAAAGAACCTTACAAAATTTCAATTTCATTTTTTCTCTTATATAATCATTCCGTTTTCTAAGGTTCTTGCTTTACGTTTTAAAACAGTTTATAACTTCGTATTTCAAACGTTGTGTTTTTTATGTTTTGATTACGCTCAGCCGTAGCAACGTGTGCAAAAGTCCTTACTAAAAACACTTAGATCAAAACTTGTAAAGAAACACTATATATGCCAAAATAGAAAGAAAAATGTTTTTTTAATTCAGTGTACGTTAAGGTCGAAATCAGAAAATATAATATTTTCTAGTGTTTTCTTGAAATGTCGTGATACTTACTGTTAGATGAAAACTGGAGCAGCAGGAAGCTTCGCAAAGTAAGCTATTGATGCAAACGTAAGTCGTAGCTTATATAGAACAATATACATTGTAGGCGTGGTCAAAATAGGCAACTGCTAAGTTTCACCGTCTAATCGGATTACGACCTTCTTAGACGTGTAAATATCAGAGAAATAAAGAAACATTCTTCAGAGTTTGATGGAGTCTTTTAAAGAAAGTTTTACTTGTTTTTATTATCGAAATGCCATATTATTTTCTTTACGTTTAACATAGCACAGGAAAGCTACGATAATAAGAAGCAGTCGCGTTCAGCTTATCATACGCTGCATTCATATAGTAAAATTCCATGCCGGTGAATTGTAAGTAAACAGCAAAAATGTTTATTTTTGTCACATAGATATCCGCTTTGATTTTTTGTCGATGTGAATGGGATATCTACGTCTTTAGACGTACATTTTACTCTATTTACTATTACATGGCATTGCCACTATATAATTTTACCAATTTCAGTTGGCATTCACAAGGCCATGAATGACATGGAAAGATTGCTGACGTAATCATAATTGTTACGTTTTATACCATTCGCGGTCCTTAGGGCGATGGCTGTTATATTCAATGACAACTAACTGTTGCCACCCATTTTTTAAAAAAAAATAACCAGTTTCCTGACACCTGTTTGAAAATGCCCTCGCGTCGCGAGATCCCGCGAAAATTACTTTCTGACCTATCTTTTTTTATCACGTGACGTAAGGCGGCGGCCATTTTCAAACGGATGTTAGGAAACTGGTTATTTTTTAGAAATGTATGGCGACAGTTGGTTTGCGACCTCCTGTGACTTGATCAAATGTGCAGGTCAGTAGAGAAATACCTGTTCTTTCCATTGATACTTAATTTACATGTGATCGAAAATGTTTCATATTATAAAACACGGCTTAAACGGCGACCCGTGCACGGGTATGTAAAATTTCCACTTTTTAACTAAGGAGGAATTCTGACTCTCGCACCCCTCTGTCGTCCAAATATTTAGCGGGTCAGAGAGTCAGAACCCTTTGGATTATGTCGACTCCTGAATGTTATCTTTAGCTTTAGAGAATAACGTATGCATCCTCGATAGATAGGTGTTTCACTCGCCTACGCTCGCCATTCCCCTGGGATATGTCGTGTCATCCCAAAACTGAAGGATATATGGTGGCTGATTACGGCCATCTCGTGTTGTCACCTCGTCGTCTTGTCACTTTGTCGCGTTCATTTACTGTGACAACCCGAGATTAAGTAGATAAAATGTCGTCTTGTTGCGTTTTCAAACCGCGACAACACGACAAGGCGACAACACGACATTTTGAACACGCTAAGTAGCGCGTACGGAATCTCGGGTTGTCGCGGTAAAATGTCGTGTTGTCGCGTTGTTGTCTTCCTGTTACACATGCGCAAATCATATGTAATAGCCGGTGTGACAGAAAATATGTTGCCTATGAAAACAGGTAGATAAACGTTCGTATATGAATGAGTCAACATTTCAGATTGTAAGCAAATGTAATATTTGATACTGAAAACGGATAGTTTCACGATTTGTATATTAAATCAACTTTTAAATGAATATTAACAATCAAAAAATATTGTTCTATAAGTCAAAATTAAAACAATCCAAGTCTTTTTTGAATATCACAAATTGCTTAACTTCCTTATCTAGCCTAGCAAACAAAATTTATGAAGTTGCTGCTGGAAATCGGGATGTCAAACTATTTCTCATATAAAACTAATATAAAAAGTGTAATAGAATATTTTGAGATAAAATTTGATATCACTTACCAAATATGTTGCACCGATTTTATTTGAATTGAAAGGGACGTGGAATATAAACTTTTTTTCTTTAAAATAAGTTGGTTTTGTTGGATTCATCAAATCATTTCCATTGGATCAAACTGCACCAATACAGATTTTCAACAGCTTTAATAGTATACAGTTAATTCATGCCCTTTCAGTCGAAGTCAAAGCTGTTTTACCGGGGTGTTGGGACCAGCCTGGTGGACTATTTTTCAAGGGAAATAGTTCACCAGGTTGCTCCCAACACCAAGGGAAAACTTTTTTGACTATTGACTGAAAGGGACTGAATTAACTGTTTTGTTACCTTTAATTCAAAAATATGGAGGTTTGTACATGTTCCATGTACCATGTTCGTCACTCATTTATATCAGTCATTGTAAATCTTATTGCTCCACAATAGTTCTGTTGCATTTAGCATGTTCTCTGTGTTACCTGGATCTTTCGAAACAGCTATCTTCACGTTCAAGAAGATTACAGCTTATCGGAAAATGTCTAAAAGTCAGTAAACGACGTCTACCGTCAACAAATTCTGTCTGCATATAAACAAAACGCTTTAATCAAGATCACTTACACGCCTGGGCACAATTGTTTCCAAGGAAACGTGTATTAGTTCATGACGTCACCGGGCAAACAGTTTTAACTAATCCATGGCTGTATATGAAATGCATTGGATCAACCATGAAAATAGTCAAATTTTTTAAATTACTTTTTCTATAGAAACCCAGGTAACAGTTGTTTATACAATTCTAAAGTGAATCGGGAATTTCTCAGGAAAAATTTACACGGAAACAATTGTAAAAGTACAAGAGAGTAAGGCCAGGCGTTCCAGAAGAGTAAGCGTCTTCTGCTTTATCGACGCAGTAGCATTATTCATTTGTGACAATTTTCTGTTGTGACCTGCGGACATGGTAGAACAAATGGACTGGATTGTATTAAAATATACAATTTTCAGTTGTTTTTTTTTTGTGAAATTATTTACTCCGTAAACAGTTGGAACCACCATGCTGATTGTCATAGAGTTCAGACATATTCAGGAAAAGCCCAAAAGAACATATGTTGTTAACCTGGAGGCGTTCATAATGTACACTTAATATGTTCAAAAAGGTACGCTTCACTTGTCTATGCCGTTTGAATGTTACAATGTATTAGGGTAAAATACTTATTATAAACCTCACACACGCCTAAATATATATCCTTTCAATTGTATTTGAATGGAAGGCTAGGAATATACTCTTTGCTAAGTCGCGGGGTATGTCGGTGGGGGGGGGGGCGGTCGGATGGGGGCTCAGGAAATTTGAAACAAGGTAAAATTTAAGAGAAATTCATTTAAAATTGAGAAGGCTTAGACAAGCGTTTGGAAAGTTTTTTAATACTGAGGTGATTAAAATGAATTTGATAATTAGTGGGTGAGTGGGGGACACATACATATACATGAAATATGTAAACAGGCAAAAGCTCCCGCTACCCACTACCCCTCTGCTGAGTGTGATCCCTTCTTTGTTATAGAGTGTTACACTTACACTTGTAATACCCTGCTGCAGACAAACCATGCACACTTTTAACAAATATACGCTGATATGATCAGTATCTTTACCTGACACACGTGCATTCCGTTCTAGAATGTGTTCGTCACCAAAAACAGTGAATCTATCTTCCATTGTAGAGTTTGACCCCACACCTAATACATACTATAACATATAATAGTATAATCAAAGTACTGAAAGTACTGAAACGCTAAAACGCTAAAACAATAGTATGTATTTTTCGACAGATATTATAGTGATTTCGTTTTATGGGTTACTAAGTTTCGATATCAGAAGGTTTCAGAATAAGGATTAAGTATTTAGAGTAAACCAAATTACACGTAAATTGTTAAGATTGACGAGTTGTATTTCAAGCTACATGTACACTTTAGTGCAGTGCTTTAACAATTTAACTAAAATATCATTTTTTCTTACAAATGAATATTGAACCATTACAGGGAAGCAAATGTGTTAATTTTAATATATGCATTGGAATAAACGGCATTAGTGTGTTAGACACGAACTGAAACAAAGCAATCAATTCACACCCGAGATCCATTGGAATTGGAATTGCAAGATGGCGATTAATTACAGGAACAATGGTAGATCAAAGTTGTAACGAAATATACAGATTTGTTTCACCTAAATTTGTAATGTAGAATCCGATCATTGTGGCCTTAACCTTAGGGTCAAAGGGAACCTCAAGGTCAGCAGGAGACGGGGGAGATTAAAACATTCAAAGGTGACGCCAAGGTGATGCCAACGGTCCTTCACTGTGTTTAATTCTGCTATAACTTTGCAATCATATGATGGCATTGCAAATTATATCTAAGCACCATTAACAACCTCCTGGGGACAGTTTGAGGACTTCTGAAATGGACCCTATTACGATTAGAACTTCTTCATACAAAGTGTATATATGCAAATTATAATTTGGCAGGAGCCAGTTCCTCTAATAAGGTAAAATTATTATATCGGTGATAGATATTCTGATAAAACTCATATGTGTGCAATGTTTTCATGAATATCTTGAAAGGGAAAATACTTTTACTTTTTCAAAACAAAAATGTAGGTTTAAATGAAAACTACTTTGTTCAGGGGGTCAAAGGTCTAAGATCTTGATTTACGTTACTGAAATGGTTAATTATACACAAATATGTTTTATTGCGACAAACTGCAAATCAAAGGTCACGGACGCATTATATTTCTAAAGTGGTAAATTATTTAAGAAGAATTTGATATGAACACACATTTTAGTATTGAGTGTCTATTTTAATGTTTGCATGGGCTGATGAAGTCACATCATATAATGTTCACACTCTTTAACGGGGATGTCACAGTCTACAACGGGAGGGTTACACTCTATAATGGGGGTCACATTATAAAATGGGAGGGTCACGCTTTATAAAGGGCGACTACAATCTTTAATATAGTGTCACACTCTGCAACGGGAGAGTCACACTTTATAATGGTGGTCACACTCCTTATCGGGGAGTCGCACTAAACAACGAAAGGGTCACACTCTATAATGTGGGTCACACTCCTTAACTGGGTGTCACAAACTAAACTCGAAGGTCACACTCTAGAACGGGAGGGTCACAGTTTATAACGGTGGTTGCACTCTTAAACGGGGAGTCACACTCAACAAAGAGATGATCACACTCTTTAATATGGGTGTCACACTCTACAAAGGGAGGGTCAAACTCTTTAATGGTGGTCAAACTCTTTATCGGTAAGTCACTCTATAACGGTAGTGTCGGCTGATTCCCTGAACGCATACATTTTAAAAACAAGTATAAGGGAACATGTTGTTACAATGATTATAGTCTATTTCGTTAATGTTAGTTTGATTTATCTGTATTTTACCTGTTTTTCACTGGTACATATGACAAAAAATTAGCTAAACATTATAGGTTAAGACTTTTTAAAAAAAATAAAAAATGAATATGAAAAAACACATTTTTGTGATTAATTCCAAAACCATTTTTTAATTATCCTTTTGTTAGATAGATTTTATAAAGGCTTTTGAATCTGTTTCATAGAATTTTAGAGATAGAACACTGATTTTTTTTGTTTGGGGATTGTTTAAGAAAAAAGGTAAAACTTTTTTACTCAAATGTAAATTCAGTTATAAATCTGGATGGTAATCTATTAGCTTTCTTTAAGGTCAAACTGAAAAGGTGACCCAATCGAAGTTCACATTATCCAATTTCTTCAAATTAAAAAAAGATATCTTTGGTCAGATGTGATTAAATCTTTGGAGAGGTTGACTAATTCTGATGTTAATAGAAAGAAAACGTTCTGAAAATTCCTTTATTAAAGTTAATACTCTAAAGTTGTAAGATATTTAAAGATACTAGTTTCCTCTCACTCTATATCACTATCCATCTTCTGAAAATTCCTTTATTAAGATTGATACTCTAAAGTTGTCAGATATTTAAAGATAGTAGTTCCCTCTCACTCTATATCGCTATCCATCTTCTTTTTCTCTTGAAAAAAGGAAATCAAGTATTTTCAAGGTATTGTTTAATAATAAAATGATTAATATTTTATGACACCGTTTCCATGTTACAGAACTTCTTCTTTTCATTCCTTTAAACATATAATTGATAATGGAAAAGGCAAAAGTAATAAAAGACATGTATATAATTCCCTCAAAACAATAAAGAAATCTCAACAGGTAGGGAAAAGTGGACTGAGCATTTTGACTTTGATGAAACTGCTTGGGGGAGTTTTTTCTTTATCTTTCAAAATCACAAATAATTCAAAACTTAAGTGGTTTCAATTTAGAATTCTCATGATATTTTGGCAACCAATTAATATTCATTTAAGGCAAACCTAGTTACAAGCAGCCCATTGTGTTCACTCTGCAACTTAGAGAAACAATTGCTGTATAATGTAGGAATGTCAACTAGTTCAAAAATTTACTTCACAGTTTTGAAATACTTTTAGATGCACTCTTAATTCTGTTCACAGTCAACAAAGATTAATTTATATTTGGAACATGGTCTCAGACATATAATTATACATGTAGTAAAATTGATAATGAATTATTGTAAATAATAAGAATAATCATAAAACATTTACAAATTAACTAGGTGTTCATAAAACTCTTTCATATTAAGTGCACTAGTTAAATCACAGATTTAGATAGCAATATAATTCAATCCCGTGGTTAAATTAATTAAAGATCGGCATTAACATAAACATGTATTAAAATGAGATTATCAACACTTTTTATAATAAAAAGCATTAGTCCTATATAGTTGATAAGTCTCAGGTAAATAGCACAGGCAGATTTACAGGTGAAATATCTCGGGTAAATATGATATAGACTATAATTACCCTCCCTTTGATGTTCTACCCATTGTCCTAAACATGTATGCGTTCGGGGAACACACCGTAGTGTTGCATACTAAATCCCGAAGGTCACACTCTATAACGGTAGTGTCGCATACTAAATCCTGAAGGTCACACTCTATAACGGTAGTGTCGCATACTAAATCCCGAAGGTCACACTCTATAACGGTAGTGTCGCATACTAAATCCCGAAGGTAACACTCTATAACGGTAGTGTCGCATACTAAATCCCGAAGGTCACACTCTATAACGGTAGTGTCGCATACTAAATCCCGAAGGTCACACTCTATAACGGTCACACTCTTAAAAGGAAAGTTACACCCAACAACGGGAGGGACACACTCCATAATGGTGGTCACACTCTTCAACGGGATAACACACTCTACAGCGGGAAGGTCAACCTCTATTATTGGGGTCACACTCTTAAACGGGGGTGTCACACTCTATAACGGTGGTATTACATACTAAAACACGAATATCACACTCTATAGCGGGAAGGTCTCACTTTATTATGGGTCACACTCTATAACGATGGTGTCACATACTAAAACTCGAAGGTCATACTCTAGAACGGGAGGGTCACAGTCTATGAAAGGCGGTCACACTCTACAACGGGAGGGTACATTTGATAATAGTGGTTACACTCTTTGATTGGGTTATCAGACTCTATAACGGGAGGGTCAAACTCTACAACGGGAAGGTCACAATCAATAATGGGGTCACGCTCTTTAACTGGGGTGCCACACTCTATAACGGGAGGGTAAAACTTTCTTCCATATTCCTTTTTAATTGAAATAGATTCGGTGCAAAATATTTGGTATGTGATATTAAATTCATCTTAAAATATTTGATTACCCCTTTTTTTGATTCCATATGAGGAATATTTTCACGTTCCCGATTTCCAGCAGCAGCTTCATAAATTTTGTTTGCTAGGCTAGATAAGGAAGTTAAGCAATTTGTGATATTCGAAAAAGACTTGGACTGTTTTAATTTTGACCTATAGAACAATTTTTTTATTGTTAATATTCATTTAAAGTTGATTTAATATACAAATCGTGAAACTATCCGTTTCCAGTATCAAATATTACATTTGCATGCCCATCTGAAATGTTGACACATTCATATACGAACGTTTATCTACTTGTTTTCATAGGCAACACATTTTCTGTCACACCGGCTATTACATATGCTTTGCGCATGTGTAACAGGAAGACGACAACGCGACAACACGACAGAACGACAAGACGACAACATGACAACACGACATTTTTCCGCGACAACCCGAGATTCCGTACGCGCTTATTAGCGTGTTCAAAATGTCGTGTTGTCGTCTTGTCGCTTTGTCGTGTTGTCGCCTTGTCGCCGTTTGAAAACGCAAAAAGACGACGTTTAATCTAATTAATCTCGGGTTGTCGCAGTAAATGAACGCAACAAAACGACAACACGACAAGGTGACAACACGAGATGGCCGTAATCAGCCACCATAAGGATCTGTGTTAACAACCTTGTTGCTGAAACAAGGAGACTAGTTCGACCCTTGGATGTACACCAAAAGAATATCGCAATCACCTCACGGTAAACATTTAAGGCTTTGCAGCTGCTTCGTAATCTACAAAAAACAGGTTTCAGCCTAGCGATTGGTCGGGGTTTTTCTAACACGAGACCAATCAAACTGCTGCCCTATGTCATGACATAGTTTATGGATGTATAGAGCGAAAACCCTGGATATCGTGGATGAAACATGATAACATATGGTTAATCAAAATAAAGATTTTTCCACAATTCCTAAGAAATGAACTCAAGATTAACATGACATAATTCATTGATATGATCACCTCTAAAGCGAGTCACAAGTGTTGGGGTTTAATTGGTATGTACACCATTATGTTGACCGGGTTTTCTACGGGACAAGTTTGAATTTAAACGTCATCTGACAGCATCCCAAAGAGGTCATGCTTTGGTGACCTGAGATTCCTGTTTACTTTGTTACGAAATGACTAAACGTACAGATACGATTATGCAAACTTTGTCGCCACAAAATTTCACATTCAAGAATCTGAAAGTAGTAATTTGATTGACTAATGCAACAAATCACCTTGAATTGACCCCTTATGAGATGTTGTCAAATCTTGGCCCGGAGGCAAACAAAGTTAATTCGTGGCATTTATGACTATGAAAGTAATAGCAATGCGGAATATTGGAACGGTCTTTGGTGACGCGACCAGTACAAAGACCATTCAGAGAGAACACAATGGGGGGGGGGGGGGTGGGGTATATTAGGGCAAGTCGTTACACATTTAAAGTTGGCAATATCCGCTAAAATTATATATTCTCGCATGTCTAGATCGCAAAAGTTTAATCCATGTACATGTAAATTAATTTCCTCATTTTGAGTAAAAGTCGTGAAAAATGTAGACCCCTAAAAATAACGGCTATCCGGTTGTCCGGACATATCACTATAGACGGATTAAAAATAATCATGTTTCCTTCACGCAAATTTACACAAGAATGCTGTATCTGACAACATATGGTCAGGTTTACATTAGAAAACCAATAACATTTTGACATATTATTTTGTATATTGGTATCTGGTCGTAAAGGAAATATGCATCAAAACAGACTTTATGAGAAATCTTTAAACTGTAATCACGAGGTATCTATTAATTATATCATTATCATTTACACTTTATTTCACTTCAACCATGTGCTGTCCCTAATGACCTTTTATGCGTG
This sequence comes from Mimachlamys varia, assembly GCA_947623455.1. Taxonomy (NCBI): domain Eukaryota; kingdom Metazoa; phylum Mollusca; class Bivalvia; order Pectinida; family Pectinidae; genus Mimachlamys; species Mimachlamys varia. The sequence goes on from OX392534.1 coordinate 24,008,875, forward strand.
AAAGACCGTTAAGTATCTAATAATAGTTCACGCTTTTCAGTACCAACATGGTATTATGGTATTGACTATTTTTTACACCGTAATCTGTCTATCAGAAACAACATGGTTCGCTTTGATGTACCCAAATGTGTTGCATAAGAAATAACTTTTTCTTTTATGATCTAAATATCTGAAATATGTAATTTGAAATCAAGAATTTTTGCATTTTCATCATCAAGTCAAGAGTAAAGACACGTGGCAGGCAACAGAGGGATATTAAAGCTAAGCAATTGTATAATGTTATTCTTTAGCATTTTGTATTTATTTTTGTATGTTTTATGAAGAAGACAGATTGTGTGAGATTTATCAGAAACATATGTTCCGTTGTGATTCAAAACGTCATACCATATACTCTAGAATGATCCATTTGGTAGAAAGCATGCGTAGGTGACTGGGATTCAAATTTATACACATGATGGGGCTGACCCCCAGAGGCCTTGGGGGCGGAGCCGAAAGGGGTCCATTTGGCAATATTCCTAATAACGACTTCTTCTCTGCATCTAATCATTGTACAATTTTCATATTGCAAAGGTCGCATCCTTATGTTGCTGGAATTCAAATTGATACACATTATGCGGCTGACCCCCAGAGGCATTGGGGGCGGGGCCGAAAGGGGTGCATTTGGCAATATTCATATTAACAACTTTTCTAGATCTAAGCAATGTACAACTTTCATATTTCAGGGGGAACATCCCTAGGTGGCTAGAATTCAAATTTATATAAATAAAGGGGCTGGCCTCCCAGGGACCCGAAGGGCGGGACCAAAAGGGGTCCGTTTGACAATATTCATATTAACAACTTTTTCTCTTAATCTAAGCAATGCACAAAATTCATATTTCAGTGGTAGCATTTCTAGGTGCCTTGGATCCAAATTTATACAAATGATGGAGCTGACCCCAAAGGGGCCTGAGGGGTGGGGCCAAAAGGTGTCTATTTGGCAAAATTGACATAACTTTATATACAACTGCTGAGCATAAGGAGTCCATCACAAATATGATTTTAGATTCGACCCCACCCCAAAACTATATATACAGTTGCTTGGTATTAAGAGACGGTCACAATCATTATTTTAGATTTAATCCCAGGGTCTGCAACACCCTTGCAGTCTTAACTCCTGAGTCATAATTTTTAAATGATTGAGATCCCCACCCCAAAACTATATATACACTTACTTGGTTATAAGAGACGATCACAATCATGATGTTAGATTTGACCCCAGGTCTGCCATGCCCTTGCAGTTTTGACCCCTGAGACATAACACTTAAACGGAAGAGAACCTCATGCCAAAACTATATACAAAAATGTATACAATTGCTGGGCGTAAAGAGACGATCACAAACATGATTTAAGATTTTATCCTAGCGATTCGACACACTCCTTGCAGATTACCACCACAAAACACTATAATTGCAGGGCATAAAGAGGGCATAAAATTTAATATGAACCAATTTCAAATAAATTTCCTCTATATTCTCTTTTGAATCGGAAAGCTAAGCGTTCAATAAAGGCAATATTGTGGCAGATCCTACACTGGAAAAGTTTGTTTTATTCAACTTACACATGATTTCTGGTTGCATTTGTTGAAAGCCAGATGAGCGATGCAGGCCCTCTGGGCATCTTGTTCCAGATATAACATTTAACTGAAATCCGTTAAATCCGAGAAAAATTGTTAAATACGCAGAAATATTTCGTTATACTGCTTCGTCTTGTATGAGTCCTGTGTGACCCCGCGTCTGGATTATACCATCTGACTTCAATCCATTGTCACACAATTCAAATTATACACTATATACTTGTCCAATTCGTTCTTTGTGGTTCGTACTGACTGGAAACAGATGGTATTGCGTGGAGAATATGTTTCTGACTTTACAATAATCAATGAAAAATCATCCTTTATTTCAACTTATATTGGTACAATACGTATTGAAGTATAGCGGATAGATATACATTAAATTGAACAAGATTCAAACATGCGTATATTTTATTAAACCCCTTCATTTTACGTTACGTAGCCTTCGGGGATATAGAAGCTAGTGTTAAAACCATATCGATAAGAGTATGTAATGGTAATACAGATAGATGGCTAACACATCATTCCGTATACAAACTTTACAAAACTACCCAATTCAAATATATTTTAGATAGAGTTATAATGTACGAAAGTATACTCTCTGTGCATATTGAAATTAATAAATTCTTTAAGTATAATCATATATCCACGATGTATATTGTGAGCAACTATTCTAATATTTGGAAGACATATCCTTACCTGCAGTATATAGTAATGTTGCAGTGATTACGTAAATCAAAGCTGGTCATATCAAATATATGCACATACGTCAAGTATGTGTAAATATGTACATTTACTACATTTTTGCCAGGGGAATTTAAATATTATCAAACTGATAAAACTTATAATTTCACTGCAGTGATGAGCAGTGAAAATATAAGGTTTTGCCAGAACTTTTTTCCTGTTGTAAGAGTTGTTCCTCTTAAACGCACCCTCCCCCCTCTCCCTTGTGATGGTGTTTAAGGAATTGATAAACACGAACCGGAATTTACAAGTTTCATTTATTAGCAGGGACTATTAGTTTACCTACCGTCTGCCTATTACCTTTTAGGGGTTTTCGTGCATTATCTCTGTAACGTGTGCACATATTGAACTGAAATTTGGTATACAGATACATCATAGGGATATCTAAATCTCGTTCTGACTTGGTGATTGAATTTGTTTTCAACCGCTGTTATCACTGCAGGACATTACGAAAATTCAGATGTTTACAAAACAAATATCCCCTTTTGGTGGGAAGTCCGTACGAAACAACTGTATGATGCAATTTAATTCATTTTGTCGGCATACTGTATCTATTACTTAATTTAAAAGATGCAGCAAATGTGTGTTACGTCATCTTAAATGAAAACAAGACCTAAAATCCCTGATTGAAAAGTGCAAGTGCTATACATTACTCACGACGCCTGATCAGATGAGAGGAGGTGGTCGTAATAATTTTAATTCCTCTAAGGACAGGTCTTTGATTTCGTCGAAAGTGTTAAGTTATTCAAAATAACAGTTGCATTAATTTTGTTTGTGTGTTACGTACTGTTAACAGCTATGTTTAACATTTAAGAACGAGCTATGTTTTAGTGGTGCACCTAAGCCGGAGTTCCCAAACCACCGACCTAGCTACGGGCAGTATCTGACAATTGCTCACAAGGTAACATACTTATTAGTTTTGTTAATTGTTTAAAACACCCAACATCATTTGAAATTTTAAGATATTCCTTAACGATAAAATGTAAAATTATCTTTTCGATAATAAAAAAAATGAAGAAGTAAGGTTGCAAAACAAAGTACAAGCATATTTTCTATATCAAAGACGGTCTTTCAATCTTGTATGAGATATGGTATTGTACATGCAGAGTGGAAAAATCAAATGTTTTGATCGAAAGGAGGGGGGTTTCAAGATTGATCAAAAGATCTTTCTAGTTTTAAAATTCCACATCCCATTAATTCCACTTCTGGATTATACAGTGTCACAATAAGACTGGAGCCCTGATCTTATGGTACTAAGAATGGCAGAGCAAGCGATAAAACGTTGCTTATCAGGATCCTTGAGTAGTTTCGGTATCCAATAAAGACAAAGTAGGTCAGCGTCTTGCTCATTAACCGGTATCTTTAAAGATTGTAATACGGAAGCATGGTTAAACAGTATTTCATCATTTTTTTCCAACCGGTCAATGTGAATAAGCTGAAAGATGTCTTTTTGTTATAAAAATTATTCAGCTTTTAATAACCCATGGAATTTTCTCATATCATTTTGTCGAACATATCTCGTGTAATAGCCAGTTTGTAGAATTGTTGTCTGGTTATCGGAAAAGAAAATAAAAACAAAAAGGAGAAGCAAGTGAATGTCACTCGAAGGCTGGTCGGCTCTGGGTCCTGAGCGGTATGCATTGCATCAAAATCAATGAAAAAGATTTGAAAATGTATACGAGTTATCTCCCGTCAACTTTTAAGTACATGTACAATGTATTTCATAAATCCTTTGGCTGTCAAAAATCGTATACCCATGCTTTAGCAAATTGAATGCGTACAATTACAATTTTGGCTAAAGGACACATAACCACGTCTTCCTCTACATCTTTTGCATTTCATTTTTTTTCTTTCATTGATTTTTATGAGCACTTTAGGACGCGTATGGAAATTGCCTTACAATATGTGTAGTTTTCTCAAGTTGTGACACAATATTGAAGTACAAGACATGTTTGTATGTTTTGCCATACTTTCCTTATATTACTAAAATACCAGTACTGTCAAACAAAACAAAAATTAATGTGAGATAAGTTTATCCATTAAGCGGCTTAATTGAAAATTATATCATAATGGCCATAAACTTCCCTGTATATTTGAATGTAATTTACCTTCTTTTAAATCTCTAACCGCCTACTGGCAGTCTGGTTAAATAAGTATTATGCTAATTTATACATGTTACACTTTTCTTTAATTTGCTTGCATGAATTTATCTGCATTATATGTTGTTGTCATTGTTATCATTATGTAATTAGATCAATGGGTTGAAATCAATAAACAACAAACAATTATAAAACAAAATCAGAACATTTTCTTTCATGGCGCGAATTTTTATCTTGAATTTCCATTTGGTTCAGAACAATATGACTTTATATATGGCTAACACTGCATTGAACGTTATGTACAAAAGTTGTAAATTGAATGGTTTTATGACACATAATCATCTGTATAATAATCAACTAGACCTGTATAACGTGCTGTGATCAAATGATATTGCCTGTATAGTTGTACAATGCAATTAACTAGTTTTTAGTAAAATAAAAATGAAGATCATGTACCACTTCATTATATATAACAAAAAAATGAGGATTTCATTTTAATAAATCGCGATATTCTAAACATAATAAAAAGTATTTTAATTCTCATAGTGGGAGGTAAGAAGAGTCCATGGTTTTCTCTTGTTATTTACAACGCGTATATAGGATATCACATCGTATAATGTTACCAAAAATCACATCATATTGAATAGAAACTTCCTGTTTTTGATTTTAGCTGAATAAAGAACGGATGCACACTTGCTATAATTCAGGAAAGATAAACATGTATCCAGAATATGATACATTCATTAAATACGGACATGGCACTTGTAAACGACGAAAAGGCAACTAAATATTATTCCAAGTTAAATGTTGTGTATATACAGTACCGGATATGACATCGTATACTAGATTTTATAAATGTTTGGTGCAGTTCGGTTATATTTACCATAGTGTGTCTATGATAGAGATCATATTGAGTCAATCACGTGTGTTGTACATATAATTAAAAAAAACTGGCTGTGAAACTATCTTTTATCAATTATATCACTTTCATTTTATTTCTTAATTGATTATTATTTTCAGCACGTTGAAAAAGAGGTCTTACAAATAAGAAAATGGCTAAAAACTTGAATCAGTTTATGAAAGGGCTTTTGAATTTTATCATTCATTTAATATTGATCTTATTCCTCCAAAACATCACAGTAATGAAAGCACAATGTATTTGTTTACATTTTAGATAAGTTTTGTGTGTTTGCCCCGATATCAATAGATTTCCCGTTTATTGTAACACAGATGTATGAATATAACGCTGTCAAACAATTTGTGTGGTGGCTATTTTCTGCTTTCCGTTAATACCCTTATTATATATTAGGAATAAGATTCATCAGTTTGGTATGATCGATATATACTGAGTTTGTTTTGTTTTGCACACAAACAGGAATTGGAAACTTAATTTGAGAGCTTTCGAATATGTCTGTTTCCTTTGTCAAGTAAATAGTACTCTTTGCTTGACAAAGGAAACAGATGTTTTCGAAAGCTCGTAAATTAAGTTTTCAATTCCTGTTTGTGTGAAAACAAACTCAGTATATACCCTTATTATATAGTTATTAAATAGCACGCAAAACAAAATTAACCAATCTTGACGTTACAAAATAAACTTTGAACCATGTGCTATTTTGAGTAATGCGTTTGACGATTTTAACTTTATCATCAATAGACATTTCCATTTTCCAACATCTACTACACAGAGTATATGTATTTTTAGGGACACATATACGTCCCTGGTATCTGTACTGTGATGCTTTGTTATATAAATAAATTGTGATATAACAAGAATTTCATATGAACATATTTGAATTTCTGAATTCTGTTGTGTTGGAAGAATAATAATCCACTGTCTCATTTTGTTTTGAATAAACTTCGACTTGTATATTGTGAACAATGGCCAAGCAGTGTGTGGTGTAAATTTCACCTAGTATAGCTATTTGTAAGTGGTTTCCTGGTTATGTGAGTAGACCATATTGTGGCTGATGAACTTGCCTGTGTCTAGAAGCAATGTCAATTCCATACAAATTGTACTTTTGCTGAAAATCACTGTGTTTATTTGTTGTATGTTATCGTACATGTGAACACAGGTGAGAAACGCTCGGCATACTATTTATAGACGGCCAGCAAGCTGTTAATACCTAGTACTGTTTACGGGCCGCTCTTTACATACATGTCTCAAGCCACGTTTTATCCGTGTTGAAGTCCTGTACTTTCTGACCCCAACAAACGGAAAACAATGAGTAGCCCTTCGACTCCAGAGGATATTGAAAACAGGCGTTTCTCCCTATATACGTCACCTCTACCCGATGGCACTATATATCTTCATTATCTTCTTCGCCTTTTTCTGGGGATGTGTCGTCCCACACCCCCGGGCAAACCTTGTACTGACACTTTCCAACATTCCATGTTTACACCTGTAATCATGACTCGTTTCACCGAAATGTTTGCGACAAAATTAGCCAACATTGTGTCCGAAATGTTGCTCGTGTCTTTGAAGCCCGAACTTGACAAACAGGTTAAAAGGGTATTGTCAGACAATGATACCATCAAATCCGCTATCGCCTCATATAAATGAAGTCATGGTTCTCGTCAAAACTCAAATACATCAACAACAACAGGCCTCTGATATATCGAAACTCAAAAAAACTATCCAGAATCTCCAATTTGACCTTGATGAGCAACAGCAATACACGTGAAGGGGTGCGCTAAAATTTCAAAAAGATCAATGTCAAAGTGATCACCATTATACACCTGTTTTAGCCACAGGGACTAGGCACGGACCTATGTCACTATGAAATGATTGTCAGATTGTTTTTACCTTTCTCGAATATAGCCCCTCCCACTGTTATATATCTGTGACAAGGGAAAGACCTAGCATGAACGCTACAATTGTTTTCGTCACTGAATGAAGTCCAATTTTTTTTACATGCATGCCTCATTTTACATGTGAAACTTTTATCTTTCAGCCGATACCAAATATATCCCGCTACACGCATGTAAAAACTTACTAGGCTGTCTAGAATCCGAAGTTTTGCATGAAAAACCGTAGGTGGGCACTTACCTGTCATAAATATATACACCTTTATTCTTGTAAATACATTTTATATGCGTTTACATGCAATATCCCTTTCAATGGGCATGCGTGTCTATATGTGTACACATATATGTACAATGTATGTACGTTTTGGGCTCTCATATGTATGATTTGTTGAAGTTTACTTATGCATGCACGCGTACGGGTACATATTTGAATGCATGCATACATGAGGATACGGGTACACGCGCATATGTCCTCATTCCTCGAACGCACACATGTAAATCTGCGTGCATGTGTGTATATGTATATGTGTGTATATTTTTATGTGTGCGATAATTTGTAACTCTATTTCCATATCTTTATTATTTGGAAAACTACCGTTTATAGTACTTCTTTGACCAATATCTTTATTCATATAGATGTATATTCATTCATGACTATGTGCACATAATTATATGCGTGTGTAATGTACATGTGATTATCTGTGCGTGTGCTGTATACGTGTAAATGCGGTTGCTTGTATGTGTACATGTGCACGCAGTTTTGATGTATTTGATTCAAAGCAATTATATGCATATATCCATGTGCTACTAATCTTTGAGGTTTAAGAATATAAGACTCTTTCATGACCAGGGATGTAAGATAGGGAAATTCCGCCCGAGGGTTTTTCAAATTTCCCTATCTTACGACTTTAGTCACAAGGATTCGAGAGATGCAGGTTGATCAGAACTATGGGCAAGTTTTATGGTCGCCATCTTTGTCCCATTGGAAAAATATTCTGTATCTTTAAGTGATATGAAGATGGACGTTTTTGAGTGTGCTCATTAGTGTGTTTACTTGTTGCGATTGACAATGACACTCGGTTCTCATTTTGAGAGCTTGATGTTTACATGGATGTGACAAAGATTTACATGGCGGGTGTCGTCGATGAAGCAGAAGACGCTTACTCTTCCGGAACACCTGGTCTTATTCTCTTGTACTTTTTCAATAGTCTGCATGTAAATCTTTCTTTTCTTAATATTTTGCCCCTGGTTTAATCGATTTTGAGTTTGGATTATGCTTTTGTTAACGCTTCGGTATTCTCTTATTTATTTTACACCTTTAGTCATGAAAGAGTCTTTTTCTCTGATATTAACTACCTTAAAAAGCTCAAAAGCCATAAAAATACGTTTTGCCTGGCTACCATTTTCAACATTTCAACATTTTCCTCGATCCACAGATAATAATTTGTGAACGCTTTGAGGCGACCTTCAAGTTGTGATAAAGCGATATATAAGAACCTCGAATTATTATTATTATTATTTCCTTCGCGGTTCAAGGAATGGAATGCCTGTTTAGGTGTTCTAACATGTCAACAACACTGGCGTTGTTTCTGCATTAATGGCGACAACTTAAGCAGTCATTTGCACCTGTTCTATTGTGTATCCAATAAAGATCGAGTATATTCTAGGTTTGGTCTAAATGAGTTGTTTAAATGCCTGTACCTTGAAAGAAGTTGAACCAATCTAAAGGTCGCTACAAAGAAACCTTAGTATGGAATTTGCTTAACCACAGATATATTTGATACGTGGAATTTAGAGATTTATTTGAATTTACTTTGTCTATTATGGGGTTATAACACAAAAAAACGGAGTGTACTGTCATCATAAACCGCTTCGCGATATGTGCTATACGTCCATAACATATACATGTAAACTCGATAAGTTAATCCCTAATCCTTAAAGAACTCGTTGATTTTTAGGCGATCATTACAAGCCTTACATCTTTCGTAAAATGACTAATTCAGTTGACAACAATATTTGTAGTATTTATGTTACTCGACCAAACGGCAGATAACACGCAATTGACTCGCCGAAAACTTGTCCTTATTCAACAATGTTAAAAGAATAAATAACAATGAGTTTGAAATCGTAATGAGGCAGGCAAATTATGAATATATACATGTTGTTGTTAAAGCAGTTGCCATACCATGTTGGCTTGTTTCGAAAATGTTGTATCACATATGTAACATTCAATTGGCTTTTACCTAGCAGACGAAAGGAGAGAAGATAATTCATATGAAATGAATGCCTTACCTCACAGTATGTCTAAGAACTGTAATTATGATGCATGTCCACCTCGTATAACACAATGGCATTGAAATAACTAATAAAGGTTTTTTCAAAGCCAGAGTTATAGTTTGCAAAATTATGTGTACCTGTTTTTCTGTGTTAACCACGTGATACAATCGTGATTGCTTTGAGACATAATTTCGAGTCGTAATTATTTCACCACAATTTGAAATACTACACAATTTCAACTCGACTACAGTCTCGAAATAATAAATCCTAATTTCTGTTTATATTTCTTTAAGAACATTCTTTACTTACATAATGTTAATGCAAAGTTAATTTTCATAATATTCACACAAGTGTCCATGAAAATGTTTTAATTGATTAATTTTTCTTGTATTATTTCTTTTCGAATTACCATTTGACAGAAAAAGTCATTAACAGAGCTCAGGGAAGCATATTTTTGTTTCGACATTGAAATACTTCGCATTGTCAGACGTGATATTTAAATGTCCACGCCATGACATTGTTGGCCTTGGCCGTTATTTAGTCATTCCGTCCTAATTGTGTTTCCGCTCAGGTATTCTTTAATCGATAGAGATTTTTTGAGCTATTATTCGGTATGTAGTTGTTTGATGTTAAGAAACAGTTCCAGTTTTTTTTGATTTGGTGAAGATCCGCCTATCTTTTTTCAGAGTTAAGGGCAGATTTAATTTTGAACGTTTAAATGAAAAGCCCTGGACATTCTTAAAGAGCCTTGGAAACAGCATTGGCGATCCTTGGGTAGTCTTGGATAGTCTTGTCTAACAACCATTGAAAATCTTTAAAATGTTCATAAAATGAGAGGATTTCCCTGTAATTGATTGTTTACGATGCGTTGAAATATGTTGAACCTGAAAAAAATATTAAATATTAAAATTTCTTAATTTCCTTATTTTAGAAAAAAATCCTTAAAAAAGGCAGTCTGCATGTCATAATCTACATTGGCCATTTCTTTCATTAATTATATCTAATTGGAAATCACAATATGAAAACCAATATGCTGATTACAATTAATGGTCCCTCGTAATTTGCAAAGTTCATACTTTCGATAACTACCTTGCAGTAAATTTATATTGTGCATATTTATAGGGTTATTTTCTACAGTCGTAAAGTCTCTATTTTTTAGATGAGAGAGAAAGTAGTATTTAATACATGCATGCCTTTTTAGGTCATCTGACCCGAAGGGTCAGGATGACCTATAGTCATCATGCTTCGTCCGTCGTCGTGCGCCGTGCGTCGTGCGCCGTGCGCCGTCCGTAAACTTTTCCATTTAAACATCTTCTTCTCATAAACCAAAAGGCCCAGAGACCCAATATTGGGCTTGTGCCATGCTGGGATGAAGGGGTACCAAGTTTGTTCAAACAAATGACCTTGACCTTCATTCAAGGTCACAGGGGCCAAAAAGGTCAAAATCTTTGAACGACTTCTTCTGAATAACCAAAAGGCCCAGAGACCTGATATTGGGCCTGTGGCATGATGGGATAAAGGGCTACCAAGTTTGTTGAAAGAAATGACCTTGACCTTCATTCAAGGTCACAGAGGCCAAAACGGTCATAATCTTTAAACAACTTCTTCTGAATAACTAAAAGGCTCAGAGACCTGATATTAGGCCTGTGGCATGCTGGGATAAAGGTCTACCAAGTTTGTTCAAATAAATGACCTTGAACTTCATTCAAGGTCACAGGGGCCAAAAGGGTCAAAATCTTTAAAACAACTTTTTCTGAATAACCAAAAGGCACAGAGATGTGATATTGGGCTTGTGGCATGCTGGGATAAAGGTGTGTCAAGTTTGTTTAAAGAAATGACCCTGACATTCATTCAAGGTCACAGGGGCCAAAAGGGTTTACTCACTAGGAATAAGCTGAAACTTGCCAGAAATGATTCTGAGATGATGCTGATTAAATGTTGTTATTTTTAGGTTTGTTCAAAATTCAAGATGGCCGCCACAGCCGCCATTTTGAATACACATTTTAAACTTCTCAAGTTCTACCAGTGGAATTGAGCTGAAACTTGCCAGAAATGATATCCTGAGATGGTCCCAACAAAGTGTTGTTATTTTTCAAGCCCATCAGAAATCCAAGAAGGCCACTATCTTGAACTTGGCAATCTATACAGGCATATTATAACTTGATTTAATGACTACACGTATTTTCATAGTGATTTTACAATTGGTAGTCAGATGACCGTTAAGGCCCGTTGGGCCTCTTGTTGTTCATCAAAATCGCTCTTCGAGCAAAATCTCATTCGTAACTTGTTTCAAATACAATGTTGCAATAATTACAGAGTTTAAAGTACTTACATTTTGTACGTTTAAAAAGTATTCACGTGCGGTATTTTTCAACCCCATACGGCATACAGCGCATGACGATTCCTTTCTCTATCGCTCCGTCCAATATTCCAACTAGGGATCCGAGGTTTCATGTAACAAACCACAAAATTGCTACTTTTTATTCTACGCAAAACATTCTTATTAAATCTATATCTTTTCTTTTTGAAATGATATTATAACGATCAAACAGAAACGAAAACGTTTGGTCTAAATGTTTGTCAGTTAGTATCTTTAGATCCATCTGTCGTGTACATATTTTGTAAAGCGATGTAGTTTTGTCATATTGAGAACTGGCAAAACTATGGAACTATCTAACGAAATTAAAACACCAGCGAGACAACTATGTACACGTATTGACGTAATCAAAGCACCGGTTATACAACCGTATACAATTATTAAAGTAATCAAAACACCGATTACACAACCACAAACACTTATTGACGTAATCAAAACATCGGTTTCACAACCGTATACGCTTATTGAAGTAATCAAAACACCGGTTACACAACCACACACACTTATTGACGTAATCAAAATACCAGTTACACAACCACATACACTTATTGAAGTAATCAAAACACCGGTCACACAACCACACACACTTATTGAAGTAGTCAAAACACAGATTACAAAACCACATACACTTATTGACGTAATCAAAACATCGGCGACACAACCACATACACTTATTGACGTAATCAAAACACCAGTTATACAACCACACACACTTATTGACGTAATCAAAACACCAGTTATACAACCACACACACTTATTGACGTAATCAAAACATCAGTTATACAACCACACTAACTTATTGACGTAATCAAAACACCAGTTTACACAACCACACACACTTATTGAAGTAATCAAAACACAGATTGTTAAACCACATACACTTATTGACGTAATCAAAACATCGGCGACACAACCACATACACTTATTGACGTAATCAAAACATCGGCGACACAACCACATACACTTATTGACGTAATCAAAACACCAGTTATACAACCACACACACTTATTGACGTAATCAAAAAACCAGTTACACAACCACACTCACTTATTGACGTAATCAAAACACCGGTTTCACAACCACATACACTTCTTGAAGTAATCAAAACACCGGTTACACAACCCCATACACTTATTGAAGTAATCAAAACACCGGTTACACAACCACATACACTTATTGACGTAATCAAAACACCAATTTCACAACCACATACACTTATTTAAGTAATCAAAACACAGGCGGCATTCCAATTAGCATAATTAAAACATTACCACACAACCATGTATACTTATTGACATAATCAAAATACAAGTAGTACGACCATGGGCACTTATTGACGTAATAACACACAGGAGCCACAATCATATACACTTATTCATGTAGATAAAACACCAGAAACTCAACCATGTACTCTTATTGACGTTATAAAAACACTAGTGGTGCAAGCGTGTACGCGTATTGACGTAATAACATACGGGTGCCTCAACCATGTACACTTATTGACGTTATCAAAACACCAGAGATTCATACGTGTCCATGTATTAACAAATAAAAGCACTTGTAACACAACCAGATACGTAATCAAAACACCAACTGCAAAACCAAATACACTAATTAACGTAATTAAAACAAATTTAAACAATAACTTGATGTTCATTATGAACAAACCAGATACAGCGTTTCATGTTGAGATATATATAAACAGGGCAACCTTTAGTGTTGAAGTAAACAAGGCAACCTTTAGTGTTGAAGTAAACAGGGCAAACCTCGGTGTTGAAGTAAACAGGGCAACCCTCGGTGTTGAAGTAAACAGGGCAACCCTCAGTGTTGAAGTAAACAGGGCAACCCTTAGTGTTGAAGTAAACAGGGCAACCCTTAGTGTTGAAGTAAACAGGGCAACCCTCAGTGTTGAAGTAAACAGGGCAACCCTCAGTGTTGAAGTAAACAGGGCAACCCTCGGTGTTGAAGTAAACAGGGCAACCCTCAGTGTTGAAGTAAACAGGGCAACCCTCAGTGTTGAAGTAAACAGGGCAACCCTCAGTGTTGAAGTAAACAGGGCAACCCTCAGTGTTGAAGTAAACAGGGCAACTCTTAGTGTTGAAGTAAACAGAGCAACCCTCAGTGTTGAAGTAAACAGGGCAACCCTCGGTGTTGAAGTAAACAGAACAACCCTTAGTGTTGAAGTAAACAGAAAAACCCTCAGTGTTGAAGTAAACAGGGCAACCCTCGGTGTTGAAGTAGACAGGGCAACCCTCAGTGTTGAAGTAAACAGGGCAACTTTTAGTGTTGAAGTAAACAGAACAACCCTCAGTGTTGAAGTAAACAGGGCAACCCTCGGTGTTGAAGTAAACAGAACAACCCTTAGTGTTGAAGTAAACAGAAAAACCCTCAGTGTTGAAGTTAACAGTGCAACCCTCAGTGTTGAAGTAAACAGAACAACTCTCAGTGTTGAAGTTTACAGGGTAACCCTTAGTGTTGAAGTAAACAGGGCAACCATCAGTGTTGAAGTAAACAGGGCAACCCTCGGTGTTGAAGTAAACAGAACAACCCTCGGTGATGAATAAACAGAACAACCCTCAGTGTTGAAGTAAACAGAACAACCCTCAGTGTTGAAGTAAACAGGGCAACCCTCGGTGTTGAAGTAAACAGGGCAACCCTTAGTGTTGAAGTAAACAGGGCAACCCTTAGTGTTGAAGTAAACAGGGCAACCCTCAGTGTTGAAGTAAACAGGGCAACCCTTAGTGTTGAAGTAAACAGGGCAACCCTCAGTGTTAAAGTAAACATTGCAACCCTTAGTGTTTAAGTAAACAGTGCAACCCTCAGTGTTGAAGTTTACAGGGCAACCCTCAGTGTTGAAGTTTACAGGGTAACCCATAGTGTTGAACAAACAGGGCAACCCTCAGTGTTGAAGTAAACAGGGCAACCCTCAGTGTTGAAGTAAACAGCGCAACCCTCAGCGTTGAAGTAAACAGAGCAACCCTCAGTGTTGAAGTAAACAGGGCAACCCTCAGTGTTAAAGTAAACATTGCAACCCTTAGTGTTTAAGTAAACAGTGCAACCCTCAGTGTTGAAGTTTACAGGGCAACCCTCAGTGTTGAAGTTTACAGGGTAACCCATAGTGTTGAACAAACAGGGCAACCCTCAGTGTTGAAGTAAACAGTGCAACCCTCAGTGTTGAAGTAAACAGCGCAACCCTTAGTGTTGAAGTAAACAGAGCAACCCTCAGTGTTGAAGTAAACAGGGCAACCCTCAGTGTTGAAGTAAACAGGGCAACCTTCAGTGTTGAAGTAAACAGAGCAACCCTCAGTGTTGAAGTAAACAGGGCAACCCTCAGTGTTGAAGTAAACAGGGCAACCCTCAGTGTTGAAGTAAACAGGGCAACCCTCAGTGTTGAAGTTAACAGTGCAACCCTCAGTGTTGAAGTAAACAGAACAACCCTCAGTGTTGAAGTAAACAGTGCAACCCTCAGTGTTGAAGTAAACAGTACAGCGCTAGCTCGGTGTTGAAGTATTGACTTAGACCTTTATCCCCATTGTATGGATCGAACTCGGCGACAGCACTGTGCATGCAGTGTTCACCATAACACGTTATTTACAACTGTGTCGGAAACCCAAATCAATCGTGTCTATGTGATACACCAATGGCTAGCTCAGTCATCCGGGTTAATAAACTGACCAATAATCTTTAATAATTATTAAAGTTTAGCACGTGACAAACATCGTGATTATTTAAAAAAAATAGTAATAATACTCGCGTTACACTGTCTACGTCAAACATAGGCGTTTTATTGTCCTATTTTCTTCTGGGGTCATCTATAAATATTGACAGCTCCGAAAAACGTCTTTAAGTTACTTAGTACTCAAATAACCATTAACAGAAAATGTTGAAAATAACAGGGGATACTAAAATGTTGCTATTGAGGAACGCAAATGATTGATCAGGAAATTGTTAAGTAGAATTTTGCACTGACATAATCCTTATTGACATTTAATCAGTTAATTCTTTAATCGTAAATAATACAGATAAATGACAACATATAAGTCAGAAAGAGAGCTTACAGCATAGCCAAATACCAAATGTCATCTTTATGTTAAATCAAAGAAGAAACCTGAAATTGTTAATATTCTTTTTTAATGTCCACTGAAAATATTAAGTGATTTTCTGTTTAAGCCGACCATTATTTGGTGAATCCTTTAACGAAAGCAAACACTAAATTGTTTCACATTTTGAAGAATTAGATGACTTACATTCATCCTTCACTTTTGGAGCCACTGTAATGTGAACCTGAATTATACCGACCATCGACGTCTGGACAAAATACGATATTCAACAACGGCCGTGCACATTAAAATTGCATAACTAATACCACAAGTCAAATATGAAAGTTGATTACGATGTAAAAAGACTTCTTACGGTATTAAACATCCAAACTTTTTAGATCACGCTTTTTAACACACCATAGCATGCATACATACCTGATAATGTGAAAAACTCATTCATATACAAATTAGAAAGTAAAGAAGAAAACATCCGCTACCTTGAGCATATGGACGTCTTACCCTTTGTCTTACAGAGTATCTGTCCTTGAATGGCTACTCCTCTATCGAAGTTCAATACGAAGCATTGGCACAGTTAGCAGTAATTATCAATGGCTAGATGCCGATAAGTAACATAGGTAAATCGAAAACAAAACTAGTATTCCTGATACGAGAAAGACGATCAGCACAGCGAGGATACACAGAATGCGTAAGACATTCCGTTTCATTTTGGTATCAAGAGTGTTGTACTCGATCGGTCTGCAATGTGGCTGACCATAAACACTTAGGAATAAATAAATTTAGTAAATACGCGTGCCTGCTATTGAGACCAATCATTCGAAATACTATTGCACAATTTTGATATGCATCAATACACATACACAAGACACAACACTAGTTAAAAGCCTTTTTATCTCACTTAAATCATGCACTTTTGAAAAAAATATTTCTGGCTTCTGTCCGGAGCTGGTTTTTAGGCACTACAATGAAGACTTCTTCGACAATGTCTATATACCTGTGTAACTATCTGTCTACTCGAAAATAATAGCTGGGTACCAGTATTTTAGATCGTGTCATTGGTTTAGTTTTTTTGATGTGCAGAGTATTGTCATTATCCGTATTGTAGTGTACCCATGCGTGAGCGGTAAGGTAATACGGTTTGGTATTATGTCATTCACGGGACCTCAAGGTGACACTAAAATATGTGATCGTGTAATTAGTCACCATGATGTTGTTTGACCTTGCAACATTTAAACGAAGCAATAACATAGTTAAAGAATTACATAATTAGATTGTCGGTGATTAAGTATCAGTTTCTCGAGTTTATTTAACGGTTACAGAAACAAGAGGCCCAGAGGGCCTGTATCGCTCACCTGGATACATTTGTATCAACCGTTTAAAAGTTATGATTCAGAAATTGATTCTGCAAGGACAGGACTCAACCCGGGGCCAATCATAATATCATGATTGTGTTAGTCTCTTTATGCCAAGCGATGGTATATATTGTAATGTTATTGTAATGTTATAGGGTGGAGATCACAACCAAAACCAAGTTAAACAAGCAGCGATTTAAAAGTCTTTTCCTGTATTTCCCCTATTTGGCCCCGCTAGTAGTCATTTAAAGTGCTTTTCCTCTATTTCCCTATTTGGCCCCGCCCCTCCGGTCCCAAGGAAGTCAGAAGCACCATTTATACAAAATCTGTTTCCCACCTCCGAAGGGTGTTTTTGACCGGTTCAAATCTATTCAGTACCTTAT
Organism: Mimachlamys varia; assembly: GCA_947623455.1. Taxonomy (NCBI): domain Eukaryota; kingdom Metazoa; phylum Mollusca; class Bivalvia; order Pectinida; family Pectinidae; genus Mimachlamys; species Mimachlamys varia. The sequence continues at coordinate 24,026,582 of OX392534.1, forward strand.
GACTAGTAGGCATTTAAAATGCTTTTCCTCTATTTCCCTATTTGGCCCCGCCCCTCCCGGCCCCAGGGGGGGTCAGAGTCACCATTTATACAAAATCTCTTCCCCTTCCCTAAAGGATGTTTCTGACCAAATTTGGTTCAAGTCTATTCAGTACTTTATGACTACTAGGCATTTAAAATGCTTTTCCTCTATTTGCCCTGGTGGGCCCCGCCCCTCCGGCCCCAAGGGGTCAGAGTCTCCATTGGTACAAAATCTATTCCCTTCCCCCAAAGGATGTTTCTGACCAAAATTAGTTCAAAACCATTCAGTACTTTATGACTAGTAGGGATTTAAAAGTCTTTCTCTATTTACCCTATTGAGCCCCACTCCTTCAGCCCCCGGGGGGGGGGGGGGGGGTCAGAGTCATTATTTGTATAAAAGCTGTTCCCCTCCTCCAAAGGATGTTTCTGACCAAATATGATTCAAATCTATTCCGTATTTTATGACAAGTAGGGATTTTAAATCCCTACTTGTCATAAAGGCTTTACCTCTATTTTCCCTATTGGGCCCCAATCATTTTTCCAAATTGAATCCCCTTTACCCAAGGATGCTTCTGATCAAATTTGGTTAAAATCCATTTAGTACTTAATGACTAGTAGGGATTTAAAAGGCTTTTCCTCTATATCTCCTATTGGGCCCCACCCCTCAAGCCCCAGGAGGGCCAGACCAACTGTTTATACAAAATTTAATCCCCTTAAATCAAGGTTACTTCAGACCAAAATTTGGACAATATTCTGTCATTCCTACAGAAGAAGAAGGATTTTAAAGAATTAACTATATTTTTCCTATTGAGCCCCGCCACTCAGGCCCCAGGGTGGTCAGACCAACCATTTATACAAATTGAATCCCCTTCACCCAAGGATGTTTCTGGCCAAATTTGGTCAAATTCTGTTGTATGGTTCAGGACTAGTAGGGGTTTATAGGAAAAGTTGAAAGACGGACGACGGACGCCGCACCATGGCATAAGCTCACCGGCCCTTCGGGCCAAGTGATCTAAAAACACACAAATAGATTGTTTTGACTCATTCACTCATGGAATGTCACAATGACCTTTTAGTATCTGATTCTTGAGTTCATCTATGGATTACAGAAAAAAAACGCACACAATAGCAAATAGATTATTTTGACTCATTCACGCATGAAATAACACAATGACCCTTTTCAGCCTGTAAATTGGAATAGTGCATTTTGTACCGAATGCTTTCTGCATAACATGCATGTTACTAACATATCCCAAAATACAAGTGAGTGTTGTGTGTGCTTCGGTTTTTCATCAATGAAGTAATTGTTTTGTAATTTTGAATATGATTCAATATTTATTTGTTTCACCACCAGCACAAACTGACATATCACTTGCAGTATTGCCGTACGTGAGTATTTCATTGTGTTAATTCAAATACAAGTGTATCCATACATAAATTAAACGTCACAAAATACCATTTACACATCAGTACATGCGCAAGGCGTATTTAGTGGTTTAAAGGTTTTCTTTTACTAGCAGCGTTAATTGTTAGAACAGCATACTGGGAAACTGGAAAAGTTCGCCTTCATGTTATTTTCGCCCTTTTCGCCCTGCATTTGTAGACATATTTGTCAACCTTCCCTCATTAGGATGGAGACTCACTCATTTTGACCAAAATTTACCAGTGTACCTCGACATCTCGCTCATTTAAGTCCAAACTCAATATCTATGTCCTGCGTTCAAATGAGATCCTAGTTACTGCAGGATGTGTGTAGGTGTTTTTGGATGAAATTTATTTTTATACATAATAAAGGAAAGACAAATTGAGCAATGCAGTTTCAGTCGCATTTCACGCACTTATGGAAAGAGGAAGATCTCTCTCATTGAAGGTTTCAGAGGTTGACACCTATGTTGAAAGAGCGAATATATATATTTAAGGACTAGGTACAGGACAATTCAATATGGTGGTGTTTTTACCAAAACTTGTTATTTTATTAAATACTGCAAAATACACGACCAAAATAGACTACAAAGTACATTTTGTGATGGAGAATCGATAATTTCAACCATATTTTGGTACGTTTGGTGGTTTTTGTGATATTTTGTGTTATATGTCAAAAAACGCGTGCACGTTTGCAGAATACTGCGAAAGATAATAAAAACAATGAATATCATATTTTGTTACTTTAATATACACAGAATGATAGACGAGCCTTCGATTTTTGAATAAATCTCTCTTTCAAATGAAAACCGCAGAGTAAGAGAATGTACTCGTCACATGAATGGCAATTTATATACATTCTGAACACCGCTCACATCTGGATCATATTTTTAAAATTTCCATCGCCGATCGACAAATTTATGTGGCACGCCGCATAGCCAAAACAAAAATCTTACCGTCTGCGGTATGACGAGTTATGACATTATGTCAGATCTCTTAAATCAAACATCTTCCCGTTGCATGTAGCGAAATATACTCCCCTTGTCCTCCATTTTTCACTATTTACTTTTTTAGATATTCATACGCCTGACTTAGAGGTATGGTGAAACATCGACAAAATTAACAATTAAATTGGATTCAAGTATGCAGTAAAGGTAAATGTTACTTGGTATATCGTCACAAAGCAAAAACTGCCCATTCCTATCACGATAAATTGTTTTTAGCGATTGCCAGTTTTACATTTTTGGGCGAATGTATAGCACGTGAAAAGATGTCCTCCGGCACTTCCGGTAGTGTTTTTTTAGGTAATTTAATGATTTTGAAAGAATTGTCAACAAAGTTTAATTTGTGTTGTAAAAATTCTGATGGAATTCGTATATATAATACTCTTCCGCGTGGATCGGACAGTATTAACTCACTGATTATACCGATTCGTTCTCGGCTTCGCACCTGTCAAACATCGCTAGCGTAAATTGTTGCCATCGTAAACATGTGTGGCAGTTGAGGCACATTGGTATCAAAATACATTTCTCAAACTTAATTATATATATTAATTTAGTAATTAGGTAACCGTATCGTAAATGTAAATTACGTTATGTTGGTGTTATTATTTTTATTTTATACATTTATTTGACACGAAACTTACATTTACATGACAAACGACCTATTTAATATAAAATAATGCCCCTATATTGCCCCCACGAGATACAGGTAACTACTTTTACCTGAACTGAAAACAGCATGCAATGGACGACATTTTTTAGAGGGGGTACGTACCTGTGTATTTCTCCCTGATACTCTGATTTACAGACTAATATCAAAATTTTAACACTGGGTTATCATTCTATGAACATTGCAGTAGCTTTGTATTATTTTTTTGAGAAGTTTCAAATAACTATATGAAAAATATTTGCGCACTCCCATCTGGATATTATTTACTGAATATTTTTTCCTAAGTACAGATTTTTTTAATTTTGGGGGCTGAACTGCATTTTATATCAATATTTAACATAATGGGATAAATCTTATGCCATGTATTGGAAGGAAACATTAAATTTCAATATTACCATTTTCATCCAGGTAACAACCAATATGGCTGTACCTAGTCCTTAAGACAGAGAGAATAACTTACGAAACATTGACTTGCGCGTCTTATTACATGTAGGTAAGGATCAAAGTTATTATGCTGTGACTCGCACATTTGAGAGCCTCAGGGCGAATTCAATTTTTTTCATGAGAGTGCGAAATAAAGATAGGACTAAAATATCCAAGTAATTGTTTTCACTACGTCGTGATTAAATTGAATCATCAGGCCCCGCTTTCACGAAACGTCTCACTTCTTAATTCTCAAATCTCAGACTAAGTACGTACTTAGCTGAGAATTTCTCAAAATTGGCTCTCACGAACACGCTCTCAAATATTTGAGAACGTTCTCAACTAAGAACGCATTTCTCGCGACCTAAGCGGCCTCGCAAGAAACTCTTTTGTAAAAAAACAAAGTTTGTTACAAAACTACAGGGAAACTTGTGCGACGATTTGGGATCAGAGACATATCTGTGTTGAAGGTGAGTGAGCTTTGATAGTTTATTCAAATGCACGTGTTCTACTTTTGAACACATATTTAATGCCCGCTTACCTGCTTGTGAAAAGACGAAAAGCAAAGCAAGATGATGCGGCATGTGTTTGATCACGGACTTATAATATGTGGTTTGATTCATCGGGAGAGAGGGGTATTGGCACAACGGAACATCATCGGACATGCATGACATTGAGTGACACAACATTTACAAGACTTCGTTATTGCTAAAAATAACCCCCCATACACACACACATTATGCTGGTATGGCGGTGTGCTTGCCGTTGAATTTGTTTCCATGTTACGACGACGAATTAGCCTGTCGTTCGCGAACCCGTCGTTAATAAGAATAAGTGAAAAATACCATGACCAGACTACCCGAATGCGTCCTGATCCACAGGGACCGAGAATTGGTTACAACTAGTTTTGGACCTAAAATAGGATGTTTAGAGTAATTTTACACATTTGGGGGTGGGGGTTGGTTAAGAGCAATTTTCGATAAAAATGCCCCCTCAATGGTCATAAAAGCTAAAGGGTGGAAAGCTTTCCAAATCGAAAAATCGACCCCACCTACCTTTTTTGCATCAAAAATCACATTTCCAGTTGAGGTACGAAAAAACACTGATACATGCACTGTTGCATGATAGTATGGGAACTGCATACAATCAATAGTTAATGACTTGTAATTCAGATAATTGCAAAGTTTCAAAGTGACACAAAGTGAACATGTTCCTTGAACTTGAAAAGCAAATTGATAATTTATATATATATATATATTATAAATAGTAATTAAATACCACTAAAATTATTTATCACTCAAAGACAAAAGATTATATTAAAAAATCCGCATGTACTGTTCTACATGTACATGCATCATTGGAAACTGAACCTCCTGTTCAGAGGGTTGAGAGGAACTAAATAAAGGCCAATGGCATTACAATATATAGGATAAGGCCAAACAAACACTATTTCCTGTTTTAGATAACCATACATATACTCTAAACTTCTTCAGGCAAAGAAGAAAATCAAATTAATATGACCCATATTAACCATTTATGAAATATTTGTTAAAAGAACATTGTTTCCTACTTACACATACAATGTACTTTTCCAACATATTACAGAGACACATTTTTAATAACAATATCAGACCACCCTCAGCCCCATGTAAGATTAGCCTTAGTCAAAATACTCTTACCTAATAACATATTAATCCAAAATTTAATGTTTATTTACTATTCATTATTCATAGATTTTGTAAATTACTTTCTCTTTCATGAACTGTATGATCAGAGCTATCACCAAATTTTGAAGTACATGTACATTTATCAATAAAAAAATAACATGATAGATTAATACATGTTTCTAATTAAGTGGGACACCTGTCATATACATATGTACAGTACAGCCCTGCAATATATACATGTACATGTAAGTAGCTATAGGACACTTGTCATATATAAATGTACAGTCCCTGCTATATAATACATGTAAGTGGGCACCTGTATCCTAAATACTGGGGCACATGTCTAATACAGTCGCATTATAGCATGGAAGTATGACAACAGTTAGAATCTGTTTGATTTGCCAGGTACATCATGTACATGTATAGTGGAGCACCTGTTAGATATTTGTACTATTGGGTATACCATATTGTATCATCAACTTCTTATTTTAATGTATCTTTGGATTCATCTATTGTAATGATAGTCTAAAAATATTGCAATTGATATGATGAATTCATAATTTTAAGTATGATTAGTAGACAATTAAACTGTCAATTTGTTCTATTGACATTTTAATTATTTTCTTGTATTTTTAGGTATGTGACCCAGACAGATTATCAGGAACCTTCCAGTCTTTCAAATTTCCAGCATCTGTTGTCACCACTTATACATGTTACTAGAAGACATGTATCAGTGGATATTGTTGTATACATTTCTGGCCAGGTATTGTCCGAATCTGAGATAATTAAAATGTCCAGGATACTGGTACTTTTGAGTTTGAGTATGGAGATTTTGTTTGTGTTATTATGTTTAAAAAAAAAAAAACCCTGATCATATCATGTTGCCTTTGATATGAATTCCTGAACATGAATGTACCATCAACAAGGAAAGATTTGACTTTACACAAGTAAGTGAAATCATTTGCACTGTAAAGGAAATAAATACTGACCGATACAATCTGCCTTATAAACATGAGAATTTTTATTTAAAAAAAACATGGCCTTCTAAGGTAGATTATGTATAAAAAATGTACAGCACACACTTATACATTATGACAGTATTTTCGTTGAACTATACTATTCATCTTCTTTCCCTGCTCAGAAAACTAAAACACTGAAACTAAAACATGTGGTTTTTCTACAGCTGTGATTTTTGTTCAAACTTTAAAATTATTTTAATTGTCAGAGTTTAAATGATTTCAATCTTTTCTAGATTTTTTTAACTATGAAGGAAGTTTTTAATGAGATAATGTCTTCAGTTTGACAAATAAAAGTTTTCAATTTGATTAAAAAACATTGTTGACCACATCTTCTTTTTCCAGTAATGTGCCTGGCACCATGTTCATGTATCGGAATATAACATAAACTTATATGGTACATGTTTGTAAGGTAAAAATGACCCAGCACAACACCAACTTACATACTAAATATAATGTACTTATTCAGTATAATACCTCCTGAAATGTGTTCCCCATCGTTGACATTTTATTAGCACAGTAGGCCTTATAGAATATGTTGCATGTTTGAGGAGGCCTAGTATGAAATAGAGAATTACGTATTTACAAGTGTTGGTTATACTTTTTTAGTTATTAATAATTATGTGTAACGTTTTGTAAATAGGCCTACCTCAGAGTGAGGTGTAAGAATTTGATGAAGCTGGCTCCTGGCGGATGGTAGCGAGACGGACACATGGAGTTACATACCGCATTTAGTATTACGTATAGATTGAGGTCGCCAATAGGGGGTCGACGTTCTAGAAAGTGTGTGCTGACGAAACTGCGAGTGCATGCAATACGGTTAATCATTGTGCATCTTACGGGTTATTATATAGACAGTACGGTTAGAGGGTTTATTATAGACAGTACGGCTAGAGGAGTTATTATAGACAGTACGGTTAGAGGGGTTATTATAGACAGTACGGCTAGAGGAGTTATTCTAGACAGTACGGTTAGAGGGGTTATTATAAACAGTACAGCTACAGGAGTTATTATAGACAGTACAGCTACAGGAGTTATGTCACAGCAAATAAAACCAGTGAAGCAGCATTTGTGTGGATTAGTTCTTTATTGACCCCTTGTAACGGCTGGTACAAATACCGACGAAATGATAAAAAACCCCTTCAGCAACTGTCAAGTTGTGTCCAGTATATATATGTCGGTAACCGTGTATGTCTAAACTCCGGAGGAGGTTTAGTACATGTATGTCGATCCTATATAAAATGGCCTTCTGCGCAATGCGCGGTCCTCACAAGGGTTTTATTATCCTCACACACACATTTACGCACGACTTTCTTACCTGGCATACCTGGACACGTACACTAATATAAAGATTACCATATAAGGACATCACGGTAACACCACAGGACAGGCAATTACAAACGCAACCAAATATGGACATACACGTGACATGACTAGACAGAAACGACTACTGATAGACAGGACGCTAATAATAGACATGGGGATTTCCCCAACAGGACAGGTGTGCTAAACATATACATGTACACATTACGTTAGTTATATATAAGTACCTGTTCTACACCCTGTGACATACTCCCCCTGTAGGGAAATGTCGTCCCGACATCTGGACTGTTTTGTTTAGCTTAAATATCTACAAGGAAATTGAAATCAAAAATTATTTTACCTGAAATGTAAAATAATTAATTAGTTAATTAATTAACTAAGTTCCATATATCTTAACTAGGTACATAAAATAAACATCCAACTATATACATTAAGAATATCAACCATCACATTAAAGTACTTAAATTACATTAGACCCAACACAATTATTCAACATAACATACAACCTTAACTCTTTTACAAATATCTAAAATAGAAATACAAATCCTAATTATAAAAGTTAGCAAAATTTCATAAATGCAAAATTTCCAATCCTGAAAATAATATAGGACCTGAAATGACAAAATGTATCAAATATCAATGTGTGAAAATACATTATACAATTGTCAATAAAATAAAGTTCACATTGATAGTATTCACTGTTAAATTAAACAGAATGGCATGGCCTGCATCTGAAAACAACTTCAACTTTTTATTTACAATAATACCCATTCGTTTTCAACAATCTGACCTACAACATAATCATTGTATCGGACAGGCCTATGTCTTTCCCTTGTTGATCTCCGTATCTGAGGACTTCCTATCGGTTCTGGACTAAATACACCCTCTGGAACAGGGGAGACAACCTCTCTGGTTAGTGATTGTGGGGTCTCAACGCTGTTACCAGATTTCGAACTAGGGGAGACTACTCTGCCATGAAACGATTCTGGCTCAACCCTAGGTAACATCCCTCCCGAAACCGACACATTCCCCTCTGTTGAAGAATTTTGAGTACTTGGAATGCTTATAGCTTCCCTAGAACTAACAGGTATCCCAGCTACTGAATTCATCCGATTGACAAACTCTTGAGCTCTAGGATTTAGTGCCTTACTCCGAGTCACCGGTCTTACCATAAACTCAGTTTCAGACTCTGAATCTGAACTTGTTTCTGAGCTACTCCCTCCTAAGTTCACGGTTGTAAGTTCACGATCTCTCCTTCTGACCTTGTCCTTGACAATGACCTTGTCCTTTGACTTGATAAACTCTGACCCTTTCTCAACGTTTTCCAAACCAACATAAGGTAACAACATATTTCTATGTAAAGTCCTCACTTTACGGAACCCATACTCAGGCTTAACCCTATACACTGGTGTGTCAGAGTGAGGTTTTGACAGAACCTTGTACGGAATTTGCTCTCATTTATCTGCTAGTTTGGACTTACCTCTGAGGTTGACATTTCTGACAAGGACTCTGTCTCCAGGTTGAAGAACTGAGTTTCTAACCCTAGTGTCATAATGGGATTTGTACCTGTCAGAAGATTTTCTGGCATGTTTTTCAGCCGTTTTAAAAGCAAACTGCAACCTTGACTGTAATTTCCGTATATACTCAGTTTTTGGCTGAAACTTTGTACCATTACTCTCATGCAATCCAAAATATGCATCAGCAGCCAATCTAGGATGCCTACCAAACATCATATAAAACGGGGAACACCCTGTACTCGCATGTGCTGCAGCGTTATACGCATGTACTAAAGGTGCAACATACGTCTTCCAATCCCGTTTTTGTTCTTCCCCTAACGTACCGAGCATCTTTAATAATGTTTGATTAAACCTTTCGGTCATACCGTCCCCTTCCGGATGAAAAGGTGTTGTACGTGATTTTTGCATACCTGTCAACTTACATAATTCTTTGATAACCTTTGACTCAAAGTTGCGACCTTGGTCGCTATGCAACCTGGCTGGAAAACCATAATGTACAATATAACTATCAAACAATGCTCTAGCCACTGTGGGAGCTTTCTGATTTCTGGTTGGTATTGCCTGCGCATATCTGGTGTAATGGTCTGTAATCAACAATATATCCTCAAACCCACCTTTACTTCCCTCTAATGACAGAAAGTCAATACACACAAGTTCCATTGGTTCGGATGTTTGTATACCTACTAGCTCTGCTTTTCTGGTAATAGGGGTTTTCCTTCTGATACAATGATCACACGTTGTTACTCCCCTTGCCACATCTCCCTCCATACCAGGCCAGTAAAACCGTAGTTTTATCAGAGATAATGTTCTGTCCCTTCCTTGATGACCTTGATGATTATGGTAACATTCAAAAACTCTATCCTTCCACTTATTTGGCAACACCAGTTGTTTCAGAGCAGACTTATCAACAGTATTTACATGATACGAAACACCATTCTCTATAACTAATCTGTTCCATTCTCTCAGCACTTTCCTAACAGCTACAGACTCTCCCTCCAACCTTTTCCCCACTAATCTTACTCCCGCAGCCTTTAACTGCAACACACGTTTAATAGTAGGATCATCTCTCTGCTCTTTAGCCCAATCCATTTGATTCAGACTGTTGTATCCCAACACCTCATCTAACTCTGTACCTGGTAACTGTATTGAGTTGGTAATCACCAAACTCTCTGCTAACGGTAACTGAACTCTGTCAGCCACTGCAGCCTGACATACAGCCTTAACCGTCTCTGGAAATAGACATTCTGTTTGGCCTGACCTCCTTGACAACCCATCTGCATCTTTGTTTAACTTACCCGACCAGTAAATGATCTTAAAGGTATAATTGGCTAACTCTGCCACCCATCTATGGCCTGTAGCATCCAACCTTGCAGTTGAGGTAACATAGGTCAATGGATTGTTATCAGTATAGATCTCAAACTGCCTACCATACAAATAATCTTTGAATTTGTCCATTACGGCCCATTTTAGACATAAGAATTCTAATTTGTGTGCGGGGTACAGTCGTTCACTGGGTTTTAAACCCCTACTGGCATAGGCTATTACCCTATCCATCCCATCTTGTTTCTGATACAACACGGCCCCAAGACCGTCTAAGGAAGCGTCTGTATTCAATCTAAATGGCTTATCACAGTCTGCATAAGCGAGAATGGGTGGACTGATAAGTTTAGAAATCAGAGTGTCAAAAGCTTTCTGACAGTCACTGCTCCAAACAAATGGAATCTGTTTCTTAGTCTTGCCCTTGACCTTGACAGTGGGATGACCTACTAGCAAATCATTCAGAGGTCTGGCTATTTTGGCATAATCTTTGACAAACTTTCTATAATAGCCTGTGAATCCAAGAAATGTCCTGACCTCTTTCACTGTCTGACAGGGTTTCCATGACTTCAACGCCTCAATCTTTTCCTCATCAGCACTAATTCCCTCCTCACTGACAACATGACCTAAGTACTGAACTCTAGATTTGAAAAACTCACATTTGCTAGGATTTAACTTCAACCCATGAGTTTCTAACCTCTCAAACACACCAGCCAACCTTTCCAACTGTTCCTCAAATGATTTGGAGAATATTAAAATATCGTCCAGGAAAATCAGACATTCTAGAAGATTTTTATCCCCCATGCATCTCTCCATAAGTCTTTGGAATGTTGAGGGAGCATTGCATAATCCGAAAGGTAATCGCCGAAACTGATAAAACCCTAACGGCCCTACAGAAAATGCAGTCTTCTCTTTGTCACATTCATCGACTTCTACTTGATAGTAGCCAGATCTTAAATCTAATTTTGAGAAATACTTTGAACCAACCAGACAATCGAGGGTATCATCGATCCGGGGTAAAGTATACTGGTCTTTGACTGTTTTCGAGTTCAGAGTCCTGTAGTCTATACAGAAACGAAGTTCACCATTCTTTTTCCTTACTAGGACAACATTTGATGCATAAGGTGAACATGAATCCTCAATGACACCAACAGCCTTAAGCTCTTGCAAATGTTCCCTAACCTCCTCATACATGGCAGGAGGTATCCTGCGATAAGGTAACCTAAATGGTTTCTCATCCGTAAGCTTGATTTGATGCTTCACCAAATTAGCACACCCTATGTCAAACTGACTGGTAGAAAACAAAGATTTCCACTCTCCTAACATTTCCTTAGCCTTTTGTTGCTGATCAGAGTCTAACGTCTCTAGATTGAGTTTGATCCCAAGACTATCAAAATCTGCATCTACTTCACAACTTTCAGAATGACCTTCACCCTTGTCAGGGTCCCAATGTTTTACAACCTTGGCCTCATTAATGGTACATATCACTGAAGTAGGTCGAACTCTTACAGGATGACAGGAAATATTACAGACTCTGACCGGTATCTTAGCATTACTTCCCTTGGGTACTTTAACAAGCCTTGGACATACCACTAACCCCTCAGGGGTAGTACCACAAGTCTCAACTACCACAGAGTCGTACTCTCCTTTCTTCCTAACAATACCATTAACCACCCTGCTTTCCCCAGGACCAATACTGAAAGGACTCCTGTTTGTAGTAGTCACACTACCAATATGGGATAAGCTTGCTAATGCCTTTTTCCATATAAAATCCTCATCTGAATCTCCTAAACAATTATCCTTATCCAAAAGGTTAAGAACATTGGTTCCTATAATGATAGGTACATGTTGGTTGTACTGAGTGTCTGGTACTACAAGTACTGGAGCACACACAGACTCAGCCATGAAGCTTTTACAAAATAAGTCTGCCTCAAAATAACCTAAATATGGCAAGGTACTTCCATCAGCACACAATAACTCTAACCCAAAATCTTCTAAAGGGTTAAGTTCACAATCAGGTAAAGAATTGAAAAACCTTTCTGCACAAGTAGTAACCATGGATCCTGTGTCAACTAAACACCTGGTAGTTACACCACAAATGTCTACAGTAGCCTCACTAGCACTACCCACAAGATTTTTCCTAAGACTACTCTTGTTTTGTTTATAGGGCTGTCTTAATTGCTTCACTCCCCCTGGTTGCCCCTCAGCAGTGGGAGTTACTCTTTTGGTTGAGTTTTCTTACCTTGATTCTTCTCTCTATCTTCGCCTTTTCTTTGCCCTGACTGATAATCTTGGTTCTTCTTTGAATTTCCTTGTCCATAAGGCCTGGAGTTGTTCCTAGAGTTGTTTGAATAATTAGGGCTTTTCACAATGTGGTGAAAAGACCTATTGTTTCTGTTCTGTTTATTATTATTATTATTATTATTATTCTTCTGCATTTCATTTTTGGCACACTATTATGCAAAAATGGTAAGAGGTATGCCAATTCGGTTAAGCCCATTGTATTTGGCATGAGCCAAAGGGGTGACAGCAACATAACGAAGTAGGTCCAAAATCCAAGATGGCCGCCATGACGTCATAAGTTAAAAACTTTAAAATAGCCATATTTCAATGACCGTTGGCTGTTCAGAGTTTCTGTAATGATATTATTGTAGACATAAGCCATATCTAACTTTTTTTGTCACACATTTAGGTACTTTGGAGTTGAAATAAAAAAGTTCGCCATTGGGTCAAAAATCAAAAAAAATTTTTTTTTTTTTTTTTTAATTTTAATTTTTTTTGAAATTTGTTTTGACCAATCTATACACAATGTCATTCTGATGAATTTGCTGTGTTTAGTTTTTATGTAACACATGTGGTTTCCGGTATACGCCATATGTAATTTTCCCCTATATAATCTATATAAAAAACCGTTTCACATTTTAAACTTCTTCTCAAATTCCAACAGTGGGATTCAGCTCAAACTTGTCTAAAATGATCGTGGGATAGTCCCGACTAAAGTTTGATATTTTAAAATTGATTCAATATCCAAGATGGCCGCTATGATGTCATACTTTAAAATGTTAAAATGGCTATATCTGAATAACCGTTTAATGTCCAGATGTTTCAAAGGTATATTATTGTAAAATACATCTGGGGACAACTTTTTTCTTCTATAAATTATAACAAAATATGTCTCGTAAAAAAGCGGGGCAGAGGTCAAAGTTAATCTATTTTTAGAAATTTTTCATTTTTCATTATTTGTGAAAACTTTTTCTACAGATCAATAGAGTATGACATTCCAATGATATTGATACCTTCGGTGTCTTGATAGCACTTCCGGTTAAGGTAAAACGCCATTTAAAAAATTTCCCTATATATTCTATATAAAAAACCATTTCACATTTTAAACTTCTTCTCAAATTCCAACAGTGGGATTCAGCTCAAACTTGTCTAAAATGATCGTGGGATAGTCCCGACTAAAGTTTGATATTTTAAAATTGATTCAAAATCCAAGATGGCCGCTATGACGTCATACTTTAAAATGTTAAAATGGCTATATCTCAATAACTGTTTAATGTTCAGATGTTTCAAAGGTATACTATTGTAGAATACATCTGGGGACAACTTTTTTCTTCTATAAGTTGTAACAAAATATGTCTCGTAAAAAAGCGGGGCAGAGGTCAAAGTTAATCTATTTTTAGAAATTTTTCATTTTTCATTATTTGTGAAAACGTTTTCTACAGATCAATAGAGTATGACATTCCGATGATATTGATACCTTCGGTGTCTTGATAGCACTTCCGGTTAAGGTATTACGCCATTGTGAACATTTCCCTATATATTCTATGTTAAAAACCATTTCACATTTTAAACTTCTTCTCAAATTCCAACAGTGGGATTCAGCTCAAACTTGACAAAAATGATCGTGGGATAGTCCCGACTAAAGTTTGATATTTTTAAATTGATTCAAAATCCAAGATGGCCGCTATGACGTCATACTTTAAAAAGGTTAAAATGGCTATATCTGAATAACCGTTTAATGTCCAGATGTTTTAAAGGTATATTATTGTAGATTGCATCTGGGAAAATATTTCTTGTTCTACAAGTTATTACAAAATATGTCTCGTAAAACAGCGCAGCAGAGGTCAAAGTTAACCTATTTTTAGAAATTTTTCATTTTTCATTATTTTTTAAAACTTTTTCTGCTGATCAATAGAGTATGTCATTCCGATGATATTGATACCTTCGGTGTCTTGATACCACTTCCGGTTAAGGTATTACGCCGTTTTGCATTTTCCCCTATATAATCTATATAAAAAACCGTAATTTTGGAACTCTCCTGTGTTTTCTTTATACTCCTTGGCAACAGTAAATAAAAAGTTGCATATACACACATCCCGATCGACTGTTATTCCGGTTACTAATTGTATGTAGATAGTTTTCATAGATAAAGCAGATCTTATTGTACGTCTAAGGATATTCGTACATTTAGTTGGTAACTTTTTATACAGTTTTATATTGTACAGTGCAATATGATCTTTAGGCCTATCGTTGCTACGACGGCCGATCACAGCTGGACCGATAGAATGAAAGTTGATGGCTAACGCGAAACTTATTGTATTTCATGAAACTAAATTCATATCTGGTATTGTTTGATATTATACTATATTATCTCATCAATCTAAACATAACAAAGTCATCGCAAACGTTTAAAAAACAACAACAAAATAAGTCTACATGTCAGCCAGTACAAACATACCCGCGGGTCACTGTAAACATTGTGACGTCATCGGAATGTATAACTTGCAACACTGTATCTTTTTTTGAATACACTAATGAGCGACAGAATGAGGAGCAGCATTAACTTCCATGCGTACATGACAAGGGCTTCAAGGGGCATTTTATGAGGAGTTTACTGGCATATTAGCTCGCTACAGGCGTCTGCTTCGGACAACTGGACATTTACATGTCAAACCAGTGAAATGGGACGGGAACATCCTCTGACATTTGACCCCATATCAATCCGCAATCACATATCAAAATCTACCAAAAGTATACATTTTTGTAAAGTTAAATATCTATAGATTTCATTCAATGCAGAATATGTCAACAATTACCTATTTAAATTACTCAGAATCACTGTACTTAGCCGGAACAAATTTTCATTAGGGGACTACAAACGTATGAAACACGCCGTGATTGGCTCATTTAGTTGTGCGAGTCCTTAATAGTGTAAAATACGGTCTTTCTTAGTGAATTAACGGATGAGCATTATTACTAGCCGCTTTGGCTCATATGGTAAGGCTATAGTTTATTACGATGGAGACCCGGGTTCGATTCCCGGCGGAACACTCAGCAGGTTTTTTTTTTATTTAATTTCTTCTTTTTTTTCGTTGTAATACATCTATACACGTTATTATCGAGACATCGTAGCAGAAATATCTCATTTGATTATCGGGACATGTTTAAACAAATCTCATTTGATTGTCGGAACATATGAAACTGGAGGAGAGATTTTCCCATTGTCGGGACAAGTGCTTTTACGACCGGAAGATACTGAAAATCTGTTAACATTTGATAATTGGGACATACATTTCTCAGCAAATATATATATCACTATCTGATCATTTTGTGCGCTTTAAACGAACCGTAATTAGGGCTTAAACTGAGGAAATGTAGTGGTATTATTGGCTTAACAAAACCTTTTTAACGACTTTGAAAAGCTTTTCAAATGCTTACACTTAATTTTGCATTGAACAGCTTTCAGCGGGCATTCATATTACCTTTGAATGCAAACTTAACGCAGTTCAATACTCATACTTACCATTTTAAGAATCTGTTCATCCCATCAAATTTTAAATTAATTGATCCTGAGATAGTCCCGACAAAAGTGTGCAATTTTAAAGTTGATTCAAAATCCAACAGAAATGATATAGATTATAGGTGAAAAGCCCATCAAATTGTTAGCCAACAATTTCTAGTTAGAATTAGAATTTTTTCTTGATCCCAAATTCTCTACTTTTGTCTCAAAAGATTTCATCTTATCACACAAATTTTCTAACTGAGACATAAGCAAATTCATTTTCTCATCACTACTGTCCATTTGTACTGGTTGGTGCTGTGCAACCTGTTTTGATTTAACATTATCAACATTGCCCAGTTCCATTTCCACAGCTCTTACTTCCCGTACCAATACATCAAAAGATTTAATGGTTTCATATTTATGACGAGTTTGTGTTTTTAGGTCATCTGACCCGAAGGGTCAAGATGACCTATTGCCATCATGCTTCGTCCGTCGTCGTCCGCCGTCCGTAAACTTTTCCTTTAACAATCTTCTTCTTAGTAACCAAAAGGCTCTAGGTGCTGATATTTGGCCAGTAGGCACCTGGGATTGAGTGCTACAAAGTTTCCTCATTTCAATGACCTTGACCTGTTTTCAAGGTCACAGGGGTCAAATATGTAAAAACCTTTAACAATCTTCTTCTCAGTAACCAAAAGGTCTAGGGTAATGATATTTGGCCAGTAGGCACCTGGGATAGAGTGCTACAAAGTTTCCTCATATCGATGACCTTGACTAACTTTCAAGGTCACAGGGGCCGAAAAGGTCAAAATCTTTTTAAACAACTTCTTCTGAATAACCAAAAGGCCCAGAGACCTGATATTGGTCCTGTGTTATGCTGAGATAAAGGGCTACCAAGTTTGTTCAAAGAAATGACCTTGACCTTCATTCAAGGTCACAGGGGACAAAACGGTCATAATTTTTAAACGACTTCTTCTAAATAACCAAAAGGCACAGAGACCTAATATTGGGCCTGTGGCATGCTGGGATAAAGGGCTACCAAGTTTGTTCAAAGAAATGACCTTGACCTTCATTCAAGGTCACAGGGGCCAAAAAGGTCAAAATCTTTGAACGACTTCTTCTGAATAACCAAAAGGCCCAGAGACCTGATATTGGGCCGGTGTTATGCTGGGATAAAGGGGTACCAAGTTTGTTCAAACAAATGACCTTGACCTTCATTCAAGGTCACAGGGGCCAAAAAGGTCAAAATCTTTTTAAACAACTTCTTCTGAATAACCAAAAGGCCCAGAGACCTGATATTGGTCCTGTGTTATGCTGAGATAAAGGGCTACCAAGTTTGTTCAAAGAAATGACCTTGACCTTCATTCAAGGTCACAGGGGACAAAACGGTCATAATTTTTAAACGACTTCTTCTGAATAACAAAAAGGCACAGAGACCTAATATTGGGCCTGTGGCATGCTGGGATAAAGGGCTACCAAGTTTGTTCAAAGAAATGACCTTGACCTTCATTCAAGGTCACAGGGGCCAAAAAGGTCAAAATATTTTTAAACAACTTCTTCTGAATAACCAAAAGGCCCAGAGACCTGATATTGGTCCTGTGTTATGCTGAGATAAAGGGCTACCAAGTTTGTTCAAAGAAATGACCTTGACCTTCATTCAAGGTCACAGGGGCCAAAACGGTCATAATCTTTAAACAACTTCTTCTGAATAACCAAAAGGCCCAGAGACCTGATATTGGGCCTGTGGCATGCTGGGATAAAGGGCTACCAAGTTTGTTCAAAGAAATGACCTTGACTTTCATTCAAGGTCACTGGGGCCAAAACGGTCATAATCTTTAAACATTTTCTTCTGAATAACCAAAAGGCCCAGAGATCTAATATTGGGCCTGTGGCATGCTGGGATAAAGGGCTACCAAGTTTGTTCAAAGAAATGACCTTGACTTTCATTCAAGGTCACTGGGGCCAAAACGGTCATAATCTTTAAACATTTTCTTCTGAATAACCAAAAGGCCCAGAGACCTAATATTGGGCCTGTGGCATGCTGGGATAAAGGGCTACCAAGTTTGTTCAAAGAAATGACCTTGACTTTCATTCAAGGTCACAGGGGCCAAAACGGTCATAATCTTTAAACGACTTCTTCTGAATAACCAAAAGGCCCAGAGACCTGATATTGGGCCTGTGGCATGCTGGGATAAAGGGCTACCAAGTTTGTTCAAAGAAATGACCTTGACTTTCATTCAAGGTCACTGGGGCCAAAACGAAACTGTTGTTATTTTTCGTGTAGTCAAAAATCCAAGATGGCCTCCACAGCGGCCATTTTGAAAACACATTCTAAACTTCTCAAGTTCTACCAGTGGAATTGAGCTGAAACTTGCCAGAAATGATATCCTGAGATGGTCCCAACAAAGTGTTGTTATTTTTCAAGCCCATCAGAAATCCAAGAAGGCCACTATCTTGAACTTGGCAATCTATACAGGCATATTATAACTTGATTTAATGACTACACGTATTTTCATAGTGATTTTACAATTGGTAGTCAGATGACCGTTAAGGCCCGTTGGGCCTCTTGTTAAAAGTTCTGAGAGTGAAGTCCAAAACTTGGATCTGAGCATGGTATCTTTTGACCCTATGTCCACATACCCACTCTCTATTGCTGCCTGAAGTTGAGTTTCCAGACGACAAGCAAATGCGGTAACAGACTCACCTTCATGTTGGGACTCGGTATAAAATTTCTGAAGTGTCACCTCATCAGAAACAACATTACCAAATAACCCGTCAAGTTTCCTTAAAATCTGTTCCCCAGACGCATTCTCACCTAAAGGGATCAACATCTCTCTGGCTGTACCCTTAAGAGATTGCCTTACCGCCTGTAGAATATCAGCCTCTGGGTATCTAGCATCTCTCATCAAACACCTTATCTCATAACGCCACACATTGTAGTTAGCATCACCCTTCAAATTTTGTCCACTGAAATTGGAGATTTTCGGTATCCTTACCATACCACGGGTACTAGTGTCCAAATCGTGGCCAGTCTGGTTATCTCCCCTTGTCCAATCTTTCAGGTGATCTGTGTTCTCCAAATTAGAAACTATCTCATCTTTTACTTTCCACTTACCTGGAAATGGATTCTTTTCTTCCCTAGTCTGGTCTAAATACATGGCAATTGACCCCCTTCCCCTTCCATAGGGAATTTTAGGTCTCGCTCCTGCAGCAGGAGTACTAGCTAGAACTGGTTCAATAGCTATAGGTCCCTTATGACTTACTAGTGCCATGTACTCTGCATCAGTAATAACTCGATAATGTTGTTTATTTAGAGCAGAAATCATTCTATTTACCTCGCTTTGTTCCTCCTCCTCTGCTCCACCCTCAGCTTGCGCTTGTTCCTCCAGTCCAGGTGAATCCATGCTGCTGGTCTGGTATGCAGGTAAACAACAAACTAGGCTACAATGCAATTCAGGTTTTAAATCTACTGCACTCAACAGCAACACCGCTAACAACTGCAAATAATACCTACATAACATTTCTACACTGCAAAGAACAATCAAAACTTGTATAGAAAATCATTTTGAGCCTTAATGTTAACTAAATAAACTATCAACATGGAACAATGGTATATAAATATAAAACGAAAAACATATATAACAAATAAACATGGAATATATAACATAGAACGTATAACATGGAATATATAAACAGATAAATAACTCGCTGTCGCTCTCACATTCCTTTCATTCACATAACGCGATTCACTAGACGTATCCCCGCTTTTCCCGTACCGGCCTTACAGAGTCCGCGGTAAACTACAGTAGCGTCAACACCTGTCGAGTCAGTTATAGCAGTAAACCGTCAATTCCTGCAGGTATTACCACCCTTCCTATCGACTACAACCCCAATAGATACATCCTACCATAATCAAAATACATATTTTACATTATTGAGCAATTCATCACCAAAAAAACAAATGTCAAATGTGTGTCCATCAATTTCTTCCTTGGGCGCGTCTAAATACCCAATACTACCCCATACTACCCAATACTACCCCATACTACCCAATACTACCCAATACCACCTCATACGACCAGGTAATGTACTAAATACTTCTTGAATATTCTGAGATACTATCTTCATAGACATTTGATCTTCAATCTGTCTTATTTTATCTGAAAATATGTGATTTAATGGGGAAAAAATTGCCGAAATCGGCAATATATTGACCCAATACTACCCCATACTACCCCATACCACCTCATACGACCAAGTAATGTACTAAATACTTCTTTAATATTCTGAAATATTATCTTAATGGACATTTTATCTTCAATCTGTCTTATTTTATCTGAAAATATGTGATTTAATGGGGAAAAAATTGCAGAAATCGGCAATAATGACCCAATACTACCCCATACTACCCAATACCATCTCATACGACCAAGTTATGTAGTCTACTAAAAAAATAATTTTATATTATGAATTATTATCTCTGTTGAAGGTATCTACTTTTTGTTATATTTTTTTTGTGGGAAATAGGGTACTAGTACGCTATTTGATCCAGAAAAACTTTCACCGAAATCCCCGACTGCGGCGGGGGGAGTGAGACTGGGTAAACAACCTACACCAGAACATACGACCTGCCTAACTGCCATTAATGTTGTTATAAATATCGTCTTTGTGTAAGATATTTACTTTTTAAGCAAGTCTTTTTACTTCTGTTAGGACCATTTGGTTTATTAAGAATAAAATTTAATGGCCCCCACTGCCGCATTTATTTGCACACGCTGTTAACGTTGTATCACTCTTTAAAAGGAGGCGCGATCTGGTGTAATACGGCCTACTTTCACTTTGACATCAGCAGTCACAGATTGCTTTTTAGAGCTACTGATAGGAATCATCGATGGTTACAGTAAGTAGTGTTGTGTATTGTGATTTTCTGGAAGTAGTGAATACATGTTTCGCCGAGATCAGCGTCTAACTTGATGATTGAAGTGGAAGGTCGTCCTTCACCATGATGCTGTGTGTTATCACACACACTACACAGGTTATTGCAAAGCAATAGTTATATTATTATTAGGTGTGAAAACTTTTGTTTCTCCGCTCTATTTCAATGATTTGTTTATTTATTACCGAGTAATTCCCTTTCCATTGTTTTCGAACCCTCTAGGATTTATGACAATCCATGTGAATAAAAGACAGTAATTGAACAACATGGTAATGGCAAATAAAAAAATGTGTTTAAATATCTACAAAGATTTGCACTCAACAGCACTGTTAAAAGTTAGAACTCCTACTCTATATACATGTATGTAACCCTGGTAAGATCTTCTCTTTAGCTTCTTCTGTTACATACGGCACCAAACTTGAGACAAGTTCTTTCCTGGAGGGGGAGTATGTAACCCTGGTAAATACTAGCTGCAATATACTGCTCGGCTAGAGTGATCTTCTCTTTAGCTTGATCGGTTGAGTGTAAAAAGGCAAGTAGCCAGAGGTTCTCGGTTCAACTCCTAGCTGAGACATTGTAATAAATAATGACGTCTGTTATATATAGGAGAGGAAAGTGCACAGCCAGACCGGAGTTCGAACCCAGGACCTTCCGAAATCTAGACGGACGCTCAACCATTGAGCCATCTAGTCACCGACGATCTGACATTTCTAGATCCGCTACATCCCTCCCTCCTTTAACAAAGTCTTTGACCCCGAAAACATTATGATTTACAACCCAGGTTCGAGTATCCCCTCCCCTCGCCAACTATGCACCCAATACTTTAAACAAGGTTTGGTCACAGGCACCAAAGGTAACAAGAGAGGAAAAATGCACGGCCAGACCAGGGTTCGAACCCAGAACCATCCAAACTCTAGACGGACGCTCATCCAATTGAGGTATCTGATCGCCGACGATTGGCCCGGTCTAGATCTGCTACAAATATAGCCCCACATTGGGGGCCATTTGTCACCCGGGGTCTTCATTAAGCACAGGTGAACAAGTTGGTAGGCAGTTGGTTCCACAGAACATATAAACATATGTAAAATAAAACAAAAAAGTAGATACCTTCTACAGAGATAATATTTCAGAATATCAAAGTAGTATATGGTACATAACTTGGTCTCAAGAGGTGGTATTGGGTCATTATTTCTGATTTTGGTAATAATTTCTCCATTAAATTGCATATTTTCAGACAAACTAAGGCAAATTGAAGAAAAACACTGGACAGGTACACATAAACAGCATGTACAGGTGACCCAGTACAGGAACACACAGTAGATATTCATATCGCATGGGTCAAATATATTTGAAACATAGTATCAACAGTGATCAATTTGAATATTGCTCTACCCAATTTTGGAGGCAGATCTCTTGGCCGAATTAAGGCTGAACAAGGAACACTCCCTCCTGAAAAATGTCTTTTCGAGCAAAACATTTGATTTTTCCACCCTGTACACTACCATACCTCATACAAAATTGAAGGAACGTCTCCGATCTCTTGTTATGAGAGCTTTCTTTTCCAAGAAAGGCAGACGACGATACAAATATATGGTAGTGAGCTATCTTGGAGCATACTTTGTCAAAAACACGACAAAAGCTAAGAGGAAATATACTGAAGAAGATATAGTAAGGATGATTGAATTCCTGGTCGACAACATTTTTGTTGAGTTTGGAGGAAAGATTTTCCAGCAGACTGTTGGCATTCCCATGGGAACAAACTGTGCCCCACTCTAAGCTGACTTGTTTTTGTTTTCATACAAGGCTGAATTGGTGGAGGAGCTAATCAGGACAGGTAACAAAAACCTTGCCAAATCTTTTAACTTCACTTTCAGATATATCGACGATGTGTTGTCTATAAACAACAAGAAGTTTGCTGACCACATCGGTCGTATATACCCTACTGAACTTGAAATAAAGGACACAACAGACTCTTCTACATCAGCTGCTTACCTAGATCTCTACTTAAACTACAACCAACATGGACAGCTTACTACTAAGCTTTACGATAAACATGATGATTTCAATTTTCCGATTGTTAACTTTCCATTTCTTGATGGTAACATCCCTGCTTCTCCAACCTATGGTGTTTACATGTCGCAGTTGATTTGGTATTCCAGGGCTTGCTCTAAATATCGGGATTTTCGTGATCGATTTTCGACTGCTGACACACAAACTAACAACACATGGATTCGAGAGATGCAGGCTGATCAGAACTATGGGCAAGTTTTATGGTCGCCATCTTTGTCTCATTGAGAGATAACCTGTATCTTTAAGTGACATGAAGATGGACATTTTTGAGTATGCTCATTAGTGTGTTTACTTGTTGTGATTGACAATGATACTCGGTTCTCATTTTAGAACTTGATGTTTACTTGGATGTGACAAAGATCTACATGGCGGGTGTCGGCGATGAAACAGAAAACGCTTACTCTTCCGGAACACCTGGTCTTATTCTCTTGTACTTTTGCAAGGGTCTCCATGTGAATCTTTCCTTTGTTCATATTTTGCCCCTGGTTTAATCGATTTTGAGTTTGGATTATGATTATGTTGACGCTTCGGTATTCTCTTATTTATACTTATATACTTATAATTACTAGATTTTAGTCTCAGCTAGTTGGAATTTCCCTATACATCAAGTGATAGAGAATTCCTCTAATAAAAACAGAACAATACCATGACCCCGCTGAAGTTCAAACTATTGGCTGAAGTTCAAACTATTGACTCAAAAGTTTGAACTTCAGCGGGGGCATGGTATTGTTCATTACTCCTTCCTGCTTCAATTGTTGTACATTCATTATACCCCCTAAAGAAAGCACATGTAAGACCATTGCTGAAGAAGCCTGGATTGGATAAGGAGGAGTTGAAAAACTACCGTCCAGTGTCAAATTTGCCTTTTCTGTCTAAGATCTTGGAGAAGGTTGTGTCCCGGCATTTAGAGGCCCATCTCCATGCAAATAGTCTCCATGACAACCTGCAATCGGCCTATCGCATGGGACACTCAACAGAGACGGCCCTCCTACGTGTGCATAACGACATAGCTTCTGCATTGGATAACAAGTGCAGAGCGGTGCTCGTCATGCTAGACTTGTCAGCTGCATTCGACGTCATTGACCATAGCATACTCCATAAACGTCTGGAGTATTCGTATGGAGTGACTGACGACGCATTATGCTGGATACAGTCCTATCTAGGTGATCGACGACAGTGTATTGCAATCGGATCTTCTGTTTCACGTGACAGCATGCTGGATTATGGGGTTCCTCATGGGTCGGTGTTAGGACCCCGTAAATACTGCATGTATTCAAAACCAATCGGTGAGATTTGTCATAGACATAACCTTTGCTATCATTGTTATGCTGATGACACACAGATTTACATGGTCATCAGACCACAGGACAGCTGGGACACCGTATCAGAAAATCTGGAAGCTTGTCTGACAGACATCAGAAGCTGGATGAATGCCAACATGCTGGACTATGGAAATGCCCTACTCTGTGGTATATCTGACAAATTGACAAGTCGCCTACAGAAGGTCCAGAACACGGCAGCACGTCTCGTTTCTCTGGTTAGAAAGAGAGAACACATCACTCCTGATCTGTATTCATTGCACTGGCTACCTGTGCAATACAGGTCACAATACAAAATCTTGGTATACACACACAAGGCACTTGATGGAACAGCTCCCCAGTACATACGGGAGCTAGTTACCCTGTATCAGCCGTCACGATCACTGAGGTCGGAGACAGAATCATTGTCGTGTGTCCCAAAATCTCGTACT
This sequence comes from Mimachlamys varia, assembly GCA_947623455.1. Taxonomy (NCBI): domain Eukaryota; kingdom Metazoa; phylum Mollusca; class Bivalvia; order Pectinida; family Pectinidae; genus Mimachlamys; species Mimachlamys varia. The sequence goes on from OX392534.1 coordinate 24,051,496, forward strand.
GTGACCTATGGAAACCGGTGTTTTGGGAAAGTTTCGGCCACGTTGTGGAATAGATTACCATCCGCTATCTGAAAAACAAATACTCTGGCCAAATTCAAGAAACTTCTGAAGACGTACCTTTTCACGTCTGCATATTAGGGACAACTTAGACGTCATGTATATACTGACATTTGTTTATCTACAGTAGATGTAGTTCGTATTTATATGCAATTTTTTATATTATCACATTAGCTTAGATTGTAATAACTTCTTTATTTACGCAGTGTAAGTATCAAATTATTATCTACATGTTGTGAAGCGCTTTAGAGTAATTTTACAAATTATATAGAGCGCTATATAAATGTTGTATATTATTATTATGTATATTATTACAAGCTTTACCGAACATAATCTTACGATGTACGTGAATGAAGAATGCAAGAGCTAAACGCAAAACTTTAAACGTTGTATTTCCAGAAATTTGAGATTTTTACCACAAAAAAGCAGAAATCCATGAATTTTTTTTAGCCCAGTAGGCTCTACTACCCATGCTTCATCTATGATTGAGGTTTGGTTGATGTTACTTTGTCAGAAACAAAGCTTAACGCAAAACTTTAACATTGCTGATGCCACCGTCGCCGTCGGAAAAGTAACCAAACAAAGAGATGTCAAACACTAATTTGTTTCCAGCATTCTGATCGCTTGTTGTCCAAATTAACATGTTGCATAATTGGATAATAGGGAAGCAAAGATTGTGGACCTGTTTGTGATATCCTATGTAATACAGACTAACACCCTAATTTTCTCCCCATGTAATACAAACTTACTCCCTGTGTTATACAGACTTGCTCCCTATGTAATAAACAGACCGATACCCTATGTAAAAGAGACTGACACCCTATGTAATACAGAATGACGCTCTATGTTATATACAGACTGACACCCTATGTAATACAGACTGACACCCAATGTCATATAGATTGACTCCCCATGTAATATACAGACTGACACCCTATGTAATATACAGACTGACACCCAATGTAATACAGATTGACTCCCCATGTATTATACAGACTGACTCCCTATGTAATACAGACTGACTCCCTATGTGATAAACAGACTGACACCCTATGTAATACAGACTGACACCCTATGTAATACAGACTGACACCCAATGTCATATAGATTGACTCCCCATGTAATATACAGACTGACACCCTATGTAATATACAGACTGACACCCAATGTAATACAAACTGACACCCAATGTAATACAGACTGACACCCTATGTAATATACAGACTGACACCCAATGTAATACAGACTGACACCCTATGTAATATACAGACTGACACCCAATGTAATACAAATTGACTCCCTATGTGATACAGACTGACACCCTATGTAATATACAGACTGACACCCTATGTAATACAGACTGACACCCTATGTAATACAGACTGACACCCCATGTAATACAGACTGACACCCTATGTAATACAGATTGACTCCCCATGTAATATACATACTGACACCCAATGTAATACAGACTGACACCCAATGTAATACAGACTGACACCCTATGTAATATACAGACTGACACCCAATGTAATACAGACTGACACCCTATGTAATATACAGACTGACACCCAATGTAATACAGACTGACACCCTATGTAATACAGACTGACACCCTATGTAATATACAGACTGACACCCAATGTAATACAGACTAACACCCTATGTAATATACAGACTGACACCCAATGTAATACAGACTGACACCCTATGTAATATACAGACTGACACCCTATGTAATATACAGACTGACACCCTATGTAATACAGACTGACACCCTATGTAAGGGCGGACATCTTTGATTTTGCATTAATAGTTTGTGATCCCTATTTCTTGAGTTCTTGAGAAGCACTTGATGGATCTTACTCCAATTTCATATGTTAATGCCTAGTTGTGCCCTTTTGATTTTAGATCTGATAATGGAGAATGGTGGCCATCTTGGATTTTACCATTTAAATTTAGCTTTATTCAAACTTTTGTAAGTTATTTATTATGTTTAAACAAATCTACAGAAGCATGCATGATGCAAATGCTGCATATCTGACCAACATTACGAGGCATATGCACTATTTAATTCCAAATATTCTACATTTGAAAATGTCTTCATCATTTGTACTGGAGTTTGACAAGGCTCATACCATGCAAACTTATTATATGTGATGTCATGTTTCTATAAATGAAAATAGAATAGTCTAAACAGAGTATTTTGAGGTAAAGTGGTCTGATTATACCTGTTGTTCATTTATGTATATACACAGTAAAGATATTTCCTCTAATTACACGTAATATTTTGGTTGGATTTTGTAGAGTAAGTAAGTAAATATTTCTACAGGTAAGTTGTTACCTGAGAATTATACAGTTTACAGAAACAGGTTATAGCCATACCTGTAATGGCTCATTCCCCGAACACCAACTCTAGTAACTTGAAAGAAATGTGTTTATAAAGGAAATCCTTTGAAGTTTAAGTTATAGCCTGTTTCAACTAAGAATGTCAACTTATTTGATTTCTAGACATGATACTAAACTCAGTAATGAAGTTAATAAATTTTCATATAATACAGCTTTAAGTAATAGAAAATGATCATTAAATATTGTTTTTTAGATTCAATAAATGAAAAATGGTAATTGAAATACATTATTTGAAAAACAAATCACCTTAATCGAATTATTTAAAGCATATTGATAATAAAATTAAGTTTCTATTCATACATATTATAGAATACATATTTAATACAGCACCGAAAGATAATTATTAGACAGCAGTATCTTATTTGAAAAACATTAAATGAAGACAAATATTACTAAACTGATGTCACACAAATTAAACACAATTAAATCTGTACAAGTTTAACTACTATATTCTGTGATATAAATAAGGCATTTGACAAGGTTCGGCATGTAAATATTTTGTATAAACTTTACAAAAATGGTATAAAAAGAAAAAATATTTGGGTGGTTTAAAGCTTTATTATCTGACAGAAAACCAAAGGAAAATTATTGATGGATACCAATCAAATTGTTTCTATATATATGACCTTTTAGGTTACATGTATGTTAATTTAGATGTTTTTTGAATGGTGTAGTTGGTATATGTCAGATGAATTAAATTCAACTATACTAATTATACTAGCTCATACTTACATATATATTTTATATATAGTACTAACAGATTATAGATGTATAAGTAATGTATTCATATTTTAATAACTAAAGGAGTTCTCAAAATGTTATTTATATAAATCACAATTAAGGTATGAGAAAGGGATCTTTAAATGATAAAACATGATACTGCTAATTTACTACTCCATCTACATCGAAATAAAATATTAAATCGTCAATGTATGAATATATAAAGAATATTGACTATCTTTGTTGGAAAAGACTTCAATAGGCTCAGCCTGCTTTCTAATAATTTTATTGGTACATGTATATTATTTCTTTGTAGTACTTGTTTATAATGTTTTGTATAAATAATGAAATATTTTGAAATAAGCATATGACAACAATTAACACAAATCTGACAGAAGGTACATAATGTACAAGTTAAATTAAAGGCCCAATATACGTTACTTTCGGCAAAACTTGAAGCGAAAAAATCAAGCCTAATAACTTATTATATTTAGATTTTGTTCAGATAAACTGATATCAGCAATATTTAAAAATCAATTTTTACGCGGTTACCGGTACAGCAGCAATTGAAACTCAGTATTTGTTTACATGCGTCCATTATGAACTGTCTTCTAACAGGGCCCCACCTGAATTATTCTCAATTCTTTTGATTTCTCTGTCAAGAGTTTCTTGTTAGTGAAATATATAACCGCCCAGGTTAACTTCGTTTCAGACTCATTTTTGCATGGTTATCAACTGGATTTTTTTCATAATTTTTCACGAATCCCGAAAAAAATGCCTGAAGTTATGTGTATTGGACATTTAACATATGATAATACTAAAATTATGTTTATTTACAAAATCTGAAAGAATGTATACGTTTAATCAATATATGACAAAAATTTACACAAATCTGAAACTTATATACATATCAATAAATATGATAATTTACACATATCTGACATCAGGTGTAATATATTATAATTTTCCTAAATCTGCAGCTGTTTTATGTAGTTTCTATTTATCATTTATTTGCAAACATCATTAGTTATTGAGTATCTGATTAGTTACCAGAGGTTGATTTACCTGTGTAATTTACCTGTACAACATTTCTGCTATAGACTATAACTTACTATCATCACAACTGACCACCTAAGTTAACATGTTTTTATAAGCAGAGTTGGTGTTCGGGGAAGTCCCCCCTGTAATTAGTACCTATTGTTCTCACTCTGTAACAACACTACCTGTGCCCTATATACTAAAATAGGATTAAGTTGGCTGAGTGGGAAGACACCTCCTGTGATAGGTACACAGATAACCTCTCAATACACTGTCCAATTAGTGTCAATGGACAGGTGTGACAATCTGCTGTCCCGTCCAGCTGTGACAATTAATTAAAACCTGGCATTGGTATTTAATGTAATTGAATGTACCGGTAATGGAAGTTGGACTTAGAATTACAGCAGTTGATATAAGGAGGGTGTGATTGATAATGCATGCATGTTATGTTTTTATTACCATATGCAATACTGCAAATATGTATCTATACATTCTCTTATGCCTTATATCATATATTTATTTTGGAATGTTATGAAATCAAATAAATAAAGCTGATTCACTGATATTAAATTGTGTATTGCTTTGTAACCTAAATCTTTTCTTTTTGAATACAATAATAATATAGTTTCACATATATGGAACTTTCACAAAAATAAATTCAATCAAAAAAGTACTTTAAAACATATACTTTCTAAATCTCTTCTATGTATATGCTGAATCATCATATCATCTATGAAATATTATAATCTTCCCATAGTACTTCAAAAATAAATTGTTTTGTGTAAACATGTTAAAAATTATGCTATAAAAAGGACAAATCATAACAGAAGAATTTTGGAACAAAAATGTACAACTAATAATTATAATCTATTACTGCTGCTGTTTTGTTTTAGTATGTGGTTAAACCAGGATAAATTCTTTTAGCAGTAAGTAAGATGTCTGCCAAATCATATGTAAAGACAATAATCACGAACCTGTCATTTTATTATCAAAGCGAGACTTAATGTGTTGCATTTACAGCGACCTTGACATCGATTCCATATTTTCTGAGGTGGAAAAAAGTCAAATTCTTACTAGAATAACATTTTTCAATAAAACTCAATATTCAAGACTTTTTCCGTGTAACAATGAAGTTTTCAGTCTAAATCAAGCTAGAATGTCAGAAAATCATGTTTTATCGGGCTAGGAATGGACTTTATACTCGACAATGAAAAACCTCATTTTTTTCCAAATTTGAAAAAAATTCATATTTCTTCTTTTTAAGCTACTTCGATAGTTTTCTGGCTCCTTGCATTACTTTAAAACATGCTAACATCAACTGCCATGATTTTAAGACAGAAATTTTCTTTTTTCCCAAAAATTCAATTTCAAAAAGTACCAATATCCTATTTTCTGAGGTGGAAAAAAGTCAAATTCTTACTAGAATAACATTTTTCATTAAAACTCAATATTCAAGACTTTTGGTGTGTAACGGCGAAGTTTTTAGTCTAAATCAAGCTAGAATGTCAGAAAATCATGTTTTATCGGGCTAGGAATGGACTTTATACTCGACAATGAAAAACCTCATTTTTTTCCAAATTTGAAAAAAATTCAGATTTCTTCTTTTTAAGCTACTTTGATAGTTTTCTGGTTCCTTGCATTACTTTAAAACATGCTAACATCAACTGCCATGATTTTAAGACAGAAATTTTCATTTTTCCCAAAAATTCAATCTCAAAAAGTACCAATATCCTATTTTCTGAGGTGGAAAAAAGTCAAATTCTTACTAGAATAACATTTTTCATTAAAACTCAATATTCAAGACTTTTGGCGTGTAACGGCGAAGTTTTTAGTCTAAATCAAGCTAGAATGTCAGAAAATCATGTTTTATCGGGCTCGGAAGGGACTTTATACTCGACAATGAAAAACCTCATTTTTTTCCAAATTTGAAAAAAATTCATATTTCTTCTTTTTAAGCTACTTCGATAGTTTTCTGGCTCCTTGCATTACTTTAAAACATGCTAACATCAACTGCCATGATTTTAAGACAGAAATTTTCATTTTTCCCAAAAATTCAATCTCAAAAAGTACCAATATCCTATTTTCTGAGGTGGAAAAAAGTCAAATTCTTACTAGAATAACATTTTTCATTAAAACTCAATATTCAAGACTTTTGGCGTGTAACGGCGAAGTTTTTAGTCTAAATCAAGCTAGAATGTCAGAAAATCATGTTTTATCGGGCTCGGAAGGGACTTTATACTCGACAATGAAAAACCTCATTTTTTTCCAAATTTGAAAAAAATTCATATTTCTTCTTTTTAAGCTACTTCGATAGTTTTCTGGCTCCTTGCATTACTTTAAAACATGCTAACATCAACTGCCATGATTTTAAGACAGAAATTTTCTTTTTTCCCAAAAATTCAATTTCAAAAAGTACCAATATCCTATTTTCTGAGGTGGAAAAAAGTCAAATTCTTACTAGAATAACATTTTTCATTAAAACTCAATATTCAAGACTTTTGGCGTGTAACGGCGAAGTTTTTAGTCTAAATCAAGCTAGAATGTCAGAAAATCATGTTTTATCGGGCTCGGAAGGGACTTTATACTCGACAATGAAAAACCTCATTTTTTTCCAAATTTGAAAAAAATTCATATTTCTTCTTTTTAAGCTACTTCGATAGTTTTCTGGCTCCTTGCATTACTTTAAAACATGCTAACATCAACTGCCATGATTTTAAGACAGAAATTTTCTTTTTTCCCAAAAATTCAATTTCAAAAAGTACCAATATCCTATTTTCTGAGGTGGAAAAAAGTCAAATTCTTACTAGAATAACATTTTTCATTAAAACTCAATATTCAAGACTTTTGGTGTGTAACGGCGAAGTTTTTAGTCTAAATCAAGCTAGAATGTCAGAAAATCATGTTTTATCGGGCTCGGAAGGGACTTTATACTCGACAATGAAAAACCTCATTTTTTTCCAAATTTGAAAAAAATTCATATTTCTTCTTTTTAAGCTACTTCGATAGTTTTCTGGCTCCTTGCATTACTTTAAAACATGCTAACATCAACTGCCATGATTTTAAGACAGAAATTTTCTTTTTTCCCAAAAATTCAATTTCAAAAAGTACCAACCAATATCCTATTTTCTGAGGTGGAAAAAAGTCAAATTCTTACTAGAATAACATTTTTCATTAAAACTCAATATTCAAGACTTTTGGTGTGTAACGGCGAAGTTTTTAGTCTAAATCAAGCTAGAATGTCAGAAAATCATGTTTTATCGGGCTAGGAATGGACTTTATACTCGACAATGAAAAACCTCATTTTTTTCCAAATTTGAAAAAAATTCAGATTTCTTCTTTTTAAGCTACTTTGATAGTTTTCTGGCTCCTTGCATTACTTTAAAACATGCTAACATCAACTGCCATGATTTTAAGACAGAAATTTTCTTTTTTCCCAAAAATTCAATTTCAAAAAGTACCAATATCCTATTTTCTGAGGTGGAAAAAAGTCAAATTCTTACTAGAATAACATTTTTCATTAAAACTCAATATTCAAGACTTTTGGTGTGTAACGGCGAAGTTTTTAGTCTAAATCAAGCTAGAATGTCAGAAAATCATGTTTTATCGGGCTCGGAAGGGACTTTATACTCGACAATGAAAAACCTCATTTTTTTCCAAATTTGAAAAAAATTCAGATTTCTTCTTTTTACGCTACTTTGATAGTTTTCTGGTTCCTTGCATTACTTTAAAACATGCTAACATCAACTGCCATGATTTTAAGACAGAAATTTTCTTTTTTCCCAAAAATTCAATCTCAAAAAGTACCAATATCCTATTTTCTGAGGTGGAAAAAAGTCAAATTCTTACTAGAATAACATTTTTCATTAAAACTCAATATTCAAGACTTTTGGTGTGTAACGGCGAAGTTTTTAGTCTAAATCAAGCTAGAATGTCAGAAAATCATGTTTTATCGGGCTAGGAATGGACTTTATACTCGACAATGAAAAACCTCATTTTTTTCCAAATTTGAAAAAAATTCAGATTTCTTCTTTTTAAGCTACTTTGATAGTTTTCTGGTTCCTTGCATTACTTTAAAACATGCTAACATCAACTGCCATGATTTTAAGACAGAAATTTTCTTTTTTCCCAAAAATTCAATTTCAAAAAGTACCAATATCCTATTTTCTGAGGTGGAAAAAAGTCAAATTCTTACTAGAATAACATTTTTCATTAAAACTCAATATTCAAGACTTTTGGTGTGTAACGGCGAAGTTTTTAGTCTAAATCAAGCTAGAATGTCAGAAAATCATGTTTTATCGGGCTCGGAAGGGACTTTATACTCGACAATGAAAAACCTCATTTTTTTCCAAATTTGAAAAAAATTCATATTTCTTCTTTTTAAGCTACTTCGATAGTTTTCTGGCTCCTTGCATTACTTTAAAACATGCTAACATCAACTGCCATGATTTTAAGACAGAAATTTTCATTTTTCCCAAAAATTCAATTTCAAAAAGTACCAATATCCTATTTTCTGAGGTGGAAAAAAGTCAAATTCTTACTAGAAACATTTTACATTAAAACTCAATATTCAAGACTTTTGGCGTGTAACGGCGAAGTTTTTAGTCTAAATCAAGCTAGAATGTCAGAAAATCATGTTTTATCGGGCTCGGAATGGACTTTATACTCGACAATGAAAAACCTCATTTTTTTCCAAATTTGAAAAAAATTCAGATTTCTTCTTTTTAAGCTACTTTGATAGTTTTCTGGTTCCTTGCATTACTTTAAAACATGTTAAGATCAAGTCTTTTCAGTGTTCCTGGGTCCAAGGTGTTGTGAGTGGTTCTGTTGTCCTGACATTCTACCACTTGTATTGGATTCAAAAATGTTCCTCTAAAACATGTTACATAATGACATGTTGTATGTGTATTTGATCGTACTCATCAGTCTCATATGCGGTTCAATGTATATTTCCTTAAGTGTTAACGTATGCAGACGCTGAAAGTTTGATAGATTTTAAATGAACATGCATGTATATAATTATATGGATAATCTGAAAAAAAATATCCTCAAGACATTGAGCTTTTAAAAAAAAATCATCCGAACATTTCATTTCATTTTATTTTTTTACTTTTCAATGCATGAATACCTTTTATGAAATCATTTGAATAGGGGGATTCACAAATATTTTTACAGAAATTAATGTGTCCCTTTGTTGTATTCTACCGGTCTAAGTCAGGTAATAGATCTATAGATACTTCCTGGTGTCGATAAATGATGCTAACAAATATTTCTTCATTTGAATATCGGCATGTGTGCAATCAATGTCTGATTATTTATGTGGATGTGAATGTGATTCAATAGGTTCTACACAGACTTGTCTCTATTTCATCAGACGTACATATATATATTCCGCGTCCCCTCCCTGATGTCTTGTTGCGTCATCACCTGCTGTTTTTATCGAGGCTTTCCAGAGGAATGCAATTTTGCAAGTGGTCAATGTAGACATTTTGAGTGAACTTTGAATACTGCATGATATAACAGGAAATACAAGTAGTAGTGCATATGTACATTCAAGAACTGCCATTTAGGCTTTCATGGGATGACCCTTTAAGTAGCATTATACTGTAAATACATGTAGCTGAAGCACAATGTTTTTTTTTATTTGCCTTTACCAGTTGTTTACTGTATTTTATTTACATGGATTGCCATAAATCCTAGACGGTTCGAAAAAATGGAAGGAGAAGTTATAGATAAACAAATAATTAAAATAGAGCGGAGAAACAAAAGTTTTCATACCTGAAAATAGTATAACTACTGTATTGTTTTGCAATAATCTGTTTGAATGAAGTGTGTGCGATACACACAACATCAGCTGGTGTCAATTGGTATCTATTTATGACGACCCTCCACTTCAATCATCAACGTAGACCTGGATCTCGGCTAAACATGCGTTCACTAGGCCTACTTCCAGAAAATCACAATACACAACAGTACTTACTTTAACCATCGATAATTCTATCAGTATCATCATGCCTACAGTAGTTCTAAAAATGAGCGACTCAGGCGTCAATGTGAAAGTAGGCCGTATCACACCAGATCGCACCTCCTTTTCAAAGAGTGATACGATATCGCGTGCAAATAAATGCGGCAGTGGGGACCATTAAATTTGCTTTCTTGATAGACCAAATGACCCAAACAGAAGTAAAAAGGCTACCTTAAAAAGTAAATGTCTTCCCGAAGACGATATTTAACAATATTAAAGGCAGTATTTATTAATGAGTCATATGTTCTGGTGTAGAATATTTGGTCGTATGAGGTGGTATTGGGTAGTATGGGGTAGTATTGGGTAGTACGGGGTCTTGACATCATCGCGGATTTCTGTGGTATTTCTGCACTAAATCGAATATTTTCCGATTAAATACGGCGAATTGAAGGAAAAATATCCAGAAAGATAATATTCCATAGTATAAAAGTAGTATTTAGTAAATTATTTGGTCGTATGAGGTGGTATTGGGTAGTATGGGGTAGGCTTAGTATTGGGTAGTACGGGGTTTGACATCATCGCGGATTTCTGTGGTATTTATGCACTAAATCGAATATTTTCCGATTAAATACGACGAATTGAAGAAAAAGTATCCAGAAAGATAATATTCCATAGTATAAAAGTAGTATTTAGTAAATTATTTGGTCGTATGAGGTGGTATTGGGTAGTGTGGGGGTAGTATTGGGTAGTACGGGGTCTTGACATCATCGCGGATTTCTGTGGTATTTCTGCACTAAATCGAATATTTTCCGATTAAATACGACGAATTGAAGAAAAAATATCCAGAAAGATAATATTCCATAGTATAACAGTAGTATTTCGTAAATTACTTGGTCGTATGAGGTGGTATTGGGTAGTATGGGGTAGTATTGGGTAGTATGGGGTAGTATGGGGTAGTATTGGGTATTTAGACGCGCCGTCTTCCTTCACGTTTCCGGTTGGGTCCAGGTCTTATAGACGCTTGCAAATTGTGTCATTCAAGGCGCGTTCGCTTCACAGTACTGTAGATAGCAGAGTTATATGTATACGTAGCTAGCGTAAAAGCGTTGTAGTGGATATCCTCGTTGTTTCCACATGGAAGTAAATGATATTTTCATTTTCTATATAGCCATGGCTAACACAAATAACACTTCGCGGACGATGAATAGGAAACATAAATTGTTGCGCGCATTTCACCGTTGCGGATTTTCCAGAATCTCCAAGACGTCGCTCAATCTCGGTCCGTCGTCGGGGAATCTTGGTACCTCCTCCCGCTGGGGTTTTCGTTGTCTTGCACCATGCATCGGGGCCCCACGTTGGGCGCCAAATGTCACAGCAAATAAAACCAGTGAAGCAGCATTTGTGTGGATTAGTTCTTTATTGACCCCTTGTAACGGCTGGTACAAATACCGACGAAATGATAAAAAACCCCTTCAGCAACTGTCAAGTTGTGTCCAGTATATATATGTCGGTAACCGGGTATGTCTAAACTCCGGAGGAGGTTTAGTACATGTATGTCGATCCTATATAAAATGGCTTTCTGCGCAATGCGCGGTCCTCACAAGGGTTTTATTATCCTCACACACAGATTTACGCACGACTTTCTTACCTGGCATACCTGGACACGTACACTAATATAAAGATTACCATATAAGGACATCACGGTAACACCACAGGACAGGCAATTACAAACGCAACCAAATATGGACATACACGTGACATGACTAGACAGAAACGACTACTGATAGACAGGACGCTAATAATAGACACGGGGATTTCCCCAACAGGACAGGTGTGCTAAACATATACATGTACACATTACGTTAGTTATATATAAGTACCTGTTCTACACCCTGTGACAGTTATTATAGACAGTACGGTTAGAGAGGTTATAAGAAACAGTACGGCCAGAGGGGTTATTATAGACAGTACAGCTAGAGGGGTTATTATAGACAGTACGGCCAGAGGGGTTATCATAGACAGTACAGGAAGAGGGGTTATTATAAACAGTACAGCTAGAGGAGTTATTATAGACAGTACAGCTAGAGGAGTTATTATAGACAGTACGGCTAGAGGAGTTATTATAGACAGTAAGGCTAGAGGAGTTATTATAGTCAGTACGGCTAGAGGAGTTATTATAGACAGTACAGCTAGAGGAGTTATTATAGACAGTACGGCTAGAGGAGTTATTATAGACAGTACGGCTAGAGGAATTATCGTAGACAGTACGGTAAGAGGAGTTATTATAGATCATGACGGTAAGGGGAGTTATTATAGCCATGACGGTAAGAGGAGTTATTATAGACATGACGGTAAGAGGAGTTATTATCGACATGACGGTAAGAGGAGTTATTATAGACAGCACGGCTAGAGGGGTTATTATAGACGGTACGGCTAGAGGAGTTATTATAGACACAGTACGGCTAGAGGGGTTGTTATAGACTGTTCGGCTAGAGGAGTTATTATAGACAGTACGGCTAGAGGGGTTGTTATAGACTGTACGGCTGAATGGGTTATTATAGACAGTACGGCTAGAGGAGTTATCGTAGTCAGTACGGTTAGAGGTGTTATTAAAGACAGTAAGGCTAGAGGGGTTATTATAGACAGTACGGCTGAATGGGTTATTATAGACAGTAAGACTAGAGGAGTTATTATAAACAGAACGGCTAGAGGAGTTATTATAGACAGTACGGCTACAGGAGTTAGTATAGACAGTACGGCTAGAGGGGTTATCATCGACATTACGGTTAGAGGGGTTATCATCGACAGTTCGGCTAGAGGGGTTATCATCGACAGTTCGGCTAGAGGGGTTATTATAGACATCTCGGAAAGAAGGGTCATTAGAAACATTACGGTAAGAGAGGTTATTATAGACAGCACGCTAGAGGGGTTCAAAAGTCAACTTCGTTATAGGGTGGGAGGGTATATCTTTATGAGCACATTCTCATTTGGTTTTAATTATTTCAAAACAAAAGGTGAATAATGTTTAAAGATACTTATGCCGTATATTTCATATCAAGGAAACAGGAAATTAGAGGAAAAGACAGTGATGTGCGTGAACATACACTCAACTCTGATTTTGGACATATTTTAGGGGATTGAAACTTGATGTTCTCGGCTTCCCGTTTTGCTTACCCTTACTTACAGAAATAATCTCTTTTACCGTAATGTCTATGATGACTCCTCTAGCCGTACTGTCTATAATAACACCTCTAGCCGAACTGTCTATTATAACTCCTCTAGCCGTACTGTCTATAATAACTCCTCTAGCCGTACTGTCTATAATAACTCCTCTAGCCGTACTGTCTATAAAAACTCCTCTAGCCGTACTGTCTATAAAAACCCCTTTAACTGTACTGTCTATAATAACTCCTCTAGCCGTACTGTCTATAATAACTCCTCTATCCGTACTGTCTATAGCAACCCCTCTAGTCGTACTTTCTATAATAAATGCTCTAGCGGTACTGTCGATAATAACTCCTCTAGCCGTACTGTCTATAATAACTCCTCTTGCCGAACTGTCTATAATAACTCCTTTAGCCTTACTGTCTATAATAACCCCTCTAGTCGTACTGTCTATAATAAATGCTCTTGCCGTATTGTCTATAATAACCCCTCTAGCCGTACTGTCTATAATAACTGCTCTAGCGGTACTGTCTCTAATAACTCCTCTTGCCGTACTGTCTATAATAACTGCTCTAGCGGTACTGTCTATAATAACTGCTCTAGCGGTACTGTCTATAATAACTCCTCTAGCCGTACTGTCTATAATAACTGCTCTAGCAGTACTGTCTATAATAACTCCTCTAGCCGTACTGTCTATAATAACTCCTCTTGCCGTACTGTCTATAATAACCCCTCTAGTCGTACTGTCTATAATAACTCCTCTAGCCGTACTGTCTATAATAACCCCTCTAGCCGTACTGTCTATAATAACCCCTCTAGTCGTACTTTCTATAATAACTGCTCTAGCGGTACTGTCTATAATAACTGCTCTAGCGGTACTGTCTATAATAACTCCTCTAGCCGTACTTTCTATAATAACCCCTCTAGTCGTACTGTCTATAATAACTCCTCTAGCCGTACTTTCTATAATAACCCCTCTAGCCGTACTGTCTATAATAACCCCTCTAGCCTTACTGTCCATAATGCCTCCTCTAGCCTTACTGTCTATAGTAACCCCTCTAACCGTACTGTTTATAATGCCTCCTCTAGCCTTACTGTCTATAATAACTCCTCTAGCCTTACTGTCTATAATAACTCCTCTAGCCGTACTGTCTATAATAACCCCTCTAACCTTACTGTCTATAATAACTCCTCTAGCCTTACTGTCTATAATAACCCCTCTAGCCTTACTGTCTATAATAACTCCTCTAGCCGTACTGTCTATAATAACCCTTCTAGCCTTACTGTCTATAATAACTTCTCTAGCCTTACTGTCTATAATAACTCCTTTAGCCTTACTGTCTATAATAACTCCTCTAGCCTTACTGTCTATAATAACTCCTCTAGCCGTACTGTCTATAGCAACCCCTCTAGTCGTACTTTCTATAATAACTGCTCTAACGGTACTGTCTATAACAACTCCTCTAGCCGTACTGTCTATAATAACTCCTCTTGCCGAACTGTCTATAATAACCCTTCTAGCCGTACTGTCTATAATAACCCCTCTAGCCGTACTGTCTATAATAACCCCTCTAGCCTTACTGTCTATAATAACTCCTCTAGCCTTACTGTATATAATAACTCCTCTAGCCGTACTGTCTATAATAACTCCTCTAGCCGTACTGTCTATAATAACCCCTTTAACTGTACTGTCTATAATAACCCCTCTAGTCGTACTGTCTATAATAACTCCTCTAGCCGTACTGTCTATAATAACACCTCTAGCCGAACTGTCTATAATAACTCCTCTAGCCGTACTGTCTATAATAACTCCTCTAGCCGTACTGTCTATAATAACTCCTCTAGCCGTACTGTCTATAAAAACTCCTCTAGCCGTACTGTCTATAAAAACCCCTTTAACTGTACTGTCTATAATAACTCCTCTAGCCGTACTGTCTATAATAACTCCTCTATCCGTACTGTCTATAGCAACCCCTCTAGTCGTACTTTCTATAATAAATGCTCTAGCGGTACTGTCGATAATAACTGCTCTAGCCGTACTGTCTATAATAACTCCTCTTGCCGAACTGTCTATAATAACTCCTTTAGCCTTACTTTCTATAATAACTCCTCTAGCCGTACTTTCTATAGTAACCCCTCTAGCCTTACTGTCTATAATAACTCCTCTAGCGGTACTGTCTATAATAACCCCTCTAGTCGTACTGTCTATAATAACTGCTCTAGCCGTACTGTCTATAATAAATGCTCTTGCGGTACTGTCTATAATAACTGCTCTAGCAGTACTGTCTATAATAACTCCTCTAGACTTACTGTCTATAATAACTCCTCTATCCGTACTTTCTATAATAACCCCTCTAGCCGTACTGTCTATAATAACCCCTCTAGCCTTACTGTCCATAATGCCTCCTCTAGCCTTACTGTCTATAGTAACCCCTCTAGCCGTACTGTCTATAATGCCTCCTCTAGCCTTACTGTCTATAATAACTCCTCTAGCCTTACTGTCTATAATAACTCCTCTAGCCGTACTGTCTATAATAACCCCTCTAACCTTACTGTCTATAATAACTCCTATAGCCTTACTGTCTATAATAACCCCTCTAGCCTTACTGTCTATAATAACTCCTCTAGCCGTACTGTCTATAATAACCCCTCTAGCCTTACTGTCTATAATAACTTCTCTAGCCATACTGTCTATAATAACTCCTCTAGCCTTACTGTCTATAATAACTCCTCTAGCCTTACTGTCTATAATAACTCCTCTAGCCGTACTGTCTATAGCAACCCCTCTAGTCGTACTTTCTATAAAAACTGCTCTAGCGGTACTGTCTATAATAACTCCTCTAGCCGTACTGTCTATAATAACTCCTCTTGCCGAACTGTCTATAATAACCCTTCTAGCCGTACTGTCTATAATAACCCCTCTAGCCGTACTGTCTATAATAACCCCTCTAGCCTTACTGTCTATAATAACTGCTCTAGCAGTACTGTCTATAATAACTCCTCTAGCCGTACTGTCTATAATAACTCCTCTTGCCGTACTGTCTATAATAACCCCTCTAGTCGTACTGTCTATAATAACTCCTCTAGCCGTACTGTCTATAATAACCCCTCTAGCCGTACTGTCTATAATAACCCCTCTCGTCGTACTTTGTATAATAACTGCTCTAGCGGTACTGTCTATAATAACTGCTCTAGCAGTACTGTCTATAATAACTCCTCTAGACTTACTGTCTAAAATAACTCCTCTAGCCGTACTTTCTATAATAACCCCTCTAGCCGTACTGTCTATAATAACCCCTCTAGCCTTACCGTCCATAATGCCTCCTCTAGCCGTACTGTCTATAGTAACCCCTCTAGCCGTACTGTCTATAATGCCTCCTCTAGCCTTACTGTCTATAATAACTCCTCTAGCCTTACTGTCTATAATAACTCCTCTAGCCTTACTGTCTATAATAACTCCTCTAGCCTTACTGTCTATAATAACTCCTCTAGCCGTACTGTCTATAGCAACCCCTCTAGTCGTACTTTCTATAATAACTGCTCTAGCGGTACTGTCTATAATAACTCCTCTAGCCGTACTGTCTATAATAACTCCTCTTGCCGTACTGTCTATAATAACCCCTCTAGCCGTACTGTCTATAACAACCCCTCTAGCCTTACTGTCTATAATAACTGCTCTAGCAGTACTGTCTATAATAACTCCTCTAGCCGTACTGTCTATAATAACTCCTCTTGCCGTACTGTCTATAATAACCCCTCTAGTCGTACTGTCTATAATAACTCCTCTAGCCGTACTGTCTATAATAACCCCACTAGCCGTACTGTCTATAATAACCCCTCTCGTCGTACTTTCTATAATAAATGCTCTAGCGGTACTGTCGATAATAACTGCTCTAGCCGTACTGTCTATAATAACTCCTCTTGCCGAACTGTCTATAATAACTCCTTTAGCCTTACTGTCTATAATAACTCCTCTAGCCGTACTTTCTATAGTAACCCCTCTAGCCTTACTGTCTATAATAACTCCTCTAGCGGTACTGTCTATAATAACCCCTCTAGTCGTACTGTCTATAATAACTGCTCTAGCCGTACTGTCTATAATAAATGCTCTTGCGGTACTGTCTATAATAACTGCTCTAGCAGTACTGTCTATAATAACTCCTCTGGACTTACTGTCTATAATAACTCCTCTATCCGTACTTTCTATAATAACCCCTCTAGCCGTACTGTCTATAATAACCCCTCTAGCCTTACTGTCCATAATGCCTCCTCTCGCCTTACTGTCTATAGTAACCCCTCTAGCCGTACTGTCTATAATGCCTCCTCTAGCCTAACTGTCTATAATAACTCCTCTAGCCTTACTGTCTATAATAACTCCTCTAGCCGTACTGTCTATAATAACCCCTCTAACCTTACTGTCTATAATAACTCCTCTAGCCTTACTGTCTATAATAACCCCTCTAGCCTTACTGTCTATAATAACTCCTCTAGCCGTACTGTCTATAATAACCCCTCTAGCCTTACTGTCTATAATAACTTCTCTAGCCTTACTGTCTATAATAACTCCTCTAGCCTTACTGTCTATAATAACTCCTCTAGCCGTACTGTCTATAGCAACCCCTCTAGTCGTACTTTCTATAATAACTGCTCTAGCGGTTTTCTCTATAATAACTCCTCTAGCCGTACTGACTATCATAACTCCTCTTGCCGAACTGTCTATAATAACCCTTCTAGCCGTACTGTCTATAATAACCTCTCTAGCCGTACTGTCTATAATAACCCCTCTAGCCTTACTGTCTATAATAACTGCTCTAGCAGTACTGTCTATAATAACTCCTCTAGCCGTACTGTCTATAATAACTCCTCTTGCCGTACTGTCTATAATAACCCCTCTAGTCGTACTGTCTATAATAACTCCTCTAGCCGTACTGTCTATAATAACCCCTCTAGCCGTACTGTCTATAATAACCCCTCTCGTCGTACTTTCTATAATAACTGCTCTAGCGGTACTGTCTATAATAACTGCTCTAGCAGTGCTTTCTATAATAACTCCTCTAGACTTACTGTCTATAATAACTCCTCTAGCCGTACTTTCTATAATAAACCCTCTAGCCGTACTGTCTATAATAACCCCTCTAGCCTTACTGTCCATAATGCCTCCTCTAGCCTTACTGTTTATAGTAACCCCTCTAGCCGTACTGTCTATAATGCCTCCTCTAGCCTTACTGTCTATAATAACTCCTCTAGCCTTACTGTCTATAATAACTCCTCTAGCCGTACTGTCTATAATAACCCCTCTAACCTTACTGTCTATAATAACTCCTCTAGCCTTACTGTCTATAATAACTCCTCTAGCCTTACTGTCTATAATAACTCCTCTAGCCGTACTGTCTATAATAACTGCTTTAGCGGTACTGTCTATAATAACCCCTCTAGTCGTACTTTCTATAATAACTGCTCTAGCGGTACTGTCTATAATAACTGCTCTAGCAGTACTGTCTATAATAACTCCTCTAGACTTACTGTCTATAATAACTCCTCTAGCCGTACTGTCTATAATAACCCCTCTAGCCTTACTGTCTATAATAACCCCTCTAGCCTTACTGTCCATAATGCCTCCTCTAGCCTTACTGTCTATAGTAACCCCTCTAGCCGTACTGTCTATAATGCCTCCTCTAGCCTTACTGTCTATAATAACTCCTCTAGCCTTACTGTCTATAATAACTCCTCTAGCCGTACTGTCTATAATAACCCCTCTAACCTTACTGTCTATAATAACTCCTCTAGCCTTACTGTCTATAATAACCCCTCTAGCCTTACTGTCTATAATAACTCCTCTAGCCGTACTGTCTGTAATAACCCCTCTAGCATTACTGTCTATAATAACTTCTCTAGCCTTACTGTCTATAATAACTCCTCTAGCCTTACTGTCTATAATAACTCCTCTAGCCTTACTGTCTATAATAACTCCTCTAGCCGTACTGTCTATAGCAACCCCTCTAGTCGTACTTTCTATAATAACTGCTCTAGCCGTACTGTCTATAATAACTCCTCTAGCCGTACTGTCTATAATAACTCCTCTTGCCGAACTGTCTATAATAACCCTTCTAGCCGTACTGTCTATAATAACCCCTCTAGCCGTACTGTCTATAACAACCCCTCTAGCCTTACTGTCTATAATAACTGCTGTAGCAGTACTGTCTATAATAACTCCTCTAGCCGTACTGTCTATAATAACTCCTCTTGCCGTACTGTCTATAATAACCCCTCTAGTCGTACTGTCTATAATAACTCCTCTAGCCGTACTGTCTATAATAACCCCTCTAGCCGTACTGTCTATAATAACCCCTCTCGTCGTACTTTCTATAATAAATGCTCTAGCGGTACTGTCGATAATAACTGTTCTAGCCGTACTGTCTATAATAACTCCTCTTGCCGAACTGTCTATAATAACTCCTTTAGCCTTACTGTCTATAATAACTCCTCTAGCCGTACTTTCTATAGTAACCCCTCTAGCCTTACTGTCTATAATAACTCCTCTAGCGGTACTGTCTATAGTAACCCCTCTAGCCTTACTGTCTATAATAACTGCTCTAGCCGTACTGTCTATAATAAATGCTCTTGCGGTACTGTCTATAATAACTGCTCTAGCAGTACTGTCTATAATAACTCCTCTGGACTTACTGTCTATAATAACTCCTCTATCCGTACTTTCTATAATAACCCCTCTAGCCGTACTCTCTATAATAACCCCTCTAGCCTTACTGTCCATAATGCCTCCTCTAGCCTTACTGTCTATAGTAACCCCTCTAGCCGTACTGTCTATAATGCCTCCTCTAGCCTTACTGTCTATAATAACTCCTCTAGCCTTACTGTCTATAATAACTCCTCTAGCCGTACTGTCTATAATAACCCCTCTAACCTTACTGTCTATAATAACTCCTCTAGCCTTACTGTCTATAATAACCTCTCTAGCCTTACTGTCTATAATAACTCCTCTAGCCTTACTGTCTATAATAACTCCTCTAGCCTTACTGTCTATAATAACTCCTCTAGCCTTACTGTCTATAATAACTCCTCTAGCCGTACTGTCTATAGCAACCCCTCTAGTCGTACTTTCTATAATAACTGCTCTAGCGGTACTCTCTATAATAACTCCTCTAGCCGTACTGTCTATAATAACTCCTCTTGCCGAACTGTCTATAATAACCCTTCTAGCTGTACTGTCTATAATAACCCCTCTAGCCGTACTGTCTATAATAACACCTCTAGCCTTACTGTCTATAATAACCCCTCTAGCAGTACTGTCTATAATAACTCCTCTAGCCGTACTGTCTATAATAACTCCTCTTGCCGTACTGTCTATAATAACCCCTCTAGTCGTACTGTCTATAATAACTCCTCTAGCCGTACTGTCTATAATAACCCCTCTAGCCGTACTGTCTATAATAACCCCTCTCGTCGTACTTTCTATAATAACTGCTCTAGCGGTACTGTCTATAATAACTGCTCTAGCAGTGCTGTCTATAATAACTCCTCTAGACTTACTGTCTATAATAACTCCTCTAGCCGTACTTTCTATAATAACCCCTCTAGCCGTACTGTCTATAATAACCCCTCTAGCCTTACTGTCCATAATGCCTCCTCTAGCCTTACTGTCTATAGTAACCCCTCTAGCCGTACTGTCTATAATGCCTCCTCTAGCCTTACTGTCTATAATAACTCCTCTAGCCTTACTGTCTATAATAACTCCTCTAGCCGTACTGTCTATAATAACCCCTCTAACCTTACTGTCTATAATAACTCCTCTAGCCTTACTGTCTATAATAACTCCACTAGCCTTACTGTCTATAATAACTCCTCTAGCCGTACTGTCTATAATAACTGCTTTAGCGGTACTGTCTCTAATAACTCCTCATGCCGTACTGTCTTTAATAACTGCTCTAGCGGTACTGTCTATAATAACTGCTCTAGTGGTACTGTCTATAATAACTCCTCTAGCAGTACTGTCTATAATAACTGCTCTAGCAGTACTTTCTATAATAACTCCTTTAGCCGTACTGTCTATAATAACTCCTCTTGCCGTACTGTCTATAATAACCCCTCTAGTCGTATTGTCTATAATAACTCCTCTAGCCGTACTGTCTATAATAACCCCTCTAGCCGTACTGTCTATAATAACCCCTCTAGTCGTACTTTCTATAATAACTGCTCTAGCGGTACTGTCTATAATAACTGCTCTAGCAGTACTGTCTATAATAACTCCTCTAGACTTACTGTCTATAATAACTCCTCTAGCCGTACTGTCTATAATAACCCCTCTAGCCTTACTGTCTATAATAACCCCTCTAGCCTTACTGTCCATAATGCCTCCTCTAGCCTTACTGTCTATAGTAACCCCTCTAGCCGTACTGTCTATAATGCCTCCTCTAGCCTTACTGTCTATAATAACTCCTCTAGCCTTACTGTCTATAATAACTCCTCTAGCCGTACTGTCTATAATAACCCCTCTAGCCTTACTGTCTATAATAACTTCTCTAGCCTTACTGTCTATAATAACTCCTCTAGCCTTACTGTCTATAATAACTCCTCTAGCCTTACTGTCTATAATAACTCCTCTAGCCTTACTGTCTATAATAACTCCTCTAGCCGTACTGTCTATAGCAACCCCTCTAGTCGTACTTTCTATAATAACTGCTCTAGCGGTACTCTCTATAATAACTCCTCTAGCCGTACTGTCTATAATAACTCCTCTTGCCGAACTGTCTATAATAACCCTTCTAGCCGTACTGTCTATAATAACCCCTCTAGCCGTACTGTCTATAATAACCCCTCTAGCCTTACTGTCTATAATAACTGCTCTAGCAGTACTGTCTATAATAACTCCTCTAGCCGTACTGTCTATAATAACTCCTCTTGCCGTACTGTCTATAATAACCCCTCTAGTCGTACTGTCTATAATAACTCCTCTAGCCGTACTGTCTATAATAACCCCTCTAGCCGTACTGTCTATAATAACCCCTCTCGTCGTACTTTGTATAATAACTGCTCTAGCGGTACTGTCTATAATAACTGCTCTAGCAGTACTGTCTATAATAACTCCTCTAGACTTACTGTCTAAAATAACTCCTCTAGCCGTACTTTCTATAATAACCCCTCTAGCCGTACTGTCTATAATAACCCCTCTAGCCTTACCGTCCATAATGCCTCCTCTAGCCGTACTGTCTATAGTAACCCCTCTAGCCGTACTGTCTATAATGCCTCCTCTAGCCTTACTGTCTATAATAACTCCTCTAGCCTTACTGTCTATAATAACTCCTCTAGCCTTACTGTCTATAATAACTCCTCTAGCCGTACTGTCTATAATAACCCCTCTCGTCGTACTTTGTATAATAACTGCTCTAGCGGTACTGTCTATAATAACTGCTCTAGCAGTACTGTCTATAATAACTCCTCTAGACTTACTGTCTAAAATAACTCCTCTAGCCGTACTTTCTATAATAACCCCTCTAGCCGTACTGTCTATAATAACCCCTCTAGCCTTACTGTCCATAATGCCTCCTCTAGCCGTACTGTCTATAGTAACCCCTCTAGCCGTACTGTCTATAATGCCTCCTCTAGCCTTACTGTCTATAATAACTCCTCTAGCCTTACTGTCTATAATAACTCCTCTAGCCTTACTGTCTATAATAACCCCTCTAGTCGTACTTTCTATAATAACTGCTCTAGCGGTACTGTCTATAATAACTGCTCTAGCAGTACTGTCTATAATAACTCCTCTAGACTTACTGTCTATAATAACTCCTCTAGCCGTACTGTCTATAATAACCCCTCTAGCCTTACTGTCTATAATAACCCCTCTAGCCTTACTGTCCATAATGCCTCCTCTAGCCTTACTGTCTATAGTAACCCCTCTAGCCGTACTGTCTATAATGCCTCCTCTAGCCTTACTGTCTATAATAACTCCTCTAGCCTTACTGTCTATAATAACTCCTCTAGCCGTACTGTCTATAATAACCCCTCTAGCCTTACTGTCTATAATAACTTCTCTAGCCTTACTGTCTATAATAACTCCTCTAGCCTTACTGTCTATAATAACTCCTCTAGCCTTACTGTCTATAATAACTCCTCTAGCCTTACTGTCTATAATAACTCCTCTAGCCGTACTGTCTATAGCAACCCCTCTAGTCGTACTTTCTATAATAACTGCTCTAGCGGTACTCTCTATAATAACTCCTCTAGCCGTACTGTCTATAATAACTCCTCTTGCCGAACTGTCTATAATAACCCTTCTAGCCGTACTGTCTATAATAACCCCTCTAGCCGTACTGTCTATAATAACCCCTCTAGCCTTACTGTCTATAATAACTGCTCTAGCAGTACTGTCTATAATAACTCCTCTAGCCGTACTGTCTATAATAACTCCTCTTGCCGTACTGTCTATAATAACCCCTCTAGTCGTACTGTCTATAATAACTCCTCTAGCCGTACTGTCTATAATAACCCCTCTAGCCGTACTGTCTATAATAACCCCTCTCGTCGTACTTTGTATAATAACTGCTCTAGCGGTACTGTCTATAATAACTGCTCTAGCAGTACTGTCTATAATAACTCCTCTAGACTTACTGTCTAAAATAACTCCTCTAGCCGTACTTTCTATAATAACCCCTCTAGCCGTACTGTCTATAATAACCCCTCTAGCCTTACCGTCCATAATGCCTCCTCTAGCCGTACTGTCTATAGTAACCCCTCTAGCCGTACTGTCTATAATGCCTCCTCTAGCCTTACTGTCTATAATAACTCCTCTAGCCTTACTGTCTATAATAACTCCTCTAGCCTTACTGTCTATAATAACTCCTCTAGCCTTACTGTCTATAATAACTCCTCTAGCCGTACTGTCTATAGCAACCCCTCTAGTCGTACTTTCTATAATAACTGCTCTAGCGGTACTGTCTATAATAACTCCTCTAGCCGTACTGTCTATAATAACTCCTCTTGCCGTACTGTCTATAATAACCCCTCTAGCCGTACTGTCTATAACAACCCCTCTAGCCTTACTGTCTATAATAACTGCTCTAGCAGTACTGTCTATAATAACTCCTCTAGCCGTACTGTCTATAATAACTCCTCTTGCCGTACTGTCTATAATAACCCCTCTAGTCGTACTGTCTATAATAACTCCTCTAGCCGTACTGTCTATAATAACCCCTCTAGCCGTACTTTCTATAATAACCCCTCTCGTCGTACTTTCTATAATAAATGCTCTAGCGGTACTGTCGATAATAACTGCTCTAGCCGTACTGTCTATAATAACTCCTCTTGCCGAACTGTCTATAATAACTCCTTTAGCCTTACTGTCTATAATAACTCCTCTAGCCGTACTTTCTATAGTAACCCCTCTAGCCTTACTGTCTATAATAACTCCTCTAGCGGTACTGTCTATAATAACCCCTCTAGTCGTACTGTCTATAATAACTGCTCTAGCCGTACTGTCTATAATAAATGCTCTTGCGGTACTGTCTATAATAACTGCTCTAGCAGTACTGTCTATAATAACTCCTCTGGACTTACTGTCTATAATAACTCCTCTATCCGTACTTTCTATAAAAACCCCTCTAGCCGTACTGTCTATAATAACCCCTCTAGCCTTACTGTCCATAATGCCTCCTCTAGCCTTACTGTCTATAGTAACCCCTCTAGCCGTACTGTCTATAATGCCTCCTCTAGCCTAACTGTCTATAATAACTCCTCTAGCCTTACTGTCTATAATAACTCCTCTAGCCGTACTGTCTATAATAACCCCTCTAACCTTACTGTCTATAATAACTCCTCTAGCCTTACTGTCTATAATAACCCCTCTAGCCTTACTGTCTATAATTACTCCTCTAGCCGTACTGTCTATAATAACCCCTCTAGCCTTACTGTCTATAATAACTTCTCTAGCCTTACTGTCTATAATAACTCCTCTAGCCTTACTGTCTATAATAACTCCTCTAGCCGTACTGTCTATAGCAACCCCTCTAGTCGTACTTTCTATAATAACTGCTCTAGCGGTTTTCTCTATAATAACTCCTCTAGCCGTACTGACTATAATAACTCCTCTTGCCGAACTGTCTATAATAACCCTTCTAGCCGTACTGTCTATAATAACCCCTCTAGCCGTACTGTCTATAATAACCCCTCTAGCCTTACTGTCTATAATAACTGCTCTAGCAGTACTGTCTATAATAACTCCTCTAGCCGTACTGTCTATAATAACTCCTCTTGCCGTACTGTCTATAATAACCCCTCTAGTCGTACTGTCTATAATAACTCCTCTAGCCGTACTGTCTATAATAACCCCTCTAGCCGTACTGTCTATAATAACCCCTCTCGTCGTACTTTCTATAATAACTGCTCTAGCGGTACTGTCTATAATAACTGCTCTAGCAGTGCTGTCTATAATAACTCCTCTAGACTTACTGTCTATAATAACTCCTCTAGCCGTACTTTCTATAATAACCCCTCTAGCCGTACTGTCTATAATAACCCCTCTAGCCTTACTGTCCATAATGCCTCCTCTAGCCTTACTGTTTATAGTAACCCCTCTAGCCGTACTGTCTATAATGCCTCCTCTAGCCTTACTGTCTATAATAACTCCTCTAGCCTTACTGTCTATAATAACTCCTCTAGCCGTACTGTCTATAATAACCCCTCTAACCTTACTGTCTATAATAACTCCTCTAGCCTTACTGTCTATAATAACTCCTCTAGCCTTACTGTCGATAATAACTCCTCTAGCCGTACTGTCTATAATAACTGCTTTAGCGGTACTGTCTCTAATAACTCCCCTTGCCGTACTGTCTTTAATAACTGCTCTAGCGGTACTGTCTATAATAACTGCTCTAGCCGTACTGTCTATAATAACTCCTCTTGCCGTACTGTCTATAATAACCCCTCTAGTCGTACTGTCTATAATAACTCCTCTAGCCGTACTGTCTATAATAACCCCTCTAGCCGTACTGTCTATAATAACCCCTCTAGTCGTACTTTCTATAATAACTGCTCTAGCGGTACTGTCTATAATAACTGCTCTAGCAGTACTGTCTATAATAACTCCTCTAGACTTACTGTCTATAATAACTCCTCTAGCCGTACTGTCTATAATAACCCCTCTAGCCTTACTGTCTATAATAACCCCTCTAGCCTTACTGTCCATAATGCCTCCTCTAGCCTTACTGTCTATAGTAACCCCTCTAGCCGTACTGTCTATAATGCCTCCTCTAGCCTTACTGTCTATAATAACTCCTCTAGCCTTACTGTCTATAATAACTCCTCTAGCCGTACTGTCTATAATAACCCCTCTAACCTTACTGTCTATAATAACTCCTCTAGCCTTACTGTCTATAATAACCCCTCTAGCCTTACTGTCTATAATAACTCCTCTAGCCGTACTGTCTGTAATAACCCCTCTAGCATTACTGTCTATAATAACTTCTCTAGCCTTACTGTCTATGATAACTCCTCTAGCCTTACTGTCTATAATAACTCCTCTAGCCTTACTGTCTATAATAACTCCTCTAGCCGTACTGTCTATAGCAACCCCTCTAGTCGTACTTTCTATAATAACTGCTCTAGCGGTACTGTCTATAATAACTCCTCTAGCCGTACTGTCTATAATAACTCCTCTTGCCGAACTGTCTATAATAACCCTTCTAGCCGTACTGTCTATAATAACCCCTCTAGCCGTACTGTCTATAACAACCCCTCTAGCCTTACTGTCGATAATAACTCCTCTAGCCGTACTGTCTATAATAACTCCTCTTGCCGTACTGTCTATAATAACCCCTCTAGTCGTACTGTCTATAATAACTCCTCTAGCCGTACTGTCTATAATAACCCCTCTAGCCGTACTGTCTATAATAACCCCTCTAGTCGTACTTTCTATAATAAATGCTCTAGCGGTACTGTCGATAATAACTGCTCTAGCCGTTCTGTCTATAATAACTCCTCTTGCCGAACTGTCTATAATAACTCCTTTAGCCTTACTGTCTATAATAACTCCTCTAGCCGTACTTTCTATAGTAACCCCTCTAGCCTTACTGTCTATAATAACTCCTCTAGCGGTACTGTCTATAATAACCCCTCTAGTCGTACTGTCTATAATAACTGCTCTAGCCGTACTGTCTATAATAAATGCTCTTGCGGTACTGTCTATAATAACTGCTCTAGCAGTACTGTCTATAATAACTCCTCTGGACTTACTGTCTATAATAACTCCTCTATCCGTACTTTCTATAATAACCCCTCTAGCCGTACTCTCTATAATAACCCCTCTAGCCTTACTGTCCATAATGCCTCCTCTAGCCTTACTGTCTATAGTAACCCCTCTAGCCGTACTGTCTATAATGCCTCCTCTAGCCTTACTGTCTATAATAACTCCTCTAGCCTTACTGTCTATAATAACTCCTCTAGCCGTACTGTCTATAATAACCCCTCTAACCTTACTGTCTATAATAACTCCTCTAGCCTTACTGTCTATAATAACCTCTCTAGCCTTACTGTCTATAATAACTCCTCTAGCCTTACTGTCTATAATAACTCCTCTAGCCTTACTGTCTATAATAACTCCTCTAGCCTTACTGTCTATAATAACTCCTCTAGCCGTACTGTCTATAGCAACCCCTCTAGTCGTACTTTCTATAATAACTGCTCTAGCGGTACTCTCTATAATAACTCCTCTAGCCGTACTGTCTATAATAACTCCTCTTGCCGAACTGTCTATAATAACCCGTCTAGCCGTACTGTCTATAATAACCCCTCTAGCCGTACTGTCTATAATAACACCTCTAGCCTTACTGTCTATAATAACCCCTCTAGCAGTACTGTCTATAATAACTCCTCTAGCCGTACTGTCTATAATAACTCCTCTTGCCGTACTGTCTATAATAACCCCTCTAGTCGTACTGTCTATAATAACTCCTCTAGCCGTACTGTCTATAATAACCCCTCTAGCCGTACTGTCTATAATAACCCCTCTCGTCGTACTTTCTATAATAACTGCTCTAGCGGTACTGTCTATAATAACTGCTCTAGCAGTGCTGTCTATAATAACTCCTCTAGACTTACTGTCTATAATAACTCCTCTAGACGTACTTTCTATAATAACCCCTCTAGCCGTACTGTCTATAATAACCCCTCTAGCCTTACTGTCCATAATGCCTCCTCTAGCCTTACTGTCTATAGTAACCCCTCTAGCCGTACTGTCTATAATGCCTCCTCTAGCCTTACTGTCTATAATAACTCCTCTAGCCTTACTGTCTATAATAACTCCTCTAGCCGTACTGTCTATAATAACCCCTCTAACCTTACTGTCTATAATAACTCCTCTAGCCTTACTGTCTATAATAACTCCACTAGCCTTACTGTCTATAATAACTCCTCTAGCCGTACTGTCTATAATAACTGCTTTAGCGGTACTGTCTCTAATAACTCCTCATGCCGTACTGTCTTTAATAACTGCTCTAGCGGTACTGTCTATAATAACTGCTCTAGTGGTACTGTCTATAATAACTCCTCTAGCAGTACTGTCTATAATAACTGCTCTAGCAGTACTTTCTATAATAACTCCTTTAGCCGTACTGTCTATAATAACTCCTCTTGCCGTACTGTCTATAATAACCCCTCTAGTCGTACTGTCTATAATAACTCCTCTAGCCGTACTGTCTATAATAACCCCTCTAGCCGTACTGTCTATAATAACCCCTCTAGTCGTACTTTCTATAATAACTGCTCTAGCGGTACTGTCTATAATAACTGCTCTAGCAGTACTGTCTATAATAACTCCTCTAGACTTACTGTCTATAATAACTCCTCTAGCCGTACTGTCTATAATAACCCCTCTAGCCTTACTGTCTATAATAACCCCTCTAGCCTTACTGTCCATAATGCCTCCTCTAGCCTTACTGTCTATAGTAACCCCTCTAGCCGTACTGTCTATAATGCCTCCTCTAGCCTTACTGTCTATAATAACTCCTCTAGCCTTACTGTCTATAATAACTCCTCTAGCCGTACTGTCTATAATAACCCCTCTAGCCTTAATGTCTATAATAACTTCTCTAGCCTTACTGTCTATAATAACTCCTCTAGCCTTACTGTCTATAATAACTCCTCTAGCCTTACTGTCTATAATAACTCCTCTAGCCTTACTGTCTATAATAACTCCTCTAGCCGTACTGTCTATAGCAACCCCTCTAGTCGTACTTTCTATAATAACTGCTCTAGCGGTACTCTCTATAATAACTCCTCTAGCCGTACTGTCTATAATAACTCCTCTTGCCGAACTGTCTATAATAACCCTTCTAGCCGTACTGTCTATAATAACCCCTCTAGCCGTACTGTCTATAATAACCCCTCTAGCCTTACTGTCTATAATAACTGCTCTAGCAGTACTGTCTATAATAACTCCTCTAGCCGTACTGTCTATAATAACTCCTCTTGCCGTACTGTCTATAATAACCCCTCTAGTCGTACTGTCTATAATAACTCCTCTAGCCGTACTGTCTATAATAACCCCTCTAGCCGTACTGTCTATAATAACCCCTCTCGTCGTACTTTCTATAATAACTGCTCTAGCGGTACTGTCTATAATAACTGCTCTAGCAGTGCTGTCTATAATAACTTCTCTAGCCTTACTGTCTATAATAACTCCTCTAGCCTTACTGTCTATAATAACTCCTCTAGCCTTACTGTCTATAATAACTCCTCTAGCCTTACTGTCTATAATAACTCCTCTAGCCTTACTGTCTATAATAACTCCTCTAGCCTTACTGTCTATAATAACTCCTCTAGCCGTACTGTCTATAATAACTCCTCTTGCCGTACTGTCTATAATAACCCCTCTAGTCGTACTGTCTATAATAACTCCTCTAGCCGTACTGTCTATAATAACCCCTCTAGCCGTACTGTCTATAATAACCCCTCTCGTCGTACTTTCTATAATAACTGCTCTAGCGGTACTGTCTATAATAACTGCTCTAGCAGTACTGTCTATAATAACTCCTCTAGACTTACTGTCTATAATAACTCCTCTAGCCGTACTGTCTATAATAACCCCTCTAGCCTTACTGTCTATAATAACCCCTCTAGCCTTACTGTCCATAATGCCTCCTCTAGCCTTACTGTCTATAGTAACCCCTCTAGCCGTACTGTCTATAATGCCTCCTCTAGCCTTACTGTCTATAATAACTCCTCTAGCCTTACTGTCTATAATAACTCCTCTAGTCGTACTGTCTATAATAACCCCTCTAACCTTACTGTCTATAATAGCTCCTCTAGCCTTACTGTCTATAATAACCCCTCTAGCCGAACTGTCTATAATAACTCCTCTAGCGGTACTGTCTATAATAACCCCTCTAGCCTTACTGTCTATAATAACTTCTCTAGCCTTACTGTCTATAATAACTCCTCTAGCCTTACTGTCTATAATAACTCCTCTAGCCTTACTGTCTATAATAACTCCTCTAGCCTTACTGTCTATAATAACTCCTCTAGCCGTACTGTCTATAGCAACCCCTCTAGTCGTACTTTCTATAATAACTGCTCTAGCGGTACTGTCTATAATAACTCCTCTAGCCGTACTGTCTATAATAACTCCTCTTGCCGAACTGTCTATAATAACCCTTCTAGCCGTACTGTCTATAATAACTCCTTTAGCCGTACTGTCTAAAATGACTCCTCTAGCCGTACTGTCTATAATAACTCCTTTACCGGTACTGTCTATAATAACTTCTCTAGCCTTACTGTCTATAATAACCCCTCTAGCCTTACTGTCTATAATAACTCCTCTAGCCTTACTGTCTATAATAACTCCTCTAGGCTTACTGTCTATAATAACTCTTCTAGCCGTACTGTCTATAATAACTCCTTTAGCCGTACTGTCTAAAATGACTCCTCTAGCCGTACTGTCTATAATAACTCCTTTACCGGTACTGTCTATAATAACTCCTTTAGCGGTACTGTCTATAATAACTGCTCTAGCTGTACTGTCTATAATAACTCCTCTAGCCGTACTGTCTATAATAACCCCTCTAGCTGTACTGTCTATAATAACCCCTTTAACCATACTGTCTATAATAACTCCTCTAGCCGTACTGTCTATAATAACTCCTCTAGCCGTACTGTCTATAATTACTCCTCTAGCCGTACTGTCTATAATAACTCCTCTAGCCGTACTGTCTATAATAACTGCTCTAGCCGTACTGTCTATAATAAATGCTCTTGCGGTACTGTCTATAATAACTGCTCTAGCAGTACTGTCTATAATAACTCCTCTGGACTTACTGTCTATAATAACTCCTCTATCCGTACTTTCTATAATAACCCCTCTAGCCGTACTCTCTATAATAACCCCTCTAGCCTTACTGTCCATAATGCCTCCTCTAGCCTTACTGTCTATAGTAACCCCTCTAGCCGTACTGTCTATAATGCCTCCTTTAGCCTTACTGTCTATAATAACTCCTCTAGCCTTACTGTCTATAATAACTCCTCTAGCCGTACTGTCTATAATAACCCCTCTAACCTTACTGTCTATAATAACTCCTCTAGCCTTACTGTCTATAATAACCTCTCTAGCCTTACTGTCTATAATAACTCCTCTAGCCTTACTGTCTATAATAACTCCTCTAGCCTTACTGTCTATAATAACTCCTCTAGCCTTACTGTCTATAATAACTCCTCTAGCCGTACTGTCTATAGCAACCCCTCTAGTCGTACTTTCTATAATAACTGCTCTAGCGGTACTCTCTATAATAACTCCTCTAGCCGTACTGTCTATAATAACTCCTCTTGCCGAACTGTCTATAATAACCCTTCTAGCCGTACTGTCTATAATAACCCCTCTAGCCGTACTGTCTATAATAACACCTCTAGCCTTACTGTCTATAATAACCCCTCTAGCAGTACTGTCTATTATAACTCCTCTAGCCGTACTGTCTATAATAACTCCTCTTGCCGTACTGTCTATAATAACCCCTCTAGTCGTACTGTCTATAATAACTCCTCTAGCCGTACTGTCTATAATAACCCCTCTAGCCGTACTGTCTATAATAACCCCTCTCGTCGTACTTTCTATAATAACTGCTCTAGCGGTACTGTCTATAATAACTGCTCTAGCAGTGCTGTCTATAATAACTCCTCTAGACTTACTGTCTATAATAACTCCTCTAGACGTACTTTCTATAATAACCCCTCTAGCCGTACTGTCTATAATAACCCCTCTAGTCTTACTGTCCATAATGCCTCCTCTAGCCTTACTGTCTATAGTAACCCCTCTAGCCGTACTGTCTATAATGCCTCCTCTAGCCTTACTGTCTATAATAACTCCTCTAGCCTTACTGTCTATAATAACTCCTCTAGCCGTACTGTCTATAATAACCCCTCTAACCTTACTGTCTATAATAACTCCTCTAGCCTTACTGTCTATAATAACTCCACTAGCCTTACTGTCTATAATAACTCCTCTAGCCGTACTGTCTATAATAACTGCTTTAGCGGTACTGTCTCTAATAACTCCTCATGCCGTACTGTCTTTAATAACTGCTCTAGCGGTACTGTCTATAATAACTGCTCTAGTGGTACTGTCTATAATAACCCCTCTAGTCGTACTGTCTATAATAACTCCTCTAGCCGTACTGTCTATAATAACCCCTCTAGCCGTACTGTCTATAATAACCCCTCTCGTCGTACTTTCTATAATAACTGCTCTAGCGGTACTGTCTATAATAACTGCTCTAGCAGTACTGTCTATAATAACTCCTCTAGACTTACTGTCTATAATAACTCCTCTAGCCGTACTGTCTATAATAACCCCTCTAGCCTTACTGTCTATAATAACCCCTCTAGCCTTACTGTCCATAATGCCTCCTCTAGCCTTACTGTCTATAGTAACCCCTCTAGCCGTACTGTCTATAATGCCTCCTCTAGCCTTACTGTCTATAATAACTCCTCTAGCCTTACTGTCTATAATAACTCCTCTAGTCGTACTGTCTATAATAACCCCTCTAACCTTACTGTCTATAATAGCTCCTCTAGCCTTACTGTCTATAATAACCCCTCTAGCCGAACTGTCTATAATAACTCCGCTAGCGGTACTGTCTATAATAACCCCTCTAGCCTTACTGTCTATAATAACTTCTCTAGCCTTACTGTCTATAATAACTCCTCTAGCCTTACTGTCTATAATAACTCCTCTAGCCTTACTGTCTATAATAACTCCTCTAGCCTTACTGTCTATAATAACTCCTCTAGCCGTACTGTCTATAGCAACCCCTCTAGTCGTACTTTCTATAATAACTGCTCTAGCGGTACTGTCTATAATAACTCCTCTAGCCGTACTGTCTATAATAACTCCTCTTGCCGAACTGTCTATAATAACCCTTCTAGCCGTACTGTCTATAATAACTCCTTTAGCCGTACTGTCTAAAATGACTCCTCTAGCCGTACTGTCTATAATAACTCCTTTACCGGTACTGTCTATAATAACTTCTCTAGCCTTACTGTCTATAATAACCCCTCTAGCCTTACTGTCTATAATAACTCCTCTAGCCTTACTGTCTATAATAACTCCTCTAGGCTTACTGTCTATAATAACTCTTCTAGCCGTACTGTCTATAATAACTCCTTTAGCCGTACTGTCTAAAATGACTCCTCTAGCCGTACTGTCTATAATAACTCCTTTACCGGTACTGTCTATAATAACTCCTTTAGCGGTACTGTCTATAATAACTGCTCTAGCTGTACTGTCTATAATAACTCCTCTAGCCGTACTGTCTATAATAACCCCTCTAGCTGTACTGTCTATAATAACCCCTTTAACCATACTGTCTATAATAACTCCTCTAGCCGTACTGTCTATAATAACTCCTCTAGCCGTACTGTCTATAATTACTCCTCTAGCCGTACTGTCTATAATAACTCCTCTAGCCGTACTGTCTATAAAACTCCTCTAGTCGTACTGTCTATAATAACTTCTCTAGCCTTACTGTCTATAATAACTCCTCTAGCCTTACTGTCTATAATAACTCCTCTAGCCTTACTGTCTATAATAACTCCTCTAGCCGTACTGTCTATAGCAACCCCTCTAGTCGTACTTTCTATAATAAGTGCTCTAGCGGTACTGTCTATAATAACTCCTCTAGCCGTACTGTCTATAATAACTCCTCTTGCCGAACTGTCTATAATAACCCTTCTAGCCGTACTGTCTATAATAACCCCTCTAGCCGTACTGTCTATAATAACCCCTCTAGCCTTACTGTCTATAATAACTGCTCTAGCAGTACTGTCTATAATAACTCCTCTAGCCGTACTGTCTATAATAACTCCTCTTGCCGTACTGTCTATAATAACCCCTCTAGTCGTACTGTCTATAATAACTCCTCTAGCCGTACTGTCTATAATAACCCCTCTAGCCGTACTGTCTATAATAACCCCTCTCGTCGTACTTTCTATAATAACTGCTCTAGCGGTACTGTCAATAATAACTGCTCTAGCAGTACTGTCTATAATAACTCCTCTAGACTTACTGTCTATAATAACTCCTCTAGCCGTACTTTCTATAATAACCCCTCTAGCCGTACTGTCTATAATAACCCCTCTAGCCGTACTGTCTATAATAACCCCTCTAGCCTTACTGTCCATAATGCCTCCTCTAGCCTTACTGTCTATAGTAACCCCTCTAGCCGTACTGTCTATAATAACTCCTCTAGCCTTACTGTCTATAATAACTCCTCTAGCCGTACTGTCTATAATAACCCCTCTAACCTTACTGTCTATAATAACTCCTCTAGCCTTACTGTCTATAATAACCCCTCTAGCCTTACTGTCTATAATAACTCCTCTAGCCGTACTGTCTGTAATAACCCCTCTAGCCTTACTGTCTATAATAACTTCTCTAGCCTTACTGTCTATAATAACTCCTCTAGCCTTACTGTCTATAATAACTCCTCTAGCCTTACTGTCTATAATAACTCCTCTAGCCGTACTGTCTATAGCAACCCCTCTAGTCGTACTTTCTATAATAACTGCTCTAGCGGTACTGTCTATAATAACTCCTCTAGCCGTACTGTCTATAATAACTCCTCTTGCCGAACTGTCTATAATAACTCTTCTAGCCGTACTGTCTATAATAACCCCTCTAGCCGTACTGTCTATAACAACCCCTCTAGCCTTACTGTCTATAATAACTGCTCTAGCAGTACTGTCTATAATAACTCCTCTAGCCGTACTGTCTATAATAACTCCTCTTGCCGTACTGTCTATAATAACCCCTCTAGTCGTACTGTCTATAATAACTCCTCTAGCCGTACTGTCTATAATAACCCCTCTAGCCGTACTGTCTATAATAACCCCTCTCGTCGTACTTTCTATAATAAATGCTCTGGCGGTACTGTCGATAATAACTGCTCTAGCCGTACTGTCTATGATAACTCCTCTTGCCGAACTGTCTATAATAACTCCTTTAGCCTTACTGTCTATAATAACTCCTCTAGCCGTACTTTCTATAGTAACCCCTCTAGCCTTACTGTCTATAATAACTCCTCTAGCGGTACTGTCTATAATAACCCCTCTAGTCGTACTGTCTATAATAACTGCTCTAGCCGTACTGTCTATAATAAATGCTCTTGCGGTACTGTCTATAATAACTGCTCTAGCAGTACTGTCTATAATTACTCCTCTAAACTTACTGTCTATAATAACTCCTCTATCCGTACTTTCTATAATAACCCCTCTAGCCGTACTGTCTATAATAACCCCTCTAGCCTTACTGTCCATAATGCCTCCTCTAGCCTTACTGTCTATAGTAACCCCTCTAGCCGTACTGTCTATAATGCCTCCTCTAGCCTAACTGTCTATAATAACTCCTCTAGCCTTACTGTCTATAATAACTCCTCTAGCCGTACTGTCTATAATAACCCCTCTAACCTTACTGTCTATAATAACTCCTCTAGCCTTACTGTCTATAATAACCCCTCTAGCCTTACTGTCTATAATAACTCCTCTAGCGGTACTGTCTATAATAACCCCTCTAGCCTTACTGTCTATAATAACTTCTCTAGCCTTACTGTCTATAATAACTCCTCTAGCCGTACTGTCTATAATAACTCCTCTAGCCGTACTGTCTATAGCAACCCCTCTAGTCGTACTTTCTATAATAACTGCTCTAGCGGTACTCTCTATAATAACTCCTCTAGCCGTACTGACTATAATAACTCCTCTTGCCGAACTGTCTATAATAATCCTTCTAGCCGTACTGTCTATAATAACCCCTCTAGCCGTACTGTCTATAATAACCCCTCTAGCCTTACTGTCTATAATAACCCCTCTAGTCGTACTGTCTATAATAACCCCTCTCGTCGTACTTTCTATAATAACTGCTCTAGCGGTACTCTCTATAATAACTCCTCTAGCCGTACTGACTATAATAACTCCTCTTGCCGAACTGTCTATAATAACCCTTCTAGCCGTACTGTCTATAATAACCCCTCTAGCCGTACTGTCTATAATAACCCCTCTAGCCTTACTGTCTATAATAACTGCTCTAGGAGTACTGTCTATAATAACTCCTCTAGCCGTACTGTCTATAATAACTCCTCTTGCCGTACTGTCTATAATAACCCCTCTAGTCGTACTGTCTATAATAACTCCTCTAGCCGTACTGTCTATAATAACCCCTCTAGCCGTACTGTCTATAATAACCCCTCTCGTCGTACTTTCTATAATAACTGCTCTAGCGGTACTGTCTATAATAACTGCTCTAGCAGTGCTGTCTATAATAACTCCTCTAGACTTACTGTCTATAATAACTCCTCTAACCGTACTTTCTATAATAACCCCTCTAGCCGTACTGTCTATAATAACCCCTCTAGCCTTACTGTCCATAATGCCTCCTCTAGCCTTACTGTCTATAGTAACCCCTCTAGCCGTACTGTCTATAATGCCTCCTCTAGCCTTACTGTCTATAATAACTCCTCTAGCCTTACTGTCTATAATAACTCCTCTAGCCGTACTGTCTATAATAACCCCTCTAACCTTACTGTCTATAATAACTCCTCTAGCCTTACTGTCTATAATAACTCCTCTAGCCTTACTGTCTATAATAACTCCTCTAGCCGTACTGTCTATAATAACTGCTTTAGCGGTACTGTCTCTAATAACTCCCCTTGCCGTACTGTCTTTAATAACTGCTCTAGCGGTACTGTCTATAATAACTGCTCTAGCCGTACTGTCTATAATAACTCCTCTTGCCGTACTGTCTATAATAACCCCTCTAGTCGTACTGTCTATAATAACTCCTCTAGCCGTACTGTCTATAATAACCCCTCTAGCCGTACTGTCTATAATAACCCCTCTAGTCGTACTTTCTATAATAACTGCTCTAGCGGTACTGTCTATAATAACTGCTCTAGCAGTACTGTCTATAATAACTCCTCTAGACTTACTGTCTATAATAACTCCTCTAGCCGTACTGTCTATAATAACCCCTCTAGCCTTACTGTCTATAATAACTCCTCTAGCCGTACTGTCTATAGCAACCCCTCTAGTCGTACTTTCTATAATAACTGCTCTAGCGGTACTGTCTATAATAACTCCTCTAGCCGTACTGTCTATAATAACTCCTCTTGCCGAACTGTCTATAATAACCCTTCTAGCCGAACTGTCTATAATAACCCTTCTAGCCGAACTGTCTATAATAACCCCTCTAGCCGTACTGTCTATAATAACCCCTCTAGCCTTACTGTCTATAATAACTCCTCTAGCCTTACTGTCTATAATAACTCCTCTAGCCGTACTGTCTATAATAACTCCTCTAGCCGTACTGTCTATAATAACCCCTTTAACTGTACTGTCTATAATAACCCCTCTAGTCGTACTGTCTATAATAACTCCTTTAGCGGTACTGTCTATAATAACTCCTCTAGCCGTACTGTCTATAATAACTCCTTTAGCGGTACTGTATATAATAACTCCTTTAGCGGTACTGTCTATAATAACTCCTCTAGCCGTACTGTCTATAATAACCCCTTTAACCATACTGTCTATAATAACTCCTCTAGCCGTACTGTCTATAATAACTCTTCTAGCCGTACTGTCTATAATAACGCCTTTAGCCGTACTGTCTAAAATGACTCCTCTAGCCGTACTGTCTATAATAACTCCTTTAGCGGTACTATCTATAATAACTCCTTTAGCGGTACTGTCTATAATAACTGCTCTAGCTGTACTGTCTATAATAACTCCTCTAGCTCTACTGTCTATAATAACTCCTCTTGCCGTACTGTCTATAGCAACCCCTCTAGTCGTACTTTCTATAATAAGTGCTCTAGCGGTACTGTCTATAATAACTCCTCTAGCCGTACTGTCTATAATAACTCCTCTTGCCGAACTGTCTATAATAACCCTTCTAGCCGTACTGTCTATAATAACCCCTCTAGCCGTACTATCTATAATAACCCCTCTAGCCTTACTGTCTATAATAACTCCTCTAGCCTTACTGTCTATAATAACTCCTCTAGCCGTACTGTCTATAATAACTCCTCTAGCCGTACTGTCTATAAAAACCCCTTTAACTGTACTGTCTATAATAACCCCTCTAGTCGTACTGTCTGTAATAACTCCTCTAGTCGTACTGTCTATAATAACACCTCTAGCCGAACTGTCTATAATAACTCCTCTAGCTGTACTGTCTATAATAACTCCTCTAGCTCTACTGTCTATAATAACCCCTCTAGCTGTACTGTCTATAATAACCCCTCTAGCTGTACTGTCTATAATAACCCCTCCAGCTGTACTGTCTATAATAACTCCTCTAGCCGTACTGTCTATAATAACCCCTCTAGCTGTACTGTCTATAATAACCCCTTTAACCATACTGTCTATAATAACTCCTCTAGCCGTACTGTCTATAATAACTCCTCTAGTCGTACTGTCTATAATAACTCCTCTAGCCGTACTGTCTATAATAACTCCTCTAGCCGTACTGTCTATAATAACTCCTCTAGCCGTACTGTCTATAAAAACTCCTCTAGCCGTACTGTCTATAAAAACCCCTTTAACTGTACTGTCTATAATAACTCCTCTAGCCGTACTGTCTATAATAACTCCTCTATCCGTACTGTCTATAGCAACCCCTCTAGTCGTACTTTCTATAATAAATGCTCTAGCGGTACTGTCGATAATAACTCCTCTAGCCGTACTGTCTATAATAACTCCTCTTGCCAAACTGTCTATAATAACTCCTTTAGCCTTACTGTCTATAATAACTCCTCTAGCCGTACTTTCTATAGTAACCCCTCTAGCCTTACTGTCTATAATAACTGCTCTAGCAGTACTTTCTATAATAACTCCTTTAGCCGTACTGTCTATAATAACTCCTCTTGCCGTACTGTCTATAATAACCCCTCTAGTCGTACTGTCTATAATAACTTCTCTAGCCTTACTGTCTATAATAACTCCTCTAGCCTTACTGTCTATAATAACTCCTCTAGGCTTACTGTCTATAATAACTCTTCTAGCCGTACTGTCTATAATAACTCCTTTAGCCGTACTGTCTAAAATGACTCCTCTAGCCGTACTGTCTATAATAACTCCTTTACCGGTACTGTCTATAATAACTCCTTTAGCGGTACTGTCTATAATAACTGCTCTAGCTGTACTGTCTATAATAACCCCTCTAGCTGTACTGTCTATAATAACCCCTCTAGCTGTACTGTCTATAATAACCCCTCTAGCTGTACTGTCTATAATAACTCCTCTAGCCGTACTGTCTATAATAACTGCTCTAGCGGTACTGTCTATAATAACTGCTCTAGCAGTACTTTCTATAATAACTCCTTTAGCCGTACTGTCTATAATAACTCCTCTTGCCGTACTGTCTATAATAACCCCTCTAGTCGTACTGTCTATAATAACTCCTCTAGCCGTACTGTCTATAATAACCCCTCTAGCCGTACTGTCTATAATAACCCCTCTAGTCGTACTTTCTATAATAACTGCTCTAGCAGTACTGTCTATAATAACTCCTCTAGACTTACTGTCTATAATAACTCCTCTAGCCGTACTGTCTATAATAACCCCTCTAGCCGTACTGTCTATAATAACCCCTCTAGCCTTACTGTCCATAATGCCTCCTCTAGCCTTACTGTCTATAGTAACCCCTCTAGCCGTACTGTCTATAATGCCTCCTCTAGCCTTACTGTCTATAATAACTCCTCTAGCCTTACTGTCTATAATAACTCCTCTAGCCGTACTGTCTATAATAACCCCTCTAACCTTACTGTCTATAATAACCCCTCTAGCCTTACTGTCTATAATAACCCCTCTAGCCTTACTGTCTATAATAACTCCTCTAGCCTTACTGTCTATAATAACCCCTCTAGCCTTACTGTCTATAATAACTCCTCTAGCCGTACTGTCTATAAAACTCCTCTAGTCGTACTGTCTATAATAACTTCTCTAGCCTTACTGTCTATAATAACTCCTCTAGCCTTACTGTCTATAATAACTCCTCTAGGCTTACTGTCTATAATAACTCTTCTAGCCGTACTGTCTATAATAACTCCTTTAGCCGTACTGTCTAAAATGACTCCTCTAGCCGTACTGTCTATAATAACTCCTTTACCGGTACTGTCTATAATAACTCCTTTAGCGGTACTGTCTATAATAACTGCTCTAGCTGTACTGTCTATAATAACCCCTCTAGCTGTACTGTCTATAATAACCCCTCTAGCTGTACTGTCTATAATAACCCCTCTAGCTGTACTGTCTACAATAACCCCTCTAGCTGCACTGTCTATAATAACTCCTCTAGCCGTATTGTCTATAATAACCCCTCTAGCTGTACTGTCTATAATAACCCCTTTAACCATACTGTCTATAATAACTCCTCTAGCCGTACTGTCTATAATAACTCCTCTAGCCGTACTGTCTATAATAACTCCTCTAGCCGTACTGTCTATAATAACTCCTCTAGCCGTACTGTCTATAAAACTCCTCTAGTCGTACTGTCTATAATAACTTCTCTAGCCTTACTGTCTATAATAACTCCTCTAGCCTTACTGTCTATAATAACTCCTCTAGCCTTACTGTCTATAATAACTCCTCTAGCCGTACTGTCTATAGCAACCCCTCTAGTCGTACTTTCTATAATAAGTGCTCTAGCGGTACTGTCTATAATAACTCCTCTAGCCGTACTGTCTATAATAACTCCTCTTGCCGAACTGTCTATAATAACCCTTCTAGCCGTACTGTCTATAATAACCCCTCTAGCCGTACTATCTATAATAACCCCTCTAGCCTTACTGTCTATAATAACTCCTCTAGCCTTACTGTCTATAATAACTCCTCTAGCCGTACTGTCTATAATAACTCCTCTAGCCGTACTGTCTATAAAAACCCCTTTAACTGTACTGTCTATAATAACCCCTCTAGTCGTACTGTCTGTAATAACTCCTCTAGTCGTACTGTCTATAATAACACCTCTAGCCGAACTGTCTATAATAACTCCTCTAGCCGTACTGTCTATAATAACTCCTCTAGCCGTAGTGTCTATAATAACTCCTCTAGCCGTACTGTCTATAAAAACTCCTCTAGCCGTACTGTCTATAAAAAACCCTTTAACTGTACTGTCTATAATAACTCCTCTAGCC
This sequence comes from Mimachlamys varia, assembly GCA_947623455.1. Lineage (NCBI taxonomy): Eukaryota > Metazoa > Mollusca > Bivalvia > Pectinida > Pectinidae > Mimachlamys > Mimachlamys varia. The sequence goes on from OX392534.1 coordinate 24,093,529, forward strand.
GTACTGTCTATAATAACTCCTCTATCCGTACTGTCTATAGCAACCCCTCTAGTCGTACTTTCTATAATAAATGCTCTAGCGGTACTGTCGATAATAACTCCTCTAGCCGTACTGTCTATAATAACTCCTCTTTCCGAACTGTCTATAATAACTCCTTTAGCCTTACTGTCTATAATAACTCCTCTAGCCGTACTTTCTATAGTAACCCCTCTAGCCTTACTGTCTATAATAACTCCTCTAGCGGTACTGTCTATAATAACCCCTCTAGTCGTACTGTCTATAATAAATGCTCTTGCCGTACTGTCTATAATAACCCCTCTAGTCGTACTGTCTATAATAACTGCTCTAGCGGTACTGTCTCTAATAACTCCTCTTGCCGTACTGTCTATAATAACTGCTCTAGCGGTACTGTCTATAATAACTGCTCTAGCAGTACTTTCTATAATAACTCCTTTAGCCGTACTGTCTATAATAACTCCTCTTGCCGTACTGTCTATAATAACCCCTCTAGTCGTACTGTCTATAATAACTCCTCTAGCCGTACTGTCTATAATAACCCCTCTAGCCGTACTGTCTATAATAACCCCTCTTGTCGTGCTTTCTATAATAACTGCTCTAGCGGTACTGTCTATAATAACTGCTCTAGCAGTACTGTCTATAATAACTCCTCTAGACTTACTGTCTATAATAACTCCTCTAGCCGTACTGTCTATAATAACCCCTCTAGCCGTACTGTCTATAATAACCCCTCTAGCCTTACTGTCCATAATGCCTCCTCTAGCCTTACTGTCTATAGTAACCCCTCTAGCCGTACTGTCTATAATGCCTCCTCTAGCCTTACTGTCTATAATAACTGCTCTAGCAGTACTGTCAATAATAACTCCTCTAGCCGTACTGTCTATAATAACTCCTCTTGCCGTACTGTCTATAATAACCCCTCTAGTAGTACTGTCTATAATAACTCCTCTAGCCGTACTGTCTATAATAACCCCTCTAGCCGTACTGTCTATAATAACCCCTCTCGTCGTACTTTCTATAATAACTGCTCTAGCGGTACTGTCTATAATAACTGCTCTAGCAGTGCTGTCTATAATAACTCCTCTAGACTTACTGTCTATAATAACTCCTCTAGCCGTACTTTCTATAATAACCCCTCTAGCCGTACTGTCTATAATAACCCCTCTAGCCTTACTGTCCATAATGCCTCCTCTAGCCTTACTGTCTATAGTAACCCCTCTAGCCGTACTGTCTATAATGCCTCCTCTAGCCTTACTGTCTATAATAACTCCTCTAGCCTTACTGTCTATAATAACTCCTCTAGCCGTACTGTCTATAACAACCCCTCTAACCTTACTGTCTATAATAACTCCTCAAGCCTTACTGTCTATAATAACTCCACTAGCCTTACTGTCTATAATAACTCCTCTAGCCGTACTGTCTATAATAACTGCTTTAGCGGTACTGTCTCTAATAACTCCTCATGCCGTACTGTCTTTAATAACTGCTCTAGCGGTACTGTCTATAATAACTGCTCTAGCGGTACTGTCTATAATAACTCCTCTAGCAGTACTGTCTATAATAACTGCTCTAGCAGTACTTTCTATAATAACTCCTTTAGCCGTACTGTCTATAATAACTCCTCTTGCCGTACTGTCTATAATAACCCCTCTAGTCGTACTGTCTATAATAACTCCTCTAGCCGTACTGTCTATAATAACCCCTCTAGCCGTACTGTCTATAATAACCCCTCTAGTCGTACTTTCTATAATAACTGCTCTAGCGGTACTGTCTATAATAACTGCTCTAGCAGTACTGTCTATAATAACTCCTCTAGACTTACTGTCTATAATAACTCCTCTAGCCGTACTGTCTATAATAACCCCTCTAGCCTTACTGTCCATAATGCCTCCTCTAGCCTTACTGTCTATAGTAACCCCTCTAGCCGTACTGTCTATAATGCCTCCTCTAGCCTTACTGTCTATAATAACTCCTCTAGCCTTACTGTCTATAATAACTCCTCTAGCCGTACTGTCTATAATAACCCCTCTAACCTTACTGTCTATAATAGCTCATCTAGCCTTACTGTCTATAATAACCCCTCTAGCCTTACTGTCTATAATAACTCCTCTAGCGGTACTGTCTATAATAACCCCTCTAGCCTTACTGTCTATAATAACTTCTCTAGCCTTACTGTCTATAATAACTCCTCTAGCCTTACTGTCTATAATAACTCCTCTAGCCTTACTGTCTATAATAACTCCTCTAGCCGTACTGTCTATAGCAACCCCTCTAGTCGTACTTTCTATAATAACTATTCTAGCGGTACTGTCTATAATAACTCCTCTAGCCGTACTGTCTATAATAACTCCTGTTGCCGAACTGTCTATAATAACCCTTCTAGCCGAACTGTCTATAATAACCCTTCTAGCCGAACTGTCTATAATAACCCCTCTAGCCGTACTGTCTATAATAACCCCTCTAGCCTTACTGTCTATAATAACTCCTCTAGCCTTACTGTCTATAATAACTCCTCTAGCCTTACTGTCTATAATAACTCCTCTAGCCGTACTGTCTATAATAACTCCTCTTGCCGTACTGTCTATAATAACCCCTCTAGTCGTACTGTCTATAATAACTCCTCTAGCCGTACTGTCTATAATAACCCCTCTAGCCGTACTGTCTATAATAACCCCTCTCGTCGTACTTTCTATAATAACTGCTCTAGCGGTACTGTCTATAATAACTGCTCTAGCAGTACTGTCTATAATAACTCCTCTAGACTTACTGTCTATAATAACTCCTCTAGCCGTACTGTCTATAATAACCCCTCTAGCCTTACTGTCTATAATAACCCCTCTAGCCTTACTGTCCATAATGCCTCCTCTAGCCTTACTGTCTATAGTAACCCCTCTAGCCGTACTGTCTATAATGCCTCCTCTAGTCTTACTGTCTATAATAACTCCTCTAGCCTTACTGTCTATAATAACTCCTCTAGTCGTACTGTCTATAATAACCCCTCTAACCTTACTGTCTATAATAGCTCCTCTAGCCTTACTGTCTATAATAACCCCTCTAGCCTTACTGTCTATAATAACTCCTCTAGCGGTACTGTCTATAATAACCCCTCTAGCCTTACTGTCTATAATAACTTCTCTAGCCTTACTGTCTATAATAACTCCTCTAGCCTTACTGTCTATAATAACTCCTCTAGCCTTACTGTCTATAATAACTCCTCTAGCCTTACTGTCTATAATAACTCCTCTAGCCGTACTGTCTATAGCAACCCCTCTAGTCGTACTTTCTATAATAACTGCTCTAGCGGTACTGTCTATAATAACTCCTCTAGCCGTACTGTCTATAATAACTCCTCTTGCCGAACTGTCTATAATAACCCTTCTAGCCGTACTGTCTATAATAACTCCTTTAGCCGTACTGTCTAAAATGACTCCTCTAGCCGTACTGTCTATAATAACTCCTTTACCGGTACTGTCTATAATAACTTCTCTAGCCTTACTGTCTATAATAACCCCTCTAGCCTTACTGTCTATAATAACTCCTCTAGCCTTACTGTCTATAATAACTCCTCTAGGCTTACTGTCTATAATAACTCTTCTAGCCGTACTGTCTATAATAACTCCTTTAGCCGTACTGTCTAAAATGACTCCTCTAGCCGTACTGTCTATAATAACTCCTTTACCGGTACTGTCTATAATAACTCCTTTAGCGGTACTGTCTATAATAACTGCTCTAGCTGTACTGTCTATAATAACTCCTCTAGCCGTACTGTCTATAATAACCCCTCTAGCTGTACTGTCTATAATAACCCCTTTAACCATACTGTCTATAATAACTCCTCTAGCCGTACTGTCTATAATAACTCCTCTAGCCGTACTGTCTATAATTACTCCTCTAGCCGTACTGTCTATAATAACTCCTCTAGCCGTACTGTCTATAAAACTCCTCTAGTCGTACTGTCTATAATAACTTCTCTAGCCTTACTGTCTATAATAACTCCTCTAGCCTTACTGTCTATAATAACTCCTCTAGCCTTACTGTCTATAATAACTCCTCTATCCGTACTGTCTATAGCAACCCCTCTAGTCGTACTTTCTATAATAAATGCTCTAGCGGTACTGTCGATAATAACTCCTCTAGCCGTACTGTCTATAATAACTCCTCTTTCCGAACTGTCTATAATAACTCCTTTAGCCTTACTGTCTATAATAACTCCTCTAGCCGTACTTTCTATAGTAACCCCTCTAGCCTTACTGTCTATAATAACTCCTCTAGCGGTACTGTCTATAATAACCCCTCTAGTCGTACTGTCTATAATAAATGCTCTTGCCGTACTGTCTATAATAACCCCTCTAGTCGTACTGTCTATAATAACTGCTCTAGCGGTACTGTCTCTAATAACTCCTCTTGCCGTACTGTCTATAATAACTGCTCTAGCGGTACTGTCTATAATAACTGCTCTAGCAGTACTTTCTATAATAACTCCTTTAGCCGTACTGTCTATAATAACTCCTCTTGCCGTACTGTCTATAATAACCCCTCTAGTCGTACTGTCTATAATAACTCCTCTAGCCGTACTGTCTATAATAACCCCTCTAGCCGTACTGTCTATAATAACCCCTCTTGTCGTGCTTTCTATAATAACTGCTCTAGCGGTACTGTCTATAATAACTGCTCTAGCAGTACTGTCTATAATAACTCCTCTAGACTTACTGTCTATAATAACTCCTCTAGCCGTACTGTCTATAATAACCCCTCTAGCCGTACTGTCTATAATAACCCCTCTAGCCTTACTGTCCATAATGCCTCCTCTAGCCTTACTGTCTATAGTAACCCCTCTAGCCGTACTGTCTATAATGCCTCCTCTAGCCTTACTGTCTATAATAACTGCTCTAGCAGTACTGTCTATAATAACTCCTCTAGCCGTACTGTCTATAATAACTCCTCTTGCCGTACTGTCTATAATAACCCCTCTAGTAGTACTGTCTATAATAACTCCTCTAGCCGTACTGTCTATAATAACCCCTCTAGCCGTACTGTCTATAATAACTCCTCTCGTCGTACTTTCTATAATAACTGCTCTAGCGGTACTGTCTATAATAACTGCTCTAGCAGTGCTGTCTATAATAACTCATCTAGACTTACTGTCTATAATAACTCCTCTAGCCGTACTTTCTATAATAACCCCTCTAGCCGTACTGTCTATAATAACCCCTCTAGCCTTACTGTCCATAATGCCTCCTCTAGCCTTACTGTCTATAGTAACCCCTCTAGCCGTACTGTCTATAATGCCTCCTCTAGCCTTACTGTCTATAATAACTCCTCTAGCCTTACTGTCTATAATAACTCCTCTAGCCGTACTGTCTATAACAACCCCTCTAACCTTACTGTCTATAATAACTCCTCAAGCCTTACTGTCTATAATAACTCCACTAGCCTTACTGTCTATAATAACTCCTCTAGCCGTACTGTCTATAATAACTGCTTTAGCGGTACTGTCTCTAATAACTCCTCATGCCGTACTGTCTTGAATAACTGCTCTAGCGGTACTGTCTATAATAACTGCTCTAGCGGTGCTGTCTATAATAACTCCTCTAGCAGTACTGTCTATAATAACTGCTCTAGCAGTACTTTCTATAATAACTCCTTTAGCCGTACTGTCTATAATAACTCCTCTTGCCGTACTGTCTATAATAACCCCTCTAGTCGTACTGTCTATAATAACTCCTCTAGCCGTACTGTCTATAATAACCCCTCTAGCCGTACTGTCTATAATAACCCCTCTAGTCGTACTTTCTATAATAACTGCTCTAGCGGTACTGTCTATAATAACTGCTCTAGCAGTACTGTCTATAATAACTCCTCTAGACTTACTGTCTATAATAACTCCTCTAGCCGTACTTTCTATAATAACCCCTCTAGCCTTACTGTCCATAATGCCTCCTCTAGCCTTACTGTCTATAGTAACCCCTCTAGCCGTACTGTCTATAATGCCTCCTCTAGCCTTACTGTCTATAATAACTCCTCTAGCCTTACTGTCTATAATAACTCCTCTAGCCGTACTGTCTATAATAACCCCTCTAACCTTACTGTCTATAATAGCTCATCTAGCCTTACTGTCTATAATAACCCCTCTAGCCTTACTGTCTATAATAACTCCTCTAGCGGTACTGTCTATAATAACCCCTCTAGCCTTACTGTCTATAATAACTTCTCTAGCCTTACTGTCTATAATAACTCCTCTAGCCTTACTGTCTATAATAACTCCTCTAGCCTTACTGTCTATAATAACTCCTCTAGCCGTACTGTCTATAGCAACCCCTCTAGTCGTACTTTCTATAATAACTATTCTAGCGGTACTGTCTATAATAACTCCTCTAGCCGTACTGTCTATAATAACTCCTGTTGCCGAACTGTCTATAATAACCCTTCTAGCCGAACTGTCTATAATAACCCTTCTAGCCGAACTGTCTATAATAACCCCTCTAGCCGTACTGTCTATAATAACCCCTCTAGCCTTACTGTCTATAATAACTCCTCTAGCCTTACTGTCTATAATAACTCCTCTAGCCTTACTGTCTATAATAACTCCTCTAGCCGTACTGTCTATAATAACTCCTCTTGCCGTACTGTCTATAATAACCCCTCTAGTCGTACTGTCTATAATAACTCCTCTAGCCGTACTGTCTATAATAACCCCTCTAGCCGTACTGTCTATAATAACCCCTCTCGTCGTACTTTCTATAATAACTGCTTTAGCGGTACTGTCTATAATAACTGCTCTAGCAGTACTGTCTATAATAACTCCTCTAGACTTACTGTCTATAATAACTCCTCTAGCCGTACTGTCTATAATAACCCCTCTAGCCTTACTGTCTATAATAACCCCTCTAGCCTTACTGTCCATAATGCCTCCTCTAGCCTTACTGTCTATAGTAACCCCTCTAGCCGTACTGTCTATAATGCCTCCTCTAGCCTTACTGTCTATAATAACTCCTCTAGCCTTACTGTCTATAATAACTCCTCTAGTCGTACTGTCTATAATAACCCCTCTAACCTTACTGTCTATAATAGCTCCTCTAGCCTTACTGTCTATAATAACCCCTCTAGCCGAACTGTCTATAATAACTCCTCTAGCGGTACTGTCTATAATAACCCCTCTAGCCGTACTGTCTATAATAACCCCTCTAGTCGTACTTTCTATAATAACTGCTCTAGCGGTACTGTCTATAATAACTGCTCTAGCAGTACTGTCTATAATAACTCCTCTAGACTTACTGTCTATAATAACTCCTCTAGCCGTACTGTCTATAATAACCCCTCTAGCCTTACTGTCCATAATGCCTCCTCTAGCCTTACTGTCTATAGTAACCCCTCTAGCCGTACTGTCTATAATGCCTCCTCTAGCCTTACTGTCTATAATAACTCCTCTAGCCTTACTGTCTATAATAACTCCTCTAGCCGTACTGTCTATAATAACCCCTCTAACCTTACTGTCTATAATAGCTCATCTAGCCTTACTGTCTATAATAACCCCTCTAGCCTTACTGTCTATAATAACTCCTCTAGCGGTACTGTCTATAATAACCCCTCTAGCCTTACTGTCTATAATAACTTCTCTAGCCTTACTGTCTATAATAACTCCTCTAGCCTTACTGTCTATAATAACTCCTCTAGCCTTACTGTCTATAATAACTCCTCTAGCCGTACTGTCTATAGCAACCCCTCTAGTCGTACTTTCTATAATAACTATTCTAGCGGTACTGTCTATAATAACTCCTCTAGCCGTACTGTCTATAATAACTCCTGTTGCCGAACTGTCTATAATAACCCTTCTAGCCGAACTGTCTATAATAACCCTTCTAGCCGAACTGTCTATAATAACCCCTCTAGCCGTACTGTCTATAATAACCCCTCTAGCCTTACTGTCTATAATAACTCCTCTAGCCTTACTGTCTATAATAACTCCTCTAGCCTTACTGTCTATAATAACTCCTCTAGCCGTACTGTCTATAATAACTCCTCTTGCCGTACTGTCTATAATAACCCCTCTAGTCGTACTGTCTATAATAACTCCTCTAGCCGTACTGTCTATAATAACCCCTCTAGCCGTACTGTCTATAATAACCCCTCTCGTCGTACTTTCTATAATAACTGCTCTAGCGGTACTGTCTATAATAACTGCTCTAGCAGTACTGTCTATAATAACTCCTCTAGACTTACTGTCTATAATAACTCCTCTAGCCGTACTGTCTATAATAACCCCTCTAGCCTTACTGTCTATAATAACCCCTCTAGCCTTACTGTCCATAATGCCTCCTCTAGCCTTACTGTCTATAGTAACCCCTCTAGCCGTACTGTCTATAATGCCTCCTCTAGCCTTACTGTCTATAATAACTCCTCTAGCCTTACTGTCTATAATAACTCCTCTAGTCGTACTGTCTATAATAACCCCTCTAACCTTACTGTCTATAATAGCTCCTCTAGCCTTACTGTCTATAATAACCCCTCTAGCCGAACTGTCTATAATAACTCCTCTAGCGGTACTGTCTATAATAACCCCTCTAGCCTTACTGTCTATAATAACTTCTCTAGCCTTACTGTCTATAATAACTCCTCTAGCCTTACTGTCTATAATAACTCCTCTAGCCTTACTGTCTATAATAACTCCTCTAGCCTTACTGTCTATAATAACTCCTCTAGCCGTACTGTCTTTAGCAACCCCTCTAGTCGTACTTTCTATAATAACTGCTCTAGCGGTACTGTCTATAATAACTCCTCTAGCCGTACTGTCTATAATAACTCCTCTTGCCGAACTGTCTATAATAACCCTTCTAGCCGTACTGTCTATAATAACTCCTTTAGCCGTACTGTCTAAAATGACTCCTCTAGCCGTACTGTCTATAATAACTCCTTTACCGGTACTGTCTATAATAACTTCTCTAGCCTTACTGTCTATAATAACCCCTCTAGCCTTACTGTCTATAATAACTCCTCTAGCCTTACTGTCTATAATAACTCCTCTAGGCTTACTGTCTATAATAACTCTTCTAGCCGTACTGTCTATAATAACTCCTTTAGCCGTACTGTCTAAAATGACTCCTCTAGCCGTACTGTCTATAATAACTCCTTTACCGGTACTGTCTATAATAACTCCTTTAGCGGTACTGTCTATAATAACTGCTCTAGCTGTACTGTCTATAATAACTCCTCTAGCCGTACTGTCTATAATAACCCCTCTAGCTGTACTGTCTATAATAACCCCTTTAACCATACTGTCTATAATAACTCCTCTAGCCGTACTGTCTATAATAACTCCTCTAGCCGTACTGTCTATAATTACTCCTCTAGCCGTACTGTCTATAATAACTCCTCTAGCCGTACTGTCTATAAAACTCCTCTAGTCGTACTGTCTATAATAACTTCTCTAGCCTTACTGTCTATAATAACTCCTCTAGCCTTACTGTCTATAATAACTCCTCTAGCCTTTCTGTCTATAATAACTCCTCTAGCCGTACTGTCTATAGCAACCCCTCTAGTCGTACTTTCTATAATAAGTGCTCTAGCGGTACTGTCTATAATAACTCCTCTAGCCGTACTGTCTATAATAACTCCTCTTGCCGAACTGTCTATAATAACCCTTCTAGCCGTACTGTCTATAATAACCCCTCTAGCCGTACTGTCTATAATAACCCCTCTAGCCTTACTGTCTATAATAACTGCTCTAGCAGTACTGTCTATAATAACTCCTCTAGCCGTACTGTCTATAATAACTCCTCTTGCCGTACTGTCTATAATAACCCCTCTAGTCGTACTGTCTATAATAACTCCTCTAGCCGTACTGTCTATAATAACCCCTCTAGCCGTACTGTCTATAATAACCCCTCTCGTCGTACTTTCTATAATAACTGCTCTAGCGGTACTGTCAATAATAACTGCTCTAGCAGTACTGTCTATAATAACTCCTCTAGACTTACTGTCTATAATAACTCCTCTAGCCGTACTTTCTATAATAACCCCTCTAGCCGTACTGTCTATAATAACCCCTCTAGCCTTACTGTCCATAATGCCTCCTCTAGCCTTACTGTCTATAGTAACCCCTCTAGCCGTACTGTCTATAATGCCTCCTCTAGCCTTACTGTCTATAATAACTCCTCTAGCCTTACTGTCTATAATAACTCCTCTAGCCGTACTGTCTATAATAACCCCTCTAACCTTACTGTCTATAATAACTCCTCTAGCCTTACTGTCTATAATAACCCCTCTAGCCTTACTGTCTATAATAACTCCTCTAGCCGTACTGTCTGTAATAACCCCTCTAGCCTTACTGTCTATAATAACTTCTCTAGCCTTACTGTCTATAATAACTCCTCTAGCCTTACTGTCTATAATAACTCCTCTAGCCTTACTGTCTATAATAACTCCTCTAGCCGTACTGTCTATAGCAACCCCTCTAGTCGTACTTTCTATAATAACTGCTCTAGCGGTACTGTCTATAATAACTCCTCTAGCCGTACTGTCTATAATAACTCCTCTTGCCGAACTGTCTATAATAACCCTTCTAGCCGTACTGTCTATAATAACCCCTCTAGCCGTACTGTCTATAACAACCCCTCTAGCCTTACTGTCTATAATAACTGCTCTAGCAGTACTGTCTATAATAACTCCTCTAGCCGTACTGTCTATAATAACTCCTCTTGCCGTACTGTCTATAATAACCCCTCTAGTCGTACTGTCTATAATAACTCCTCTACCCGTACTGTCTATAATAACCCCTCTAGCCGTACTGTCTATAATAACCCCTCTCGTCGTACTTTCTATAATAAATGCTCTGGCGGTACTGTCGATAATAACTGCTCTAGCCGTACTGTCTATGATAACTCCTCTTGCCGAACTGTCTATAATAACTCCTTTAGCCTTACTGTCTATAATAACTCCTCTAGCCGTACTTTCTATAGTAACCCCTCTAGCCTTACTGTCTATAATAACTCCTCTAGCGGTACTGTCTATAATAACCCCTCTAGTCGTACTGTCTATAATAACTGCTCTAGCCGTACTGTCTATAATAAATGCTCTTGCGGTACTGTCTATAATAACTGCTCTAGCAGTACTGTCTATAATTACTCCTCTAAACTTACTGTCTATAATAACTCCTCTATCCGTACTTTCTATAATAACCCCTCTAGCCGTACTGTCTATAATAACCCCTCTAGCCTTACTGTCCATAATGCCTCCTCTAGCCTTACTGTCTATAGTAACCCCTCTAGCCGTACTGTCTATAATGCCTCCTCTAGCCTAACTGTCTATAATAACTCCTCTAGCCTTACTGTCTATAATAACTCCTCTAGCCGTACTGTCTATAATAACCCCTCTAACCTTACTGTCTATAATAACTCCTCTAGCCTTACTGTCTATAATAACCCCTCTAGCCTTACTGTCTATAATAACTCCTCTAGCGGTACTGTCTATAATAACCCCTCTAGCCTTACTGTCTATAATAACTTCTCTAGCCTTACTGTCTATAATAACTCCTCTAGCCGTACTGTCTATAATAACTCCTCTAGCCGTACTGTCTATAGCAACCCCTCTAGTCGTACTTTCTATAATAACTGCTCTAGCGGTACTCTCTATAATAACTCCTCTAGCCGTACTGACTATAATAACTCCTCTTGCCGAACTGTCTATAATAATCCTTCTAGCCGTACTGTCTATAATAACCCCTCTAGCCGTACTGTCTATAATAACCCCTCTAGCCTTACTGTCTATAATAACCCCTCTAGTCGTACTGTCTATAATAACTGCTCTAGCGGTACTCTCTATAATAACTGCTCTAGCGGTACTCTCTATAATAACTCCTCTAGCCGTACTGACTATAATAACTCCTCTTGCCGAACTGTCTATAATAACCCTTCTAGCCGTACTGTCTATAATAACCCCTCTAGCCGTACTGTCTATAATAACTCCTCTAGCCGTACTGTCTATAATAACCCCTTTAACTGTACTGTCTATAATAACCCCTCTAGTCGTACTGTCTATAATAACTCCTTTAGCGGTACTGTCTATAATAACTCCTCTAGCCGTACTGTCTATAATAACTCCTTTAGCGGTACTGTATATAATAACTCCTTTAGCGGTACTGTCTATAATAACTCCTCTAGCCGTACTGTCTATAATAACCCCTTTAACCATACTGTCTATAATAACTCCTCTAGCCGTACTGTCTATAATAACTCTTCTAGCCGTACTGTCTATAATAACGCCTTTAGCCGTACTGTCTAAAATGACTCCTCTAGCCGTACTGTCTATAATAACTCCTTTAGCGGTACTATCTATAATAACTCCTTTAGCGGTACTGTCTATAATAACTGCTCTAGCTGTACTGTCTATAATAACCCCTCTAGCTCTACTGTCTATAATAACCCCTCTAGCTGTACTGTCTATAATAACCCCTCTAGCTGTACTGTCTATAATAACCCCTCCAGCTGTACTGTCTATAATAACTCCTCTAGCCGTACTGTCTATAATAACCCCTCTAGCTGTACTGTCTATAATAACCCCTTTAACCATACTGTCTATAATAACTCCTCTAGCCGTACTGTCTATAATAACTCCTCTAGTCGTACTGTCTATAATAACTCCTCTAGCCGTACTGTCTATAATAACTCCTCTAGCCGTACTGTCTATAATAACTCCTCTAGCCGTACTGTCTATAAAAACTCCTCTAGCCGTACTGTCTATAAAAACCCCTTTAACTGTACTGTCTATAATAACTCCTCTAGCCGTACTGTCTATAATAACTCCTCTATCCGTACTGTCTATAGCAACCCCTCTAGTCGTACTTTCTATAATAAATGCTCTAGCGGTACTGTCGATAATAACTCCTCTAGCCGTACTGTCTATAATAACTCCTCTTGCCAAACTGTCTATAATAACTCCTTTAGCCTTACTGTCTATAATAACTCCTCTAGCCGTACTTTCTATAGTAACCCCTCTAGCCTTACTGTCTATAATAACTGCTCTAGCAGTACTTTCTATAATAACTCCTTTAGCCGTACTGTCTATAATAACTCCTCTTGCCGTACTGTCTATAATAACCCCTCTAGTCGTACTGTCTATAATAACTTCTCTAGCCTTACTGTCTATAATAACTCCTCTAGCCTTACTGTCTATAATAACTCCTCTAGGCTTACTGTCTATAATAACTCTTCTAGCCGTACTGTCTATAATAACTCCTTTAGCCGTACTGTCTAAAATGACTCCTCTAGCCGTACTGTCTATAATAACTCCTTTACCGGTACTGTCTATAATAACTCCTTTAGCGGTACTGTCTATAATAACTGCTCTAGCTGTACTGTCTATAATAACCCCTCTAGCTGTACTGTCTATAATAACCCCTCTAGCTGTACTGTCTATAATAACCCCTCTAGTTGTACTGTCTATAATAACTCCTCTAGCCGTACTGTCTATAATAACTGCTCTAGCGGTACTGTCTATAATAACTGCTCTAGCAGTACTTTCTATAATAACTCCTTTAGCCGTACTGTCTATAATAACTCCTCTTGCCGTACTGTCTATAATAACCCCTCTAGTCGTACTGTCTATAATAACTCCTCTAGCCGTACTGTCTATAATAACCCCTCTAGCCGTACTGTCTATAATAACCCCTCTAGTCGTACTTTCTATAATAACTGCTCTAGCAGTACTGTCTATAATAACTCCTCTAGACTTACTGTCTATAATAACTCCTCTAGCCGTACTGTCTATAATAACCCCTCTAGCCGTACTGTCTATAATAACCCCTCTAGCCTTACTGTCCATAATGCCTCCTCTAGCCTTACTGTCTATAGTAACCCCTCTAGCCGTACTGTCTATAATGCCTCCTCTAGCCTTACTGTCTATAATAACTCCTCTAGCCTTACTGTCTATAATAACTCCTCTAGCCGTACTGTCTATAATAACCCCTCTAACCTTACTGTCTATAATAACCCCTCTAGCCTTACTGTCTATAATAACCCCTCTAGCCTTACTGTCTATAATAACTCCTCTAGCCTTACTGTCTATAATAACCCCTCTAGCCTTACTGTCTATAATAACTCCTCTAGCCGTACTGTCTATAAAACTCCTCTAGTCGTACTGTCTATAATAACTTCTCTAGCCTTACTGTCTATAATAACTCCTCTAGCCTTACTGTCTATAATAACTCCTCTAGGCTTACTGTCTATAATAACTCTTCTAGCCGTACTGTCTATAATAACTCCTTTAGCCGTACTGTCTAAAATGACTCCTCTAGCCGTACTGTCTATAATAACTCCTTTACCGGTACTGTCTATAATAACTCCTTTAGCGGTACTGTCTATAATAACTGCTCTAGCTGTACTGTCTATAATAACCCCTCTAGCTGTACTGTCTATAATAACCCCTCTAGCTGTACTGTCTATAATAACCCCTCTAGCTGTACTGTCTACAATAACCCCTCTAGCTGCACTGTCTATAATAACTCCTCTAGCCGTATTGTCTATAATAACCCCTCTATCCGTACTGTCTATAGCAACCCCTCTAGTCGTACTTTCTATAATAAATGCTCTAGCGGTACTGTCGATAATAACTCCTCTAGCCGTACTGTCTATAATAACTCCTCTTGCCAAACTGTCTATAATAACTCCTTTAGCCTTACTGTCTATAATAACTCCTCTAGCCGTACTTTCTATAGTAACCCCTCTAGCCTTACTGTCTATAATAACTGCTCTAGCAGTACTTTCTATAATAACTCCTTTAGCCGTACTGTCTATAATAACCCCTCTAGTCGTACTGTCTATAATAACTTCTCTAGCCTTACTGTCTATAATAACTCCTCTAGCCTTACTGTCTATAATAACTCCTCTAGGCTTACTGTCTATAATAACTCTTCTAGCCGTACTGTCTATAATAACTCCTTTAGCCGTACTGTCTAAAATGACTCCTCTAGCCGTACTGTCTATAATAACTCCTTTACCGGTACTGTCTATAATAACTCCTTTAGCGGTACTGTCTATAATAACTGCTCTAGCTGTACTGTCTATAATAACCCCTCTAGCTGTACTGTCTATAATAACCCCTCTAGCTGTACTGTCTATAATAACCCCTCTAGCTGTACTGTCTATAATAACTCCTCTAGCCGTACTGTCTATAATAACTGCTCTAGCGGTACTGTCTATAATAACTGCTCTAGCAGTACTTTCTATAATAACTCCTTTAGCCGTACTGTCTATAATAACTCCTCTTGCCGTACTGTCTATAATAACCCCTCTAGTCGTACTGTCTATAATAACTCCTCTAGCCGTACTGTCTATAATAACCCCTCTAGCCGTACTGTCTATAATAACCCCTCTAGTCGTACTTTCTATAATAACTGCTCTAGCAGTACTGTCTATAATAACTCCTCTAGACTTACTGTCTATAATAACTCCTCTAGCCGTACTGTCTATAATAACCCCTCTAGCCGTACTGTCTATAATAACCCCTCTAGCCTTACTGTCCATAATGCCTCCTCTAGCCTTACTGTCTATAGTAACCCCTCTAGCCGTACTGTCTATAATGCCTCCTCTAGCCTTACTGTCTATAATAACTCCTCTAGCCTTACTGTCTATAATAACTCCTCTAGCCGTACTGTCTATAATAACCCCTCTAACCTTACTGTCTATAATAACCCCTCTAGCCTTACTGTCTATAATAACCCCTCTAGCCTTACTGTCTATAATAACTCCTCTAGCCTTACTGTCTATAATAAACCCTCTAGCCTTACTGTCTATAATAACTCCTCTAGCCGTACTGTCTATAAAACTCCTCTAGTCGTACTGTCTATAATAACTTCTCTAGCCTTACTGTCTATAATAACTCCTCTAGCCTTACTGTCTATAATAACTCCTCTAGGCTTACTGTCTATAATAACTCTTCTAGCCGTACTGTCTATAATAACTCCTTTAGCCGTACTGTCTAAAATGACTCCTCTAGCCGTACTGTCTATAATAACTCCTTTACCGGTACTGTCTATAATAACTCCTTTAGCGGTACTGTCTATAATAACTGCTCTAGCTGTACTGTCTATAATAACCCCTCTAGCTGTACTGTCTATAATAACCCCTCTAGCTGTACTGTCTATAATAACCCCTCTAGCTGTACTGTCTACAATAACCCCTCTAGCTGCACTGTCTATAATAACTCCTCTAGCCGTATTGTCTATAATAACCCCTCTAGCTGTACTGTCTATAATAACCCCTTTAACCATACTGTCTATAATAACTCCTCTAGCCGTACTGTCTATAATAACTCCTCTAGCCGTACTGTCTATAATAACTCCTCTAGCCGTACTGTCTATAATAACTCCTCTAGCCGTACTGTCTATAAAACTCCTCTAGTCGTACTGTCTATAATAACTTCTCTAGCCTTACTGTCTATAATAACTCCTCTAGCCTTACTGTCTATAATAACTCCTCTAGCCTTACTGTCTATAATAACTCCTCTAGCCGTACTGTCTATAGCAACCCCTCTAGTCGTACTTTCTATAATAAGTGCTCTAGCGGTACTGTCTATAATAACTCCTCTAGCCGTACTGTCTATAATAACTCCTCTTGCCGAACTGTCTATAATAACCCTTCTAGCCGTACTGTCTATAATAACCCCTCTAGCCGTACTATCTATAATAACCCCTCTAGCCTTACTGTCTATAATAACTCCTCTAGCCTTACTGTCTATAATAACTCCTCTAGCCGTACTGTCTATAATAACTCCTCTAGCCGTACTGTCTATAAAAACCCCTTTAACTGTACTGTCTATAATAACCCCTCTAGTCGTACTGTCTATAATAACTTCTCTAGCCTTACTGTCTATAATAACTCCTCTAGCCTTACTGTCTATAATAACTCCTCTAGGCTTACTGTCTATAATAACTCTTCTAGCCGTACTGTCTATAATAACTCCTTTAGCCGTACTGTCTAAAATGACTCCTCTAGCCGTACTGTCTATAATAACTCCTTTACCGGTACTGTCTATAATAACTCCTTTAGCGGTACTGTCTATAATAACTGCTCTAGCTGTACTGTCTATAATAACCCCTCTAGCTGTACTGTCTATAATAACCCCTCTAGCTGTACTGTCTATAATAACCCCTCTAGCTGTACTGTCTATAATAACTCCTCTAGCCGTACTGTCTATAATAACTGCTCTAGCGGTACTGTCTATAATAACTGCTCTAGCAGTACTTTCTATAATAACTCCTTTAGCCGTACTGTCTATAATAACTCCTCTTGCCGTACTGTCTATAATAACCCCTCTAGTCGTACTGTCTATAATAACTCCTCTAGCCGTACTGTCTATAATAACCCCTCTAGCCGTACTGTCTATAATAACCCCTCTAGTCGTACTTTCTATAATAACTGCTCTAGCAGTACTGTCTATAATAACTCCTCTAGACTTACTGTCTATAATAACTCCTCTAGCCGTACTGTCTATAATAACCCCTCTAGCCGTACTGTCTATAATAACCCCTCTAGCCTTACTGTCCATAATGCCTCCTCTAGCCTTACTGTCTATAGTAACCCCTCTAGCCGTACTGTCTATAATGCCTCCTCTAGCCTTACTGTCTATAATAACTCCTCTAGCCTTACTGTCTATAATAACTCCTCTAGCCGTACTGTCTATAATAACCCCTCTAACCTTACTGTCTATAATAACCCCTCTAGCCTTACTGTCTATAATAACCCCTCTAGCCTTACTGTCTATAATAACTCCTCTAGCCTTACTGTCTATAATAAACCCTCTAGCCTTACTGTCTATAATAACTCCTCTAGCCGTACTGTCTATAAAACTCCTCTAGTCGTACTGTCTATAATAACTTCTCTAGCCTTACTGTCTATAATAACTCCTCTAGCCTTACTGTCTATAATAACTCCTCTAGGCTTACTGTCTATAATAACTCTTCTAGCCGTACTGTCTATAATAACTCCTTTAGCCGTACTGTCTAAAATGACTCCTCTAGCCGTACTGTCTATAATAACTCCTTTACCGGTACTGTCTATAATAACTCCTTTAGCGGTACTGTCTATAATAACTGCTCTAGCTGTACTGTCTATAATAACCCCTCTAGCTGTACTGTCTATAATAACCCCTCTAGCTGTACTGTCTATAATAACCCCTCTAGCTGTACTGTCTACAATAACCCCTCTAGCTGCACTGTCTATAATAACTCCTCTAGCCGTATTGTCTATAATAACCCCTCTAGCTGTACTGTCTATAATAACCCCTTTAACCATACTGTCTATAATAACTCCTCTAGCCGTACTGTCTATAATAACTCCTCTAGCCGTACTGTCTATAATAACTCCTCTAGCCGTACTGTCTATAATAACTCCTCTAGCCGTACTGTCTATAAAACTCCTCTAGTCGTACTGTCTATAATAACTTCTCTAGCCTTACTGTCTATAATAACTCCTCTAGCCTTACTGTCTATAATAACTCCTCTAGCCTTACTGTCTATAATAACTCCTCTAGCCGTACTGTCTATAGCAACCCCTCTAGTCGTACTTTCTATAATAAGTGCTCTAGCGGTACTGTCTATAATAACTCCTCTAGCCGTACTGTCTATAATAACTCCTCTTGCCGAACTGTCTATAATAACCCTTCTAGCCGTACTGTCTATAATAACCCCTCTAGCCGTACTATCTATAATAACCCCTCTAGCCTTACTGTCTATAATAACTCCTCTAGCCTTACTGTCTATAATAACTCCTCTAGCCGTACTGTCTATAATAACTCCTCTAGCCGTACTGTCTATAAAAACCCCTTTAACTGTACTGTCTATAATAACCCCTCTAGTCGTACTGTCTGTAATAACTCCTCTAGTCGTACTGTCTATAATAACACCTCTAGCCGAACTGTCTATAATAACTCCTCTAGCCGTACTGTCTATAATAACTCCTCTAGCCGTAGTGTCTATAATAACTCCTCTAGCCGTACTGTCTATAAAAACTCCTCTAGCCGTACTGTCTATAAAAAACCCTTTAACTGTACTGTCTATAATAACTCCTCTAGCCGTACTGTCTATAATAACTCCTCTATCCGTACTGTCTATAGCAACCCCTCTAGTCGTACTTTCTATAATAAATGCTCTAGCGGTACTGTCGATAATAACTCCTCTAGCCGTACTGTCTATAATAACTCCTCTTTCCGAACTGTCTATAATAACTCCTTTAGCCTTACTGTCTATAATAACTCCTCTAGCCGTACTTTCTATAGTAACCCCTCTAGCCTTACTGTCTATAATAACTCCTCTAGCGGTACTGTCTATAATAACCCCTCTAGTCGTACTGTCTATAATAAATGCTCTTGCCGTACTGTCTATAATAACCCCTCTAGTCGTACTGTCTATAATAACTGCTCTAGCGGTACTGTCTCTAATAACTCCTCTTGCCGTACTGTCTATAATAACTGCTCTAGCGGTACTGTCTATAATAACTGCTCTAGCAGTACTTTCTATAATAACTCCTTTAGCCGTACTGTCTATAATAACTCCTCTTGCCGTACTGTCTATAATAACCCCTCTAGTCGTACTGTCTATAATAACTCCTCTAGCCGTACTGTCTATAATAACCCCTCTAGCCGTACTGTCTATAATAACCCCTCTTGTCGTGCTTTCTATAATAACTGCTCTAGCGGTACTGTCTAAAATAACTGCTCTAGCAGTACTGTCTATAATAACTCCTCTAGACTTACTGTCTATAATAACTCCTCTAGCCGTACTGTCTATAATAACCCCTCTAGCCGTACTGTCTATAATAACCCCTCTAGCCTTACTGTCCATAATGCCTCCTCTAGCCTTACTGTCTATAGTAACCCCTCTAGCCGTACTGTCTATAATGCCTCCTCTAGCCTTACTGTCTATAATAACTGCTCTAGCAGTACTGTCTATAATAACTCCTCTAGCCGTACTGTCTATAATAACTCCTCTTGCCGTACTGTCTATAATAACCCCTCTAGTAGTACTGTCTATAATAACTCCTCAAGCCGTACTGTCTATAATAACCCCTCTAGCCGTACTGTCTATAATAACCCCTCTCGTCGTACTTTCTATAATAACTGCTCTAGCGGTACTGTCTATAATAACTGCTCTAGCAGTGCTGTCTATAATAACTCCTCTAGACTTACTGTCTATAATAACTCCTCTAGCCGTACTTTCTATAATAACCCCTCTAGCCGTACTGTCTATAATAACCCCTCTAGCCTTACTGTCCATAATGCCTCCTCTAGCCTTACTGTCTATAGTAACCCCTCTAGCCGTACTGTCTATAATGCCTCCTCTAGCCTTACTGTCTATAATAACTCCTCTAGCCTTACTGTCTATAATAACTCCTCTAGCCGTACTGTCTATAACAACCCCTCTAACCTTACTGTCTATAATAACTCCTCAAGCCTTACTGTCTATAATAACTCCACTAGCCTTACTGTCTATAATAACTCCTCTAGCCGTACTGTCTATAATAACTGCTTTAGCGGTACTGTCTCTAATAACTCCTCATGCCGTACTGTCTTTAATAACTGCTCTAGCGGTACTGTCTATAATAACTGCTCTAGCGGTACTGTCTATAATAACTCCTCTAGCAGTACTGTCTATAATAACTGCTCTAGCAGTACTTTCTATAATAACTCCTCTAGCCGTACTGTCTATAATAACTCCTCTATCCGTACTGTCTATAGCAACCCCTCTAGTCGTACTTTCTATAATAAATGCTCTAGCGGTACTGTCGATAATAACTCCTCTAGCCGTACTGTCTATAATAACTCCTCTTTCCGAACTGTCTATAATAACTCCTTTAGCCTTACTGTCTATAATAACTCCTCTAGCCGTACTTTCTATAGTAACCCCTCTAGCCTTACTGTCTATAATAACTCCTCTAGCGGTACTGTCTATAATAACCCCTCTAGTCGTACTGTCTATAATAAATGCTCTTGCCGTACTGTCTATAATAACCCCTCTAGTCGTACTGTCTATAATAACTGCTCTAGCGGTACTGTCTCTAATAACTCCTCTTGCCGTACTGTCTATAATAACTGCTCTAGCGGTACTGTCTATAATAACTGCTCTAGCAGTACTTTCTATAATAACTCCTTTAGCCGTACTGTCTATAATAACTCCTCTTGCCGTACTGTCTATAATAACCCCTCTAGTCGTACTGTCTATAATAACTCCTCTAGCCGTACTGTCTATAATAACCCCTCTAGCCGTACTGTCTATAATAACCCCTCTTGTCGTGCTTTCTATAATAACTGCTCTAGCGGTACTGTCTAAAATAACTGCTCTAGCAGTACTGTCTATAATAACTCCTCTAGACTTACTGTCTATAATAACTCCTCTAGCCGTACTGTCTATAATAACCCCTCTAGCCGTACTGTCTATAATAACCCCTCTAGCCTTACTGTCCATAATGCCTCCTCTAGCCTTACTGTCTATAGTAACCCCTCTAGCCGTACTGTCTATAATGCCTCCTCTAGCCTTACTGTCTATAATAACTGCTCTAGCAGTACTGTCTATAATAACTCCTCTAGCCGTACTGTCTATAATAACTCCTCTTGCCGTACTGTCTATAATAACCCCTCTAGTAGTACTGTCTATAATAACTCCTCAAGCCGTACTGTCTATAATAACCCCTCTAGCCGTACTGTCTATAATAACCCCTCTCGTCGTATTTTCTATAATAACTGCTCTAGCGGTACTGTCTATAATAACTGCTCTAGCAGTGCTGTCTATAATAACTCCTCTAGACTTACTGTCTATAATAACTCCTCTAGCCGTACTTTCTATAATAACCCCTCTAGCCGTACTGTCTATAATAACCCCTCTAGCCTTACTGTCCATAATGCCTCCTCTAGCCTTACTGTCTATAGTAACCCCTCTAGCCGTACTGTCTATAATGCCTCCTCTAGCCTTACTGTCTATAATAACTCCTCTAGCCTTACTGTCTATAATAACTCCTCTAGCCGTACTGTCTATAACAACCCCTCTAACCTTACTGTCTATAATAACTCCTCAAGCCTTACTGTCTATAATAACTCCACTAGCCTTACTGTCTATAATAACTCCTCTAGCCGTACTGTCTATAATAACTGCTTTAGCGGTACTGTCTCTAATAACTCCTCATGCCGTACTGTCTTTAATAACTGCTCTAGCGGTACTGTCTATAATAACTGCTCTAGCGGTACTGTCTATAATAACTCCTCTAGCAGTACTGTCTATAATAACTGCTCTAGCAGTACTTTCTATAATAACTCCTTTAGCCGTACTGTCTATAATAACTCCTCTTGCCGTACTGTCTATAATAACCCCTCTAGTCGTTCTGTCTATAATAACTCCTCTAGCCGTACTGTCTATAATAACCCCTCTAGCCGTACTGTCTATAATAACCCCTCTAGTCGTACTTTCTATAATAACTGCTCTAGCGGTACTGTCTATAATAACTGCTCTAGCAGTACTGTCTATAATAACTCCTCTAGACTTACTGTCTATAATAACTCCTCTAGCCGTACTGTCTATAATAACCCCTCTAGCCTTACTGTCCATAATGCCTCCTCTAGCCTTACTGTCTATAGTAACCCCTCTAGCCGTACTGTCTATAATGCCTCCTCTAGCCTTACTGTCTATAATAACTCCTCTAGCCTTACTGTCTATAATAACTCCTCTAGCCGTACTGTCTATATTAACCCCTCTAACCTTACTGTCTATAATAGCTCATCTAGCCTTACTGTCTATAATAACCCCTCTAGCCTTACTGTCTATAATAACTCCTCTAGCGGTACTGTCTATAATAACCCCTCTAGCCTTACTGTCTATAATAACTTCTCTAGCCTTACTGTCTATAATAACTCCTCTAGCCTTACTGTCTATAATAACTCCTCTAGCCTTACTGTCTATAATAACTCCTCTAGCCGTACTGTCTATAGCAACCCCTCTAGTCGTACTTTCTATAATAACTATTCTAGCGGTACTGTCTATAATAACTCCTCTAGCCGTACTGTCTATAATAACTCCTGTTGCCGAACTGTCTATAATAACCCTTCTAGCCGAACTGTCTATAATAACCCTTCTAGCCGAACTGTCTATAATAACCCCTCTAGCCGTACTGTCTATAATAACCCCTCTAGCCTTACTGTCTATAATAACTCCTCTAGCCTTACTGTCTATAATAACTCCTCTAGCCGTACTGTCTATAATAACTCCTCTAGCCGTACTGTCTATAATAACCCCTTTAACTGTACTGTCTATAATAACCCCTCTAGTCGTACTGTCTATAATAACTCCTTTAGCGGTACTGTCTATAATAACTCCTCTAGCCGTACTGTCTATAATAACTCCTTTAGCGGTACTGTATATAATAACTCCTTTAGCGGTACTGTCTATAATAACTCCTCTAGCCGTACTGTCTATAATAACCCCTTTAACCATACTGTCTATAATAACTCCTCTAGCCGTACTGTCTATAATAACGCCTTTAGCCGTACTGTCTAAAATGACTCCTCTAGCCGTACTGTCTATAATAACTCCTTTAGCGGTACTATCTATAATAACTCCTTTAGCGGTACTGTCTATAATAACTGCTCTAGCTGTACTGTCTATAATAACCCCTCTAGCTCTACTGTCTATAATAACCCCTCTAGCTGTACTGTCTATAATAACCCCTCTAGCCGTACTTTCTATAATAACTGCTCTAGCGGTACTGTCTATAATAACTGCTCTAGCTGTACTGTCTATAATAACCCCTCTAGCTCTACTGTCTATAATAACCCCTCTAGCTGTACTGTCTATAATAACCCCTCTAGTCGTACTTTCTATAATAACTGCTCTAGCGGTACTGTCTATAATAACTGCTCTAGCAGTACTGTCTATAATAACTCCTCTAGACTTACTGTCTATAATAACTCCTCTAGCCGTACTGTCTATAATAACCCCTCTAGCCTTACTGTCTATAATAACCCCTCTAGCCTTACTGTCCATAATGCCTCCTCTAGCCTTACTGTCTATAGTAACCCCTCTAGCCGTACTGTCTATAATGCCTCCTCTAGCCTTACTGTCTATAATAACTCCTCTAGCCTTACTGTCTATAATAACTCCTCTAGCAGTACTGTCTATAATAACCCCTCTAACCTTACTGTCTATAATAGCTCATCTAGCCTTACTGTCTATAATAACCCCTCTAGCCTTACTGTCTATAATAACTTCTCTAGCGGTACTGTCTATAATAACTCCTCTAGCCTTACTGTCTATAATAACTCCTCTAGCCTTACTGTCTATAATAACTCCTCTAGCCGCACTGTCTATAGCAACCCCTCTAGTCGTACTTTCTATAATAACTGCTCTAGCGGTACTGTCTATAATAACTCCTCTAGCCGTACTGTCTATAATAACTCCTGTTGCCGAACTGTCTATAATGACCCTTCTAGCCGAACTGTCTATAATAACCCTTCTAGCCGAACTGTCTATAATAACCCCTCTAGCCGTACTGTCTATAATAACCCCTCTAGCCTTACTGTCTATAATAACTCCTCTAGCCTTACTGTCTATAATAACTCCTCTAGCCGTACTGTCTATAATAACTCCTCTAGCCGTACTGTCTATAATAACCCCTTTAACTGTACTGTCTATAATAACCCCTCTAGTCGTACTGTCTATAATAACTCCTTTAGCGGTACTGTCTATAATAACTCCTCTAGCCGTACTGTCTATAATAACTCCTTTAGCGGTACTGTATATAATAACTCCTTTAGCGGTACTGTCTATAATAACTCCTCTAGCCGTACTGTCTATAATAACCCCTTTAACCATACTGTCTATAATAACTCCTCTAGCCGTACTGTCTATAATAACTCTTCTAGCCGTACTGTCTATAATAACGCCTTTAGCCGTACTGTCTAAAATGACTCCTCTAGCCGTACTGTCTATAATAACTCCTTTAGCGGTACTATCTATAATAACTCCTTTAGCGGTACTGTCTATAATAACTGCTCTAGCTGTACTGTCTATAATAACCCCTCTAGCTCTACTGTCTATAATAACCCCTCTAGCTGTACTGTCTATAATAACCCCTCTAGCTGTACTGTCTATAATAACCCCTCTAGCTGTACTGTCTATAATATCTCCTCTAGCCGTACTGTCTATAATAACCCCTCTAGCTGTACTGTCTATAATAACCCCTTTAACCATACTGTCTATAATAACTCCTCTAGCCGTACTGTCTATAATAACTCCTCTAGTCGTACTGTCTATAATAACTCCTCTAGCCGTACTGTCTATAATAACTCCTCTAGCCGTACTGTCTATAAAAACTCCTCTAGCCGTACTGTCTATAAAAACCCCTTTAACTGTACTGTCTATAATAACTCCTCTAGCCGTACTGTCTATAATAACTCCTCTATCCGTACTGTCTATAGCAACCCCTCTAGTCATACTTTCTATAATAAATGCTCTAGCGGTACTGTCGATAATAACTCCTCTAGCCGTACTGTCTATAATAACTCCTCTTGCCGAACTGTCTATAATAACTCCTTTAGCCTTACTGTCTATAATAACTCCTCTAGCCGTACTTTCTATAGTAACCCCTCTAGCCTTACTGTCTATAATAACTCCTCTAGCGGTACTGTCTATAATAACCCCTCTAGTCGTACTGTCTATAATAAATGCTCTTGCCGTACTGTCTATAATAACCCCTCTAGTCGTACTGTCTATAATAACTGCTCTAGCGGTACTGTCTCTAATAACTCCTCTTGGCGTACTGTCTATAATGACTGCTCTAGCGGTACTGTCTATAATAACTGCTCTAGCAGTACTTTCTATAATAACTCCTTTAGCCGTACTGTCTATAATAACTCCTCTTGCCGTACTGTCTATAATAACCCCTCTAGCCTTACTGTCTATAATAACCCCTCTAGCCTTACTGTCCATAATGCCTCCTCTAGCCTTACTGTCTATAGTAACCCCTCTAGCCGTACTGTCTATAATGCCTCCTCTAGCCTTACTGTCTATAATAACTCCTCTAGCCTTACTGTCTATAATAACTCCTCTAGCAGTACTGTCTATAATAACCCCTCTAACCTTACTGTCTATAATAGCTCATCTAGCCTTACTGTCTATAATAACCCCTCTAGCCTTACTGTCTATAATAACTCCTCTAGCGGTACTGTCTATAATAACCCCTCTAGCCTTACTGTCTATAATAACTTCTCTAGTCTTACTGTCTATAATAACTCCTCTAGCCTTACTGTCTATAATAACTCCTCTAGCCTTACTGTCTATAATAACTCCTCTAGCCGTACTGTCTATAGCAACCCCTCTAGTCGTACTTTCTATAATAACTGCTCTAGCGGTACTGTCTATAATAACTCCTCTAGCCGTACTGTCTATAATAACTGCTGTTGCCGAACTGTCTATAATGACCCTTCTAGCCGAACTGTCTATAATAACCCTTCTAGCCGAACTGTCTATAATAACCCCTCTAGCCGTACTGTCTATAATAACCCCTCTAGCCTTACTGTCTATAATAACTCCTCTAGCCTTACTGTCTATAATAACTCCTCTAGCCGTACTGTCTATAATAACTCCTCTAGCCGTACTGTCTATAATAACCCCTTTAACTGTACTGTCTATAATAACCCCTCTAGTCGTACTGTCTATAATAACTCCTTTAGCGGTACTGTCTATAATAACTCCTCTAGCCGTACTGTCTATAATAACTCCTTTAGCGGTACTGTATATAATAACTCCTTTAGCGGTACTGTCTATAATAACTCCTCTAGCCGTACTGTCTATAATAACCCCTTTAACCATACTGTCTATAATAACTCCTCTAGCCGTACTGTCTATAATAACTCTTCTAGCCGTACTGTCTATAATAACGCCTTTAGCCGTACTGTCTAAAATGACTCCTCTAGCCGTACTGTCTATAATAACTCCTTTAGCGGTACTATCTATAATAACTCCTTTAGCGGTACTGTCTATAATAACTGCTCTAGCTGTACTGTCTATAATAACCCCTCTAGCTCTACTGTCTATAATAACCCCTCTAGCTGTACTGTCTATAATAACCCCTCTAGCTGTACTGTCTATAATAACCCCTCTAGCTGTACTGTCTATAATAACTCCTCTAGCCGTACTGTCTATAATAACCCCTCTAGCTGTACTGTCTATAATAACCCCTTTAACCATACTGTCTATAATAACTCCTCTAGCCGTACTGTCTATAATAACTCCTCTAGTCGTACTGTCTATAATAACTCCTCTAGCCGTACTGTCTATAATAACTCCTCTAGCCGTACTGTCTATAATAACTCCTCTAGCCGTACTGTCTATAAAAACTCCTCTAGCCGTACTGTCTATAAAAACCCCTTTAACTGTACTGTCTATAATAACTCCTCTAGCCGTACTGTCTATAATAACTCCTCTATCCGTACTGTCTATAGCAACCCCTCTAGTCATACTTTCTATAATAAATGCTCTAGCGGTACTGTCGATAATAACTCCTCTAGCCGTACTGTCTATAATAACTCCTCTTGCCGAACTGTCTATAATAACTCCTTTAGCCTTACTGTCTATAATAACTCCTCTAGCCGTACTTTCTATAGTAACCCCTCTAGCCTTACTGTCTATAATAACTCCTCTAGCGGTACTGTCTATAATAACCCCTCTAGTCGTACTGTCTATAATAAATGCTCTTGCCGTACTGTCTATAATAACCCCTCTAGTCGTACTGTCTATAATAACTGCTCTAGCGGTACTGTCTCTAATAACTCCTCTTGCCGTACTGTCTATAATGACTGCTCTAGCGGTACTGTCTATAATAACTGCTCTAGCAGTACTTTCTATAATAACTCCTTTAGCCGTACTGTCTATAATAACTCCTCTTGCCGTACTGTCTATAATAACCCCTCTAGTCGTACTGTCTATAATAACTCCTCTAGCCGTACTGTCTATAATAACCCCTCTAGCCGTACTGTCTATAATAACCCCTCTAGTCGTACTTTCTATAATAACTGCTCTAGCAGTACTGTCTATAATAACTCCTGTAGCCTTACTGTCTATAATAACTCCTCTAGCCGTACTGTCTATAATAACCCCTCTAACCTTACTGTCTATAATAACCCCTCTAGCCTTACTGTCTATAATAACCCCTCTAGCCTTACTGTCTATAATAACTCCTATAGCCTTACTGTCTATAATAACCCCTCTAGCCTTACTGTCTATAATAACTCCTCTAGCCGTACTGTCTATAAAACTCCTCTAGTCGTACTGTCTATAATAACTTCTCTAGCCTTACTGTCTATAATAACTCCTCTAGCCTTACTGTCTATAATAACTCCTCTAGGCTTACTGTCTATAATAACTCTTCTAGCCGTACTGTCTATAATAACTCCTTTAGCCTTACTGTCTAAAATGACTCCTCTAGCCGTACTGTCTATAATAACTCCTTTACCGGTACTGTCTATAATAACTCCTTTAGCGGTACTGTCTATAATAACTGCTCTAGCTGTACTGTCTATAATAACTCCTTTAGCGGTACTGTCTATAATAACTCCTCTAGCCGTACTGTCTATAGCAACCCCTCTAGTCGTACTGTCTATAATAACTGCTCTAGCGGTACTGTCTCTAATAACTCCTCTTGGCGTACTGTCTATAATGACTGCTCTAGCGGTACTGTCTATAATAACTGCTCTAGCAGTACTTTCTATAATAACTCCTTTAGCCGTACTGTCTATAATAACCCCTCTAGCCTTACTGTCTATAATAACCCCTCTAGCCTTACTGTCCATAATGCCTCCTCTAGCCTTACTGTCTATAGTAACCCCTCTAGCCGTACTGTCTATAATGCCTCCTCTAGCCTTACTGTCTATAATAACTCCTCTAGCCTTACTGTCTATAATAACTCCTCTAGCAGTACTGTCTATAATAACCCCTCTAACCTTACTGTCTATAATAGCTCATCTAGCCTTACTGTCTATAATAACCCCTCTAGCCTTACTGTCTATAATAACTCCTCTAGCGGTACTGTCTATAATAACCCCTCTAGCCTTACTGTCTATAATAACTTCTCTAGTCTTACTGTCTATAATAACTCCTCTAGCCTTACTGTCTATAATAACTCCTCTAGCCTTACTGTCTATAATAACTCCTCTAGCCGTACTGTCTATAGCAACCCCTCTAGTCGTACTTTCTATAATAACTGCTCTAGCGGTACTGTCTATAATAACTCCTCTAGCCGTACTGTCTATAATAACTGCTGTTGCCGAACTGTCTATAATGACCCTTCTAGCCGAACTGTCTATAATAACCCTTCTAGCCGAACTGTCTATAATAACCCCTCTAGCCGTACTGTCTATAATAACCCCTCTAGCCTTACTGTCTATAATAACTCCTCTAGCCTTACTGTCTATAATAACTCATCTAGCCGTACTGTCTATAATAACTCCTCTAGCCGTACTGTCTATAATAACCCCTTTAACTGTACTGTCTATAATAACCCCTCTAGTCGTACTGTCTATAATAACTCCTTTAGCGGTACTGTCTATAATAACTCCTCTAGCCGTACTGTCTATAATAACTCCTTTAGCGGTACTGTATATAATAACTCCTTTAGCGGTACTGTCTATAATAACTCCTCTAGCCGTACTGTCTATAATAACCCCTTTAACCATACTGTCTATAATAACTCCTCTAGCCGTACTGTCTATAATAACTCTTCTAGCCGTACTGTCTATAATAACGCCTTTAGCCGTACTGTCTAAAATGACTCCTCTAGCCGTACTGTCTATAATAACTCCTTTAGCGGTACTATCTATAATAACTCCTTTAGCGGTACTGTCTATAATAACTGCTCTAGCTGTACTGTCTATAATAACCCCTCTAGCTCTACTGTCTATAATAACCCCTCTAGCTGTACTGTCTATAATAACCCCTCTAGCTGTACTGTCTATAATAACCCCTCTAGCTGTACTGTCTATAATAACTCCTCTAGCCGTACTGTCTATAATAACCCCTCTAGCTGTACTGTCTATAATAACCCCTTTAACCATACTGTCTATAATAACTCCTCTAGCCGTACTGTCTATAATAACTCCTCTAGTCGTACTGTCTATAATAACTCCTCTAGCCGTACTGTCTATAATAACTCCTCTAGCCGTACTGTCTATAATAACTCCTCTAGCCGTACTGTCTATAAAAACTCCTCTAGCCGTACTGTCTATAAAAACCCCTTTAACTGTAGTGTCTATAATAACTCCTCTAGCCGTACTGTCTATAATAACTCCTCTATCCGTACTGTCTATAGCAACCCCTCTAGTCATACTTTCTATAATAAATGCTCTAGCGGTACTGTCGATAATAACTCCTCTAGCCGTACTGTCTATAATAACTCCTCTTGCCGAACTGTCTATAATAACTCCTTTAGCCTTACTGTCTATAATAACTCCTCTAGCCGTACTTTCTATAGTAACCCCTCTAGCCTTACTGTCTATAATAACTCCTCTAGCGGTACTGTCTATAATAACCCCTCTAGTCGTACTGTCTATAATAAATGCTCTTGCCGTACTGTCTATAATAACCCCTCTAGTCGTACTGTCTATAATAACTGCTCTAGCGGTACTGTCTCTAATAACTCCTCTTGCCGTACTGTCTATAATGACTGCTCTAGCGGTACTGTCTATAATAACTGCTCTAGCAGTACTTTCTATAATAACTCCTTTAGCCGTACTGTCTATAATAACTCCTCTTGCCGTACTGTCTATAATAACCCCTCTAGTCGTACTGTCTATAATAACTCCTCTAGCCGTACTGTCTATAATAACCCCTCTAGCCGTACTGTCTATAATAACCCCTCTAGTCGTACTTTCTATAATAACTGCTCTAGCAGTACTGTCTATAATAACTCCTGTAGCCTTACTGTCTATAATAACTCCTCTAGCCGTACTGTCTATAATAACCCCTCTAACCTTACTGTCTATAATAACCCCTCTAGCCTTACTGTCTATAATAACCCCTCTAGCCTTACTGTCTATAATAACTCCTATAGCCTTACTGTCTATAATAACCCCTCTAGCCTTACTGTCTATAATAACTCCTCTAGCCGTACTGTCTATAAAACTCCTCTAGTCGTACTGTCTATAATAACTTCTCTAGCCTTACTGTCTATAATAACTCCTCTAGCCTTACTGTCTATAATAACTCCTCTAGGCTTACTGTCTATAATAACTCTTCTAGCCGTACTGTCTATAATAACTCCTTTAGCCTTACTGTCTAAAATGACTCCTCTAGCCGTACTGTCTATAATAACTCCTTTACCGGTACTGTCTATAATAACTCCTTTAGCGGTACTGTCTATAATAACTGCTCTAGCTGTACTGTCTATAATAACCCCTCTAGCTGTACTGTCTATAATAACCCCTCTAGCTGTACTGTCTATAATAACCCCTCTAGCTGTACTGTCTATAATAACCCCTCTAGCTGTACTGTCTATAATAACTCCTCTAGCCGTACTGTCTATAATAACCCCTCTAGCTGTACTGTCTATAATAACCCCTTTAACCATACTGTCTATAATAACTCCTCTAGCCGTACTGTCTATAATAACTCCTCTAGCCGTACTGTCTATAATAACTCCTCTAGCCGTACTGTCTATAATAACTCCTCTAGCCGTACTGTCTATAAAACTCCTCTAGTCGTACTGTCTATAATAACTTCTCTAGCCTTACTGTCTATAATAACTCCTCTAGCCTAACTGTCTATAATAACTCCTCTAGCCTTACTGTCTATAATAACTCCTCTAGCCGTACTGTCTATAGCAACCCCTCTAGTCGTACTTTCTATAATAAGTGCTCTAGCGGTACTGTCTATAATAACTCCTCTAGCCGTACTGTCTATAATAACTCCTCTTGCCGAACTGTCTATAATAACCCTTCTAGCCGTACTGTCTATAATAACCCCTCTAGCCGTACTATCTATAATAACCCCTCTAG
Organism: Mimachlamys varia; assembly: GCA_947623455.1. Classification (NCBI taxonomy): domain Eukaryota; kingdom Metazoa; phylum Mollusca; class Bivalvia; order Pectinida; family Pectinidae; genus Mimachlamys; species Mimachlamys varia. The sequence continues at coordinate 24,125,566 of OX392534.1, forward strand.
CCTTACTGTCTATAATAACTCCTCTAGCCTTACTGTCTATAATAACTCCTCTAGCCGTACCGTCTATAATAACCCCTTTAACCATACTGTCTATAATAACTCCTCTAGCCGTACTGTCTATAATAACTCCTTTAGCGGTACTATCTATAATAACTCCTTTAGCGGTACTGTCTATAATAACTGCTCTAGCTGTACTGTCTATAATAACCCCTCTAGCTCTACTGTCTATAATAACCCCTCTAGCTGTACTGTCTATAATAACCCCTCTAGCTGTACTGTCTATAATAACCCCTCTAGCTGTACTGTCTATAATAACTCCTCTAGCCGTACTGTCTATAATAACCCCTCTAGCTGTACTGTCTATAATAACCCCTTTAACCATACTGTCTATAATAACTCCTCTAGCCGTACTGTCTATAATAACTCCTCTAGTCGTACTGTCTATAATAACTCCTCTAGCCGTACTGTCTATAATAACTCCTCTAGCCGTACTGTCTATAATAACTCCTCTAGCCGTACTGTCTATAAAAACTCCTCTAGCCGTACTGTCTATAAAAACCCCTTTAACTGTACTGTCTATAATAACTCCTCTAGCCGTACTGTCTATAATAACTCCTCTATCCGTACTGTCTATAGCAACCCCTCTAGTCGTACTTTCTATAATAAATGCTCTAGCGGTAGTGTCGATAATAACTCCTCTAGCCGTACTGTCTATAATAACTCCTCTTGCCGAACTGTCTATAATAACTCCTTTAGCCTTACTGTCTATAATAACTCCTCTAGCCGTACTTTCTATAGTAACCCCTCTAGCCTTACTATCTATAATAACTCCTCTAGCGGTACTGTCTATAATAACCCCTCTAGTCGTACTGTCTATAATAAATGCTCTTGCCGTACTGTCTATAATAACCCCTCTAGTCGTACTGTCTATAATAACTGCTCTAGCGGTACTGTCTCTAATAACTCCTCTTGCCGTACTGTCTATAATAACTGCTCTTGCGGTACTGTCTATAATAACTGCTCTAGCAGTACTTTCTATAATAACTCCTTTAGCCGTACTGTCTATAATAACTCCTCTTGCCGTACTGTCTATAATAACCCCTCTAGTCGTACTGTCTATAATAACTCCTCTAGCCGTACTGTCTATAATAACCCCTCTAGCCGTACTGTCTATAATAACCCCTCTAGTCGTACTTTCTATAATAACTGCTCTAGCAGTACTGTCTATAATAACTCCTCTAGACTTACTGTCTATAATAACTCCTCTAGCCGTACTGTCTATAATAACCCCTCTAGCCGTACTGTCTATAATAACCCCTCTAGCCTTACTGTCCATAATGCCTCCTCTAGCCTTACTGTCTATAGTAACCCCTCTAGCCGTACTGTCTATAATGCCTCCTCTAGCCTTACTGTCTATAATAACTCCTCTAGCCTTACTGTCTATAATAACTCCTCTAGCCGTACTGTCTATAATAACCCCTCTAACCTTACTGTCTATAATAACCCCTCTAGCCTTACTATCTATAATAACTCCTCTAGCGGTACTGTCTATAATAACCCCTCTAGTCGTACTGTCTATAATAAATGCTCTTGCCGTACTGTCTATAATAACCCCTCTAGTCGTACTGTCTATAATAACTGCTCTAGCGGTACTGTCTCTAATAACTCCTCTTGCCGTACTGTCTATAATAACTGCTCTTGCGGTACTGTCTATAATAACTGCTCTAGCAGTACTTTCTATAATAACTCCTTTAGCCGTACTGTCTATAATAACTCCTCTTGCCGTACTGTCTATAATAACCCCTCTAGTCGTACTGTCTATAATAACTCCTCTAGCCGTACTGTCTATAATAACCCCTCTAGCCGTACTGTCTATAATAACCCCTCTAGTCGTACTTTCTATAATAACTGCTCTAGCAGTACTGTCTATAATAACTCCTCTAGACTTACTGTCTATAATAACTCCTCTAGCCGTACTGTCTATAATAACCCCTCTAGCCGTACTGTCTATAATAACCCCTCTAGCCTTACTGTCCATAATGCCTCCTCTAGCCTTACTGTCTATAGTAACCCCTCTAGCCGTACTGTCTATAATGCCTCCTCTAGCCTTACTGTCTATAATAACTCCTCTAGCCTTACTGTCTATAATAACTCCTCTAGCCGTACTGTCTATAATAACCCCTCTAACCTTACTGTCTATAATAACCCCTCTAGCCTTACTGTCTATAATAACCCCTCTAGCCTTACTGTCTATAATAACTCCTCTAGCCTTACTGTCTATAATAACCCCTCTAGCCTTACTGTCTATAATAACTCCTCTAGCCGTACTGTCTATAAAACTCCTCTAGTCGTACTGTCTATAATAACTTCTCTAGCCTTACTGTCTATAATAACTCCTCTAGCCTTACTGTCTATAATAACTCCTCTAGGCTTACTGTCTATAATAACTCTTCTAGCCGTACTGTCTATAATAACTCCTTTAGCCGTACTGTCTAAAATGACTCCTCTAGCCGTACTGTCTATAATAACTCCTTTACCGGTACTGTCTATAATAACTCCTTTAGCGGTACTGTCTATAATAACTGCTCTAGCTGTACTGTCTATAATAACCCCTCTAGCTGTACTGTCTATAATAACCCCTCTAGCTGTACTGTCTATAATAACCCCTCTAGCTGTACTGTCTATAATAAACCCTCTAGCTGTACTGTCTATAATAACTCCTCTAGCCGTACTGTCTATAATAACCCCTCTAGCTGTACTGTCTATAATAACCCCTTTAACCATACTGTCTATAATAACTCCTCTAGCCGTACTGTCTATAATAACTCCTCTAGCCGTGCTGTCTATAATAACTCCTGTAGCCGTACTGTCTATAATAACTCCTCTAGCCGTACTGTCTATAAAACTCCTCTAGTCGTACTGTCTATAATAACTTCTCTAGCCTTACTGTCTATAATAACTCCTCTAGCCTTACTGTCTATAATAACTCCTCTAGCCTTACTGTCTATAATAACTCCTCTAGCCGTACTGTCTATAGCAACCCCTCTAGTCGTACTTTCTATAATAAGTGCTCTAGTGGTACTGTCTATAATAACTCCTCTAGCCGTACTGTCTATAATAACTCCTCATGCCGAACTGTCTATAATAACCCTTCTAGCCGTACTGTCTATAATAACCCCTCTAGCCGTACTATCTATAATAACCCCTCTAGCCTTACTGTCTATAATAACTCCTCTAGCCTTACTGTCTATAATAACTCCTCTAGCCGTACTGTCTATAATAACTCCTCTAGCCGTACTGTCTATAATAACCCCTTTAACTGTACTGTCTACAATAACCCCTCTAGTCGTACTGTCTATAATAACTCCTCTAGTCGTACTGTCTATAATAACACCTCTAGCCGAACTGTCTATAATAACTCCTCTAGCCGTACTGTCTATAATAACTCCTCTAGCCGTAGTGTCTATAATAACTCCTCTAGCCGTACTGTCTATAAAAACTCCTCTAGCCGTACTGTCTATAAAAACCCCTTTAACTGTACTGTCTATAATAACTCCTCTAGCCGTACTGTCTATAATAACTCCTCTATCCGTACTGTCTATAGCAACCCCTCTAGTCGTACTTTCTATAATAAATGCTCTAGCGGTACTGTCGATAATAACTCCTCTAGCCGTACTGTCTATAATAACTCCTCTTGCCGAACTGTCTATAATAACTCCTTTAGCCTTACTGTCTATAATAACTCCTCTAGCCGTACTTTCTATAGTAACCCCTCTAGCCTTACTGTCTATAATAACTCCTCTAGCGGTACTGTCTATAATAACCCCTCTAGTCGTACTGTCTATAATAAATGCTCTTGCCGTACTGTCTATAATAACCCCTCTAGTCGTACTGTCTATAATAACTGCTCTAGCGGTACTGTCTCTAATAACTCCTCTTGCCGTACTGTCTATAATAACTGCTCTAGCGGTACTGTCTATAATAACTGCTCTAGCAGTACTTTCTATAATAACTCCTTTAGCCGTACTGTCTATAATAACTCCTCTTGCCGTACTGTCTATAATAACCCCTCTAGTCGTACTGTCTATAATAACTCCTCTAGCCGTACTGTCTATAATAACTCCTCTAGCCGTACTGTCTATAATAACCCCTCTAGTCGTACTTTCTATAATAACTGCTCTAGCGGTACTGTCTATAATAACTGCTCTAGCAGTACTGTCTATAATAACTCCTCTAGACTTACTGTCTATAATAACTCCTCTAGCCGTACTGTCTATAATAACCCCTCTAGCCGTACTGTCTATAATAACCCCTCTAGCCTTACTGTCCATAATGCCTCCTCTAGCCTTACTGTCTATAGTAACCCCTCTAGCCGTACTGTCTATAATGCCTCCTCTAGCCTTACTGTCTATAATAACTCCTCTAGCCTTACTGTCTATAATAACTCCTCTAGCCGTACTGTCTATAATAACCCCTCTAACCTTACTGTCTATAATAACTCCTCTAGCCTTACTGTCTATAATAACCCCTCTAGCCTTACTGTCTATAATAACTCCTCTAGCGGTACTGTCTATAATAACCCCTCTAGCCTTACTGTCTATAATAACTTCTCTAGCCGTACTGTCTATAATAACTCCTCTAGCCGTACTGTCTATAATAACTCCTCTAGCCGTACTGTCTATAATAACTCCTCTAGCCGTACTGTCTATAAAACTCCTCTAGTCGTACTGTCTATAATAACTTCTCTAGCCTTACTGTCTATAATAACTCCTCTAGCCTTACTGTCTATAATAACTCCTCTAGCCTTACTGTCTATAATAACTCCTCTATCCGTACTGTCTATAGCAACCCCTCTAGTCGTACTTTCTATAATAAATGCTCTAGCGGTACTGTCGATAATAACTCCTCTAGCCGTACTGTCTATAATAACTCCTCTTGCCGAACTGTCTATAATAACTCCTTTAGCCTTACTGTCTATAATAACTCCTCTAGCCGTACTTTCTATAGTAACCCCTCTAGCCTTACTGTCTATAATAACTCCTCTAGCGGTACTGTCTATAATAACCCCTCTAGTCGTACTGTCTATAATAAATGCTCTTGCCGTACTGTCTATAATAACCCCTCTAGTCGTACTGTCTATAATAACTGCTCTAGCGGTACTGTCTCTAATAACTCCTCTTGCCGTACTGTCTATAATAACTGCTCTAGCGGTACTGTCTATAATAACTGCTCTAGCAGTACTTTCTATAATAACTCCTTTAGCCGTACTGTCTATAATAACTCCTCTTGCCGTACTGTCTATAATAACCCCTCTAGTCGTACTGTCTATAATAACTCCTCTAGCCGTACTGTCTATAATAACCCCTCTAGCCGTACTGTCTATAATAACCCCTCTAGTCGTACTTTCTATAATAACTGCTCTAGCGGTACTGTCTATAATAACTGCTCTAGCAGTACTGTCTATAATAACTCCTCTAGACTTACTGTCTATAATAACTCCTCTAGCCGTACTGTCTATAATAACCCCTCTAGCCGTACTGTCTATAATAACCCCTCTAGCCTTACTGTCCATAATGCCTCCTCTAGCCTTACTGTCTATAGTAACCCCTCTAGCCGTACTGTCTATAATGCCTCCTCTAGCCTTACTGTCTATAATAACTCCTCTAGCCTTACTGTCTATAATAACTCCTCTAGCCGTACTGTCTATAATAACCCCTCTAACCTTACTGTCTATAATAACTCCTCTAGCCTTACTGTCTATAATAACCCCTCTAGCCTTACTGTCTATAATAACTCCTCTAGCCGTACTGTCTATAATAACTCCTCATGCCGAACTGTCTATAATAACCCTTCTAGCCGTACTGTCTATAATAACCCCTCTAGCCGTACTATCTATAATAACCCCTCTAGCCTTACTGTCTATAATAACTCCTCTAGCCTTACTGTCTATAATAACTCCTCTAGCCGTACTGTCTATAATAACTCCTCTAGCCGTACTGTCTATAATAACCCCTTTAACTGTACTGTCTACAATAACCCCTCTAGTCGTACTGTCTATAATAACTCCTCTAGTCGTACTGTCTATAATAACACCTCTAGCCGAACTGTCTATAATAACTCCTCTAGCCGTACTGTCTATAATAACTCCTCTAGCCGTAGTGTCTATAATAACTCCTCTAGCCGTACTGTCTATAAAAACTCCTCTAGCCGTACTGTCTATAAAAACCCCTTTAACTGTACTGTCTATAATAACTCCTCTAGCCGTACTGTCTATAATAACTCCTCTATCCGTACTGTCTATAGCAACCCCTCTAGTCGTACTTTCTATAATAAATGCTCTAGCGGTACTGTCGATAATAACTCCTCTAGCCGTACTGTCTATAATAACTCCTCTTGCCGAACTGTCTATAATAACTCCTTTAGCCTTACTGTCTATAATAACTCCTCTAGCCGTACTTTCTATAGTAACCCCTCTAGCCTTACTGTCTATAATAACTCCTCTAGCGGTACTGTCTATAATAACCCCTCTAGTCGTACTGTCTATAATAAATGCTCTTGCCGTACTGTCTATAATAACCCCTCTAGTCGTACTGTCTATAATAACTGCTCTAGCGGTACTGTCTCTAATAACTCCTCTTGCCGTACTGTCTATAATAACTGCTCTAGCGGTACTGTCTATAATAACTGCTCTAGCAGTACTTTCTATAATAACTCCTTTAGCCGTACTGTCTATAATAACTCCTCTTGCCGTACTGTCTATAATAACCCCTCTAGTCGTACTGTCTATAATAACTCCTCTAGCCGTACTGTCTATAATAACCCCTCTAGCCGTACTGTCTATAATAACCCCTCTAGTCGTACTTTCTATAATAACTGCTCTAGCGGTACTGTCTATAATAACTGCTCTAGCAGTACTGTCTATAATAACTCCTCTAGACTTACTGTCTATAATAACTCCTCTAGCCGTACTGTCTATAATAACCCCTCTAGCCGTACTGTCTATAATAACCCCTCTAGCCTTACTGTCCATAATGCCTCCTCTAGCCTTACTGTCTATAGTAACCCCTCTAGCCGTACTGTCTATAATGCCTCCTCTAGCCTTACTGTCTATAATAACTCCTCTAGCCTTACTGTCTATAATAACTCCTCTAGCCGTACTGTCTATAATAACCCCTCTAACCTTACTGTCTATAATAACTCCTCTAGCCTTACTGTCTATAATAACCCCTCTAGCCTTACTGTCTATAATAACTCCTCTAGCGGTACTGTCTATAATAACCCCTCTAGCCTTACTGTCTATAATAACTTCTCTAGCCGTACTGTCTATAATAACTCCTCTAGCCGTACTGTCTATAATAACTCCTCTAGCCGTACTGTCTATAATAACTCCTCTAGCCGTACTGTCTATAAAACTCCTCTAGTCGTACTGTCTATAATAACTTCTCTAGCCTTACTGTCTATAATAACTCCTCTAGCCTTACTGTCTATAATAACTCCTCTAGCCTTACTGTCTATAATAACTCCTCTAGCCGTACTGTCTATAGCAACCCCTCTAGTCGTACTTTCTATAATAAGTGCTCTAGCGGTACTGTCTATAATAACTCCTCTAGCCGTACTGTCTATAATAACTCCTCTTGCCGAACTGTCTATAATAACCCTTCTAGCCGTACTGTCTATAATAACCCCTCTAGCCGTACTATCTATAATAACCCCTCTAGCCTTACTGTCTATAATAACTCCTCTAGCCTTACTGTCTATAATAACTCCTCTAGCCGTACTGTCTATAATAACTCCTCTAGCCGTACTGTCTATAATAACCCCTTTAACTGTACTGTCTATAATAACCCCTCTAGTCGTACTGTCTATAATAACTCCTCTAGTCGTACTGTCTATAATAACACCTCTAGCCGAACTGTCTATAATAACTCCTTTAGCCGTACTGTCTATAAAAACTCCTCTAGCCGTAGTGTCTATAATAACTCCTCTAGCCGTACTGTCTATAAAAACTCCTCTAGCCGTACTGTCTATAAAAACCCCTTTAACTGTACTGTCTATAATAACTCCTCTAGCCGTACTGTCTATAATAACTCCTCTATCCGTACTGTCTATAGCAACCCCTCTAGTCGTACTTTCTATAATAAATGCTCTAGCGGTACTGTCGATAATAACTCCTCTAGCCGTACTGTCTATAATAACTCCTCTTGCCGAACTGTCTATAATAACTCCTTTAGCCTTACTGTCTATAATAACTCCTCTAGCCGTACTTTCTATAGTAACCCCTCTAGCCTTACTGTCTATAATAACTCCTCTAGCGGTACTGTCTATAATAACCCCTCTAGTCGTACTGTCTATAATAAATGCTCTTGCCGTACTGTCTATAATAACCCCTCTAGTCGTACTGTCTATAATAACTGCTCTAGCCGTACTGTCTCTAATAACTCCTCTTGCTGTACTGTCTATAATAACTGCTCTAGCGGTACTGTCTATATTAACTGCTCTAGCAGTACTTTCTATAATAACTCCTTTAGCCGTACTGTCTATAATAACTCCTCTTGCCGTACTGTCTATAATAACCCCTCTAGTCGTACTGTCTATAATAACTCCTCTAGCCGTACTGTCTATAATAACCCCTCTAGCCGTACTGTCTATAATAACCCCTCTAGTCGTACTTTCTATAATAACTGCTCTAGCGGTACTGTCTATAATAACTGCTCTAGCAGTACTGTCTATAATAACTCCTCTAGACTTACTGTCTATAATAACTCCTCTAGCCGTACTGTCTATAATAACCCCTCTAGCCGTACTGTCTATAATAACCCCTCTAGCCTTACTGTCCATAATGCCTCCTCTAGCCTTACTGTCTATAGTAACCCCTCTAGCCGTACTGTCTATAATGCCTCCTCTAGCCTTACTGTCTATAATAACTCCTCTAGCCTTACTGTCTATAATAACTCCTCTAGCCGTACTGTCTATAATAACCCCTCTAACCTTACTGTCTATAATAACTCCTCTAGCCTTACTGTCTATAATAACCCCTCTAGCCTTACTGTCTATAATAACTCCTCTAGCGGTACTGTCTATAATAACCCCTCTAGCCTTACTGTCTATAATAACTTCTCTAGCCTTACTGTCTATAATAACTCCTCTAGCCTTACTGTCTATAATAACTCCTCTAGCCTTACTGTCTATAATAACTCCTCTAGCCGTACTGTCTATAGCAACCCCTCTAGTCGTACTTTCTATAATAACCCTTCTAGCCGAACTGTCTATAATAACCCCTCTAGCCGTACTGTCTATAATAACCCCTCTAGCCTTACTGTCTATAATAACTCCTCTAGCCTTACTGTCTATAATAACTCCTCTAGCCGTACTGTCTATAATAACTCCTCTAGCCGTACTGTCTATAATAACCCCTTTAACTGTACTGTTTATAATAACCCCTCTAGTCGTACTGTCTATAATAACTCCTCTAGCGGTACTGTGTATAATAACTCCTCTAGCCGAACTGTCTATAATAACTCCTTTAGCGGTACTGTCTATAATAACTCCTCTAGCCGTACTGTCTATAATAACTCCTCTAGCGGTACTGTATATAATAACTCCTTTAGCGGTACCGTCTATAATAACTCCTCTAGCCGTACTGTCTATAATAACCCCTTTAACCATACTGTCTATAATAACTCCTCTAGCCGTACTGTCTATAATAACTCCTCTAGCCGTACTGTCTATAATAACTCCTTTAGCCGTACTGTCTAAAATGACTCCTTTAGCCGTACTGTCTATAATAACTCCTTTAGCGGTACTGTCTATAATAACTCCTTTAGCGGTACTGTCTATAATAACTGCTCTAGCTGTACTGTCTATAATAACCCCTCTAGCTGTACTGTCTATAATAACCCCTCTAGCTGTACTGTCTATAATAACCCCTCTAGCTGTACTGTCTATAATAACCCCTCTAGCTGTACTGTCTATAATAACTCCTCTAGCCGTACTGTCTATAATAACCCCTCTAGCTGTACTGTCTATAATAACCCCTTTAACCATACTGTCTATAATAACTCCTCTAGCCGTACTGTCTATAATAACTCCTCTAGCCGTACTGTCTATAATAACTCCTCTAGCCGTACTGTCTATAATAACTCCTCTAGCCGTACTGTCTATAAAACTCCTCTAGTCGTACTGTCTATAATAACTCCTCTAGCCGTACTGTCTATAATACCTCCTCTAGTCGTACTGTCTATAATAACCCCTCTAGCCGTGCTGTCTATAATAACTCATTGTCTATAATAACTCTTCTACAAATGTAGCTGTACTGTCCATAATAACCCCTCTAGCCGTACTGTCTATAATAACTCCTCTAGCCGTACTGTCTATAATAACTCCTCTAGCCGTACTGTCTATAATGCCTCCTCTAGCCGTACTGTCTACAATAACTCCTCTAGCCATACTGTCTATAATGACTCCTCTAGCCGTACTGTCTATAATGACTTCTCTAACCGTACTGTCTATAATGACTCCTCTACCCATAGTGTCTATAATAACCCCTTTAGCCGTACTGTCTATAATAACTCCTTTAGCGGTACTGTCTATAATAACTCCTTTAGCGGTACTGTCTATAATAACTGCTCTAGCTGTACTGTCTATAATAACCCCTCTAGCTGTACTGTCTATAATAACCCCTCTAGCTGTACTGTCTATAATAACCCCTCTAGCTGTACTGTCTATAATAACCCCTCTAGCTGTACTGTCTATAATAACTCCTCTAGCCGTACTGTCTATAATAACCCCTCTAGCTGTACTGTCTATAATAACCCCTTTAACCATACTGTCTATAATAACTCCTCTAGCCGTACTGTCTATAATAACTCCTCTAGCCGTACTGTCTATAATAACTCCTCTAGCCGTACTGTCTATAATAACTCCTCTAGCCGTACTGTCTATAAAACTCCTCTAGTCGTACTGTCTATAATAACTCCTCTAGCCGTACTGTCTATAATACCTCCTCTAGTCGTACTGTCTATAATAACCCCTCTAGCCGTGCTGTCTATAATAACTCATTGTCTATAATAACTCTTCTACAAATGTAGCTGTACTGTCCATAATAACCCCTCTAGCCGTACTGTCTATAATAACTCCTCTAGCCGTACTGTCTGTAATAACTCCTCTAGCCGTACTGTCTATAATGCCTCCTCCAGCCGTACTGTCTACAATAACTCCTCTAGCCATACTGTCTATAATGACTCCTCTAGCCGTACTGTCTATAATGACTTCTCTAACCGTACTGTCTATAATGACTCCTCTACCCATAGTGTCTATAATAACCCCTCTAGCCATACTGTCTATAATGAATCCTCTAACCGTACTGTCTATAATGACTCCTCTACCCATAGTGTCTATAATTACCCCTCTAGTCGTACTGTCTATAATAACTCCTCTAGTCGTACTGTCTATAATAACTCCTCTAGCGGTACTGTATATAATAACTCCTTTAGCGGTACCGTCTATAATAACTCCTCTAGCCGTACTGTCTATAATAACCCCTTTAACCATACTGTCTATAATAACTCCTCTAGCCGTACTGTCTATAATAACTCCTCTAGCCGTACTGTCTATAATAACTCCTTTAGCCGTACTGTCTAAAATGACTCCTTTAGCCGTACTGTCTATAATAACTCCTTTAGCGGTACTGTCTATAATAACTCCTTTAGCGGTACTGTCTATAATAACTGCTCTAGCTGTACTGTCTATAATAATCCCTCTAGCTGTACTGTCTATAATAACCCCTCTAGCTGTACTGTCTATAATAACCCCTCTAGCTGTACTGTCTATAATAACCCCTCTAGCTGTACTGTCTATAATAACTCCTCTAGCCGTACTGTCTATAATAACCCCTCTAGCTGTACTGTCTATAATAACCCCTTTAACCATACTGTCTATAATAACTCCTCTAGCCGTACTGTCTATAATAACTCCTCTAACCGTACTGTCTATAATAACTCCTCTAGCCGTACTGTCTATAATAACTCCTCTAGCCGTACTGTCTATAAAACTCCTCTAGTCGTACTGTCTTTAATAACTCCTCTAGCCGTACTGTCTATAATACATCCTCTAGTCGTACTGTCTATAATAACCCCTCTAGCCGTGCTGTCTATAATAACTCATTGTCTATAATAACTCTTCTACATATGTAGCTGTACTGTCCATAATAACCCCTCTAGCCGTACTGTCTATAATAACTCCTCTAGCCGTACTGTCTATAATAACTCCTCTAGCCGTACTGTCTATAATGACTCCTCTAGCCGTACTGTCTACAATAACTCCTCTAGCCATACTGTCTATAATGACTCCTCTAGCCGTACTGTCTATAATGACTTCTCTAACCGTACTGTCTATAATGACTCCTCTACCCATAGTGTCTATAATAACCCCTCTAGCCATACTGTCTATAATGAATCCTCTTACCGTACTGTCTATAATGACTCCTCTACCCATAGTGTCTATAATAACCCCTCTAGCCATACTGTCTATAATTACCCCTCTAGCCGTGCTGTCTATAATAACTCCTCTTACCGCCATGTCTATAATAACTCCTCTAGCCGTACTGTCTATAAAAAACCCTCTAGCCTTACTGTCTATAATAACCCCTCTAGCCTTACTGTCTATAATAACTCATCTAGCCTTACTGTCTATAATAACCCCTCTAGCCTTACTGTCTATAATAACTCCTCTAGCCGTACTGTCTATAATAACCCCTCTAGTCGTACTGTCTATAATAACTCCTCTAGTCGTACTGTCTATAATAACACCTCTAGCCGAACTGTCTATAATAACTCCTCTAGCCGTACTGTCTATAATAACTCCTCTAGCCGTAGTGTCTATAATAACTCCTCTAGCCGTACTGTCTATAAAAACTCCTCTAGCCGTACTGTCTATAAAAACCCCTTTAACTGTACTGTCTATAATAACTCCTCTAGCCGTACTGTCTATAAGAACTCCTCTATCCGTACTGTCTATAGCAACCCCTCTAGTCGTACTTTCTATAATAAATGCTCTAGCGGTACTGTCGATAATAACTCCTCTAGCCGTACTGTCTATAATAACTCCTCTTGCCGAACTGTCTATAATAACTCCTTTAGCCTTACTGTCTATAATAACTCCTCTAGCCGTACTTTCTATAGTAAACCCCTCTAGCCTTACTGTCTATAATAACTCCTCTAGCGGTACTGTCTATAATAACCCCTCTAGTCGTACTGTCTATAATAAATGCTCTTGCCGTACTGTCTATAATAACCCCTCTAGTCGTACTGTCTATAATAACTGCTCTAGCGGTACTGTCTCTAATAACTCCTCTTGCCGTACTGTCTATAATAACTGCTCTAGCGGTACTGTCTATAATAACTGCTCTAGCAGTACTTTCTATAATAACTCCTTTAGCCGTACTGTCTATAATAACTCCTCTTGCCGTACTGTCTATAATAACCCCTCTAGTCGTACTGTCTATAATAACTCCTCTAGCCGTACTGTCTATAATAACCCCTCTAGCGGTACTGTCTATAATAACCCCTCTAGTCGTACTTTCTATAATAACTGCTCTAGCGGTACTGTCTATAATAACTGCTCTAGCAGTACTGTCTATAATAACTCCTCTAGACTTACTGTCTATAATAACTCCTCTAGCCGTACTGTCTATAATAACCCCTCTAGCCGTACTGTCTATAATAACCCCTCTAGCCTTACTGTCCATAATGCCTCCTCTAGCCTTACTGTCTATAGTAACCCCTCTAGCCGTACTGTCTATAATGCCTCCTCTAGCCTTACTGTCTATAATAACTCCTCTAGCCTTACTGTCTATAATAACTCCTCTAGCCGTACTGTCTATAATAACCCCTCTAACCTTACTGTCTATAATAACTCCTCTAGCCTTACTGTCTATAATAACCCCTCTAGCCTTACTGTCTATAATAACTCCTCTAGCGGTACTGTCTATAATAACCCCTCTAGCCTTACTGTCTATAATAACTTCTCTAGCCGTACTGTCTATAATAACTCCTCTAGTCGTACTGTCTATAATAACTTCTCTAGCCTTACTGTCTATAATAACTCCTCTAGCCTTACTGTTTATAATAACTCCTCTAGCCTTACTGTCTATAATAACTCCTCTAGCCGTACTGTCTATAGCAACCCCTCTAGTCGTACTTTCTATAATAAGTGCTCTAGCGGTACTGTCTATAATAACTCCTCTAGCCGTACTGTCTATAATAACTCCTCTTGCCGAACTGTCTATAATAACCCTTCTAGCCGTACTGTCTATAATAACCCCTCTAGCCGTACTATCTATAATAACCCCTCTAGCCTTACTGTCTATAATAACTCCTCTAGCCTTACTGTCTATAATAACTCCTCTAGCCGTACTGTCTATAATAACTCCTCTAGCCGTACTGTCTATAATAACCCCTTTAACTGTACTGTCTATAATAACCCCTCTAGTCGTACTGTCTATAATAACTCCTCTAGTCGTACTGTCTATAATAACACCTCTAGCCGACCTGTCTATAATAACTCCTCTAGCCGTACTGTCTATAAAAACTCCTCTAGCCGTAGTGTCTATAATAACTCCTCTAGCCGTACTGTCTATAAAAACTCCTCTAGCCGTACTGTCTATAAAAACCCCTTTAACTGTACTGTCTATAATAACTCCTCTAGCCGTACTGTCTATAATAACTCCTCTATCCGTACTGTCTATAGCAACCCCTCTAGTCGTACTTTCTATAATAAATGCTCTAGCGGTACTGTCGATAATAACTCCTCTAGCCGTACTGTCTATAATAACTCCTCTTGCCGAACTGTCTATAATAACTCCTTTAGCCTTACTGTCTATAATAACTCCTCTAGCGGTACTGTCTATAATAACCCCTCTAGTCGTTCTGTCTATAATAAATGCTCTTGCCGTACTGTCTATAATAACCCCTCTAGTCGTACTGTCTATAATAACTGCTCTAGCGGTACTGTCTCTAATAACTCCTCTTGCTGTACTGTCTATAATAACTGCTCTAGCGGTACTGTCTATAATAACTGCTCTAGCAGTACTTTCTATAATAACTCCTTTAGCCGTACTGTCTATAATAACTCCTCTTGCCGTACTGTCTATAATAACCCCTCTAGTCGTACTGTCTATAATAACTCCTCTAGCCGTACTGTCTATAATAACCCCTCTAGCCGTACTGTCTATAATAACCCCTCTAGTCGTACTTTCTATAATAACTGCTCTAGCGGTACTGTCTATAATAACTGCTCTAGCAGTACTGTCTATAATAACTCCTCTAGACTTACTGTCTATAATAACTCCTCTTGCCGTACTGTCTATAATAACCCCTCTAGCCGTACTGTCTATAATAACCCCTCTAGCCTTACTGTCCATAATGCCTCCTCTAGCCTTACTGTCTATAGTAACCCCTCTAGCCGTACTGTCTATAATGCCTCCTCTAGCCTTACTGTCTATAATAACTCCTCTAGCCTTACTGTCTATAATAACTCCTCTAGCCGTACTTTCTATAGTAACCCCTCTAGCCTTACTGTCTATAATAACCCCTCTAGCCGTACTGTCTATAATAACCCCTCTAGCCTTACTGTCCATAATGCCTCCTCTAGCCTTACTGTCTATAGTAACCCCTCTAGCCGTACTGTCTATAATGCCTCCTCTAGCCTTACTGTCTATAATAACTCCTTTAGCCTTACTGTCTATAATAACTCCTCTAGCCGTACTTTCTATAGTAACCCCTCTAGTCTTACTGTCTATAATAACTCCTCTAGCGGTACTGTCTATAATAACCCCTCTAGTCGTTCTGTCTATAATAAATGCTCTTGCCGTACTGTCTATAATAACCCCTCTAGTCGTACTGTCTATAATAACTGCTCTAGCGGTACTGTCTCTAATAACTCCTCTTGCTGTACTGTCTATAATAACTGCTCTAGCGGTACTGTCTATAATAACTGCTCTAGCAGTACTTTCTATAATAACTCCTTTAGCCGTACTGTCTATAATAACTCCTCTTGCCGTACTGTCTATAATAACCCCTCTAGTCGTACTGTCTATAATAACTCCTCTAGCCGTACTGTCTATAATAACCCCTCTAGCCGTACTGTCTATAATAACCCCTCTAGTCGTACTTTCTATAATAACTGCTCTAGCGGTACTGTCTATAATAACTGCTCTAGCAGTACTGTCTATAATAACTCCTCTAGACTTACTGTCTATAATAACTCCTCTTGCCGTACTGTCTATAATAACCCCTCTAGCCGTACTGTCTATAATAACCCCTCTAGCCTTACTGTCCATAATGCCTCCTCTAGCCTTACTGTCTATAGTAACCCCTCTAGCCGTACTGTCTATAATGCCTCCTCTAGCCTTACTGTCTATAATAACTCCTCTAGCCTTACTGTCTATAATAACTCCTCTAGCCGTACTTTCTATAGTAACCCCTCTAGCCTTACTGTCTATAATAACCCCTCTAGCCGTACTGTCTATAATAACCCCTCTAGCCTTACTGTCCATAATGCCTCCTCTAGCCTTACTGTCTATAGTAACCCCTCTAGCCGTACTGTCTATAATGCCTCCTCTAGCCTTACTGTCTATAATAACTCCTTTAGCCTTACTGTCTATAATAACTCCTCTAGCCGTACTTTCTATAGTAACCCCTCTAGTCTTACTGTCTATAATAACTCCTCTAGCGGTACTGTCTATAATAACCCCTCTAGTCGTTCTGTCTATAATAAATGCTCTTGCCGTACTGTCTATAATAACCCCTCTAGTCGTACTGTCTATAATAACTGCTCTAGCGGTACTGTCTCTAATAACTCCTCTTGCTGTACTGTCTATAATAACTGCTCTAGCGGTACTGTCTATAATAACTGCTCTAGCAGTACTTTCTATAATAACTCCTTTAGCCGTACTGTCTATAATAACTCCTCTTGCCGTACTGTCTATAATAACCCCTCTAGTCGTACTGTCTATAATAACTCCTCTAGCCGTACTGTCTATAATAACCCCTCTAGCCGTGCTGTCTATAATAACCCCTCTAGTCGTACTTTCTATAATAACTGCTCTAGCGGTACTGTCTATAATAACTGCTCTAGCAGTACTGTCTATAATAACTCCTCTAGACTTACTGTCTATAATAACTCCTCTTGCCGTACTGTCTATAATAACCCCTCTAGCCGTACTGTCTATAATAACCCCTCTAGCCTTACTGTCCATAATGCCTCCTCTAGCCTTACTGTCTATAGTAACCCCTCTAGCCGTACTGTCTATAATGCCTCCTCTAGCCTTACTGTCTATAATAACTCCTCTAGCCTTACTGTCTATAATAACTCCTCTAGCCGTACTGTCTATAATAACCCCTCTAGCCTTACTGTCTATAATAACTCCTCTAGCCTTACTGTCTATAATAACCCCTCTAGCCTTACTGTCTATAATAACTCCTCTAGCGGTACTGTCTATAATAACCCCTCTAGCCTTACTGTCTATAATAACTTCTCTAGCCTTACTGTCTATAATAACTCCTCTAGCCTTACTGTCTATAATAACTCCTCTAGCCTTACTGTCTATAATAACTCCTCTAGCCGTACTGTCTATAGCAACCCCTCTAGTCGTACTTTCTATAATAACCCTTCTAGCCGAACTGTCTATAATAACCCCTCTAGCCGTACTGTCTATAATAACCCCTCTAGCCTTACTGTCTATAATAACTCCTCTAGCCTTACTGTCTATAATAACTCCTCTAGCCGTACTGTCTATAATAACTCCTCTAGCCGTACTGTCTATAATAACCCCTTTAACTGTACTGTTTATAATAACCCCTCTAGTCGTACTGTCTATAATAACTCCTCTAGCGGTACTGTGTATAATAACTCCTCTAGCCGAACTGTCTATAGCAACCCCTCTAGTCGTACTTTCTATAATAACCCTTCTAGCCGAACTGTCTATAATAACCCCTCTAGCCGTACTGTCTATAATAACCCCTCTAGCCTTACTGTCTATAATAACTCCTCTAGCCTTACTGTCTATAATAACTCTTTAAGCGGTACCGTCTATAATAACTCCTCTAGCCGTACTGTCTATAATAACCCCTTTAACCATACTGTCTATAATAACTCCTCTAGCCGTACTGTCTATAATAACTCCTCTAGCCGTACTGTCTATAATAACTCCTTTAGCCGTACTGTCTAAAATGACTCCTTTAGCCGTACTGTCTATAATAACTCCTTTAGCGGTACTGTCTATAATAACTCCTTTAGCGGTACTGTCTATAATAACTGCTCTAGCTGTACTGTCTATAATAACCCCTCTAGCTGTACTGTCTATAATAACCCCTCTAGCTGTACTCTCTATAATAACCCCTCTAGCTGTACTGTCTATAATAACCCTTCTAGCTGTACTGTCTATAATAACTCCTCTAGCCGTACTGTCTATAATAACCCCTCTAGCTGTACTGTCTATAATAACCCCTTTAACCATACTGTCTATAATAACTCCTCTAGCCGTACTGTCTATAATAACTCCTCTAGCCGTACTGTCTATAATAACTCCTCTAGCCGTACTGTCTATAATAACTCCTCTAGCCGTACTGTCTATAAAACTCCTCTAGTCGTACTGTCTATAATAACTCCTCTAGCCGTACTGTCTATAATACCTCCTCTAGTCGTACTGTCTATAATAACCCCTCTAGCCGTGCTGTCTATAATAACTCATTGTCTATAATAACTCTTCTACAAATGTAGCTGTACTGTCCATAATAACCCCTCTAGCCGTACTGTCTATAATAACTCCTCTAGCCGTACTGTCTATAATAACTCCTCTAGCCGTACTGTCTATAATGCCTCCTCTAGCCGTACTGTCTACAATAACTCCTCTAGCCATACTGTCTATAATGACTCCTCTAGCCGTACTGTCTATAATGACTTCTCTAACCGTACTGTCTATAATGACTCCTCTACCCATAGTGTCTATAATAACCCCTCTAGCCATACTGTCTATAATGAATCCTCTAACCGTACTGTCTATAATGACTCCTCTACCCATAGTGTCTATAATAACCCCTCTAGCCATACTGTCTATAATTACCCCTCTAGCCGTGCTGTCTATAATAACTCCTCTAGTCGTACTGTCTATAATAACTCCTCTAGTCGTACTGTCTATAATAACTCCTCTAGCGGTACTGTATATAATAACTCCTTTAGCGGTACCGTCTATAATAACTCCTCTAGCCGTACTGTCTATAATAACCCCTTTAACCATACTGTCTATAATAACTCCTCTAGCCGTACTGTCTATAATAACTCCTCTAGCCGTACTGTCTATAATAACTCCTTTAGCCGTACTGTCTAAAATGACTCCTTTAGCCGTACTGTCTATAATAACTCCTTTAGCGGTACTGTCTATAATAACTCCTTTAGCGGTACTGTCTATAATAACTGCTCTAGCTGTACTGTCTATAATAACCCCTCTAGCTGTACTGTCTATAATAACCCCTCTAGCTTTACTGTCTATAATAACCCCTCTAGCTGTACTGTCTATAATAACCCCTCTAGCTGTACTGTCTATAATAACTCCTCTAGCCGTACTGTCTATAATAACCCCTCTAGCTGTACTGTCTATAATAACCCCTTTAACCATACTGTCTATAATAACTCCTCTAGCCGTACTGTCTATAATAACTCCTCTAACCGTACTGTCTATAATAACTCCTCTAGCCGTACTGTCTATAATAACTCCTCTAGCCGTACTGTCTATAAAACTCCTCTAGTCGTACTGTCTTTAATAACTCCTCTAGCCGTACTGTCTATAATACATCCTCTAGTCGTACTGTCTATAATAACCCCTCTAGCCGTGCTGTCTATAATAACTCATTGTCTATAATAACTCTTCTACAAATGTAGCTGTACTGTCCATAATAACCCCTCTAGCCGTACTGTCTATAATAACTCCTCTAGCCGTACTGTCTATAATAACTCCTCTAGCCGTACTGTCTATAATGACTCCTCTAGCCGTACTGTCTACAATAACTCTTCTAGCCATACTGTCTATAATGACTCCTCTAGCCGTACTGTCTATAATGACTTCTCTAACCGTACTGTCTATAATGACTCCTCTACCCATAGTGTCTATAATAACCCCTCTAGCCATACTGTCTATAATGAATCCTCTAACCGTACTGTCTATAATGACTCCTCTACCCATAGTGTCTATAATAACCCCTCTAGCCATACTGTCTATAATTACCCCTCTAGCCGTGCTGTCTATAATAACTCCTCTAGTCGTACTGTCTATAATAACTCCTCTAGTCGTACTGTCTATAATAACTCCTCTAGCGGTACTGTATATAATAACTCCTTTAGCGGTACCGTCTATAATAACTCCTCTAGCCGTACTGTCTATAATAACCCCTTTAACCATACTGTCTATAATAACTCCTCTAGCCGTACTGTCTATAATAACTCCTCTAGCCGTACTGTCTATAATAACTCCTTTAGCCGTACTGTCTAAAATGACTCCTTTAGCCGTACTGTCTATAATAACTCCTTTAGCGGTACTGTCTATAATAACTCCTTTAGCGGTACTGTCTATAATAACTGCTCTAGCTGTACTGTCTATAATAACCCCTCTAGCTGTACTGTCTATAATAACCCCTCTAGCTTTACTGTCTATAATAACCCCTCTAGCTGTACTGTCTATAATAACCCCTCTAGCTGTACTGTCTATAATAACTCCTCTAGCCGTACTGTCTAAAATAACCCCTCTAGCTGTACTGTCTATAATAACCCCTTTAACCATACTGTCTATAATAACTCCTCTAGCCGTACTGTCTATAATAACTCCTCTAACCGTACTGTCTATAATAACTCCTCTAGCCGTACTGTCTATAATAACTCCTCTAGCCGTACTGTCTATAAAACTCCTCTAGTCGTACTGTCTTTAATAACTCCTCTAGCCGTACTGTCTATAATACATCCTCTAGTCGTACTGTCTATAATAACCCCTCTAGCCGTGCTGTCCATAATAACTCATTGTCTATAATAACTCTTCTACAAATGTAGCTGTACTGTCCATAATAACCCCTCTAGCCGTACTGTCTATAATAACTCCTCTAGCCGTACTGTCTATAATAACTCCTCTAGCCGTACTGTCTATAATGACTCCTCTAGCCGTACTGTCTACAATAACTCTTCTAGCCATACTGTCTATAATGACTCCTCTAGCCGTACTGTCGATAATGACTTCTCTAACCGTACTGTCTATAATGACTCCTCTACCCATAGTGTCTATAATAACCCCTCTAGCCATACTGTCTATAATGAATCCTCTAACCGTACTGTCTATAATGACTCCTCTACCCATAGTGTCTATAATAACCCCTCTAGCCATACTGTCTATAATTACCCCTCTAGCCGTGCTGTCTATAATAACTCCTCTAGCCGTACTGTCTATAAAAAACCCTCTAGCCTTACTGTCTATAATAACCCCTCTAGCCTTACTGTCTATAATAACTCCTCTAGCCTTACTGTCTATAATAACCCCTCTAGCCTTACTGTCTATAATAACTCCTCTAGCCGTACTGTCTATAATAACCCCTCTAGCCTTACTGTCTATAATAACTCCTCTAGCCTTACTGTCTATAATAACTCCTCTAGCCTTACTGTCTATAATAACTCCTCTAGCCTTACTGTCTATAATAACTCCTCTAGCCGTACTGTCTATAATAACCCCTCTAGCCTTACTGTCTATAATAACTCCTCTAGCCTTACTGTCTATAATAACTCCTCTAGCGGTACTGTCTATAATAACTCCTGTAGCCGTGCTGTCTATAATAACTCCTCTTACCGCCATGTCTATAATAACTCCCTTAGCTGTACTGTCTATAAAAAACCCTCTAGCCTTACTGTCTATAATAACTCCTCTAGCCGTACTGTCTATAATAACTCTTCTAGCCTTACTGTTTATAATAACAACTATAGCCGTACCGTCTATAATAACTCATCTAGCCGTACTGTCTACAATGACCCTTCTAGCAGTACTGTCTATAAAACTCCTCTTACCATACTGTCTAAAATAACCCCTCCTAACGTAGTGTCTATAATACCTAATCCAGCTGTACTGTCTATAATAACTGCTCTAGCCGTACTGTTTATAATAACCCTTCTAGCTGTACTGTCTATAAAACCCCTTTTACCGTACTGTCTATAATAACCCGTCTAGCCGTACTGTCTATAAAATCCCTCTTACCGTACTGTCTATAAAACCCCTCTTACCGTATTGTCTATAATAACTCCTCTAGCCGTACTGTCTACAATAACCCTTCTAGCTGTACTGTCTATAAAGCACCTCTTACCGTACTGTCTATAATAACCCCTCCTAACGTACTGTCTATAATAACTAATCCAGCTGTACTGTCTATAATAACTGCTCTAGCCGTACTGTTTATAATAACCCCTCTAACCGTACTGTCTATAATAACCCCTCTAACAGTACTATCTATAATAACCCCTCCTATCGTAATGTCTATAAATCTTTTTACCGTAATGTATATAATAACCCCTTTAACAGTACTGTCTATATTAACCTCTCCAAACGTAATGTCTATAATAACCTCTCTCACCGTAATGTCTATAAAAAGCCCTTTTACCTTCATGTCTATAATAACCCTTCTTGGCGTTATATCTATAATTACTCCTCTTACAGTACTGTCTATAATAACTCGTCTTACCTTAATGTCTATATTACCCTTCTTACCGTAATATCTATAAAAAAACACTCTAGCCGTAATGTCTATAATAATTGCTCTAACCGTACTGTCTATAATAATCCTTCTAGCCGTATTGTCTATCATAACAACTATAGCCGTACCGTCTATAAAAACTCCTCTAGCCGTACTGTCTACAATAACCCTTCTAGCTGTACTGTCTATAAAACCCCTCTTACAGTACTGTTTATAATAACCCCTCTAACAGTACTGTCTATAATCAAATATTCCCGCGGTTCGTTAAGTATAGCGGGAATAATTTGTCTCGTTCGGCACGGAGACGCATATGTTGCACGTGCAGTGACGTCACAGCGATGGCGTGTTTTGGGCACACAGGTGTGCGTGTCATTCCTAGCCGCCGTGCCGTAGAGTGCGGTCATGGTATTATTACAAATATATATATATAAACATATTTTTTTGAAAAGTTAGGATTTATATATGGTATTTCAGAAATTTATGTCTGTCAGGCCTAAGATAAATCCAGCATCTGAAATCTTAAGCATTGAGGGCTGTAGCACCTCCTGTTCTACTGCACTGCAGGAGTTTCAGGTTGGGTGGCTCGCTTGATTTCCATATAGGCCGGTTATTTTAGTTACATGTAGTAGTTTTTTTCGGTTATGATGCCTGATATGATCATTTCGCTTAATTGTCCATTACTAGTCAGGTATTCTCCGATGTAATTGTAATGAAGCAAATATTGGAATACAATGTGTATGCTTGTCCATAATAAACTTCGGCTTCCTATACACGGCGGGCTTGTCGGCAAATGGAATTTGCGTGTTTTTGTTGTATAGAGTATAGAGTATAGAGTATAGAGTATAGAGGAGACTAACTACTCCAGCCGAACTGTCTATAATAACTGCTCTAGCCGTACTGTTTATAATAACCCCTCTTACCGTAATGTCTATAATAACCCTTTTTACCTTAATGTCTAGAAAACAACTTTTACCGTTATGTCTATAATAACCCCTCTAACAGTACTATCTATAATAACCCCTCCAAACGTATTGTTTATAAAAAAACCTCTAACAGTAATGTCTATAATAACTCCTCTAGCCGTACTGTCTATAATAACTCCTCTAGCCGTACTGTCTATAATAACCCCTCCAAACGTATTGTTTATAAAAAAAAACCTCTAACAGTAATGTCTATAATAACTCCTCTAGCCGTACTGTCTATAATAACCCCTCTAGTCGTACTGTCTATAATAACTCCTCTAGCCGTACTGTCTATAATAACTCCTCTAGCCGTACTGTCTATAATAACTCCTCTAGCCGTACTGTCTATAATAACTCCTCTAGCCGTACCGTCTATAATAACTCCTCTAGCCGTAATGTCTATAATAACTCCTCTAGCCGTACTGTCTATAATAACTCCTCTAGCCGTACTGTCTATAATAACTCCTCTAGCCGTACTGTCTATAATAACTCCTCTAGCCGTACTGTCTATAATAACTCCTCTTACCGTCATGTCTATAATAACTCCTCTTACCGTCATGTCTATAATAACACCTCTAGCCGTACTGTCTATGATAACTCCTCTTACCGTCATGCCTATAATAACTCCACTTACCGTCATGTCTATAATAACTCCTCTTACCGTCATGTCTATAATAACACCTCTAGCCGTACTGTCTATGATAACTCCTCTTACCGTCATGTCTATAATAACTCCTCTTACCGTCATGTCTATAATAACTCCTCTTACCGTCATGTCTATAATAACTCCTCTTACCGTCATGTCTATAATAACTCCTCTTACCGCCATGTCTATAATAACTCCTCTAGCCGTACTGTCTATAATAACTCCTCTAGCCGTACTGTCTATAATAACTCCTCTAGCCGTACTGTCTATAATAACTCCTCTAGCCGTACTGTCTATAATAACTCCTCTTACCGTCATGTCTATAATAACTCCTCTTACCGTCATGTCTATAATAACACCTCTAGCCGTACTGTCTATGATAACTCCTCTTACCGTCATGCCTATAATAACTCCACTTACCGTCATGTCTATAATAACTCCTCTTACCGTCATGTCTATAATAACACCTCTAGCCGTACTGTCTATGATAACTCCTCTTACCGTCATGTCTATAATAACTCCTCTTACCGTCATGTCTATAATAACTCCTCTTACCGTCATGTCTATAATAACTCCTCTTACCGTCATGTCTATAATAACTCCTCTTACCGCCATGTCTATAATAACTCCTCTTACCGTCATGCCTATAATAACTCCACTTACCGTCATGTCTATAATAACTCCTCTTACCGTCATGTCTATAATAACACCTCTAGCCGTACTGTCTATGATAACTCCTCTTACCGTCATGTCTATAATAACTCCTCTTACCGTCATGTCTATAATAACTCCTCTTACCCTCATGTCTATAATAACTCCTCTTACCGTCATGTCTATAATAACTCCTCTTACCGCCATGTCTATAATAACTCCTCTTACCGTCATGTCTATAATAACTCCCCTTACCGTCATGTCTATAATAACTCCTCTTACCGTCATGTCTATAATAACCCCTCTAACAGTACTATCTATAATAACCCCTCTTACCGTAATTTCTATAAAAAAAACCTCTAGCCGTAATGTCTATAACTAGAAATTGTTGGTGAACAATTTGACCATCACATTTATGGTCGATTTAGTCTTTGTTGACAGGGGGTAGCTCTGACATGATTGAAACAGTTTTTTATGTTGAACATATAGGGGAAAATGGCGTACAACAGAAACCGTATTTGTCACAGATGACAGAACTGTGTACCATCGAACATTTTTCGAAATATGGCTGTTTTTAAGTTTTTTACTTATGATGTCTTGACGGCCATCTTGGATTTCAAACCAACTTAAAAAATAACACCATATGGCCAGGACTATCAAAGAATTTTTTCAGGCAAGTTTGAGCTGAATACCACTGGTGGAACTTGAGAAAAAGTTTAAAAAGTAAAACATTTTTCCATATAGGAATATATAAAGGAAAAAATCAAAATGACGTACAATAGAAACCGTATGTATTACAGATAAACTGAAAACGCCAAATTCATCAGAATGACATTTTACATTGATTGGTAAAAACCAATTTCTAAAAAAAAAGAAAAATGAAAAAATGGCTGTTCTTAAGGTATTTTTATTGATGACGTCATGGCGGCCATCTTGAATTTCAAACCAACTTAAATAATAACACCATTTGGCCAGACCTACGCAAGGACTATTTCATGCAAGTTTGAGCTGAACATCAAATACAACAGAATAACATTGCATGTCATATATAATATTATTGCACAAATTCTTTACATTCAATTTTTTTCGAGATATAGCTGTTTTTAAGTTTTTTTACTTATGACGTCATGACGTATTGAATTTCAAACCGAGTTAAAAAATACCACCATTTGGCCAAGACTATTCAAGGATTATTTCAGGCAAGTTTGATCTGAATCCTAATTGTTGGTACTTGAGAAGAAGTTTAGAATGTAAAATAATTTTTGAAATAAAATTAAATATGGCGTACACCGGAAACCGCATGTGTTACAGAAAAACTGAAAACATCAAAATCATCAGAATCACATTCTGCATTGATTGGTAGAAACAAATTTCCAAACAATTAAGAATTGATTTGTTTTTAAAACTTTTGACCCAATGGCTCCAAAGTATGTGACAAAACAGTTAGATATGGCTCATGCCTACAGTAATATCAAAACAGAAACTTTGAACAACCAACGGTTTTTGAGATATGGCTGTTTGAAGGTGTTTTGCAAATGACGTCATAGCGGCCATCTTGGATTTTGGACTTAAACTTGATTAAAGTGTTAGGCACACCTTCAGTTTATATCCTACAACATATTAAGTTCATTGACATAACTCTTACCCTTTATGGAGAAGTGCTGGACACAAAATCAAATGCAGAAGAATAATAAATAGAAACATAACAGAAACAATTGGTCTATTGTGAAAGGCCTTATAATCTTTCCAAGCCAAATCGTTCACAACAACAACTCTAGCCCCTCTTTCAATTTTAACCTTTCTGGTCCGGGCTGTCTGCATGCCGTAAACCTTGCTACATGTTAAGCTGCAATCTTCTTTACACCAAACTATAATTACAAATGCATGCAACTTCCTGTTTTCATAACCCACCCTGTCGTTTACCTGCTGTCGTCTATCAACATTTTACCAACCCTTGTCCTTCTCACATATATTATAATCTACAACTCCCCCTATCGTATACCTTTCAACAGACATCAACTTTACATACCTGGTATGATGACCACTTCTGTCAATAATAACCCATGTTGGCAGTTAACCTTGCTATGGACTTTTAATTTTACACATGATTATAATTACCAATCAATGCCTTTCCGTGTCTTGTATAGTTCTACGTGTGGTAAGACTTGGCACAACTATCAATGTTACACCTAATTAAAATTACAGATGCATATTCTTTACCTGTCTTTGATAGCCCCCCCCCTTCATATAAGTGGCTATAACAAAACATGTATCAATTTTACACTTGTTCATAATTATAAATCCCCGTCTATTATCTGTATATAAAACGGTTGTTGTGATTTAGCATATTTGAAAACTCGTTGTTTTCTTCAATTAACCAGTTGTTTCTGTTTAGTTTATATGCACACCTGTTGTTTCTTGTTTAATTATAAGGAAAGTGATTGTTTCTGTTTAGTTTCTTGTAAAACCAGAGTTTCTGTGTTATAAACTTTTGTCAGTGTACTGTACCAAAGTTTAAATGTATTTTGTTTTTATTTATTTTTTGAGTGTTATAGAAATTGCAGAAAGGGAAAAACTGAAAAAACGAAACGAAAAGATCATTGAAACGTTTTCTTTGTTCATCACACAGTTTTATTTCTCAAAGTAAAGTACGAGAAATTAAAGTATAAAATACAGTACTTGCACATCAGGATTTTAAAGTCGATACACAATGTTTATAATCATTTAGTTGTTGAAAACCCTATCATGCTTTGTTATAATATAATGTTCAATAGAACTGATAGAAGGCGTATCTAGCCAAGTAAGACAGAAATAATTGTCTATGCTGAGACTGTTGAATCTGAAATGGGAAAAAAAGAGTCGAATTAGATACTGCGTTTTTATGATCAACTTATAATATAGAAATACAACCCCATTTTAAACCCCGAAGAGATGTCTGACGTCCAATTAAGTAGACATGTAAGTGAATTTTAACAAGTATATCTGTGTTTGAGTTGTTTAGATAGCACTTGATAGTACATGTACCAGCATATTCCTATATATACAACGTTACTTTTTGCCAAATGATATGCGTTGCTTATTTATTAAACCTATCATTGTAATGTTGAATTAAAAATTACGTGAATATTACCAATTGACGAACTAGACAATTTTGTTGGTTTGAGCTGAATGTATTATATTTTTTTTAAACTTAAAACGAAGCCAGGTTATTTTTTTCCAAAATTCAAATGACATAAATCTCACTGAGAAAATGACAATTATTGTAACGTTATTTATACTTATGACACCTCACTGTATGTTGATCCATTTCTTCCTTGTGTATAAAATTTAGTGTAACACAACACACACCCCATTTTAAGCCCATTTTGTTACATTAGGCTCGCCGAATATTTATAATTATAAACTTAAATTTCGTTTTCAAAACACATGGTCTCAAAGATATGTTAAACACTGACCTACTGCATATGTTATTCTTCTCCCGATCTACATTTGTCCACGAGCCGGCCAATAACGCATATACATTCCTATCACGATGGCTGCTCCTACTATCCAGATGAAAGTCCCGCTGTTGCTGCTGCTGCTGCTGCGATAAACAAGAAATATTGTCACATAGATTTATATTTAACCAAACACGGCAATTGAAGACTGGCTATTCCCATTGGAACCCAACAATATCTCTGTGACATCAACTAAATTATGATTTTCTTACAAAGAACAATAAACTTAATTGTCTCAGCGGTTGTGGTGCCTAGGAACTTACAAGCCGCCAGATGTTAAATCTCCCCAGTCCCAATCATCCCCGTCGTCAGATCCTCTTCTTCGCCTCTTCGCATCAACGTCTGCAAACCGAACAAGAACAGCTAAATGTCAGAGCCATCACATATTGACGAATAAATATGGCAATACAATGAATTGTTGTGGAATAAAATTGTAATATTATTATAAAAAGCCTTTTGATTTACCGACGTACGCTTTGTTTGATCATTTACTATATAGTTACAGTTTATTGATGTAATAATATACATATAGGTCCCAAAAACAATTTGTGAAATTTAAATCCAGCACCAGTTACTCTAGTGTCGCAATAAATTGAACGTTCAACGTAGAGACTTCTCTTCGCTTCTATAACACAGGTATATGTATTTGTGTATATGCACGTGATATTTTGTTTCTTAAACAATGTGTGACTTCATCACACTGATAAGTCGTAAGGCTTAACTTCAATAAAGAACTTGAACTTCATCAGTTCTTATATTAACTTTATTTATTTTACAACAGTTATGAAACAATTTATCTAACTTATAAGAAACACTTTTGTTGCCCCGAATGTTAGCGCGCAAGGGGTCGTATTGTGGGAGGAAACCGGAGTAACCTGACAAAACGTTGTCGGACAGATGATCCCCATACCTTTTCACATCCGGTCGGGGAATCGCCTTGGTGAAAGGCAAGTGCGCTATCCACTGAACCACCCGACCAACCATTATTTTATAAAGAGTTATGGTAAAATCCACTTAAACGATGAAGTTCAAACAAAGTTGGTTGGAACTGCTGAATACGAGATTTCTTATCGTTTCAGGAATGAAAAGACGGTTAATACCCTAGCAATGAACTCTGTCAGCGGCCGGGACTGCCCTTGTGTGGTACAGTCCACGTAATAAATTACGGAAATGTCAATACTTCCCAGAATTCCGGAGGCTTATGCAGACTTGGGATGACCAAATTTGCACATATGCATTATTTGTTAATGTGAACTAATGCCGTATATTCCATACCAAGGAAACCGGAAGCTACAGTACAATAACTACTTAGATCGACCACAAATAAAGAGGTTTGCGCGGCCATACTGTCAACGTTTGTTCAATATGGACACATTTCTTCCTGTTCTCGGCTGCTGTTTCGTCGAATTGGTCACATGGTCCGTTACCGGAAAATTCTTTCCGCCCTGTCACAGTATTAAAATGAAAACTGAGATGTTTTCAAACAAAGTTATGCGTACCAGAAGTTTCACATTGTTTTTCCTTTCTTACATATTGCACAGTGTCTCATTTCTCACGCACATCTCGTTAATGGATTATACTATTTTATCTTTTAAGAAATAGGTTAATAGTTAATATGAATGATTATTGCATTTTTGGCTCCTAATGACTATTCCTGTATTGATGGGCCGTCAAGCAAGTAATAATAATAATGACAATTCATGCGAGAAATAAACCCTATCGCTAGTTGTAATTTAGCTAGCGGAGGCACAAATGAGATTTCGTTTATTTTTCGGATAGGCATAGGCTACCAAAAGTATATATATACACATTTTTAAGTTTTAATTTCGGAATATAACAAATTTATGAAAATACTTGAAAACGAAAATGCTTTAATTTCCACATACCGATTGTCTTTATCAAATTAATGATAAAACATCATAGTAATATACTCTATGATAGTTATATACACCACAAACCCTATACATTTCAGTGCCCCCCCCCCCCCCCCCCCCCGCCGGCTTGCCTCTTTTATTGTCTTGCAAACCGACGTGGCTTAGCATGAATTCCCCATATTTATTTTGTTCACAGAAAACGCGTGCATGGTGTCAGTTATTTTTATTTGAAAACATGTATTATGACTGTTACATAAACTTATTTGTTAAATATATTGGTTGAAGCTTTGAATTATTGGCATTAAGAAAGTGTAATTTTTGTGATATGCTCTTTAAAATCGAGACCTTTTAAGGATATTTTTCAACAGTGCTGTTTACTGCCATAGTCCCTTTAAACAGTCCGTTGAATGATTTGTCCTTTCCATTATTTATATACATATATTCAATATACATATACTGTATATAACGTTGAAATATGCTTTAAATGTCTTTTATTTGAAAATTTGCATGTTTTCATCATTTTTAATTCTGTATATTTATAGAAGTTTTAATATTGCCCATTATCAGAAGATTTTATTGGACGTGAATACAGTATGCTGTATTTCGAAATCCTTCTCTATCCGTTGATTTCTAAAATCTCGATCGTGCATTAGTAGGTAGGAGTTGTGAAAACACCTTCCCCGCTGCTTACAACTCTTGTGCCGAGACGCTCTGATATGCACTGTCCTATCTATATGTGTGTTGTATACTGTATCCGTACATATTTTAGCAGTAATCTTATTTTAGCAATTTGTGCGCTAGAAATATTTAGCTACATCATTATTATTTACTCTTTCTGTATAATGCGTTCTTCAGCAAGTATGTTTTGACTACGCCATTCATCAGTGCACTTAACCGTTTCAATTCGGTTATGCGCTAAAATTTGAGTGCACAACAATAAAAACGTTTACAGTATTTGAAACATGCTTGTTTTAAATAATCTGTTACTTATTCAGGTATCATGTTCTTTTCTAGGACTATGTAGAAGTAGTTTTAAAGGCCCAATATACCCAATTTCAGGAACTTATCCAGGATTATGAAATACAATGAAAAAAATCCAGTTGATAACCATGCAAAAATAAGTCTAAAACGAAGTAAACCTGAGCGGTAACTAACAAGAAACTCTTGACAGAAAAATCCAAATTATTT
Organism: Mimachlamys varia; assembly: GCA_947623455.1. Taxonomy (NCBI): domain Eukaryota; kingdom Metazoa; phylum Mollusca; class Bivalvia; order Pectinida; family Pectinidae; genus Mimachlamys; species Mimachlamys varia. The sequence goes on from OX392534.1 coordinate 24,157,156, forward strand.
AAGTGTGGCCCACTTCAACATCAAGCTGAAGTTAGAAGACAGTTCAAAATGGACGCGTGTTTACAAATACCGAGTTTCAGCTGCTGCAGTACCAGTAATCGCGTAAGAATTCATCTTAGATATTGCTGATATCAGTTAATCTTAACTAAATCTATAAATATAATAGGTTATTAGGCTTGATTTTCGCTTCAAGTTTTGCCGAAAGTCACGTATATTGTACCTTTAAATTACTGTGTATATAGTATGTTTATGCATACTGTAGAAGTTATTAATTTCGGAAGTTGAATTGTTCGCTTAATCTGTGTCAAAAGTCTGTGCGATGTGAAATTTCCGAGGTTCACAGTACTTTTGTACTGTGTGCCTAAACTACTATAAAACACTGTAGAGTTTGAATAGTGTTACATATGTTTGCGTGTGGATATAAAATCAAACATACCTGCAACAAGGAGGAGAACTAGTACAACAAGCAGAAAATGGCCCAAAAGACGTCCCATCTTGTTCGATATCAGTAGGGTGACTGTGAAACTGTGTACTGTACTGTTGGCAGGTTTTCTGTGCTGTGCCCAATTGTGTCCGTATTTCACTTTCCTACGTTGCAAAGTATTACAATTTCCCTTGATTCGGAGAAAAGTGAGCATCAAATTGTCCTATCGGCGGGCAGGTCGCTAGCACGCGACAGGACAGGGACGCGAGTCTGGCCGGGGCGTCAAACTAGCGTACGGACTAGCAAATGCTTTTGATTTCTTCTGTTGTATTGTTTGTAAATTGGAAATGTTACATTTGTAGATTAGAAACTTCACCACATAGAGCCTTAAGATTTAAATTGTGCACCACCTCTATTTCCTTAACGCATTTCTGGTCGGATGGCTTGCTCAACTCCCTAGTATCTTGTCATATGTTATAGAGCATGTCACATGAACTATATAAAGTATTGTATATATGATTTCTTTTAGATTTCGCCATTTTGGATAGACATGGCTGATAAAAGAATGTTATGCAAGAAAACTCTATTTTATATAGTTCATCACATGGCATGATGTCGCAAATGGCTCCACGATTACGTAACGTCACGAATTTGGAAAAGTTTGATGCCACAATAAAACGATTTATGATAACGGTCAACATGAGAAAGATTTTCTTTCTATTATTGTGTATGCTAAATTCGGCCGACAGATACGGTTTGGCCTAAAACACTCAGGGAAGAAAGTAATATTTTCAAAATGGTAGCTAGTCCAAACGCATTTTAATGGTTTCTAAGTTTATCTTTGTAGTTAAAATGTTGTAAGAAAAATAATCTTTCGGGCCAAAGGTTATAATATAACGAAATCCCTTCCTCGGTTTTTTTTTGTCTTCAATTTGACATATCCCTCGTTAAAGTCAAGTGTTTAACAACATTTGATAACCTCTCGGGTTGAATGTACACATCCTACACCTCTAAACATGAAAGAATCTTATAATATAAAGGGTTAATGTACATTTAAGATAGTTGCGTGTAACGTTGTAAGACTATAACAAACAAATCCAATTGACGAAGGAAATCAAATTTTGACTCTTGCCCGGTCCAGGTCTCGAACTAACGATTTACAGAACCAAATCGCCTGAAACAGTCAGAAATACCTACAGCCGTTACCATATTTCTATCTCATTTGATGCAACAATATGTGTAGTTACCGATATTTCGTCTCCCTCGGTGTTGGGAAAACAGACAGACTAGGTGACGCCCCATTTATATCAGCCTACTGGATATGCATTTTTGACAAGGATTCTAGGTCATGTGATGTGTGACGTCATTGAGGCACAACGTATCCGATACCTGTACCTATTCTGACACGCACTTTACATATTGATGTATTATCTGTGAGTGTGAACATTGACTATTTACCTAATTTCTTGGTGCAAGAAATGGCAGCAACCAATACATGTTATGTGGTTTAAATTATCAATCGATATTAATGATCTTGTCAGAAAAATGACACTTAATCTAGTCCGTGACGTCTCAGCAACTCCAAGCTTAGAGACAGCTTAGATACAATTTACACAATCTGATTTTAAAGCTATGTAAATTACCTGTAGCCTTACCTGTCATACATATACTAACCAAAGGGCATTTTTGGTACCTGCCTGTGAGTTGTGGCAGGTGTACGAGTTACCCTGTAATTACCAAGAGGTGTTGATGTTTTGGCGAGTGAATTCGAAAGCCATTCATGATAATATAATTACCGATCCTCTAAATAGCAATATACACCGGCGTAATTATTTTTATCCCTAGACGTCCCGAATGTTAGAAGAAAAACTATTTTATAAAAGGGATTAAAGGGGTTTCCAACAGAATCTAACTGTATTTCATCAGTATTTAACATAAGGCTAGTAACCTTGGGAAAACCTGACACTGTTAATTAAAGTAAACTATATTTGTATCACATATATACGATGTTCTGGAATTTCTTAATTTTAAGTTTTATTATTTTTGTGAAAATGGTGATGCTGATACTATGACTTTTTTTTAATTATTGTATATCTTAACATATCAACATAAACATTTGGTTATTGGATTTATCAGGAACGTATATGTATCGTTGGACTTATGATATATCTTCAGGGGCGCATACAAGAATTGTAGATGCGTTAATGTGAACACTTCTAATTTCAGAAATAACCCAAATTTATCCAGATATTGTTTATGACAACTGTATGAAAAACAATATTTAAACTCGTCCAATGATTTGAGTCCTAGTTAAAATGAATATCACCAACTATAGAGTGAGCCTAACAAAATTAATTTATTTATCGCGTTTGAATTTCACGTATATCTAGATTCCTGTGTCTGTTCTAGTACAATTCAAATTATATGACACAGTATTTTTGTGCGCTAGGATTTAGAGTAATTATTTCAAACTGCAACCACTTCAACCCAAAACTGGGTGACTAAGAGATGTTGTAAAAACATATGCAGTAATCGTAAGAGAACAATGTTCAAAATATGTTTCAATAATCATTAACGTATGTTATTAACTTTAATCATGTCCACATACTTTATCATTTGAAAATACTTAATTATTCCACACATTAATAAACTGGTGTGTTACTGAATCATGTGAAATAAAAAAGAGCCTTTTATTTATGCAAACCGATTTCAGTCCAAATTTTAAACAATATTTCAATTTAACACAAATAATTCAGACTGTCATGTTTTCACACCTATTTATGACAGTGTCTGCTTTATTGATATCAGGCAGAAATGGTTTGTTTACGTGCACAGTTCAAACATTTGAATGAATTTTTTTTTGCATTCCATAGGTACGGGCTGTACTAAAACCATATACATGCACTTGTACAGTATATGTTAAATAGTGGTGGGTGTTTGTCGAACACTTAACATAAACTCGCCGTGGCTTTGTTTACTTCATCTCCACAAATCATACTGTACTGTTGACGTCATGAAATATAATACTTCTAAAGTAGTATCTGTAATAACGGAAAAAATTGATTGTACAGCGTAAACAGTTTGTATTAGCATCTGATATGTGCAATCAAGGTCGATTTGATGTTTGTGAATTTTACATGTTGTGGGTATAACTTGGAACACATGTTCATGATTCAGCACTGTATGCTGTTTTATTTCAATTCCAGCTTAATAAAGTTAATACGTCAAACGTTTAAAAAAAACTGTTTTTTCAAGAAAAGGCTTCGTCCGTAATATACTCACAACCACTCTATGCGTGTCTGTTGCTACTGTTGTTATATACTATCCATAAAACCAATATGTAATGTGTCTGTAAAAATTATATAGTCCTTTCACAGGCTTTACTGATTCCGTGGTCCTTTGTAAAAGTATTATTGTTAGGATGCGGTGAATGTGTAATACACACTAACACGATCTTTTTAAATGGCACTTCCTATTTCCTTTCTTAAGTTTAAGATTACATAGCAATATTTTTTTCAAGATATTTTATTCGTAATTTAAAAGCATTAGACAACAATCAAGATTGACATGAATGTCGAATTCAATAGGCATTTTTCTACTAAACTTTCCTCGTCAATGTACCACTGATCAGTTTACCTGAGTCAGTCAGTTGTGCTTTAATGACGTCACAAGTACCACGTGACCGGTCAGCTCATTAAAATTCTCGCAAGTCGGAAGCGGTCAACTTTGACTATCAATATATAGATCCCGCGACGCAATCGAATGCTCGTTGATGGACTAATCAGTATTTATTGACATATGCTGCAAGTTTCATCACTTTTTACAAGACATTCAAAATCGTGGCCAAAATCCTTTAAACACGGTACAATTACGACAGGAAATTCACAGTGTAACCTTCGGATCAACAACACTAAGTGTATATAGTACATTGTGTTAGTGTTGTTGATCCGAAGCTTAAAAATAAACCATGCCATAAGTACGGAAACATTTCTTTTCAGTTTACTATATTAATTTTCTTTGCTGTTTATTGTTTAATTATAAGGAAAGTGGTTGTTTCTGTCAAGTTTCTGGCAAAACCAGAGTTTCTGTTTTATAAACTTTTGTCAGTGTACTGTACCAACGTTTAAATGTATTTTGCTTTTATTTATTTTTTTGCGTGTAATAGAAATTGCAGAACGGGAGAAAACTGAAAAAATCGAAACGAAAAGATCACTGACCATTTTTTCTCTGTTCATCACAGTTTTATTTCTCAAAGTAAAGTACAAGAAATTAAAGTATTAAATACAGTACTTGCACATCAGGATTTTAAAGTCGATACGCAATGTTTATAATCATTTAGTTGTTGAAAACACAATCATGCTTTGTTATAATATAATGTTCAATAGAACTGATAGAAGGCGTATCTAGCCAAGTAAGACAGAAATAATTGTCTATGCTGAGACTGTTGAATCTGAAATGGGAAAAAAAGAGTCGAATTAGATACTGCGTTTTTATGATCAACTTATAATATAGAAATACAACCCCATTTTAAACCCCGAAGAGATGTCTGACGTCCAATTAAGTAGACATGTAAGTGAATTTTAACAAGTATATCTGTGTTTGAGTTGTTTAGATAGCACTTGATAGTACATGTACCAGCATATTCCTATATATGCAACGTTACTTTTTGCCAAATGATATGCGTTGCTTATTTATTAAACCTATCATTGTAATGTTGAATTAAAAATTACGTGAATATTACCAATTGACGAACTAGACAATTTTGTTGGTTTGAGCTGAATGTATTATATTTTTTTTAAACTTAAAACGAAGCCAGGTTATTTTTTTCCAAAATTCAAATGACATAAATCTCACTGAGAAAATGACAATTATTGTAACGTTATTTATACTTATGACACCTCACTGTATGTTGATCCATTTCTTCCTTGTGTATAAAATTTAGTGTAACACAACACACACCCCATTTTAAGCCCATTTTGTTACATTAGGCTCGCCGAATATTTATAATTATAAACTTAAATTTCGTTTTCAAAACACATGGTCTCAAAGATATGTTAAACACTGACCTACTGCATATGTTATTCTTCTCCCGATCTACATTTGTCCACGAGCCGGCCAATAACGCATATACATTCCTATCACGATGGCTGCTCCTACTATCCAGATGAAAGTCCCGCTGTTGCTGCTGCTGCTGCTGCGATAAACAAGAAATATTGTCACATAGATTTATATTTAACCAAACACGGCAATTGAAGACTGGCTATTCCCATTGGAACCCAACAATATCTCTGTGACATCAACTAAATTATGATTTTCTTACAAAGAACAATAAACTTAATTGTCTCAGCGGTTGTGGTGCCTAGGAACTTACAAGCCGCCAGATGTTAAATCTCCCCAGTCCCAATCATCCCCGTCGTCAGATCCTCTTCTTCGCCTCTTCGCATCAACGTCTGCAAACCGAACAAGAACAGCTAAATGTCAGAGCCATCACATATTGACGAATAAATATGGCAATACAATGAATTGTTGTGGAATAAAATTGTAATATTATTATAAAAAGCCTTTTGATTTACCGACGTACGCTTTGTTTGATCATTTACTATATAGTTACAGTTTATTGATGTAATAATATACATATAGGTCCCAAAAACAATTTGTGAAATTTAAATCCAGCACCAGTTACTCTAGTGTCGCAATAAATTGAACGTTCAACGTAGAGACTTCTCTTCGCTTCTATAACACAGGTATATGTATTTGTGTATATGCACGTGATATTTTGTTTCTTAAACAATGTGTGACTTCATCACACTGATAAGTCGTAAGGCTTAACTTCAATAAAGAACTTGAACTTCATCAGTTCTTATATTAACTTTATTTATTTTACAACAGTTATGAAACAATTTATCTAACTTATAAGAAACACTTTTGTTGCCCCGAATGTTAGCGCGCAAGGGGTCGTATTGTGGGAGGAAACCGGAGTAACCTGACAAAACGTTGTCGGACAGATGATCCCCATACCTTTTCACATCCGGTCGGGGAATCGCCTTGGTGAAAGGCAAGTGCGCTATCCACTGAACCACCCGACCAACCATTATTTTATAAAGAGTTATGGTAAAATCCACTTAAACGATGAAGTTCAAACAAAGTTGGTTGGAACTGCTGAATACGAGATTTCTTATCGTTTCAGGAATGAAAAGACGGTTAATACCCTAGCAATGAACTCTGTCAGCGGCCGGGACTGCCCTTGTGTGGTACAGTCCACGTAATAAATTACGGAAATGTCAATACTTCCCAGAATTCCGGAGGCTTATGCAGACTTGGGATGACCAAATTTGCACATATGCATTATTTGTTAATGTGAACTAATGCCGTATATTCCATACCAAGGAAACCGGAAGCTACAGTACAATAACTACTTAGATCGACCACAAATAAAGAGGTTTGCGCGGCCATACTGTCAACGTTTGTTCAATATGGACACATTTCTTCCTGTTCTCGGCTGCTGTTTCGTCGAATTGGTCACATGGTCCGTTACCGGAAAATTCTTTCCGCCCTGTCACAGTATTAAAATGAAAACTGAGATGTTTTCAAACAAAGTTATGCGTACCAGAAGTTTCACATTGTTTTTCCTTTCTTACATATTGCACAGTGTCTCATTTCTCACGCACATCTCGTTAATGGATTATACTATTTTATCTTTTAAGAAATAGGTTAATAGATAATATGAATGATTATTGCATTTTTGGCTCCTAATGACTATTCCTGTATTGATGGGCCGTCAAGCAAGTAATAATAATAATGACAATTCATGCGAGAAATAAACCCTATCGCTAGTTGTAATTTAGCTAGCGGAGGCACAAATGAGATTTCGTTTATTTTTCGGATAGGCATAGGCTACCAAAAGTATATATATACACATTTTTAAGTTTTAATTTCGGAATATAACAAATTTATGAAAATACTTGAAAACGAAAATGCTTTAATTTCCACATACCGATTGTCTTTATCAAATTAATGATAAAACATCATAGTAATATACTCTATGATAGTTATATACACCACAAACCCTATACATTTCAGTGCCCCCCCCCCCGCCGGCTTGCCTCTTTTATTGTCTTGCAAACCGACGTGGCTTAGCATGAATTCCCCATATTTATTTTGTTCACAGAAAACGCGTGCATGGTGTCAGTTATTTTTATTTGAAAACATGTATTATGACTGTTACATAAACTTATTTGTTAAATATATTGGTTGAAGCTTTGAATTATTGGCATTAAGAAAGTGTAATTTTTGTGATATGCTCTTTAAAATCGAGACCTTTTAAGGATATTTTTCAACAGTGCTGTTTACTGCCATAGTCCCTTTAAACAGTCCGTTGAATGATTTGTCCTTTCCATTATTTATATACATATATTCAATATACATATACTGTATATAACGTTGAAATATGCTTTAAATGTCTTTTATTTGAAAATTTGCATGTTTTCATCATTTTTAATTCTGTATATTTATAGAAGTTTTAATATTGCCCATTATCAGAAGATTTTATTGGACGTGAATACAGTATGCTGTATTTCGAAATCCTTCTCTATCCGTTGATTTCTAAAATCTCGATCGTGCATTAGTAGGTAGGAGTTGTGAAAACACCTTCCCCGCTGCTTACAACTCTTGTGCCGAGACGCTCTGATATGCACTGTCCTATCTATATGTGTGTTGTATACTGTATCCGTACATATTTTAGCAGTAATCTTATTTTAGCAATTTGTGCGCTAGAAATATTTAGCTACGTCATTATTATTTACTCTTTCTGTATAATGCGTTCTTCAGCAAGTATGTTTTGACTACGCCATTCATCAGTGCACTTAACCGTTTCAATTCGGTTATGCGCTAAAATTTGAGTGCACAACAATAAAAACGTTTACAGTATTTGAAACATGCTTGTTTTAAATAATCTGTTACTTATTCAGGTATCATGTTCTTTTCTAGGACTATGTAGAAGTAGTTTTAAAGGCCCAATATACCCAATTTCAGGAACTTATCCAGGATTATGAAATACAATGAAAAAAATCCAGTTGATAACCATGCAAAAATAAGTCTAAAACGAAGTAAACCTGAGCGGTAACTAACAAGAAACTCTTGACAGAAAAATCCAAATTATTTAAGTGTGGCCCACTTCAACATCAAGCTGAAGTTAGAAGACAGTTCAAAATGGACGCGTGTTTACAAATACCGAGTTTCAGCTGCTGCAGTACCAGTAATCGCGTAAGAATTCATCTTAGATATTGCTGATATCAGTTAATCTTAACTAAATCTATAAATATAATAGGTTATTAGGCTTGATTTTCGCTTCAAGTTTTGCCGAAAGTCACGTATATTGTACCTTTAAATTACTGTGTATATAGTATGTTTATGCATACTGTAGAAGTTATTAATTTCGGAAGTTGAATTGTTCGCTTAATCTGTGTCAAAAGTCTGTGCGATGTGAAATTTCCGAGGTTCACAGTACTTTTGTACTGTGTGCCTAAACTACTATAAAACACTGTAGAGTTTGAATAGTGTTACATATGTTTGCGTGTGGATATAAAATCAAACATACCTGCAACAAGGAGGAGAACTAGTACAACAAGCAGAAAATGGCCCAAAAGACGTCCCATCTTGTTCGATATCAGTAGGGTGACTGTGAAACTGTGTACTGTACTGTTGGCAGGTTTTCTGTGCTGTGCCCAATTGTGTCCGTATTTCACTTTCCTACGTTGCAAAGTATTACAATTTCCCTTGATTCGGAGAAAAGTGAGCATCAAATTGTCCTATCGGCGGGCAGGTCGCTAGCACGCGACAGGACAGGGACGCGAGTCTGGCCGGGGCGTCAAACTAGCGTACGGACTAGCAAATGCTTTTGATTTCTTCTGTTGTATTGTTTGTAAATTGGAAATGTTACATTTGTAGATTAGAAACTTCACCACATAGAGCCTTAAGATTTAAATTGTGCACCACCTCTATTTCCTTAACGCATTTCTGGTCGGATGGCTTGCTCAACTCCCTAGTATCTTGTCATATGTTATAGAGCATGTCACATGAACTATATAAAGTATTGTATATATGATTTCTTTTAGATTTCGCCATTTTGGATAGACATGGCTGATAAAAGAATGTTATGCAAGAAAACTCTATTTTATATAGTTCATCACATGGCATGATGTCGCAAATGGCTCCACGATTACGTAACGTCACGAATTTGGAAAAGTTTGATGCCACAATAAAACGATTTATGATAACGGTCAACATGAGAAAGATTTTCTTTCTATTATTGTGTATGCTAAATTCGGCCGACAGATACGGTTTGGCCTAAAACACTCAGGGAAGAAAGTAATATTTTCAAAATGGTAGCTAGTCCAAACGCATTTTAATGGTTTCTAAGTTTATCTTTGTAGTTAAAATGTTGTAAGAAAAATAATCTTTCGGGCCAAAGGTTATAATATAACGAAATCCCTTCCTCGGTTTTTTTTGTCTTCAATTTGACATATCCCTCGTTTAAGTCAAGTGTTTAACAACATTTGATAACCTCTCGGGTTGAATGTACACATCCTACACCTCTAAACATGAAAGAATCTTATAATATAAAGGGTTAATGTACATTTAAGATAGTTGCGTGTAACGTTGTAAGACTATAACAAACAAATCCAATTGACGAAGGAAATCAAATTTTGACTCTTGCCCGGTCCAGGTCTCGAACTAACGATTTACAGAACCAAATCGCCTGAAACAGTCAGAAATACCTACAGCCGTTACCATATTTCTATCTCATTTGATGCAACAATATGTGTAGTTACCGATACTTCGTCTCCCTCGGTGTTGGGAAAACAGACAGACTAGGTGACGCCCCATTTATATCAGCCTACTGGATATGCATTTTTGACAAGGATTCTAGGTCATGTGATGTGTGACGTCATTGAGGCACAACGTATCCGATACCTGTACCTATTCTGACACGCACTTTACATATTGATGTATTATCTGTGAGTGTGAACATTGACTATTTACCTAATTTCTTGGTGCAAGAAATGGCAGCAACCAATACATGTTATGTGGTTTAAATTATCAATCGATATTAATGATCTTGTCAGAAAAATGACACTTAATCTAGTCCGTGACGTCTCAGCAACTCCAAGCTTAGAGACAGCTTAGATACAATTTACACAATCTGATTTTAAAGCTATGTAAATTACCTGTAGCCTTACCTGTCATACATATACTAACCAAAGGGCATTTTTGGTACCTGCCTGTGAGTTGTGGCAGGTGTACGAGTTACCCTGTAATTACCAAGAGGTGTTGATGTTTTGGCGAGTGAATTCGAAAGCCATTCATGATAATATAATTACCGATCCTCTAAATAGCAATATACACCGGCGTAATTATTTTTATCCCTAGACGTCCCGAATGTTAGAAGAAAAACTATTTTATAAAAGGGATTAAAGGGGTTTCCAACAGAATCTAACTGTATTTCATCAGTATTTAACATAAGGCTAGTAACCTTGGGAAAACCTGACACTGTTAATTAAAGTAAACTATATTTGTATCACATATATACGATGTTCTGGAATTTCTTAATTTTAAGTTTTATTATTTTTGTGAAAATGGTGATGCTGATACTATGACTTTTTTTTAATTATTGCATATCTTAACATATCAACATAAACATTTGGTTATTGGATTTATCAGGAACGTATATGTATCGTTGGACTTATGATATATCTTCAGGGGCGCATACAAGAATTGTAGATGCGTTAATGTGAACACTTCTAATTTCAGAAATAACCCAAATTTCTCCAGATATTGTTTATGACAACTGTATGAAAAACAATATTTAAACTCGTCCAATGATTTGAGTCCTAGTTAAAATGAGTATCACCAACTATAGAGTGAGCCTAACAAAATTAATTTATTTATCGCGTTTGAATTTCACGTATATCTAGATTCCTGTGTCTGTTCTAGTACAATTCAAATTATATGACACAGTATTTTTGTGCGCTAGGATTTAGAGTAATTATTTCAAACTGCAACCACTTCAACCCAAAACTGGGTGACTAAGAGATGTTGTAAAAACATATGCAGTAATCGTAAGAGAACAATGTTCAAAATATGTTTCAATAATCATTAACGTATGTTATTAACTTTAATCATGTCCACATACTTTATCATTTGAAAATACTTAATTATTCCACACATTAATAAACTGGTGTGTCACTGAATCATGTGAAATAAAAAAGAGCCTTTTATTTATGCAAACCGATTTCAGTCCAAATTTTAAACAATATTTCAATTTAACACAAATAATTCAGACTGTCATGTTTTCACACCTATTTATGACAGTGTCTGCTTTATTGATATCAGGCAGAAATGGTTTGTTTACGTGCACAGTTCAAACATTTGAATGAATTTTTTTTTGCATTCCATAGGTACGGGCTGTACTAAAACCATATACATGCACTTGTACAGTATATGTTAAATAGTGGTGGGTGTTTGTCGAACACTTAACATAAACTCGCCGTGGCTTTGTTTACTTCATCTCCACAAATCATACTGTACTGTTGACGTCATGAAATATAATACTTCTAAAGTAGTATCTGTAATAACGGAAAAAATTGATTGTACAGCGTAAACAGTTTGTATTAGCATCTGATATGTGCAATCAAGGTCGATTTGATGTTTGTGAATTTTACATGTTGTGGGTATAACTTGGAACACATGTTCATGATTCAGCACTGTATGCTGTTTTATTTCAATTCCAGCTTAATAAAGTTAATACGTCAAACGTTTAAAAAAAACTGTTTTTTCAAGAAAAGGCTTCGTCCGTAATATACTCACAACCACTCTATGCGTGTCTGTTGCTACTGTTGTTATATACTATCCATAAAACCAATATGTAATGTGTCTGTAAAAATTATATAGTCCTTTCACAGGCTTTACTGATTCCGTGGTCCTTTGTAAAAGTATTATTGTTAGGATGCGGTGAATGTGTAATACACACTAACACGATCTTTTTAAATGGCACTTCCTATTTCCTTTCTTAAGTTTAAGATTACATAGCAATATTTTTTTCAAGATATTTTATTCGTAATTTAAAAGCATTAGACAACAATCAAGATTGACATGAATGTCGAATTCAATAGGCATTTTTCTACTAAACTTTCCTCGTCAATGTACCACTGATCAGTTTACCTGAGTCAGTCAGTTGTGCTTTAATGACGTCACAAGTACCACGTGACCGGTCAGCTCATTAAAATTCTCGCAAGTCGGAAGCGGTCAACTTTGACTATCAATATATAGATCCCGCGACGCAATCGAATGCTCGTTGATGGACTAATCAGTATTTATTGACATATGCTGCAAGTTTCATCACTTTTTACAAGACATTCAAAATCGTGGCCAAAATCCTTTAAACACGGTACAATTACGACAGGAAATTCACAGTGTAACCTTCGGATCAACAACACTAAGTGTATATAGTACATTGTGTTAGTGTTGTTGATCCGAAGCTTAAAAATAAACCATGCCATAAGTACGGAAACATTTCTTTTCAGTTTACTATATTAATTTTCTTTGCTGTTTATTGTTTAATTATAAGGAAAGTGGTTGTTTCTGTCAAGTTTCTGGCAAAACCAGAGTTTCTGTTTTATAAACTTTTGTCAGTGTACTGTACCAACGTTTAAATGTATTTTGCTTTTATTTATTTTTTTTGCGTGTAATAGAAATTGCAGAACGGGAGAAAACTGAAAAAATCGAAACGAAAAGATCACTGACCATTTTTTCTCTGTTCATCACAGTTTTATTTCTCAAAGTAAAGTACAAGAAATTAAAGTATTAAATACAGTACTTGCACATCAGGATTTTAAAGTCGATACGCAATGTTTATAATCATTTAGTTGTTGAAAACACAATCATGCTTTGTTATAATATAATGTTCAATAGAACTGATAGAAGGCGTATCTAGCCAAGTAAGACAGAAATAATTGTCTATGCTGAGACTGTTGAATCTGAAATGGGAAAAAAAGAGTCGAATTAGATACTGCGTTTTTATGATCAACTTATAATATAGAAATACAACCCCATTTTAAACCCCGAAGAGATGTCTGACGTCCAATTAAGTAGACATGTAAGTGAATTTTAACAAGTATATCTGTGTTTGAGTTGTTTAGATAGCACTTGATAGTACATGTACCAGCATATTCCTATATATACAACGTTACTTTTTGCCAAATGATATGCGTTGCTTATTTATTAAACCTATCATTGTAATGTTGAATTAAAAATTACGTGAATATTACCAATTGACGAACTAGACAATTTTGTTGGTTTGAGCTGAATGTATTATATTTTTTTTAAACTTAAAACGAAGCCAGGTTATTTTTTTCCAAAATTCAAATGACATAAATCTCACTGAGAAAATGACAATTATTGTAACGTTATTTATACTTATGACACCTCACTGTATGTTGATCCATTTCTTCCTTGTGTATAAAATTTAGTGTAACACAACACACACCCCATTTTAAGCCCATTTTGTTACATTAGGCTCGCCGAATATTTATAATTATAAACTTAAATTTCGTTTTCAAAACACATGGTCTCAAAGATATGTTAAACACTGACCTACTGCATATGTTATTCTTCTCCCGATCTACATTTGTCCACGAGCCGGCCAATAACGCATATACATTCCTATCACGATGGCTGCTCCTACTATCCAGATGAAAGTCCCGCTGTTGCTGCTGCTGCTGCTGCGATAAACAAGAAATATTGTCACATAGATTTATATTTAACCAAACACGGCAATTGAAGACTGGCTATTCCCATTGGAACCCAACAATATCTCTGTGACATCAACTAAATTATGATTTTCTTACAAAGAACAATAAACTTAATTGTCTCAGCGGTTGTGGTGCCTAGGAACTTACAAGCCGCCAGATGTTAAATCTCCCCAGTCCCAATCATCCCCGTCGTCAGATCCTCTTCTTCGCCTCTTCGCATCAACGTCTGCAAACCGAACAAGAACAGCTAAATGTCAGAGCCATCACATATTGACGAATAAATATGGCAATACAATGAATTGTTGTGGAATAAAATTGTAATATTATTATAAAAAGCCTTTTGATTTACCGACGTACGCTTTGTTTGATCATTTACTATATAGTTACAGTTTATTGATGTAATAATATACATATAGGTCCCAAAAACAATTTGTGAAATTTAAATCCAGCACCAGTTACTCTAGTGTCGCAATAAATTGAACGTTCAACGTAGAGACTTCTCTTCGCTTCTATAACACAGGTATATGTATTTGTGTATATGCACGTGATATTTTGTTTCTTAAACAATGTGTGACTTCATCACACTGATAAGTCGTAAGGCTTAACTTCAATAAAGAACTTGAACTTCATCAGTTCTTATATTAACTTTATTTATTTTACAACAGTTATGAAACAATTTATCTAACTTATAAGAAACACTTTTGTTGCCCCGAATGTTAGCGCGCAAGGGGTCGTATTGTGGGAGGAAACCGGAGTAACCTGACAAAACGTTGTCGGACAGATGATCCCCATACCTTTTCACATCCGGTCGGGGAATCGCCTTGGTGAAAGGCAAGTGCGCTATCCACTGAACCACCCGACCAACCATTATTTTATAAAGAGTTATGGTAAAATCCACTTAAACGATGAAGTTCAAACAAAGTTGGTTGGAACTGCTGAATACGAGATTTCTTATCGTTTCAGGAATGAAAAGACGGTTAATACCCTAGCAATGAACTCTGTCAGCGGCCGGGACTGCCCTTGTGTGGTACAGTCCACGTAATAAATTACGGAAATGTCAATACTTCCCAGAATTCCGGAGGCTTATGCAGACTTGGGATGACCAAATTTGCACATATGCATTATTTGTTAATGTGAACTAATGCCGTATATTCCATACCAAGGAAACCGGAAGCTACAGTACAATAACTACTTAGATCGACCACAAATAAAGAGGTTTGCGCGGCCATACTGTCAACGTTTGTTCAATATGGACACATTTCTTCCTGTTCTCGGCTGCTGTTTCGTCGAATTGGTCACATGGTCCGTTACCGGAAAATTCTTTCCGCCCTGTCACAGTATTAAAATGAAAACTGAGATGTTTTCAAACAAAGTTATGCGTACCAGAAGTTTCACATTGTTTTTCCTTTCTTACATATTGCACAGTGTCTCATTTCTCACGCACATCTCGTTAATGGATTATACTATTTTATCTTTTAAGAAATAGGTTAATAGTTAATATGAATGATTATTGCATTTTTGGCTCCTAATGACTATTCCTGTATTGATGGGCCGTCAAGCAAGTAATAATAATAATGACAATTCATGCGAGAAATAATCCCTATCGCTAGTTGTAATTTAGCTAGCGGAGGCACAAATGAGATTTCGTTTATTTTTCGGATAGGCATAGGCTACCAAAAGTATATATATACACATTTTTAAGTTTTAATTTCGGAATATAACAAATTTATGAAAATACTTGAAAACGAAAATGCTTTAATTTCCACATACCGATTGTCTTTATCAAATTAATGATAAAACATCATAGTAATATACTCTATGATAGTTATATACACCACAAACCCTATACATTTCAGTGCCCCCCCCCCCCCCCCCGCCGGCTTGCCTCTTTTATTGTCTTGCAAACCGACGTGGCTTAGCATGAATTCCCCATATTTATTTTGTTCACAGAAAACGCGTGCATGGTGTCAGTTATTTTTATTTTAAAACATGTATCATGACTGTTACATAAACTTATTTGTTAAATATATTGGTTGAAGCTTTGAATTATTGGCATTAAGAAAGTGTAATTTTTGTGAAATGCTCTTTAAAATCGAGACCTTTTAAGGATATTTTTCAACAGTGCTGTTTACTGCCATAGTCCCTTTAAACAGTCCGTTGAATGATTTGTCCTTTCCATTATTTATATACATATATTCAATATACATATACTGTATATAACATTGAAATATGCTTTAAATGTCTTTTATTTGAAAATTTGCATGTTTTCATCATTTTTAATTCTGTATATTTATAGAAGTTTTAATATTGCCCATTATCAGAAGATTTTATTGGACGTGAATACAGTATGCTGTATTTCGAAATCCTTCTCTATCCGTTGATTTCTAAAATCTCGATCGTGCATTAGTAGGTTGGAGTTGTGAAAACACCTTCCCCGCTGCTTACAACTCTTGTGCCGAGACGCTCTGATATGCACTGTCCTATCTATATGTGTGTTGTATACTGTATCCGTACATATTTTAGCAGTAATCTTATTTTAGCAATTTGTGCGCTAGAAATATTTAGCTACATCATTATTATTTACTCTTTCTGTATAATGCGTTCTTCAGCAAGTATGTTTTGACTACGCCATTCATCAGTGCACTTAACCGTTTCAATTCGGTTATGCGCTAAAATTTGAGTGCACAACAATAAAAACGTTTACAGTATTTGAAACATGCTTGTTTTAAATAATCTGTTACTTATTCAGGTATCATGTTCTTTTCTATGACTATGTAGAAGTAGTTTTAAAGGCCCAATATACCCAATTGCAGGAACTTTTCCAGGATTATGAAATATAATGAAAAAAATCCAGTTGATAACCATGCAAAAATAAGTCTAAAACGAAGTAAACCTGAGCGGTAACTAACAAGAAACTCTTGACAGAAAAATCCAAATTATTTAAGTGTGGCCCACTTCAACATCAAGCTGAAGTTAGAAGACAGTTCAAAATGGACGCGTGTTTACAAATACCGAGTTTCAGCTGCTGCAGTACCAGTAATCGCGTAAGAATTCATCTTAGATATTGCTGATATCAGTTAATCTTAACTAAATCTATAAATATAATAGGTTATTAGGCTTGATTTTCGCTTCAAGTTTTGCCGAAAGTTACGTATATTGTACCTTTAAATTACTGTGTATATAGTATGTTTATGCATACTGTAGAAGTTATTAATTTCGGAAGTTGAATTGTTCGCTTAATCAGTGTCAAAAGTCTGTGCGATGTGAAATTTCCGAGGTTCACAGTACTTTTGTACTGTGTGCCTAAACTACTATAAAACACTGTAGAGTTTGAATAGTGTTACATATGTTTGCGTGTGGATATAAAATCAAACATACCTGCAACAAGGAGGAGCACTAGTACAACAAGCAGAAAATGGCCCAAAAGACGTCCCATCTTGTTCGATATCAGTAGGGTGACTGTGAAACTGTGTACTGTACTGTTGGCAGGTTTTCTGTGCTGTGCCCAATTGCGTCCGTATTTCACTTTCCTACGTTGCAAAGTATTACAATTTCCCTTGATTCGGAGAAAAGTGAGCATCAAATTGTCCTATCGGCGGGCAGGTCGCTAGCACGCGACAGGACAGGGACGCGAGTCTGGCCGGGGCGTCAAACTAGCGTACGGACTAGCAAATGCTTTTGATTTCTTCTGTTGTATTGTTTGTAAATTGGAAATGTTACTTTTGTAGATTAAAAACTTCACCACATAGAGCCTTAAGATTTAAATTGTACACCTCCTCTATTTCCTTAACGCATTTTTGGTCGGGTGGCTTGCTTAGCTCCCTTGTATCTTATCATATGTTATAGAGCATGTCACATGAACTATATAAAGTATTGTATATATGATTTCTTTTAGATTTCGCCATTTTGGATAGACATGGCTGATGAAAGAATGTTATGTAAGAAAACTCTATTTTATATAGTACATCACATGGCATGATGTCGCAATTGGCTCCACGATTACGTAACGTCACGAATTTGGAAAAGTTTGATGCCACAATAAAACGATTTATGATAACCGTCAACATTAGAAAGATTTTTCTTTCTATTATTGTGTATGCTAAATTCGGCCGACAGATACGGTTTGGCCTAAAACACTCAGGGAAGAAAGTAATATTTTCAAAATGGTAGCTAGTCCAAACGCATGTTCATGATTTCTAAGTTTATTTTGGTAGTTAAAATGTTGAAAGAAAAATACTCCTTTGTGCCAAAGGTTGTAATATAACGAAATCCCTCCCTCGGGTTTTTTGTTCAATTTGACATATCCCTCGTTAAAGTCAAGTGTTTAACAACATTTCATAACCTCTCGGGTTGAATGTACACATCCTACACCTCTGAAAATGAACGAATCTTATAATAAAATGGGTAAACGTACATATAAGATAGTTGCGTGTAACGTTGTAAGACTATAACAAAAAAATCCAATTGACGAAGGAAAACAAACTACGGAACCAAATCGCCTGGTCAGAAATACCTACGTCTGATACCACTGCGCCAACGCGACATCCCTATAAAGGGATGTTTCGTGATCATAGACCGTCCTTGATTTTGACGTAATCATAGTGGCAAATCGTCTGTTATAGATTAAACACAGTACAATTACGACAGGAAATCCACAGTGTAACCGTCGGATCAACAACACTAAGTGTATACAATACATTGTGTTAGTGTTGTTGATCCGAAGCTTAAAAAATGAACCATGCCATAAGTACGGAGAAATGTTTTCAGTTAGCTATATTAATTTTCTTTGCATTTCCAACTTCTTTCAATTAAATTTCCTGACAACATATATAGATCATTGTTTTGATGAAATGGTTTATATTTATTTTGATAATATGGTTTATCTGAAACTTCTCAATTCATTTACAACATCCAATTTTTCGGATGCCATTTTGACGTCATTTTGTCAACGTTATAAATAGCAAATTAGCGTCACACAAAATTAGCAGTGTAGATAGTTTGCATTATTCAAGAAATACACAATGGAAAATTAAACAAATATACGAGAAGACGCTCTGGATATTTTTTTACAATATGACTTAATATTGTAAAAAAATCCATTAATAAACAAAGTCAGGAAAAATCATTGAAAAAGTTGAAATACAAAGAATATATAGCAAAATAATATTTTCCCCGTACTTATGGCATATAATATATTTTTGAGATGATATATTTAATTATGTTTTGTCGACCCAGTATTCTCATTCCAACTGTTTTGCCTTTTACACAATGGGGCATAGCCTACGACAGTTCCTCATAAGGGTAGGTGGGGTTTGTCATAAGACATTCTACCTCATATATCCAAAAGAGACTTCTTGAATATCTATAAATCAACACGAAATGAATATCCCAGATCACTAACGAAATATCTGGCGGAGGATATGGTAATCTTTTAAACAGTTTATTGCACCCTGATAATCAACCTAACCGTGAAATCGAGCATATTTTGAGCAAAATCTATCATACACAGTGCAAACGCAAAAATAGAAAATTTAACAAAAAGATTCAAGTCTAACAGTTCAAGATTTAATGTAGATTAAATTGTTCATAAAATTGCACGTTCAAGTTTGGAAAAAACTTAGTTTGGAATAACTCACATTTTGCAGGTTGTATGGTATTGAACGAAAAAAAGGTGTTGGAAGGGGTTGACTTCTTTAAGAACATCAAATCATGGAATACCTGTACATATACGCTTACACAATAATCAATAAATAAAGTGAAAGCATTTTTTTAAACGAAATATTGACGGAATTGGTGAGAGAGGGAAACATAAACCAAAGCTAAAAAAAAATGTGTATCACGGCCAGGTGAATGAAATCTTAGTAAATTAGTAAATAACTACAAGTAAAAGTCACAACATCACATAGTTTCTCCTCCTCAAATGTAAAAGTGTATTTTCCTGAGAATTTTGAATATATATATGATACGAATATGAAGTCTCTTCACATCCGTTTTAAAATAGGAAAAGCTCATATACACACAGGAAACGGGAAACGGGAATTTTGCAATCGGAAACAGTTTATCTGAATATATTTCAGGGGAACCATGCATTAATATACTACAAAACAAACTATAACAGTCCGATAAATAGCAATATCGTGGAAACGAAGTCAGCTCCAACATTCGCTATTCCATTTGTTTTCAAAGAATTAAATAGCAAAATGTACACTTTAAGCCTTTATATTAGTCGATAACTGATTGCTTGAGATATGATTATGAATGGTCATAATCATGTGTTGTTTAGATGAACCTAACGCACAAATACACACGCACACACGTGCTGCACCTTTTAAATTAAGTGATAGATACGGTTACTGTATGACAATAACACGAATTACACTGCATCATACAGTCTCGGTGATGCTAAAGGGGCCAAAAGGTAAACTTTTGTGGCCACAGAAGGGTCAGGTGCGTAAACACCCTTTGGATAATGGATTTAGAATGAGTACTGTATAATTTTAAATCGCGTACTACGAAAGTGTGTTTATTATGAGCCATGCCCCTACTCAAATGAGAAAACTGTTGGTTGATGTCACGCCCGCTGATATAGTTGATGAACAATAAAAAAGAGAATACCGAAGCGTAAACAAAATCATAATCCAAGCTCAAGATCGATTAAACCAGGGGCAAAATATGAACAAAGGATAGATTTACATGGATACCCTTGTAAAAGTACAAGAGAAACTTCTCAATTCTTAATTCTCAATTCTCAGACTAAGTACGTACTTAGCTGAGAAGTCCTCAAAATTGGTTTTCACGAACACGTTCTCAAATATTTGAGAACGTTGTCAGCTAAGAACGCATTTCTCGCGACCTAAGCGGCCTCGCATGGAACTCTTTTGTGAATGAAACAAAGTTTGTTTCAAAACTATGGGGAAACAAAAAATACCTTGTACGATGATTTTGGGTCAGAGACATATCTGTGTTGAAGGTGAGTGAGCTAAGATAGGCCTAGTTTATTCAAATGCACGTGTACACATATATAATGCCCACTCACCTGCTTGTGAAAAGACACAAAGCAAAGCAAGATGATGCGGCATGTGTTTGGTTCACCGGTGTTTGGTAACGTCAACTGACAAGCGTGACATTGACACAGGGACCTGAGAATTTGTTACAGCTAGTTTTGGACCTAAAATTTGGTGTATAGAGTACTTTTACACTTTTTGGGGTTAAGATCAATTTTCGATAATAAAAAGGCCCCCCCCCCTCAATTGTCATAAAAGCTTTTATGACCATTAAGGGGGGGGGGGGGGGTGCATTTTTATCGAAAATGCCGGTATGGCGGTGTGCTTGCCGTTTGAGGACGGATACGCCTGTCATTTGCGAACCCGTCGTTTATTCGTTATGCTTTCTTAGTTATTGTGTCTACTAAGTTAGTAACGCCAATTTATTATAACAATAAGTGAATAACACTATGACGATACTACCCGAATGTGTCCTGATCCACAGACTGAAATAGTGCCAACACAGAGAGAATCTTTTTCTAGACCACAATGTAGGCCTAACAATATTAGTATGGAAGTATGCTAAGAATGAAAAATAACAGATATCAACGTATAATATGTTGCAAACCAAGTTACTACACAGAAATTTGTATGCATACAATTATTACCATAGGAATGAACTTGTGGTATAATTTGGATATTGATTGAATTAAATCAAAATCAGATTTAAATCCAAAATTCAAATTATATATAAATATATCTCCCTCGGTTACAGTTAATTTCATTTAGACCAACCCAATCATGATGCTAGTAAATCATTTTATTATTTTTATGATCCATACACTGTTGCAATGACAGTATGGGAACTGCATGCAATCAATAGTTAATGACTTGTAACTCAGATAATTTCAAAGTGACACAAAGTGAACATGTTCCTTGAACTTGAAAAGCAAATTAATAAATATATTTTATAAATAGTAAATAAATACCACTAAAATTATGTATCACTCGGAGACAAAAGATTATATAAATACAAAAAAATCTACATGTATTGTTCAACATGTACATGCATCATTGGAAACATAATCCCCTGTTCAGAGGCCGGGCTGAGGGGAACTAAATAAAGGCCAATGGCATTATAATATGTAGGATAAGGCCAAACAAACACTATTGCCTGTTTCAGATAACCATACATTTACTCTAAACTTCTTCAGGCAATTTTCAAAGAAGAAAATCAAATTAATATGACCCATATTAACCATTTATGAAATATTTGTTAAAAGAACATTGTTTCCTACTTACACATACAATGTACTTTTTCAGCATGTTACAGAAACACACATTGTAATAACAATATCACACCACCCTCAGCCCCAATGTAAGATTAGCCTTAGTCAAAATACACTTACCTAATAACCTATTAATCTAAAATTTTATGTTTTATATATCTTTAAAAAAATATGCATTTATACTATTCATTATTCATACATTATGTAAATTACTTTCTCATTCATAAACTTTATGATCAGAGCTATCACCAAATTTTAAAGAAGTTCATTTACAGTTATCAATAAAAAAATAACATGATAGATTAATACATGTTTATAATAAAGTGGGACAACTGTCATATACATATGTACTGTACAACCCTGCAATATATACATATACATGCATGTAGCTATAGGACACCTGTCATATATAAAAGTACAGTGCCTGCTACATACATGTTATTGGGCACCTGCATCCTAAATACTTTGGCCCATGTCTAATACAGTCGCATTATAGCATGGAAGTGTGACACCAGTTAGAATCTGTTTGACATGCCAGGTACATCATGTACATGTATCACATGTAAAGTGGAGCACTTTATTTGTACTATTGGGTATACCATTGTGTCATCAACTTCTTATTTTAATATTATATGTATCAATGGATTCATCTATTGTTATGATAGTCTAAAAATATTGCAATTGATATGTTGAATTCATAATTTTAAGTATGATTAATGGACAATTAAACTGTTAATTTGTTCTATTGTTATTTGAATTGATTTCTTGTACTTTCAGGTATGTGACCCAGACAGATTATCAGGAACCTTCCAGTCTTTCAAATTTCCAGCATCTGTTGTCACCACTTATACATGTAACTAGAAGACATGAATCAGTGGATATTGTTGTATACATTACTGGCAATGTAGTGTCAGAATCTGAGATAATTAAAATTTCCAGGATACTGGTACTTCTGAGTTTGAGCATGGAGATTTTGTTTGTGTTATTTCTATTTAAAAAAAATACCTGATCATTGTAGCCTTTGCTATGAATTCCTAAACAAGAATGTAACATTAACAAGGGAAGATTTGACTTTAAACAAGTAAGTGTAATCATTTGCACTGTTAAGGAAATAAATACAGACCGATACAACCTGCCTTATAAACATGAGCATTTTTATTACCCCAAAAAAACCATGGCCTCCTAAGCTAGATTATGTATATAAAATTAAACAGCACACACAAATAGATTATGACAGTATTTTTGTTGAACTATAATGATAAACTTTACTATCCATCCTCTTTCCCTGATCAAAAAACTAAAAAACTAAAACTAAAAAATGTGAATTTTTTTTTCAACAGCTGTCATTTTTTCAAACTTGAAAATGATATTAATTGTCAGAGTTTAAACGATTTCAAACTTTGCCATATTTTTTAACTATTAAGGACGTTTTTAAGGAGATAATGTCTTCAGTTTGACAAAAGTTTTTGATTTGATTAAAACAAAGTTGACCACATCTTCTTTTTCCAGTAATGTGCTTGGCACCTTGTTCATGTATCGGAATACAATATAAACTTATATGGTACTCGAAAATGAACCAGCACAATACCAACTTGCATACTAGATATAATGTATAATATAACACTTCCTGAAATGTGTTCCCCATCGTTGACATTTTATTAGCACAGTAGGTCTTATAGAATAGTTTGCGTGTTTGAGGAGGCCTAGTATGAAATAGAGATTTACGTATTTATAAGTGTTGGTTATACTTTTTGGTTATTAATAATTATGTGTAACATTTGTAAATAGGCCTACCTCAGAGTGAGGTGTCATAATGAAGCTGGATCGTGGCGGATGGTAGCGAGACGGACACATGGAGTTACATACAGCATTAAGTCTTACGAATAGGTTGAGGTCGCCGATAGGGGGCCAACGTTCTAGAAAGTTTGTGTTGACGAAACTGCGAGTGCATGGAATCTATACAGTAGGGGCAATACGGTTAATCATTATGCGTCTTATTCAACAGGTTTTTGTCCGGTTGAATTGCAAATATTTACTTTTTGCGACAACGACATACATCGACATTCTGTGTCCAGTTGGAATACAGAGCACAGTAGCGACCGGAGTTTGTCTGAAAAGCATGACGTAGGCCGAATAGGCCTACTTTCCTGTGGCGAACAACTTCGTTTTGGGCCTATTGCGAGGTGAAAACAGTCAGGATCGGCTTCTAAAAACCTTTGATTAATCCTCAGGAATACTAAGTAGTCTAACCATGGACGTAGGTAAAATATACACTCTTGAAACATTAATAAAATGTATTCGACTTGCACACAGTTCTCTGAAGCTGACGATGAAGTGCTCGATTTATGTCCGCCATATTTAAGAATGAGAGTTAAGCATGCTATGGACCGTTCTCAAATATTGGCCCATTCTCAACTTAAAATCTAAGAATTGAGAATTGAGAATTTTGAAGAAAGCCAAAAGTTGAGCATATGCTTTAAGCATATACTCAAAATTAAGCATTGAGAACGGAGTTAAGAAGTTTCGTGAAAGCGGGGCCAGGTGTTCTTGAAGAGTAAGCGTCTCTTGCTTCATAGACGACACCCACCATGTAAAACTTTGTCACATCCAAGTAAACAACAAGTTCTCAAAATGGGAACCGAGTATCAGTGTCAATCACAACAAGTTAACACACTAATGAGCATACTCAAAAACGTCCATCTCCATATCATTTAAAGATACAGGATATTTCTCAATGAGACAAAGATGGCGACCATAAAACTTTCCCATAGTTCTGATCAACCTGCTATTATCAATTATAGCTATTGAGAGCATACACACACAATAATAGGGAACCTCAGAGTTGTCTCGTCTTGTTAGGACTTGTTAGAATATTAATGCTTACTCTTCCGGAACACCTGGTCTTATATTCTCTTGTGCTTTTACGAGAGTCTCCATGTAAATTTTTCCTTTGTTCCTGTTTCGCCCCTAGTTTAATCGATTTTGAGTTCGGATCATGGTTTTGTTGACGCTTTGGTATTCTCTAATTTTTGTTTTATTACAGAAAACATGCATTTAACAAATCATAACTAACGCATTAATACCATGCCCCTTTGTTTCAGACCATATTGTTTTTCTACATAAACACGTTATTTTCATACAAGTATTGAACATTTTACTGTCGACCACTAGAAAGAAAAGAGTTGTAAGCTTATCTATTTATAAGAGTGAAGCCCTCGGGCGCCGAAGTCGAAGCTCTTGAATGGTAGCACATGCGTGCATAAACATAGTTGTTTCCCCTTGTTGCTACCCTTTGCCTTTGATTTTGTTCCGTTCGAACTTAGCCCTCCAGTAGAGAAACCGGAAACACGTCAAACAATTACGTTACGTCACACTCGGCCTTCATTGGTTATTTTCGGAATATCTTTCAGCTGAAGTCTGTTAAATTTATCTCTGTCGTTGTTTGAGAAGCTGTTTGCATGTTCGCACTGCATTATGGGATTCGAGAAACTTACAAAAATGTATATTGTATATGCTTATCTGTATGTATTTTGACATATTGGCGATTGTAGATTCCTGTCTATATTTCTGTAGTTATAATTTTTGAGGGAACCTAAATATGGAACTCAGATAGGGGTACAGGCAGTCTGAAATGTTCACTTTATTAAGTTTCATTAGAAAATGGTCAATTCCTTGGATGGCTGCTTGTAATAGATGTCCAAGTGCGCAAAACATTTCAAGCTCAATCAGTTCAGATGAATCAGAACACGAGTGATCATATCACGTAAATATGTCCGTGTTTACCGGAAACCTATTGGTTCTGTTTAGATAACAGGAAAGCTGTTATTTCTATGAAGTTTATAGAAATACGTATTGTGTTTGTGTAGTTAATAGGAAAATCTGTTGTTTCTGTATAGTTTAAGGGAACATCTGTTGTTTCTGTATAGTTTAAGGAAAAATCTGTTGTTTCTGTTTGTTCAAGGAACGTCTTATGATTCCGTTATTTTTAAAGGAAAACTTATTAATTCCTTTTTTGTTCCTTTTTGTCAAAGATGATTTGTACAGTCCTGTTAACTTGATTTAACGTTTGAACCGGTATTGTGTTGTAGTGGTGAAAAAGAACAAATGAAAAAAAAAGAAACAAAGGACAAAAACATAACTCTTTGCTGTATACATAAAACAGCTTTATTAGTGAAGGTTCAATATTAAAGAAAGAACTTGCAAATATCAACAAAGCTATTTGTTTATTTATTTAGTAAGGGGGTATACAATTTAAAATTTGCACTTTTCTTCAATTTCATCAGAAAATAGTCACTTTCCTCGGTTGTGACCATCTTTAATCAAAATTCAAGTGCGCAAACCGTCACAAGCAAACAGATAATATTACAAGAAAATCTGTATAAAATTAACTCTTTGCTGTAAACTCGACATAGCTTTGTTATAAACACAACGCAGCTTTACAATGCATTAGTCTAAGTTCCAATACTAAGGTGCTTGAAAGGCAAGTTTTTATGGAGATTTTTTTCTGCTGAATTTTACTACTAGCTTATCTCCCACAAGTTTCAAACTTAGAATCAGACAACCAAATGATAAAACTTATTTGACATTTGACTATTTTTTTCTAACTAATTTGATATCTGTATATTATTCCAAAGACGGGAGCCAGTCTACAGTATATGAAAACATCAGCAAACCTATTTGAACACGTTTCTTAATATAAACATGAATATTCTTGCAAATTCTTAATGAAGTACATGTAGTAGATATATACATACTATTTAAGCGCATTAAAATATGCTGATGATATATTGTAATGACATCAAGTCGGCATGCATCCTTTGAAGCTCGATATATATAATTATATTCAGTTCTGTTGGAATTTGTGTGAATAATATCGATACTTTTTTGTTTTATTTCTTTCATTACTTTGGAATTTTATCCATAAAGCTTGAGACACAAGTTACATGTAAATAAATCTATATTTGTTAAAGGCAATGGAACATATTTTATGCTGCTGAAAAAATACAATGAAAGTTACTATATCAGTTAATTAATTGTTCACCTAATTGAATCAGCCTAGATTCGTGCATGTTATAAAATATAACGAAAGCATAACACATCCGGAGCTAAATGAAAAGGTATGTACAGTTAAAGGCCCAATATACGTAACTTTCGGCAAAACTTGCAGCGAAAATCAAGCCTAATAACTTTTTATATTTATAGATTTAGTTAAAATTAACTGATATCAGCAATATCCAAGATAAATTCCTTCGCGATTACCGGTACAGCAGCAGTTGAAATACGCTTTTTGTAAACACGCGTCCATTTCGAACCGTCTTACTACCTTCGGTTTGTTGTTGAAGTGGGCCCCACCTGAATTATTTTCAATTCTTTGGATTTCTTTGTCAAGAGTTTCTTGTTAGTTACCGCTCAGGTTTACTTCGCTTAAGGCTTATTTTTGCATGGTTATCAACTGGATTTTTTTTCAGAATTTTTCAGAATTACGAAAATTTCCCTGAAGTTACGTATATTGGGCCTTTAACTTTTCCTTTCCTGATCACATGATTAACTCATTATCAGGGGCTGACAGTGTGAGAAGAAGTTGAGAACAACTTGAGAAGAGCCTGAGAACGATTTTGCCCATTTCCCAGCAATTGGGAACTCATTTTCTCAAAAAGAAAGTCTGTTCTCGATAGATGACGTCGTTAATCGGATTTATAATCTAATATCCTAACAAAAGTAATACGCGTGAGAAAATAGTCCGTCATAAGAAAATCGATAAAAACTAATGCCAACATATTTTTAGAATAAAATCACCAATTCAATAGTTAATTTTTATTTTAGAACGTCTATGACGATATTTGTGTTATTATTATTTTTATTTTTTTTTTGGCATAATTTTCAAGTTCATGGTATTCCATCGCGCAAATATTTTTTTGTTTTAGTTCGCCACTGACAGATTGCAACCGATGACCCTAGAAGTCGTTTCAAAAGTATGGAGTTTAGTTGAAGTTTCTTATATGAGGAAAAATATGGTTATAGTATATAGATTATACATTTGTAAACATTTATCACATAGCCTCTCGATTTTATTCACGTGCTCACGATGAGAAAATTGTTCTCACGAAAAACCCTGACAATACAGTGTGATCATCTATATATATCGCCGTAGGATCGATGTGCGATCACCGTAAGATCTCCAGCGCTGTACGATCACTATGCCATCCGTAGAAATATCGTACAATTCTACAAAGATAGAAATGTGCA
The DNA here is from genome assembly GCA_947623455.1 of Mimachlamys varia. Classification (NCBI taxonomy): domain Eukaryota; kingdom Metazoa; phylum Mollusca; class Bivalvia; order Pectinida; family Pectinidae; genus Mimachlamys; species Mimachlamys varia. Next base: position 24,185,906 of record OX392534.1, read on the forward strand.
TATGTGTGGTCAATTTGTTTTTATGGTCCATAAACTACACGGTATTTGTATTCCATTGTTATAAGTCCAAGCATGTTCTGTTCTATTCATGGTATAATAGAATTAATCAGAAAATTTGACTGGATGTTGCGTGCTGAAATAAAATAAAAACGATGAATTAAATACAGAATACACTAATTATACATTATCAACCGAAACACATACTTATTATACATTATCACCCGAAACACATACTTATTATACATTATCACCCGAAACACATACTTATTATACATTATCACCCGAAACATACACTAATTATACATTATCACCCGAAACATACACTAATTATACATTATCACCCGAAACATACACTAATTATACATTATCACCCGAAACATACACTAATTATACATTATTACCCGAAACATACACTAATTATACATTATCACCCGAAACATACACTAATTATACATTATCACCCGAAACATACACTAATTATACATTATTACCCGAAACATACACTAATTATACATTATTACCCGAAACATACACTAATTATACATTATCATCCGAAACATACACTAATTATACATTATCACCCGAAGTACATTCTTATTATACATTATCACCCGAAACATACACTAATTATACATTATCACCCGAAACATACACTAAATATACATTATCATCCGAAACATATACTAATGTAGCGGTTGAAAAATGAAATATGAATTCAATTGTCTAACGAATTGACCTGATATATTTTTAATTTATAGCTTGTATGTGATGACGACGAAACTTTACAACATCATGACCTTACATTACTTAAACACTGTCTTTATCTTTTCATACGATTTTGCTTTGTTGGCTGTAAACTAATATTAGGAAATGTATGTTTTCCTAAGAGTTATTGAAATATATTTGTATTTAATATTTCCTAAAATTTCGATTTGCATAACATAAATCCAGTGTTTATCAACAATGGAAAATAAAAAAACTACGGCTAATCATGCAAAATCTCATTTTTCTCACATTTTTCATTTTATGTCAATTTCGTATCAACACATTAATAGACTATCGATAAATCTGTTTAATCATGGTTTGATATGATATTTATAATGTTGGTGATTTTTATTCTGCGTTGAAAATTAACTAACAGTCATAAAGCCAAATGCATTCTATTGAAAACATTGCTATAATGTATTTAATATACGATTATAAAACAGTTTTCAAAACACTATACCTCAAAAATATGTGAACATTGAAATGCTTACTTGTTTTTCACAGGTGCTACATTTGTCCCAAGAGCGGCAAATCACGCATACATTTTCCCATTCCGATGACTCCGGTGACAATACCCATGATAGCCGCACTGTTCATGCAAAAATAATGTTATCCCATAAATTTTTACTCAGATTTTCATTTCGTAAAATTGTATTCAAATTAAAAGAATGAGACAAAAGGCAAAACTTAGTTTCAGAATTGGAATAAGAATTAAATGGATATTTCGTATCATAAGAATTGAAATAAATTCTAGAGCATCTGAGGGTTGTATAGCTAAGATACAATTAAGGAAGCCAATCTGAATGCATAGATGTCGTAATAGATCACTGATAGGATTTCATCTCCCTTTTCTACACATTGAGTTGACATGACAATTGCCCAGTGACATAAATTGAATTGTGAAGTTTTGGCAATGATCAATGGAAGTAATTGCTTTCGCGTTACTGGACCCTAGCCTCTTACAAGTTTCCTGATGATGCCGCTCCGCCGGAAGATGTTGCTCCGCCAAAAGAGCTAGAGGAATCCGATTTCTCTCTTTGACTATCCTTTTTTCCAGGATGAAGCCGGGAATGCTTACTTAAAGCCGTTACGACATCTTTCAGCAATGATGTTCCACAATTGTCTACAATACAACAGGTAAAACTCAGAACCATTACACAACGACTATCAAATGTATGACAGACACACACACAAAAACAAATTAGCAACCAAATGAATTGTTCAGCAGTTAAAGTCTCATTTTCTTTGTACATTTGTTAGAAATAGTAGCATTTTAAAATATGTGCATGGAAACTACAGTATGTTTATCATGTCAGGGCTGGGTGAAGAATCGACAAAAACCAGTGATTTGGTGCCCAGGTGTCTGTTATACTTAGTGTGGTATACTAATATATGTATATGGTATAAAGAGGCTTATCAATGGTTTCCCGTTCAATATCAAATACATTTCATAATAATGGTAGATTTGTTTTTTTATTTACATGAGTACGTAGCACAAGTAAAAATATTTTTTAAAAACTGCCATACGTCCAATTGATCGGGACGGAGTGCTTATGGTTTATATAATATTTTTATGTCACAGGTCTTTTTTTTTCAAAATATAAAAAAAAGCTTTGATCAATAAAACTCATAAGATATCTTTTAATTGCAGGGGAAAAATGATGAAAGTTTAAATTTTCTTGATATGATTTGATTCTTGAACAATGAATAACTAACACACATATAGTGCGCAATGATATCGGTGTACCTTATAGCATCCCATGTAATGATATATTATATCATAAGTTTTATCAAATTGGTATTTTCTTATATTTCACTAGCAACAGTGTAATAAATAATGTCAGACCTACCTGTAGCAAGCAGGATAACTAGTACAACAAGCAGAAAATGACCTCGAAGACGTCCCATTTTGATTGGTATCAGTAGACTGGCTGTTAAAACTCCGACCTAGTCTGCAGTTGGCAGGTTTTCTGCGCTGTGATAATTGTTTCCGGGATTTAACGCTTAAAATTCCTATGGTTCACAGAAAAACAGGAACAACGTTGTCCTATATAGGCGGGCACGTCGCTAGCACGTGGAATGACAGGGAGATGTGAAAGTTTCCGGGTGAGAGAATTGTCATTGCGGCCAGGGGCGTCAAAGCTCTGATTTTTGAAATTTTACAATTATTGAAGGATATATAGTTGAAAATAAGATGGTGCACCTCCTGTATTTCCTTAACAAGGTTTAGGTTGGGTGGTTTCCTTAACAAGGTTTAGGTTGGGTGGTTTCCTTAGCTCCTTAGTAATTATGTCATATGACACATGGAATATAAAAAGTAGGTTTTCATGATTTCACTTGTATCTTTCAATATTGGATGGATATTCCAAATGAAAGAAAGCTATATAAGGAAAACATTTTCTTACAAAGTCAATCATATGACATAGTGTCACAATGGCTCCACGATGACGTAACGTCACGAGTTTAAAAAGTCCCTTGTTACAAAGCGGAAAGACAACATAAAGAAAATTAAATCTTTCATGATAACACTACACATTAGAAACATTTTTTTCCTGATTTTGAATCTGCTTAATCAGCTGGACAGGTGCATTTTCGCCTTAAAAGCAAAGGGGAGAAAGTGATATAGTCAAAATGGAAGCCAGTTCAATTAATTTGGTAGCTGGAATGAGAAAAATACTCTTTCGCGCTTAATATTGTAGTGTAAGAAAATTCCATCCTTGGGATTTTTCAATTTGACATATAAACCTCGGTAATGTCAAGTGTTCCACAACATTTGATAACCTCTCGGGTTGAATTTACTCATCCTACATCGCTGTAACTGAACGAATCGTATCATATAATTGGTCAGCAATGGATTACATATAGTTGTGTGTAATACTTGTACTAGTATAACACAGAGCAACAAATGACGAAGGAAGACCATTTTTAATTTGTGCTCTACCCGGGCCTCGAACTAGCGATACGGTTATTGAAGTATGATCAAAGCGGTTGTAGCCCTCTAAAGTTTACACTGAGTGATTACAATTCAATTTGGTGTGTGTCGATGAAGTGTTTATACAGGTACAGAAATCGGTTATCATTTTGAGGACTTGATGTTACTTGGACGTGACCAAGATTTACGTGTCTGGTATCGTCGATAAAGCAAAAGCTCTTACACTTCCGGAACTTATTCACTTGTACCTTTACAGGGGTCTCCATGTAAATCGTCCCCTTTTATTCATATTTTACCCCTTCTTTAACCGATTTGGAGCTCGGATTATGGTTTTGCTGACGCTTCGGTATTCTCTTGTAATTTTTGCCTTTTACAGAAAGGACCATAGCCTATGAGAGTTCCTCTTTGGAGTAGATACGATTTTTCCATAAGACATTCTACCTAATTTATACACAAAAGGGACATCGTGCTTCTTGTCTTATGATCAACATAAAATGAATATCCTAGGTCCTTGCCAGAGGATTTGGTTATCTTTCCAACAATTCATTGTACCCTGATCATTAACCTTAGACTGAGCTCCGTGGTGAGCTTAGTCTTCCATTTGCAGTGCAAATGAAACAAAAACCTAGCCAAATCTTTCAATTTCACTTTCAGGTGTATCGACGATGTGTTTTCTATTAACAACAAGAGGTTTGCTGACCTAATCGATCGTATACACTCTACTGTGCTTGAGATTAAAGACACAACATACTCTCCTTCATCAGCTTCTTACCTCGATCTTTACTTAAAATATGACCAACACGGGCAGCTTACTACTAAGCTGTATGATTACATTTACTATTTCGATTTTCTGATCGTTAATTTTCAGTAACATACCTGCTTCTCCATCCTATTGTGTTTACATGTTGCAGTTGATTCGTTATTCCAGAGCTTGCCCTGAATATCGTGATCTTCGTGATATATGGCAGATGTTGATAAACAAACTTACGGCGCAGGGATTCGAGAGGTTTATGAAGACTATGGGCAGGTTTTATCTTCTTGTGATATGAATATGGACGTTTTTGAGTTTGCTTATTTGTGTGCTCCCTTGTTGTAATTGACAATGATGACTCGGTTCCTATTTCGAGAACTTGGATTAGACCAATATTTACATGGCGGGTGTCGTCGATGAAGCAGAGGACGCTTACTCTTCCGGAACACCTGGTCGTATTCTTGTACTTTTGAATGGGTCTCCGTGTAAATCTTCCTTTGTTCATATTTTGCCTCTAGTTTAATCATTTAAAGTATAATATATTGTTTAGTAATGTCCAGGTTTGGAAACAAATGAATTTTGAATAGCTCGTAATTAGTCAGGTTGTATGGCATTAAACAAAAACAAACTTAAACGGAAAAAAAATCTTTTAATTAAAAGAACATAATATCATAAAAAAATTGTACATCACAGAGAGGTGAATGAAATCTTTATTTGATTGGTAAATATTTTCAACTATATGTTTAAGTCACAATATCACAAAGTTTCTCCCCTTGAAATAGAAACGTAGAACATGTTTATTACCTTACAAATGTTAAATATCAATAAACGATACAAATATGAAGTTTCTCCGCATCAGTTTTAGAATAAGGAGAGTTCTTATAAACACAGGAAACGGGAATATCAAAACCGGAAACAGCTCATCTCAATGTATTTCAGGGAAAATAATCATAAATATATTTCAAAGCAAACCATAACAGTCAGAAAACAGAAATATCTCGGAAATAAAGTAAACTTAATGTTCGCAATTTCAAGGTCGTATCATGTTGTTATAACGATTTAAATAGCAAAACCTTTACGGTACATTGTAAGCCTCAGTAGTTGTCGATGACTTAATATATGGATTTCAGCGGTCATGATCATTTGTTAGGAGATTTTGTGTCACGCCAGTATCTTTTAACATATCCCTTTTGTTGTAAAACATTGTATAGGAGACGGATAAGATGCTGACAACACAAACTGACTGTGACATAAACAGTAAAATACTGTAATAGGTTTCAAATGTTTTAACAAATTTTCGATCTGACCGAAAACTATTTGGTAGGTCGTCTTTCCTTTTTAAGAGCTATAATACGTTTAATACTACAAGATATTTTGTTATATTCTTTAGATTACAACATCGGAACATACATATCAATAGCATTCTGAACATATTTAATAGTCATCCAAAAGGTTCGGTGTGAAGGTTTCGATTTGTGTGTTTTTTTATATAAATATACATAAAATCAACCAAGTATTTAAAGGTATCTCATATATAATTATTTGGAAGAAAGTGGTTGATGTTTTAGATTTGTACTGAAATCGACGTATGATCGATTTTGAGAGTTTTTTTGTTTCTTATAGAACGTATTGAGGATTGGCTTTGGACTTTGATACAGGTCGTCTTTACTTTGTGCTCAATATGTGCTTCTTTTCGTTTGTCCACAGCGGTCATTTCTATATGCTTTCAAATGGCTGTATCAGGTGCTAATGACCTTTGAAATTCGAAAGCAATAGGTGTAGACGTTCAAAAGAGTTATGGTTCTTGATAGCATAGAAAACAATAAATGGGAACCTCAATCGGGAACCGTCGTCAGAAATTTTCTCGTTTACGGAAAGTGCCGACGGTTCCCGATTGTGGGAACCTCAGCATTTTCTCATCTAATTAGGACTTCGTTGGAATATGAATTTGGGCGATATCGTATTACAGAAAATAAAATATAAACAAATCAGAAAAAAATATAGATAGTATATGCTCTAAAGGACTTTTTCCAACAAATATCAAAGTTTTGATTTCTACACAAACACGGTACTGTTATGATTATTGAACATTTTAAAGTCGACCACTTGAAAGAAAAGAAGTGCAAACTCATCTGCTAATATAATAATTATTATAAATAAGCGTATCGCAATGTTTCAAGACTGACTGCTCCCTTGATCAAGCTATGACTGATGAAATAATGTGCATATTTGTTTTAAATGTGCTACGATTTGACGAAAATGTGTATTTTTTATAACAAGATATGAAAAATCGAACTACGAACTGGCAATTATCCAAACACAATCAGACGCTTCAAGGGGTTTGATAATACTAAATGTTTTAATTCACAGCTCAACAGCGACCCTTTCAAAATAAATAATAGAATACCGAAGCGTTAACAAAAGCATAATCCAAACTCAAAATCGATTAAACCAGGAGCAAAATATGAACAAAGGAAAGATTTACATTGAGACCCTTGTAAAAGTACAAGATAATAAGACCAGGTGTTCCGGAAGAGTCAAATCCAAGTAAACATCAAGTTCTCAAAATGAGAACCGAGAATCATTGTCAATCACAACAAATTAACACACTAATGAGCATACTCAAAAACGTCCATCTTCATATCACTTAAAAGATCAAGCATTTTTAATTGTATTTCAATACAAATCTTGATTTTCTTTCATTACGTCATTCCTGAAATTAAAAGTAAATCCATAGTCCTGGTCCAGTATAGGGATCGGTGTGCGCCTTTCACCAAATCTTGTACTAGGTACGACATTAAGTGGATGGGGTGAAACTTAATACGAAGCTTCTCCGTCTGTTTTCATTACGGCGATTGAATTATTTTCCTGATAGAATCCTTAAAATGTGATCTGTTTGTTCGGTGATATTGTTTACACATTCGCACTGCATTATGGGAATCGTGAGATCTATATTGAAGCTGCTCATTTGCATTTACATTTGTATCTTGTCAGACTGAAGACGATTGTATATCTGACGGGGATTTCCGTCCATATAGGGATTGAAAGTCTTTTGTTAAACTTTCATAGTGCTATTAAAGTTCAGCCATTACATCCATATTGAATGAAGCCCAGGGCTTCATGCTAAATATTGATGTAACCCGTGACCTTTCATAGCACTATGAAAGTTAAAAAAATGACTTTCAATCCATTTATTAACATTTCACTTTAGATCAATGGCTTAATTGCATTTACATTTTTTCTAATAATTAGCTTATTACCTACGTTTGTATATGCGTCATCATTTAAACGACATTTGTGGAACAGCTTAGTTTGAATACAATTGACGCCAATGATAATAATTAGTCATATGCGCTTTGACACAGGGGCGTTTTCCATGTTATTCGAAGCGGAGCGACAAGACTCTCACTGAAAAAACTTGATATATTACGCCATAAGTCAGCCACGTGCAATGTCTTGAGAATCACGGCTTCATACTATTACTTTTTATGAAAATCCTATTGCTGGTCATTTTCATATAGTGGGTTACAGCGCAAATGTAAATATGTTTATGCAATTATACTTGCTTTTAATCCAGCGTAATATGGATTTAGAGAGATGTACAAGCAATCTGAAATTTGCACATTATTCAGATTTAACAGAAAATGGTAACTTCCTCGGATTTAATTGATATCCGAGTGCGCAAATCGTTACAAGCCAGGAACACTATAATGCGGTATATCGGTATAAACCTTATCAGACCAGATGACTCGGAACCCATAGAAAGTTATCATACGCGCCTTATGTTTCTGCATTTGTTGATAGAATACCTGTTGTTTCTGTATAGATAAATAAAAAAATCATCTGGTTTTTTTTTTAAGAAAAGCTGTTGTTTCTGTATAGTTAATAGTAAAAGGTAAGGTTTATGTTTAGCTCAAAGGAAAAGAGATTGTTTCTGTTTTATTTATAAGAAAAATATATAGTTTCTGTTGTTCAAGGATATTTAGAAAATTGTTCCTCTTCTGGTACTTTCCGTGTACAGTCAGGCAACTGAAGTTAACGTATCAACCAGTATTTTGTTGTAGTGGTGACAAAGAACACATAAAAAAGATAGAAACAAAAAGACAAAACAATAACTTGCATGTGAAAAAGCTTTATTAGTCAAAGATACAATTAGTAAAGAGAGTACTTGCAAATTTTCACTTTATACAATTTCATCAGAAAATTGTCACTTCCTTGTATGTTGACCATTTTGAATTATTGTCGCGTGCGCACGCAAACATTTACTTTAAAAAAATAATATCCCCTTACGATCACCGTGGCATTACCTGACAGTCAACGTACGATCACCATGCGATCATTGTAGGATCATCGTGCGATCACCATAATATTACTGTTCGTTCCCCAGTATGATCTCTTATGATCGGCGTTGGACCACCAGTGACCATAATATCACGGTACGATCACTATATGATCACCATTCGAACATCAAACAATCACATTAGGAACAATGTCAGATTTTTGTACTATCACCATATATACATCACCGTATATAAGATCCGTGTTGAAGTACCAGACAATCACCGTATGATAGGTGTTTGATCACTGCAAGATAACCGTAGAACCACAGCACAAGCACCGCCCGATCACCATTTGATCATCGCAAGATAACCGTTAAATTACCATACAATCCTCGGCCTATCAACGTACAATTACCGTATGATCATTGTACAATCACCATCCGATCACCATTTAATCACCGCAAGATAACCGTAAGACTACCATACAATCCTCGGCCAATCAACATACAATTACTGTATGATCATAGAACCAATGGCCTATCACAGTACGATCGTACAATTCTACAAAGACATGCAATTTGCATATGTTTGTGTCAAGTTGCACACCTGGTTCCCATGACTACGTTGTATCTATATTCCATTGTTGGAAATCCAAACTTGTTTTGTTATAGTCATGGTAAAATAGAAATAAACAGAAAATTTGACAGGATGTTGCGTGCTGAAATAAAATAAAAACGATGAATTAAATACTGATTTTTTATAGCCGGCATTAACTAACATACAATGATTATAAATTGTCACCTGAAAACCTATACAAGGGAGCGGTTGAAAATGAAATATACATTCGCTGGTCTAACGAATGATTTGATTGATGTAATTTTAAAATATCTAGTTTGTATGACAACGACACTCCACATTACATTGTATAACATGATGAACCCATAAAACTAAAACATTATTTTTAACATCATATCCTTTCCTGGCGGTTTTGCATTGTAATCTGTAAAGTGATATTATAAAATGTATGTTTTTTAATATATTTATAAAAAAAATAAAACTACTGTTATTTACGTAAAAGATCAATTTTACACGCATCTTTCATTTTGCGTCGATTTCGTGAATTTACATTTGTTATTTTTAATAACTCTGTTTTATCAATTTTCAATCATGGCTGAATATGATAATTATCATATTGTTGATTTGTATTCTGCGTTGAGCTTTCTTAAAAGTCGTCATATAAACAAATGCATTATACTGAAACATTGCTAAGATGCATTATGATAATGAAATAAATTCTAATTTGGTCAATGTGATTTATGTTAGTTCATCGAATTTTCAAAACACTATACCTAAAACATATGTGAACACTGAAATACTTACTGGTTTTTCACACGTGCTACATTTGTTCCCGGAGCGGTATATAACGCATACAAATTCCAACCCCGATGACTCCGGTGACAATACCGATGATAGCCCCACTGTTCCTGCAAGAAAAGTCATCTCATAAATATTTGCTCAGGTTTTCATTTCGTCAAATTTAATTCAAAGTAAGCTGAAGAATGGAACAATAGGAGAAAACTTAGTCAAAGACAGCAGATGAACACTTATAGATTTCAGTGGATAATTCGTATCAGAAAAATTGAAATAAAATTCCAGAGCATGTGAGTCGTAGAGTTACAACTATGACCAATGAAGGTAACTGTTTAAACGTTAGAGGGCAATATCCACTTACAAGCGGCCTATTGTTGATGCCCCGCCCGATGATGATTCCACATCAAGCAATGAACCAAAGAGACTGCCAGAGTCAGAGTCTTTGTCCGACTCCTTTTTATCTTTCTTTCCATTGGAAGACCCAGATGAGCTAGAGGAGTCGGAATTGTCGTCTTTGGATGACGTTCTCGATCGGCGCCTTCTGCGTTTTCCCTCAACGTCTGCAATGCAAAACCGATCAGCTAAAAATAATAACCATCACACAGAGACTTTCCAAATGTATGACATAGACCGACAAACAGATCTAGGAATCAAATGAACTGTTGAGGAATTGAATTATATCCAAGACATGGTAGAACAGTGGCAAAATAAACTCTGGTAATACTAGTAGCAAGGTTTGTTCTAACGACTAAATGGAAGAAAGATTGCAATACAGTGATACATAGTATTTTCATCATTCGTCCACCAATTCATTGCTTACTATGTAAACGGTAAATTCTTTTGTAGTTATAAGGATAGTTTACATATAATTACAGTGCACCCTCGACCTATCGCCACCCCAATCTACCGCCACCCTCGCATACCGCCACATAAACCTCTAGAACGGATTTCCCTTCTATATAATTCCCTCGATAAGTTCGCCACCCTCGCATATCGCCATAATTGCTGTGGACGAAAGGTGGCGGTATAATAACATAAGCATATAAGGCATCAAAACGAAGCAAAGATATATCGACAATGAGTAAGAAGGAGCGTCCGTAAGATGCATGCTATGAGGAGGCCAATTATACTGTTTTACATCTGACTTTTCGTTTGGATGTATGGCTGTAAATCAAACAGAAATATATTGTGCATTACAATAACAAGGGTCGATCGAAAACTCCGTGTACGTTACATGTGGCAGGCCTATATGGCACACAGGTAATGATAAGTTATTGTGTGTAGTATTTCCACCTACTTTATAAACAAAAACTTTATAAATAGCTCAGGATTTCTCTGATTATTTTTATTGCTTCATAGTATACAAGGTGTACTTGTAATTATAAGTTAATAATTTAACTTATTAATTTGTGCAATATCTTTAACTGTTGACATATTTAACTGGAAACAAGACATTGCTACACGACAACATGTAAGCTTGTAATTAGGAACACGCAGAAAGCCATTGGACGGAGGGCTGTTTATGTCCACACAGGAGGCCAATGGAAAGAGGATTGTTTATGTCAACACAAGAAGCTAATGGAATGAGGGTTGTTTATGTCAACACAGGAAGCCAATGGAATGAGGGTTGTTTATGTCCACACAGGAGGCCAATGGAAGGAGAACTGTTTATGTCAACACAAGAAACCAATGGAAGGAGGGCTGTTCATGTCAACACAGGAAGCCAATGGAAGGAGGGCTGTTTATGTCCACACAAGAGGCGAATGGAAGGAGGGCTGTTTATGTTCACACAGGAAGCCTATGGGAGGAGGGCTTTTATGTCCATGCATACAATTTTAGTTCAGCCGAACGTATGTTACAGTAATATTACTGAAACTATCAATCAATGATACGGAAATGGTACGGAAGTGATATTGAGACGAACCGGATATATAACAATAATCATGTAAGTGTATAGCGATTGTTTCCAGATCCAATATGTCGCTTTCCAATTAAAACTTTTCGGAACAAAAATCACGTGATTTGGCAGTCACGTTCATGTTGCATTGAAGGGTGCATGTATTATTTTCGGTGTAATGGCAGTCAGTAACTGATCAATAGCATTCTGACAAACCGAGTATTTTACTGACCAGTGTCATGTAGATAGATACGGTAAAATCTGATATGATGGTTGTTGTTGATGAATTTGTCAATCGATATCGAAGTAAGCCAAGGTCAATCACGCAAAAGACTAAGATTAACTTGAAAAAGCCCTTTCTTACTATGTCATCTGCTTCTGCTTACTATTCTATCCTATACCAACAATAAGATGTAAATCATATGAAGAGTTCGGATTGGCAGTCAAGGTATATATGCTTTACTTATATGTAGATATTGTGAGGCAGCTCCTGTTATACTATAGTAAGTCATATGATTATTTCAAACTTTATATTTAACCTTTAAACCATACAATAAAAATTATCTGGTGGTATAGAATTTCTTAATTTCATCAATAGATGGCCTGTGTGAAGATGAAATGGACTATTTGGCCTGTATCTGTAGGGATAAGGAATTCAATATCATCAGATGTTTGTTCATAACAGCTTATATGCTGATTTTTTTTTCAATTTAAATGTAGTAAATGCTTATTTGCTTTGTGCTTTAGTTTTACCTTTATCAAATGTTAAAATATTCTCTTCATAAAATGAAAATCTGAATTCTAATTAATATAATGGAGTTGCTTCCTTGTTATAGCATTGCAATTGTAATATATGCGTTATACTAAGTCTATGTTTGTACCATTGTGTATGTTACTGTTTTGGGAGGGGACTTTGCCTGTTGTCCAGTCATTTTGTGTTTATGTCAATAAAATGTCTTGAATTAGAAATCGAAATGACGTCACGCGATGAAGTAACCAACGAGTTTTTAACTCCAGCTTGGTGTTGGCCGCGGTACAACATAAGACTTACATTGATAGGCCAAATTGTTAAAAACTTGTCGCCATATATAATTGATTTACTTTCCCGTGAAAATAAATGTCATTTAATTATGCTCAGAATTTATTTACATTAAAAAAAATGTTGACTACTACAATGGTACGCAAAACGAAGTTTAACAACGAACGTTTTCAGGTGTGTGTTTCTATCTTCTTCCTTAATTATAACATTAGCTTACAAAATGCATAAATAATAAGGAAATTCGCTTCGTTTTAAAATTATATAGACATATAAAAAAAGTATCACATAGGAAACACGGCATAATTGACTTTGTCAATCTTTACAAAAACGGAACGATGATAAAGTAAAATGTTTCTATCAGCTTTAAGTCTGTATGTTTGATATATGTATGGTAGATATGCCTCACTATCCGAAGACTTGTAAGGAGGGTCACATTGTATATACATAATGACATGTAAATATTTTTTTACTGAACCACATTCCCATTATATTAATCTAGTATAATTCATGATGTAACAATTTTAATGAATATTCGTATCTGATTATTGTTAAATATGTTATTTCATTCAATGTTTCTTCCTTCATGTTTGTATATATTTATTTCAATTTCGATCTACGTTTGTCTCCTGAGGCATTTTGTGTTACATATGTAGATTTGAACTCACAGTGGTAAATGTTCCATCAAAGAAGACCTCATTAGACCTAGTGTTTCATGTTACATATAGATACGACTAAATTGATCTTTATTACATCTTGACCTGTTAAAAAATCGAAAATTATTCATTCTTTAAAAGTGATATTTTTCACTAGTGAGAAATATGATATTTTTCACTAGTGAGAAACATATTTTTTACTAGTGAGAAATATGATCATTTTTTTTTTATTTGACCAATCAGAACGCTACTTTATTACAAATGACATTAATGAAAATCGAAAGCGACCACTGTTAAAAATAGATATTGCTTTAAAAAGGTAATGAACATATTATCTAAAAATATTTTCAGTAATACCAAACACATTTCACTCGTGCGGCTAATATGTTGCCGCACGAGTGTGCTACGCACTCTTTAGAAATATCAAAATATTAGCTCCACTCGTGAAATATTTTTGGTATTACGGAAGACAATGTTAGATATCGTCTATTTTTGATTTGGTTTCCTGGACTCTGTTATAGTATGATAAAATATTATGATAAAACAATATAATATTTTGTGTTCGTTATTCGAATTGCAAATCTTCAATAAAGAATCCGCGGCTAACTTTATCCCACTATAAAATATCATACATACCTGTGGCTAGCAGAACTGTCAGGACAACCAGTAGACAGTACACCTGAAAACGCCCCATCTTGATTGATATCAGCAGTATGGCTGTTTTAAGTCCGGTCCAGCTAGACGTTGTCATTTAATACATATCTACGCTCCCGCAATTGTTTCCTTGATCACTGTACTTATTAGTTTTCCTCGGATGGCGGAAAAGCGAAACAAAAGAGTTCTGCGTAACACATTTGACCAGTAGGCGTTTAGCATGTTTCTTGACCGTGCAATGACAGAGACGTGAAAATGGTCGGGTACACAGTTTATCATCCAAGTCGTGAACCTTAAAGAATACGGACTGGCAAAACAATGTGTTTATTTTCTATTTTGCTTTTTTTTACTTTCATAAGGCTACACTAAAAACTCCAACACAAAGAGCATTTGGAGAGTTTCTCGACCTCACTTATGTTTTTATCGGGTTCTAGGTTGGATGGCGTCCTAAGCATGTTTGTATTTATGCAATTTGTTACAGGGTATATCTCGGGAAAGATAAAATAGTACATAGGCAATCACATGTATATTCCATAATTATGTGAATAGATAATCCGCAAATGAGCGAACCTTCCACAATAACTGAAGTCGTGACCACTAAAAAAATAAAATGAATAACTGCTAAAAGAGGAAATTGTGTCTTTGAAATAAAACAAATCAAAAAGCATGATGACTAGCGCACAGGCACTTGTGACCAGGAGAATAACCATCTATATATAAAATATATAGAATATAGCGAAATTTGAAAAATTAAAGAAATATATAAAAAAGTAAATTTTGTAATTTTCTTTTTGTGTTATTTATCATCTTAAACTATAATGAAAATAATTGCCAAATTTCAGCTTGATACGTCAAGCGGTTAAATTACACGTTCAGTGTCTGATAGTCGATTTTTCGCGAAATTTAAATAAACACTCCTTGTTGTATAACCAATGAATGCGCGACGGGCGGCAGAGGGGTATGGTCCAATAGAGATGAAACCATTAAAAACCTTCTTCTATAGCAGGGATCCTTAGTATGGGGCATCCTTTGAAAATGTGAATACAATCTTACTTGTTGCGATTGACAATGATGACTCGGTTATCATTTTGAGAATTGATGTTAACTTTGGTTTGATCAAGATTCGAAGACGCTTACTCTTCCAGAACACCTGGTCTTATTCTCTTGTACTTTTAAGAGGGTCTCCATGTAAATCTTTCCTTTGTTCATATTCTAATTAGAATTTTGTTGACGCTTTGGTATTCTGTGACTTCTTGTATACACGGTGGCCAGGATGGCCTCTTGGAGTAAAAATAAAAGTGGGGGCCAAAGTCTTCAGAATTACTTTTCCTTTGTACAATTTGATGAGTTTTATCAAGATTTGACGTGGCCCATCTTTGTGCACGAATAGTGGCCCAATAGCAGACCTAAGGTTTAAGTCTTCACAATCTTTCTTCGTTTGTACTATTTGGGGATGTTATCTAGATTTAACCTGTAACGCCTCTGTGGAAAAGGGACTACTTTGGATATAAACAGGGGGGGGGGGGGGGGTGCTTCTTAGGTTGCACAGTTGTGGTGACCAATAGGTAATATGAGGTTGAGATATCTAAAACGTTCCATTTCCAATAGTCGATATGTTATCCAGGAGACCGATAAAGACCCTCTGGGCTTATTTTATTATACAAAAACAAAGATTCTTTTCAAATCAACAGCTTTGTTGAAACGATGTTACTGTGACGTCACTCTTGTTGCATACTTATAAGGTCCCGATTTCACATCATTAAAGACAATAACTTAACAATGTTAATAATTTATTAAACCATATATACAAAAATGTGTTCAAGGTTTTAAGTCAAAGGAATATAACACAGACACGAAAAATAGCACTGATTTGTTAACAGGCACAGCTGTCAAAACAACTACCTGGTAGCCTAACATATCAAATGATATGCCAAGGTCAGAAATAATAAATTCCATATATTGATTTTTCGAAAAGATAAACAAATCAAGGATTACTGTCAATAATAAGAATAATCGATAATAGTAAAACTGTAGACTTAAATAACAATATTCTAATCTTTAAACAAATGGAAAAGCAAATAATTATTTGATTTTGAAATTGACAAAAAAAACCTACAAATACAAATGTAACATCGCACAATAATGCCCTTCACGCGATAGCATCTGGGCCAACAAGATTGATTCATATAAGTTGTATAACTTGTTTAATATTTTTTTGTAAAATAAATAAAGTTTATATCATATGACTAAATATTGATTGTGTATTATTGGTGATTTTGATCAACTACAACTTTATATATGAAAACTAGTTAATTTGAACTCCAAATTAAATTTAATCAAAATGTCACATAATATCTCATAATTGAAATAACTAATACAGTCTATATTTATTTCAATAACAACCGAATATCAAGTCTCTTCACAATGGTTTTGATATTAGAAATGTTCATATAAACACAGGAAACGGGAAACGGGAATCCGGAAACCGGAAATAGCTTATCTGAATACATTTCAGGGGGACTATGCATAAACAGGATGGTTAAACACGGTCTAGAAATAAGCCATAATCAAACCGTAACATCGCAAATCCAGTTTTAGATGAATCGCAATAACTCGGATATACGAAGTCATATACATTGTTCCCAAAACTGTCTAAGCCTTCTATTGTATAATATGGCTTTTATGATATGACTATTGTAGAAACTAAAATAATGACATTGGAATAACGCCCTCGGTCAATATTTGATTTTACCAGGTTGGTATAACACCATATTGACCTTATCAAAGGTCCCAAATTGATTAGTATGGGATAGTTTTGAGGTGCTGATGACACAATCAACACAATCGACACAATCGACTTTGACACAATACAAATCACACATAGTCATATATAAATGGACTATTCACTGATTCATATCCGAACTTTATATCAAAAGTCTGTAAGTAGAATCTTCTATTTTCAATCGCTCAAACATTCCCACATGAGTGAACGCAAACTTACCATTGCATAAAAACCTTTACTTTTGATATTGGAAAATGGATCCAGATAAGACGTAGTGGATAGCTACTACATTGATTTATTGTACATGAAATAAACAATGGCCAGGACATGCTTCAGAAAGGTTTTAGATATCTTTAACCTCAGGATTTATGTGCAAAAGTAACTTCAAAAGAGAAGTGGACATTACAAAGTACCCTGTTTATCAACATTACAAGGTACCCTTGTTTATCAACATTACAAAGTACCCTTGTTTATCAACATTACGAAGTACCCTTGTTTATCAATATCACAAAGTACCCTGTTTATCAACATCACAAAGTACCCTTGTTTATCAACATTACGAAGTACCCTTGTTTATCAACATTACAAAGTACCCTTGTTTATCAACATTACAAAGTACCCTTGTTTATCAACATTACGAAGTACCCTTGTTTATCAACATCATAAAGTACCCTTGTTTATCAACATTACGAAGTACCATTGTTTATCAACTTCACAAAGTACCCTTGTTTATCAACATCACAAAGTACCCTGTTTATCAACATCACAAAGTACCCTTGTTTATCAACATCACAAAGTACCCTTGTTTATCAACATTACGAAGTACCCTTGTTTATCAACATCACAAAGTACCCTTGTTTATCAACATCACAAAGTACCCTTGTTTATCAACATTACAAGGTACCCTTGTTTATCAACATCACAAAGTACCCTTGTTTATCAACATTACAAGGTACCCCTTGTTTATCAACATCACAAAGTACCCTTGTTTATCAACATTACGAAGTACCCTTGTTTATCAACATCACAAAGTACCCTTGTTTATCAACATTACAAAGTACCCTTGTTTATCAACATTACAAAGTGCCCTTGTTTATCAACATCTCAAAGTACCCTTGTTTATCAACATCATAAAGTTCCCTGTTTACTAACACTACATAGTACCCTGAACATCACAAAGTACCCGTTGTTCACTAACAGTACAAAGTACCCTTGTTTTATTACATTTAAGCGAGTGATGGGTATTTGTCTTGCGTTTGCTAGATTATGATTCTTTCGTAATTAGTCAGATATTAAGCATTATTAAGGCTGTTAGCCCATTCCTCCTTTGCCTTGCTCGGCTGATTAATTGAAATGTTAATTTTTTTTTCAATATCAGGCGGAAAATATGTATGTATAATATACAACAGAACCCGAAGAGGTTTTAAATAACATGCTAGCGTTTTTGTCTTGTCAAAAGGATAACCTATCGTTTCTGTTTAAGTTATTGATTTGGTATACTTTAAGGGAAAACCTGAAATTTAGTTGATATAGAAAATTAAGTTGTTTCTGTCCAGTTTATAGGAAAACAATGTCATCATGTACCTGTTTAGTGTATGGGTTGTTTTTGTCAGTAATGGTGTGAACGGTTCTCCTACCTAAATAAGTAAACCGGTATAGACATAGAAATTAAAAAACAAAATAAAAAATAACTGGCTGTTTGCGCTGAGTACATAAAACAGCTTTATAAGTTAAAGTTAGATTCAAAAATAAAGTATTATAGAAGGTACTTAAAAATATCAACAACATGTTTGAACAAAAATCGTAATAATAACATGGACATTTTTGCAGAATCGAGGTACAGTGTATTAAGCAAAGTACATAAAAACGTGTCGTTGACTTATTGTGATATCAATCAAGACGACATGCCTAGTTTGATAAAGCTATATGAATTTATAAAGTTCCTTAGAAGTTAAAGTGACTGACATGTGCACGCTTTCGTTATTTCGATTACTGTAAGCCAACTTATTTTCGCGTGCGATTAATTTTTGCTTATTTCGTAGTTGATTAAAAGTCGCGAAAATTAATCGCCGCGAGATAGTTTCAACCAGAGTTATGCCGATTTGTAGGAATCCTGTACTGTACTGTACATAGGATTTATGACCGTATTTATCGCGAAATTAAATCGCCGCGAAAAAGCCGTTTCATAGGAAAATAAGCGAACATAAGTTGTTTAAAGTACTTATCGGTGAAGCTAGAGACACAAGCTACAAACTCATGTTGTTTATAAAACATGTGAATATGTTTATGTTGCTTAAACATAGAATTCATACTTTAGATCGCTTGATACAAAGACCGTTGATAGATTATTATATTAATTATATAGCAAATTGAATTAGCAGAGATACATGTAAGTTATTAAATATGTTTAAAGCGTAATATTCACATTCGGACGTGAACTTTTCCTTTCTCACTTTGGCTGACTATCATTGGGAAACCTTCTGTAAAATATGTTAATATGAATTCAGAGCATATAAAAATGTATAATATAGTACAGGTCAGTTGTCATTACAGTTCAATAAACATGCAAATGAGTCTTGTTACTGTGTGAAGACAATCGTGACGTCATATACAATGACAGTATTGTTTCATGACGTCACCATGTTGTATTAGTAGTGAAAAACATTGAAAATACATTAGGTAGCCGGTTTCTCAAACTGTTCAAAAAACCTAACACTCGTGTTTCTGTCATAGTGAAAACGCAAAAAAGCAGTTTTTTTTTTTAAATATTTTGTTTTAACTTTATTAGTACATACTTCAACTTATTTCGATTATAACAATGAAGTAAAGTAAGAAAAATGTATCCTTTATTTGTTTCTCTCGTTAACATTATCAAGAAGTTAAGAAATTTCCCTATCATTTATTTTATCAGAACGCACGACAGTTACTTCTGTAAGTAACACTTTCCGTAAGACGGGGATAGCACCGTACTGCATGTAAAAACATCCAAGACATGTTCGTGGGTATGGTCAATTTGTACATCAGGGTTTAAAGGCTTACATACCTCATTTTATTTATATCGCAATGTTAGGAGATCAAACACGTTTTGTTATACTTCAGAGTACGAAAGCACTGAAGCGTATGTAGCCAAGCAAGATATAGAAAATATCCGATGATGTCACGTACTGCATCTGGAATGAAAAAAGTGATGAATTATTAATGATGCATTTTCATTGTGGATATCGACTTACGACTAAAATAATGATAGATTTTTATCAGAAACTTTACAAGGAAGCGATTGAAGATGAAATATTTTGTTCTATAGAGATTCTAGTACTTTAAACAACAAAATTTACATAAATTCAAAATGTATCAAATTCCCTTGTGTTTCACAGCAGAATCACTCAAACTAGAAATATGTGATCTAACTTCATACCTTGGTCATGCGATTTTGAATTGTCAACTGTAATCTAAAGCTTGAAAATGTATGTTTTCCGAAGAGATACTTAGAGATACTAAAAGATGTTTGTGTTTCATATTATATAGATATGATATCTTCATTGACATAGATATGAAATTAATGGTAAACATACAATAAATCAAATTTCATTCACACTGCTTAATCTTTCATTTTGCGTCTTTTTCATATAAAAGATGATACATTTCTAGCAGGTCTGTTGCACAAAATATACCTACGGTTATGATTATTATTTGCATATTTTGATTTCCGTATCCTAAAAATTAATTATGATTTGTATTTTCACCTTAAAATTAACTCTCATTGATATCCGTTCAATAAACAAGTGTATATTCTATTGAAACTTTGAAATGAAGCGTTACGGTAATAGAATAATTTAACTCCATGTCTTCCTTGTGATATGATTTTGTTTATCGACTTTTCAAAGCACCGTGTCTCATATCCCTGGGATTCCTTTTTTCTCTGACCCTAGACAGGGATATCCACACTTTCACCCGTGTGATATTTTCTTATCTCATCCTATGTTGAGACAAGCTTTTTGCACGTTCTCAACAATTGTATGACGTTGTAGCAACAATACGATGACGTCACGGCTTCAATACAATGACGTCACGTTGATTTTGGTGTAACAGAAATATTAGATATACGTGAGGTTTAACTGGGGGAGACAGGCTATCTCAACCCTCGGGGTAAGATTCTTAAGCTGCCAAACAATCGGCAAGCCGCGTGTTTGGCAACTTAAGAATCTTACCCCTCAGGATGAGATTCCCCTGTCTCACCCCCAAGGGGGTGAAATATTCTTTTAATCCCTGACAGCCGACTTGGACATTTTGACAGATATCTATGTCTGGTATGGGCCACTCCAGATACTTAGTATAGTGTTGGGGCCGGAGGAAGAGAAAATTCGGCCTACATGTCTCAAACATATCAAAATACTGAATAACTTACATTTTGTCTTTCTCCTGAGCTGTGTTTGTCCCCGAAGCGGCAAATAACGCATACTAATTCCTATCACGATGACTCCGGTAACAAAACCGATGAAAGCCCCACTGTTTCTGCAATAAACAAGAAATCAATGCCCGGGTTTTCATTTAACAAAGAATAATTTAAAGTAACGAAAAGGTTGAAGTAGTTTATAGCCAACACTGGCTCCACGACAACAGATTGTCACCTATATTGGCTTTTGTAAGAATTAACTGGATAGTTCATATCAAAAGAAAAGCATTGCACTTCTGACGATTGTTAGGCGTACAGTGTGTCAATCGCTTTCATTACAACATTTGAATGCATAGATACTATAATACATAGGATTTCATCACCACTTTTTGTTGAAAATTAGTGTTAGAAAGAACGACCTGATTTCTGATTTCTTTTTAATCTAAGCCCTTTAGCTTTGGATAACCATACAAAGAAATGGCAGACGGGCGGCATTTGAATCATTCAATACTGATGAGACATATTGAACTACGATGAACAATGAACTGGTAGTTGTTTAAAAGGAACCTATTGACTTACAAGCCGGTCGATGAGGCTCCCCCGGTACCGCCACCACCATAGTAACCTCTGTAGTATCTAGCCGACGAACTGCTTCTACTTCGTCGTCCATCGACGTCTACAAACAAGACAAGAACAAATGAGAACCACTACACACATGTATATTATCTTGTACATGAAACAGACCAAACAAAGTCTACATTTTTTTCTTTATTTTTTACCAAACACATCTAATTGCTTAGTAGATACTCTAATAATATGTTCTATCATTTGGTAGGTGAACGTAATTGCCCATATTAAGCAATGTGAATTTTAAATGTTTTCTTTGAATTATGCGTCAGTTGTCTCCCTTCGTTATAATGTAGGTTTTGCAAACAGCGGAAACATTGTACATATATACATAGGAGACAGTGTTATCATCGTCAAAAAAGTCAATAACACGGATTCTTCATTAGATATAATAAAATCAGTTACTTTCTATACAAAATAATGCATTATATCACCTCAATAGTACAATACTGTTGTATGAAAGAATACAGCAGACTGTCTTGAAGGTTTCAATCCAAATCAATTATATTACATGTTGTAGTGTTATTTAAGTATTAACTTGAATCTATTTTTATGTTATAGGGGTATAACACAAAAAACAGGAGTGTACTCTAAATAAACTGCTTCGCGCTTTATTAAGGATTAACTTGAATCTATTTTTTATGTTATGAGGGTACAACACAAAAAACAGGAGTGTACTCTTAATAAACTGCTTCGCGCTTTATTAAGGATTAACCGCGAAGCGGTTAGGGATGAGAGTACACTCCGGTTTGTTTGTGTTATAACCCCATAACATAAAAAAATAAACTGAAGTTAATCCTTATAACTTAATTTATACCCTGCGAAAATTCACTTAATCCATGGACTCTTTTCTCTTACAAATTATTACGCCACTGCATCAGCCGATCAAAAGCGACGTTATAAACAGCGACGTCGTATTTTACGTTATCGGCTGATAACATAACTTTTAAACCAATGAAAATACCTGTTTCAAACAAGATTAAGTTATATAATTTTATATATGTGTCAAATAGTCAAATAAACTCCTTCAGACTAAATACATACACATCAGCCAATGCTTTGAAGTGTATCGGATGGTAACATAACCATACGAATGCATTTTCACTTATCAGTAGCTACATTGTAATTGCCGGATATATGTAAAACCTGGTCTAGTTAGACTTGAGGGTATGTTTGTTTTGTGTTTTGTGTCATTCACTTTTGTTCATTTTACGTTAAATCTATAAAATAATACTTAAGATGACGTACCGCACACCTGCTGCACCCTTTAAATTTATAGTAATAGATACAGTATGCCGAAAAAAATGAATTATACTGCATCATACAGCTGTTTCGTACTTTTAGGACTCGTCAGTGATGCAAGGAGTCAAGTTAGAGAATGTTTTCATTTTCTCCAATTAATCTTAGCTATTTCGTATTGCCCTGTAATGTGCAAGGTTAATTTGATACAGTGTTAGATAACTCTGTTCAGCTAACAATTCCTTCATGTAGACTCGTTGTACTTTTATATATATTTATATAAAAATTATAATGTGTTTGTTTTAGTGTCATGTTTTGATATCAAATAAGTACCAGACCCTTAAATGTCCCTGATAGGGTCTACATTTGCTGCAGTATCACGTTCAGCATCAATGCTCAGTAGGAAGACAAAATAATAAAAGTTTATGAATACTTAAGCTGAAATAGGTGACGTAATAGAAACTTGCCCCTAAACTTGAACATTGACAAACAAAAGCTTATAATGTCCTCAATAGGCCTAAATTAACCACAGTATCCCATTCTGCATGAATACTCAGTAGGGAGATGAAATCGTAAATGTTTAAGAAGCTGTAAGCTTATATCAGCAACAAAATAGAAACTTGCTCCAAAACTTTAACCTGTGGTATGGCGATAACACCGAGACCAGGGCGATAACATAAGCTCGCCCTCTTCAGAGAGCCGAGCTGTGACTAGGTTAGATATCTGCTGTTTTTTTCTCACATATTGTGTTTCTGGAACGTGGATGTACAACACAATGATTCTGATCCCTGTTGTCTGTTATACTTTGTGTGTAATATTTATTAAATTTATTAAATTTTTACATAATTTTATAAAATTTTATATTGAAATATAGGAAATTATTCATTCTATAAAAGTGATATTTTTCACTAGTGAGAAATATCACTTTTTCTGATTTGACCAATTAGAACGCTGCTTACAAACAACATTTTGGAAAATCAAAAGTTGCCACTGTAGATTTTGCTATGAAAATGTAATAAACAGAATATCTAACATTATCTTCAGCAATACCAAATACATTTCATTCGTGTGGCTAATATTTTGATGTTTTTCACTCGTGCTACGCACTCTGAAATTTATAAAAAAAAACTAGCCAAATATATAGTTAAATATATTTGGTATTACTGCAGACACTGTTAGACATCCTCTATATATTATATGTATAATGTCAGACATACCTGTAACTAGTAGGAGCGTAATGGACCCAAAGGTTATAATGGTACTGGTTGGACTGGGCAAGGAATTCCAATAAAATCTTTTGACGTAATTGTAATAACTTGATTTGTCAAAATTAGTTTTAAGTGTAGTATTTTTGTTGATATTTCAGTGAATATATATATTCGTCCTTAACGAGTTAATTGCTTACTCCATTTAACTGACTGTAATGAAATTTAATTTTGTTTCCTATCCGAGAGGGTGCATTATTGGTTATTACACATTGCTGTTCTAAACAAAAGAAGCACAGCAAGCTATTATTTGACAGGTTAGGTTAATACCCATATTTCAATGCGAGGCAAGTTGATGGAAAGATGTGTATTTAAGTATGTATACAATTTTTTACATAGAACTAATTTTTTCACAAAGTCACAGTCTGGCTTCATCCCTGGGGATTCTGCTGTAAACCAATTAATAACAAGTGCTAATTGTAATGGGGTACCATTACAGATGTCCCCCAAACTACCCCTTTGGTCGGAACTGATGAGCCCAATGAACTCACAATGGAAATATAGCTGACACCCCATATAGGAAATAGCGGCCATGTTGACGAATCACGAAACGGAGGTTACGACAATGTCCGTGGTGTCCTACTACAGTTATATATAAAATTTCATTGAAATCGGACAATATATAAATTTCGACCAATCAGAAGCCAGGAAATAGCGGCCATGTTGACGAATCACGAAACGGAGGTTACGACAATGTCCGTGGTGTCCTACTACAGTTATATACAAAATTTCATTGAAATCGGACAATATATAAATTTCGACCAATCAGAAGCCAGGAAATAGCGGCCATGTTGACGAATCACGAAACGGAGGTTACGACAATGTTGTTGGTGTAATACTACACATATATATTAAATTTCATTGAAATCGGACAATATATAAATTTCGACCAATCAGAAGCCAGGAAATAGCGGCCATGTTGACGAATCATGAAACGGATGTGACGACAATGTTGTTGGTGTAATACTACACATATATATTAAATTTCATTGAAATCGGACAATATATAAATTTCGACCAATCAGAGGCCTCCATTTTCGTTTCGGTGGCAACCAAACTTTACGAAAATGTTACCATGTTATTCAGCATCCCTTACAACACCCATGTACCAATTTTTACTGAAATCGGAAACTGAATTTTGAAAACCGGAAATTAGCTCTGGCGGCCATCTTGGACTTCCGGTCGCGAAAAAACAACCCGTTTTCACACACTCCGCCCCTAATGAGTATGTGTGTGAAGTTTCGTGAAGATCCGTCCAGTAGTTTTTGAGAAAACGGTCGGAAACCTCCGCGGCGGAAGAAAGTGGAAGAAACAAGAATAATAATAATAATAAGAAACCGAGCAAAAACAATATGTCCCCCCACTTCGTTTGGGGGACATAATAATAGAAAATGATATAAGTAAAGCTCCTGATAATGGTAAAGAAATACAAGTTATATTTTGTGATATAAGTAAAGCATTCGACAGAGTTTGGCACAAGGGTTTACTTTACAAACTTCATCGGGCGGGAATTGCCGGGAATCTTATTGGTTAAACGGGAAATCATCATCATTTAAGAAAATTACAGCAGGAGTTCCCCAGGGATCCATTCTAGGGCCTCTTTTATTTCTTGTCTACATAAATGATATTGTTAACGAAATTGACAGCACAATTAAGCTCTTTGCTGATGATACTACTCTTTATGTGATTATTGATAATCCTACTACAACAAACCAGTTGATAAATAATGACTTATCGAAAATAACCAATTGGGCTGATACATGGCTGGTAACATTCAATCCAACTAAAACAGAGTCGATGTTAGTTAGTAAAAAATATAATAGGCCAAACCATCCGCCAGTATATATGAACAATATAGCTGTATCCAACGTAAAGTCTCACAAACATCTTGGAGTATATTTGTCCTCAGATTTCAGCTGGACTGATCATATTAATTATATTCTAACTAAAACTTCTAAACGCCTAGGCATACTTAGAAAATTGAAATTTGTGCTTGATAGAAACTCTTTGCAAACTCTCTATATATCTTATATCCGACCAATTTTAGAATACGCGGATGTCGTTTGGGATTCATTACCACTATATCTGATTGAAAGACTAGAGCATGTTCAAATAGAGGCAGGTAGAATAGTTACAGGTGCTACCAAGCTAGTTAATATAGAATTATTTTATAAAGACTTATGCTGGGAAAAATTATTAGATCGAAGGAAACAACATAAAATTATTCAGTTTCACAAAATGTTTCACAAAAGTGGTCCAAATTATCTCTGTTCACTTGTACCTTCCCAACACTCAGATTTACACGATTACAGAACCAGACGAGCAAATCATTTATTAACTGTCCATTCTAAAACAAATTACTATAAAAAATATTTTTTGTCATCAGCAGTAGAATTATGGAATTCCGTACCAGCGGATATAAGAAACAACCCTTTCTTGAACATCTTCTTACAGAAATTTTGGCAAACGCTCTTTACAAATACTCCATACCAGACTTCGTTTAAATTGTAGCACTTTGAAAGAACATTTATTCAATAGAAATATAACGGAAAGCCCTTTCTGTACATGTGGATTCATAGAAGATAACTTTCACTTTCTTTTCATATGCAAAAATTACAAAATTCAAAGAAAACAGTTTATATTTAATTTAGATTTTGATCTGAACAAAGATATTTTATTATCAGGTAATCCAGAATTGACAGATGCAGAAAATGAAACAATAACTGAGGCCGTACATATACTATACTACATATACTACATACAAAAAGATTCGAATAAATATATACAAACTTTTACTAACTTTCTATTTGAAGTTATCAATATCCCTAACCAAGCATTGTTACTTTAATTATATATACTATATTCATGTATTTTGAGCAACTAGCTCATACTTTTTATTCCACCAATGCTTAAAAAAATCAAATGATGTTCAAAACTGCCTGTACTGTGTACTACTTTTTAATATTCTGTCATTTTTTTTCTTCACTACTAGTTGTGGGACGTCACGTTGTTTTACACAATAGTTCAAGAGAGCCGACAGATATACAATGTACAAATGCATTCTTTTCAGCACGCAATACAGAGACATACTGTAAACCAACTTATTTTCGCGGCGGCTTAATTTCGCATTTTCACATGAAACAGCTTTATCGCGACGATTTAATTTCGCGATAAATACGGTTGTAAATCCTAGGTACAGTAAAGTACAGTACTCCTACAGATCGCATACTTCTGATTAAAACTATTTCGTGGCGATTAATTTTCGCGAATTCTAATCACCAATGAAATACACGAAAATCAATTGCACGCGAAAATAAGTTGGTTTACATTACTCTTCTGCCCGACACCGCTATTCCTTTGCAATTAGTAGTGTTCCAATTCAGTTAAGTATGATGTATGTAATTACCCAAATCCCCTACACTCCCCCTTTAAACATTCTTGCCAACCATCTTAATTAATGTTGTTCTACCACCGTCATTCTACTGACTTTGTACTTGTTTTCGAATCATTAATTTAATGTATGTATGTACTGTATATTTGCCTATTTCGAATAATTAATTTAATGTATGTATGTACTGTATATTTGCCTATTTCGAATAATTAATTTAATGTATGTATGTACTGTATATTTACCTATTTCGAATCATTAATTTAATGTATGTATTTACTGTATATTTACCTATATCGAATCATTAATTTAATGTATGTATGTACTGTATATTTACCTATTTCGAATCATTAATTTAATGTATGTATGTACTGTATATTTTCCTATTTCGAATCCTTAATTAAATGTATGTGTGTACTGTATATTTTTCCTATTTCGAATCCTTAATTTAATATATGTGTTATATTAGCCTATTTATTGACACTTCCTCCTGATCACGTCGTATTACCTACATACACTTTGGATTATATTGGTCCTAAGTACACCTACTGAACCCAATAACCCAATACATTGATTGGCTTTCTGTATCCACAATCTACATCTTTAAAAAAAACTACGTTCTTTCCGTTATATTTCTAAATGGTATATATTTATATCATGTTTTGAAACGTTAACATCAATTTATTATCCAAGTACAAATGCTTTTTAAGCAAACAACCCAATATCGTGAGGATTTAGTTGTAAACTCTGTTGCCAGGGCCCGTATTCATGAAACCGCTCTTATGCTCAAGCATGGAATTTGTGCTCAACACTGATTTCTTGTTCTGGCAATAGAACTCATATTTTGCCAACGTATTTGGAGTAAATTAATATCTATGAAGCAGAATACTAATTTCAACATTTACAATTTAATTCTTGATCGTTGACATATTTTAGTTTCAAGAAAGATGGCTTAAGCAAAGAAACCATGCTTAAGCATGAGAACGGTTTCATGAATACGGCCCAGATAAATCAAAACCCCAAGATGATTATCCTATCGGGCTAATATTTCCCTGGAATGGTGATTTAAACCCTAGGGGGATATCAGGAAATTATGATGCTCAAGACGTGATATCAATTGCGATTTTCATCACTGAAGAGTCCTGGGAGGACGAAACAGCTGTATGATGCAGTGTAATTATTTTTTTCGGCATACTGTATCTATTACTAAATTTAAAAGGTGCAGCATATGCGTGTATGTTAGGTTCATATTCATTTAAAGGAGGACTCCTGAAAACTGTAAAGTGAGGAGGATATTTTACCATTCAGTTTTAACGATATAAGGAATATAGGAACTTTATGAGAACCCGACGATCGAGTATTACGTACTGTGTGAACGAAAATAATTTATGTTTTGTGGCATGATATACATTTGTATACATGTGGCATTCAAGTATATAGTTAAGTACTTATATACAAACATTAATACATAGCACATACATGTTTAGCCAACGTTATGTACCTCTGCCAAATGGTAACACAAACCATACCCGGTATATATATAATAATACATGTTCAGTAGGTAGGTACGGTGTAATCAACCCTAACGTCAAAGTTAATCAGATATGAATAAAATATAATTAAAGTCGTTTGCAATGGAGTCTTATAGATACATAGGTGTGTTAAAACCATTCAGTAATACTCCTTCATTGTGCGGCCTATGTAAAATGTACAGTCTCTCCCGACACCTTCAGTTGTACTTAATAAAGCATTTGGTCGGAGCCTCATGATATTATGTTTAAAAATCAGAGAATACGAAAGCGTCAACAAAACCATAATCCGAACTCAAAATTCAATTAAATTAGAGGCAAAGTGTAGGAACGGAGGAACTATTTACATGGAGACCCTCGTAAAAGTATAGGAGAGTAGGACCAGGTGTTACTGGTAGGGCCACTGCATGTTACTTCCGCATTAGTTTGTATCAGTTTTAGACTGAAGTGTTTTGTGCTTTTAATTTAATGCAATGTATATATGTGAAATATCTACCTTCATTTGTGTTATTGTTTGTTGCGATTCTTACCACAGGTGCTGACGAACTTGTTATAGCTATACATTGAGCTAAATTACGTCGCTAAGAGTAATTTGAAACTACTGGTGGATTTAAACCAAGATTCAATCATTGAGTGCACTAGTATCGAAAATTGATTTAAATCCTTCAAAAATGTAAACAAAATACTCTTAAAAACAAAAAGTTTATGTCCAAATATAGCTGC
The DNA here is from genome assembly GCA_947623455.1 of Mimachlamys varia. Lineage (NCBI taxonomy): Eukaryota > Metazoa > Mollusca > Bivalvia > Pectinida > Pectinidae > Mimachlamys > Mimachlamys varia. The sequence goes on from OX392534.1 coordinate 24,216,194, forward strand.
GACAAATTCTCAGAAACCATGCTTTTTCCTAGTGGTGCCTGATATAATTAAAACACTATTTCGTGCGTTATAGTTATATAGGTTATGTTGGTACATAACTTGTGTGTTAGGTTGTTTATATGAAAGGTCTGTAACAACATACTTGTCACAAGCAGGAACACCAGTACCACCAGCAGGAAACCAACGCCATTCCGTCCCATCCTGGTTTATATCAATGTGTTGTAAGTCTCTCAAACATTCCAGTTTTGACTAATCTTATATTCACACGTACGGTTATGGGTGACTGGGCACACATAATCATTTTAGTTTATTGGTGCATTTAAATCATTTCTTCTGAAGAGAACAAAATTATCTATAATGTTTTAATGTATTTGCTGAAATTCCTTTAATCACCTCAATTAAAACAAACTCGAATGTGAAATAAGTCAATTCAGTACAACATGTTATATACATAATACAGTAACCATTATACATGCAACGACAAGTATACACTCTGATAGGAAGTAAGTATCTAAAAGCGTGACAGACCGTAGCACATATATACACATATGACCTAAATTATGCTTCTCTATGGCTAGTTTAAAGGTCTATGACTTCGGATAAAATATCATGTAAACGAACAAACTTTAATGAAATAAATTGAAATGTAAAATTATTGTACTAAATATTTCAAGTTCGGCCACGTATGTGAAACTATAGATAAAGCATTTGTGACTTAATAAAAATTGAAAATGCTACATGTAAAATATTTCATTACAGTCCAAACTTGGTTGAATGTTAGCTGTTAAGATAGCTGTTTATGACATATCATCAAAATGCAATATATTTTACATGAATACAATCTCAAATATAGCTTTAATGTCTAATTAAACAATTAACCGTTACAATAGGAAAACCATGTAACACCGTTTACATTTTCCAGTTATATATTGTTCTATAGTTCCAGCAATATTGATGCATTTCCCTGAAAGAAGAACTTCGAACTCCAGTATTTGTACAGAATCACACACTACGATTGCTCACAATCTAAAATATCTCGAAAGGGAATCTCTAAAAACCTTATCAACAAACCGTATTGAGTTCAAATTTTCTTAAATAGATTGCTGGTCAACAATAAAAGTGTTTTAGTACACTGTTTATATACTTAGGATATGTTGATGTCCCTAGTGATACATCTTATTTCAATTCATCATGAATTGCGTAAGCACAACTGAAACCCTCAGTTACATATGCCATTAAAGTCTTAGATTAACCACCGCTAATGATGTAGGCAATAAAAGAACAGATTTCTACGAGTTCCTAAACTAAGTCTTATCTAACAATTTGACAATCCTTCTATACCAGGTATTTGTCTCGTCTGCAACGTAGGCGGAAAGCGAGACATAAGTTCTGCTTTTCCGAACTTGCACTGCTTTTTATACATACATATATTTACACATCTCCCTTCTTGTGCTTAGTAAACTCTGACTGCGAATATATTACCGTATACGCAGTGAAAAAAGGCTCGGCGGATTGATATTTGTTCGAATATGTCGTCCCTCACGCTTCAGAAAAATAAGTATTCGCTGTCGGCCATTGTTTGGTTCCTAAAAGATTTTGAAAGATGGAACATATATGGAATCAATTTCTTTTGATTAAACAATACATAGTTTCTAGGAAACCTTTGATTACAAATGATGCGCATTCGAAATTATTTGACGGTAACGCAAACATGGCGGCGCCCTGCAGTTGTGACGTTTGACGTCGGACCGCGTCACAACCAGATCACTGAGTCAATGCGTGTACATAACGACCGTTATAAATAAAGAAATAAATTAGACTTGCTACAAATAATATTTAATACCAAATTTACATATGATTTTATGAAGAAAAATAGTGTTGTTCACAGTGTATTATCTAAATCTACCAATATATTGATGAAATCAAATGGGACTATATTATCCTAGCAACCACGGCCATCGTAGTTACCATCTTAGCAACCCGCTTCGTGTGCTTTTTTCTTCGTATAGCACTTGAAAATTAATAATGGTGTAAATATAAGGATTGTGCCTCATTTTGACTGCGTATACGGTAGCGCTAACGCGCACCATAGAATATGTTCGTTGCCAACTGCGGGCATACTACCGTATACGTAGTCAAAATGAGGTACAATCATTATATGTAGCATCTCAATATATGCACATTTTATATAACCAATCTGACGCATATTATTTTAGTCCAGAGACAGTGTTAGCATCCTCATCGACGTTAATGTTCCATTTTTAGCTCACCATCATCAGATGGTTGGCCATTCAAATCACCCTGTGTCCGTGGTCCGTTCTTTCTTAAACAATTCTTGCTATCGATATTTCATGAGAAGTGCGTGGTCCATTTTTGTCGGAGATCTGATAAACAATATGGCCGACAGTTCCTTGAGAAATACTAAAGGGATCTTTCTCAGCTTCGTATGTATGTTTCCTTTGGTGTTTAGGAGTGTCCTATTGATTTTGGGACTGATCAGGAAAAGAATTGTTGACAGACGGCCATTTTAAATAGGTAATTTAGTGAACCCGAGTTTGATTTCACAAGTATTTCTTTCTATGTCAGATTAACGATTTAGGATATATATGATTATTATTAGATCACACGAGAAAGTGTGTTGGTATACTTCAAACTAAAGATGACGCAACACACACACATGTGCTGCACCGAAAAAAATGAATTAAACTGCACCATACAGTTGTTTCCTCCTCTTAGGACTCTTCAGTGATGCTACAGTAGGGGCCAAAAGGTGATATTATTGAAAGCTCGCACACACAGGGGCTCTCTGAAGGGAAATTATTTGTTAACCTGCAAACACGCATGCTCCGTGGAGTCAACGTGTTCAGAGATGTTTGTAAACATGTCTTATTTGCATGGGTTGGACGATTAAGGATTTCCTTATTATTAATTAAAAAACGCATAGAAAACATTAAGTTTTCTCAAAATAACGATATGAACAGCTCACAAGGATTGCCGAACTACAATATTATAAAATATTTGCTGATATTATAAAACATAAACAAACTTCGCTTAATTACCCCTTTAATTGTGACAATGAAAAGTTCTTTTTCCATATGTAGGTTCTGCTGGTTCTTAGTTGTTCTATTTGTTTTTGGGATTGATCAAAAAGAAAAAGAAACTCCTCCTACCGTCTTTCATCTAATTTTGCCTTTTCCTAAAAGGAATTCTCAGATTTTATAGAACTTAAAAAAATGATGTAAGAGAAAAGAAGGGAAAAGATCCAACAATTTAAGAACAAATAAAGACTGTTTATGGTGGGCGCCAAGATTCTTCTGGGATCTCTTCATCTCCGTTGTAATTGTTTGGTCCCGGTTTCATCAACGTTCCTTAACTTAAGGAAACTCCTCAAAACCTCCATGGGAAAGCATTACAGAATTTAAGGGAAGTTCCTTAACTAAGGATTTTCCCCTTAACTTCTGTTATGCTTTCCTATGGAGAATTTTAAGTTAAGAAATGTTGATGAAACTGCGGCCTGGGGACTTTGTCGGCATCCTCATAACATTAAAGCTTCATGCTAAACTACATTTGTCATTGTTTCTTAAAACATGTATAAGTGCTATGCTCTCCAGCCATGCATTGTACCAGCTTTATATACACAATATTCCAATGAACATTTTATGAAGGTTATACAAATATTTTCATCTTTAACGTTCAAGTTTCATGTCACTTCATTCATCGACAGGTGAGGATGCTGGTGTTTTGAAGATGACGTAACACACACATGTGCTGCACCTTTTAAATTTAGTAATAGATACAGCATGTCGAAAAAATAAATTAAACTGCATCATACAGCTGTTTCGAGGAAGGTTCTTTTGGTGTCTAGCACAGATTCTGTGCGATCAAATTAAATTAGTTTGATTAGCATTATCATTATTTATTTTAACATGTTTCTAGGGGGAGGGGCTTGGGCTTTGAGCGATAAATTCATCCCCCCCCCCCCCCCCGCTAGTTGCATAAATGCATGCTTTTAAATTCAACCAGGGTGATCAAGTGGTGAGATATAATTCCGCAAAATTTTTTTTCAGACATGCTAAGCTTATTATCGAGGTAAGGCAGGTACATCGTCGGAAACCCACGGTACACTTCTCTGACGTTTGCATCCCGTGGGCCACAATCGGTATAAACCTTCGTTTCCCCGAATAGAAGTCTATTCGGAGATTTCAAGTATAGCAGGACCTTATATTTTAATCACAAACGGCACAATTATAACACAATCGACAGGTTTTATAGACAGGCGGTGCTAAAAATGAAACGGGATACCCAGGCTTGATGTCCCGGCTGTATGTAGTCACGGAGGAAACCATTGATATGATTGGCTACTATTTTGGTACGAAACCGAGAGTTTCTTTCGATTTTAGCCCACGGGATGCAAACGTCAGAGAAGTGTACGGTGGGTTTCCGACGATGTGGCAGGTAATCAGTTTACAAATGTACACCGTATAGTAACAAGGCAACGTATTGAAAGACAATGAGGTAGTCACCTGCCTGTATTAATGTTCGCAATAGTCTATGTTAATGGACATAACTCGAAGTATCGTTCATATTTCACTACATAATTAGGAGAGGTAGTTCTATAATGTACCATCCAAAACAGTACAACACTTTAAGAGGCGGAGTTGTCAACAAAGGAACATAACTTTCAGAAACAAGAGACCCAGAGGGCCTCTATCGCTCACCTCGATACATTGGTATCTAGGTTATCATGGTAAAATATTTTCTACAAAGATCCCATAAACAGGGACGGATCAGAAGACCAATAGATGAAGCATATCAGTATAAATTAAAAGTTTGGTTAATTGGTTGGTATCTTATCTGTTTTCGAGTTCAACTGATTCGAGCAAATATTGATGTGCCAGACCCCAACATCAATGCTAATATTACGATTGTGTTCGTATATATAATTTTGGGGTGGGAATTTCAAAGGTTTTAAAGTTATGACTAAGGAATCAAGTCTTCAAGGTCGTGGCAGACCCCAAGTTAAAATTTAATATCATGAGTGTAATTGTCTCTTTATGCCCAGCAATTGTATATATAGCTTTTGGGTGGGGATCTCCATCGTTTATAAGTTATGACTCAATAGTTAAGCCTGCATGAGCGTGGCAGACCCTGGAGTAAAATCTACAGTAATATTTGTGATCGGCTCTTTATGTTCAGCAATTATATATATAGTTTTGGGGTGGGGTTCTCAATCGTTTAAAAGTTATAACTCAATAATTAAGCCTGCAAGGGTGTGGCAGACCCTGGGGTCAAATCTAAAATCATGATTGTGACAGTCTCTTTATACCCAGCAATTATATATGTAGTTTGGGGTAGGGATCTCAATCATTTAAAAGTTATATAATATCAATATTGCAAAACGGATGCCTTTTGACTCCAATTAAACAATTTAAGATTTTTAATTAAGCAAGCCTCTGAATAACTTTAACCAACACTCGTGGCATGTTTAATTAATCCCACATGAAAAGAAACTTTTTTTCCTTTGGACTAAGTGAGCTAGAAAAGGAGAGGGGTTTGCAATCAATATAATCAATCAATATAAGTGTAGAAAGGATAATTGAAAGAGTAGGGCGAATACCATGGCCAGTCTGTGTACAACATATGAACACAAATCACCCCCTCATCCTCCACAATAGATATTCATAACTATTCAAAGGTATATGCAAATTCAAAACTAATCATGAAGATAGCCTATTAGATTTTAAACCACTATTTAAATGTCGAAACATTATTTCAATATAAAAACCTCAACTTAGGAATTGATCATTATCAAATTAAGCAGTGAAAAATGTTTCACTAGAACTTAACACAAACAACAAAGACTACGGTTTTATTAGAACTATTTATATATATATTATAAATGGTATAAAATAACAATTTTTACAAATGAAATTTGACATAATGAGCATATGACACAACTTTTATGTCATATGAAAATATTTATACAATTTTAGATTTTTAATTAAGCAAGCCTCTACATTTTAACTTAAACCAAAACTCCTGGCAAGTTTTATGAATCCCACATGAAAAGGAACCATTTTTTACTGCCACCATACCCATGGATGTAACATATTCTCATCATTTTGATTGGACACATATAAGTGACATAACAATGTAATTGGAAATTGGACAAAATGAAGTCATCCAAGTTATGGGGAAATACATGTCCATTGAACAAATTGCCTTACAAGCCTTGGATGTCAGGATTTTTACTTTTCGTTCAAATGTAGAGAATCAGAATTAATTGTCTCCAGATCCCCCCACCCCAGTGATGGCACTATCTTTATCACTATTCCTCGTCCTGTTACAGATAAATGTGCCAAAAATATGTTTCCTGTGTACAATTTTACATATTACAACCATTGAATACTCATTTGAACCCATTCACCCTTAATATTTGATAAAGAACTATTCCAACATTTTAATTGGAAGATTCAAATGTGCCTTCTGGAGTGAGTGAGTTTACACACTTCTGAATACAGCGTTTTTAGTACATAGTTTGGCAAAATGTAATAAGGATTGCAAAAGCTCACTGGCTATTATGAAACGTTATTTTAAAAGCATTTTGATATATGTTGTAGGCTATATATTCAGTACCTGTTCATGTGAAGATGAAGTAAAATCAAGTCAAGCATTTAAAATGACAGTTAAAAATGCATAAAATCTGAACAATTTTTAAAAGGTAAATTTTATCAGCATGATAAAAAATATCCCCAGGTGCAGGTGGAGTTGAAATCAATTAAAATGTTACCTGAAAATCTCAAAGGCACCTTTGGTGCACAAATAGGTGCACAAAGATGATTAATTTGTAAAAATTTTAAATGAATAATTTCCAACATTTAATTGACACATAAACGGAAGATCAAAACGGAAGTGTATGTGATGCATACCTATGCTGTGAGGAAATTTAAAGATTTCCCCCCAAAGAATTTTTTTGATACAATTCAAGAAAGTTGTAAATAAAATTAAAATACAATTGTCATTTTATCACATGAAACGCAAAATGAACGCACCAGGCATATCTTCTCTGGAAACATTTAAAAAAGTTAAAAAAAAAATACAGGAATATATTCGTTTGGACAACAACACAAATTTCAGACCTTTCCAGTGGGACAACAACATGAACTCCTGTTCAAGGGATCAACACACAGTTTACCAGCAATTGTACATTTACATAACAAGTGAACACCCACCATTTCACAACACATTTTTCACATCCCCGCAATTCGAGGTCATTTTTTATCACAGAGAATTAACTGACCGCTGACCATATTGTCAACCATGCTTGAATGTTGTTCTTTCATCTGCATGTAAATAAAATCCATATCTTTATATATATATATTAAATATGGGAAAAAACCAATATCTATGTATGTCCAAGGTTCAATTATGACAAACTCAACATGTAAAATAAAATTATTCACAACAAGGAATGAAAACAATATATATAATTTTAAATTGCATCTGCGTATCAATGTGATAATACAACCCTTATTGTACAGACAATTTACATCTAACTGTAAGTTCAACCCTTATTGTACAGACAATCTACATCTAACTGTAAGTTCAACCCTTATTGTACAGACAATTTACATCTAACTGTAAGTTCAACCCTTATTGTACAGACAATTTACATCTAACTGTAAGTTCAACCCTTATTGTACAGACAATTTACATCTAACTGTAAGTTACTAAGTAACAAGAATTACATGTAATTACATGTTTCGCCTTTCTCACTTTGTCAAAAAGTCAGAGTACAAACGGAATATAAAAGTAGGACAAAATACACACAGTATGATGGTATCAGTTACCATGTCAAGGTTCAATTCAATCATATATCTAGATCTGCTACACTATAAAAACTGGACACAATTGCCCCAAAATACCAAAAACTGAAAATTATTTATTTTAAGTTGAGGTTAGGACTTAAGTACGATAGTTTGAGTAATGTAACCAAATTTCAATTGAATCAGATAAAAATAACACTGTGTTAACTCAAATGTTATGCTGCTGCTGCTGCTGCTGCTGCTGCTGGAAAAGCATTATCTTAGTCTCGCTATTCTTGACTATCATTGAAGGCGAGACTTTCTTGATCGATGTATGACAGACAAAAAAAAGGTAGGTTAAAGTTAGGCTTCTAATTATAATGCAAGGATGAGATCTGCAAGTTTTAAAATATGAAGGGTTAATCTAGAATTATCTCAGGTTTAATGATTTTAAGAATCATTCACTGAAAATTGAGATTTGCTCGGACATCTAGCTTCCCATCGTGTGAAGGATTTTTAGCATCTTTCCTTGAAATGAGGAATCAGCAAGAATAATGCTTTACACCAAGCCCATCAGCTATAACGTGATGTCATGTGATTGTCAAACGCGACGTCGTTCAAATGTTTATCTGCATGTGAATATGCCATTATAGAAAATATGAACAATGCCAAGCTCTTTATCTTTGGAAAGGAAAAGACACCAGAAATTAATTAAAATGCATGTTCTAGTAAATGGATACCTTGGTCTACTTGGATAAAAGAAAGAGCATTACAGATGAGAAGTACCGTAGATAACTATATATACAAGTGTACATGTGTAAATCTTTTAGTGTCTTTATAGTACTTTTACTGATGTGAAGCATTATATGTTCAATAATGATATATACATTTGACACTATTACTGTTACATATTGGCACAGATGTTTAACAAATACTGGTAATGGGATATATTTCTTCATCAAGAGCTGCTAGCATGTGACACATGAATATTAGGTCCAACAAAGCCAAAATACTTGAGCCATGTTTATAAAAAAAAAAAATTAAAAAATAAATGAATACAATAGATTATATCATAGCGGTGTCCGATTGTTTTCAATCACATATATTATTGTTCACACATATATAGGTTACTATATTATGTAGGAAGTAAGTACTTTGTGACAATTTATGATAAATAATTTGTTCATGATAAATATTAAATGTAAAAACATATCAAAACATAGAAAAATCAATATTTTATTTATGTTCTTACAACCAATTTGTTTTTTGTTTACAACACAATGTTTAGGATTAATAAAACCAACAAAATCTCTTTGCTCGAACTTAAATTGCAATTAGTTATGTATACATTATGCTGTAGAACTTTTACATGTTCTCGCTTACATTTCCTTTAGTATTTTATAATTTGCATAGATTTATCTATTTTTGTTCACCTGTGTTGAGTTATGGTGAGTAAAGGGGGTGACATTAACACAAGGCTCTGTTGAGTAGTTGGCAGCTTAAGAGTATTTCCCAAAGGGTTGAGAATCCCCTGTCTCACCCTCAAGGGGTCGAGTGAGACTTTTTTTTCTTACCCTGTCCACCTATTTTCTACTCTATACATAATATAATGCAGTGTTAACGTTACTGAGTAAAACGTACATTCAAGGTTGATGAGGCATTGATAGAGTGTTGATCATGATGTGACATCATGCAATTGTAATGAATAGGGGAATCCAACCTCCCTCGTCACAAACCTATGGTGAGACAAGGATAACTAATATTGGCACTAACCCTTCCTTCCTGTGTAACATAAATAAATGTTACCAGGCATTACCTGAAAGAGTCCATTGTCATCTACAGAAGGTAAAGACTTAATGGAATTTTCAACAAATTTCAATACAATCAGGTGTGGTATTTTCCCAATTTCTTATCGCAACCTCTTATTCACAAAAATTGTTAAATTTACAACCTACTGTACGTGTAGTTATAAACCACACTTCAAAGTTTTTATCACTTCTGTTTTATCTAGTTAATGAGCAAAAGGCAGGGATATGGTGGGTATGGGCATAGGACAACGTACGTAGTGACAATGCCATGTTTTATAGAATCAACATACAATAATTCAATACTGTAAAACCGAAAATGTTCACCATGTCTTCATTTTTCCCTCTCATGAATTATTTGAATTTTCCCTGTCTTTAATACGCCCTCTCAAACTTGGATTCTCATTGTACATGTAACATAAGATGCAAGCCTATGTTTTAAAAATATTCGCCCTTCCATTGTTGGGCGAAAAGGGTGAAAAATAAAAACGAGGGTGAATTTTTCCAGTTTATCAGAAATTGAAAAATCTTCGTGGATTTTAAACGTGAAATAGTGAATATTTAGATATTTCTAGAATAAGAACCTCTCCACAGTATCTCTGCTTAGATAAAATAAGTTTATCATCACGTAGAACCTGGCCCTCCACACTAACATACGGGCCAACAAGGGTAATTAATATAAGTTGAAATAACTTGTTTCATAATGGATGAAAATGAATAAAGGTTAATTTTTTTGGATACCCAAGATCTGAATTGCTATTTTTGTCCACACCTACAAACCTACTGTATCAATATGGCATAACTAAGTGGAATACATGGCAGTTTTACTGTGTTGCTTAAATTCCAGGCCCCGGTTTCATCAACGTTCCTTAACTTCAAAATCTCCATAGGAAAGCATTACACAATTTAAAGGGAAAATCTTTAGCTAAGGAACTTTCCTTAAATTCTGTAATGCTTTCCTATGGAGATTTTTAATTTAAGGAATTTTCTTAAGTTAAGGAACGTTGATGAAACTGGGGCCAGATAACATTCCCCTTTTCAATAATATTGATCAAAATTTCAGTGTTTTTTATCATTCTTCATACATTTTCTATATAAACTGAATCCAATGGTGGCAGGAAAAGATTTTACCAGTAATGGCAATTAACATATTTATACCCAAAAATTGGTTTGAAAAATATTCTAGCAAATACTACACAAAAAACGTAAAATATGCATTGCAATGTATTGGTGTAGTGAAAGTGATAATGTTACTAAGATGATCAGAGACATCAGTCATTTGTTTTAAATACATCATATATCACTGATAAATATTGTAATGTATACAGTACATCATACATCACTGATAAATATTGTAATGTATACAGATACCGGAGGCCAGCCAAATAGATGTTCAGACAAATTAATTTTATATTCTTACCATCATCTTACAAAAAATAATCAAAAAACGATCAAGTTGGGATATATGAATAACCTTGGCAGAGTTCATTTGATATTTCACTGTGTAAAACTGGTGTATCTGTCTGTTTAATGTGTAACACAAGCACCTGGATATAACATATCGAAGTATTACGGGTTATTTTGTAACAGGAGATCTTGGCACCACAAGATATTTACCCTTCACCATTTTAAGTCTATTCCTTTAGTGTTAAAACACCATCCGTCAATTAGCAATCGGTGTACATGTACTACAACTCACTACCCAGATGATTTCATTTTTTAACAGAGACAAAAAAGGCAAAAAAATGGGGCAAAAAAATTTCCAGTAAACATAAGGTTCATGAAGCACACATTTAAATTTTGTCATGAATATTTTAGTGTCATAAATATGATTAATATGTGGAGCATCATCAGAATTTTGTTGACATGTTTGGATTCTGACCATTAAATACAGCAATGTTGCTCCTGCGACTTGAGTCTTGTCTGAAGCCTAAGTCACTCATTTCACTTCCTGTGGAGTTAGACGGCGATTCCAGATACGACTGAATACCGCTTGGAGGCCGAGGCCGTTGGTTTGAAAACATTTCAGTAAGAGTTCTGATGTTGAAACTTTGCTGCACTGTCAAATTTGCCTGTACCTCTGCTGGAATCTTCCAGGTTGTGACACCTTGCACGTTTTGAAAAAACAGTCTTCCATAAGTACCTGGGTCTTTACTTTTGTGTACAGTCCAACCTAAAGGCATGTCAGCCATTTCGCGAGGAATTCCGCAGTCACAGCGGTCGTTCTGTTTTAACACTTCTTTCAGTTTCTCACTGATATCCTCCTCAACATCTCTGGGTGTAGAGTAATACAGACCCCCTGTCCTGTGCCCTCCAGGGAGGGGGGCTGGGGGGCGATCATCGCCCCCCATACCCGGGGAGGAAGGAGAAAATGGGTCAGGGTAGTAACCTGGGGCACCACCCTTAGGAGAGTTCTGGAAAAAGCTTGCATCGTATCCCATCGGGGACACTGCTTGCATTGATGAAGCTGGACTCAACAAAGAGGTTTGGCTGCTGTTGCTACCATGGCTACGTTGAAGTGTCGAGGGTCGTTGTGGGAGGGGAGGTCTGCCGGGAGGAGGAGGCGCAACTGACAATGGAGATTGAAATGTGTTGCTAGAGTTGGAGGAACTGTCATCATTAATGCTTCCCCTAGTGGAACGCAGTACCGGGTTAAGGAACCGCACATGATTCACTTTCTCCAAATTCTTAACATCATTTGTTCTGTAATAGTCTAGCAGATCCTGCAAGGTGCAAAACTGTTTTTCCTTCACAAGATAATAGGTTCGACAGCTGCCAGTGTTGTCCACTATAATATTGGTATGTCGAATTGTCTTATCCTTGACACTGCAATGCAAACAACCACATCATTATTGACCTTCAACTTACATCAGGTCTAGCACTATACACTCGGGCTCAATGAACTGTGTGAATATGCAGTGATATTGGGACTGCGACACAGTAAAACCTCACTGTCTTGAACTTGTGCGGACCTGATGAATAGTTTGAGGAATTTTGTTTTGGTTATCGGGGGATAACTACAATGGAAAACGGGTAAATTCAATAAACGGCGAAGCCGGTTATGTATAATTTACCCGTTTTCCATTGCAGTTATCCCCCGATAACCAAAACAAAATAGAAAGTTTATCCTTATATTTACAGTATCTTTCTGTGAAATGTTCGTAACTATTTTGTTCATTATAGTCAAATCTTCGGACACAGATTCATTTCAAAACTAATAAACGTGGGAATGTTTCAATAAATGTAACAGCACGAAATTTGCAAGCTCTGCCTACGTTAATTGTTGGTGACGTCACACAATTGTGTTTCAAACTGTAGGATTTGCATAGCTCCGCCCACATGAATTGTTGTCGACGTCATAGAAATTTGTCACGTGTTTGACTACAGTTATGCAGTGATAATGATAGTCTGTTGAGTAATGGTTATCGAGTGAATGTCAGTGTAGACTGTAAATATATTCAAGTAATCCGAGGTTGGTTGAATATGTACAAACTTGGTCGGGACCAAATAAACTGTTTGACAAATGAGGGGTTTTCGCGTAAACCGGGTTCAAGTAGGTGGGTTTTACTCTATTTGAGACATGAATGCATACTTTTCTATTGCAAACCAAAAGAATTCACTACAGTATACAGTTTATTTCTTTCTAACGCGACTTACCAATCAACATTGATGTTTTGTACCTGTCTAGAAGAATCCTTTAATTATTACTGAATATATTTACATGTACTGACACTTCAGCAACAGAATACTTACACTACTGATACAGTGAGGTTCTGAGGGTTCTTAAAGCTTGGCCGCACCAGGAACATCCCAGCCGCACCCTTCGACTTCAGCTTCAGAAACTCAGCCACCTAGAAAAATGGAACATATGGTGACATTTATCGTTTTGTTTTAATATACTGCAACAGAACCTAACAATCTCAGTTAAAATATTTACATACAAACATATAAGTATTATGGGTATTAAAATTATTTTCAGTTTTCTAAACAATTGTTATATTTTTCATCTGTGTTTCCTATACAGTTTTGCTGAAAATAGTCAACATACATATATATTTACATTTACACTGCCACCCATTATATGAACATAATACTTCAGCAGGTTCAAAAAAATGTTTTTTTCACCCAGAATAAAGTCACTAATTTTCATATTACAGATTACATACCAATAAAATGTTCTTGTAAATCAGACCAAAACAGTGTACCATTAACAAAATATATAGGGTCTGATCAACAAAACAAAATATACGGATCAAACTTTATATGCCATATGTCAGCGAATGAGGAAAATTCAGATGATTATTAATATTCTCCATGACTGGAACTCCACACTGACTTTGTAAATATCAACCTGTCAGTCTTTGTGGGATATACATCTCCCTTGCCACTTAATTTATTTGGTAAACAAGAGGCCGAGAGGGCCTGTAAAGCTCACCTGGATACATTGGTATCTAGGCAATCATGGTTAAATATTTTCCAAAAAGATCCATTCAGTACTTTGGTCAAAATCCATTTTATCTCTAGGACAAGTAGTAATTTAAAAGGCTTTACCTCTGTTTCCCCTTTTGGGCCCCGTCCCTCTGGTCCCTTAGGGGTTAGCATAACCTTTTATGCAGATTCTGTTTTCCCTTCACCCAAGCATGTTTCTGAACATATTTGGTCAAAATCCATTCAAAACTTTATGACTAGTAGCGATTTAAAGGAATTAACTCTATTTCCTCTAACATGGCTCCGTCCCTCTGGTCGTTTGGGGACTAGTAGGAATTTAAAGAAAATGTTGATGGACGGACGCACGGATGATGGCCGACGCGCCATGCCATATAAGCTCACTGCCCTTCGGGCCAGGTGAGCTAAAAATATGCTGTTAAACACATTTTTTCCATGATTTGTTTTATAATATTACAAACACTGCATTGTACTGTAACGTTTCGTTCATAAACCAGTATTATACATTCATTTGAGAAAGAAAAAAAATGTGCAGTATGAATATTGTAATTCAATTTTGATGATGTCACATTAACTAACTGCTCACTGTCTGAAACCCGTGTGACACTACTCTAAGGTTTGTGTCTTATGTGCTAGAACAGGTGGAGAATCTCATTTTATTTGATAGAGGTCTATTCGGAGATTTCGATCAATCAGAATGGTTGTTTCTCATGGCACTTGGTTGAGCTGTTTTTTCCCTGTCCCGGTAAAGGACCGGTTTATTTTTCCAAGCCAAAATGGGAATGAAACTGAAGTGTGGGAGAAATATGAAATTATGGATAGAAGCTAGTATATAGATGATAAATAGTTTATCACACTGTATTTTCAGGGTTTGTCGTTCTAACAATTTTTCTCATCTCTCACATGTGTTTTGCAATAAGAAAATTATTCTCACAACAAAACCCTGAAAATACAGTGTGACAATCTATAAATCTCACTTCATGAATAAATATTTCCTATTGACTAATTAACCCTGAAGACACATTTGAATATACATGTACTTCCAATCTAAAAATTGGGATAACCCAGTCTCATTCTGAATTCTGGGTGGATGAGTTAACCTTATACAGTGGTTTTTTTAGGGTCGATTTGGGGCCGAATTTCGCCCCCTTCCCCTAGAGAAATTTTGTTGTATTTTCCCAATTTCTTACTCATATTTTCCCATTCAGAAAATATCACTTCACATGTGTTATTGACTTATTGTTATTTTTTGCATTTAAAACCAACAGCAAATTTTCCCAATCGGGGGAAAATACCGCTGTATTTTCCCAATTGAAAAGGTACAGGCCCCTGTAAAAAAGGGATGAAAAAATCACTGTTATACCTCATTGGTGTTCCTGAAGTTAGCGAAGAAGTAAGGCTTGTTGGTTATAATCTCCTCCTGCTGCATCGTAATGAAGTGGGTTTGGGCCTAGCTATGAGTCAACTGAGGTAACATCCAAGGTCTCCAGATCTGAAGCCATCTCCAATTTCATTCTAATGACAACTGCAATTTACAACACATCAATTCAATAGATTCTGATCATAACATTAACAGGGCAATTTAAAAACACACATGCTTGTCCCTTTTATTTTTCTTTTATGAAATGTACAGTTGCCATCGCTGGGGCCGAACCCGCGACCCTGGACTCTCCAGTCCGATGCACTACCACTGAGCTTAAGGGAAATCCCCCTAGCCGAGACTAGTAAGGCAACTAGTCCGAAGGGTTCTGAATCTCTGACACGCTAAATATTTTGACGACAGGCGGGTGTGAGAGTCAGAATTCCTGACTATTTGCTATCTACTTTACATGTGATCGAAAATGTTTCATATTATAAAGCACAGCTTAAACAGTGACCCATGCACAGGTCGGTAAAATTTCCGCTTTTTAACTAATGAGGAATTCTGACTCTCGCACCCGACTGTCATCAAAATATTTAGCAGGTCAGAGAGTCAGAACGCTTTGGACTATTAGTATAAGGCGACCTGAACTCTCAACTAGTCTACACTACTTCCTCCTTCACAAAGTCTTCGACCCTGAAGACAACAACAACCCAGATTTGATATCTCCATGGAAACATCTCAATATCCTAAATTTTCTTGCTATGGAGTGGTCAACTTCTACAATCCCATTGCAAACTTTGTAAAAACTAAATCTGGTATTCAGACTCATGCACTGATGAGACTCGCACACTAAGTCATTTTGTCATGGAGTTCTGCAGTGTAACACACATGCTCACTTTTCAAGTGTCCAAAAAAACTTATTCTCATGAGTACTGTACTGTAGGTAATGAAAATGGACACCCCAGAAAATATACAATATGCCTAGAAAAGATCTCGACGATGTGAACTCATGCGTGTCGTTATGACTTGCCAGTCACACTTTCGCCCCCTGAGAGGCATGTTTATATATTTACTAGCATTACATATATGTATGTCAAAGGCAAATGGAAACAAACTAAATCGAATATATAATAACTGTCAGTTTATCTAGGGGAAAACTATAATGGGGATATTACGAGCTGGCTGCGACTTTGTCAAATTATCAAACTGAAACTATAAAACATTGAGCGTTTCATCTGCAAATCACGGAATAGCGAAATATCGTGTCAGGTTATCGAGACAGTATTTGTATTGTTACATGATAGATCTACCTTGAAAGAAAGCATATTTACCTAATAAACAAATCAGTTGACATATATAAACACCTGTTTACCTGTAGTTACACCTGTCTAACAGGATCAACTGGACCAGGAAGTGTGAAGTCTGGTTTTGTTTACGCATGTGTACTCGGTTTTTCCTCCAAAGAACGTAAATAATTTACGCCTGTCACACAACGACGGCTAGACTTGCTCAAGCCAACAAAAATACCTCCCACTTGAAAAAAAGACCCCAAGGAAAGTCTATCATAATTATTGTATTAGGTATACCAATAATTATTGCAAAACAGCCGTTGAAATTAATTGATGGAAACGAATGCAGTATACTCTTGTGTTGTGAATACATGGCTTCATACGTACATCTCTGTCCGATATTTATTGACCCCAAATCATAATAAAAACAAGTTAAACTAGTTCAACATACTTTTATATAATCTTTGACGATATGTTTTCAGAATATTAACATCTTTTTTTTTATTTGGAGCGGGACGAAAATGTACCGACTCTGGCTTACTCGGGGTCGACCCAATCTGAAACAAATTTTAAAAACAACCTAATAGATACGCTCAGTAGCTGTCCTCTACGATTAATAACAACATTTTTTTGTGAATTTGGTACTTTCTGATCATCACCTTAGAATGTTTTATTTTGCTAATTTGGTAGGACCTTCAGCGTCCGATCAGCTGAAGGGATTATATGCCTTAATTTTTTTCATGTTTTATGTATATTCTGTTTATGTGATGTAACGCGTATTTTATGTGTCTTGCTAAAGGGGCGGATAGCCTTGAACATTTGACAATTTATTTGTCCGTACTGTCTCTATTACTTCCACAATCATATATTAATAAAATCCATTAGATATCTATTAATTTCCAAAATACTATTAAGGTTTTTAATTTCCTTAATTTATATGATTTTATTCTAGAATACCGAAAAAAATGTTCACAAATAGTGCGCAATGATATCGGATCGAAACTTATTTCATCAGTAGTGATATAACATTTCTTATAATTATCACAGGCACTTGTGGCCAGGAGAATAACCATCTAAATTGGGGTTTTCTGAGCTGTTACGACCCCGCGCTCGCAATCGATAAATAAAAGTGTGGATCATTATAGCTTTTTAGAAAGGGAAATATATAGGGGATGAATGAAAGCTGTTCGTTTTTCTCTAGTATGAACGGAAAGTAAGTTTTTATGACGTTTTGTAACTAGGTCGAGGTATTTTCTGCCACTGAGTTGCATACCTTCTCTCAGTGTCTGATAGTCGATTTTTTGTGAAATTTAACAGCTTAACGTATCAAGCTGAAATTTGGCAATTATTTTCATTATGGTTTTAGATGAATAATAAAATAAAAAAAAAGGAAAATTTAGTTTTTATATTTTATTTTAATTATCCATATTTTGCTATGTTAATTATATATTTCGATGGTTATTCTCCTGGCCACAAGTGCCTGTGATAAGTATATCATCACTAGTGACACGGACTTAGATCCCTTCTATTGCTATCTAAGTCCTTGCCTCGGTTTCAGCCACAGAATTATCCAAAACCGTGTTTCAGCTCAACAATTAAAAGTTGGAGGCAAACACATTTTCTTGAAATGTAAAGTTCTGCCGGAGATTCAGAACCACGAAAGAAAGAATTAATTTATGCGAAGTACAGTTTGTGTATACTGTAATGTCCAGCTAGGTATATGAGGGGGAAATACTGCCTTACTGGCGAGCTACCATGTAGTTATCCTGTATAACACAGGGACCCGCTCAAGGCACAGGGACCTCAGAATTTGTTACAGCTAGTTTTGGACCTAAAATAGGATGTTTAGAGTAATTTTACACATTTGGGGGGTTAAGATCAATTTTCGATAAAAATGCCCCTTCAACGGTCTTAAAGCTAGTAATCTACATTTGGGGGGTTAAGATCAATTTTCGATAAAAATGCCCCCTCAATGGTCATAAAAGCTAGTAATTTTACTTATTTGGGGGGTTAAGATCAATTTTCGATAAAAATGCCCCCCTCAACGGTCATAAAAGCTTTTATGATCATTGAGAGGGCATTTTTATCGAAAATTGATCTTAACCCCCCAAATGTGTAAAATTACTCTAAACACCCTATTTAGGTCCAAAACTAGCTGTAACAAATTATCAGGTTCCTGTGGCTCAAGGTAGTAATAGTAGTATACGTATACGTTCTACCAAGGGCTCTAGTATTCCACTACCGCAACTGCTTAATGGATATCTTCACTTCTGAATCACTGAATCACAGTCTTTTGGCATCGCTGAAAGCTTTTTACGGCTTATAAATATCAGTTCATCATCGTTATTTCCACAAGATTCGGACGGGTATGATGTCCGCAACTTCATTGTCTTTTCAATAATGATTGTCGTCTTTTCAATAATTATTGTCCTTTTACTTAGTTAGGTCACGGAATTTTAGTTCGTGGTAAAGTTAAGGGGACTAATTAAAGAACGGTTCCCATGGCATATAAGGTCTCAAGAGATATGAAAAAAGCGGAACAGACGAAATATAATCCCAAGGAATTTGTTTTCCATGCGTAAACAACGACTTCCCCCACAACGATAATACTAAAGTAACCAGGTTTACAGTTTGTAAGGTGAACTTAGTGCTCAATAGGTTATCATTAAATATAAACATTTTAATTTTGTGAACCCAAAACGTACGTCTCCCCTTTAGCAGTTTAAATCATTAAAACCTTGCCTTAGCAATTGTTTGGCCTAATTATTAGCATCACTCCCCCTGCTGCATTATAAAATGCATATTAGCAAGGTGTAATTGTAACGGGGACCACGCTGTCGGACCACATCCTCGATACTCAGGGGTTACGATCACCTATATGCTCTCTCCACCCTTTGAATATGTCAGGGGTGGAGAGAGCGTAGGTGATCGTAGCCCCATGATATCGATGATTAGACCATTATTCATTCTAAATTTTAATAAGAAAACTTGAAACATGAAACATCAATTCACTTTAAATACTTTCTGTGGCAGAAGTTGTCTGGTATAGTTCAGAGACTTAGAAAGCGATAAATAAGGGAGGTTGTCCTTCAATCTTCATTTTTGTCCTTGACGGTCATTTTAAATCTGCTTGGTGATTTATATTCTTTAACATTTCCCCTTTAGTTATATGTGGTTTCTGTTTCCGGTTTGTGCAATAACTAAAAAAATGCTAAATTAATCTGACAATGTGCTCTGATTTCAGGAGGTCATCAATGGCAGTCGTTTAATTGTAAAATACAAAAAGGAAAATTGTGTCGTTCATACTCCCACGGACTAAGTTCTAATTCCGTGATACTCCTTTGTACCAGACAGTCAATTTTAAATTTGTTTATGATTTGAATTATATACAAAAAGTTAATTTTCCCATTAATTATGTGAATACCGACTTTAAATCCTTTGCATTCGTTGACATCACATTAAAATTGTTTCAAGAAAAAAACATGATTGTATAATATATATTTCAAATGTACATACATATTTGAATTGAAACAATAAAACATTGTATAAGAGTATCGAAATTATCATCATTTCATTAAACTTCACACCAAATTGTTAGTTATCAATCCAAAGCTTATATATACTGGAACACGTAAATAACCCCTGGGGTGTCATCTCAGACCCGTGTTAATTATAAGGTGATTTAGACCTATATATGACGAGATCGCTCGGGAGCTGAAGTAAGGGAGGCAGGTGTGGAGGTGACTTACCTGTGATGAGACAGATCTGACGGGAGCCGACGTAAGTGAGGAAGGTGGGGGTGGGGTAAAACACATTGGGACATTGGTATACTGGTAATTGTAAAACATGATTGTACAATATGTATTTTAAATGAACATACATATTTTAATTTAAACAATAAAACCATTGTATAAGAGCATCAAAATTGTCGTCATGTACTTTACAAAGGAACGGCAAAGTTGAATAAATTTCCTTACCTGGGTATTATCTTTAATTACAACAACAAATTAAATTTCAGGGGCGTAGCTGCAGGTATTTTGATGTGCAAGCCCCGCGACGTTAACATTTTTGGGAGGGGGTACTTCGGGAGGGGGGGAGGGGGTGTCACATTTGGACTTCAAATGGTGACATTGTTTTGGACTTGTTTAAATCATCATTGTCTGGCCTATCATTATACAAACTATTAAAATGGAATACGATGTTTTATTTCCATGATGTATAGAAACAAAATCAGTATCCATACCTTTCTTATGTCATCAGTAAGTAAAACCATCTTTGATATACATACGTCTCTGTTTATAAGTATATATGTTGTGTGCAAGACTCAGGAAGTAAGAATTCATGCTTGTGTTCTTGAGCATAATTTTGTATAATTCGAACAGGCCTAGTTTCACGAAAGTTCCTTAACTTAAAAATCTCCACAGAAAATCATTAGAGAATTAACGGGAAAATCTTAAGTAAAATAAATTTCCTTAATTTCTGTAGTGCTTTCCTATGGAGATATTTAACTTACGGAATTATGGCCGGGCTCATTAATAATTGTATACGCCGACATTTTGTTTCACACAGATTTACTAAAAAAAAAAAACAGTATCAAAACGTCAACAAAACCATAATCCGAACTTAAAAACGATTAAACTAGAAGCAAAATATTAAAAAAGGAAATATGTACATCGAGACATATGTTAACGTACAAGAGAATAAGACAAGGGCCCGGAATCTCGAAACTGATTAATTCTCAATTCTTAACTTTCCGTTCTTAAGCTAAGTACGTACTTAGTTGAGAATATCTCAAAATGGTGTTTCTCGAAGACATTCTTAAATATTTGAGAACGTTCTTAACTAAGAATGCGTTTGTTGATACATAAGGGACCCTGTTTTGAACTCTTTAATGAAAAAGTGTAATATAAGTATATGAAATAACTAGGATAAATATTCCCGCAATTTTGCTGTTAGGCATTGAAAGCCATTCTTAGCTTTGATTTTCCAGCTGAATTGGAAATTGAAAAAACAGATGATACAATTTTTAAGGTTATATTGTACATCTGAATTAATGCTTAAAATGCAAATAAAAAGAACGCAAATGAATTATTTTCTTGAAGAGTAAAATCAATTGAGGGCTGAAAAGTAGGTTTTACTTGATATTTCATTTGTTTACAGTATATATGAAGATTCAATAGAGCAATATCATCTTTTATATACATACTGAGCATCTAAGTGACGGCAGTGTTGTGAACGATGAAATATTTCGGTATGTAGTTTGTTTTTGGCGGCCCAAAACCATATAATTTTAGTTGTTAAATTCGTGTATTTAAGCACGTACTTAAATATTTAAGCATGCTCCTTACCATTCTCAAATATTCAGCCCATTCTTAACTTAAAATGTGAGAATGCAGACTTAAGAACCTTCGAGATACGCTTTATTTGAGAATATTCTTAAAGTTAAGCATATGCTTAAGTTAAAAGTTGAGAACGGGTTTAGAACTTTCGAGATACACTTTTTTTGAGAATATACTTAAAGTTAAGCATATGCTTAAAGTTAAGCACTAAGAACGGGTTTAAGAAGTTTCGAGATTCCGGGGCCAGGTGTTCCGGAAGAGAAAGCGTCTTCTACTTCATCGACGACAACTGCCATGTAAATATTGGTCACATCCAAGTAAACATCGGGTTCTTAAAATGAGAAACGAGTCCTCATTGTCAATAAAACCTAATATGACATGATTTTATGAAAAAATGTCGGCCGAAGTGAAGGTAGTTTCAAACTGATGCTTAAGTTTGGATGTTGTTTGGTATTCATTTGTATACGAGTTTTCTCACGATAAAGCCATTACTTATATTGTCGTAGTGAGCTGTATTATAAATATTATTTGAATTGTACTGGCTGCAGTCTCCGACATCTTGCACAACATTATATATGATTTAATATGTATGAGTATTATCCTATATGCTGTTGCATACGGAATGAAATAAAATTGAAAATTGAAGTATTTATAGCTAACAAACTTTCTGCCGCTTAATATGTTAATCTGACGAGCCGAAAAAAATGAGTAACAATATCAGTGGACTAATGAGAATATAAGTTGAATTATGAATTTTCTCGACTTTAATACACATACTTTGGAAAATGATGTGCAAGCACGGGCTTATGTGCTTACATGGCAGCTACGCCCCTGAATTTAGTTCTACTCAAAATAATTTAGCTCTACAAGGGAGAGAAAATCAGTTGGCTCTACCACGGACCACGGACTTAGATAGCATCTAATCTTTAAATATTAAATCTAATTCCGTGGCTTTACAGGGGAGAAAGGCTGTTTACATTGCTTTCGAAGTATTCAGCATTAACCCTAAGTATAAAAGCTATGCTCCACATTTTCGATATAGATGTAGGCAGTATCCTTTTTTACGCAAGGGAAATTGGGTGGATACATCTAAGTCCTTCTGCAGACATTGAAAAAGTTTATCTTGATTTCTGTAAGAATTGGGTCGTTTACCTTTAATTTGGTCGAGCAAAATAATGATTATAAAATATTTTTTATCCACTACACATTTAATTGTCTATTGAAATGTTAAGATAATAAAATTGTAACTCAATCTCTGAAGAGGAGGACTAATATCATATTTTTACTAGTTTGTTCTAGATTTCAAAACCTCAGATGTGTTCAAAGTTGCTCAGTTATTGGGTGTCCGCATTTATGAAGCAACAACACTGTCTCCATTCTTTGAACATTGTCCATGACTTTCTTTGCAATGCATTGTACGTATACTGATAGGTCAAAATGGTCGAACGTTTCGGAATAAAACCTGAAACCTGAATCTCATTATAATAAAAAATAAAAATCCCCCCTCAAAGGTCATAAAGCCTGTGCCCTTTGCCCACCTGCTGACATCCCTCCTACAGTGAGCATTTATATTACTAGTGTTATTTACCTGTATCAGAGACATACAGTAATTAGTTAGTTCCATGTAACGTGTTAGTTCATTCCCACTCGGCCAACATCTTCAAACATTTCCTGTATTTACCTGGACAAATCTGGGTATAGTCTATTTCAATATTTACAAGTATAAATTAGTATAATTAGTACCTATTGTTTTCACCCTGTAACGACACTACCTGTGCCCTATACTAAAATAGGATATGTTGGCTGAGTGGGAGACATCAACGTGTTCAATGACGCTGTATATGGCCACAGAGAAGTATCCGCATTCAACCGGCGTTCAGAGACGTAATTTCACACATATGTAGGCTATGGGTGGGGTAGAAATGATTTCATTATATAACTTATGTAAAGTAAAGGAACGCAATTTCATTATTTTATTGTATTGTCCAGAAAAATATAATTATATTGAAAGCAAGGAGTGAGATAGCTTAAGCGGAAGTCGGTCATCTTTCAAATTTAGCATCTGACGCATAAGTACTGTATTGTATAAACGTGTACATGTCGGTATTTTGCTGTATATGAAAATTGTCGATCTAACCACATAATCATAAGGAAGATATATAATGACATCACTTGTCACTATGCTGTGTTATTTAGATATGCCATGCATTGCAGACACCAACGTTGAAATCATTTTGTTAATTTTATTCGTTGATATATTTCCATATTTTCGGACGTAGCTGCATCACAGCGCTACTAAAACTTTTCAGTATTTAATGAATAACCCGGCACAAAACATGGTTAACTCCCATATAGGATTGGTTTTATTTTGTTTTACGTCCTATTAACAGCTATTGTCATGGACAGCTCTCGCGTAGAGGAAGAAAGGTGGTGTAAACTTATTTTCCGGTATAGAAACATCGGACAAAATCGGACGATTTACACGTCAATATCATGGTATTGGGATGGGAAGGCCAAATTTAAGGAAACTTTCAAGTCAGAAGGAAAGGTATATGCCAAGGTGATGCGAACGGTCCCTCACTGTGCCAAATTTAAGGAAACTTTCAAGTCAAAAGGAAAGGTATATGCCAAGGTGATGCGAACGGTCCCTCACTGTGTCTAATTTGTTTTTTATACTTTGTACTCAAGTCTATGATAGCATTGTAAACTTTATCCAAGCATCATTTGCTACTTTTAGGTATCAGTTCTGAGAACTTCTGTAATAAACCTCATTACAAAAAGAACTCACTCATGATTATATCCATTTTCGTAATGTAAAACAATATATATTTTGTAAACATGCAGGATGCAAGCGACAAATTTCCAATCAAAGGTCACGGATGGTATTATGCCATACGCGACACATTTTAGTACAAGTGGAGATATCGATGCGTGCACGTGCTGGATATGTTCTTTGTTCTATTTTTTGATGAGATGGTGCTATGCGAGTGCCACATAGACGTTACAACACCCACCCAGACCGTCATAATCACAAAAATAAGGACAATAAACTTTATTTATTAAGGACTAAAAACTGATTTAGCCGTTCGTATTTGATAATGACTGAATGATCCGAACAGTTCCTGATCGTCCTGGAGTAGAAGCCGGAACTTCGCGCTGATTAACGTAAGAGGAGAAAAATATGGACAATGTAAAGGCTTATCGATAGAATTAGGCCTCTCGAATACAGACGCGTCGATAGAAATGCATCATTCGTCAGGACATAGCTGCAGCAATGCTGTGTGGCTACCGCACAAGTGTGCATAAATCGAAATACACGTTTACAGTGCGTGCTTCTTATGGTAAACCACAATGGCGACTGCTGATGTTTGGGATGCAAACCACTCGTACGTGGATACGTAGTTTCCTGGACGCTGTTGATGGTAGGTACTGATAGTGCGACTTCAGTGTACACGTCATTACCGGGCGTTAGTTTTCACCTGTGTACACATACACTATAGAGTGTCCTACAAGCACCTGCTGTCGAATGGGTACGCCTATGATTGTGACGGCCCGTCATCACGCCTGCCTAACGGTTATGTTGTTACAAAGGAAAATTGGTAGATTTTTTAACGTACTTCCATATTGATTATTCGAGTAAATCTAAATTTACATATTTGTTCTTTGCATAATTACACCCCACGTCCGTCCGATGCAATTTACCGTCTTATAATTTTATACCAAAACCCCAGCTTCTCAAAACATCCGGGAATCTGAGCGGGGTTTCCCACACGGTCGAGAATTGTGTACGGCTGAAATACGTCACTGTTGCTACAGCAACTCGGCTAAAATGATTAATTCTTTGAATTGCCATGACGCTGAGACACGATTCCTTACAACGACTTGTTTTAGCGTAAAACCAAGTTAGTTACATAATACGGATGACTTGATGAACCATGCAGTTGTTATAAACACACATAGTTTATGCTAGTCCGAAGGGTTCTAACACGAGGATCCGCTTAAATATTGGGACGGCGAGCGACTCTCACCCGCCTACCGTCCAAATTTAGCGGGTCAGAGAGTCAGAACCCTTTGGACTAAGTTGATGCAAATCTGCTCTACAATGAACATGTAGACACAGGAATTGAATTGTGTAGTATATTTATATTGTACACACATTTGGTGATAACTGCTCTATTAGCGGTGTACCGGTATGGCGTCATTTACTTCTCCAACCATAAGGTGGTGTTTGGGGATTAACGATTGATAGACGGACTCAACGCCATTGCGAAGTTGTATATGTCAATTCAAACAAAATATCTTGAATATGTATTGTGATTGGTGAAATAAAAGACAGTTTCGGACAAGTGCCTGATTTGACCCAGTAATCTTGTTGGCATCAAGTCATTCATAATTCCAATTGGTGGTCATTTAAGCATTAAACTGCTTTCAGTTGGCATTCATAGGCTAAATGAATGCCAACTAGACAAAGGCAAATTCAGCTTCATGTAAGATTTGCCTTTGTCCGGTTGGCGTTCATATTGCCCATGAATACCAACTAAAAGCTGTTCAGTACTAAAATGTATACCATTTTTAAAATCTGTTCATTCCAAAGAAAGAAAAATTCAGATACACTTTTTATCTCTCAGCATTTACAAATGTAGCTCAAATTATGTATTAATTGGATATGACTGTTCACTGAATAGAACAGCCATCTCCCGGGGACAGTCAGTGGTATTCAACGTAACAATTATGACATAAAAATCGGCCAATGGCATTCGTGGCCTTATGAATGCAATGCCATGCAATGGTAGAACAAGTGTAATTGCATGGGTTCCATGCAAGCAAATCAAATTAATTTACAATGTATATCTTCCGTGATTGGCAGTTGTTGATGTGACGTCATACACTTGTTATGATGTGAAATTACCGCTTCTTTACGAAAAAAAATGTTTCCAGAAAAGAAGTGTCGATATCCTCATCCAATTTGTTCATTATGTTGTATATCGGTCATAAAAATGTATGACGTCACGTAATTACAATGTAATTTTTGGATGAATTGGCATCGATATGTATGATTGCAGCATGTGGTGTTTGTTATCAGTATATGCCGGTATGAACAGTTATAACAAAGATAGACAGTAGACACCAATTTTTAGGCCAGTAAGAGGAAGGTTTGGCATCACTCTAGGACAGTATGAAGAAAGCTTGACACCATTAATTGTAGGCCAATATACCCAGTATTTGTTCAAACGGTTATAACTCTCTGATCCGCTAAATATTGGGACGGCTGCTGGCGGCTAGTCTGAACCGTTGTCACTAGGACAGTATGAACCGACTAAAATATTATCACCAGTATGTAAGGTTTCCAGTTCACTCTAATTCTGTTCTTATAAGAAAAAAATAAAAAACAAAATGTAATAATGTTGACGTCATACATATAACGTTAATAAAGTTCTATACATGAGAAGCGTGTCGTCTGTTAATTAATTGACTGGAGGGTCGCATTCAGACGCCAAGATGAAAGGATTTCCCGTACAGTGTATGATTACATTATACCACGGAATTGGATAAGCTAAGTCCGTGCTTTAACATAAGGATTATTTCTCCAATACATCCTTTAATTAATTATCTTTTGCTGTAAATGTCACACTGTTTACTATGGGTCATATTTCGGTGATTAGTATGTGGGTGTACCGTACAAATTAAAAGATAAGTGTCTTGGGGCTATTGACATGTATACTATTTATAATTACCAAGGAATTAGATTATCCGAGTTCGTGTTATTACACACGTTTTCAGATATGTACATTTTATTTATCATTATAAGCTTCCTATATAACGTATTGTTTTCTGATTTGGTGGAATCTTTTACTGTGCCAAACAAAGGTAAATTTGTAATTCCATAAACGGCTAATAACTCAATCGTGGACTCATAACCCATAACTCTTTTAAGAATAATGGTTGGTCGGGTGGTACAGTCGATAGCGCTCTTGGCTTTCACCAATGCAAGGCGGCCGGGGTTTGATTCCCCGACCAGACGTGGAAAGGTAAGGTGTGGGGTCACCTGCCTGACAACGTGGGTTTCCCCTGCTTACTCTAGTTTCCTCCCACAATAAGACCCCTCGCGCACTGACATCCGGTCCAACAAGAGTGATTAATATAAGTTGGGTAACTTGTTTCATAATTGTTGTAAAATCAATAATGTTTATATTTAGAATAATGGAACTAATTCCCGGTTATAGAACATGCATGTTACCAGTTACAATGTTTCCAGTCACCATAAACGAAACGGTTAACAATGTTTCCCGTTACCATAAACGATACGGTTAACAATGTTTCCCGTTACCATAAACGATACGGTTTACAATGTTTCTCGTTACCATTTGCAATGTTTCCCCGTTACCATAAACGATACGGTTTACAATGTTACCAGTTACAATGTTTCCAGTCACCATAAACGAAACGGTTAACAATGTTTCCCGTTACCATAAACAATACGGTTAACAATATTTCCCGTTACCGTAAACGATACGGTACACAATGTTTCCCGTTACCATAAACGTTACGGTTAACAATGTTTCCCGTTACCATAAACGATACGATGAACAATGTTTCCCGTTACCATAAACGATACGGTACACAATGTTTCCCGTTACCATAAACGATAGGTTAACAATGTTTCCCGTTACCATAAACGATACGGTCAACGTTAACAATGTTCCCCGTTACCATAAACGATACGGTGAACAATGTTTCTCGTTACCATTTGCAATGTTTCCCGTTACCATAAACGATACGGTTTACAATGTTCTCGTTACCATAAACGATACGATTAACAATGTTTCCCGTTACCGTAAACGATACGATTAACAATGTTTCCCTTTATCATAAACGATACGGTTAACAATATTTCCCGTTACCATAAACGACACGGTTAACAATGTTTCCCGTTACCATAAACGATACGGTTTACAATGTTCTCGTTACCATAAACGATACGATTAACAATGTTTCCCGTTACCGTAAACGATACGATTAACAATGTTTCCCGTTATCATAAACGATACGGTTAACAATGTTTCCCGTTACCATAAACGACACGGTTTACAATGTTCTCGTTACCATAAACGATACGATTAACAATGTTTCCCGTTACCGTAAACGATACGATTAACAATGTTTCCCGTTATCATAAACGATACGGTTAACAATGTTTCCCGTTACCATAAACGACACGGTTAACAATGTTTCCCGTTACCATAAACGATACGGTCAACGTTAACAATGTTTCCCGTTACCATAAACGATACGGTTAACAATGTTTCCCGTTACCATAAACGATACGGTACACAATGTTTCCCGTTACCATAAACGATACGGTTAACAATGTTTCCCGTTACCATAAACGATACTGTACACAATGTTTCCCGTTACCGTAAACGATACGATTAACAATGTTTCCCGTTACCATAAACGATACGGTTAACAATGTTTCCCGTTACCGTAAACGATACGATTAACAATGTTTCCCGTTACCATAAACGATACGGTTAACAATGTTTCCCGTTACCATAAACGATACGGTTAACAATGTTTCCCGTTACCATAAACGACACGGTTAACAATGTTTCCCGTTACCATAAACGATACGGTCAACGTTAACAATGTTTCCCGTTACCATAAGCGATACGGTTAACAATGTTTCCCGTTACCATAAACGATACGGTGAACAATGTTTCTCGTTACCATTTGCAATGTTTCCCGTTACCATAAACGATACGGTTTACAATGTTTCTCGTTACCATTTGCAATGTTTCCCGTTACCATAAACGATACGGTTAACAATGTTTCCCGTTACCATTTGCAATGTTTCCCGTTACCATAAACGACACGGTGAACAATGTTTCTCGTTACCATTTGCAATGTTTCCCGTTACCATAAACGATACGGTTAACAATGTTTCCCGTTACCATAAACGATACGGTTAACAATGTTTCCCGTTACCATAAACGATACGGTTAACAATGTTTCCCGTTACCATAAACGATACGGTTAACAATGTTTCCCGTTACCATAAACGATATGGATACGGTTAACAATGTTTCCCGCTACCATAAACGATATGGTTGACAATGTACCCGTTATCATTTGCAATGTTTCCCGTTATATCATAAACGATACGGTTAACAATGTTTCCCGCTACCATAAACGATACGGTTAACAATGTTTCCCGCTACCATAAACGATACGGTTTACAATGTTTCCCGCTACCATAAACGATACGGTTTACAATGTTTCCCGCTACCATAAACGATACGGTTTACAATGTTTTTATTTCAACCAATTTTATTGCATATATATATACAAAGGGATAAGACAACAAGCATTGCCCATACCAGTCTTTTCCTAGACCGGGGTTCAAATCCGTACCATTCGGAATCTATACGGACTCTTTCTGGTCGCCCAGTTCCACTACACATGTATAGAACATTTCCAGCTAAAGTCGTGGTCTTGCACTCCGGTCTTTGTGCTTTAGGAGGGAAAGTATGATATCAAAGGTCAAGTCCTTGTCATTGCACTGTTTGATGGTTAACACCATAAGCCGTGTGTGGTCCCTACCCTCTTATTTCTACTAAGAATTATCCTTTGTAATTAATATATACTCTACTTATATAACCTCTAGTGTGCATTGATATTACAGCTATAAATGTTCCACTTAAAAAGATAGCAGGTTCCCAATAAGCACCAGTTTGCCTTCCCGTCATTATAATGCTATTTAAATCTCGTATCAAGACAACGTGCCAAGAAAACAGACTGCGTAGTTCGTGCAGTGATATGTGGGGGGCACAGTCTCGATCCTTCCCGTCCGACGTCTAAGCTGCTATACATGCTGTACATGTAGATGTGAACACTTACGTAGTGAACACGTACAACAGTTAGGCAATCACAAAAATGTCGATAGACATGAAAACAAATGCAATCAGGCCATGTGTACCGGAAATAGGGGATAGCAAATTTGGTTACATCCTGCTTCATGCATCATTTCGTATGATAGGTTACGTGATCATGTCGATTACATGTATTCACAGTTCGCAGTACTTAAAAATAAGCCTTGCCAACATTTGAATCGATTCATATCGTTTAGACATATATATGCATGTGTCTAAATGAAATCAAACAAACTGAGCGTGCAGTTTACGGTGGAGCACACATACACATGCTACCAATCGAGAGTCCATGATATTGTCAATTTTAGCACGGATTCTACCATTCCTCCTTACTCCCGAACTCCGAATACCCGACTTCCAATCTTAACTAAATATTTAACAGCGTAACACAGACTTTCAGAATGTGACGGACTGATGAACCTTTCTTATCTCTGCCAATATACCACTACTGTACCTGGACTGTTATATCTCTCATGTCATCAGACAGTGTCCAGTACCGTGACCTAGTCCGTCCTATCTTCTTCTTCTTCTTCTAGGTGTTTTACGCCTGTACAATACAGAGGTATCTCTGTGTTTCGACCGTCGCGAGGGGGTGGATTGCCGCCCACTGCCCTCTGAGGTTACTTTTTTGACCTTGTCCTCACAGATCACGCCCCAGGTCCGGTCAGCCACCTGGGTACGGATAGGCTGTCGCTACGTCTGGGCCATAGGATATGGGAGTCCTCCTGAGCGAACGTAGTCCGCTCAGGTGACCACGCAACCCTCCTATGAGTCCGTCCTATCTCACATCTGTCCTTATATCACCCAGTGTCCAGTACCGCGACCTAGTCCGTCCTATCACACATCTGTCCCTATTTCACACAGTGTCCAGTACCGCGACCTAGTCCGTCCCGTCCCACATCTGTCCCTATATCACAGTGTCCAGTACCGCGACCTTGTCCGTCCTATCTCACATCTGTCCCTATATCACACAGTGTCCAGTACCGCGACCTAGTCCGTCCTAGCTATCTCACATCTGTCACTATATCACACAGTGTCCAGTACCGCCACCTAGTCCGTCCTATCTCACATCTGTCACTATATCACACAGTGTCCAGTACCGCCACCTAGTCCGTCATATCTCACATCTGTCCCTATATCACAGTGTCCAGTACCGCGACCTAGTCCGTCCTAGCTATCTCACATCTGTCACTATATCACACAGTGTCCAGTACCGCGACCTAGTCCGTCCTATCTCACATCTGTCACTATATCACACAGTGTCCAGTACCTCGACCTAGTCCGTCCTATCTAACATCTGTCACTATATCACAAGTGTCAAGTACCGCGACCTAGTCCGTTCTAGCTATCTCACATCTGTCCCTATATCACACAGTGTCAAGTACCGCTACCTAGTCCGTCCTATCTCACATCTGTCTCTATATCAAAGTGTCCAGTACCGCGACCTAGTCCGTCCTATCTCACATCTGTCACTATATCACACAGTGTCCAGTACCGCGACCTAGTCCGTCCTATCTCACATCTGTCCCTATATCACAGTGTCTAGTACCGCGACCTAGTCCGTCCTATCTCACATCTGTCACTATATCACACAGTGTCCAGTACCGCCACCTTGTCCGTCCTATCCCACATCTGTCTCTATATCACAGTGTCCAGTACCGCGACCTAGTCCGTCCTATCTCACATCTGTCACTATATCACACAGTGTCGAGTACCGCGACCTAGTCCGTCCTATCTCACATCTGTCCCTATATCACAGTGTTTAGTACCGCGACCTAGTCCGTCCTATCTTACATCTGTCCCTTTATCACACAGTGTCCAGTATCGCGACCTAGTCCGTCCTAGCTATCTCACATCTGTCCCTATATCACACCTTGTCTAGTACCGCGACCTAGTCCGTCCCATCCCACATCTGTCCCTATATCACAGTGTCAAGAACCGCGACCTAGTCTGTCCTATCCCACATCTGTCTCTATATCACAGTGTCCAGTACCGCGACCTAGTCCGTCCCATCTCACATCTGTCCCTATATCACAGTGTCCAGTACCGCGACCTAGTCCGTCCCATCCCACATCTGTCCCTATATCACACAGTGTCCAGTACCGCGACGTAGTCCGTCCTATCTCACATCTGTCCTTATATCACACAGTGTCCAGTACCGCGACCTAGTCAGTCCTATCTCACATCTGTCCCTATATCACACAGTGTCCAGTACCGCGACCTAGTCCGTCCTATCTCACATCTGTCCCTATATCACACAGTGTCCAGTACCGCGACCTAGTCCGTCCTATCTCACATCTGTCCCTTTATCACACAGTGTCCAGTACCGTGACCTAGTCCGTCCCATCCCACATCTGTCCCTATATCACACAATGTCCAGTACCGCGACCTAGTCCGTCCTATCTCACATCTGTCCCTATATCACACAGTGTCCAGTACCGCGACCTAGTCCGTCCTATCTCACATCTGTCCCTTTATCACACAGTGTCCAGTACCGTGACCTAGTCCGTCCCATCCCACATCTGTCCCTATATCACATAATGTCCAGTACCGCGACCTAGTCCGTCCTATCTCACATCTGTCCCTTTATCACACAGTGTCCAGTACCGCGACCTAGTCCGTCCTATCTCACATCTGTCCCTATATCACACAGTGTCCAGTACCGCGACCTAGTCCGTCCTATCTCACATCTGTCCCTTTATCACACAGTGTCCAGTACCGTGACCTAGTCCGTCCTATCTCACATCTGTCCCTATATCACACAGACCATCACACAGTGTCCAGTACCGCGACCTAGTCCGTCCCATCTCACATCTGTCCCTATATCACAGTGTCCAGTACCGCGACCTAGTCCGTCCCATCCCACATCTGTCCCTATATCACACAGTGTCCAGTACCGCGACCTAGTCCGTCCTATCTCACATCTGTCCTTATATCACACAGTGTCCAGTACCGCGACCTAGTCCGTCCCATCTCACATCTGTCCCTATATCACAGTGTCCAGTACCGCGACCTAGTCCGTCCCATCCCACATCTGTCCCTATATCACACAGTGTCCAGTACCGCGACCTAGTCAGTCCTATCTCACATCTGTCCCTATATCACACAGTGTCCAGTACCGCGACATAGTCCGTCCTATCTCACATCTGTCCCTATATCACACAGTGTCCAGTACCGCGACCTAGTCCGTCCTATCTCACATCTGTCCCTTTATCACACAGTGTCCAGTACCGTGACCTAGTCCGTCCCATCCCACATCTGTCCCTATATCACACAGTGTCCAGTACCGCGACCTAGTCCGTCCTATCTCACATCTGTCCCTATATCACACAGTGTCTAGTACCGCGACCTAGTCCGTCCTATCTCACATCTGTCCCTATATCACAGTGTCCAGTACCGCGACCTAGTCCGTCCTATCTATCATCTGTCTCTATATCACACAGTGTCCAGTACCGCGACCTAGTCCGTCCTATCTCACATCTGTCTCTATATCACACAGTGTCCAATACCGCGACCTAGTCCGTCCCATCCCACACCTGTCCCTATATCACAGTGTCAAGTACCGCGACCTAGTCCGTCCCATCCCTTATCTGTCCCTATATCACACAGTGTCCAGTACCGCGACCTAGTCCGTCCTATCTCACATCTGTCCCTATATCACACAGTGTCTAGTACCGCGACCTAGTCCGTCCTATCTCACATCTGTCCCTATATCATACAGTGTCAAGTACCGCGACCTAGTCCGTCCTATCTCACATCTGTCCCTATATCACACAGACCATCACACAGTGTCCAGTACCGCGACCTAGTCCGTCCCATCTCACATCTGTCCCTATATCACAGTGTCCAGTACCGCGACCTAGTCCGTCCCATCCCACATCTGTCCCTATATCACACAGTGTCCAGTACCGCGACCTAGTCCGTCCTATCTCACATCTGTCCTTATATCACACAGTGTCCAGTACCGCGACCTAGTCAGTCCTATCTCACATCTGTCCCTATATCACACAGTGTCCAGTACCGCGACCTAGTCCGTCCTATCTCACATCTGTCCCTTGATCACACAGTGTCCAGTACCGTGACCTAGTCCGTCCCATCCCACATCTGCCCCTTTATCACACAGTGTCCAGTACCGCGACCTAGTCCGTCCTATCTCACATCTGTCCCTATATCACACAGTGTCTAGTACCGCGACCTAGTCCGTCCTATCTCACATCTGTCCCTATATCACAGTGTCCAGTACCGCGACCTAGTCCGTCCTATCTATCATCTGTCTCTATATCACACAGTGTCCAGTACCGCGACCTAGTCCGTCCTATCTCACATCTGTCTCTATATCACACAGTGTCCAGTACCGCGACCTAGTCCGTCCCATCCCACACCTGTCCCTATATCACAGTGTCAAGTACCGCGACCTAGTCCGTCCCATCCCTTATCTGTCCCTATATCACACAGTGTCCAGTACCGCGACCTAGTCCGTCCTATCTCACATCTGTCCCTATATCACACAGTGTCTAGTACCGCGACCTAGTCCGTCCTATCTCACATCTGTCCCTATATCATACAGTGTCAAGTACCGCGACCTAGTCCGTCCTATCTCACATCTGTCCCTATATCACAGTGTCCAGTACCGCGACCTAGTCCGTCCTATCTCACATCTGTCCCTATATTACAGTGTCCAGTACCGCGACCTAGTCCGTCCTATCTCACATCTGTCCCTATATCACACAGTGTCCAGTATCGCGACCTAGTCCGTCCCATCCCACATCTGTCCCTATATCACAGTGTCCAGTACCGCGACCTAGTCCGTCCTATCCCACATCTGTCTCTATATCACAGTGTCCAGTACCGCGACCTAGTCCGTCCTATCCCACATCTGTCCCTATATCACAGTGTCCTGTACCGCGACCTAGTCCCTCCTATCCCACATCTGTCCCTATATCACAGTGTCCAGTACCGCGACCTAGTCAGTCCTATCTCACATCTGTCCCTACATCACAGTATCCAGTACCGCGACCTAGTCCGTCCTATCTCACATCTGTCCCTATATCACAGTGTCCAATACCGCGACCTAGTCCGTCCTATCTCACATCTGTCTCTATATCACAGTGTCCAGTACCGCGACCTAGTCCGTCCTATCTCACATCTGTCCCTATATCACACAGTGTCCAGTACCGCGACCTAGTCCGTCCTATCTCACATCTGTCACTATATCACACAGTGTCCAGTACCGCCACCTAGTCCGTCATATCTCACATCTGTCCCTATATCACAGTGTCCAGTACCGCGACCTAGTCCGTCCTAGCTATCTCACATCTGTCACTATATCACACAGTGTCCAGTACCGCCACCTAGTCCGTCCTATCTCACATCTGTCCCTATATCACACAGTGTCTAGTACCGCGACCTAGTCCGTCCTATCTCACATCTGTCCCTATATCACAGTGTCCAGTACCGCGACCTAGTCCGTCCTATCTATCATCTGTCTCTATATCACACAGTGTCCAGTACCGCGACCTAGTCCGTCCTATCTCACATCTGTCTCTATATCACACAGTGTCCAATACCGCGACCTAGTCCGTCCCATCCCACACCTGTCCCTATATCACAGTGTCAAGTACCGCGACCTAGTCCGTCCCATCCCTTATCTGTCCCTATATCACACAGTGTCCAGTACCGCGACCTAGTCCGTCCTATCTCACATCTGTCCCTATATCACACAGTGTCTAGTACCGCGACCTAGTCCGTCCTATCTCACATCTGTCCCTATATCATACAGTGTCAAGTACCGCGACCTAGTCCGTCCTATCTCACATCTGTCCCTATATCACACAGACCATCACACAGTGTCCAGTACCGCGACCTAGTCCGTCCCATCTCACATCTGTCCCTATATCACAGTGTCCAGTACCGCGACCTAGTCCGTCCCATCCCACATCTGTCCCTATATCACACAGTGTCCAGTACCGCGACCTAGTCCGTCCTATCTCACATCTGTCCTTATATCACACAGTGTCCAGTACCGCGACCTAGTCAGTCCTATCTCACATCTGTCCCTATATCACACAGTGTCCAGTACCGCGACCTAGTCCGTCCTATCTCACATCTGTCCCTTGATCACACAGTGTCCAGTACCGTGACCTAGTCCGTCCCATCCCACATCTGTCCCTATATCACACAGTGTCCAGTACCGCGACCTAGTCCGTCCTATCTCACATCTGTCCCTATATCACACAGTGTCTAGTACCGCGACCTAGTCCGTCCTATCTCACATCTGTCCCTATATCACAGTGTCCAGTACCGCGACCTAGTCCGTCCTATCTATCATCTGTCTCTATATCACACAGTGTCCAGTACCGCGACCTAGTCCGTCCTATCTCACATCTGTCTCTATATCACACAGTGTCCAGTACCGCGACCTAGTCCGTCCCATCCCACACCTGTCCCTATATCACAGTGTCAAGTACCGCGACCTAGTCCGTCCCATCCCTTATCTGTCCCTATATCACACAGTGTCCAGTACCGCGACCTAGTCCGTCCTATCTCACATCTGTCCCTATATCACACAGTGTCTAGTACCGCGACCTAGTCCGTCCTATCTCACATCTGTCCCTATATCATACAGTGTCAAGTACCGCGACCTAGTCCGTCCTATCTCACATCTGTCCCTATATCACAGTGTCCAGTACCGCGACCTAGTCCGTCCTATCTCACATCTGTCCCTATATTACAGTGTCCAGTACCGCGACCTAGTCCGTCCTATCTCACATCTGTCCCTATATCACACAGTGTCCAGTATCGCGACCTAGTCCGTCCCATCCCACATCTGTCCCTATATCACAGTGTCCAGTACCGCGACCTAGTCCGTCCTATCCCACATCTGTCTCTATATCACAGTGTCCAGTACCGCGACCTAGTCCGTCCTATCCCACATCTGTCCCTATATCACAGTGTCCTGTACCGCGACCTAGTCCCTCCTATCCCACATCTGTCCCTATATCACAGTGTCCAGTACCGCGACCTAGTCAGTCCTATCTCACATCTGTCCCTACATCACAGTATCCAGTACCGCGACCTAGTCCGTCCTATCTCACATCTGTCCCTATATCACAGTGTCCAATACCGCGACCTAGTCCGTCCTATCTCACATCTGTCTCTATATCACAGTGTCCAGTACCGCGACCTAGTCCGTCCTATCTCACATCTGTCCCTATATCACACAGTGTCCAGTACCGCGACCTAGTCCGTCCTATCTCACATCTGTCACTATATCACACAGTGTCCAGTACCGCCACCTAGTCCGTCATATCTCACATCTGTCCCTATATCACAGTGTCCAGTACCGCGACCTAGTCCGTCCTAGCTATCTCACATCTGTCACTATATCACACAGTGTCCAGTACCGCCACCTAGTCCGTCCTATCTCACATCTGTCACTATATCACACAGTGTCCAGTACCTCGACCTAGTCCGTCCTATCTAACATCTGTCACTATATCACAAGTGTCAAGTACCGCGACCTAGTCCGTTCTAGCTATCTCACATCTGTCCCTATATCACACAGTGTCAAGTACCGCTACCTAGTCCGTCCTATCTCACATCTGTCTCTATATCAAAGTGTCCAGTACCGCGACCTAGTCCGTCCTATCTCACATCTGTCACTATATCACACAGTGTCCAGTACCGCGACCTAGTCCGTCCTATCTCACATCTGTCCCTATATCACAGTGTCCAGTACCGCGACCTAGTCCGTCCTATCTCACATCTGTCACTATATCACACAGTGTCCAGTACCGCCACCTTGTCCGTCCTATCCCACATCTGTCTCTATATCACAGTGTCCAGTACCGCGACCTAGTCCGTCCTATCTCACATCTGTCACTATATCACACAGTGTCGAGTACCGCGACCTAGTCGGTCCTATCTCACATCTGTCCCTATATCACAGTGTTTAGTACCGCGACCTAGTCCGTCCTATCTTACATATGTCCCTTTATCACACAGTGTCCAGTATCGCGACCTAGTCCGTCCTAGCTATCTCACATCTGTCCCTATATCACACCTTGTCCAGTACCGCGACCTAGTCCGTCCCATCCCACATCTGTCCCAATATCACAGTGTCAAGAACCGCGACCTAGTCTGTCCTATCCCACATCTGTCTCTATATCACAGTGTCCAGTACCGCGACCTAGTCCGTCCCATCTCACATCTGTCCCTATATCACAGTGTCCAGTACCGCGACCTAGTCCGTCCCATCCCACATCTGTCCCTATATCACACAGTGTCCAGTACCGCGACGTAGTCCGTCCTATCTCACATCTGTCCTTATATCACACAGTGTCCAGTACCGCGACCTAGTCAGTCCTATCTCACATCTGTCCCTATATCACACAGTGTCCAGTACCGCGACCTAGTCCGTCCTATCTCACATCTGTCCCTATATCACACAGTGTCCAGTACCGCGACCTAGTCCGTCCTATCTCACATCTGTCCCTTTATCACACAGTGTCCAGTACCGTGACCTAGTCCGTCCCATCCCACATCTGTCCCTATATCACACAATGTCCAGTACCGCGACCTAGTCCGTCCTATCTCACATCTGTCCCTATATCACACAGTGTCCAGTACCGCGACCTAGTCCGTCCTATCTCACATCTGTCCCTTTATCACACAGTGTCCAGTACCGTGACCTAGTCCGTCCCATCCCACATCTGTCCCTATATCACATAATGTCCAGTACCGCGACCTAGTCCGTCCTATCTCACATCTGTCCCTTTATCACACAGTGTGCAGTACCGCGACCTAGTCCGTCCTATCTCACATCTGTCCCTATATCACACAGTGTCCAGTACCGCGACCTAGTCCGTCCTATCTCACATCTGTCCCTTTATCACACAGTGTCCAGTACCGTGACC
Organism: Mimachlamys varia; assembly: GCA_947623455.1. NCBI lineage: Eukaryota > Metazoa > Mollusca > Bivalvia > Pectinida > Pectinidae > Mimachlamys > Mimachlamys varia. The sequence goes on from OX392534.1 coordinate 24,256,086, forward strand.
TAGTCCGTCCTATCTCACATCTGTCCCTATATCACACAGACCATCACACAGTGTCCAGTACCGCGACCTAGTCCGTCCCATCTCACATCTGTCCCTATATCACAGTGTCCAGTACCGCGACCTAGTCCGTCCCATCCCACATCTGTCCCTATATCACACAGTGTCCAGTACCGCGACCTAGTCCGTCCTAGCTATCTCACATCTGTCACTATATCACACAGTGTCCAGTACCGCCACCTAGTCCGTCCTATCTCACATCTGTCCCTATATCACACAGTGTCTAGTACCGCGACCTAGTCCGTCCTATCTCACATCTGTCCCTATATCACAGTGTCCAGTACCGCGACCTAGTCCGTCCTATCTATCATCTGTCTCTATATCACACAGTGTCCAGTACCGCGACCTAGTCCGTCCTATCTCACATCTGTCTCTATATCACACAGTGTCCAATACCGCGACCTAGTCCGTCCCATCCCACACCTGTCCCTATATCACAGTGTCAAGTACCGCGACCTAGTCCGTCCCATCCCTTATCTGTCCCTATATCACACAGTGTCCAGTACCGCGACCTAGTCCGTCCTATCTCACATCTGTCCCTATATCACACAGTGTCTAGTACCGCGACCTAGTCCGTCCTATCTCACATCTGTCCCTATATCATACAGTGTCAAGTACCGCGACCTAGTCCGTCCTATCTCACATCTGTCCCTATATCACACAGACCATCACACAGTGTCCAGTACCGCGACCTAGTCCGTCCCATCTCACATCTGTCCCTATATCACAGTGTCCAGTACCGCGACCTAGTCCGTCCCATCCCACATCTGTCCCTATATCACACAGTGTCCAGTACCGCGACCTAGTCCGTCCTATCTCACATCTGTCCTTATATCACACAGTGTCCAGTACCGCGACCTAGTCAGTCCTATCTCACATCTGTCCCTATATCACACAGTGTCCAGTACCGCGACCTAGTCCGTCCTATCTCACATCTGTCCCTTGATCACACAGTGTCCAGTACCGTGACCTAGTCCGTCCCATCCCACATCTGTCCCTATATCACACAGTGTCCAGTACCGCGACCTAGTCCGTCCTATCTCACATCTGTCCCTATATCACACAGTGTCTAGTACCGCGACCTAGTCCGTCCTATCTCACATCTGTCCCTATATCACAGTGTCCAGTACCGCGACCTAGTCCGTCCTATCTATCATCTGTCTCTATATCACACAGTGTCCAGTACCGCGACCTAGTCCGTCCTATCTCACATCTGTCTCTATATCACACAGTGTCCAGTACCGCGACCTAGTCCGTCCCATCCCACACCTGTCCCTATATCACAGTGTCAAGTACCGCGACCTAGTCCGTCCCATCCCTTATCTGTCCCTATATCACACAGTGTCCAGTACCGCGACCTAGTCCGTCCTATCTCACATCTGTCCCTATATCACACAGTGTCTAGTACCGCGACCTAGTCCGTCCTATCTCACATCTGTCCCTATATCATACAGTGTCAAGTACCGCGACCTAGTCCGTCCTATCTCACATCTGTCCCTATATCACAGTGTCCAGTACCGCGACCTAGTCCGTCCTATCTCACATCTGTCCCTATATTACAGTGTCCAGTACCGCGACCTAGTCCGTCCTATCTCACATCTGTCCCTATATCACACAGTGTCCAGTATCGCGACCTAGTCCGTCCCATCCCACATCTGTCCCTATATCACAGTGTCCAGTACCGCGACCTAGTCCGTCCTATCCCACATCTGTCTCTATATCACAGTGTCCAGTACCGCGACCTAGTCCGTCCTATCCCACATCTGTCCCTATATCACAGTGTCCTGTACCGCGACCTAGTCCCTCCTATCCCACATCTGTCCCTATATCACAGTGTCCAGTACCGCGACCTAGTCAGTCCTATCTCACATCTGTCCCTACATCACAGTATCCAGTACCGCGACCTAGTCCGTCCTATCTCACATCTGTCCCTATATCACAGTGTCCAATACCGCGACCTAGTCCGTCCTATCTCACATCTGTCTCTATATCACAGTGTCCAGTACCGCGACCTAGTCCGTCCTATCTCACATCTGTCCCTATATCACACAGTGTCCAGTACCGCGACCTAGTCCGTCCTATCTCACATCTGTCACTATATCACACAGTGTCCAGTACCGCCACCTAGTCCGTCATATCTCACATCTGTCCCTATATCACAGTGTCCAGTACCGCGACCTAGTCCGTCCTAGCTATCTCACATCTGTCACTATATCACACAGTGTCCAGTACCGCCACCTAGTCCGTCCTATCTCACATCTGTCACTATATCACACAGTGTCCAGTACCTCGACCTAGTCCGTCCTATCTAACATCTGTCACTATATCACAAGTGTCAAGTACCGCGACCTAGTCCGTTCTAGCTATCTCACATCTGTCCCTATATCACACAGTGTCAAGTACCGCTACCTAGTCCGTCCTATCTCACATCTGTCTCTATATCAAAGTGTCCAGTACCGCGACCTAGTCCGTCCTATCTCACATCTGTCACTATATCACACAGTGTCCAGTACCGCGACCTAGTCCGTCCTATCTCACATCTGTCCCTATATCACAGTGTCCAGTACCGCGACCTAGTCCGTCCTATCTCACATCTGTCACTATATCACACAGTGTCCAGTACCGCCACCTTGTCCGTCCTATCCCACATCTGTCTCTATATCACAGTGTCCAGTACCGCGACCTAGTCCGTCCTATCTCACATCTGTCACTATATCACACAGTGTCGAGTACCGCGACCTAGTCGGTCCTATCTCACATCTGTCCCTATATCACAGTGTTTAGTACCGCGACCTAGTCCGTCCTATCTTACATATGTCCCTTTATCACACAGTGTCCAGTATCGCGACCTAGTCCGTCCTAGCTATCTCACATCTGTCCCTATATCACACCTTGTCCAGTACCGCGACCTAGTCCGTCCCATCCCACATCTGTCCCAATATCACAGTGTCAAGAACCGCGACCTAGTCTGTCCTATCCCACATCTGTCTCTATATCACAGTGTCCAGTACCGCGACCTAGTCCGTCCCATCTCACATCTGTCCCTATATCACAGTGTCCAGTACCGCGACCTAGTCCGTCCCATCCCACATCTGTCCCTATATCACACAGTGTCCAGTACCGCGACGTAGTCCGTCCTATCTCACATCTGTCCTTATATCACACAGTGTCCAGTACCGCGACCTAGTCAGTCCTATCTCACATCTGTCCCTATATCACACAGTGTCCAGTACCGCGACCTAGTCCGTCCTATCTCACATCTGTCCCTATATCACACAGTGTCCAGTACCGCGACCTAGTCCGTCCTATCTCACATCTGTCCCTTTATCACACAGTGTCCAGTACCGTGACCTAGTCCGTCCCATCCCACATCTGTCCCTATATCACACAATGTCCAGTACCGCGACCTAGTCCGTCCTATCTCACATCTGTCCCTATATCACACAGTGTCCAGTACCGCGACCTAGTCCGTCCTATCTCACATCTGTCCCTTTATCACACAGTGTCCAGTACCGTGACCTAGTCCGTCCCATCCCACATCTGTCCCTATATCACATAATGTCCAGTACCGCGACCTAGTCCGTCCTATCTCACATCTGTCCCTTTATCACACAGTGTGCAGTACCGCGACCTAGTCCGTCCTATCTCACATCTGTCCCTATATCACACAGTGTCCAGTACCGCGACCTAGTCCGTCCTATCTCACATCTGTCCCTTTATCACACAGTGTCCAGTACCGTGACCTAGTCCGTCCTATCTCACATCTGTCCCTATATCACACAGACCATCACACAGTGTCCAGTACCGCGACCTAGTCCGTCCCATCTCACATCTGTCCCTATATCACAGTGTCCAGTACCGCGACCTAGTCCGTCCCATCCCACATCTGTCCCTATATCACACAGTGTCCAGTACCGCGACCTAGTCCGTCCTATCTCACATCTGTCCTTATATCACACAGTGTCCAGTACCGCGACCTAGTCCGTCCCATCTCACATCTGTCCCTATATCACAGTGTCCAGTACCGCGACCTAGTCCGTCCCATCCCACATCTGTCCCTATATCACACAGTGTCCAGTACCGCGACCTAGTCAGTCCTATCTCACATCTGTCCCTATATCACACAGTGTCCAGTACCGCGACATAGTCCGTCCTATCTCATATCTGTCCCTATATCACACAGTGTCCAGTACCGCGACCTAGTCCGTCCTATCTCACATCTGTCCCTTTATCACACAGTGTCCAGTACCGTGACCTAGTCCGTCCCATCCCACATCTGTCCCTATATCACACAGTGTCCAGTACCGCGACCTAGTCCGTCCTATCTCACATCTGTCCCTATATCACACAGTGTCTAGTACCGCGACCTAGTCCGTCCTATCTCACATCTGTCCCTATATCACAGTGTCCAGTACCGCGACCTAGTCCGTCCTATCTATCATCTGTCTCTATATCACACAGTGTCCAGTACCGCGACCTAGTCCGTCCTATCTCACATCTGTCTCTATATCACACAGTGTCCAGTACCGCGACCTAGTCCGTCCCATCCCACATCTGTCCCTATATCACAGTGTCAAGTACCGCGACCTAGTCCGTCCCATCCCTTATCTGTCCCTATATCACACAGTGTCCAGTACCGCGACCTAGTCCGTCCTATCTCACATCTGTCCCTATATCACACAGTGTCTAGTACCGCGACCTAGTCCGTCCTATCTCACATCTGTCCCTATATCATACAGTGTCAAGTACCGCGACCTAATCCGTCCTATCTCACATCTGTCCCTATATCACACAGACCATCACACAGTGTCCAGTACCGCGACCTAGTCCGTCCCATCTCACATCTGTCCCTATATCACAGTGTCCAGTACCGCGACCTAGTCCGTCCCATCCCACATCTGTCCCTATATCACACAGTGTCCAGTACCGCGACCTAGTCCGTCCTATCTCACATCTGTCCTTATATCACACAGTGTCCAGTACCGCGACCTAGTCAGTCCTATCTCACATCTGTCCCTATATCACACAGTGTCCAGTACCGCGACATAGTCCGTCCTATCTCACATCTGTCCCTATATCACACAGTGTCCAGTACCGCGACCTAGTCCGTCCTATCTCACATCTGTCCCTTGATCACACAGTGTCCAGTACCGTGACCTAGTCCGTCCCATCCCACATCTGTCCCTATATCACACAGTGTCCAGTACCGCGACCTAGTCCGTCCTATCTCACATCTGTCCCTATATCACACAGTGTCTAGTACCGCGACCTAGTCCGTCCTATCTCACATCTGTCCCTATATCACAGTGTCCAGTACCGCGACCTAGTCCGTCCTATCTATCATCTGTCTCTATATCACACAGTGTCCAGTACCGCGACCTAGTCCGTCCTATCTCACATCTGTCTCTATATCACACAGTGTCCAGTACCGCGACCTAGTCCGTCCCATCCCACACCTGTCCCTATATCACAGTGTCAAGTACCGCGACCTAGTCCGTCCCATCCCTTATCTGTCCCTATATCACACAGTGTCCAGTACCGCGACCTAGTCCGTCCTATCTCACATCTGTCCCTATATCACACAGTGTCCAGTACCGCGACCTAGTCCGTCCTATCCCACATCTGTCTCTATATCACAGTGTCCAGTACCGCGACCTAGTCCGTCCTATCCCACATCTGTCCCTATATCACAGTGTCCTGTACCGCGACCTAGTCCCTCCTATCCCACATCTGTCCCTATATCACAGTGTCCAGTACCGCGACCTAGTCAGTCCTATCTCACATCTGTCCCTACATCACAGTATCCAGTACCGCGACCTAGTCCGTCCTATCTCACATCTGTCCCTATATCACAGTGTCCAATACCGCGACCTAGTCCGTCCTATCTCACATCTGTCTCTATATCACAGTGTCCAGTACCGCGACCTAGTCCGTCCTATCTCACATCTGTCCCTATATCACACAGTGTCCAGTACCGCGACCTAGTCCGTCCTATCCCACATCTGTCCCTATATCACAGTGTCCAGTACCGCGACCTAGTCTGTCCTATCCCACATCTGTCCCTATACCACACAGACCATCACACAGGGTCCAGTACGGCGACCTAGTCCGTCTTATCTCATATCTGTCCCTATATCACACAGTTTCCAATACCGCGACCTAGTCCGCCCTATCTCACATCTGTCCCTATATCACACAGTGTCAAGTACCGCGACCTAGTCCGTCCTATCCCACATCTGTCCCTATATCACACAGTGTCCAGTACCGCGACCTAGTCTGTCCTATCCCACATCTGTCCCTATATCACACAGTGTCCAGTACCGCGACCTAGTGCGTCCTAGCCAACATCTGTCCCTATATCACAGTGTCCAGTACCGGGACCTAGTCCGTCCTATCTCACATCTGTCCTTATATCACACAGTGTCCAGTACCGCGACCTAGTCTGTCCTATCTCACATCTGTCCCTATATCACACAGTGTCCAGTACCGCGACCTAGTCCGTCCTATCTCACATCTGTCCCTATATCACACAGTGTCTAGTACCGCGACCTAGTCCGTCCTATCCCACATCTGTCCCTATATCACAGTGTCCAGTACCGCGACCTAGTCTGTCCTATCCCACATCTGCCCCTTTATCACACAGTGTCCAGTACCGCGAACTAGTCTGTCCTATCCCACATCTGTCCCTATATCACACAGTGTCCAGTACCGCGACCTAGTCCGTCCTATCTCACATCTGTCCCTATATCACAGTGTCCAGTACCGCGACCTAGTCTGTCCTATCCCACATCTGTCCCTATATCACAGTGTCCAGTACCGCGACCTAGTCCGTCCTATCTCACATCTGTCCCTATATCAAAGTGTCCAGTACCGTGACCTTGTCCGTCCTATCCCACATCTGTCCCTATATCACAGTGTCAAGTACCGCGACGTAGTCCGTCCTATCTCACATCTGTCCCTATATCACAGTGTCAAGTACCGCGACGTAGTCCGTCCTATCTCACATCTGTCCCTATATCACACAGTGTCCAGTACCGCGACCTAGTCCGTCCTATCTCACATCTGTCCCTATACCACACAGACCATCACTCATTGACCAGTACCGATACCTTGATCGTCCTATCTAAAATATAATCCTATAACAGAAAATGTGCAGTACCATAACTTAGACCTGCTTTTTGTGATTTGAACATATTTTATCCCGTACATGTATGTGTAACAAACGGATTGGTCACAAGTTATTGAAAAACATTGCACCTTTAACTCCCAAATCTGCTCATTTACCACTCGGACTATCATGATCAGACAGTTTCCAGCAACGGGCCATGGACAGACCTTTCTCTGACCATACTGTGACCCGTACCGGTAACGTTATCTGGACCTATCCCACACGTGTACCCCCACAATGTACAAAATATTGGCCAGCACCGTGGCTCGGAATGACACTGGCTATATCGGTCAGTTCTAGACTTGACGGGATGACCTTTCTCAGTATTGGTCTTAATATACTAACACACACTCTGTCCCAGTGTCCAGTGCCGTGTAATTAATATTCCTATAGCAGCAAAAAACACACGCGCACAGTGTTTAGATCAATGGCATGGACAACGAGAAATCTACCTATATAGCACACATACCATCTCACATTGTTAGATCAATGACATGGACAACGAGAAATCTACCTATCAGGATTTTACATCGCAATTTGGCTTTGAGAGTCCTTTTGGATCCCCATAGAGTCCTTATCATTGGTAATTTGTCAGTATTCATTGTATAAATCATATATACTTCATTTGATTTTTAAAAATGAAACTTTTCCAGTTTCTCATTTCTTGGGGTCCTGGCGACCCACGCGTTCAGATCTTAGGGGTCCTATAATGGATGTTGGGGGTATTTGAAGCAGGATTCTACTTCATGTAAATCCCTGACCCATATATTACACACGTACCACCACATACACACCTACACACTGTTAGGACCCAGTACGTACCGTGACATGGACTGACCTTTCCCCATATCTGTCCATGTAAAACGTATATTGTATAGCACACATGTCATCACATAGTGTCCAGCACATAGGCATGGACAAGCTCATATTAACCACAGCTGCAATGAATAACCATTTTATTGATTTCCACACCCTTGGCAGAATCCTGGTTCCATAATATAGAAGTCTACCACTAAGGAGTCTGGGTCGTCTCCCCTTGCCTTAGAGATGTGTCAATTAATCAATGATGCACAGACTACACGTAAAGTGGCATACACACATACACACACAGTTGTATACACCCAATGAGTGTTCCTCGTGTAGTGCACAAATACGTTTCTATAAAATTGAAAATAACTAACATTATCAAATTATAAGTGTATTTTTTATGTGTTAGATTTTGATCGTATTTATACGAATATCTGCATAGTTATTTCTTTAAATATTAATACAGTATTAGCCTATGTTGCATTTGTATATCATCAATTAATAAATTGATAACTCCTCTACTTGTGTGCATATTAATAAATGTTCCTGATGTACCCGTAGTTAATAGTGTTGTTATATCATTGATGTATAACGACGATGTTGATATTGGCCACGCCCAGTCAGGGTTCACTAGACATGGTGACATCTTAATCTATTCAGATGAGTGACCAACATGTCTCCTTATTTTGTCCAAGCTCTGAGAAGCTCCTTCTGATGTCTTCCCGGCGCAATGGCTATATTTGGGGGAAAATAAGCACACAGTTTTTGTGTCAGCTTTTATGTCGGTCTTCTACGCAGTACAGTATTGCTGACACTGACGTAGTCGGAACCATCTGATCCCAAGCAAAATCAGGTATTTTCGGGATAATATCGGTGGCTCTGTTGGGATTTTACTTGTCAGTAAGTATACAACTGATAACGGGTACTTGTCTCTCTGGCTGTGTTAGTATTGTCATATATTAGCCGAACCTCGAGGTGTGGTGGAATGTGTGAACGGGATTTATATTTACATTTGAAAATACTGTTCCTGTTCCTGTACGATTGATTGTACAATTTGAGTAAGGTAGGGCAGCTTCTCATTGAAGTTGCGTGGACAGTATTTAGAAAATACATCAAGTTGACAGAAGGGAATGACTGTGGTACATATAAAGTTGACGGGATGGAAGGGTTGTGTGGACAGTATGGACTATATACTGTAAATAAAGTTGACAAAAGGAAATGGATGTGTGGACAATATTGAAGAAATACACGAACTTGACATAGGAGAAGGGTTTTGTGGACAGTATGGGGTGGATACATAAAGTTGATAAAAGGAAATGGATGTGTGGACAATATTGAAGAAATACACGAACTTGACAGAGGATGGAAGGGTTTTGTGGACAGTATGGGGTAGATTTAGAAAGTTGACAGAGGGGACGGATTTTGTGGACAGTATGGTGTAGATATATAAATTTGACAGAGGGGAAGGGTTGTGTGGACCGTATGGAGTAGATATATAAAGTAGACAGAAGGGAAGGGTTGTGTGGACAGTTTGGGGTGGATATATATAGTTGACAGAGAGGAATGGTTGTAATAACAGTATGGGGTATATATAAAGTTGACAGAGGGGAAGGGTTGTGTGGACCGTATGGAGTAGATACATAAAGTTGACAGAGGGGAAGGGTTGTGTGGACAGTATGGAGTAGATACATAAAGTTGACAGAGGGGAAGGGTTGTGTGGACCGTATGGAGTAGATACATAAAGTTGACAGAGGGGAAGGGTTGTGTGGACAGTATGAGGTATATATCTAAAGTTGACAGAGGGGAAGGGTTGTGTGGAAGGTTTGGGGTGGATATATATAGTTGACAGAGGGGACGGGTTGTGTGGACAGTATGGGTTAGATATATAAAGTTGACAGAGGGGAAGGGTTGTGTGGACAGTATGGGGTATATTTCTAAAGTTGACAGAGGGGAAGGGTTGTGTGGACAATTTGGGGTGGATATATATAGTTGACAGAGGGGACGGGTTGTGTGGACAGTATGGGTTAGATATATAAAGTTGACAGAGGGGAAGGGTTGTGTGGACAGTTTGGGGTGGATATATATAGTTGACAGAGGGGAAGGGTTTTGTGGACAGTATGGGTTAGATATATAAAGTTGACAGAGGGGAAGGGTTGTGTGGACAGTATGAGGTATATATCTAAAGTTGACAGAGGGGAAGGGTTGTGTGGAAGGTTTGGGGTGGATATATATAGTTGACAGAGGGGACGGGTTGTGTGGACAGTATGGGTTAGATATATAAAGTTGACAGAGGGGAAGGGTTGTGTGGACAGTATGGGGTATATTTCTAAAGTTGACAGAGGGGAAGGGTTGTGTGGACAGTATGGGGTATATTTCTAAAGTTGACAGAGGGGAAGGGTTGTGTGGACAGTATGGGGTTGATATATAAAGTTGACAGAGGGGAAGGGTTGTGTGGACAGTATGGGGTTGATATATAAAGTTGACAGAGGGGAAGGGTTGTGTGGAAGGTTTGGGGTGGATATATATAGTTGACAGAGGGAAGGGTTTTGTGGACAGTATGAGGTGATATATATATAGTTGATAGAGGGGAAAGGTTGTGTGGACAGTTTGGTCTATATACTGTAAATAAAGTTGACAAAAGGAAATAGATGTGTGGACAATATTGAAGAAATACACGAACTTGACATAGGAGAAGGGTTTGTGGACATTTTGGAGTAGCTATATAAAGTTGACAGAGGGGAAGGGTTTTGTGGACAGTATGGGGTAGATACATAAAGTAGACAGATGGGAAGGGTTATGTTAACAGTATTGAGTAGATATATAAAGTTTGACAGACGGGGAAGGGTTTTGTGGACAGTAGGGGTTAGATACATAAGGTTGACAGAGGGGAAAAGTTGTGTTGACAGTATGGAGTAGATTTGGAAAGTTAACAGAGAGGAAAGATTGTGTCGAAAGTTTGGGGGTAGATACATAAAGTTGACAGACGGGGAAGGGTTATTTGGACAGTATGCAGTAGATTTAGAAAGTAGACAGAGGGGAATGATTTTGTAGACAGTGTTAATTAGATGTATAAAGTAGACAGAGGGAAAGGGTTGTATGGACAGTATGGGGTGGATATATAACGCTTTTCAAAAGGGGAAGGGTTGTGTGGACAGTTTGGGGTAGATACATAAAGTTGATAGAAGGGAAGGGTTGTGTGGACAGTATGGGGTAGATATATATAGATGACAGAGGGGAAGGATTGTGTGGACAGTTTGGGGTGGATATATAAAGTTGACAGAAGGGAAGGGTTGTGTGGACAGTATGGGGTAGATATATAAAGTTGACAGAAGGGAAGGGTTATGTGGACAGTTTGGGGTAGATATATATAGTTGACACACGGGGAAGGGTTGTGTTTACTGTATGTGTATATATATAAAGTTGACAGAAGGGAGGGATTGTGTAGACAATATGGAGTTGATTTAGAAAGTTGACAGAGAGGAAGGGTTGTGTTTACAGTATGGGTGGATATATAAAGTTGACAGATGGGAAGGGTTGTGTTAACAGTTTGGATAAGATATAAAAAATTGACAGAGGGGAAACGTTGTGTGGACAGTATGGATAAGATATATTAAGTTGACAGAGGGGAAACGTTGTGTGGACAGTTTGGGGTGGATATATAAAGTTGACAGAAGGGAGGGATTGTGTAGACAATATGGAGTGGATTTAGAAAGTTGACAGAGGAGAAGGGTTGTGTTTACAGTTAGGATAAGATATATTAAGTTGACAGAGGGGAAGCGTTGTGTTTACAGTATGGGTAGATGTATAAAGTTGACAGAGGGGAAACGTTGTGTGGACAGTTTGGATAAGATATATTAAGTTGACAGAGTGGAAGGGTTGTGTGGACAGTTTGGGGTGGATATATAAAGTTGACAGAAGGGAGGGATTGTGTAGACAATATGGAGTGGATTTAGAAAGTTGACAGAGGGGAAGGGTTGTGTTAACAGTTAGGATAAGCTATATTAAGTTGACAGAGGGGAAGCGTTGTGTGGACAGTTTGGGTGGATATATATAGTTGACAGAGGGGAAGGGTTGTTTTAACAATATAGGGTTGATATATAAAGTTGACAGAAGGGAAGGGTTGTGTGGACAGTTTGGCATAGATACATAAAGTTGATAGAGGAGAAGGATTGTGTGGACATTTTTGGGTAGATATATAAAGATGACAGAGGGGAAGGGTTGTGTTAACAGTTTGGGATAGACACATAAAGTTGGCGAGATGGAAGGGTTGTGTAGACAGTATGGTCTATATACTGTAAATAAAGTTGACAAAAGGAAATCAATGTGTGGACAATATTGACGAAATACACGAACTTGACATAGGAGAAGGGTTTTGTGGACATTTTGGAGTAGATATATAAAGTTGACAAAGGGGAAGGATTTTGTGGACAGTATGCAGTAGATACATAAAGTTGACAGAGGGGAATGATTTTGTAGACAGTGTGGATTAGATATATAAAATAGACAGAGGGAAAGGGTTGTGTAGACAGTATGGGGTGGATATATAACATTGACAAAAGGGGAAGGGTTGTGTGGACAGTTTGGGGTATATACATAAAATTGATAGAGGGGAAGGGTTGTGTGGATAGTTTGGGGTAGATATATATAGATGACAGAGGGGAAGGGTTGTGTTAACAGTATAGGGTAGATATATAAAGTTGACAGAAGGGAATGGTTGTGTGGACAGTTTTGGGTATATACATAAAATTGATAGAGGGGAAGGATTGTGTGGACAGTTTGGGGTAGTGTATATCTAGTTGACACACGCGGAAGGGCTGTGTTTACTGTATGGGTATATATATAAAGTTGACAGAAGGAAGGGATTGTGTAGACAGTATGGAGTTGATTTAGAAAATTGACAAAGAGGAAGGGTTGTGTTTACAGTATGGATAAGATATATATAGTTGACAGAGGGGAAGCGTTGTGTTAACAGTTTGGATAAGATATATATAGTTGACAGAGGGGAAGCGTTGTGTTAACAGTTTGGATAAGATATATATAGTTGACAGAGGGGAAGTGTTGTGTTAACAGTTTGGATAAGATATATTAAGTTGACAGAGGGGAAGCGTTGTGTTAACAGTTTGGATAAGATATATATAGTTGACAGAGGGGAAGCGTTGTGTTAACAGTTTGGATAAGATATATATAGTTGACAGAGGGGAAGTGTTGTGTTAACAGTTTGGATAAGATATATATAGTTGACAGAGGGGAAGCGTTGTGTTAACAGTTTGGATAAGATAGTTGACAGAGGGAAAGGGTTGTGTTAACAGTTTGGATAAGATATATATAATTGACAGAGGGGAAGTGTTGTGTTAACAGTTTGCATTAGATATATATAGTTCACAGAGGGGAAGGGTTGTGTGGACAGTTTGGGATAGACACATAAAGTTGGCGAGATGGAAGGGTTGTGTAGACAGTATGGTCTATATACTGTAAATAAAGTTGACAAAAGGAAATGGATGTGTGGACAATATTGAAGAAATACACGAACTTGACATAGGAGAAGGGTTTTGTGGACATTTTGGAGTAGATATATAACGTTGACAGAGGGGAAGGGTTTTGTGGACAGAATGGGGTAGATACATGAAGTAGACAGAGGGGAAGGGTTGTGTTAACAGTATTGAATAGATATATAAAGTTTGACAGACGGGGAAGGGTTTTGTGGACAGTAGGGGTTAGATACATAAGGTTGACAGAGGGGAAAAGTTGTGTAGACAGTATGGAGTCGATTTGGAAAGTTGACAGAGAGGAAAGATTGTGTCGACAGTTTGGGGGTAGATACATAAAGTTGACAGACGGGGAAGGGTTATTTGGACAGTATGCAGTAGATTTAGAAAGTAGACAAAGGGGAATGATTTTGTAGACAGCGTGGATTAGATGTATAAAGTAGACAGAGGGAAAGGGTTGTATGGACAGTATGGGGTGGATATATAACATTGACAAAAGGGGAAGGGTTGTATGGACAGTATGGGGTGAATATATAAAGTTGACAGAAGGGAATGGTTGTATGGACAGTTTTGGGGTAGATACATAAAGTTGACAGAGGGGCAGGGTTGTGTGGACAGTTTGGGGTAGATATATATAGTTGACAGAGGGGAAGCGTTGTGTTAACAGTTTGGATAAGATATATATAGTTGACAGAGGGGAAGTGTTGTGTTAACAGTTTGGATAAGATAGTTGACAGAGGGAAAGGGTTGTGTTAACAGTTTGGATAAGATATATATAGTTGACAGAGGGGAAGCGTTGTGTTAACAGTTTGGATAAGATAGTTGACAGAGGGAAAGGGTTGTGTTAACAGTTTGGATAAGATATATATAATTGACAGAGGGGAAGTGTTGTGTTAACAGTTTGCATTAGATATATATAGTTCACAGAGGGGAAGGGTTGTGTGGACAGTTTGGGATAGACACATAAAGTTGGCGAGATGGAAGGGTTGTGTAGACAGTATGGTCTATATACTGTAAATAAAGTTGACAAAAGGAAATGGATGTGTGGACAATATTGAAGAAATACACGAACTTGACATAGGAGAAGGGTTTTGTGGACATTTTGGAGTAGATATATAACGTTGACAGAGGGGAAGGGTTTTGTGGACAGAATGGGGTAGATACATGAAGTAGACAGAGGGGAAGGGTTGTGTTAACAGTATTGAATAGATATATAAAGTTTGACAGACGGGGAAGGGTTTTGTGGACAGTAGGGGTTAGATACATAAGGTTGACAGAGGGGAAAAGTTGTGTAGACAGTATGGAGTCGATTTGGAAAGTTGACAGAGAGGAAAGATTGTGTCGACAGTTTGGGGGTAGATACATAAAGTTGACAGACGGGGAAGGGTTATTTGGACAGTATGCAGTAGATTTAGAAAGTAGACAAAGGGGAATGATTTTGTAGACAGCGTGGATTAGATGTATAAAGTAGACAGAGGGAAAGGGTTGTATGGACAGTATGGGGTGGATATATAACATTGACAAAAGGGGAAGGGTTGTATGGACAGTATGGGGTGAATATATAAAGTTGACAGAAGGGAATGGTTGTATGGACAGTTTTGGGGTAGATACATAAAGTTGACAGAGGGGCAGGGTTGTGTGGACAGTTTGGGGTAGATACATAAAGTTGACAGAGGGGAAGGGTTTTGTGGACAGTATGGGGTAGATACATAAAGTAGACAGAGGGAAAGGGTTGTGTTAACAGTATTGAATAGATATATAAAGTTTGACAGACGGGGAAGGGTTTTGTGGACAGTAGGGGTTGGATACATAAGGTTGACAGAGGGGAAAAGTTGTGTGGACAGTATGGAGTCGATTTGGAAAGTTGACAGAGAGGAAAGATTGTGTCGACAGTTTGGGGGTAGATACATAAAGTTGACAGACGGGGAAGGGTTATTTGGACAGTATGCAGTAGATTAAGAAAGTAGACAGAGGGGAATGATTTTGTAGACAGTGTGGATTAGATATATAAAATAGACAGAGGGAAAGGGTTGTGTAGACAGTATGGGGTGGATATATAACATTGACAAAAGGGGAAGGGTTGTGTGGACAGTTTGGGGTAGATACATAAAGTTGATAGAAGGGAAGGGTTGTGTGGACAGTATGGGGTAGATATATATAGATGACAGAGGGGAAGGATTGTGTGGACAGTTTGGGGTGGATATATAAAGTTGACAGAGGGGAAGGGTTGTGTGGACAGTTTGGGATAGACACATAAAGTTGGCGAGATGGAAGGGTTGTGTAGACAGTATGGTCTATATACTGTAAATAAAGTTGACAAAAGGAAATGGATGTGTGGACAATATTGAAGAAATACACGAACTTGACATAGGAGAAGGGTTTTGTGGACATTTTGGAGTAGATATATAAAGTTGACAGAGGGGAAGGGTTTTGTGGACAGTATGGGGTAGATACATGAAGTAGACAGAGGGAAAGGGTTGTGTTAACAGTATTGAATAGATATATAAAGTTTGACAGACGGGGAAGGGTTTTGTGGACAGTAGGGGTTAGATACATAAGGTTGACAGAGGGGAAAAGTTGTGTAGACAGTATGGAGTCGATTTGGAAAGTTGACAGAGAGGAAAGATTGTGTCGACAGTTTGGGGGTAGATACATAAAGTTGACAGACGGGGAAGGGTTATTTGGACAGTATGCAGTAGATTAAGAAAGTAGACAGAGGGGAATGATTTTGTAGACAGTGTGGATTAGATATATAAAATAGACAGAGGGAAAGGGTTGTGTAGACAGTATGGGGTGGATATATAACATTGACAAAAGGGGAAGGGTTGTGTGGACAGTTTGGGGTAGATACATAAAGTTGATAGAAGGGAAGGGTTGTGTGGACAGTATGGGGTAGATATATATAGATGACAGAGGGGAAGGATTGTGTGGACAGTTTGGGGTGGATATATAAAGTTGACATAGGGGAAGGGTTGTGTGGACAGTTTGGGATGGATATATATATAGTTGATAGAGGGGAAGGGTTGTGTGAACAGTTTGGGGTAGATATATATAGTTGACACACGGGGAAGGGTTGTGTGGACAGTTTTGGGGTAGATACATAAAGTTGACAGAGGGGAAGGGTTGTGTGGACATTAGGGGTTAGATACATAAAGTTGACAGAGGAGAAAGGTTGTGTGGACCGTTTTCCGATAGATACATAAAGTTGACAGACGGGAAAGGGTTGTGTAGACAGTATGGAGTAGATATATAAAGTTGACATAGGAGAAGGGTTTTGTGGACATTTTGGGTAGATACATAAAGTTGACAGAGGGGACGGGTTGTGTGGACAGTATGGGGTAGATATATATAGATGACAGAGGGGACGGGTTGTGTGGACAGTATGAATGTGATATATAAAGTTGACAGAGGGGAAGGGTTGTATGGACAGTATGGAGTAGATACATCGAGTTGACAAACGGGTTTTGTTTCTATAAATACAGTTGACAAAACTTTACTTCTTACAGCTGCCCCCATCTTCGCTCGCCAAAGGTCGTGTATCATACCTCATCTATGAGATAAATCCTAAGCTTAAGAGTTCCTTCTCCCTCTTCCATTCTAATTCCAATTTCGGTGTTGTTTTGGATTCTGTGAAAGGTTAGATAGCAAATCAATAAACTAATTGAAAGTTTACACATGTTCGCTGTACGTACTGTAAACAAATAGATACTTTGTATTCTAGCAATAGTTTGGCATGAGAGCAGCTTGATACAACTCGTGTAGAACAAACATTAATTATATGTTTTTTCTATCTTTTTTGTTTTGGTGATGATGTCAGAAATAAGTTAATATCAAAATTATCAATATTTCATGTTTTCACCGTCATATTTCTATTGCTGTTTCCTGTCTGTCATACGACCCCGAATACGTGATTCCAACAAATGATGTTTGGTATTTATAGTCTTGTAAACATAAGTGGGCGTCTTCATTGATTCCTGTGCTTTTTAACGTTGTTATGAAATATCCAGAAATTACAGTCAGATAACCTTAATTAATGGGATGAGGTTTCTCAAAGTACTTCATTTTGTACATTTGATGTGAAAATCCAGATGTGTATGTACTGTGTAAAAATCTATAAAGGTCTCAATGTATTCAATTGATACACTTCAATTTGGTATTATTTATACACCTCAATTTGGTATTATTTATACTCTACAAATTGGTATTATTCACAATGCTTGCTCTATCGGAAAACTCGTTGTTGCCACTTCACTATACATATATTAGATGTAGTTTATCATTCAATATTAGGTGCAAAGAAATTAATTTTGTCTACTGATATTATTTTTGAGACTTGTTTGATTAAGCTTCTTTATATGTTAATACTAACCATCATTCGAAACAATGGCTTTTGTTGTTACAATTACGGTCATATTGTGTAATGTACCAAATGTCTGTTATGACATATTGTACAAGGTGTACGTACTGACCTTTAAGACGCAGTGGGGAAAACGTATTTGTCATTTCTTGTTGCTTAAACAACCATGGTTACCATATTTCAATAGATGCTTCGGATTACATTGTAAGTTTTACATCATAAATAATACTGCATACTTAACATTTCTAGCATTTTCCTATAACAAGCAGGAATAAAACGGCATTTTTTGTCAAATATTAACACGCAGAAGGACTGACAATAACAAAATTACTCGTATTGAAATAATAAATTCTTCGTCCAGTGTTTTATGTATCTATTTTAAAAGAAGTTACAAGTAGTTTTGTAATTCATAAATGCAAAATATTAATAATTTATGTCAGATTTTAATACATTGAATGAAAACAAATGTTTTTTCCTGTTTTATTAACTAAGATGTTTTTATTAAATCATAAATCAAATTATAGAATTTATTCTTTTATCATTTCAATTAGTTTTGTAAACAACCCATTGTACTTGATTGTGAATGGCCAAGTTCACTTGAAAGTGCTTAATGAAATGCACTTACTCGACGTTATACATGTAATAGCATGCATGCCAAAGCGCAGTGCTGACGCTACATATAAAAATATGATTTATCGTATCAGACAGGTCACATACATTTTGTATTGCTTTATCATGGTAGAATTCCCTATTGCGATGTGTTTTACTATTAAAAGCTAACTTGTAACCCGATTAGCGTCGTTTGTCATTGCACTCATTGTAATATTGATGTATTTATTGACGTGCGGTTCATTACATGTACTTCAACAGGCATATCAGCCTTATAACGGTGGTAGGGGCCGCGGTGACCGAGTGGTTAGGTGTTCCGATATTTTATGGGGCAGTTGCCAGGTACTGACCGCGGGTCGGTGGATTTTCTCCTGATACTCCGGCTTTCCTCCACCTCCAAAACCAATCATGATAGTAGTTATTTTCATGTATTAGCATCTAAAACCTACGTCATTTCATTGTCAATTTTATTTTTCTTGTTGACGGTGTTTATGTTTGATTTTGTTTCCGAAACTATAGTTAAAATCTTGTGATACCATATACTTCATCACCACTTAATCTGTGTTAGTCGTCAGCCTAAACCCAGATTAAGTGGTGATGAAGGATATGGTATCACAAGATTTTAACTATAGTTTCGGAAACAAAATCAAACATAAACACCGTCAACAAGAAAAATAAAATTGACAAGGGTCTCTTGATGATAAAGGGTTTGCTCTCAAAACAGTCATTTCCTAATAAAACTCTAATTTCTTAGACACTGTATTTATTTACATTATAAGTAATGTCATACTGAATAGATGGTTTTACCCATAACATACATCAGATCTTTTTGTTTAAAATGTCAGACAACGCATTCTGACCTTTTCCTGTAAGCACTGTTATGATTAAAACCTTTATTTCTTTATTAAAACCAGCTTGTCTTATATATACTTACAGATGGTCATTTGACCTGACTGTGACCCTGAAGGCCGTGTCAAGGTCATGTCCCAGAGAGCTAAACGAAAGACTGCCATGATGACTGCTGAGGTTGTGCCCGGTCCTTCCACGACCGCGCTAGAACGTACTGTAAAGGAAGCTGTAAACATCGAGATATCTCCGGAAAAGAAAGCGAAAGTTTCATCGGAGGAGTCCAGCTCTTCTGGTGAGGAGAAAAGTCCAGAGGAAATTCAGCTTTATATGGAAGAAACATTTGACATTCGACGAACATTTATTACCATGGAAATGCCCACTGTGGCAACGTTAAAAGAGACTTACCCCCAGCTATTTCAGGGGAGACAAATGCTAGCCGAATTCCAACGTGTGACCAACATAGACATAGACCACACCATTCAAGAGTACTGTGTGAAGTACGCTAACGCAATAATAGACATCGCCAAGCATGTGTCGGGGTCCAACCCAATCCTCCGCCAGGCGGACACCATCAAACAACAGAACGCAGCGTTAAAGCAGTACTGGGACATGGTGACAGCACTGTGTCTGGTGCCGCTACTCCTCAAGGAAAACCTTGTAGAGATGGTACGTGAGATCGGGGAGGAGGACACTGTGGATCCCAAAGGGAAAATCGTCCCAATTCTTGTGTCGAAAGGCCCACTGTTTCACAGCGATGAGTTTGTACTGGTCGTCGAGGAAGAGATCGTTCAGGAGTTCGAGGAATTTACTATAGCATTTGCTACACTGTTTGCATCATACTGGGTCTTCAACATGCAATATCCAAAGACTCTCCATAACACCTACAATTTCATGCAAAAATCTGTCCTCCAACTGAGGGATGGGTCTCCCCTTCCCCCTCCATGTAAACAATTGGTGCAGCGCCTACAAAAGGCTGGGGTGC
Organism: Mimachlamys varia; assembly: GCA_947623455.1. Classification (NCBI taxonomy): domain Eukaryota; kingdom Metazoa; phylum Mollusca; class Bivalvia; order Pectinida; family Pectinidae; genus Mimachlamys; species Mimachlamys varia. Next base: position 24,276,401 of record OX392534.1, read on the forward strand.
CTGGACAACACAAGGGCAAAAACACAAGATAGGTTGCAAAAGTACCAACCTCACCCAATCACAGATCATATACATTTCTATAGACACACCAGCCATACCCCAAATGTTTCCCCACATACCTCGCTTGTTATAACTGCAGATCTGATCTCGCACCCATAAGTCAAACCACAACCTTAAATTCATACCGCATATCTTACGAAAACAGATTATACACGACACCATTGTCAATCTACGACCTTATCGCAGTCATTTACACATCATAGCAAACAATAGTTACCGGGTAGGTCATATCACAGATTTCATGGAACTATAGGTCACACCATGACCGATGTCGTAACCCTCATATATGCTGCCGTCTTTAGATGAGCCAAAGGTAACACGACGCTGCCATAGAAAATATCAGCAAATAGTGTCATAACAAAACCTTTCACAGCTTCAATGAACTTATAGTCATAATACATCATATGTCGTATCAAATACCATTGGTCACACCACAAGGCCTCAGAAAACTGTAAAACCATGAATTTAACCACATACCTTACATAACCATAAGTCACACAAAACCACAGTTTATACCACACAGCACTACAAAAAGACTGATAAGATCACAAAAAGTCAACAACATTCATGTAGTACTGCCATTGACTTGTGGAATCCATAATTGATATATATTACAAAAAAGAAAAACAGTTCCACAGCCGTACAGATTGTATAGACACCTAATCATACTCCAAATAGCCTGAAAACGTTCATGCTTGTCTGACCTCTTTGAAGTATTTGTCCTACCACAGTATCGGTGATCAGAAGATGATTCTTTCAAAACTACAAGACATACCACCTACTCGAAATACTAAACCAGATGCTATGGTTTCTTTATATAACAGAGGGACGAAATATGATATGATATAGTACCATATAATTTATATTTGGCCAACGTTTTCGTGCTGTGCTACACTTACACATTAACACAACAATCAGTATCACGCTGTAATATGTATGTCCTTGTACTTGCCAACCAATCACTGTCTCTGTATCCCGATTGTTATCTTAGGAATTTAGGTTCATGGGTCATAATATACTTCAGTAAATCTGTCTCAGCATCATTGCTATATTCGTTATTCGATATGTTTTATAATGGAGGGGTCATGGTAAATACTATCTTCCAGTAATTCTTTGTCTCATTATCACATATGCATTGGTAGGTTCAATACTAGAGTTATTCTGTTAACTCTATGCAAATCATTATAAACAATATGCGTTCTATGATTTGATGCGTTCTCTGATTTGATAACATTAAGAAAAAAATAGGTTTATATAACGTATTTTTCTTAATGCAGTTATCCATGTGAATGGGTCTTGCTGATCTTTCATGAACTTCCACTGTTAATTATTATTTACTGAGTTAATGATCTTTTATCTGTGCAAGGTACTCCATATGCCATAGCACGCTTAGTATTGGGTTTTGATAATATTATCTTTCGTAGAACAAAAGCAAATTCTGTGTAAAATTCATTGAAAATGATCGAATTTGTGCATGATAAAGGAAAGTGACAGATTTAGTTTTTTGTATATCACAATGCTTGAAAACATGTTTCTACTTCCCATTTGTGTACGTTCTGAAATTCTTTTCCATATTTTGTTTTTGAAAACACAGTAAGTAGTATTGTGTCCATCATTTAAAGGACAATATATTTTCAAAATACAATTGTTAAAGTAAAATTGATAAGATTCGGATACTTTTAAGGATCACATTTCACCTATAGATATGTAAGTTAACAAAAGGGTATCCGAGTTTGTGGTTATAAAGGAAAAATATCAACTGGGTAAAATATTTGAGAGGAATGCATGTCATTTGAAAGCTTAGGTGAAAACTAATTATATGAGAAATGGCGAGGGTAGAGGAGGTGTTAACGGGGATGCTAAACATAGTGAAAACAAAGGAAAGATATTTGGAAAAGAACACACAGTCGCGCATTGGGGAAGAGTCTTCTCCCTCGTATACATAAGGGGGTCTCCTTACTACACATGGGGGAAGACAAGCGTGGGGTGAGAAGTCAAAGACAGTTCAGAAAGAGAAATGGCGTAAAGATATAGGGATAAAAATGAAACGGTGCGTAGAGAAGTTATAGAAGATTGATAGAACACATGTGAGTCGGCAATGCAACGACGTAAAGCCAGTGTAATATTGCCGATAGATTAGTGGACCAAGGGGGAATATATTAAACAAAGCGGAAACATCTAGGCAAGGGAGATAATTTAAATGTTCAGACAAAGATGATGGTTTTATGTTTTTTATTATATATGTTTAACGTTGCTTTGATCATCGATTTGTTTTGTTTATATTATGAAAATATACCGTAGCAACATCGGGCGATTATGAACATGCAACGTTACCTTGTTTTTTATCAGTTTACATCAATTGTAAAGCAGTTTTTTAAAAATATGATTGTTATTTCAGATGAAAATAGATTGTTTACATTTATTTTACTTAACAGTTTTTATGCAAGCATGTTTTAATTGCATACAAGTTTTAAATATTATTTCATTAAGTTATTTGAAGTCATCAAACTGATTTTTTTTTATGTTTGAATTTAATGACGGGGTTTGGTACTCAGCTGGTTGTTAAGCCATGCAGATGTCAAAACTTCTTAAACCAGCATTAAGTGTTGTTCAGTTTTTACACTCGTGTTGATATATGTTGTGTTGTGTAACCAGGGTTACACAAATATACCGTACAAGGAGTGTAGTGTAAAACATGTCATAACTGTAGGAAACAGCCAGAAACTCTAACAGAAAGATTGAGAGTTATAACACCTTATTCATAATAGTATATAAGGATTATTCATCAATGATTCCAAACATTTTTGGCTCTTAGAAATATATACGTGTCAAACAAAAATATAGATAATGTATGGATGTATATTCATTCAGTAATAAATCTGCATAGTTCATGATAAATTGGGCCAATATATTTACAGTGAACCACCTTAATTCATTATCGTGTATTTTAAAAATAATAACAAGACATTTTTTCACATAGCCTTTGTTATTATTGTGATTGAATTTTTTTGTCGGAAAGCATTTTTGCCATCGTTATATTTTACAAAGTAAAATGGCATAAAATTATGGTGTCATTCCACAACTAGATACCGGTACAACACTGTATTCCACTGTACCTTACGTACTGGACAGTACCAGTAAATTTCTAGTAGTGTAGAGGTTGTATCGTTATATTAAACTACACTTTCATTTATGATACACTAGTTCCAACTTTTGTGCGAGTGATACGTTTATATTTATAATTTGTATAAGTGCATTGTATGTATCAATTAAGAATACCGTCAATAGCAACAATTCCATTGCTTTCACTTTCTACGCAGGATATCCCATTTCGAATTGAGACATTAAATTACCCTTCACTACATGTAGCTTCAGCTTAGGTGGGGACATCTTTAACATGACACAGTCCACACCACTTCGTCATGCTAGCTTTAAACATGGAATTCATGTACAAGTTCACACGTGTACTCTCATCTTTCACGCCTGTGTTTACACAATGCGAGTAATTGTATACACGTTTATGTGTAGGAAGGAATTTTAGTTGAGAGCTACGTAAAAATAATCTTCCTACACGCTAAAAATTCACGATTACTAAGAGCTTACTACAGCTATGTGTGTGACTGAATAAAGACACAGTGTACCGTAAGAAAATAACGTTGTTATGCTGGTACCTACATGTTCATTTGTATTACCTCGACGAAACATAAAGCTGGTATATATCAAGCATTTACTACAGATTGAGTATCTTACTACAATACTTGTAAATAGTGGAGTGTTTCTTTAAATATTTTACTATTGTAGATGTTAGCTAGCTTATATGTCATCATACAGGTGTGTATGATATAGGGTGATGGTTGGTGTGGGCGTTTTACCACACCTGTACTACGTAGTGCGACTATTCAGCTTGACATCATGTGACATCCTCTTTGTATTATTCTCCATTTTGTGTTGTCATTGATTTTGTAGATAATTTCCTGTCTGGCGCTTATTTAGCGAAATGATTTTCAATGTACTACTTTGAAGAACATTGCAGAGTTACTTGATAAGAGTCCAAAGAAAAAGTTGAATTATGCTTGGCGTTCAACAACTTGACATAGAAGGCCACATTGATATATAAAATGCAGTTGAATACAATTTGTTTCCGACTAAAATGTTTTTAACATGTTGAGCAATCACTAATGAGTTGCATGCATATTTAGTATTCAATACTGTTATTATATCATTTTGGTAAACGTTTCTTAAAAATTTCTTCAGATGATTTACAATTCTTCGCTAGTAAAGTTTTAACTGTTCCATCCTTTCGATTAGTCTATGTTAATTCCCTCCGTAATGCTTGTCGGCAGTAAATTTTGTCTTCAATCAATAGAAGTTCCATTCTCTTCGCGAAAATCAACCGTCGGCATACCCTTTCCATCGAGTTTAAGCCGCTGATAAAGAATCTTTCCTTTTTAGTAAATAAAGATGTCACTTGGTCCCTTCTGTGGTAAATTCAGAGGTAAATGTTTTGCTTTCGGTCCATATGATATAAAAAAATAATTTTTCCACTAAGACGATACTAGTTTTCTGTATTCCCTCCTCCGTCAAATAAAAAATAATTTTCCCACTAAGACGATACTAGTTTTCTGTATTCCCTCCTCCGTCAAATAAAAAATAATGTTCCCACTAAGACGATACTAGTTTTCTGTATTCCCTCCTCCATCAAATAAAAAATAATTTTTCCACTAAGACGATACTAGTTTTCTGTATTCCCTCCTCCGTCAAATAAAAAATAATGTTCCCACTAAGACGATACTAGTTTTCTGTATTCCCTCCTCCATCAAATAAAAAATAATTTTTCCACTAAGACGATACTAGTTTTCTGTATTCCCTCCTCCGTCAAATAAAAAATAATGTTCCCACTAAGACGATACTAGTTTTGTGTATTCCCTCCTCCATCAAATAAAAAATAATTTTCCCACTAAGACGATACTAGTTTTCTGTATTCCCTCCTCCATCAAATAAAAAATATTTTTCCCACTAAGACGATACTAGTTTTCTGTATTCCCTCCTCCATCAAATAAAAAATATTTTTCCCACTAAGACGATACTAGTTTTCTGTATTCCCTCCTCCATCAAATACTAAATTCCATTGGATTGTTTCCTATTCATCAATAGAATATCTCTCAAAGTGAAATAATAGTTTTCGGTATTTTCTACTCGGACAATAACAGTTTTCGGTATTTTGCCCCTTCATCAATAGTAGATTCCGTTGTTTTGTTCATCTTCATAGATAAATGTTTTATTAGATTATTTCTTTTAATCAATAGCTGTCATTGTGTTCTTTCTTAACTATCATTAATCTTAGTAAAGTCTTCCCCAATGTAGACACAACGTTTTTGAAAATTTGTTCCAATAAGTGTCTGTTTTGATTTTGTCACATAAGAAAACCTCCGAACTGTTAACTGAGAAAATCATGTAGCTTGTAGGTTTATTCACGCCAAAAAACTCCCAATTCGTCAGAATTCCAAAGATCCAGAAATCAAATTAAGCATTTTTAATTTGGTTTGTTTTCCACAGTATTGTTTTGTATATGACTGGTGTATATGTATGGTTTAAATATGCTATATTGTTAATGCTTGTTACGTTTGTTAGACGTGTTTGCGCCGAGGCTTTTACACTATTGTTGGTGCTACCAAATGGCATTTCATGTACGGAGTCCCTGTGTATATGTTTGCAGTATTAGAAGTTTATACAATTGTTGTATGTTATAGTGTGTTGTCTTCCTGCTTATAGTATATCACATATCTACAATGTACATTAAAATGGTGTACTGCCAAACTTCTTCCTGTGTTATTATTTCAAACTAAAATTGTATTTATTATCTAGCTTACATTGGAATTGTATTCGCACTGGTTCATCTTCTGTTGGTCCTTATTCTTGTGATTTTATCCGAACCGAAACCTTTAACCCGTTAAAGATATATTGATGAAACTTGAAAATGCACTTGCATCACACATCGACAGTATGAAGAGCCATGTTATAACGTTTGCACCATTAGCAGTTATGAAAAGACTGGTCCCGCCACATAATATTTCGCGAAAGCGACAAATAGTTCTGAATGAAGTAAAAAATTACAATATAATTCCAAACCATATCTCAGCTTACTAAAGTAATATAGAGTATTGGACTTATAACGGTAACGTTTTTCATGGTAACAAAACAACAGATACGAAATCTTCCAACATAGCAAAAACCAACATGTAGATCTTTGAACCTCTTGCAAAAAATAAAGTGCCACCAATTCAAATGTATGTCTGAAATGTATTTCGTTATGAAATTAGCTTGTCAATTGCGAAGGATGCTAAGAACGAAAATAATCTGATTCGAATGGGTCAAGACGACATTTTGCGATAAAGCTCGTCTGTTGTCGTGCGCCTTCCGCAAACCTTTCTGTTAAAAAAATCATAGAATACTGAAGCGTAAACATAGCATAATCCGAACTCAAAATCAATTAAAATACGGGCAAAACATGAACATAAGAAAGATTTGCACGGAGACTTTTGCAAATGAAACTTGGAACCAGTTCATTTTCTTTTCAAATTACACTTGAATCGACCTATGTTCTTTGTTATATATATTAGTTAAGAAATTTTGGATTCCCACCTTTTGGCCCCTAGTATATATCACTGAAGCGTCCTAGGAGGACGAAACAGCTGTATGATGCAGTTTAATTCATTTTTCGGCATACTGTATCCATTACTAAATTTAAAAGGTGCGGCACATGTGTGTGTTACGTCATTCCTTTAGTCAGATTACCGTAATGCCCCATGGGCCTATTGAACATTTCTTCGAGGCAGAGTACAAAACATGGTGGGCAATCCATTTATAGCGCATCATTGGGAATATCAAGGTAACTGCAAATATCTTTCAACTGCATCATACATCTGTTTCGCTCAACATGTACTAGGACTCTTGAGTGATGCTAGGTGCCAAAAGGTTAGAATCCAAGATCTCTAAACTAATATAGAAGCAGAAGTGTCAGGTGCGTATACGTAAAAACCCTTTAATTTATGAGTTTAGAAGTAAGATTAAATTAGTTCTGTATAATTTAGAATTGTGTACTACGAAAATGTGTATATTATGTAACTGCATAAATTGTAATGTCTTATTCATTTCTAAATGATTCAATCAGGTATTGGTTAGACAAACCCTTTCTTAAGATTGGTATGAGAAGACTAGCAACATGACTAAGACTAGCAGAGTTTTAACCTATGTCTAAAGTCTAAGGCTGTCGGATTCGTACTGCAGGCCTTTAAGAATATACATTAGCTGTCTTAGCGGACATGCCTAAGCCCTTTGATGGAACTAAATACCAGGTCCCATGAGCTTCTTACCAGTACAATACACTTGCTGACTTCTTATACCGATAGAGAGCACACAGTCCAATATACATCACCAAACCTAGCAACATGTTCAACACCAGACTCTGCTGGTGGATTTTTTAGTCCCATAGGTTTGCTGGAGCCTCCATAGCCACAGTTAATCTCATTTGAGTAGTGGCACGGTACATAATATACACATTTTCGTAGTACATGATTTGAAATTATACAGAAATAGTTTAATTTTACTTCTAAATTCATAAATTAATGGGGTTTACGCACCTGACCCTTCTGTTTCTACATTAGTTTAGTCATTTTGGATTTTCACCTTTTGGCCCCTAGCATCACTGAAGAGTCCTAGGAGGACGAAACAGCTGTATGGTGCAGCTTAAATCATTTTTCGGCATACTGTATCTGTTACTAAATTTAAAAGGTGCAGCACATGTTTGTGTTACATCATCATCAATGTGCAAAAAAAAAAAGTTTATGAAAATATAGGAAATAACGCCATATTCTGTCAACATTTTATTGATAATATAAAAACAATAATTTGCAATTCATGATTCTTGCAGGCCGTATTAAATTTCCCCCCAAAATCAAATATAATCAACCTTAATAATGCTACATTAGCTCCAAGTAACAGCTATGTAAGTAAGTGGTGGGTTTCTGATACTGGCATGGTTGTTGTAAGGCTTTCGTAAGTTAAAGATCAATTGATTGTTGAACTGAATATTATCAAATAAGAAAGCAGCTGAATAAATTGTAATGTCTCTGTATCTCTGTATTTGAAGAAAAACTATTTGGAAAACATAAAATAAGTCTTCATATAAGAAGTAGTGTGATCATACTCCAACTCTTTGAGATCTTTCAAGAATTTGCCCAGTTTTTCTCAAAGTCATGGATGCCAAAACATCATGATAACCTTGTGATTTTAGTTGATAGGATATTTAAAAGCAAAAACGACTTTTTTTGGATGACGACTTGACTATGTGAAATAATCCTTAAATTATAAACCAATCTCAACGGTAACATCATGACCATAAAATAATGTACATATATGATCTAAGATACAGTAAAACTAAAAATTGAGATTTTTTTGGCAACTTAAGAGCATTACATGTTTCAGTGACCAAGCTGAAGGTGGATTAGAACATTGTTAGGACACTGAAGGGATTCCATGGACGAGGATGTTACAACCAGCTTCTTATCAAAATATCCAGAATGCGTCTGGTTTGTTTCTTCAGCATTCGTTCCATCACCACATTCATGTACATACAACAGTGATCGTCAATCTTCCTCTTCATCCGATGATGCATCTCGTCCCTGCTGCTGAATTTTCTGTTGCAGAAAAAGAAACCAATTAAGTTTATATGACAAAAACATTATTTTCAAATGAAATGTATTTGAGTACAAAACTCTTTTTAATTCAATTTTTCCTTGAAGTATTTGAATCCTGACTGGATGCCTTTGAAGAGTCAAGTCAAATAATAGTGTTGTATCTGGTGACACTAACCTTAACTAGACTCTTGTTTAGTTTAGGCCGCTAGTTTTACATGTAATTCAGTCTAGAACAATGTGAGAACTGCTAGTAGTTCAGCTCATTTCCCTGAAATTTCATAATGGACTATCCATTCTTTGAAGTGGAAGAGTTCAAAAATTCCACAGAGGTGGATGAGTTAAACAGGCAGACTTCAATAGAGAAAAGGTTAGTGACGCTGACTGAACAGAGAATCACTGTTACAATACTTGCTATTCAGGGAGATGTGTAAAGACGGTGTAAATGTTTGGAGTCTAATTTATTAAGTCTAAATATTTGGAGCATATGGTTTATATTACCGAAGGACTTGAGTGTACAGTTTGATGTCTTAGCCCTGTGTCAATGCCGTGCAGGTATAGCGTAAGAATTGTACCTATTGCCCCCACTTCATTATCATAAGAGGCGACTAAATTTGGAATCTTATAGATCTATTTATTCTCTTCTTTCCTTAAAACTTTCTCCTTCCTTATGTCTCCCTGACACTACCTCACTTTTGGCCTTTAGGTGAGCATTCGCCCCTGAGAGGAAGGCTTTTGATTCTGTGCCCTGGCCGAGACATACCACCAGTCTCAAACAATGGTAGTTACTACCCTCTGCTTAGTGCTTAGCATTAAAGGAGTAGAATGACTGGTTCACCTGTTGTCAGTATAATGTAACTGAGTAGGGTGTTCTGCTTGGGTCCTTTGGCAATATGTTTCAGTGTGGTAGCACTTTAAATTGGTAAAAGTTATGGACTAATGCAAGGAGGTTAACGTGAACATAACACAACCTCATAAAACACACTCATCATCTACACTCATATTGTATACACCATGAGGCCATCCTTAAATGACCTAAGCTGTTAACTTTGTCCTATGGTAGACACACTCTGGAAATAGCAGTAACAGGGGGCAAATTTATAAAGAGTACAGTCCATTGACAAAGTCATGTGGTAAACATGTTTTATATATACCAAGTTAAGGAGGTCCATTAATTTGTAGGGATCCTCTCCACTGGTCAGGTCCTTGATGTCCTCAGGAATACCAAAACTGGAGTAAGGATGAGGCTGCACTCCCTCAGGCTGTTCCACAAACCGAAACACCGGCTCCTGAGAAATGAAATGTCAATTAATGAATGAATTACAGAAACTGCCATTATCAACTAGTATCTCTCCTTGAATTTAGGGTTTTCAAAACGGAAAAAACTTCAAAGCGATAATATTTAATTTCACTCAACAACTGTCATTGACATTGTAATAGTCCGTCATATCTAAATACTTAACAGTGTATGGGAGATAATTACAATTTTTGGGATCATTTCATTTTATCAAATCATATACAATTGTTGTCAAACCATCCTACATTAAACCCAATGATGCAGGCCCACATCGGCTGCAACTTTATTTGTTGATTAAAACTAATAGCACTTTATCTCAAAATTAAACCTACCAAATATAGCACCGTCTATGCATATTTGATCAAATGAGACTTTAAAGTGAATGAAAGTTATAACATCCTAGTCCTTAGTCATTTTGAAAATTTAGAAAAAGTTACTTAAGTTTTTTAAATAGTATAATGTTTCCCTTATGACCTTAAAAGTAGGTCAGGTCGTTCATTTGAACAAACTCTACACTTTTTCCCCAACATGCTACAGTACTGGCCCATTTTAAGTACCCTGGCATTTTGGTTTTTGCACAAGCAACATTATTTCTTAGCCCTTCTTACTACACTTTTCTTAAGTACCTAGGGCCTTTTGATTCTTGAGAAGAAAGTTATTTGTAGATTAATTAAATTATAACCATATTTGTCCCATTTGACATTGCAATTAAGCCTAGGTAGACAGTTCATTTGAACAAACTTGGTAGACCTTCATCCGAGCATGTTACCGGCCAAATATCTCTATCCTGTTCCTTTTGGTTATTGAGAAGCCGTTTGAAGATTCTGTTTTCCACATTTGCAGTCTGTGACATTAACATTTTCAAACACTAGTCCGGACAAGCAAAATCCCTCTGTTTGTTATAACAACTATATTGAAATTCAAGATCTTCCCACTAGTCCAAACCAGACTACATTTGATACCTAAGACCTTGGAAGACGGTCAAAGTCATTGTATGAACAAACTTGGTAGCCCTTCATCCAAGTATTATTTTAGCAAAATATCATTAGTCTTTTGGTTTTTAGGAAGTTGTTTAAAGTGAAATCTTGATGACAGATGGATGGCGGATGCCGTAACCTTCGGGCTATTTTAGCTTAAAGTGAGATTCATCATTCACAAGTATATGCTTGAGAAGTTTTGTGTATCCCAGTAGATGCATTCTTCAATATAATTTACAAGTCTGACCATATAAGATAATGGACTAATTTGACTAAAACAAGTAAACTAGATCAAATGTGTCAGGCCTCCCATTTTAATGTTGTCTGGTCATCACTTCTTTTGAAGTATGCTACCAAGTATTTATTTACAATTCAAGGATTAAAAAAAAATATATATTTAATAGGTAAGAAACACTGATTGTATAGTTTCTTCCTTGTTACCTCGTCGTCTGGTGTCTCCACGGATGTTGCATCGGTCGATCCCTGTAATTCGTTGTTTTTCTGCTGTTCTTGCTGTTGTTTCTCGCCAATACATCCCTCCAGCTCGTCCCACGTAAACAACAGGCCATCAGTCACAGCACCAAATGGGTTGAAGTCTATCAAGAGTAGCTTCCCCTAATGATATACAAAATTAATATAAGTCATGACACAAGCCCAGAGACATGACTTTCTCCCACTCTTCACTGGTGTGTCTGACTGTTAAGCCAGGGAAGACACTGGCAGCCTCATGCAGAATGGCATTAGCAGACCTAGCAGACCAAGGGAGACAACTCTTGACTTGCTGGATATTTACAAATGAAGATTAACAACCATCACGTTCCAAATGTCTTTTACAGTTCGATAATTATCAGTAGCGAATCAATTAGAAGAGTTCATTACTTTATATGATCGTTAATTTATTATGACTTTTTTTTTTAACAGATTCGATATTTGAATCTTACCTTGTCTCTTTTGTAGACATCAAACACATCTGTAATCAAAACAACATGTATCATTACTGTTAAGTGAAATTAGAAAGTCAAAGTATCTTTTGTATCTGGAACTAAAACAAGTAATAATTATATTAATTATTTATATCTTATGGAACATTGCACTATCTCTTGGATGAAGTAGAATTTAAGAAACCACCCAGTGGGCCACTGTCCACAAGATATTTAAAATTCTGTAAGCCAGATTCCATTTATTATCTAGTTAACAAACTGAATAATAATGATTCCAATCACCTAAGGAATAGTGAATTCTATGGTCTGAAAACAAGACAAAATCATAAAATTAGAAAATTACAAAATCAAAGATTGAGGATGAAATTACATATGATGATCAGATATAGGAAACCAAAGCTAGAAAACATATTTGAAAGGATAGCTGGTGTACATGTGACAGAATATACCAGTACAGTTTTAACATGTTACATTGTTTTGTAGCTTTTTTGTGTGATATGAACATCATTAATCAACAATGACTATAACAAAAAATTCAGTTATAAACAATACATACAGCATTCAACCTAATAAGCAGACTGTACGCTTACAAAACATACAAAAGGGGCGCCCTTCATAAAACTGTGTTTACGTGAGAAAAAAGGATAAAGATTGGTGTTTTATTTTCATTTCTCTCGAAAAGAGTCTTTTGTTAAAAGCCTTATAAAGATGTGTTTGCAGATCAGTAAGGTTTGGAACTTTAATTAGCAAACCCATTCTTATTTTTCTTTAAACGGGGGCATGCACACACAAAAACAGCATTCAAATTTTATCAACCAACATTTTTGTGGAGAAAATCAATTAGCGTTCTGATAAAGGAACTGGTTGGCAGACTTCTGTTGGCTTTTATCACTTTTTGTGGAATATAAATTATGTTTAAATTAAACACTTTGTCTTCTGGGTGCTATGAGGTTCACTTCACTCTTAAAAGCTATATGTACACAAATCATACTTTAGACAAGGATTACCAAGTTGAGCTTCTTTAATATAAGAAATATAATTTATGTCTATGACATATTCATTCTAAAGGCAATTTCAACCTGATAAAACAATAAGAACTTGACAGGCATATTCATACATTACTTACAGTTTTTACTAGGGAACTTGCCAGCCACCATATGGTAGAAGAAAGCTTTTATATCTGATACTATCTCGTCCTTCATCTTGGATATAAATTCATAATGTTCTGTGTGATTCCGCTGACATATTGCTGGAAACAAGACAACCATATTATTCTCTCATGAGGTGCAAATTCATTGTAATCAAACATACAGATCACAGGGTTCACCAGCAAATATCAACTACAGGCTGCATATATGCTGCTATCAAATTACAGATAACTATCTTATGAGCAATTCATTATCACATTAATTTCTGAGGTACTTTTTATCGACAAGAGTTTCCTCCCTTTTAGTCAATACTAGGAAGAAGGTTCATCAAGTCTACAGTTTCCCACATAATTACGCCAGTTTGGTAAATAAAATTTAAAAAATACATAATTTGATATAGTGCTCTATCTAGGTAACATTAGCTACTCTAAAGCACTTCACAGTACATAGATAAATAATACAATTTATACAATCAATGCATGACGTACAATTCTAACACATACAGTTCTAACATATACAATTCTGAGGAGTTCGCAGGAGCTGCCTTATCAGGCGTTAACTACAAATAAACTAGTCCTATACCACCTGGCTAATATCTCCCTTTGTGTGTATGTATGTGTGTGTGCTTGAGATGTATTGCGTTTGTTGGTAATAGGACCATTTTTATTTTGCACAAAAGCATCTGACCAACAGCATCTTTTATAGTGTCACCTCACTTGAATGCTACAGCACAGATACCATTGTTAGCAATATAATGATTCACAATGGAAATGACATAAATGTACATTATATACACATCCAGAAATATTATAATACATCTAAAACTGACTTTCCATATACACACACTGGAAACACACACTGGACAAACTGGACATGTGTACCAATCAAAATCAAATGTGAATTGTTGATGTTAGATGTGACAGAATTTCTCTTGTTTACATATTTACATGATATGCAGGTTTAAAACATGATTCCTCTGTAAATAGACAAGCTCTCTGTAAACAAAACTAAAATTTTCCCTACCTATTAATCTTCCATTTTTAACAAAACATCTGAACTCCATTCCTGAAGCAAGGCTCTGCCACTTCCTTAGTACAAGTTCATAGGTCACTGTGACATTGTTCTTGTTCTCACAATCCTTACATTGTGAAAACCTGAAATTACAAGATCCTCAAATACAACATGTTGATTACAAAAAAGAAAAAACAAGATAATTCAACGAATTACAGTCCCCCACCGGGTTGTTATCTCGAGATCCAATAGCAATGAGTGTGAATCTCGAGATGCAATAAGGTCATGTATTTTCTTCAATGTATTTAAAGGTGAAGATGTAGTTTACAGAGACCCGCTTCTATACAGGAACCATCCCATTCTCACTAAATACATGTACACTGTAGGTATACTCTATAAATGATCTCTATATAAAGGACACAAGTCTATGAAGGACACCTTTAGTTTTTCTATTGGGTATCCTTTATAGACAGGTTTTACTGCAATAGACATGAAATTGTAATAATAATAACAAGATGTTGTTTGTTATGCTTACATTGAATTCAACAGTACTGTATATTGATTAAATGGTGATCTGAGAAGAACACAGGTTTGTTTGTCACTGGGAATAATTTGGATGAGAAGACCAAGTCAAGAATTCCTCCAAGGCAACGGGTAGGCGTGGTCAGTTGTTGGTGAAGTTTACAAGATTTTTGAAGGCTGTCCATCTTTGCGAAGTCCATGTTGAAATCTCCAACAACAAGAATGTTTGTACACTTATGTAACTTTGCTTGTGTTGTGCATAGCTTGAATAACTGTCGAAATAAATGTCACAGTGACCCAGTTTTGGTACACGACACACCGTCTTCCCACGGGGAACCATACTACCAAGTATTAAGTTCTAGTGCTTTATAGTGTAGGAGATAGAGCCCGGACAAGGTATTTGTGTAACGTAGGTCAGAGGTCAAAATATAGGTCACTGTGACCCGGTTTTGTTACGCGACACACCGCCTTCCCATAGGGAACTATACTACCAAGTACAAAGTTATAATCCTTAATAGTGTAGGAGATAGAGCCCAGACAAACTTTTACTTTAATGTAGGTCAGAGGTCAAAATATAGCAAAATAAAGGTCACAGTGACCCAGTTTTGGTACGCGACACACCGCCTTCCCACGGGGAACCATACTACCAAGTATTAAGTTCTAGTGCTTTATAGTGTAGGAGATAGAGCCCGGACAAGCTTTTTCTTTAATGTAGGTCAGAGGTCAAAATATAGGTCACTGTGACCCGGTTTTTGTACGCGACACACCGCCTTCCCACAAGGAACCATACCACCAAGTATTAAGTTCTAGTCCTTTATAGTGTAGGAGATAGAGCCCGGACAAACTTTTACTTTAATGTAGGTCAGAGGTCAAAATATAGCAAAATAAAGGTCACAGTGACCCGGTTTTGGTACGCGACACACCGCCTTCCCACAAGGAACCATACTACCAAGTATTAAGTTCTAGTCCTTTATAGTGTAGGAGATAGAGCCCGGACAAACTTTTACTTTAATGTAGGTCAGAGGTCAAAAAATAGCAAAATATAGGTCACATTGACCCGTTTTTTGTACGCGACACACTGCCTTCCCACAGAGAACAATACTACTACGTATTAAGTTCTAGTGCTTTATAGTGTAGGAGATAGAGCCCGGACAAGCTTTTTCTTTAATGTAGGTCAGAGGTCAAAATATAGGTCACTGTGACCCGGTTTTTGTACGCGACACACCGCCTTCCCACAAGGAACCATACTACCAAGTATTAAGTTCTAGTGCTTTATAGTGTAGGAGATAGAGCCCGGACAAGCTTTTTCTTTAATGTAGGTCAGAGGTCAAAATATAGGTCACTGTGACCCGGTTTTGGTACGCGACACACCGCCTTCCAACAAGGAACAATACTACTAAGTATTAAGTTCTAGTGCTTTATAGTGTAGGAGATAGAGCCCGGACAAGCTTTTTCTTTAATGTAGGTCAGAGGTCAAAATATAGGTCACAGTGACCCGGTTTTTGTATGCGACACACCGCCTTCCCACAGGGAACCCATACACTTAGTATGAAGTTCCAGTGTCTTATAGTATGGGAGATAGAGCCCGGACAAATTGTGTGCGGAAGGACGGACGGACGGACGGACACAACGCAAACCTATAGTCCCCCCCGGATTCCGGTGGGGGACTAAAAAGGACAGTAGTTTCATTGATTACATGAAACATCAAATATTAGCGCCTAATCAAAAGAGAGATATAAAGCGCAATGAAGAATTTGCACACTCACAATGCTTGCTGAAGAAAGCAATATACAGAAACTGTATAATTAGTGTAATAATAGTTTTAAGGAATGCTTTCAATGCAAAATTAACAAAACCATCCAATCTACGTAAATCATACTTTTGAACTACAACAGGTGCAAGGGAACTAAGCACAGGGCTTCTTCCCACCGTTTTGGGAAGAGGCCTTTTGGTCTGATTTTGGGAAGAAAATTGGTGAATTGGGAAAGATTTGTTCAGGAGTATACTGCAAATTTTGGGAATATGGCTTAAATCTGAAAAAAATTTCATTTGGGGAAGGGGCCCATTAACGGCCCCAAAACGCCCTCAGAAAAAAAGCCTCAAACGTTACCATGGGATTGTAATTTTTCTTTTACAATCTAATTTGTAGTAGTTCTACAAAAATTATTGATATAAATACATTACCATACAGTAAAATTCAAATTTGTGTGTCAACTTTTTTAGGCAATGTAACAAATCTAAGCATCCAACTTACGGTTGACTTAGATCATGTGTGATAAACTCGGAACTCTTCAATAGGAGGTAGACATCACTAGGACATGTACAGCGTAACGTCTTGTCAAAGGAAATCCATGTGGCATCCTGATGTGCAAGCAAAAATTTCAAATAGAAACAATTAGTTACCATAAGGGTGTCAATTTTGTGGACACCAATTAAATGATGGACTGTTCAATTTAGTCGTATAATTTTTCAATTAAGCGCAGACAAACATGGGATGAGCATAATAATCAATCTAGCTTATTCACCATAACATACACATATGATCAGTGTTCCTCACTCATTTTACAGTAGGATGCACTGTTTTTGCCCCTCTTTCACCCTACAAAGAAATACAAATGTACAAAAATGTATCTGATTGATTGATTGATTAAATCATGAATTATATTTAAAAATCTATAGGATATATAAGATTCATCTTTTATACGATGTAACAATGTCAGAAACCCACGGTACACTTCTCTGACATTCGCATACCGTGGGCTAAAATGGAAAGAAACTCTTGTTTTCTTACTAAAATAGTAGCTAATCATATTGATAGTTTCATACTCAACAAAACCTGTCGATTAAGTTATAATTGTGTCGATTGTGATTAAAATATAAGGTCCTGCTATACGGCAATTGACATCGGCGTCATGCCTACAGAAATATACTGGTCGTGGTCACAGTAAAATGATCTAACAGCATGTCGCGAGAAATGACCATTCTGATTGGTCGAAATCTCCAAATAAACTTCTATTAGGGGAAACAAAGGTTTACACCGATTCTGGCCCATGGGATGCAAATGTCAGAGAAGTGTACCGTGGGTTTCCGATGATGACAATGTAATAACAAATGACCATACAAACATAAAACCATTGGGAATACCTAGGCTATGCTTAATTTGAATAAACATTGATAAATTAATAATATTTTACCTTCATAACAGATACAACTCACCCTTGGGGCACTCCAGTTAAGCTTCGGAAATACAGAACCTCCTAGGTTCTTGATGATTTTTTTTATTAAATTTTCAAATTCGGGAAAACTCGGCATCTGAAAAGTGACATTGATAAAACTCATTAATAATTAATCCAGATATACGGTAGTTTTAACAAGTTATACTGTATATATAACGAGTGTTGTCAGATGTTAATTAGGGAAACAGGGCTTTATCAGGGGGTTTTGGGAATCGGACCCTGAGATCAAATTGGGAAAAATTTATCGATATAACAGCTATATGGGAAATATTGACAAACACTATTGTAACAGCTAAATACAGCATTATTTTTTTTCTAAATTACTTTTTAAAGCACTGTCAGTATGACATTTACAGCCCATCTTTCTTGTTTCTTATTAAACTTAATGTCACAAGAAGCTGACCTCAAGCATGTAAAACCACCAAATATTTTCAAGTGTCTGAATTGGGAATTTTTAAGAGGAAATCTGGGAAAAATCACACTTTTTCTTCTTTGGGAATGGGTCCATTTACCAGACCTAAAAAGAGGGTTGATAAGACCCTGGGAAACAAATGATTATAAATGTACCTTTGTTTCAGAGCTGTCAGCAGAGTCCCAGTCAACATCAAGCTAAACAAAGCATACAAGGATGAGATTATAAAACATTTCTATTTGTATACAATGTACATCTGATTGTGAATACTGAATTGATGATCAGATAGTTCTTAGGTACCATGCTTGTACGGCCAGAGATGAATCTGTTAGGAAGGGAGGTAACTCATACATCATTCACCCCTGAAATCCCATTATGAACTATGCCAACCTCTGACTTGGAAGATTCAAAATGCACATTCAGGGGTGAATAAGTTATACATACATAGATTAAAACTCCATTGTGCATCAGGTTATTGGACAAAAAATATAACAATATGAAAGATTTTGAAACCTTTACTATGATTGTTGTTCTTTTTCGTTACAGGAATGAAATATTTTACCTATTGAAATACCAGGAAGCACTTGTTGGCCAGTCGTGTGTGCATGCATTATGCATATTATTTATACTATAAGTATTTTAGAAAAGTTTCTATAGTATTTCTTTACCTCTTCTCCCTCAATATCGTCCTCATCATGTTTTCCACTTGCTGCCACACATCTTAAAAAAAAAATAGAAAACAAAAATAATACTGTCAGCAACTTCAATATGATTCTATGAACTTTTTCTGGAAGATGTTTGGACAATATGCATACCCAATTATGTCAAATTCTTGACTGACCTGTTACAGTTTTAATATGAAAAATTGTATATTGGAATACTAGAATATATATAAAACAAAAAACCTATTAAAAATTGAAATATTTTGTTGGACCATAATGTTTATTTCCTATTATGTTGGACCATAATGTTTATTTCCTGTGCGCAGGAGCTGTTGGGAACTTTTGATAAATTTTGAATAATTTGTGATCATCAATCAGTATCTGCAGTGATCTGCAGTGACATCCCTCGTACAAAAATGTACAGATGATGTACAAATCCTACTTACTGTTCGGGAAGGACAACACCATCAGCCTGCAGATAGTCCAGAAACTCCTTTGGTAGAGGCAAAATATAGCTGAAAAGGCAAACAATACAAAGTTACTTGTTAAGTTTGGGGGTTAGAGACATAACGTCCTCGGAGGTATAGTCAAACGCCGATATCCAGTCGAACCGTATACATGAGGTCTCACAAAAATCCAGGTAATGTGTATTAAAAGTAAAGTATAGTGAGCCCAACACAGAGGTTGTTCAATTTTTTGGTTGTTTAATGGAGAACGTAGTAGTTGATAAGTAGCCGAAACATGTCAACTATTACACTCTCCATTAAACATCGGAAAAATGAAACAACCTCTGGGCTCACTACTTTATTACAAAGTTGCTTATTGTATATATATAGAACAGAGAATATCCTGTTATGCCACAATCTAAGCCACTTATTATATATAAAATGAAAATGTACCCCTTTCGTATGGATCAACACAGAGAAAGGGTAAGAGAAAGGGGTACATTATTTCTAAGGGTTCTGACTCTCTGACCTGCTAAATATTGGGACGGCTCGATATATGCCAGCCATGCATCCCAATATGAAGCAGGTCCGAGTCAGAACCCTTCGTAATAGGGGTCATTCAAGGGGGCTACATGTTTATTGATGCTATTGTCTTGTGTTTTGGTGTAGTGCCTGTAGTGATGCGCACTCATACAGCTAAACAGCTATACATATACACTGTAGCTAGAGCAGAATTCTCTATGATTTTGCTGGATTTATCATGAGTTAGCATTTATATATATTTACATTTTGATTTTGATAGTGGCCTGGATCAAGTACCTATGTATTAAATCAGCAGAGTAATATTTGAAAATAAAAAAAAAACTTTCATTACAAATTGAAATTATTGTTTTTTGGAGTGGGTGGTGTACATGTATGTGTGTGTGTGGGAGGGGGGATCATTAATACATGTATCATATGCATACATACTTATATTATTTTCATTTTGTCACCTGTAATACATTTAACGACTCCAACAAACCTCTTAATTGTTATGTCTTTGAACTTGGGATACCAAGTCGAAAAAACACAGTTCAGTACTTCTTGCACGTCCATTTTCTCAGCAAACATAGGCCTAGATAAACTAAAACAGACAACTGCTACTGACGATAAGCCGAGAAACTTCAAGACATGCTTATAACGTTGATCTAAATATAAGTCATTTTTAAATTAAAGTGATGAAAGGAATTCAAGGCATTGCAGCAGATTCTCGGTTGCATCAGCAATTGTCAGGATAAACACAAAATCCAAACATCCATGTGTACATAAAAGAGCTATGGGAAGGGAGGTAACAAATATAATTTTATAGGAGTTGCCTCCCGTAGATCCTTGACCAGGATTTTATTTAGTTGTGAAATATAAGACTACATTGATCTTGTGACACCCCCAGCACTGTCCAGTGTACATGTGCCCACTGAATCTATACTGCACACGTACATACATGTATGTATTTACTGGGATCAATCTCCTCAGTGGTAAAATGATAATTGTTCATTCTATTTAGTACATTGCCAAAGCCACACGCCCTGTCACCCAACTCGAAAAGGATTGACACTAGTTTATATCTCCACCCACAATTGCTTGAGTTTCTGTCAGTAAATGATAATATAAACATGTGTGAAATGAGCCTCCCATCACAGTATTCTGTAACGGGCTGCGGCTCCATATATACAGTTACGTGCCATAAGTCTTTCAATTTTTTTTTATTTTGCTATATATATTCCTTGTATTTCCAACTTTTTTCACTGAATTTTCCTGACTTCGTTTATGGATGGATTTTGACATTTTTTTGTCATTTGGTACAGAAATATACAAGGTTTCCTCTCATAATATTTATTTAATTTTCCGTTGTGTATTTATGGAGCTATACAGAATTATCTACACTGTTAATTTCCGTGTGACGCCATTTCTCTATATAATGTTACAAAAATGACGTCAAAATGGCGTCCCGAAAATTGGATGTTGTAAATAAATTATGATTTCTCTAATTACACATAACGGAAAACAGTGAAAATATTATGAGATGAAACAGGAAACAATTCTCTATAAGTACACAAAATTTCATTAAAAAATGATCCCGAAACGAAGTCAGGAAAATTCATGAAAAAAGTTGGAAATACAAAGAATATATAGCAAAATAAAAAAAATTGAAAGACTTATGGCACGTAACTGTATGTTTTTATACACACTGAAAGAAACTCAAGCAACTGTGCTCCACCCCAGCATCAATTAATTATATAACATGGTCAGTGAACAATGACAATAATAACAAGAATGACTACAGGTACAGAAATGTATACAAGCCTCGTCTGTACCTGTGGAAGGACATTTGACAATGTTTAATGCTTAGTAATTACATATAAGCTTATTGAAGTATCGCATACATGTACAATACATAATAACTGTAAAATACAGTTACAGTGTATGCTAAAAAAAACACGCAATAGTGTCTAGCCAAATTTGGCTTATATTACGAGACACTATCAAAATATTCCTTGAGTAATTAGATTACATCTGATAAATATTTTTATCTTGTTTGATACATAAAACACACTGCCTTTGAGGATTTTTTTCTATACACTTTATTTTTTCATAAGAAAAATCAATTTATTTTTAGTAGTTATTTAGATAAACGTTAAAAGTTTGTAATTTCGATTCCGTTTCATTAAGAATAAAAAGTATAAGATTAGAACAAAAATCACTTTCTATCAAAAATTGAATTTCATCATGCATTTCTTCCATGTAGAGGTATTTATTGCCCGTTTCTATAGTTGTTAGAAAGTTAAGTAACGCCAGTATACGTTAAACATTAAATCAAGTATGGAAATAAGCATTTTATCAAATATGTATTTGCAGTGTTCATCACTAGTGCAACTTAAAATAATTTTAATTCCAAAATAAACTGCATATTGTCAGAGATTATTGTCTTTATTTCCTTCAAGTGAAGATTACATGACGGTGATAAACACATTTTCAATCAAGAAGTTAGCAAAGATGAAAGATCAAATAAGTGATCGTTGAAAAGGTAATGAGCCAAAAATTTATTTGTGCATTTGCCGCAAAATTAACTTGAAATCTGAAATGGGGACCCCCCCCCCCCCTTTAAAAAATTCTGGATCCGCCCCTGAAATCAGAGACGTATATTAAGCCATATGTGGGTAAATAAGTAAAATCAAAAGTTAAAAGATGCTCAAACTAAATGTAAAATTGTGAAAAATGGTAAACGGGACTTTTAAATAGATTTACATGTAGATGCAGCCATCATTATAAATTAGGCGCCAGGAGTTATCTCTCTTCCCCCGCATCACCACTGACTCGGAGGATAAACAAATACCAGATTCTAATAATCGCGACAAAATGAAATCTGCGATCTACATTATTATTGCAGTGTATTTTATCGCATATATTATATATTTTACCTATCGTTACAGACAAGAAAAAGTTTTGATTGATGCAAATTTATTTTAACGTTAGTTAAAGGAATAATTGTAACGAGAACAAGTACAATTTCATACGATTTTGAGTTGATTGTAACATCAAAGGAACCTTTTGAAGCAAATATATTTCATGGGTTTTCTGAGTCATATGATAGAAACGAATATAAGTATCATATCGTGTCAGATCTGGAACAGAATTAATACCCAAACCATAGACGTTAGATACATAACGAGACACCAATGTTTAACATTTATATTATATATAGTCCTGAGCCAGCAAATTTACAAAGTATCGCCATAAAAAGAGACTAACTTGCTTATTTTCTAAGTAACAACTTCAAAGAAAATAAAAGAATATTAAAACAGAAAACTATAAGTTTGGAAGGGTCGAGGAAAGTAATTTTTTTATTGCGTACGATATTTCCTTTAAAGGGGACAGTCCGACACAAATTAAAGAGACAATTGATAATGTCTACAAGACCATATAATTTCCTTTTGGAAAGTCAATTGTGAACCTTCGGAACATCGACGTCCGTTATTGATGACACTCCACTTGGATAATTCGACATTCCGGATGCTTTACTGGAAATTGCAAAAAGGTGCCGAAACACAACTTATTTCAGTTAACAACTACACCAGTATGTACATGTGTGTCTATCTGCGTGCGTTAAAGGAATCTAAATCGGCTGTACAAATGTACATGTATATGGTTTGAAGTTATTTATTCCAGCGTAAAGTGCATATATATTGGTAGGTTTATAGGTACAAACACTTTATATATATATATATTAACGATCCAACAACGCATTCTATTGAATGCAATTTTTTTATTAACGCTTAGAATTAAGAACATTCAATAATGTTGTTTCAGGCTGTGCACTATGATTAATGAATCACATGCCGCGGATATTGAGATTGAAATTGTCGGTTATTTTACAAAACACTCGTATATATTTTTTTCTGAAAAGCTTAAACATATATCAATCACAGTATAAAAAGAATCAGACAACAGCTTACAGCTTTTATGACTTCATGTTTGCTTATGTAACTTATCTATGATGTAAGGAGTTTGATATTCCATGTTCACCGAGCAGGTCTGTGCGGTAGATTTTATGAAGTTTTTTTTTTTTGCGTTTTTAATTCTTTCGACATAAAAATTGCTGTCTCTATGCAAATATATAAATACAAAAATGTAGCTTATATTATATACTTGATATAGATGTCGAAGATAATTACTTATATAAACACAGTGCTTGGTCACTAAAGCATATTTAAATAAAATCTATTGATTGGGGGAAAACCCCCAACAGGGGTGTATTTCCTTCCAATTGTTTTAGGAATAATAAATATATGAGTTATTAAATGTATCGGTTTTCCGATTTCTCACAGACAACATTCCTTGTGTAAAACATTATACTTTAGTAATCTTTTTTTCAGGAGATAAGCCTTTGAATGTTTTAGTCAGAATCTTTTTTTTTAAATGTTAGGTAATAGGAAGTAACAAGTCGACGCAATGTCGCGGAGTATTTCGTCTCAATGTCGACCGGTCATTGTTTCTGCCGAACTGTAAACCACAAGTATCTGTTGGCGCCCCCGTTCCCATATCGAGTAGCAGACGAGTGCATTCCTAAACCAGCTTATACCTCGCCAACAATGCAACAAGTCAAAACCGAAAGAACAGGTAAAAATAACACAATAGCTAAAACTTTTTGAATTGTATTTTTTTTCCAAAAAAGTTTAATCGGTATTTAGCAATATTACGATGTTTACTCACGAAGTGATTCACAACTTAATTCTAAAGACAGGAATGTGTACCGTCAAAAGCAATGCGATAATTAAGGTATTGTTCCTCTAGAAAGATACAAAACAAATTGACAGTCCCGACCCGACAAGCCTGCCCCGGGGAGCGTCTTTCCGTGTCCGACATTCCGATTATTAAACACGCATTCTCTCCGGGGCAAAACATTCCATTGACCTTATCGGAGCTCCATATCTTTCGGATCTCAATTGGCCGCAGCAATGACCAGCGGTCAAAAAGCCATTGTGCTTTGAATAATTTAAACTATATTGCACAGTTAACGACACAGGTTAGTTTAATATTGTGCTTTAGTTGTTTATTTATTTTTTAAGTAACAATAGCAGCTATAAATAATAAAACCATCAAAGAGGCCGCCTTAAGGTCGGGTGTGAAATTAAACAGGTCTGCAAGTATGTATTATAGTAAGGATCTAGCTACATGTCGCCAAACACCTATACGTGTTGTAGACTGGTCAGTCTAGAATCATGACTCGTGACCTTTATGACTTTTATTCGGGGGTCATCCCGTCACAAAATTAATGGGAAAAATGATATACATGCAATGAAAATACATGACCTCCACTTTTTCCCGTGTTTTAAGACCGGCGAAACTTAACTTTACGACAGGTCTATTTTCGCGAGTTCGTCGCCTTTGATATACACTGTATCTCCATATACATCTGTGATGTTATAGTAACACGGCCAGTTATAGATGTATACTGTATTTGGTGATAAAGCTTTTTTTATATCACAATAATTAAAGCATAGGAAAATCCCACAAAACCCCGATTTGTTTACAGCGCATCTCTGTCAATGTCACATCAATTCTACGTCACCGACTTCGTAAGACCTGGTACATGTATTTTGTTTAATGCAATAGATGTAACAACTTTAAAGGCCCAATATACGTAACTTCAGGGAAATTTTCGTGATTCTGAAAAATTCTGAAAAAAATCCAGTTGATAACCATGCAAAAATAAGGCTAAAATGGAGTAAACCTGAGCGGTAGCTAGCAAGAAACCATTGACAAAAAAATCCAAAGAGTTGAAAATATTTCAGGTGGGGCCCACTTCAACAACAAACCGAAGGTAGAAGACGGTTCGAAATTGACGCGTGTTTACAAATAGCGTGTTTCAACTGCTGCTGTACCGGTAACCGCGAAAGAATTCATCTTGAATATTGCTGATATCAGTTAATCTTAACTAAATCTATCAATATAAAAAGTTATTAGGCTTGATTTTCGCTTCAAATATTGGGCCTTCAATAACTGGAATTATATAGAGCTACAGCATGACATTAATTCATCAATTTAATTTGTTAGTTTTGCACGAAAAGTATTAAGCTGTAATTACTAAAGCAAAAAACAGCAGTAGCAGCAAAAAAAGTGAAAAAAACCCACATAATCACAAGAATAAACACGTACCAGTAATTGCGCAAATAAAAATATAAATAAAACATAAGTAAAGTAAGTTATGTTACCACGGGTATTGGTGATGAAAACATAATAATAAGAGGTAAAATTGAATTTCCCTTTTTAAATTGATATTAAACGGGTATCGAACAAAGTATACGATGTAAAGTATTTCGGGTTGGTACATAATCAAATGTATTATATGGATTTACTCGTCTATGACGCACGTTGCTACGGCCGAAAACTAAGCAAAACCATATAGACATCGATGCCTTTGTTAATAATAATAATTGCCAATTTTAATAACCAACACCTTTTAATAATAAACCATTATATGGCACGTGGTAAGAATCGGCTACGATTTACAAAGCTTTTATTTCCGACTAAGTTTCTGACCGTTGTAATATCAAAGACGCTGGTCAGTTTTTTGATTAACATACAATCGCATATGTACTATTAATGGATCTGGGCAAAACTATTGGCGTATAGAGTCAGCTTTATACAGCATATGTTCGAATACTCTCACACTATATATTATGATGATCTAGAGACATAATTAAAAATCACTTTCTATTTTGTCACCGCGAGAGTGCAATAGTCAGAGAAAATGTACATATGCGTACACAGCAAAATCGTGCATTTTAAGGACCGCCTCCTGGTGTTTGCGATGCGCGTGTATGTGGTGAGTAGGTATGCATTTTGGAGGCTGCCGAGCTAATGTCGAATTATAATGCTTCCGCATTGAAGTGAACTATCAAAGTCCCAACAGAACACCCCTCTCGGCAACATCATACTGACAACGGGTGAACCAGTCGCCCCATTCTCATAATGCTGGATGTCAAGCAAGGAGGAGTTTTTGAGACTCTGGTATGTCTCGACCGGGGGCAGAACCAAAAGCCTCCATCACAGTGGCGAATGCTGAACTAAATGCTAAAAGAGAGACATAGTCGAGCGAAACATTAGGGGTCACGGATCGAAATAGCAGTTAGAAGTGAAAATATAAGATCCCAAAGTTCGTCGCATCTTACAAATCATGTCATGGGGATAGCTGGTTCAATTTTTGCACCTTCATCGCAGGGCATTTATCTGACCTTTACAAAGAGTTTGATTGTTATGTTTTAATTTTCAATTAAAATCGCAAATGTGGGCCTCGTGTTATATTTTTTCCGGTCCTCAAGATACCTTCCCTGTTTCCGATCCCAAAAATCTTCCCCCACAGAGAATACCACGTAGACAGCATGAACTATCAATAAACCGCTACACGCGCAAATATCCCCGGGGTCATCATAACACGTACACAACACGGGAGATTCCTTACCCTTCATGTGTAAGGTCAGCACGCACCATCGCCTCCCTCTGCAATCAAATGTTTAGTGCGCAGGTGCAAAAGGTCAACGTCACGTGCCCGGTAATTAGCCAGAGATTTGTTCTGCTCATTACTATGCATTGGCTGTAGATCAACAGTGATTACTGCTCGTTTAATAATGAATTATAGATTGGAGCGTCTTCAAAGGAACAAAACCCTATCTGTAGATGTTAAAAGCTGTCCCTTGATCGGCAGATAAAGCGAACATGGACACGATGGTATTGGTCGTCATGACAACATGCGTACCAGTACACTTATATATTAGGTCAAGGCCAGACAAACGGAATGCTTCTTCCTGAACAACTGCTCTCACTTCCTTTCCAATCAAAATATAAAAAAAACTGGTTCTGAATTTCAATCAATCTTAATCCTGATCTACAGTTTAGACTTTGTAAATATTTTTGAACACCTACGGATGTAGAGAAGAACAATTGGTCTGTTTTATCATCCCGCATTCATGTACATATTGGGAGTCGACATTGTGATATATAAAAATCTTTGACTTTCTTCCGCATCCTCTCACAATGAAAAATTAACAATTTTGGGTCTTAATATTATTTATACATGTACTTTCCTTTTTCTTTTTCTTTTGGTTTCTCCGCTTTCCTCCCACAATAACAAGCTAACATCATGGCAACAAAACTATTAATATAATAAGTTTAAATAACTTGTTTCATAATTTTAATAAGGTACAGGACTGCATTTTAAGTTGATATATTCCCGTCTTTTTCCTTTTAACAGACTCATCGGCACCGACCCCATATGAACGTTCACATGGGAAAGAAACTAACACACAAATGTTCAAACAAAATGAAGCAAACACAAGCTTATCGTAAAAAAGACCTACCTGATACCACTGCTTCCAAATTTCAATTTTATTCCATTTTCTGCAAGCATATAATACTTTCACTTGTTCAAAAGTTAACTTTTCTAAACAGCAACAACTAGATTGCATTATGTTTTTGATACCGTAGTAATTAGTTTATAACTATGTCACAAAGTGTCAACAAAAGAAAAAAATTGTTTGTTGCTAAAACTCTATATTTGTAAGTACGTGCTTACTGACTTATGTTTCGTGTCAACACCATTATCTTCTGTACTGCTGTCTTTCCCTAAATTCAATAATACTGTTGAATATCGTGCCACTTTCACGATAATTATATTAAATACCAAGGTCATATTAATGATAATAATAAAAAACGGTCCACTGTTTGTCCTCATATCTTCGATACTACGATAAAAAGGAAGACATGCTAAAGCTATATGACGTAGACTATCTTAGCTTACCAAGGATTACTTACAATCCGCGGTACGCTCGTATAGGGTACTAGATTGTCATAGACTAGCTCCCTTCTCTAGAATAGTATACAGATATTGAAAAAAATAGTCCAATAATCTTGATCACTTGGATATATGATTCTTAATTTGAAACTAGGGGGAGATAAGCTAGTAGTAAAAATTCAGTAGGGAATATTCTCCATAGAAACTTAGGGGCTGGTAGCCAGTCTATCCATGGCGGACCACTCCCCATCTTCGCCATGTACGTAACAACAGTGAATAAGTTCTGTTCTACTCAAGCTTAGAGTAACTTTAGTTTCTCTACAACCAAAATTGTCCTGGTCATATTGTATTGTGATCTATCGATATAGATTATATGTCTTTCATTTTCTAAAAGTCATCTGTTACTAATTGATCTCTTTGATTAATTGATACATGTAAGAAACCCGGTTGTTGAAATGCTTATTGATATCTCGCCGATGACCCAGTTCTCACTTTAAGGACTTGATGTTGCATGGATGCGACCAAGATTTACATGGTGGATGTTGTCGATGAAGCAGAAGACGCTTACTCTTCCGGAAGACCTGGTCTTATTCTCTTATACTTTTACACGGGTCCATGTCTCTATAATAATATTTCCTATGTTCAAATTTCGCACCTAGTTTAATCAATTTTTATTTAGTTCGCCTTACGTTCGCCAAGTAACAATACTATGATGCAGAACCGTTAACTCGCATAACTAAACAAGGAAGTTGATCTTCCAAGCTATTTGCTTACAAAATGTACATATAACATTAAAAATTATGCTGTTGATCCACAATTTCAAAAAAGGTAAATTGCATCTACATTTTGTTTCTCGATGATTGAAATGAAAAATCGATATTACACATTATAGGTATTTCCATGTAGATAAACAACATCCTTAATATTGGTGTTGGGAAGAAAAGAGGCGAAGACAAATCTATACTTTAAAGAACTTTATCATGAAGAAGGATAACTGTAACACTCCATGGGCTTTTTGTATCAGTACTAGAAGGATATCGGTCTCGGCAAATATGTCTGCAAGATTTATGATGACAAATAAAACCGTACATATTTCAAGAAATTGATTTTACTTTAACAAAATGAAGATTGATTTAATTCCAGCAAGTTACACCGTTTCTTGAGTGAACACAATCTTGTTATATTCGACTGTTCTGTTAGTAATAACTCGTCCTCGAGTAGTAGGTCTATTTACAGTAGCTGATGTAGAACTGATATAAATGTACGATAAGTGTTGTCGACCTTTTGTACACGTGCAACAATAAAAATAAAGGGACACTTTCGGCAGTTACAACATGTATCTTTTAATTCCAATGACCATTAACTACCAAACCTAACAATAATAACTGGTAATTTTCTTACAATTTTTTTTTATGACAACTGTGGTTTTGTATACCATTTGCATTGGTTTAGCATATTCACACGTTTTTGCAGAAATTTCCTTGGGGTTACCATCAAGATGGGTGTTCATTTATAAAATCAGACAGAAATATCAGGATAACTGTAATGTCAACCATGCAGCCGTACATTTTATAAATTAAACAGAAATCTCGGAGGAGCGCGCAGTCAGAGGTCGTGTCTGACGATATAATGTTAATTGCTGATAGTTACAACCGAAACTTTCAAAATCAAATGTCTCCTAAAACAATTAATTAATTCCGTTTTACATTGATTTGATAATCTCGATGACTTTGATTAGTTTTGTACCACCATTGTAACAACAACTTGTGGTTCCGTACGCGATTGGTACAGCAGGACACCAAACTTATCTCTACATCAATGAAACAGCAAATCTCATCTCCGATAGAACACCGATGGTCTGTATCAATTTAGAAATGGATGCTTCGGAATGTATACCTATGTGACTCTAATCAATTGATTGGAGCACTTTTGTTAATTCCAAATGCTTATCACTTTCGTGTTTTGTTTGCCCAGTTTTGATAATGTGATATATTATCAACAATAAAAACGCAGAGCATGTGGAAAGGCATGAGAAAGCAGCAGCAAAAAACAATCTCCGATAGGAAAGAGCGATGCCAGGGGAGATAATTCGCACCTAATCAGGTTTTGTTTGTTTCAAGAAGCACAAAATGTTTTTGCAATGTCATTTCTAACAACATTTGTCGGTAAAATTGCGAGACTAGGCAATGCTATTGTGACATGCACGGGACATTTTTTTTGGAAAAGAATTGTTCAGTTGGCGCCTTCAAACTGCGGTTATGAAATATTGCGAGATAATTTCTAAAGATCTAAGTCCTTGCCCGTCTCTAAGGGAGAGTCCTAACAATACATGTCACGTGATGCTTGGGACGGAGGGGTAAACTTGGAACATTTGCGCATGCCGATCGCGTCATAACTGTCAGCAACACAGCGTCGTCTTATTGTATCTTTATATTGAATCTGATTTATCAAAGGAATGACGGATCCACCATGTTGGTTATTAAGTCAATGAATTGACAAATATTCCTATGCGTGTACGTTTATCGAGGTAGTTAATTGTTACTTATCACATGATTTGCAGAACATAAAATACTTAAAAAAAAAGAAAGAAAAATGTTTTATACTTTAATCCGTCAACGTTTCCAGACATTTATCTCAACATAAGGTTACGGTCATTTTCAGATAGCTACTCGTGTTTATTATGTACGGTTACATGTACCTCGAGAAAAATGTCGACTGCTGTCGAACAAACTTAAGGCACAGGGATTCGAGAGATACATGTTGATGGATTCTATGAACAAGTTATATTGTTGCCATCATTGTCTCATTGAGAAACACTCAATCCCGGTATAATATGAAGAGGGAAATTTCTTTTGATATGCTCAGTACTTTGCCTACTTATTGTAATTGCGAATGATGCATCACAGAGTGATCTAGACTAACTTGACATTCAAGTACCTGGATGTGACCTAGATTTACATGGCGGGTGTCGTCGATGAATCATAAGACGGTTACTCTTCCTAAACATCTGGTCTTATTCTTGTACTCTTTCAAGAGACTCTGTAATTTTTTCATTTGTTCATGTTTTTGGTGCCCATAGTTTAATCGATTTGGAGTTGAGATTATGGTTTTGTTGACGCGTTTGTATTCTTTAATGTTTGTTGTTGTGTTTTTCACAAAGTATATTCCACAATAGCTCACAGCCTGTTATTTGTATCGCTGTCCACCATTCAAAACGAAAGATCGAATACGCTCTTTCGGTTTGGTGTGAGGTATGGTAGTGTTTATGATGGAACATATTTGAGGTGGGACATTTCCTTAGTTTCTTAGGATAGCCCACAACAAATGTTGTTTGTGGATGAAACAGGAATGAAATACGGAGAGAGGAGGTTACAAAGTAATCTCCAATACATGTTTAGTCAATGTCTTCTCACAAAGACTCGTCTGTTCACACATGTATATTGTACGTGTAATCGCCATCATTCGCAATCGGATTCCATATGTTCATGATATAGTGTTACACATATTGTTAAAAGCGTTGTTATCAAGCAATTAAGATATGCCAAACGATGGAATCTGATGCAGATATCGGAAAAAAATTAGAGTAACCCGAAGCGCCAACAAAACCATAATCCGAACTCAATTTGGGGCAAAATACGAAAAAAGGACAGATCCACATGGAGACCTTTATCAAAGTACAAGACTAAGACCAGATGTTCCGGAAGAGTAAGCGTCTGCTGCTTCATCGACAACACCCGCCATGATACAGTATTTGTTATTAAGACCGGGATTAAAATGCTGGAGACTAATATGAATACATGTTCATCTTCATGTTTTAAAATTCCACCTCTCAACCAATTCAATATATGTTGCCCAAGTATTCCAACCCAGTTGTTTTGCTGTTTACTTAGAGAATACGTTAACATACAAAACATTCTCAAGGATATTCTCCAACCTCTTTAATGGTCATAGTATTCGCAAGGACGTCATCTGGCGTCATTCATTACTGAGTCACTGATAAAAGATTGAAGGTTGAAAATAAGTCTTTGTTGATGTGGACAGGAAAACATGCCGCTTTTTACTTTTAATTCCTTGTATTCAAATTACAACAGCGCCACTGCAGAATAACATGATGGCGTCTTTTGTAAATCTACCTAACAGAATACAAATGTTCAAAATGGCCAACAACCCTTTTTTATTATAAGCGCAACGCCACAAGAAAATTAATTTTGTTCTCTAATTAATATTGTACTAAGTTGTATTGTATATCGTTATAATCATAAAACAATTAAGTGTATGAGAAACAGCACAACAGGACGAATGATAAAACCATTAACGGTTTTGGATTGAAGTGTTATTTTCACAAATAGATGGCAGCAAACAATATGACAAGTAATCGACCACGAAGGACTACGCATGGATACTTTTCTCAATAAATGGTCTGTTGAAGCTGCTAGTACCTGTGGTACAGTAGACGTCTTTGTCTATATCACCACTGTACATTCTAATCCTGTTGAATAAGAAGAAAACAAAAAACAAAACAAACAAAAAACAGATAAATTATTTTGATATTTTTACCGCATGCAAAGCGAATAAATGTTGATTAGAAGACGTCAACGAAATCATAAATATAAAGATCATCGTGAAAGACCTATGTTCAGCTGATTTTGCTTTGTATACTAGCTAGTACTATAGGAGGTAGGTGTCTGAAGACGAAAAAAAGAAAAGAATAAAAAAATGAATAAAAGGAGGCCAAGAATCGAGTTTAATAACGCCTTGTTGTTCTCGGTAATCGACCAGTATACGTGGTTATATATAAACTATTGTTTACAACATTTCAAATATACCCATAAAAACATCCGAAAAGACATTTGAGTAAAGAAACCGTCTACGTAAACTAAATCACGGCATGTGACGTCATCGTCAGTGTGGGGTTGAAGTCGGATCTGTGCGGTAGGGGAATTGATACCCCGACCGGTGCTAGGCACTGTCCTCCCCCAGGGGTCACGCCTATTCATCGCTCTCAAGGAGTCTACATCATCCTCTATACACCTTTTGACAAATGTAATGTAGGTAATTTTCACCAACGTGTATGGCTATATATTTACGGGTATTTAATTTTCCTTTTCCATATTTCACCGAAAATTAGGCACATTATGTCAACACAATACCTATCAATTTTGAAATCTTAATTTGGCCACTTACATTGACAAAACCTGCTAACAAGAAGGCGCAATAGCCAAAGAAGTCAATTTAAGATCATAATGTACCTTGGATAACAACTTATTTGACATGATCTGTGAGGTGCTGGAGAGGGGTACATACCGGATAACGAGTGGTACCGGGCACGGGGTGACTTCTGCACGCAATATACTCGAATTTGTACTAGACGCTATGCTACTTTGGGGAGCTCAGTCGAAGAAGACATTAATAAAAGAATTGTAAGAAAGTCAAGTAGCTTTACAACTTTTCTATCAAACACCGATATCAAATTTATTTCGTTGTCTCAATTTGACATTCGTGAATAAAACTGTCATTTAAGATTGATAATTCAATTAGCTGGCTTTGCTTTCAAAGGGAGATAAGTTTCGTTAATTTTGTACCGTTTAGTTCAACTTTATATTGCTCTTTTCCTGAATTATTGTGCTTTATTTAGTTATTTCAACCCGATTTTG
The DNA here is from genome assembly GCA_947623455.1 of Mimachlamys varia. NCBI lineage: Eukaryota > Metazoa > Mollusca > Bivalvia > Pectinida > Pectinidae > Mimachlamys > Mimachlamys varia. Next base: position 24,310,791 of record OX392534.1, read on the forward strand.
AACAACAAACCAAGTTATATAAATGAGTCTGACAGCCGAACATGTAAAGCTATGTACAGATGTCATCAAAAACCAAAAGTCTCAACTGTAATGTCACGTGCGTTTTGGAGTCGCGTGTTTTGGCTGCAAACTTTGACAGATCGTTGTTAACGGGGGAACAAATCACTACATTGTCTGTTATGAAAATTAAAACTTTTCTCCCGATGGAGTGTTAACACATCGCTGTGATGTGCTTAAGGGGTTTATAGTTACTTCACCAATTATTTCTGCGATCGACAGTTTTCTCGTATCCATGAAACAAATTTACACTGCATAAATTCTACAACTAGCACGCCCTCATATAAAATAGTTTGTAATACTTTCAAGCTCTCGAATGTCACCAAAATTACCACGATGTAACCCGATAGTTCGATTCGTCATTGTTTGAAATAATATTTCATATAAAGTCCTACAGATTTTAACCACCATTCTACTTGTGAAGATCCGTCATTGTGCACTTTGTTTTGAGGAAAAGCGCTATGTGTTCGGATGTCCGTTTGTAAATACCTCGTTGCCTCTTTTGCAAACGTCTTAATGACGAGGGCGTGTCTTTATCGACGGGGTGCTTTACGTGGTTGACAATAGTGACTGGAAACAACGACCGTTAATGACAGGGTCCGCCCGGATCGTTACACCACCGCTAATTACATAGGCAAACACCAGCGGACATCTCTGTAACACCTTACTCCACTGTCATTGTGGAAGCCAAGTTTAAATGGACGATGCTCCAGGCCGAACACAACTCCATTTGTCTGAGGAACACAACTCGTCAACACAGAAAACTAGGGTTCTGTCACAAATCGTATTCGATGACATCAGTGACAATTGACATGGACTGTCTCTTGTTACCTAGGATAGATCCATGAAAGGAAAAGTCTCTTTGACGGCTGAGAGAGCCCTCGCCACAATTGAACGCGGACATTTATACGTATTGACAGACGCACTGACTTAATATACCCTTATCGTCTATGTCAGAGGAATTATTTTACTTTCTCGTAATGTTTTCAAACTTACAACGACATATTTCGTTATCTTTATGGTAGTTGCAATCGTTAAGAACATGCTGCGTATACGAAGACTAGCATATTATACGTTGTGCAATTTGTCATTGAGCGAGTATTTTAGGGATGGACATAGACTTGCTTAGCCGTTAGCTGGAAATGTTTATATCAGGAGCCCTTTAATGTCTAGATATCACTCACTTCTTTAATATTTCATAGAATAGTAAACATTTGCAATTATGAGTTATCATTTCTTTCATTTGAACACATTAGTCGGGTTTGGAGGTGCATTGTGATGATACCAAATGGAGACAAGTTTGATGAATGTAGAGGTTTGCCTTGTGATTAAAAATGGGTATTCATGATCTTAATTGCAGACGTACATGTACAGTTGGAAATGTCTTCGTTTTTTTTCTATCTAAATAATTAAACGAACATTGATTCGAGGTCAATATTTATTTTACCTTGTAACCTGATGACCCTGTACCGTTTCCGCATATCTGAACCATCGTTGCATATCTAAAGATACATCGAATTAAAGAAAAAAGACAAAGTTCAAATCATTGTCAGGGTTGTTTTATAGTCTCATAAAACACTAAAATCCCAGCATCATGCATATGTACCGACATGGTTTGTTTTGCCAGCCTCCGAAGTCGCCCAGGATGTAGCAGGCATGTGGCATCCAAGGACGGCAGATCGGTATAACATCCAAGGCCTTTCGGATTCCTCGAGGTGTTGCTTACTTCACCTGAACGATTGTCGGGCCGTGATGATAACTTCTGATCATGATAACCGTATTATCATCCTCACCCCCGCCAACATCCAATTTTCTCCACACCATTATTTATTGGTGTTTTGCTTTAAAGCATGACCGTAACGAATAAACTATAAAAGAAGCGTCTATATAACAGGCAATCATTTACAAATAGTGGGGTAGCTACCGCGGTCTGTCCAGCCAGGGGTGTAATGACTTCGATAAACATCTGATATCAACCGACTTCATAATAAACGATGAAATTTTATCACAAGCCGAGCAAACAAAACGTTACCGGCATTGTGTGAAGAGGGGAGATAATCGATTTCTCCATGAAACTGATTCCATCGTTTCTAAATTAAATTAGGGAAGATAAGAGGAAGGGGACGTATGAGATCGAACTCTGACTGCGGCAGGCTATTTATGAGCTGTTTAATACCAATCGGTCATGTTATTTTTGTTGACTTTTAAGGCTTTTCACTGATCATCAATTATTAAATTACAATCACGGGTTCCACAATTCCTTATCTTTGATATTAGCTATGTAAACGAGTAGAGCAATGTTCATTGAAAGTGAAATCATTTTGATAAAGTGTAAAGAGAGTTTTGCATTGAGCTACACATTGACTTGAGGTTAATTAGCCGGGTAATTCACCCGTCCCCGGTTCTGGTGTTACCTGTGTCCTCTTTCTGTATACGTCAGATGATGCAGATACAGCGCTGCCGAGGTTTATCGTAGGGTTCCCGTATTCTTGCAGCGATGTTTTGTTCATACAATATCAAACATGAATTCAAACCCGGAAATATTTCTATTAATGTGTTGCAAAACTGTTTAATAAGAACACTGTGTAACAATGCTTTATTTTTTATCTAAACAGCCGCACATTTTCGGTGAAACCTTTGGGAGCCCCTTTAGCCACACACATAGCTACCATATGCTTTGTTGTCTCGGTCAATTGAGGGTAAACGCTTTCCGGATCCTGTTTCGTTTTTTATTTTAGTCAGATGTATCATTTGGATTTCTGATGACAGCCTCGATTAAGGGCAGAGGCAGGTGTCCGTTTATATGACAATGCGTATTCAATATTCGGAAGGTCGATATTAACTGTAATAAACATTTAGCACTATATGTTACAAGTATTGAACTGCCCTTATCTTGATGTTGGCTACCACAATGTATATGACGTGATTTAAATAGCAAGACGTTTTTAAATTATCTTACCAATGTCCATGTCCCAGTTTCATGAACGTCCTTGAGGAATTCCTAACCGTAAAAGTTTCCATATAGAAGCATTACAGAAGCTTTAAGGAAATTCTCTTTACTTAAGACTTTCCAATTTAAATTCTGTAATGTTTTTGTTTAAGTTAAGAAATTTTCTTAAATTAAGGAACATTTTTGAAACTGGCACTAGAACTTGACACCAGTAAAAAAGTAATGTCCTAAATTGTTTCGACGTATCACAAATTAAAAAAAAAAAAAAAAACAACAACCAAAAATCAGAGAATACCAAAGTGTCAACGAAACTATAATCCTAACTCAAAATCGATTAACCTAGGGCAATAAGAAAAACAAAAGATGCACACGGAGGCCCTTGTAAAAGTACAAGAGGTGTTCCACAAGAAAAGCGTCTTCTGCTTCTTCAAACTTCGATCGGAATTAGAATGAACTGCTTAAGTTGAAACAGGAAAACGTATTACCTGCAAGTTGCAAGTAATCGAAACTACTGCATGTCTACGGGATCCTACTACGTCTTATTTAACAGACGATAAGTGTTTGTAGTTCTGACTACAATTTCTACCGTCTTTTGCTGAAGACGTTTTGCAGAAACAAAAAACTCAACTGCTTGTCCATAGCACCACTTGTAAATTCCTTGTAAAATTCTATCATATACAATTCTGAGGAGTTCGTAGGAGTTGCCTTATCAGGCGCTAACTACTTGTCCCATACCACCTGGCTAATATCTCCCTATGTGTGTGTATGTATGCGTGTGTGCTGGAGATGAATTGATAAACAATAGTGTAGCACTTGGTTAATAAACGATCGAATTTTATTCACTCGAATTTTGTTTGCGAAACAGGAAAATGGCGAGCCTATAAATAGAAACAAAGGGAGTCTTAGAACCCTATACATATGGACTTTGTTATAAATTTACAATCATGCACTGGATGTAGGTTTCGTCGATGTACCTTCAATGATAGTCGAGCATAATTTCATAGCAAACATGGCTAGAACGTTATAGTTTGATACGAAACGTGTGTAATATACCTCTTACATGTAATAACATGTTCTATGCGTTACTCCTAACAGACGAAATTGCTTTAGCCAGTACCCACAGAATATCATTTAAAGTAAATATTCAATCAACTAACGTGTAAAAGAACGGATTCATATTTTTTTCATTTTTGCCATGAATAAAATACAAATTAAAAGATAAAAGATACAAATAATACAAATTAAAAATCAAATTCCCTACAGTATGATCATATTACGTGTATCAAAAGATATTCAAATGAATGATATTTTCACAATTATTTTCAAGTTAGCGACGTAGCTATTTTAAGCTTATTATCATCACTGTCTAAGTGAAATTATAATGGCGTTATATTTGTTTCCCTTGTCATTTTTGTCACAATTGTGAGAATGAGTTTGCAAATGTAGCTACTATCACAGTGATGCGACGTTCAAATGTAATGTACAACTATAACATGTGCAGTAAATTAAAGTCCTATTTGAAACATTCTTTCACATGTCCATGTTCTGAGCACAAATCATATTTATCAAAGTTGTGCAAAAATGTTTACAGCCAGCAACCATCTTCACTTCAATCTGTCCCTATGCTTCTTAATCACAAATTCCAGTTAGAATAATGTCGCTATTTTGCAATGAAATATGTTGAAGTAGTATTTTTTTTGAATGTACATACAATGTAAGTCTTTAAGTAAGTTATTTATAATTTGTATAAAAATTTATCTTTTCCCAGCAACACTTCATTTTCACCAAATAAATCATTGTTTTAAATCAGATTATCAACATACCAGGTTATAATATAAAGATCTTGTTAAGTGTTTAAAATCTATATTTGACAGCCACAAAATATTACTGTTACACTTTCAAATGTGTCTTATAGGAATTAAAATCGTTCCCTGGGGTAAATAAAATACTGATCTAAAAGTAAAATGCACATTTATTTAATTTTCATAAAACAAAAACCCTGAACTTTCCCAAAAGCTCCAGTACCTAGTGGTACCTAGTGGAGTATGTGATTGTACACTGCTGAACATTGGTGAAGCGTAGAGGGGACGGAGATGGAACCGAACAATGCCCGTTTTCACTTTCCGTCAACCGGATCCCATGTCCGTTCGATCGGCTATCTACTCACACTAACACACAAAGGACCAAACGCAACCGTACACCAACACGGAGTAAGGCTGTGTTGACTCTTTCTTTCACAACTGCTAATCATCCAGAAAACCTGACTTTTCAATCGGGAATAAGATGGTCGCCGGTTCTCGTTCTCTTGTTTTCTCGTCCAGCGATCACCATCCGTGACGTCACAACAAAACCGCAATGGCGCCGACCGATGTCCCGAGCTTTATAAATCCAGCGGAGTAGAAACGAACAAATTAGTAGTGTTTGTCCTTAACCAGCGTTCGGATACAACACTTCGTTTTCCAGATTAATTAGTGGGAGCAACATTGTCAATGTTTGTTTGACGAGTTATGGCAGATATATGATGTATGCCTCACATAATGGTTTACAAGTTACTGAATTAGGGACCAACCTCATATTGCAATCAGTGATGGAGACTTAAGCGGTTCTGAATGAATAAAACAGAACGAAAGTGACAAACCGTTTACATAGCTGTATCATACTCAGTAAATCATACTTGGTTGTACAATTATGTGCGTGAACGTTAATAAGAGTTATTAACGAATTCAACAAAACGGTTCTGTAAAATACCGCATTTGTTGTACAATATTTAATTTTAGTGTGTAGAATGTATACAGATACAAAAGTATCTATGGGCTACCATAACACTAGACTGGCTCGCGTCTCTAGAATAGTATACAGATATTGAAAAAATAGACTAATAATTTTGATCACTTGGATGTCTGATTCCTAAGTTTGAAACAAGGGGGAGATAAGCTAGTAGTAAAATAAAGTAGAGAAATCCTCTATAGAAACTTAGGGAGTTATAGCCAGTCTGTATTAACATATTAAGGTGGAATAATAGAGTAAATGCTAGTGATTCATTTAGTTTTTTTCACAATGCAATGTACGCAATTTCGAAAATGCATTTCAATGAAGCTTACATACTGTAAACGTTTGTATTTCAGCAGTGGTTTTATTTTAGCGATTTTACCAAAAAGTATTCTGCTTTCAGAATAACAGGTATCTGCTAACCCATATCATGATTGCGCTAATGACAATTTCTGAATATTGTTTTCTACCGCAAGTATTGCGCCAATATATTATTTCGCTGATCTGATTAAATTCGGATATGTGCTTATATTTAAGTGCTCAAAAATCCTTGAGCACCATAAATTGCTGATAGGATACATTAGGTACTGATAGCAAATCTTATTTTGACTAGCGTGAAACCATTTATAAATGTATCTTTTCCTGTATACGTATGATTTGCGATCGCATCTGAAAATATTATGAATATCGCAATATTAATTTGCAAAATATTTGCTCAGTAAACAAATTAATAATTATCTAAGAAGTAATTCTCAATTAAATATAGATATTAATTTAAAAGTATTATTATATGGTAATGAATTGTATGCCGATAATATAAATTTCAGAATTTTCAGACACGTGCAAACTTGCATCAAGTCCAGTAAAAGGTTTTAAATATAAAAAGGTTTTAAATATAAAACATGTATATATAATTGTTACTGTCTAGGTTTATTGTATGTTGTATTTATCATTGTATGTTGGGAAAGGGCGTTTCATAAGTTGACATAACTTTTGCCCAATCCTCTTGTCGTTTTCGTGACAATAAAATATGTTTAAACTAAAAGTAATTCTCAAAATATTTACACTATAGATTAATTAATATCTAGGTAACAGTTCGCAAAATAATTGCTCAGTGAATTGACCCCCTTTGCCAATTCATGCGTAAACATTTGCTCAATAAATTAATTTATATCTAGGTACCAGTTCGCAAATAATTGTTTGATAAACAGACACTCTTTGCAAATTAATGCGCAAATAACTCAGTCGCAAATTAGATACTTAGGTAAACAGTAATCGGCATTATCCACGTGACGTTATCACGAAACAACGATGACCATCTGTAAAACCATCAACCGTTTCAGCCCCTGATAACACAAGTGGGGGAATTGTCCATAAAATGGTAGATAAACATCATAATACGACATCTGAAAGTTAAAAAATATCAGTTATTGTAAAGATTATTATCATAATCGTCGCCACAGCAAGTCCGATGTGTATTCATTTACGAATACGCGTTTCAACGTGGACTCCGTGCAAACGGATAATGGTATCGTAACGACGACTTACCGCGAATTGAAATGGATTATCTGATCATTATCATCACGCGCAATGAATTTGAATATCATGTTCCAATAAAAAAAATGCACATATGAAGATATGTGTCAGATCGTTGCCCATCTTTACGGTGCGATATTGTCTGGTTTATGGCGCGTTTGACATTTCCCAAATGGCCACAACGTCATTTTGGAACCAAAAAGTCTGAAACATGGAAACCATAGTCGCAGTTTGCCTGCTAGGCTTACAATAAAACTACTTACCGATACATTTCTGTTTAACACGATTTTGACATAGTAGGATTTTAATGTTGTTTATTTTCCCATCATGATGCGTTATGTGTTCGAGGTTTACGTAATGGCGTCGAGGCTGACTGACGGTTTGTTCGATGTCTATCTGCCCACTTTCATGCGGTTTGTCTTTCGTTCATTGGGTTTACAGCACTGATCATTAGCGATTGTGTAGGGATACGAATCAGAAACAAAGTTGCTGCGTGCCGTGTGATTGCGCCGAGCTGTTTTATCTGCAAGTTAATGCGAGATTTTCCATAAATACCTCAGTCTTCGCGCTTATCGTCTCTGGTTTCATCTGGACAATCAAAGAGCAACACTCGCGGATATGACGATCAGCGTATTTTGACTACATTTCGTAATTATTTCATCTTGTTTCGACGAACGGACAATATAAACCTTAATTTCGTTTATGATGCAATGTACTGTACATGCAGGTGAAGATTGTGGGATCTCCGCGAATATCGGGGCCCCGGTGTCAGAACCTCACGTGACTAGTCGCGAACGTGCGACATGCAAACGCGTTGTATATCAACACTCGATAGTGTTTATATACTAATTCAAAAAGACTAATATTTTACCATTTCTTTTGTTTTATTTTGTTTGACGGCGATATACAAGTTAATGACAGAATGTAGGTCGCCGATCTCTTTAATCCCTATCTTGTAGGCTCGTCAAGGGTCTAATAATTCGCGGTCTTCGCGTATTTGTGAAGAACATGATCAGATCTAGATACAATGTACCTCGCAACGCTTCTCATATCTAGATATCTAGAAACTGATGAAAGTTAGAAATGAAGTACAACGGTAAGATTTACTGTATGAGAAGAAATTAAAGGGTAGCTTATTATTCAGCCCAAAGAGGTAACATTATTGGCGTTCCATGACGTTTTATACACGTCTTTCTCACCCAATCTAGTTTCTCATTTCTATATATACATAATGTACCGTGCTAGAATCGTACCGAACGATTTTGACATTCATTTATAGAGGTTCCAAATCTACAAAAAAATGAAAATATCGGTTTTTTAGACAAAATCTAGAACCATGTAGACCAAAAAAATCTTGTTTTATATTGGATTTTGATGCAAATTAAATTGTTTTTTTTTTTAATCATTGTTTAATCATAGCTGAACAAGTATTTCTTGTAAAACAATACCAAAACAATGCTCAAAATACGCGATATACAAACAATACAGCAAATACAAATGTATGAAAAAATATTATTTAATTTTTTAAATAGTCCAAATAGTCAATAGAACGGACTCAAAGCTATATCTTGCCATATACACCTTTCCTCTAATGATTCTAGTAAAAGATTACATTACATGTGCAATCTTAATACATAAGGAAACAAAAAAAGTGTTTAGTCTTTAAACTTTATATAAAGAAGTTCAACTATTAATTACTTGGGTGGTCGGGTGGTGCAGTGGATAGCGCACTTGCCTTTTACCAAGGCGGCCGGGTTCGATTCCCCGACCGGACGTGAAAAGGTATGGGGTCACCTGCCCCACCACGCGGGTTTTCTCCGGGTACTCCGGATACTCCGGTTTTCTCCCACAATAAGACCCCCGCGCGCTAACAACCGGGCCAACAAGAGTTATTAATATATATGTATAACTTGCTTCATAATTGTTGTGAAATAAATAAAGTTTATATTTATTTACTTTCTCAATATATATGTTATTCGGCTTGTCATCAGGTTTACAGCATCAGATACCTGTACTAGAATACTCTCCAAACGACTTTATTCAGGCCCGTCCTTAGTATAATTACCTACGCAGCAAGCAACATGTTCTATAATTACATTAACCATATGTACTTTAATTACCTAACATGTATGTACAATTGAACCGGAAATGATCCCCGACGTAAAAACTTGAGGTAAACGCGGTCGTTGAGACTTAGCACGCGCTAAAATGACCCACTTACCCACTCCTTTATCCCTATAACCCTTATTTTTCCGTATCTTTCGTTTGAATTGTCATACATTTGCTACAATGTCGTCTGGCTTTCCGATTTTTAGCCTAACAAACCAGGGTATTCATTGTTTTGAGAAAATTACTAGCTGTCTGCAAGACCCGTCATTCAAAACCAAAACCCTGGCACGGGCCGTCTGTGGCGTGATGACGTCACACTGCAGGCACATGCTGCCCGGGATTGAACATGGAAGGTGTTGAAATGGCGGTCCCTATCTGGGATTTATCTTGTCCCTCTTAATGAGCTATTACATGTCTTAACTAACAGCCATAAAAAGCCGTGTAATTTGTGTATTTGTATTTAGCCTAACATCAATGGCGGTGCGTTCGTATACAGATGGTTACAAGCTCCTGATTCCGATCGACCCCAGCAAGGCCTCAATGATACCCCGGATTTGGCATTCTGTTTTAGTTAACCCCTGTTGGGAATACTCCGCCATCGTTTTACCGAGTTGTCACTCCAATACCAGTCCTCTGTTCATTCAGAACCGATCAGACGTGAAATTCGGTTGAAATCGACTTTAGGATTTTGTCATTAGCAATAACAGAATGTAGTGAATGATTGGCGAGCTTCACGCTTCGACACACACGGATGATAGCACCCTTCAGAGTTTTGGCGGTACCAAAGTGCCGACTTTACATCCAAGTTTCAGTTTAAATCTGTCGTATCCACCGGCTCGCGGAGTCTGTGTCTGTCCTCTATTGGGGGGCATGCTTGATTTGCCGTGTTAATCCGCAGTCCCTTAAATATGTACAAGTTTACCATATTCCCACTAAACACGTACCAGTAGCGTGGCTGTGGTATTTCAATCATTTAATTGTTCTCCATCACAGGTTTGATATTAATTCTGTTTTGATCACCGACCAAATGTCCCGTGGTTGTAGCAGACAAGGGCTGGGCCTTTATAGCCCATTACTGGTGTGATGTATGCTCGTTCTATTGAACAGTGGATAATCCGTATATGTTGGCTAGAAGCTGTTGAGACACTTCGAAAATGACACACTATTTCACGGTTAAATACAAAATTATCCTAACATTTACTGAAGTTGTCTTTGGCTGTCAAATACCATTAAAAAAAGAAGAATCCTTTATGAACCTATGTCCATGAAGAATATACGGAAACAAAACAATTGTTTGAAAGAAGAAAGGTCGGGTTTTTTTTTTGCTGGCGATAGTAAGTTCTATGTTTAGCTGAGAATTACAACCGTATGTGGTACATCACTGTCGACAGATTTAGTTAACTGGAAATTTACAAAACAAAATTACTCACGAATAGAGAGTATATTAGAATGAACTAAACGAGAGAGAAAATCCCATAGAAAAGTGAAGAAAATAAAAATAGCAAGGTAAACTTTAAATTTTACAAAGAATATCGATCATGCAATAAAATCTTATTGCAAACAACTGACTTCAGTTCGTGGGCACTTATTGTACTTATCACAATTAAAGATGAAACTAAATGAGTATTATCGGATTTAATTTTCTCAAAAATGTTATCTATTACGGTATCTTGTTGTATAATATATGATGACGTCACATGCAAGTGACGTTTGTTAACACACAACCTATTTGTGGAGATGTTATCACCATCATTACAAAGAGTAACATAAATGTACTTAGCTTCACTGTAAATAGAACTTAATTACAGGAGAAATATCGCCACGAGTTTCTATCTTGTTTCACTTTTGATAATTCATCGAAACAAGTGTTGACCGAAAATTATTTGCTCTCTTCCTAAGCCGACAAAAACTGTGATTGTATGTCTGATTTATTTATTTACAGATGACAAAGCGTCAACGATTATTAACATTCTAATTAGTATTAAGTGTTATATATATAGTCGATAGGGATTATGATGTATTCTTATTTCGACACTCCAAACAACTGCCACCAATTACTTGCCAAGAGATAAGAAATCGCAATCGTGTCACTGCACACCATTTTGTTTTTAACTCTTAACGGTTTACGCCTCTGAGCTCATTGTCAAACACATTCCAATGTCGTTCTGCTTTGTTTGGCCTCTGATAGGTTCAATAAGATTGTATCGGTAAATACGAATAAAAAGAAATGCTTTTTACTCGCTAGATCTGTCATAAATATTTAACTCACGTTATTATTCGTATTTATGATTCATTAATTAGCGTGTCTTATCATAATTGACACATCTCCAAATCACCAACGAAAGTGACATGACTTTTTGTTCTAGATAAAAAGCCATTGCCAAGTTAGTTAATTTATCAAACGTAGCCATTTTCTTTTATCTTGCTTGTTGTTAATACGATATCCTCAAAAACAACACTGGCTTATGATTAGCTGGTTGATTTATGGAGCTCGTCTGCCGTTTGATTTACGTTGAGGTTTTTTTTGCACACATGCTGTATGTACAGGCGAGGAAAGCACATCCAACATTTATGACCATTCCGTACAGAGCTGGTATCGGATACTATTAGTCCTTCACCTATACCTTCAGCACAGAATGCTTCCCCGACTTAATTATGCTAATTTTAACTAACGTGTCGGGATAGGAATGAAACTTTAATGAGTAACTGAAAAGTATAAGATCGTACCCGTTTGTTTTGCAGAGCGCGATAAGATCGGATGTTGGTGTAAAGCGTGGGGCTGAGCTTGTTCCGATCGCAGAGATAGCATTCAAGCGCTCACGAACACCAGTTTTATTGCAGGGACAATGCATGGACAAAGGGACATGCAAGATCACCATACATCACAATGTGTTACGTGAAGAGCACTCGCCACCGTCTCTCATCATTTTTATATTGGATTCGGTATCATTATTTATGACGGTTCTCACTAACAGTCTGTTGTAATAAAAGCAAATGAGTATTTAAAGATGTCGACAGATTTAATTCTATTGTATTTCAGGATATTTTAACGTAAAACTAGAATTATTGTTTAAAGTATTTCTTAGTTGATCCTATAGCGATGTAAAGTGATAAGCTATGTTCTCAATGTGGGAGGTATATTGAGAGGAGCTGGTATTCGGCCCCGGTAAGGCATACGTGGTAGGTCTCCCTGTCTCAGCCCGTATTCTGTTTCATATAAACGGATCATTTTGACTTTTCATCACCCAGACCACTGCGCGCTTTCATCTCGTCATATCTCGTCGTAATCTCGACATATCGCCGGCTCGCAATGCGATCAGCTCTCCAAATTCCGTAAGGCGGGCGTTCGCTGTAGCTGTCAATCTGGTCCTACTTTTGTCTCTCTGCAATTTATGCACGAAGAAGTAAAAACCATGCGATTTTTTTACCCGCAATCTATATGCTAATTAGAATGTGCGAAAATTTATGCACATAGAAATTAGTACGTTTGTATCAGGTTGATAAAATCAGACCACCATAAAAAAGCCATTTTCTGATCAGTTTGCTGTCGTTACGTAATCACACGGCTGAACTAGTGCGCTGTGTTATTGTTATTCATTGTGTCAAATGGTTAATTATGGCAGCGTTGCCATGGAGACTGTAAACATGGCACTCAGTTTTCTCGCGTTACTTCCTCGGCGACGCGATACAAATTTGCCTCTAATAGAAATTTGCTGTATAAACACACGACCCGAGTTACGTTTTGTCGGTGTGACAACTTCACGAGGTTTTTGCACTTTTCAATTTCAATAGTCGATAAAAAAGTCCCTTGTCCGCTCGTACGCTACCAGGCAGGCACGCACATTTCGCTTTTCAACACGTTCTTCTTCATCCACAAACTCTGTATCAGGCGTGACGTCACGGTGGGTACCTTGATACCTTTCTTGAGCATTATCGTTGTACATGGTACAGTATGCAAAATCGTTATAGTGTTATATATGCCAGATAGTGTATATTTTGATCCTTTGCTCAACCAATCGCCAAAACACAGATTTGATTGACTTGCACAAATGTACCAATTGCATCAATGGAGACCGGTGAGTGAATAGAAAAGGTTGTCACGCAAAATGCATGTTACCAGTGCAGAGCAGTGAGCTAAATGTAACGTATTAAAATCAATGAGAGGTTTTATGCTGCACCATACGGTTATAAATGCAGATTTGGCAGCTGGTTAGGGCCTTGGTTTCTGAGTGGTCCAGTGCAGTGTTGTTTACATTAGATTATACGGTAAAATCACACTATAAAGTGCCTTCAATCAAAACAGAGAGTAGGCTTGTATCACTCCATCTAAATATGTCTGTTAAATCCTTAGATCGCTGGGTTTGTGAGCCTGAGTTGGACAGTAGAAGCCATTGTTGGCGTCCTAGACATTCCCGCGTGTATTCCTCCGCGTGTCTGCGGACACCGGGCCACTTTGTCGACCGGACTATCTTAATTCATATCTAGTAAAATAATACTTAATATTTTCGTGTGTTTAGGTCTGGTATATGTCACTCTGACGTTAGATCGAGTTAGGTCGCTCTTGCACACATCTAGATAAGACGTAACACGATAAAAAGGAAAAACATAGCTTTAAAATAACGCCGAGAAACCATGTCACTGTTCGCCATGTCAGGGGCATCGATCACACTGCTCGGAACGGAAACGAGGCTGGTGACGTCATGGTATCGCTATGCTGGTTCTGCCATATATCTGTTACTATACATGTACACTTAAGTCGATTAAGTTTGATGAACACAATCACTTGGATATTTGAATAGAACGGAACTTTTGGAGCTAAATATCCGACAAATTTACAATATAGTGTAAAATTGTTAATGCTTATACGATATCAGTATCCCGCGATACAAAGAGTTAGCAGAAGAATTTTGAATCCCAAATTGTGTTTTCCAGGACAATACATAAAGATATGTTTAATATATATCTACTCTACCTAGAATAAAAATGTATTGGGAGTATTTTTGCATCTACCGCAGTGTCCATACTTTCTAGAGTAAAAACAAGTTTTATCATTTGAATTGTTCTGGCGGTTATAAATATTCGTCACGTGATTCCCAAAACGTCCTCATTCCCCGACAAATTTCCTGACCCTTTTGGCAATTGTCATATTTGGTCTGTTTAAAATGAATATATATATATATGAATATCTTTTTATTTATTTTTTTTTCAGCCGACATTCGATTGACAGATGGTAGACCGATTCATTCACGTCATTGTTTTTACTGGAGTGTCAATTTCAACCAATCAGAATCATCGATCTATATCGGTATTGGCCACAGCACATAACACCAGCGTCTGATAGATTAACAGTCACCTATACGATGAACGCTACTGGAACGTCTAGCATGTTGATTATATTGAAACATTAACAACAAACTAAAATAAATCATAATTATGTTCAACTAAGGAGCATGTTTCATGTTGTTTTGTTTTGTGTTTGTTGCAGTTGTATTTGTTTATTTTCGATTCCTTTAATTTTCCTCTTTTTTTATCTGCATGTTTTTGCTTTGGTTATTTTATCAAATCTTGCAACATTTTTTTATTTTATTTTATTACATGTTTTGTGACTAATCTCAATCAGAAAATCATATTGTGTTTTATTTCCAAGATTTTAATATGAGCTAGAGATGAAAATCATTAACTATAAGGTGAAATTAAAATGAAATGATATCACAGCAAAGGAGGAAATCGACGTATACCGTGGCTGAGGCCATCAAGGTTCCCTGCACGGCTCTGTACTCTTAACGAGCTACTGACGAGTGATATCTAGGACGGATTCAATGAGAACGAAGACAATCAAACGGATACTATCAATAGTTCGATGATTTAGTGTCGTTTTTTTTCTTGAAATCCTAATACGTGTGATAAAATCCAAAAATAAAAAATGAAATCCATGTTGCATTGGGCGTGATAGGGACCTTTTACGGCCCCAGCACTATCGCGATCGCTAATACACTAAAGTCCATATTTGTTTAAAACAATAAAAAATAGTATTTTTGCATTGCTATGGTGATGTGAGTCACAAACGACGACAACTGGACGCGATATGAATCCCCCGTGTGCTAATTCGTCCGTATCGCTATTGCACAAAGAATAAAACAAACAAAATTATATTCCCATCGGCCACCATTGCATTAACTCAATTAGAAATTATCACATTTATTACGGTAACGAGTGATGTACACTTAAGAGGGCTGGACCTGAATTTAATTAGTGACGAATTTACATGTCCAATATTATACGCCGCTGAAACATCAAAGTGAGCAATTCGACTAGATAACGGCGGTCATAATGCGCCCCGCAAATGGCGACCAGCAAGATAAGCATTGCTCTCCTATAAAACCAGACAAAAATGAAACGGTTAACTTCTGAGGCGATGTCTCCGTAGATACTAGAACGTAGGATAAGATAAATTCCATCACTCCAGTTAAATATTTTACATGGGGAATATCCGTTCACCACAACGATCCCTTATCAAAAGGCCCGTGGCAATATTTGAAAAAAAGACTAAGAGCATTTTCCTTTCGTAATAGAATCTCGCGTAGGATGAAACGATTTGCGAATTTAAAATCTTATTAAGAGGTAGATTCCGGATTCTGGTATCAAACTTTTCTCTTGAAGAACGTTTAGATGGGTAATGATAGAGGTAATAAATAGGACAAAAAACAAGAGAAGAGATCGTTTAGAGTTATCTCCCTGGTACAAAGGAAGTGTGCTGCATGAGAGAGGAACCAGTTAAGGAAGATGATGACACGGATAGGCCGGCTTGAGATAAGACCCTTTTTATATAAAGATAACACGTTTTAAGAATTATGAATGAATGCTGTTGTTTTGGTATTAAAACAACGTCACTTCTCATAAGTGCTGAACATCGCAACCTTTTGTGGGCGTATTCCTTGTCCGGGTCCCTGGGGTCATGATCTCGCGACGAGCACGTGCGAGTACACGGTGTCACAGGGTACGTGGGTAGAAATGGCCGAACAGATTGGACGATGCCATCAGATGTTTAAATAATTCATTGAAAGTGATGTAAAACAAAAAAGCACTTTTAATACCTAATTGATGGTACTGCATTAAGATCTCATCGACAGGAATTACATGTCATGATAGCAGACAAAAGCCCGGGGGCAGGGACTCTCCAGGGTAGCGGTGGTGTTTAATGTTTTATAATGGCCCTCTGTGTAAAAATCAAAGCTTTTTGTTGTGCCATCAATTAAGTATGGCACATCGACTTTGACCGGGACCGATACATATATACGTTGTGACGTCAGATGTACAATGGTAGCCAATCAGCTTCTCATTTGAGTTTCATGAAGTGAATAACTAATGATTCGGTGTTTGATTTTAAATGACTGATCATGACTTATTGATGAGAAAGATTCTCATCAGATTAGTTAGAAATAAACTCTAATTAGTACATATGTTGGAAAGCGAAACATTATAAACTCTTAACTCCATATAACACGCTCATTTAGTGAGAGATAAAACGATTGTAGATGTTTTTTTATTGCTTCATTTAGAGTAACCTCCCTTTGATACACAGGAACTGATTCGTCGGCCTACGGACGATGTCATAATCTTCACTGATTTGTGTCTGATGTCAGATAAGGGAGTACGCACGATCAACTAATGAAAGTCTATCATACAATCTACGTTATAGTGTATCGCTGAAATATTTATCTCGTTTTAGATTACAAATCTTTGTTTTTGTACTTGTTTTGTATGTTCACTATACTAATTACCATGATAAATTCCTTAATTGTGCATTCGTTGTTCCCATGGGGATTTAACGCTTTTAACGAATATAAACTTGTCTTTACACGTCTAATAAAAAACAATGGGTACGCGTCGGCCTGCATGTCATTGATTTGTACATAATCGTATGGAAATGATAAACAAATTAAAAGGAAATGTCAATATATGTCAATAAATCTGCCCTGAAATCGCTAAAAATGAAAGTGGGAAATCAAGATACAATGAAGAATCCAGTCGTATTTGTTCGGATGGCACTAGAGATGAAAGGGAAGCGTATAGATGAAGCGAAACTGGACTGACTGGGTCGATTTGTTTGTTTGTATTTTTAAAGAACGTGTCAAAATTTAGAGGTGGATGAATGCCAGAGTTCCCAGAGAAAAACAAAGACATACGGCTAGTACGTAGCGAAGCCTCACGTAGGCTTCGAACCCACGACCAAGATTTGGTCGGTCGTCGGCGACCAGGCAGCTCAGTTGGTAGAGCTTCCGTTTAGAATTCGGAGGTTCCCCGGTTCGAACCCCAGGACGAAACAGCTGTATGATGCAGTTCAGTTCATTTTTACGCCATGCTGAATCTATTACTAGGTTTAAAATGTGCACCATGTGTGTGTGTGTTATGTCATCTTTCATGATAGGGGGTGGTAGATTCTGCTGGTTGATTGTTTTAGTCCCGATGTTTGCTGGAGCCTCAGTAGCCACAGTTATCTCATTTGAGTAGTTGCACGGTACATAATATACACATTTTTGTAATACACGATTTAACATTATACATTATTAGTTTAATTTTCCTTCTATATTCATAAATTAAAGGGGTTTTACGTACTTGACCCTTCTGCTTCTAGATTAGTTTAAAAAATTGGACTCCCACCTTTTTGTCCCTAGCATTACTGACGAGTCAAAGAAGGACGAAACAGCTGTATGATACAGTTTAATTCATTTTTGGCATACTGTATCTATTCCTGAATTTTTAAAATGTGAAACATGTGTGTGTGTTACGTCATCTGACAGTGAAATTCTCCGGTCCTGTTAAAAATGTGCCGTTGACCCTTATCAGCTACTTGGATAATGCTTGACTTTAGGGGATACCCGAATTTAGGTTGTAAATATTGGTGTCTCCTTGGGAGTGGACTTCGAAAAATGAGAGAGGAATACAGAACAACTAGACTGGGCCAATCGTCGGTGACAAGGTGGTTCAGTTGGTCGAGTTCTGAGGGTTCATGGTTCGAGCTCTGGTCTGGCCGTGTGGGCTCCTGTCACAATGTACATAAGATAAAGCTCGTCAATGCAAATACCAATCACCACAGTAATTACGGTAATTTTCCTGAATTTTCGAAAGTAATACTTTAAGAGACAATCGTTTATTGTTTCGAAACATGTTATAGGCTCACTTAAACCAATGATGACAATTTTTCTATGCATTTCAGTCCTGTTGGGGACGACCGTCATGGCGAGAAAAGCGTGGTGTCAATGCTATTTAAATCGTGTTTGGTTACCAAGAGACATTAGTAAAGTGCAAGTTAAGTTATTTATGTAATTAACCATCATCTAAATTGTCCTAAACTCGTCCAAAGATATGGCAACATTCTCGTAAATTTTGAATAAAAGTCAGCTTTATCAGCCTTGAAATGCATTGCGTTATCATGGTTTGCCGATACTGACGGAGATTTACCCTGGTTTATGGTGATGTGTTCGTAAATATTTTATTTCTCACTACTTCCTCCTACTATATATCAAGTCAACCATTATGGCAGTCTATCATCCGGGCTAGGTGAGGCGTGCTGGGTTGATGTACCCCGGAAGTACCGTTATACGCATGACAAGAGATAACCGACACTCCGTCATGGTCACTCACGGTTGGAGGTTTTTGGAACATGTCAAGAAAACAATGTTTATATTTGTTAAGCCAAGTATCATGTTTTCATTTTTATGCCATACAAAAAAAATCAATTCAAGTGAGTTTATTTCTCATCTGCCGATCTTGACATATGAAACCCTAAAGTAGAATTTTAGCTTACCCCTGTTTTTGGTTGGTATCGTTCTTTGTGATTATTTTCGCATTGCATAAGTTTAGGAATGAGTTTTTATTTTCTTGTTTTCTTTTCAGAAACGCTTTTGCTTTTGAAATATATAGCACAAAAGATGGTGGCCGCTGAATGTTTGTTTATTTTTTATTTAAATACATGATTCCTCAATCGTTGAACACATTGCCTCAAAGAAAGCTTTTAGTCTCATGGTGTAATTTGGCAATATATCATTTATAATCTACATGTGATCCGATGGCGGGAAAATGTCAGTGTTGCTCATTAGCATGTGTTGCTGCTTCGTTGCCCCGATTCTCACTACAAGGACGTGACATTACTTGGATCATGGTGGGTGTGGTCGACGTCTTACCCTTGCAGCGCGCTTGGCCTTATCCGCCTTGTTCATTCCTTTCATCATATTAACTATAGTTCTATAGATTTTGAGTTCTACTCGCAGATTGGAGTATAATTTGACATTTTCCTGTCCTTTTTGCGTTTCAAAGTCGGGCAATATCTTTTTACGTGTTTTTTCAATAATTATTGTTAACTAAGAGTAAGTGTTTTAGTATTTACACTTACAGATTTGTCGACTTTTAGAAATTTGAAATAAAAATGGACGTCTACAGTGTATAATCAGAACGTTTTGTTTTTTGGTTGTTGTCCACAGTTGAACTATATAGCGAGTACTTTTTTATCAGTAACAACATGAAATTCCTTAGTATCAATAATTACTACTGGTTGGTTATTTCAAAACGTAGGTATACAAATCTTTATATTTCAGCAAATTCTAATGTATAAATATCTTTAATTATATTTCAGCGAATTCTAATATATAACTAACTTTAGTTATATTTAAGCAAATTCTAATGTAAAACTATCTTAAATTATATTTAAGCAAATTCTAATGTATAACTATGTCTTGTCACTTCCTAATCTAAACGTCCGCCATCGACTTGCCAATAAATGGATCTGTATTATTGCGTTTGTGGACTAGATTAAGATAACACATAGTCCAAAAATCTGGTTATTTCCTTTACATATATGTTTTTTATTCTTATTTTTAACATTCATATGGGGTTATCATTGAAAGAAAAATACTTACCAAATTCGGTACGCACTTAAACACGGATAAGCATACACAATGTGTTCTTTTTATGTCAGTGTTTCATTAAATTTCACAGGTTTCCATATCCGATGGAAGGTCTGTTTCTGTAACTTTCTAGGGCTCTCATAGTTCAAGGCACATACAAGTTTCCGTATTTTTGAAGGTTCGGTCTTCTAATAAGTATTTTTTATAGATTTTTTTATACCAGCTGGCATGTAAATGCTTCCGTAACTATCAAGGGCCTCGATACCTGATGTCATATCTATGTTTTCA
This sequence comes from Mimachlamys varia, assembly GCA_947623455.1. Classification (NCBI taxonomy): domain Eukaryota; kingdom Metazoa; phylum Mollusca; class Bivalvia; order Pectinida; family Pectinidae; genus Mimachlamys; species Mimachlamys varia. Next base: position 24,331,404 of record OX392534.1, read on the forward strand.
CAACTATTATAGACCTCCATAGTGTATGTCATGTTTAGGTTTCCATATTTGTGAATATACTAATTTTTTGTAGCCAAAGAGAGTTAGGTCGGTCGTTATCCCAATAAGCCTTTCAATCTCTGACTGGGTAACCGGAATTGTTCTTGCTTTCGGCGTATAACTGAATAGAATATATTCATCATAATAACTTTCTTTTTCATACCTTGTTGAGGGATCTTTTGCAAAAACAAAGAGAAAAAAAACAAGACCAAACAATATTGTCAGTTTTTCAGTAGAAATATTCTATTTTGAAACAATGTAAATTGATAAAGTTCTGATTCACGCAGTGTTGAAGCATCGTGTTAAAAATGTATATATATATATATAAATATATGATTTTTATCATTATGCCGGAAATATACAAAGAGTGAATATTTACAAATCAACAATTTTGACATTTATTTGGTTTATCTGCCTGTCGTCGGTCGTGTAATGGGTGTATTTGTTTGATAGCGAGCCGTGAGCACTTCTAGTACAGACAGGGTCATCAGTTGACGTCGCCCCATCAATCAAGGGCAGTGGTTCGCTAATCCGGTCGTTAGTCCAGCTAATGTCCCCGTTATAATGTGTTACATAGGTTAGCAGGTTTTTACTGGGTGAACTGAAGTAAATAAAAGTTACATATATAGACCACCCGCCACATCAAGATACTTCTCTTTATGATATGTTTGTGAGTACGAGTAGCCTCCCTTTGTATCGTTGTGCAACAAAATTCTCTTAAAAATGACGATCAGAATGCTGAATCTCCTGTTTTGCATTACTCACCTCAATAAAATCATATTTTCATTGCTAGTATAAACTATAAGAATCATACGATTACGAAAATCTGCAGAATAGAAACATTTTAAAAATTACATTATTTTATATTAATTTACAGATGATGCATTTGTAATATTAATAAAAGAGTAAAATTTGTAACTATTTTGATGAAAACAATTGTATCTATTAGTGAATGGAACAAAAATATTTGTGAAAACCATAAATTATATTGGTACCATTTAACAGTTCACTATACCTGCCAGTATATAGGCGGCTGCTGTTGTGTAATTGTTTAAAACACAGCAACACTTTCCATTACTGATCGTGTTAGCCGTTTTTAGAAGATGACACAAACAAAGAAGTAGAAATGGAAAACAAAAGAAAATTGAACATATTTTTTGTGATTCAGTCAATTAAACAAAATCATATAAAACTATTTTTGATAACAGTATCTCCCAAGTAATTTATTTTATAAAACAAAAGCGCTAATTTGTTATTTTACATCTTGAGTTATTAGCAGATATTAGACTACGATAATAACAAAAGACTTATCTAAAGCTTTAAGCTGTATTATAAATGTTTCTCAGTTTTAGTTAAATATTCTGCACTATAAACATTTGCATTCATAAACAGCAGTGTGGGAAAAAGATAGGGGAAGCGCTTCCATAAGCCAAGTCCCTGTGGGAAAACTACTCATGCTAAATACATTATACAAGTGTACATGGGAAAGACTTTTGGACCACATTCGCGTAAACCAAAATATATATAAAACATGTACAACCATATACTAAGTTTACGACGTTAGCAGGATATTCTTTCTAAATTCATAAATGTATAAAACATTAAAATAGAACAAGATTTACTTTTTCCGAACATACATTTTTGAAAATTCTTAATGCAAAATAGATTTTAGGATTACGTTTCGCTTAAAGTTTACGATGTGTATAACCATATACACAAACTTAAAATAAGATATTGAAATGAGATTGTAATGCCAACGCATTCTACATTTTTTTGCTTAACATGCAATATCACAATCTATATTATAGATCTATTTAATTGAGGAAACAAATATGTAAAGTGGTTTAAATTAATCCAAATAGCACAAATATAAAAATTATTGCGACAGTTAAGTATAAAGTAAGTTAAGGTGGTCTAATTATTACCTTCCCGTGATGCGCGGATTTATGAGTGAGTAGAAACATTTGCATCGCCTCAGTTACTACGGTATTTCAGTTCGAAATAAAATTGATTTGTACGATTATATATCTATAAACACCTACATTATACCAAGTTTAGATACCCTTAATGCATTTTTCCTGGTTTGAATAAATAGCTCATTATTCAAAGAAATAAAATTTATTTAAATATTTTGACTTTAATGTGCTTAATACAAATATCTTGAAATAAATGACATAAAATTGTGCGAAATTTTCTTTAAAAGCCCATCTTCAGTCATAATCAATTGAAATGTAGTTTTATATTCTCAAGTAAAAAAAATGGGTATTTTCACCTCAAAACATATTTTTAAAATTTGTTTCGAATTTGCATTTCATTTACATTTAAGCCATCAAGTATCCGAAACATAAAATTCGGGTTCTGAGTGATTTAAGTTCTTTGGCTTAATTGATTTTTCTCAAACGCCATGTACTGTGGTGACCCGTGGACCGCCTTGTGCTCAGTGCTTGTTTGCATTTTAACCCTCAAACGTAGAGATGCCGCTCATAGATAATACTGTTATGATCCCTAACAGCCGGGTTGAATTATAGTCAAGAAAACTAATTTTAATTACACAAAATCGCTTAGGGGAATGGATACCAGGGACCCCGGTAATGTATATTTCATGAAAATTTTGATGAAAACATGAACCTATTATTCAATTATATTTGAGGCCCTTATCTGTCGAGGATATAGACCATCTCTACTAGAAGTACACAAGAAGAGGAAAGATAACAATGTATCGCAGGGCGAAGCGTTCCATCGAGTACCCACATGGCACCCGGCCATTGTCTCAAGACTCGAAACATTGGCTAGGTAGCATTGTCTGCTTATCCGGCCCGAATCTGCCGTGACCAACGATAACGTCATGCTATTAAACGGACCCACTGGCTCGACAAATATTCCGGCAACGTTATGACAACGTTGACTCGGGTTTCTTAAACATGCTGAAAGATTCTTAAATGGTAATTATGAAAGATAAGCAATAAAGGTAGATATATCAGAAATGTGGAGAACCTAGTTAGATTAAGGCGACCTGTGGAAAGACAAGATTTGGCAGATTGTTTGAGACACCTGCATTTTCACACACGCATTTCAGCACGGTTTGGGGTCAGTGGCGAAAGAACAGCTTTGCCAAGTGCCAAACTGGTTTGCAATGATAAAGACAAACGCATATATAAATGCCATAAAATATATCGATAGCTAAATTGTTTTCAATCTACATGTACGATATGGCCATTCTAAAAATTCATCAAAAAATTACCGTCCTAAGCAAAAAATAAATCGTGTATTTTGCAATATTTAGTAGATCATGCACTTCCTGTTTGACGTTTGGAAATCTTGCACAAAATGGCGGACAACAATACAATTTCAACCTATCACTCATGTGGTCCGTTTTGGGGAAATATCATATACATTTTTCTGGCAATGGAAGAGACTGAGTATGATAGAAAGAAAAACAGGTACTGATAGAGTGATAATGCGATCGTCTCAGTGTTGCACTGTCCTCATTTAAGAGTAATTACTTGATAGTAACATCCCTGCTTGTCCAACTTATGGTGTTTACATGTCGCAGTTGATTCGATATTCTAGGGCTTGCTCTAGGTATCGTGATTTTCGTGGTCGATGTCGGCTGCTGACAAACAATCTAGTAACACAAGGATTCGAGAGATGCAGGTTGATCAGAACTATGGGCAAGTTTTATGGTCGCCATCTTTGTTTCATTGAGAAATATTCTGTATCTTTAAGTGCTATGAAGATGAACGTTTTTGAGTATACTCATTAGTGTATTTACTTGATGTGATTGACAATGATACTCGGTTCTCGTTTTGAGAACTTGATGTTTACTATAGGATGTGACAAAGACTTACATGGCGGGTGTCGTCGATGAAGCAGAATACGCTTATTCTTCTGGAACACCTGGTCTTATTCTCTTGTGCTTTTTACGGGAGTCTCCATGTAAGTTTTTTTGTCCCTATTTTGAGTTCAGATTATGATTTTGTTGACACTTTGGTAACCTCAGCTTTTTTACAACAGAAATAAGCCTTTGTCAAGTTAGTTCTGTTTCTACTGGCATTGAAACCAGGCAGTCAAACAAACCGAACCTTTACAAAATGGGTGTAACATTTTCAAAATATTAATCAATTTGGGACACTTTGACATAATAATACACTTCAATTTATTTTTATCTAAGCAGGATATTTTTTCATTGATGTTATTTCTAGTTGAGTTGTTTCTGTTTCCTATGTAATATAATATTGAAAAAATACCAATCATGGTAACGTCATCTTGACTATGACGTCATAGCATTGTGCCAGAAAAAAAGAAAAACACTTTACCTGTGGACTTACAATTGAGAGTACCTGTTGTATAATTGTGATTACGTGAGAGAGTTTTAAACGCCACTACCTACTGCAGACCCTACCACTACAGAACAGGTATTGAACTCTCGCTATCAACAGATCAAATCACCCCACAACTCCCCATTGCAATTACAAAACTGGGACAAAGACGACGTTTTGTAGCTAATGTTCCACCGCGAACACTCAGTTGTTTGTGTTTTTTACTTGGTAGAAATGCATGGCTGTCAATCCGGGGTATTACACGTGCCGAGTAAGAAGCCCTGGCCACACACGACGGTGACCGGTCATACTCGTGGAAAACCCTCTCTCCAAAACCAACAAACCTATCTCTTCATGCCGTTAATAATTGATGTACTCTTAAAAACGACGGCTTGAACAACGCTCATTATCAATACTGTCAGAGTGACTGCCTGGTGAAATACTATTACATGCCTGTGATCCTCGAGTTGTGGTCATGACATGCTTACCTTAAATGCCATATAGACGAAGATTAAGTAGCCGTGGTCATGATTGATCTACTCCGCTTGCTTCACCGATATCTTTGCCTTAACGGGAAGCGGCAATGCTGGTCATCATTTGACCGATTTTACGAAAACAATAATTTCTTTCAAAGAGTAATGATCAAGAATATGGATGGATATTGTGTAAAAACGTGTGCTATGTATTGGTGTTGGACCATCGTAATGTTTCGTTTATCTCTCTGCCTTATCTTAGATTCGTCGTGCTTCATTAATCAGATCTTTACTGATCCAATCGTTCAACCTGCTAATGGAAAGGCTACCATGTAACATGCAGGTCAAGTTGCACTTCTGTGAATTCACGGTATTTATCGTGACGTCATAGATTCATCTTTTACAAAATTGATGATGCAGCTGAGCCAGAGGACATTGATTTGTCTGATAAGCAAGGTATGTTGCCTAGCCCAAGCTACCTGTTTAGCAATCACGGCCAGATTGATGGGGCGCTGGCAGGCTGTCGTGCGGGCCGGGAGGTGTGCGCGGAAGTTGTTACCGAACACCCCGGTAATAGTGCAAGTGGTCACGGAGAGCGCACTGCACACACATCCCTACCTTTGATCCAATATCATTTATTAAAATGTAACAAACAAATTAGAATAATTAGAATACCAACCCAGACTTGTTATTAAGGAATGCATGGTCGAAAGTTCCAACGGTGCTGATTGATCTTATGCTTAGAATTTCAATTAGAATCAGTTTTCAAAAATATACCAAAGGACTCATATCAATATCATCATGGGATGCGTCAAATATTTCAAGAAAGCTTGATTAGTTCTCATACATAAGACAAACCCGTGTAATATGATAGTATATTCACTTTATTAACTTCTAGTCTTTAATCCCAGCTGGTGAACTCGGACGACGCAGCCTCTCGGAGGGAACAACCTGCAGCGTGATGAGAGGCAATGGGGCCTGCACAGAAATAATAAACTGGAAATCCAATTACATGCTTTCTGACAGGAGGCTTCAAGATTCCTTTATTTACAATCTCGATGATTTATGGAAGAAAATTTGGAACATATTTACGGAAATATGATATATACACTAATTTTTATACCAATTACCTAACGCAAAACTTCTATCGCAGTATCATAGTTCTACAATGTAATCATACACCTTGTTGTAATGCCAATGTAGCCTCCTTCACATCTGTGTTCAATTTCGACGACCGTTGATGAAGGCAATAAACATAATACCTTTGAATATGCATGTTTAGAGCAGCAGAAAACAGCGCTATGCATTGACCTGACAAAAAAACCCCAAAACCAGAACTATACACGTACTTGATCGGAAACCAATTTCAATAAAAGTATATGTGTTCCCTGCATCATATGTTGCATATGACATGTTTTCTCTGTTGTGTTTCAAAAAGAACATCGTTGATAAATGTTAGCACCGATCACCGGACAACAAAAATAGAGCTTCATTATTTACACCACGACGATATGACATGTCATTTCGTAAACATTTACTTTCTTTGCATATTTTCATCTTGTCAAAAAAAAAAAAAAGATGAAACTTTAATTTAGCATATAAAGTTTTATATCGCATATCAGATGCTATAATTTCTTGTATCAAACTGATAACCGATGCGTTATAAACCACTACTCCAAGACTATGACGGTTTATGTTGTTTTTATATAGAGACTTCCTTGCGAGAAGGTTCTTGATTTGATTTGATATACACAAACAAATACAATAAATCACATATATTCAAAAATCAAATTACAAACAAATTTCAAATATTTGCCTATAATGAATATATGCATAATCACACGCTTTTCAGAACTTGAAAAATGTTCTAACGAGAAATTGCCACAATGAGCCATCACGAACATGTGGTGATTTTCTAGAATCGATATTCAAGTATTACTTTTTATTCCTATTGAATTGATACTCTTGATATTATTATTGCATATCTTTGAACAAAATATATAGAAAAAATAATCATAAAAGGGTGTTATTTTTTCCATGTGTTTAATGTTGGTAACTTTGACCATGAGCTTGTAAAAACAAAAACAAAACAAAAACAAAAAGCAAAAAAAAAAAAAAAAAACTAAGCCAACAAAGGTAAAAAAAAAAAATTAAACTATTTGTAGAGTTATGCATTAATAGATTTTATGTTACGTATAGATTTCTTTCAAATATTGGTGTAACCTGATCGGTAGGAATATTATATATGTGATCAGAATTAATACAAAAAGTTAAATAATTATGAATTTATGAGCTATAATAATTATGAATTGTGGATTTCCTAACCGGATCAAACACGCCAAATTAACATCAGCTAAGTACATCAAAATCATCTAAACGACAACATATATGTAAAATTCCATTTTTAAATTACTAGAATCACAAATTTATATTGACTTCGATTTAGAAATATTGAACATAATTCAACCAGTAGTATATCTTTGTTTTACATGCGTGTTGATATGGATATTGTTTTTTTTTATGTTAGAAAAGACTAATATAGGCTTTACCTGTTGTCTAATCCATTTATTGATTCTAATATTTACTAATTCTTTGTATTTCTTGTTAATTGTTTAAAGTATCAATAATAAAATATTTTGAAATTGAAATGGAGCTTGTTTACTTTTTTTACACTTAAACAACATATTAAACGTTTTTGGATAATTTGTTTCTTATATTTGAATCCTAAATTGGAATAGTATTGCTGATAATTTATTATCCGTAATTCATTGAGCAATAAAGAAGGGTACATTGATTTAACGAATGAAAATTATCGAGTTTGTCTCTCAAAATATCAACATTCGAAATATATTACTACGTTTAAATGTTTCGAACATTATCTTAACGATTCTAACCCTGAATGAAAGATATTGGAAAGACTTCAGGATATATGAAGAGGAATAATAAAGACTTTGTGTTCAATTATATGCACCCTGATATCTTGTTTTTGAAAATCTTCTTAAACACTTGTAAACACTTAAAATAACGTACGTTTACTTACATCTGTATCATTCCAATGATAAAATTATGTTCCAAAGTGAAATGTTTTTTGTACAAATAAAAGATGTTAATAAACTAAACTGGTGTAATGTTTCAGGTAATCCTGTATCAGTTAATCCTAACGTGATAGATATACTATTGATTTTATCGTGTTAACAGATTGGCGATGCCTGCGTTTCGTAAATGCTACAAATTGAACATAGCATAGATATTAACATTGTATTATCATGCAAAATTTAAAACGAAAACAATATGACATAGAATCGATAAGACACGTAGTTTTCGGAAGAACCACTGACTAACGCAAGGTAATATTAATTGTCATTTTACAAAACAAAACTCACTTAAAAAAATCAGAGAATACCAAAGCGTCAACAAAATATAATCCGAACTCAAAATCGATTAAACTAGAAGCAAAATAGGAACAAAAGAAAGATTTACATGGAGACTCTCGTAATTATAATCCTTTTAATTAAGAAATAATTGATTTTTTTGTATATTAATATGTTTTACCAGAGTATTGATACCATATTTACATTGTTCAATTGAGAATAGAGAGTTCCTTGAAATAACTATTTTATACACTTAGTTTTTAATTGTGAATGTAATGAATTGTAATTAGATTACGATAATGCCCACGACAAAGTTTATTCTATACTTATATAATAAATGCATAAATGTAGCAAATGCATCGGGCACAATTTATCAAAACATTACAAAAGCCTACTCCACAATCTCTTCAAACAAAATGAAAAATAGCATATCGTGATCATAATGAAAACAATTTTACTTGAAACAAGTATAGAGAATAATGAACAAAACATACACGATTAAAATCGTAATTTGATAGCATAATGAATATTTGCTCATTTCTAAAAATAGCAGTGTTTGCAAACACATTTTAAGAAATAAACATTGATTTTGAAAAGAATATTAATTAAAACAAATATTGATTAATAGACATATTGCTAACATATGAAGTATATTTAATTAATAGTACAATATGTTATTAAAATCTTAATTGTTTTGATTGTTTATGTGCTAAATATATGAAATATGGCGAATAATTAAACATTAACATACCATTTTGTATTGCTTTACATATTGGTTAATACTATCTTAACGACCCGTGTTTGTCATATTAAGATACTGAAAGGCCTATCCTCACATCTGAGGCTAGAGGGTTTATACATTAATCCGTTTCATTCCTAGATAGCCCCATGACTGAGGATTGGCGGCATTTTAACATACAGGGTCAGCTTTGCGATTCACAGTACATTACCTTCATCATCTGTCAATTTGTGTGTTGTTTTCATCAGAGTTTCTGTCCTACAACCTCGCGTGATGTTAAAGTAGTATTGATACGTTAAATACACCCCTGTACGCACACGGTACTTTTCCAAGTAAGCTATTTCAGTTTTATATGGAAGTTTATTGTTTAACAGCGTGTTAGCATAATGATAAAACTTGGATACAGGGCAAGGTAAATATGACAGTTAGATGGTAACAGATGATATATCAATGTTTTATTTTTTTACATTATTTTGATCTGCATCTGTAGTCTTTATGGTTGCTAAATCAGTATCTTCACTGATATGTCTATATAATTTACAGAGCATGTACATACACACGTCAATTGACAACAAAAGAAATGTAATGAAGATTTTCAATTTCTTAAGCGTGGAGGTGGGGGCGGAAGTTTATTTTTATTTTGGTTGGTGTTTAAAATTCGTATCGCATTCAATTTTGTTTACTGACGCTGATGGACTTTTCATTTTTTTGTAATTAAACGATTTGAAAATAAAAGACGGAATTTTACATTTCGAATGGAGGCGTACTATGGGGGAGTAAATCAAGGAAGAATTGAAAGATTAGATACGAAAGATACGCAAAAGTAAATAAATGACAGATAGAAACGAAAACCTACTACTACATAAAGGTGGGCTGTAAGTAGTAACATGATTGAATATCTGATTTTAACAACAATCTTCTCCAATATACTTTGTTTGATTGTTTTCCGATTTATTAGATCATCTCGGTAAGTATGTTTTTCTGGCATCAAAAAAGGTCTCTTTGATATTTGTCGAACTGGAATACTGTTCGGTGCCTTCATAATGAATCTCAAGCACTCCACTATTAATCGGTAATTGATTTTAGTTGAAACTCTTAATGAATTAATTGGACGTAAATAAATAAATTTCAGTCAGAACAACATAAATTAACAGAACTAACTGTAAGGCCCACATTCTAATTACTAACATATATAGCTTAATGGTGAATTTTAATTTGTGCAATAAAATGAAGGGTACCGATTAAAAAGCGTAAGATGCATGTGTCGTTGAAAGGATTAGACGACGAAATTCCTACGTTATTTTATACACAACAACTATATGCTATATATAAGCCATGTTACTAAGTACTCGTGAATGTTTTATTTCTCTGGTATCAAATTGCTCAATAAATGATATCTGATTTCATAAAAATGGTTTTAAATATGACTATTAACACCGCTAGTATCTATGGAGGGTAGCACTTCGTCTGCAATAATATCTTATTTATAGCCATGTATCTTTAAAAAGAACATAAATGAATAAAAACGTGATCAGGTATGCGGCCCCAAAAGTTCATTAAGACATCTACGTTTTACGGTTATATCGGTGTAACGATTTGATTGTATGTTTTTTTGTCTCTATGTATTTTATGGCAATATGTAGCAGCGTACATTGGCCCAGTTCTGGGTACCGACCTGGACCCAAATGGCGTGTGATCAATAAGGATAAGGGTGCTCCCAGACACCCAGACAAACGTTTGTAAACAAGTCGTTTGTCACCGTGTATACTTATTGTCACGCCGTAAATCGACCGTTTTAAAACAAAAGATAACTTCAAAGTCTTATGTTCAATAACGTAAAAAAGCACGGCGGAAATATCTCACAAATATATGTAAACGACATTTGACCCTCTGCCACATAAACTTGTTAGGTGTATGAGCCGATTTTCCGCGTTGAACGTTCTAGGTGGCCCAAACTGAAATCACGACACCTTTAAAACAAAGAGAACATCTATACGGCCCATCATAATGGAACCTGACCCCTAGGGACCTGTCAAACTCCTTCCCGTGTAATTGGTGAAGGTGGGCGAGAGTTTGTTCCCTAAGGGACACATTGACCCTACCTAAGATCCGGAACAGATAGAGTATACTTATCTAAAACGGACTGTCAAGATAGTACATCTGTATGTTATTGCACAGACCTGTGTGCCTTATCAAATAATACATATTTCCGCGTTATTAACGTAAATTATCTACCTTTAATTTAATTTTTATTTTCGGTTGGTCTATATCCTAAATGTATTACCACAGAAAATACACTTCTATTGTAGCAAAATTTTCTCCAAATACTGATTTTGTTTTACTCTGAAAAAATAAACATACTTCGAATAAAAGTTGATAAACTAGTTTTGCATTGATCACGATTACTTTTTGGTATGCATAAAGTGATTTTTAAAATTGAAATATGATGTTTGTGTGTCACTGCCAACTACCCGTATGCATGTATGATGTGACACACCTAATACATGTGTTAGTCAACATACGGCGGGGACAATGTTTCTCAGGTGACATGCTACTGACATCTAGAACAAAGCAGGTTTTAAACATATGCGGCACAGACACTTGGCAAAATATTGAAGAATTAGACATAGCAATGGTCTTGGTGGGTGCGACTTTTTTCTATTGTAATTAAATACTACCGTGGTCTTAATGATTCGGTATAGTTTCAGGCTGAGTCATGCAGTGACAAATGCATTGAACAACAAAGTGTTGTTACGTCTATTTATACAATAAAGCACATCGCTAAAGTACGAATCCACACCTAAATAATCCTACATTGTAGTTTAGACTATTGTATATCTGAATTGAACACTGAAATATCAATATATCACAGAAACTTCTGCCACAAATTCAATTTTGTTCATACGCACAAATCTATTATACTAATAAAAATAATACTATTTTTGATTACATCTAATGCATAAACAGAAGTACTTTAATCATGTTCAATATACGTTGTAAGCGTTGGGGCGTAGAATGATTGATAATCAAATATATTTCCTTCACCTCCCTGTTCCGACATTGAAATATGATTTTAATTTTCTTTGTCAGAATGAAATTTCTGCAATATTATCAACGGACGAATTTTGAATGTATATATCAAAATATACTAATTAAGGTAATTGCAGCTACAAAATAATGAATGGTAACATAATTGTTTGGATCGGTTAGGAATACAATGCATGCTTAAATAAACAACCTTTAGACAAAGCAGGACTTTAGACGTGCCTAACATTACTGTACAATCTCACGGAACACACTGTTTGTTGGATATCTTATGTTGATGAATGTATGCCAATGCGTTTACATAAGTTCTATAAACAATAATATTGTTGATAATAATTTAATATTTTTGTATGTGTTTTAGTGACAGTTAAATAATGTGACTGTTTTAGCTTTGAATAAATGGATCATGATTTAATTGATTTAAATCATTACTTCAAATGATCTGGGGCCATGGAATCATGAATAGTTAGAATGCTCTGAAACAAATTATTTTAAATGTTTGAAATGATCACGTGAGCAGAGCATACTTGATTTATACAGCTTTTTCAGAAATAATACAGTGTACTGAACTCAAAAACTTCTCTCGGCATCACACGACCAAAAGAGTCTTGTAAGAATATGAAATAGTGTTCAGTTTTTATAACAAAGATTTTAAATTATTGCGGAAAATTGAAAGTATTAAAGTTAATGATGTACAGACATGTTTGTTTTATTTTTGAGTATCGCTTCCAACTCTTGAATTAACTGTGAATATGATATTAACCTCGAATTATACAAAGCTGATGATACTTTGACATGAAAAGAGGTATCTTTCTTGCTTGCCAAAGATATATGTCCCTGGCGATCAAGCTGTTAAAATGATAAACTGATTAAACTGAAATCAGAATGATTAATATGCATAACGGAGTGAGTGACAGTTGAAAAGACAATGCTTGTACTTAACTATGCCACGTTATCCTTGGCACGCGCACTGTTATCAGCTTAGGTATACGGACAGACCCAGGCCACAAATCTCACCGCTATCTACTCACTCCGTATTGTGTACATGTTCAAAAATGTAGATAAATTCAATCAGATATGTTTATTTTAACTATTTAACACTCCACCAAAAATTATCACCAAATAAAATTATCGCTCTTTATTAGCATCTGATTCCTTTGAAGTAATCAATTTATTCGTGCCGTGAAGAAGGTTGGTAAACTCTATGTATAAGCAGTCGATAACATTCGCGTGTTTTAAACACTGTTTCCAAACATATCGAAACCATCACATAAACAATCTAACGTAAAGATAAGCTCTATCTTAATTTTTATCTTACTGTCCCGAACAAGGCGGTCATTGCCGACCAGATACTTTCAACACGTTAGCCAAGCTCGTTTTTAAATAAGCGCCACACATATCGCTAGTTTTTGAACCAGGCATGTGAAAATTTGAAGGTATGGCCACAGGTGAGATCCGTATCTTTAGAGTATTGTATCGGAGATCTTGTCGTTTTTGGACCTCCATTACAGAGTGTTATGCGAGTGTTAGCATTCATTTTCTACCTCACAATTAAATACAATAGAAAATTACGACTGTGTGATTTATGGCGAAGAAAGTACTGCTCTGTTCCTAAGTCACTTTCCCATGACGTGCCTAATCCGCCGTCGAATTAGAGAGATCATTGGCGGTACTTTGTGTATACTGTTTAAAACGTAATAGTATATATAATCTTTGTTAGATATATAGAGGATATCTGATAATGTCTTCAGTAATACCAAATATATTTCACATGTGGGGCTAATATTTTTTTATCTTTCAACACAAGTGAAAAATATCAAAATATTAGCCACAAGAGTGAAATATATTTGGTATTACTGAAGATACTGTTAGATATTCTGTTTATTAAATGTTTATAGCAAAACCTACCCGTGGGCATCTTTCGATTTACCCAATTGTCCTTTGTAAACAGTGTTTTTCATTGATCAAATCAGAAAAAGAGACATTTTTCGGTATTTCATTGGTAAAAATGTAATAAGTATTGGTATGTATTTTTCACACTCCCATCCATGAGTACTGTTGATATACTGTAAATCAATACTTAACTGCTAAACTAAACTTTGGTCCTTTCAGAAACACCATGGCGAACTTGTATTTTTGACGACAAGTCTCTCTAATGACTTAAAAGATTCCAGGATCACCAGTTTTACCTCAAGACAATGGTTGTCATTTGTTTGTGTTTTATCTTTTGCTTTTGTGTCTCCTTGGTTTCTCGAAGCGACTTCCAGTTTAATCCCTTTTTGGTTTTATGGAAACGGATTAATATAAGTTTTTTTAAAACTTGTTTCCGGATTCTATTCCTGCATATTCTCTGTCTATAATGTTTTATATATACTGTTGGAATGAAATAAAGTTTATGTTAATCCCTTTTTGGTTTAACACCATGTTTCCCCCTTTATCGGCTTACCACAATAACATAATAAATGCTATATATTGAGATATTTATTACGAAAGTAAATATCTCCCGCCTAATGGGTTATATGGTGCTATGGTGGAGGTTACCTACCTGCTAGTAAACCTTCAATCACTAAGCACACGTTGTTAGCGGGGTTCCACTCACATGTGGCGGTATGGTGTTAGTTATTAAAAGCCTAGTCAGCTTGACACCTAGTTAGCTAAATGCCAAATTAACTCTTATCTTGATATTTATGTTCAATATATAAAAACAAAAAATTAAGATGCAAGAATATAACTATAAATGCAGTATATGATTTTAATGATAGGTAGATGTTGAAACACACAACAAAGAAGATAATTTCATATCAATAAGTTCCACCTGTTCAGGTAAGATGACATGCTATCCAGTTTCTAGTTCTTATTTTATATTAGTTTCTTGCTTCGATAAATTAAGTTCGAAATCTGAACATTGTTTTGAGTTCACTTAAGTGATGCAATTTTTGTCTTCAACCAAATTTTAAATTAAAATCAAAGATAATGAAAATAAAATTAACCATGTCATATATCAATATTTACGTTAAACCTTAAAGTTTTACTTCATATTTTTTGTCACTGATAAGCCCATAGCTACGACAGTGGTTTCACTTTTCTGACAAAGAGTGACATTGCGTGCATACGGTAACACCTAGTGCAAATAAATACATATGAACTCATAGCGGACTGAGACATCTGTTTGTGTTATAATGGAAACATTTTAAATATATGTACTATCTATAGCTGTCCATCTTGACGGTGTCATCGGTAATAACTGTAGTGAATGCTCTGCTAACGGGGCAGAGCTTTAAAACCTGCAAAATGTAACCAATACGAAGTACAGTGGAGATGACACGATAACGGCGAGTGGGCCCGGCGAGAGGTTTACGATTATGTGTTTGAATAATTATGTCACGTGAAATAAATAAAATTCAGACACTCTGAAATGTGAATAACACATTTTATTGTGGAAATGACGGCAATATTTCAATAAGAGTGCGTATAATTCTTTGTATTGAATGATATTATTTCAAAGATTTTGATCTCTTAGAAGGAAAAAGCCATCTGGCTATTTCAGTAGACCTGAGTGTCAAGTTAATGTGTAGATACTTTAAAGACTAATATATCCATATATCCCAGCATTCTATTTCGTTTTTTAAGAAAGTAGGCCAGTAAATAAAATATTTGTAGGATCACATTTATATATAAATAGATGGGATCATATATCAAAACTGATATAACCCATATATACTAAAAGTTCAAGATAATATATATATGATATCACCTTGCATATTTAAATCATTGTACGCATTGATCATAAGAAACTCATTTTTAAATTTCCCGATTGAAATATGTTACTGTTTAGAATTAACTGTACACTTTTCATCACATCGATACTGGCCGCGAGCCTCTGAGCTCTTATGAAGAATATCTGTACTAAATTTACTATATCTGCCCTATTTTAGGTCTAATTGCGGACATCCTGGTGATCAAAATTATTAGTTAATAATTGCCAAATTATTCAATATCTCTTATCTACATTGGCATAGTATTTTTCTTTATAACGTGACTAAACTAAGCTTGAAAATAAGGTTTTAAGCACAATAGACTTTTTGATGTGGATGTAAATAAATTTGTTGCAAAATCGGTATGAGTGTGATAAGTACATATTCTCGATTAAAAAACCACTAGGTGCAGCATGTATGATCAATGCATTTGCTTTTTACTATAGATAAGACAATATGCGGGACCATTGATACAAAGTAGGAGAGAAGCTATCCCGACCATATGTGCGCATACCTGTAACAGTGTTGTACTCAGTCACTCATAAAAGATGCAGGGGATGCATATTTGTAGAACAAAATACTATTTTTAATGTTTTTTCAATAAAGTTACAATACCTCTAAATAAGCAAGAGAAAATCTTTAAGTTTATCTAAAAAATCTATGTACAAGTCATTGCTTATATTGTAAATGTTTTAAAGCAAAATTCATATGCGCAAACAGTTACAAAATCATCAAAAACATAATGATAGATATAGCATTTTTTTTCTGGTCACGATACACTTATTTATATATTTTGTTTAATAGTTAAAAGGTTGATCATTTTCGATAACAATAGTATGACTTGTTTATCAGTAATCTTAGTATACATTGATGCGTGTGTTTCTATTTTGGAAAGATATCGAAAGATACAATGTTGTGTTTTAGGAGAAGATAAACCTTTAAAAAATGTGAGGGAAAAGGCAGACAGACATAACGTTTATGCTTACTTATGCACTACTTGTGCAAACATTCACTATATAAGAAATAAAGCACTTATAAAGGCAGCTTGAAATTATACAGAACTAGTTTGATTTTACTTCTAAATTCATAAATTAAAGGGGTTTTACGCAGCTGACCCTTTTTGGATTCCTACCTTTTGGCCCCTAGCATCATTGAAGAGTCCTAGGAGGACGAAACAGCTGTAAGATGCACTTTAATTCATTTTTTCGGCATACTGTATCTATTACTAAATCTAAGAGGTGCAGCATATGTGTGTATTAAGTCATCCTTAAAAAGCAACTTATATCCTCTATAGGAGACTAATTATTGCAGGACAAATACTTGACAGTACAGGAAACAATGGTTGATATTAGCAAGAAATCAACTTGTTCAGAAAAAGGAATTAATATAAGCTTTCAACTTGTTTCACAATCCCTATTATACCTTGTTTATTTGAACAACTGTTTATACAAAATATGGTAATTTCTACATATCATTAAACCATAGTTCTAAAATGGGAAAAACATTTGCATCTCCAAAGAGTGAATTATTGTATATTTGTAGCATATTTTATTTGCCTGTCATCTTCAAGGATGACCATTAATAAAACAATAACAACAATAAATAAAAATATAAAAACCAACATGTTTTCAAGACAGAATCAGTCTTGGCGTCAACTTTATTGCATTAGAAAATAATCCAATATCAAAGTTAACTGTGAGTTAAATAAGATATTACAAGGCCACAATATTCATTCAATAGTAAAGTTATAAAGGAAAAGCTTAATTAACATTTGCGAAATCCATTATCAATTAGTAACAAGATATTTCAAACAGCCAACGGATCCTGTTATCTCTTACAGCAGTGCAATAGTGACAAAATAATTGTATTTTTTTCGTAGAACTCGAGCGTAATTATAAATATCTTCAATTCGGTGGAATATTTCCGTATATTTTAGAACGTTTATGGCGGTAGGACTAAATAGTACTGTTACTTATTCTGTTTCGTGGAGCCATAGGTTCATTAGTATCAAATGTCATTGGTACGATATTGCTGCAGAAGAAATAAAAAAGAAAAATATAACATTTCTATCATCATCAGAAATTCATAAGACAGTTTTAAGAGATTTTGACGGATAAAAATAGGTGAAGCATTCTCTCCCGTGGGACCGTGTTAAAGTTTAAGTTTCTTTTCGTCCACTATAGGTTTGGGTGTCATTAGCTCGCCAGTGTACAAAGACGAGTAGCTGGTGTCTGTGGGCCGGAGACCGAGGGGGGTCGCAGTCTAGCAGGTGCTCTCCTCCATGTTGGGTATGAGAATATAATTAGAGTTCCCCCGCCTTTTGATATGTAATTGCGCTGGGTGTCGTGACGTGGGAAGAACGGTAGATCAAAGTCGGTGGTACAGTGAGTACTTCGTACTGGCTGGGTTCTCTCAGGGTGCCACCGACCAAACTATGCGAAGGCACCTATATGTTTACAGAAAGTAAAACAATTACATACGCGGGACCTGTTCAGCGTGAAGCATGATAAGCTTAAAATCATACACAAATTAATATAGCAAATTGAAACCAACTATATTTGTTTGACTTAGAGTTATGTAGTTATACAGGTTGTTTTTCTTTTTCTTCTTCTTTTCTTTCCTATTTTTCGAATCAACTTTATGTTCCGGGGTTGTTTGCCGTGTGTTTTTGGCAACATGTTATGGTTTATGTTTATGTTGATAAAGGAATATTATTAACTATAATAAGTACATTAAAACGATAAATTGTATGCACTTCTCACCAATTTCTCTGATTTCGCTTAGCTTATTGGGACTGTAAAACTCTTTAGGGTGGACTTTTCTAGCAAGATAGAATGCTATATATATATATTTTTATTTCATAGAAAAAAACAGGCGAAATCTCGTTCATAAGATATGAGATGTGTCTATGTTTGTCGTATATATTGTTGCAAATATGTTTCAACATAGTACTATAATGGTTTCAACTTCTTTGCAAAATAGTATTTATTATTAATGATTAAACAGCCCAAACAAGTTTGTGTTTTTCGTTTTCCCTTGGTTTACATTTACAGGGCTGATTAAATACATATTTCAATATATATACATTATATATTGTTTTTATTTATTTTATCTATTTTACTACCTACACATGGAAACAATTTTTTTTTTTTTTTTTTACATTATAGATATATATATTTATGAAAATCAAGCTAACAGAGCTTTTACTGGTCTGCTCTGGTCCATTTATTCCCGAGTGACCATTGGCGTTTGATTATCTTTGATGACTGTTGGAATACACCACACAGAGCCCCCTACTGTATGAGAGTAGTAACTACCATTTCCCACTGGTCCGCTGAGGAGAAAGGGCGACAGCAATACTTACAGATGTTTAAAGCCCATTTTACGATTTTAACTCCAGTTTGATTAACTACCACAAGCTATATTGGATTATTGTGGTTTTATGCAAAACTTAAGTTCCACATTAACTTGAGATGGTCGTACATGCTGTGCTATCAGTGGTTTCAAGGATATCTGAAATGTGAAGACAGTAAATGTATATTTAAGTATATAAGTTCACAACGACATTCACTCATATCTACAAATACTTACATTGATCAAATTGTGTTTCTTTTGTTTTTGATGTATTTCAACAAGCACAATTCACCGATATTAAAAGCATTGGCAAGTTTAATAAAAACAAGTTGAACAAAATAAACGGTTGTTTTGGTTAAACGTGCAAACAAATAACCAAACTTTCTTAACAACATTATGGCGTTATACATTTTAATAATCATCAATAAGGGTAATGAATTCCATCCTTTTTTACTGTCAACAAACGTGCAAAAAATGTTAACACTGTTGATAATTTAATTTTACCAGAGGAGTTTTTTGTATTCTACAAATGGCCGTCTTAATCATTGTTAACTGATGTGGTTAGAAGTTTCAACCAAACGAACACAACATCGTGTAATTTTGACACTGCAGATTCCAACCATTCAAATAAATAGCTTCAGCCAAAACATTCGCTACAGAGTAATCTGAGAAGTCAGGACGCTGTTTTACGTATGTTTAACAAGTAGCGGAGAATGACCTACTGAACTAATCTACATTGACAGTAGCATTTAAAGACAATATGATTACCATCTTGATATCAAAACGATAATTTTCCATTTGTTTGCTCTCAAGCATAAGCCCATTCATCTGTGAGAGAATAGAATGGTTATCAGGTTTGAGGAAAGCCCTGCATTAAGATGTTGACCGATTCTATGAATATCGAGCACCATTATCAATAGATACATAACTGGTTCCTTTAGACGCTACACTTGCCGCCTCAATCTTGCCCTTATATCAAACGTTTGATTGACTTTTGTCCTTGTGAATAGAAATGCATTTCTCTCGCACTCAATACGGGCCAAGATTTGCCCTTGAAACGATTCTTCCCTGTCTCGAACAGTGATGGACAATAGGCTAGCTTTGTCTGCTAACTTGCTCTGAGGAAGTCAAAACACAATTTCAGAAATGATGATAATTGCCTTTATTCTCATATGATTGTTTGGTTGTGAAATTGTTTAATATTATGAAGAAACGTTTCAATGATTTTACGTTTGACTTTTACTTGGTACTACACTACATGCTTTGTAATGTATAAGCAACTTAGGAAAGCACTCCTGAAATTTATTTTTTATTTCTCTTTTCATAATTCTTCAAACGATATCTTCAACCATTAATACCTTAAAGTCTCCCTGATTCGGTAAGAAGTGCGCTTGGGTCTTACCGTGAGAAGGAACTGCATTGTAATACAAACGTATAGGTCCTGAATATGATCATATTTCTGTGAGTTTGCTTGCTAGTTTAGTTTGCTGTTTTTTTCTCAAAGATGACGTAACATACCTTTTAAATTAAGTATTAGATACAGTATGCCGCAAAAATGAATTAAACTGCACCATGCAGCTGTGTCGTCCTCCTAGGACTCTTCAGTGATGCTAGGAGCAAATAGGTGGGAATTGAAATTTATTAAATTTATGTAGAAGCAGAAGGGCCAGGTGCGTAAAACCCCATTAATTTTTGAAATTAGAGGAAAAAAATAAATTTGTACTGCATCATTCTGTATAATTTCAAATCGTGTACTAAGAAACTCTGTATATCATGAACCGTGCTTTTACTCTCAAAGGCAGCTTAGTTGAAATGGAAAAATAAATATTATGGTAAATATAATATGAATTATCAGTTGTAATTGTATTTGTAATGTTTATTAACCTTATAGTAAATTTCTCCTGATTATAAAGTTTTTCATGTACATATCTATATATAATATAAACGTAATCAATATGGTCTAGTAAGTTATATCAAAGGTATGGCCAATTATATGTACTGAATGAAAATAAAAAAATATGGATACGTAATACTAGAGTAGATACATGCTCATTGAATTAATATCGACAGTACGGACAAGTATTTATCGTATTTTGTCTTGATAAAGGGACGGATAGCCTTGAAAAGAAAATTGACAATTCATTTGTCCGTGCTTTCGCTCTAACTTGAACGATCATTAATATATTATGAATCGTACCTCTGTCGAGCGTTAGTTTAACTGAGTTCCTGATAAACTGTGTATACTATGGTTTGCTCTCTGTATATATTGACAGTATTCGATTGATGTTTCTTTCTTTGTAATTCTATTTTAACGTTTGCATCACCAGGTATAACATGATTTAAAGTTGTGTTTTTTTCGTCCCATTTGTTAACTTATGTTTTGAAATAAACTGTCAATTGGTTTGATATTAAGACGTATCGATCGGTCTTTAATGCATGAAAATGATCATACAGTGTTATAGTAGAAAGTTCCTTCTTTATTTTCCTCAACAATATTTAAGAAATGTTGAATAAACGATCCTTTTGTCAAGTATTCAGGGTTTATTTCAAGTTGCTTATTATATTGTAAGTCGGTTATATCTATGGTGTAATCAATTGCTATTGTTACAGATGTTAAGATAATACAATTGCCTTCAAACTGAAATGCATGAATGCATGACATTCCATCATCGTTCATTATTTTGATATAAAAAAGTGTATGGGAGGATTAAAAAAGCTTAGATATCAAATAGCCGGTGGTATGGGATATATTGGTTTTTAAAAAAGAAGCAACGGAATGACTTAATAATTTTACACTTTTGCGATGCTGTAAAACAAGTGTATACATGTAATGATAAAAAGGATAAATTGCAAGGAGAGTTGTCCGTATCCTATTATTCAATTACAGAATGGCACATCTTGGTGCAAGGAGTTGAAAGCGATAGTTAAGTTCCATGTTTATTTGAAGTATCCCCAGAGTATGAAAACCAATTAAAAGTATACGTAATTCTGAATCCTTAAATATTCACGAACTAAGCATAAGCTTTGCCTTTATACATATAATCAATATTATTGGAACGTGTTATCAAATATTCACAGACCAATCAATACAGGTATCCATATATTAAACCCCTGTTTTAATTTAGGTATGCCGTAACTAGTATGCATATTCCTCAAGTTGGACAATGTTTTAGGAAATGTTTTCTCTGAAAAATAAAACCTGAAAGACAGAGGGCTAGACAAACAGAAAAAAAAGACAAAATTACTAATAAGAATATATGTAATCCAGTTAAATAAGTCATATGGAGTATTTTTATAATTTACATGGCGGGTGTCGTCGATGAAGCAGTAGACGCTTACTCTTCCTGAACACCTTGTCTTATTACCTTGTACGTTTACAAGGGTCTCCATGTACATATTTCCTTTGTTCATATTTTTGCCCCTAGTTGAATCGATTTTGAGTTATATTTATGGTTTTGTTGACGCTTCAGGTTCTCTGATTTTTAAAGTCCAATCACATCAGAATGAATAGATAAGTTTTTGGTATTACAATATAAACAGTCATGAATAATAATTATCGGGTAAACTTTTGACTAAAAAGAAGAAATATATGACACCAGATTATTTATTTTGCCATTGTGTTACTTTGTTGCTTTTTATGTCATCACAATTGGTGATATAATATTTGAAATTATACCGATTGGAAAAGTTTCTGTAATGGTTGTTGTTACACCACAAACACACTGCATGTTACAGTATAAATACCGACATGACAACGTCATATTTCACGTAATACACGTGGCTAGGGACATAATAACAAGACACGTCTTTCATCAATATCTTATCGTAATTACAATATTTATCGTTTTAAATAAGACTGTATATAAACTCGCTTAGTTTATGACATTAGCATTTGGTTATCGAAATTTAGAGAATATCAGAACACTTACCTTCAAAAAGAATTATGTATATATTAGAAATTAATAAACATGTATCTATTATAGCCGTGTCATGCCACTATATAACCTAACATAATCCAAATGTCAAGAAAACTTTGAACACCATGGTTTGATAAATGACGTCACATTCACGAGATCGCCGATATAGTAATATTTATATTTATTTACTTATTTCTCTCTGACCATTTTTTTATCTCATATAAACATAAATTAAATTCTAACCAATTGTTGCTACTACCATAACGAAAATATAAGCATAAACATTCTAGCGATTTTGGTGCAGGGTCAGTGTACATGCAAACTAGACGTAATGATTTTAACATGGAGCCCTGCATGTACTTTGTAAAATGTTTTAGTCTCATTTGCTGATCAATGTTGAATTAGAGAAGTTCAAGTCTTCGATTCAAATGCAGTATTTGGGAGAATTGACATAACGATAGTAACCGAAATAATACGTCATATTTTGTAGTTTCTGATTGGTTTAACTTACTGTTTGAATTGGCGCTTTCGCAGTTCCCATAATCGTTGGTATCAGAAGATACGATATAATCTACCATCTGTTTTAATAAATGTAGTTAATCAAGGCAAAAATGAAACAAATGGGAAATTCTCATTCGTCTTTAAAATTGTTATCCATGAATGATATAGCAGTGTGTAATCTCGGGGAAGTAAACATGCATGTCATAAAAGGGAGTGTTAAATTATCATTGCACCATGCATTGCTGAAGTGCCGTCAGTGAGTCTTCTAAAAGTACTCTTTATATCTTGATCTTATTGAGGAATCGTTTTTTTATTTGTATATACTTATTACGTGGTATTAGCTTGTGACTTTGCTGTTGTGGATAATGTAATGTAATTTGGAAAAATCGTTCATACATTATACACTAAGAGTGTCGTATTACGGGGTAAGCATACTATTTGTATTCGCTGTAAAATCGTAAGCTATTTGTGATATCTTGAAACGTTATACTTCGGTTTAAGAATATATTACTTTACAAGAAAACTTCGCTTTCGTATTGAAATAACGAATTAACATCATTGCTGAAATTACGAAAGCAACTTTTATGATAATTACTGTAAGTAGAACAATCAAATATGGTTACCCTTTGGTGTTGCTGTTCTTTGTGAATTTTATAACTTAAGTTTTATATACTTCACATATAGGAGGCAAGGTTATCTAGTGGTAGGACGCTGGGCTCGTGATCGAAGGGTTGCGAGTTCGAGTCCCGATCACGGCACTTGTGTTGTATCCTTGAGCAAGATACTTTACTCTGCTTGTTCCAGTCTACTCAGATGTAAATGAGTACGTGGTTGGGTAGTGCTAGAAATTGCAGAATGCTAGCTGTGAGCGCCGAAATGGCAGCACCGGTTGTATGCTCCCCAGGGAGTTGAGAACAACATTGGCTGGTTGCTAAGGCCCTTTAGCCATGGATAGTAATTTGTTAACCGCTTTGAGACGCCTTTAAGGTCGTGATGAAGCGGTAGATAAGAACCTCGATTTATTATTATTATTATACTCGTGAAAAGAGTACAGCACATGCAGTATCAGTCGTAGCAACATTCAGTATCAATATCTGGTAAACTTCGTGAGGAAGGACACATTATTATTTCAGCCAATATATTCACAAATCATTGATTTGTTTGAGATGTAAAAATCAAAACACGAAATATTTGTGGAGATGACACGTGTGATAGTAAAGATAACGTTAGATCATATTCAGATAGAGATTGTTAATAAAAACGTGACTTCAAATGCTAGGCATGCATATATGAATTGTACGCAGTATATTATACCATATAATAAGCCTTGTTTTGTTTTCTTACGACAGTTTGAATTGACAAAACTAATAAATTACAGGCAGAATATGAGGGTAGCGACCATGAACGTAAGTAATCTGAGTCGGATTATAGTGTTAAATACACGTAAAATTCATATTCTACATATATTTGATAACCCAAGTAAGTGACTGATATATGACACGTGATATCGACATCTGTCCTACCCGTATGTGACGTGTCGTGCTGTCGGCGGGCAATCAACTCCATGAGGTCACGTGGTGCACGTGGTCACAGATGTCAGCCATGTCACCATCAGGCTTGGGTCTATAATGTATTCATCAGATTGATCTTCATTAAAAACCCATTTCTATGGCAAACATCAAACGGTAGGTTCCAATAGGAAATGTAGATGTAGAGCTCTGCTAGTTTTATCATGGAATAATCAACAAACTGTACCAGAAGTCTAGTGTAATTATAACATGTCAATATTATAACTATTTTACCAAGGTCTGAAATGTGGCGCTGCCATGTTTTGTTGGCATATGATAAATCTTCCCTTGATTTGGATTGTTTTAATAAATAAATAAATAAATAAAGTGTGCAGAAACTACTCTATTTTATTTCAGTACATAAATTCTTATTTATAGAAGTTTTTATTGGAGCAATTTATTAGTTATATACACATTCAGCACCAACCTCATCAACTACATAAGAAAGCGCTTGCAACAGACTTCTGAAAACATGTTTTATCATAAAATTTACTTCTGTTCCTCAGTGAATATCCATCTATGTTTTCTTGTTTAACCTATAGCTTTGTTATAGATTTCATTTGTTTTCAAATGTGACGTCACGCCTAGGGCAAGCATATGACATCACAATTGAACACAACGGAATCAAAATGACGATGTTTTACAATTCTATGTGGCATGACAAATGTCTGTTGACACGAAGAGATGCCACAAATTTTCATTATATGATAAACAAGATCATACAATCCTTTTCCTTTTATATGAAGGTATGAAATTCGTAAAAACAATTTCATTTTATAGTTCGCCAGAGGCTTGCGTATTATTTGATTAATTCTTAAACACAGTTCTCACTTTGAGAATCTGACGTTTTCTTAGAATTTTCCAAGATTTGCATGGCGGGTGTCGGGTGGCGGGTGTCGTCGATGAAGCATAAGACTGTTACTCTCCTGGAACACCTGGTCTTATTCTCTTGTACTTTTTCTTCGTATACATCCTTTGTCAATATTTTGCTCTTAGTTTAATCGATTTGGAGTTCGGAATTTGGTTTTGTTGACTTGGTTCGGTATTTTCCGATTTTTTCATATGTCTTTTATGAAATAGAGACTCATTAATGATCTTTTATGTACAGTCTAACTTCGTTATCACGAACTCGTATAACTCGAAAAACCCTTTTAATTCGAGGTATTTCGTCGGTCCCGACCAAGCTTAACACTAGCATTCAACCTCACGTAGCTCGAATTCTCGATTAAATCGAAGTTTCCCCACGGTCCTATCGATTTCAAGATAACGACAGGAAACAAACTTTTCTAATAACTTTATAATATGATGTATATATTTCAAACTATTTCAGACATAAGCTTTGAAATGATTACTGAAACAGAAGGCGTGGCCACAATTACTTTTTTAAAAGTTTGATTTGTTTTATTTCTGCATCACTTATTAACTGTTAATTTGGATGTTTCTGTCGTTATACGCAGAATAGTATAGAATGTACATTGGTGTGTAATTTGGCTTCCATATCAAACAGGCATATGTATGGATGCTTATCATATATATCATATTTATATAGATGCTTATCATAGATCATATTTATATATATATATGCTTATTAAGTATTTATACGCAGTAGTATAACATGCACATTGGCACGTGGGTTATTATGCTTTTATATCATATAATTATGAAAATAGGTACTGCTTCAATATTATATCGATATAGATGCCTAAATATTAATGCTTAGTAATGTATATATAGCCTGTACATTGGTGGGTTATTATGCTTTCATATCAGATAGATGCTTATTATATACTATTAAAACCGAAGCTTCAGTACTTATATTCAGTAATATAAAATGTACACCTAAGGATATTATTACATATATTTATTGAATGTTATATTAGGTGCTTCTAGAATTGTTTTTAGGTACTATTTCATAAGTTTTCCGTTATTGCAATGTTATTCTAAATTCATAAATGAAAGGGGTTTTACGCACCTGACCCTACTGCTTCAACATTATAGTTTTAAAAAAAATCGATTCCCACCTTTTGTTCCCTAGCATCACTGAAAAGTCCTTTGAGGACAAACAGCTGTAGGATGCAGTTCAATTTTTTGTTTTTGGCATACTGTATCTATTACGTAATTTAAAAGTGAAAAGTTTAAAAATATGCAGCATATGTGTGTGTTACGTCATCTTTTATAACTTTTTTTTTTTATATTTTGTAAAGCTTCAAAAAATAACGAAAGAGGTAACTGTTGGTAAAACTTTGCTCCAATCAAACTCCTTTTTCGTGATGTGCTTTATTTTGGTAATAGGACTAAACATGCAAACAATGTGCTTTATTTTGGTAATATGACTAAACATGCAAACGGTATGTAGTTGTTGAAATAAATAAAGCAAGAACAGATTATCATAACTTCATTAGTACGACGTGTCGTGGCGACCTAGCCTGCATCTACTATCAGCTGTGACGTGGTGTCATGGAGTGTAACTAATTTTGGTACATGTTCAGGGTCATGCTTAACAGCTACCCTCATCGTACTCCTTCACATCGGACACGGATGTAAGTAGTGCGACATGTCGATATCTTCCGTTTTACATAAATAAATGTCTAATGCAAAACAATGAATAAAAACGTGTCTTGGTGATTGATGATATACAATATGACTCAATGAGTCAATGAGTCGTGTAATACGCAGTGATGCATGGAGAAGAAATGAGTCAAAGATGACATTGAACGAGTCACGAAATAAAATGCTCAATAGCAATCTTCTTGATCAGATAACTTATTATAAAATTAATAAAACTTCATCAATTATATTTGATTCACCTTAAAATCAGCCATCTAGAACACGTTACAGTATAGGCTACGGAGGTGCTTAGGCGATGTTCATTAAGAGTGTTTGTCACATGACTGGTGATGTCTTTTTCAGTATAAGCAACATATCTTTTAATGAATTGTCCACATACGGCATTATGATGCTAAGGAAATGAGGTGTGATGATGGATGTGCCTGTTGTCATTACCCCGAGCACATTACGGACGCAGGCTAATGCAAAATCATTACTTGTTTATGATGATCGAATTAACTGTATGATACGTATCATGTAGATAATGCATTTAATTGACGATTTTCTTTACAGCTGTTTTTTTTTATAGTTTTGCTCCTCTATTTGACCTAAGAAACCCCGTTACATCTTGCTGTGATGAGACAAAAATCAGAGAATACGAAAGCGTCAACAAAACCATACTTTGCACTCAAAATCGATTTAACAAGAGGCAAAATATGAATTAAGGAAATATGTACACGGAGAACCTTGTAAAAGTGGAAGACAATAAGACCAGGTGTTCGGGAAGAAGAAGCGTCTTCTGCTTCATCGACGACACCCGCCATGTAAATGAGGTTTGGTCTTGATTTGCTTTAAGAAGACTCAACTTGAAGTAAGCAGGCCAGAAAATGCACTATGTTGTTACATATATATATATATTCAGACGACTTTAAATCTATATATGTGGCTTTGAATCAGTATCGTCTTCAAATAATGCTATACCTCACATGTCGCTCTATATCTTTGATGATCTAAAGTGTTACCATTTAGGGAATTTTAACATTGACCTTCTATACATATTCCACCGGAAACATGAACCAAGTGCGCTATTTATAACGTCAGTGTTGTGTATCCAAATGCACTGATCAGGTCAATGATGTTATGCAAAATGAATGCGGCTCTAGTCGATTCATTCAGGCATAATGAATGTAAAAAATGTATGTTTGATGATTTTCATGTTTATTTGGGCAGTAGAACCCGACTGATTACAATTTTGACACCTACATTGTAATTATATTTCTTTCTGCTCATACCAACGTGAAATGTTACTATTGGTACGACTCTGTTTTTCATTATATAATCAGGCTATTGAAACATGAAGTGTAACTTATATGTGAATATCTTTGTAATTGAACTGGAGGAAAACAAGTGCGACACCCTGAATGTCGTTTTCCTCCATCAGCTAGGCCTGTCTTCAACATTTCATAACTGTTGTTTTATCTACACTAATCATAAATTTGGGCTTTTGCAAGAAAGGTGATTTTTATCTGTGTGTTCTTCATTGGACAAATACAAAATAAAGTGAAAAGGTCCTGTTCTTGTTTAAATTTAATTTTACCTCACATTTCGGCATCATTGTTTTTTGATATACAGGTAAGTTGCAAGATTACGTAACACACACATATGCTGCACCTTTCAAATTAAGTAAAATATACAGTATGCCGAAAAAAATGAATTAAACTGCATCATACAGCTGTTTGTCCTCCTAGGACTCTTCAAGTGATGCATGGGGCCTAAAAGGTGGGAATCCAAACTTTCTAAACTAATGTAGAAGCAGAAGGGTCAGGTGCGTAAAACCCCTTTAATTTATTAATCAAGAAGTAAAATTAAGAAGTAAGATTGCACATAGTTTTAACTACAATCCTTTATAAAATTCTTGCAGAGAATTGGACCAAACAAACAACTCTTGGTCAAGTGCAACCGAAATGTTAACGTACCAAATTCACCTGTTTATTACACCTGCATGCAGACTGGATTGTCAATAAATGGAACACCAATGTGATTGTTTACCTGGCCTTAAACCGACTAATGCATTGGCGCGAAGGCTAAGGGCCCTGATCTGATCGCGCAACTGTTATCAATAGCACTGCTTCCGTCACATAAGATAATAAAATATAAGATCATCTCGTGAGAGACCTAATGAGCAAATGTATTGGTCAATAACACCAGATTTTAGTGTCTCGTGTCATTACATTTACGTTAGGTAATAATTTCGTATTTTAAGAAATTCTCTAATGAAAACAATTTCCCCTTCATCCCAACGGGAGCATGTTTCGCGGGAGCTATCACGAGCGGTGATGTATGGGGGGACGCGGGATTTCACAGATCTTCCTGATACATCGACCATTGATCTGATGAATTTAATTGATGGCCTGCATTTCAACAGAATGCATGGGACAACATTCTGTAGGGTAGTATCTGGAC
Organism: Mimachlamys varia; assembly: GCA_947623455.1. Classification (NCBI taxonomy): domain Eukaryota; kingdom Metazoa; phylum Mollusca; class Bivalvia; order Pectinida; family Pectinidae; genus Mimachlamys; species Mimachlamys varia. Next base: position 24,361,495 of record OX392534.1, read on the forward strand.
CTAGCATCTTATATTCAGCAAATGACACTAATGGTTCGCAACGCACGGTTTGGCAAGGTTTTCAATAATATTTTAAGAACCTTCTGCAAAAATTAAGATAAATTGAAAAATACTTTTGATTTAGATCGATGTCTATAGTGTAAAGATAATATTGTGTTTTGGGACAAATCAAGTCAGGTGTTCATTCATACTGCAACAATGAGGTTGACTTTTCATCATCATTTATTATAGTCCCAAGTTTAATTTCCTTTATTATACAATTATAAAGTTTGATCGAAGAATCTAATAAAGACGGAGCGAGCTTCATTGTCTACTGACAGGAAACATGTTAAAATCATCGTTAAGGAATATTACGAGAAAAGCTATTTCAGAAAGGCTGTCTATATAACTAAATAGCCATCCTGCCGCTAATGAATCGTGCTAGGAAAGTCGTTATGTCGCTGCCTTTATTAGTGTCAAACTTTATTGAGACAGTAACGAGTTCGACGCAGGAATCTGTATTCCGTAATTAACTGTTTTGTAACCATTTCCGTTGCATAGACATTCCAGTGTTATATTAATTAAACTAGCTGGTAAAGCAAGTTTGCAAATATTTTGATGTTGTTTATGTCGCATATGAAAAAAGGACATACCTTTAATTTGCAAGCATATTGGCTCTTTCATTTGAAATAAATAACGCCAATCTACTTGTTACGACCTCGTTTAAATTGGCTATGCGAATTAAGTTCATTCGTATTTTATAAGCTATAGAGACTGATGTAGCCCATCTATTACGTTGTCGTTATAAATAACCTGTTTGATGGAAGTTAGAAGGATGCTCCAATGGAATATTGATGACGACCAACTGGATCAAGCATCGGAACATGTAGGAACAAATTAGCTTACAGCGGAAACATTTTTAATCATATATAGTCTAGTAAGTACACGAACAATCTAATTCCACGAGACAAATACTTTAATATTAAATAAAAAGCAAGAGTCGTTTTCTAGGAATTCATCAATACGGGCGTTTAAACATTTCTATAGTTTATATATGTTTTACATTTGCACACATATTCGCCTTTTTTCATAGAAGCTCATGTAACTGCAGTTTCACCAATTAAGATTACATCTTTAATTTAAGCCAGCGTGCAAAAATGCACATACTTTTTTCTATTGGTGTGTTTGTTTTCGATTTGTTTTTGTTGACCTGTCAAATCGTATTTTAACTTGATTTATTCTTGTATCGAACTCTCATTAACCCGTCAATCAAAGTCTTAATAGTATATACATGTATACCCTACACTTCTAATTAATAGTGTTCCTATATATGGCTAATATTTAAAAGCATGCGCTCAACATCTTCGACATATTTTGTCGCTCTGGTGCTTAAACATTTCCTCTTGAGGTGAATTGCATTTGTATTTTTATCAGAAGTTGTTTGGTGATACTATGGTAAACGGATTTGTAAGAAAGTTGACCGTGAGACCACATCAAAACTATAACTGGGTATAAGGTTCGTAAGTTCAGCCTTTACCTTTGCAGATGTAATACATAGAAAAGAAAGGAACACTGAACAATATTTTACTCAGAACCCTAATCAATTTGTTTTAATGAAAATGCTTTGATTGCTTTATTAACACTCCGAAAGGTGTAGCATTCTTTTTCTTCATTAGTGTCTTCAATAAACAATTCACAAAAAATAGATGAAACGTCTATATGGCGCATCTGTTGACAGTAATTATTGTTTTAGAATATCAATTTTTCTCAGTCAATTTCTGATATAGAGAAAAAATAAAAGCAACCATGACATCATCGGAAACATTCAAGATGATTTCGAAATTATTTTAGATCAGTTGTAGTAAACGGTAAGATTGTTGTTGTTTCATATTTTCTGTTTGTTTGTTTTTGTTTAGATTTGACACTGCAACACATGTAAATTTAAACAGATTCCCTTAATACGTCATACTTGTATAACTTTATGATATGAGTTTGTTAAAGTGTAATAATATATGGAAAATGTTGCTGCTTTAATCAGTTTATAATTGACTTTGCACTATTTACTTATTGTAATGCTATTGTTACATGCCTAGCTATATGATTTCGTTCGAGTAATATTAATATCTATCATCATGCCGGTAGTTAAGAAGATCATAAAAGAACTGGTATGCATACAACACCCAAGTTTTAAAAGAATATATATAAGAACTGATTTATATAAGTAATTTCAAGTTTTAATTTATTATATTGATGAGTCTTAGAAGGACAAAACAGCTTCATGGTACAATGCAATTAGTTAGTTAGCTCGACTGTATCTTATTTTAAATAACAAAGTTGATATTATCCTGTGCGACTTTTGTAAAATCCCTTTATTTCGAATAATTGTTGATATGTTCCATATATCAACTATGTGTTCTTTCCAAATGGGGTACCGTTTTTACGCTATTACCGCGGTGCAATAATCGTGATTTTATTACAAAAAGACATATCAAGTGATGTTAAGAATGAAACAGCGTATTATATTTGTACATACATATTCTTTACTCATTTATTCTACAGTAAAACATGAACAATAAACAAATAAACAAACACACACACCCAAAAAACCCTTAAACATACAAAACCAAAAATAGGCTGTTGCAATGAACGCTTTTGGTTTAAAATATATTCGTTTGTTTGCATAATATATCCAAAATACATAACAATGCTACATATTATACAAGTATCGAATCATGTTTTTGTCAAAGTAATATCTACTTCAATTGGTCATATACATCACTACTTATGTGAAAATGTCAAGTAGAAATTAGACAATATAATAATAATTACAATCACATATTAAACTTATTTTTTTCTTTCCATCCTATTTCTTTAAACATATTTTGGTCAGTTAATATATAAATACTTAAAGTTATTCCCAACATTTATTGCATTAAGGCGCAATGGGAACAGCTTGCTTGATCCACAGTGCATATACGGTGTTGTCCGATGCCTTAAAGGAAAATTTATTGGACAATTTTGTGACAATTTGCTGAAGCATTAAAGGTACACCATGTGGCGGGGAAGCACTTACAATTTCGAAGCTGCTGGTTTTGGCTCCTGCATTTCGTTTCTTTGATGCCTCTTCACTGTCTTGTTCTGTCCATTTATGTTAAAAAAATAACACCGCTTGGCGAAAACTGTGGTATATTATGTCTTTATGCGTTGAACTAAAGTTACTTTTTATCCCTATATGGTGACCTTAATTTTGTTTTGTCTCTTTCTGTTGACACTATTGTAGACTCTTTATTTTGTCCCTTTGTGGTGACACTCTAGTATACTTCCTATGGTTCCTATATGTTGACATTTTGTTTCGTCCCTTTATATTGGGACTCTGGTATATTTCGGTCTCCATATGTTGACCTTTGGGTTGTTTTGTCCCGTCGTGTTGACACTTTATAAATATGGTGACCGTTGGTTTTGTCCCTTTTGGTTAACGCGCCTGTATGCTTTGGTCCCTATATGTTGAACTTTTGTTCCCATGTGTTAACACTAACATATTTAGTCTCTATGCATTGATCCTGATATGTGTTTTCCCCATGTGTGTTGACACTAAGACATTTTTGTTCTAGTTCAGATTGTTCTTATGCAATATTAGACAGGTGTTTTTCATTTTCAGTATTGCTGATCGTATGCCGATTTGATGATGTATTAAGTACCACTTAAATTGAAACTGAGTAATGATTTTTATTTTATTTTGAAAAATGAAGTGTTGGAATGTGTTTCAAGATCATCAGACTAGTTTATCGGTTTAATAATAGGTTTAATAATTCACAAACGTTTCACAAAAACAGATGATCTTAACATTATTTGCGATTTTTCTTCAAAAAATGACATAGTTTCTTTTCTAGAGAAACGGTTTACATAATTCGTTTTACGTAATGTTTGAAAAAGAAATGATATACACTGTAGAGTTAAAAGTTAACAGTTTAAGGTGTTCTTTTGCCCTTTTTAACCTTTGCTAAACAAATGTTTTTTAGTATATCTGGAATGCGTACTAACACAATAAATGTCTCGAGTTTGCGAAGTTTGGACATCGCAACGATATATCGGAAACCTGGGAAAAGGAACATGAAACAAAAGTATGTAAGAATAAATCATTTGTTATTACCGATCATTATTGTGAAGATCAAATTATCTGGTTTTGTCTAGTGTTGACAGAAATCCGTTAAGTCTAGTTGATGAGTTTTTCGGGTAATCTGGTTTGTTAAACAAACACACTCGTTGTTCTGTAGGATAAGATGTATAATCTAGTGTAACATGGTATAGAGCTGGGCTACTGTAGTGTAAAACACGAATGGTTATACTGAAGAAGACTTCAAATTGCGCAATATCGTGCCGCATATACTTTAGTCTACAGTTCATGCAAGGGTTCTTCTTCAAATCAAATTAAGCGAATAATCCGAGAAAAATGTCGACCGAAGGGGACGAAATGGCGGTCATACATTACAGATATCTCATTTTGGTGTTCTAAATTGACGCTTCGTGTTGGGAGAGATTTATGAATTTGTAGTATCTACCAAGCGGTCGTAAAGCTTGTGTTTGTCGTTAGCGTTATAGTGTGTCTGTACAGTATGTCAGTGGTATGCTTCTTTCCCCTCCTCCTCCACTGAGTCTGGTATGTTTTATAGAAGGAGTTTGTTATGAATCTCTTATATTGCAGTCATACTGGACCTTGCAGATAACTGAAAAGTTATTACTGTCTAGAGTAAGCAATGTCTTATTGATAACAACATGAAATTCTAACCCCTATTGGAATGTCTAGCTAAAACAGACATTGCTCAAAATCATGCACCATATTATTCCTGTGTCTAAAGCAATGCAGCAATCTAAAATGTCTTTTTCATGGTTTTGTCATAATCGTTAAATCCAAGTGTCAAGTTATTCCATTTTAAAACTAAGTTGACTGCCTAATTATACATATTATAATAACCGACATTGTAATTTATATATAGAAATAAGGAAATACCTTTCTTTTTTACTTTTTACATCTTTACTAGCGTTGCTAAGTAACATGTATGCTAAAATACTCTCTTAGGGATATGATAAAACTGGTAATGTCATGGACTAGATTAAAGATATAAAAAAAGACGAATTCATTACTTCATAAAATATTACTCTCATAAAAATGCTACATTGGTATTCAGAACTCGTCCATTTCATCATTACCGTCCAACGTTAATTGTCGTTTCCAAACAGTATATAATGTGTAATAGCTTTTGAAATAGAAAACTGTCCAAATTCAAATGCCGCATTGAATAATTTCATTAGCTGAAAGCGAACTTAAGCTCATTGCGATTATGCATATTGAGCATATGGTAAGGGTTGTAACTACGGGATGAGGGATTGTTAATTCCTTGATGTTATCACTGTAATCGTAGCGTTATAGGTCATAAGTTGTTGTAAAGTTGTAGATGCGGCAGCGCTGACCCTTCGGGAACGACTGCTATTTGCATGGAAGAACGTGAAGGACAGATGAATAGCTGAATGGGTAGACAGACGATATTAAGATGAATAGGTTGATAGGTATGTGTATTAGAGCTATTTTCGCGCCTCGGACCAGGGTTTGCTTACAAATTATAGCGCCCGTCAGTGGAAAACCTCTCTGTAAGGGTGTGAGGAGACAATAACAGCGGATGGAGCGTCACAACTAACTGCCTTCCATCGCATTGAAGCATATGTAACCACAATAAGATCACAATCTCCACAGTCAAAATACTACATCTCATGGAGCTCAAGCATCCACCGTCTCCATGACGCCGAACGGGCTCGTAATGTGACAGATACAGATGAAATCTGAAAATCTTGCAAAATAACAACCCACATAATTAGTGTTTGGCGCCCCAGCAGAGAGCGACTTACGTTTTGCAATAGGTTTTGTAATGGAATTATATAGGAATTATATTCATCATAAAGAGATGAATTCATGTTCAATGTTGCGATGTTCAATTAAATAAAATTACTATATAGATGTGTCCAAGCACTGAGGCTTCACATGGACGTGGATAAAATAACCGAACCATGTATGTATGATATATGTGGATAAAGTAGCAAATAGAGTACGGCTGTCAGAAAATTAAATTACTTAACAAGTATACGTGTACTGGAAAGATAAAATTGCTGACGATTCTTATAAAGCTTTTCATGTGATGGCAATATGAAAAAGGAATATAAATATATATGATGTTGATAGTGGTGAACCCAGATATTAAACCAAATATGCGTTTGTGTGAAAGAAAATATCATATTGATTCTATCGAAACGCCGTGAGCATAAACCTGCAATGAAATATGGTTTCGCTCTCCATAAAACTCTGTTTGATAGGAAAGGTCAGACAAAAATCAAACCACTTTTATTCCAAAATTAGTATCTATATTACCTCTTTAAATACTGGCTTTGATTTACGAAAATTTTTCTAGATAATGAGAACTATTTAGTACAGATTAAGTGATAGTACATGCGTGCTAAGTAACATATTTGTACTAAAAAATCATTATAGATGAACAAAAATCGAGAGGCTTTGTTGAATTGTTGCGACCATTATGTTAATTAGTGTCTTGAGTTCAAATAAGTCTTTGCATAAACTATTGGATCTCAGTATGGTGATTATGCAAAACTCACTTTTTAATGCAATTGTAGCGTACTCATTAAAATGCATAAAAGTGTCAACGCACAGGCATGTGTCATGTCTGTCATCAATTCAAAGTATTGTTTGTGAAGTAACGCACAGAATATTCAAAACAGGGTAGTGTGGAGTCATGTTGCAAACATATAGCCACTTGTAAATGTGCTAACTGCCTATCGGGCCTAATGGGAAAGTTGTGTTACTCTCAGTTATACACGACGAAAGATGCAAAGTGGACATTCACTTAAAAAAAAGTTTTTGAATAAAAAAAAACATAAAGAATTATATCGTTTTATGTTAAAGATCCTGTTTTTTTGTTTTTGTTTTCATTTTTCCCCCAGACAAATAGGTTAAGGATTCTGATTATTGTTTAAATTTTAATTTTTAGAAGAAAAAAATCGTTACAGAGAGTCATTATGTGTGGTATTAAAGATGACACCCGTATGGTTACGACATGTACATACATACGACCAATTATAACTTAGAAACCAGGTGTGAGTGTAAACAGTCATAAACGTGTCGGTTGTCAGTTCCCCGATATGAAAAGAACAAGCCGTTAGGATGTCACCATCTATATCTTGTTGTAAATATCAGTTTTGATAAGATATTACACTCGATTATGTTTATTTATCTGATATTCCATTATATAAAGATATCATGATAACACAACAGAAGATGCTATTCCTTCGTAAACTTATTCTTTGAAAAGAAAATAATATTAAAAAGTGTGTATATATTATATTTTGGCAGAATTATATTTTTAGGAATATTTGTAAATCAGTATAACATGCCATTAGAACAATGCTAAAACTTCTTCATTTTTTAACGGCAAAGGTATAATTTCTATGCTTGTTAAACATATATAACAATGAGGAAGACCATGACATTGTACCTTTTCATGCATGTATTCACCAGAATGTCATGTATCTTGTAATTTATTAATATTAATAATTGACATAAATAAAAATGGTTTGAATTAACGAAATTATCTGAATGATTATTCAATTTTTATATCATTTTTATACTGTTGAAAAATTCTTTATGATAGAGATTAAACATCCGAATTCGGTTCCTGTCCACATGTTTATTACGCTATAGTATCCATACATTTTCGTAGATAGATAGCATCCTATGAGAAAAAAACCGTTGATTGAAGTTTTCTAATCCTTTTTTCAAATATTAATTAAATTAATTTTGTTCCGTATTTTGGAGCAAAAGTATTCTTTAGCAAATGTCATTAAAATGTCTTTAAGATGCTAACTTGTATATTTTGTTCGAGGTAATGAATATATCATTTCATTGTATAGTTTATATTATTAATATTTCAACTAACTCTGTACAGTTATATCTATTTTGTCAACGATCATCTTTGACCAAATATGTGATCAGTATGATTATGTGGATCTCCAAGACTTGAATGATTTGTTAGATTTTAGAACGGCATAAACGGCATCTTATCTTTGATATTTGATTTTTTATTAATGTGTTCATGTATTTCATGAATGACGTTTGAATTGAAGTATCCTTTTATTTTCTTCATCTATAGAATATATCTTATTGATAAGTATGCAATTAATAAATTTCGACATTTGAATGAGAATGAAATTATTAAAACAAAAAATGAATTGTTGGTAATTAATTACGAACGAGTGTCTCTGTACAAAAACAACATCTACTGTGTTTTCATAGCTTGCAATTTGTAGAAATTAAGTCGGAATATAATACAAGGATCAGACGGTATATTTTAGTCATCGCTTTTTAAAAATAAAAGAAAAAGTTGAGAGGTGATAATTATACACAAAACAACAGAACGATTTGTTTACTTAACGAGCAGAACTTTAATTTTGTGATGCCTATACATATATATATATATAAAAGAACAAAAAACAAAGACTTTGCCGCATGGCCTTTCTACCCTCTCAGGCTTCTCCAGGCGGACTCTGAATACAGTATTACAGTAAATAAGACTCAGGCGGAAGCCTGAGAGGGCAGAAAGGCCTTGCGGCAAAGTCTTTGTTTTTTGTTCTTTTTTATATTCAACTTCGCAAGGAAAACTAATAACATTTCTTTATATATATATAAATATATAATATCGTGTTTTACTAACGGAAATATTTTAGATAAAATCATGGTATTGAAGTTATAGATTCAGTTTTTACAAAACGAATGTTCATTAACTTAACAAGTCTCATTCGAATGGATTGAAACTATAGCATTTAATAAAAAAAAAACCCCATTAAAAACCAATCCTTTATATTTGATTACTTCAGTTGTAAATGTATGTTCCTGCTTGTAAAGTATAGTTCAAAACAATTTATATATTTAAATATGTAGTAATTAACATGGTTCAATTGCTTTTCTTGATTGTATATTTTAGAAAGCTTAGATTAATAGTAGTTTTTGACATTGTGTATCCTTATATTAAAAGCTTTTGAAATGATCTGCTTTTCAAAAACTTACCGATTGACCCTATAGCTCTCACCTGTACGTATCTATATGACGCATTGCAGTGATTATATTGTCCTATAACGTACCTACAATGTTAATTTGTTCTTTCAAAATGTATCATATTTAGCAATTTTAATTGGGATACTAATTTATTAGTTGTATACCACTGTAAAGTTGCGTGATTTAAACTTTCTCACTCCGAAAGTTTTGATTACGTTTTAGGTATATTGCCTGTCAAAGCTGCGACCCCTAGAGACCTATTGCGGGGTAATACATTATTGTAATTAGATACATAGACAACAACGCCATTGATTTATACAGTAAATTATTATTTTACGGGTACCAGGACATGATATGATTCACTGAAGGGGAAACCGGAGTTATTTTTCAAATTGGTTTGTCACCACATAGCGTCTTTAAGAGTGGCTGTGGACACTGTAATTACAGTATATAGCCCAAGGACCTCTCTCCGTTCGGGAAGTATTACACATAACATGCGTGTTTGTCGATACAATTTAAAGATTCTGATACTCGTCCTTGGCAATTTTGTGGTAGACAAATTTAACGGGGACCAATTTTAAAGGGATGTTATATACAGTCGTTCGAAAAATATACTACAATGTAGCGGTTAATTATTGTTCAATTATCTTGGCCATTATACGGCTACCCTGAAATTCCTTAAATAGTAGTTTTGATGGATAGTATAAATTTCACTACTGTAATGATGCGTTGGGCCCTTGTGGTACCAGCGCATGCCCTCTCTCATTCTCTTTATATGAAAAATGAGGCGCCAGACTAGAGTGGCCGTCGTGGATGCATTTGGCGTATATTGAAGAAATGAATATGTAGCTTGTGAAAGGTTTTATAGCGAATTTCCTTCTTCGTTACACTTGATGAAGCATATAAAACCACTTATCTCTTGGACGGACTACTCACAAATTTGAACATTAAATTCCCGTCACGATTATAATTGAAAATAGCGATTTTATCAACAAATTGTCACCAACATTCATTCAGAAATAGCGTCTCTTACTGGCCAAATTTTGTATCTCCTTCAATGAATTTAAGTTTACATTTTGCCGGGATGTTGAATGACTGAGGTGTGCGCGCGCTGTAGTATTTGTTTGGTACACCTAACATAGTGAACTGTTTATGAAGACTTAAACCTAGTTAAATAGCCCTAAATAGTTAATATCTACCAGATAATCAGACCACAGTTGAGATAGTCTTATACTACTCGTTACTAGAAAGTCTTAAACTACAATATGTGAACAGGGAGCTATTTCACGGTATTTGGTTGTTGTAGATGTTTTCAAAGATGGAGGGAATGGAGTTTTTTTTTGTCGTCCTGGTCATATTCGAAGGAGTTAGGCCAGCGGTTTATCACTTTGGTCTATCTCGACTGAGGTAGTGACATCCAATGCTAGTTAATGCACCTCGACCACACAAACATAGAGTTTGTGCATTACCTCGGAAGATTTCTAGTAATGCCTAACACGGTCCATACACTTTAGAAAGAAATGCGTTTTGGAATTAACAAAGCAAACAATTCTTTATCTAGATAAGATTGTTTTATCGGTTTCGGGCTTTCAAAATCAGATCTGCTGATTGAGATAGCGTAACGCCAACATCTCACATTGCCTATAGAAAAGTACAGAGATGTGGAGATAGGGAAGGTATTTACGCTGAGAATAAAGTAAGAAATGACTTCTAAATGACCCGTGAATGTTAACCCTATAGAATGGTTAAACACCGAGGAGATAAGACGAGCTAGGAGAGAAGTAACACCTTCGTATTAGAACATCCACCATTCCTCAATGGTAACGTTCTCAACTTTGACAATATATCTAATGTTACCGCGTCGGAAACAAGACTCATACAGACTCAATAAAGGGTAACGAATGGCTTTCTTCTCGTTACTCTGACAAATTCTTCTCTTTACGTCGATGACTCCGCTAAATCAAGTGACGGAAACCTACCACCGCTTCTCTTAAAAGCGACGAAAAATGATATTTTTGTATGACCAATTTACATTGACCTGACAACAGAAAACTTTAGGCACCTGTTGCATTCATTAGACTGTGAGCAATGGGATCATGTAGATCAATAGTATAATGTCACGACATTCTAATCTTATGTATCTGAAATGGTCACATACGAACGTAGTGTCACATAGGATATTTCTGTACCAATCATGAGGACCGAATGATATTTCAATAATATGAAACAATATGTATAAGTAATATGTATTAAAACCAATATTCATGCGTTTCTGCTTATGAACTTATTGGTTTCCTATTCCAACAATCTCGCTACAGATGATTTTTTTGTGTATGACATTTTCAATATAGATCATGATGGTTAACAAAATGAATAAAAACATACGTACAAAATGCGAATGGATAAATACAATCTTCATAAATAAAAGCGAAAATACGCTAAAAATGCATTGATTGTGGTACCATGGTTACGAAAAGGTGTCGTTAATGACTTCAAAACTTATCATAAAACTATTTCATCGATAGTATTTAAATGTGTAAGATTCCATCTGTATTTTGTTTTTGGTATACCTGTTTGATATAATTTGTGTTTGTCTCATCAAATAATTTGATTGAAATTTGAATGATTTATTTCACATTGAGTTTTTGAGTTTCAAATATTATCAATGTATTTAAGTACCATTTTCAAAATAGCTGTTATGATAATGAGAACGATTATATACGGCGCTAATATGGATGTATGTAATTTAGATGCCTTTAATGTTTCTATAATTCTTAAGGGAACTGTTAACCAAAATGGAGCGGAACACATTTTTTTTCCAAATTAGCAAATAATATGTAAAATGAATCCCCTTATAACTATAATGTTATATTGTAACCGAATATCGTGTATACTTTTTCAGAACTTGATGTAGATACACCCATTACATGGCTCGGCCTCCTATCGGACAAGCTGATACGATCTTCACCATATTCGGACACTGATGGCACATGCGCAGTCGCCTGGAACAATCTAGGACCTACATCTAGAGTCAATAAAAGCTCGACCTCCTCTGGGCAAAGCTTGTTACCAGTGGAGGAGAGATATTGACTTTAAACATTGTGATACTTTCATGATATGAAACTGATACAGAATCATAACTACACATTCATGCAGTTGAAAATTATTAAAAATAACAAAAAAGATATGATGAATTTTCAAACATTTAATTAAATCAAAATTGCTTGCAGTTCATAAAAATAATATATAGCAGCATGGGAAAATAAGTAGTTAATGAGATCAAATTCTTACCTTCATTTTATGGACGTTAACTGATTACCCTAGCCTATTACTGTATATAGACACTCACTGAGACACAGGAATAGATAAACTCCAATGACATTAGTGAACTGTTATATTAGAAACCCCTTTACTTAAGCTTAATTGTGCTATGCAATGAAACGTCCATACATTTTATTTAGTATCTGGGCATTGGATTGTTCATCATGAACTCATTTGTGGAAGTTTATTTGACATAGGAATTGTTCTTGTCCGTTTTCTTCCGTATCCACCGTCCATAACATCGCCACTGCTAGGGTATTTACCTGAAAAATACAATGATTTAGATCATAGACAGTTACATCACTATAGACAAATGAAGCGATAATTGCTTGTTTATATTCTTGATAAAAATTTCTGTCGGGTTTTAAGTGTATCTTTGATTTAAATGCAGCAAAATATGTATCTGTCCTGCTTGTTTACTATACCAATGACAGGTAACAGCAATTAATACTAGTCAGTCTATATCACTGAAAAGCAACATACTTTAATTGCGCCACTTTAGGTATGCATTATAGGTGATAAGGATTTTAATGAATAATTACGTCTATTTTCTTTTAAATTAGTGTTGTTTTATGATTCAGATTCAATTATAAATATTTCATTTCCATACATCGCATGCATACAATATTGCTGTTTGATGATTATATGAAGTAATAATAATATTGAATATGGACACATATTGTCATTTATTATTGATATTCCATAGGGTAAGCATATATATGTAACCCTGAGTGTCAGTGTTTTGCGTGTTCGCCTAAAAACAATGACAATACTGGCTGACACATATAGATAGCTTTTGATCATTTATGGAAAACCAATTGATAAACTGCTTGAATAATTGTAGATGCTTTAACAGTGAAATGTATATTCGTAGATGAAATTAAGCGGAAGTGCAAACATCTAAGAGAAATTGAATGGATCAAAATGAAGTACCTGAATAGCCATCAACTTTATGATCTAAATCAAATTTTGCGATTTTCCACACACATACTAATATTATATACATGTCTGTGATTGATTTGGTCATGTAAGTGCAAGTTCTTTGTTATTACACATAGACATTGCTATAGTTTTAGGTATTGCAGTTTCTTTTATTAGAACAATTAATCAACACAATTATTATTTAATAACTGATGTATTGACGTAAAGGTTTACTTTGATATCCATAATGCATACTTGCAGAATAAAAATGCAGAGATACAAAGATGATGCCCAGGTAAATACAATACGCTAGAGGTAAAGTCATCGGGTTCACGTACTCATATCATTGTATAGGATAATGTGCTTATTTGAAGATATTGCATAGAATAGCAAACAGCCCAAAAGTGTGTTTATCAGAGAAAGTTCTCACCTGCATTCTACTTCTTGCTTATTTTCCCCAACACCATATTCTTAAACTTCGAATCGGATATCCAAGTAATTATTCATAATTATTCATTCAAAGTTAGAAAAATTATGTTTTTTTTGTTCTGGATAACCTAACATCTGTATAATGTTGTAGAGACGGGAACCAGCCTTGTTATTACATGAAGTCAATGGTTATTATAGTATCATCTTCAGCCGATAGCAAACTAAAGCCTAGCTATTCTTTAAAAAAAAAATACAAAAGAAACTTTCAAACTACAATCTGGATTTAACTATCCGATAGACTGTTAATGATATATCTAAGGAACTCGGATTATTCCAAGCTGTGTGTGACCTATAGTTTGTAATACTCTTACAAAGAGGAAAAATATCGTTTTGAAGAGGGATTCACAGTATGTTTGGATATATCAGTAAAAACCACATACAAAATAAAACAAAATAAAATCAAAGGCATATATTTTGTTTAGTTATATTATTATATTTAATTAATCATAAAAATCACAACAAATAACAACTTCACAAACAAAATTAATATCTGACAGGAAAGCACCAAAAAAATTAGCTGAGAATAAGACTCAAAACAATAGAAAATATAAACAACATATTTAAATATATTTAATTATTTTGTTTTATATAGATTGGCTTTTCCACTTTGTTTTTAGCGTACCGCATGACATGCATACGGTATACATAGGCGTAGGTATGTAAGCATTAGAATATGTCCTATACATATAAGTATACAGGCATTTTTTCCCATCGTTATTCCTTCGATCACACGAGAAAGTCATTCACTGAGCTCAATGGTTCAGAAAAGGTCAAAATGTGGTCACTTCACTTTCATTATAATCGTTGATGAATATCGAGATGGTGTTACGATAAAAGTAAACCGCTATCAAGTCGTGATCGCGTACACGGCCGATGGAGTAATCCAATCACGTTCTGTTTTATATATTTTATTATACAATAATTCCGTTGTTCCGTAATGTACAGTCAACGCTATACGAAATTTAGTTTTGAAACGATTTAAAATTCATTCAAACATCAAAGGCAAATGAAATGAGACGAAGCTTTTTAAATTAGTTTAAAAAAAACTTTATGGTCTGAATAGTTGTTATTTGGGTAGAGTAAATGGTCTCATCATTGTAAAATGCAGAAATTATTATATACTTATTACTTATTTTCATACATCTAGCCAGGATTGCATACAATAAGAAACGCTGTTAATGATTCTTCTATATATTGTTTATCTTATAGATATATTATCTGTCACGGCTTACAAAAATAGTTTCATCAATGACATAATATCAATATAACCGCCAAATCTGTTGTATTTTGCATATACATGGCTTGAGTATACCTCTTCCCCATGACGAATTACAAATCGAAAGTATTCTTCAATTATGTCCGAGTAAACATCATGTTAATATTTGGCAATATTATGGTACCTGTTTTTCTCCCATGGGCTTTTAATTTTTTCTTGTAAAATATGAAATATTAATGCCAATAATAATTTGAAATGAAATTTACAAAATCAATGAATTCGATATCTTATATTCAATATTATAAAGATGGACTATATAACTGAAGTGTTTTGTGTTTGCTTTCATTGGGTAAAATCGTTATCTTTATGGAATAATACAATGTCATATAAGACCAAAATCGCTACCTCTTCAAAAGCACACACGGTTTAAGTGATGAACCATGAAAGGTCGCTACAATGGTGAACGACTTGAAGTCCTACAATAATTATAAATATTTCATGAGACATATGGTTAAAATTATCAAGGGCCTGTGTATTATTTCTATTTGATCTAAACCTAAATGTGTATTTTAAAGCTTTTTTGTTCAAGAAGTGTTCAAAATGTTAATCTTCATGTGGGTTTTACGTCATTTTTTATGTGTTAATATTATATGTCGAACTAGCACAATGAACTTAACAATTTATTTTAAGGTGTTCAGTAATTATAATACTAGTATGAATTAACACTGCCAAACTTACGTCAACGCGATGTTACCCGTTACAATCGACGATTGACTCACATGCATACAATAACAATTGGTGTGAACATAAGTAAAATCCTGAGGAAATCTACAGCTCATTCTTATGCATAAAGATACTGACGGTATCACATCTTCATTGTAAAGATCTACAATATTGATACAAGTGTTTTGCATATTTATAACCTGATTAACGGCCCGAACATAGATGATGTCTACAGCTATGTATGATATGAGTATAGGTTATCGAAAACTGATCTGATTAATGTGGAATTAAATATATATCGGCGATAAATATCTATTTTTCCAATAAAGATGACAAAACCTTGATAGACGCTGTCTTAAGCTGTAGGTGGAGATAATATCACTGCCTTCCTTAGCGCTCAACACAGTAGATTTTGCCTGTCTGCTATAGCCAAGTATTACCATTTCACCTCGCGCTCTATGAGCTGTCGGGGTAATATACTTACATTCACTGTGATAATCGCGCCATAATAAATCATCATATGCAAATCTCATTAATGCAGTTATGAGTGATAGATATGATTGATATGGTCACGTGACATAACTGCTTTATTACAAAAATGATAATTATGGTTTGGCCTCTATAAAAAAAAGATAAATATTTCAAAAACGGATAAGATGTAGTAAGAAAATGTAACGTTAAAAAGAGGAAAAATAACTTTTTGTTTTCATGTTAAACATAATTGTATGCACACATGTATTAAGAAAATAACAGAAAAAAACAATATGTCAGGAATAACATTGAGCCTGCATATTTTTATTAATCATGTTTTAGATTTTACATATTGTCTACATATTTTTTTATATAAAACGGACATATTTATCAAAATGAAATAAACATTCTGACATTGCTTTATTCAATGGTTATAAATTATGATTTATAGTATTCCATAGAATTGTTTTTCTTCGGAATGCGTGTTTAATTTATTCTAAGGTTACTCGCAGATCTGTTTATCTTTGTATATATTTTATATATAAAAGTTAGATTTTTTTTAATGATCGACAAACTAATTTTTTATGAAGTAAATAACCATTCATTTGTTTTTGTCATTGGCTTTTTAAACTTATCATTTTTTCATCAGTACTTGCACATTAGCATGGCGACAACAGGACAGAAGAGTTACATAATTTCTTGTTTACATGATAAATTACAGATTTTATGCTACAAATGTTTTATCGAAAACAAATATATTCACTTTCAAATATTAACTTTAGCCTAATCATAAATGATTAAATAGCAATACCAGGTACAACAAAAAATAAGATATTTGCCAGCAGGAATCGACATGCGAATATTATAGTTAGTACGTATGTAACATTTTAAATGTTTTCGTTTATTTTTTTGAAATTATACATGTATTACACACGACAACCCCAAGAACTTATCATCTACACCGAACTTTTACACCAATCTCGAGGGATATTTTTAGGGATAATATAACTGACAGTATGAGTACAATGTATCATATCCAAATAGATTAACCAACAAAACAGCATTAAATGTTCTTGTAAAAGTTAATAAAATAATATTGATCTTATATTTACACTTGATTTAATATCGGAAATGGATAGGGCGGACGAATCACTATTCATACTTTTACTATAAATATACAGGTTGTGTCCTGTATGGAATGATACACAAAGCCTTCTACATCCAACCTGTGAAAAGTATGGCTTTGATCTATCATACACATGTTGTGTTATCGCCCCGTAGGATCTTGCAATTTGAAACAGATTCATTAGTACTGTTAACAGGTGGCTGGAAATGCTGTAATTGAGGTATTTTACAGATGTATATAAGGTAGCCTTCAAACGTTGACACTTAATAGCATTGTACACGTTATTTATACATGCTATTACTAAACTAAAATAATTAAATATACGCTTTAATTATTGTCTAAACAATCTCGTGAGTGTTATATAGATAGATCAATTCATGCTGATACAGTTGTATAATATATTTAATTTTCAATGCAATGTATGCTGTTCATGTGATTGCTATTTTATAGCAAACAAGATTTTCATGACAAAACATAAATTTAACAAAACATGAGATATTTTGTTTTAATTTGAACTAACAATACATTTATTGTTTGGACGACTTATCTCCCTTTATCAAAGACATAATCTACCTGTACATTGTATGTTTGAGTTGAGGCCGAAAATTATTTTTCAAATGTACGGTATTCATTTATGAAGAAAACATAAAATGAAAATTGGACTTATTATTTTAATGCAGCGCTATTTAAATTGACATGGAAGTATGTGATATTTACTGTTTGATTTGAATGTTTAACAATGAAATTTGTCTCAAGTAAACAAGAAAATAAAGTTTGCATATATCCTAAGAGACTAGGTCACATATTAGGATAAAACACGTTTTCAAATCACAAATGATATTTCAAAACATATACTAATACAATTAAAATATATGTGTACTAGTATCTTAGTTAAGCTTGAATTATAGCACATATACATAATCCATTAAATGCACTTTATATTACACTAAATAATGAGGAAACATTTTTGAAACACTATTTTGAAACAATAACAATAAACTTAATCAACATTGTCAATAATTGTTGTTCGTATTATTCGGAAAGGCAATGGTTTTATTTCTCTGCAATTATTTTGTGATTCATTAAAGTGTACTACTCCACAAAAATCCAGATGGATTTATCCGAACTTCATAGCGGTAATGATTAAAGCCCAGGGTGATTCCGTACCCAGGCAGGTGTTGTCATCAGTAATAATTGATGAGATAAAAGGGCTTTGGAGCTATTTGTCCGGTTGTCCAGTTCCCAACAGAGCACTCTATATTTCGATAAAATTATTAATTTCCATAACGGTATTACTACTAGCGTAGTTTTTTTTAGTATTATCTACCAGTCTTTACATGCAAGTCAATACAAAATGGGATACTCTGCCGTCGATCGTAAAGTGTACCAATTTGTTGGGTGTAATTACTAGGAATAGGTAGTGGCGATGCCTTGAAGCAAGCATGAGATAACGGTAATAGCCGAAGATGGAATTGCTTTATTGCTCAAGTCATCCTAAACAACAAATATCTTAACATCTTGTTTAGGCGAAGATCACCAAAATGAGGAAACGTTTTCAGAGCAACTTAATGTAGCTTTTAATGTCTTTTTAACTCAATATTTGTTTTAGTTGAAAATGAAACACGGTTATTGGAGGAAACAAAACTAATAAGAAAGAAACCGTCACAAATTCTATCAAAATCGCATCCAAACGAAATTGTTTACATGATTACCAATCCAGCATATGATTGTCATTTCCAACAGAATTATGTTAGACATCTTTGAAAGAAAAATAAATTGAAACATTTTTTTTTTACATCAAACGAAAAGCCATTTTCAATATCATTTATATAACACTTGTGGATATACACGTGTGTAGTGGGTAGCATTTTGTAATATCAAATAGCCAAATTGAATTTGATTTCGATAAATATAATGCATACATAATAACGGTGATCTAATATCGATACCCAGTCATAAATTTCCCAAAACATCCTGAAGTCCTCATGTTAGTGTTATATATGTAATATAACATAGATGATAGTGGAGCATTCAAAGAGAAATAAAAGTCGGAGCGTTGGCCTAACAGGTGTAGGAAAAAGATACATAGCTGATACAACATACACTCTTCTTTAGCACTTCCAACAGATCGTATAAGTAGACTAGCAAAACTCAATTCAACTTGTTCAAGAGGAGTTGTGTATCTCCCAAATTTTCTTCCCAGCAGGGAGACTTATAAGCTAAACGAATTTACATCTTTGAGATATTCATTAAGTGCTTTTCACTCTTTGAATATAATGGTATAATGAATTGACTTAAGTCCATCAAAGAAGGTAAATTCAAGGTTTACATTTGATCGAGTTTGAGTTTTCGTTTTATCTGTACATATAACCAAAATCTTATCTTTACGATAAGTGCATTTGAGAGATACGTCGTAGGATATATCTTAATATTCCATAAGATTTAGAGATACAACCAACACGTGGCACCAGTATATATATTGAAGCGTCTTATCTGCTATCAATGACTGTATTTCCATATCTCTACATCCAAGGGATATCATACAAGCTAGCAGTTTTCAGATAGATATATTTTACAATGTCACACTGTTTGTCGGATAGAATCAAACTTACGGATCTAGGAGCAAATTCATTTTCTATGAAAAAGAAAGTCAAAAATGGAATGCATAAACTTCAAAATGGAAATGAGTTGTAGTAAAAGATAAAAACACATTAGACGGCGTCCTAATTCTGAGTACATTTTTTTTGTTCTCACATTCGTAAACTGGCTTTATTTTGGTTGGTTTGGTTTATAATTCAATACGAGAGAAATATTGTAAGGAGGAAAACCGTGCGCGGTGAAATTATGTGATATTATCGCTATATCGCAGTTTGCAGTCAATTGTTGGTAACATCAATGTAAAGAAGTCAACATCTAATTCACAAAGCAGTGATCCGGAGCCACGAAGACATTCATTGTCACTCGGCTGTAAAGCCTCTTACTGTATCAAGGAGGGCGATGTTCTTCTCTACCCACAAAGAGGCCTTTTATCGTCATATAACAACTTAAGAAGCGCACGCATCACAAACAAGTGTATATATTTGATAAGATAGATATTGGATTATGCCACTAAAAAGTTGATTTAAAGAAAGTTGTTAGTCCTAAAATGAGATGTTTGACAGGGTCAAACAAAGTGTGAAGCTTTATTGCTTAGCATGCATCTGTTTTCACTAGTTCACTAGGAGAGAAACTGTAACTATTTATGCATCTCATCGTACGATCTTTAAGACGCTTCAGACTTTTAAAACCATTTTATTTATTAATACAAATAACACCAAATACGACAAAAATGCAGACACGGACAGGTAAGGTTAAGAAATCGAATGTTTCTTTCTGTTATTCTCTTGGTTAAAGTTAATATTACATCTGCAATAAAAAAAGAAAAAAACGATATTCTGGACAAAATTTATTTGTTGATGTTATTTGATTAATTGATATTTAATTTCCAACTAAATATTTGCTTAATATAAATCCATCATAATTTGAATTTTTAAGAAAAATTAGAGAATATCGAAGCGACAACAAAACCAAAACCCGAACTCAAAAACGATGAAACTAAGACAAAATATGAAAAAAAGAGAAAAAGATTCACATTAAGACCATTCGAAAAAATGATATTATTGTAAAAGCTATATACATAACTTTTATTATAATAATGATAAAATATTAGATTTTGAGTTTAATGAAAAAAGGGGAGGAATTTTTCTCGTAGGAGCAATATTATTACAATTTATTGTATTGATGATGTAAGAAATATAATTGATTTACAACATTGTTATTTAACCCACATCCATAAAATAAATAGGCCATGCATTATTAACTGATAAAGTAAGAAGACCACTTATGTATTCAAACTAATATGTTGTATCCCAAACAATAATGTTATAATAATTTCATACATCATGAAGCCTTAATAATTCATATCGATACACTTAAGAAAACTTGTGATATAATAATTACGTTTAAACGTTTTTCCTCGAAAGGTGCATATATATTACAGCAATTTACTAGCACTTTATCAAAAAAAGTAATATTGTCAAGAACTGCATTCAAAGTTATTTAACCAGGACTAGATTTATTTTAATGTTCTTCATGCACATTCATGCAGAAGAAATTCTGCTTATTTTGAAAACATCTTTTCATAAAAGCCAATACGCTTTTCTACTTGATCTAATTATATTGAGTTTGGATGAAAATTGAAAGATAGAAAAAAACAAACAAATATACTTGTAAGCACGATTTATTGAACAGATAAATACTGGGAAGATAAAATTGATTTATTTGAGAAGGACTTATATTTATAACTGTATATGAATACTTGTTTTGCCCTATTTTGGCTATAAAATATTTTTTATTTATCTATAAGATATATATTTATTCTCTAAGAATACAACATGTATAGCATTTGTCTTTTCTGTAAACGTCTGAAATGAAATAAATATTAATTGTACCCTTACTTAACTACACGTAAGGCATGAAAGTATAAAAAAATAAATAAAAATACTAGATTTTACTTAGTTGGCATAACTTTGTTTTGCTACACAGCGATAAAGATATACAGGTAATTAGACAGAGTTATCGAACCTGGAACATTGCATTGCAATTAATCTTTAGAGCACAATGAATTCCCTGAATTGTGGGAATAATTTACGTAATCAACTATCTCTCTGATACCATGAAAAATGGTTCTGTGATCAAGGAACGACGGCAGAGAAACAAAAGTGTATGTTATATAATGATCAAAAGGTAGAATTAAATTTTACATTCGATCCAAGTAATTAATCCCTATGTGTTGCGTACGCACTCATTTGTACATTTTAAATTGACAAATGAGTTCATGATGACAACAAAATGGCAATAATATTACCTTTACAATAGTCATCAGATAAGACAGCTTTGTTCTAAGCCTTGTATTATGAACGAGGAACCCATAAAAGGTAAGGTGTAGAATTCGTGTATTGTCAATACGCTGTTGGGATACTATGTTTGTCGTAGGAATACAAGTCGATCAGATAGAGACATCATGATCGTCTCAGTTTAAATATTTGTGTGTAATCGATATCACTACATTAGATGATATGTTTCCTTTACTGATATAGATAAAAACAGATAGGAATCAATCTACAAATACTACACATAAGCTACATACTGGGAACCCCCTGATAGCACCGCTCAACATTCAGGAATACGCTTACACTATTCAGATAGGGTTAGAGGATTACGGTGCAAAATAAGGTTAACAATCATAATATTTTATCATACAAGGATAAGTTGTAAATTACTTGACATTGTTACAAATTGATTCATATTTCGCAAACCAATTGCTGGTTAAATTGTAGAAAGAGTTTTAGCAAAAACAGTTAATAGATAAATCTAAGATCTGATTAGATGTTTCTGCTCACATAATTGAATTACTGTGGTTTGATTAGTAAATAGATATATCTGATACTTTTGGATTAACCGTGTCTCAATGTATTCGATCTATTTTTATACCTTTCCGTCAGTACCATACACTTTAAATAATAATTCATATATCAAACGCGGACTTTGTCTTTCATTTCGTTGATATTTTTGTAAATAGTATAATCAGCAAAACCGTATCCATAAACATATCAAATATTAATTAAACAGATTTATTTTTTGTTTGTTTTGTTTACTTTTTTGTTTGTTTTTTATTTGTTTTTGTTTTTATTGTTGTGCAGAAATGTTCAACAATGTATCATTGATTTCAGATTGTAAGGAATCGGTATAAAATATATTTGAGAACATTTGATATAGAAATGTCCATTACGTGATTTATGCATGGATATACGCGATGTAACGAAACAAACTAATTATCAAATATAAGGACATGACAACTGACGTCTCAAAAGATGAATTGATGCTCCTAGGATAATTGAACATTTGCTTAAAAGGGTTGTGAATAATATCCTTTAATAGAACTGCATTACGTACATACAAAAATCGTTATGACATGATTCATGAGAAAGACATTCATCCATGTGAGCAGAAATTGAAATTAAATTGAATCAATCTGAAAGTAGTAATTAAGCAATAAATTAGTATTGCAATCTTTCAGAAATCCTTCTTTTGAAATTTTTATCTCCACAATCTCTGCATGTTATAACTCAATATTTTAAGTTTCGTTGCGTTTATATCACATTAAAAGTTGACTTCTGGGACGTGTCCTGAATGACCGTAAAAGCTATAAAGATTTCGTTTGACAAGGATACCTTGATGCTGCCAACACATTGATATAGAATTATGGAGTCTATGTATTTTTCATAAGAGAGCCTAATTGTATTGGACCACATCGGCGCTTTGAAATCCCCGCGATAAGTGTAAAATGTGAAAATATGGGTAAAAAAAGTGATATTCTGCATCAGTTTTATCACCAGATAGCTTCCATTGGACCACGGCTGCAAACCACCAGCAGTGGTCTACACAAGCAGCAGATAAGCGGCAAATCCCAGGCCCCATTTATAATGTAAGCGCCTTAATTTTTATATTGTAAACAGGCGCGGTATGGACATATATCTACAGGTGAGAGCAGTGCCGGAGGTCAAGGACAACGTTTATGATGCTGGAGGTTGCTTCATCTTGCAAGGTGTTATCAATATTCAACGGATTATCAGTATGTTGATATAATG
Source organism: Mimachlamys varia (assembly GCA_947623455.1). Lineage (NCBI taxonomy): Eukaryota > Metazoa > Mollusca > Bivalvia > Pectinida > Pectinidae > Mimachlamys > Mimachlamys varia. The sequence goes on from OX392534.1 coordinate 24,385,542, forward strand.
ATTAGGAATAATGTGTTTTAGTCTGCCAGATAAACATAATGGTAAATATATCAACATAAACAAGAGGATGTTGTTTTGACTGTAGGATATGATACATTGCAACATTATTTCTCTAAATTACTTTTAATAACTTTTTGCAGATTAGATAGTTCACGACATGAAAAATTATTTAAATAATATGCAAACTGATATCAGAATTATCAAAAGTGAATGACGAAAGACTAATGCTTTATCTTTGTTGAAGGTTATGTAAAAATAGTGTTCAGGTTTTCTTGGCAAAAAGGTGTCCTCGAAAATAGCACTGTTTTATCATATTGTACTTGCATTTTTCTTGTAGATATAGGATGATGTAACCGCATCGTACGTATAATATAAGTATATTTATCAATAATATTGAGGATTACACTGAATTAATATATTTCTTATGTATTGCATACAAAAATGTCTGTAACATAGTTAAATTAGTATAATCAAAAAACGTTATATGAAAAACCTAGTTAATTGAATACAGACACATGCAGTAAATTTCCATAAAATAATAAAGATAATTTAAATCATTGACTATACAACCAAATATGCCAACCAGTGGTTAATGTCGAAGGTGATTTTTACTAGTACCGTAATAGTTTTTTCATCATGCAACTATAAACATTGATCACATAAAAACAAAATTAGTCTTGATGCGAACCTACGTACTAAAGCAATATCAATTTGCATTGGAGGTACGTGATGACATATATTTTGATGTGGTATTTTTCACACCAGACTTTTACATACAAAATGACCAGACGATATTTTTCAAAATTATTTGCAGGAGCAGAAAAAATAGTTATTTTATTTGCTACTCATTAGCACGATTGTACAAACAAGTGTTTCCAATATTTCTAAAATAATAAATGAATTTGATATTAAATATGTTGATTATCTTAGCAAAAACAAAATTATCTTGATCATTTTCAAATATAAGAACCGCACCAAGACTCCTTCTGTCTAGATTTATATAAACTATGTGCCTGGGAAAAAGAACGTGGAAAAATGAAGACATGAGTAGTGACAAAGGTCACAACTTTAAGAATGGTCCAGAGCCGGACTGTAACACTAATTTCAGTCAGACGTACATCAAAGGGATATCTCAAATAACGACGAACATTGGAACAAGAAATCGTATGTCCAGCATTATTTGATGATAGCCATACCAAAGAAAGAGAAATACTTAGCTTCTATACCCTGCATTATAGAGTTCGGACAATGACATACACAACCCGACAGTTAGTGGTGGGTGCCACAGACAACCAGACTACTCTACACTATACTGTACACTCATTGTGTTTCATTAAAGAGAAAGTATTTTGTTGTTTGTCTGGAATTTCTATATAGGAATGGTAAGCATACGTTCGTTGTATATTATATTCAACTTTGATTTGTGTCTTTCGTGTATGAACGCCCCGAGGACCACCTCCTTGTACTATTTGTGTTTGAGTGTAACGCTAACATTCAAACATTGTCAAGCCTAATTTATATTTAAGTTTTGTGGCTATTTTTCCCCTGTTACTCTCATAGGGAATTTCGGCAACCCATACAGTAACACGTATATTTCACCAATGTTCCATTCCTTTTTTTTTAACTTGGTATAGAATGGCATTGAAAAAATATATACCATTTTTACCCAAAGCACTTTTAAAATGAAAAAAAAATTCTTGTAGGTCAAGATTTTTTTTATTTGATGCTGAATTGTACACAGAAATGGTAACACGAAGAAATACATTTTCTTGCGCCTGCGCGTTGACAAGCATATTCAAACAAAGACACTGGAAGAACACATTCATGGCCATATCCTATCCTCAACAGAACTTAAAGATGCTAATGTTTTATGAAACAGAAACTAAGCGGAAGAAAATGAATATTTATAGCAAAATGACACAATGCCCGGATGTATCGTGGACCAGCAATGCCTGCCCATGACAGCAAAACAAGTACCGGATACGAGGTCCAACACAGCCATGAATGGACTGCAGTATTACTACCAAGGAAGTAATCATTAAACGTAGTGCTGAACGTGGACATAACGCAATAATTCAAGTCTCCAAGAACGGATTCCGTGAAGCATTGATAATTGAAAATTAGTTGATATTATGTTTTGAAGTGCTTTCCACCCAGTACGTTAAAATGCATACACAGGTGACTTTACAATTTGAATGTAGATACAAAACCGATATGAATTATACATGCCTCAGTTGTAAATGTAAACATGACATTGTAATATCTTACGTTCGGTCGTTGATAGAGTGGAAAATTATTCCAATTGTTTACCATTGTAAACAAAGAATATGCAAAAATAAATCGGTATATAAGTGAAAGAGACATGTCCACATTTCAATAGTAGATTGATAATCGGCGGAGTAATACAATCCAAGCCCGGTCAATTGCCTACGATCGAACTGTGTGGTAGTCAACTGTCATGTCATAGGCTAGCTGACATCTATACAATTGACTTTAAATCATAATGTTATGTGATTGTACTGGTTAACTTTGTTTCTTATCCATAATTGTTACAATTTAGATATCGATCATAAAAGTCATTCGAACGCATGAGCAGAAAGAAATATAAAATAAGTTGATGTTGTTACAATATCAATAAGACAAGGTAACTGAATGTGTCCATTTAAACGGCGTTTTCGTTCTATGTGTTTAAAACACCAGATCTTTGCTAATGATTGTGTTTTACAAATATTTTCCACAAAAGTATAGCGTACAAACATATCAGTATATCTTAAATGATTTAAATAGTCTCTTCACATTATTGTTGATATTTTATGAAGTCATAACTTGTTTTAAAATAAGAATACACTTGTAAACTCTTAGTGTTGTTACTTCTTTATTGTCTGATTTACTTTGAAATTACAAGAGAATTAGTGAACAGATGTTTCTGACGAGATACAAAATAATTATCTTGGTTTTAAACGTCGAAAACAAAATTTATGATCTGGTGAATGTATGCGTTATTATTAGTTCATAAATAATTCATAAATATATCTTTTGTCAAAAATAATCTACTCATATAAGCTTAAATTAATTCCGGTATTTGCATAATGATGCCAAGAAACATGCAGTCAGGGTCTCTTATTTTGCAACAAAATTACCATAGGTTTAGGGTTTCATATGTCTCAGATTACAACATTGGAGCAAGATTTCTATGATAGTATGGACAGACTTCCTTACTCGATCAAACATATTTTTTTCTTTATAATTTCAAAAACGAAAACCTATATCTTTATGTCACGGTAGAATGTTATTAACTTCTTTTAAAACTAACACCCTGACTTAAAATATCAAATACATTCTGCTGATACTATCAATGAATGAAGCTAATAAGCTTGCTTGTTAACAGTTTTGCTTGCTTATGCGATAAATTCAAGAGTAAATTACCAATCTATCAAATATGTTACCTATGTTTGTATTGCATATGACAAACTTGTGGGAATGGATAATTTTGGTGAACTTAATGTAATCTATCCTGACCCTATAATTACATATCCTGTGCTTTACAAAGCACGGTTTTCCTTGATTTAGTGGTTTTAACGCTTGTTCTGTTTCACTCTTTTTCTATTACTGGGATGCCGAAATGCGGCACGCCCAACCAAGTGAAATGGATACAGATATGATACTACTGGGACTCTCATGTACTACCTAGTTCACAGGTACTAAGGGAGGTACCTTAATACTAGATCGATAAGATGTTTGTCTGTTAGTCTGTATTTTCTCCAAGGAAAGGTTTATGCACAAACTAAAATTATAGTACAATTTAAATCATATTGGCTGCTAAGTGTTTTTTCGTTAATAATGTGCTTTTTGAGATTTAACATACTGATTTCCTTTAAACAATTATCGTTATTTTGTAATATGATGTACTTTTTAAATATGTGTAATGTTAACTGATATATATGAAATACAAATACAAATGCAATAACAAAAATGATAAGCAAATTATCTAGTTAGATATACATTGACTGAATATGTTCAAGCGTGGCTATATTTATAAAATATGATTTCTGCATAACAAAATATCTTGGTTAAGTTTTAAAAAGCTTACATTACAGAGCAATATCACAGGACCAGTATGATTTAAATACATGTATATGCTTAACATAATATAAAGATATAAATAATAAAAAAAGTATGAGCATATACTGAGGGATATTATGAGTGTAGGAAATATACGCCATGCGATAGCGTGTATCGTTAGCGACATGAAAATCAAGGTAGACTATAATAAAGAGAGGATTATGAATAGCCTGTATGCTTATGACCGACATCGCGGGAACAAATAGCGTTTCATTTGTGTATTTTTGTTATTCACTGCACATTATGATCCCCGGACCTGCCTACTGTCCTGATATTGATCTGGCTATGGCGATATTGATCAATGTACACGGCTACGAAGCCAGCGGCTCTAGAATATGTATACATCAATCCCATCCCTCGTGGTTTTTCCCTCACAAAACACATTCCGTCGCTCGTAATTTTTCCATAACCGTTCGGCGGGCAGGCAAAATATTTATACGTTTTATTCAACACATGGTATGATATTATTTATTTATAAATTTTTCATTTTTACAATATTATTTGTTTACGGTATTTGTTCCTTTAAAAGAATGGTCACAAATGTATAGTATTGTTTGTTTAAAGCATACTTTAAATAAACCCAAAATCATCATAATAATAATACATTTGAATTTCTTGTAATGTATCCATATTGTGATGAATTACAGATTGTAAACATACTTTTGATTATTTATAATATTTTGCAAATTAAATTGTCTATGGATTTATTTCAATCACACAGATAAATATATTTATGAATAAAACAGTTAGTATCTGATGTTTTCAATTTGCAATTCTATTGATTCTGGTTAACAATATACATATATACAAATGTGAACAACTGATAGAATTGGATTATTGTACTTAATTTTATTAATTTTCACACCATAAAACAAAACAAAGGCATCATATATCAAATAGCAATATCATTGCTATTGTCACGTGTTCTAAGCAAAACCTTCACACATTTTCATAAGAAAAAACAGTAACGTTTTACGTGTATTTATAATACAAACTATATTTATTTGAATCATTCAGAAAAAATTGTGTTGAGAATCACAAATACAATATATCACGTTTCACCGGGACAATTTAACAGTCGATCGGTTTTATTTCCATAGATAACCATTCCACACATTTGTGTGTATTCTACATCGACATTTTATGGGAAACCATTTTTTCCATAATTATAACATTTTCTAATAAATCATTTACCTGAACATAATGACTACCATCAAATTCTCAGGTTACACAATTATGAGAAATGACATGCTTTCTCTCTCTATCGGTCACACAAATACCATTAACAGCACTCGCGCTTTCAAGGTTACCCTCTACTGTATAAAACACAGGTTTTTAACGCCGTGTAGTTGATAACTTAGGTTCAGATGTATCCCATGATTTCTATTGTTTTGTATGTTTTATACACTAACTCAATTTCTCAATCATATCCTGTACTGAATAATAATATAAAGGTTGAAACATCAGGAGAATGGTATTCTATCAGACACGTGTATAATTCCCTTATCAGTGTAGTCTAAGTCAAAATCAGCTTATTATTTCTACATGAAATCCATCTAAACATGACGTATAAAAGTATATTATGTACTTTTGAAATAAAAATAGCTGAGGGCAAAACCTATATTATAAAAATCGCTGCGGTTTATATTGTTATATCTAGCTTAATATAACAAAGAGTATTTTTAAATTACAACTTGGTTGTAATATGAACAAATATCCAATACGTACACTTATTGCATAAATCATGGCTGTCGCTATATCAGTGACCATCATATCAATTGATTTGCTTTATACGCATCATAATATACTATACAATAATATTGGGGTATTAACTGGAGTGGTAATCATAATAGTTCTGTTCAAATGTGGTAGGTATCATTATATACAAAGTCATCTATTACAGATAAAAATCATAGATAAGGTTCCATGACGAAATCAATATGGAATTTCAATATATCAATCCAAGGTATTACCTCATTGAGCTGACTATTTAAATGACCCATTGTGACTAGGATTTCAGTGTTAGTAAGTGCATTTTATGTTAAAGAGACAGTTCCTTTTATCATAAATTTGGATAAAAAAATTAATAATATTGCTCTTATGTAAAGAATAAAACCAAATTCGTTTATCTATTTTTTATATTTAATTTTAGTATTATAATTTCTGGACTTTCGCTTTCAAACAAAAAACATCTTGTTTGGAAAAATTACACCCATATATTTCACAGTAATTCAAACATCGTTTTCAATGAAATTTGCACTTTTATTTATCCATTATTATGTTTTGTATATTGGATGCCAACTCTTTAGATTATTATTTATCTTTGTGATATTTATTATACACACTATTTTTTGAGTAAGTAAAACTTAATCAACTGGTGTATTAAGATATTATTTGAAGTGTTTGTATCGATTGTAGAAAGGTGGAAATAAAAGCCTTTAACTGATAATGGGTATGGCTGTCTGAACCGTTTACATATCTCAGTAGTAAACATGCAAGGGCGGGTATCACTGGCAAATCGTGTTCATAGGATGACATGCATGTGTCTCGGTTTATATTCAGTCTTTTCTACGGCCATGAAAGCTGAATAACGCACAAAGGGATATTATGCTTGTATCTTTCAGTTTCTTGAAAAGTACGTATTATATAAACCTCACACTGTCAAGATCATTTAAAGGTTTAATTTGGTGAATATATTTAGTATTTCCATATCTATTATAATAATTTCGAATCTTTTTCATACATTTAGTTCAGGATAATTTGCATGCGTTCAAGTTAAAGTGGCTTTTTTGCCATTTCTCTTCATGTGAATTCATACGCATATTTCAAATGGTAATGAATAATAATTACTCTTGAAATAAAAATTGCATTTTGTTTACACCAAATTCTTTGTAGCCATTTAAGAAATACATTGATATCTTTCTCTTATCTTAAATTGAATATTTAAACAGTGTGTTGCCCATGTATTGCTTTCTTTACAATGACCATATCTAATATCTGAAAACTGTAATAAGAAAAATAGAGCTTTATTAACAGATTCCAATTCTTATTTAAAGCAAAGGATGTTTTATCCATAAGTCATTAGTATATTTATTCATTTATGATATTGACAACTTGAAAAATTATCCGAAAATATGATGATGTCTTAAACAAGGTAACGATCCATAGCAAATTTGAATAACTAGACTATAATCAATATGCCTGACTTAGATTTGTATTACTAAAAACCATTAGTGTACTGTTACAGTCGGTGCTGTAATCAATCACAGTATATAATATAGTCTAGTACTTAGTGCCCTGTCGTACACCGCCTGACGTTAACATAAGGGTCATTTTCACAGGGTATATACATACGGCTATGTCTACCAGACGTATGGAATATAAATATAATAATAGATAGATATAACAATTTATTCGCGCTGAAAAACTTTATATTGTCTGATATCGTTGCAATTTAAAATGTCCGTGTTCATATGAACAATGTTATTTACACTTTCATGTACAAATATGATATTTATCTCCGTTATCAAACATATTCATTACCGATTCAGAAATGAATTTTACTTAATATGTGGGAAATCTAACTATATTATCACAATATAATGTTTATGTCCGTATTTTACTCCAGCATGAATTTTGTTTCCCCTTAAAAATCTATATTTTTGGATTAAAAAAAAACCTCTCCAGATCTTCTATACTATAACAGAGCAGTACTGTTGCGATGATCAAATTCATTCACATAGTATATCAATATTTTATTTGGAGGCCAACCATATTTAAATTAATTGCGAACACAATAATATTTTGACATGGGAACTGTTCTACATTGTATTTCCTTTTTATTTTAGCACAATATTCCCTTAAAAGACAATAGCATACCGCCAAAGGTATGACACCTCTTGGCAAAGATAAGATTAGGCTGTGCACAAATGAAATTTATCTTTGAATATTTTTCCAATTTAGAATATCTAATTTTGATTATTTGTACAAGTACAACTCAATATGTTTCGGCTACAGTGGTATTTTGTGTGATAGTTTGAAAGTTCACTAAAGCGTGATTGGGACTTACAATTCGATCATCCATTGTAAGATGTCCAATTTATTCGTTTTACTCGGTTTGATATATAGTACGTTAAAATCAGTCACAAAAGCTCCAGTTTGCGGCAACCATCTTTACTTCAAAACATCACCAGAGGTGTTCGGCACAGTTATCGCCCCTCCTACGCGTGCAAAACGGATCGCTGGCGCCTCGCTTTCACATTTTCATTCATATGTCAGATTGACATATTAATTTGATGAATTTTTACAAAAATAAAAAACAGTTTTTTCATTTGTAATTTTATTTCAGTACTAGTTGTACGGACAAAATACAGTCCCACGCGCTGTCTTGTGGGACTCATTTACATGCGCATGTTCGCGGCTTATCGCGCACGACAAAAAAGCAAACAAGTGCATGTATAGATCCAAAAGATTATCATTTCGTGCAAGACAGCAGTTTTTACGTAACGTTTTTGCTATGATAAATTGATCTTAATCGAGATATCCACCATATATCTGGATTTCAACCATTTGTTAGTCCACCTCGGCCGTTTTTATATGCCATCCGTTTTTCCCACATCTGAATATGATAGTGATCGAGCTAAGATATCCGACCAAGATAAGCCTTTTTGTATGGAGATAAACATCACCGACGTATTTACGATCTCTTAGGCATTTATAAGTTCCACTAATTCAACCAGACCGACAAAACTCTATGTATAGATTTACATAAATAAAATTATTTATATATATATATTTATAATTTGAATTTATTATTATAGTCAAATCATAATGGGAAAAATAACGTAGTTTTTAGGCATGGACATTTTCACTTAAAACTGTCGTCTACAAGTAGAACTGATGTACTCCGTCATTAATCATTTTTACACTTGTCTTGTGAATTATTTGTATGGGTCGCTTGTCATATTCATTACTGGATCTACCGGGCTATAATTATGACAGTAGGATCGATATTTAAGTGGGAGAACCAATTTCATCTCGTGAAATACAGAAATGATTAAATGATAATAATAATAATAAAAAAAAAATAGAAATTGTTAATATATGAACCATTCTATATTTTTCGAAAAAAATAGAGAATACCGAAACGTCAAAAAAACCATAAACCGAACTCCCAAAATAATAATTAAAAAAAAAAAGAAAAATAAATAAAAAATATTACTGTAACACAATGGGTCACTGCAAATCATTTTTCCTAATATATTTGTAGATTTTATTTTTAATATTTAATGATAACTAAATGTTCTGCTTACATAAGCTTAAAACGATATTTGATTTTCTTGTAATATCAATTAAAACGAGCTTTTGTTAGAGTATTTATACTTGATGAATTCGTGAAATGTTATGACTAAACGTGATCAAATATATTACTACAACATTATTATAACATTAATGTCAATAATGCTTGCTAATAAAAGGGATATTTTTAGCAACATGTAATAAACAAAATAAATTATACAAAAATAATATATATTTTCATATATTAAAACACAAGAAAACTTATTGCTTTGACGTTTGAAATCCGTCATTTTTTGCTGAAGTATACTTACCAACGGTGTTTACATATGATGAAATTATTCCTTGTCCTACTATTGTATACTTCAACAAACACACATAGGGTTCCCTAGTGATACCGACATCTCTAGTATACACTCTGATGCCAACTCATTCACAACGATAATAAACTTTAGCAGCAGCATCGCAAAGTCTACAAACAATGCGGCACAAACCCTGGGGTTTTGTTCCGTAAATAACAAGAAAATCAGATATCATACTTACTCTCTAACGTTAAATGAAGTATATATATATATGTGTGTGTGTGTTGTGGTTATCGGAGAAACATTTCAAGTTACTTAAACAGAATTATATACTCCTGATGGCAATATGTTCAATTAAAACTAGAAATCAATTAAAGATTTAATCAACGAACTATAAATGTATATTTAATTCCAATGAAGATGCAGATAAAATGAAATGAAATCTTAGTTCACAAAAGGCACGAAATGTTAAAGATTTTCACCAGAATTATTCAGTAGTACATGTTCTGATGAGAAAAAAATGAGACATACATGTGGATGATTTATACAAATATATTCTCTTTGAAGTTTATCACAAAGTAGCAATATATTGGCAACATATGTAAAATAATTTAACGGTTAACGTTTTATAAAATATAATTTCAATATACAGTAATTAAAAAAAGTTCAAGGAAATATTCTGAATGTAAAATGATGTTTTTATCATAAATATATGCATGACCTTCAGCATATCAAAGCTTGATTCCCCGATCATTCGATAGATGTAGCATACATAATTGTATTAATCAGGTACGTAGTAACCACGTGTAACATATTTCAACTTTAATCATAAGCAACAGATGATCTAAATACAAGTTTATGTAAGTTCTGTTTGATAACCATTGTCGCCCACATAACACAACAAATTGTACAATATAATCTGCCCTTCCAGAACATATGCCAAACCGTACCTTCATATGACTCAATTAAAAAGTCCAGTTTACTCTCAAGGTGTAAAACAGATAATACAATAGAGGAACCATGTCAATAACGTTGGCAATATTACATATTTTGTGATAAGCGAGTATGTTTCTTGATATTTGTCTGGATAAATGTAAGTGGAATTTTCGACATAACGCCAGAACAGGTAGATAATATCATTACTTACCCAGCATTACCAATAAAGAACGTTTTACTCCGTGAATATGTGTAAAATTGTGTTAGGAAAAACAAAAGGTTTCATTCGACCAGCCACATCTACAGTTTGATAGCTATTATTGTGTGTTAATGGTGCTGGATGTAGTTTACCGAGTGGTGTTTATCTATCTAATAGTCTTTAATTAATGGCGTCAGAATCTGGAACGTTGACATGGCCATTTATTGCCCACTGATAATCATCAAACGGAAAGCGATGTCCCTAGTACATAGGCTTTCACTTCAAACTGTACAGTACAAAGGTCAAAGTTTGATATACAAAGTTTTATTTACATAGATGTTCACATACAGACTTTATGCATGCATTGAAAATATAGGCCTCTAGCAAGAAACTCTTGGTAGAGAACCTTTATTTGATGTTAACCATCTGAGTGGAACGTATAGCAATTGTATCGTTGTTCTAGTATGAAAACAAAAGTAATGTTCGAGTCAAACTGTTGCCTTAAGCGAACGTCTATCAGTTGTAGGATAGTGAGTGCTTCCATATGGTAATAGGTCCCCGTCTTGAAATCTTAATGAATGACCTAACTACACATGTCGAAGTCTCGCCAATTTGCCCTGAGGGTTAAAAACATACTCGGAAACTCCAAGGACTGGTGATAATGATCTACCTGTACGATTTTTATGTTTCCGTATGGCTTTTGTTCATTACCATCATCATGGATGTATGTAACACCAGTTGAGAGGATCTTAATAAAGGAAAAATTTCATCTGATGGTAAATTAAATTTTAATATTCTATTATGACGGCTTACTTTGAGAATACACACAATGTACGTTCCTATCTAAATGAATTGCGAAATAAAGCAAAAACAATCAATTACGGTTTTTTGCGTGTTTGAAGCCCGGCTGAATAGAAGCAGGTGTATATGTTTATAAATCTTCTCCTACACGGAATAGGAATAGTAGTTCACTTTAGTTTTACCTTTCGTTCATGGTTAGGTATAATGTTTAGTTTGAGGGTAACAACTACTGACAGTTTCTTGTGGCACACTAACGACTGAAGACAATGTTATAAAAATGCTAACGGCAAGGGAAAGAGAAGTCAGTTCAAATCATCAGACCTCACCGAAACCAAACTTGTGATTGTGAAAGGTAATCTTTGTTACATTGTAGATCAGAGCAGGTTCTAGAGTAGATCAAAGTCGTTCAGCTGTCATTTGATACAGAATACACTCTTACTGCATCCATACGGGCGCCAATAAAATAATTCACAGAAAGAAAGTTAGTATGAAACCACTAAACATGATAGACGGGGACACAATAGGGATGTAAAAGCGACAAGGGAAGGACTGGGCCAGGCAGTCCCCCGTACCACCCTATACATAATGGACCTGTCTTCTCCTATTTGTCAATGCCGGTTCAGGGATCAGAAGTTCGGGCCGATTAGACCCTGGACCCAAATGCAATATTAAACAGTGTTGATGGTACCGATACCAAGCTATCGGTCGTGTAACAGAGCTGAGATCTGGAAAACATCAGATATTCTATCTAATTCACATGAGCCCTGATAACACATATATAAATGATAAATGCGGAACGTGGAATTTTAACCGCTTTCATAATTCCTTCGCAACAAACACATTTATACATGCAAACTACCTTATCTCTGACAGGAAACCTCCTGTCGATTCAATGGCAGACGATTCCATACCCAGGAAAAGCATTATCCCAAAAGAAATTTGACAATAAAATTAAATTTGTGGGACGCTGAGTTAATTGGCTTGGTCCGTGAGACAATGGACCTGCGTCCAAACAATATCAAATTATTACACTGACATGTATGTCTTTTTTCCCCACAACGAATTTTAGTCCCTGTGTTAAACCTAAGTTCTACTGTCATTTTATGCCTTGTTCTTCGTGATTTCAGCCGCATTTATACCTTTTAGTATTGACATGGTCACCGTATTAACTTGTTCTGGAAATAGTCTTAAATTATTTACTTAATCGGAAAACAAATGAACTGAAGTTTAATAGATAATTGATGTTGAGTTGTTTTCACCTACTTAAAATGATGAAGATTACGTCGTTTCACTAAATAAATTATAAATAACAATGCCGTATATGTGCGTAGTAAATACTTAATACTAAATGAGCGCGAGTGGGTGTAGTGATGCTGCATACAAAACATAGATGTAACATCATTAACACTATATATAAATGCAGTTTTGTTCATGAAGTTCTGCTTCATACACGTTTGTATGTAATCCTTTTACAAACAAATACAGAGTTGGAACTATATTATAAATATAAATATACATAGTGTGTTGCTTCATTTGAATACTGATTAAGCATTGTTTCAAACAAATACAGATTTAATGTTGTCCCGTACAAATACATATTAAGTATAGTTTGAAACAATTACAGATTCCGTCTTGTTTCAAACAAATACATATGTATCATTGTCTCGTGAAATGTACATTTAGTCTTGATTCAAACAAATACATAATTAGTTTTGTTTCATACAAATACAGCTTTATTGCTGATTCAAACCATTACAAAAGAGTTGTTTCACACGAGTACAAATTTACTGTTGTTTATACTTATTAAATCGCACTTCAAACAAATAGATTTAGTGTTGTTTGATACCATTACAGATTCAGTGTTGTTTTAAACCATTACAGATTAACAGTTTTCGCATACAAAAAACAGCTTTAGTGTGTTGTTTCAAACATATAAATATTCTGTGTTGTTTTATGCCATTACAGATTTAGTGTTGCTTCATACAAATACATATTTAGTGGGGTTTTTTTAAACATTGATTTAGTATTGTTTTTTATAAATGAATATTTGGTGTTGTTTTATACAAATACACATTGAGTGTTGTTTCATTCAAATACATTATATTTTAAAAAGTGTTGTTACTTCAAATACATATTTGTTTAGTATTGCTTTGTAGCATAGGTGTGGACAAATGATTTTTTGAAATGGATACGGTACCAATTGTACTTGAATTTTATCACAGATAGGACATTTCGGTAATTCTAATGGCATAGTCTGTATTTGATTTATTCCCTTCGAAAGGTTATAGTGAACCTTTTTGAAAAAAATTAAGTCCTCGACATCATGGTATATAAAAGTTGATCGTAGAGCTGTTTTATTTTTCCGAAAGATACCAATATATGTATCATATCAAATTATGCGAGCGTTTATTTCAATATATTTTTTCATGTTGCTTTTATGACAAAAAATTTGGCGATTTTATATATTGATGTATACCAATAATTTCATGATTTTGCCTCCGCCGTATACTATTAAAGAGAGGTTTTAATTTCATTCCTTGAACTTTGATCCCCCCCCCCCCAAATTATATCTAACGTCTAAAGGATGTATAAGTGTCTTATCAAGTTGTGTAGAAGCCTAGCTCCGGAATTTTATGACCTTTTCTAAAATCAGAGTACAGTCCTAATTGAAGTCGTCTATCAATGATATACGGCAATTCGCGTGAAATCAAGTGATTCCAGCAATATGCCAGATACGTTTTTCCATTTAATATTACAGGGTACTTTGGCTGTATTGGCGATGACATCTAAATGTATCTTCATTCAGCATTTTGCATTACAAATGAACAGATTTCCTGCATTAAATATATTTAAATGATGGTAACGCGCGATAAGCGTAGACTGACAAAATCTCCATTCTACCCTTAGGCTACACATGGTTACCCTCCAGTACACATTCTCGTAATGGCATTTTAAAAAATAACACGCAATATAGATTTTCACTGAAGTCTATCTTATTAATGGGTGTTATGATAGCAGGGAGTATTCCGTTATACCATGTAGTGCCGGGAGGGAGGCTTGCTACACCAGTTCTTCCCTGGGAGGAGGGTCGCGTTCCCTACTCGCTACTCCGCACGAGCAGGCCCGTGGCACCACCAACCATCACTTTCAATAGTATTCTTCCTAGAGGAAAGGTGTAGGTTATTCCAAAGTAATTTTATCGACATCGTGTCAATCTAATGTTTTTTATTGTTTTGCTTCATTCCATTGACACACATCCTCAAATCCAATGTGCGTGCGTCTTTTAAGTCCACAAATGCCCCAGGCAATAGCATGGCATGATGGCGGATTCAATGGCTGTTTTTCAACTAGGTAGTTTATATTTACAATTGTGTAAGAAGCTCTACTGCTGCTATTGATTTTAGCATTGTAATTAAATAAATACGTCTTTATATCAAAACCCATACAACGCGCATACACATACATACAAGGACATACGTTTAATGTGAGCACTGTCCAAATAATACAACTATGAATTGGAAACACTTTAACAGTATAACAATAGCGTAGTTTGTATCATGTAAAAATTATAATTATTTTCAATACTAATGATAAAAGCTATTACAATCTATATCAATCATTCTTGTTGATTCCATACCTTATCATGTCCGATTGAAGAATCAAGTTCGGGCCGCCTTGATGAAAGGTTACGAAACTTAGTAAGTTAACGATTATTTGAATGTCGGTAGGTAAGCCAAAACAGTTCAATGAGTTATATTGAAAACGAAAATAAAAGGAGTTTGTCCTATGTATGAGAAATAGCAACGAAATTCTCTAAAGTTTTGTCTGTAGATTAACAGGGATAAATAAGTCTGCATAGGTTATATGCTAACATAAAGTCATCACGTTCAATCAATTTCTACAACCAGATACGAAATTTGAACTTGAAATTTAATTCGCGAAATCTATTATGGCTACCAAATATTTCCCGTTAAGGGTTAGAAAGCAGTGTTTCCGTAGAGAGCGCAATGCGATATTATTAACCTGCACTCACTCGCACCTTTGTTGTTGCCAACGTAATTCACACTAATGGAACAAAATAGAAGCCGATTTGCAAAGTGTCTCAAATTACACATGTACATCATGTAAATCTTATACTGATCAAATATGCAAATAAACACACTAAGCTATTTGCTTCACCAGTTAGATGTCCAAACCATTGCGATGAGTGCTGCCCTGCGGCAGGTGAATTAGCCCCTACAGATAACGTCAATCCCGGCCTACCAGCAATGCAAATACGCAAAGATATCAGATGCTTGGAGAAAATAGCCCCTGCTTTACCTTTTTATGCCAATGGAAGATTGCTATCCCTCAATCAACTATAAAATACGTTTTGATTTATGCGTTTTGTTTCTTTCCGGAATATTTTCTATGAAAAGGTGAAATCTTGAGTAAATAACCGCTTGTTCAATGTCACTTCGGTTCAACAAAGGAGAGTCATTTACTCTGGCAGTTTTGAAATTAACACAAACGAGTGACGTAACATTGGCTTCACCAAGCCAAGCAATTTAACTTTAAATGAGTTGCACCGAATATTCTGATGAACCTTTATACAATGTAGCTATATCCATCTAATAAATTGCAGTAATATAGTTACTTTGTTTTAAATGTCGAGATAATATTACAAAAATTGATAAACAGGAATTATTTAATGAATAATTAATACAATGGATAAACCAACTGCACAGCTCTCGCAATGTTATCCGTTATGACAATATGTAAACTTTATCAAAGCCATCAGTGTTACCATCAATCGCTACTGCTTTTGATACGGACAATATGTATGAAAGTTTGGTAGCATATGTGGGTGTTACGTCGTCTTTTGGTATTCAATCAAGAGAAAGCACCCCAGTGACAACACAAAACGGAAAATAGAAATTTTAAATTGATGCAATATGGCAAAATTATTTACAACAATATCAATCGCTACACCAGACATGCATTTTAGATTAACAACAAAAACACCAGAGAAGCATATCAAAATCGCAAAGAACACCAACAAAGACTAGAATGTATACCTTAACCGCTGGCAATCGAAAACAGCTTGCATCCTTACTACCACAAAATAAGAACAGTCAGACAATAATTTTGGGAAAAGACGAAAAAAGAAAATACACTATTATTTGTTCGAAAATACTATCAGTTTTTTGTCCTCCTATTGATTTTGTATACCTTCCATCCTTAAACTCACATTCAAAATAACCGACCAACATTCTTGGAAGCTTTGACTGAGTTTTGCCATACTTTTACAAAAATAGTATACACCTTAAATTTACTTTAGGATTTTGTTACCAAAGGCATAAATAAATTCTTAATCGGTATATTATGTTGAATTTATAAAATATTCAACAGGGAGGCGTTCTTCCATTGTTCCCTGAACACTAGAAACCACAAAGGCGCCAAACTCAGGTCATGTGACAAGTTTTGGGTGCTATATAGTTTACATACTCGGTACAAATATATACGAGCATCCTTTTGTCGGCAAGTCGGTTGTCGCTGAATAGTTTAGGAGAACATCTAATGGTTTTCAAACCCTCGACATAATGCATTTATTTCCAAACGTGTGAAACTTATTATAAGTGGAATCAGTTTCTCTCATTACTCAGTCACTTCAGAATTTCAACACTTTTATGATTATGTTGTCATGACAAAAGATGGGTTATTCATGTTTCTTCACGATCTTGGTTTGATTTCGTAGTTGCACATTCGCCTGTGAAATAACTAGTGCTTTTGCATCAGTCGTATAGCAGGTTTGAGCCAATGTTTCTTCACGGATATGTGTTGGCGGATGAGGTTAACGACAGAGAACTATTTGTTTTCCAAGTTTATTTTGCTATAAAGCATTGTGCAACACCACACCTTTTTTTCAAAACACGTTTTTTAAAGTTCTATCAAGAAGCCTATAATTAACGCTATGCCACAACAATCGATACTTATAGCCTCTGATGGTTGTAAGGCATGCAGGAAAATTACAAAGGCAACTTTCGAAACGATGTTTCATAGCTATAAAGACAAATTCTTCATACCTAACATAATCAGTTCTTCTTGCATGCGTTTGATAAAGCTATTAGCATATCAACGGGAAACGTGGCTATATAACTATTTGGCCCCTTATTAAAACGATTTTGAGTTCGGATTATAGTTTTGTTGACGCTTTGGTAATCACTGTTTACCTACAGGAAGTATATGCAATGGGAGTCGTATAAATGGCCTGCACGTATAGATGCACCAAGTTGAAATCAATTTTAATTCGTCACGCGTAATTTTGACCGCTGCCTACCAATGGCTGTCCCAAACATTTGTCTAATTGAAAAGACACGTTGGTTGGTGTGATTCTGAAATAAAGAGGTCCAAAATTACTCATAATTCCCCAAGGGCTCTGTGTCAGAGGTCGGAGGCACGGGGAGACAGCTTCCCATTCATATTGTACATAATTGTAGTCACTGACCAATACAAAAGTTACTGGACGTCACTGGTCAGTGTGGCGCGGCCCTTATCGTGATCTAATTACCGATAAATTTGCTGGCCACTTCCAAGCAATCAGGAAGTATCAATAGATTAGTATACATTCATCACCAAGTAACATTAAGATAAGGCCATATGGAGTTACCGAACGTGTTTTCAGCTAACTGACCGCTACACTAGAGGGGTGTTAGCGTGACGCCCAGGTTAACAGTATAGGGCACACTCTACCATAATGTACACAGATGCCCGCCGGATTCTATTACATTTTAATATTCCCCGAATCTATCTTCTGCTGACAGGTATATCTAAGTTGATTATTCTTGTATCGATATAATAATGGGGAGAGTTGATAGTGCATAACTGGGGTCAGATCACGTGAAATGAATATGAAATCTGTTGTTTGATACTGTTCTAAATTCTATATAAATACAAACTGCCATACTTCAAATAATATTGTGAAAATAAATGTTTTAAAATTGGAATGGATAAATAAAAAGGTGTACTTAAATCTCAATGAAAAAATGATGAACTCATGTGCATCCAAGTTTTAGATACATGAATGTTGAATAGGGTTTTATTTGGTATTTGGCATGAAGTTTTTCTGTTCGAAGTGGTAGATATAACTTGCTTATGATATGCTATTAATTTGATCTACGTTTGTCAATCCACACAATTTTCTCGGGTCATATAATCTGAAGTCAGTTGCGCTTAGAAT
Source organism: Mimachlamys varia (assembly GCA_947623455.1). Classification (NCBI taxonomy): domain Eukaryota; kingdom Metazoa; phylum Mollusca; class Bivalvia; order Pectinida; family Pectinidae; genus Mimachlamys; species Mimachlamys varia. The sequence continues at coordinate 24,404,416 of OX392534.1, forward strand.
GAATAAATAACGACTTTATTAAATGTTTCTATCTTCAAAATATCAAATGAGTTCGGAAACTTATATTCTAACTTTCCATATTTTGTCATTAACATTTCTATTGCTGTTATTTTCAATTTAATTTAGACACACACACCTTTGTATTCGTAACATCTGTTTACGACAATACGTTACAAGTTAATGGACTTTATTTTGGTTACTATTTCAGATTTAAATTGAAAGTTTGAAATCTCTTCCTGAAATAATTTTTCAATTTCCTATTTTTTTCTTTTAGTTTCCAATTATTGCAAAGTACTCTGATATTTCGACACTCATCCCCCCAATATCCCTATATTATGGGAGATGGCCGCGATAGGCTGACGAGAGGAAACGCTAACTGTGTTGGTATCGCTAGCATTTCTGCTGGTAATATAATTGCATTGCGTATAATACTCCTTTTCTGATCTATCAATACTTGGTCCATCTCTGTACATTCCTATCCGGTGATCGGTTTTCGAAAGCACTTGACCATAGCTGCTCATGCTGTTTGAAGTTAAGCCTGATACCTTTGATAGAGGCCCAGCACTGGCAGATCCTGCTCATGAAAAACGCTTAAGACTAATATTTCTACGTTTATGCCACGCATCTGTCGCCGACATCAGATGCTGATAACTTTTCTCTCTCATAATTTTAATAGAACTTTTATTAATGGATATGGTAGTCATAAGATTGGTAGGCTTTTAATCAAAGGAAGATAAGAACGCCATTCTGAACGTTTTGCAACACAAATCAAAAGGTTGTCCAACGGTTATTGTCATGACTTGATATGGGCGGACAAGTAAATAAAAATGGAACACAAGACTAGGACGTCAAACTCACAGATCCCACGTACGATAATTGTACAAAAATTTGGGTATTACACAGTGCTTAATGTCAGATTTTGAAATGTTTATCAACTGTAGTGTCCACACCATGGGGAGTTACCATTCTAGAGGGAGGGTAAACACCAACCTCGCCAGGCACTCATTTACGCAAGAAAACATACAATATTGGCGATACACGCAGTGCCAGTGGCATGACTAAAATAAAACATCCAAGACATTCACCCGTATATGTTGCTGCTCTCACGACCTCCGACCTAAAGGTTAATCTATGTTTGTTTAAACTTGTAAAGTTTTTACTAAGTTGAGATGAGTAATGTGAACAGAGACATAATTCATCATCATAATGTGACCAGTCTACTACTACAACTGTTCCATGTTTTGATCTGGAAACCAAAAACATGGCAAGATAGATGTTCACTCTTGAATTAATTTCTAGTTCTATGACCTCCGACTATCGTTCTTATCAGGTCTGTTCCCAGGACTTGTCGACTTCCAAGCATTATGGGACCCCCAGAGTTTAGGGTAATCTTTGTTTACATATATTTCTATGGTAAACAAACATTACATTTTAGGAATAAGGCAAACGTACATGACACGATTCGAAAACAATTTCTATAAGACAACGGACATCTTTATTTGTACTTTATTCTAAAACACTTGAGAAGGTAACAGTGTATGCATTAAAAATATCTCAGTTTTATTACATCATATTTTCTGCACATATCTGTATGTTGTAGTCAAACTCGAATCATTTTCTAGCAAGACTATAAGCCGCAGTTCTTTTTATCATTTATTATTGCCTGGAAATTTCATAAAGCTAATTGCAGAGAAATCTTTTGTCAAATTCGTATTTTACATTATAATTTGTTTGGAAGTGGATCTTGATAAGTCTCCTGGTTACATTGTTTTTTGCAGCAGCATCCCTGATATACCATTACTATACATATTTGATACATCTACAGTATTCTGAGGTAAAAATTGGTTATATCGAATTATTCAAGAAAAAATTAAAAATAAATATGGGTCAAAGAAGTATTAATATATATATAATCGGAAGATAATTTGTATTACTTATTACTTAGACTATTTCCTCTTTCAACCCAATTAGATCAAATAGATAGTATACAATATTTAAAAAAATTATTGTCAATCTGAAGATTATATATATTATCTGAGGAATTCTCGCTGAAGGAGTGAAAGCGCTAATAACGTGTCCGTGTTATTTTTGACAATTTGCCTAAATATATAATTATATCTAAGTATTGGTGAGATATGTATTTAATCGCGAATTGATTCTGTAAATTATTTAGAACTGAAAAAAAAATCGGTTACACTAGAAGTTAAAAAGGGATATGTCAGCTATCACAGCATGCATTTATGAATAAGGGAAAATACTTTGATACCATGCGAACAAGAAGCAATGATTTATTGAGTAAAAGAAGTGATGAAAATGTCTAAGGACTTCTCAGTCTTCGAAAGTATCCACTACATGGTTGTTCAGAGAAATACCACCGAAACACATATCGTTATAATTATGTTCCTCGTGAATATCCAACAGAGCTCTAGAGCTTAAATCAATTAAACCAGGTGTGATGTCTTTATCCCAAACCAGTGTATTCATGATGAATGAGTGACACCCCGGGCCTTGGTACTAAAACAAGGCCATTCTTTAAACTTTCCACCGCCTATCATGGAGGCTTCTTTCATCGTCCTGTCATGATGCACCCCATAGTGGCTCGGCGAGGAAGGGTTGCTAAAATAGAATTATGAAGTTTCTGTGCACGACCGGTCGGCAAAATCGTGTCTTGATTGACGGGTGCACGTGTCCCGATTTACATTCTTATCTATCCCAGACCAATATTGAATCATACAAGTTTTAGTCGGCGCCATTGTAAAAAGGACTGGTGCATACACTGATGATGTTTTTGATATACCTATACCATGTAAACGATGGGATTCAAGAGGCTTTAGATACCGATCCAAATAGGTCTTTGAATCAAACCATCAAGAAACTTCTATAGAGAAATACAGGAAGTTGATAAAATACCGAAAACACAATAATCCCTAAACCGTTGTTTCCTTGCGTCTTTTTCAGTGTGTGCTTTGCTATGGATGTAGTTTAGCATTACCTTTATACTCTAGGATTCATGAGAAAAGTCGGAGGTCTATCAAACCTGACGCACATTGTTTATTCCACTGGCGTGTAGTTTTACCGATAATGCTACGTGAATGAGTTGTATAACAATCATCATTCATTTAAAATACATAAAACCCAACTTTGGAATGCGAATTCTAATCATTTCATCATAGACAATATATAAGCGTTATATATAATTATGACACATTTCAAAAAAGTACATTTTAAAAGCTTTTGAATTTTATTTTTATTTATTAATAAAATGGTTAATATAAAGTCTTGGAATAACCCTCTGATAACTAGGTATTTCTAGATTTAATATCAAAAGCAAAGATACTCAAACATGCATATTAGGGATTAGGCAAATGTATAATAATCATCAAAACGGTTCGATATCAAATTTCCCCTTTCAACCCAATTCGATCAAATAGATAATATACAATATTAAAAAAACAAAATAGTTAACTGTTCATGTATAATCCTAACATAGCATATTTAACACTAAATTCCTGTATTAGCAATTAAGAAACAACGGGAATACCTATTAAATCGTATAAGTGTATCTATGAAAAGAACTGAACATACTTTCTAAATTGTTTTTAAAAAATATTAACAAAGAAATAATATTTCATACTTTATATAGCTCGTTATCTTCCATAAACCTGGCTTACCTACTTATATTGGTTTAGTTCTCAGGGATACTTTATAACGAACAGCACAAAAGCTGATTTTGTATTCACATTCCTATAATTTATTGAATTTATGTAAATAATTCTTCTTTGATCATGTCATGATCATTTTAACATTCCTGTCTGTTACGTGTAGTTCCAGGAACACTTTCTCCGTCCGAAAGTTATAAACATTTAAATGATGTCGCATGAGTGGTATAGTACAGGTACAGATGGTCGTCGTCCCGAATTAGTATCGCCCTTCCGGTAAAATGCAACTCATCGTTAATGTAGTCATTCGTTTTATAGAGAAGGATTTCCCTCTACTGGCTGTCGTGTTGCCTTAAGCTATATTTTTATGCTTCCACACGAAAATGTTTCTTAATTAGTTACTCGGAAAATTACTAGTTAAAACACCTCGTACGCTAATGAAGAACTTTAAATAGGAACTTTAAAATGGTATAAAATAACTTAACATCAAATGATTCTTCTTGTTTAGCATCTCTTAATATTTTTCTTAAATTGGTTCTATTTCATGCCTCATGCTTTAATTTAATTACTCTTATCTATTCTAAGTATCTCATGTTTGCATTTCCTATTAGTAATTAAATCTATGAAAATGCATCAGAAGTCATTTTTTTATATTAGCAATGAAAATGAAAAATGAAATAGTCGTATATATTTGAATTTGATTACATATCCTTGAAGCTTGATACATAAATGATTTTATTAGAATACGAACGATATTGCTACTGACACGGAGTCTGGACTAGATACCATAATATCATATGTAAAGGTCATGTGAAAAGAAAACATGTGTTAGCCACAGGAGAGAGGCTTCATAAAAAATTCTGTGTGATAGATATTATATATAAATGTGTATATAAATAGATAGAGACACTATGCGCGTGCGCAGTCGACGTATAGTACTATGTTTCCGCACTTTTATTTGACTTTTGTATGGCGTTTTATTAAAGGTGTAAGCCATTTAAAACCGAAATTTTGGCGCTGTTCAATTTGAACGTACAAACAAATGGCATGGAAAATAGACTGAAACATAAACAAAAAAATGATCTTCGATTACGTAGCATGGATTTGTTATGAAAGTCTGTGGGACAGTAAACATTCCTTTAGTTAAGGTGCTGTTTAAATACACACATAGCCAAAGAAAGCGTTGTTTTTTAACATATTTATTTGTTGTGCTTTACCAAATAAAGATGCTATTTCCCGCATATCTTATATGACTGGACTTATTTTGAAAATTGCATCCACCACAACTTTGATATAATTAACGTTGTGCAATGTCATGTAAGCCTCAATATATATTTATATAAATAAATATCATTAGTAATTTTTCGCTTCGCTATCTTCTCTAGTCCTTTGTGTCCTCTAGATAAATTCGAGGAAAGAAGTTAGTAGTTAATATACAACTTGGCAAAATATCAATGTAATGCTTATACAATATTAGTTTGTCAAGTTATTTCCTTTTTTAAAAATTGATTCGTTGACTTATACAATGATAACTGTCTACACGATATTAATTTCCATGTATCCTTATTTTAAGTAATTTGTCTGCTATAATGAAAATAACTAATTGTCGATACAAATTGTCTACATGAAAGCAACAGATTCGTGGTAAGTATTTAACGTGATCTTCATAAAATGGCATCAGCATCAGCATCTTTCCAAGACTTGATAAAGTCATCTATATTATTACTTTTATATTATTACACATAACATATCGAATATCGATAAGGTGGTGTTATTACAAGAAGATATCATGGTGAAATTGGAAAAAAATAAGTTTATGCTGCGATACAATAAACGAAATACTGATTTTCTTTTCTTTTTATTAGTTCCTATCATTTAAGGTCGTTTTATAAGTAACATTTTGAATAGGAATGTTAATCTACAACTTTCATATCATTGGTATTTTCGTGAATTCACGTAAACCATTAGACACTATTTCAATCACATTCCCTATATATATGTATTTTCTGATGCATTGTAGCTGTGACAGTTGTTAGGGATTTCAGTTTTTGAACAAGCAGTTCCTTTATTTTTCCCATACAGAATCAATGATCTAAGAATTCCTAAACCTTCATTTTATTTTATTAATGTAAAAACTTAGCAATACGGCAAAAGATGTTATTTCAAATGATTTTGAAACAAATAAAACAGAACAACAGTAACATTCATAAAATATGTATTTCTGCATATTGTTGTCCTTTTGCAGGCATTTTGAACGTCGTTCATATTATTTGGATTGCTGGAATGGTTTGTGACTGCAATGGTTATAATACGGTAGAAGTTTTACCTAAAGTGATCTATAATGATTTGCTTCGTAGAACAGATTCGACTTAAGAATATATAATATTTCTGAATGAACAGTTCTTATTATATAATACTGCCTAATGATTACTTCAAGAAACTAGATTTTATTTTATTTTAAGAAGTTAAAGAAATGTGAATATTCATTTTCTTACTGGAGATTTGCAACAAAAATGATATGTTGTCTTGTAAAATGACAAAAGCACCATGCAATATGACTTTTCATAATACAGTTTATCTTTGCCTTAAATATCTAATACACCACATCAATGAAACCAAAACAAAATAAGTGCGGATTTGTTATTAAGATATACATAACATTTCATTGAATACAAGTGACAAAAGCAATACCAATAAGGAAATAATAGGATAAGTGTATGCCAATCAGAAATATTCGGTGGGAACACAATCAAGAAAATTTAACTAGCCTGAAACACTTGATGGCTTATTCAATAATGTTTTATATTTATAAGTGTACTAAGGACAAGGCATCAAGACTGCTGTTCACAAGAACAACGGCATCACTATATAAAATGATAAAAAGGCCAAACTAAGATATTTTTTATTTGACCTATGCAACTCATCAGCTTTACCATGAGTCAAAAGAATTAACAAAAATTATTACACTATTATTTCAAATTTTCTGCAGCCATACAACCAAATAACAAAATTAAGTGAACTTACAAATGGTGAAAATACTTGTTTTTCCATCCGCGCAAAAACTATTCATACATTCGAAAAGAAATTTGACCTAGCGGTTCTTTTTCATTATGTCATATACAGTTTGCTTGATCCAGTGATTCACAGCATTTATTTCTTTTCCTTTTTCTTTTTGTCATAGACACCGGTAACTTCCACTCCTTCCTTCTTCTCCCTGTTTACCGTATTTCGTATCTTATTCCGATCCATTCGAACTTCTTTAACTATTAAGTTATTGTAATACGTATGCACTTTGTTTATATGTTAATTTTGCCCATGGAATGCAGTAAACCATACCTATATTAATGAAATACTGAAAACAGATTGATTTAATTTAGTCTAACTTGTTTCCGGCTCTCATTCTTCAATAGTTCTTTCTTATGTAATTTCTTTTAGAATGAACTAAATTTCATATTAAGAATATGACAAATTTGTAATAGTTTGCTTCAACAGGAAAAAGCATTAAAAAGTCAGAATAAAAGCTTTAAAGCTTCATGCTTAAATACATTATAATAATGACATTTTTACAATCAGTTTTGATATGTCATAATAAGAACTATTTCAGATTGTTATTGTTTTGTAGTCTTTAAATAGAAATCCTCTATATTTCCTATGATACAGTGATTGGTAGATAAATTTAAAACCTGTTCAAATATTCTTAAAGAATAAATATTTTACTACATTTTTAATTTAGTATTATTAATATTTTGAACTTGAAACCTCATTTTCATATTTTCTTGAAGACATTAATTAAGATATACAACGAAGCATCGCAATCTTGTCTTCAGAATTAATTAATATTGTTTTATTGCTTGAATTTTAATAACTATCGATTCTGTAAACCTTCTATTTTATTACTGTACTCTGTGGTTCGTCATTACCACAAATCTAGGACAATGGTCATAAGGAAATGTTCTAATGTCGTCATATGACGAATAAAATAGAAGTAATTTAGAAATAATTACAAACTTACAATCATTCCCTCTACCGCAGTGCTAGCTTGGGACATCAAAATGAGGTTTATGAGTTTGCTTCACTGGCCACTCAACTGGAGCATGAACGTTCGAGTTTTTGATACAGAAAGTGTTTTTGTTTATTGAATAATAGTTTCCCATGGTAATGAAATGCAATTAATTGGCAATATTTCAAACTGACACCAGTGGGTAAAATAAACACGGACTAGTGGTTACCTTGCGGTATTTCGCACCCCAGAGTGGGCATCGCCAAGGAAGCATGGGAGTATTACAATCGAACTTAGTCATGATTTTCAGTGAAGAAAAACTGTAATAGTCCTTAAATATTTATACGATTTAATGGAATTATTATATGGAATTTAGTCTACAAGCAACCATGCAAAATTAAGAATAACTATAAAGAATATTGTTTTTCTTATTTATATAATTTTATGAGAAATGTATCATCTCAGTTCATTTTTTTCATTTCCATGTAGACATAGTTTGCGATTGATAAATCGTAATTAATATACAGCGATTATAACCGTTTGCCGATGATTCGGCTCGTTAAGCGAGGAACTATGGCCGTAGACTAGGTTTATCTCAAGCTGTTCTCATGTCAAGTTTCTCTACTCCCTCCCACCCTCTCACTGCCGAGACTATGACGGTTTCTGTCAGAAATGATTACACACTTAGTAGAAGCTAGCTAAAGAAAACAAACATATATATAAACGTAAAATCTACACACCTCCTGAAGGCAAGCCAAGGGAGGTAATCCCGGCCTTTCTTGTCCGAATCAGCCTCCGCAGCTTATGTCACCCCTGACGAACGTTACATACAGAAGTGAAGACTTGTATGGTTAAATGATACAAAATACCAAGTCTATCAATAAATACACACGTACTGTACGTGTCTGACCGCCAAAGCCAGGCAAATCTCGACTTTGATATTTTTGACGGAGATACAAGTTATATCGTTTTAACTGCTTGACATGATAACAGTACACGGGTTTATCATAGTATCTCGCGCTCCTCCATTTATGAAATGGGAGTTAGGTTGAGTCGACACGCACCGCGAGAGCTAGATAGTCCCGATACTACGTGTAACCACTTTTATCGTTGTAAATGAAAGCGACAACAATACCAGCAACACGACACCTGTGTTTGTTTGGTAATTTTATGCATCGCACATTTCAACTTTGCATAATTTGATTAACTCGGATTGAACAGAAGCCAGTCCAGACCGTTCTTCTCTGAGAAGCCCTGATTAGATATTCCCAGATACAGGGACTGGTGATTTATAAACGGACTTCTCGCAACCTTTTATCCATATTTTCCGATAATGTTAATAGTGTCTTTCACTGTTATTTGAATACTTATCTCTGCAATACTATCTTATTAACATGGTGTATGAGGCTATATACATCGGGAAGGCAACCCCCCTCTCATCAGCTGCCCCTCGGGTGTCGGATCGGCTTACCCTACAACGAAGCTGATCCAATTACCAAATTCTAATTTCAATGGCATATTCTAAGTGAATGCTTATATTACAATATATCATGAGGAAGAATAGCCTACGATGGGCCACGCACCACTGCCGTTGTCCCGAGCTTAGCACTATGTCATCTAGTCCTAACCTCATCCAATAAAAACACGATTTTATGTTCTAAATAGCGTTTCATTTTTTCTCCCTGTTTAAGCCATTAAATCCGAACCACCGAAATACCGCAAATTGCGTCAATACTAATCAGCTAGACTCAACTAAATTTCTCAGGAGACAACACATCACTGCAATCAACTAAAACAAAACAATGCAATAATCACATTACGTATGTGAGAGAGGATAACTTCAAATGTAAACTTGACGAAGAAATACAATAGTATCATTGTATTATATGATTACACGGTATCGCTGCATCTTCGCGCTACTGCTTTATCAGTTTAATGTGGCAGTGACTCTGTGCATGTACATGCTAAGTTGAATTTACGCAGTGTGTTTTCTTGTGAGAATTTCTCTTTTGTTCATCTGTGTTATAATAGTGAATGATTATATTTCATTTGAAAAAGAAATAACATCAATAAATGTTTATTTATGACATTGTTTCATACGCAAGTATGCATATTAATTTATTTCAGATATATTGAAACATAGAAATAAATAATATTTAAATGTTAAAAAGTATACACATATCTATGTACGAGATGTATTGGTTTGAAATTTGATACTATGTATCACATATATTGTTTATAAAATAAGCTTTACAAGCAAACTTAAACTAGTGTTTCCGGGAATTTTATAATATTTCAGAATTTCTTATATCAAACAGAAATACAAAGTATTTTTACCGAAATGTATTTTCAAAATATTACATTTGATGGTTTGAATTCGGGTTGTTTTAAGTTGATGTGTTTTTGTGAACAAGAACACCTTATGACGTGGCAAACATGTGCTTCAACATTAAAAATTACAATTCAAGATATTTTTATGTGATACAATGAAAATTTTCCAAAAATTGTACTTATAAATGTATAAAATTTGCGAAAAAAATACTTCAAAGTATTCCCGTTAGAAGGAAATATACACGAGAAAACATATCTCTTTTTCTGATCCGTCAAGTAGATTTTCTCTCAGATACTTTTCTCATTGCTAACGTGAAAAATTAGAGATTTTCACATAAAACTAAAAGTATTCAAAGTAATTTTTGACAAATTATTGCTAGGAGTCAGCATAACACCGGAAGAGCTATTCCAAATCACAGGACCCTGATATTAGGCCTTTGAATTGAAACGAACATAAAAGCCCAAAAATAAACGAATAACAATAAAAGCTACAAAATGCAAAATATCAAAATTTTAAGAGCGCGTTAAGTTGCAAATTTTGGTGAATGTTATTGAAAGGTTTATTTTGTGCACTGTATCTATTTAAACACGGGTTGGTGAGAAAGCAGATTGGAAAAGTGATAATAGAAATTATAACCCAAAGCGGCGATTATCTTAGATAATTGTTGCTAACGTGTGTACAATCGGTTTCATCTGAAGTCTCGCTTCATGTATCTGAAAAAAATACGAGGTATTTACCTAGAGAAGTTGGGCTTGATATACAGTCATACACGGAGAAGGAACACACTGTAACGAACTTACAACTACCATTTGTATGGCTCATATACCTGTCTGGTATGCGCAATATATAAGATAGTTACAAACTCTACTTTTAAATGTAATCGAAATACATCATGACATCATTATATAGCGTGTTATTTTCAGGTATAACGATGATTTGTCAATTGTTATAATAATTCATATATTACATGACCAGATGAAATTATTATGATGCAAACATAAGTTTATTGAATAAAAAACTCATTGAGAAGTATAATGAAGAAATATATAACCAAATATTTAGAGAAATTATGAATAATTTTGTGTAGATATAGAGCCCTAAAATGAGAAAAGAGGATTGAAAACAACCGTAAAGAAAAACAAAAGTTATGAATATGCTAAAATGGTAAAGTAAAGATAGAACAGCCTTTGTTCGAGGGGCTGGTAGGTAAAACTGTATAAATAATGTAGCAAGTTGCAGTAATGAGCTACCTTTACAATTACAAGTATATGTAGTATTCAAAGCATCAGTATCAAGCAAGGTCGTAAAATACAAGGAGTTAATTAAATATCTTATTCATAATGTGTAAGGAAAATTACCCGTTAGCTTTAATTTAATCAATATCATTTCAAAACATAAACAATGTTTGTTTTAGTCATAATCAGATGTTTTTATTGACCAATATTTTTACAGATACATAGTAACTTAAGTTTTGGTTCGACTTTTAATTTGACCAATGAAATGTTTCCAATCGGATGGATAATGGCGGTAAGATAAGAATCACTGTAGATAATGCTAAAGACCATACGGCAGTAATAGTGAAGGGTTTCGAACCAGTAACCATGAGTTGTAGGTGTCAATCCGCGGACAGTTTATACGACTTCAATCCATTATATTGCGTTCGATTTTGTGGCCGTAATCTTTGACAGATATCATGAAAACACAGGAATGTCCCGTTAATGGGTCATTACATTCTAATCTCATTTCGAGAGAAAGGGATACATTTGGATAGTGTGTGTAATTACTACGATATCTACTGTTGATTTTGTGACATTGGGATTGTCCCAATCGTGATAATATCGCTCTAGCTCTTATCTTACTCGATGGTGCGCAATGTTTTGATATGATTTTATGACTATGAAAGTACATTAAATGGAAACAGAGATCAAATGTGATATTCATAACAGTTGTTGATGATACTGACCCTGTTATAGTGCAATATATATATATATATATATATGTAAAGTTGTCCATTATTTAGGGTCACAGTCATGTTATAAATGTCTGATAACGGATCGATGTGTTTCCTGGTCAGCAGAACGCTTGATATAGTAAAGCGCTTATGCGACCGTCGTTAATTTTTTCAATCCTTTTGACATCATTGTTAATGGTATTGACGAGATCACAACAGTAATTATTTAAAGGATGGGCAATACTGTATATATGTCATTATTGAGATATCTAATGCAATATACCATTTTTTGTTTTGTTTCATGTCTGATATCGAACATGTAATTATCAATCAGTCCTATTTTTCTCAATTAAACATTACTTCCATGAATTACTATCCGGTTATGTCATCAATATGGTGCATTTCTTCAGCATAACAACAATACCTGGTGACTGACTTGTAATTTATTCAGGTTGCTTAAAAATATTGAATGACAAAAAATAAATAAAGATAAGGAAATCAGTTGTTGTTCACTGTGTGCTGAAACAATAGTAGGGATACACTAACAGTTTATTGCTATCTCTAAAGAGATGTTAAAAAAACCCCCATTTTTGTCGGTTTATTAATTTGCAGAATAATCGTAAAGGTATTGAATTTAAGCAAATGAAAGCAAACATAATTTTAATAGGTTATGCCTTTTTCATTTATGTTAATGTTTTTGTTGACATATGGTAATTGCAATCGTGAACTAAAACTAAAATTACAACATTCCGCACAACAACAATGTTGTGAGACATGGTTGGGTATACCCAACTCTTTACAGATGTATTGCCTTGAGAATCATCACAATGCACATAGTATGCAACCTCAGAATTATTCATATACGTAATTGAAATGTTGTCTTTAATAATAAAAAAACCCAAACATTCTCTGCTAATGACTTTACTTCCTAGAGCCCGCTTTACCTCGGCTTTCTGAGATTGCGTGTCTCTTTATGGGACTACTATTGGTGTAAGCTACGGTACAATGCCTACCCATTGTTCGCGATTCTCAACTCCTTCAGAAGGACCGGATTTAGTACAATATTGCGTGGCATCATTTGGCCCTGAAATCCATACCTGAGGATTTTACTATATAATACTGTACTTATTACCGTGGGAAAAGTATTTACAAAGCAATTTGATGCTTAGTTTTTCCCCTGGTCTATTAAAAAGTTCTTTTTAATCCCATGCTTCTTTTGTACATTAAGGAAAAACAATCACATCCACAGCTCATATAGACCTTACCTGTATCACTTTTGTTGTATTAATGTTGTGGTGACATTAAGACTCTGTAGTCGCCTGCTAAGCTGCCTCGAGTAACTCAGAGTGACTAAGGAAACACATATCCTTGGTGGAAGGTACGTAAAAACCTCTCGTCATCATGCTGCGAACAAAAGTACAGATTAAGAAACATGGAAAAGATACCAATCGTTACGATCGCAGGGAAACCATACAATTAATGTGAAAATAATGAGACATTGTCTAGAAGGAGATATTTGATGATGCAAATAATAAAGGACTTTCGTTTTGTTTTAATAAATTAATACGTACCCGAAGGATTTTTTTATCGAGAAGGTTAATATCATCTCTACACGATATTATATAATCAATGTTCGATTAGCAGCCAACGTGTGAACTGTCAATACCTGGCTATGTCCTAATTAATCTTCAGTGTCATCGTGATGACAGATAGACACATCACTACAGCATCGTTATTGTCTTATTGTCAATGATACATCTGGGGGTATTAATGCAGCTTATTTACAGCAATCGATTAATGATGTATTTAAATATCATGAATCTGTATACATCACATTATATTACAGAGTGAACAACTTGATAAGACGATTTCTTTAATTTATATTGAAGCATTCCTTTTTTCTAAAATTTATCAGACAGTAATAATTTATCATATCCACATTTGACCAGAATATTACCCTATTCCTAATAAAAGGAGGTCATTATCAAGTTAGCTGAGCTTTTAACTTTAAAAGGAATATCAGAATAAAAATTGATTATGAATTAAACAAATACAAGAAAATTTTGCCATATTCAATAACAATATTGATATAAGATGTATTTTGAATATGTACAAAGTGTCAAAACAGCAAGACAAGATGAAAAGACAAGAAGTTGAACCATGAGATATCAACAGGAAATGGACGGCATCAAATTTAAAACATGTATCAAGTTCACATCGGTGCTACAGAAGCACTGCTTATCATAAAATCAAATGATCTTTAATGTTCATGTTGAAATTGCAGCAATCAGGTAACATAAAATGCACCTTATACATGACAATAGAGTATTGGGACAACATTAAAGTCAACGACAGAGTACAGTATCCTCATGCAATTTACCACTTTCAAATATTCAAGATTCAAAAGCATTTTATGAACGGAAATTTCAACTGATAAAGCTTTTTTTTTCCTTTCGTGTTATTAGCTAATATCCTTTATCGTTAGGTTGTACAGTTACTTTCAATGCAAGACCACAGTTAGGTTCGGGGTAAGTTTTAAGTACACCGAAGGGCGATGCTACGACACTATCTCGATGTAACTCTATCAATCTTGTGTGTATCTATGATCAACGTATATTTCATCACTTCGTGTAGATCGCCTCGAGATTAAGCACTGTAAATTTTTCCCAATGAACTTTAAACATGAAGTTTTACCCTTCTAACGTGAGAAGGTACGATAACACGTATTCACTCAGCCAAAAACCTGTCTTATGAAACTGTATGTAATGTTTTAAATGTTGCTTGTAAAATGTCTCTTGGAATAACCTTGGCATTTAAGAAAATATATGCATTCGTTAAATACAGAAAAAGGGCCAGGAATGATGCAATTCTAAAGCGTTATATGACTTTGAGGTAACAACATCATCCAACCAAACGGACCCTTGGGTCAATAGATAGCAATAACAGCGACGTGTACATTATCGTCAAAAAATAATGTGACTTCTCAAAAAGCATACAAATTTTTTGTGTAAAATCGAAGGATATTTTCTAGTTCCTTTGCTAGCACATAACATACATTATACGTTTGCTGTAAGCATATCGCATATGCTTGTTGGTGGCGGCGTTAACCAACCTAAGAAAACACCAGTTCAAAGCAAACAAATGGCCACTATAAAATATACTAATTTGACCGCACAATATGTTTCATAATATGCATTTGCTATTGGAGAATCATTGACCACTACGTATACGTAACTACAACAGTGTTAATTGGAATCACATAAAATATAACTTCGTTTCAATAGGAGAGTTCTTGCCTCAAAGCAGTATGTTTTAGACACTTTACAATGATAATTAAAAGAACTTCATGCATGTTAATGCAATCTAGAAATAAACATTAAGGTGTCGTGATTTCCGTTAGGATCAAGCGTCAATATCACATGCACTTTGAGCTTGCCCCCAGCTACGTTCGAACCTAATTTTTCCTTAACGTGGCGTCAGAATAGGAATTTTAGCTTAACTCAACTTTAAAGTGTTTGCGCTATATTGGACAGGTGTTATACCATCTTATGTGCTGTATAGTACATCCGAGCGCCAGCATGTTTTAAATCAAATTATACAAAATATTGAAGCGCAAAATAGAAGAAAACCATCTGCCCTGATGTTAACACAGTAAAAACACTTTGGTGTTCTATGTAATCTGTAATAGCCTATCTTCATTGTAAATGTTTTTGCAGTAAATAAAAAAAGATAATATGTGTTTGTACCTAAAATCTAAAATTGATCAGAGAATACTAAAGCGTCACCAAAACCAAACCGGGCAATTTAACTAGTAATCGGAGAATAAGAAAAAAAGTACTCTAGTAGATTGTTAAACCTTACTTTCTAACACCTGATTAAAAGCTATCAGAAATTTCTGTTCAACACATCCCCTAACCTTATATCACTTACACACGAAGCTTAAAGTATGCACTTATGGTTGGAGGGGCGGGGTGAGGCGACAATCAAAACAAATCTGTTCAAATAAAAAAAAAACACTAGGTCGATTATTTGTTGATTCAAATTTGTTTGTCAACTGTTACAAATAATCATGAAAATAAGCTAATACATTTTAAAGTGTTGGTGACTTGGTAACCCGTTGTTGAAAACAGGAAAAATATAACAATGAAACGATACAATAAACATCTCAATG
Organism: Mimachlamys varia; assembly: GCA_947623455.1. Lineage (NCBI taxonomy): Eukaryota > Metazoa > Mollusca > Bivalvia > Pectinida > Pectinidae > Mimachlamys > Mimachlamys varia. The sequence goes on from OX392534.1 coordinate 24,420,529, forward strand.
AATTGGCTAGGAATTTCTCTGTATTTGTGTTCCGGAAGCACCAGCATCATTGCACACAAGCTGGTCATACAGTCTGCAGTCTGTACGGACTATAAACACACCCGTGAAATACTCAGCTTTTTACAAGTGTAATAGATCAGGTGATGAAGACATGTGACAGTCGTATAGAATATGCAACATCAATTAGTTGTTGAAAAAATAGCCATATGGGAGTTTGAATTTTACACTTGAGGCAAACGTTTTCCATGGTTTTCGTGGTAATTAATATACAACTGTATTTGGTGATATATAAGATCTTTGTTGTTTTAATTTATGTATTCATTTGAAAATATATTGATATCGGACTCATCACTAATTTACCAAACACAAATCTATTAATGCAGAAACATTCAAATTATCAAATACTTCTTTTGAAAACTGGCGAATAACATAATCGAATGCTGATATCATGTCATTTCATACTCAGTTGTGTGTGAAATAAACTTGCGTATGACTGAGGGTACCTGAATATTTCATACTGATGGGAATTATAAAACATTTCAATATCTTTATTGATTGTTAGCAACAAACTGCATATATTACATGTTTTATACCTATTGTTATAGAACAATACAACATGACAAACAGTACAGCACACACCCATGTCGGAACTATACGTAATAACATAATAGAAACATCACAGAGTCGGTGTAAGCTTATTTACTTCCATACAATTTGAATACATGAATAATCAACACTGTTCATTATATGCTGACGTATTCAACCTATTCAATCTTGAATAAACGCCCACTGATTACTATTGAGATGAACATACATGCAGTCTAAATTCGACAACGGCAATGCCTGCAGGTACAAATAAAGTTGATATAATGTTAAACGGTTGTGAACTAACATAAGCACGAACACAATCTGCAAACTAACATAATCACAATTGATAAATCATTTTGATTGCAATGCATTACAAAACTCTGATTTGTGTTTTATACTAAGTCTAAGTCATTTTCTTTGTTCAGACATCAGAACTTTGTCAAGATTACTTCCGAGAATACCAAAGCGTCCAAAAATCCATAATCCGAACTCAAAATCGATTAATCTAGAGGCAAAATAGGAACAAAAGAAATATTTACATGGCGACCCCCGTAAAAGTACAAGAGAATAAGACCAGGGGTGTTCCGGAAAAGTAAGCGTCTTCTGCTTCATGGACGACACCCGCCATGTAAATCTTGGTCACATCTAAGTCATCATCAATCTTAAAACTGAGAACCGAGTCATCATTGTCAAGCACAACAAGTAAGCACACTAATAAGCAAACTGTAAACGTCCATCTTCATATCACACAGAGATACAGAATATTTCTCGATGAGATCAAGATGGGGACCATAAACTTGCCAATAGTCTTCATCAATCAGCCTTTTCTAGAATCCCTGTGCCGTAAGTTTGTAAGTTTTAAAATTATATGTTATCTGTTTCACCGTGCTGTTATTTGATATATAATGTATCACCAGTTTGAATACATATATATATATATAATAGTTACTAGTTTATGGAGAGGCATGTAAGTATGTCAACATGTTATACGTTTGTTCAGCTTGCAGACTTATGTCACACATCAGATATATATTTTCGACCTTTTCTTTTAATTTACTTTACAAGATAACAAGAAAATATTTGTTTTTGTTTATTTGAAAATTGACGCAAAATATGATATCAAGGATTTTCGATACCTTAATGTGCAGAGAATGGAAAATGTTCATTTTGGTCAGTGACTTTATAAATTTTGTCAGAACATGCAATGGTTGTGTCATTAGTTGAACCTTAGATGATTACATTTGTGAAGTTAATATATTATCCCTTTAATTTCAGTTACTTCTCTCGGTCTTTCCTTCCAGACTGTCAAAGCTATATAATAAGCTGTAGGATTTTGAATTTCCTTTTCCTGATTGTATTATCCCTGCATCCACTACTAACGGTGTCAACATGTCATACATTTATGTAGTTATTTGAGCATTTCAAAGTTTACTCCGAAACGCATGACCTTTGTGAAATTGCACAACACAGATTTACCATAGATTCAGGATGACGAAAACTATGGACAAGTTTTAATGTCACAACAATGATTTCCTAGGAAATCTGCTATTAAAATGTGTAATGCACATCTACGGTTGTTCTTGAGATTTAGCTGTCATAAGGCATTTTATCGATATACTGCTCTTGTGTTACCTAGATTAGAAATAGATTTAAATGACTGATGTTATCGATGAAGCAGAATGCGAAATGGCAAGGCTTATCCTTCTTGTACTTCTCCAAGCAGTGTCGTTGCATGAATATCTTTAAACTGAAAACAAAATGAGACTCGTCTTACTCTGGGTACACATAAAATTTACAATATTTACAAACACTTAATTTGCCCTAGTTTGCTAATTTACAGTTAAATATACGGTGATATTGACACTTCGGTATATTCTTGTTGTCCTTTCGAAGGACGTCATAATTTATTATTTAAACCAGAAGACACTTACTCTTCCAAAACAGCTGGTCTTATTCTGTTGTACTTTTACGCGGGTCTCAATGGAAATATTTCCTTTACAATAGTTTGCCCCTAGCAATTATGGATTATGATGACGCTTTGGTATTATCTGTTTTTTCTCTCTCTTTTATTATATGGCACATTGTACAAATGCTTTTTATAATTGTTATAAAGATTGTATAACAGTTTCAGTCGGAAGTAATTTACAGTCGTGTCTAAACCCGAATTGATATACATGCATTTCAAAAGTTTTATTGTATGGTGGCATCAAAGAACTCAATCAGACGATGAAAGCACACGGAATCTTAAATGTGGTTTAGTGATGAGGAAGTTATTTTCCATATTTTGTTTATTCAGTGTTTACAACAGAATTAAAAGGAGACGTTCGGAATAATGAATAAAAAACATATTGCATATTCTTTTAATCTAAATTAGCCTTTGTCATCGTCTTAGCATTATATACCTTGTCAGTGCTTAAACCGTATTGCACTAGCCTAATCAGCACGAACTACATCTTTAAGATTTTTTATCTTCTTGCCATTGCCTTACAAAATCTTCTTCATAAGGAAGTGAGTCGATTTCTCTCCACTTTAAACTCGTATGTACCTCAGTGTTTAAAACTGATTTCCGTCTTAAACCAGAAAAGATATAATTCAAGGATTTTGAAAGATACTTAAAAAGCATTACTGTAAAATATTTATATAGTTCTTAATTTGTTAAGTCTTCCAGGTTAAAAACCAAAAATTCAAGTCTATTTTGGTTTACTATTCCAGCTCACAATCCTTAAGACCAAAATCAAAATCGCACATTGTATGAGAAGATATCCCTATAATCAGATATATATGTTTGCAAACAGTAAAAGTTCTCTTTGGCCTAAAGTCTTTAAGTAATAGGATATCGTAATAATCTAACGTTAGTCCTATTTTAGCGATTTTCGCAAGGAAAGCATTTCGCTAAATTATGAATGTTTTGTTTCGGTTTCTGTATATTGCTTTCTTCAGCATTGCTACAAGTTATGTAATAGCGCCGATTCATCGTTGTGCTTATATTTGTTTGAAATTGGTTATGCACTGAAATTTAAGCGCATCAAAAATAAGCACATTTACAGCATACTGACAAGAGTAAATACTTTACCACGGTAAGAAAAAGTGTTTTTGTTGTTTCTCATCGATGAGACTTTGTTTTACATTTTCTTCAATATTTTATTGCTCAAATAAGAGATGCAGTTTAAATTACATCATAGGAAAATGACAAGATTTTTGTTTTACTTTCTCTAATTCTCCTTCTATGCGAGTGTGAACTGAACCAAAGGGCAGGTTTACGTATGCCGAGTACTGCAGTAGTATAACATATGCTCTATGTCGTTTTGTCAAAGCAGTATGTCTGACACATTGCTTGCTTGGTAACTGCAGGCAAATTAAGATGCTGGTATTTATGGGCTGATTTATGTTCAAACGTCGACAATAAATGTAATCGCTAACTGTGCGTTAGTCCATAAAATATTTTATGGGGCTTTACAATTAGCTAAATGAAAAATTAATCATATACCTACATATAGATGTAACGTTTTAACGGTTCTGGGAATTGGTTTCTCCCATGTCGAACAAGTCAGCTACCGAATTTAAAAATGCATTGTCTGGATGATATCGTCAGCGTTTTAAAATATTAATTTACTTTTTAAAAGTCATTCTGTTATAAAGCAAATTATATTTCTAACGCCTATGCGGCTTATAATAAAGAAATTTTGGTTATTTGGCCCGTGACCAAATCGAAAAATCCTGCTAGTGTAATGACTACACGGTACCGTAATGCTCCGCAGGGTCGTCATGTTCAGTCTAGTATATCGCTTTGGTGAAGTGGTGATAGACAGCTATCGATTAGTACAGGCAATGCAGTAAGATCATTAATATCGGTATAGTATATATCTTCCAAGCAATGAATAGGTGAATGAACCCCAGAGTTGTATATACAACTTGAAATTAAAATTAAAAACAAAAAAACCCCAACATAATGGAGATAATTAATAAAATAAGCATTGCATTAAAATTCAACAAAAAATCACCGCATTACCTTATATATATGGCGGAACAAACACTCGTTGTCATGTAATATTGAATTTATTGAAGTCATTTTTTAATTCATTAGAAAAGGACAATTATTTTTTTTTAAATTTATTCTTTTTATTATTAGCTGGAAAAAAAACATATTTTCTAATGTATTTTCAATTATTCTCCTCAGTAACAGAAGGCTTGTTTTTTCAGCATGACATGATGTCATTTATATATGACGTCAAACTAGTTTTTCCACAGAAACAAGACTAATTTTCATTATGCTTTATCCTTTCTATATTGCATCCTAATACTTCATGGTAAATGGGTATATGATAAATTAGTTTATACTTAATATATATATATAGAGGTGACCCTCGGTATTAAGACAACCCCGCTATTAAGACCACTTCGGTGTGGTCCCTAAGGTTGTCTCAATAGAGAGGTTTCACTGTATATCAATAAGACCTTCGATTTGACAAAAAGTCCTTTATATCTCTTCTGATTTAATACATATATCCCTTCTGATTTAATACATATATCCCTTCTGATTTAATACATATATCCCTTCTGATTTAATAAATATATCCCTTCTGATTTAATAAATATATCCCTTATGATTTAATACATATATCCCTTATGATTTAATACATATATCCCTTATGATTTAATACATATATCCCTTCTGATAATACAATCAGAATATTTCAAACATTATTACTGTATCACTCCAGAAAACAATATTCTGACAGTTTCCAAACAATTTCTCTGGGTTGTAAGCCTAGATTATGAAATAATTCTTTCAACCCATTATTGTTTTGTACGTGACTTTTCGATGCTTATTAGGTTGTGTTAAAGGATTATTTTGATAATATTCAAACATGGTGTTGTTAATTGTCACTAAGAACGGCCATTTAACACTGTCGGTATATTAGAGAGGCCAGTTTTGGGTATATATCTTTCCCCTAATCTAATATTGTACAGTATATACTACAGACGTCAGAACAAAGCACAATTGAGAGACATCTTTAAGATTTCGCGAAGTATGAGAGATCATTTAGATCTACTTAGATACTGACATTTCCTACACATGTACTTACGGTATAACAAAACTTCTTCCTAAAAGCAGCTTACCAATATCCGACCCTTAAAGTGCACTTCCGTCCAACAACATTGCACACATCTGATTGTGTAATCCCAATTACTATATCCTACTGTAGATATGGGAACAAAATTAGAAATATAAAAAAAAAAACCTTCATTGCGTCTGTCTGATATTACCACTTAGATTACCTGTGTATACTCATAGTATAAACATACACTTTGCAAATTAAACACCTATCTTATCATTTCAGAAACGAAGATCTCGTGTGACCGGATAGTGTAACGATACTGTGTCAAGAAAACAACCCAAAAGAAAACCGAAGTGTCAACAAAACCATCATCATAATTCAGCGTCGATGAAACAATGGGCAAATTATGAACAAAGGAAATAAATTTACATGGAGACCATTGAAAACGAACAAAAATACGACCAGGTTTTCCGTTAGAGAAAGCGTATTCTGCCTCATCGATGACACCCGCCATGTAAATAAAGGTCACATACTTATGTGCAAGTAAATGCCTTATTCTCAATCAGTATATAAACGTATTCTAATGAACATATTCAAAAAGTCCAACCTCAAATCAAACAAGGATATATAAAATATTTTAGACCACGGAGGCGATAATAAACAAAAATGCTCTTAATCTTCATCAAAGTTCATCTCTTGAATCTCATAATGTAAGTGTGTTCGTCAGCTGTGAAAACTTTTCACGCTAATCCGAATATGTACAGCTATAGCCCTGGAATAAAGAATTAACTGCGAAGATCGTTGAAAAGTGTGTTGTAAATGTAATGTATACCTATAGAAAATAATACAAGTCTCTCATTTTGTATTTGAGAATACAACACAGTTTAGACGTTCTATTTATTGTTTCGTGTAAATGTGGAGTGCGGTACCGTCGTGGAAAGTTGTATCCTCTTAATTCTTTCCCTTGTTGATTTATTTTCAGTCACGAACAAAGCCTATGACTGTCTGTTTTCATGTTCACAGTTCACGTTTTTATATTATATATGAGAATTTAGACCCGTTCATCTTTATCTTAGATTTAACATAAAAAAGTATCATGCTCGCCGATCTACGTACACAGTGGGCACGCGATACCCTAAATGTATCTTACATGCATATATTATCATACCCCTAAAATAGGTTGTCACATAACTTGATTTAATTTTCTGATGACAAAATGTGGTATGGTTTATTACAATGTTTTTTTCTTGAATGTAATTACAATAATGAGAGCCCTGACAGTGTGAATATGCATATCTCCATTTCTCCCGTTGAATATATGAACAACACGTAATACAGCCGTGGCATTAACATTTCAGTCTAAATTATTTGTCAAAAAGGCATTTTTATGTTACTATATTTCTGAAGGAGGCGTTGCGTGTACAAGGGGGCAATACATTACTATACATCATGATCATGACACTCATTGTTACGTTAATATCGTTCGGAAGCCAGTCAAGTTCAGTGCAGCTTCGTGATACCTCTCCTTGTACCATCAATACGTGCATTATAATGAGAGAAAATGTATAATGCATATATGGTAAAACACACATTGATCTGTTTTGCTAAAACATCCAGGTATATTAGCGTGTACGTTAAAGAGCACAAACTTTTTAAGGATAGTGTGAACACTCAACGACATCACAGACCAAAACGACATAGAGCAGCAAATATCCTACAACAGCAAAAACAAACTCCGCAGTACTACAATTTCAAAAAGAACACATAATCTTTAAGCAGGACATGATTTCACTACCAAGATGACAATGCAACTTCGACAGCAGAAAAAAATGTAGGAAATTACATAAAACAACAACAAAATGTACAAGCAACAATAGTAAAAAACATGAAGTAAACAACAGCACCCATTGCACAGAACACACTCAACACCATATAGTATTTGCTGAAGAAAGCAGCAAAACAGCACCCAAACAGCAACAGCACCAAAACAACAGCAGCACCAAAACAACAACAACACCCAAACATCCAACAACACCCAAAAATAACAACAGCATCTTAACAACAACAGCACTCAAACAACAGCACAAAAACAACAACAGCACCCAAACAACAACAACAACAGCACCCAAACAACAACAACCCCCGAGCAACAACACAAAAATAACAGCATCCAAGCAACAACAGCACCCAAACAACAGCACCAAAACAACAACACCAAAATAACAGCACCCAAACAACAACAACCCCCGAGCAACAACAGCACCAAAACAACAACATAACAGCAACAAAACCAAAACAACAACTACCGAAAAACAACAACACCCAAACAACAACTCCCGAAAAACAGCAGCACCAGAATAACAACTCCCGAAACACAACAGCACCAAAACAACAACAGCATCCAAACAACACCCAAACAACAGCAGCAAAGTAGGACCCGAACAACAACAACGCCCGAACAGCAACAGCTCCCTAACAGCAACGGAACCACAACAACAGCACCAAGACAACATCTCCCGAAAAACAAAAGCACCCAAACACCATCATCCGAACAACAACACCAAAACAACAACACACCTTTAACGACACTCACTAAAAGAAACACAAATTGAAATGACACGTAAACATTTGAGATGAACTCGTACCGAGATTATATATGTCCTGTGTACATCAATGTCATCACACTGTTACCAACATAAAAACAATTACGGTAGACAGAATACATTAAAAACATATGTATTTTATTACATGTTTCAAATATTGGCATGTCATTATGTAAGCATTTAAATAGTATATGACACATGTTGAATATGTTCCGTACTCTTTCAATACTAATCATCATAAATGGACCATCTTACATAACAAAATGTTGTTAGCTAAATGTATACACACAGAGCATATATCATCAACGCTACATAAAATACACTGTTATTATGATAGTCTAACGTGTATTTGTTCAAGTATCGTGACATATATATCGCACACACAAACGGTCACATAGAAATACACATATTGATGTTTACTCTATCCAATGGTTAAGTTCTAATTAAACAGTGACACGTATTTAAGATTCAAACATAATATTTAAAAAAAACTACTTGTAACAATTTAAAATTCCATAACATAGGTAATTGCAATAGAGGAAGTTAGCAGTCGATTGTGAAATGCAAATAAGGACATAATGTGTTTCATTAGTTATAAATAGATGTAAGATAAGAAGGTGCACATATAAACAGTACATGTTACGTCGTATGGAGAACCAGTGTTACATGATGGCATTATCTTAACTGGTATTCAAGGTCTCAAGTGCATATTCTTAGTGTAACAGTGGTCATTAGTTTCCAATGTCTTCATTATTGCATGAAATGATGGGATGTTGAGCTGGTGTATCTATATAAAGCGTTGATAACAGAATCAGAAAGGCTTCGAAAACAGAATACCGAATCGTCAACAAAACTATAATCCGAACTCAAAATTGATAAAACTAGGGGCTCAATATGAACAAAGGCAGATTTATACATGGAACCTCTTGGACAGGTAAAAGAGAACAAGACCAGGTGTTAAGAAGTGTAAGCGTCTTGTGTTTCAAGACAACCACCATGTAAATCTAGGTCACATCAAAGATATTTCACGGCCTCAAACTTTGGCATCCATTCCAATCCTAACAAAACTATATATTACTGTCTCTTGAGGGGAAAAAATAAAACTATTAAGGTATATAACGTTATTTTAACGAAAGGGAATTACATAAAAGTTGGGTGAAAAAAAAAGAAAATTTATGGTGTTTTGAAGTTAATAAATTATAAATATTGCCATTTTGAGAACATATAATCACTTTTCATTGAGTAATTTGTGAAACCATGTTTCAGACGGTTTGTTGGTATTAGCAGTTAAGCCGACTTCGAAAAGTTAAATGAGCATAGGCACGTTCCTATTCTTAATATTTACTTCTACGTAACATACGTTAAACAACAATTCATAGCAAAGACTACAAAGAGGAATAACCACCAAAACTTGGGGCAAATAAGACAAAAGAACCGCCAGAAAAAATCATTTCTCTTTTTTTCTGGTTCCGCCTCCAAATGTTTGTAAATACCCAAACTGATAATACTACCTGGAACATAAACTATTTCACGGTGAAGTGCAAAACAACTGATACTATAAGAAAGGGATGAGAAAGTGTGTAAGGAGAAAGTAATTGCACTGGAAATCAAATTACATTATCGACGACAATGGAGTGGTCAGAGGCACTGACCACAGCTATGTAACACGTTAATGTAAATAGTCGTGAGTAACCGTCCTCGCTAAAGGCAATGGATAGAGGAGTCACTGCTCCTAATTAAATCACAAGGGTGGAGTATTTCAGCTACCCATTACCTTACAAGGTAGTAAAACATTTTAATGTTAAGTTGTATTAATTCATTGATTGTGAGAGGCATTCCAGGTATGGGTAACTAAGATAGATGATGCTGTAGTGCTAGACGAGATCCAGCTTCTGAATGGCGTTTGGACCAGCCCGAGTGACGACACACAGGTAAAACACCTGTCAGGCTCAGGTATATAAATCATTAGCCTTTGTTACCCTATGTTTCCTTTGACTATTTTCACTCTTTTTTTCAATCGGGTTAACTATGACTCTAAATGCCTTTCTCACTCGCCATTTAATACAATGGTTTTATGATAGATGGTCCTGTATATTAGAATTTATAGTGTACCATAACAATCCCCTCGTCATTTGATCGCCTGTTCGGGTAGGCCATCAGACGTATATAAAATGTTTATATATTAGCTTTTGTGGTTCTAGGTATAGAGCGTTGCAGACTCAATGTCCGGGCAGTGTAATTCTACCCACCCTCCGCAATAACTGGGCGGTAGCGACTGTTATTACATACTGCGAATGAGCAATGAATGTCCTCCGCTGCTCCGGCTCGTGGTGGTGACGATTCATTAGAGTCCAGTGATGTTTAGTCCGAAGTCACACCACAGTCACAAGGTCTTTGATCAGCCCCGGTAGTCCCCACCACACGACAGCCATTAGACCCGGCTGACCGGCCTGGACCTGTGATAACATCGGTCTGTCGGGGCCCGACCGGGTGTACAGTGTCCCAACAACCCATCTGTATTGATGGAAACCCTTTAACAAGCGTATGATATCGGGCTAATAATGACCCCTGAAATGTTTATTTCGTATTAATTATTTCTTTAACACTCCTCCGAAGGTTTGGCTGCTGAATGTAACACGTACCACAGGAGCTTTATGACGACCGGACCGCACTGATACAGAAAGTATGTGTGACTTATGCCTGACTGAAAGACATGCAGCTTGTCAGAACGAGGCAAAGTTAGTGATGGCGTACCCTTGCACGTGCGTGAAGTGCCGTTTACGAACAATGGCTGTTCGGCTATATGAAACCCAAGTTCGAACAATAAAGCCTGTCGTATACCCGTCAAAATACGAGAGTTCTGATATCGGAGCTTCGCGAATAGCATTGCGCGTGCTTCACGCCAGACGATGTGAGTAGCAATGCGAATGTTGGACAAGGTTTTTTTATTTTTGCTTTTATCCGATTACAAGCATATGCAATTACAATTATAAATGCATGCCAACACTATCTCATTATTTTTTAATGTTACGAAAGTTCATATTCACCTTAATAACTGTCACTATACACATAGTGTGTTATCCCGATCGTGTAGTAAAATGTGCTATTGGTCGTCGAGCGTAAACAAGTGGAGAACAATATACTATTTCTCATTAGATAAAGTTGTTTGTAAGTTTTTTTTAATCTTGTAATAAAAAATGTTATCTACATGTCAATATTGTGTTTAACAAGATGAAAGATAGACTGTTTGCATTGATGCATATCACTCAAATGTAGCAAAATAATTGCTAGAAATAAGCAGTTATCAATCAAATCGATTCTATTTCGTTCAGTTTTTAAATTTTGTATTGAGGGACAAAGCTCAAATGGCGTTGCAGTAATCGTTAGAAATAAACTGCAATCAATACTATTGTTGCTTTATTAATAAGTTAATATACATGTTAATGCTGTTTTGGTGAGATAAGTTGTTTGCTTAGAGAGTTTTAGGCGGAATGGTGTTGAAAAGTAATCGTTAGAATAAGCTTTAAAAAGCTAATATCTACATGTCTAAAATATTTTGATTGAAAAACAAAATAAAGAAAAATATTGAAACTGGAAAAATGTCAAGAAAAGCCTTCTAATAGTTGAAAGAGAACTAAGAGAAATCCTTCAAACAGTGGCCTCAACTAAGAGAAATCCTTCAAACAGGTGTCTCAATTAAGAGAAAGTTGTCTTAACTTATAGATATATTAATGTAAGTATAAACGTAAAGCTATTTACCTGCTGTATCGCTTTCCCGATCCAGATGTCAGAAGAATTTAACAGTGTGTCGCATCTTGCAGAAATTACATATCAATCAATATATATATTTTTAAGTCATCAAATCACCAAACACCGTCATATGTCTAGACTCCATTTTCGTTATACCTTAAGTGAGTCTCTTTACATTGATATTCGCTATGTTAATGTGGGTACTGCGCAACTTGTGCTTGAACCACTGTCAGAATCTTCACTTTGTTGATAAAGTTAGAAATATTGGATTGTTGTATCGACTGTATTCACTAACCGCCCGACCTTGACACCTGCGGCTGTGTGCTATTTATAATTTTATCGTTTCAATAGCTCAAGACATAATGTTATAATGAGTATGCATACCATTTAGCGCTTGATATTTACAGCATTAGTTTCAACAACATACTTGTTATATTTTGTTTTGTGCTTCATAAAGCTATTTGCCACTGTGCGGTTTTTACTTGACAGATTGTTTTGTTATGTCAACTTCTGTTTGTCCCCCTTCTTTAAAATGAAGTATATCACTTTTTAGAACTTAGTAAAACAGATGTGCTTTCGACATTTCATTTCGTACATGTACTAGAGTACGTACCCGGTAAAGTGTATGTCTTTGTTTTTTAATAACCACATTCAAACTTATGAAAAACGTTTCTAAAATCGTGGAGATTCTGGAAGATATAAACTTATCAAGAGACAAATAAAATGCATAATTTCTTTATAATATTGAAATTATTATAGAACTTTGTTTCAATGGAACAACACCTATTTGTTGAAAACTAAGTTGTTAAACGTCTATACATCGTATTGATGCAAATTTACAATTTGTAAGCATTTCATACCGAAAAGCATCACTTGTAGTCGGGTAATACCATGATATTTGTAAATATCTTGATGTTGCAGCTAATTATATGTTCAGTTAACAAGTTAAAGGATTATTTCTGATGTATAACTTGATCATCAATGCAGTATAAAAACTCAAACCTTATAAAAGGTTTTTACTTTTTATTGTGATAGTGTTAACCGTACAGTGATCACCTGTTTTTCGCATCTTTAGAAAAATTGTCGCGTGAATGAAATAACAAATAATCGAAAAATGTTTGTAATGCTATAGAAAATATTTCCTCTGTTGTGTTATCAATCAATGACAGTGTATTAATGTAGTCATACGTATTGTGTTTATACATTTATATATGTCATTCCTCGTATAAAGAATTTATTTTATTTTTCTGTAAATGTGTGGTGTGAGAATAGTTTCTATTTAACTTTCAAATTCCTCCACTACAAAACATGAGGAGGTGATTCTGTGCTAATAGAATGACGGACATTTTGATGGATAAGAACAGAAACAAACGTGAATGTCATAAAAATAATTCCTTATTATTTTCAAAAAATCCCTGTGAAAATATTCGCTGAGATTATGGCTGTAGACTTCTTTGTGCGGCTGAGCAAACTCTAGTGTTCACATGATTATTACTACGTATATAATTGCTCTCACCATCTTCCCTGACGGGTGCCTAATTGAATAATCTATAGCCCCTATAAAACCCATGACTCTACAAAACCCTTTCCCCACCTTCTTCTAGCATTCTACTTAGGCCTTGGTGAGTGTGCTTATTATTGGCAGTGCCCCGGCTGGCAGGTAACGCAGGCAAGTGTAGGAATTCATATACATCCTAACAGCTGATTGTCAGCAGGTCTGAGGAGATTCTCTGTGAGAACTCCCCACCCCCGACTCGGCCTGGAGCCGGGACGCACAACACTTTCTCAGGGGTCCGACGCTACCACAACCTTTATGCGCAATGAAATCACTAGTAATGTTTCTAATAGCATTTCTCAGCAATTTCATCCCAAAGAGTCTTTATACGAATTCATCAAATAGGCAGAGAGGTCTCAGAAGTATATCACTTTACGGGTTGGTGGGACAGATACTCGCATCATTAAGGAGGTGGTTGTGATTCCAACACTACGTCAGGTCCCTCGATTATACACCGGCATTTAATGACGATAAAACACGTGCTTTAGAACATGTGTTTCAAGTGCACGTGATGAAATGTAAATAACAGGTGCCCACTCAGTGGTGTAGTTTTTTTTATAAGTATGAGGTTATCAGTAGCTTTAACGTAAATAAACATAGTTAAACAAACATAAACAATATCTAGTTTTGATAGAGCTACAGATTTTCCCGATGTCTGATTTTGATGTCATTAACAGAAAACCACAGTATTTTTTATTACAGAGAAAAAAGCATCGTACGTTCAGTTTCGATTATTTTTCATAACAGCGTGACAGAATAACTGTCAAATTCTTTCACTGATAATTGTGTATCATGTTTTGGATTTTCCGTTAAGAAATGATAATGTAGATGTAACGATTTGATATGTAGGAAAAGTAACGTCAAACTCACCGATGTCGCAACTGACGATTTATTATGTATCAGAATATATCATATTATTACTAATATTATATATGCCATGTACCATATTAATGTTGACTGCGAAGAACAGTTACAGCCTTATTTAAGTATATTATCATCCACTTGTTTCTGTCTCCTGTTCGTTTATGTTCACCTTTGTAAGACGCTTACTCCTCCGGAACACCTTATCTTATTCTCCTATACTTTTACAAGGGTCTCCACGTTAATCTTCCATTTGTTCATATTTTTGCTTCTAGTTTATTCGATTTTGAGTTCGGAATGCGGTTTTGTTGACGCTTTGGTATTCTCTTTTTTTTTATCATGTACTATATATGTACTCTGTATAAAACGAAGGTAATCTTAAAACTGCAAGTGTGTTTTTATGCAAGTAGAAAAAATTGAAAAAATGATATTTTTTTTTAAGGACGCAGGCTTATATTTTCCATTCTTGTTTTGTTTTCAAACTCTGATGGCACATACTTCTCCTGTTCTTGTGGATACAGTACAGTCATTAGGTTATGGTTGTGTACAGACCATGTTGTGTAATTAAAAACTGCCATTGCATTATTTCACGTATTATTCATGAATGTAATGCATTAACAATCATGTTGTTAGTTGTCTAATGGTTTCTATTTTTTGTTTCCAATGTGGTATCTTTTGCTACACTATGATAGGTATTTTGTCATTGTGTTTCGATTTTAAGGAAATATTTTATTAGTTGAGAAGACGCCTTGACATGTTATATTCCCGTGGTTCCCGCTGTGGCGGTGTCATAGCGTGCGGACGCTGTGGCATTTTGTTAATGTATGTCGAGGCGGTGGTACATGTTGTCATTGTGCGCCGACGCTGTGGTATATCTTGTCATGGTGCGCCGACTCTGTGGTATATCTTGTCATTGTGTGCCGATGCTGTGGTACATCTTGTCATGGTGCGCCGACTATGTGGTATATCTTGTCATTGTGAGCCGACTCTGTGGTATATCTTGTCATTGTGTGCCGACTCTGTGGCATATCTTGTCATTGTGCGCCGACTCTGTGGTATATCTTGTCATTGTGCGCCGACTCTGTGGTATATCTTGTCATGGTGCGCCGACTATGTGATATATCTTGTCATGGTGCGCCGACTCTGTGGTATATCTTGTCATTGTGTGCCGACTCTGTGGCATATCTTGTCATTGTGCGCCGACTCTGTGGTATATCTTGTCATGGTGCGCCGACTCTGTGGTATATCTTGTCATTGTGTGCCGATGCTGTGGTACATCTTGTCATGGTGCGCCGACTATGTGGTATATCTTGTCATTGTCTGTCGACTCTGTGGTATATATTGTCATTGTGTGCCGACTCTGTGGTATATCTTGTCATTGTGCGCCGACGCTGTGGTATATCTTGTCACTGTGCGTCGACTCTTTGGTATATCTTGTCATTGTGCGCCGACTCTGTGGTATATCTTGTCATTTTGCGGCGACTATGTGGTATATCTTGTCATTGTGAGCCGACTCTGTGGTATATCTTGTCATTGTGTGCCGACTCTGTGGCATATCTTGTCATTGTGCCCCGACTCTGTTGTATATCTTGTCATTGTGCGCCGACTCTGTGGTATATCTTGTCATGGTGCGCCGACTATGTGATATATCTTGTCATGGTGCGCCGACTCTGTGGTATATCTTGTCATTGTGTGCCGACTCTGTGGCATATCTTGTCATTGTGCGCCGGCTCTGTGGTATATCTTGTCATGGTGCGCCGACTCTGTGGTATATCTTGTCATGGTGCGCCGACTCTGTGGTATATCTTATCATGGTGCGCCGACTCTGTGGTATATCTTATCATTGTGCGCCGACTCTGTGGTATATCTTGTCATTGTGCGCCGACTCTGTGGTATATCTTGTCATTGTGAGCCGACTCTTTGGTATATCTTGTCATTGTGTGCCGACTCTGTGGTTTATCTTGTCTTTGCATGCCAACTCTGTGGCATATCTTGTCATTGTGAGCCGACTCTGTGGTATATCTTGTCATTGTGCGCCGACTCTGTGGTATATCTTGTCATGGTGCGCCGACTCTGTGGTATATCTTGTCATTGGGTGCCGACTCTTTGGCATATCTTGTCATTGTGCGCCGACTCTGTGGTATATCTTGTCATTGTGTGCCGACTCTGTGGCATATCTTGTCATTGTGCGCCGACTCTGTGGTATATCTTGTCATTGTGCGCCGACTCTGTGGTATATCTTGACATGGTGCGCCGACTCTGTGGTATATCTTGTCATTGTGCGCCGACTCTGTGGTATATCTTGTCATGGTGCGCCGACTCTGTGGTATATCTTGTCATTGTGCGCCGACTCTGTGGTATATCTTGTCATTGTGTGCCGACTCTGTGGCATATCTTGTCATTGTGCGCCGACTCTGTGGTGAATCTTGTCATTGTGTGTCGACTCTGTGGTATATCTTGTCATTGTGCGCCGACTTTGGTATATCTTGTCATGGTGCGCCGACTCTTTGGTATATCTTGTCATGGTGCGCCGACTCTGTGGCATATCTTGTCATTGTGAGCCGACTCTGTGGTATATTTTGTCATTGTGTGCCGACTCTGTGGTATATCTTGTCATGGTGCGCCGACTCTGTGGTATATCTTGTCATGGTGCGCCGACTCTGTGGTATAACTTGTCATTGTGTGTCGACTCGGTGGTATATATTGTCATTGTGTGCCGACGCTGTGGTATATATTGTCATTGTGTGTCGACTCTGTGGTACATGTTGTCATTGTGTGCCGACTCTGTGGTACATCTTGTCATGGTGCGCCGACTCTGTGGTATATATTGTCATAGTGCGCCGACTCTGTGGTACATCTTGTCATTGTGCGCCGACTCTGTGGTATATCTTGTCTTTGTGTGCCGACTCTGTGGTACATCTTGTCATTGTGCGCCGACTCTGTGGTACATCTTGTCATTGTGCGCCGACCTGTGGTATATCTTGTCTTTGCATGCCGACTCTGTGGTACATCTTGTCATTGTGTGCCGACCTGTGGTATATCTTGTCTTTGCATGCCGACTCTGTCGTACATCTTGTCATTGTGCGCCGACTCTGTGGTACATCTTGTCATTGTGCGCCGACTCTGTGGTACATCTTGTCATTGTATGCCGACGCCATGTGATAATTGTTTTTGTCGTGTTCTGACTTATAGGGCGTTTTTCTTTGTACAATGTAGTAACAATCCTATGCCATCCACGATCCCCAGGAGTAACGCTAACTCAAATAGCCCTCATCGTACCTTTGCTATGACAAATTCCAGAGTTGCAGTAAACGTAAGTGAACAGAACCACTGGAGAGTATGTGAATATATTTGTAGTGGATTGGCGACAAAAACAAATAATCATTAAATAATGAAAACATTCTTTTTTATGTTCATATATGAATGATATAAAACCGGTCTTGACTCTAAAATGATAATATTTCTAAGAAAATATTAATAAAAAATTAACTCTAATACTTTTAAGCTTCTGTGTGTCTTATTATAAGTTATCAAACTACGGGAAGATACGTTATAAGTAAAATAAAACATATATTCTACTTTACAACTTAATAATTCCAGCCTAAAATAATATATAAGCGTACATTTAAGAATCCTATATGAAACGGAAAAAAGATTAAATTACATAATTTTTAAACAACAAATCAAACCATATATTGAACGTAAACTCAACAAATACTATCTATAATGAAGATATTAACATTTCGTATCACATGACTCGAATGCCTTCATGATGTCTGGTTTTGACTCATATAGATAGTAATATCACTTTTGAGAGAACGTTTTGCTATCATGAATAACATACTTAATGTATAACAAACCCAATAGTATTATCTTACAAACTCAAGTATGTAAACTGTCTAACTCATTGTTATCAAACATCTGATAAAACAGATTGCCTGGTAGACTTTTAATTCCTTTAATTTCTGATATATGTAAATATGATATGCTGGTAGATCATTTGATCAAATGATTTACGTAAAATAACTCGCTATATATTGTCCTTATTCATCCGTTGTAGGAAAGTGTTATCCGACATTGCGTGTTTATGTAGGGATTGTATTAATCGCCATCCCTTATCTATTCAAGGTCATAGGTTCAACAAGAACACCAATAGCATGCTATCATAAACAGTAGCCCGGATGTCCTTGTAGTTATCTGTAAAAGAAAAAAATATAACATTACAACACACTATAAAAAGCAATCAAATAAATCTTTGGTAATTATTCACAATTTCTTCAGATTAAACATAGAATTATAAATAAGTCAGGACCACCTATGATATGACGCCTAATTTTTATCTCAGATTTTTAATTGATAACGTTTTAGTTCTTCCTTGTCAAATCCCTTGGGTCGAATTAACAACGATATCAAAGAAAAAATATATTTCTTAAAAGTTTCACCCACATGCAGGGAGGAAATTCAAAGACTAATAGACAACAACTTCCAAAGACGAATATAAAAAACAATTTTCATGGCTCATTAATTTCGAGGAAAAAATGCACTCAAATGAAAATGAAGCTGGTCAATCCGTCAGCAGTTTGTGTGTACATCTGTCCATTTCTCTCATTCCTCCTCTTTGTTCTTTTAATGGCGAGGTTTTATATTTTCCCGTGATCACTAAATAGACGAGTATTAGTGGGGATATTTAGTAGGCGGTAACGTTCCACCTGTTTACAGCCTCCATCGGTCAATAAAACTCGACAGCCGGCAATATAACGCTGACCGAATTCGCTTTGTTTTGTGTCTCTATTTTCGATGATTGTGTGAATCTATATCTAATAGCCGAACCCACTGCCTTTACTTCCTATTTTATGATCATGCGCAGTCGCACTTCCGCAAAGTTATGGTCATTTACCTTGTATCCGTATTTATTGGTATTGAGCATACAATCCCGCGCTTCGCTTCTTTTTTGAGATGTAAAATCAACTTTATTAAAACCAAATATTTCCCATGTTATATCAACTGTTGTGATCTCGAATTCCATTATCCTAATTCCCAATATACTTGAAATTCATCAATGAAATATTTGGAATAAGTTCCCCATCACTTTTTAAGAATTCCCGAGGGAAGATGTGTAAACATTGGCTGAGCCAGCTAGTCCCTAACAGCACAGTGCGGCCGTTTTATGATCTGTCACTCTCGCGATGCCTTTCACATCCTATATTAATTGCCACCTTGTAAAATTGCTTCACGTGCTGCGTATGCTATGGCAACGTCAGTCCGTGCATGTGTAACAAAAACGTGGTGTATCCCATGCCACTCCGTGTGATCCCAGTGCCATACCGAACGGTTCCCGACTTTCCCTCCTAACTATACTGTATCTCCCGTGTGATACTGTCCTTGGATAGTCGCACACATAGTGAAATCTCAACATTTCTCACTCACATTTAAATATAAGCTAAATATTTGCCCATTTCCATTTAGAGACTCAACATTGACAAAATTACTGTCGAATGTCTTTCGTCTCGGCAACTAAGACATCTGTGGGAGCCAGTTCAAATGTTATCAGCCGCTAAGAAAGGGGGCGTGTCACTAATCATAGTAGGTATGCTAATTAAGATATTTGGTGTGAGATTTTTTTCTGTCTATGGCATTTAGTGTTTTAAGTTATTTAATGTTATGTTATCTTAATAAATCAAATATATGTAAATGCAAAAAAATTAAAACTGATGAAGATAAGATTTCCAAGATAGGCTCACATGCATGAGAAAGGTCTATACCATTCCCAGTCTTAGTGAAAACATAACGGGTGCTGATCGATCGCGGTCCTGTAACAGACTACCTCTCATATTGCGTGTAAGTTTGTGTCCCTTCGATGAATATTAAAATAGCGCTGTTTAATGTTGTTTTATTTTTATCCTTTATATCTATTATTAAGTATTCTCTTTGTTTGCATAAAACGTTTCGAATAAAGAAAAAAATACTTTCAGGGTTTATAACTGTAAAACGTAACAATCGATTACACATAAGTTTCAAAGTAATAACATGGTAGGAAAAGCACAATATCTTACCGATCAAATATTAATTGCCGATTAAAATCGCCTTCAGTTCTAATGACTAACAAATTCGTTATTTCCACTTACAAGAGAGTAGAGAACGAAAGTTCTCAAACACTAATTGCAACATTCAACTGGCATCAGCATGTTCGTTAAAACTTCATAAAACTTATTGTACCGTCGTGGATTGACAAGCCATGCCTGTTAGTATATAGCTGTAAACGGTATTAATGCCACGAAGTACGTACCGATAGGAAATACCAAGATAACCATCGTCTGTATCAACATGGCCGTTGCGTCACATTGCCCTAGAGTGTGCTCTCGTGTGTACATCGGTATTGATCATTCAGGGGAGACCACTCCAGATATCTATTGTTTTAAACTCTCTATAAAGGATGGCGTAACACACACATATGCTGCACCTTCAGTTCTGATGCCCATTACCCATTATCATTTAGAGACTCAACATTGACAAAATTATTTTGTTATAAACATTGTTCGTTTTCAAAGCCTAAAGTAACGGATTTCATTGACCTTCACCTCCAATTTTATTGCAATGATGACGTGACGAAGCAGCATCGTTATAAGTTAACGTTATGTGTCGTAAACAAATCTGTAACACGATATTCATTAATATGACATGGTACATTTAACATAAAGCATAGCCAGCTTGATAGATATAATAATCAGCTAAATACATTGTATGGTAAATATAATGTAAACAATCAATCAACTAAACCCACTTTATATAAAAACGAAAACATGCATGCTTTCTTACATTATAAAGATGATCCTAACATTCAATTCTTGGTGGCAATAGCGGTTATATAAACAAAGTACAAATATAATAGCTAATTAATTAGTAACATCTTTTATAATTTTGAAAACGTACTAAGTTTTTGAAATAAAACGCATAAACTCTACTTCAAAATACTTTTATATTTTCGATCTTGTATGTATGAAGATTAACAATAATACATGTATCACACAATAACGTCGATGAACACATTCAACAGGAGAATCAAATAATCTTTCAAGAATAATACTATTGTATTCACGTATATCAGTTAATTAAGGACGTGTGGTAACGTTGTATCATATCTTTAATCTGTATTTAATATTACAGCAATTCCGTAGAAGGGTATTTGCTCGAGGTACGTTTTGATTTCGAAGTCACCAAAGATCAGGCGAAATTCTGTTCCCCACAGCTAATCATAAAACGAGTTGCAAATTGGTTATTAGTTATACTAATTGTACTAAATATAGGCATGGGAAAAAAACCCTTATTCTCCCCCTTGCTCTCTAATCTTCTAGATATATTGTGTTAGTCATCGTCACTGATTAGCAAATGGACAACCAGATACGATTTATTTCCCGACCACTTTCGAAAATAACAGTTTTCGTTTAAAGGGAGTATACAGGGCGGCATATTTGAGACCTCTTTATTTCTCGCATTCTTATTACTTATTTCTGAATTGCTGTTTTTTTTTCTGAAGATAATTTTCTGACAGTCAAACGTCTGGATATCAGGAGACAGGATAATGGTAACCTATTAAATCTGTATAAATGCCCTTATGGTATGTGTGTCCTGCAAAAGAAGTGGTCGGAAGAAGGAACTTGCCAAAGCACTAGTATTTGACAGCATTATACAAGTTTTATCATTAAAATGGTCACAGTGCCGTCTGCAAAACTTATGCTAGTTAAGATAAGTTAAATCATGGGCAACGTCAGTGCTTATATTTACACAACTCTAATTCTACCCAAATAGTAGATGTAATTGAGTATTCCGAGGAATCCTTCTCCCAAAACTGCAGCGTATAGCAAGCAAAGATTTACAACACTTGCTGCAGGGGAAGCAGTTGCAAAATATACCTTTTCCTGCGACGTTGTGTGGCCAATCGTATGGGCATGCATAATGCATGGATATGTATATTCATTCACATCCAATAGGAACGTCACTGATCAAACATGATGCGTCGTGGATAGGTCTTATACTTTTCTCCAGAAGAGCAGAACCGGCATCTAGCATTACTGCCAACAAATACTACAAAGTAAATTTTTGTACAAAGTGCAATGGAAACTTCTCAATATCAACCAATAATTTGTGGTTTTCTTTTAAGAACCTTATGTTAGATGTCCGTTTTACTAATGTTGCACAACTCGTGAGACCAACGTCTGGTTAACATAAAATGAATGTTATTCAACGAACAATTATAAAGTATCCGTTTTATTATCTCAAAGTTATAGGAATACCTTTCTTCTCATATACAAGATTAAATAGTAGTGATGGACACAGACTGATAGTTGTTTATCTCCTGAAGGATATGGAAGATGACGTAACACACACATATGCTGCATCTCTTAAAGTTAGTAATAGATACAGTATGCCGAAAAAATGAATTAAACTGGATCATACAGCTGTTTCGTCCTCCTAGGACTCTTCAGTGATGCTAGGGGCAAAAAGGTAGGAATCTAAAATTTCTAAACTAATGTAGCAGCAGAAGGGTCAGGTGCCTAAAACCCCTTTAATTTATTAATTTAGAAGTAAAATTAAACTAGTTCTGTATAATTTCAAATTGTGTACTACGAAAACGTGTATATTAAGTACCGTGCCACTACTCAAATGAGATTAACTGTGGCTATGGAGGCTCCGGCAAACCTCGGGGACTAAAAAAAATCCACCAGCAGAGTCTGCCACCCCCTATCATAAAGATGATGAAGAAAACATAAATTAAACTACTGTATATACTATATGACACACCTTTTCGTGTAATTGATTCCTGTGGTCCTTTGACAATTAATAACTAGAATCAGTCACCGCGATAGTCATTTCACATCATTTTTTTTTAATTCCCCTTTGAGGTATATTGACGATGTATTGTATATAAATAACAACAATTTGGTGTAGTAGTATATACCCATCTGAACTTGAAATCAGGGACACAACAGGGCTCTTCTATATAGACCATGACCAACATGGACAGCCTACTACTAAGCTAAACGATAAACGTAGAGATTTCGATATTCCGATCGTTAACTTCCCGTTTCCTGTTAGTAACATCCCTGCTTCCACCTTTAGTATTAACATGTTGCAAGTGATTCGTTACAATTTCTCGATAGATGCCGGTTGCTGACGAGCATGGCACAGTGACTCGAAAGAAGCAGGTTGATAAGGACAATGGGCAAGTTTTATGATTGCCATTTGGGTCCTTTTGAACATATTCTGTATCTTTGTATGACATGAAGTCGGAGTTTTTCAAATATGCTCATACGTACTCTGCTTGTTATGATGATTGAAAATAATATGTCAGTTCATACCTTGAGGTTTGAGAACGTGACATTTACTTGAATGTACTCTAGAATTGCATACTACCGATGAATCACAAGACGCTTACCCTTCCGGAACGCGTGGTTTTATCATTTCACTGTTTGTAGTTGATGGCGATGCATTGCAAATTTAGATTGGTCATATTGTAACTTTTCTGAAAATATCATATCGTAAGTGGTCAATATATGTTTTTGGCAGTACAATGAGTGAAATTAAATAACTGACACTTTTCATTTTACTCATGTCAGATTTCCTCCTTAAACGATATGAATTATAAATATGTTTGAGCTGATTAATAAAGCTATGTAGATTGTGTTTAAGTATTTTCGATTTCATAACCATATTGCATTCCGTTAAATAAGCATTGAAACAACCATTAAGTTGTCATTTTTGAAAGACTTTATTATTAATCGCAAGAGTCTTACTTCGGGGGAAAACAGGTTCGGAAATGATGTGTCTGTTCTCCATTGATACTTAACACAATACGTGTAACTATGGTAAATAATTGCGTGCTATTTATTTTCGTAAATTTCGAAATCAAATCAAAATCGCAAACGCCGGAAATTATTATGGGGATTGTTCATCTTATATATAGGGAAATTTGTATATAGAGCGAAAATTGCAAAAATTCATCAGCGCGAAATAGTCGTGTTACAGAATTCGGAAAAGTAAGTAGCCGAAACAGAAACTTGGTTTACAGGAACTGGACACGAGTTTAAGCATTAAGTAAGCATTAAGACTATTAATAAGGTTTAATGTTTCACTGGGAAAACAAAACAGAAACAAATGACGGCAATAAAAAAACTAAGTTATGCAAGTTATGTTTCTCAACTCTATATATGATCCCTTTTATTCTTACTCACCATTATATGTTACTGTTTGGTTTCTCAGTGACCTGGTGTGCCACTAATGGCCATTTCACACGGATCCATCATTCCAGGGCCTCGTTAAAGTTAAAAGTACATTATACCACTTGTGGCTGAAACGGACTGGTCATGTCGAAAACATATTAACAATGAAAAGTACAACGTCTTCATCGCTCCTGGAAATCGTCGTGGGTGTAAGAGGCCAAACACGACTTCTTCCTTTTAAGTCCAGCATCAATGAGCTAAAAAGTCATCAAAAGTTAATTATAAATATTCTCAGGAACACCCTACCAAAATGAAACTATACTTGTACATGTCATTAGTGTGGGGGCCAACTACATGCCCCACGGCGTTACATGGTAGATCATCTACCAACAGCAAAAACTTCGACATTAAATCATATGATAAATGTTCCCGTGGCCTTTTTCTCTCGTCTAATCATATATTTAATGAGGATAGGACCTGCTACAAAGGCAATAATTATACAGAGGACAAACACACTGTACATACTGCATTACTTATATAACAGTTCTACGAGTACCCGTCCCTCGTTACAGGTGTCTCCCGGGCGGTACGCTGCACGTGTGCGTTTTGGCTGTGATGTGGGCATCAAACGACCAAATTCCGAACCGCCCGTATGTCAGTTGTTGGACTTTAATAAAAATGGCTTGTAACGACAGAAGTGCGGTATGGAACTACCTACATCATCGAATAATTCTGAGGCCCATGTCGTAACCTTATGACTAAACACTTGATGAGGCCGTTTTACGATCTCAAGTCAAACTTCGAGGTTTTTGTCGTTTGTCCGTGATGTGATATGTCTTTACAACTCCTTGATGAGATTTTTTGCCATCTCAGGTCGAACTCCGATATTCCTGTCTTGTGTCCGTGTTTTTATATGGTCTATGCAACAAAGTGCAAAGATAGATAAGAATGATTAAAATTTTCAATAAAGCTACACAAACCAGTATAAGAAATATGAAAAACATGCAGTGAAACAGTAAGTTTTTAAAGGGAGTAAATAAACTACTACAGCAATTTCGCAATTCTGTATAATTGTATGGTGTAGCACAATTTTATAAATGTTTCTGGAATAAGTGAACTAGAATATGTTCGATTAAAAATTAGAGTAAGATGGGCTTTTGCTTATCATTTTCCAAACTATGGCATACTGTAGAACAATTTAGGATTAAACATTTTTGCCAATACAATAACATTGAAAGAAATGCAGGAAAATCAGCTATTTCTCCCATTTAACAATAAGAGGGTAGTGGATTGCATTAATCAGAAAAGAAATCGATTTGTGTTTTGATAAATATCTATATTACGTCATAAGTGGATCCGTCGAAAGCGATTTTATCTTTCTGGCCTTTGTAATCGAACGATTTGAGCTTGTGTATGTAACACATTAGACAGTAACATTTAAATTGTAAAATGAATGATGTAAGAAAAAGGAATGCACCCATATTAACTGTAAATACACAAGCTATATGGATGCATTTTAAGATTTGTCTGTTCTTTCATCCTTCACACACTTTTTATAAAACTGTTTGGGGCTTAGTTATTTCAATGATTAAAAGTTATTTTTCAATATAATTATGCTTTCAATGAAAATGCCACTATTCTACTTTCATAAAAATGCATAATTCTGTATCATAGCACACCGACAAATATGGCATCACGTACCAAAAGTCAACGAGGTAACAATCGAAATCAACATCATTAGAAACTACAGGGAAATATGACCAAAGAAAAATTCAACTTGACCTGCATTTACCAAGAGTCTTTTGATACTTCTCAACGAGGATAAGAATTATGCTGTGAGAGGGTCTTGTTTCTTCGACGATATTCGCAGTGGGAATCCAAGTCTAATTCATTACTTGGCGAGTCTTCATATGAAATACGCATCGAAGTTTTGAGACCTTAAAAATGTTTCAATGTTAGAGTCTGTAGAGATAAAAAAACATCTACATCAACATTTTACTATTAAACTTATGACTTACCTGTTAGAACTTTTTGTAACTTCATTGAAATGGAATAACCTGAAATTAGGGTCAAGTCTTCCGAATGTCAAAGAGTAAACTAATAATCAGCCAGAATCGAGAAATCGGTTCATTCTCATTTGATAACGTCACCGTTTTTCTTCCATGATGAAGTCAGGATGGCATAGGACTGACGTCACATGTGACAAGAACTGGAACTTTCAGCATATATGACAAACAAGGATGATGAATTATTTAGAGTAAGGGGTATTTTTCGGGTGTACTGGTTTCTATCACATTAAGGCTACTGCAATCAGAATTCCCAACAAGAATAACTGATTAGCTGAAAAGATACTGCTATAAAACAATGCTTATATGTAAACTATGACATATATGGAAGTGAATGAGACTGACAGACCCATATCAATTACGTGTGAGATTGATATATCACCCATTTCATCGTTATATATCAATGATTTTTATTTGCGATATACATGTGTTTTAATGACCTCTGTGCAGTTCTATGATTTGAAGACATTTAAATAAATGCTACATGGATATTTAGTGCCTAATTAATCCTATTATATATGACTTATGGATGCAATCAACATTGTACGCGGAACATATATATTATATAAGTACTGACCTAATTATTAGAGCATATGTAAATCGGATATCTTAATAACTTATTAAGTTGTTAAATCATCATTGGTACCTTGTTATGCAAATTTTTAATTACAGACGTGAATCTAATTCTCACAGATATGTATATGGAAGTATTCAGTAGTACACTCTTCAGAAATCGAGCTTTCTTATTTTGCAATTCAAGAATCTATGCATTCATCTAAACAGTTTTGAAGGGTCCTATATTTGTCGCAAACTATCGAAAGAGAAACTGCATCACTTCCGATTGTCCGTTTATTGCAAAAACATTTATCATGGATGATATGTGTTATACCCTCGACTTATTCGCTGTAGGTAAGGAGGTTTTGGTGTCCTTTTATTTCTTGTTTTTCTCCTGTAAACGAGCTCCTATCGTGGTCAAAATTTGATGAAATTTCTGGAATATGTGATTCCGTAACATGTTTTGCCAACCATTTGTAAGTACACCACCATTCAAATGTTTCTGAAATGAGAAAAGAAGATCAGAGAACACACAGAGCAATCCTTCGCGGGCTGTTTGTATAGGTTTATAGGAGTGTAATGCACTTCTTTCTGTCTAACCAACTACGACCGGAAGTATCGCTAGCCTTAGCTGTCAGACATGTCATTAAAACGGGATTTCCTTATCGAAAACTAGATATATATTATATAGGTGATGTGTTATTAAAATAAACCCAGTCAAAACTTCAGGTCACTGAGGGAATTTTTGTGAAATCAGATTTCTGAATTAATACAATCCTATGTGTGTTTTTATGTCTTATTAAAGTAATCACAACTAAATATACTTCTAGACCTTAGTTTGGATTTAGCCTTCATCTCGCTGCTTAAATGTAATTTATACAAAAATACCAACTTTAATCATAGAGACAAATTATGTATCCGATGATCTAATACAACTATATTTAAACGATTGGATTCATGAAGCTACTCATTTTGATATTTTACAATCATTTTCTATTGTTTCGATACTTCTTTATCATGTTTCGTTATTTATGAGAAAGCATTAAAAACAAGATGGGACAAGTTTGGGTTCCTAATGTCCTATCGCGTATTCCAGGTAAAGAATATCCCGAATTGATGAACGTAAGACACTGTCGGGTATGTCATTAAAGGCCCAATATACGTAACTTCAGGAATTTTTTCGTTAATTTGAAAAATTCTGAAAAAAAATCCAGTTGATAACCATGCAAAAATAAGCCTAAAGCGAAGTAAACCTGAGCGGTAACTAACGAGAAACTCCTGACAGAAAAATCCAAAGAATTGAAAATAATTCAGGTGGGGCCCACTTCAATAACAAACCGCAGGTAGAAGACAGTCAAAATGGTCGCGTGTTTACAAATACTGAGTGTCAACTGCTGCCGTACCGGTAACAGCGAAAGAAGTCATCTTGGATATTGCTGATATCTGTTAATCTTTACTAAATCTATAGAAATAATAAGTTATTAGGCTTGATTTTCGCATCAAGTTTTACCGAAAGTTACGTATATTGGGCCTTTAAGTACATCTAACAATTTAATCCGTATAAACTGGTGAAACCTTGAAACTACACACGTTTATATTAAAATCCCTACCGATTACATATATTTGATATACGCAGGTCAACATTGTAAGCATTCAACACTGGTTTTGATGTTGTCCTAAGGTAGCTATATCCTTAATTGGTAATATTGCCAGTGTCATACGTTCGTACAATTATAGTAATAGCCACATTGCACGTTTTTATTTAGAGCATTGTGATTACACTGAGTTTAGTGCTGAGATTCCATTACGTTGTTTTGATCACTTTGTCCATATTGCGTTGTAAACGCGCGGCGTTATGATTACTGGTGCATCACTATAGTTTGTGCACTTTTGTCATAAAGCGTTGGTGATGGCGCCATGACTCCGTCGTTCAGTTTAGGACACTGCGGTCAAGGAGTGTTTTTGAGAACGCTATGAATCCGTCTTGATGTTTAGAGTATTATAGTCATATGCAACTGCTGAAGGGTCCAATAAGACTGGATACCAGCCCCGAAGTTTCTACAGAGAATTTCTCTTCCCTTCCTTGTTTCAAACTTAGAATCAGATATCCAAGTGATTAAAATTATTTGACTATATGTTTCAATATCTGTATACTATTCTAGAGACGGGAGCCAGTCTAGGGTCCAATATCTCTATAGCGCTTTCCTGAGCATAGCGTTGTTTGTGGCATTATGGTTACTTGATAATGTTGAGGGCGCTATAAATGCACCGGTTTATTGCTTAGGGCGTTTACGTATCTTTCTTAAAGCATTTTTGGGGCGCTTCAGTCACATTGGATTGCTAAGACACCAGGGTCCGACCTGTAAAATGTCAGCGCAATAGTTAAGTGGCCTTAGACCGGCTACCAGTCCTACAGTTCTTACCAAGGTGCTCTAAGAACGAGACATCCAAGTATTCAGAACCATTAAAAGACTTTCCCCCCTAAAGAATCTAATATTTGTACAATATTCTTTATATGTGGCCAGTCGTTGGTGGCCTCAGCATTTTTAAATAACTTAAGAACAACTGAAGATACTAGTAGAGTACAAGTTTATGTTGGAAGGTTGGAGCCATAAGCGTCTAAATCAACCTTGGCCTCTTCTAGCAGGTGAACAGCAGTGAAAGAAATCAGGTGATCACCACTAAAGAATACATTATGCAATAACCCTAGATAAATCGTAATGTACTGAAAGTATCTGATGTGAAATTTGAATAATAATAATGTATCAATAGAACTGTGATGTAACTAAAACAGGATATGCTTTTACCTACCCATCCAAAAAATAACGGTTGTGATATAAAATTGTTATTTGCAGCAATAAACATTACCTTTCCCATTCCTAATCTTCGCAATCATACGGGTAATTTTAGTTTAACGATTCATCATTCTTCACAAAAGATTCTGGTAAACGTCACATACAGAATCCGAAGGCGTTCCGAGATAACACTGACATTAAAATATATTACTTAATGATAGAGATACTTCATATTCATCACATTTAAAACCCATGTGTTTTTGTTCTGAAACGTACTACAGAAACGACAACGCTATCAAGTAAACCGGATACACACTGTTTTGAAAACAGAATTATACTTTGGAGGGGGAGTAGGGGCATGGTACATTACAGGCACTTACACTATGTATTCGTCAATGCAACGTAAAACTATTTCAGGGTATACCCCAAAAAAACAAAAATAAGGAAACATAACATACATATTCCGAAACACCTAGTCGTATTCTCTTGTATGTTTTCAAGGGTATAAGTGTATCTTTTCTTTTTTCATATTTTGTACCCGGTTTAATTCGATTTTGAGTTCTGATAATGGTTTTGTTGACGTTTCGGTATTTCTGGGTTTCTTTTTCACAAACACTACACCAAATCTCAGCCAACGTTTCATATTGTTTAACGTACTTATCTCGTTGTTTGTTTGTTTCAGTTTCACTACCGGATAGTTCGGTATAACATCAGTTGATCGTAATAATCTGCACGAACAGCACATGTAAAGAGAAAACTGCTCGATTATGAAGCTTACCTTCAGATGTAAACTTCAAATATTTCAATAAAATCCTTCCTATAATGATATCACATTGTAATCACTTCAAGTTCATAAAGACAGATATTTTGATGTTATTATCTGTATGCTGTAAAAGTCAAAATACTCAAGTGCGAATCTTTATTCTTAGGCAGCCTTTAAATTGTTCGCGGTGTGGACATTTTCGCGCTGGCATTATACATGCCTCTTATATCGCATGCTTATAACACTATTAGACGTTGTAGATTTTGAGTAGTGTGGAATATGTTCGCGTGTGTATATATTCGTGGGCATTTAATACAAGCAACTGTAATAAAGAGTTTATAATGCATTACATGTAGTTATTACATCTATACTGTTAAAGTGTAATTGTTCGCTATACCTGTGATAACTACATGTAATGCATATAAACTCTTCATTACAGATGCCATGATATATTCTGCAAATGATGATGTTTCTGGTGAGGAGAAAAAAACGTTTTAAAACTGTTTTTGGGAAAATCTTAACCTACAAACCTTAAAGGCCCAATATACGTAACTTCAGGAAATTGTTCATGATTCTGAAAAATTCTGAAAAAAAATTCCAGTTGATAACCATGCAAATTTAAGCCTGAAACGAAGTAAATCTGAGTGGTAACTAACAAAAATCTCTTGACAAAAAAATCGAAAGAATTGAAAATAATTCAGGTGGGGCTCACTTCAACAACAAACCGAAGGTAGATGACGGTTCGAAATGGACGCGTGTTTACAAAGAGCGTGTTTCAAATGCTATTGTATCGGTAACCGCAAAATAATTCATCTTGAATATTGCTGATATCAGTTAATCTTAACTTAATCTATAAATATAATAAGTTATTAGGCTTGATTTTTGCTTTAGGTTTTGCCGAAAGTTACGTATATTGGGCGTTTAAAGTAATCGCCACAATTTCATACGTGTTGTAACATTCTTGGCTTTAATATAATTGAACATTCACTGGAAGTAAATCGGTTAGGGGCTTGGTACCCAATCAACCCAGCAGGAAATGCTAATGGGAATGATCGTTTAACATGACGTCTGTTATGACGTTGGTACATTTTTAGAAACCTCGCTACCATAAAATAAAAACTGTGACTTTTGCCCTGGGGACAAAAAACATACACTTAGCCATTTTTTTTAAAGTGAATGACAGATTTCCATAAAAATGTGTGTATTATATGTATATAATGTATGTTAGCGTAATGCTTTAACCCATGAAAGATCTAGACGGCACAAAGCCACATGAAGGATATCAATGTCGATAGGAAGGAGCATGTATAATCTGACCACGTCTCGCGAACATGCACGTCACGGTCTAGAATGTAAATAATTCAACCTACATTTCGTGTATCTTTGGGCGAAATATGAAATATAAGATATATTGATATAGTTTAAACGTTGTGAAACATCTTAATGGCAGCATGAAAGTTTAATTACAGTAGAATCTTCAAAAAGTAGTTGATTGATCCCACACCTTATCTAGGCCCTCGGGATAGAATGCCTTAGATAAACAATGACAGTAGAAATGCATTGGTAATAGACACTTAGGTCACTATAGTCTCTGTATAAAGCAGTCCAGGGCTGTTTTCCAATATAGACACATACGTTTTTATCTTTTATCTGTATCGATTATGTTTATAGCATGTTTTAAAGTTATAAATTTCGTGATTCTAATAAAAAAAAAGAAAATATGCAAAGATACCGGTAGTCAATTCAGCTTCATCAATAAAATCATTATACGGGAGATTTCTTCCAAGTATATATCTGACAAGGATTGATGGTAAAAAAAAAGATGTAAGAAAAAACTTATTTGAAACTGGTGAAAGAGATAAACAATGTATGGCCCACTTCTATTACTTATCTTTATGATAAAGTCATTAAACGGATCACCACTAGCCTCATCTTTGTCGTACATGTGTGTAAGTAACACTGTTCATTATTACATTGTAGCATGCAATCAATTAATCAAGGATACTTGAATTGTTTGGAGATTTTAACACTCGCGAATGGACCAGAAGGGATATAACCTGTTATAAAACGTACATGATCAAAGGTCCTATACTTGCCGCAAAATACAAAAACATATATAAAGAGTTATTATTAAGAGATTAACAAAATATGCATTTTCAGACTATGCTAAATGAAAAGCCGTACGTTCTTCTATAATATAAAATTCAATGCTACATGACTATGCCATTGCTATAAAATTTATATGCGAATGACAGTCAACTTTTACCTTCATATTGCCTTACACAATGACTTATTTTGGTCATTATCCATTTTTGATTTATTGACCTGTAACAGAATAATAATATATATTGTGCCGTCACCAGTATCCTACAATGACGTAATCCAAGGAGAAAAGTTAAAGTAAAAATTATGTTTTCCTTTATTTTGTTTACTTGATTGGTTTTAAAGAAATGATTTACCTTATTTCTTCAAGAGATAAAAACAACTGTCAAACTCGTTCAAACCACATTTTATATTTATGAAACTCAATGAAGCAACTTTAAAGGAACATATATATAGATAAACAAAACGTAACGAGTTTCCTTCGTTTTAAAAATAATCTAAAACACATTTAATATTTTAATAAAAATGTAGTAGTGTGATTTTACCAGATCAGCGATAAATGTCCTTTGGAAGACTACGGAAGAACACCCCCAAAATCGTATGAACGATATGTTATTTTTGAAGTATAAGTAGCACCCCCGATGTCGTATGAACTACATGCTTTTTTTTGCAGTTTAATGAACACACCAAATGTGTATGACCTATATGTTTGTATATGTTATTTTGAAGTATAAGTAACACTCCAATGTCGTATGAACTATATGTTATTTTTGAAGTATAAGTAACACCCCCATGTCGTATGAACTATGTGTTATTTTTTAAGTATAAGTAATACCCCAGTGTCGTATGAACTATGTGTTATTTTTGAAGTATAAGTAACACCCCCATGTCGTATGAACAATATGTTATATTTGACGTATAAGTAACACTCAAATGTCGTATGAACAATATGTTATTTTTGAAGTATAAGTATTACACCCCCAATGTCGTATGAAGTATGTGTTATTTTGAAGTATAAGTAACACCCCCATGTCGTATGAAGTATATGTTATTTTTGAAGTATAAGTAACACCCCCATGTCGTATGAAGTATGTGTTATTTTGAAGTATAAGTAACAAACACCCAATGTCGTATGAAGTATATGTTATTTTTGAAGTATAAGTATTACACCCCCAATGTCGTATGAAGTATGTGTTATTTTGAAGTATAAGTAACAAACACCCAATGTCGTATGAAGTATATGTTATTTTGAAGTATAAGTAACACACACCAGATGTCGTATGACCTATATGTTATTTTGAAGTATAAGTAACACACACCAGATGTCGTATGACCTATATGTTATTTTGAAGTATAAGTAACAAACACCCAATGTCGTATGAAGTATAGGTTATTTTGAAGTATAAGTAACACACACCAAATGTCGTATGAACTATATGTTATTTTGAAGTATAAGTAACACACACCTAATGTCGTATGAAGTATAGGTTATTTTGAAGTATAAGTAACACACACCAAATGTCGTATGAAGTATAGGTTATTTTGAAGTATAAGTAACACACACCCAATGTCGTATGAACTATATGTTATTTTGAAGTATAAGTAACACACACCTAATGTCGTATGAAGTATAGGTTATTTTGAAGTATAAGTAACACACACCTAATGTCGTATGAAGTATAGGTTATTTTGAAGTATAAGTAACACACACCCAATGTCGTATGAACTATATGTTATTTTTGTAGTATAAGTAACACACACCCAATGTCGTATGAACTATATGTTATTTTTGTAGTATAAGTAACACACACCCAATGTCGTATGAACTATGTGTTATTTTTTAAGTATAAGTAACACCTCCATTGTCCTAAAAACAGTGTATTATTATCATGTTATTTGCGGTCTATATGGCCATTCCCAACTTTGTTTTAGTCACACTACACATGAAACAAACATGAATGAACGTAAATGAATTGGAGATATAATTAAGTGTTATTACACTAATATAGATGTGCTACCTTTTATCGTAGCAAACATTTCCAGCAATACCTTTTGCGATAGTGACGTAAAGTAAGATTCATTACATAGAAAGTCAGGAGAGAGCTGGGAAAATGCAGTGTATGTACAAAATATATCCGGAATACACTACAGGGTCAAGATAAATCCTTATGTTGCGTCATCAATAGTACACATTAAAGTGGAACATCGATTGAATTGCTGTTTGAACGTATTTAAACAAGCGGCATGGTGTTTTTAAAACTATACTCTATTATAAGCATGTGAAGTGTGTAGTTTAAGCTATATGTACTAGTAGAATGTAAATTTAGAACATCTAATATACAATTTCCTATAGAAATGCTAAAGAGTCCGTCGCCAGGAAAGGTTAAGTCCTCTTTGTGATAACTGTATTTGGGGCGAATTTCACTTATTATATAAATGTACTAATGTATCCATTGTAACTTTTAGACAAAGATATACATATCAAATCATTACTGATATTGCGTTAACCCAACTTTGTTTTTTTAATGAACGGAATGTTTTCAATTTGCAACACAGTACTTTTAACAAAAGTAATTAAATTTATACAAAAAGTAAGAGAAATGAGGTAACTACAACAATGGTTGAAATATGTATTGAAATGATATATTTTGTACTGGTACTATGTTGTATATTACATATACATTATGACCGTCAGTGCATACTGTGTAATAATTGACCTCTTGTTACGACCGTTTACGTGTGACGTGAGTGAAAATACAAATCTTGAAATCTATTTTGATTTATAGTTTTCATCTGTTGTACTGTGTATCAGACTGATTGCAGTATATATGGTGGTTTATTGGTACTAGACTACAACACATTGTTAACGTCAATAAGCTTATATATATTTATAAAGTTAAACAAACCTCGGAAAGTATTTAGCAGTAAACGGTTTACCCCTAACGTCGCATATGAACCATATGTCATTTTGAAGATTGGTGCAAACACACAATAAAATCGCAATTCAAGATCGAAACATAATGCAAACTCGATAACTGTCGTATCAATAACTCGCAAAACGATACCGGACGGGGAAACCGCCTCACCAATTAAGTGAATGTTTATTACTTACACTGTTGAAGCACCAGAATTCATCCTGTATCTTCTTTTGCTAAAACACTTGAAAATATTTCGTATACAATGTTTATGAATTCGTTCTTGAGGAAATGTAACATAACATTTTACCATCACATTTGCTCTATAGTTTGGTATTACGCATAACTGCATTTATACGATTATTCTGCTTCAGATTTTTGTCTTTCTTTTTGGAATATTTCCCTTGTAAGAAATTGCTGAAATTTTGTCTCCGCTTTGGCAGTGTTTCTCATATTGAGAGTATTAAGGAAACAAATGTTTACAAGTAACGGGGTATGTGACCTTGATCTACCTGTTGTCAGATGTCAATATCGACACCTAAATATATTCGAAACTACATTAGCATAAATGTAATATTACCTTCGAATTTTACCTATCAGACGCCACCTGAGGTGGTTTGGTATCTCGAAATGGAATTAGCTCTTCCCATTTAAAACTAAATGGATTAAAAATGAACCAGCCCAAAATTGTTGGTAAACATGACTCACAAAAGCAAGAAGTCTTCCTTCGTGATATTTGTCACTATATTTGTCACCTTTAAAGAAAGCTGTCTGTAGTTTTACTGCATTTGGCAAGTTGTTTTTATCTAATTAAATCCATTTGGCACCTTAACACATTCTAAAATAATACGGAATATTTTAGATGATTATAAAAAAACCTGATAACGGATATTTCCAGATGTTGCCTTTTTATTTATTTTTTCTTTAAACTTATCAACTTGATATTCTTGACATTTTGCCATTTGCATTAGTGTTTAAGATTTAATGCTTTTGGTATCCGGCATAACAACCGCATTTCCTGTCTGGTGTGAACAGGTCGGCGAAGCGTGGCCTCGTCTCTATCCACAATTTTATTCACAGCAGAATTAATTCAAAGCGGAAATTCAACACTTTTGATTTTTTGAATTTTATAGTCACAACATTACAATAATATTTGCATACAAAGTACAACATTTGCTGTTTATGGTGTTCTGCATTTCAGTTTTGAGACTAGACTTACTTTTGAAATCGTACATCTAGAGTACTGATGTTAGCGATAGAAGAGTAACTTTGTGATTGATAACTACCGTATTGTATAAGTATATAATGCTATAGGCATCAAAAAAAATTAAATAACTTATTTGAAGTTTATACAATACATTAATATTTCTAGGAATGACGGTTGTCTTTATAAGTTGAAATATGAAAGAAACATGTTAAAATGCCGCCAAATTCACGCCGCAGGTGTGGAATACGTATAAATTAACTCCTAGACAGCCCGGATCAAGTTGGATTTATTTAAAAAGTCATAAAAATGTTGGTCCGTCCTTCAAACGACGCCGAAAGCTCCCCGGGTGATGTAAGCGACCATTTTGTACTGGCACCGTTGGCAAGTAACAATGGCCGCCAGACAAATAGCCGTGTCCTCACACCTTATTTGCACATCGCTGGTCGTTACCTGTTGTACGCTGGGTGTTAAATGTGTCCTGGCCACAGGTGAGCCATTGTGTCCGGCGGACAACTCACACCCCAGTATAGCACCAACGTCATGCAGATAGCCACCTACCCAAGTACCTAACAGGTACCTCTCTTGTACCACCGTGAGCGACTGGCTCATCTGATGACGGTTAGATAACGGTTGCCCACATATTATACATTAGTCGTTACCTGTTTTTCTCCTATGTTTTATAGGAGTTACTCTATCCTTATAACGTATCAGTGTATGATTTGTACATCAAAAGTTCTTAACTTATGTTTAAACCTACAGAAATACTTCATGAATATACACGTACGTATTCAAATATCTCCTGAAAGTTCAGTATCAATGTCAAAGCGCAATATCTGTATGGCATTATTACTTTTCAAATTCAAACATGGCCCACCTGTTTTGATAAATTATGAAATGTGTAGTATTAAGAAATAATACCTCGAAGGAAATTATCAAGTGCATGCAAACTGTTGAAAACGAATATGCAATCGTAGTCCTGTACATAGTATTCAAAATATCGCAAAGTGCTTTGACATAGTGAAAAGCATAACAACACGGAAAGAAATGTTCCCGCGAAATCCTTTGTCGCACGAATTTCCCTCAACGAAATTCGCTATATTCTGTACCTCCGATACAGATGACAGAGCATGCTTCAAAATGTTTGCTTTCCCGGTCCAATTTTAATACGATTTTCTTAGCAAGATTCAGGTATCGCAGAAATCCTTTAGAACACACGTGGTAAGTTAAGTTAGTAAGTAAAATAACGAGTAAACACATTAGAATGTTCTTTTGTTTCTTTCTGTTCTCTTTGGGAAAAGTGGTAAACCAAATACATGATTATCAAAAAATTCCACTGAAAATGGGATGGGGGTGTTGTATTTAATGCTATAGAACCTATTATATATTGCTTCATTTCGTATATCAACGAATTATGGCATGACCTCCTTCAAATGCGTCGATCACATTATACTTGTTTTAAAGTTAGAGGAATTGTTTGATGTTTATTGTTCGGGTTTCATTATCAATTGCTTTACCTGGACAAGTCAAATAGTCAATGGTTTGTTATTACAGTTTATGAATATCTTAAATTATTGTTTTTCTATTTGTTATTAGTGTTTGACTACTTTTTCATTTTGTTTTAATTAATACCATCACCGTTTTTTTTTCATTTTTCTTTTCTATTCACTTTAAATGCCAGTCTTGTCCATTTGACCAGTAACACCGTTTCTTTTAATAAAATGAAAAAAAAGGAATTCGGGAAGTTTTACGCCTTCCTAAAGCAGTACTGGAAATACATTATTTATGTAGTATCCTTTGATACTGTTACATTGATGTTCTTTGTTCAGCAATAGACACAAATGTCTTTGTGCCATAAAACATTGAATATACATGACTCTATGTAGTGGTACCATGAAATACATTTCACACATATATAAAAAAGCAAAACAGTGACATTTTAAATTAAATCCTGATTATCCAACATCAGGTCGGACGTAATTCTTGATTGAAGAATACTTGTTTCGTATTTCATTCGCTTTATAAATGGAAGCGGCAATATTTCTTAACGTATATGCACCTGTATGTAGACGATATTATTAATTCCAGAAACTTTGGTTTATTTGGGTGATGATAGTACCTCCTCTTAATGTATATATGTTTTATGTTAGAATATAAAGTACAATCCATAAGTAAATATCATATTATTACATTTTGTTTATGTTTGAACGAATCCGAAAGAGGAATGATTTATTATGATACTTCTACATAGATTGTGATTGTACATACCATCATCTGATGAAATTTAGTAAATATTGTCAAATACATCGATGACGCTTATCACAATAATTAAGTGAGTTTTAGTCCACTGGTGTCCAGGAATTTGTCAAGACCCCGAGGCCAGTATTTGCCCTACATAAGTTGAATATTTATGTATTCAGTATATAATAAGCAATGTTTGATTACAAGGTCTCTAGTTTGCATGTCTGTATTCATTCTGTGGCTAGGATGGTGTCATCCTAATGAGTGGATGGTATACCGTTATATCCGTATCAACACAATCTATATCATACTCTTTATTAATTCAGGTCTCCCCTAAGACGGAGAATACAGCGGTATGCTTCAAGGCATTCTAAAACAATACGTAATATATGCAGAATAAAAAACAACCTACATTGAATTATGTATACTGATCGCTTATAATGAGGCTTTCAGGGACTTTTTATATATATTAATGTCTAAATCAAGCACCGAAACTGTTTATTTACATGTAATATTTATGTGAAAGTGTTCCTGGGCTGTCCGTAGTGTGACACTGTTGTGCTTCTGGTATTGTTTGTGAAATAAAATACATTCACATGACTCAGTGTATTAAAAAGACAGAACAAGTATTCCCGCTATTATCTTATCCTTTAAAACATCGCCTTAATTTGCAATTATAAAGTTTTTTTTAACAATGTCCATCGCTTTATGAGCTCATTTCAATACAGATAGTTACATCAGGTGCTTTATCATCAACTCGATTTGTCACGGGGATGGGTTTTATGTCCATTGTCTTTGGAACCGATGGCGATCTATATTCATAAAGGGAAGCAATAATTTACTTCAAATTTTCAATTAAGCTACATTATTATGGAAACATTTTATGTATTTTTTTATGTTTGATTAAGATGCATATACATTAGTCAGTTACTTAGTTGGTTGGTTAGTTAGTTTAGATTGTGAATTCGTCAAGTTCAAGTTTTATTCAAACAGTTAGTTAGTTAGTTGGTAAGTTATTTTGTTTGTTAGTTATTAAGTTTGCTAGGTAGTAAGTTCGTTAAACAGTCAAAAAGTAAGTTTGTTAATTCAGTCAAATTGTAAGTCAGCAACCCAATCAAAATCGTGTTTTATTCAAACAGTTAGTCAAGGTCAACCATTCAATCAGTTAGTCAGTCAGTTAATTAGTTGGTCGGTCACTCACTCAGTCGGTCAGCCAGTCACTCAGGTGAGTTATTTCGTCCGTTCAACTGAGTTGATTAACTGCCCAGCTAAGCTGAGTTGCTTAACTGCCGAGTAACAGCCAAATCATATCGGGCTAAAAACATTGTATACCACCACACATGCATATTGGATTTGAATTCAACATTTTCTTAGCAGATAAAGACAGGAATTAATCATGATAATCCGTTTATAATCAGTTTAGGCTGTTTCGATAACTGATGGCAGATCTAGGAGTGACAGGACCTTGCCGTGTGTTACGTATATAGATGCACTACAGTAGCTCCTCCGCATGTTGTTGGTCTGTTTATACTTTCACGTGGTGATTTTGACCACTCGAGTGACCACTCTGTAAATAAACCTTACAGGATTAGTGTCACTGGCTGTAACTTACCAGCAGGTAGGATTGCACTGCGCTACATGTTCTGGTATGTTACATAACTCGTGTCATTGTATGGGGTTTACTTGTTTCGTCATAACACATCTTCTGGGGGATAATCTTGACTTTTTCTCCGCTAGGATATGCCCTCTGATGAAACTTATTATTTAAAAATACATTTTATATGTACTTCTCTTTTTCAGGACCAGTTGCTTTATCAAAGAAATCGATTATGTTTTTCGGAATAAAAGTTTTTTGTTTTGTTGCGTTTTTGTTTTGTTTTTTGCTTTGTTTTTGTGATCGGGTGGTTTCATGATAATTGCCTATCATTATATTATTTTTCATAAATTGTAGGATCCTAAAAATAATGTTCATTGAATCTTTAATTAAGCGTGAGAGCAGGATGTTTATTTCTAACGAAAGAAATGTGCGCACGCATAACAGGATGAAGAAATCGCTCAAGATGTTCATCAGTAATATCATAAAAGGGAAAGCACTCATTGACTCACGTCTTAAAGGCCCAATATACGTAACTTTCGGCAAAACTTGAAGCGAAAATCAAGCCTAATTACTTACTATATTTATAGATTTAGTTAAGATTAACTGATATCAGCAATATTAAAGATGAATTCTTCCGGGTTACCGGTACAGCAGTAGTTGAAACACGCTGTTTGTAAACACGCGTCCATTTCGAACCGTCTTCTATCTTCGGTTTGTTGTTGAAGTGGGCCCCACCTGAATTATTTTCATTTCTTTGGATTTTTTTGTCAAGAATTTCTTGTTAGTTACCGCTCATGTTTACTTCGTTTTAGGCGTATTTTTGTATGGTTATGAACTGGATTTTTTTTGCAGAATTTTTCAGAATCACAAAAATTTCCCTGAAGTTACGTATATTGGGCCTTTAATGGGAAAGATTTTAATTTTCACTTCAATGCTTGCCTTTGTGATATTTACAAATAAGAAATTCATTAAAACCCTACCCTGACGCTACTATCAATCAATTTACATATATAGATTGCATAAATGCATAAATTAGAAAAAAATATACAATATAAATATGCATCGCGTTTAACAAATTGGAACTCATTTTATCTTTATAAAGATTTTATTTCCTTTTTCTTCTTTTTGTAATTCAATTAGTATACTTCATGTAAACTCGATGTGATACACCTAAGGACCGATTTAAACTATCCGGGATGGCTCTGTGTAACTTTAGAAGGTTGGGAGGGATCGTTTTAACAAAAGATCCACACCTCGCCATCCTCCATCGGGGAAGACCACACGACCATGTAGTGTAAGCTGACTCGACGACGTTCACCTGAGGCCGAGCCACGAGTGACACCGGAGAAGGGGCAAGGATTTTGCACCCCAAGTGAACAAGTTGAGAAAAGATGCTATCGCTTCCGCGGCAGTAAGAGCTACTGACACTTAGCGACTAAAGTTGTTTTATTATGTTAAATTCAGATCAGATATCTATTTATAAAAGAGGATCCACAAAAAACCTGGATCCATTTCTTCTTAAGAGTTACCTGTGATTACTCGTTTGCCTTTGATCTTTACCAAAAGCACGTAAAATATATCGGATTTTTTTATACCGATATACATCTTGCCGAAATGTACAAGCTTTTTGTTATAAGTTTTTAATTACGTCGTTAACGTGTGTATTTCCTAATTAAATCCCCTCGTGTCTCCTGTTGCATTAGCGTCTGAGCCTTAAACCCATTTCCATCACTTTAAAAAAAACACCCGACGTCTTTGGTATTTTACCATAAATCTTACCTGTCAAATTCTGATTTCGTTTTATTTAAAGATTACCTTACGCCGATACATAATTTATAGAACACTCGTTAAAGCTTCGCGCATAACTATCTTGAATGTGTCCCGGGGACATAGTCTGAATTGCAGCCCTGCATGTTTAATTGGTCTTGGTTCCTACGATTGGGTATATATTGATATCTCCAGGGATACGAACAAACACCATTAACTTATTTTTACCATATATGGTATGTTTACATTTACTAATGAAATAAAAGAGCGGGATTTTATACCCCGAGTTGCTAATGAAATCGAACGGTTTTAAGTAGCGTACAAATAAAATTAAACTTTAAGTATACATGCATTATCTATATATTGATGAATCATTCACGGAAAACGTAGACCATGCATGAACGTGCTGTTCAAGGAGCACTTGTGACCACAGGGCATTTTATACAGCGTTGGGTACATTTGTTGCAAATTCACGTTATATATGCTTTCGCCTACAATTCGCAAGGTCTGAATGAAAGTACGTAGAACAAATTGCATGAGGAACGCTTAACAAACTCTCAAATATATTTCGTGTGGTAATGAATAATAAAACTCAAGTTTCATGCTCAAACTTAAGTTACGTGATCAAGGTAGCAAGCAATGTTGTAACTCTCCGATTAACTATTAATGTTAACGATTGGACACGACAGGGAAATTGATGA
Organism: Mimachlamys varia; assembly: GCA_947623455.1. NCBI lineage: Eukaryota > Metazoa > Mollusca > Bivalvia > Pectinida > Pectinidae > Mimachlamys > Mimachlamys varia. Next base: position 24,463,870 of record OX392534.1, read on the forward strand.
TAGATGCAAGCTTGCAAGCTAAGCACCTATATAACAAAAAGTTGAAAACGTTTAAAATACTACGGTATTTGTAAGGCATTGAGCTTGAAAACAATATCTCATTTGGAGTCTAGGACCGATTTTATAAAATATGAGCCCGGTAGTATTTCATTACCCCGTTCGTTGTGTCCGGTAATACCAGTAGCCATGGTTAGAGACTAATACTGTCCTGTATATGAGGATGTAGATGCGAAACTGATTTTGTCATATCCTGTACAGTTTATATACAAACAGTTTTTTTTATTATTAATTTCCACGAATACTTTAAATACTTTAAAAACTTACAAATAAATCTTAACAGTTTCCTCCATTTCCGATCAATATTTGTCGCGAGAGTGTTTCGGTACGTCACTTTCATTCTTTCCTAGCCACTTGGGACGGACTTTACTTGGAAGTGAGGAAAGGCAAATAAAATAAAAGGAGGGTTTAGGTGTACACGTGACTGTTTAACACACCGTACATGAAGTGGTATACTTGAGTTTACACAAACAACCCAGTCATGCTTTTCCTACGGACAATGTGTTCGGAAATGGTTGAGTGGATTATACGGGAAAGGAAATGTTATGGTACAATCGTAAACACTTCGGCCAGATAATCTTATCGTTAAATCAGCATAAATACGCTACCTAGTAATTTCTAGATTAAAACAAATGTTTAGAGGAAGTATTGTATAAAATTTCCCATCAGTTGTCCAATTCTTATCTAATTTTAGGTCATTTCCTTATCGACAGTCAACATCGAACAACATACATAGACATTGCTTACAGTGATGTGTGTGTTAAACTCACACAATATATTTTATCGACAAATTAAATCTATAGGATAAACCTTTCAATCGCATATCCCCCCACAAAACGAAGACGAATACTTTAAACTGTATACGTTATTTACATATCAGAATACGCATAGACGACAAAGTGACATTTAGTGATTTTCTGTAACCCTAGCCTTGAACAGTTAATTTGACCTCTACGACAGGTCGAAGGTCACAGCTGTTATCTTAATTGTCCCCTCTAAAAAAACGTTGTTTCAAGGCTTCAGAAAAAACCTGGGAACAAATACGTTTTGCGATGCTGTATACGGGACACAGTAGGCATAGTATCCCGTACACGCATGAAGCGTCATCTGTTCCCTGAATCAATGGCCGCATCGGCTGTGCGGCCTGCAATTACATTTAATTGATTCCTTATAATAAGTATTTCTTCAAAAACGTAAACAGCAGATTGAATTTAACCTTGTTATTCTTATCGATTACAGTATTTGTGTATAATCTAAAAGCCACTTCACGTTTTTCCAGGATGTTTGTATCAGTACTGCGCAAGCTCATATAGTTGCCGGAAGTAGTACCGCTTCCGCGCGTGAGGAGTTCCGGTATTTGTTGTTGATCTGAAATTAACCTTATCACTTTTGGAGGGTTTCGCCATCCATTGTTCGTCGTATACGGACACGGAACAAACTTGACTGTTTTGAAGTACCTAAGAAAGAACACGTATGTTATCTCCTGTTGTTACCTCCGTGACTTTCTTTACATCTCCATTTGTGATTTCAGAAAGGTCGGTTTATGTGGTTTATATGTCCGCTTTCTTCCTCTATTTTGTCGTTAATGTATCCTTAAGGAAATCCTTTGTGGTTGCCCATTAAAATGTATTGTTTTAATAAAATGTGCTAGGTTTGTATTTGAATTGCATTTCTTGTTAATAAAAATAATAATACTGGACGCAGGCACAAATTGTTCAGATAGTACAGGTATGATTTATAAATGTATATTAAACAAATACGCAATGTGTAATCAACACTTCCTTGGCTTCTCTTTGTGTTTGTTACATACTGACAGAAAGATGTTGCACAAGAAAGTTCTGTATTAACTGTCTGGGTATGTTTCACTTTAAAACAAACAGATCGAGATTGACTAATGCTATATAGAGTGACCCACTTATTGAACAAGTAAGAATGACTTGCATATTTATTTCTCCGGTTATTTAAACACGGACCACTCGTGGCTATAAAACAATTCATTCTATTGTTTCCATCAATAAAACTAGACTAGTTGATACCTTAAACGTCTTGGGTAAACATAACACATGTTCCTTGTTAAATATAGTCCATCGAACAGGTGTCCAATATCTAGTCCCGTATCTTAACTATTAACGGGAAAACTGTATGACATGTATACATGTATAATGTAAACAGCGAAATTAATAATTATAATAGGAAAATTATATAAAACATTATAAAGTTGTTAATAGGAACATTCTACGATGTTCACGTAAACTTAAATGAACATTTAGACTGTTAACAGGAACATTCTGTAATGTCAACATGAATATTCATTATTGTTCACTTTAAAACGCTAACAGGTTAACATAAGATAAGATTATATAATATAAGATAATATAAAAAGATAAGTAATATAATCTAAGATAATAAAGTATAAGATAAGTTAAGATAAGATTATATTAACTAAGCAAAGTTAAGCTAAGATAAGATAAGATGAGATAAAACAAAAAATTTCTGGTTCAGGACTTTTTAAAGTCCTCTATGCCAGACACGTACTAGACAACATGGACAACAATATACATTTTTAACATGAACACTCTTATAATGTCAACAGAAACATTATGTCATGTTTTCAAATCATTGCTCATTAGTAACATGAACACTTCACGATACTTCTCTTTAAAAAACTACATTGTTCACCTGAACACTGAACATTATAAACAGGAACAATTCACGGGTTTAACAGTGGGAATGTGCTCCATTGTCAACAGGAAGTATGTACGGGTTTAACAGGGGGAATGTGCTCCATTGTCAACAGGAACTGTCTAAAACGGGAACAGGAAAACCCTTATATGGTAACATTTTGTAAAGTAACAGCAACACTACGTAATGTTACCAGGAACACAATAGCACTCTACACGGGACATTTTACCAGGAACACTATAGCACTCTACACGGGACATTTTATCAGGAACACTGTAGCACTCTACACGGGACATTTTACCAGGAACACTATAGCACTCTACACGGGACATTTTACCAGGAACACTGTAGCACTCTACACGGGACATTTTATCAGGAACACTATAGCACTCTACAAGGGACATTTTACCAGGAACACTAAAGCACTCTACACGGGACATTTTACCAGGAACACTAAAGCACTCTACACGGGACATTTTACCAGGAACACTATAGCACTCTACACGGGACATTTTACCAGGAACACTGTAGCACTCTACACGGGACATTTTACCAGGAACACTATAGCACTCTACACGGGACATTTTATCAGGAACACTATAGCACTCTACACGGGACATTTTACCAGGAACACTATAGCACTCTACACGGGACATTTTACCAGGAACACTATAGCACTCTACACGGGACAGTTTACCAGGAACACTATAGCACTCTACACGGGACATTTTACCAGGAACACTATAGCACTCTACACGGGACATTTTACCAGGAACACTATAGCACTCTACACGGGACATTTTACCAGGAACACTGTAGCACTCTACACGGGACATTTTACCAGGAACACTGTAGCACTCTACACGGGACATTTTATCAGGAACACTGTAGCACTCTACAGGGGACATTTTATCAGGAACACTGTAGCACTCTACACGGGACATTTTACCAGGAACACTATAGCACTCTACACGGGACATTTTATCAGGAACACTATAGCACTCTACACGGGACATTTTATCAGGAGCACTATAGCACTATGCACGGGACATTTTACCAGGAGCACTATAGCACTCTACACGGGACATTTTATCAGGAACACTATAGCACTCTACACGGGACATTTTACCAGGAACACTATAGCACTCTACACGGGACATTTTACCAGGAACTCTATAGCACTCTACACGGGACATTTTACCAGGAACACTATAGCACTCTACACGGGACATTTTACCAGGAACACTATAGCATTCTACACGGGACATTTTACCAAGACACTATAGCACTCTACACGGGACATTTTACCAGGAACTCTATAGCACTCTACACGGGACATTTTACCAGGAACTCTATAGCACTCTACACGGGACATTTTACCAGGAACTCTATAGCACTCTACACGGGACATTTTACCAGGAACACTATAGCACTCTACACGGGACATTTTACCAGGAGCACTATAGCACTCTACACGGGAAATTTTACCAGGAACACTATAGCACTCTACACGGGACACTTACCAGGAACACTAAAGCACTCTACACGGGACATTTTATCAGGAACACTATAGCACTCTGCACGGGACATTTAACCAGGGATACTACAGCACTCTACACGGGACATTTTACCAGGAACACTATAGCACTCTACACGGGACATTTTATCAGGAACACTATAGCACTCTACACGGGACATTTTATCAGGAACACTATATACACGGGGCATTTTATCAGGAACACATATTCAGCATGAAGCCCTAGCGGGCTTCATTCAATATGGATGTAACGGCTGACCTTTCATAGCACTATGAAAGTTAAAAAATGACTTTCAATCCTTATATGAAAGTAATGGTTCTCGAGACGTAGCACGTGGTTTAATTATGACGTCATATATCAAGCTTGTTCAATGAGAGTCTTGTCGCGCCGCTTCGAATAACATGGAGAATGCCCTTGCGTCAAACGCTCAAATGACTTATTAGTATCATTGGCGCCAAATTTATTCAAGCTGGGCTGTTCCGCTTATGTCGTTTAAATGACGACATATACACAAACGCAGGTAATAAACTATTAATTGGGAAAGATATAAATGAAATAAAGGAATTGTTCTATAGTAAAAATGCAAATATATGGATTGAAAGTCATTTTTTTTTAACTTTCATAGTGCTATGAAAGGTCAGCCGTTACATCCATATTTAACATGAAGCCCTAGCGGGCTTCATTCAATATGGCTGTAACGGCTGACCTTTCATAGCACTATGAAAGTTTAAAAAATGACTTTCAATCCCTATATGATCGCTGTGGTTGTATTACACACCTACCCATGCAATACAGCCACCGCGTGACGTCACAATGGCGCAACAATGTCGTGACGTCACGAGTTCGGTAAAATCTGATGCCGAAAAAAGAAAAATGGCGACGTGATGAATTAAAACCTTTCACGATATTTTAACCGTGTACATTAGAAAGCTGAGATTATTTTTTTCTGTGCAAACTACGTTTGCAAATATGTGGTATGCTCGATCTCGCTGTATCATTTGTTTTCGTCAAAAAAAAATCAAGGAAAAATTTGATATTTTCAAAATGGTGGCCAGTCAAAAGTATTTTCATGGTTTTTGAGCTTATTCAGGTAGTTGAAATGAGAGAAAAATACTCTTTCATGACCAAAGGTGTAAGATAGGGAAAGCCTCGGGTTTTACCAAATTTGAAAACCCCTCGGGTGGAATTTCCCTATCTTACACCTCTGGTCATGAAAGAGTCTTATAATACTTCATAGGAAAACATTGCAAAAGTTAAAGGCCCAATATACGTAACTTCAGGAATTTTTTCGTGATTCTGAAAAATTCTGAAAAAAATCCAATTGATAACCATGCGAAAATAAGCCTAAAACGAAGTAAACCCGAGCGGTAGCTAACATGAAAGTCTTGACAGAAAAGTCCAAAGAATTGAAAGTAATTCAGGTGGGGCCAACTTCAAAAACAAACCGAAGTGAGAAGACAGTTCAAAATGGACGCGTGGGGGTGGGGGAATCTTTAGTTAAGGAACTTGTCTTAACTTTTGTAATGCTTTTCTATGGTGAATTGATTTTAAGAAATTTATCAATTGATGGAACTTTCATAAAACCAGGGTATGTGTTATCTGTATTGTGGTCAAATAAACTCTCTTTTTCTTCCAGTGATGAAGTAAACATACTGATGTATCCCATCGAATTGGTTGTTTGAAAATAACATAGCTAAAACTAGTGTAAGTTTAGATGAAAAAATATAGAAAACTTACTTGATCAACTTATTATAAATCATAAAGTGTCGATAAGTATATTAAGAGTATGTGTATTAGTTGAATATTGCCATTTCGACCAACATTAGAGTTGTCATAGACGATGGAATTATCTTAAGGCTGACAGGTCCACATATTTGTCAGATTAACCATGTTTTTTAAATTACATAATAAAATATTTCTTGACAAATCTAGTTATGCCATATTTTTTTCTGTTGATTTTACAGAATATTTGATTGACGAAGAAACAGTGACATCTGTAACTACCTATCTGCCACATACCATGCTCGGCAAAATATCCACAAGGACTTTGTCAAGGATCTTGAATTTAGTCATCAAACCAAGTGTCAAAAACGTGCAGGTTTACTTTTTATGTCAATAAAGTGAATCAAGGCATATTGGTCTGGACAGCTCCGTTCCCCCGGGAGCAAAACTCACTGAAAGCCGTGGGGCTCAAGCATGGCCGTCGCGAGGCAGACATGTTCGGAAAATCTTTGTACACTGGGACCTTGTTTTGACCACCAAAAGTGGCAAGTAACAGTACATTTTAAAATTCCGCCCTGGGACAAGTTCCGGCGTTGACCACGCCCCCTGACATGTATTCTGGCACGTGACATCGACATGGGACATGTTACCGTTATCTCCGCCATCTTTTCTCGAGAAACATGCAAAACATGTCGGACAACAATGATATATTGAATTATGCAGACTGAAAAATCAAACATTTCCCTTGTGCAGCGACATGCCATTCATATAAAAACGTATCGACAGCAACAATACGTTATCGAATAATATACAGTCAAAAATAAATATTTAAAAAAAAAATACCGTGACAGCCGACACGTGTGATGTGATGTCTTGACAGTCAGACCCAGCACGGAGGGGCTAGAAAGACCTTGGCAGGGAGGGAGAGCACGGGGGGGGGGGGGGGGCAAGGTTACAAAGACAGAGGGTGAAAGTCAGACCCAGCACGGATGGGCTAGATTGAAGGGGGGGGGGGGGGAAGGGGGCGAGGATTACAAAGACAGAGTGTGGACCTACAATGGGGATTGATGCTGTAGAAATCGTTATTTTCAATACACATTATGGAAGGTATTTTTTCGGCGTCAATACCTTTTCAAAACGATAAAAAAATTCCCCTGTGAACGGCTTTTGTAAAGTTTTTATTCTGTAACTTGAGACTTATGTCTTTAATGTTAAACATTAAATCCGTTTTCCGTATGTCGATTATATGTATATATATAATACACTTATTTCGATATGTAAGTTTATATATACTAGTATACATATATATATATCATACAGTTCCCATGACTACATTGTACACCAGGTTGTGACCTCTGCACAACCGAACACCCCAAAAACAAGTGTTCTTTTATTTTTCTCAAATTACGGCTACCATCGTCGGCACACCCTTCGTTGGTGAAACAGAGAGTGGTTTATACCGATAGAATACATGAAGAAGGCAAAACAACCAAGTGGGTCGGCTCCCGTCAAGCGCCCGCCTTCTCCAGTATCCCGCAACACCTCCAGTCTGTGTAATAGACTTTAAACCGAATCGTGTTGTATGTATTTTCTTACGTTTTCTTCATTTGTGTGAACACGGCTTTTTCTCAGAGGAGAGTATCACAGGGGTTAAAGTCTTTACATCGTTTTTTATCCTCCATAACGCCCGTGACTCTGTGGTATTTTTATAGTAATCTAAAAAAATAATATCGCTTTCATTTTTACCAGTTTATAATAAAAAGGAGTCATTCCTTATGCACCATGTGTCTCCGCCCTTTGATTTGGGGTCACATGGAGACTGTTCCCAGCATCAGTAGCCCTTACTTCACATATCGACATGTGATCCAAGCAATAGTTCCGAAATCAAATCCAGCAAAAGATTTTAAACATGCAATGTATGTCTATCTTTATATCATCATTTGCATAATTGTGTAAAATTGACTTATTTGAACTTTGGATTTGTAAATGTCTTTGTCATCACTTTTGTAAAATGTTTTATTGATAGGAGGTGGCTTCATAAGTTGTCATAACTTGTGTCTAATTATTTGTACCTATTTTGGACAATAAATATGTTTAAAGGCAATAGTTCCGAAGGGTTTGGTACCTAATTACACTCATATATGCCAATAAAGAAAATGAAAATCAAAGAGCTGTGATCACGGATAGTATAGAAATCCAGCTTTTTATGAAGCATATTACATCGTAATTGTATTCATTATGGATTTCCTAATAAGCTTTTAATACTGTAATAATATTAGAAACCAACCATATATCTTATAATAAAATAAAATAAATGAAAATACGACGACCGACTTCCAAATTTCATTTAGTTTTTGTTTTTACCTACAATGTACCTTCACATGGAAACAAACTATTCTTCATCTTATAATTAGTATATCGATGACATGTATTGCATTGCTAAACTGGTATAGAGAATATTTTTACAACGTATGATTAATAAAATAATAAATTTGTGAGCGGCAAAATTAGACTAAGCTCGGCAGAATGATTAAGTTGTCTATTTTTAGTTGGACCGAGATTGATTTGAGTGATATATTTATACATCTGCCAGTTTATTTGCAAAATAAACTTTTTCTAGAAATTCCTATTTCTATTTATATATTTATCGTGACCATCATTTCCCCTTAACGATACTATCGTGTAAGACGCAGGCTACTTTATTTAAAACAAGCATTCTCTTGAATAAAAATATATCATACATTTATTAATTTGACTGTTACTGGTCTAACACAGATTGTTAACTTCCAATATGGCGGTTTAAGTGTTAAAACATTAAATATGATGTACTTACTAGCTTGTCTATAGTGTAGATTTTGAACGTTAAGAAATTATGACACTATATTAAGAGAGACAATGGACGCTGTTGTGTTAGGAAGTTAAGTCTAACACTGGGTTACCTCATTCGTCTGTACGCCCGTTTTCAGCTCTGAAAGGTGTTAACAAATCCGATTTAAAGGGACCGAATGTTCTCGGGTATTTTATTGCATAAAATGCAAGTTTTTCTAGCTCAAAACGACCTAATCTAACAAAAAACAAGAGAGATTATATTCATGAAACAGAAGAATAACTTCAGCTAGAGACCATTTAGTGCAGGTCTATTTAAATATTGTTTATCCACTTTTAGAATTTGTATATATTGATCTATAATATCTAAACTTCCTGGAACAAACACACATTGACCATACAATTATATATTGATGGTTTGTCTTGGGCTTTTCAACGGAACACCTGTGACACGACAGTGTTGTAATAATATATCGTAGAATGACAGTGATTAGAGGAAAAAACTTAATATCAGTTAATTTACGACGACAGGGGGTCGATTATTAATACATATTATTTATCCATTATAGAGGGTAGCCTACTGTATAGCGCACTATATGTTCTGAGCTTTCTCGTCAAGCAGCGTAGAAACCACAATTGTTCTATAGCTCACAAACTTCGGATTTTGAATTCTTTGTTTATCCTTTAATGAATTCCCGTAATGCTATTGACGTGGAAAGCCATTTTGATATATCCTCGTCTGTAAGAAGGGCATACAAGAAATATTTGGACAAGCCTGTCTTTAGATATTCCAATATAGCGGCTGAGAAATCCTGGTAGGTCGCCTGATTATGGTGGCACTATTGAAAGGTCAGTGTGCTATTTACTGATCAATTGGGCACGAATGGACAATATTGTTACGTGATGTATCTTATCCTTGTATTTTAAAAATATGTAAAACAGTAAAAAAAACAAATATACATATTTAATGAACCAATCATTACATGGTCTTAGGTTTCCAATGAACGTAAAAAGGAAGTAGAAACACAGCATATATATCTAACATACTTATCAAGAATACTGACTATTACGAATGATATATTGATCATAAACAACAGATTGTATTGGTATTTGAGTATCTTCTCATACTTTTAATCATCTGAGACTGAATTTTCAATGTTAAGCTGCATACGCAAGCTATACCCGACGGCTATATTAAAATATATTTCCATATCTCTCCCCCCCTTCCACCACCAACCTAACACAGAAACCAATACGTCGTCTTTTAAAAGGGGATATGATGAATAAAACAGTCTTTGTTACAGAGACTGAGTGTTGTGGACATGCATTTCGCTGAATCATTAGGACGAGGTTTACACGGGCGGGACCGTGCACGCCCGTGATTTACGCCTTGTGCCGTCGATATATGATACACTACCCCTGTAAGCTGCAATAAATAGGGAAGAAAATGGTCGAGGATAATTGAATGTCGTTGATTAATCAATGTTAAATGACGTGTTGCTGACGGGGAACGCTACAGATTAAGCGAGAGGAACACACTAACGATGAAATATAGAACACAGTTCCTATATGTCCACTAGACATGCATGACTCGCCCTGCACGATACCGACCGTCGGGACCAGGGAGACCAAGACATGGGAGCTCCACAAGCACGGAAATCCGCTCTTTGACGTGCAATACTAAATATGGACAAATTAATAAAGGTCTGCATTGAGCACGTGGGAAATGAAGCCGAATCGTTAATGTCACTGATCGTTATAACCAGACACATCTATCTTTGAGCGAAGATTTCTAATTATAGAAAACTAAAGTACTTTCTTCCTAAATAGGTCGTCTTGGTGCGATAGCATTGTCGTTGAAATTATCCATTGTGTGTGTGTGCTTGTGTATACAGATATTAAGATAAGGCAAGTATGTGATGCTACTTAAAATGTACTGTCTATGTTGTAGTCAACTTTGCAAGGGTACACGAATTATATAATATCATTATTTTCAAAAACACATTCTTATAAGTAAAAATATAAGTGTTGTTAATTTACCATTCAGCAATCTGTTGTAAGTATGTGTTTAAATGTTGTTGTTTAGCAGCTATCCATTATGTTCAAATTGATATTTGATGTTGATATTGTAAATAAATTTCAAGTAAATAAATATCGCAATTCATATTGTCTGAGAGACGTCATAGTAGCATTATTTTTTACTTGTTTGGTATACTTTTTGTATAGTTTGTAATTTCTTATTTCATTAAAACCACAATATATCGACAATTATAGTTGTTTCTGTTTCAGTTTTCAGGTCGTATCATCTTGTTTTGTTTTATATGATACAGATAAATTAATTCTAAATTATTTACTCGCAAATAATACAGAAAACACTTACTAGTTTTAAGAACGCTTTTTTGTTTATCATTTAAAATGAAATCTTCAACCTTAAGAATATGCGATAACTAATATGTTTATTATTTCCAAGTATTTGTTTACGTATTGTTCTATTTGTATTTTTGTATTTGCATTTCATGTAGTGTAGGTGTTTTGGGTTTTTTTTTCTGTTTCGCGATAAATGGGCGGATGATCTCGAACAATAATTGTTGCTAACAATATTCTACGATTTGATACTGAAAATTGTTCATTTTATTTTCTATACTTCTTCAATAAATATAATTATTTGTATCATCATGTATTCATTTTCTACACTCAATCAATAGATATATTTAATTGTATTATCGTGCCAAAATTATGAATATGACTACCTCATTTATTTCAAATTTGATTATTATTATTATTATGCAATACTTGCTGCATGTAGATACTTCTGTCGAAAAGTATTTCCCTATGTTTAGCGATGAATTCAAACACCAAATAATGAATCTAATTTGGTTCCTTCATCAGACGGTTTAAATCATATAAATTTGCAATGAAAATACTTTGTTGGTCACAGTAAAATATTTTTGAATCGAAAATCTGTCTTACCAAAATAATTATTATATACATTTTATCAAATGTTGAAAGATGTAATTTTTCACGGCACAGACTAAATTGTGTATTTTCAACAAAACCAAATGAAACATTGAGAAACGTTTATGCAATACCTAGTAAATACATAACAAATATACATATTTTACATTTAAATTTAGTAGGCAATTCCCTTAAACATGATATCACATATATTTCTCAATGCGTCATTATTACCATATTGCAAATAAATCGTTGTTAATGAAGCGAAAAGTACACACTAAATAAAAAATACGAAGAAAGTATATTTTGTTTATTTGCTTTTTATTTTTATTTGTCATAATGGAAAATTCTGATTTTTATCAATTATACATTATCATTCATTTAATTATACACGGCATAAAACAGCAAAATATCTAACAATAATTTCTGTATGTTCACAATAGTGAAAAAAAATGTACAACATGGTCAAATCATACGCTTTTCAAAACTGAAATGGCAGAACAAAATAAAATGACATGTTATCGATTTTTTAATTATAAAACCAAATCTTAAGGAAATAAATAATAATAATACAGCGATATAATTTATTTGATGGGCTTTGCATTTGATTTTTTGTTATAGATTAAAAATATTGCACATAGTTTTATTTTCGATTAGAACATATATTATAAAAAATTTGATGTATTTGATGTACGATTTTGACCATGCTAGACATACAAACATTCCCCATACGAAGGCTGCGTAGTTGCTCGCCATTGCTGTCCGCCATGGACGTGGAATGTACCCTGACCGACAACAAACTAATCTACCACTGTACAATGGATTTCAAGTAGATCCGTTCATTGATAAATACGCCTACAGAACTATATAATAGCTGAAGGACGAATTTGTCCCCCTGTTTTACTCTCTTTAATTACTTAATGTACAATGTTATTAAAAGGCACACATACAAAATTTCTGTGACACTTCCACCAATAACAAACGGGAGCGAGTCATACTTACGATGACGTCACCTCCATTTTGAAAGTGCATCATCGCGATGACAGCACTCCATATCTAGTCTAGCACTCGGGATATGCCTGATCCTTACAACATATTAAATCCTATTTAACCGTAACCAGCTCAGAGTTGTGGGACTAGAAATCGAGCTCAAGTATAATTATAATGTTGTATTGATCACTGTCTTACTCGTTATACCTAAACACACCACTCTCTCAACGATAATAAATAGAGTATTTACAAGTGACATGAAATCTCAAAATGCAATGAAAACAATGGTCAGTTTACTTATATATATATATATTGTTAATTGAAAAATTCTCATCATTTTGAGCAAAAACACAATTCTGCACTTTAGCTGAACGCAGTCTATTAGTGAAAATTGTTAGCAGACCAAACGTGGCGTGATCTAGTCCTACTACAGTAAACCTTTATTAGGCAACAGTCATTAACCAATCCACACACTTTGTTCATAGACAAGCACCATTTAGTTGACAATATACCGGGGCCGACAATAGTCTTTCGCCATCTCTCCATAACAACACAAATCAAAATGTGTTTTTCTTATGTTGGAGTGATCGGGACCTACAGCAGTCCACTGTAGTCTGTGTAACGTGAAATGCTGAGGTCGAGACGCGAGCTGACCCCTCTGTGCGGTTATGAGGCACCACTGGGTCGATTTACCCGAGAGAGTTCCTCCATGTCACCTTCACAACGACAACACATATCACTACCTAGATTTACTGTTCAAAGAAATCACGTTAGGGTGAGTGCTGGTGAAATCGGAGACACGGATAGAGTCCAGCATTGTCATAATCCGTGGCAATAACAATATTTCTATGCAGTGGTGGTTCGTGACTGAGATCCTTCCGTGGTAGATGAGACGTTCGCACGCATTCGAAACACCTATGTTGTCATTTCTCGGGATTAGATGAAACAGCTCTCGTATATTTTTACTCGTTACCTCTCGTGAGCGAGGGTATCGTATGACAGAGCGTGTTCTGTCCAAGGGAATTAGGTAGAGTGTTTCAAGCAAAAGAAAAAACGCACCGGTTCACGACTTACTAACGAACACACTCTCCCACTAGACCCTGGAGCTTCTATGTTGGCCTCTGGAGGCCGGAGCGCCATCTATCCCCACTGCGCCTTTATTGACCCCGGCCTGTGGTGGCCGGAGTTTGCGCATTATTGTTCACGTGCACTTATCGGCAAGTTAGTTTTGACCGATCACCTTCACGCCATCGCCCCAACCATATTTGTCGTCGTAGATAAGTTCAGTCCAGATGAAAACCCTGACGATGAAATGCTTGGAATACTTGAAAATGACGATGCAAAACTTGATGGTATGGATGATGAAAAGTTATTGAATCCTCCTCCAAGGCCTCCGTGGCCGAGACCGCCTGACCCCTGCATGTGAGATGCTCCTGGGGAAATGTAGGACCCGCCCAGAGACGAGCTTCCGCCCATGTAAGTTGGCATCGGGGCGTGCATGGCGTTCATGTTGGGATGGAATCCGCCGAAGGTTTTGTCGAGCGGTTTCAGGAAGTCGGACATCTGCATGCCCTTTCCCTTCTTTTTGCTCTTAGTTGACATTTTCCTGTTCCTCGTCTGAATGCCGTCTTTCTTCATAGTGAGCGGTCGGTTAACCTGTAATGTACAAGCATACAAATGATTAGTTACTACGTCTGTAACCGGCATCCCACCGTTCACGACAGATATTTACCCATCTCATCTTTAGCCACATTTATGACGGTTCCCGTTACACAACACTGAAGAACAATGACAAGTTTCATATAACACAGACAGGGTGTAACGCCAACCACAACTACACTACACCAAATCAATTTGCTTGTTTTATTTCCTGACAGCCCTGATTGTTCGAACCATTTCTCAAAGAGTCAAACTGCCAACTCGGTCAGATTCTTCACATACAGCCCCACGGTAATTAAAACATAGTTCTCGGCTCTCCTGGCCGGCCCAGATGTCGGACCCGCGGTCCACTGCCGGGACAATGCATTTCAAAACACATCGATTCAGACTTATATTTTACTTTTATTTGAAACTTGGAATCGTTACCAATTACATCAGGAAAACGCTAATTTGTAGTTATGTTTGAAGACAATGACGTATCGCGTATACACGAGAACGGAGAGGGAGGGGGATGTGTGGAGACTGGGGCCTGATGCCAGAACTACACAGAGAAAATTGCCGCGACATGCCTTTCTGAAATATCTACAATGG
Source organism: Mimachlamys varia (assembly GCA_947623455.1). Classification (NCBI taxonomy): domain Eukaryota; kingdom Metazoa; phylum Mollusca; class Bivalvia; order Pectinida; family Pectinidae; genus Mimachlamys; species Mimachlamys varia. The sequence goes on from OX392534.1 coordinate 24,478,890, forward strand.
AACAATAACTGCGTTACAATGCCGGAGTCTCGCGGGGAGCATTAGGGGTTAGGGAGTCGCATAGTAAAGTATACCATGTCAGGGAGTTGTCACTTTGACTTGAAGATCATTGGACTCTGTCGACTTGATGTAATGCGATTTGTCACATAGATTGTTAGTGGGGCAGTGACAACCCTCATCCGAGCCACACACGGGAAAAAAGACTGTTCGCTGAACCAGAAGGCCGATACAATGTCCCTAAACCAACATTTGCAGTAACTAAGCACGAAACTGTCACGGGTAACTAGAGGCAAAATCCCGTCTTTGTACGAGATCCGCAGCCTAATTATCTTAAGTGATCATCATGTGTGCTGATTGCCCTCCGCTAACGTGTGGTCGGTGCGCGATTGTCGATGAGCAGCCATTTAGCTTTGTCAGGTAGCACTACCTCATGGTGCGGTAATCGGGACGGTTCGAGCCGTGTTTATATCGGGTGGACAAAGGAAGGCAACACCAGATACTTAGATCGTTACTCGCTGAATAGAAAAAAACGATCGTCATTTTCTGCCAGGAGACATCATTTGCCTTGCTCCTGTGGGAGCACAGATTGTCATTTTAATCCAGGTTTAATTTTTATTACTGCAAAATTCGCCATGCTTTTAAGTTACTGTGCTATAATTACCTCTTGGCCAATTGCTTGGAGTTACAAATATTCCTTATGGAGAAGAACTTGATTGATTTTGCTTGGGAAGAAATGTTGGCATGGCAGTGCTTTTTAATCCCCAGAACATAAAACCCTCGTCATGACAAAGTCTGATATGTAAGTAATGGTTACATATCGCCGATCATCGCGACTGTGAATCGAAAACCAATCACCGACAGACTTAAAACCCAAGCTCCGTCTGCATGTTAATGCGTCTCTACCTTGCCAGTCACATTTGATAAATTATTTTTTCAGGAAAAGCCAATAGTTTTCCCTATAACGATCGATACAAGTTGTATTGTTCTTACGACCGCTGGTTATACACGGACCACGAGCAGTCAATCCCTACCTAAAGCTATGAATGTTACCTGGTGGTCGAACAGACATTTTAGCAATCCTTATTCACAATCATGTGTAGGGCACGAGGCTGCAATTAATTTGCTTCCGAAGCCCAAAGAGGATTGTCATGATAAAATGGCGGAGAAGCTTTCAACCATTATACCAATCATTTGTGCCAACAAGATAGTTTACTACTGTATCATGAAAAACGAGGAAGGGAGCTGAAGCATAGTGAAATTTCCAATAGAAAATCAACATCTATTTCTGTTACATGTTTATTTATGTAGGACTAGGGAAATGTTTACATTTACGTTTTCCAGTTAAATCAGTTTAAAGAGAACTGAGTATAACTGTGTGTATGGCGGCAGAGTCGAGACAGTGTCTGTCCCTATTCTGTCACAGCTAAACTTTCTCAGTCGGTGGCCCCGCTATCGCGTTAATCTCCAAATAAATCCGACGACTTCGGAACCTTCTGACCGTGAAACCATGATGAGCTATAATTAGCAAGAACTAACTGATAACGTAATTAATAGCGAGCTATTCCGTGAATAACTTTCTCTTCCACAATACCTAGGATATAAGGCGAACATAATTATGTAAGAAACCAGAATTAGCAGTTCAACGTTCCGAATTAAATGATCGGTAAATTTGTTTTCAAAGTATAAAAGTGGTTTTGTTCCATGTATTACATTTAATTTGAGATCAATGGTAGCTCGTGAATGCCGTGTTGCGGGTATGCAGGTAATGACAGACTGACACGAGATTTAAATCAGATCAGGTGTATGACCTACAGATCGTGTAGTAAAACTGCAGATACATTGCATGGGAACGTTATTTGGAAATTCAACTTGATTTTTTTTCTATTTATAAAAGTTAAAAATGTCTACATCCGATACACAAGTTGTTTCTGTATGAAATTCCCACTTATAATAGAGCGATGTAAATGGAGAGAAGCTTGCTAGTATGTTTTCTCAAAAGCTATGCAAGTTATGTACTTCATGTCGCCACAGAGCTGAAACCGGAACTGCGGTAGTTGTTGGCCTTAGTGAACTCTTCAATGTAGAGAAATCAATACCGTTGTTTGAATTTAAAAGTAGACAAAACTGAAAAGGCAAGCTCTCGACAAAACTGGTCGGACTATTTAGTACTCTGTGACAGGTTGTATAGAAGGAAACTAATACTCTTTGGCTGTTGCTTTTCAAAAAAAGGCCCCATCGTGTAATTATGTCATATTCGCTATAGAAAACTGATCACTAAGGCATGTTTGTAGTAAATATAATATTGCAATGATTGGGTTGGAAATAACTAGAACTCTTTCGAGAATAAAGGTACAAAGGTGATGTACACCAAGGGCATATGAGAGTTCCCTTCTTAAGCAGAGAAGAGACCGAAAATTGAAATCCAATCGACCATGTAAAATGTTTATGCCGACTCCACCGAGTCTGTTACTTTCTATCGTACATACTTATGTTGGAATTCCGTCCTTTTGATCCGGTCCACATTTTTAAAGGGTGGCGACTTTAACCTTCAGTACGGCATATTCCTCTGTACTTATTTAATGAAATGAGATTTAACTCTATGTATTACAAATCAAACACACTTAATTGTGTTGTCTGTTTCGCTTTCTACCCGACCACAAGATCCTGGGTCAGACAGGCCCGCTTGGCTATTGTACTCCTCCATATTACAAATCACGGTGGTCAGTCACTTCCTACGATAGCTAACATAATGGTCGCGGCATATGTAGAAAAATTGATAATGTTAATACTTTGTATATAAACCCGTAATGTATTTAATGGAAGTTGTTCTGTTAGAAACAATGCAATGCTCACACTTACAGCTCGGTGGGATTGCTGCCAGACACAAACCAATATGCGCCTTGCTTATAAATGTTTACAGCAACTGTTACGGGGCGTTCGAACCAACTAGAGCATGGGATTGCCATTTGTAGACCTCTATAAATCTATCCTACCTAATATCAGTATCTGTATCAGTGTTGTGGTCGAGTTACTTATCGGCTCCGTAAACAACCTTGGGATTTCACTAGTGTTACTCGTCCTGTTCACAGATATAGATATAAATCATATTTGCTCATTTAGCTTACTCTGCCTGCCACTACTGTGGGTAGGTGAGGTGAGCCCTAGTACCGTCGTCCTATCACCAGTCCCTGGAGCCCTCCAACCAGCCCGTCTGACCGATCACCGATCTCTATCTATTATTGATCTCATCCATTTTTAATTTTTACCTGCACCGTTTGTCTTACAAATGACTGGTGAGCTAGTCGTGGACCCTGTTAATGATGGTATATATACTGATTGGTGGTCTGCCTCGTTTGCCGTTGATTTCTGCTTTGTACAATTAAATGTATTGTCAACTGGCTTGATTTGATTACTGAAAAGGCATTGTGACTAGACGTATACAGGGCGAGGAAAAATACAACCCGTGTTCACATAAAAAATGGATGTGTCTTATGTTTTCCTGTCAGTTTATTCATCGATGTTTTATATTTTATGATTATGATCCGGCATCCACTGATGTTAGGGGCGATAAGACTAGACCTAGCGATAAGAGTCTTTATATGGGATCCCATGAAATTATCAATTATTACAAGTAAACTTCTTGTGTTGTAACACACCGAGTCTGGATTGCATGAAGTCGGTCTCTCCAGTGCTATAAAATGTCCCCAACTCCTAGGTGAATTCAGGGATAGTTTTCTACGCCAAGCACAGAAGTCATTAGCGGAATGATAGTTACAGTCTATGATGATGAATTACAGCAATTGTAGGTCATGAATTTATGCTAGTTATTCATGCAAGGTCTATTCAATGGTACAAGGCAGAGAGGCCAGGATTGGTGAACGCGCTCCTCGATTATACACGGAAATAAACAAATTAATAATTTCAATACGTATACAGACACCAATACAAAAAAAATCCCGAAGCAACTAAAATGGATATTAATGAAATGCCTACGTCGGTTCGACAGAAAACATGTTAAGGTATAGGAAGCTCTCATAAAAGCCCGTCTGTCACTAGTATCAACTTTGACAAGAAAATTGGTGCCCAATGCCGGAGTGACAGAGCTATGGCGCTTGGTCCGTGAAATACATGATAGAGGCACGCTATGTGTCTTAACGAACATAATGCTAGATATCGTAGCTCGCAGCGAAACTTTGGAAAAGTTTACTGGCTGTCGACATAGCTAGCAACAAAAGTTAATGGTAATGGGGATATAGTATGAGACAGGAGGGACACGAAGGTGCCAGGCACGGCAGGGCGACTTCATGGCCGTACGGTCACGCCCGATTACCCTCAGAAAATGGCGACACCACTTTCATCTATAGTGTTTAAGTAGTCTCCTAACTTTCGAGTCCTCTGCCTACGTGAAAGTGTGAGCTGCTAATGTGATAGGGGTCCCAGTTCAGTACAAATCCTTTGTTCGCCACAGTAGTGTAAAATTGAAAGTCAACCAAAGATAAACACACTTTTTTGCTCCAATGAATTTTACAAAATTGAGAAATGATCTTATCGAAATTGAAATCTTGAATTACATTTTTTCGATGGTTGATCAACCATTTATACGACTGAGAAAAAGTAGGTAGTTTTTTTCTTACGAAATACAATTAATTTAAAAGCTATATACAACAGATGTCTCGATAAAATTGCTCTACATTTTTTCAGGTTTCAGGCAGTATTTTTTTCGACTTTTATGACAAGTGACAGTAATTATTTTTCATGATTGAACGCACAAGAAATTTATATTTCAACTCTAATGTATATTTTGTATTCATATCGCGATTTATTAAATGCATTAAATACAAAAATGATATACCTTAAAATTTGAATTTCTAATACATAAATAACTGAATCATATAATACCGATATGAACAGTGTAACAAGTTGCACAGCTTTACTAAATATTTTATAATAAGGAAAAATTGAAAGACTTATAATATTTTACTGAATGGTTAGGATAAAATTAGTTATTCTTAACAAAATAATTTTCTTCGTTGAACATTTAGTTAGAATTATAATGTGTATATTTTCCTTCGGTATATATTATTTAAGAAATACAATGGTAAAAGTTATCATTTATCAATTATGGTAAAGTGTTTTGTAACAATATCGTACACAGAAACAATTGATAGTGTTAAGTTGAGTGGGGGCCTTATGTTAGTAGTAAGTTCTTATCTACAAAAGCTGGAACCGGTCAAGCGCACAATAGCGTTTGACATGTATGACATATCTGGAACTTTTCAAACAAACAAGATTACATATTTCTGGAGGCGAGTTTGATGGCGAGTCTGATAAGTGACCGGTGGTCAGTATCAACCCTGCAGGAACTGACCACAAGGTACCAGACTTTTGACTCACCAGCGAAATTTGAGCGATAAAACAAAACCGTAAGCCATGCACAGCTGTTCGTTATACAATAGAAACCCTGTTTTTGTCAACTTTGATTATGTCTTGATTTTGGATGGAGCCCTGAAGCAGTAGCGCAGGCCTTGTAGGCTCGTTTAGGATTGTCAGATACACACCCCGAACACGAAGCGCCGCCATCCGGCCCTTCTCATCGGTATTTCACCCACCCCCTTCCCACCTCAGGAATGTTTCACAGCGTTAGAATTACGGCAGTTTGGCTCTTTTTGAGACATTGGTTGAAAGCAGATCATTTTGAAAATTGCACTATTGAATTAAACAAGATCATCTTGAAAATTGCACTATTGAATTAGACAAAATCATCTTGAAAATTGCACTATTGAAATTAATATATTTTACGAAAAATGAATATCTTTATATGATAAACAGATAAAGTACTTACGTTGTGGAGTTTGTAGTAGAGACCGCAGGCGTTACAGACGGGATCACCGTTGGCATTGCGACGCCATAACGTTGTTGTCGACGTTCCACAGTTAGCGCAACTCGTTCCTGCTCTTCTGGCCGCTGACTGTAACAGAAAAACATCAAATTTCCATTATGATAAAAATATACAAGTATTCGTTTGATCTAGTACTGAGATTTATTTAAAAACCTGGATGTGAACGATGATAATGTGATGTGTAGTAGCAGCGTTAGATTTTCCCGATAAACACATCACACATTTGGAGACAGCAGCCGCCGTGTGATTCATTAGAGGCTAGCGATAATATCACAGATTTATATTTCAAATACAGTAGTGATGACAAAATATTTTAGAAATAAAACAGATCAGCTATTTACTGCTATATTTTATGAATCATTGTACGTTATAAACGAAGTACTAATGCAATCTGTTCCTAATAGGTTTGCTCCCAACAGCAAAGATTTTCACATCTGTTACAACCCGAACATCAACATTTTCTAACGATCGGCTCGATTTGTCTAATGAACGGTGTGTGATAGAGAGGTTTTAGACCGTTTGATAGAGAGGGATGTGACTCAAGTTTATTATTCTATCGCAATAGACGTAGCGGGTGTGAGCCGTTGTTTACACACAAAGTCTCTGCCTTGCGGATAGCGATGTCGTGTTAGTTTATACAGTACAAAATAACAAGAAAATAAGGAAACTGAGTGTGGCCGAGTTATCCCAGGGCTATCAGTGGTGTTCTATGGTGTATGTGTACAATGCGTCGTGGTATATTTGAGATATCCGTTTCAATGTACATTCTAAATGAATTTCAGGGCGAGGCAATGAGCTGTAACACAGAGCGTTACCCCTTTAGCTACAACATATCACTAAAGTTACTACTCCGCCTAACTGACACTCGTGGCGCCCCTAAATGCCGTATCGAGAGAATACGGGAGCACCCTCCGGGCCTACTGTGTGACAGAGTATAAAAAAAATTTAATATTTGAATTTCGTATGTAAAACGATAGTAAAATGTGTATAACCTTCAAACCACTCGGCGCCTTTTACCTGAACATGGCTTTTAACAAAAGAAGACGGAAACCGCACGCCTTCTTACCCTCGTTTGACATAAAACCATACAAAACCCATCTTACACACACGCTTGGAGCTTTGTTTTGCGGCGGAAGATGACAATTCGTGACAGTGACCTGTCTGCCCTATGCTCACATCAGTAATACGGTGTAATCTGAGCGGAGTGCTACCGGGTAGGGTGCACGCTGTACGGAGGCACAGCACAAAGACAGAATTGTTTCAAACCAAAATATTTTTATAAAAGCAACAAGAAGACAAACACTATTCATTTCATTAAATTGGCAAATTCCCACCGCTACAGGAGAGGTAAAATGTTCGGGGCTAAAACAGGCTACACACCGCTATTATACTTAGTTTCCAAACAAGTCAATAGATGCTATTGAATGCCTGTTTATCCAGTTGAACTTCTTCAGGGCTTTATGTACAATGTTTTGTATGCGCGGCGTGCTTAATTTAACAAACTAATATTGTTAGAATAGTATTATACCGTCCAAAAGCCTACACCAACTACAAAGTACCCTTCCCATAATTACAACTAGCCTATGGCCGATGATATTGAAACAGATAATTACTAGTTTTCTTTCCCATCAATTTTTAGGAATTATTGTACTAAAAATATTTAATTCTTTAAAATACAATAGATATACTTAAGACTAAAACACAATGGGGAAATTAAATTCAGAAATAAATTGAAAAATGTAAAAAGAAATAAAAATAAACAAACTAAGTCGGTAATGTAAATTAAATTAGATACCGGGTTTATGCATAGTTGATTATATAAAGTGTTGACGTTTACTTATTAGCTTTATCAGTTACTAATAGGGCTGTAGTCTTCACCGTATACATGTATATATACCACCCACGGGCTAACGGTGATAGCCGACAACGATGATAGAAATTCAAATGATTAGATTTCAATCGACGCGTAATCATATACGATAATTTAATACCAAATTGTTCAAATCGTCAATTTACAATCTAAAATCGAGGAATATCATCGACAAATTGTACTATTGTCCATTCCTGACAGGTTTGGGGCGATAGAGTTGTGCTAGCTGAAATAACAGTTTGCCTCATAGACAGGTCCCAATTATTCGATTTAACCAAATCAGATGTTACGGCTCATAGCTTGTTCCGAACCTCATCTACATTTTTGTTTAAATTGAGCGAACAAACAAACATTTGTATTGGCTCTTTAAGCATTGATCACTGGGGCTGAAAATCGTGGTCTGTTTCGTAGCTAGATGTTGCCGATATTATTTAGTCCATATCTTAATTGGAGCAAGATAAGACTTCTTCGATGACATAATTCACTTCAAACAAGCTCGAGCAAGGGTATTGTCTGACGTCACTATACAACGTCACGGCTCGTGGAGTGTCGTTGTATGTTTCAGTGTGTTCTAATGGTATTCTGCGACATATACGACCCTGGTATCTTCTTTCTTTTGAATGTATCGAAATGTACCACTAGATAAAACGATACGACTGAGGCCATATAATGCCACCCTATCTTTGCCATCTGATTGTTTAAATTCGTTCGTATACATGAAGACCAGCTCTTCGGCGCTAATCGCTAAATCTTGCACCTCCAATCTCTGATCTAGATCGGTAAATATGCCATCTTTGGTCTCAGCTAAAGAGGTTCGTGAACAAAGCATTGCTCTAACTGATCAACTTAGAACAATAGCCTTCAATACGGTATTTGCTCAATGTTGAATTTAAAGAAAATTACCAATAGACGATCAAATGTATTTCATGCGTGTTGTTTTAAAACATAATATCTCCAAGGAATAAAATACTTGACATTTAACCCGTCAAACGGAACAAAATATTTATTTCTTTTGTTTTAGAATATTTCTTTGTTTCTTTTCGCGCTGATCATTAGTGATAAATTATAAGGTTGATACACAAAGTTGTTTGGATGCCCGTTTTGATAGCTATCTTATATAGACAAACATCGCGAGCTGTGTCATGGCACAAGGATGGCATGTTGGACGCACGCGGTACAATACGTAAAGTTTTATAAATCATAACCCGGGGCCGTTATAATTTGAACTCTGTCAGTTGAGAAAATTAAAAGAGACTCCGCATTCGCTGCCCACGGCTTGATCAGATAATGTACTGGCTTGTATACAGACACAACGTAACAGTACTGTGCCCGCAGGACAAAACTCACCAACTTTTAAATTCAAGTGCTTTGATTTTCCGACTTTTAATATAGACAGATAAAGAATCAAAGACTAGCGCTCAAAGAATAGTTGAAATATAAAAACAAGCATATATCACAGGGTTTTTACGTAATGTCACAGAAAAATTGCGAACAGCGACACCTTTCAAAGATACTATCGGGTCAACGTGACAAGTCTTTTATTGATACATAAATATGTTATGAGATTTTCAAGATAAAAGCTCAGCATTCTAAAGCGTTATATCATGAATTATTTTTCAATATATGAAGCGTGGATTTGTTTTTTACTTTCTAATTTTACTCGCTTTAATAAAATAATAACAAAACAAGCAATAACTTACAGACAATGCAATTTTTTTTTCTACGGACTTCAATTATTTACGTACCGATTTAGTTGTTGTAGTGTACAACCTTTATAACGGTTTATATCGGTGATAGGAAATTTGTTAATATTTTATACTGTATTCTTCGCTTTGATCGTGATATCTGACTATATTATATGACAACAATATCACTGGATAGCATGCATCACTTAGAACAGACATTGTTTCGTTATTGATCATTTATTCATTTGATACAAAATGTTCAGCAAGTCGTAGAATAATTATCATAAAACTAAATTTATCGAGACTTCCGAGTTAAAAATAGTTGTATATTTATGGGAATGTATGGGGAGGCAACAACCTGCGGATTTGAGTGATGCTCCCTATGCTACGGTGGCATGTTATGAATTTGGGGAGTGCTGGGGCCGGTGCCAACAGCTCAGCTTCCAGGTTCAGATAAATAAAAACACTGACGGGATTGATAGTTCCTAGTTATGGAGAAAATAGAGGCAAAGCCTATTAAATATTTCTTCCGAGACGGAGATGATTTAAGTGAGTAAGTGTAAACAGCTGGTCAAGGGAATCAAATAGCCACAGATATGTAAACTTGACCAGTCCGAACGGAGGTGTCATTGCATTTAGAAAACATGTAGAAATCTTTGTATGTTGTCGCTACTACCGTGATAACGACTGAGGGGAGAGTTGTTCATTTAAACCTCCATTACCTACCGATTAGTGTGTATGTACATGTGAATTATCCCTCGTATGACCGATTCAGCGGAATTCAATTGCTTTATATAAAAACGGCATGAATTTATATCAGTTTCCTTTGTATACGCTTGTTGTTAGCCACGCCTTCAACTGGCGAGTAGGACCGAGAGAGTAAATACATAGAAGACCACCTCCATTGACGAGTGACGAGTGGGCTCCTCTTAAGCACCCGATTTATTTGTATTATCACATCAAACCAAACAAATGAGCGATACAGGCGTATTTAAGAGTTAGGTTTACGGTTGTGCCCCTCCACTAATCCCTTGTATCAATACCATCTAAATTTTCAACCTCTAACATTCTTCAGGGCACGTGCCGTTCGCCTCCCCCGTTATCTCATTCAAAAGAAGTTTAAATAAGTGTTAAAATACATATTGTTAAAAAATAAACTTTAGATCGATAAGAGAGACTTTGTGATATGAGGGGATTATGATAGAGAGTGAAATTGTGTCGTCTGCTATTTGAGTAAGAATGTCCAGTCATGTTTAGCCAGCCTACGTAAATCTGACCACAGATCATTATAGGATTTTTTTTAAACATAGCCCAGTTTTCTTAGTGGAATTGTATCCCTGAAGCCAAACCAAAAGTGCTGAAGTAAATCCAACTTTTGGTCGGCGCCAGAACTCGTCGACCAGACGGTAGCGCCCACCCACCGCTGTTTTCGTGTAAAGGCCCCGCTGTCACGAAAAGGGAATTCCGCAGTCAACCAAGCAAAAAACACAGACGCCTGTGTACCTATTACTTCATGTAATACAGCCTAGTACGTCCAAATCTTCTTTCCTTTTCAAAGATGTCCTTTCCTAACTTCCCCTACATAAACACTTTATAAATATTTTTTCTTGATTTTTTTCACTAAGTTAAACCAAATAGCATTGGACTTGAAGATTTCCCCCTATTTTTATCAGATTTAACGAAAACAAAGCTTATCTTTGAGGAAATATTTATGAAGAAATGGCTAATGTTATGCTGTTGACTGATCGATCCATCGTTTACAAAAATCCCCTCGCCCGCCGTACAGTGATTTTGTTCAGCGTATGGGCGTTTTTCGACATGCATATCTCGGCAAGGAATAAACTCGAGTGAAAATAAACATATTCCCCGTGAGCTGACAGGGTGTTAAAAGCTGTGGGGAATATAGGATGTCTCGATGTTATAACGTTACACTCCAGTGTCTCTTTTGGTAAATCACGACCATAAACGCCAACACACATGGCGTTGGAAAACACATGTCATTTGTCTCAAAACCACACGGTAACGTCAACTACAGTGATGACGTCATAATATTCATACATAAGTCGTACACAGCATAATTTTATGTGTGAAAAGGTAGTAGATTTTTGTTTGTTATTTTACTGTTTTCAGGTGGATTCGCTTGATTGCCCGTTATTACTCGTGGGAAATACTTTGTTATTACATAGTCATTAAAATTGTAGTTCCCGTGGACGGCCGAGTTCCACTTGCATGGTTTAGTGTATCCGGCGGTTTGACATGGTACCCTGATACCGGGACGGGGCCTCAAAGAGAATGCATCAGCTTATTCTGTCACTATGGCTTTTTTTAACAATTAGTTCGACAATATGAATCGTAGTCGGAGAAAGTATGAACTACTGAAATATAAATCAATTTTTATACTCGATTCATTAATTTTATATGGCGTTGACAAAACTCAAAAATGTATAATTAGGCTTTATTGATACGATATCTTTAAATTTTCATCTGTTGCTTTCGTAATTAGAATGATGATAATTATATTCCGGTAACAGTTACTTTAAAACTCTTTAAAATATTTCTACATCCGGGCGCGTTTGAATATGAAAAACGGATGGTGTCGTACTAAAGGTGAGAACTATTAGCTTGGGGGATGTTTTGGGGAGTGTATTTGTACTGAATGTGTGTTTTGAGTGGGAGGAGGAGGAGGAGGAGGGGAGGGACATATTATAAGATGTACTCACCAGACGTCTTTTAGGTTTGATTAGGGGTCGGTTCTGACCGTTCATTTTGTGGTAGAGACCGCACGCATTACACAGGTAATGGCCCGTTCCGTCCCTCCGCCACAGGGGTGTGGATGTGGCCCCACAGTTAACACATTCTCTTCCTTCTGAAACAAATACTGAAAAAGGTAAAACCTCTGTAATTGGGTATGTAAACAAACAAACAAATACACATATATATATAATAATGACACACATAGACAGATAGTTAGACTTCTTTACTCAATATACATATATGATTTTATCAGAGAAATTACTGCTCGTTTTTCATTATGACAAAGTGTTCAGTACTTGACTGTCGGTAAATGCACATGTAAAATATAGAAGCAGTTTTGTATATAATCACGAGTGTATTCATTTAATTGCTGTGCCCATAAGGAGGCAAGCTATCATATAGCTCACGTAACCAGTCATAAGTACTTTACAGAGCGGAGCCGGATGGCGGGTCCGGATTGTGTTAGGGTGGCCAGGTTTGGCCGCCGTGACAGCCACCTGTCGCCAGTAGCACTTGACCCACAGAGCACTAACACAAACTCGTACGTTTCTCTTTCTACTCCCCCTAATTAGCAGGCCCATAGCCATAAGCCTCACAGCTCGATCTCTACGTTTAATTTTCAACTTTTTTAAAGTGAGGGTGTCACACCCAACCGTGCACCACGGTAAGGGTCAGACGGACGGGCACGGACCCCCCTGGGAAAGACAATCGGACGGTCAATGGACACCTACGGTGACTAGAGTCAGAGAACAGATCTCTTCTACTATTATGAGATTAGTAAAAATATCTATAAATACTTTCGTATAAATATTCATTAGAGCAAGTCGATTCCATTCAATACAGAGACCACGACAAACAGGTGTTTCTTATAATTCGACCGTCTTAAAACCTGGCGCGACATTTCTTCTAGATATTAGACTTCGGGGTTATTTGTTTAATCTTAAGCACGGTTGAAAGACTCTGAAGCGAACAGAGTACATGCATGATTTATGAAAGAAATAAGGACATATATCACATCATCAGATATGTTGACATAATTCATTTTTCCTACTGAAGAAAAAAAAAGAAGTAAATTGCATAAACGTCTATTTAGCTGGAGTAACAAGCATGTCGGTCAATTACCGAACTGATGTATGACCGGGGTTTTGACATTTTAAGGAATTTCGTCTCTTTATTGCAGAGAATTTGTTCTTTTTTCACTTTCCTCATTTAATTAGATAAATTTACTCGAAACATAGATAGAAACATTAGTGGGATGTGTTTAATGTAACGGAATATAAATGGCCGCGAGAGCGCCCCATATATATGTATTATGTACATATTTATAAACAGGTATTGATCGAATTTCGTATACGGTCTTCCTATATTATTGTTTATTTGTATTGCAAAACGTTTATTCGTGGAGAATTATCAATGAACAAACCCGAACGGTTGTGACAATCCGAAGGTGAAGTTTGATCATTAACACGATCTGATACTAGTATATTCCTGTACGAAATACCATCGGGATTAATAATTATCGATCCAAAACTTCAGTTTCAAAGAATTGTTGGGCTTCAGCAGATGCGTCAATGCCTGGAGAGAATTGAAAGCGTAATGAAGGGTTCTAGTTAATTATTTATAGTGTTGTCCTAAGAACAAGATTTGCTCGCTAACCGAAGACAAGGTGTATATTTAAGCACCTGTCCCTACTATTAAAACAATAAACTTGTATCAATATCTTTTACTGCGCTAATGATGGCATTATTTCATAATATTGCTTTATTCTACAAAATTTACCATTTTAATAACACTATCATTTTCATCTGTTTTTAAATGAAATAGCTGCTTTTAATGCATGTTTTATTTATATATATTTCTTTTTTTGAAAATTAATAGTATAATATTGAGTGTTGCAAAACCCTAAGTCACTTACTGCTGTCAGTAGCGCTAACAGGGGATTCCTCTCGCCATTTTTAACCATGTAAATCAATTAACAGGCCACTTACGCGTTATGAGGCGAAATCTGACTAAGTATATCTCGCCTTCACAAGCACATTCATTTGTAAACATGGTTTTCCCCTTTATTCATAATTAGAAACAGACTTCACGCTAGCAGGCAACATATGCTTTTTATAAAACAACCACTATGACATTTCATAACGTTCACCTGATGTGTACAGTGGTTATGGTAAAACAATCATATGAAATTTAACCCGATATTTAAAACAGTACCACGCCCGGAAAATCCATATATATATATAACCAATTGTTTTCCGTGGGAATTTTAATTCAAGGTATAAATATTTATTATATATATTGATATGTTGATTGCATATCGTTTTTTGTTTTTGTTTTGTTTTTGTCGCATCGATTGTTTTATATTTCATGTTTGATATTCATACTTATATACATATATGTGTATTTAATTAGGCTGGCTTAATCTGATTAAAAATATATATAGAGGACTTCCTCAGCTCTCGTTTATACTATTTGTCAAACCGACTACCGGTCCCCCCGCGTGTCATCCGGACTTTCCGGAACACCTCGAGTGTTGCCCACAATTTTTAAATCAAGGACATGAAATACGGACTAAATGTAACAGGAAATTTTCTTAGCTTTATCTGATGCACGACTAAGTAAGGCGTCCATAAAGATTGGATCGATTTCGTGTTAAATCATTTCAAAAATAGAATCTGCACCGAATTTAAGCATCAAAAGTAACGAAATTTATTCTTTTTTTTTCTGTTATGTTTTATCAAATACATTAAAATGTCCATATTATAAATTACTGCTGCATCTATTTCCGATGAATTGTTGTCGCGTGTATTGTGTGAAGCAGACAAGTATTGCTGGACTGGTCGTAAAATATAGTGTTTATCGTTTCATTTAACTTGCTTACATGAATATATACAAACTCGTTGATAAAGTGATCTAACCTTGATATCGAAATTAAAATCTGAAAGGATAAGAAACCCTACTTGTTATGTAACACATTTTAAACAAGAATTTTACAAAAAGAAACTATTATTAAAAGAAATGTGAAAAAATGTAAGGATATTTACCTGCACTTGACCTTGTCTTTGTGCGGGGTCGGGAAAGTGCGGATGTGGCTTTAAAAACACTGGCGGCATGAAACCCGAGGGGGCCACTTGTGTACTCCGAGCCCCCAAATGAGGGGTACGTGGGGACGGGGTGTGCTGTGTGACTGCCCCCGTGGCTGCCAAAGAAGGATGAAGCATTTTCCTGGGAGTCGCCATGCTTGTTATGTGATGGTTTGTTTTCCGGGGTATATTCTGTCGAGGTGGCTACATTCTCCGGGGTACCATCCTTGGGAGGAGTTGGCGGGAAGTTGAAGGAGCTTGATGCGTTTGAGGTAGCCGGGTGTACAGAGAGGGGTGCGGCCGGGTTAGGGTGTGACAGGGACTTTCCGGTAAAGGGGCTCATCCATTGATGGGCTGCGTGGGGCACCATGGACTTGCTGTCAGCTAGCCAGCTGTGGAGGGGGTTGTGAAAATGTGGACGACACACCTGGCTCCCGCCTGAAACTAATAAAAAAAGAACAAATCAATAAATACTTTAAATATTATACTTCATCATATAAAGCATTGTATCTAGTATAATATTTATTATAAAATGATGATGATTTTATAAAAACACATGTATGTGATTTGGTAATTTATGCAGCCAATTTTGAAATGATTCAGTATGATATTGAGCAAGCGTTTTATTTGTGTTTTGTATTTTTTTTTTTTAATTTCGTTGTTTTGCATTTGAGGTTTAACTTGTATATTGAGTTCCCCCTCAAGCCCATTTCTCAAACATGAATTACCGTTGTTAGATCCAGCAATACAACAAATGCCTGCATTACTAATGTAATATAAATCCAATCGAAATGGCTATAAATTAAATTCCAAATTGTCATGTCGTGTCTCCAGAAGGGATAATGATATTTTCCCATTTTAAAATTAAATTATACGATTCTAGCAATGATTCATTACAATATTTTTTTATTATTGTAAAATTAAATAGTGTTTGGATTTTTCGTAAAATTATCTAAAAGTCCTACATTGATTATAAAATGATCTATAGAATTTAAGACAAGCACATTTCATGCCATTAAAATGTTCCATTATTATCGAGTTTGTAGAAAATTAATGTCATTTCTCGCTAACTAAACTGTCGGATAGCATGGAAATATATGTATATACATTGAACTGCAACATGATGAAGTTTTTAAAATTGATTCAGAGTAGGAGAAGGAAATGTGAATGAGACACATTTATATTCCACACCAGAATTAATTTTGTAGTAAATGTTGTTTTATTTCTATCGTTATTTCGTTTGTACAATTGTAAAAATTCAAATGATTTCGTCCCCAGCTTTGAAGTATAGCGTGTCAAAGAGAAATCAGACCCCCTATCAATGCTGATTGTTTGTACATGGTTACAAATTTGTTTCTGCGAATATTATGAAATTATTTATTACATTCGAGATATCTAATTTTACCATTAACCGCGTGATAAGGTACATGTACACATGCTTGTTTCAGTCCCCACTCACACACATTTTTAAAAAAAATATGATTTATATTTATGATTTTATATCACAGAAATATTCATTCTCAGAGCGTTTAGACAAGTTCTCCAACTAAATTAATTGGCAGGAGTCATATTTCGCACTTATATGAAAAATGTGGCATTTTTTAGATTTTTCATTTTTGACCTACATGGGGTGTGTAAAGGGGGGGACTTGACGTATAAATCCCACGCTCCGGGACCTGGTTTTAGGTTTCATGTTTTTCTACAGGAGCACATATCTAAGAGCTGTTCAGTGTTTTTCCCTTTCAATTGGTACAAGACAGACGAGGGGGAAGCTTGAGAAATGTAGTGGAAAAGTAGGAACACATTTGTACAGCAAGATTTCTACCTTTAAATTGAGGCAAATTGTCTTTCAATTAAATTAATTGGCGGGTAATTAGAATCAGAAGAGGGTCTGGATGTAGGGAGGGAGTAGCAGACGGGTTCGCAACCGTGGTCAGGGGCTGATATTGGGAGCCGGGACGAGACAGGCCGGGGACGGGGTTAATTGGCCCGCCCATGGGGAGATCGCTGGGTCCCAGGGAGTCAAAAGAAACTAGCATTCAGCGGGGGTGCAATTGGGCCCTATAAAGCTATCGCTTTGCAGCTGAGACAGTCGAAACTTTCACAACCTACGGTAATTTGTGACAGCGTCTAAAAACGTTTGGCAGCAAAAACATCTGGAATTCCAGGGCGAGTAATTAATAAACTAATTCTAATACATCGAAAGGGGCTATAGAAATGACAGCGAAAGTTGGTAGTTGAGCACAGAGCAGATTTTGATTTAGACCAGTAATAAAAGCGACAGACAACGATATATTTCTCCGCGGAAAATGTTTTATACGAATGACGGTGAAACAGTCGCCGTGAATATTGAGGAATGTATAAATGTCCTTTCTATATGTCAATTGTTTTAAAGTCAGCTATATTTATATAGCGTATTTAATTTGCCGTGTAAAACAATCTGAGAGTAATTGCCGGAGAAATTGAAAATGAAACGGTATCCCATGTGCCTGACGGGGCAGTTAGGGGGCTGTATACTTAGAAGTCAGAAGCCGAAACAGTTGTGCTGACAAAGTACACCTCGCTGACGCCGGACCTCGAATTATCACATACCTCCTCGACGGGAAATAGGCAGCAAATTAAAACAATTATCTAAAACAGCGATTTTCTCCCCTTTTTGGGTGCTAAACTAACACATTTTATGGAAATGTCATTTGTGGCGTAAAAATATTGACATTGATTTCTAAATAATTTTATATAGACAAAATAATATTTATAAATTTTAACAATGATAGATTTGAAATAATAATGATAATTTGAAAATATTACCTGTATCTAATTTATTTTTGTTGTTGTTTTTTATGTAATAAAATGAAACGAAAAGCATTTTGTTTATGTAGCTTACATAATTTATAAAGTTATTTAAAATACTAAAGTTTTGCTATGAAGTCAGGTAAACTTAATTGGTAGGTGGCTTTAGTAAATTTTTTCACGAATTACACGTATGATTCAACACAGGAAAGTTCACGCTCCGAACAAAAATTACAATTGATCATGCTATATTGAAATTAGAGACCTATCGCGTATATAAGAGAAAAGAGAATTATATAGCAGCCGACTAGCCGTTTACAGTGGAAGGACTTTGTGGAGACGACCGTAAGAGTTCAGACTAATTCACGGACCAAGATCGAGTTCAATCGCTTCCGTTTTTCAACAGTCTCTTCACCCGAAATTAGACACACGTGAAGTACAAGCCGTTAGCAGAATTGCAAGTCTTTGACACCGTATAATGTCAAAACGCTTCAGATATACATCCGAACATTTTGTATACGTAAATATCAAAAGTCACATGTCTGCGGGCACGGAGAAAATGTCTGTGTGTTTTCACGTCGGAGACAGGTAAAATCCGCAGTGACTATTTTACAATCCGATTTGCTGTTTGTTTTTCTTTCCGCGATTTGTCAAAAAGAGATTATAGTTTAATTCCCGTAGCGCTGGTTTAACTCCCTTCAATTACAATATAGCATATACAAATATTCTTACCGCGAACGAGACACAAAAATGTAAATGTTTACGTTTAGAAAACTAAATGGCAGACCCGGGATAAAACAGGCTTCACGAATGAGACGGCGAACTGTGTTGTAATATAGCTATTTGTGTATAAATACATATTTGAAAAAAATGTAATAAGATCTACTTGAATTTTAATGTGTATCACATGTGTTGTTTTTTAACACTTACATCTTTATGTTTATGTATATTTCTACACATGAGAAGAATTTTAAATCAATTTTCAAAATATAAACCCAAATTGTGTAAACAAGTGGTTATTTACTGTAGAAATAAATTCCTTATTCTTTATTTTATATTTCATAAATACCAGCTGAAGTTTATCTTAAAACTGTTCATTCAATATCAGTATGTAGATAGATATTTCTCAATAATAGATGTAGTGTTTATAAGTAAAAAACATGTATTCACTTATCAAGATTATTTAATAAAGCTTTATGCGTCTGAAGTATTATTAAGTTTTGATAAATCCATTTGATAAGCCATTATCAGTAGCATTACGATTAAGCTTACCATGAGAGGGTCTGTATCCCATAGCCCGGGGGTTGGGGTAATATCCGGCTGGGTTCATGTGTCCCCCATTAGAGTCCAAAAAATGGGGGGTAAACATGTCTCCGATATCCTCAGAAGGCAGCAACCCTGAGGTGTTCTCGGGGTAGTTCCGGGGGGCCTCGGGCCCTCGCAACCAGGAGGCAGCATGTTGCTCTGTTGGGACCTCCATTGTAAATAAGCAAATACACAGTTAAGTCACAACAACTGAGGGAAAATTTACTCTCGAGTCCTGATCGCTTATCTTCAGATGCTTGGTTGAAGATTTGAGTAGCCGTGTAAATCCAGTAAGAGGATGAGAAGTGTCTGTATGTTAGGAAGTCCTCTTGTGATATGTCCGATGTCTCGATAATCACCAACTTGTTTTATCTGCAATAAAAATATAATAATTTCAATCAGATTTGTAATCATACACCGAATCTTATATATAGTCATAATCACTCAGAATAAATCCAGCACAAGTAAAACCTTCATCGAAAATCTTAAGAAAAAAAATATTATAACATAAAAATTAGATAGTAAAGAATAATTCATTATGCATACAAGAAAAAAATAAAATTATCAAAAATCACATTTTAATCTGAAATCGTCATTGTAGTATGCCGTGCTGTTCGGAGGGCCCGTTATAACAGTAGCAGTAGATAAGGCAGTGGTGATAAGGCCCAATAACGGTTCACGGATAATGTTGTAGGTATCAGCGATTGTTTGATAAACATTACAAGCCTCACCACGTGCTGTATGTATACATACATACGTACACCTAGGGATTAATAAAAACTTTACGATAAAAGTAAGTATATATCTATCTATATACGCACATTTTGTAAAACTCAAGATTATATGAACAGTGTAAGTTTTCCAACACGCTGCACCATTCTGTTAACTGATGAGTATCTTCCGAATACCTCGTCAAGCCCAGTACGTATAAATAGTAGTTTTGTCCGCTCAACAGCGATGGTAAATGTGATCCCGAATGCAAGTACACGTTGTTTCATGAGTAGATTGGCAACATATTCAATTGTACGACGGCGGTCGTTATACCAGAGGAGATTGCCGTGGCGCGACAACTGCTGCACTAGCCAATCACAGCTCACGTTTCATTGTTGCGCTTGACATAAAGCCTAACGCCTCCCTAAGCCCCGCCCCTTCACCGCTATACACAGTACACATGAGTGCGCCTATAGAATTCAGTTTGCCAATCAAATAAATGGTACAGTTCTATTGCAGGTTGCTTTCCTCCCTAACAAGTAATGGGCGGAGCTTGATTAACAATAAACCTACCGTTTATTTTGTTTAGTCCAATCATTTAACACAGACTAGAAACAGTTAACCACGCCCATATTCATGTACAAGTATTATCAATATCTCAACTTTTTATTTCAAGTGAATGATTTGAAATGCTAATGCCAACTCGTTTTTGTACGTAAAATGACTTGAGATGGAAAATAAACGCGTATACAAGAGAAATAGAGCGCTAAGCTCGCGTCCACCCTCCGCTGAATAATTACAAAAGAGGGGCAAGTTTAGCTGTTACTGGCGCGGTCCTAACCTGTTATCACTGGTGATAAGCTTCCCAAAACAGCTCGTTATTCCTCCATCTTTTACGGCGTCCCCTCCCGGATATCGAAAATTTATATACCCAGCTACTCATCATATTGACAATAATACTTTATCACGATGTACGTTACGGTAAAGTAAATATAATAATAAAATAAGAAATAAATAAAAATAAAATATTTCTGGAGCGTATTACCACTTACCATGTATACATATAATATATTTCCAAGTTTTTTTTACATTGACATATTAGAATGTGTATTAATAGTTTTTAATCATTTTATATATTATAACACTACCAGCTTTAGGTCCACCTGTGACTTTTGTCTGATGGACCCCTACGTGGGAATAAATTTCACATTTCTAGAGCCTTTCATCTTCGAGTTATAAGAGAAACACAGCCTGACACGAGAAACAAAGATGTTCATAAATAACGAAACAGTTTGTTGATCTCTCAGCGGAATTAAAACTCATAATCAGTCTCCCATGGTTTAATGGCACCGAGTTCAAAAACAAAATAAGAGAAAAAATAAAAATAACACAATTCAACACAATTCTGCATATTTCAAGATTAATGCAAAATGTATGTGGTAAAAATAATTACTATGCATGGAGTGATAAATTGACATTTTAAAATTTTTATTGGGAGATTTGAATTTAAAAAACGACTCATAATTATGCAAACGATTTGGTAATTTACATAAAAAGGGACATATATAGATACACTTTTATGAATTTGCACGTACTTATCCACAAATAAGACATTAAAAATGTAATGCAACAAAATGGGATTTAAGTTAATGTATTTTATAAAAGCAATGTTGTTTTGAATAAAAATTCAGTAACGTATGTCAGCCATATTATATAACAGAGAATGAATGTTAGCGGGAGTAATTCAACGTATTAAGATATATGTGTGTGTATTATTGACATCTATTAATATCTATATTTACTGATATTATTGATATAAGTAAATTGATATACAATGATTGCAGAGAGGAGATCGGAGACGACTTACCAGGTTGGAAGTGAGGAAGATTTGTGATGAAGATCCTAACTGTCTGCCCTATTAATACCCAAACTGATTACGTTTACATCCAATTTGTCAGACACCTAATCAGCGTAATTACCTGTTGATTAGAGTAGGTAACAAGGCTATCTAGCACGTGAGGTGTCAGAAATTATGTTTACCTCTGATAGGCTATCCCACTTCCACACCTAGCCATAGGAAATCGACGATTCCGAGCAATTAAATATGATAAGTTTGTCATAAGCCCCTGCCCCCGGGATACACAGGGCACCGAGGGTGAGCTATCACGGACCGGCGGGCAATACCGTTGTGTCAAGATTGGATCCAAATGAGAAGGAATTGGCGCTACTTGATGTGTTAATCTGCAATCATGCACACGTCACATCATAACATAACAAATAAGTTGGTTTCCATACATATTGTGTATAGGTTATACCGCGGGGTCCTTTTGGTAGACTGTACGATAGCTGGAACCCCCCTCCCAGGACGGGAGCAGGTCCCGATACAGGAAAGATAACACGACCTAAGTCATGGGCTGTATCACGGGAACGATCTATGAAACCCTAGGGTAGCAATCTAACGGCACAGCCAGTGACATGTATTTCACGCGCCGTCATAAATACGGCAGTATTTTACGGTAAGGTTTATTATTTAAAATTTTAAACACAGAAGTAAGGTATATCTTCAAACCAGAACTTATCAAATATCAAAACCCGTATCAGATCATTGTAAGATATAACAATTTCGTTTATTTGAGTCAGTGGTTTACCCATTTGATTATATTATTAAGAGATAATACAGAAGGCAGATTCTATGGGGGAAAAGATGAAAATATTCATGTTGTGATATTTTTGGATGAAAGATTCATAACATATTTTGATATGCATATTAAGATTAACACTAGAGGCAAATGTGTGCTTGTTTTGGGTGAAACATGCTGACTTCCGAGAGCGAATATATATATATACATTTTAAATGTTTTGCAAACTGGTGCAAATATATCGTCGATAACCAAAATTCGCTGTCAAGGGGAAGCAACTCGCTCACGATGTTTGGCGATCGATCAAACATATGTGTATGCACAGCGCATATTGTAAACAAAAAAGGATCACGTGTTTGAGAATCTAAACACACACAGATTAGGGGGGAATTATTCCATGGAAGTAATGCAGTTTACCAGGTTTGGTACGTGTTTGTTTCGAAATTGACCAACTGAATTATTATCAATTACTTAAATCTTATTCAGAAAGACTATTTTAATTTTCTAAAACGATATTATATAATTTATATACTTGTAAACATGATGACAAATTTCTCATATTACTACAATAAGATATTTGTATTGTTATCATCAATGGAAAGTTGCATTCATACAATTATAATCGATCAATGGATTTTTTTCAGAAAACGAAATATTTACAAATAAATAAACTTAATGTCAAATGCAAGTATAACTTTCTATGCATGAAAAAAAAAATGGAAATTCTTCCTAAAAAGGTAACTATTATCTCAAACACCCGGTGAATATTTTTGAGACAAAATGTTGTGTAAATTGAAGGACTTGATTGTATGGAATAAGATAATATACTATCACAAAAATATAACACCCTCCCCAGAAACCGTATATTATTTTCTGAGTAATATATACTACGGAGGTAAATTTTGTATGATAGATTAACACCAATAACGAGATTTATCTGCAAATTAAAAAAAAACACAAGAATTCAATTGCTTATCTATGTGCTGCCAGAAAGCTAACTGTTTAACTTGAAACGACGGTGTAAATTCCTATTCGTCAAAATAAAACAAAGTAGCCCGACATTATACATCCAATGTCTTTCTTTAACCCTTATTTCCCTTGTATGATGTATACTGCATTTGGAAATAAAGGGAGAAAAAGTGAAAAATTTCATAATCAATCTTTACTTAAACTATCAATGTAGTGGTATACATGTTTTGTTTAGCTAAGTTTGTTATGTACAAATGTACTTGTATTTATCTCAACAAATTTTATTGTAAACAAAAGGATTGGACTACAGAAAAGCCTATATATACGAGAATCGTACATGTAACTGTTGTGGGGTCTTAGAGGACCAGTATCATTTCCTTACGGAGTGTACTGTATATTTTATTATAATACATATACTGTTATCACCGAAATCAACCAAAGTTTCTTGAATTAATGTCGTCTACAAACAGGTGTATGTTAAGAAATATTGCTGCTTTCATTTATAAAGCGACTGAAATAAGAAATAATTATTTGTTTAATTAAGAGTTACGTCCCCCTCGATGTCGGATAATTAGCACTGAAATTCATAATGTCACTGTTTTGCTTTATATATTTGTGAAATGTATTGCATTGTAGAATATATAACGTATATGCAATGTATTTATGGCACAAAGACATATATGTGTCTATTGCTGAATAAAGAATTCATGAATGGTATAAACTAAAGTGAATAAAGAAAATAATATATATCATAGACAGTAATACATACACAGACCCTCACACACACTCGCACAACACATCTATATTAGATGTGTACAAATATAGATGTGTACACAGCCTCAGTAAGTATTACTATAAGTTATGAAGTCACATAATAGTAGTTTTTCAAAGGGCATTGCTGGCGATACACATTCCCTTTAAGTTATATATATTCTTGACCAATATGTGAAGTTTGATCAAAATCAGTTGAGAAATTAAATCAATAAACCGAAGACAAGAATTTTCTATAAATAGTAACAGTGACCTTAATAGTGACCCTGGAATGCTGACACAAGAATATCTTCAAGGTAATATCATAAGTAACAAATATAGGAAGTTCGATGAAAATTGGTAGAGAAATGAATTAAGTCGCTAGAGCGATGCCAAAAAATCTATATTTAGTAACGATGACCTTTATGTTAACCATGGAATGCTGAAACATGAGCTCGTCCGAGTTATTATGATACTTCACCAATTTAACAATTTCATTGAAAATAGTTTGTGTACTTGCTTCCTTATCAGAAGTAAAATTGTTTCATAATAATTGACATGAATGAAATATGGTTTAAACTAAAATTACATAATAAATCTTTATTATGCCTTCACTATTGTTTAACAAAAATGTTTTGTTTTGATTGGGATTACTTGTAAATCTTTGATATTATTTATTCACTTTCCTACAGTTCATTTAAGCTTTTAGTTTATAATCAGGAATTGTTGACGTGTCAAATGCCATGGAATTCATTAAGTGTTATGTCAACAGCCACTTTATAATTATCTCACAGCCCAGCATTACTATTATCATATTCAAGTTTTTGTTCTAAAAATATATGAAAGTAGCCACAAAAGCAATATGATACTTGTTTAAAAACTGGGATATTAATAACACAATTTGACAATTAATAAAACAAATGTACACTTCCACTTTAATTTTTAACTGATGGAATAACTGTAATATCAATATATCAATTAGTGAAAATACGTATATCGTAGAATTAGGTAGACTGGCTCCGGTTTCTTGAATAGTATACAGATATTGAAATATTTAGAAGAAACTAGTCGAATAATTTTGACCACTAGAAAGTCTGATTCTAGAGTTTGAAACTAGGGGGAGATAAGTTAGTAGTAAAATAATCTCCCCGAAGTCGTATTTTACCTTTAATGAAGATTGACAGAGAAAAAAAAACAATACTAATATATCTTTCTGTATTAAAGAATATAGATTTGGAAAAAATGTAATGAAAATATTTTTGTCAGCAAAACTATTAAAGGCCCAATATACGTAACTTTCGGCAAAACGTGATGCGAAAATCAAGCCTAATAACTTATTATATTTATGGATTTAGTTAAGATTAACTGATATCAGCAATATCCAAGATGACTTCTTACGCGGTAACCGGTACGGCAGCAGTTGAAACTCGATATTTGTAAACACGCGACCATTTTGACTGTCTTCTACCTGCGGTTTGTTATTGAAGTGGGCCCCACCTGAATTATTTTCAATTCTTTGGATTTTTCTGTCAGGTGTTTCTCGTTAGTTACCGCTCAGGTTTACTTCGTTTTAGGCTTATTTTTGCATGGTTATCAACTGGATTTTTTTTCAGATTAACGAAAAATTTCCTGAAGTTACGTATATTGGGCCTTTAATGCTATGTATTCGTTATTATATATATATATTGATGTTGTCCAAAAATACAAAATATTATCGCATGGAATTTTAAAACGTGTTCTAATGATTAGTGAACCATCCCGATCTCACAGTGATTGGATGAGCGTCTATGTGTGTAGAGTAATACACTAATATTCAAAACAAATCTGTGTAGACATCTGAGGTGAACAACTCGTCAAGATCACTCTGTTCCGGATCGCCGTCCGAATCTGGGTCAGGGACTTACGTACGCCCTGAGTACGCGCCTTTTCACAGGAAGTGACCGTGCCAGATGGACCGCGATACGGATGATAAGGCCCAATACAGCTACTAAAACGGAAGCATCCCATAATACTACAAACTTAAGCAACAATCGTATTTAATACATCTCCTCAGAGGTCCACTCGAGTCAGGTCTGACAAACAAGACACAGCAGTGTCACAAAATGTAACAGAATAAACAGCATCGAAGACGGAGTTCTTAAGTGTGATTTTAGGGTTTCTTCTAACATAACCAAAAGTATTAATATTTATATTGTGATAGTCAACACAAAGAACTTCAACTCTTGACTTCGGTTTAAGATAAAATATAGCAAGGAACCATATTTAAGAAAGCGAGGAAAGAAAGTTTGATTTCAAAGAAATCTTAATCTGATTAAACAAAGTGTTGTAGTGTTTCGATGAACTGATGCAGCCTTGACCTACACGCGCACTTGTCACAGTGACCGGAGTACTGTACCAAATTTGCGTGGTAGCGTGATCACAAATTGAAAGAGCACTATGCAAAGAGTTGTCTATCTTAGAAAAAACTGACAGAAATAAAGTTCTGGAGTTGAAAGCAAAATGCTCGGAATATCAACGCTCGAAAATGATTCAAATGCAATGCAAAACAAGGCTGCTTCTGTTGTACAATGTAATTAATCTATAGAAAATGTCAGTTGAAAGTGTTGACCATGTTTATGTTTGAAATCGACAAAGTAAATATATGCTTTATATCGTAAAGATGACTGGGTGCATCTCATCCAAATTCGTAGGCCGGAATCATTATCGCAATTGCCAGGGACTCGGAATCTTAGAGAACTTCGCTATGTACTATAGTGTAGGTGTAGCGTCGGGCGTCCGCTCAGTTTTTAATTGCACATACGAACTCCATCTGAACAGGTGCTCGTTTTGACCCCCCGCAGCGCCCCCGACGGTACCTCCTTTGTGACGAAATATGTGTGCAAGTATAAAGCAATATAAAGAACTATCTGATCAACTCTGATGCAAAACTTTATAAACTTAAAAATTTCATAATGTGAACACTTCACGAGGTACTTCAGCTTATCTCTGGGCCTCTATCGACAAAACTTCAAATACATGTTTCTCGAACAAATGTACACACACAAGAGATACGTATCTGATTTTATTTTTTCCATCCACCATTCAAAACAAAATCTCTGGTATCTCTCATTTCATCACATCACAAGTGTTCCACGATATTCGCGCTCAATCCACGCGAACATTCTTCACAATCTCAAAATATTTTTGGAAATGAAAAAATTAATCACGACCCGACAAATGCTGCGAAACAAATCAGAATATTATGTTATGTGCGTGGAAATAGAAATACTTGGACATATTAAGCATTTTTATTGGAAAACCAAGTTCTTAGTCACGACGTCAAATTCATGTCTTTTTTGGCATCTTCCTCCAAAACTCGTCGCCGCCATCTTCGTCATGGTAATTGTTGTCGTCATCGTCGTTATAATCGTCACTATCGACATGTGCATTAATATTGTCACATGCAATACAAAAGAATGGCACTTTAAAACACATTATCACTATATTCCAATAAAAAACCTACAAAAATCCGTTGAAATTTCCATTTGATTACCTGTATACATATTATCAGATATGACGTTAATTTAAATTTTGACAATATTATCCGGAATTTTATTTTTGAAATAAACCTACGCCCCAAAAACGTCAGGGCTGTTTATAAAGGGATTTGATCTTTTGTCACTTACCACTGTTTATCATTATATCGTCGAACAATACTGATTAATTATTTGATTATGCTTTATTGTGTACTTTAAGTAGTTAACAGCATCGCAACTAGGATATCCTGTTCCTTCATTGAACAGGAGGTATAGTTTTTGGCTGTCCAAATGACGTCAGCATGATAATAATGCAAGTGCATACACTGTACTTTAATTAAGCTGGCAACCTCACTGCACACCCACTTGTCCCCTCCCCCGCACTCCCTCCTCCCACACCAGTAAATTACATTTTACATATTCACAGATTTGATAAGAAATTTCTTTCACATCCGATCTTTGCTGTTTATGTTCATCTCAATATCGTAAATTTCAATTGAAGGAATTGAATTATCATAAGCCTTAAAACTTGTTTCCATATCCGGTTGCAGTCTTAAAATGTCTGTTGTAATTTGCTTTGGCAGAAAGAAACGAAATCAAGTTATATCAAGTGCATTCTTGACATGCTGTAGTACAGTAAGAACACGGGCATTTGGTCAAAATATTTTAAACTGAAATTTTGACTGACGGACAGATATATGTTAAGTTCGTGTTGTTCGGATAGATTGTCTGCACTGCTGGTGGTGAACGCATTCGCCATGGTTCAAAGTCTGACGGACAGAACTAATCATTGAAAGTTTTGGAAAACATGGACACTTTTGGCCGTTCGGCGTGTAGTAATCCAGACGTATATATTTCCTCATATTTGATTTGACTTGTATGCCTTCGCAATCCTTTGATCAATAACGGGATGAATTGGTATTTACGACGGTCGTGTACGGCAAGGGCGCGTCGGCTTGTCTTCAGACGCTCATGCGATAATGCATCTGCCTTAGTATGCTCGCAAATAAAAAATATATCATTTTACAATATACTTCAATACTATAACTTCACCTCATCCTTTTCATGCGGAAACGTTTTTGGACGTAATGTTTATAATACAATCAGGAACAATGTACAATTTTTACGATCAGAGGGCGCGGGGTGGCTATCTCTACTGGCACGGCGAGCTGGTCAGATAAGGACGGCGGGAACTTTCCGGGAGACTAGTATCCGTTTGGGACTCGCCGGAGACACGAAGGCTGTCCGCACCGACAGACGTACACCTCCGGGATCCGGAAAAGTGGACCGGTACCGAACCCAACATTATTTCAGTAAATTGTTTCTAGGAATATGAAAGATATAAAGATTACGTGCATCTCAGTCGACCAAATCAAGTTTCGTTATTTCCATCGTCACTTTGGTGCACGACATAGCAATGGTTAATACATCGTAATTCAACCGAACGGCGGCACGAGGAGTACTGATATATTTATATATAAAAACAGAATAAATTAATTACTAAGAATCATGCACATAAGGCACATGTTACGATTTATATACACTTTATTAGACAAATAAATGTGTTTAAATGCGTAGATAGTGTAGGAAAAAACTGCCACTAAAGAGGGGTTAGTGTGCAGTACCAATGTATACGAAACATCTGTCATATTTCGAGATCATTATTTTCTCACAATCGCGCTACCGTGGCGCCATACTTTTTAAACTTTATAAATTGATATGTTTTCATATCTCCCAAAATCTAGAGATTCAGGATTTGTTGTGATAAGATATACAGCCAAGAATTATCAGCAAAACTGAATCCGGGACGGTTCTCCAAGCAGTTTTGCTTCTCCCGTCAAACACTACTGCCTGTTTTCGTCATGCATTCTAGCCATATGCTATCGCATACTCCCGTCAAATACTACTGTTTACTCCCGTCACATACTACCACCGGCTCCGGGTACAACCTGCTCTGACATACACCACGGCCGCTTTCGCGTGACCAGTTGAACTGTTTCAATCGAAAGTGACAGGAACAGATTGGATCCGAGACTGGAAATATTTTGCACGTGCTTAGCAATTGTGGGTGGGTTGGGGGATTGATTCCAAGCGAGCCTTCCCTAAACCAAAAGGGGTGAATATCATTGCAGTAATCGGTTAGTTCTTCATCTATTATTGTCCTTGCACTGTTTTTAAGGTTGGATCACTTCCGTCTATGACAGGCACTCGGAACTCACATGCGGTGTCTCTCGCACATTTTCGTAAAGGTGACGCGATGTTTTGCTTCTTCATCTTGCCGCAAGTATAATCCAATCGGAGATATTCCGATACAGCTACTTTATACGCTATACTTTCTGCGTCATGTATAAACATCTACCATCACATGCAGGTTACATTTAACAACACGCTTCACAATTACTTTTTATGGCCTATACTACCATATACTGTCGTCATATTCTTACAGTCCTCCAGTCCTTTATACTAACACCTATAATTCCGCTATACTATTTTCAGTCTCCGTTATATACCCATACCGACTTCCAACATGTCCTTTTTCCGGCTTTCGGCATATCCTTTATCCGACTTCCGTCCTGTCCTTTTACCGACTTCCGTCATATCCCGTTACCGACGTTCTTTCTACCATTTTAACGACGTCAGTCCTGTCCTTTTACCGACTTCCGTCCTATCATTTTCCCGACTTCCGTCCTATCATTAAACCAACTTCCGTCCTATCCTTTTACTGACTTTCGTTTTATCCTTAATCCGACCTCCGTCCTATACTTTCTCCGACATCCGTCCTATACATTATCAGACTTCCGTCCTATACTTTATCCGACTTCCGTCCTATACTTTATCCGACTTCCGTCCTATACTTTATCAGACTTCCGTCTTATACTTTATCCGACCTCCGTCCTATACTTTATCCGACCTCCGTCCTATACTTTATCCGACCTCCGTCCTATACTTTATCCGACTTCCGTCCTATACTTTATCCGACCTCCGTCCTATACTTTATCCGACCTCCGTCCTATACTTTATCCGACCTCCGTCCTATACTTTATCAGACTTCCGTCCTATACTTTATCAGACTTCCGTCCTATACTTTATCAGACTTTCGTCCTATTCTTTTAACGACATCCGTCCTATTTTTTATCCGACTTCCTTCCCACGTTTTATCGACTTCCGTCCTATAATTAAACCAGATTCCGTATTATCATTTTACCGACTTGCGTCTTTTCCTTTAACCGACTTCCGTCATGTTATTTTACTGTACCGACTGCCGACACATACTTTTAAGGACATCCGTCACGTCCTTTCACCGACTTCTGTCGTTTCCTTTACCGACTTCATGATTATCATTTAAGACGTCCTTAAATGACCTTAGCTGTTATAGACCTTTAAACAAATAAAATCAAATTATTTCACGACTTTCGACATATCCCTTCACCAGCTTCCGTCATATCCTTTTACTTACTTCCGTCATATCTATTAACCAACTTCCGTCATAAACTTTTTTTTGTCATATTCTTATACCAATTTACGTCAAAGGTACTTTTATCTTAGTTTCAACATTTCAATACTCATAATTACAACGTATCTTTATACAATATGAATGTATACCATATATGAAAGCGTAGGAATAAGTACATACATACTTATGTACATCGAAGCTCAAGTGGCTGAGGTCGTTGATGCATCAAGAAACTTCTGATTCAGCAAGCCGGCACGGTCAGTTATAAACAAGGTAACACATAATTCTATGAACACGACCAAGTTCAACAACCGTGTACCATTTCTTGTTTGGCCGTGTCAACATCATGGTGTAAACCAGATCTACAGCGAATGTGTATTCATGTGACACCGGCCCCGGACCTTTGACGCGAGGGTGTAAATTTCGTTCCGGTGTTCCGTTAATTGTTTTCCTATACCACGGGGCGGGGCCGTAGTATCCCGTATGGACAGCAGACTCCCCCTGTCCAATCTGTCCCCCTCCTTAACCATAACGCTAATTAATGCATATCATCAAGTGTAAGCGATCCCTCGACTTACTACGTAAAGTGGAGTTTAATAGCACGGTGCGGCGGCGCTGTCACAATGACCGACCGTCGGGGTGTTTGATTACGTTTCATAGAGTTTAATTTGACAACTAGGGGCTCATATGCGTGGTCGATACGTAACGACGGGGAGGGGGAGCACGCGGGACACTGGCACGCGCCTCTAATTAAGCAACACCTTTCCGCCAATTTACCCCCTCCCCTCAGCAGTCACTATTTGGTTTTTAATCAAGTGTCACGTATGTTTATTGTGATGGGACTTAATGATGGAGATTATTCCAGGGTTTTTATTTGGTGATTTATCAAGTCAATTTAACGGTGACAATTCCGGAGAGAGTGCGACCCGAACCGGGCTATAGACCTGTTTAATAGTGAGTGTTTAATAGACAATGCTAAATTTAAATCAATAATTGGTCTATAATTAGTAGAGTTGTACGGTGTTGATATCTCGACCAGGTGTAGCGAAGTATACCTGTTTTATAGTACAGTTCGATCTGGATATATGTACAAGACACTTTTCAATAAAAACAGATTGGAGTAAATATAAGTTTACACATGTTAAATATTGTGTTACAGGAAAGATGATAGTATACTTCCACTGGGGATCTAACCCACGATCTCAAGGTTCCTTATCATAGTTTGTTCCACTAAGTTAAAGGGGATGCTTCAAGCTCGAAGCTAGACTCTAGACTCTAATTATATGTACTATTAAGATCTGCTACACCACTCCCCCTTTCACCTTTTAAGACGTGTTCGCCCCCGAACACCACAACCAACGTTCTAACTCCACTGTCACCACCGAGAGGGCCACGGTCATCACTTAAAGAGGGGGGTAGGGGGATTGGGGGCGGGGTAGGGTAGTGCTTGCGCTGGGGTTCGAACCATGGGTCTCCCGATACTACATTTGGCGGACGTTCTACCACTAAGCTAAAGAGAAATTTCTTCTAGCTTTGTACAATTGAATCACAGTTGTACTTGAATTTCTTGCTGATGCATATACGTTGTATGTAAGCGTGTCCTTAAAATTGAACCAGCAGTTAATGTTTTAAATGTTTATCACTAAAACGGATGTTCCGACGTTATTCTTATTTTCACCAAACGATAAAATTGCATACAGTGTATGTTAAATAATCTTAGCGCAATGCGAGGTGAAATACTCAAAACTTTACCAAATACGAATAGAAAGTATTTCACATGAGTTGCAATTGCATAAGTCATGGTAGTGATGCCATCAATTCACTAATAGTATGGGTTCGAGTCAGTCTTATAGCGTTTAGCCGATCTGTAATCAAGGACGAGATGCTGAGAGTAGAAAATCATGGTCGTGAAGATTGATATACACCAGGAATATATATTCTTTTATAATAATTATGATGTAATAACGAAGCGATAAAATGTTGATGATGATAATGATTGTGACGCTGATATTGGATACTGTGATGACATTATCATGATTTTGATGACGACATAATGGTGGTGATGACGATATTATATCATCAAATGTAAATAGTGATGAATGGATGGTTATTACAGACTAGTAAAACAAAGATGATGGTGATGATGATGATGATGATGAAGATGGTGAGTGTTAGTTTGAGTGTGAAAGCTATTTTATGTGAAGTTCGATATTCGTATTGTAAACGTTTTTGAAATTTCACGTGTAATAATGGAACAATCATTATTCACTCAGACAAGAACTTGTTTAGAATGGACATAGAGTATGGCAAAACACGGTATTTAACGTTGTGCAATATACCTATATTCCAAAACATGTATGTCTATTGCATAGATAAAACATACTTTCTCTAACCACGCAAACAATACTTTATCAATTTTATTTAAAATGTAACATCCATTTGCTAAGCTTAAATTATACATATGGTACAGTTATAATCATTCTCTGTTTAATCCGTAAGCATAACGTGTAAATGCGATAACACGCTATATACCAATACTATTAAATAACAGTATGACATCACTATAAAGATGGTTGTCTGGTCATGAGTATTCCGATTATTAAGGGACACAGTCGTCATGTGACTCCTGCAGTTTTTGAGCGGTAAAGCACAAATCATTCACTGCATCTTAAAACTGCCTTATTTATAACAGACCATGTTGTAAGGGAATCCTCATATTTCTGGTTACATCACAAGCGCAATCTACCATCCCATTTCCCCATGGAGTGTACTTGTTAATACAAAACGATATACTTCGTGATTGGGAATTATGCCGCAGTTCTCGCTTTGAGGTCTTGAAGTTTACTTATCTGACATACAAGCTGTATATTTATATGGCGGGTGTCGTCGATGAGACAAACGACGCTTACTCTTTCAGAAGACCTGGTTGTAATCTATTGTACTTTTAAATGAGTCTCCATTTTAATCTCTCCCTTGTTCTTATTTTGCCCTAGTTTAATCGATTTGAGTTCGGATTGTGGTGTTGTTGACGATTTGATTTTCTCTGATTTTTCCTCCGACACGTTATATCGTTGGAAGATCAGTTCATCATTGGTGTATAGGCTCTATACCGTGTTTAACACACTGTGTACTAGGCCTTCTTATCTTTTTACGTATTAGTATTCAATTTGGCGACGTCGCTACATAATTATCATTTGAATAAGCATTTGTGCAAAGCAATTGTTTCATTTTTTTTTTTTTTAACTTTTTACACCTTTTTTTTGTCGACAAGAGCTTCAGAATGCTAAGGTTTAGAACCAACGTTAAATTATATGAATACCTGACACCCAGATTGGTGTATATAGGTACGTGTAATGTAAAAGTATTGCCTATCTAACTTCAGATAAAGACGTACGTTTTCGTGTAGAACCACGATTACACCAGTTATAAATTAAATTACTCTACCAAACTCCCGATCTAGATTACTTCCAATAACATGTGTGTTTAAAGTCATGCAACTTGATCCACTGGGACGTCATATTATGTTATGACGTCACATTTGGGTTGAAAGATACCGAGCAAAGATGGTGGTATTTTAAATTTCAAAACCGACACGAAAACGACTCGAATCAATAAAGAAAACATGGTAATGCAAAGAAATATAAAAAAAATAATAATAACGCAAATAAATTAAAAATATAACATTTCATTAGTATATTAAAAGGCGGAGAATATAGGAGCGTCAACATAAGCATAATTCCAACTCAAAATCGATTAAACTAGGGGGTAAATATGGAAAAGGGAAATAGTTACATTAAAACCATTGTAAAAGTAGAGTAAGCGTCTTCTGCTTCAACGTAGACACCCGCCATGTAAACTTATTCATATTTCTGGATAATTAATGGAATATTTCGCACTAAAACACATACAATTCAACAAATACATTATCCCCGGTATTCGAGTATTTTCATGTCTATTTATGTATACAATCTACTACATTGTATATATATATAAAGGTAAAATTACATCCATTCTACACTTTATCTCAGGCTCTTGCTTACTCAAACCTGATTTTAAATAGTATATAACGCTAACGAGTCGGTTGGCTCTCAAAAACTAAAGACAGCCTAATGGACGATATCGCGATTGTTTTGTTATTAAAGCGCTTGCGCCGAGTTACAGAATTTCCATATAATATATCGTCTGCTGACGGCCAATGTACATCATAGAATTTCCAAAGATGCACGTTGATGAAGATATGGGCAGGTTTTATACTTCCCACTATGATCTCATTGATCAAGATATGCTATTTAGCTGTGTTATGAAGGTCGATTGTTTTGATTAAGCTCATTAGCGTACCTCGTTGTCATGACGCCGGTTTTCGTTATGACCACGTGACATTAGACTGCTTTGTTTTGCCATTATTTCACCTGTCGGTTTCCATCGATGAAGCAGATGACACTTACCCTTCCTTGATACGTGGTCTTATCATGCTTTTCCCTTTTCTTTGTCGCCATTTAAAGATGTTTTCTTGTCGAAATACGTTTTCGGTTTTACTTCTAGTAATTAACGAAAATAATCAGGTTGTTGATTTAGAGAATAACTGGAAAATACAGAAGTAATGACAAAACTGTAACTCTAAATCAATTATATAAATCGGAGCAAAATAAAACCAAAGGCATCGCAAATGCTACCAGGAATATAAGACCAGTCATTCCTGAAGGGTACGCGTCTTCTGCTCTATCGACCAGGAATATAAGACCAGCCATTCCTTAAGGGTACGCGTCTACTGCTCTATCGACCAGAAAAATAAATAAGACCAGCCATTCCTAAAGGGTACGCGTCTACTGCTCTATCGACCAGAAAAATAAATAAGACCAGCCATTCCTAAAGGGTACGCGTCTTCTGCTCTATCGACCAGAAAAATAAATAAGACCAGCCATTCCTAAAGGGTACGCGTCGTCTGCTCTATCGACCAGAAAAATAAATAAGACTAGCCATTCCTAAAGGGTACGCGTCGTCTGCTCTATCGACCAGTAATATAAGACCAGCCATTCCTGAAGTGTACGCGTCTACTGCTCTATCGACCAGGAATATAAGACCAGTCATTCCTAAAGGGTACGCGTCGTCTGCTCTATCGACCAGTAATATAAGACCAGCCATTCCTGAAGGGTACGCGTCTTCTGCTCTATCGACCAGAAAAATAAATAAGACCAGCCATTCCTAAAGGGTACGCGTCTTCTGCTCTATCGACCAGAAAAATAAGACCAGCCATTCCTGAAGGGTACGCGTCTTCTGCTCTATCGACCAGAAAAATAAGACCAGCCATTCCTGAAGGGTACGCGTCTTCTGTTCTATCGACTAGGAAAATAAATAAGACCAGCCATTCCTGAAGGATACGATTCTTCTGCTCTATCGACCAGGAAAATAAATAAGACCAACCATTCCTGAAGGATACGCGTCTTATGCTCTATCGACAACACAGACGACAACTTAGATAGTGATAACAAACCTTGCAATTACCTTAACCTTAGATTGGCTCCCGTCTCTAGAATAGTGGAATATATTGAATGGTTTAGAAAAAAAAATAGTCTAATCATTTTGTACATTAGATGTCTGATCCTAAGTTTGAACCTAGGGGGAGATAATCTAGTAGTAAAATTAAATAGAGAAATTCCATAAAAAAACATTTTGGGGCTAGTAGCCAGTGTACATTAACCTCCATACGGGGCTCGTCGTGAAGCTGTAAATATACTTCTATATTTTACATGCTAGATATGAGATACCTTTTTAACAATACGTTATTTACTGTAACCAATAAATATTAATTGTTAATGTTACAAAGGGTGTTATATGTATCTTATTCAGCTCACCGTGTTTCTACTCAGGACTCGGAACACGAAGACTAAACTGTCAGCCTCTTTTTCATTAGTACAAATGATGACTACACGAATGACGAAATAGTCATACGGTGCAAAAATGTAATACTATTTGGCTTCCTACGGCGACATACATCGTATTTCTAGAACATTATTAAATTATGTCACGTTACAACGTGTTTGACTCATTACATCCCGGGGAAACAAACGAATAGAAAAGTTCAGCAAACCCGTTAATCGAACTATTGTCAATAAATAAGGACAATAAAAGAACTAGGGAAAGAAGTACGTGAAGATCATGATAAAAGCTAACAAGGAAGAGGCTAGGTGTTCTGGAAGTGTTAAAAAAATAAGGGAATAACAATGCGTCAACAAAACCTTAATCAGAACTCAACATCGATTAAACAAGGATTAAAATGTGTACAACCAGAAGATTTACACCGAGAACCTTGACAGAAAATACAAGAGAATGCAACCAGGTTTTCCGGAAGAGTAAGCGTCTTCTGATTCATCGACGACACCCACCATGTAAATCTAGACGAAGTACATTGTAATGTCATGGCCTCAAATTCGATTCTAAATCACAACAAGCAGGCATACCTATGAGGATATTCAAAGATACAAAATATATATGTCTCAATGAGACCAAAATGGCTATTATAAAACTATGAAACATAGTCTTCATTAACCTGCATCTCTCGAATCCCGGTGACGTAAGTTTGTTCGTCAGCAGCCGACATTCATCATAAAAATCTCGATATTGTGAGCAAGCCTTAGAATAACGAATCAACTGCGACATGTAAACACCATAGGTTGGAGAAGCAGGTTAGCGCCTTCTCTCCGTCATGATATCGCTAGAAAAGTAAACGTAAGCCTTATCCAAACAATGTCATTTCCTCAAAATGCGAACCATGGCAATGACGGCGATCAAACAATAATATATACGCCATACATCATTAAAGAAACTAGCAGAGTAAAACAAAAAATTTTCTAATAAGATAATGACGACGACTTAAAAACTTGCTGATAATATTCATCAACCTACATTGAAACCTTCTTCATTTCTGGCAAGATAAAACACTAGTTTAAAACAATGATATTTTCATAATTTGTAGCAAAAGGAGTAAATTAATATCTTGTTGAAGAGCTTGAGAAGGTAATTGACAATTTTCTGTAATATTTCTACATAACCTTTGGTCACAAAGCTTGAAGTTTTCATTTCTTGATCGTTTGTCCCAATGATGAGCCTTTCCTGCTGCGAAATGTTAAATAATTTTGGCATTCTGCATATTACACTTTTCTTGACATGACCTTTGGTATTTAATATTGGACACACATTATCAAGATTATTACGATTTTGTACTGGAAATAAAGTTACCATAATTATTTTCTATTACAGGGACACAAAACTTTATCTTTTATTCAAATTGACAGTGAATAAAATAACTTATAGATTTTCAAATGACCATGTTTCCTTTTAGCCCATTTTATTAATTGTTTGCATAATAAATTAATACCTTTAAGATGACACGTTTTATTAAAGCCCATTTCAGTATTTGCCTAACCTATGTACAGTTTCACAGGTTCATTTTATCTTTAATACACACTATACAAAGCTGGCACGTCTTGAACACTACGTGCACTGGTCTGTTTTAGGAAACGAAGGCGTGGTGAGAGACAGAGAGGGAAAGCGTGTTGTGGCCTTTTGTTGACTTGTGAAGCCAAGACATGAGTCAAGTGTGGGAAGGTACAGGACACGTGTCCTCCGTGAATCTCGTGTGAGTAAGCCAATACGTCACTTCCGTTACTATGGGATTGTTGTTGAGAACCGTACTGTTCTATTCAGAATCGATACTTATTTCTTTTGATAACAATACTAACACAATTGAGGTTTTTATATGTTTTTTTTTTCAAGATTCGGATGCATCTAAGACATTAAAAGCTAATTCTAAAACAATGATAATAATAATATACCATATCAAGCATTTCAAAGATAGATCAAACGTCCTTTAATTCAATTTTTCCTAAAATGTTTGCTCAAAGATAATGTCTTTTTTTTCCATTAAGCAAATCTATTCTCTGGATTATTATGACAGACATCGTTGAAATAGGTCGAGTATTAATTTTTATGAATACAGGACGTCTGTTTTCAACGATCTGTTATAAGATATAAGACTTTTTCACGATAAGCAACTTACTTCAGTTTTACACAGGGATAATTTGAAAAGCAACAACAACAACAACAAAACATGCTATATTACTGTATATACTTACAAATACCGACTGAGAAACTAGATCATTTACAAGAACCCTTAAATAAGCTTATATTTTTCAGGCTAACATCACAGATTTGTGTAATCTGAAAAATTCCAATTATTTAGAAGGTCAAGTCGTTAGTTGCCATGACGATTTGAAATAAATGTACGAAATCCGTTACGTAAGCCGTTGGTAAACGGATTAAAATTTATACAGCTTCATTTAATGTGGAGCGTCGTTCCACAAGACAAGTAGGCAAGGCCTCGAGTCGCCAAGGTGACACGCGGGAAGGCCATGTTGAATGTATTTTTACAAATTTGTGGAAAATTGAGTTAAATTCGATGTTAACGCCGTATTAAGATACATCAAGAGGTCGCATGATGGTGATAGCCATGCTACAGCCGTAGGTCAGATTTGAAACCCTCACAGGTCGATTATTTTGTCAGGCAAATACAATGAATAAGTAATGATTAAATAAACAATATCATGGTAAGATATACGTCAACAACGCTAATAAACATTGCCTAATACAGGTGTTGAGGAAAAACACAATGATGTATACACATTTTCTGTTACGGCCCTTTTGTCCAGCTTCAGTTTAAAGAACAATATAATTTTATAGGAAACACAGGAAGCATTCGAATGACGATCGGAAAAGAATTGGATGCAAAACATGGAAATAAGCCACACACATGTGACTGCATCTATATGATATAGCAATCGATACAGCATACTGATCATAAATTACACTACAACATATAGCATTTTCGTCCTACTTGGACTTACCGGTGAAGCTAGGGACTAAAAAGATGGAAATTCAAATTACTCAAAACTGCTGTGGAAATAGAGGGGAAAGGGTGCATAAAACCCCTTATTTAAACGACTTTCAAAAAGTTAAGTAGAACCGTTTAATTTTAAGATTATGTAACGAGTTATAAGTGTGAATACTATGTAACGCGCCACTTCTTATAAGCGATGCTTTGCATGAATGTTACAGTTATTAAGTTGGCATTTCTGTTAAGAAAACAATACGTTTAACAATTAACAATTAAATACATTATACAGGTAATGCTATTTGAGGACCTGGTAAGTATACTATAGTGATATGTCAACATCGTTTCTACATCAACAATACCCTAAATTGTCATATAACGCTGCAGCATCACATCATGTATCATAGTATTGCAATTGTAAATCCCTATTATACTAATGTGTATTTCATATATCTCAAAAAGAAATATATTCCCTCATAGTTATGGTGCTGTATAACAATGTTTGAATACATTGGAACATTAAGTTTATATAACAAACCTTACATTTGTACATACAGAAATCGCAGGACATGCTAACTAGCTTGATACTGACGACTACTATTAAGTAGACAACATTAAATTACCTTCATTTTGAAGGTAAAGTTTTCAAATTATTTTTGAATGTGACATAATATTTGAAATAGTCTGTTATAACTAAAGTTATTTCTGTAAGTGTGGAACCTTCATCTATTTGAATTGATTTCTATTTTAAAAAAACCGTTTAAAATTGAATAATGATAAACATTAAGTAATTTGAGTTTCTTGAACAAGACTCACCTTCGTAAACAGCAACGATATATTGTGCAAATGACGGATTTATGTTCACTTATTAAAAATCCTAATATAGCACTTACCATTGGTGGTTAAACGTGCTTGATACATACGCTGTTCTGTATATCCCAACACAGAAACGGATACCTGACTGTTTTCTCAATTATATTCCCGACCATCGAAGTGTTACGATTAATACGACAGTTCTGGCATTGCTGTATGCATTTTCTCTGCGCATGATCAATTTACGGGGCACGTGTAGCACCGTAAGTTTCAACAGACTTTGATTAAGTCGTAAACAAGACATAAAAACTGTTTGGGTGTCATCCAAACGAACTCTCAACTCTGATTTGCCTCGCTAACGTTAAATGCAACCAAAAACCAAATCACTGCCAAAGCAGCACGAATGTATTTAGAAAATACAATTCATAGATAATTTATCAACAGATGAGAAATAGGAACGCAGGGGCTTCAGATCAGCATGATGCGACGTGCAGCGACAATCCAGGGACATTTTCTACAGAGGTATCATAGTGATAACATGTAACGCTGTGCTGATTTTAATTGCCTAATCATTACTGATCGCTGTGATTGTTTAGAATGCCCATTTTTATTGACTTGTTGAAATAAGCGCCTTTACTTGGTGTTTTGTAGTGTCTCGCCTGACCGTTCATTGTGTTAAACCAAGGGTAGAATATGAGACATGT
Source organism: Mimachlamys varia (assembly GCA_947623455.1). Classification (NCBI taxonomy): domain Eukaryota; kingdom Metazoa; phylum Mollusca; class Bivalvia; order Pectinida; family Pectinidae; genus Mimachlamys; species Mimachlamys varia. The sequence continues at coordinate 24,520,718 of OX392534.1, forward strand.
CAACAATGGCCGATTTTTTTACGAAACTGTGGCGAATTTGTAAGAAATGGATATAATCACGTGTCATAACGGCTTTCCCGCCATGCAATGATTGCGCATGGACGGGATTATCTGCGGGACCACGCGTGACCTTATCAATATAGCGAAGCATTTCAAGAGACCATTAATATTCTTTTATTGTTGTGCAGAATGGGTGCGTGAATTTGAATGTCATGATGGAAAAACTATTGCTGTTTGTAACGTTATACACAAGTATCCGATAATTAATTCTGACTGAGTCTGAACACATTTAAACTAAAATGTTTCATAAAAGAGGGCTTTTCCATTTGACAAGGATATGCGTGTAGGCAAATGGAGAGCTATCCCCATACAAAATATTTTCAGGTATTATATGAATATAATATATAAATATAAAATTTCAAAACTGAAATTAACATAATTGTAAACATATTTATATGCTTTCATGAAAGCGATTTATACATACGCAATATAACCCAGGACATGGTACAATGATAGCAGTTATTGGTTTCTGGATGCGAAGGTATTATCTGATTTCTTTCTTAAGGATAATGTCACATAAAAATCTCGTAGATTTAGTATTTTTTATCTGAGAAGACTTAAGATGTTGTTTTTGTAACGTCAGAACAAAAAATAAATAAAATAAAATCGCTAACTACTTTGGATGTATTGTATATCAGAAATTTTCATTTATATTCAATTGTGTCGAAGTAAGAAATACTTGTTAATCAAACTATCATAACAAAGTTAAATTATTTTCAATGAATTCTTCATGTAGTATTTCGTCCATCATTTTAAGAACATGATTAATAAATTCTTACATATTATTTAAGTGAAATCAGGGATATAAATGGATTTGCCTATTATATGTGCATAAAACTCATATTCCGTACAACAATAATTAAGAAACAATATATAAACATGTAACATATATTTTTGTTATTCCTTTCTTTAAATATTTATAATCATAACTATCACTGTAACAACTGTATGATGTAGTTTAATTATTTTTTTCCGGCAAACTGTATCTCTTACTAAATTTAAAAGGTCAGCATATGTGTGTGTGTGTGATCATCTTTGATCACAACATTTTTTAAGAAACTCATTCGCTTTTTAAAGTTTGTATATTCTAAATATTGATTGATCTTATCCTTGAATGTTTTGAACAGCTTAGTATGATTTGAATACCTTATCGTGATGTGAAACTAACATTGCTTTATCACAACTGCTACTTCTTGAATACACTAACCATTGTTGAAATAAAGCTATCACTGTTTTTATACATTTATCAAAGTATACACAATTCTCATTTTTAAGACAACATTTTTGAAACACAGTCTTTTTTATGATTCACAACTCTTAGCTCCATCGAAATATCAAGATACGCTGCCTGTTAAGCTTGTGCACATTAAAATGATTTTATCTATAAACACTGAATTTATTTTAGGCTGTATTAGATGTTAGCGATACGCTCTTTATTGCCTGCAATGACACACGTGTCAGCACTAGCACCCAACAGTTCACCCTCGTCAACCTAAGAGTCGGATTCTTATACAATTATATACACATGTTGAATTTCTTGAAACCTGAACAAAATACAAAAAAAAAAAAAAAATAAAAATCGACAACATGATATGGTTTCTGGAGTTATTTTCTAGTTTACAAATGTACAATAAATACATTGAAACAAAAAGAAAGTATTATTCGCTTCATACTAAGAAACGGTGGGTAATATTTTCTTTCTTGTTTTGTGTAATAAATATATAATTAAAAAAAGGACGTTCAGAACAAAATGTTTTGCTCTGGTTTGTATACGTTAAAATAAATAAATGTATATTATTATATGGGGTAGCATTGTTTAATGGTTTATCACTCTCGGTATAACTGACTCAATATGATCAATACTATAACATGCATGGAGGTCTATCTTTTGCACTTTACAACGTAGCATTATGCCTACGTCAGGATTCCTTATCTAGAGAGTCTAAGATTATCTTTTGAGAAATAACATATGCTGATAACACACATTATAGAAGTTACAAAGAAAACTTTACAGATCTTAGATAAAGAAATTCCTCGCCGAACATTAATAGTAAACGTTTTCGTTCTCAACTTCAGTCTAGCGCTACTACTTCAAGAAAATAATATAGACATATTTTAACATTAATTTTAAAAAGATAAATAAATTAATAAACTACTTTTGATATATATACATATAGACAAAATAAAAGTAATCAACATGATAGTTATGAATGGGGTCTTTATTCTTCATCTTCAAAATATTTATCTCCCGCATTTTATGAATGCGTTTATGATTGTCTATGTCTGAGTATGTATTTTTGAAAAATAAATATTTACATTTTGATAATATTGTTCTTGTATATCAAATTTAACATTTTAAATGATTTCTTCCTGAAAGGTGAAGGCTGAAATAAACAATGATATATCTTATATATTTAATCACACACAGTACATACTTCAATAATGCTGAAACGAATCTTAACAAATTTATTGTAGAATTACAAAGAGTTGAAACCAAAGCTTTGGAATACCACCCGAAGTTAGATTGGTAACAGGGTTCCTGTAGGCTCCTCATGTCTGAGATATCTGCGGGTGTTATACAGCCATCAGGGGACACACGCACATAAATCGCCAGCCTAACTTAATAAATTTTCCTTTTTAACCGGTAAAAGAAGCTGTTGAATATCAACATTATCTTGTCAAGAATTTTCATATCTTTCTGTGGCCGTTTTTTTCATGGTGAAAAAAGCCGAGTAAAGATATGCCCCGTCGTGAATCAGATATGTATGGAGGTCGGTTTGTCAGAGTCGGAACTAGTGCTAATACCAAACAGTTTAAACCGATAGAGAGAAGCAAAACATTATAATCTTACCTTATCGCCGATTTCCACTTGTTTCCAATCGCTCTAATAAAATCAGTTTGATATGTTTACAATTTACACAAGCGGGGGAACCTGATAGGTTTATCTGAGTTGTAATTGAACGATCGATCTTAGATTCAAGAACTATTAATCTTTTTGATATTCATCACCATGCTAGAACAGAAGCGCAGCCGACCGCGTGTCACAAGAGGCACAGTTTCTCCTCAGATACATCAGTCATACATCGGAAAGCGGGACAGAAAATACGGACTTGTTCAAATCAAACAATATCATCTCTTCCACTGGCCATCTCTGCCTCTGATTGGCTGTCGTCTGCTCTGGCACCATGTATACCGGTCTTATCTTTGCCAAACAGAGTCCACACATTTCCCCCTCCCTGACCATAACAATTACTTGTCGATTTCAACACAATACATATGATATTGTTAATTACTGACAAAGGAAGTATTCCTTCCAGGAATAATGCAGTTGATCGTGGAGGATCGGGTCCAGGGTTATAAAGATAACATGTACGCACCAGCTTCCGTTTGAATTACCTGAAAGAATTGTATATAGCCAGCCATCTGATTCTGACCTAATCTGCATTCAAACATCCATGGACATATTACAAACAAAATGTAGCATGGTTTTTGTCTGAATGAATTAGACCACCAGCAGTCCAGTATATAATTGTGTAGTTCTTAGGTAATTCTGTATTAAGACACTAATTATGTCTGAAAGATAAGGATATTAGCTATCCAAATTACAATGAATTTATCAAATCACGAGACAGTTTGTTGGTGAACCGTACAGCTAATACGTAACCACACATCACGAAGTGAAAAAAATCATTGATAAAATTCTGTCAACAAATATACACAAAAATGATTTTGAAAAAAACCCTGACAAACCAATGAAGAAATAGGAGCCAATGACCAATGAAACAAACACATTCCAGAAAGAACAACTTGGTCAAGTAAGGGTGTTCAGGAAGATTAAGTGCTCCATGCACCACATGTAGTAAAATGTTTTATTTGTAAGTTAGCGTTGCTTTTGGTTAAGGCTTAAAGGCTTAAATTTAAGAAATTACATATTAAATTATGAATGTTTATGTTACGTGTATAGATGGAAAGGGAGTGTTCGATGTTGCAATATAATGTACCAAATAAATTTTGCCTAAATTCAGTGCAATACAAATTACAACTGACAAAAATAAGTGCTTTGAAGAATAACTTCCGTAGTCTAATAAAACACTTTTATCGTTTATGTTTAGTGGAGTTCCATTGAAGATATTTGTCATATTTTTTATTAATATTTAATTTTAATATATCATGAATTCAGCTGAGTCAGACACTGTTTACAAAATTTAATTGCCGGTACCTGTGTTAAACCTGAAGATGCATTGCAATCGCGGGAAAAGATATCAAATATTATAGATAGACTGATATATTGATACATTGTATCAAACAATTTGAGTGCTGTGTACCCGAATTGTGGGCGTAAATCTTTCATTTTTGACATTTGTTTGTATTTTACTTTCAATAAAAGTCTGTTCCACCAGAGTAGCCCCATTTTGCAGTATTTTAAATACCTGTCTTATTCCTGATCATCCACCAAAATGAGAGCAAGAAACACTGAAAAACAGCCAAAATATATATATATATATTTATATATGCAATTATACATGTGTTCTAGCCTATGAGTGTTAATATGCATTACTATATAAGTTTGTTAGTATAATAATCAACGTAACATCATGAACGTCTACATAGCGATGTCGACGGTCAAACATTAGGATGACAACATATGCTTATTGCGTCTTAGATTAGATAAGAAATGTATAATTCTTTTCCATTTCACCAGAAACCTGTTTCAACATCTGTGTTTAAAGGTCCGCGTAGTTTTACCTATCAAAACACACTGTATATTAAATTGACGATAATGTCAAGCCTTATAACGCATGATGTCGTAGATCGGGTTCCATTTTATAATAAGTAAATAAAATGAATCAAACAAGTCTAGGAAATTGTCTTTTCAAGAGATTGCAAAGAAGATAAAATAATAATGATTCGATGTTCTTATATACCGCTTTATCACGACCATAAAGGTCGTTTCAAAGCGGTTCACAAATATTAGAAATATCGAATTCGGGACAGGATTAAAACATCCCAAATAATGAAAATGAATTTTTAAGTCTTGTATCACCAAGAATTAACGCTGTCATCCGGATTTAAAAAAAAATGTGTTTTTATTTTAACGTCACATCTCCATGACATAATACCTTTTGCTTTCATTACAATACATGCTAATGACTGCTGTTGTATTTCATTTTCTTCACAGCATAAAATTATAGCTATATCAACAATTAATATTGATTTCGTTGTGTTTGTACTATCATTATGACACAACTGTTGCGTAAAAATCAGAGAATACAAAATCAAAATCACAATCGGAACTCAAAAGTGATTCAGCTAGAGACAAAATATGAGTAAATGCAAGATTTGCACAGGTACCCATGAAAAAAGCCCAAGAGAATAAGATCAGGTGTGCCATAAGGGTAATCCTCTTCTCCCTTATCAACGACACCCGCCATGTAAATCTAGGTCACCTCCAAGTATATATGTCATGTATAGTTATATTGTAAAGGTAAGTTTATATCCGTATGTTTTTAACTAATACTATTCGATCAACATCCCGTTTTATACATGATACACACGTTATTTGCATTGCCCATGTTTAAGTTACGTCTCTTGAATACAGTGATTGAAATAACTTTTGTTTCACTGTACGTTTAAGGCCACATTATTATTTAATTAAAGTGTTGTTTCACAGCAAATTTTGATTTGATTTCTTGGTTTTACTGTATATTAACAATCCAGTGTATATTTCAAGTGTTTTCAGAAATGATTTACCCGTAAATTCAAACCATACATGAAAACAGATTTTTTTATACAGACGTTTGGATCTAATCGGATTCCTGCGTTTTTAATGTCGATCTCTTTTTATAGTACTTTTTGACCCGGCGTTTGGACATAAATTCAATACATTTCCAGTAAGATTAAATGGAACTTTCCTTTGACCCGTGTTATTGAATTGTTTCATTCCGTTATCAAATACAGACTTTTCACTCGTCGTTTATGTGCAAATGACTTTTTATCTGAGATGGGAAATCAGCGTGGATCATCAATCGGATAGGGCCATCTATACGTGCGAGTGGTATAAAACCATCGTGCAGAAACACTGGCGAAGCCATTTTGTGAGTATTAACCCTAGCATACTCCGCTGAATTAATCTGACTAAATTCCAGGTTGTCGTGGTTACAATCTGAGATCTCTGGGCGATTTCCGTGTTGATGAAATATCATAACTTTCTCTGAACGATAGGGTTATTTCCTCTCATTGACACACACATATATCGCCCAAAGATTGCTTTCCCGAGCCGGTCAATTCCAGACAAAATCAAACGCAATACCCAATGCCAGGAAAATACGATTTCCGGATTTAGGGCTGGGTGTGAATGAACACAAAGACCTAGCATTTCTAGGCGTGGTGGTGCTAACATATATGACATACTAACCTACCACGCCATCCTGGTGACAGTAGGATTCCAAGCGAAATTCTCTTGAATGATTAAACTCTGAAGACCGTGAAGTATTTCGCAACTCTTTTTGTCATGTCTTATTTAGATTGATCGTGTCCCCACATTATAATGGTTTCTGGTTTTTGGGTTTACCCACAGTAGGTGTTTCTTGTGATGTGTTTGGAGCTTTTGGTGATTAATCCTTAAAATACCATAATCATCAGAAAGTCATTATGTTTCCCGTCACAAATGGCTATGTTTCAAGTATTAAATTAATTGATCTTTGAAATAAAATTAGTCACAATCGACGCATTTACCAAAGATTGAAGTGTTTCGGACTCTAGATAATTTGGTTTATAGTAGACTTTAAGTTTTTATTTGGTTTCGGTGTGTTATGTCTTGGGTTCGGTGGTGATGACGTACGCAGGCCGTGGACCAAAAACCTTATCACGTGAAATCACCGATCTGTATCGCAAATCGTGGGCAGACATCAAACTAACGCCATGGGTTGCAGCGGAAAAGGATGAGTTAGAATAGGATGCGGCCAAAATTTGGAAATATAGACGACAGGAAATATTACAAACCGGTCTGTGCACCCATAGTGTGTACCTTAGGTGCCCCATGACTACATATATGTTTGGCCTGGGATCGTTCATTCATGATATCATTTTCATCTTATGAGTAATTCTTTCTGTAAAAGTATGATTTTTATCGCACTGCTGTTAATATAACTGAAGGAGAATAAATAAGAAAAAAAACAAGTGTGTATATAAAAAGAAAGATTTTAATCAAAAATTGTTTAAAATATCTATGTGACTTGGTTACATTTGGTTTTGATAATAATCTCATCGTTATCGAAGTAGGTCGCAGTAAACATTATGATATTTTCATGATAATATTTGAAATAAATTCAATTGTACGTTTTATGTACAATATTACGAGACGTTGAAGGAAAGTGGAGAGATTTATAATTACTTGTTTAATTACAACATGTTAGTGAGTGCGTCATTATTTGTAAACAAATTCCTGGATGTAAACCTTTATTAATATTTTGTTTTTACTAATATAATTTTACTAAAATGCTTTCCATTTCAAAATAAAAGATGAAATTGTTACACTTTACAACATTACATTGAGAATTTCGTTACGAATCGACAAGCCATTAAACATCACTACACATAGTTAAACAACACCATCAGTGCTGTTATTAAACACGCAATCCAATTCATAAAATGTTTGTTGCAATATTGTATATCATAACGGCACTGCACCTGTTCAATTACTAAAGAATTCTAAGTGATTTGGTAATGATACAATTTTCAAATCAAGAGAAATGGATGATAAATAATGATTAACACATATACCAAATGTAGACCAAGCTAAAGATAAAACTAGATAATAAGAACTCAAAATTATACCACTTGAGACTATACCAGAAAGTAACGATACTGGTATCTTTGGCGTAAAATTTCCAGTTCAGTACTCAGTGTTAATTGGATAACAGTTTAAAATTCATTAATTGATAAACTGTAAGTAACAATTTAAAAAAATAAAATCGAATTAAAATTTGATATAAAACCTTTTTAAGTTATCATACAGTATACATTTCAAATTAAAGTAACAGTTACAATATATATTCCATTTACAATCTGTGCATTGTAGGAAATGAAATCAAATGCACAAAAGAAAATAAAACCAATTGTATTGAATATTACAAAGTAAAATTAGTTGAAGAAAACCATAAGAATATTCCTATGGTGAATTTGTCGATACCGAGTGATCCCTTTTGTTGACGATCAGTTAGATATCGAGTCTTATCTCAGATTGGACCTGACCCACTGGTGTTCGTCTTGTCCTGGCTCCATGTATAAATCTTCTCATCCTGTGCCATCAGATAAGCGACAGGGGCCTTAAAAGGGCACAGTTCTTCCTTCTGTATATGGGTTTCATTGGGGTAGTACATCGCTGTTTACGGTCACATCAACGAATGCACATATCTTGTCATCTTAAGTCCTGTGACATTCGCACATATCATGGTTAGGATTCAAGATATTATAGATGTATGCTAATAGTTATTGTTATGATTTCTATCGTTGACAAGTGTTTACAAAACAAGGTTTGTTTTTATGAAATCATTTTTTTTTTATTTTGGTACAGATTTGAAAGGATCTTCCAAAATGTTGTTATCAATTTCAAAACGAAATTGAAATCGACATGCCCACGATAGCTTAAGCGAAGATAACTGGATTACTGGTACTTTGTTAGTGAATGTATCTATGGACATATCATAGAATTTTAAATACGGCAAAACCCTGCAATCGAACTAGAATCGAATCTTGCGATTCGCTTTCCCGCATGTGTTCTCCGTTTTGACAGGCGAACCTCAATCACTTCACAAAAAGACACTTCGTATCGAAGGAAATCATGATAGATTGAATCGTAGATCTTTCAATAGCTATACAATTACCGGTATGTTTATACATGCATGTATATGATCTTTATGTAATATTTTGGTTTTTCGGTTTAAATATACTAGGTCAATTCAGCCCTAAAGTGTGTTGTTTTGGGAACTTTGTTTTGCTACTAGGAGATATCTAAAAAAATTCTTGAATATAAAAATATGTACTACATTGCAGTTATGGAAAACAAACATCTGTTTACCAAAATAAAGTGAGATGTAAATCAAATAATATAAATCTATAAATGCTGTTGAAATTACTTGGCATCAAAATGGACATATGATTATATCATTGCATAAAGAAAATTTAAACATATTTCCTTGGGAAATTTGTGACGGACATTATATGAGCTGGCATTCTACCAAACGGTTGATCAAACACTAACGATGAAAGCAGGCGATTAGAACGTAATATTTGTGGATAATGCTGATATAAGTTGATAATCACAATGGATGCTGTGTTTGCGACTGATGTTTTAGGGCCGGAAGGCGTTTGTTGGATACGGAGGGGCTGTACTTGGTGACGGCGTGATCCTCCAAGACGAGTGTGGAGGGATCGTCAGTGCAGTAGGCTCCTACTCCTTCAAGATTCCCTCCCTTTTAAACAGGTACTGGGTAGAAACGGCTCGTGATGTACCTGATTGGGGACGTGATACCACTTTAAGTGGGCATTTAGACGTACAGCATGTGTGTTCAGATCAACTGTGCTTTCATCTCAAGTGCTCCTTTTGGGCACTCTTAGCGTAAATATCCTCGCAGAATTGTTTATGGAGTACGAACCAAACTTTTGAAGAGTTTTACAAGCATAACATTATAAATTGATGTGATAAAAATTGTAGAAGCATTTTCAATTTAACAGAAAGCTATTTTGTTCGATCCAAAACAGTGATGAAGCCCCTTGGGTAAGTGTTAGGTTTCTCGTGTTATGTAATGGCGAACGTTGGTATCCGTGAATTCGCGATGTTACAAGAGATTGCTAAAAAAACACATCTCCTCGGAGAGCTAACCCCTAAGATTTCATACCTTGCGCATCTGCGGACTGGAGTGCTCTCCCCTATCAAATCATCTCTGTTTTTCGAGATTTTATTACAACTTAATTTTATCGCTTGGAAAGATAAATGCATATATGAAATGATGATGATGATTCTGCAATTCGATTTGTTGAAGACTCGAGAGTAATCGAGCACGATCCATTTGATTTTTGCTCAGGACATGAATGTCGGCCCCATGAGGGCGTCACAACCGAATTAACCGCATCAGATTACAAGTATGGACGTCTTTGGGGAAAAGCTTTCATCGTTATTTATATTTCACGAAACTGTTTATTAAAGCGTCACAAGGAATTTGTTTTATTGTTTTACTTTTAGTGAACAATTTCGGAATTACTCGGTGCCTAAAAACCTTGAATTTTTTATTGTTGTCGATTTGATATTTATCTGCAATTACTACATGGTTGGTGGCCTGTCATAAGTTTGTGTATTCGCTACATCGGTTTCAGATATGGGGGCGTCTGTTACAATATAGCAAGACAACAAGGGAAATACATCGTCTTGTGCGAAAACTTTGCTTTTCGTAATTGTTAACTTCGCTATTTTATAAGTTTGATGCATCTTATTTGAGTTTAAATTGATAAAGATTGGGATAAATATGTAATAAAAAATTGTGTTATTATTTGTATCTATTATATAATGCAATGATATAAGTATTAATACTCAACACAGCTCATTAAGATACTGTGGGAACAGTTGATGGAATAATTAATAAAGACATACTAAAATCGATTTTTCTATGTTAATTTTGTAATACGCTCTTTTGTGATATTTTCTCTTTATGTTTACTTTCGCAGTGTTATTGTGGTACTGGTATGACAAACAATAGCTAATACAACAAGAGATTACATCAACTGATTTAAATTTCAATTGTTTGCCCAGCACACCGAAGCTCTTCATATTCATATATCAATAGCCTACATTTGCAAAACATTCGTAACTTTCGATTTTATCCTAAAAATAAAGATTCTTGCAATATGACGCATGGTAAATAGGTAGAAATTGCGACTTGTTTTTTATATCCACGTGCGTTTTAAGACCAATGAGTGCTTAATTGTCCCTTAAGAAATAGAGGAAGTGAAAATATATCACCTATTCAGTGCAACTATTAATTTCACATCGTGTTCCTTTATATACCCATGTGATTCCTTACATATCCTATAGGTACATAAATATGTTCCTCTTTACAAACCGATCTTTCATGGTATCCCATTGTTCTTTCGATATATATCCTTCTAAATGGTGACCAAACTTTGATTTTAGCCGAATAAAAGTTCATTGGCTCATCCGAATAAAGTGACTGAAAATCTAAATTCCTCGTTTTCATTTGTCTTCATATTTCCCACCTATTTTTTCTCACCTTACTGCCACATGTCATAACATGTTCATTCTTACTCAATACGGTAAAACGCATGCATCCTCCTTAACCCAACCGCCCTGCAGGTAGGGCGTAAGAGTTGAAGCTGCTCTCCCATGGTATGACCGTAAAAGACGAATAAACTTGGGATCTTTTCTAAACAAAGTTCTCTTTCCTAATGTCTGCCTTGACACAACCTCACTTTCAGTCTTTAGTTGAGCGTTTGCCCCTGTGGTGAGGAAGGCTATGGGTTCTGTCCCCAAGTCGAGACATACCAGAGTCTCTAACCATGGTAGTCATTACTCCCTGCTTGACGTTCAGCATTATTGGAGTGGAACGACTGGTTCGCCCGTTGTCTGTATAATGTGAATGGAGTGGTGGTCTCCAGGGGACCTTCGGCAGTATACTTAAGTGTGATAGTACTTTAAATCGGCAAAAGATCCTGACCACCGCAAAAAAAAAACTTACACGAACATATCGCATTGATCGTAAATGCAAACGTTCTCAACACACCCACCTACATCGAATACACCGGGATACCGTCCTTAAATGACCCTGACTGTTAATAAGACGTAAAATAACCAACCAACTTTAACCCTAGACTGGCCAGTCTCTAGATTTGTATACAGATATTGAATTATTTAGAAACAAATCTGTCTAACAATTTTGATCAATGTAATGTCTAATTCCAGACTAAGTTTTAAACGAGAGGGTGATTAGCGAGTAGTGCTATTCAGTAAAAAATTCTTCATAAAAACTTAGGAGCTGGTAGCAAATCTACCTTAACCCCAAACCCTGTTTTATTTTATTTGAATTATTACCAAAATTGTATACATGTATTACATGTATAACATTACTTGATATATATGTATTGTAAGGATATATTAAAGTAATGGAGAGAGCTGTCCAGGCGTCCTCTACTTCCAACACCAGTCTACACCCCTTCTATATCTTCGTTGGCAAAACATGTGCAAAGTCTTTTTGCAAGAAAATTGCAGAATTTCACAATAGTGACCAAATCAAAGAATACTGACAATGATAGTTCATTAACAATGTAACTCAAACTTTCATTGTAATGATGATAAAAATAACTAGTCCTTATAAACTAGTAAAAGTACTTTAAATAGATTTTTGATATTCAGCTATCTAAGTAAATATCTAAAAACATTGTCATTTGGGCGACTATTTTATGTTATGAAACCTGCAAAACTTCTACTTTCAAAGACGAACGTAATACGTCCTGTGATTGCATGTACATGTTACTGATTTGGTTATACATTCATTGAATGAGCAAACAATATTTTATCATAATTAATTCATATTTTGTTATGTATTAAATGGTACATTCTGGGTAGGTAAATATATTGGTATGAAAAAACACAAAAACGTCAACAAAACCACCATCCGAACTCAAAATTGATTAACTTAGAGGCAAAATATGAATTTGGAAGTACATGGAGACCCTCGTAAAAGAATAGGAGAATAAGACCAGGAGTTCCAGAAGAGTAAGCGTCTTCTGCTTCATCGACGACACCCGCCATGTAAATCTTAGTCACATCGACGTAAAAATCAAGTCAAAAATAAATAATGAATGAATAAATGAATAAATAAATAACATTGAGTGTTAATATTTCTAATCTACTTTGCATTTCAAGAAATATACATAAACATTATTATAGTAATTTACAGTAATTATATAGCAACTTATATTAATGAAATAAAATAAAATTCATTTATTTTACAACAATTAAGAAACAAGTTATCAACAAATCAAACTTATATTAACTTATAATAATAATAAGTTATCTTAAGTAACTATACACTTATTGCAATAATTGATTACTGTATAAATTTATAGTCTACAGTGATTATATCGTAAATATGTCGATAATCTGCAAATTATTATATAAATAAAATTTTTATGTGATTATTATATAAATAACGTTCGGTATACATATATCTCTGGTTGCTTTCTAAGTAAGAGAAGATAATCATAAAACAATATTTTCGACATTAATGTGTTTTTGTTAAGTGCACACATTCCTCTTTTTTTTTGTCAATGAATGACCACGTACATTCCATGTACTTTGGATTATCAGTGTACGCATGGAAAGACCGTCTGTGGCTGAGGACCGCCAATGTGTGTCGAAAATGTCTACACGCATATGATAAAAAATAGCACATTAACTAAGTAAAAAAATAAAGGATAACAACGAAATCACAAAGGATTGCTGTAAGAATGTATTTTGCTGTGTGAGAGATTTGTCTCCACTCGCCGACTGTCTAGGCCAGTTGTGCGATCCGGACCCATATAATAGAATGCCTAGTTGAAAAATCAACATTGTTCTTATCTCCCCAAAACACGATCTTTACTCTCCGAAACATTAATTCTGGTTATTGGCGCGGCATATTAAAACTCTATCGATCACATTTATCTTGGGGAAGGCAGAGGCAGCAAGTGAAATGGACTGGCCTCTCTGCACACCGTCCCGGCTATAGGAAATTAATAAGATAATACAATTCTTGTAGCGTAATTAAAGACGTGTTTCGCTCTTGGACTGTGTTTCTGATATATTCATTGCCATTTAAAAGTCCCGACTTCTATCGCATACTTTAATGCCATGTTTATTCATTTTCAATATATAAACGTGTGCGTTATCAGCTGTAATTATTCCTATTGTTAAAAACATGTTCAGTCGAGCACAAGACACAGATTATCTTGGTTACGACAGTCGCGTCCAGCCAGTCCAATCTAAATCTATTTGGGGGAAAAGGAGGATAACTTTGTCCATATATTACGTGTTTGTTTATACGGATGTGATGCCTTGATCCGGTTAATATTCTGCCTGTCCGTATCTGTACAGTTTGTCTGTCCTTGGCAGCCAAAATACGTATACGTCTTCTTTATATGTATAACTATGAAGCCATTCTGTCACCGTACGAGAAAATCATTCCGCAGGTCAGAAATTCGACAGGATTAAAAAAACAAGATAACCGTTATAAATACACATAACGATTCAGATAAGAAATATATGATTGACATAAATAGCGACAGTTTATGTAAATGGAGACTCAGAAATACGATTTATTTAGATGAAGTTCCGCTTTCGTCAGATTCAGACATATTGTTATTTTACTTTTTTTTGTTTAAAAAGGTATATCTAATGTGAGAGACGACTATCTAACTAAGAAAGTCAATTCAAATGACGTACGTACATAAAGAACACGGAAAATACACACTTGTCAATCACAAAAGGGCTAAAGGTTTACTACGGGTACTTTTCAATGCAAAGTTGACATGTTGAAATTTCAGATCGGCTTTATTTAGTATTTACTTACAAGCGAAGAGAAAACGCAAAGAATGTGTCTATATATGTAACCACAACATTGTTTTTGTTAATGTAATTGTTAAACATGATATAAACACACGCGTAAACATTATATGACTGCATGTAATTCGAAAATTTAACCATACTCTTATAACACATTAACTCATTTGTTTATCGTTAGACAAAGTAATTATCATGATATCCATATGCATTTAATTTTACTAATCGTAATGTGTTCTTGAAAAGATTTACTAGGGCGGATGGGAATATTTTCTAAATTGCTTAATCTGATAAATTTTTAACAAACTTACACAATTAATAATCACCAAAAGAGTTCGATGTAATTATTTGTCCCATGGAATATTTTTAGTATGAATCACAACATATTGAGGAATAGGCAAAAGAAAAAAATTAAAGAATCCGAAACAATAACAAAATCATAATCCGAACTCCTAATCGATTAAACTAGGGGCAAAATATGAACAAAGGAAAGATAAAAAAACCCATACCAAAGAATAGACAAAAGTCTATATAAGTCAATTATCGTCTTGAGTAAAACAATAAATAATTGTCTGTTTTTTTTAAATACTATTCTTATGCATGGTAAGGATAAAGAGAATATGCCGAGGTGTGTGCATGCTCAATGTGTCAAATAGGTGTCATATTATATTTAAAATAATATTATTAAAGGCCCAATATACGTAACTTCAGGAAATATTTCGTGATTCTGAAAAATTCTGCAAAAAAATCCAGTTGATAACCATGCAAAAATAAGCCTAAAACGAAGTAAACCTGAGCGGTAACTAACAAGAAACTCTGGACAAAAAAATCCAAAGAATTGAAAATAATTCAGGTGGGGCCCACTTCAACATCACACCGAAGGTAGAAGACGGTTCGAAATGGACGCGTGTTTACAAATAGCGTGTTTCAACTGCTGCTGTACCGGTAACAGCGAAAGAATTCATCTTGAATATTGCTGATATCAGCTAAGCTTAACTAAATCTATAAATATAATAAGTTATTAGGCTTGAATTTCGCTTCAAGTTTTGCCGAAAGTTACGTATATTGGACCTTTAATCTTTTTCTCAAACCATATACATATTGGTTGAAACAAATCGGAAATGGCAATTCCTAAATTCTTGTTTGAAATCAGGCTAATGAGGTTACTCTTTTATAACGAAACTACAACTTTTTGTCAACTTTTGGCAATAAATATGTTTAAACTAACGAAAGAAACTACAATTATGTTTGATTATCAGAGCAAAAGTCAAACTAAATCAGTCCAAAAAGACCATCAAGACAAATATTTGTTTATCAATTATAGTGGGATGCGCATTCAAAACCAATACAACATACTATTAATTTGATATCCACATCTTAGCACTCGGCCCAAAAAAGACCTTTAGGTCAATTTCATTGAAATCAAATCACGTCATATAACAGACATACATGCAAAGAACATAACATGATCGAACGTAATTTGAATGTTTTTTCATTTTTAAAAGCTGCATGTACAATAAATAAAAACATGTGGTTTAACGTATCAGCATTGATAAGAAACTACTTAAAACTGTGTGTTGTAATAGGAAGATCTGATATTTGAGGCAATAAATAACAATGTAAGCTATATTGAAAATATATAGAAAATAATCTGCTTCTTTCGCTTTGCACGCAGCCATATACGTGATAATAATACATAAATATTGGAAACAAGTATTTAAATGATATGAAGCCATGCACATACTTAGACAAACAGCACGAATGAAACTTAAAGGTATCAAATAGAGACATGCGCATTTCAAAGATTAATTGTGGAATATATTTCATGACATGTACCATTATACTTGTCGGGGAGTATCCGCATGGGCGGCAGAATAGCAGCATGTGTTAGCGTCATAATTTGATACATTGTATACGGCGACAGTTTAATTAATGCCCTCAACTATCACAGTCCGAACGCTGCCCGTGTTTATATGCTCTACATCTGGAGAACGCTTCAAGAGGCAGAATGCTTCCGAGCGAGTTTATTGGAATCTTTATTATAAAGGAAATGTGTGAAGAAGGAATTAAATTGCTATAAAGGTGATATCAACCATATTTTCCTGCGTGATGTTTGTTGCAGAACTGTATTCGGAAGTTCCAGTGGTATAAGCACTGTCTCGAATTTCTGTGCACGCGACATGCACGTGACCTGACGCTTGCTATCAACAACACAGACGTGTAATGGCCGCCATTCGCCGCCTTGATTAAACAATATGTCAATCTGATCAGATTTCTTAAACAATTTAAGATAGCTAGACAAACCACATTTCATGGGCCACAAAGGCGAGGAAAACGACACTTTAGATCTAGTTTAATTATGGTTCGATGAATGACCGATCTATGTATCTGCCGCCATAGAAGGCGGAGTAACACATGCTATCCGGCCGGTCTCTCCCACACCGCTCCTCTACACTAAGCCCACACAACGCATTCATACAAAAAAATTATTTCCGAAAAAATAACAAATGAAGAAAAAACAGTTGATCAGATACTATCAAGAAATTTAAATATTATTATCTGTGTTAGAAAAAACCTTGAAACATTTATTTTCCATTAGAGACTTTTGATAATGGGAGTAAAGGGCTTGCTCCATGTTATGAGCGACAAGCCTGGTTTTAACAGAGACGTTAGTGAGGTTTACATTGTGTTTTGTATTACTTTGGCTAATACACTGAACGTTTACCACATGGTATCGGCGACATCTCCGTAGATAAGGTAAGGAAAAGGGGGCTTTAATAAAGACGAGAGAGATAAGGCTATGAAAACCTCCTCAATCTGTACAGGACCCGGCCATACACACGTCGTGGGCAAGCCCTGAATTTACTCGGTGCTAGGATCTGCCTGTTTCTAAAAGTCATCTACAATAAAATTGCTGTGATCCCCATGGGAAATCCCTTCTCCGTCAGAATTTACCAACATGCATCAAAAAGAAATTTGGCGTGTGTTCAGTTTATCTGACAAAATTGAACGATTTCTTATCTAGATACGATCTCCCCGGGCCCTGCACAGAACTGTCCGTCAATTCGCTGTAACTGCTTTCTAAGTGCCATCCGGGCTGGCTGGTCTGTCAGTGAAACTCACGCCGGATAATTGATGGTTGCTATCGTAGTCTTCGATCTCAAGAAAAAATGATATCGGGATCAAAGTGGCCGATTTAGAGATGAGGAGGATTGTGTTCGGTCGCATTTGCCAGTTTTCAATGTAACAATTAGCTTTATTTCTACCATGTACAAAGGCGAAAAATGTTTAAGGAAAACATTTATCTTGATATGGTAGTTTACAACCTAAGTTGTATGTTGATGGGGTATTAGGAGACAGAACAAGGGCGAATTGAGACTTATGTGACAAAAGGACTCCAACATCTAATTTTCATATCAACCCAGCAATACACACTATACGGTTTTGCTTTGACTGTGTTTATTCTCATACGAACGTGTGACCTCACGGACGAGGTTTGGCTCCTCCGTGCCATATGGATTGGTGTGAGAATGAGGATGTTCCGCTAGACGAGGTCAGTGCCTGAAACAATACCCCATTGAGAGCTGTGACAGACAGGCCAGCCATAATCATGCAACAGGGAACCATTTCCAGAATCATGTCTTGGGATTCACCCGACCCGGGAGTTGTCAGATTTATACTGAATTTTCAATTAAGGCTAAAACCTTTTCAGATCTTTTTAAATGGATTCCAAATACCCTTTACACAATATTGTCGGACATATGACTTTGATACCAGAAGTTAAACTGTCAAGTGGTCTGCATAACAAGTACCGTCGACAATTGCTGCTGTCGTGTTGGAGAAACCGTATCAGGATGAGGTCTCCGAAATCTATGTACGGATATTCCTGTCCTAATCCGCACGGATGTTCCTCGGGCCAGAATCGATACTGTGGCGGTACAGACCGAGTGCCCACGACTTCTATAACGGATAGCCGCAGACATAACTACAGGGTTATCGTAGTACAGGTTTTTCATGTAACTACTTGTGAACCGTACTAAACCATCACTTAAACTTATTTGAATGTATACATCTGTTTGTATTAACTATCATCTAAAAATTATGTGTTGTCACTTCTTTGTTTATGCGTAAATACGGGAAGAATATGTACTCTTTTGTGATATTTACACACAATGTAAAATAAATAATCTCAATATGTGAACATTTAAAGAGGAAAAAGACATATTTTAGAAACCATTCTGGAAGGAACATGGACCAGTGCTTTGAAAAATGTCACTGTAATAACCCTTTGAGCGAATTTCTAATATTCCTTAAACACAACAAAGTTATTGTGTTCCTGACTTTTATCACTTTACGTACGTTAACCATTCAAAATACGCCTCCACTTCCTAATCGATTACACCGAACCGATCGCAGGACTCCACAATGTGTCAACGAATCTTGAATTAATGTGTCTTGGAAAAATGGTTTAATTCAAGTCAAAATTGCTCTAATGTATTTCACTATACACCATGCGCCTATGATAACGATTGGGTTATACACAAAACTCTACCACTTTACATAAAACATTGTTATCGAGATAACCCCCTCATATCATACCTTGATGTATATATCACCTACTGTTTTTAATCTGTAATAGGTATTGCATTATTGTTTGTTAAGTGTCGGCAATATACGTATATTGTATTAGTGTTTATAAGTGATATGATTTTAGATTTTAATCCAGACTTTATATACATATCTTTATATATATGCTATCGAGACAAAGAATAATTGATATAAACTGTATACTAGAAACTTTTGACTGCAGTTATTTGATCTGTCGCCGTTTTCGCCCACTCCTCAACCCTCCTACTGAGTTCGAATCTATCAATACAATGGATATATGTAAATAGGAATATAAATATAACTGGGCGGAGTTTTATTTGACGGGCTAATGGTGAACGTTTGACTGGGCGAAAATGTTCCATATATTCCAGATATAGTATACATTCGATATGACTACAATTTGGGTGATAGATAAATAGAATGTTGCCCGCTAGGCCGACCTGATTATTTATCTGTCATCAAAATTGTATTCATATTGACTGTATACTTCATTTGGTAACAGTTCAATGTTTATATTTACATTACAGATAATTTCAAAATATTCCCGTGTCTATTTCTTAGGAATATAGTCGTTAAACATTCTCCCTTTTTCGTGTGTGTTTCTTTACTTGAAGAGCCTGACTTAAATCAACGTCATCTTAGCTATTGACTCAAAGCAAACCCATTGTACATGTTATCTAAGGCGGATTGCAAAGCGTTGACGTAACGAAGTCCAATATGGCGCCAGATATGACGTCATGTGATGCGGATCGGAAATTGTAGTATACAGTGTAATATACTTCAATTTGGCTCAATGACCCATTCTAATATTACCCACTCTAACAATTAAAAAATTAGAGAATACCAAAGCGTCAACAAAGCAAATATTCGAACTCAAATCGATAAAACTAGGAGCAAACATGAAAAAGGGAAAGCTTTACATGGAAACCTTAGTAAAAGTACAAAGGGATACGACCATGGGTTCTAGAAGAGTAAGCGTCCTCAGCTTCATCGACGACACCCGTCATGTAAATCTTGGTCATATTCAAGTAAACACAAATTCATCAAAGTGAGAACCGAGTCATCATTCTCAAAGGTTGGGGTAGTTCATTACGAAAATGCAGAGGTGAATGAGTTGGATTTTGAGGAATAGTATTAAAACCTTGTAAGACTTTTAACAATAAATCAATCTTATATAATCTCTTACGTCTAAAAATTGCCAATCAAATGCCCAAACCATCCCCAAGAAAAGTCAGAACTGATGCGAAAATCATTCAAAAGTGTTTGGAGCTAAACATAAATCATATACAAATGTTTACTTAACTTATCAACAAAACAATGTTTCTTTTCTAGCCCCAAGCCGCTGTAACATGCCTACGCGCCACCCAGACGGGAAAGGCCCCGAGCGAATCACCCCCTGGATCGCCCCGTCCCCTACCAACACATCATATTCTTCTCCCTATGGGTAAGTATCCTGGGTATGCTTCATCCAGTCCCTCTCGCTCCAGTCAGAATCGGGAGGGCTTCCCTTATCTTTTTATTTGGGAGAGTTGAGTGGGCGGTAGATATTGTAGATGGCTAGTTATCGCAGTCCGAGATAGAAATGACGTTGAGAAAATAAATATTATGTCATGGCATATATCACACTGGCAGGTAAATATACATTTTTGCCTTTGCAACTAGAAATACACATAATAATGTGAACCCGCACTCACTGTGTGATGGCAAATTCATAAACATAGCAAATTTTAAATATTTTCCTGTTTTAGATAATCTTCTATCATCATAATTCAATTTAGGTCTTCTTGGTTTTTTGTTTATCCTTATCTAAGCGATGTCTAGATTACCAGTATTTTCTGACATATTATCCCCTAGGTTGGAAGATCAAATTTTGAAAAATTCTGCTTGACATCTTGGTTGGTAGACGAGTCGGCGGCAACTGAAAAACATAAAACGGAACCTTCTGATAAAGAAATAAAAACGTTGCTTATTCCCTTAGACCCACAAATCGTACAACTACCCGGTGCCATTTTTGACAGGAAAACGCATGGTCAGCTCGACCAAACTGGAACAATAAATATCACATTTCTTCCTCATCAAATAATTTATCAAGTTAGAATTTCGCTTTTATATGTTGATTCATTTGTTTAATATAGGTATATAGAATTTTTGTATGTAGATAATTATATAGATAAAATAATCTGGTGAAAATGACCATATCAATTATATAATATTAAGTTGAGCAGTCGGTAAGTGAATGTATTTGTCGGGTATAGAATCAGCCAGTACAGTTATATACGGTAGCGCCGAAAGAGAAAAAAAACAAAAGGATATTTACATGCTTTATCATACCGATTCATCAAAAGATTTCAGCTTAATTTAACACCTTACTAAAAAATATAGTAAAAACCAGCCAGATAATATCTTTGCAATATAGACGAGTTTAGGTTGTGAATGGAATCTATTATCGGGAGAGTGAGAAAATCGCCACTGAAATCTTCCAATGTCACTCAGTGAAAAGAAAAGGCGGGTCTGGAATGGTTGATTGTCAGGTATACAGCGAAAGTCTATATCTATTACGGTGTTTACCTATGACGTGTACAACTATCTATCTATACAGCTTTGTTAGTAATTATCCCATGCTGTCACAGGTAAGATAGACACGGTAATCGATACTTAGCGTGCCACGAAAATCAACTACAGGTTAGGGACTTCATATTTTCCACCTCGTTTAGAAGACATGTGTTGACGAATACACCGGTGTATACATGAAAGGCCTTAGCTATTGAAACAAGTGACACACGGCATCAGGGTATTCTTTTGAAATAATCAACTGTAATATCAGTTTTTTGTAAAACCTTTTTAAAATTTACAACTACACCGACTGAACCATATATATTACAATTATTTGTTTTGTACGGATTATTTGTGCATACACTCATATCCAGTTTTTTGTTATTGAACAAAAGCCATCGAAATTCATGCCGTGTTGGGCCAGAGTACAATATATTGCTGGTACAAAACGTCACAAATGAAGCAATACATTGTTATACACGCTCTCTGCAGCCACTTTGATGTTTTATTGGCATTCAGACAAATAATGCAACTGCAATTTACAAACTGAATAGATTGTGATATTTTTCTAAAAACTGACAGCTTAATATTGTTATCACTTGCATCCGTCCAACGGTACTCGCAGGTGTCCTTCGGACACTTTACAATAAATGCGTATTTTAACTGTCAAATCTACTTCCTGTAAAAGTGTTTAACCGTAGAATTACAGGCAACTAGTGATTAGTGTTATAAGTCATTATTAAGACATTCCATCTGCACTTACATCTACCTTTCAATACAAACAAAATTATAGAAAAATATTGTTTACATCGTTGTATTCATTTGTTTCAAAACAAAGTCGCATATTTAATTGAAAACAAGTATCTATACAACAATTTAATACGTATTGTATCGAATGTTTGCACGTAAAGCAAATAATTTTGTGGTAAGTTAAACATGTTTTTTTGTAAATTATGATGATATAGGTCGATTGTATACCCTGTTCGTATATATCTAAATATTTTCGATTATCTACTTGGTGACTTTCACTGATGTAAATTGTCATTGATCTGCGTTTATTGATGTTGTTACGGTCCTATAACACACATTGCTATTGATGACAAACCTAATAAAGCTCGGTAGGACTTTTGTAAGTTAGTCAGCAATTGTAATGTGTGCTATAGGGTTGATTTGCTAAAAAGTTCATTTTATATATACATTTTGATAAAATTATTAAGCTATATTTAGATATTTCATAGAGCTTATGAACAGCAAATCAAGTGAGATTGATCACTTCACAATATCAAATGTTAAGTCTTATATGCATTCACTGTGCGTTACAATGGAAGGATGCAGAGCAAATATTTATATTTAATACAAATGTTTAAAGCTGACTATCCATATATCTGCTAAGCCGATGATTTATCATCCTGTAAAGCGTGGAGCAAAGGGAGACACGCCTTTCTATACACGCCTCTATACTGCACAGTTTAACGGTACTGTAATCATTTTCTTCAGTGATGCACCAAAAAAATCAAAAAGTATTGGAGGTGTAGCAAATATTTACAAACATTGAGATAAAGAGATGTTATCAGCATGTGTTAAACCGGTTTGTGTTATTTCGTAACGAATTCACAACTACCATCAGTTTAGTAGGCACCAGTCAGCAAACACCTTGTCGTGTTGGTAAAATTGCTACAATGATTTTACCACCGATATAAACTTTCAGATACGTGGTTTGCGACAATATAATGACTTGTAATGAAGGCCATTCTATGAAAACATGATTATTTACACCAATTATTTATTTGTTTTGCATTATGTTTTAATTCATTTCAACAGCTCATTAGAATACTTTGCAAATCTGTGCTAACCTCCTCTTTTCGTTGATGAATGATGTTTTCTGTAAATTGCCTCTTAGCACTTATCCACAGTACATTTTAGTTTATGGCTGATAGCATGTGGAAATGAAATGTGCACAGTGTCGTTTAAAATTATTTAGTTCTTGCGATATCCGCTACCCTCTAATTACACTACAAAGGAGACGGCATCAGAAGCAGCGGAGAACGCCGGAATCCATTTACAGTATCTGATAGTATTGATAAAACCGACAAATTCCTACTGTAAATATTCGTTTAAACTTCGAGTATCAATTTTTGTTTAATAGTCTGCAAATAGATATGTTCCCCGATTAGCAAAACGAATTGAATGTTTCTTCTTAGAACTTGAACAAATGATAAGAGTTGTTAGAGTTTTGTAAGGACATCAAACAACCGAAGGTGCTACAGCAACACTTCCCGAACTTTTATGAAGTTAAAGTGGGACACGACTGATGAAGTTTTATACGAGTTTAGGCTACAGAGGAGAAAAGGAATAATAGTGGGCAAGTATTAGAGCAATGAAGTCAGTTTATGGGCCCAGTGTCCGCTGTAATTGTTTGCGATTCGCCTTAATGTGTTCCTACTTCTGACCAACACAAAGCCATGGCACATTCACGCTCCATTAACTCTGTGATTGGGCAGGACTAACCAGCGCGAGAGAAGAGGAAATTGTTCCGTGGACGGAGAGTGTATCCTCATTATGTCGCCAGATGCATTTAAATATGACAAAATTACTACTACATTAACGGCCATTGATGGGAATTGTACCACAAAAATAGGAACAACCATAACACACAACCGGCCTTGAATATTTCACAAACTCGGTTTAATCAATATTTACAGCTTATATATTATTTTTGATATATTATTTGTATTTATATACGGACATAGAACATGAACACTGTTAAACTCAAAGAATGTATACCCTACACTGTTTTCGACGTAGCGTTGCAGAAGTAGTTGCTTTGACCATGTAAAAATAATTTAAACGTTCACTGACCCGTAACCACTTACCAGCTGTTGTGTCGTCTGCAGCTTACCGTATCCCACAGGGACACCCTAACAGCGACATCTATGGGGGACTTGTCGCCAAAATTGTTATCAATGAGTTTACATATTCATTTGACAAATGCGTCTTCCATTCATGAATATTTAGAGATTGTAAAGATATGCAGCAATTATAATGATGTTTACGGAGTACTGAAAGATATATTACTATCACATGATGTTCGCTTGATTGATGCTCATAAATTTCATTTCGAGAGATTGAGTTGAAGATAAATCGTGTTTGTTTCATATTCCAATGTACTTTTATACAGTTTTGTGATTTGGAGATGTATTTATCGATTAACTGATACTCGTCTTTACATTACAAAACGACCAAAATATTTATTATGATAATTTGATTCGTTTGATAAAAAAGTACTTTTCACATATTCACTTTTTATGTAGGTATATACAATACACAGATTGTTGTCATTTGTCAAAAAGGGACGATTACAATCTGCAGAATCCGTTCAATGGTCATATCTGCAGTTTATGCTAATACTAAATGAATATCTATTGACAGTTGCAAAACTGTGGCTGAAAATAACTGTTTTTGTTATATTATAAAAAGGTTAATACAAAAAGATAATTCTTTCACTAATATATATGTCAACTGGTCTCTTATCCAATGTATAAAACTTGAATAATGAGGCATATTGTTTATATATATATTTCAGTTTTATTATGGGTCTCTTTGCTATTAGATAAAAAAAAACAACAACAATCTTATCAAAATGGTCCCGAATCATGTTTGTGACAATTATTTTGCAAAATATATTTAAAGCTCATGAAAAATACAAATGCTATGATATAATCTAGAAGTACACTATATGAAGAGCAAAATAATCCTATTTTGACAGGATGCAGTGCTCAGAGCTGGGAGCTTCACATTGACTTAGTAAATATGGAGTGTTGGACTCGTCAGCATTAGCGACTCTGTCCGACATAGTACACGCACGTTTCCAAAGTAAGTAAGTTTTGATCGAAAGTCTATCAAACTGTGAACTATCGCCACCATCAGATGGACCGACTGCCAATCACCAAGCACTGCTAGTTGGTAAACTGTGCGGAATGATTGACAAGATGGCCGACGATAGGGTACCCGTGCCACCGTGCCGACTTATCAGATAGTGCGGAACAATATACCGATATCACCAAATCAGACCCTTTATTTCCCTTTGTCCAGGGATGATAGCCGTTGAGTGATTACAGGGAACGCAATAAGGACGTGACGAATCCCCTCTGTAACTTGTATCTTCTCGCTTTCGACGTGCCCAACCAATCGCGGAGTGATATCGCACGGGCGGAATGATATCTCGCCGATATCAATCCGGGGGTAGAAGGGTGGTTAATTTGGAGCAAAACATGATTGATTATCCCAATGGCATTTAAGATAAGTCACTATACACAGATGGTTATAGCATTGCTTCTCTTCTGTAGAGGTATTGTTTTTCTATTTGATGAAAATAAATGAGCAATGAGGGGGAAACTGTTTCCACATCTCTCTTTTTTGTTGTTCCGGTGACTAGAAAGTTGATAAAATATACGATTTTTTTAAAAAGTAGTAATATATATCATTCAAATACAGCACAACAAAATCTTGATACCATCACTAAAGTTAATTGTTTCAGAGGGAGTGAAAAAACGGCATAGACACATTAGCATTACAAATAAACAAAAAAAAATCAGTTATATCCAAGGGACAAAAAAAACCGTTTGGAAATTACGTGAATGTTGGAACTTGGTATACACTAAGACCTGGGCGACGACAAATTGTCTACAGAAATATTGCATCTGATAAACAGAAAAGATAAGTTTATCTCGATCTTTCTATCCCTAGTGGGTTGTCGCTCGCAACGGAGGCAACAGTGACTTAGTGAACAAGCAACGATAGAAATTCAATCCTGATAAAGAAAATAAAATATGTTTTATGATTCCAGCGCACTTTCCGCAGGGCCTGGCCACAGCGCGGGACAGAGCGGGTAGTACCGAACAACTAGTCCGCCATATGTAGGGAGAGTAGAGGTTATCTAAATTTGTGTCGGCCAAAATCATCAGCGAGATAAGGCGAGATAAGGTTGATATAAAACATGCTACCCGATATCACAACGTCAAAATATATAACAAAAATTTCACTGCATTTAAATGAATTACTTTAGACAAGCAGATTAGATTACATCTGTAAGTTGTAACGTTTTGACTCCCAAAGTCACAATGTCCCGCAATGAACGTTTATAAGCAATATAGGATCTAAATTGGTAGTTTGGAATGCGTATAGCCCTCAAGATGCAAAGTCTTGAGGGAAATAAATCTTATCTTAAAATCCAAACAGAGTTATGGTTTTAAGTGAAACTGTTTCATTATAGTTATTTAGGACATTGCAATTTATCTTTGTCCAAAATTGAATTATTTGTATATTAGTTTCATTTTTTTTTTTAAACTGACGCTTCTCGGCATCAAGGTCATGAGAATATACATTATTATATCCTGTTATCAAATTTATTAAGCATATCAAAGTCACGAAGAAATCAATTATCTATTAAATTTCTAAAGTTCAAAGATCACATCCTCGATTCATTTGTGAAAATAAGACATGGATATGCTCGAAGAAAGCAAAAATAATTGTAAAAATTAGATGTTGTTTCCAAAACAACAATAAAAGTAGTAATATCAACACAGATATATGTATCAGGCAGTTATATATTGAGATATTAGATTCGAAGCTGGTTCATCTAAAATTGTTTTCTTTACTAATTAGTGATACGACCTCTGCCATCGCCGTATCGAGTCGAACCTCACCATCCAATGTCTCGGTTACCCTGCCCTTCCACTTAAAACCGCCCGATGTAAACACAATAGATTTTCTAAATGGGCTATATCCTGTATTGGTTTCGTTTAATTTCCTGATATTTCTTCTTTTTGACATTTTGTCTGAAATGACAAATCTTTTATATTTTTTCTCCATCAAAAACTGAAAGAGTGACAATTCTGATAACCAAATCAACTCCAAAATAACAAAAGCGGCAGCAAAAAAGAGAGTAAAAATCATACATTGAATGTGAGCAATATATGAACACCGGCACGCGATACCACTTATTACAGCCCAACAAAATGTTCAACTTAAGATGGACGCGTGCATATGGCAGAATTAATCTCCATATCAATCATGGTAATAGTAAAAACGGCATGAGATCAGCCAAGTAGCAAGAAAAAGCGACGAGGCCCAGCGTAGCGGACAAACATTTCCTACATCTCACTGACTTCTTAATCTATAATTTTTTTCTTTTCTATTTCCTTGGCAGTGCTCACGGGACACGCTCTGGCAGGAAATGACAACACGGACGAAAATGAACGGTTAAAATGTAGGAGTCTACAGTTTAATTGGTACTCAGGTGTAAAAACACCTACAATGGTATGCAACCACCGAGGGATAGTTAATATACTGTAAATTTACCTATTTTGGCGCATTCACATTTTAGCACATACCAGATTTAAAACAATTATAAGTGCAATGATGGCGCACTCACAATAAATACTATAGAAAGCAATATACAAACACTGTAGTAAGCGCAATCATCGCTATAATCAGAATATGTCTTAAATATGTACGTTTTCAATATCTGCCAAACAGTTTCTATCAGTCGTCATTATACACATTGGCTATTCAAACAGGTGTGGCATATTTGTGAGTTAACAATCACAAAATAATTAATACAAGAAAACATAAACCTAGAAATATTCGTGTGAATTATTTTTCAATTCTCCTATCATAGTCTACATTAAAACAAGGGCTCTAGTAATGTGAAGCAACAATTTCTTGTTGATAGTTAAATAATACCACCCAGTCCGTGGAAATGGGAGAAGTAGTACCATGTATAAATCACAAACACTATACACTGCTGTGGAACGGTGTTTATTACAAATATATGGACGGAGTCTCATAACGTTGTGTAAATAAAGATTAGTCTATAAGGAATATTTAACAGTAAATATTGCTATACCGGGCCAGCCAGCTGTCCGCGGTTGTCTTAACTATATCACACGCCTTAACTGTCGCAGATCAACTGCATAAAATACAACTCACAGTCGTAAATCAATGTCGTGTCTATAAAAAAATACTTAACATTAAAAAACGGAAACGTTCTTGCACTTTACATAAAAAAAATGTTCGACTATTTTTTTCAGTCTGTTCGGTTATATGATCTTTCCTTCTAAAACTGCAACATGTCAACGCAGTGCTCACGCTTGTCACCATAAAAGTAAGCGCCCAAACTCTTCTTCGGGACGATTCTAATAGGCAAAAGTGACGATTACTGAATATACTGTACTTGAAAATTTTCGTTATTAAACGAAAGATGGCAAAAAATAATCATCATTGAATAATCATCAATACCGTAAAAATAGTTTAAAAACACTGTGGGTTGCATATATCAATAATTATTACTCAAATTAATCAAATGTAAATATCGAATTAGTACAAACTAAAGGAAGTTGAGTTAGTGAAATTAAACTGTCAATAATTTTGTGTTCGCGTTTTTATTTTTACAATAACCTAAATGTAAATTTGGAAATTAATAAAAGCAGTTTCAATAGCGATGGTATTTTCTTCGAAATTAATAATTTTAGCTTGATGCGGGAAAACGCCAAAACAGTAATAGTACTTTATGGTAATTAACTGTTACTTTTATTAAATTGGACATATATACAATATTAACTGTACATATCAAAGAGGGGAAAAAACAATACACTGATCAGAGATTCTTTCTTCTCAAACGCATGTTTGTCGTTGATATTGGACCAATAACGCAAAATTGAATCATAAGACATTAACGTTTACGTAATAAGACATCAACTACAAAAACACAAAATATGATACTTAAATTGTCGAATATGTCAGAATGACGCATGTACTTCAAATGTCCTCTTGACGGTTACAATTGTTTTATGACGATTACAAAGTGCTCAAAACGGGATAGTCTCAAGATTTTCCGCGAACTCTTCATACAATCTCTATACACATAACGTAAACAATAGGATCATATACTACATCAATTAACATGTTAATTTAAAAAAGAATTATAAAATTCGTTTTATTGCATTACATTAACATTATGAAATATCACTATCTTTCTATCACATGCAAATTCTTAATAATTCAAACTTATTTTCGCCACTTGTATTGGAAATTTTATAGTATGTATATTTTAACAAATTTATTGATATTCATCATGATGGGCCAAATTTATTGATATTCATCATGATGGGCCAAATTGCGTAACAAAACAGTGTAAATCATATACGATTTAAACACAAAATATTCGTTCGAAATAGTGAAATAGCAAGTTACCCATAACACTTTGCACGGATATCTTATTTTCACTATTAGAAAAGATCCGGATGACACTTTAAGACAAAGAGGTCCAGTGTTGTAATTGGTATATATAGTGTTACTAAAATAATTAAATTAGAAACAAATGAATGTAATACCACGTGTGGTGGAAATGAGCATTTTAAGTAATACATTTGTTCAAATGACCTTATTAGGAAACAATCACAGGTTCTATCACTGATGATGCGTTTATATATTGTTATAAGTTTCAAAAAATGTAATTTTGCTGACCATTATTTACGACGTTAAATCTGGGTCAGTTGGTTATATCACTCAGACCAATCCGGATTCTAATCAGCAAACCCGAGAGACTTCATTGTTTCTAATCCCTCCAAAAAGACTCCTATCACGTCGATCTGTACTAGATCTTGGTAAACCTGTTGTTGTCTTAAAACTCCCTAGTGATAAGACTTCAGCGGAACGCCCTATTTACCATTTCTACGACCCTCAGACCAGGGGAATGTCAGAATTAAAGGCACCCATTGTGGGGGTATTGAAATTAGCCACGGTGCATCATGTTAACTGCACTTCACCCTGCATCTGTTCACAGTAGGGTAGTTGTTGATAGCAAACTGGAGATCCACTGATATCAAACCATAAATTTAGATGGCTATTACATCTGATAAAATATTTTCTTGGGAAATGCCAAAACCAAAGAGGTTCTTTTGGATCAAAAACTATAGATAGCTATCAACTCTACTGATAAGGAATATTATTAACTTTTGGAAAATGCATTAAATCTCTGCAAGAGCTGGTGAAGATAACAGTATACACCGTCGGCCTCAAACACCGGCCCCATATTTTGCTTGTCAACAGCCCTACCGAAATGGCCTACCCAGATCTTAATCTCGCGGACCAACATCAAATCTTTCCCTCTGGAAGAATGGCTAATACCACTAAAACTCTATCAGTAACTTGTTAGCATAGTGTTAGTGAGATTTTCTTTGAAAACTACGATGATCTAAATTTCATTACAGATAGTATCGTATAGTTCTTAAACCCTTTCGACATAGTCTTTTGTTATAAAGCGTAAACGTTGATTGGTCATCACAACTGTTGCATTCCCTGAAGACTTTTTTCACATTCTGTTTTTTCAAAAGTTAATCAAAAGCGATTTAAAGTTTCCCGCTGTATTAATACCATAACAGAGACCTTAACTGTCAAGTACGGAGAGATAAATTGGCATTTTAGATCAGCCATAGATTTGCCATCAATAACGGGAAAACATAAGTAATTCTGACCACGCGTCGAGCAAATTCTGTCTGTTTCTAGGTCGAACCTCTTTCGTAAAATAATCTTACTCACGACTACATTGACGCTTTTTCAAACGTACCCATTTTTGGTATTAATTGTTACAGTTTGTAATTATTTCTGGCGTCACCAAAAATTTTGAAGCGACATCTGCAATAATAACAAAATGTGCAAAACTACATACTTTGCCGAAAGAATTGTTTTGAGATCCATATATCAGAATGAAATTATTGGAATATTGATATTTCTAAACACATCCTTAACGAATTCCTCAAGATCACGGTATTGATTACAATCTGAAAGATCTATCGGTTGTGTATCCATAGGAAAAACAAGAGTATGATAAAACATCTACATCGTCAATAGTCGTCAATGTTGATACAGAATTGTCGTCCTTGTCCAGTAGTACTTCAGATCAGTTGACTGGTGACGTCATAGTTACTTTATGGGGATGCCTTCTACCATGCGAATTCTACCGTGGGCTCCCGCCTTGCGACAACTCACACTCACTACCTGTAATGATAAAAGCTATTTTAAGCAAGCCAGTTATAATAGATTAATGTCCGTCTGTGTGTACCGAATGCAAAACGTTCAAAATCATAATAATGAAAAATAAAGGTATACATTAGAAATAAATAAAACAAGTTTAATATATATACAGGTTCTCACCACACATCCCGATTCTTCAGACATGTTAATGCATACGATACACCGGTTCTAAGAGAACTGAAAATAACAAAGGTGCATTACACCTGTCACGCCGAAAAACAAGAAATTTCTTTATTCAGACCGTTAGCAAGTCAGATAATTTGTAAGATTGCACAAAAGTAGCATACTGAAGGGATTAAACAATTAAGATTTAACTACTGTTTACAGGTTAATAGCACATATTATATCTTATTTTGCCCACCAGGGGAATATTTGATTATCACAAGTGATACGCGTAGCTGAAATGCTGCATTTTGAATTGGTGAGATGAAGGAAAACGAATAGGGCAGCGATCGGTGCTGAATTGCTATCATAATAGACAGCATAGACAGCAGACATTTACAACTGATTACCACACACTATTCATAGGTGTTAATACTAGAGGGAAAACAGTAACTATGTAAGAAATATTGTGTTTTTCTACCATTGATTTACAAGCATATTCATTACATATGACGACTATTTGTACACGTATAATCTTTCGAATATCAAGAATTTAGCGTTGACCTCTGGGTGAACAAGCCATAAACAGTATACAAGTTTCTCTAAAAATTTACTTCCTCTTTAATTTATTGAGAGAAACATAATGTATTACCTAGCACAACATGATATAGAAAATAATCTGTAATATAATATTATTGTTTACGCATGCATATGATTTATAACATTTCTTGAATCATTTAAAACAGATGGGATACTTTCCATCCATCTTCATGTACTTAATATGTTTATAGTTATGGTATCTCCACTTGTATGTTTATATGGTAGAAAACACGAATGTAGATTACTTCGTAAACGTTGCATGTAAGGCACTTCGGTGCCAATTTGTCGCCCTGTCTGGTGCATAACACCTGACGAAACGTCTCGGATTGGAAACAGGTTTATGATGAGATTGCTATAAAAAATAACCTATGAAATAATACCATTTTTTTGTAGGAACATCTGTGTTAAGATGCTTCCAAATCGCTTTACTTGATGGAAGGGTCTCAAAGCAAGTGTGGACGCTCCTGGGCGCTGAGGGGCACTTGAACCTACTTGAGACCACAAGTATGTTTGTCATATCACTGTTAAAGCTAACAACAAAGTGGTCCCTCTCCACGCACCGAATCCACGTCACAATATTTACTTGCCGTTTTGGTTGGTTCTTTATATTAGTTGAAGAACCGTCTTTGCAGACTAAACAATGTGCAAGGATGCTGATAGACTGATGTCGCAAAATATTATGAACTGTTATTTGGAAACAGTTTTGTAAGTTTCTCACCAAAAAGCTAATGCCTTTACTCTCAGAAAAAAACAAACCTCATTCTCAACGCGCAGATTTGACATAAAGCAGACATATATATAGAAAATCAGGCTAATTCAAATAAAACTTTTTTACGCTAACATTAGGGGGTATGTAATCACTCTGGCTGCCGAGTGTAACACTAGTCCCTTTGTACCGTCTTAACATTCCAAGTCTCAGCCGTCTGTACCGACGTTCATACACTTAAGCTCCAAAAGGACTGTGTGTTAATATTACTGATGACACAATAACGAACGAACAGTTTGATCAGGGACAGTAAAGAGAGAAATGAAACAAACCAGGTATAGTAGATAGAGATAAGTGTCACAGCAATTATATGTAACACAAACCCAGTTTAGCATATATCTCCGTATAATGAATAAGTTGTTCTTAGATAAATCCCCACTCATTCATGCAATCTTAAGATTTCTCGTTTAAACAGAGATGTTGCAAAAATATGCTTGATGAACAACTATAAAATTTAAGGTTTCTTTCACCATAAAGAACAACAGGCATGATATCTATTAACATGTTTGTTTCTACCATCAATAATTGTGAAGACACGTCCTCTGCCAAGCAATTGTAAACATTAACAAGTATAAAATCCACAATAAACATTAAATGAACAAACGCAATATATTATTATTATTAGTCTATTGCAATGTGAATTCGAGACTGAACTTCACAACAAGCAATACTAGTACATTGGCACGTCAACCAATATTACGATTGCAACTGCTTACAAAAAAACTATCTACGTTTGAGAATAAGTACGTGGGATAACCAGGTAAGTCTCAATGAGCATGGTTTACCTCCTAGTTACATTAGCGAACAGTTGCAGTATGATTTGACAGGATTCACCATTAGGTCCGACATAAGCCTACCGTATATACTGCGTACAAGTATACCGGCCAACAGGTGGAGCCTCTAAGTCATCACGTACGAAATGTGAGGGTGTTGGTGAGAACGGATGGACAAACGAGAGAAACGGAGACGTTTACTCCTTCCCACGACACCAGACAGCACTAGAAACATCACAGACAGCTACAAGTGTTTCAATGGTAAACAAAAACAGTTAATTCTTCAGTTTACAAAACGTATTTGATATATTTTTTAAACATCACTTTTGAATAAGTAATGTAGCACCAATTATTGATGCAAAAGAAGCAAGAGACAAATGAGCAAAAAATGATTGCCACAAACAATAGTTCTTCAGCACAATCATGAAATATCAAGAACGTGTGAAACAACAAGCATATTTCTGTTAGCGTAAATTTTAATAAATAAACCATTTTTGTTGAAACAGTTACCCTGTCTTACTAAATGCCTGTCAAGTCTTCTTGAAGAGAAAACGTTTACGTTCCCTAGTAATAAAAAAGACGGCACTATACCTTTATTTCCGATTGAATATTAAAATCTCACAAACTTCTAAAATGTTATCGCGTTACGATAGTTCCTGATTAATTAGCCTCCCTTATCTGGTTCCATTCCTGTCCTGTATGCCTTACCAACCTAATCTTTACAAACAATTATTGAACCAAATATTTTAAATGTATTAAAATAGCTATGGTCCTTGCCGACGGATGCCAGGAGAGCCTTGTACACTTATATAAACTAATAGTAATCCCATTTCACCACAAAGGATATATCTCAATCTTTGTTATTAGAAAATATAACCGGTATTAAACAGTAGCTTTTTAAAATTAACTTACAGATCGGCATCACCTATATATATATACAATATTAAGATACCTAGCCGTGCAATATTTTATTCGGTAACATCTATCGTTCTGTTCGATAAACGTATACAGTCGGTTATTTCCGCGAGTCGTTATATAAGCGACTGTTACCCACAATAAGAAAATTAAAGTTTCAAGGATTAGAAAAAAATCATTTCTGGATATACGACGGTATCTGGCATTATATTTTCGCGGATTCTACCTCCTGTGTCGACTTTCAAACATATATTTAAACGATATAGTTATATTGATGTTCTGTAAATAAACATTGTACATTCCATGGTTTGGCATATAAATCTCACTTTTTCGCCATCTCAGTCAATTCATGAATTTTTCAGAGGAAAAAGTTTAAAACGGAATATGATTGTTTAAGTTTACTGCAATTTTTCCCGCCAAGATCACAAAACACACCACCTTATTCCTATCTATCGTCAATTCTGAAGCACAAATTAAAAAAAATGATTTTCTCTGGCACCTTTTAAAACCACACTAAACAATACCGAAGATGCCACATTACCTGATGGTTTGCTAGTCTTTGAATGAATATATATATATACGAATGCTATACTGACATCACTCTACATGTATAGTAGTAACGGCAGCATGCATTGCAGCTAATATCGCGGATTATAATTATACCCCATAATCACTGACGATGACAAAAACGTTAACACTACTTGCATCAGGCAATACCTTTCAATTACCACTTACAATAACACAACTTTACATTTCGATATCGTAAATGACACGTACTCAATCCTGCACAAATGTTTCATTACCAACAATTACAACAATTAAAATTATTCTAAATTTTACACTTTGAATTATGTCATACTTAAAATAAATCGGAGAATACCGAAGCGTCAACATCTCAAAATCGATTAAACCAGTGGCAAAATATGATTAAAGGAAACATTTATACAGAGACCCTTGAAAAAGTGCAAGAGAACAAGACCAAGTATTCAGAAAGAGTAAGCATCTTTTGCTTCATCGACGACACCCGCCATGTAAATCCAGGTCAGATCGATGTAAATGTCATGGCTTCAAAGCGAGAGCTGAGGCATCAATCTCAATCACAACAAGTAGGCATTCTTTTTCACAAACGACCACTTTCATACTTTCAGAATATAAGCAATTATTAAATATTACATCATATGTTGTCCCCTTGACCATACCGGCTAATATATACAATTGCTTGCATCATGTTGATTATCGATTCGCCCCTCTGGTGATACCAATGATAAAAAGCTGAAACTCCTACTGTGGTGTCACACAGAATGGACGGGGGTGGTTTACATACAAACCCTTTAACTCGATGAATTTGTCACTTATCGTAGTCGGGGTCGTACGTATTAATGATAAACCAAATATAAAGCAATTTCATGTGAGAGGTAAAGCAATGAACTTAAAGGCCCAATATACGTATCTTTTTGTGATTTTCGTGATTCTGAAAAATTCTGAAAAAAATCCAGTTGATAACCATGCAAAAATAAGCCTAAAACGAAGTAAACCTGAGCGGTAACTAACAAGAAACTCTTGACAAAAAAATCCGAAGAATTGAAAATAATTCAGGTGGGGCCCACTTCAACAATAAACGTAAGGTATAAGACGGTTCGAAATGGACGCGTGCTTACAAATAGGTAGTTTCAAATGCTGCTGTACCGGTAACCGCGAAAGAATTCATCTTGAATATTTGCCGAAAGTTACGTATATTGGGCCTTTAACAGTAAACGAAACATCTGATCGTTGTAGGTAAACTGGTGGTTATGTCTTTATGGGTAAATTAAAAGCATTGAAGTTATATTAAGTATGCAAGACAAAAGATATTTCCGTCAAGTACCGGGTAGTTGGAATCAATTTTAAAACCAGAATGATGAAGCAGGTAGAGGATGTACAAAAGAGGCGTTGTCTGAAATATCCCACCGATAATATTCCTTATGGGGATACGAATATGGCTCTCCTTGTTAATTATACACATGCCCTTCAACACAGATGTTGTATATAGAATCATAAAGTAAAATTATTTCCACTTAAAACCGGTTATCGTAGCATTGTTTGATGTATGAGAAGTGTTCGCATGACTGGTTATCCAGGACGAAAAGGAGTCAGATTAATGTTGTATACATCTCCAAACACTTCTTTCTTGGTCATATGTGCTTGGCTGCATTCAAAACAGAATCATTGTATCCACTGTACATATATATGAATCTAATTTAGTCATTTTTCCCTATTCCGATTCTCTTCAAATTCACTTTTTTTCAGGTGAGGGACAGCTGTTTTAATTTGACGTGATTGTTTACTGGGTGAGAAAAAGATGCGGGGTGTTCGTAGCATCTTGTGTTACGTTGTTCAAAAAGCTGTTAGCAACTGTAATTTATGGCAACGTATTTTTCAATATTAAAACGAATTAAATGAACCAGATATGTCAATTAGAAGGTGAAAAGCATTTCACCTGTGCAGGGCCCTCACACACGAGGAACATTCTATCACTTTTATCACAGGCAACATTATATAAATATCTCATTATTTAACAAGTCGCCGCTGTGCCAGGTGACCCCTCAAAATAGTGTGAAATTGGAATTCAAAGTAGTTTTTTGGATAAAAAATAATTTCATTGAAAATTTGAAAATGAACCAACAATTTAAGATCTTATCAAAGGATCCAGAATTTATATAACTTGACATAAACTGTTGATACAGAATAACATAAATATTCATGCATTTTCACTGGTGATCGTAATTTCTTCCACAAGACACTAAACGTTGTTAATTAGAAAGCGATAAAATCACAGGACAGTTCCATTTGAATGGTGTTATGTAGAATTTTCAATTTTTTACAATCTCAAACGTGCTTGATTCCCATTAAAATTGTTGGATGCCAGGTAAGCATGAAAACATAGCCCATAAAATGGGTGGGCATGGCAAGAATATTAAGTGAAAGTTGAATATAACACTAACCACAGGGTCGTGTTTATGTGATCACTGAGGTGAGACTGCGAGTATATACACCGTATTTATGAACTAACTGAGCAGAGTGCGTGAGTAACGTTTGATACCCAGCTTAACAAGTAGCACAACTGCATCGACAAAGGCAGCAAGTGAGGAACATTACAACACTACTCTTCTTTGTAAATAGTAATTACATGGATGCATTCTGTCTATAAAGGATGTTATTAGGCTATGGCAATATTAATTTAATTATAACGGTAATAGCTTATGAAGTGGTAATTGCACATTATCATCGATGAACCATTTACACATTGTACCTGGTTATAGGGGCATTCATAGACGGCATGACTGCAACGAGTAGCAGTCGTAAAGCTAGGTTGAGGTCGTTATACATTGTTTTTCATAAATTCGTATAAAAATAGTAATTGTACAAAAGAAACACGAGAAAAGCACCTTCATGATTTAGAATAAGATATAATCAAGCATACTTAAAGTTATATACATATATCCTTATACTGAATGTGTATCAATATAACAGGCTCAAAAATTAACCAAAAAAAAGATGAAATGTCCATTAAAGATTGTAACATGTGCATGAAGCTTTTTTGTGTAAAATATCAATCAATATAAACCAGAACAGAATTACTACTCAACTGTTAATGTATCCTTTTATAACATTGATGATTTCATGAATTCATTAACAGAACACGAAATATGGAAACTGATGCCAGTAGACATTTATTCTAAAGATGATGATGATGATGATGATGATGCGGCCAACGCATTGGTGGTGGTGGTGATGATGATAATATATTGTTTCAGCAGCAATGAATACGGTATGCTTTCCTAGACATCATCAAGCTGGTATATACCCTGGCTCGTGAATTCCTGATCTGTCTTTTATCACTTCAGTATCTATTGTGATAACGCCATCAAATCGGATAAGATTAATGGTCACATCACGATAAGTACACAGAAAGGTCAAGCTAATATGTTAGCTAGATTTCTGAGCTTCAGGCCTGCTATTCCCATCACAATACATAACTTTTTCTCATGAATTCAAGCACAAATTTAAACAGAAAGAATGTAAGAATTCAAAGAAATAAAACAAACCAAACCAAGCACTTTTATCTTCAACGGCATACTCGCACTTTTTAGGCGCATGGATACCTTTCAACATTTTAAGGAACATCTTGAGACAGACCTAATGTCATATTTTCTGATGGTAACACTGATGGTGAAAAGTTAAGTTCTCGAAAAAATCATATCATTAATAGATAAAGATCTTGATGTTTCATTTCATATGCACGTTCTTCAAATTTTCAATATAAAAGTGTACGTAACATACTCATTTCTAAAATTAACAACCCAAAACGTAGTAATTTAAACTTTATTTACTGAAATGAAATTTGATTCTTAATAGTTTTTAAAAACTTCCACAGCAAATGATATCTAATTTAATGTCACATAAAGTAAAAGTAAGCCTAAGTGATTACTTCTAAATCGAGAAGATTTCAGCACGAGTTACCACCTTTTAAAATAAAAATCTCTTTTAAATACATAGATCTGACAGGTGCACCAAGGGGGAAGTAATTGCTCGCATTTTTATTTCAAATTGTCTGTAACTTCAGAGGAAGGAACACAGTTGTAAATTGTATGTGTGAGTGAGTAAGACGGAATATATGGAAGAAAGCAATTTAAGTGACTCGAACAACACCTTCAGTGTAGAAGTCTGACGACAATGAAATTCATATCGAGCGCAAAATTTGTCAGCCACGCTTGACATGATTCGCTTTAAAAGGATTATGGTAGGCCGGTTTAGTTATACATGCACAAGAATACGGTTTTTGTGCAATCACAAATTAACACAGACATTTTCAGCTACCTCTTTCCAGACCACCCACCCAAGTCACACGCTATCCGTAGTACCATTCTATACAACTATTGCTGACCCGGAATAACCTTAAACATAACACCTTCAAATGCTTCCACGGGAGTGAGTCAAACAAGTCACTATATTTGTGTACTTACTTGGAAACGTGATCATGAATAGTGCAAATGATGACGACAACATTTCATGAGAAGGAGAAAATTGGGTTAAAATAACCATTTTAATGACATATAACACATAGTTTACGGGATAGTAAAATCTATAATGGAAATGTAATTTCAGCACAGTTATCAGCCAATCATAACAGCTAATCAGAATGTCAAGGTGTAAACCTAACGCTGGCCACGTCTGGAAATCTTGATAAAAATACACTATATCGAGATAAACGTCTCAATTCAGGAGCAATAACCCTAAAGTGAAAAAGAGCAATTGTATGCATTTATTACCATTGTATTGTAACTTATAATGCTCGCTACTCAGGTATTTCAAAAATAAATTTAGATAAATTCCCACACAATGGTAGCAGGTCACATATATTGATAGTGGATCTAGCTCAATACAAATTATTATTTGTTACAAAATCGACCCCTCGAACACCTCCAGTTTTATGGCGAATATTGCCAGTGAATACCCCTGAGAGTACGTTATCGAAATCTGAAATGATATAAAATTTATTGCAAGTATCAGAAGAAAACACGTGTTACCAGGCATGAGAAACCCCATTGGAAACTTTGTACAGGGCGCCATGTTACAGATTCAATCGATGAAATATCAGTGTTTCATAAAACATTAAAAAAATCTGTAAATCCATGGCTTTTACCCTGATATTTCTAAAATAACACAGTCCAATAGGCTTACAAGTTAAATGGGCATTGATGAAGATTTCGGAGAACGAAAGAATGGATGTCCATGTGAATGTCAATACTACAAACCTGTGATAGAGGAGAGCAACACTAAATGGAACGAAAACCACTGCAAGTACCACGATCAACTCAAAAGGGGTCCCAACCGACATTGCATTCGATTTCCAGGGGACAAAATACCTTAAAATTGAAACACATTGAAAAACGATCTATGGAACAAGGAAACGGGGAAACACTAACATCAATTGTCATCATATATGATATTGATCCACCACAAAATTTCCTTCGTATCAAGTGATTCAGGCAAACAAGCAAAATTCATAACTATACTGCCTTCATATCTAATGAAATTATAGTATTGAAGGGTTTTAAAGAAACTCCTATGCGAAACGTCACCAATGAAATTTTCCTTGCAACAACTCAAAAAGGAAATGTCAACAAGTGTCTCATTTAAAATGCTCCAAGAACATTCAAAAAATGGAGACGCATCGAATCTCGCCATTTTAGATGCTTTCAGCATCATCAACAGAGATGACAAAAAGTGTTTCATATCAAAATTTAATACTTCATGCGCCAAGACAAAAGAGATAAGACATTTTGTCATCTAAAATGTTACTTCAACACTATGAATGGGGACAACATAAACTGTCTCAACATGTACATCAACTTTTACTGGAACGCCAAACAACGAGGATTCAGAAGGTCTTTATTACTAACGCAAGAACATCAAAGGAAATATTGACATCACAAATAGTCTTTATATAACCTGCCCAAGATAGTAACGCAAAATGAAATCGTTTTGAATAATCCTTCTATTAAATGTTACAAAGGGTAACAAAAGAAACACAACAAACTACTATGATGAAAAGTTCCCTAAGTATAACAAAAATAATGGAAACAACAGCAAATGCGTTTACGGGCAACAAAAGTTGAATTCATCATTCTAAGTGCATTAGACAACACACAAACCAAAGACAGCAATAAATGCTTTCATTTCATATGCCACAAAATAAAGACAAAATGCATGACCAGTGTATCAAATACTCCTAACACCAACACAAAGTAGGAAGACCATGAACTGTCATCATACGGAAACATTCGACATTATTGACTTTCCATGCCGAAGCTTGATCAACGACAGACAGTATTTACAATTTGAAATTTGATATGAATGTCTAAAATACTCTATTTGATATATCTATATTATCACATACAGGTAATATTAGGGAATAACATATGTATGAATGCCAATTTCAAAACAGTGAAACATGAAACTTTTTGCCAAACTCCGATCTCTTCACTCACTCACATAATAAGCACACATAGTGGAGCAGCTCGGCCTAGATTAATTCCAACAGGATACATTAGTCACTTTGAATTTATAAATAATGGATGACTAATACAATATGCTTTCATGTAAATGTTATTTTGGCTTATAAATATATCTGACGTGAAGGTGTGGGAGGACATGACCTGGAATCAGATGTATTTATTTTATCAAATGTGGGGATACCCCAACACGGATGTTGTCTTTAGAAGGAATCTTAATGATAAACAATCCTTTGACTGTGAGAGAAACACGTTACTGGGTGTATGATTTTAAAATGTGAAACCTTAAGTAGTTACAATGCTATGGATCAGCCAACACCACATCAAGATAATGTGACTTATAAGTATATATCTGAAAATGGACTTATAATAGCTCTGGTGATTTTAGGGTACACAATAATTTATGAATAACAAAACCATTAACTCCATAAGGAATATATAAATTAAATTCAATGTGGAGAAAAATATCATGAATTACATACATATAAGCCATAATGAACATAAATCTGCCTCTGTCATTGGGTTCAAATTCTTGATGACCCCAGAAAGAGCATTCTTTTGTATAGCGCCACGAAGCATGTTAGTATTGCCGGCGTTACAATGGAAGGTGTAGAAATAACATTAGAAGTGGTATTCTGACACCTCCATAAACACCCTTCTCCATTTAAACATCATCCATTAATGAAATTGATTTACATTACACATTGATTCTTTCTCCGGAATACGAGGTTTAATAGCTTATCCATCAAGTAACATTACACAGTGTATTATTGTCTGCCTCCGACAAACAGTAATTTATGATATTCTATCTGCAATGGCACTTTAATTTCCTACTTTTTTTTTCTTTCTATTTTTCAGATGAATTATTATCCAATATGGTTGTATTTATTCATGTTACAAAATAAAATGATAATTGTTATGGAATTTCTATTGTTATGTTCATAATTGAACTCTTGTTGCAAAACAATATTCAAAATGTATCTGAATTCAAACATGAAATAACAATGTAATAATTCTGTGATTTCTTGATTTTCATCAATTCATTAAGCAAAATAATTTTCATATTTTGTCATTATTTGTTCCATGGCAGAAAACAGATATAGGACTGATTATATGTATCCCACCAAGATAGCAATGGTTTGTGGGTTTGTCTGTTAGTTATAC
Organism: Mimachlamys varia; assembly: GCA_947623455.1. Classification (NCBI taxonomy): domain Eukaryota; kingdom Metazoa; phylum Mollusca; class Bivalvia; order Pectinida; family Pectinidae; genus Mimachlamys; species Mimachlamys varia. The sequence goes on from OX392534.1 coordinate 24,564,020, forward strand.
ACAAAGTTCTGAAGATGAAAAAACAAAAAGACATTACAAAATGTGCGATGGTCAAGTTGGTAGGTCTGTAACTTGAGAACAAAACACTTAATTTGTACGTTTGACACATGTTATAGAGTAATTCAAGACAATTCCACAATTGACTAGTTCTGAAAGCTGCAAAATATTCTTCACATGATTATAAAGAACTGTATTATGGGTGGGTCATAACTCAAGACAACAAGACCATCAGGAAGTTTGACACATATTACAGAGTGGTTCAAAATAGTCCCTCAACTCAGTGATTCTGAAAGCGGGCCACTGCCCGCAAAACAAAGGCATGAAATATAACCCAAGACATGATACAGGATAAATCAAGCTTGAAGCCACAACGCTTCTTGCAACATTAGCGCAGGTACCAAGCCGAGTCATAAACAAACCTTGCTGTCATACATACATCCAACTTAAACAAAGCTTCTTTGAGAGGGTTCCGACCAAGTCGTTACAGCTATTTGTCAACAAAAAAATAGAGCTAAAAAACCTTGAGTTGACAGCGCCACTTTAAAGAAGCCTATCTTAACAAACATTACACCTAAACATGAGAGTTTAAACCCCTTTGTAGTTACTGTGTGCCGAATCTAGCATTACTTCAATTCACGTATCTATTACACCTCGTGGTATATGTAAATTACTTCGAAAATGCATGATGGTCATTAATGCTTGGTAATTAGAGAGAAAAAATTAAATAATATTACAATTAAGTTGTTGCAGCAATCTAACAGATGATTATCGGGTAATTTGGAGTAATGTGATAACTCTCATGTAGGTAGACCTACATCAGAGAAACGTAAAGCAGTCTCATTGATTAATTACGTTTTTATAATAATCCTGTTCATTCTGCAAATCAAAATTGAATTAATTTTGATATTTCTCTCCAATCTCACCATACAACAACATCAATTAAAAGCACCATTATTTAATTTCAGTAGAAAACATTGTATATATTGAAACTTGATAAAAAGATTGTTTTTTTTAATGTTTAAATTTTTTTCCAGTCATGTCTCAAGGACATGGCGAAACACATAAAACGTCTCAAATCTAAGTTGCTTCTACAACAGAAATTTTGTTCTGAAACATAGCTCCAGTTCATAAAGGTCATGAGAAGATGATGTGTCAATATCTAAAATACCTATATATGTTGGTGGCTAGCCTTGTAAATGAAAGAAAGCATGAGGCCCTTCAAGGTCTGCACCCAATTGAAAATACAAAAATGTTGACAATTATGAGGCAAAAGATGGATTGACCAAGAAATATTTGTGTAAGGGTTTGGTCAGAGTTTCTCCGCAGGGTGTCCATCCAGTAATGCTATCAATTAATGGTTGAGAAAACAGTGGCATTTTAGCAAGTGGTACCGTTTATGATACATAGAAATGTAAGAAATGTCGGCTATGTGGAACACCATGTGTGTTGGATAGAAAGCCATTAGGCAACGCATTCACACAAGCGTGATTCTCAACACTACTTCGTTCCTAGGTGTCCCCATATATATCGGCCACCAGTCACGAAAAATAAAAAAATAACATTTTTGAGCATGTGAACTATGGCAAAAACTTTCAAGAAACATTCACATGAGAAAAGGGCCTCATTCTAAGTCTCCTGATGGACAAATAAGGAATAAGTTAATTTTAAGTGGAATTAATTTGAATCACCTAGTTCATATTTACTCCAAATTTGTCATTTTGGATTTTGAATTAAACTTAAAATGAGGGTTGGTGAAAAAAACAGAGGAGGAGAATTGGTGTTTCTTGCTTTTAATAAGCACCTAGTGAGATTAGTTGCTCTAACATGTAACAGCATTAACCGATTCATTTCTCATGTTAGTCTACATCTGTGTCCAATCATTTCTTTATGTAGAAAAGACTAGAAATGTTGTAAAGCATATATATAATGACAATGTGATCCCCCGTTTTTTCAACACTAAATAAATTAACACTCATTACAAGTTGAAAAGCAAATTTTTATTTTTGTAATATGTTTTAGATTGGTTTTCTTTTTATTGTAATTGTTACTGAATAATAATGTTCAGCAAACTTATAGCAGTAAAAAAGCATATAACATTTGTATGACCCAATTCATAGAGTAAAAGAAAACTAACGAGATTTAATATTAAGCTGAGTTCTTTTTAACCAGGTCCTTAATTATTTATCGGTTCTTCTTGTTGTTTTGATGTCTATACAAATTATTATATCAAGTTAACATCAGCAAAACAGACAATATGAACATTTTTACATAGGAGCTAACACTAACATTGTACAAATTTCATGAAATTCCAAATCAAAACCTAAATCTTCTAAACACGAGCAGACGGCCAATCATATCATGTCACAGAGGAATACAGTACACAAGAGATAGAGATTTACACATTAATTTTAAGTAACCCTAAAATACTGATACTGTGTATTGATTTCTGGTATAGATTCAAACATTTAAAGTAGCCCAAGCTCCAAAAGGAAGATATTAACCAGGCAATGAGGGGAGCAGATAACCCAGACACTACGCTAATGAGAAAAATCCTTATCAAGGTACAGAGTAATTTGCTGGTGACAAAAAAGACTTTGTACAGGGCACAAGTCCTAGTGTTACAAGTTAGAGTGGAACATATTACCTACAACTATAAGTAGAATGTCATTGCGTGCAAAACTGGAAATCTACACTCGGCACTGCCTTGAAATCGTATTGAAAACATTTCAAAAGAACTTTAACTGGTAATTCTAAACTACAGTACTATCATGTATTTTGCAACAAACTCGGGTCAGAATGGAGTCATTTATCTAGCAAAGGTAGACTTGAGCATTAAGTTCGACAGAAGGAAAGACAGAAGAAAAAAAAATTCTTTTTCAGTGTTTGTGTATATTTTTTTTTTAATTTTAAGACACGAAAACTGAACTTGACAAATAGACATAAAAAAAAATTTCAAAGAACACAGATCTCTATTCTTTAGGCTAAATGAAGTAACTGTTGTGCTTTTGCTTTCAGCAAAATGCAGATTGGTAGTCAAAATGTGTTTATTTGCATTTAACATTTTTCTTTGCATGGGTAAAACAGGTATTCTTAGATTTTTTTTCTCAATTATTTCACAAAATTTTCAAAGAAGGAATGTTTTTATTTTGGAAGTAGATTTTGTTCATATATCAGGGGGGAGGGAGGTGGGGGGGGGGGGACATAGATTTATTATTTATGGCCTTAGTAGTGTTAAAAGCAGTATAGGTGTATATATAATAATGACATGCTACTCCATTACTTATCAATAACGAGAGGAAGTGACATGTCCGGGTACCTGTCTCAATCCGAGAGTAACAGCTCCCACATTCCTACATTAAAAACGCTAGGTGAACACCTACTTTATACGATCGTAAAACCCATTAAATTGTCCATGATTTATGACTATGTTTGATCTCGGTATTGACAAACATCACATATATACATCACGACCGTCAAAGTTCGACCCTGACACCAGCCAAGTTTCATTATTTTTGTTTGCTATTACCGTGATAAATTTGAATTTTTAATAACCAAATTTAAATCCCAAACATTCTTGTTATGGAGAAAGAAAAGTAAAATATCATATACTTTACAAAGAATAGCCTGAAAATAATCCCTTCATCTCGGATTGCAACATGGTGCCATAATTTCTAACGTAGCTTTGTTAGGACCCATTATACTAGGTGAGTTAGTACACTTGAGTAAGAGGGTTGTATTGTTAGATTACTGTTCAGTTGGAAATGAATATTATGCAATACGCAAAACTCTAAAAAATTGACCTGACAACAGACCCAATAATTATTCTATGTTTAGATTTGAAAGAGTCCAAATAACCTTTACACCAACATTGAAACACTTGTTTTTTCTTCTTTAGATGTACACAGTCCTAACACAAGTCCTTGTGGTTCATAAATAAATTCTTATATTAAACAGTGATTTTCTGATGTTTTTGTTATTCAATCTGAGTTTTTTGGGATAAGATTTTTCAAATGTCAAGTATTAAACTGACCTAAAAGTAAAACAGAAGACAGGTGTACATTGTATAACTGAAAATGGTGAAAATTTTCCTTGATAAATAAAAGTCTTGAAATAAAATTTCAGATGAGATTAGTGAAGAAATTTGCATTTACATAATTAACAATAAATCAACTCAAAACTATTTGCATTTCTCTCAATTATGATTCCAAAAGGTTGTGAATCTATGAAAGCCTTTTAACTTGTTAATCCCATTTGGTGTTATCAATGATTAAGTGATATCACGTATAGAAAACAAATGATTGATCACAAATTTGAATGGTGATATCAATTATTTCAATTCTGAAATAATGAGATACTCTATATGATGACACATTGACTTCACCAAATTGGATTAAAAGAAGCCAGACACTATTAAAATTCATTATAATTTGTTCTTCTTTTGTCAATTTTTAGTTGATAAATTGAAGTCTGTGAATGAACCGTTGTTTCACATTTCCAATAGTTAAAAAAGGAAATGTTTTAACTTGAATACAGTTCCATAACAAATGAATGCTTAATCTATAATAATACAGTCTCAGAATGCAAAAACAAAATGTAGTGTTAAACAGCCCAATCACTTCTTACAAAACAAGTATGAAGCAAAGTTAAGAATGAGTTACCAAGTGCAAACTTTCCCCCATGGTTTTAATGTGGGAAGGGAAGTAACTCTTATAAAAAGATAGTTCAAGAGCAATTATTTTTCTTGGTGATACAGAAACAAATCTTTCAATTTTGTTTTAATTTTATTTCTTAAACTGCAGGAAAATATATTGCTTGTGTTGCACATTTGTAAAAATATAATTTAAGATAGAAAAGCATGTTTGATTTTTTTTATTACAGTTTTGGGAGATATTTTTCAGTTTTGGGAGATCTATATTCATTATCAGATATTTCATTTTTATAGAAATAAATATGTTATGATAAACAAAACAATTTTTGAAATTATTTCTTGAAATGGTTATTCTTGATCACTTATCATTACTTATTTTTCAAATAATCTGAATTTGGGAATTTAAAAAGATTGCACCCAAGCAATTAAAAAAATAATTAAAAGTAAAATAAAGCTATTGCACAAAAGAATTTGCTCGCAATTTGTATCCCTATAATAACAGAAAAGAATTGGATATAGACTTTATTGTTCCATTATTTGAAAATTATTGAATTTGGACATTTTAGAATTCTAAATAAATGAAGATTGCCATTTCAACACATTAAAAGAAAAAAATATATATCCATGCATGGTATTCAACTGAACTTGAAACCTTTGGATGCACTTGCAAAGCCCTTAAAAATCCTTTAAATTTAACATCTTGACATTTACAAGTAATTGAAGTTGGAAATGCCATGAGTTTTTTGTGTAAAAAATACTGTATACTAGAAATAATATGAAGAGTTTCAAGCAGTTCATGCTTCTATTTTTTCTAGAAATGTCTTCTTTTTCCTGCTTTGTGTCAAAGGAACTATGCCAAAACAGACAAATAATATTTTCCACTTCACATATGTATAACAAGTAACACGAAAACACAACTTTTGCCAAAGTGCCTATCTATCTAATATAAGCCTCTCTATTAAGCTTTACAGCACATAGATATAATTCATGCAATCAATACATATAACATATAAAATTCTCGAGAGGTTTACAGGAGCTACCTTATAAAGCCCCAACTACTAGGCTTCTGCCACCTGGCTAATATTTCCCTTTGTGTGTTTGGCTTAGTGTAATTTGTTTGCGTTCAAAAGCTATGGTCATTTCAGGAATTGCCAGACTTTTGTGGAAGAGGAAAGCCGGAATTCCCAGAGAAAAAATACTGACCTACAGCCCACCCCATGTAGTCCTTGAACCCATGACCTAGAGATGGAACCCTACGTGTAATGTCTGTTGGTAATGTAGGGCTGGGCTGTTTTACCGGTATACCAGTATACCGTGGTATAAAGTTTTGATGGTACGTACCGTGGTACTTACTTCATGTACCGGTTTTTTGGGGACTTTCTTGTAACTTATCAATAAACTGTTTGTTACATCAATTTGAATTCCAATATGGTTTAAGTATAATTTCCTTTAAGATTGCTGATTAACTAATTCAGACATAGCTTCACTCAAACAATATTAGAGGATAACTAAAAGGTAAATTTATGACAGGCCTCTTTTTGATTGGCTTCGGAGCAAACTTTTAGCTAGCTCCAACATTCATCACGGTGGTATACCATGGTACGTACCGCAGTATTTGCCTAAAAACCGTGGTATACCATGGTACTTTTGATTTTGTGGTACCAAGCTCTAGTGTAATGTCTGTGGGACTGTCCACCTAACAGCTTCCTTGTCAGTGCCTACTCACCTACAAGCTACAGCAAAGATACCGTAGTAATTCTAATTAAAGATAGTTAAAGCTCAGGCTTTTATCAAAATTTTAGAGAGAGAATAAAGCAGATATTAATATATATATTTATTTTTTTCACCTTGCAACATTCCTACAACTGGTGATGATGTGACAGATGCATTTGATTTGTATTCTTAAATATTATTATTTTTGGAAAAAAATCAACATTTCACAATATCTTACAGAAGTAATTTTCACACAACATAACGTCTTGACTTTACATTTCCCAAACATGTAATTGTTTACATACAAATGCAATAATCTTAAAAAAAAAACATTTTAAATTTTTACACGGCTACAGAACAAAGAAAGACAACTCCTACACTTTTCTATGCCTAACAAAAACAGGTGTCATTCCACTATCTAATCCAGTCAACATGTGTTGATTGATGATTGAAGGCATGTAACTGGTTTATAATTGATGGGACTGAATATAAGATTTAAGAAGAATACTTATCATTTTACAGTGTAACTTGTTTATTTTAACCGACCCCTGTTTGGTCTGAATCCCTGTCAATTCTGGCCTGATGCTTTGGTCCAAGCATTTCCATATTAACTAATATATTATCTGGTCCTGGTTTCATCAACATTCCTTAACTTAAGGAAACTCATTAACTTAAAAATCTCCATAGGAAAGCATTACAGAATTTAAGGAAAGTTCCTTAGCTAAGGATTTTCCCCTTAAATTACGTAATGCTTTCCTATGGAGATTTTTAAGTTAAGGAGTTTCCTTAAGTTAAGGAACGTTGATGAAACCGGGGCCAGACCTCTAAAAACAGGAAACCTGTCTAAACCTGTCTAAACTTTCGGTCCCATTGACTGGTCTCACTGTACTTCAATAGACCTGAGGAGATGATAACTAACTGTACATTAGGTTTACTTATTTTGTAATGATCTTTTCTCAAGCAAATCATTTTTTTCCTTTTTTGGCAGTTTAGATAAATTGATTTTTCTGATATATCAGCCTTAATCATCTCCAATCACAGGTATTTAGTGACTTCAATGTATACTTTACATTTCATTGAACCAATGATTTTTTTAATGAACCAAATATATTGGTTATGGAATTATATGTAATTGTAATTGGTAAGGGCAAATCAATTGATTTTCAATCAATTGATCATCATCTCATAACTACAATAAGTAGTTAATTCATACTCATGACTAGTACTGTTTTTAATCAGTTATTCCAGCCTTGATAATGATTGCTTTTCTTCACAAATACACACCACAAAAAAATAACAAAGCACATTATCGATTTGTAATGAAATTCTTCAAGCATGTTTTTTTCTAAAGAATACATTCAAACAAGAAAAGCAAAGTTGAAGTTGAAAATCAGTTAGAGATCAATCAGTATGTCACCAGTTGACCATTAGTAACCATATTAAATATGGAAAAGAGACTTGGGATAAAAGACTAAAGATTTCTCTGAAATAGAGCCTTTGGTTAAAACACAGTTGCTTGAATTTCTGTCAGTATATAAAAAAATTATATATATGGAGCCGCGGCCCATTACAGAATGTAATGGAAGTATTCCAACGTTATTTCTCAACTATGAGGCTGTCATGCAATTCTGAGACTAAACACCGACATTTCTGATCAATTTAAATAGTAATCCACCACTACATGCTTGTTTCGTTTCATCTAACGATAATTTCTCCGTCGCATAGACGTTTTTATCTGACGAGCATACTGGCAACTTTTTAAGCAAGCCGCCATGGCCTGTACATATGTGATGTCAGGTTCTGAACAATTCAGTGCGGAACGAAACATTAGGAATTCCTCAGACTTTTTCAAATATTCCCCGAGAGTTAGAGTTTTCTCCCTTATCTATGTAAATTTCAACATTTATAAGGAAATCTCTTGGTCTTAAAAAAAATGCAATTTACGTTCCACGTAAATCGTCAGCATGTATTTTATTTGAATAAAAAGCATTATTTATTCTTTTGTATTCCATGCGGCTTCGTGACGTTACATATGTACAGGCCATGGCGGCTTGCTTAAAGGCCCAATATACGTAACTTTCGGCAAAACTTGAAGCGAAAATCAAGCCTAATAACTTATTATATTTATCTAAAATTTTCCCAAAGAGATCAAAGGGATACATACCGTTTGTCCTATATGGGGACCATACAAGATCTTCGGTGTCTTACTTTGGGCATGAGCCACAAGGGATTGACGAAACTCCTGCATGACACTGTGCTGGGCCCATTTACTTCTCAGTCGCTTGGTAGACCTCTAAAAGTGAGAACCGTCACATCATATTGGTGTGCTTAATATACATATTCATGAAATATTTAAATTTCTGATTGATTGCCCTTGTAAATCAAGGCAAAGAAAGGTTTACCACAAATTTTACTTAGTAGCTTTCAGTACTAGAATACCTAAGAGGTCTGAGGTTTGCTTGATAGCTAGTACATGTACATGTTAATTTGCATTGAATGCATTGTAACTTACTTACCCCTCACAACATATTTAAACTCTTCCAATTCAAAGGTTGGTAAAGTTCATTATGATTTTAAGGGTGAATGAGTTGAGTGCATAAACACAAATGATCTGACACCTAGTATAGATCAACAGAGTGAAAAACAAAACCCACAAAATTGGCTCTGATACCAGAACTCGGATCAATATATAACTACCGTAAATATACATTACTTTAAAAAAAAACTTTTTGTCAAAATAAATTCTTGCTGATATAATTTTCTTTTGTAATACATGTAAATCTGCAATTGTTTTAACTTTTTGAACATTTGTAATCTAGATAATCTTTGACTGTAGTTTTTCGGGCAAACTTGCCAAATCTCCTCATTTAGGAGGAAGACTTCTCATTTTGGACCTTTTAATTTAGCATTTCTAACTAGTGAATTTGCTTATCTATTCTTATATTAAGATTAAGATCAAATATTTCATTTGAAAGAAATTAAAAAAAAGTTATTTTAAGGATTATTTTGTTTTCATTAAAGGGATATAGACACACCCTTCATTAAATTTTCAATTGGGGCATGTAGAATATCTCCAATTTAAACAAATTGATAAGCATATAAAATTATGTTCCAGAAGAGAATTCAGTTTGTTTTTCAAGGAAACAAACAGCAAAATAACTCATTAAATTTAGGAAACTGTCAAATTAGATTTTGCCATAGTTATCCCCCTTACCAGGTCAGCGAGTCGGAAGGATCCGTACAGTCCCCTGTCTGGGTCGAAGTCCGCCAGATTGATCACTACCTGTCCAAGTGACTCATTTCCAGAATTCTTATCCTCGTCGATAGCGTGAAAAATCACCTGTCTGTACAAAATTCACAGGAATATTATAGGTTATGTGATTCGGAAATGCAGCACAAGTAAGATAATTTAACGAGAGTGAAATAAATTCCATATCCAACAACTACGAGTCCTGTGACCTGTTTCTACCACAATAATATTAAGTCGGCAGTGGCTGTGTTTTCTGGAGTGAATTGAACCGCAAACTATAAGTGCGAAAACACATCATCTCGTATATACATTCTCGCCAAGTTGTGACGACGTCAACAATCGATGATGTCGTCAACAATCAGTATGTTGCATTGAACCATGTGATTTCCAGTCAAAGTTCAATTTATCAACCAATCAAAAGTCCAGAAGGTCATTTTCCACTAGTGGTATATAACATATATTTATCCAACAGTCAGCAAGTTTATACAATGGTCTGGGAGTGGAATAGCACAGGGCATTGTGGTAGAAATAATAATGAACCAGCAACATCAAAACTTATTTCAACATCAAGAGAATATTAGATATAATTTGAAAGATTTTTTTTCAGTATGAATTCAAAGCCAGTGAAAAGGGGGTATTTCAGAGATAATTTTCATTACATACCGCATTCCAAACTCTTCTTTTGCCACCTCAAACTCAAACGTTTCTTCCCATTCTGGATTCAATGTCTGTTTCTTTACCTGTTAAAGATATTTATGAGATATGGGTCAGGGAAAATACATTAGCAAACTGAATCTAAGAAAATGGCATGATGAAGTGGAACCTGTGATAAACACATTCCATATTGCATGTTTGTACATTTGATTTGTTATCAAATATATATAGATAGGACACCCAAAATGTCTTAATGTATTGGTAAGTCAAGGGAACTTTACAAGCATAAGATAAGGAGGAATGTAGTTGAAAAAGTCTACTATAAAAATAAATTCCTATTAGGCTATGTATACAGATTATTTTCTTGATAATACTATATGGTGATATAAATTAAGCTACTGGTTCCGCGACAAAAAGATAGATTCAAGTCGAATATTTCCCACACACACTTTTCACCCCCATGGAAATTTCGAAAAGTTGGTAAGCATATGTCATAATTTGATGATGTCAACACATGTGATATTTACATTGAACAAATTTTGAAGGTGATGATCATGATCTTTGTAGAAAACTTATTTGATAATAAATCAAATATATATATAGATAGGACACTCAAAATGTCTTTATGCTTTGGTAAGGGAACTTTATAAGCATCAGATAAGGAGGAATGTAGTTGAAAAAGTCTACTATAAAAATAAATTTCTATTAGGCTATAGTACACAGATTATTTTCTTGATAATACTATATGGTGATATAAATTAAGCTACTGGTTCCGCGACAAACAGATAGATTCAAGTTTTCACCCCCATGGAAATTTCGAAAAGTTGGTAAGCATATGTCATAATTTGATGATGTCAACACATGTGATATTTACATTGAACAAATTTTGAAGGTGATGATCATGATCTTTGTAGAAAATTTTCCAATTAAACAACTGTGGGTTGAACTCAATTATGGTGAAGTAAGCATACACTTGAGTGTTTAAAACCAATACAGGTTCCCTACTACCTAGTCACAATGCAAAATTCCTCTGTAATAAACCTTGTTGAACTGCCATCATTTATTTGTCCATGAGTAAAGGTAGTGCTTTAAAGGGATTTGCTGGTAATTGAGGGAACAGTATAAGGAATGGAAAAAATGGAACATCAAATATATTGGTTGTGAACGTGGTGACAAATAAAACAAGGGCATTATATTAAACATTTTCATATACAAGAGTTACCTTCCCCTCTTTACATCAATACTTATGTGATATCATTAGTTTGTTATTTAAGGAAACAGCTTTTTCAGTCTACAGTCCTTGCATATTTACATTAGTTTCCTGGCAATATAATGTCACAATAAACATACATACCGGTACACCTACCCGAAAAGGGAGTCAACTCGTGTTTAAGAAAAGAGCCAATAGTAACTGCAGACATTGCTCTGACATTAATTATCAGGATGACTAGCCTTTTAGCTGAACTACGACCTTTATAACTTTGGTGCTACTGTAATGTCCAGCAAGGTATATGAGGGGGAAATACTGCCTGACTGGCGAGCTATCTTTTCCAGTTATGCGGTATAACCCGGGGACCTACTCAAGAACGTTAAGCAACGATGAGTTGGACAGAAGTTGGATGGGTGACATCCTGCATGTTGTACTACACACCTGAGACTGTAATTGCTATACAACACACCATCTAGTCAGGATATATCTAAGGTTTCACCTGGAAATGTTCAGTCATTTTCAAGTAACAGTAAATAGCCTGCACAAGTAGGGTGATTAGTGTCTGGCCATTATCTTGCTGTGACCTTGACCCTAGGAGAATGGTATGATACCCAATATCTTACCATAAGGATGTAAGGTATCCAACAGCTTACCATAAGAATATGATACATATTTCATTTTTAATTAATTTTAGTACCAAATGGTTTAATAACAAAAATAACTCAACAAAATATTAGGATATTTAGTTAAATTACTAAACTGGTCCCCTGTCTCTAGAATACTATACAGATATTTAATTGTTAAGGAAAAAATATTCTTTCCAGGTACATGTAATAATTTCGATTGCTTGGATGTCTGATTCTTAATCTAAACTAGGGGAGATATTAGCTAGAAGTAAGATTCAGTAGAAAAATTCTCCATCAAACTTACTGGGCAGCTGGAAGTCAATCTATTAAATTACTTACGTGAGTCTGGAAAAACTTCTTAGTTCCCGGTATGTTCATCTTGACGAAAACATCAGCTGGTTTGCCGTCGGACCTGGGAGGAAGATTAGAGGCCCTGTGGACCGTCACCCAGAGGCTGCTGGGTAGCTGGTAGGCCAGAGTGATGTCTAGGTCGCCGGCGACGGTGAAGTCAGTCTGCACGGCAGAGATAGGCAAAGTTTCATTTAGTGTATTATAGGGGTTTTGTCAATTTATTTATGGTATAATTATTCACAAAGCTTATCACTACAGCTCTCCTAGGAAACTATTTTAATACTAAGAAAAGCACCATGGCCTGGGCAGTACAACCCATAATTATATGCTATGTACTATCCATCTTAAGACTTATTGTTTAATGTTAATAAGTAAATACTTAAATGGGACATGATAAAAGATATGTATGTTAGATGAACAGACCAATGAATGAATTGATAATGTAAAAGAATATGTGGCGGATGGAAAATAACAAAACAATCCAAAAGTTGGACAGTAATGCTAACAGGTAAACAACACACAGGTATATACCTGCTGACCAAGGTCGGAATGATAAAGGATGCCAATTGTTTTACTGAATCAATAATTCTACTGTCAATGTTTACGGTGCCAAACAGAATTTCTAGCTACCACTCTGTCAAGTTTCCATATCAAATCAAATCAAGGGCCATAACTCATTGAACTTGGCATCAGATATAAAATTAATTCTTGATGTTATAAGTTATAAATCTCATTTATTGCAAATGACGGAAATGGGACTGACAAATGAGTAAACAAATTTAATCCTGTCTATTAGTCACTTGAAATTTTCTTTCTTATAGTATTAGTGTTATGCAAATTAATTGAAATATTATTTGCTTTTCCAGCATATTTCATCTACATTTTGCACTTAATAGTTTTTCCTGTGTTTTCTTAATTTTGATGCTTATGATCTCATGAGCAGATGCTTCATTCAAGTCAATAATGGGATGTGCACATGGTTATATCACAAACAAGTCACAAATAATTTTATAAGAAAAATCTGTGTTTTCTGATAAGGATACAAAATGCAGGAGGGGGTACATTATACCTATTACCCCGGTATGTGACATGTCTATCATATCCCACAGACAGACTCACCTCAGTGGCCAACATGTACCAGGCAGTGTGGGTGGAGCTTTCTTTAAAGTTAAAGGAGTTGAGATCTATGATAACCTGTCCTAGGTTGTCATCCTGACCTGTGATGTCATCGTCTAGGACATCAACAATCATCTTCAAACTCATTAACTCCAGTTCGTCTAGGGGGAAGGCGAAGATCTCGTCAAATCTTGGCTCGTTGTCGCCCTGAATAACACCAGTCTTCTTTGGCTCCATACCTTCCTCCTCGGGCATCAGGATAATCTGAACAGAGATAATAGTTACATCATGATGTTTTATTCTATGCAAACCACTATTATGCCATTAAGCAAATACTTTATACAAAGAGTGAATCACCAAATTGGCTTTTTACTCACATCTCAAAACTCATATCAGTTTTTAATTTGTCCACATAAAACCAGTATGTACTGTTACCTAGGTAAAAATTTGCTTTTATGCTGTGATGAAACTGACCATCTAACAATGATAAGAGACCCAAAAGGTAAGTCTTCCTCGATACCCAGAGGTTACGATCACCTACGCTCTCTACACCCCTCGAATATGTCATTGCAAAACTGAAAGCTCAATGTGCGCCACCTTGTTGATGAGGCAAGGAGACTGGTTCAACCCTTTGATGTACATCAAAAGAATCTCGTGGTCACATTATGGTAACAAGAGCACCGCAAGCGGAGGCATGATACGCCCGCCGTACCCTATCGGAAGTATAATGGTATGAAAACACAAAGAAAGTTCTGACACTTTCAACATAATATTCGAAAACTACATCAGATACAAAGTCCTAAAGGGCCATAACTCTAGTAAATATTGTCAAATTAAACTGTCATTCAGGAAAACACAATTTCATGTCATAATGATTAAACCTAGCAAGTTTTTAAGATATCGATTGAAAATTGTAGGAGATCTCCGGAAAACAACAATTTACAACAGAAATGCATTTTCTACATAAAGCCTATATTTTGCAATTGCAATTACGGTATGCAACGTTGTTACGCAAAAAGTTGAAATAACTCAACAAAACCTGTAATATATGTTAAATATTATAGCTATTGGAACTATAATGCAAAATTTTAGAGGAATTGAAGAAAAAGCAAAAAAGTTCTGACATTTTTTACATAAGGTCTGAAATTGCATCAGATACGAAGTTCCAAAGAGCCATTACTCAAGTAAATATAGTTGAAACAAACTGTTATTCAGGTAAACACAACTTCATGTCATGATGATTAAGCCTAGCAAGTTTGAAAGATATCGGTTGAAAACTGTAGGAGAAGATCTCCGAACAAAACAACAGTTTACAACAGAAATGCATTTTCTACATAAGGCCTATATCTAACTATGAATGCTGTTACGCAAAAAGTTGAAATAACTCAACAAAACCTGTAATATATGTTAAATATTATAGCTATTGGAACTATAATGCAAAATTTTAGAGGAATTGAAGAAAAAGCAAAAAAGTTCTGACATTTTTTACATAAGGTCTGAAATTGCATCAGATACGAAGTTCCAAAGAGCCATTACTCAAGTAAATATAGTTGAAACAAACTGTTATTCAGGTAAACACAACTTCATGTCATGATGATTAAGCCTAGCAAGTTTGAAAGATATCGGTTGAAAACTGTAGGAGAAGATCTCCGAATAAAACAACAGTTTACAACAGAAATGCATTTTCTACATAAGGCCTATATCTAACTATGAATGCTGTTACGCAAAAAGTTGAAATTACTCAACAAAACCCGTAATATGTGTTTAATATTATAGATATTCAAAGTAACATACAAAATTTCAGAGGAATTAAAGAAAACACAAAAAAGTTCTGATGTTTTTTACATAAGGTCTGAAATTGCATCATATGCAGAATTCCAAAGGGCCATAACTCTAGTGAATATTCTCGAATCAAATTGTCTTTCAGGAAAACACAACTTCATGTCATGATGATTAAGCCTAGCAAGTTTGAAAGATATCAGTTGAAAACTGTAGAAGGAGATCTCAGGACAAAACAACAGTTTACAACAGAAATGCATTTTCTACATAAGGCCTATATCTAACTATGAATGCTGTTACGCAAAAAGTTGAAATTACTCAACAAAACCCTTACTATATGTTAAATATTATAGATATTCGAAGTACCATACCAAATTTCAGAGAAATTAAAGAAAACACAAAAAAGTTCTGACGTTTTCTAAATAATGCCCGAAATTGCGTCCCAAAGGGCCATAACTCTAGTGAATATTCTCGAATCAAATTGTCTTTCAGGAAAACACAACTTCATGTTCTGGTGGTTGAGCCTAGCAAGTTTGAAAGAAATCGGTTGAAAACTATAGGAGGAGATCTCCAGACAAACAAAAGTTTACGACGGACAACGCCATACCATAATACGTCCCGTCATTTTTGACGGGCGTATAAAAATGGACAGGATTTGAAGTCGGTTGCGGCTCCTTTGTAATTTTCAAAGGACAGGCATGCAGCCTAGTGATTGGTCGGTTTTGTTTTTTTACCTGAGCGTGCCTTCAGCTTTGCCATAACATATTCCATGGGTGTAGAAAGCGTAGCTGATTGTAACCCTTAGATATCGAGGATGAGGGCCAGTATAAGCATCGCTCACCTAAATATGTGAACAGTTGTATCAAAATAATGGAAAAATTTGCTGTCACTTCTTCAGATGAAAAAGGACTTTAAAGAAGTAATTTTCTTTCCCCTATTAGGCCCCTGGCCCCTCTGCCATCCATGGGACAGTCCAACCATTTATACAAAATTGAATTCCCTTTTCCTAAGGATAAAACTACTTAGTCGGTCTTCTGACTGCACTCAACAGGGCAACACCCGTCCTTTATCTGGTCCAACAGGACATATCATTAGGAATACGGCTAAAATACCATCAAAACTCTAGGTTTCAATGTTAGCTAGATACTTACTCTGACATAGGGATCAGGCATCTTGGATCGCAGATCTCTCATTCTCAGATCTCGACATTTGATGACCTTCACCAGAAGGAGGCTGCGTTTGAAGTCATATTTGAACGAAAGTTGAATTTCACCTCTGACATCCTCAGTTACTTTCATCATTGTTGGATCCAGGGTCTTGTACAACCCTTTCAGTAACTGCGTGTTTTTCTGGATAATAATAGACATTTTTCTGTATAATGGGTAATTTCTAAGATTGATTGATCAAACAAATGCATTCAATATTACATTGTAAACTTGAACAATGACAATTTAACTGTATACAGCTGATACCATTCGTTGTAAGTACTTGAAAAATGCCAGTGTTTAGTGTTCTGTTTATAACTTGTCATCAGCAATTTAACACCAGGGTATTTATACATGGGGTGCTTTCCTAAATAAACGAGGTCCTTATGCTTAGTTTAAAGGCCCAATAACTTCAGGAAATTTTAAAAATCCTAAGAATTGAAAATAATTCAGTTGGGGCCCACTTCAACAACAAACCGAAGTTAGAAGACAGTTCAAAATGGACGCGTGATTAAAAATACCGAGTTTCAACTACTGCTTTACCGGTTATCATGTAAGAATTCATCTTGAATATTGCTGATAACAGTTAATCTGAACTAAATCTATAAATATAATAAGTTATTTGGCTTGATTTTCGCTTCAAGTTTTGCGGAAAGTTACGTATATTGGGCCTTTAAATGGGAATCCTGAAAATTAGTGGAGTCCTTTTCAGTTTCTATGCTTGAAAAATATATAAAGGGCCGTCTTCAACGCAAACCCTGTAACACAGTTTAGTGTAGAATATTTCCTCTGTATTTTTTATGACTAAGTCTAATAGGCATTCAATCTTACTTTTTTTGTTTCAACATAACATTATGGAAATTTTAATATAACATTGAGTCAAACATTTAGTCAAAGTTATGAAATTATAATATTACTTGATTTCTTTTGCATGATATACACAAATGACTTCAAAGAGGAATTCAATCAATTATGTCTTAATGGTCACTTTCAATATTCATATTTCAAAGTTGAAAGTTTAAAGGGAATTCAAATATATCTGATAGGTATATATTGAAAGTGACAATTAATAGACTTTTTGGGTATGATCTGTCCGTTTTTATCAAAATTATTTTTTCATCATCAGTTTCATCATTATCATCATCATCATCATCATAAACCACAAGCAGTGACCTATGTAGATTTACGATTTACATATAGAGTGCCTACCATGTTCTCGTCATGTTTGTCCCACCCTTTGACAGCAACAGTTCGGATGTGGTCAGCCTTTGCTGTCATTAAGCGAGACAACCCGTAGATTTTCTGTGGATTTTGACGAACTCTGCCTTCTTCCACATCTTTTGGTGAGGAGTGTGACTGATTGCCACCCATATCTCTCAGTAATGCAAACCTGTAAATTAACAAATAGCAAAAAACAATGTATATTATTTTAATCATCTAATCCAATATTAAAACCAGATCCTAAAATGAGTTCTGCACATGATATACTTCAGTGTACATATATATATAGGTTATGTAAAGAATAGCCTGATTTTTCACATTTCGTAGAATTTTGATATCTCAAAGATCTCATTAAAGTCAAAGCATTGTGTCCGTATCAGCCAAACAAAAAACCATACCAAAAATTCTAACTTATATAACTTGTCCACTTGTATGTCTTACTTTATAGTAAAGTTTTGCTAGTGCAATAAAATAATTTCCACATTTGAATTACCCAATTCTGGACCATTACTGACAACAATAGTTTTTTAGGTTTTCAAACATTTGTCTTGTGTAAAATTTTAATTTAAAGAAAATGGATCACGGTTATTCATTTGATCTTATTCATAATGCCCTAAGGCTGCAATAAGTAAAAAGGAGACGGGGGTTCTAAATTGTGTGTGTTGGGACTGAGAGACATGCAGGCATTAACTGGCTACTCGTGAAAAAGTTATGTCGCATTTACTTCCTTAGATCCACGGCTAATGGGGATTTTCACTTTAAGTGAGGGTAGCAGTAAAATGTCTGGCTAGAAAATGAAGGCGCCACTAGTTCACAAGCACTAGCAGTTGCAGGATATTTTTTTCATCATTCCTTTTTATTACAACATAATTATGTTCCAGTTCTGTACTGAATGTTGTCCTGTATCTGTTTGGGAATTTTTTTTTTTTTCATTTCTCAAATAGGATATTTTCCTTTTGATAACTTCGTAAGTTGTGATTTCTTTAATTGTATTTCTCTCCCCACCATCTCAGGGCTTTATCAGGGGGTTTTGGGAATCGGACCCTGAGATCAAATTGAGAAAAAATTAATCAACATAACAGCTATTTGGGAAATTTTGACAAACACTATATATATAATTATAACAACTAAGTACATTATTTCTTTTCTAAATTTCTATTTAAAGCACTGTCAGTTCTCATGACATTCACAGCCCATCTTTCTTGTTAAATTTAATGTCACAAGTAAAGAAGCTCCTAAAGCATGTAAAACCACCAAAGTTATTCAAGTGTCTAAATTGGGAATTTTTAAGAGGAAATTTGGGAAAAATCACACCTTTTTTTCCATTGGGAATGGCATGGGTCTGTTTACCGGACCTAAAAAGAGAGGTGATAAAGCCCTGCATCTCCAAAACAAACTTCTTTGGTAATCATGTGATAGACCCGTGGAACTCTCTATCTTAAGAGGTGGTACCGGTATCAGCACCAACACTAAACTGTTTCAAAGAAGGAGTGAACATGCTTTGTAAAAACCATCCCAGAAAATGTACAGAGCTCTACGTTTTGGTAACAGACAAACCATAAGCAGTGTAAATAGTTACCCGTTGGCAAATACATACTTTTTACCTAACAATAATAGTCAACCGTGACTATATAGACACTAGCATTGTTTATTATGCTTTACACTTTTAACCTGTTACTGAACCAGTAACTTAAGTTTTTATCATATGTGTCAATATATATATCAGTATATAGGAAGTAAACTAATTGATCGTACACAACCTGAGGAAAAAGGAACAAGTTAGTGTGTACGACAATGAGGCATCTACATACAAATGTAAGCCTGAACTGGCTTCCAACGATAGACACTTCAGTGATTCATTAAGTTTACTAGTACTAATATTAATACCCGGCCTCCTATGGCTCTGCCCCAGCCGGGTATTAAATCGGTTCCATGCCTCGTAATGTAGCAAGCCTGGTGTGATTCACACCGGGTCGATTTTTGCCACATTTATCGCCCGATTGGTTCTCATCGATAAATATACTTAAATTATAAACCATTTCTGTCGATCTCCTACCCAACTTGTAATTAAAATCCACCAAAAATATCGTTAAATATCAAGTTTAAGTAACGAAGCATCAACTGAAATGAGTAGCGGCAGCCATGATTGAGACTTCAGTAAATCTCTTGGTTTCTTTTCTGAAGAGTTCCTCTAAATTTGTGAATGGGCGCGCGTGTGCGGACCAAATAAGGAAGTCGTAGTAAGCCGTAGTAACTCTATATTTGGCCATTCAGGCCATATATAAAAACGAGATTTGAGATAACCTCACACGTGAACTGTCATGGCGATAGTTTCTAGCGTTTGTCAAGAAGGACATTTCTGGTTCTGCTTATTTTGTGAAAAAAAGATTTTATCATGGTAAACACTCAATATTTCAGCAACCCTGCATTATTTTGACAACATTATAATCAAATGAGGTGGTAATTAAATGAAATCTTACAGATTGAACACTTTTGATTTTGCTCCACTACCAGGCATGGGACCACTTCGTAGCTCTAACGAAGCAATATATATAAATCAAGATAATTTAGACTTATTGTCTTATTTCATTTGATAAAAATGAACAAACCACGTGTGGTGGCATTTAGAACTAGCACAGTACTGTCAACTCATATTTGAAGATAAAAGTAGATCTAATCTGTAGTTTCAGTTCAGTCTTCTTCATTGTAATCTAAGCTTTTGAGCTTCTACTTCAGTATCTCAAGCCTGATATTTCAGCAACCGTTTATGCTGCTATAAGTGACACTTTTGAAGGTTTAGTTGTATTTTTCAGACAACCATACTAAACTCGACAACCCTCGCAACTTACCAGCAGTCGAGGTATACCTAGTCGAGTACCTGCCAGTCATTAGGCGGCAGCCATTACAGTTTACCTTAGTGACGTCAGAGCGCCATCTTCAGGAAATGTCGCATATATTTTCCAAATTTTTAACTCGAACACATAACGTGTATTCTCTTTTGTTTAATATTCTTTTGAAATATCAATAGAAATTACTTTAGTTCATTGGACAATTAAATATATTTAATTAAATTGATGTATGATTCTCGGAAAATCTCGCAGCGTGTCACGTGACCCAGCCCTTTACACATCGGCGACACGACCATCCGGTTGTAGTTTTGCATCCGTGCTGTTGTAAGTCGCAGTTTTCCGTCGAACTGCGCTTAGCCTGTTTTGCAGATACTGTTAAACGTATCTGTCATCATGGGAAGTGAGTGTTTTCATTTTATAGATTCCGATTTTTTGGTCAAATAAGTGAAATAACAGAAGTTTAAAAAATCGAAAAACCGGTCATACCGGTGTTGGCTACAGTGCATACGTGGCTTCTTTTATAGAAATATTATTGTTGAACTGTCACGACTTTTTCATGATGCAACACTAAACATACCTAATAATTGTTATATTTTTTTACCTTTCAGTCAAATTTTTGGAATTCGTTAAACCTTTTTGTGCGGTTCTCCCCGAGATCGCAAAGCCAGATCGAAAGGTAAGTTTTAAATGACTTGTTTAAAAAACGGTTAAATGAATGGCACTAAGTAGGCCTACTAATCATTTAACGAGGAAGTTGGTTATTTGCTCATTCATATATATACTACCAGGATTGTTTTATTGTTCAAATTGATTTATGAAGAAGTTTGTATTCCTTACAATATTTTTTACTAATCGAACCATATGTTAATTTGACATGTAGATCTAATTTGAATTAATGATGTAATACATTTAGTCTTATGAAAAGTTTTAGTAGACGTATGGTAATCTACCATCAGTCAGATTGTAATACTGATCATTATTTTTTTCAGATTCAATTCAGGGAAAAAGTATTATGGACTGCAATCACTTTATTCATCTTTCTCGTATGTTGTCAGGTAAGAACAGCTGAAGTCTTTGTTACTTAACTTATCTATAATAGCATATTCTAGTTGTTAAATTAATTTTTTCTTTGTACCATTACAGAAATGAGGGCTCTGGAAAAAATAAAACTTTTTATTATGTTTGTAATTTTCATGTTTCTGATTGTAGATTCCCCTGTTCGGAATAATGTCTTCCGATTCAGCCGATCCATTTTACTGGATGAGAGTCATTCTTGCTTCAAACAGAGGTAAACAGAGAGAAAAGCAATTCTTGAATTAATTTTAAATTGAACAAATCTGTAAAACACCACAATTTAATTTTATGTACAACTTGCATCACATATGTTTAGTGTTAATACTTGGAGGTACAGTAAGAGAGTGTCGACATCAGGAATTCGGAAAAAGTTAAAATTAACATTGTCAATTTATTTTGAAGGGAGTGACTAGGTCTTACTTGCTTTCATTCTGTGCAAAAACTTTTGTGTTAATAGAATTTCAATTTCACAGTGCTTGTTGTATACAAATTTAAGTGTATTTTTTCCTTTTCAGGTACCTTGATGGAGCTTGGTATTTCACCCATCGTAACATCTGGATTGATTATGCAACTGTTAGCTGGGGCAAAAATTATTGAAGTTGGTGATACTCCAAAAGACAGAGCACTTTTCAATGGTGCCCAGAAATGTAAGTTTTGAGGATCTGGTAAGAAATTTGAAGTCAGTTCATTCCTTGTTAGCGACAATATCTAATTGTACACATTTTGATTTCAAGTCATCATAAGATATACGGCTTTCAATCAATGAGGAAACCATATCTCAGAGAATTGAAGTTAAATTGTTTCAGATATTAAGTAAAAACTGAAATCAATGAATGGTGCAAGAGGTTACTTAATAAATGTGAACAAAAATTTAAAAAGTTTTTACTGAAAGTAAACATGCCTATCAAGTCCCATCTTTTTGTTTTCAGTGTTTGGTATGGTGATAACAGTTGGACAAGCCATAGTTTATGTGATGACAGGAATGTATGGTGACCCTGCTGACATTGGAATGGGTGTCTGCATGCTCATCATTATCCAGGTAAATATAGGTTTCATGCAAAATGTTTTTAAGCATCAGAAGTCTTTACAGTAGTGTATAACTTCATAAGAGTAAGATTTTTTATTTGATCTACTAATCTGACCATCGGTTTTGTGTCACTCCTGAAGAAAATGCAGAAGTTTACAAATAATATCTCTTAGCTTCAAGAGTAAATCTTGTTAAAACCTTCAGTAGTTTTCTTTGTAATACTCATTATATTTTTGTTTTGCTGTTCATGTTGATACATGATATTAATTTGTTCTTCACAGTTGTTCGTAGCTGGTTTGATCGTACTGCTCCTTGATGAACTGCTCCAGAAAGGATATGGGTTGGGCTCTGGTATCTCGCTGTTTATTGCCACAAACATCTGCGAAACAATTGTTTGGAAAGCATTCAGTCCTGCAACAGTAAACACGGGTAGAGGTAAGTTTTCAACAGTGTTGAATGTGGAAGTTAATGTCCACTTTCTTCCTTTGAATAATAAAAGTTCTTGATTAACATACATGAAGTACATATGTTTAGAATAGAGGAAGAGGAAGGATAAATCTATCAATAAGAGTTAGCATGATAAGTGTCAATATCTGTAAATCAAGGGTATAAATGTCAGCTCACAATTAATCTTTGATCTCTTATCGGTTTTGCCTACAGGCACAGAGTTTGAAGGAGCTGTGATTGCCTTGTGTCACCTTCTGGCCACAAGAACTGACAAGGTGCGCGCCCTCAGGGAAGCTGTCAACAGACAAAACCTGCCTAACTTGATGAACCTCCTGGCTACAGTGTTTGTGTTTGGAGTTGTCATTTACTTCCAGGTAAATAATTTATGTGTGAAATGTTGTAAAGGTGTCATTATTCTTTGTTAGAAGGTTTTTTTTATTTCTTTTTATAAAAAGTTAAGAGATGGCTGTTAATTAGATTTATAAATAGATCTACAGTTCTAATTTCTGTTATCAATAAATGATTATAGACATGCTTTTCCTTCATTTCCTGTTTTATTAAACTAATACTGTATAAGAAAAAATATTTGATTGAAGCTAAAAGTTAAAATATTATTTTCTCAGGGATTCCGTGTGGACCTGCCAATCAAGTCTGCCCGTTACCGAGGACAACAGAGCTCATACCCCATCAAACTGTTCTACACTTCCAATATTCCAATTATTCTACAGTCTGCCCTCGTATCCAACCTTTATGTCATCTCACAGGTAAATTGGCTTTTAGTGTATCTACTAAGAAATTGAGGTTGCTGTTAACATCCTATGAACAATTATTGGTCATTTAAAGATATTTACATATATTTTTTTCTTTCTGTCATAGTTATCTATTAAAGTTGTAATGCTTTTAATAAATTTTATTTTGACGGAACTCTGCATTTCAATCTGTTTATAGTTAAATTAAACATTTCAAATCCATGAAAAAGTATTTTAAATTCGAACTATGATTCAGTTGAAATGTGACGTTGTTTACAATATGCTTATTAAGTTTCAAACACTAAACTTTATTTTCTTTCATTTTTCAGATGTTGGCTACTAAATTTAGCGGAAATTTCTTTGTGAATTTATTGGGAGTGTGGGCTGTAAGTATATCATCATTTTATAAACTGAGAACTCAATTATAAAAGAATAGTTACCTGTAAATAAAATCAAATTGACATTTACTACTGTCAGATATGTTTTAACTTTTATGGAAACTCGCTTTTTTTCTTCACTTGCATAACACCATCTGGTGAAACAAGTTTATATGGCATGCAATGCATTATACCTAAGTGCGTATTGACATAATAACAATTTTATAATGGTAGAGATGTGTGTGTGTAACAGTTGATGATGTATGTTCTAGGATGTTGGAGGTGGCGGCCCTGCCAGATCCTACCCAGTCGGAGGTCTGTGTTATTACTTATCCCCGCCGGAGACATTTTCACATATAGCAGAGGATCCTATACATGCGGTGTTATACATCATCTTTATGTTAGGATCCTGTGCATTTTTCTCCAAGACATGGATTGATGTATCAGGATCAAGTGCCAAAGATGTAAGTGTTTTCCACACATGGTGTATGTATACAGTCCAGATCTGTCGTCGTGTCAAACAGACAAGCTTATTATTGATTATTTAAGTAACAGATAATCTGTTGTAATGTTCTTTTGAGCATTCCTTTAGTTCATACATTTTTTCGCTTTTGTTAAAAAAAAATGCATCTCTCTGGTGCAATGGATTTTTAAAGATATTTGAGGAAGCCAATATTGCCAGATGTACAACTTTACTATTGAATATGTAAATTTGGATTTCAGGTTGCCAAGCAGCTTAAAGATCAACAGATGGTCATGAGAGGCCACCGAGACAAGTCTATGATCCATGAGCTGAACCGCTACATCCCAACAGCTGCTGCATTCGGTGGTCTGTGTATAGGAGCTCTGTCTGTCCTGGCTGATTTCCTTGGTAAGTTTTCGGAACCAAAAAGAATTATTCTATATTTTATAAAACAAATTAATTGTAAATGATCAATATGCTATTGACTCATTCACTCCTGAAATTCCATGATATACTTTATCCCAGCCTTTGTATTGGAAGAGTTCAAATGTGTTTAGGAGTGAAAAACTTACAGAAAAAATAAGAAAAAATACTTAATAATTATATAGCCATCTTGTATTGAGTAATGAAAAAACAAATTTAAGCCACATAGCAAATTCACTGGTGATGTGGGGTACTTTCATCTAACATTCTCTTTGTTGTGTATTTCAGGAGCCATTGGAAGTGGTACCGGTATCCTGCTGGCTGTCACCATTATTTATCAGTACTTTGAAATTTTCGTAAAGGAGCAGAGTGAAATGGGAGGAATGAGCACGCTGTTGTTCTAAGTGATGAAATAGACAATTTAATTACCGGTACATAATATAAAGCCATCTGCCTACATGCTGAACATGTAGAGTAAAGCTGCCATCAGAAAGATGTGGTGTCGTACTAACACAATCGAAAACCATATTTGAGCGTTTCTTCCAGGATGATCGACATCCAGTACTTAATATATGATCTGCAGTTATTTATACTGATTTTAAAAGTTCATTAGATTTATATGTTGTTTAAAAGACTTTAAGAAAAAGATAAAATGTTTCAGAATATGACATGATATGTAAAATCAAAGTCATTAAGGGAATATGATGGACTGGCAGCTTTAATATAATAAAATGATTTTGTGATAATCGCAGGCATTTAATAGAAAGTGATGAGAAATATTTACAATCACAACTATCTACAATGTGTAGGAACCTCAAGAAAATAAGTATTTCTGTGACAGAAAATAGGTATATTACTTTTTTAAAGAAAAAATGAAGTAGTCATTTCATATTTATATATTATTCATCAAGGACAGACAACGTTGAACATTATCTCCTCTCTGCTCTGGGTTTTGGTCACTTGTGTTGAGAATGTAAGAATTGAAAGAGAATGTGAAAATGCAGGTTGTTTTACCTTTAGTCATTCAACATTAAATGTCCTCTTGATGTTGTGATATGTGTTGGCTTCTTTATTTTGAAAAACTAGCTTGTGTTTTACCACATTTACACAATGAAGGAGCTGTACTACTGTATACATTGTTGATCCAATTGGAAGGTTAAACAGTGTACAGTGTAAATTGTCTAATCCGGCCCCTGTGTATTCTGAATCCCTGTGATGTCTATTCTGACCTTACCATTTGGTCACACCATTTCTCTTATAAAAACTTGTACAAAAACTTTTGGTCACAGTGAGTTTTGACAGGTTGGTAACAGACTAAAACTAGTATGCCCCCTGCTCTGAAGTGTGGGGAGGGATATACAGGAATCGCCCTATCCGTCGTCCGGAAATCTAACAATGAGTGTATTATTTAAATGTGTATGAACATTTTTAATTTCAAATTTCGACCTCTTTTAAAGGAGTTATGCCCCTTCATGTGAAAAACTTGTCAAAATCTACACATGAATGAGTATAATAAGTAGTTATGCACTGGCATTTTACTTTGGAATTTTGACCCTTTTTAAGGAAGTTGCATCCCTTTATGTGAAAAACTGTCCGGAGATCTCCTTTAATAACAAGCAGATTTTGATTAAACTTCACTGGAATGATCAGTAGTTCGCATCAACATATTATTTTGGATTTTGAGGAAGTAGTTATGGCCCTTTATGTGATGTAACTTTTTGGAGATCTTCACCTTAACTAGTATTGAGATGATTCTGACACACAGTATATAGTTCTGCATCCTCATTTTAGTTTCATATTTTGACCCTTACTATGAAATTTAGAATAAATAATTTCTCTGAAAAATCCTATTTCTGTTACAAGACCATAAGGTCAAGGTCGGCGAAGGATGTATAAACTACCAGTATCTGCGGGTGGTATTAGTTATCCTATGGATGACGGTTCTAGTTAGTTCAGTATGAACTAAGTGCTACATTAAAGGTTATGACACTTATCCAGCTGGTCTTCGGAGGACAAATAAAAAAAATTGTGGTTTAGTTTTAATTTTACTATTATTCTGCAGAAATTTGTTTCTGCAATCACAGGTGCTTGTGGACATGAATTTGACTATTTTTTCATTGAATGTAGAAGGTAATACACATATACGGCTGTTTCATAATAATATAATGCTAAATTATAAAGTTTACAATAACAACCTATGCAGCGTAGCCTTATAAAAACCTATAGGTGTTTATAAGAACTTAATTTTTTTTAAGGATATAGATAGGGGGTACAGTGTCTTCAGATGTTTTGCTTAATAATTTGGATATACATTTAATAACATACATGTATCATATATCATTGGAAAGGTTATTAAATTTTCTATAAAGTGAATGTATAATTATATTGTTAAAGTAATTCGTAATTGCATAATAGTATATAATATAAAAAAAATGGCGGACAATTTTGAATTTGGATATTCTTTCATATTTTCTTACAAAAACTGACAATCCTTTTCCTATTGATGGACAGATATAAGTCATCTACAAAAATGTGCCTCAGATTTTCCCTGTTTGTTCTTGAATTTAAGTAATTTCGATTTTATGGTCTCTGGGTGGGATTTTAATGCCCGAATTCACTTAATTGGTTATAAAACAAGTTGTAGCTGAATTCTTCAGAAACTGAGGCATGTTATTGTTGACGGGGTCTTTCCTAACAATCCTGCAATATTTGGAACAAATCGGTTCATAGATGCCAAAGTTACGGCTGTTTGAAGTGGACAACTTGTTGAATTTATGAAAGTGCTCTAAAGACCATTTCCACTCTTTGAAATCGAATACCTCTGATTTTAACACTAATCTGACCGATTCTGCCTACCAAACTATTAATCATGACTAGACATGTTTCCATCAAGCATATATTGGTTCAAATATCTGAGAAATTAATGAATATTAAAAGATTTCTCAGTGAAATGCCCCTTTCCTGCGAAATGTCAGACAAGCCACACATTAAGCCCCTCCCATGTAATAACAGGGTCATTAGCTACAGTTCCTGTGGTAGTAGGGATACAGGGCCATAAATATTACATCAAAGACTGACCACAACTTTGAAGACTATGTAGCACAGTGCTAATGACTATATAACTGACCACGCCACTGTATGGGGGTCTCTTTATTTTGTAAACAGTACCACGTGCTGACCTGTATGTTCGAACTCAATTTTAATTCACAGTAATTGACACATTTATGAACATAATTTTGAAAAATGTTTTGATTATATGAAGTAGAATATTTGTAAGTAATCAATTTTGCTAAAAACAAACAAACAAACAAAATAGGTGTTGGTACTCCCGAAATGTATGTAGAATTATATACTTAATTTAGAACTAGGTTGAAACTACTCATTCACTGCTTGCATGGGCCTGATAAGAAACTTACTTCTTGGCAAAGGTATTGCACATTTTCTGCTGTTAATTTATCAACCAATTTACAGCATAATGTAGTACCTGGTGATTTTCTACACATTTCACACATATGTTTATAACTACAAATGTACAGAAATCTATTCTATGCTCTAAAAGGAATTTGATCACGATAGACAAATGTACTTGTATGTTTATTTATCAAAAGGTAATGGTGCTCTGCTTTATGATAACAAAAACTGCAATAAACTACAACTGTATGATCATGACACGTACCACAACTAACAGATCATTAGTAATATTGGTGGTACATGTATACAGCTGTCAGAGATGAAACAACAAATTCTTCAATAAACAAAATTATTTTAATTCATTCAATTAATCTTACAAAAATATTTGTCCGCCAAAATGTAGCTCACAATATTTGAAAGACAAACAGATGTCATACAGTATTTTAACCAATAATCACATGTGGCTTTTGAACATAATGAAAGATGAATGAAGGGATGACATGAAGAAAGACAAAGGGATATACTGACATATGTATTAAGTTTGATAAACATAGGCCCCGTTCTGATCACAGTGAAACACGGAAGCAAACCATATACAGTTCCATTTAAGTCACTGGCTGAATATTCATTCATACTGAATTAAATGCATGACACAAAAGTAAAATTAAAAAAAAAATGTAATTGTCATTCAAATGTGACCCATATAAAATTGCTAACAATATATGCCATGAAATGTTTTTTTCTAGGAATGTTCGAGTACATGTAATAGTGAGTGACATAGTATAATGGAGTAATTCTGTATTACACTTTATATACTAGTGACATAGTTAATGGAATAAAGAGTAATTCTGTATTAAACTTTATATACTAGTGACATAGTTAATGGAATAAAGAGTAATTCTGTATTAAACTTTATATACTAGTGATATAGTTAATGGAATAAAGAGTAATTCTGTATTAAACTTTATATACTAGTGATATAGTTAATGGAATAAAGAGTAATTCTGTATTACACTTTATATACTAGTGACAAGGTATAATGGAATAAAGAGTAATTCTGTATTACACGTTTATATACTGGTGACAAAGTATAATGGAATAAAGAGTAATTCTGTATTACACTTTATATACTAGTGACATAGTTAATGGAATAAAGAGTAATTCTGTATTACACTTTATATACTAACACCTATTTTGCATATACAGTGTATCTATAAATAATAAAAAAAAAATCATGATTTCACATTTCGATAAAAAAAAGACTTCACCGGCAAAAATGGAAAACAGGCACACAGACACACACACACATAAAGATAAATGAGAAACATGCTGTTCTCATGCTAAATACATGCATGATCATGCACTGGGTAAATACAATTAATACATAAAGTATATATAGGGAGACTAATGGAGCACACTAAGGAACAATAAAACCTTGGTACCGATAACCATGGTTTCCATCAACAGAACTGATGAATCACACAGACAGTTTTATAGAAAAGGAAAAAATTGTCCCATTGAATACTGGCATGTAATCTGAGTAAAGAATATGTGTAAAATATTGTAAAAATGTAAAAATTCTCTAAAATCTATATTCATACCTGGTAATTACCTCCCTTGACTTATCATTAGTGGTATTGAGCATGATTAAGGCTTTGGGGTAAAGTACACACGAACACATATATCTACAGCTGGAAATCTGTTGACATATAAAGCTGTAAAATCTACATGGATATTCAAGCTACAATAAAAGTTTACCTTACTATCAAGTACCTATACTAAGTTTGCTTGCATATTTAACCTGTGAAATCTACCAAGATATTCAAGATGATAAAATAATCAATCTAGATATTTGAAATATGTATGTGAATATTGTTCTAGCAGACTGTTACAATATGTATGTGAATATTGTTCTAGCAGACTGTTACAATATGTATGTGAATATTGTTCTAGCAGACTGTTACAATATGTATGTGAATATTGTTCTAGCAGACTGTTACAATATGTATGTGAATATTGTTCTAGCAGACTGTTACAATATGTATGTGAATATTGTTCTAGCAGACTGTTACAATATGTATGTGAATATTGTTCTAGCAGACTGCTATAATATGTTTAATGAACTACCTACCTGAATGATCTACATCTATATGAAAGCTGTGAATTTAATGGGGGTTTTTCTGGATATATCTAAAATTGTAAGACCTTGAAGTCTACCTTATTCCCTTATCTACAACATCTGTTATTTTGAAATCTACCTGAAATATGAAAAAAATTCTTAGTAAACTTGAAGTCTACCTCTGACAATACTTAAACTCTGATGTATACAGATAAATAAATCTTAAGTTGAAGTAATCTATTACATAGATATCTATGCTGTACATGTCATATCTTTGCGGCCAAGTCTAGATATCCAAATTGTAATTGGCAATATACCTATAAACAGAAATGAGCTGTAAGATTACTAGATAAATGCTTAATCTACACGTCATCTGCCCAGGGTAATTTTCACATAAGGACTATTCCATTATTAATCATGTGGGGAGGTAGGTGGTACCTGTATTAATATATCATGGGTTGTTGGGTTAAAACTGGATCTGCATGCTATTCCTTATATTAAATCTCTTTTGATATTTGATGGGTGGTGTGGTCTCGGAAAAAGTGCCTCCCACCCTCCCAAATAGATCATTCAAGAACAGCCTTTCCCGCCCCTCCCAAATGGATAATTCAAGAACAGCCTTTCCCGCCCCTCCCAAATGGATAATTCAAGAATAGCCTTTCCCGCCCCTCCCAAATGAATAATTGAAGAACAGCCTTTCCCACCCCTCCCAAATGGATAATTCAAGAATAGCCTTTCCCGCCCCTCCCAAATGAATAATTCAAGAACAGCCTTTCCCGTCCCTCCGAAATGAATAATTCAAGAACAGACTTTCCCGCCCCTCCCCAATGAATAATTCAAAAACAGACTTTCCCGCCCCTCCCAGATGAATAATTCAAGAACAGTCGTAAGTTTGATATTAATGCCGTATCAACTGAGGTTCAACTCGTGATGATGATAAGTTCAGATACAGAAATAATGAAGCCTCCAGTTAAATACTGTACAAGCTGGTTCACCTTCAATCACAACAATATCGCTTGTCTAAAATTTACAAACCTTAAATTAAACTCATGCAAAAAGCTTTTCTTTTTCACCAAAACATTTACATAAAAAACATATTATATAGTAAAGCACAGTATATGCAATTAACATTATAAAACTAATTCCTAGTCTAATTTCCATCTCATCAGTTTCAAAATGGCCTGAGAAAAGAAAAGAAGTACAAACCTTAAATTAAACTCATGCAAAAAGCTTTCCTTTTTCACCAAAACATTTACATAAAAAACATATTATATAGTAAAGCACAGTATATGCAATTAACATTATAAAACTAATTCCTAGTCTAATTTTCATCTTATCAGTTTCAAAATGGCCTGATAAAAGATGTGATACGATCAATTTTATCAGCAGATGTACATATCATTACTATGGCTGGTTATATATTGAGTATTTAAAACAGAACAATATATCATAATAGTCATGTTTATTATACCCAACTTGCAAGGTACTCTAAAAACACACACTCATCATACTGTCAGTTGGAGACTAATTCCAGCTAATTAAGATGTGTGTGTTGGAAAGCCTTCGGAAAAATAGTACACATGCAATACATTTCTTCAAGACTAGGTTTATGAATATAAAAATAAATTGATATAATAGGTGAACTTGTAGATTTTTTGTTTCATATTTTGATATCATAAAAAATCAAAAATAATTTACTAAAAGGGAATTTGAATGTTACGTTGTAGTGAATCAAAAAAGGAGTAGAAGTGATGTAACATCAACTTTGCTTGCTTTTCAGTTCTCCCCTGAATTTTAAAATGGCTTTGGTTTTTGAGCCGGGTCTGTCTAGGTTGATGGCGTGGCCACAGCGGGAAATGATGTCAACGGACTGGCAGTTCGGCAGCTTTTCCTGCAGTACCTTCA
Source organism: Mimachlamys varia (assembly GCA_947623455.1). NCBI lineage: Eukaryota > Metazoa > Mollusca > Bivalvia > Pectinida > Pectinidae > Mimachlamys > Mimachlamys varia. The sequence goes on from OX392534.1 coordinate 24,596,637, forward strand.
TTCCCGATATATCAATCACCTTCAAGTACACAAACAAATTACTGTCAAAGTACATATTTAAATGCATAACCGAATGTAAACAAAAAGATATATAAGCACAATGATAAATAAACACACTCACAATATCTGCTGTAGAAAGCAATATACGACTGATATTATAATTAGTACTGTACCGCCATTTATAATGTTGTGTTTTCAGCCTAAAAAGTGCTACAACTAGATTACTATACTGCTAAAAAATATGTTTGCAATATTTTATTACATTTGGCATAATGATAGCTCTTTATTTTCCATGTAACCAGACCTACTATAAAACAGTATGTATACTTTAAATTTGACATCATTGACTACAATCTCATAATCAAATGATCTAATGAAACAATACTGTTTTCAGTTCAGTAACATGGACACATAATGATTGGCATATATTCCTGGTTTGCTGATGAGTTTGATTAATTAAACTTTCTGGATAAATATTTTACTTTCTCTGTTTCATGTACTGTATCATGCTATGTAAAAAAAATGTTAAAAATGAATTTTAAATAAAAGCAGTTTTTTTACTGATGAATTTTTTTAATTAGCATTCATAAAGACATTGTAAATATTCACATGATCTTTACGAACAGAAAAACACATAATTTCTTTTTTAAATTATCTCCCCTGTTTGGTTTTTGCAATAAAAATATCATGAAGAAGAAATGTATGATTGTTCCGTGGATTACCTGGTCTTCCTCGCCCCATATCAGCTGACTTGGGACAGTAATCTTGTGGGCTGTGTTCTCTAATATAAATGCATATTCCCAGCTGGCAAGAGATTTGAATACTGCAAAACAATCATGTTCATTTTAAGAAATCACATAATACCAACTGCTGAAAAAATGCAAACTATTCAATATCAAACACATGGTCCTCATTTCAACTACTGGGTGGTCGGGTTGTGCAGTGGATAGCGCACTTGCCTTTCACCTAGGCAATCGGGGTTCGATTCCCCGACCGGACGTAAAAAGGTATGGGGTCACCTGCCCGATCACGTGGGTTTTCCCCCAGTACTCCAGTTTCCTCCCACAATAAGACCCCTCGCACGCTTACATCCGTGCCAAAAGTGATTAATATAAGTTGTATAACTTGTTTCATAATTGTTGTAAAATAAGCAAAGCTAATATACTACTCGATAATGAAGATTTCTATAAAAAATTTAATTATTTCATTAATTTTAATTATAAGAGTATTGGTTATTATTGACTATTAAAACCAGGAAATCACTTTGTCAGATCAAAGGCTGAACAATTCTATGATCAGAAATTTGTAACACTTTGATAAATTCACAAATTAATCAGGCATTGCAACATCACAAAAAGAAGGCAACATCCAATATTTTGACTATTTTCTTGCATCAAATTTTTGATTTTTTTTTAGTAATAATTTTTACCAAATTGGATAGGCAAGAAACAATCTACAGATGAGTATTTATGAGCATGAGGAAACCACAAGGTGATTAAAACTGTCAGGATGAAATATCTAAGAAGATCCTTTCTGACAGAGAACTCAATATTTTAAATTTTGATATTCCATTCCATGCTTTAATTGTAAATGACATTTTCAATATATATACCTCAATGATTATTGCAAGGGGAAAATCTATTACTACCAATAATATATACAATACTCATTATACTATTGAATGATGTAATAGCATCATCTGAATCTTCAAAGGGGCATAAATTGTTGTTTTGTAAAGCTTTATAGGAACTGTTTTAAGATCATTTAGATAACTTACGACGAAAGAAAAACTTGTTGTATGGTTTTCTCATTTCGACAGCACCGTGTAGAATCTGTGAAAACAAAATAAATTCAGATGTATAAGACAAGACAGTTGTGGCTTTGATAGCAAAAACTAAAGCATGCTGCAATCAAATTAAACTGCAGATCCTTATTTTCACTCCCTTACATAAGGATCTGACAACATCCAATAAGAGGTTATGTTCTAGTGACCTTTGTAGCCTCTCTAGTACAATTGTATAGTTGAAGTCAATTGATACTGTCAACTGCAGCAAGTCATTTCATCACAACATGCAAATTAGCATGTTGTGACAAAATAACTTTCCACACAAACATGATTATGCAAGCTTTCTTGTCTTCAAACATTCACATTCACGATTCTAGAAGTGGTAATTTGATTGGCCGATACAACGTTCACCAGAACATGACCCCTTATGGGATGTTGTCAGATCATTATGTATTTGGAGAGTAACAGAGCAGCCATGGATCTGTATTTCAATCAGATTGAAGCATGTTGTATAAAATACATTTGTTAATATATTTGAAATAAAATGTAAATGTATTAATTTATGACTAGATACTCATTTAGTATACACATCATACAGTCTCTGTACAATATATAGAACAAGAACTAGTGTCTACCTATAATTTGTGGATAATTATTCTGAAGGTCACATGTTCCAAATACAAGTGATTTTCTGTGCTGACCTGCATCAAATCTAAGTGTGGAGAATAAATGTTCTGGGAATGTCTTTTAACTCTTGTTTTTAAAACCAAATAATCACTTTTTATAACATTTATAAAACATATAAATTGTGAAGTCATATTGCCCTACCTGGTTTGTAAAAAAGAAATTTGGCTTGTAAAACTGAGCAAAGCCCAGCATATACTTCATCTCCTCTGGGCTCTTTGGTATAAATGGACAATTCTTGAGGATGGTTTCATCATCCTGGGTCTCCATAATCTCCCGAATCTTTATGGATACTTCACTGTCCTTAGGTGTCTTCACTAACAGGGAAAGAGTGTGTTTAGTTGTAAGTAGACAACGACCCCTCACCAAAAGATATTATTTTGAGACACATATAATAATAATTCTTACCCATAATAATCTTTTTTTCATTCTATTTTCAGATGTTTTGTCTTAATATCATGAATTTCTATAATGGAATCATTTTGTAATATGATTTTTCAATTCTTAAGCAATCAATACAGATATTTATGTTTAACATCATGTTTTCCATGTAATTGTAATGTAAAGCAGAAAACACAACAAAGAATTTTTAAGCTTCAAACACAATCTATTTTGCTGATAAAGTTAACGATTAAAAAGATCTTGTTTTGTCATCAATGTTTTTTTCTCTCAGTAATCGTCCTTTAAAATCTTGTATGTATTATTGTAATTAATGTAAATACATAGATAGTTTAACACTTACTTGCTGGACACATCATAGTCAACCTCTCTATTTGGTCTGGGTATTTGGCAGTGTACAGACCAGCTATGGACCCGCCCATAGACATTCCCACCATGTGGAACGGTGCCTTGTCCAACCCCACAGCCTCCACAAACTGCAAACAAGAACATGAATGTCAGATTCAAATTCTCTTTTGTGAGACACATTATCATATTGCTTCAGAGAAGGCCATTTAGCACAGTCATTAATCTCTATCTCACACCTCTGTAGAACTATCAAACTACATGGACGTTTTTTGTATATCATTGAATCAATGTTAACACTATCATGCTTTTTTCAACTTTGTGTACCCTATTGCATGGTATTAGATACTAATATACTGATCAAGCATTAATCTCCTCACTTTAGGCCTCAAACATTTGGAGATCTAGAGAAGGGATTACTTCATGTATAATAACTTATTTTCTATTACTTTTATTTTGTATCATTGTAAAATTTATCTTGACTTATCAATGGAATATAATTTCTTGTAACCAATTAACCATAGATTATGATAAGATCATATTTAAAAGAAAAGCAAACCACCTAGTGGTTTTCCTGTCAACATTCCCTGGTGCCTAGATATATTTATATGTTTAGTATCAAGTAGGCACATATATTGAGAATCACAACAGGGTCCAACTTTTAATTTGTCCCTTTATTTTTCTGGATAAGACGGACATACATAACAACATTGATATACATATAACTGTTCTTTAGGAGCCTATGAGTACCTGGTGAACCCTGGACACCTGTCCAATGAAGGAGATGTCTTCATCTTCTGGGGGAGTATCACTGTCACCATGTCCTGGTAAATCTAGGGCAATCACGTGGTAGTCAGCTAGATTCTGGTGGTAAATATATTTATAAAATAGCTTTTGTTACAAACCCAACACAATGGCAAAAAGTATATGCAATGAAATACATAACTACAGTGGAGCCGCGATAATCCGGACACTTTCGTTCCCAGTCCGAGCTGTCCGGATTACAAATTTTCCGGACTGCCGAATTTTATTTACCAGGACAAAAACCGTGTCGCGCAAGAGTTATTTTCCTTGACTATATGCCTGAAGAGAAGATTAAATGACATTACATACATAAAGGGCATGTTTCCAGTAATGTTAATTCTCCATAGGAGCCTGCCCCCGTATAATTTCTTATCTAGCTCCACTACAGTTTTTTTCTTTTCCGAAGAATAATTTTACACCTTTCCGACACCCGGATTTCATAATTTCAGTGAAAATGTATTTTTATAAAGTTGTCATTTTGAGCTTTAAAGACACAAGGTCGTAAATAAAAGAAGGTTATCTCGAAATTGTAATTAGTAACATAGTTCTCGGATGAAAATGCTCTTGCAGAGACACAATTAGGGAAAAAAATGCCATAAAATTGCAATTTTCTCCCGTTATATAGTTTTGGATGCAAATTTCCATCACAAAATCGGATAGAGCTTAACTTGTTTCATATGTGTACCAAAAATCAGCTAATTCCATGTGGTGGAACGTTCTCATATCACCGCCTGAATGTGGTTGTAAATTGAAAGAAAAGGGGAAATGAGTAACAACCTTGTCTGAAACGCTATTATATAGCTTATTATATACAAAATTTTATATTGAATATCAGAGCGATTATTTTCATGACAGTTTTATGATATCAAACAACTAAATAAACAGTATCGATATAAAGATTTACACTGAGGACACCCTGATACATGAATACTTTTCTATCTCAAGTTGTCCTCTTCTGAATTTTCTGATCGTGTGACCTTAAACATTTATCCGTATCTTCTTGTCTTTGTCTATACGTTTACGGAATCATTGACTCGACGCTAGCTATTCTTGTCTCACTTTCCTTGTTTTATTGTCCCATCTCCAAAGCGTTGTGGCTCTGTCAGGGTTGGGACCCTGACTTGTTTCACTTTCTTTGTGCCTGCCGACCACGCCACATCGATTAGATAGATTATCCATATGAAATACTTTATTTTGTTCTAAGTAATCAATCAATTCGTTATTATCACACATTTTCGCATAATTGTTCCACACTACTAAGTATTAGCTGTTTACAGCAATCATCAGTGGCTTGCTATTTTGTTACTTTATCGACGCTTCATAAACCAATCGTTATTGTTTCAAGATGGAGGGTAAATGTGTTGGAGAAGGCTGTCAACTATACTTCAAGAAACGTAGTGGCAATAAGAACAGAAGTGCACGCAATGTTAATAGTCCACAATATTAATGGCTCCTAGATACGCTGGTGCAACAAGGATTGTTGTCAGCAAAGGAACAAGCACTCATTTGCCAGAAGTGCTACATGAAGTATCTTCGGAACAAAAATCAGCCTGAACCTGAAACCGAGGAGAACCAGGAAATAGAGGAAGAAGACGACTCCCCGTCCCATATCCTGCCGTTGCTGACCCTTCATGATCTTTTGAATGGATCATCTTCACACAAAAAATGCTGTCTCTGTCTTGTTACCTTTGCAATAAATGGAACAGAATCAAAGACATCACCTGATCTATTCACACAAACTGTGGTGCCCCACTTCATCCCGCTTCTGCTCCATTCACCTTATTGGTAACGACTTAGATCCGTCTACAGAGGTAGTCCTTGATGGTAGAGGTTCCTTGGAATCTCAGTTACCATCAAAATCGTCCGAAATCATTAATGACCTCTTAGAAGTGTCGCACGTCCTTTCACAGAACCAGTTTGCGTTTGCAATAAGCTTTTCTTCTCTTGATGACTTGGCATGCATGGCCTGGACAGGTTGGTCCAAAGATCAGTTCCTCGAAATCCACTATCACTGTTCCCCATATCTTTCATCTGGTATATATACCAAGACTACACACGATGCTCTACTACTGTTCTGGGTAAAACTGAAAACCGACATTTCCTGGAGTCAGTGTTCTTCTCCTTTTGGAATTTCCAAGTCAAGTGTGTCCAAAACTTTCCACTCCATAGTACAGACATTAGACACATCGATAGACCCACAATTGCTAGGGCCGAATCACTTGACAAGAGAACAGTTGCTCGGGCACAATACTGTCTTTTCAGAAGCATTTTTTGGAGATAAAGCCACTGCCATATTAGATGGCACCTATATTTATATCCAGAAAAGCTTCAACCACAAGCTCCAGAGAATGTCCTAGCCAGAAGAAGAGAAACTATCTCAAATTCATGAGCATCGCCTTACTAGATGGCTACATTCTGGACACAGTAGGACCATTCACTGGCAGCGAAAATGATGCTACAATTACAAAAGATGTCATGGACAAGCTAGTTACTTGGCTATAACCAGATGACAATGTTGTCGTTGACCGAGGTTTTAGAGATGTCCAACAAGTTCTCGAAGCCTCTGGCCTCTATGCTAGCATGCCGTCATACCTGAAACACGGTCAAAGTCAACATTCTGACGTCCAAGCAAATCTTGACAGAACTATCACCAAATCGAGGTGGATTGTGGAATCCTATCATGGTCGTCTGAAACACTGGACAGCTTTATCAATGTCATTGAGGCTTTGCTTCGAACCGTCACAGCCTGTCTGAATGGTTATAGAGGACCGATCTAGAGATCTCCAAAGAGAGATGCCAAAGATAGGCTAATGGCTGAACGTATGAAGGACCGTTTGACAACACCGAATGGTTTAGCTCAGAGAGTCAAGACAGATCTGGATCTATCTAGACAGGCAAGGTCCGATTTTGTCAAGATGGATGCATCTTCCCTACTGTTTCCCCGTCTCGATCTCGATTACTTGAGAACCATTACGTGTGGAACGTATCAGATATCTCTGGCTCCTGGTTACATCGCCGAACATTTAAGTGATGACGGAGACTATGAGGTGCGGCTTTACCAGCACTCCCCAGACCTTCTCCGATGTCAAATACATTCGCGATACAAAAGCCAAACGAAATATAACGCTTGGGTACGGTTCACCGTTTCACCTGATGATGAGGCCCCAATAAAAGACTACTACTGCCAGTGCCCAGTTGGAGACAATTGTACCTTGGGTATTACAGGGCGTTGGAAAACCCTCGACCATTACAACCACAGGTAAAGAAATTCCGATAAAACTTGAAATAGTTTTCCATGCGGCAACATGTCAAAATGTCATATGTCAAAAGTATGTTTGGGGCTCGATATGAAAGATCCCCGTTACCATGTGACTCACCAAACTTATAAATATAGGTATTATACAATCGCCCATAGCTATGAACACTCTCGTAAATGCAAAAACCAACCAAAATCATAAGGATCACGTTTTGTGTGTTGTTCTGTCTATTTGTCAGCCAATGTCTTCAACCACGGGGACTTGTGAAGTAGCCATCTTGGATTTCTTTCATGAAAAAGTGTTTCTCTCACTTTTTTTCATATCTGTGTACATATTCTCAACATACCGAGCAAATACTCTCGTGTTTTTGTTAATTATCTAAAGAAAGTCGAAAATCGGCAATTCAACCATAGGCTAATTCAACCCAAGATTTGAAAATGTTCCACCATTTACATTTTGATGATTTTTCCTCTCATCAATAGCATATTACGTACTGTTTGATAGGATAAAAATTGGTTTGCATCCAACGCCCATAAAAGGGTGTATTCTCTAAAAAACACAGTTTTTGTGTCTAAAATGTTATCATCGAAAATGGCATTTTTGAGATTGTTTCTTCCATAAAAGAGCCAAATGGCGCAATGGAAACATGATTTTTTGTCACAATCATGCCATGAATGTATTCTTTACGGTGACTATCATTTGATTAGATTTTCATTAATATTTTACATAACATGCACATTTTATCAACACTTAGACAGCTTCTGAAAGGTACAACTTTGAGGAGCTATAAAAAACAAACCAAGTGACCTAAATCTTTATACTTTATAGATTTGTGACCAAAATGACATGGGCAATGCACCACCAACAGGAAATTTGAATCAGAGAAGGGGCCATTTTGGAAACAGGCCCTTTGGGTATTTTAGTAAACATAAATATTTACATGTTTTCTGATATAGTGATATTCTGTACAGCTGTCGACACAGATGACTTGCCCCTTTATTTTTCTCTCTGCGTGGATGAAAAAATCATCCAGATTAATGTGGGAATTATTCTAATGGAAAGTACGTCCCGTTCTCAAAATCAGGATTATCGCGGGTCCACTGTTTTTGTGTAAGTATACAATTATGGCATTTCTTATTTGCTTCAGACCAAAACAGAAGATTTCTGGTAAAACCTGATTGGTATGCAAAATTATCACATTGCAATTTTCTGATATACTGACAGGGCTAGAGATCAAATTTCAGTATGTGACACTTTGATGTCCAAACAAACATTCACAATTTCACATACAACATTTGGTACAATTAAAGTTTTTAATGGACAGCTGCAAGACATATACCCCAAACAAAGGCATAATATTTTAAACAAAGGGCAATAACTCTCTGTACTGTGGAGTGATGAGTGCTAATTCCACTTTCTGTATTGAATATGTACACATTACCATCAAAATAATGTCATACAAAGCAGTACATTCACAATTACAGGTCAAATCATAATAACAATTTTAGGTCAGATTGAGACAGACAGGATATATTTATACCTTCACCAGGGGAACCCACATAAACTTGTCAGCTGAAAATCCATGTAGAAGGAGAATAGAAGACTTGTCGGGTTGTCTCCTGCCTCTTTCTCCATAACACAATGTGAGGTCCCCTAATTTTACATACTGAATCTTCATCCCACTAAATAACACAGCAAATCTGAAAGAGAAAACCAAAACCATTCTATTTGCAAGAGTCATTAAATATTTGTTTTATCAAACTTTTGATATTGTTCTTTTCAAGTTCAAGAGAAAAGAAAATTCGAAAATCAATCTGCTAAATTTTGAAATGTCATTAAACTTTGAAACAATCACTTACATGTAACTGTTAACATACCTGGTACTTTTTTTAACTATGAAATGGCACTCTCACAATACTTGCTGAAGAAATCAAATACTCAGAAACTTAAGGGCAATCATAATTTAGTAGTATACTTTTAGCACAAAAATCACTAAAATAAGATATATACCAAATTTCTCCTGCAATAAGCCCATGCTCTGTAATAAACCCAGCCTCCACTTTGACCTTCCCCTATGCATTGGGGAAGACTGGTGATAAGCCCACCCCCTACTTTTGACACCCTCTTTATGCACTGGGGCAAGGTCTAGTAATAAGCCCATCCCAGATTTTGTAAGTACTGAATAACTTAGCTGACAGTGTACATACTTCATGTACATTTGAACAACCAGAACCGGGCGTCTGAGGTAGACAAGGAGAGTAGCCGCTGTCACGGTAGCTGTTGTGACAAGCACAGGGTAAAGCATCAAACACAACACAAAATCTGGGACTACTGCAGCCATGATTCAGTGGTCTGTCAGACTATCTGTAAAAAAAAATACAATACACAAATTAATGACATGACTTTAGTATCACACATTACAAATTGCTGGCAGATTAAAAATTATTCATCATTAAAAAATAACCTGATAATGATCAATGTATTATATTCTACAGTATATCAAATAGTATATATATCTTATATCAATTATTGAAGATATGGTGGATTTTTGAAACTTCTAAATAATCAACAGTACACTTTTCCTTAACCTTAGATTTTCAATCGTCATTATACTACACAAACTCCCTGGTATATTTATAAGATAATTAGAGTAAAACTGTCACATTCATTAACCTCCTCGGTCCTCAGTATAGGTGTAAAGACTCCTACTGATAATTGCACTGCAGCAGGTAATAAGATCACTGTGTTATAGCTATATAGTCAAACAGCACATGGTTTGTGTTATCAAACTAGTAACACAATAAGATAATACATAATCTCCTTATTGTTTACGATCTGTTGTGATAAAGATAAGATAACATAAGCTTCCCGTTGTTATATATTGTAAAAACAAATCAAATTCAATTTGAAAAATTATTCAATGGACCTGTACAGTACACATGAAGTAAATATAATATAAGTTAACTAGGACAATTCAATCATCAGCCGTATTGTTCAAGAATGCTTCAAGAGTATGGATGATCCTGGGATCAAATCCATATGACTAACAATTTGATCAGTTGCATGTAGCTTACCAGGTAGTTAATAAGAGCACCTGTTTGTAGCTCTGGGACTTTCTGGGTTCAAATCACAGTCTTTTTTGTCTGTTATTTCATTCTTATCTTGAATTGATACCTAAAAGACATAATATATACAATTGATCAACATGGTACAGATGGCCTTGTATTTGAAATGTGCAGTTATGGATTGGTTTATAGAACTAAGTGTCACAATTAAGTGATCAACAACATGCTTTGATCCATGTGTATAGTGTATGTGTGTGCGTGAGATACTGATGATGGATATTTGCCTCCTTGTGATAGTAAGGAGCAGATATGACATCTATTTAAGCATTAAACATCATTCTGTTCCATGTTATGGTCCTATAACACGGAACAGGATTACGGACAAAATGAATAACGTGTTAACGTGTTATGATTATTTGTTTGCAATCCTGTTCTGTGTTATAGGACCATAACACGGAACAGAATGATGTTTAATGCTTATATTTGCATTTTCCCATTGGTTTTGATAATAAATTTATATCTATATTCTACATTTGTTCTGAAGATTTAAGATAGATTTCAGATAAATGGAACAGCCAACAACCAGTATTGGCCAGCTATTTCCGACGTTATGATTATGACGTCACAATCGTAATGACTTCATAATAACCACTACTGGTCAGACGTGTTCTTTCACACTTCTCTCTTTCCTGTTACAAATGGTGTTAGTGTGACTCCCTGTACATATGGTGATGGGGATCGAGTTACAACCTGGATTGTAGTACTAGTGTACATCATGTAGTAGGGACAACTAATTTGAAATGGGAGAAAAAGTATGGCACTGGCAGATTTTAATTCTACACAGATACATAGTGAATTTCCCTTTAACTTGGTGATGGAACGTCTGAGTACCAGGTACTCATTATATTATTCTACAAAGGTCTCAACAATGTGTCAGATCATTCTATTCATGAAAGTGTCCAGCCATTTCTTCTCATTTAGCGAAAGATCACAATTTTAAATTTGCTCCATTAAATCCAAGCTCTGTTTTCAAAAACTCTGAGCAAATTAAACCGTAAAAATTCTGCAAGAGTGAATGATATTCCAGCTTGAATTCTAAACTCCACAAACCTCTTCCCTCGGTTACCTGAATTCTAAACTCCACAAACCTCTTCCCTCGGTTACCTGAATTCTAAACTCCACAAACCTCTTCCCTCGGTTACCTGAATTCTAAACTCCACAAACCTCTTCCCTCGGTTACCTGAATTCTAAACTCCACAAACCTCTTCCCTCGGTTACCTGAATTCTAAACTCCACAAACCTCTTCCCTCGGTTACCTGAATTCTAAACTCCACAAACCTCTTCCCTCGGTTACCTGAATTCTAAACTCCACAAACCTCTTCCCTCGTTTACCTGAATTCTAAACTCCACAAACCTCTTCCCTCGGTTACCTGAATTCTAAACTCCACAAACCTCTTCCCTCGGTTACCTGAATTCTAAACTCCACAAACCTCTTCCCTCGGTTACCTGAATTCTAAACTCCACAAACCTCTTCCCTCGGTTACCTGAATTCTAAACTCCACAAACCTCTTCCCTCGGTTACCTGAATTCTAAACTCCACAAACCTCTTCCCTCGGTTACCCGAATTCTAAACTCAACAAACCTCTTCCCTCGGTTACCTGAATTCTAAACTCCACAAACCTCTTCCCTCGTTTACCTGAATTCTAAACTCCACAAACCTCTTCCCTCCGTTACCCACTATCAACTCTCTAATAAATCACTGCAAGAAAAAGGCATATTTTCCAAACTCTTTGACGAGTGCATGTCAAGTGATTCCACTATACAAAAAAATATCCTTTAAACAAAGCCATCTATAAAGATATTTTACCAGATATATACATTGTATGTCTAAGGTTTTTGAATGTATTTTACTTACATTACTAATTAAGTAGTTATTTACAAAATATATTCAACCCCTTCCTGTTTGCCTTTTGAAAAACTAGGGAACAGCACTAGCCTTGAAAGAGAATAAGATGGTTGGTGCCATACCTATGGATCTTCAAGGCGTTTGACTAGTTCTCTACAACCTCTTGTTGGATAAGCTGAGGGCCTATGGGCTCAACAAAGGGCTGTCAGGGCTCATCAGCATACTCTAACAGAATGCAGCAGATTTTAATTGGCTGGGGCCCTCATATCAGTCAGTGACTAAAAGCAGCTCAAGAGGGTACAACAATGGTCCATTATAGGTCTCCTTTTACTCAATATTTTTAAAAGTTACATTTTTTTTTGCAATTACAGCTATGGTATTCTATAGAGCTGTGCTAATGATATTACAAATACTTAAAACCATGCTTATCATTTGGTTTTAAAAAATGTTTAAGAATCAATGTAAGTCAAATTAATATCCTAGTTTGAACATAACAATATGAATAATACAGGGATTTACCTCGCATTTCAAAACCGGGAGTCAATTGGTTTGCCAGCCAAGAATTTTGAGGGTCCAAGAAGAAAAAATGGGAGTCCAAATATTTAACATTCAGCTTCATTAATATAATCATTTAATGTCACTGTAATGCATAATTACTTACTGGATTATTGAATAAATCAGTATTCCTTGGAAAATGCTGATTATAGATCTATATTATTTGGTTACCGTAATGATGATAGAATTTAACAGGATTATCTCCTTATTTATTAACATTATGAAAACATCACTAGCCCCATCTAGTTAGTCCGAAGGGTTCTGACTCTCTGACCCGCTAAAAATTTTGACGACTGACGGGTGCGAGAGTCAGAATTCCTCCTTAGTTAAAAAGTGGAAATTTTACGCACCCCTGCACAGGTCATTGTTTAAGCTGTGTTTTATAATATAAAACATTTTTGATCACATGTAAATTAAATAGCAATGGAAAGAACAGATATTTTTCTACTAACCTACACATTTAATCAAGTCACAGGAGGTCGTAAACTAACTGTTGCCACACATTTCTAAAAAATAACCAGTTTCCTGACATCTGTTTGAAAATTGCCGCGTGTCGCGAGATCCCACGAGAATTTCATTTGACCTTAGGTATATTTGATCACGTGACGTGAGGCGGCGGCCATTTTCAAACAGATGTCAGGAAACTGGTTATTATTTAGAAATGGATGGCGAAAGTTAGTTAGCGACCTCCTGTGACTTGAGTAAAGGCATGGGTTAGTTGAAAAATATCTGTTCTTTTCATTGATACCTTATTTGCATGTGATCGAAAACGTTGCATATTATAAAACTCAGCTTTAGCGGCGACCCGTGCACGGGTCGGTAAAATTTCCATTTTTTAACTAAGGAGGAATTCTGACTCTCGCACCCGTCAGTCGTCAAAATTTTTAGCGGGTCAGAGTGTCAGAACCCTTCGGACTACCCATCTAGTACTGTATGCCTCAAAATATCACTTGCCTAAGCCGAATTGGGCGTCCCATGGGACGCAGGGATATTCTATATGGGAGTCCCCTGACCATTTTTGGGAGTAATATACACAAAATTTGTGTCCGGTAAATACCTGATAATACATGTATGATTGCTTCATTGATGGGATATCTTTTTCCCATGTTTGTCTTAATATACATATATGTAGCTCTTCAATTAATCCCTATTGGAATTTTTCTTCAAGACTTAAGGAGGAATTCCAATGAATAGGGATTACTCTTTCATGAGCTAATGTTCCATGCATGTACCATGTATTCTAGTCCGAAGGGTTCTGACTCTATGATCTGCTTAAATATTGGGACGGCTAGTGGCTCGTTAGCCGCTAGCAATCCCAATATTTAAGCGGATCATAGAGTCTAATATTGTTCTAGTTCAAGTAAATAATTGAGAATGCATCTTAATACACAAGAAAAAATAAATCGACCTACGGTGCATATATATGATAATGAATCGCAATGAGGAAGTGGACAGGTGCTTGTTGATATGAATGTGATTATTTTTTTCATTGAAAATAGAAAGTTACAGACAAATACGGCGTTTCATAACGAATTAATGCTAAATTATAAAATCACAATAACAACCAATGCAAAGAAGCCTTATAAAACCATATTTTCAATGAAAAAAAACCAATCCCATCCACAAGCATCTGTGCCAGACTGTGGTGATTTGTGCGAGGTGAAATTCGGCCGCGTTTTCTTTTCGCTGTCTTGGGTGTTTTATGATATTTTTCAATGAAAGTAATGTGGTACTGCGTTATACCTACAAGTAAATCCAGTATTTAACACATCCTCAGATTTGTAAACGTGGAATGAAGTGGCTAAAGCAGCATTTTGTCCTCTTCCGACCTGTTACGTGAAATTACAGCACAGTTCAACATTGACCGGATATAACAAATGGACGACTAATTTCTGACAATGGTGACGTGTCGGAATTTATTAAAAATAAATCGACGCTTCTGTATTTTCAGTATTTTTTTTTATTGACATTTTTCATGTGAAACTAAAAAGGTTACAATGGCAAAATGCAATATATTGTATTGCAGCTCATCGGAGAATTATTTTTTTTAATATGGAATTATTATTTCCGGAAAATATGAACGAACCCCAGTAATTATTACTATCTGTCTCCACATTTCCGCTTATGGAGGGAAAGGTTTGTTGTATGTTGGAATAATAATTACTATTTTAAATTAATATTATAGGCCCTTCATCGCACCTTATGAATTTAACAATGCAATTTCCATGTATCACAATATATTGTATTCCTATAAATTAAGTAATATAGTTGACGGAGAAGATATGAAAAGTGTGATATCAAGTAAGAAATGAAAAAAAAAAACATTTTACACTAAGACTAAGAGGCTTAGCTAGGTTGTATCACAGGGACACGTTACAAGTTTATATCGAACCCCCCCTATATTTTATACATACATTACTATTGTAACGTGTGCCTGTGGTTGTATCGTGATTTCAAAATCAAATGTATAAAACAGTTCTGTGATTCTAATGTTTGGTATTGGTTAGTCCGAAGGGTTCTGACTCTCTGACCCGCTAAAAATTTTGACGACTGACGGGAAATTTTACAAACCCGTGCACATGTCACTGTTTAAGCTGTGTTTTATAATATAAAACATTTTTGATCACATGTAAATTAAATAGCAATGGAAAGAACAGATATTTTTCTACTAACCTACACATTTAATCAAGTCACAGGAGGTCGTAAACTAACAGTTGCCACACATTTCTAAAAAAAATAAGCAGTTCCCTGACATCTGTTTGAAAATGGCCGCGTGTCGCGAGATTCCGCGAGAATTTCATTTGACCTTAAGTATATTTGATCACGTGACGTGAGGCAATGGCCATTTTCAAACAGATGTCAGGAAACTGGTTATTTTTTAGAAATGGATGGCGAAAGTTAGTTAGCGACCTCCTGTGACTTGAGTAAAGGCGTAGGTTAGTTGAAAAATATCTGTTCTCTCCATTGATACCTTATTTGCATGTGATCGAAAACGTTGCATATTATAAAACTCAGCTTTAGAGGCGACCCGTGCACGGGTCGGTAAAATTTCCACTTTTTAACTAAGGAGGAATTCTGACTCTCGCACCCGTCAGTCGTCAAAATTTTTAGCGGGTCAGAGAGTCAGAACCCTTCGGACTAGGTATTGGTATATTAGTGCAAAAATTTGATTTGAAGATAATTGCCTTATAGCATGATAGAAAGGAGTAATAAAATAACAAAAACGAACCAACAAATCTGCAACCACTGGGATTCAAACTAGCGATGCTTTTGTCTCTAGCTGGACAACCAACCGCTTGACTAAAAGGAAAATTCCCTCTAGCTGAGGCTAACAAGGCTATCTGTATTCTCAACTTCTACACTATTCCCTCCTTCAAAAAGTCTTTGACTCGGAAGACAAAAACAAGTCGGGTTCGATATCTCCATGGAAGCATCTCCTATAGCATGTATATATATAGACCCTTGATAGTGGTCAACGGCACCAAATTTGTATTAGGGAGGAGTAGTGAAAAAAAGCAAATCTGTCCCCATCAGGGTTCGAACTAGCGATCCTTTGGTCTCTAGTGGGACACCCTACCATTTGACTAAAGCAAAGGGAAATTTTCTGTAGCCGAGGCTAGTTATTATAAGGTGGCCTGTACTCTCATGATCTACTTCTACAAGAGAAATGTTTGATGAATGTAATATTTATAAAGGTGATACATTAAATTTCTCTCTGGCACAGATAGGACTTAGCTGATCTCATGATAGACAGGTAAATTTGAATGGTAAAGATTTAAATTTAGTTTATACTGTAGCTATAGTATAAATTACCCTGACATTCTGTTGCCACATAAGAAACTAAGGCAAATTTCTGTTAATGCAAGAAGAATTCATAACAGTTGCCTTTATATATCTGCATGAATTTTTGTTTTTGTAAACATGCATTTTAATGTAAAGGTATTTATTTATATATTGATATTATATACTTGAATTGAACCTCTTGAAGTTGTATTTTAGAGGAGAGAGATCATTCAAGTTTGTTTGTGCTGTTTTTAAGGATTGATAAAGTGTTTATGAAGAGGACGACCCGCGAGACTCTGAACCGGTCAACATGTCTCTATATGATGGATTAGATATTGACAGTGACAAGGGTGGAAGTGAAACAAAGACAGATGTTTGTATGTAAAAGTATTACAAAAATGATAAGCTTTTCATATAATATAATTTATTATTGTAAAATACCATAATTTGGCAGTTAATCAGTAATTTATTCATATTGATGTTATTTCTTTGACACAAAAGTTGTTTTATGATGATGATATTGTATGATTCGTAAAATTTTATTCCTTTTTCCAGAACTTTCTCCATATTCTTTTTCAAATGAACAAAAGAAAGGCCATGTCATGATCATCACATAATTAAAGTTTTAATTTTAAAGATAGTAGTAGTAATCTCAATGTTCAGGATATTACACAGACAATCAGACTAATATATATTTTCAATATTTCAGCTGCATGGTCTTCAAGCTATAAACTGTTGATGTCACAGCTTCAAGCCAAAAAAGTCTCACTTACACAAACCAAGGTACAAATTAAGTTCCTTTAAATGATCAATACTAAGATCATGTACTGTATATATCAGATGTATGAAGAGGTGGATGATAACTTTGACATTTCACAATATCTAAAAAAAGTTTTAATTGAGTCAGACAAATGGAATTGTTCACCCTCAAATAGATTTACTTTGTGCTGCGGCATTCTCTATATAATTCAATTTATTATCTTACAGCGCCAGCGTCAAAATACAACGTTGCCACCAGTTGTGGACCTTAAAAGAACTCCTGATTCCTCAGAACTACACTTCAACTTACAGACAGGCAGGGTAACTATGTTATAGAGTGTCAAGTTGATTCTGTGTAGAGGTACATCAGATTAGAAAATGAATTAAATTTGGTTGGTCAGAAGGTGCCATGGATTTTTAACAGAGTTGTCGCCCATTCGTTTAAGAAGTACTTGCCTTCTTCCACAGTGACTTTTTATATTGCCAGAAAACTTACATAAATGCGTGGGAAAGAAGTAGGTTGAAAAGACTGTTTCTTTAGTAAATTAATGATGTCACAAAGCTATTGACATAAGTACCTACCAAAAAGGGAGACAACTCTTGTGTACTAAAAAAACTCAATAGTGCACACATTGCTTTTCACCAAAGGGTTGGGGTTCAGTAGAATCAAACCCAAGTCAGATGTTAATTAAAATCATGGGGTAACATACCAGACAACATGACCTTTTGCAGGTGTAATCAATTTGGTTTCCTTCCTTATCAAAACCTCTGATGAGGCTTAATTAATCAGTCTAACAATAATGTATAATCTAAGCTGTTTCATTATGGAAGTTTATTTTATACATGTATATGAATTTATTTTGAAGTTCTTTATTTGGTTTCAGTAACATACTTAAAACAAGTGCTAAATATGTAATAATTCAAATAATACAAGACAGTACCTGTACTGAATTAGATGTTTCCAATTTTGTTTCAACAAATGTATTTCTAAAATGATAAACGTAAATCATACTGATGTTGTCTTGAGATTTTGTTAGATTTATGAAATTAGTGAGACAACCAGAGACTTTGCTTATGACTAATACTTCTTATGTATGTTAAGCTTGAGAGCAGGAGTGGAGGTGGAGGACCTAGCAACAGCGGTGGGGGCAATGGGGGCGGGGGTGGGGGACCACCTATAGCAATAGGAGGGTCACCATTCCTACCCACAGACCCTGTGCCATCCCTCACAGGGGTCGCTGATGAGTACAACCCTCTTCGACCAAACGATTATGAAGAATTCATGAAGAAAAGGAAAGAACAAAGACAGAAGGAGCGGGAAGAAGAAAGGAGAAAGGAGGGTGTTGAGGAACCAGAGAGAATACCTCATGACCGAGGGTCGGGCAGGTAGGGACAGACAGCTAGTGGATTAGGGGCATTGGGATACATTGGTCCCCAAAAATTATTTGATACATCAGCCATTTTCACAAAATCAATTCCTCAAGCCATCAACGTTTATTATTTTGATGCAGCATGCATATGAGGTTGATTTACAATTTCATCAAATGTCACAGTGACCTATATTTGCTCATTTACTCAAGAGTCAGAGTTTGTGTTGAGCTTAAACTTTGCATTTAGTTTGAAACTTGAGCGTTATTATGTGTATAACTTGTTCCAAATATGAGCAATGTTTTAGACTGAATTTGTGCTCAATATTTAGAGATACATAAACATTTTTCACTACACCAATTTAACCACTGGATAGTTTCAGATAATATTACAGGTTACACAAGGTTGAAAGGGTTAAAGGCCCAATATACGTAATATTCAGCAAAAAGTAAAGCGAAAATCAAGCCTAATGACTTATTATGATTATCGATTCAGTTAAGATTAACTGATATCAGCAATATTCAAGATGATTTCTTACATGGGTATTGGAACTCGGTATTTGTAAACATGCATCCATTTTGAAATGGTGTCTAACTTCGGCTTGTTGCTTTAGTGGTCAACATCTAAATTAGTTTGCATTATTTGGAATTTTCTGTCGAGAGTTTCCTGGTAGTTACTGCTCAGATTTACTTCATTTTAGCCTCTTTTTTTTTGCATGGTTATCAACTGTACCATTTTTTAGAATTTTTCAGAATCACAAGAAAAATCCCTAAAGATGCATATATTGGGCCTTTAAATGGACTTTTCATATGAAACTCTGTTATTTTATTTACTTATACAAAGGTTTTAGTAAAGTTCTTTGTTGAAGTAGAGCCAGTGACATATAAGTTTGCGTGTTTTATTTTCAGAAAAAGGCGTGATCGTGATCGGGACAGCACTCCTGACCACTTTGGTCTCAGTGAGATGGATAGAGCAAGACGAAGGAAAGAAGAGGAGGAAGAAGAGGAGTACGAACAGAAACCACGCAACAAAGGTAATACAATAGTGCTTTGTTTCAACATGTACCAGACAACATCGTAATATGGTCATTTATGCAGAGTTAGCTTTGAGACTCCTCAGACTTTTATGACCCAAATATACAGGAATATAATTAAAATTTATTTTATGGCCTAGAAGTTCAGGTATATGATTAAACCTTTATCTTATGGCCCAGATATGTATACGCAAGAATATAATTTACCGTTGTTTTATGGCCCCGATATGCAAGTATATTATAAACCTTTATTTTTTTGGCCCAGATACATAAATAAATTATTGACCTTTATTTTATGGCCGAGATACAAAAATATGTAATTAACCTTTATTATATGGCCCAGTTATATATATACATGCTCACCGTTTGCTTGTTTTCAGGTCAGGGGGCTGCCATCGCTCCTCCCTCTTCACTTATTAATGAGGACATGATCATCAAGGAAGGTATGTGCCCAGTTTTGGATAAATATTCTTTAGACAGACAGAAAATTTAAGTTGTGCCTCTAGATTGATGCTTTCTGAAATACTATGCTGACCTGGATGGCTCCTTTAATAGCTGGATTTTACTCCAGAAACATCTCTTGTCATTTCCATCCAATTTAGCCTAATGGTCTCTTGGACATACTACAGGATCAAGGAATTGTTCTATTAAAGATGCTGTTTACCATCAGTTCATGTATGTAATATTACTACAGTGTATTTTGTAATGAAACCAAAATCTTTTTTAAAAAATTGTACAGAATACATACAGTTGAACCTACTTATCTTGAAATCATGTAACTTGAAGATGTAATCCCTGTTTAATTTGAAGAATTTTATTGGTCCCGGCCAAATTTCAGACTAAACAATTAAACTCAAATTACTGGAATACTATGATAACTTACATGAGTTTTCTCATGATCCCGCTGACTTTGAGACGTTGAAGTTTGACAGTACGTAGTAGATAGATACGTATCATTAGAAAGTATTTAAGACTGAGGTTTGACAGGAGATATTTGAATCATGAAAATAAATTGAAACTTCACATAAATACTGCACTGCAATTTGAATGTATTTTGATTCATATTAATGTGTGAATTATCTTGTTTTAGGTTTGATTTCACTTAATCTGATTGAGATTTTCGTATATATAACAGATTTTTTCTTTTGTACAGAGTCCATGCCCGAGAGATCCAGATCACCCCCGAGTATGGGTTACACTATAGGGCTAGGGTAGGCTTTCAAATACATTTGTATTACCAATATATATATATATACGAACCTGAAACCTATAATGTATTTATTTTGATAGTGTACATCATATATTTAATGCAATATACATGATACAAAGAAAAATTAATTAATTGCATCACAGTTAAATCTGTTTTTGAAACGATGAGAATCGTCACCTGCACTAAACCATTAAATGTTTACAATATTAAAATCAATATTCTCCTTTTCATCGAATAACTATTCTTTATTTATCACAAAATAAAACGGATACAATAAACCGATACTCGGTCATAATGTTTATTTAAACTGTAGGACATGATATATAACATGTTATATATTTCATTTAATCATGATTTATACGTTATACTACACACTTCACTGTTATATACTTTTTTTTGTTTAGATTTTTAATGACATTGGTAAAACACTGTTGAATTGTTCTGAAATACTGTGCATGTGTATTGAGCATATTGAGTTATAACAGGCAAACTTCTTTTTGCAGTGGTTCTGTTGCTTCAAAGATCATGGCCAAGTATGGATATAAAGAGGGACAGGGTTTGGGCAAATCTGAGCAGGGCATGAGTACAGCTCTCCAGGTGGAGAAAACCAGCAAGCGTGGCGGCAAGATCATACACGAAAAGGATATCCCAAAAGGTGGATTAGCAAAGACATTATTCTATTTTAATATTTGAAATTGATCTAAAGTAGAGTAATATATAAAAAAGGTTTTACAATAATGATTATAAACAGGTTATGATTTATTTTTATTTTGTTTATTTCTTTTATATGTCATAATATATATTTCCTTAGAAAATCATCTGCCGTTATATTCTCACACTTTTTGATTATTTAATGTAAGGTCAAGTTTTAAGCTTCAAAATTATACTGATAAAGATTTACAACTCTAATTTTCTTTATTTCTTCTAAATGTTGTTTTTATTTTTCAGAATTACCAAGAGAACCACAACCCAATACTAACTTGCTGAAAAATCCATCGAAAGTAATTTTACTGCGGGTATGTGGCTTTATTGTTTCACTGTATGCAACAAGAGAAAACTGTTGGACCAAACTTAAGACAAATAAATAATATATCAAGAATAATACAGGTTAATATAATGTACTGTATGGTCCTTCCATTCTTCAACTATAAATGTAGCATACCCTTAAAATGTATGTGAATTAAACTTATTTCATAAGTGAATGATACAAACCAACAAAAAGTCACCTGTTCAGTTTCATTCAAGCATTGTCTGCCTCCTGTGATAAACATAACCCTAATCATCCTGACGGCAGCATGGGTTCAGATCTGAAACAGTTTAAATTTTTTTGCAACCATACAAATGTTATACTTTCGGGGGATGGGGTGTATTTGTTTTGATTTTTTGTTATCTTGAAAAAAATGCTGTTAATTCGATACTTTGTTATTATGTGCTTTCAAGGAATGCTTTATGATTAATTTGTACACAGGCAATCAATGCTTTCTCCGTGTCCTGGTGCATGCAAAATAATTGGTTAGTTCCTCCCCCCAGATTAGTCTGGAAGATTATTGATCAAATGAGGAATGAAATGCTACTATTTTAGATTTTGTTTCAACCTCAAAGTTATCTCTTTTCTGTACACAGAACATGGTTGCCCCTGGTGACGTTGATGAAGAATTGGAGCAAGAGACATCCGAAGAATGTTCCAAATATGGTCGTGTTATTAAATGTGTCATATTTGAGGTAAATATTACACCTTTGCTTGGGTGGTTTTATTTCCACTTCACTACAGAGTAGTTTAATTATCCCTCAAGACAATATTACTAAATTATTGGTTAATTTTTTCAAGTTCCAGAGCTTTGTTTATGATATTTGATAGGTAGATGACTTTAATGCGAAATATGGAGGGCTTTCCCAATTGTTCACATTATTATATTCTTTGATTATTGATGGCCATTCTGTTACAAGTACTTTGTCAGGTCTGTTTACTGGCTTCATGGTAAGATCATATAACCAGATCATTGATGGAAGGATTAACAAGGCTAGATTATTGGATCATTGGATTAGTATTGGGTTTATCAACAAGTGGCTAGTGAAAGGATTTTTTATTTTTACTGATTCATCCCTGAGGACATTTCAAAGGGTTGACCTAGTTCATTTTGAAATTTTAGGTGTGTATGAGTTAAATATGCATAAACAAGGTCGTAAATGCAGGATATATTTTACTTCTAGGAATTAATATTGATATTTTTTCAGGATATTTGTGCCTTTAGTTAGCAAGAGCATTTCAATCACAGTTATCAGGCATTCAGGATCAATTTTCCAATACAATCAAAATATTTTTATGGTGGAAAGTATGCATATTCTAAAGATTATTCATTAATATAATTAGTCATCAGAATAACAAAACTCTCTGTACCCTCAGATACCTGGAGGTGTGGAGGAAGAGGCTGTGCGGATATTCCTCGAGTTCGAGAGAGTAGACTCTGCAATCAAAGGTTTGTTTGGACAATTTGTCTTTCAATACACAGTTTCAATAGAAATATATCAGAATTAATCAAACTGTTCCAGAAATAAGCTTAAAGAAAGGTCGAAAAAAAAGGAAACTTTTTTTAGAGACCCCTACACCCATTATGTATTATAAGTGATTCAATATTGGGAATGGTGGGTATATTTAGTTTTAAATTCGTACTATTATAACCATACAGGTGCCTTCCACCTCACCTATCAGATAATCCAATAGCCCTTAAGTGTAATCTAAATTATCTAAAAATTGATTTGTATGAAAATTCATTCTTTTATTTTTTCATAATTTCATTATTTCAAGACAATAATTATATCATTTACACATGTATATTCATGGAACAAAATGATTCTAAAAAGATTCAGAATGGTTGTATATGTTATTTCCATCCTATATTGTACATTGAAAAATTTCCACCCTATTTTGTATGTGAAGTAATTGTTCAATTACATTAAAACTTGGTTAGAAATTATTTTCAAGTTATTGCCTTCCTGTCTTTCAGCCATCATCGACTTAAATGGCAGATTTTTTGGTGGACGTATAGTGAAAGCTTGCTTCTACAATTTGGATAAGTTCCGAAGGCTAGATTTAGCAGATGAAGTGGAATGACAAAAATATTTTTCAGAGAGTGTGGTTGAATGAGTGTGAGTGAATGAGAATTAGTCAACAATATTTGAATGGTTAATAAATAAACAGGTTATACTGACCTGAAATTCTTGTTTACAAATGTTGCATTTTACATCTAAAGCAAACATTGTACTATGTATGATTGGATCATTTACATTATTAAATTACAAAATGTACCTAATAAATATTTTAGGTATTTTTTTAATATTCATTTCGTTTATGAAAGTGAATCATCTAAAATAAAGTCATAGAAAAGCCAACATTTCTTTGCTTTTTTTTTGTTAATTTATCTTTATAATAATACGTTTTTAGGAACTTAACTTGTATCTTTACTCTATGGAATATGTTTCCAAAAGTACAAACAACAAGAGGCCCAATGGGCCTGCATCGCTCACCTGGTATTAATCTCTTGACTTATATTATAGTGTAACCCTAAAGTCCCCTAATATCTTTTAATGTAAGACATTTAGAAGAACATCTTAAGATTTAAACATATTTTACCCCTGTGACCTTATAAGACAACATCATTTTCATTTTCAAATTTTGTTTGGCTTCATTCCAGCACGCTACCAGCCAAATGTCATGACTCTAGGCAAATAAAGATCAAGGTCATTTCTTTTCGCAAACTTTGTCAGGCTTCATCCAAGAAACCTTTCAGCCAATTGTCATGTTTCCAGGGCTTTTGGTACTTCAGAAGAAGTCGTTTGAATGTTTCAACAGATTTGACCCCTGTGACCTTGAATATAAGTCAAGGTCATTTCTTTTTGCAAACTTTGTCAGGCTTCATCCAAGGAACCTTCCAGCCAAATATCATGCTTCTAGGGCTTTTGGTATTTCAGAAGAAGTCGTTTGAAGGTTTCAACATATTTGACTCCTGTGACCTTGAATATAGGTCAAGGTCATTTCTTTTCGCAAACTTTGTCGGGCTTCATCCAAGGAACCTTTCAGTCAAATATCATGCTTCTAAGTCTTTTAGTAAATCCGAAGAAGTCGTTTGAAGGTTTCAACAGATTTGACTCCTGTGACCTTGAATATAGGTCAAGGTCATTTCTTTTCGCAAACTTTATCGGGCTTCATCCAAGGAACCTTTCAGTCAAATATCATGCTTCTAAGGCTTTTGGTAAATCAGAAGAAGTCGTTTAAAGGTTTAAACAGATTTGACTCCTGTGACCTTGAATATAAGTCAAGGTCATTTCTTTTCGCAAACTTTGTCGGGCTTCATCCAAGGAACCTTTCAGCAAAATGTCATGCTTCTAGGGTTTTTGGTATTTCAGAAGAAGTCGTTTCAAGGTTTGAAAAGATTTGACCCCTGTGACCTTGAATATAGGTCAAGGTCATTTCTTTTTGCAAACTTTATCAGGCTTCATCCAAGGAACCTTCCAGCCAAATATCATGCTTCTAGGGCTTTTGCTATCTCAGGAGAAGTTGTTTGAAGGTTTCAACAGATTTGACTCCTGTGACCTTGAATATAAGTCAAGGTCATTTCTTTTCACAAACTTTGTCGGGCTTCATCAAAGAAACATTTCAGCCAAATATCAAGCTTCTTGGGCTTTTGGTATTTCAAAAGAAGTCGTTTAAAGGTTTTAACAGATTTGACCCCTGTGACCTTGAATATAGGTCAAGGTCATTTTATTTCGCAAACTTTGTCAGGCTTCATCCAAGGAACCTTTCAGCCAAATATCATGCTTCCAGGGCTTTTGGTATTTCAGAAGAAGTCGTTCGAAGGTTTTAATAGATTTGACCCCTGTGACCTTGAATATAAGTCAAGGTCATTTCTTTTCGCAAACTTTGTCGGGCTTCATCAAAAAAACATTTCAGCCAAATATCAAGCTTCTTGGGCTTTTGGTATTTCAAAAGAAGTCGTTTAAAGGTTTTAACAGATTTGACCCCTGTGACCTTGAATATAGGTCAAGGTCATTTTTTTTCGCAAACTTTGTCAGGCTTCATCCAAGGAACCTTTCAGCCAAACATCATGCTTCCAGGGCTTTTGGTATTTCAGAGGAAGTCGTTCAAAGGTTTTAACATATTTGACCCCTGTGACCTTGAATATAAGTCAAGGTCATTTCTTTTCGCAAACTTTGTCGGGCTTCATACAAGAAACATTTCAGCCAAATATCATGCTTCTGGGGTTTTTGGTATTTCAGAAGAAGTCGTTTAAAGGTTTTAACAGATTTGACCCCTGTGACCTTGAATATAGGTCAAGGTCATTTCTTTTCGCAAACTTTGACGGGCTTCATCCAAGGAACATTTCAGCCAAATATCAAGCTTCTAGGGCTTTTGGTATTTCTGAAGAAGTCATTTGAAGGTTTTAACAGATTTGACCCTTGTGACCTTGAATATAGGTCAAGGTCATTTCTTTTCGCAAACTTTATTGGGCTTCATCCAAGGAACCTTTCAGCCAAATGCCATGTTTCTAGGGCTTTTGGTATTTCAGAAGAAGTCGTTTAAAGGTTAAAATAAATTTAACCTCACTGTGACCTTCAATATTGGTCAAGGTCATTTTTTTTCGCAAACTTTATTTGGCTTCATCCAAGGAAGCTACTGGTCAAATATGAAGTCTCTATGCCTGACGGCATTTTAGAAGAAGTTGTTTGAAGGTTTCGACATTTTTGACCCCTGTGACCTTGAAATTAGGTCAAAGTGATTTTTTTTCGCAAACTTTGTTCAGCTCCTTCCAAGAAATCTACCAGCCAAATTTCATGTCACTGGGCCTTTCAGCATTTTAGAAGAAGTCGTTTAAAGGAAAAAGTTGACGGACGCAAGACGGACGGACGACGGACGCTGCACCATCACATAAGCTCACTTGGCCCTTCGGGCCAGGTGAGCTAAAAATGAAACATATTTCAACATATCGTTTTGTTTCAATTTGTTCCTTTAGTAATTATTTAATGTCATCCAGTCTCTGAATGAGATACCATAAAATGCATTACAAGCTGTTTAGAAAGAGTTAAAAGGTTATACTGGCCATCTGAAATATTTTTGTTGACTTTTAAAAGATCTATAAACATTTAAAGTGCATTTTCCAAATTGAAGCATTAATATGTGAATGTTTACCACACGAACAATACAAATAAAGTAACAATTCTCAGTGAAGAGACTATATGCCGAAATCTGTATTAAACAAATGACTTATTGACTATTGACAAGATTTAGTAATAAGACATTTAAAGCTGACTTGAGGCCTTGAACACAGAATTTATGTTAAGGCTTGAGCGCGGTTTCATGAATACAGACCCAACAGAATTATGCCTTCTGTATAGCTCTTTGTATTCACAACTTGTGATGGCATCAGATTATAAATCAACCATTATATCTTTGTCCATACAACAATTCTACTATTACTACTGAACCATTTGAACATATGTTGCTTTACTAAATTTTAACAAATATAGTGAAGAATGTTACCAATTTTCTTTAGCACATAACATTAGTAGAATGTTTATAAGCATAAAGAAGTAAAACAATATTTAAAGGATCAACCTGTTTTATTGTTGAAATAAAATCATCAATACTTTCAGATCAAATGAACATAAGTTTATTGTGTAAGTCAATGGGGATATAATATACAGTATATACTTCATAATTAATTAAGCATATTCACATAAGACTTGGTCAGTGTTTTAAATGTTCTTAATGGCAATGACTGTTTTCCAAAGCTTTTATATGTTACTAATGAAAATAACCTTTCCCCGTTGTAGCCATATTGATTTTAATAATATGTAAATTCTAGCAATTTTTTTTTCTTTAAAAGAAATTGCAATTACTAAGTGTAATTTATCAAAGATTTATTATAACATACACTGTATTCAATGAAACAGAAGCATTTGTTAGCTTTAACATGAGAAAAATTAACAATACAGGGTAACATGAGGATGGGAATAATATGTAAATGATTTCAAATGGAAATGATGACTACACAGTACCTTACTATTAACTTAAGGTAAATTCACACTATCATACATATATATATATCTCCTTTTCAAGCAAAATACTAGACATTACATACATGCACACACATATAAATATTCTTAAATGACTTCACATTTGACTTGAAATAAACATCCATTAATTTTCACACTGCAGCCACACTCTCGTATCCATGCAATAAAACACATGTAATATACAATGTATATATATATATATTTTTTTTTCATTTTTTTTTTTTGACAGAGTCATTTAATCATAATTTCTCATCATCATCATACATCTAATGGTATACCTGGGTATATGTTCTATAAAATGGGAAAACTCAAGCTCCAAATTCAAGGACAAAATGTCTTGTATTTACATGTAGTTAAAACACAATTCTTAATTATTTCCATTCCTATTTCAAAGAAGCAAATTTAGGATGTTGCATAAATCTAAATACAAGATTAAATTGCTGGGTCCAGTTTTATTGTCGGACAAATCACTTTGAAATTTGTATGCACTCTTTGAACATACCGTTCACTGTTCATGTCGGAAGAAATTAAGAAGAAAGAAAATCTGTGTATCATATCTATTTCCAGCTCTCAATATACATGAGTTAAGACATCCCATGAATAAGTATCTCTCAATAGCAATTGAGTGCATTAAGACAATAAGACAGAACCTCTAAAAAGATTGTATGTCTTACAATAAAACAAATAGAAAGAAATAATTTATCAGTGAGCATAAGCTACAAATTATCAAAAAATCTTTACTTTCATGAAAGTTGACAAGATTTTCGTCATACTGTTGTCTCACTAACAACTTTGTAGTCTTACACCACTCACCACATCAAGTTACAAGGAGTAGAGCAGATACAGACTTAACATTACTACAGATAAAGTAAACTAGTGTTAAGTTACATACATGCTTTTCCTTCTGCAAGCCAGAGTTTCTATTGATCCCGAGCACCTTCTGAAACTCTGTCTTTTAAAATAAATACAATCAATTTAGCATGTGGATGTGGTTAGGGTTGGCAGGGATGCATTTATGTCCTACAAGTCTGGGATGTTCTGCTTTGAGATGTCTTCCCAGTGATTTCCAAGATTTCTTCAGCCAAAGGTTTGTGAGAAGTCCTCTCAAAGGCTTATGAGATGTCCTCCTAAAGTTTTGTGAGATGTCTTCCATCAGGTTTGCGAGATGTGCTCCCAAAGGTTTATGAAAAGTCATCCAAAATGTTTTTGAGATATCCTCCCACAAGTTTGTGAGATATCTAGGATTTCGAGGATATTTAGGTTAGGTTATCTTTGAAGTTTCTTGCTGGGTGCCTGTAAACATCTGTGTTTAGATCTACTCAGTATAGCTTGATGTGTGGGTTCACACTCGACTAAGGCCTCCCATCACAGGATTCAACAGAGTCGAGTGTTTACCTTCCTCATCCTCCCCCGCCCATCGGTGGGGCACTGGGACCTCCTGAAACAAAAGACGAAAAAACATGTATTAAAGGCCCAATATACGTAACTTTCGGCAAAACTTGAAGCAAAAATCTAGCCTAATAAGTTATTATATTTATAGATTTAGTTAAGATTAACTGTTATCAGCAATATTTAAGATGAATTCTTTCGCGGTCACCGGTACAGCAGCATTTGAAACACGCTATTTGTAAACACGTGTCCATTTCGAACCGTCTTCTGCCTTCGGTTTGTTGTTGAAGTGGGCCCCACCTGAGTTATTTTCAATTCTTTGGATTTTTTTGTCAAGAGTTTCTTGATAGTTACTGCTCAGGTTTACTTCGTTTTAGGCTTATTTTTGCATGGTTATCAACTGGATTTTTTTTTCAGAATTTTTTCAGAATCACGAAAATTTCCCTGAAGTTACGTATATTGGGCCTTTAACATCTTAATAATAAAAAAAATAGCTGTATATATAGTATTCATAGTTCATTCATATAATTTGATGCTGTTAATTATGCAATTAAAATAGCCATATCAATCAGGAATGCTGACACATACAACAATACAAAAGCAATTTTAATTCAATCGCTAATCATAAATATCTTTATTAGACTTAGGTCCTATAAGATCTTCTTGTACAAATGTTTTTTAAACTTAATTCAACACTTTAAAAGTTAACGTTCTACATTGTTTGTCCTGGGATCTTAAAGAAAGCCCCATATGATATTTTGGTAAAATTCATGCAATCTGATTCAAATCTTAATCATTAACATACCTCCACCGCCTCTAAATCCACCCATTCTTCTCCTTGGAGGGGGTGGGGGCCTGAAGAAAACATAAATAAAAAGTCTGATAAATCAATCCAAATACATGTTTAGTGTATTTTAATCAAACCGAAGTACATTTATTTACCATATTTACCACATGCTACTGGAAGTGTGTTTAAAAGAAAAAGAAATGTACAATAGATATAAGTGATGAATCATGCACTTAGTGTTTTTTGTATGCAAATGCAAAGATTTAAAAAGTGGCATATTAAACTTTGTGTACTGAGGTGGTACTCCTTATTTTCTTGTTGTGTTATACTGTACACATAATTGTACTGGATTTTTTCTTTAATTAAAAAAAAAAGATAATACAAAGTATAACTATTGTAACATACCATTTTCCAGTTTTGAACTACACATATTTAAATGGTTACCGTAAGTTACAAATGTATATATGCAATCTACATGGACATCAAAACTTCCAACATTTAATAGCCTATCCTGATTCATATCAATTATTTTAAATGTGAAAATGACACCTGTACAATGTCCTCCCTTATCTCTCGTTAATTTGTATGCACCACAGCATCTATCATAAACACATGTATATAATTGTGCATTCTGAAATTCTCCTTGCCTATTATAAACACATGTATATAATTGTGCATTCTGAAATTCTCCTTGACTATTATATAAGGATTGAAAGTAATTTTTTAAATTTCATAGTGCTATAAAAGGTCAGCTGTTACATCCATATTGAATGAAGCCCGCTAATTCATAGCACTATGAAAGTTAAAAAAATGACTTTCAATCCATATATTTACATTTTTACTATAGCGCAATTGCTAAACTTCATTTATATTTTTTCCAATTAATAGTTTATTACTTGCATTTGTATTTGTGTCGTCATTTAAACGGTATTTGCGGAACAGCTCAGCTTGAATAAAATTGGCGCCAATGATAATAATTAGTCATTTGAGCATTTGACGCAAGGCCATTCTCCATGTTATTCGAAGCGGAGCGAAAAGACTCTCATTGAACAAGCTTCATCTATGACGTCATAATTAAACCACGTGCTACGTCTCGAGAACCATTGCTTTCATACTTTTATGAAAGGCATTTTTGCTAGTAATGTTCATATAGTGGATTGCAGCGCAAATGTAAATATAAACACATGTATGTAATTGTGCATTCTGAAATTCTCCTTGTCTATTATAAACACATGTATATAGTTGTGCATTATGAAATTCTCCTAGTCCTAGAAATAGTGTTCCACTCACCCCTGTCCTGATCGGTAGTCGGTCGTGTGAGAGTTACCTTTCTTTGTCATACTGGGCTGTAAAAAGAAAAAAAAAACATGACAGTATCATTCAGTGGTACAAATTGATATAAACACATTGGAAATACCTGTATATCATATAATATGTAAGCAGATTTACTATAAATTTATGAGGAATAATACATCTTGGTTCTGGGTAAATTTGTATGTCATCATTTTCTACATTTTCATGTTGATTCAATAAATCAAGAATATTTACATTTCAATACCATTAAATTCACCTCTTGTAATATAAGATATATATTGGATAAATCTATAAACAGACAATGAGCATTTAGAATAAATATTTTGATTCAATCAAATTATGAACTCAATCACCATATATAATCTAGCTTAAAAGCCCAATATACGTAACTTCAGGAAATTTTTCGTGATTCTGAAAAAAAATGCAGTTGATAACCATGCAAAAATAAGCCTTAAACTAAGTAAACCTGAGCGGTAACGAACAAGTAACTCTTGACAGAAAAATCCAAAGAATGGAAAATAGATAAGGTGGGGGCCCACTTCAACAACAAGCCATAGTTAGAAGACAGTTCAAAATTGACACATGTTTACAAATACTGAGTTTCAACTACTTCTGTACCAGTAACCGCTTAAGAATTCATCTTGAATATTTCTGATGTCAGTTAATCTTAACTAAATCTATAAATATAAAAAGTTATTGGGCTTGATTTTCACTTCAAGTTTTGCTGAAAATTACGTTTATTGGGCCTTTAATTATCTATACAAATGTACAAAGTGTACGGTACAATGTATATGATCTAAACGATTTACACTAATGGTATGATGTTGAGATAATATGTAGTTATGGTCTTTTACACATGAACATTTACAATTGATTAAAACACAGATCCATTGTGACAATGTCGTGGGGTAACTGTCCTCATACATATATAGGATCTGATAACATCTCATAAGTGGTCAAGTTCTTGTGAAATTTTGCATCAGCCAATCAAATTACTGCTTCCAGAATCTTGAATATGGAAGGTTGTGGGCGAAAAATCTAGCGTAATCATATCTGTACATGTGTATTTAGTCATTTCGTCACACCAAGCTAATGTGCATGTTCTAACGCAAGGACTTTATGAAGAGGAGAGCATCAACTTTCATCAGTTAGACAATTCTCCTAGAGTGTGAAGTAAAGTGGCTACAAAGGTCACCAGAATATAAGACTCTTTCATCTGCGTGTATGTAGGATAGGGATATTCCACCCAATGGGTCACAAAATGTGGTGAAACCCGAGGCTTGTCGAGGGTTTTCCCACATTTTGTGATCCCGAGGGTGGAATATGACTATCCTACATACACACATAATGAAAGAGTCTTTTTCTCTCATATCAATTACCCGAATAAGCTCAAAAACCATGAAAATGTGTTAAAACAGACTACCATTTTGATATTTCAACTTTTTCCTTGAGCTTTTTTGACGAAAACGAATTAGACAGCGAGTTTAAGCATACCCTATATTTGCAAACAATGTTTACGCAGAAAAATTAATCTCCTCTTCCTGGTGTTTATGGTTAAAATTTTCTGAAAAGTTAAATTTTATCATGCCATCGTTTTCTCTTTCCGGCATCAGAGTTTACCGTATTCGTGACGTCACGTCATTGTTGAGCCATTGTGACATCACATCGCGTGAAATGCTATGTAAGATAGATTTTTCTTACATAGCTTTCTTACATGGGCAACATCTATCCAACATGGCGAGATATGAGAGAACATGACTACTTATCCGATGTTGTCATATCCTTTATAAGATAACGGAGTGAGATTAAGGATCTGAATTTTAATAAGATGAAAAATTGTTCATAAACTGTATACTTACTGATACCAAAGTCTGGAAGCTGAAACAAAAATTATAGAAATATGTACATGCATGTTGAATCATTGAAAAATAAACTCATAACCTGTATGCATTAATTAGGGGATAGTATGTTGTTTTGAGTGGCTATACTGGCGATTAGAACATGAAATTTGGTTTGAACTCGAGACCAATAGGTCGAGAGTATTGGTCTCGAGTTCAAACCAAATTTCATGTTCTAATCGCCAGTATAGACACGAAAAATAACGTACTATCCCCATTCTAACACTCATTGACAATTTTACTACGCTAACATGTTTAGATACATTGTATTTCCTTGATACAAGTACTTAGTAAAGTACTATGTGACCTGGCGGGTGACGTGTCTTTCTATAGCCAACTGACCAATCAGAAGGAAGCTTTCAAAAGTCGGTCATTTAGCCACACCCATACATGCACTGGCGAGCGCTTGGTCTGGATGTTGACGAGGCCGAATATTTGGATTTAAATAGATTCTTTGTGAACGTATGTAACAACATACATGGGTTAACATTGACAAAATGTCTACAATTCTATGTCAGTATGCATGCAAATATGTTCGTATCAACAAAATCGTGTGTTAAGATCTGTCAAAATTTGTGCAAATGCACACGGCACAGTCACAGTGAAATGTTTGTTTTGATTCCGGATAGAGATGCCTACATGGATGGAATTAACGTTTCATGAATAAATGGAGGTAAGAACATGAAATGGTTACGTTTTCTTCTTAACATTTTCAGCAAATACATTCAATCGGTCCTCTCTGCTCTGATGTTAACTTGACGTACGCCTATCATGCACTTCATCGATAGACGATCGCCATCACAACGCCATTTTTTTTTGGGTAGAAACGGGGCGTGGCTTAAGCTCGATGGGTGGAGCTTGATACAATTGATCATGATTCTATCGCACATTAGAACATGGTCCATATCCAATCAAAACACGTATTACAAATGTATCGTGTTAGAATTTAT
This sequence comes from Mimachlamys varia, assembly GCA_947623455.1. Taxonomy (NCBI): domain Eukaryota; kingdom Metazoa; phylum Mollusca; class Bivalvia; order Pectinida; family Pectinidae; genus Mimachlamys; species Mimachlamys varia. The sequence goes on from OX392534.1 coordinate 24,631,000, forward strand.
AATAGAATAGATCTGTATTATATATGTATGTACATATCAACAGTATGCCTTCATATTAACATGGTATATATTGTCACTTGCATGTTTCATATTTTTAAGAGCCCATGAATTATTCATATTTTGATGCTCAATGAGTTCTAATTTCGATACAGATCATACCACGTGCACATTTGACCTAATAAGCTCAATTGTCATAACTTGGTAAGTGACCCAAACTTATCTTTATAAAACACAATTCATTTCTAATATTTCAAATGGAAACTTTCCCTGTACTTAATTTTATTCAGCATATACCCCTGTTGTGGTTTTGTAAGTGCACAGTGTTTTTACTAGGTTAAATCACAGTTGCTTGAGTTTCTGTTAGTAAATAATGAATATATATGTGTGAAATGAGCCTCCATTCTGTTAAGGGCCGCGGCCCCATATATATTAACATTTTTTAATATATACTGACAGAAACTCAAACAACTGTGGTCTGATGCAGTACTTCAACTTATTTTACAATCAAATACTTACAATAATACAATGAAATTCACTATTCCCCAAAACATTTCCGGAATGTATGAGAGTCGCCATGGTGACTGCGAGTCCAGCACATTCCCTGTAACAGAAAATCAGACTTTATAAATTAAATCAAATCTAAACAGGAATTTCTACATGAAATGTGTTAACATGTTCACAAGCCGTGCAAAGAATCACAGCAACAAATTGAATCGGGACTAAAAACCAAATATAATCTAGGGCACTCTGTTCCCTAGCTAGCATGTAGCTAGTGGAGCATAGCATTGATTAAGTACAGTTTGTATGTTTTAGTATTCTAGATCTACCAAGTGTAAGATATAAATTTCTTTCAGCCAAGTTTATTTTTGCTACTTTTATAAATATATTCCTCCTCTCGGAAAGAACTCAAACCTTCTGCACTGCTATAATACAGCATTTGATATACTGTCGATACTATATTTCATTTGAGTACAGTTTTAGGGTGGTGAATAGCGCACATGCCTTTCACCAAGGTGGTCAGGGTTTGATTCGGACGTGAGAAGGTATATATATGTAGCAGATCTAGACCGGGTCGATCGTCGACATCCAGATAGCTCAATTGGTTGATCGTCCGTCTAGAGTTCGGAAGGTCCCGGGTTCAAACTCCGGTCAGGCCGTGCATTTTTCCTCTTCTGTTACATATATATGGGTCACCTCAGCCTGACCACATGGGTTTCTCCAGGTACAATAATGGTATCCTTCCACAATAAGACCCCTCGTGTGCTAACATCCGGGCCAACAAGAGTGATTAATATAAGTTGGATAACTTGTTTCTTAATTGTTGTAAAATAAATAAAGTTAATATTTATTAGTAGTACGAAGAGTTACGACTCTCTGATCTGCTAAATATTGGCACTAACAAAAAGCCGTCCCAATATTTAGCGGATCAGAGAGTCTTGATCAGAACCCTTTGGACCAATTTATCATTTGATTAAAACCACCACTAGATCTATACACTATATTAAATATATTATATAAGTGTGGCCTGCAGCACCTGTGTGATATTAATTAGAAACTCACCCCCCCCCCCCCCCCCCCAACACACACACACTCTTCCTTCCATCTTAAGCTATTTTTAGAAATGTGAAATGATGACATAGGTACGGTTTATATATCCCGAATTTATTACCTTTTCTTAAGATTGTGTTCTTGAATTTGTTTTAGGATGATCGTTTATAGAAAACTCTATCATAAACCATACACAGAAATTTACACAATATTGCTAGATCTATTTGCTAAGTAGATTTCTCAGTTCTGAAGAAATAGATAACATGGCCATGGCCATGGGGAGCTCGTCGTGAGCCGGAAGGGTTCACTGTTTTATCTGCATCCAGTATACAAAGACGACGATTTGGACAATTACAATAGTGGTCTTATTCAAACTTTGGCAGATACTTTCTCCTTATGTCGGAGATTTCATTGACATAAAGTAGTTTCTCTTACCTTGTGACACGTAAACCATCTTGTTTATTTTTCGACTTGTCACACGTCCTGGTTAATCAAATGCTTGATGTTTCGATCGCGAGCGGTAAAATAAAGTGTCTGTATGATCCCGATCGAATAGAGGTACGTATAGTTAGGCAAATAGGAACGAGGTTCGGCAAATATGACTAGACCATTTCCTTTTAGACCTATCCAAAAGGCCGAATAGTATGGGCGCCGTTTTACTATTTATTAACAAAACTGGATATCCCAAATTTGAATTATGGATATCCATAAAACATTTTTGGATATCCATAATTCGAATTTTGGATCGTTTTAAAAGCTTTGCATTCAATTTTTGGATATCTATAAATGATATTTGGATATCCAAAAATCATTTATACATAAATTCGAATTATGGATATCCAAAAATGAATTATGAATATCTAAAAATGAATTATGAATATCCATAATTCGAATTTCGGATATCCAGTTTTGTTAATAAATAGTAAAACGGCGCGCCATAGAATAGAGACAACAGGGGACTGAAAATTTATTACGGCTAGTTATGGACATAAACTAATTGTTCATTTTGTTTGAGCAGTTTACATAAATTTTCGATAAAAATCGACCCCATCGATGATCATTTATCTAAATATGGGGCGCCTGCCGTCGAAATACTTCGAACTAGCTATATATCTAGGCCTAGTTCAGGCTTACTGAATATGCACCACATTGGTTTAAATTCAGGGCCCATATTAATGTCACGTAACAGATGTTTCATTAAAATAGCAAATTATCGTTGCTAAAAGATAAAAGGCCACATCAACTCTGTTCTTCTATCAAAAATAGGTAAAACACAATAAGACCTTTATCTCTAATTGCTTTTTAAAAAAGAAAATGCAGCAAAGCTGCTGGACACAAGGCATTGGCAAACTCTTGGTTATGACAGAGGCATAACCAAGAGTTTGGCTTTAACTATTGAAAACTGATAATTGTATTTCAAAATCATGTTATCATGAACTTATTTCTTTTACTAGTGGAGCTTAACATAAGAATTTAAGGTCTAGTTGTAAAATTAATGTTATGTATCATGTTAAGCATTAGCTCAGTTGTCTAGGATCTTATGATGTTTGATAAAATTAACTAACCGTATTTCGAATGAAATTATTTTTTGACATTATACACCCAACGGTTACATGACATTTTTATCCAAGAGATAAGAAACAGTTTTGAAAAATCTTTTAACTGTATGCTATATAAGTATATTGTTGATAAGTTTGCAGTTATATCTTATCAAGCACAGGGGCTAGGCACGGACCTATGTCACTATGAAATGATTGTCAGATATTTTTTTTAATACCTTTTTCGAATATAGCCCTCCCACTACTATATACCTGTGACACAGGGATATAGTAGTGGGAGGGGCTATATTCGAAAAAGGTAAAAAAAAAAATCTGACAATCATTTCATAGTGACATAGGTCCGTGCCTAGCCCCTGTGTTATCAAGTCTCTGACATCAAAATTTAAAAAAAATATCCTAACTAAATCAAGTATTCATTAAAGCATAAAACTTAATGGGCGAAACTGGAAGATACCATGGTATCCCTAGAGCCCAAATGCTTTATTTAATCTGTGATAGAGGAGGAGTGTCGGATGAAATTCATTTTATATTATTATGTCTTGCATATGTACTTACTCAGAATTAAGAACATTATATATAAACTAAAAGCCGTTTTTTTCTGGCATCCCTCTGTATACAAGTAAACTGAATTGCTTACTAGTAACATGTAAAAATAAAAAATAATAATAAGCAAATACATTATTCATGCCGCTTCGAAAAGAAAGTTTGATTTTATTTCTTTTGTTTACATACCCAAGAATTGTTTTGGTTGCGTTCTCAGCCAACTTGTGCACATGATTTGTATTATATATGTGTCATGTATTCCTATGTGCTGTTCTGCATTTGGAAATAAATTTAATTTAATTTAATTGAATCCCACTATACCTACTTCTACCAATTAATCGACATACTTCATCGTGTTGAAGGTTGTGAGAAGCTAAAGAAGAAGAAAGCAGGCTTCGTATACCTCCATGTACAATTTAACGGTCATCTTTGATTGGTTAACAGTGCTCAAGCAGTTGTATTCTGAGAGAGAAAGCTTCGAAGTCGGAACTGTGTTCATGTGACAACCCGTGCATGTTATAGTTAGCAAGTTTTATAAACAACCAAAATCTCACCTACAAGTTGTGTGGTCGAAATTCATTTAATTTAAAATGACCAATTGTGCGGTGATAGCAAAATATGTAGATTTTCAAAAAAATACCTAAATCTGTTTATCTGTCCGTTTATTTGTATGAACAGACTTGTGTAGGGGAGATTGAGAGTAACAGCTACAGTTACAGTCAAACGTACACCCTACGTCCGCAGGGTGCGACAGGGGAGACAACATTGAAGAACATACATATATACAATTTAAACCAAACTTTAATTAATTTAAAAGATAAATAAATTAAAACGACATTTCAGGTTCAGCAATTCGACAGAGAAGTGAGGGTAGTTGATTATAAAATTAACGTGATATGTAGCATCATTTGCAGTTTTTGAAAGAACACATTTTTCTTACTTGATACAAGGCAATATATATGCAAATGAGTTTACACCAAGGTTTTCGAAATCCACAATTTCCTTATAGGAAGTGTCTTGAAGGGTGGATGGTGGGCTAGACCAATAGGGATAAAACGGCACAGGCATTCGCTTGGATTGAACGGCAGGTAACGTGAGGTGTCCCCGAGCCCGCACCTCTTGGTCAGGGTCCGAGCACCCACCTTGGGCCAATGGGAAGCCGGCGTCCCCCCATACACTCAGGCCTCAGCCTCCCCAGATCCCAGCATTGGCCGAAACCCTCGACTCTTGGACATCCCCATGCCTTACCGCTGATCATCAAATGAACACCTTTGTACCACTAAAAACCGCTATCCGCTTTTAAAATCTGTTGGTCCTCGAACACCACAAACCTCGATCCATAGGTTCATAGTCGGATGCTCTACCACTGAGATAGAGAAATTCCTTCTAGTTTGAATGGTTTGTATAACTCCACTGCGTTTAAGATCTTTTCTTAAAACGGAGAATTCATGATATTTCATAAATATAATAATCTAAACAGGAATACCGATGAATCATGCTATTATATTTTTGTAGGCACGCATGGGGAAGCACCGGAACTGCACAGAGTGTTTATAGATCAAACCCCGGCGGCGCTTTGCGCAGCTTGGGGGTTTGAAAAAATATCTTATTCTATCTCATTTCTTCTGTCGATTGCACATGGCTTATACGCCCATGGGTCGGTAATACTTAAATGGACAAAACAGAAAAAAAATTGCTCTTGAAATTGATTGCATGCACTGTTACGGTAGTCCGTGATAAAATGTTCTACCTTAATTATGTCGAGCGCTCGAGATAATTAAAGTAGAACATTGTATTATACATGTCCTAAATGTACCACCGTACACTGTTACCATAAGGCAGTGGAAAGCATTTCTTTTTGTCAATATTTCAATCTTTGCATTCCTGTGGACATTGTCGGTTACCATAAAGATACAGATTCCTGTATCAGGCAACACTGGACCCCTCCCTTTGTGCTCTATAATCCTAATGACTTTGATTTAATCCTAATCAAGGGGCCGCGGTGGCCGAGTGGTGAATTCCATGTAGGACATTTACCAGGCACTGACCGTAGATCGGTGGTTTTTCTCCGGATACTCCAACTTTCCTCCACCTCCAAAACATGACACGTCCTTATTTAATGACCTTGTCTGTTATTAGGACGCAAACAAAAACAAACCAAACAAATCTTAACATAATCAACTTCCCCTCTCTAGTAGTAATTTAAGAGCCTCACCGCTTATCAAATGATTCCTGTATCTTACAGTAGTGGTGTGTGTGTGCTGACTATTGCATGTACGTCAGCATCTCATGTTTATTGTGCCCGAGTCCTTAGTTCCGCTCATTCTTATTTTTGCTCTTCCCGGAACACATGCTTTCAAACGAATGCCATCGATGCAATTACTTAGCTAATTAAATTTGTTAACTTTTATACATAATTGTATATATATTCTTTGCCATATTAAAAGGCGTTATACACTTTACATGTACATGTGTGTAATTTCGTCACGTTTGGCTAACGTCAAAGAAAGCAAGTTGACTAACCGTTTAAAATATATTAACACGATCTTAAATACTTACAAACACACTCTCCAACACGACCACCTTTTGGTGAACATATTTATTATTCCATATTTCTTTCAAAATATCACATAAGTTTACACAATGTAACAATAAGCAAATATTTTACTCGGCTGTAAGACACTTATTCCTGTTTGTACGCCATAATGAATTGTCAAATCAGTCTCCAGAATTCATTTTACAAGATCAAGAAACTCAGAGAGAGATTGCAACAGACATGTACCTCTTTCGAAATATATGCAAATAACTGCACTGTATTTGATATAGATTGATACAACTGTCTCTTCGACAGAGTCATAGTGGCACAATTGTCTAACACCAATGATAGGCAGGAGCTAAGGACTGGCACAGATGAACCTCGACGTGAGGTATATAACAAGATAGTTCTAGCATTAAATAGGAATTCTAAAGGATAATACCAGCAGTGATCCATCTCACTGTATATAGGTTTCGAAAAGACAGTATCAGTGCCACATACACCATGGGTGTGTAAGTGTTCAAGACATGCCCAGCACTATATATAGTTAGTTGTAAAAAAGGTTCGACAAGAAAATCCCAACAGTATACATAGTAAATTGTACAAAGGCTTTGACATAACAATTCTATAGTAGTGCCCAGCATTTCATTATCTAGTCAGTTTTACAAAGATTTCGAGAAGACAATATCAGCAATATATTTAATTAGCTGTACAAAGATTTCGACAAGACAATCCCAGCATCATATTTATATAAGTTAGTTATATAAAGATTTCGACATGAACATCCCAGCAGTATATGTAGTTAGTTGTCCAACGGTTTTGACAAGAAACTCCCGGCACTATATTTAGATAGTTGTACTAAATGTTTCGACAAGAAAATCCCAGCAGTGTATATAGTTAGTTGCCAAAGGTTTCTAGAAAATCTTCGTCTCAGGTGACATAAAAATTAAATACCAAATGGTCTACTAAATACATGTATAGAATCTCATGATTATCAGTTGGAAGTGAACAATATCTAAATATTGCAATAATGTGAGATGAACTTAAATACCCATCTATACAAAATAAAATAGTACAAGAAAAGGGTAAATGTGCTTAGCCATTGTAACACAATTTAGAAATTCAGAAACTCTATTACTAATACACACTTAATTTGTTTAAATGTAATTAAATTCTACAAATAATATCGTCACAAAATTACAAAATAATATTTTCTTCTATAAAACACTGAAGAAATTAAATGCCTTCGCTATCGTATTAAAGCTATGTTTAAACAGCAATTTAAACCAAAAGATACCTAGGAATAGATCATCTTTTATATAACTACATATATATAACTGTATGCTCAAATTTAAGAACGCTCAGTCATAAAATAATCCTCAAATCTCCTAAAGTCCATAATGTAAGCTGCATAGGAACAACATACATGACTGTATATACTTCCCAATGAAACCAACTTAAACGATCTTTATTTCATTTACTTTACATACAAATTATAAGACATACGAGAAAAAAACGACTATTCAATGCTAACACCACGTCTTCGAATATGATAAAATTACTAGTACCATTTTTTATGGAAATTCATAACAAACAAAATTTAATATTAGAAGACAAAAGTAGTGCATTAACTGTCGTTCCATTGGATTCCATGTTTGAAATCACAAGGGCCAATTTATGAAACGAAAAACGAAAAAATCGCAAGTGGTTACAAAACTACTTGGTGATTTTCAGTCTAAATGTGTCATTAAACTACCCGGTAGTACACGTAATGTTATATCTAAGAAGGTATAATTTCATATAATCAATATACTAGTACATATAAGGTTTCAATGTGATACAACTTTACAACGTGCCAAGTCGACAATACAAAAGTACAGTCTTAGGATTATAACAGTAATCTTATCGAACGGATTATCGTGATTAAGGATGATTATCGTTAATTGTACACCTGTATGTGATTGTTTTCAATATTACGTCTGTATAATACACGGTTTTACTAATGTCCTTTTCAAACAGCTTTTTGTTATTCGATAGCTGTGAATTTGGCTTCCCATAGTTCATCTACATCTTACATAAATTCTAGTATACAGTTACCACAGGAAGAAATCTTAACCAATGGTTCTGTTTTATCATGAACCTAGCATAATAGGATTGCAGTTTCCACATATAAAAAGCTGAACATTATTTTCATTTCTCAACAAACTAACGGAAAAGAAAGTTTTTCTCCGTTTTTTTTTCAACTATGGTTTATGGTAACAGGTTAAGTTCTTTATCACCACAAGCCTAAATAAAGACTTTAAAATTCACTAAACCGAAATAATATTCTACTTGTCTTGTTCCTCATAATTTTCAGACATCTATAAGAGAAAATGGCAGTACGTAATTCAAATCAACATTCAACAAAATCCCGACAGTTGTGGATACATTATATATAAATCAGCACATTTGGCATATTTCTATGATAAATAAGCAAGATTGATATTTTAAAAAATGTTAAAGAAGCCTGCCTCATTGCAGGCCTTTTATAACAATATGCAATAAATCATATTTGTATTTGTTGTTAAGTCACGTCTAATCACCATGCAGAACCGTTCGTCGTTGTAACTAAAAATTATGCATGATCATAATCTCTTTTATTAGCATTAATATAACTCAAACGCTTCAAATATCTTCTCAGATGATGTTACAGTTATCACAGAGACGATTGGACCATGGCCAAACAACATTTTATAAAATATGAAATTAAGGAACTGTATCCGATACACAATATTTGTTATCTTAATAAAAATATCAAAATGTACACAAGACAATCAAGCATATCTTAAAATGTCATGTTGGATGTTCAACGACATCCGTAAGTCATTTATTACGTGCGACCAATAAGAAAGTCGAACACAAACCAAAGTGTACGACGATGAATAACGAAATCTAACAAAATACTTTCATACTCTTCATATGTCCTTCACGTGTATGCTTGAATTAACGAGAATTAACGGGCGTCTGATTGGCTTGTCCCCACGATTCCGCCGGTAACATCTTCTTAGGCATATATACATTTTTAACCGCTTGATGCATGTGCATGCGTTGTTCTGCTCCGTGCGGATTTACAGGGCCTACCTGTTAACACGTGAATAGATACAAAATTAGTTTTTGTTTTACAAGTTTCATATAAGCACACATTACCATGACAGACGAAACAATAAGTGATTACTAAGTACTCTACTGAACGCAAAATTTCAACAATATCAAAACACAATACAGACTGATGCATATCATGGTTAATCCTTTGTCGTGAAGTATACACAATTATTATGTATTTAGTTGGTGTATTACAATGGAATCATCGTTTCGTCTGTCATAAAAGAAGTAGAACATGACACAAATATCACAATAGTTTACATAACTCTAACTCAACAGATGAAGATAATGAAATGTTCCAAACTACTTGCAAAATAATGAAAACATCGAAAAATTGAAACAGTACAAATCTATAGTGCATGAATGATAAAAAACACATATCGATGAAATTGATAGGAAAATAAATTGTGATGGAATCACTGTTCTAATCATGTGTAAAAACAATTTTATAAATTATATTTAAAATAATAATGCTGTTGTAGGATATTACATAATATTTAATATATTAACGTGTACATATTTGTATAGAATAAATATCACATGCTGATATCATGCAAATGAGAAAATAGACTTTCCGAAAGAAACTTTCGTGCATCAAAACATGCAAATCGTGCAAATACAAACATGCAATAATATTTGTTGTATGTTTAGATTAAGGTACAATTGGATTCGTTGTATATTATTCTCTGTAAGTGCCACCTATAAGGGGAATTCGTTACACACAAGGAGTACACATAACCATGATATATGGCTATTTAAACAAGTTACATGTGTCTATGTAAATTTCCCGGAGTATTGCAAATTAAGCAATATATTTACTACGACATGCGTTTAACAATTTTCTACAACCCCTGTATATTTTGTTATATATACATTGAGTCGCCTACAAAATATGTATTACTTTGATATGTTAGCTGTTTTACAGTACTGATTCAACACAGTTATATAATTCTATTAACTAGCTAGCCAAGAAGAGGAGTTACTGTTTGTGATTTCATTTTCAGTGACAGTAAGACATCATGATGAGTACCACATGGGACAAAGGAAATACTTTGCCTTTTTGAACACTTGCTATCGATTTAAGTGGTGATTTTTTTTGGTTTCGTTTTCGTTTGATTTTTGTTTCTTGATGATCACCAAACTTCATATTCTTTCCTTTACTAGTTCTCAGTTTTTGTTTTTCATACCACAACCGACAAGTGCAAGTTTTCTGCATGTTTTTTTTTTTCAAAAACATTGATTTTTTTCTGAACTAAGATGTTGCATACGGGTTTCTCAACTGAGTTAGAGTGACAGTTTCAATGCAGACTTTATCAACGTTGCGATTGGGTTATTAAAACTGAAAGTTAATGTTTTGGCGAGTAAAAATTTGGCGATTCCCCTTAAATCTAGGGTTTTAGTTTGGCATTGAGTTACCAGGCAAGGCAACACCCAACAATACGCACCACTCGGTACTCTCGAGAGTTATCGGAGCAACAGAATTTATCGAAGGAAAGGAACGGAAACTATTGCTGAAAGTGAAAATTTTGCGTTTTTTCTAATTGGCGGTGTAACAATTTGACTGGTTAAATTTTGGCGATTTAAATACGGACCCGCCAAATCACCAAATTAAAGCCTCACGAAAAGTTCCAGCTATACAGTATTTGTCCAACAAAAGCATGGAAAAATGCAAGTGCCTTATTCCGCGTTGATATTTATTATCTAATATCAGTTATTGACGACAGTCAACACTAAGGAAACAACTATAAGTTAGACTGGAGGTGAAGGTCGGTGAAGGATAGTGAAGTGACATCTTGGGTAATGCTAGGATCACTCAGGCAGCGGGTAATAGACAGAACACAGAGCAGACCAGGATGTTTCCTGTCACAACCATCATCACACAAATGACGGGCAAGGTCCGCGGAGACAGTGTGGTTCCAACTAATTTACAGATATGGAAACATTTCAATAAGACAGCGTTTCATTGAAGTCATCCATGTGTCAGTATGACATAATACCATTGAGATTTGTATTACTTAGTAACTGTTTCTACATACTAAATTAGAGTCTCCTGGTAGGGTTAGGTTTAGCCTCTGTATGGAGTATATACTAGAGTCAATTACAGTCTCCTGGATAGGGTTAGGTTCAGCATATGCATGAAGTAGATTAAGTTCGTGAGACTTCAATAGGACACGAAAGTGGTGTTAAGTCAAATGCCTTGTTACTGCCAAAGTTACTTCACGTGCTCGTAACCCGGATGTTCGTTACGACAGAGTGCCATGCTTCACCTGGAAACCTTGACTTTAGGCAACACTATATTTAGAGTCGATTTTTCCCTCTTTGGTCTTTCCGGTATCCGCACCCAATCGGCGGCGGATGATTTTTCCCTATGAAATGACGATACAACACTGGACGACATTCTACTGACAGGAGGAAAGTATCCCTTTTGTGACTTGCCGCCTCTACTAGGGATAATCGAGTGGTCTCTTTGTCCTTGGTGGTAGGTATGGTAGGTCTTTCTCAAATCGACATAGCTACTCTTTACCTTGGTATTGCCAGCCTTGCAATAAAAATCAGCCAATACACAATTGAATGACAGCATATTTACTCCATAATTACTACCAATACGAACCCTTTATACCTAGACGGGTGATAAATTGACATCAGTTTTACATAAACCCTTTAAAGTTTTATACTAAACACCACATGGAAAAAAGTGTTTATCCTCACCTTTTGATAGGGAGTTTAATACAATAGAAATATTTTCATAACACTCTCCATGTAAAAATTGGCGTAATATATACTTTTGTCAAAAGTCTAATACAATGGGAATACACATGTATACAATTCAAAAGATATAATTGGATATCTAGCTTGATTCTGCCCATAAACCTAGCTACACGATAGTAGTGCTTCACTCCAAGGTGATGCGGTGTCCGGTGTTGGTTAGACAGAATATGAAGTCACAATAATGGTTTGTGTTCGTGGAAATGAAAATGTTAAGATATTAGTTCTATACTCATTTGTCTGAACAACCCATGGATAAATACTATTTGATCTCATCACCTGTTACCAAAATTGAAAACAAGTAGTATAAAAGAGAAAATGCTTGAATACGTTTGTGAACATAGTAATATGCTAAATGCCTCCATAACAACCTGTATGAGAGTGAGAAGAGTGCAATACGCAACTATTCACATAATGTAAATATAAACAAAATGAAATGTCCTTTACACGATTCTTCCATCCCCGTTAAAACGATTTAATCTGCACCAGTGATATTTAGGCATGTGAAAGAGGATTCACGCACAACTGCACAGGTAAAAATTGTCAAAGCGATACATGGTGAATAAATGGTTTTTCCGTTTCTAACGATAGTTTCTAATGGGGTTCAAGAAAACACCAATATCCTGGCCGTCTACATGTCTACTTAATGTGGTGTATACTCTACCAGTTGTTTGCTTGCTTTTCTGTAGCTGGTAACACGTAGAATGCATACGTGTAAGGAAATAATCCCAGAGAAGATATTTCATCGCATAATGACTTAATAAACACATACAACTACACACTACACATACACAAACATATACATATTTCTTTCAATAACATATTTCTTATATCTATAACGAATTAGTTAATAACAGAGTGTACTGACTCATTGTTTATGCCACTTGACACAAAGTCAGCGATAATGGTAGCCTAATCATTCACGGTATTTCGATACTAGGGTTTGGCAACTGATATATAATTATATATAAATAAACAAGATGTTTCTCATAATTTCAACCAATAAAACTTAAATACCATTTGTGCATCATCTAAGAGACTAAAGTCTTACTGACACAAAGACATGCACTTGTGCTGACAACATGCAGGTAAGTTCAAATAATGATATAAAACATGCAGTGTATCTTTTATATATCATAGTAAGGTTTATATTAATTTGTAGTATATACGCATTCATAAATAGGTGCATTTATTTCAAGACCGAGCCATATATTATAAAAAAAAATACTTATATATTTTGAATTGATAAAATTGAAAAGTTATTTCGTCTGAAGTTTCATGCAAAGCTTGCTTTTGGTTATTTGCGTAAACCCTCCAATGTGAACCAACCGACTATCTAGAAAAATGGTGAGATAAGGGTATACATTTATATACCGTCGTCTAGTGATCGTAATCAAAGTCACTGACGGAGGAAACCTCCGTGATTGGAGTCATTACATGGATGGGCGGTAATGCCCCAAACCGCTGGAGAGCGTACTCTTTTTGACGTTCAATCTGTATGTATTGGGAGTAAGAAGGTAAATAACAATATCGATTTTTTTCTTTCACTAAAAGTATTAAATAAAGTGTAACAACACCTTCACTTCAGGACGTACAAAGTATAATCATGAACTGTATCTAAATAAATGTATAATATCTTTTCGAATTTATAACTAAATTAATTGCTTTTGAATAGAATGCACAGTTTCTGGATAAAATATAATCATGCAAATAAATGTATATTTATAGAGTATAGACATACATAATTTGTCAAGCTATATCAAATTGATATAGAGATTTACAAGACCTAAAGGGAAAAGATTGAACTATTATGATGGCCAGTAGTGCCTTGAGTCAACAGCATTCCTGATAATTTCAATAGAAAATAGTGCTTAAAAACTCACTACAATGTTTGAATTTTAGAGAACATGCATATTTGACAACGATAAAATGAGTATCACTTCCAAGTAGGACATCCATAGCATTCATTCCGACATTCTTAACATGATGTTATACTGAGTTACATATTGTGTAGAGAGTTACACCCAAGACACCACACCACTGTACATTATATGTTTACGAGACGCTTAGACTTATACAGAAAGAAAGAACATCATATCATTCAATTACAAAAAAGAACGTGTTTTTTATTGAACATGCATTTGAGAATAAGAGCAGAAATCTTAAGTGGTGCCTGCTTTACCAAGAATTCTCTGTAACGGAACACAATGGTTAAATGTTAGGGTATATTGTGATATAAACATCGTCTCACTATTATCAAATTCGTTAATTGCGTCAGAAAAGGGCACAATGTTACACAATAAAACCATTAGTCGATGGATTTGTCAGTGTAATTGAGATGTCACGTGGTCAGAAAATAGTTACGGCGTATTAAACTGCATCTGATACTTGATCTTTTAGATATGATATTCATATATTTTGAAATATTATATCTTGTTATTTGTGTACAGTTTTGAGTTACTGACTACTGCTTTTAGTTCGTTGTAAAACAATGTCCGTTTAAGGAAAGTACAATCTACAATTCTTGTAAAACAGATGCGGAAAAAAATCTTCATTTACACTGAAGCAAAAATATTTTTGAAAATAATGAAAATATTTTTGAAAATAACGAAAACAGTGCTGACCACAGTTCATCAATTAATGGTGTGAAATGAAATCGTGATGAACATGACGTGATCATTACAATAACCCGGCACAACAGTAAATCTGTTATCACATACCTGGCTCCACCGGTACTCCTCGTCAAATTGAGCAAGCTGTTTCTTCAAAACAATCCAATCTGATGCCTGTCGTGTCAAACTCCGAGACAGCATTGTATGCTGCAGCAAAAACAACATTCACATTCCAACTTATTTCAATGTTCTTTTACCATCGAAAAACTATGGCTTTCTCTAGTTAAAATTATCATAATCATCTTCATAGTACATTTTTTGATGCAACTTTGTATCGAAATATAAGAATATTTGAGATTTGCATTTGTTGTATTTAAAAAATATTCTTACTTTTTTTTCGTATTGTTTAAATCTCTAAACAAAATTGTGATAATGCCGCAAATTTTGCGAAAAGAACAAGGGGTTTTAAAAGTAGGATTAAAACTACTGCATTATAAGACTCATTCAATAATTAATTTAGGAAATGGTAGGATTATTAAGATATGACGTACTTTTCTTCATAAGGGATATGCATATATCATTGCAACAACAGAGGGAAACGGAAACAGACGCCATACAAACTACTTATTAAAACAACAAAGAGCGAAGCGATATATCTGAGACTGAGGAACACTGACAACACCAACAATGTAACATCTATATTATGTGGTCAGATAACCAGGCATTATGTTTCTGGCATCAAATCACATAGATAAAGATTTGATACATCTCATTTCATTTCGCTTGAATATTATTTCTCAACTCATATATTTTGTCATTTTATAAGTCATAGTTCTCAATTACAAGTTTTAAATGTACTTTTGTTAATACAGTTTTTTTCAAAAGCAGCACATATAATATTGTTTTATTAGATAAACCCGTCTATGGGAAAATCGGATATATTATTTGTATTTAAACATAACGCGTGTATTTTGTGTTTTCAAAAGATACCAATTATACCTTTAAATATTCCTCACAGCCAATACAAAATAAATATGGTTGACCTAAACAAGGACAGTTCTTTTGTTTACTGATAAGCAAAGGATTTTTACCTGTGTTTTCTCTCTATCCAGTCGCTTATGTAACTGCTTTCTGTTTGCTTCGCTAGTTTCTAGGCGTGTCTGGAAAGGTATTAAAACAACACTTTGTAATGATTATGCGTTCAGTACATTTTTTTCATACTTATTGCACTTGAGGAAATATTATTTTCAAAATAAGTACGAAATACAATTTCTTATAATTAATCACACAAAGAACAGCTTTTCCTTTCGTTGTCTACAGCCGGTTTGTTAACGCATACTTTTCTAAAGTTTTACTGATTTACATAAACATACTCCTTCCCAATATGTGCCAATACTAACTGCTGGTGTTCGGTCCAATGCAAGCAAGCAATATCATGTATTTGATTAGATATTTTTTATTAGGGGGGCTAATGTTAAGGTGTTTTTGTTATTATATAGACATAAGAAAATTGTATTAACCGAGACGAAATATGGAGGTCAATATCAATTCCCTTTTTAATCTCTATAGAAACCTATATATCGAAATAAAAGCCCTTTAACTGTTAAGAAGATGCTAAACAATGTTGTATTTATCAACAAAGGAGGAGCTATGAACCTGGCAAAGAGCACTGTGATGTCACAATTTAAATCACGTACTAAAGACAATATTTACCAGCTGTTTATGAAAATAAGTTTACGTAATCAATATAACAAATGGCCGACCAACCAGTAGTTATACTCCGTTCATTGATAATGTAAGAAAGACGTGATTATTGAACAGATGATGCTGAGACATTGAAGTTAACATGTTTATCCGCTATTCCACTCCCTTGAGCTGATGGCCATCTCATGCATATGATCACCATTTGTAAGGATAAAATGAAACTCCAACTTCTGTCATGAATTTACCCATATTATGCAAACAGACCAGCTGTTTAATTAAAGTTCTTTGTTTGTATATTGTAAATCTATTGTTAGCTGTTTTTTCCAGTGGCATCCACGTTCGACGGTTAATGTTTGTAAATGCACCAACTACACTTACCATAAGTCCATCTTTGTCGGTCATGGCATGTTTGGTTTTCTTTATCAAGGTCATATTGTCCTGCTTAAGTCTATGGATTTCTCGCTTTAATACATCATTCTCCTCTAGTAATACCTGTGTGAAGATCAAACAGTACCGATACAAATAACGTACTCTACAAGTATAGGTATAATGGCATATTATTTAACCTATAGATAATAGACATTTCCAACGATAACATGGTTACTCGACAAATAGTTCTGGCATGTTTTTAATTTTTTTTTTTTTTTTTGTATTTCAAGTTTGATCAACTGTAAAACTACCTATTTTGGCGCACTCAAACTTTGGACCATAACTGGATTTAAACAACGCAATTATAAATCGGCGCACTCACAAAACTGGCTGTAAAAAGCAACATACATGTTCACCGCATAAATCGCTAAGATAAGATAACTGTTAATTAATACGTTATTATCACTGCTTTCAGAGCACGTATTTAGACAATATCTGCCACAAGAAAAAAACAGTGTACGAGTTCGGTCTCTGAATAAGGGTTGACCTGCTTATTTAAAATCATTGTAAGAATAACTGATATAATGAGGTGATTCCCAGATGAGAGTGGATTAGACCGATACAGTATGGTATAAATAATCAAAACTATGACACACTACCTCATTTTTACGGATGATGTCGTTAACCCGTTGACCTGAACCCATGAAGGAATACGAAGACTGATTTGGCATTTTGGGTGTGGCTCTCCCGTCAGACTCCATTGAAATAGGCGTGACACTTGGGCCTTCCATTCCCCCTCCTCCACCCAATTTCCTCTTCTCCATCTCGTATAACTGTTGGTATCTCTTTGCTAACTGTTGGGATTTAGTGAGCTCTGACTGCATATCCTTTAACTTCGTCTCGGCTGAAAACGTCACAATCACCAGATATAAACATTGATACCAAAAATATATTCAACTTACTATGTCTCGGCTGAAAACGTCACAATCACTAGATATAAACATTGATACCAAAAATATATTCAACTTACTATGTCTCGGCTGAAAACGTCACAATCACCAGATATAAACATTGATACCAAAAATATATTCAACTTACTATGTCTCGGCTGAAAACGTCACAATTACAATTATAAACATTGATACCAAAAATATATTCAACTATACCATGCCTCGGCTGAAAACGTCACAATCACCGGATATAAACATTGATACCAAAAATATATTCAACTAAACCATGTTACGAAACATCTACATGCTCATCTAACTAGATTTTGCCCCCTGCTCTATATATATAAAAAAAAAAACGAAAACAGAAATCATGTAAAATTGAAATGTTCATATATAAAAACATAAAAACCTATAGACATTAGTGCCAAAGCAGAGAGATAACTACATTTCTAAACCCGTATCAATTTGAATGCAATTAAAAATGTTATCATACCGTATTTGGCATCGTATGAATACCAAATAAATTTTTGAGTCTGAATAAAAAAAAAGCAGTTTCAAATTCAATACAATCTTAAACTTTTAAACTACACTACTTACAATCTTTGGCCTTCTTCTCAAACATCTTCATGAGTCGGAGTGAATTTGTCTTTGAAAGTGAGGCGTCCTCTGTCATCTTCTTATTCTGTGCGTTGTTGCTCTTCGCTTCTGACATTTTTTCGTGTAACGATATTTCTGATTTCAGTCTCTGATTTTGTGAATCAACATTTTTCATTAATTGTGCTTTTAGTTCGTAAGTCAGTTCTTGTTCCTCTGGTGAAAGTGGCGGTCGTCTAAACAGAAAATTCAAACATGGGTTTACCTCAGTGTCGATATCGACTGGTTTATGACAATAGACACACTAGCATGTATCTTCTTCGTCAAAGCTTTTAGTAAACTATGACTGACTTTCGCGTGTCAATATTTAAAGGACTGCCGATATGGTGAAATGAATAAAACAATTGACTGTAAAATCAAAACAAAGCAGATATGAACTGAGTGTGTCAATATATTTCGGTAGGACTGTGAGTGACAAAGGACATAATCTATACACTTACTTCCGGACACTTCCGTCCTCGCGCCGACCTAGATTTTTGCGAACATCGTGAAACATTTCTTCCATGTCCTTGGCAACCTAAGAAACAAATACCCCGGATGTAAACGCTTCTATACATAGATGATAAGTTGACAATCTTAAATAGTAAAGAGGAAGAACAAGGGAACAAAGAACACATATTTTCAGCTTTTCAAAGCATGATCAAGGTTATATCATAGCATAATATCACACCCTCCCAGAACACTCGGTATCTTAGAAATAAATATTTTCCTTTGGTCATTCACTATGTTCTGAGATCGAATTATCGATTTGTTAAGATTTCAATAATTCAATTTTCAAAAACATTGCTGTAGGCACATAGATTCTACCTCTCATTTCTTATTATGTTGATTTGAGGATAAAACAATTTGAATTATTTTTTGCTTATGTCATGCTAGGTGGTTAAAACACTCACCCCTGAAGGTATATTAGAACTGTGTCAATTCAAATATTGACATAGTTCTCCACGACATTTGTCATTTCAGTGGTGACTGAGTCAATATGAATCGGAGGTAAAAAGTGTGTCTATTAGTCTTAAACCCGTACTTACGTCGTCGTACATGCCAATAGCTTCCTTTAGTTGATCAAACAGACTTTCCATGATTACTTTGGCATCCTTCTCTTTCTTCGCCCCCTCCAGTCGTTTAAAATTCCCCCTAACATCTTGTTGTTTGGCCTCTAGGAGGTCGAACTCGTCCTGCAGTTTCTGTTAAGTCAGAATAAAAGATGCTGTAAGCATATGGAAAGCAATATGCAGGCAATGTGCAATGCAATGCATCATACTATATATTGTTAAATCAAATAAAAGAACAAGAATCGAAGGGCGCATCCAATGATATTATATCGTGATGTAATTTTCGCTTAAAATTTCCCCTAATGTCTCGTTGTTTCGCCTCTAGGAGGTCGAATTCGTTTTGCAATTTCAGTTAAGTCAAAATTAAAGATGTTTTAAATATATGGAAAGCAATATACAGGCAATGTAAGGGCAATTAGAATGCAATGTATCAACCAATGTTAAATCGACTAAAAGCACAAGAATTGAGGACGCGTACAATGAGATTACATTCGCACGTGAATGCAATATGATTTAATTAACTTATTAACAATATGCAGCGCTTCGAAGAAGGGTTATCAAACAAATATGTTCTACATACAAAGTTTTATTTATGCTATAGTTTCTAAATTAAGTATGCAGGGTAAACGGTACAGTAATGCCACAAACATGAATTCGAATAGCTTCAATACGAAATATGTCGTCGGAACCGGCCAAACTTAATGCTAAACATTCAATACCGCTTAACTCGAATACTTGGATAACTCGACATTTTCCCCCGTGGTCTTGGAGATAACGAGGTTTGACTTTAGTTGTGCAAAAACACATACAGTGTATGTATCAACAATAGTACGTATAATACAGCCAACAAATACACTGTTACTTCCAGCGGTTTTAATGAATCACAGGTACAGTGTAATCATGAACAATAGTACGTATGATACACGTAACAAATACACTGTAACTTCCAGCGTTTTTTTTACCATTTGATGTACAAAAAAGTAATCTCGTCGTCACATAACGGTAAAAAATGACAGGCTTTGAATTGGTCGTGGCTCCTTTGTAATCTTCAAAGGACAGGCATGCAGCTTAGCGATTGGTCAGGGTTTTTTTTACTTGAGTGTGCCCTCAGTTTTGCCATGATATAATCCAGGAGTGGAAAGAGCGTAGGTGATCGTAACCCCTGGATATCGGGATGGTTATCGAGCATGCAACTGACTATACGTTTTGTAAACATTTTCTTTAGGTTGGAAAGTACAATTTGTGTAAAGATTATTTTTCACATCTGATAAACGTTTTTATGTGACACTTCGATGGCTAGTACAATATATTAGATCTGGGCCCGTATTCATGAAACCGTTCTCATGCTCAAGCATGAAATTTGTGCTCAACACTGATTTCTTGTTCTGGCTCTAATTTATTTAAAAACTCCAATGTTGTCAAAGGATTCGGGGAAAATAAAGATCCATGAAACAGAATACTAATTTCAACAGTTACAATTGACTTTGTGATCGTTGACATGTTTTAATTGAGTTTCAAGGAAGCTGGCTTGAGCACTGAAATCATACTTGAGCATGAAAACGGTTTAATGAATATGGGCCCAGGTCTCAAACAAAGCGTAGCTGAATTGAGTCATTTCGGTACAATAACTTTACTATTGTACATACGCCTAACAGTGTAGACGAAATGAACGATTTATCGTTACCAACTCGTATACAATGTACACCTATGTGTGCTTAGGCTCTGCTGGTCATTTGTCTGATAAAGGTGATAGGGTACATACCGTTTTAGTCATCGAAACGTCACATAAAATATATATTGGTTGTGTAAAATAATCTTTGCATAAATTACTATATTTATTTTTCAATCAAAGTTCGAATTACCTATAATTCTAGAATCAAATAGCCACTATACAGATATATACTATACAGAAATGCTAAACACAATCTACAACATTATCATCGATGGAATCCAAAATACCATTACTTTACAAAATGGAGGTCGGTTAGGGATCGAACAACCTAGGCCCAGTTGTTCAAATAGTTATTAGCTTCATCAATGAGGAACGCGAATATTTCATTTCTTATAACTTAAAAATAAAACTGTGGCTTTAATCACAATTTTGCAGATATTTAATATATAATAATTGCAAATCACATGCAAATTTGTGAATATTTATCTTGATTTTTGACAGAATTATTAAGTGTTGAAAATGGCGTTAAAAAGTGATTAAGCTAACTACATGTACTTTATAAACAACTTGACCCTGCTTATTATTTGTCTAACCAGGGTTGCTTAGATTATTGTAGTATAATACATATGTAGCGTTTTTAACAAACTTTCCCACAGAAATATAAACCATTTCTATTCTGGTTGACAGAATTTAACCCTAAAGGAAGAACTACTCATGTTATTATCAAATGTTAAAGTAACGTTTAGAGGCAGGTCCTCACTATGTACTAAGCAAACACGATCAATAGCCATTAATCTAAGGAGCCGATGGATTAAAGCTTAATTATATGACGTTCTATGTCGATGAGAACATTTAATTTGTAGAGTATATAATCAATCTCGTTTTATTAGTTATTTGTTGAAAAAGACGTCGCGAATCACTGGGTACCTTCAATGAGTATATAGATTGGTAATGTAATGTATACGGTATGTTGAAATCAATGTTTACATCAATATAGGTAAACAAAGATCGATCACTACCATCCCATGATGTCCTACAAAACACGGGCTAACACTGAATATTTTCCTCCACAGACTTACAACTAACATTGAATATTATCCTCCACAGACTTACAACTAACATTGAATATTATCCTCCACAGACTTACAACTAACATTGAATATTGTCCTCCACAGACTTACAACTAATATTGAATATTGTCCTCACAGACTTACAACTAACATTGAATATTGTCCTCCACAGACAAACAACTAACATTGAATATTGTCCTCCACAGACTTACAACTAACATTGAATATTGTCCTCCACAGACTTACATTTAATATTGAATATTGTCCTCCACAGACAAACAACTAACATTGAATATTGTCTTCCACAGACTTACAACTAACATTGAATATTGTCTTCCACAGACTTACAACTAACATTGAATATTGTCCTCCACAGACTTACAACTAACATTGAATATTGTCCTCCACAGACAAACAACTAACATTGAATATTGTCCTCAACAGACTTACAACTAACATTGAATACTGTCCTCCACAGACTTACAACTAACATTGAATATTGTCCTCCACAGACTTACAACAAACATTGAATATTGTCCTCACAGACTTACAACTAACATTGAATATTGTCCTCCACAGACTTACAACAAACATTGAATATTGTCCTCACAGACTTACAACAAACATTGAATATTGTCCTCCACAGACTTACAACTAACATTGAATATTGTCCTCCACAGACTTACAACTAACATTGAATATTGTCCTCCACAGACAAACAACTAGCATTGAATATTGTCCTCACAGACTTACAACTAACATTGAATATTGTCCTCCACAGACAAACAACAAACATTGAATATTGTCCTCACAGACTTACAACTAACATTGAATATTGTCCCCACAGACTTACAACTAACATTGAATATTGGCCTCCACAGACTTACAACTAACATTGAATATTGTCCTCCACAGACTTACAACTAACATTGAATATTGTCCTCACAGACTTACAACTAACATTGAATATTGTCCTCCACAGACTTACAACTAACATTGAATATTTTCCTCCACAGACTTACAAATAACATAAAATATTGTCCTTCACATACTTACAACTAACATTGAATATTGCCCTCCACAGACTTACAACTAACATTGAATATTGTCCTCCACAGACTAACAACTAACATAGAATAGTGTCCTCCACAGACTTACAACTAACATAGAATAGTGTCCTCCACAGACCTACAACTAGCATTGAATATTGTCCTCCACAGACTAACAACTAACATAGAATAGTGTCCTCCACAGACCTACAACTAACATTGAATATTGTCCTCCACAGACTAACAACTAACATAGAATAGTGTCCTCCACAGACCTACAACTAACATTGAATATTGTCCTCCACAGACTAACAACTAACATAGAATAGTGTCCTCCACAGACCTACAACTAGCATTGAATATTGTCCTCCACAGACTAACAACTAACATAGAATAGTGTCCTCCACAGACCTACAACTAGCATTGAATATTGTCCTCCACAGACTAACAACTAACATAGAATAGTGTCCTCCACAGACCTACAACTAACATTGAATATTGTCCTCCACAGACTAACAACTAACATAGAATAGTGTCCCCAACAGACAAACAACTAACATTGAATATTGTCTTCCACAGACTTACAACTAACATTGAATATTGTCTTCCACAGACTTACAACTAACATTGAATATTGTCCTCCACAGACTTACAACTAACATTGAATATTGTCCTCCACAGACAAACAACTAACATTGAATATTGTCCTCAACAGACTTACAACTAACATTGAATACTGTCCTCCACAGACTTACAACTAACATTGAATATTGTCCTCCACAGACTTACAACAAACATTGAATATTGTCCTCACAGACTTACAACTAACATTGAATATTGTCCTCCACAGACTTACAACAAACATTGAATATTGTCCTCACAGACTTACAACAAACATTGAATATTGTCCTCCACAGACTTACAACTAACATTGAATATTGTCCTCCACAGACTTACAACTAACATTGAATATTGTCCTCCACAGACAAACAACTAGCATTGAATATTGTCCTCACAGACTTACAACTAACATTGAATATTGTCCTCCACAGACAAACAACAAACATTGAATATTGTCCTCACAGACTTACAACTAACATTGAATATTGTCCCCACAGACTTACAACTAACATTGAATATTGGCCTCCACAGACTTACAACTAACATTGAATATTGTCCTCCACAGACTTACAACTAACATTGAATATTGTCCTCACAGACTTACAACTAACATTGAATATTGTCCTCCACAGACTTACAACTAACATTGAATATTTTCCTCCACAGACTTACAAATAACATAAAATATTGTCCTTCACATACTTACAACTAACATTGAATATTGCCCTCCACAGACTTACAACTAACATTGAATATTGTCCTCCACAGACTAACAACTAACATAGAATAGTGTCCTCCACAGACTTACAACTAACATAGAATAGTGTCCTCCACAGACCTACAACTAGCATTGAATATTGTCCTCCACAGACTAACAACTAACATAGAATAGTGTCCTCCACAGACCTACAACTAACATTGAATATTGTCCTCCACAGACTAACAACTAACATAGAATAGTGTCCTCCACAGACCTACAACTAACATTGAATATTGTCCTCCACAGACTAACAACTAACATAGAATAGTGTCCTCCACAGACCTACAACTAGCATTGAATATTGTCCTCCACAGACTAACAACTAACATAGAATAGTGTCCTCCACAGACCTACAACTAGCATTGAATATTGTCCTCCACAGACTAACAACTAACATAGAATAGTGTCCTCCACAGACCTACAACTAACATTGAATATTGTCCTCCACAGACTAACAACTAACATAGAATAGTGTCCCCAACAGACAAACAACTAACATTGAATATTGTCTTCCACAGACTTACAACTAACATTGAATATTGTCTTCCACAGACTTACAACTAACATTGAATATTGTCCTCCACAGACTTACAACTAACATTGAATATTGTCCTCCACAGACAAACAACTAACATTGAATATTGTCCTCAACAGACTTACAACTAACATTGAATACTGTCCTCCACAGACTTACAACTAACATTGAATATTGTCCTCCACAGACTTACAACAAACATTGAATATTGTCCTCACAGACTTACAACTAACATTGAATATTGTCCTCCACAGACTTACAACAAACATTGAATATTGTCCTCACAGACTTACAACAAACATTGAATATTGTCCTCCACAGACTTACAACTAACATTGAATATTGTCCTCCACAGACTTACAACTAACATTGAATATTGTCCTCCACAGACAAACAACTAGCATTGAATATTGTCCTCACAGACTTACAACTAACATTGAATATTGTCCTCCACAGACAAACAACAAACATTGAATATTGTCCTCACAGACTTACAACTAACATTGAATATTGTCCCCACAGACTTACAACTAACATTGAATATTGGCCTCCACAGACTTACAACTAACATTGAATATTGTCCTCCACAGACTTACAACTAACATTGAATATTGTCCTCACAGACTTACAACTAACATTGAATATTGTCCTCCACAGACTTACAACTAACATTGAATATTTTCCTCCACAGACTTACAAATAACATAAAATATTGTCCTTCACATACTTACAACTAACATTGAATATTGCCCTCCACAGACTTACAACTAACATTGAATATTGTCCTCCACAGACTAACAACTAACATAGAATAGTGTCCTCCACAGACTTACAACTAACATAGAATAGTGTCCTCCACAGACCTACAACTAGCATTGAATATTGTCCTCCACAGACTAACAACTAACATAGAATAGTGTCCTCCACAGACCTACAACTAACATTGAATATTGTCCTCCACAGACTAACAACTAACATAGAATAGTGTCCTCCACAGACCTACAACTAACATTGAATATTGTCCTCCACAGACTAACAACTAACATAGAATAGTGTCCTCCACAGACCTACAACTAGCATTGAATATTGTCCTCCACAGACTAACAACTAACATAGAATAGTGTCCTCCACAGACCTACAACTAGCATTGAATATTGTCCTCCACAGACTAACAACTTACATAGAATAGTGTCCTCCACAGACCTACAACTAACATTGAATATTGTCCTCCACAGACTAACAACTAACATAGAATAGTGTCCCCAACAGACTTACAACTAACATTGAATATTGTCCTCCATAGACTTACAACTAACATTGAATATGTCCTCCACAGACTTACAACTAACATTGAATATTGTCCCCAACAGACGTACAACTCACATTGAATATTGTCCTCCACAGACTTACAACTAACATTGAATATTTTCCTCCACAGACTTACAAATAACATTGAATATTGTCCTCCACAGACTTACAAATAACATTGAATATTGTCCTCCACAGACTTACAACTAACATTGAATATTGTCCTCCACAGACTTACAACTAACACTGAATATTGTCCTCCACAGACTTACAACTAACATTGAATATTGTCCTCCACAGACTTACAACTAACATTGAATATTGTCCTCCACAGACTTACAACTAACATTGAATATTGTCCTCCACAGACTTACAACTAACATTGAATATTGTCCTCACAGACCTACAACTAACATTGAATATTGTCCTCCACAGACTTACAACTAACATTGAATATTGTCCTCCACAGACTTACAACTAATATTGAATATTGTCCTCCACAGACTTACAACTAACATTGAATATTGTCCTCACAGACCTACAACTAACATTGAATAATGTCCTCACAGACCTACAACTAATATTGAATATTGTCCTCACAGACCTACAACTAATATTGAATATTGTCCTCCACAGACTTACAACTAACATTGAATATTGTCCTCCACAGACTTACAACTAACATTGAATATTGTCCTCCACAGACTTACAACTAACATTGAATATTGTCCTCCACAGACCTACAACTAACATTGAATATTGTCCTCCACAGACTCACAACTAACATTGAATATTGTCCTCCACAGACCTACAACTAACATTGAATATTGTCCTCCACAGACCTACAACTCACATTGAATATTGTCCTCCACAGACTTACAACTAACATTGAATATTGTCCTCCACAGACTTACAACTAACATTGAATATTGTCCCCAACAGACGTACAACTCACATTGAATATTGTCCTCCACAGACTTACAACTAACATTGAATATTGTCCTCCACAGACTTACAACTAACATTGAATATTGTCCTCCACAGACTTACAACTAACATTGAATATTGTCCTCCACAGACTCACAACTAGTATCTAATATTTTCCTGTACCAGGCAGACCCGCTACGGCCACCAAGACGTATTTCAAGCCTTTTACCGATCAAAGCTGTCACACATTCTGACTTCGAATTATGGTCTTGTTGACGCTTTGGTATTTTCGGAAGATTTTTCTTGTTTTAGAGTTCTCAAAGCAAACTCAATATCCAAACACTTCAGTCTGATACGTCCGTACCACTCTGTAGCAGAGAAATGATATTGTGTTTTCTTAATCTTTTTGTTTTCAAATTTCAAATCTCAAATCTCCCAACCACTGGTTATAACACTAACCAAACATTTCATAACCGGAGCCAGAATACATCACTGTAATAAAGAACGAATTAGCATATGCAGCTGTTTTGGATCAAGAACTACTACACCTTAATACTGTTTGTTCAGCCAGTATTGTATCAAGAATAAATTGCTGTATGTTTAGGCATACATGTGATTACAAGATCATTCAAGTAAAATTGTGTTCTTTTTTTATATTTTTCATCGAAACTCTTGATGAGTGAAATGTCCGACATGAGCAGAACATCATATATGTTGAGTTATTATAACAAACTGGAAGACAGAACATCATATATGTTGAGTTACTATAACAAACTGGAAGACAGATCTTAAATTAATAGATCAGAATGAGGTGTGATAGGTATAGTGAATGGATATAGATTCTCGACTGAAGAAAATTTAAGTCACCTTTTTACAGAAACAATCAACAGCGTCTGAAGACCATCCTCGATATCCAGGGATTCCCCTGGAATATGTCATGGCAAAACTGAAGGATCTGTGTGCACCACCTTGTTGGTGAGGCAAGAAGACTAGTTCGACCTTTTGATATGCATCAAAAGAATATCGCGGTCACATTACGGTAAACAATCGACTGGCTTTTAAGTCAATTGCGGCTCTTTTGTAATCTTCAAAATACAGACATCACCCAACGATTGGTCAGATTTTTGCCATGACATATTCCATTGGTGTAGAGAGCTAAACGAGCATAACTCCTAGATATCGAGGGTGTCTGACGACATAAACGAATCCATTTTAACAAAACATTTGATTTTTAATTACTTTAATATATTAAAGATATGTCTGTGTAATACCATCCTCATAGCGTAACCTCCGGAGGGTGTCTGACGACATAAACGAATCCATTTTAACAAAACATTTGATTTTTAATTACTTTAATATATTAAAGATATGTCTGTGTAATACCATCCTCATAGCGTAACCTCCGGAGGGTGTCTGACGACATAAACGAATCCATTTTAACAAAACATTTGATTTTTAATTACTTTAATATATTAAAGATATGTCTGTGTAATACCATCCTCATAGCGTAACCTCCGGAGGGTGTCTGACGACATAAACGAATCCATTTTAACAAAACATTTGATTTTTAATTACTTTAATATATTAAAGATATGTCTGTGTAATACCATCCTCATAGCGTAACCTCCGGAGGGTGTCTGACGACATAAACGAATCCATTTTAACAAAACATTTGATTTTTAATTACTTTAATATATTAAAGATATGTCTGTGTAATACCATCCTCATAGCGTAACCTCCGGAGGGTGTCTGACGACATAAGCGAATCCATTTTAACAAAACATTTGATTTTTAATTACTTTAATATATTAAAGATATGTCTGTGTAATACCATCCTCATAGCGTAACCTCCGGAGGGTGTCTGACGACATAAACGAATCCATTTTAACAAAACATTTGATTTTTAATTACTTTAATATATTAAAGATATGTCTGTGTAATACCATCCTCATAGCGTAACCTCCGGAGGGTGTCTGACGACATAAACGAATCCATTTTAACAAAACATTTGATTTTTAATTACTTTAATATATTAAAGATATGTCTGTGTAATACCATCCTCATAGCGTAACCTCCGGAGGGTGTCTGACGACATAAGCGAATCCATTTTAACAAAACATTTGATTTTTAATTACTTTAATATATTAAAGATATGTCTGTGTAATACCATCCTCATAGCGTAACCTCCGGAGGGTGTCTGACGACATAAGCGAATCCATTTTAACAAAACATTTGATTTTTAATTACTTTAATATATTAAAGATATGTCTGTGTAATACCATCCTCATAGCGTAACCTCCGGAGGGTGTCTGAAGACATAAGCGAATCCATTTTAACAAAACATTTGATTTTTAATTACCTTAATATATTAAAGATATGTCGGTGCAATACCATCCTCATAGCGTAACCTCCGGAGGATCGAGGATGATTCAAAGCAAATCCAGTGATTCACAAATACACGCGGTAATCGTAGGTATGATTATACACGTCACCAACTCGAACAGAACAATGAACTAGACAATGACACTTATCGACAATCAAGTTTAAGAAAGTCCTTATATAGGAATGTAAATAGAAACATGTACTACTGAAGAAGTGCACCACACAGACGCAAGATAACATGACAGAACACGCCTCTGAATTTCCAATTGTCACAGATGACACATACAGCTCACTAATTTACTAGTTACTTCGATAATTTATCACTACTATCACATCCTACTTGATGCAGCTGTATCGCACGAAACTACACTTTAATATACTACACAAATACATGTATGTAGACAAGCAGGATGAGTGGTTACCGTTAACATTTCTCCAAGGTCATCTAAATCTTGGCGTTCCGAGTCCGACTGCATGTTAATAAACAGAGCAAAGCTAGGAAATGAAATCATGAAGCGACTACATGGACATAATAACATAGATATAAAAAAAAATCAATATTGCATTTTGAGGAATGCTTCCTCAAAATGGCAAGGGGGGGGGGGGACAAATCAGATATATAATGTATATAATACTACATTGTATTTATATATAATTAACTCTGAGAAATATCTCCGTACAACACCATCGCTGTTTTGCTTTCTTTTCTGTCCCTTACCGCTGTTTTATTACAATGTACCAGAAAGTATCATACACAAAGAAATATTGTGTTACCACTCATACCTTCCCTAGATTTGTGTGTCTTCCAGATTTTCCAAAAGTGTTAACGTGCATTTCATTATATCAAGCCTAGTTGAATCATTTTCTCCCACAAACACAATACGTTCCTTACTTAATCTAATGAGCCTACAAGACATTGCAGTCATTCTCAGTTACTCGATTTCAAATTTTTTCATCACTCTATTAGACTGATTGAGTGTAACAAGAGGTCATTTTACAAATTAAGCACTGAACACGGTTGACAAAGGTTCTGCTTAATACATAATAATAAATTCCCATCCCTCTAGTGGTATATGACCATCCAGACTTTTGATTGGTTGAGAAGGTGAACTTTGACCGGAATTCACGCGGTTCACTTCCACGTGCGGATTGTTTACGACATCGTCACAACTTGGCGGGAATATATACGAGATTATGTGTTTTCGTGCAAATAGTCTGAAGTTCACTCCAGAAAACAACACTGCCACTGTGACTTAATATTATTTTGGTAAAATCAAGTCACACGACTCGTGGATATTGGATATGGAATTTATTTCACTCGAATTAATTATTTTTTAAAAGTTACAAAAGACACTCGCTAAAGTTCGTGTCTTTTGTAACTATGATTAACTAGAATGAAATACATTTCATATCCAACAACCTCTCGTTGTGTAACCTCTATTTAATTATATTTCGTAATGTAGAGAGGACTCATCATATCAGGATATTACGGGAGAGTGCTTAATTTAGAGTAAATAAAAAAATCACTTTTAAGTAATATTTCACCATGTCCCATCTCCTCGCAGTCTTCCCCATTTGATGATCTTAAATCCTAAAACGTTTAATTTGTATAATAATACGGTGTTTATAATTCTCCCTTTCCATCACGAAAGGTTATAAACTTATTCAAACCAGTCTTTTAAAATACAGCCCATATACCTCGGCCAAAACAGTCCGTACCTGACGTACTCTCATTTCATTGTCCGGATTTAATATATAATCCTTGTAGATTTCATAATATTTTATAAAATCGATACGTTTATATCCTTGATTTAAATGTTGTACTTATTCCTAAAGTTTTTCAATTTATTTTGACAACTACAAAGGAGATTTAAATATCAGTGTTTAAATGTTCATTGTTTTGAGCTTAAGACTTTATACGTACTTATATACCCGTTATCGACAATACAGATCTCTACAGTTAATGTGCGGCCAATACACAAAGAGGCCATTGCTGAGTTAACCGACCGCGTAAACAGGGACCGATTCTTAGTAGTTGGGAAACAATAATGTAATTGTTTAGACCAGGGGAGTAACACCCTTTCCGTCCAGCCATCCCCCCTACGCATGCATTTGTCATACACAGAACAAATATGAAACAAATTAGTAAAACTACACTGTAGGTAGTCGTTGAAATTTAGGAAATTACACATTTACTCTTTCAATACTTAAAACTCGTTAACTTTTTACGGTGGTGTAAATTATTTCCCCTTCGAGGCATTTTGATAATACGACTTAAAAAGTGTCGTGAAACATTCAATAACACTAGTATACAAAGACATGGGAACTAGTATGAGTATTAATAGGGATGCACAGTATTTTGATGAGAACAGAAGAAATTAATTTCAAAATACGATATAATTTGTAAGAACTACATTAATATATGAACAGCTGGAGGCATGCACCGTACATGTTACCTTGAAGATAAATAATTGAAGTAAAGCCCCCTTATCTTGCCCCATATTTTCGATTATAGATGTATAATAGGCATTGTACAATACACACTGCCTACATTGTCATATTCAACGACAAAGTGCTATATCACTCCCTCTGTTTAGTATGTCGTAACCCTCACATATATGTAGTCAATATTAACTCTCAAGTTGATATCCAAGTGAACTACACTACATTCAGTTAGATTAGACTCTTGCATAATCTAATTTGTTTAAAAATGTTTAAGCAACACAAGCTATATAATAAAAAAAATGATAATAAAATTATTTTATTAAAGTGTCACATATTGATATATATGTAAATACATATAAATCATCATAAATGGGATCAATATCTAGCAAAAGATAAATTGACTTATGAGACACTATATATATCAGCGAATTGAAAATGTACCCGTTCGATTTAGTTCAGTAATATGGTCTGAAATTGTATTGAGTATCCATGCATCTATACGTCCGATAAAAATTCAAATTCGTTAAGGCCTGACAGCAAATCCATCGGTTGAAATGAGTTACAGGTATGTGGTTTTGTATCATGTACAGTAATTACCTTTCTCTGTATTGAAACCAGCGTGGTTTTATATCCCTAGCGGTGACAGGACAAAAGAGTAAGTAGTTAATCAATGGGCATCATAGCAGAAGCACTTCAAGTTCTAACAGTAAATAGATAATGCATTCACGTGTCACACTGTCACCTAACAAAATACATTGTGTCATATTGATCTACAGATAAGCATCACCTCCCACTGAGTAAGCTGATATATGTGTGTATTACAGTTTCACTGTGGGCACTGACGAAACAACGAATGTTTCCTATTTTGGCGGGTACCCGGGTATCCATTTTAGGACCCGATTCCAGCTCCAACCCGACCCATGTGTGGGTACTCGGGCACATGCATACACAACATGTAGTCGTGACAGCCCTAATGTATATTGTAGAATAATACATGTGGTAGATGCAAATGATGTACACATTGGGATATAAATACATGAACGCAATCTTTATATATATATATAAATACGTCGGATTTACATGGATACACGTGTATAAACCTTTATACATATATATGTAGCATGGACGCATTGTTGTAATTGCAAAATAAGAATTGTCCAGATTTATATTGTATTGTTATTTAATTATCAGAATAACCATTCAATCTACTTTGTATCACCGACGTGTGAAAATACTACCTGTGTACACAGGACTTTAAATCCTCTCAACACACACCTGGTCTAAAATCTACTGTATAACACCAACATTTTACAGAACACGTTGAATCGACGTGATGTGTGCTTTCGTTATTCTTCTGTCAGCCATTGATTTGTTATCTCACTCACCTGCATGTTCTCCTTGGACGTCGTCATGTTGATGTTCAACGTCCTCTCACACCGACGTAAATAATTAATAGATTCCTAAATAGCATGCATCAGCGCACCTGCACTTTGTTGACACTGTCGGGAAGGGCAACAGTTAGGCAGATAGTGACACTTCCGGGAAGGGAGATAACCGCAACATCGAAGAGTAAGCTTGTAGCTGGTAACATTGCTATTAAGCAATATATATCTAGGCACCCTCTTTTCACCTAGAAAGAACGTTTACCAGAGACATTTCACAATGTACAACAAACACCAGATAAGACATTCAGATAAAAAATCATATACTTATTGATAATTTGAAAACATAAAACAGCACAAAAATAACATTGTATTTTGTACGTTTTTCAATTTTCATGTTTTGTTACAACAAAATATGTTTAAATTTGATGGACAATATAATTTACACGTATCGCAAGCACCGATATTTTCCATGAGCTCAAAGTCTTTTGAAATAGCGTATTTTGCAATACGGAAATATATGAAATAATATATGGGGAACCCATTAATAATTAAATCAAAACAACGAAAAACTCAATACAAACAAAAAATGGAAAGGAAAAAAACTGTTGAATGTTGAGTTGCAGTGTTTGATGCTATATCTTTCCTATCAGTCTCCAGTTTGTGTGCCATCCTTAATATTACTTGAACATTTTAATGTATTATATATAATTATATTCTGGTTATATTTACTTAAATACTAGAGTGTATGACGTAGATTATTTTATTTATAGTATATAAAATAATGGTGTATATATGGACCATCATTTACTCTACCGCGATAATAATGCTCAATATGACCCTTACACACGAGGCTGTTTATCCATACATAGAAAAATAACGTTCTTTTCTTAGACATGGAGATTTCTATATGCCTTCCCTGCATTAAAGTTACAGTTTTTACTGTAATCGATAACAGACTATTATGGCCCTCTTTTGAGATGTATCTCCAAAATTATGTCCCCGATCACGGTTAATTTTCCAGGGACGTAGTTCAAGGAATAAATGATAATTGACATATCTCGACACAGACTGAAAGGGCTATACACATTTTATTATACCGAAACAAGCAACATGTATTCAATAATGATAACATTTTGTTTTAATTAAGGATTGCACTAGATAATAAATTGGTCTATCCATGTATAGATCGAAAACCGAAGTGCACTCTAAATAAACCAAAAAGAGTGCACTTCGAATTCCGGTCTATACATCGATAGACGGATTTATTATCAAGTGCAATCCTTATAGTTTAATTTAATTATATGACAAAATTAAACAGTCCTACTCCAGATGAATATATCTATTTTTCATAATGATAACATTGCTGGATTTTTTATGAATGGCGCATTGAACAATCAAACAAACAAATCCATCAAACAATCGCATTTCGCGTTTCAAGTTTTGGCGCGTACCGTGGCTAGAGAAAGGCAGCCATGACAGTCCCAGTTCACACGGAGGACCTCTAGAACAACTTAACCCCTAGCTTAAAGTTACACGTAACAAAATATGATTGGTGGAACTGGAACACACAGTTGTTAAAAGAGGAGTTTGAAATGAAACGAAACAACATGTTATTTTTGTATGATGAAAATGCCACCGTGTGCGAAGGTCAGTTTGTGCACGTGTAAACATCGTTCCTTGATGAGGTTTCAGCAGGACGAGTAAGGGATACAATTAACTCGTTGGGCTTCCTTAAAAGCTGTGGCCGGATGTAGGATTACATCCATGAATGATACAAAGAGTCTTATTTTGGTCACCTATATATGTCAAACGACATGTCAATGGGACAGTACAGTGATGTAGCACAACGTAGCGCTTGCAAACGATATTTTATGTAAAAACTAGTACTTTGTGTATGACGTCATCAAAACATGTCCTTTATAGTTTTCGTCTATCGCTTGATAGACTTAATCAACAAACCAATGAAAAAACATGTTTCGAATAAAATTAGGTTATTTGATGTTTAACCGAAAATATCAGAAAAGAATATCAGTCAAATATCACATCTGAGAAAAAGGAGTAACTGTTTTAAGAGTTAAATGTACAAAACATCCAGTGTTTATTAAACATTAACGAAACATCCATGTCTGAAGTCCTGCAAAATTGTGACACTGCATTGTTTGGTTTAAGTTGAAGCGCCTGGGAAGCAGGCGACCCCCGGGTTATTTCCCTGGATGGGGGTTATAACCCTCATGTTATTGCCCGCTGCCATGGTTACATAGTGATTCCCCGGGATTATTCACCGACGACGTCAATCTCCATGGTATATCCGATTTATGATATGTCATGTGATCAGTTTTCCTCAAATAGATTTTGTTTTCGGTAAAAGTGAGGCATAATAATTTCTGATATATCACAGGTAAAAAGAATGTAAACTATTTCATTAATTATAATATATATCATAATATATAAACCAATAAGCAAGGCATTCATGTTATGCTAAAGGATATGTAAGATATTATGTAAGAGTTTATGTCAGTGGTTATGTAAAAATTGTGATAGAGGTTATGTTAAAAGTTATGTATAAGAGTTTATGTCAGTGGTTATGTAAAAAATGTGATAGAGGTTATGTTAAAAGTTATGTATAAGAGTTTATGTCAGTGGTTATGTTAGAGTTTAGTTAGAAGTTATGTTACGCGTTATGTTAGAGTTTAGTTAGAAGTTATGTTACGCGTTATGTTAGAGTTTAGTTAGAAGTTATGTTACGCGTTATGTTAGAGTTTAGTTAGAAGTTATGTTACGCGTTATGTTAGAGTTCAGTTAGAAGTTATGTTACGCATTATGTTAGAGTTTAGTTAAAAGTTATGTTACGCGTTATGTTAGAGTTCAGTTAGAAGTTATGTTACGCGTTATGTTAGAGTTTATGTTTGATGAGTTACAAAAAAACAATGTCTTCTAATTTTCCCAACTACTCGTGATTTATTTAACTGATACGGAAACTGGTACAATAAATATAAAAAAAGTTGAAGCTGTTTTAAATTAAAGTTTAAAGGATTGATATATTCAGAAATGGCTTCAGAAAAAAAAATCAGAGAATACCTAAGCATCAACAAAACCATAATCCGAACTCAAAACCGATAAAAATAGGGGAGGGGGGATATGAACAAAGGAAGTATTTACATCGAGATCCTTGTAAAAGTATAAAAAATATAACTAGAATTTCTGGGATAATACTAGTAAGTGCCTGCTTAGTACAATTAAGGTTCGCTTTGCCTGTTTTTCAGACACTTATACAATTATGTACTTTAATTGTTGAATTTCATAA
The DNA here is from genome assembly GCA_947623455.1 of Mimachlamys varia. NCBI lineage: Eukaryota > Metazoa > Mollusca > Bivalvia > Pectinida > Pectinidae > Mimachlamys > Mimachlamys varia. Next base: position 24,667,892 of record OX392534.1, read on the forward strand.
TATAATAGTAGTACATGCATGTAGTATGCTGGCTTAGACAAAAGCACTTGTACGACTTTGTGGGAGTACATTGGAGTATAGTTGCGTACATTGTACTTACCACAAGTAATGTGATTGTTATGTATCTTTGTCAGTAAATTCGAGACTTTGTATCAAAAGGAAAATAAAAACATTTTGCAACAAAACAAAAAAAAAAGGAATAAGTGCCTGCTTCACCGACGACACCCGTCATGTAAATCCTGGTCACATCGGAGTAAATGACATCTCCTCAAAGCGAGAACCGAGTCATCATTATTAGTTACAAGCGTATAATTATATGTTCATCTACAGGTCAAACATACTCAATTTGAAATCTCAGTTTGAAAATGAGAGGTTTTGTTACACTCTATACGGTGGATGATCATCACAGGGGTTCATGTACCTGTCATTGACCAAGATCGGGTTACAATAATGAATCTTGAGCAGTCAAAGCCCAGAATATGTAACATAATCCATACCGAGATATAGTGCACGACCCATCCTGACTAATGTCTTTGTTGGGATTTTGTTACATAATCTTAGCACTCGAATAAGATACCTCGATATTTTCCAGTAACAGGTGATGTATTTTCTATAATTGACCTGTGCCTGGTGGATGTATGGTATGCGTGATCATTTTTTACCCAAATATCTTATTTATCATTTGATAATGATGTTACTGTAACCGATAGGTTTGGAGATTTACTGATTATTGGATGATATGCACATCATTGTACACATTTCACAAGGTAGTGAAAATATAAGCTTTCTAAGTCATACAAACAGTTGAAACTTTATTTGTTTTTTTCCCGGCGGCTTCAGATGTGTTTTCTGGTAGTATTATCTTTCCACTGTATTCATTGGCGGATTGGTCGAGTGGTTAACACTCCAGCCTTCCATGCAGGCGGCCGGGGTTCGATCCCTGAAATCGTCACACGCATGGAACATTCAGAGAAAGTGTTTTTCTTCTGTCCACACAGCTTCAACAACCTAGGTGGAGTATAAAATGGTCTGGGGTGGGTGTTGCAGTATCTGTGCTGTAGCACAGGTCCCACTACAAACAGAACACAATTCATCTCCAGCACACACACATACAATGTACATACACACACATATGGAGATATTAGCCCGGTGGTATAGGACAAGTAGTTAGCGCCTGATAAGGCAGCTCCTGCGAACTCCTCAGAATTGTATATGATAGAACTGTATGTGTAAATTGTATTGATTGTATGATAATTGTATATATTTAAGGATTAACCTTTGATTTTGTTTAGTTTATGAGATCATAAATCCAATGGAGCACGAGGTAAATTGCGTAAACGCGAAGCGTTCACGTTAAATTTACCGACTGCTCCATTGGATTTATGATCTCATAAACTAAACAAAATCAAAGGTTAATCCTGATATTTACAGTATTTCCTGTAAATGGTTCATAACTTTTCTCTTCAATTTAGCCCCATCTGCAGACATATATTTCATTTCAAAACTTACAAACGTGAAAACAGTTCAAAAAATGTAACAGCATGAAGTTTGCATAAGCCGTAGCTAGCCCCGCCCATGTCAATTGTTAATGACGTCATACAATTGTGATTCAAACGGGATAATTTGCATAGCTCCGCCCACATGTACTGTTGTTGACGTCATCGAAACTGTGCACGTTCTCAAGTATAGTTACTGGAAAATAACTCTAGTTTGCAGTACAATGGTTATCGAGTGAATATCAGTGAAGACTGTAAATATATGTACTGTAAAGCGCTTTAGAGTGGCTTATGTTACATGTAGCTAGATAGGGCGCTATGTAAAAAAAAAATGTTGTATATTATATTCAGTGATCGAGAAACGAACATTGTGTTTCCTGGTTGTGTTATCTTTCCACTGCATTCAGTGATCAGGAAACGAACGTTTAAATCACATGTTTACAGCAAGGCCTATATAATGTTATCTTCCTCGAACACCGCCGCATACTGCACGGAAGCATACATACATACATATCAGACTTCATGTGAATGATACATATATACTGTACTAGACGGAGGGAATATATCAGATACTTCCTAATCAAAAGATGGCCCTATGTAAACGTTTAAATGTAAGTACTAAATAGTGATTTCCTGTCATTTTAGTATATTATTCTTATACTATTACACTATTCTTACGGATTACTTAGTAATACGCACTTTTGAAAATCATTGTTTATAATGTATATTAATCAACTGTATAATATCACAACCATGATAAACCATGAAAGAGTTTATCAAAACATAATACATATATATGTACAGAGAGAGATGGGGGGAGGGGATATCTAACAGTGTCTCCACTAATACGAAAGATATTTCAAGAGTTTTGCTAATATTTAAAAAAAAAACTCGAGTACGCAGCACGAGTGAAACATATCAAAATATTAGCCACACAAGAAGATACTGTTAGATATTCTGCTTATTAAATTGTTGTAAAAATCAAGTTCTTTAAATAAACGAAATAGCAACAAATACAAAAACATAAAAATGCAAAAATTTTATTGCATTAAATATTTATTAGTTTTCAAAATATTATGAAAATTTCGAAATTTACTTAAACCGTTGAACAATGAAAATACTGTATTAACACAAATAGCGCGCAATGAACCTTAACTTATATCCCCACTAATGATGACACATGTATAAACAGGGGTGATATACGTTTTATCAAATTTATATTGTCTGATTTTTCACTGGTAAAAATGTAATAAAATATATTTTGACAGTATTTATTTTGCTTATCTATATAACGTTTTTTCACACTAGGACATTTCTGGATGCAGAACTTTTCAACTTGTCTTTTTTGGACTGCTCATTGCGATTTGTGTGATACAGAGCTGGGGATACTTTACGAAACCTGACAGGATAAGGAATATGTGTGTCGGCAATTTTGATAAAAACAGGAAAAACAGCTTGACTGAAAATCTTCTTGAACAAGCCATGAAAACAACGCATAGGGATCAAGAAATGAAATACATTGTGTATGACTGCAGCAAGTTCAGGAGCGGTCTTTGTGGCGGTTGGTCAGACAGAATGTCAGGTATATTATCTGTTTTTATAATATCCCTCCTTACAAAACAACATTTTTTTATCAATTTCGACAACCCCTGCCCTCTTCAGGATTACCTCCGCCCGACTAGCTTCAACTGGATATATAATTCATCTATACTTCGGAACAAAAGCTCTACGTTTTATAATTTCATCGACTATGGTTCAGACAAGATGAAGACCTACATGACTGGAAATGAAGACATCAATACTTACTTTACACATGATGTAAACTTCATTCGAATGAACTGGGATTTTACGGAAAGTTTCAGAAAAAGGCCAAATGTTGGAAGTGAAATCCCTTGGATTACCAAACTACACTATGCCGATATTTACAAGCAGCTGTTTCAGTTCTTGTTTAAGCCCTCACCTCTCCTTCTACGTGCTTTCAATCATCAGAATCGAACTCGACCGAGGATAGCGTGTGCTCATGTACGTGTAGGGGCTAATCCAAACATGCCCGCAGACGCAAAGAGAGAGGACGTGCCATTGAACATTCTGTGGAAATATTTTGACAGTTTAAACAAAGAGAAATATGACTTGTTTGTTGCTTCAGACTCCGACAATGTGAAGGATTTGGCTAAAAAACGTTATCCTGCAAACATTATAGATAATTTCGGGAATATAACACATATTGACAGACCCCATAAAAATGATCCACGCGAGGGATTTCAGAAACAGATATTGGATTTCTATACAATGGTGGAATGTGATATACTGATTATCCGTGCTAGTGGATTCGGCATAATGGCTGCGTACGGTCGCGAAACCGATTCCGGATTGTACTGTTGGCGAGGACAAGATCTAAGACCCTGTTCTAGGTACACCATACATAACACGTTTCCTAGTGATATTCTAGCCCCTGGAACTGTTTAGCTCAGGATTTCACAGAAAACAAAACTTTGATTAATCCGTATAAAGTATGATTTAACATATTTGTAACCAGGAAGTCATTCTAAATCAACATGTTACACTAATATTGTGTACAGAAACTATGTTTATGAACTTAATATTTATTTTCTTTTATTATATTTCTTTGAAAATGCGTTTTACGAGTTTTTTTACTTGACATGTGGTTGGTAATAATTTGCCAGAAAAAAGCATATGTGACATACAAGCAGTGCATGTACAATGACTTCCGTTAACATTGACAGGAGGGGAAGTTTTGGAGGCAGAACGCTTTTCATTGTAAAAATCCCTGATAATATCGCAGGAATGGGAGATTTGTTTATATGAGATGAGGTAACACACACATATGCTGCACCTTTTAAATCTAGCAATAGATACAGTATGCCGAAAAATGAAATAAACTGCACCATACAGCTGTTTCGTCCTCCTAGGACTCTTCAGTGATGAAAGGGGCCAAAGGGTGGGAATCTAAAATTTCTAAACTAATGTTGAAGCAGAAGGGCCATGTGCCTAAAACCCCTTCAAGTTATGAATTTAGCAGTGTAACCACTATCTAGAAATATGGATATGACTGGGATTGTGTAAACCAAAGTGTTGAACATTTTTGTTTAGTTATTTGAACCATTATTGTGTTCAGATTCCATCTTTAGCGGATCTCGAAATTTTAAAGGAAGATAAACCGTGGTTTTTCCGAAATATTTTAAGTTTAGTTTATAGAATATAATGATGCTTATGACGATTCGGGTAATGATACAAACCCTCATTCTGAATAAGACGAAGCAATCACTGAGGGAGAAGTTTTGCATGCAATCTTATTTAAAACAAAACAAAGCTTTTGGTATTTATGGTTTGTTTAATGAAGTATTTGTTACATGCAAAGATATATATTGGCACCATGTCTTACATTGCTTATTAATGGATTATTCAATTTGGGGATTTTCCCAGAAAAATGGAATATTTGAAAAATCATTCCACTATTTCAGAAGAAAGTTTTACATTTAGTTGCATTGGAAAAATGTTCATTTCCATTTAAAATGAAAGGTAAATAAATGCTGATAACGTGTATATTTTTTTTTTCTAAACACGTGTGTTTCGTTCATTATTGCGAATAGTTGTTATTATAATAATTTTGTTGAATCCTTACAATTAGGAATACATAATGCTTTATAGGACAATTCTCTCGACTATAATGCGGTATTTCTACGATAAGGAAATCCTGATATAATATTTCCACACTTAATAATAATATTTTCGGCTGATCAGAAGTCTTACGAAACAGTTTTATATCGAACACTTAGACTGTTACTAATGCACTAATGCTATATCGGCGTAGAACGTGTCTAGTCCGAAACCCTTTGCGATAAAATGTTGTTTTTTTCATACAATGATTGTCTGTTTTGATATATGTTTCCGTGCGTAAAAACAATTGATATTATGTGCTGAGGATTTACTGTATTGACATATATCTTATGATATTATAAGACATTTTCGTGACCAAAGGTGAAAGATGGAGAACTTCCAACCGAGAGTTTTTCAAGTTTGGTAAAACCCAAGGCTTTGTTGAGGGTTTTGCCAAATTTGAACACTCCGAGGCTGGAATTTCCGTATCTTACACCTTTTGACACGAAAGAGTATTTTTTCCCATTTCAACTACCTGAATAAGCTCAAAAACCATGAAAATACCATTTGCCGGGCTACCATTCAGAAAATATCAACTATTCCCTTGAGGTTCTGGCTTGTTATCGTATTCGTGTCGTCACGTCGCTGTTGAGCCATTGTGACGTCACATTGTGGCTGTATTGCGTGGGTAGAACAAACATGATCATACATGTAAATGTATTGCTCTAGACAGGCCAGTATTACAACACTAAGAAATGAGAGGAAGGGAAATCCATCTAATATGTTTACAAACTTGAGGCTTTTGTTGGAAACCCCGAAGATTGGAATTTCCTTATCTTACACCTTTTGTCATGAAAGGTTTTCTTTCTCTCATATCAATTACCTGAATAAGCTCAAAAACCATGAAAAAAAGTTTTGGCTACGATTTTGAACATTTCTCTTTTTTTGTAAACATTTTCTTCAGGTTCGAAAGTATGATTTATGTAAAGATTATTGTACACAACCAAAAAATGTTTTATGTGACGTTTCGATGACGTACCTTGTCACCTTCATCAGACTAATGACCAACATTATTGTACCGAAATGACTCTTTTCGGTACAATAACTTTAATATTGTACATTAGCCTAACAGCGTGGACGAAATGACCGATTTGTCATTTACCAACTCGAACACATTTTACAACTGTTGTATGCATACGCTTTGTTGGTCATAAGTCTGATGAAGGTTACAGGGTATATATCGTACTAGTCATCGAAACGTCGCATAAAACATAATTATGTTGGTTGTGTAAAATAGTCTTTACATATTTCACCTTTGTCTTTTGGCTTTTTGACGAAAACGATTCAGACAGCGATATTCAGTAAAGTTTTCGCAGACAAATTAATCTCACCTTTCAAATATTTACGGTTAAAATTTTGTGAAAAGTTTGAATTTTATCACGTAGTCGTTTCTCTTATCGGCATCAGAGTTTACCGAATTCGTGTTGTCACGTCATTTTCGAGTAATTGTACCTTCACGTCGCGTGATATACTATATATAAGTTTTTTTCTTATATTGCTTATTTCCAATGGCAAACCTTTCCACATGGCGAGATGTGAGAAACATCTGTTTAGACAAGGAACAAGACTTTCTAATTTTCCGTTTTCGAATTTCAACCCCACTAGCATTGTAACGTGTTGTGTACTCGGCGCAGAAAGTATTCCCTGCGGCGTAGCTAGTAAGGTGGTATATGCGGTTTAGAAGCTGTTTGTTGTATCTAGAGTTGTTAGCCTTGAAACCCTCATTGTTTCCCGCCTCTGTTGTTTGATGGAGAGCTAAAAGAGTTTTAGTAGCGTCTATGGTAATATGTTTTAGTATTCGCGCGTTCCACACCAACCAGTTATCATAAGCTATTCGGCCAATAATAACTTCCGGTATATCCATCCAAGGATAATTAGCCGATGTTATGAAATAATCCTCGGCGTCCACAGTAAAAAGTTTCCCTCGACTCTTCGCAGTTTTTTTTATGTTTTTTCCAGAACTGGCTTCTTCTGACGTCACATTCTCTACGTTAGTTCTCCTACCAAACATCATGATCGGTTTGACATTTTTTAAACGGAAGGAGTCCAACACAGCCATTAATGTGGTTATCAGTGAGAGAGAATATAAAATGTCTCCATTGGAAAACGCATAAAAATGCGAGTCATATTTTTCCATCACATCGCTAAACATATACTTAAGAATCGGTACCCCTCCTTCTGACCTCCTAATGGGAAGGACGCCCCAACCTTTTGCGACGGCTTCCTCTGTAAGTGTGGTCTCGTTGGTAAAAAGGATAGGCTGTATTAAGGGTTTAAAATATGGCCAATTACCAATCGTATTGTTGTGGCATAAATACTTCTCCGCTTTTGTATTCCAAGAAGTGAACAGTGTCAAAAGTAATTTCGATCTATTATAACCTTTTTCTATATCATTGTATAAGCGTGTTGCCTTGCATCTTTGGATGTTGATGGTGGTGCACTTGTTGACATTTTCCATAGCAATTGACTTCATTCCGATACTTGAATACAAGAATATGTAAATTGAGGTATTCAGCAAAAGAAGAAGGCTCAGATTGATGTACACAATCTTAATGGGACACCCAGTGGACCACGCCGTCATGCTTTCTACAAAAGAAAGAATTATAAAATAAAAGATATATAACATGTTAATTGATTTAGTGACGTCATCACTGATACACATGTCATGTTACAAAACAATGGACTATATATAAATAAGTTAAGATAGAGGTAATTTAAAATACAAATCTCCCATTACAAAAGGATCCTCACGAACGCGTATTTGCATTCATTTGTAACAATGTACAAGATATACAGTCGTAGAGGTTTTTGAAAAAAATAAAAAGCGTTGCGTATACATCCCCAAAAATAAGGAAGACAGACAATCATCTCTTTGAATATGTAGGTGGCTGTCAGCCAAATACATGAATATATACTCGGCATAAAGGCTGTAGATATTCACCGCGAGGTGTGTGACATTTATCGGGAGGGCCAAATGTCTCACAAGACTGTTTGTAGGTGGGTAGGTAAATTTAGTGCTGAACAGCAGCAACTGAAAGATGCTGCTCACCCAGGTCGTCCTGCAACAACTACGACCAAAGGTAACATAGAAAAAATCCGAAATATCCTTCAAACTGATGCTCGATTCACCGTAAGACAATTGGCTCGAATGACAAACTTGTCGTTAGCAAGAGTTCATGCAAGTTTGAAGAAACACATAAAAGTTAGAAAGATAAATGCAAGATGGATACCCCATTTGTTAACGGATGAGCAAAAGAAGACGCGTGTAACAATGGCAAAAAAACTTCTCAAAATGTACCCAAAATATAGTAAAAAGGCTTTTGATAATAAAGTCACTGGTGATGAGACCTGGGTGTATTTTTTTGAACCAAAGCGGAAGGTTGCCAACCGAATATGGACCACTAAAACTGCCAGACGCCCAAGTATTGCCAAACAAATACGAACGGTAAAGAAGGTTTTGTATGCTATTTTTTCACTAATAAGTGCCCAGCTATTCAAATCCCGGTGCCAAAAGGCAGAACGGTCACAGGCAAGTTCTATTAAAACTTTGTTCTGAGAAAGTCGAAGAACTACTACAAAAGTCGCCGCCCCAAAACAGGACTTAAGTATGTCCGACTTTTGCATGATAATGCACCCGCTCACAAGGCACGTATTGTGACTGACTTTTTGGAGTCAGAGAATGTTACCTTCCTTCCGCAACCTCCGTATTCGTCAGACTTAGCCCCCTGCGACTATTTTCTCTTTCCAAAACTTAAATATCATTTATCTGGAAGGAGATACAATTCGAGAAATGCCCCTGGATCTGCTGTTTATCAGTGTCTGATGGGTGTACCCATTGAAGAGTATGAAAAATGCTTCCAAAAATTGATTGACCGGCTAAAAAGGTGTGTTCTGGCTGGCGGGGAGTATTTTGAAGGGCAGAGCAAATTAAAATGAACAAAAGCACTTCCGGTAGATGAGCACCGATGCAAGTGACATTATTTTTGGAACACCCCTCGTACATATGACATAAAACGGGTACAACGTTTTCCCTTTTCCTCCTTATAATAGAGCGAATCTGATGCCGAAATTTCAGTGCTACTTCACTAAAATACCATGTCAACAGCACCTAGCTCAGTATTCAGCCGGTCACATTATACAGACAACGTATGGAACCAACAAGCCCTGTAAAAGTGTGTTTTGTATATGTATGTATACTATTTAAGCCATATAAGAAAAAATGAAGATTAAAGAAAAATAAATTCTGCCCCGAATTAGATCTTATGAATATTCTGATCCGGCCACAACATCGCGATAATTTGATTTTATAAATGTTGTATTGCTTATATAAACAAATGCCATAACATTACAATCATCAATTTTTTGAATGTGAATACAAATGTGCGATCATAAATACCACATAATGTATTTGGGCGTTCAACACCGTAGAAGGGGAATTATTAGCAGATCTCTCAGAATGTGATTACACCAAGGTTTAAGCGCTAAAAACAGCCATACCGAGGTCAATTTCAAAATTTATTGACGTAAATTATGTAACTGACTTTGTTTTCATACGAGGCTGACTTTGTGGAAAAGCTAATCAAGACAGGTAACAAAAACCTTTCCACATATTTCAACATTACTTTCATCTGCAGCACACACGCATACATACACACACACATATGGAGATATTAGCCAGGTGGTATAGGACAAGTAGGACAACTCCTCAGAATTGTATATGATAGAACTGTATGTGTTAATTGTATAAAAATTGTATATCTATGTACTGTAAAGCGCTTTAGAGTGGCTTATGTTAGCTAGATAGGGCGCTATATCAAATATTGTATATTATTGTTATTATATATCGACGATGTGTTCTCTATAGCAAGACGCTTGCTGACCATGTCGATCGTATATACCCGTCTGAACTTAAACAACAGGATAGAGCATACCCTTCTACATCAGCTGCTTACGACGATCTTTGCTTAAACTATGACCAACATAGACTACTTACAACTAAGAAATATTCTTTCAATTGGAGTAAAAAATCTTGTGCGCTGTGTTTTGATCATATTCTTTGATTAATTAATTGAGTCTCTCTCCGTTACAAATTTAAATCAGGTTAAAATTATCTCTACTTTGACTTTTACTTACAATCAAAACTACTTGTGTTTTTTTAACCTGAAATTTTAGCAAAACTATTCAACACATCGACAGATTCTTTCAGAGATTTTTCCGAAGCATCCAATACCAGAAATGTATCATCCACAAATTGGGAAATGCGAATAGGAGTATCATTGTGTCTTATTCGTATGCCTTGTATTAATACACATATTAAGAAAACATATGGAGATATTTGGTCACCTTGACGACGGCTGCTTTCTACCTTTAGAAATGATAACAAATTACCCCCTTGATTTATAAATGTAGCTGAAATGATATTTGTATTGAAAAAAAACTTACTTTAGCCGAATTTCTAATATCAAAACCAAAATTGAAAACAAAATCAGATCTCTGTCAATAAAATGTCAGTACACAGAATCAAAGGCTTTCTCATATTGGATCATAAATACCATTCCTGGAAAATTTGATCATAAATACCATTCCTGGAAAATTTGATCATAAATACCATTCCTGGAATATTGGATCATAAATACCATTCCTGGAATATTGGATCATAAATACCATTCCTGGAATATTGGATCATAAATACCATTCCTGGAATATTGGATCATAAAAACCATTTCTGGAATATTGGATCATAAATATCATTCCTGGAATATTGACGTTTTCATCAGCATACTGCATAATATCATATATTAATCTGGTATTCTCTCCTATGTATCGACCTCAAAAACATCCAGTCTGGTGTCTGATCACCAATCTACCTGCTTTAGATCCCGGGGCTATTTCATAAACAATATTTATTCGAGATATGCATAGGTGTTCAGTTTTTAATATAATGTCTTGGCTTGTTACCCTTACAAATACATGTAGTGCTACCTTGTTTCTGTGTAAATGATACTTCACACTTCATCCTTCCTAAATCCATAATTTATTGACCTAGCCACAAAATTCCCTTATTTTTATCATGTGTCTTATCTTTTAAAGTTTTAGCCGCTTCCTCAATAATAATTTCCCTATTTATTTCTAAACATTCATAATCCATTTATCTAACTTTGAAACATTACCTGTACTAAGAAATTCTGCTAAATCAATATAATCAACGTCATTATAATCTTCATCATTGGAGTGTCTGTATTTGGACCATACAGTATAATTGAAGTAATAGTTAAACTTCCTATTTCTTAATCAAGGGCTAAACAGTGACTAGTACAATGTACTATTCAAACCTTTCATTTCCTTTGCTACCTTAATTTCGAAATTATTATTGATTACAAAAGCTTCATTTCTAGCAATACCTTAAAATGAATCGAATTGAAATAACAGTCAAAACCCCATTCTTTTTTTATACAATATTTTGGCTTTCCCAAGTCAGGTGTGTATCATGTAATCAGTTGATATTGTTTTGTTGTTGTAAGTATTGAAAACAATATTTCCTTTCAATTCTGTCCCCAGTTGTTACAGCCTCCGTTGCTTTACATTACAGACAGTAGCCTTGTTTATCCAACAACTACAACATAAACAAGGTGAGAACTCCATTTGCCCGGCGATCTATAACACACACACCCCCCCCCCCCTAACCCGACAAACAACCTACAGTGTATCATGCCGGAAAACTATGTTATTAACTATGTTATGAAATTAATGTGACCTTGACCTACCTAATAATTATACCCCCGCAACGAAGTTAGGGGGATATACTGGAATCACCCTGTCTGTCTGTCGTCCGCAAAATCTTGTCCGGAGATCTCTTCCTTAACTACATGGCAGATTTCGATGAAGCTTCGCATAAATGATCAGTATGTCATCTAGTTGTGCATCGGCATTTTTCTCTAAGATTTTGACCCCCTTTTAAGGTGTTATGACGTTTTTTTCCACACTTACAGTGTAATATGACTTTTCATTTAAATTGTATGGTCGACATTGCAGAGCCTTGTCTAAAATGTTTAATTGTCTTCGGATGTCAGTGGGAGCATTCATGTCACATTGATATATCCTGTTCATATTTCAACTGACATTTCAAATTAAATTTTAATTACGGCAAATGCGTCCCTTGATGCATAATAACTTGTCCGGAAAATCTGTCTTCACTTACAGGGCATCATCATTTCATTGAAGCTTCACATTGATGATCAGTATGTTATGGAGTTGTGCATCACATTTGAATTTCCGATTTGACCCCTTAAGGGAGTTATGACCCTTTATAGGATAAACTTGTCCATATATATTTTGATGAAACTTCACATGAATGATCAGTATTTTATGTAGTTATGCATCAGCATTTTTTTCAGAGTTTGACTTCTTTTAAGGGAGGAACGTCCATTTATGAAAAATAACTTTTTGGAGATCTTCATCACCTTGTGAAATTTAAGATGAAGACTTTATCAAGAAAACTCCCATTTCAGTAAGTTGATCATCAAAGTCTGTTAAAGATTATAAACTACCAGCATTGGGGGGGGGGGGGGGGTATTAGTTATCCTGCGGATGATAGTTCTGGTTTTTTTTTACCTATTTTGTTCAGCTTTCATCTTAAAATCTGCTACTTATTTAACAGAAACTACATATTATAAAAGTCTTACTATATAATATTCCGTTCGTAAAATCTTGAACAACAAAATTTTTATATTCTTCTCTCCCACTTTCACCACTTAATATGGTATGAGCACACAGGATATCAAATGTTTTGAACATAATACGTGCAGCTGACCTAAAAGTATCTTCCTGCAAAATGCTAGCCTTGTTACTGAAAGGCCGCAGAAATGTCAATATTGGAGTTGATCACTTAAGAAACTGTGACTGTTGTTAAGAATTTATCAGTTTCTTCGTAGTTATCGCTCAGGTTAAATTCATTTTAGCCTTTATTTGCATGGTTATCAACTGGATTTATTCAAGATTTTGTTTTTCAGAATCACGAAAAGTTCTCTGAAGATGCGTATATTTGGCCTTGATTAGAGAGCATATCAACACATAAATTTATCTTTATTTACCTAGAGGCACTTAATAGTGTCTATTCTACATAAGTCCCTAGTATGATCGAGAGCGTCAGCAAGACACAATGGACTTTAATGTTGAAGCATTAGTTAATATCATGGAAAGTGATTCTCAATCTATGATCACCATTTAAAGTTATTGCCCCTAGCGATAACGTAAGAAGTCATGGCTACATGTAAAACCTAATGGTGTTGTTCTATGATTTTTATCAATATGGTGCCTGTGGTTTTGGACATTGATTTCTGTAGCAGCATGTCTCTCACACTGTATATATTTTGAATAAATAAATTTAAATGTAGCCAGGTAAAGTAAAAGTTTAATTAACTGATAATGATTTCCAGTGAAATTAGTGAAATTACTTATGTTTACCTGTACCCAGCGCTGAATAGTAATAGTACATATATATATAAAATAAACAGTCTGAAGAGCTCCCATCGATGGAGTGAAAGCGCCAAGTAATGTGTCCGTGTCGTTTTTTATTTTTACATATATGTATATACATGACGCTGTTGGTGTGTTATACAAGTATTCTTAAGGTTAAATTGACTTATCGCAATTAAAATACGATGGCTATGAATACATGTATAGTTATAACAAACTGATCGACCATCGACTATTGCCATATTGCTGGTGTGACAACTTTGTATAGTGACTGTATGTACAAAGACATTTATGCCTATTGATGAATAAAGAATACATTTATGATATATATATATACATATACAAACATTTCCCAATAATTTCGGGGGGATTTAAGAAAAAAAATATAAAAAAACACAGATTTGTGCAAAGTGTATTTGTCTTAAATTAGTAGGATCTCGTGTAGAAAATGAATCGTACAGAAATAGTCATATTATACTTATGCTTTATTATAACGGAACAAAATCATTCAGCGTAGAAGATTCATCAACCAAGTTTATAGTTGCAGAGATTTCGTCTTTTTCCAAATGGATAAGGGTGGATTGATGCTGGTTGTATTTCCGTTCATTCAAGGCTATACGCAGCACCTAATGCTGATTAATTTGAGAAGAATTATCGAGCAAGCCTTTACTACATTACGCATTTTCACAAGCAGTAGCCACAACAATAAACACAACTTAGTTCTGAATGGGGAGGGGGTATAAGAATCTGGACACATATTCACAGGTATTCATATTTAGTAAATATGAAAGAAGAAATGCCAACTCACCCGAAAATACAAAAATGAAATCCAAAGCTGTAGTGTTAAGATTATGCATATGATACATTCAATATATATACTGTGGCATTCGTGCAGGATCCCATCCCTGTTTGGTCGCAGACTGGCCAATAAATGGCAGTTAAATTGATTTCTGATAGAGACACAGCATACACGTATATACATCGGGTACCACTTATAATAAGTTGTTGGAGTTTTACTGTAACAATCTACGCCCCTGGCTCCACTACTTTACACATGTACAGAGAACACGACTATTCTAAATTGTCTATCATTGACTTGTGACAAGCCCTGAGGATATTATATGGTATATTTCCAAACCAAGTACATTGTATACCTAAGACTGACTGGATCTACGTTACTAAATAAGAACTAGAAAGTCTAGAATAAGTTTACTCACATGTTTACAGTTACCTTTTATTTATTGAACCCAATTGAAAAAAGTATTAACAGTGACCGTACAGACTCTCTCCAAATTATCTCATAAATACAACACTATATAAAAAAGTTGACGTTTACCTAACCCCTGGATATTAGAAGTATCTGATGCATATAGAGGACAAAAATATGTCTATTTACCCCTACTGTAGTATTTATACTAATAGAAATTAACCAAGTGGTGTAATGTTTCTAATTAGCAATGATTACTACTTATAAAATACCCACTCTATAATTATATTAACAACAAATAAATAAGAGATAAATTTTACTTTATCTACAAATATTTTGCTCACAAGGCATTATTTATCATAAAGTCAGGGTTTGAATTTAATACTAGCGCACTCGCCTACAGTGCAATGTCTTGTTGATACTTGTGTAAATTGTAAATTAAGACTGATTCAGAATGCATCGTATAGTGCTTTCATTATCCACTTCAAAATTGCGAGAAAGTTTCTAATTTGGCGAGTTACAATTTAACCCACTCGCCACAAAATGTAAGTTACTAAAGAATTTAAATTCTAACTCTGAAAGTCAAATTCAACTGTCTGAACTACCACAAGAACGCTACATTTAGATATGTATAAATAACGTAAATTAATCATGTAATCCCTTATTCCAAAATACGAGTTGCTTCCCTTTAACCTAGCATACTATGCATGGGATATTGTGACACTGGGGCGAAACGTCTGGGACCACTAAGATTGCTATTCAAGCAAGTGGTGTGATTATTTAAGAAAACAACGAAGCCATGTCAATACCAAATGTGGAACGTGTACAGGAGCAAACACGTAGTTGTGCTGTATGTATCAAGTTATGTATATACCACTTTTGAACTAATAATAATTTTGATATTTCCCCTTTCAATTAATTATTGACGTATATATTTTGCATTGAACGAAGCTTTTATAACCATTGAGGGGGCATTTTTATCGAAAATTGATCTTAACCCCCACCCCCGCCCCCCACCCGGTCACTTTATACTGACAACGGGCGAACCAGTCGTTCCACTTCCATAATGCTGAACGTCAAGCAGGGAGTAGTAACTACCATTGTTAGAGACTCTGGTATGTCTCGACCTGGGTACAGAACCAATAGCGTTCCTAACTGAGGCGAACGCTCAACTTTAAGGCCCAATATACGTAACTTCAGGGAAATTTTCGTGATTCTGAAAAATTCTGAAAAAAATCCAGTTGATAACCATGCAAAAATAAGCCTAAAACGAAGTAAACCTGAGCAGTAACTAACAAGAAACTCTTAACAAAAAAAATCAAAAGAATGAAAAAATAATTCAGGTCGGGCCCACTTCAACAACAAACCGAAGGTAGAAGACGGTTCAAAATGGACGCGTGTTTACAAATAGCGTGTTTCAAACACTGCTGTACTGGTAACCGCGAAAGTATTCATCTTGAATATTGCTGTTATCAGTTAATCTTAACTAAATCTACAAATATATAGAGGATCTGTCATGAGTTTCTCTTCATATTGAATTTATGATATGAGTTTTGAATTTTTCATTTTTGCGAGCCTCTGGCGAGTAAAAATGAAAAATTCTAAACGATAATTCTAAAACGTTATATCGTTTTTCCTCGTCCTAAACAGATTTTGTCTTTGCCGTTCTCGCCAACTGATTTCAATATGTCGAACCAAATAACCCATACCTTCGAAGTAGGTCAAATATATACTAGCGAACGAAGAAGTAGTCCAACACAATTGACTCTTGCAATTGATTCATTTTATAAAATAAATACACCTTATTACAAATTTTCAGACAGTTTCAATATAGTTTTAATATTATGACTGTAAATTGTACTAGTGATTAGAAACAATGAATAAAAACTTAAAGTTTGACTGTGTTGGGAGAGTGTCCTCTGGTATTCCATTCATGAATCCGGCCGGATGTGACGATATCGTGACGTCATTTGGCGCGACAATGACTGGTTCGTGTCCGCTTCTAGCTAGGTAGTACCACTGTCGTACGCAACCAATGTGTGGCGTTTTCCTACATATGGAGAATTATCCTTATCATCGCGGAAGTCAACAGTGATGTTGATTGTGCACTGAAAATGTTTCAAGGGAACATTTTGTTCAAACATCTTTAAAAGACGCCGTTTGGGGTAGATATGTTAGCAGTGTTTTGGATTGTGTAAGGCATGTTTGTTGACGTCAACTATCCTGTTTATACCGTTGTTGGGAAAGGATCCTCGGATCGATATATTTTGGGTAGATTAGAACTGTTTACATGTCTGTAATAATTTACCCTTTATAATGACCCTTGTATTTGGTGTCAACCTTAACTTCATCGGCAATTCCGAACTTCATCATTCTACTAGCAGTCGCAAGTTGTACGCTTCGTAGTAAAAAGAAGTAGACCGTTCCCGTGCGTATTAATACGTTTTACAAGGACCCAGCCAATCAGCGAAGCGGAAGGTGTTATTACACGTGTGTAATATAGAAAATTTATGTAATGGCTTTATTACACTGCAACGGTAGTCATATGATAAAATGAATTATTAGGCTTGATTTTCGCTTCAAGTTTTGCCGAAAGTTACGTATATTGGGCCTTTAAGGCCAAAAGTGAGGTTGTGACAAGGGAGTAATACAATTATATACGCCACAATACCTTAGAAATTGACTACATTTATGCGATTCATGTTTAAGAAATTGAAAAAAAAATAAAACAAATCCTTACTGTTTTGTTATTATTTCTTTGAATAAGATATCATGGGAATTATTGAGGGGGTACAGTACAGAGCACAGCGAATTTATCAGTAAAAGCATGGAATTAGATTAGATTGCTATCAAAGT
Organism: Mimachlamys varia; assembly: GCA_947623455.1. Lineage (NCBI taxonomy): Eukaryota > Metazoa > Mollusca > Bivalvia > Pectinida > Pectinidae > Mimachlamys > Mimachlamys varia. Next base: position 24,685,604 of record OX392534.1, read on the forward strand.
CCGTGTCATAAGTAGCTTTATTTGGTAAGAGGTACATATGAGGGGTAATTCAGACTTGTGGGACACTTGATTTTCCAGATATGTTTTTATTTTATTTAATTGATGAATTATAACTAACAGCATGTTTTTATTAATTTTTATTTCAATGAGAAAGAAAACTAATTTTCACTTTGAAAATGCACAAATTTAGCTCCAAATTATGATATCACGGGGGATGTTTGTTAATTAATAAAACAATGAATTAAAACAGTTACAAAAATCCATGGTTATAATCATTATGTCAAGACATTAAAAGTATTAATCTAACGTTATTTTAATTTTATTTAATGAAATATTCACTCCCCATGATATACCAAGTAGAACATGATTGCACAGTTAAGCCCGTGGTATTTCGGGTGTGATTTCTTTCTATAAAAACAAGCTCATATTGTTGGTAAAAATCATCAGTAATGTTCATGCTGTTGACACAAGACGTATTGTTGGGTACACAGAAATCGGATGGTATGTGTTGCCGTGATTGCTCGGAAACGTTAATCAAGGGACAATAACTCAGTCAAATAACATCAGCCAAAAATGGCGAGCGAACTTTGCCAAGCCCTTTATTTTATAAGTATTTAACCTTGTTACCAAGTTTAAAGAAAATTAGGATACCATTTGTTGCTGTTTTTGCACGTAAACGGCAGAAAATGACATATTTTGTTAATTAAGGGGCCACAACTCCGCCAAATAACGTCCGCTAAAAATGGCGATCGAACTTGGCTGAGCCCTTTAGGCAATTTACCTGGTAACCAAGTTTCAAGAAAATCGGATAATATCTGCTGCCGTTATCGCACGGCAACGAAGTGTGACAGACGGACAGACAGACGAACCCAAAATAATAACCCCTATTTCGGTGAAAGCGGTGAGATAAAAACGCTTTCCAATACACCACGAGATATATCATATCGAACACTGTTCCTAATACATAACATTAATAAGATAACGTCTAAGATATATGTGTTATATACGTCGACATCTCTGCTATTAGTTATAGTTGGGGAAAAACATTCGGTACGAAAATTCCCGTTGTTACACAGTATGTAATTCACAAGTTTTTTTTAAGTCTTTAATAGTGCATGCATATTCCCCTCAAACAAAGACGTTTTCTCACATGTCAAAGGAAACCGATCTGGAACTTTAATTTGCCTTGGTTGGGGTTGCAAAAACTACCCAAACATGATTATTAATCCTAAGGCCAAATAAAAATATGCGTGTGTTTCCTGTTAACATCGGTTTTCTATGAAAATGCCTTCCTTGGTGGTCATGTGTATTTACCATTTGTAGGCTTTATATCAATATCTTTTAAGGATATCCCACAGTGATTTTTATTTCTATTTTTTATTTATTTATTTGTGTCTATGGGTTGGGGGGGGGGGGTATCGCTTTATGATAACAATGGTTTTAGCGGATTATTACACTTTTGGGGTTTTTGCATAATTTTCGATAAAAGAAAATGCCCTCTCAATGGTCATGACCATTAGGGGAGGGGGCATTTGTACCGAAATTTTTTTTAAACCCCTCCCCCTCCTCTCTCTAAAAAAAGGAAATGAACGCTACTTACAATTAGGACCAAAACAAACTATCAAATGTTCATGTTCCTGTGATTTGTGGCATTGACCAAGTACTCATTTCCCTAACGTTAACACTACAATATATGGTGACAGGCTAGGGCGTCTGATGGGGTTGGCTGAACCCGGAGCTACACCCCCGGTACCCGACACTCTCCATAATTATCCATGTTTTCCCGTCCGTAGTTGTCAACAAGCGTATATATATGACAATACTTCTATATATCATCAACACTCCTTTGTTTGTCGCTTAACCGAAGTCTGGAATCGTTAATTTATGGGTACTGTACAATTAAATTGTATGACGTAGGAATGGGTCAGTAATGTTTGTTTTTCGTGAAGTATTTATAACTGATAACAAGCAAACACCCGTGCTACGTACTCAATGACAAACTTATCTAATGTCCCTTTAATTTGTGAGAAAGAGCAAGACGTTCCTCGAGCAGGGCAACTTTGGACCACAGGGACCTGAAAATTTGTCACAGCTAGTGACTTTTGGACCTAAACTAAGGTATTGAGAGTAAGTTTACACTTTGCGGGGGGGGGGGGGGGGGGGGTTGTTACATCAGTTGATGACAAAATGTCCCTATCAACTTAATGACCATTGGTGGGGGGTTGTTATCGAATATTGATCTAAACCCCACAAAAGTGTAAAATTACTCTTAACACCTTAGTTTTGATCCGAAATCTATCTGTAACTAATTCGCATGTCACTTGTTCTTTTGAACATGTATAAACATAAAGTGGTAATTAAAATAATAGAATAGAATAAAAAATAGCATTTATAATCGAACTCTCAGAAGAAAAAACAATTACGGTTGATATTTTGACTCATATCTAGGCGTCTTGCCCAAAACAGCACTATCGGCGATATTTTTTATGAGCTGCTGTATCTAACGTCATCTTGAAGATACTTCATACGTTTTATGTATAATTTATAATCTACAAGACCGATATCAAAGTTATGTCCACTGAGTGCTCATGTTTTATTGCGACACTATCATAAATAAGATATTGGGAAGTTTATTGGGGCACAGTTGCTTGAGTTTCTGTCAGTATATAATTTTTTATATATATATGGAGCCGCGGCCAATTACAGAATGTAATGGGAGTCTCATTTTACACATATATATTTACTATTTACTGACAATATCTGTGACTGTCAAGCAACTGTGATTGGAGGCACGTGCAGGGGGGTCTTGCAGAGGACGCCGGGCTCGTGATCGTGATCGAAGGGTTGCGGGTTCGAGTCCCGGTCAGGGCACTTGTGTTTCATCCTTGAGCATGACACTTTACTCCGCTTGTTCCAGTCTACTCAGCTCTAAATAAGACCGTAGTTGACAGTGCTAGAAATTGTAGAATGCTAGCTGTAAGCCCCGAAATGGCGGCACCGTTGCATGTAGGGAGTAGAGAACGATATTGGCTAATTGTTTAGGCCCTATAACTACGGATACTAATGTGTGAACCGCTTTGAGATGACCTATATGTTGTAATAAAGTGGCATATAAAACTTATAATTGTTATTATTATGCTCTGTGGTAGTATATTCAAATGACAATCATGTTACATTCTCAATTGTCAACTTCTTTTACAAATTCGTGTATTGCCTATTTCCTGACGTAATAAAAATTGTACGGTGTCTCATATATGTAGTATATGCACAATCCGTACCTATGTGATCACATTATTTGTCGAGGCTTTCAGGGAAGTCGACTTGCATTGGCGTAGTGGGAACAGCCGTGGGTCTTTCTGGCTAAGTGACTTTGTGGCGTTTCAATATGAAATATTATTACATGTAAAACACGCATGGTTAAAGGCCCAATATACGTAACTTTCGCCAAACCTTGAAGCGAAAATCAAGCCTAATAACTTAATTATTATATCTTATAGATTTAGTTAATATGAACTGATCAGCAATATTCAAAATGAATTCTTACGTGGTTACCGTTACAGCAGCAGTTGAAACAAGGTATTTGTAAACGCGTGTCCATTTTGAACTGTCTTCTACCTTCGGCTTGTTGTTGAAGTGGGCCCCACCTGAATTATTTTCATTTTTTGGATTTTTTTTTGTCAAGAGTTTCTTATTAGTTACTGCTCAGGTTTACTTCGTTTTAGGTTTATTTTTGCATGGTTATTAACTGGATTTTTTTTTAATTTTTCATAATCCTGAAAAATTTCCTGAAGTTACGTATATTGGGTCTTTAATAGGAGGTCGGCTGACATTGTCACCTGGCGCATACATATTGTGATTAATCTGATGTTTGTTTTTATTTCCTGGTGACTCGAAACATTAATTAAGCGTCCTCACGATGTATAATTATCTGTGTGAAATATTGCACATGTTTCTTATATTGTACGTGTAGTTCCCTGTTTAGTGGTTTCCATTGAATAGCAGAAACATTACGTAACAGAAGATATTTCCTTGACGAATATGATTATTCGCAATCTTTATTCTATGATGATAAATCAGTTCTGAAAAAATCAGCTAATTTTGAAGTTGCTGATTTCAATAAAAGATCTTATGTATTATTCCTTCAGAAGGGGCCGCGGTGGCCGAGTGGTTAAGGTGTCCCGACATTCTTCCACTAGCCCTCCACCTCTAAGTTACGATTTCGAAACCCGATTGGGACAGTTGTCAGGTACTGACCGTAGGTCGGTTGTTTTTCTCCGGGTACTCCGGCTTTCCTCCGCTCTCGAAAACCTTTCACGTCCTTAAATGACCATGACTGTTAATAGGACGTAAACAAAATTAAATAAAAATTAACCAAATTATTCCTACAATTAGCGGCAGGTTAGAGGTATTGTATGGTACACCCATATTACAGAACGTGGGATATATATGATTATTATCATCCATAGCTTAAAGTGAATCACGGGCGCAAAACAATAATAAATTAGGAAACGTGCAAAAGTGTAGGTTTCTAATTAAAACATAAGATAAAAGACAATGTGTGGGTCTTTGTGATACGCCCTTAATTGAGGCAGCAGAGGGTCCGCTCGGAGTGGGAGGGAGGGAGTACACATTCTGGGGCTCACAGGCGGTCGTTGGTTAGAATGTTATAATATAATCACAATGATGAACTCTGTACCGTTCGTCTGTTAATGCTACGTCATGCTGTCGGTGATAGTGTTTGTCACACACAGGCATTCTTAGCACCAAACCACACACATCTAAATTTAACTCGTAGCTGTACACATACACCTGTTCAGGTAATTAATGACATTCACTATATATGAACAATGTATATATATGCAAAACAGTTTATGAGTCAATTTGCCTAATTATACATGCAGTAGCTGTGTGGGTGACAAACAATATCCGTTTTGATTTAGAAAACGCGCGCAATAATATTAAAAAAAAAAACGATAAATAAAAACAAAATAATATTTTATTTTTACCGTAAGCAAAACCTGTTTTTGTTTCCAACTTATTTATCCATTTTTGTTTGTTGTCTTTTTTCCTCTTTATTTCTTTAAAAAGAAATTGATAAAAAATTGTTACGCCTGTTTTTACTTGCATATTTTTTTTTTATTTCTTAAGTTGTTGATAATGACTAATATCACTTGATTTATTCTGAAGGTGTCAGCTGGCGATGACGATAGCTGTTTCCTAAGTCTATATTGAACTCCCATAAAGTTATGGCATTCATAAACATTGTGGTCGTCGGTAACACAAGTGCTGATTTGTATAAGAGATTTGTGGGTTGGTCACGTGGTACACATATCCGGTGTATGACATCACAGCAGGTACAAACTGCACCATATATAAGCTGTAACGAATCTTTGGAAAATCACATCCAAACTACAACAGGCGAGAAGGTTTTAAAAGGAAACAAAAGTTAATATCGAAGACATCGAAAAACCACAGATTTTTTTTCACGGTAGCAGACAACACATTGAAGATGAACAACTGCGTCGTTGCTATGGTAGTTTTGATTTCCACGGTGCAAGGATTCGAACCCAGGTGCCGTAACTCGTTTGATGCCGTTGTGTCTCCCGATTGCCGCATGCTTTACCGGTGTATCTGGAGAAGACCTGTCGCTATGCCCTCCTGTCCGAGAGGTCAGCTGTTCAGCCGGGCATACAAGGTGTGCGTACCCGAAAACAGCGTGTACAACGACTGTAAGGGAGACTACTCAGGTAAGGTAATTAGCCAAAAGGGTCGGTAGGTTGGTTTACGTGTATAACGCCGCATACGCAGTGTACAGGGGGTGGGGGTGGGGTGCTATCAAGGTCACCATGATGACTTATAAAACAAGAAATTTGAAGAAGGTTCAATGGGGAGGGGGCTCGCAATCAAGACGGGAAAGTATTGTGCACGTTTTCATTTCAGAATATATTTATTTTTCAGATCTTCGATACAATGGGAATTGGGCAACACGAAAAGCCTACTAAAGCCATCCCCCAGCAGTCATAAATAATGTATAATACATGAATCATGATATTTACTGAAATATTAATCAACTTATAAAATAATAAAATATTAAGTAACAGGAACTATTTATTAGAAAACGAAAAGTGTATGATCGCGCTAAGCATGTTTCCGGTGTGTGTTTTGTGTTATCTTAAGAACAGCTAATGTGATAAAGGAGCGTGTTAACAGATGTAGATAAGGAATATTGTTTAAAGTTTCATTTTACTTCTAAATTCATAAAATAAAGGAGTTTTACGTACCTGAACCTTCAGCTTCTACATTAGTTTAGACATTTTGGATTCCTACCTTTTGGCCCCTAGCATCACTGAAAAGTCCTAGGAGGACGAAACAGCTGTACGAAGCAGTTTAATTCATTTTTTCGGCATACTGTATCTATAACTCAATTTATAAGGTGTAGTATGTGTGTGTTACGTCATCTTTTAATAAGATGCTGTTACATGCATTGTGTTTCACCTCGGATGCTATCTACATATATATATATAACATTGGATTTACTTTATTGGTTATCCTTCACTGCCCTGTTTTCACTGATAAACGTAAATGTATAAATATATTTAGTAATATCACATAGGTTTGTTCTACAGTATTCGTATGCGACCTTAACATTCAAGATAGTTTTACCAGGACCGAAGGTAGAACATTACAACCTTGTCGTTTTGAAAGGTCACAACTGTTGAAGACAACGGGAGAAACCTATCTATACAAAGCGGATGTGACGTAGATATTTGGCATGTTTGAGTTGTGTACCATGGACAAATTCCCATAATTACAAACGCGAAAACTTGATTCAGAAGTTGTATATAAACTGACATTGTATGCCCGTTTCGAGAAGATAGCATATACGTGATGAGAACTAGTCTACATACAGCGTATGAGAAATTAAAAAAACACGTGAACATTAGAATTACTTCAGGAAACTGTTTCAATCAATAAACCCCCTTGGTCTTGTTGTTTTATGTACGTAGTCGACCTGGCAGACCGAGGAGTGATTTGTTAGGGAAAGAAGTGCTCTACGTATATATGCTAATGTGACTTAGAGTTGGGTACAACCGATATGTTTTGTTTCTATCGCTTCAATCCTTCAACATCGCCATTTTCTTATAAAATAATTTTTATTGTTACAGTTCAGACCGACAAGGATGAACCATGTGAAGATAAACCATGTAAGAATGGCGGTACGTGTACGGCACTCGGGGACGACAAGGGATTCTTTTGTACCTGTCCACCCACCCACACTGGCACCACGTGCGAAACAGGTGAGCATAAACCCCATACGAATTCTCACGATTGTGTTGAGTTTGTAAAAATGTACCCAACATCCGATTGAGAGTTAAGTAAAACGTCATTCAACATCCGGTTCAGTGAAATTCAATTCAAAATCCGGTTAAAAGTTAAATAACACTTTATATTATGCAAAAATAACTTCACCTAGCATCAGGATGTAGGGTAATTTTGAAACTTAAAGTTGTAAGTGGTAAGATTTCACCCAACAACCGGAGGTAAGATAAGCAAAACTCTACCAAAAAAAAACCGGGAGTAAATCAGTAAATTATATTAAACTAGGATGTAAAACATGTGTGTTAACATTAAGATTCCAAATCATTCAGATTTCTTATATTTCGCAGATGTTTGTGTTAAAAGTCTATACAAAGATGTTACATATATCAATAATGTTTTAGCGTGTTTAGCTAAAGTGTAATAGGTCGAAAATATTATGTTTCATATGGTTTCCTATATTAGCCCTCAATCGATTTATATGTTTAATTGAAAGCATTGAGATGATGTAACGGGGGATATTGACATAAATTTCTGATGATTTCAAAAATGTATGAAAAATAATAATAATAAATATTCATAACCCTGTGATTCTCTTCACCAGTCGACCAAGACCTGTCCATTTCCGGGATGTGTGCTGCCAACCCGTCCCTGGTGATGCCCCACCCCACGGAGTGTCAGCTCTACTACAACTGTAGCCATGTGTACGACATCGTTCCTCGCTACTTTGAGCAACACATGCAAGAGTGCCCCTACCCTCAACTGTTTTCCACCCACACCCACTCGTGCCAAGCGTTTGAAAACGTCACATGTGGAGTACGCACAGAACACAAATCTGCATGTAAGTATTACGCCATGATCCGGCAGTTGTGTTGTGTTGATAGAGTCCATCATATATAGGTACATGTATGTGGGATAGGGAAATTCTACTCGAAGGCGTATTTGATGTTAGAACCATTGATGCTTGCCGAGGTCCTAACCCCAAATTTTACACCCGAGGGTAGAATTTACCTTTCCCAAATACTTCACATATGTTTGACTAAAATACGGAAACCAGGGATCAATCGATGTAACATGGCCACATTCAAATTCTGTATTTTTTTTTCTCGATGGTATACATTCACAACTTATTTTTGGGGTTTTTGAGCTTATTTGAATTGTTAAAATTAGAGAAAAATACTGTTTGATGATCAAAGGTGTAAAATACGGAAATTCTATCCTCTGAATTTTCAAACACCTCGGGTGGAATTTCCCTATCCTGCACCTTTCGTCATGAACGAGTTTTATACACCCACATGGGACATGTGTTTCTCTCATATATCGCCACGTTGATAGAGTTTGCCCATGTAAGAAAGCTATGTAAGAAAAATCTATCTTTCATAGCATATCACGCGACGTGACGTCACAATGGCTCAACATGACGTGATGTCATGAATATGATAAACTCTGATGTCGGAAAGAGAAAACGACGCGTGTTGAAATTAAACCTTTCACAAAAAATTAACCATAAACACCAGAAAGATGAGATTAATCATTCTGCGCAAACTTCGTTTACAAATATTAGGTATACTTACATAATCTCGTTGTCTAAAAAAATTGAAATTTTCAAAATGGTATCTAGTGAAAACGTATTTTCATGGTTTTTGAGCTTATCCGGGTACATGTAATTGATATGAGAATAAAAGACTCTTTCATGACCAAAGGTGTAAGATAGGGATTTAACCAAATTTGAAAACCCCTCGGGTGGAATTTCCTTACCTTACATCCCTGGTCATGAAAGAGTCTTATATTCTCAATCTGTTTCATTAAAACAAGGTGTTTTTAATTTTGCAGGTAAATACACTGTAAACCAATGTCCTATCGCCCAGTGCTACCCGTGTGATCTTACCTTTCCGAGCTGTGAGGGACGTGCTGATGGATTTTACGCTCACGCGACCAAAATCGGATCTCCGTACTTTATGGTGTGTCGTTCAGAACGTACAGTCAAAACCGGCAGGTGTCCAGTAGACAAGAAAACTGGTCAGCCAACATTTGTCAAGGATGGCCAGTGTAGAATAGTGGACGATGACAAATCTGCACGACTTTCAGAGGGGTCAATAAAAAGCATGATGGCCGAAGATCATCTTTAAATCCAAGAAAATCCTGTATACCAAAATTTTCTAAATATGTTCAAATGTCCATGACGTTATTGCTGCTGATGCTGATATCATTTTGATTACACTTCCTTAATTTGGTATCCTTGTACATCTCAGTCCGAATTCCAAGTATAGGAAATCCGTACCGGAACCGGAAGTAGAACCGAAATATATTTGGAGCAAAGCCGCAATGAAAACAAAAACACAGTGTTTTGTCATCCATGTATTTATTTATTTTTTTGAAATTTTGTATGTTGTATGTGTTACATTAAGTTGTTTTCCAATGATTTACGAATCGTTTGTAAAGTCATCTAGACTGTTCATTTATCATCATTTACCACTGTTTCTGTTCTACACAATTTTTGCATGTTTTTATTTACTCTGATCACGTTTTTCCTCTGACAGTGTGAGTTTACGTTTTATTTTTCTCAATAAAAACTATCGCACAAGACTCGATGTGTTTGACAATTATATCACACACACGTGTTTGACAATTATATCACACACACACCACACGTAAATTACAGACTCTTCCGTTATTCAATAGCTCTGTTCCGGGTTAGAGAAACCCCTGTGTGGAGATAAAAAAAAACTGGTACCCATGGAAATGAAACTCTATGCATGTAAACTTCCGGTTTACGCTGACATTCCCGCGACATTCATTGACTTCCTAATATCGATACGATCATTCCTATAAAGATGGATTTTGATTTCGAAGGGTTCCAATGCCTGTTTTGAAACATTACCTACGAGAGCGAGAGGAAGGGTTATAGCATGCATTTTGTACCGTCAGAACGATTTGGCGAGACTCGTTGCGCTTAAAACCAGAACCGATTTGATCCGCATGCAACTCGGAACAGCGCTATTGATTAATGCATTATCAACCAAACAAGCTAAGTCATATCAGTTCCTATTATTTTGTTTTGATTTCACAAATTAAGATTCTAATTAGGAGCATGTCAATTTTGTTAATGCACATGTAGCATTGGTGCTATACTTCAAAAAGGTTTACTATCATACCGGTTCAGTTCCACGAAAGGTTTAACGGTAAATAGTTTGAGACTGATTGACTGAACTCGGCAACCTTTGAAACTAACAGCTTGAAACTCTTTCTTGATTGGATAGCCAATCAGCGCTTGTGCCGTTGGCCTGGACGCGTCATATCTTTCCTGACAGCCTGCCACACACACCACCTGTCATCGTCTGCTGGACACTGATAGTCCAGCAGATTGCAAAAGTTATTTACGGTGAAAAAAGTACTTGGTTTATATTTTATATTCCACCACAAACACAAAAAACTACTGTACATACACTTCACACGGAATTAGATTGCCCATCATTTCGTGATTTTTTAAATATTCTGCCAAAATCGCGAGAGCTCAAACAAATTACACCGATCATATTTCATATAAATAAGACGACACAAAATATTGAAATTAACTACATTAACTATAACCCTTACTTCTTTCAAAGATAAAACTTGGAACAAAACGGACGATTTTCACTCAGTATACACTCAAATGCATGTCAGTTACTGACTATATATATATACAGTCCAGATTTGGATCCGTCCGAAAACGTGATTGGAAAATTTAAAAATGCCATTAAACAAGAGAGATTTATAAATACTTCTGCTGATAATCTCAAAGTTGACATATATCGGAAGCTTTGAAAGAAATTTCAGTGACATATATCAGGGACGTCCCTGAATATATTAAAACTCTTGTATAGAAATATCGGCTATCTTAATGTTTGAATTGTTCAATTGTTTTAAAATTAATTCGCTTACATATATGTACTTTGAGTGATTCTCCTAGAATGTAAAATAGTGAAAATAGCAATAGCGATAAAATACTTCTGATTTTTTCTCGTGTGACTATAATTTGGTTGTTTCACCAATTACATCAAGCCCCGCCTATTTGTTTAAATAAATACCACTTAAAAATGAATACCAGTTTTCACTGTGCACTGGTCACGCTCGCTTTGCGAAGTGTTGAAATATACTGTCGGAACGTTCCGTAATCGAGTAAAAGCTCCTTCCCGGAAACAGCCGAGATTATTTCATTTCATTTTCACTCAGAATTGGAACGGTAGTACTGACTGGTAGCGTTTAGGTCTCAGTTTCGATCCATAAAACTGTCATTTTCTGTGTTTTTGTTTTGTATTGTACAATGATTCTTGCGAAGTGAACCGTTTTTTTATCATTTTTGCATATCCAAAACATTTATCCAGTTTTTGATTTGTACCAATTTATCAGTCAAAATATTCATAAAATTGCATATTGCCGATAAGATTAAAATGTTTAATTACGAAAAAAATGATATGTTGTAAAATGCATGATATGTGTTAATTAATAAAAGAACTACTCAATGAACTGAGAGACTCAACTGAAATTTTAAAAATCCTAATTCTCCAGATATGAAAACCCTCCAACCCATCCTTCCCCCGATGCACATAGTGTTGGAGCATATTACTGAAACTGGTTAATAAGTTGTATAAATATTCAGAGTGAAAACGATGTTTAAAGCGGTCATGACGGCTTCGACGAAACTACATTCGTATACAGCGTACATTCTTTGGACTGACTTTCCGCCAATTATAGTAAGTCTGTAATCTGAATTAAATTGGAAATTTATTAGCTATTTTCTTTATGTAATAATGGTTGCCAGCTAAAGCACAGTATATAATTATAGGACATTATGGTTAAAAGTTCATAATGTTAAATATAAATATATATCTAGTGGGGTCCTCCGTTGTGAATTTTACAACGAGAGGCCGTGTTCTAAAGCGAGTTCTATTAATTTTAAACGTTTTTATATTCATTATATTTGGTAAAATAGTGAGGCAAGTTATTTATTTTCGGCTCTTTTCTTAACAGAACATAAGATATATATGCACGTACCGGATTCCCGACACTCCTCGGGAATGTAAACCTCTGTCCAAGGGATAGTGTAGGTACTTCTAGTGTAATTGTAATGTTATGGTAATGTATAATATAATACGTATAATGTAGCCGCTATGTATATGTATGTTTTTACAGGGTTTTTCCTGGAGAATAAACATATGTGTAACAAAACTTGTTGTGGTTATGTCCCCTGAGCAACCTGTTACATTTTGGCGCCCGCGTAAAAATCAACTGAAAAGACCGGGAGTCAGCGACGACTGTTGAACCGGCCGGCGGACTAAAGCAAGTCTACGCACTTCCGATTCAGGAGCGATATCCGGTGTACGTGACCTTGACCTAGGTTACCCGTTTCCGGTAGAGAAACGTGTTTTTTTGGCTGACCTTGACCTAGGTTACCCGTTTCCGGTAGAGAAACGTGTTTTTTTTTTTTGGGTCGTGTTTATCAACATTTTGCCACGATGGTGTTTCAGTGTATTCTCATCTTTGGTGTTTTCATGGACCGTAGCTGTGGATGGAAAACAGTTGACAATGCAGGTAAACTTTTGGCAGTTGTCACAGACAATTATTACCAGCGTAAGGTGAACTTTGAAGAGACACTCGTGATATTTTTTTTTCAGATTGGTGCTGTTTTCAAGCGGTCTCTCTTAAAAGCGTCCACAAGAATTATTCCAGAAGCTTACACGCGTGTTTGAAATCAAATATGAAATAAATTTACAAAGTCAATCACTTGAAAAGGGTCTCTCTTAAAAGCGTCTACAAGCGTCTTCAGGAATTTTTTTTAAAATACTAAATAAAGTAAACGACATCAGAAGATATGTCTTTAACATGATTACAATACACCTCTATACCAAATTTTGACTCAATATTCTAAAAATTGATCGAGTTATGACGATTTTAATGTTTACGATCGGCGGGGTGGCACATGTGTGTGACCGTTTAAAAAGCGTCGTTAGATTATAACTTCAAAACCACTGAATAAAGTAAGCGACGTCAGAAGATATGTTGTAACAATGATCATAATACACTTATGTGTCAATTTTCAACCATATATTCGAAAAATTGACTGAGTTATGGCGAATTTCATGTTTACGATCGATAGCGTGGCACATATACATATGCAAAGTTTAAAAAAGCGTCGCTAGACAATTCCTATAAAAGTACTGAATAGAGTAAGCGACATCAGAAGATATGTTGTTAGTATGACTATAATACACCTTTACAACACCTTTACACCAAATATCAACTTGATATTCGAAAAATTGACCGAGTTATGACGATTTTAGTTTTTAACGATTGTTAGCGTGGCTTCTGTGTTGAATATAACTCAATGCATTATCTACGTCAACAAGCGTCTTCAGACTATATCTCTAAAACTAGTTAATAATAAAGTAAGCGACATCAAGGTCTATGTTATGCTCTAGACTATTATACACCTGTATTTCAAGTTACAGTTTGATTTGTGCAAAAATGACCGAATAATCGTGAATTTAATGTTTGATTATGAAGCTAAATATACGACTTGGCACATATGTGTGTGTCAGTATACGTATATACAAGTAGGGCTTCGCACAGGTGAACACAGTTAGGCCAGATCAATTGCTTTGTTAACACTTAGTACGTATATACGTGCGTTAAAAGTTCGGTGGGGTATGCTTTATCAGACACATATGATTATACAATCAAGCATATTAATTAATTAACTTAATATTTTGACTTATTCAGACTATGTATTATTAAATATATATAGATGCTGATATATGATTTATAATTATATGGAAAGGGTTGCGTATATTTCGAAGTTCTCATGGGGGCTTTTTGAGAAAGATGGTGGCCCTGAAAAGGGCCGTTTAGTAGCTTTATAGGTGCCTAACGCAGTCTGTTACAGAACAACGCTAGGCGAACCTGTCTGGCGAACCGCTCCGTCATCCTTCGGTTTAGGTGGACCCCGTCAATGTAATCAAACCTTTGGAGGCGCCTCAGTCCCTGCAAGGACCAGAAATGGACCTTGGGGTGCCGATGGTAAATCCTCGCAAGGGCTGCATTAAACGTGTTCCACAAAGTCGTTGTACGCAGCCACAGTCATACATCGAGGCCTGTATCTATAAAAGATACTCCCGATCATGAAAGGGGGGGGGGTCAGGCTTGTCCATTATGCGACAGATCAATCGGTCGATTCCGTCCAATAGGTCCTCAACCGTTGACGTCGCGGTAATGTCATTGCCAGCCACTTGGAGAAAGACCCTGGACACATCTTCAGTCATGAAACGGTCGAAGATGCAGCTCCGAACCAGAGATGCTGTCGTGGCTCCGTCCTTTCCAAACAAAAGGACATCGTCCAGCAATCGAGTCTGGGCCGTCTTCATTCTGCGTACAAAACTGTGTCCGAGGAGAGCTGTGTTCGCCATGTCGATACTAATACCAAGCTTACCTGTTACTCTCTTTATATGCATGTCATGACGTGGCATATGAAAAAAAAAATGTTACGTACATTCCTATTGGTAGACCAATATAAATTCATATAAAATCAGTTAAGCTTATCGGAGGTCGACACGACAGGTCATTGGGCCCGAATGTTATTATGACGTGTGTTTATGCCTGTATATTTGCCCAAATAAGGTAAGGTATTTTTTGCTGAATCGAACAAATGCACGTGGATGTCGTGCCGTAAACACGCGCTTGGCCGCACCGTCAAATACCTAGGTATTCGTACTCATTCACTGGCCAGCCTTTGAAGGGGTCAGAAGTTTGGTGAGGTTGAATTTGATTGAATTTGATACACTTGAAATCCTTTCTGCTGCCGATGTCGTTATTATAGAATCCTCTCTATGTGGTTACACGTGTAACTTTTGTTGTTCAATAAATGGTAGGTATGACTATAATTATGCTCTTATTAGACTAGCACGGCTTCTGTTGTTAGGGTAGAGAGGATCCTGATGCGATTACAGCCATCGGTTTTGTCTCTCAAACCGAGTATAGTATATGACGCATCTTCAAATTTGAGGGCCGATACTGTAACACTTGGTTTGGTGAACAATACTGTTTCCGACATGACGCCCGTAAGCGTTATGGGAAACGGTAATTGTCTGTTCAATGCATTATCTGCTGCTATTATTGATGATGAAAGTCTAGCTTCGGAATTGCGTGTAAGAACATGCATAGAGCTTGTGTCGAATCAATCTTTTTTATGAAACCTACCACAAACAAGCCAATCTATCGTTTGTAAGCCCATTTTCTCCGAGACATGTATGGATGCTGCCACGGATAGAGCGTTTTCATCTGCTTGGATAATTCATGCTGCCGCTTCTATTCTCTCAACTAGAATTAGGTCAATCTACCAACCTGTTAATAGTTATCTAGACAGTCATATTGGTATTTTAGAACTGAGTGTAACAATTCCGACACCATATGTATAATGTGGACCAGCTGCTCTCCTCATACCGGTGGTACATGGAGACCAAACCACTCTGTTCCCCTGTTAAACAATAAACCTGACTATGTCATACCCCTTGACGACACGAATCAGTTTCCGACATTGATTGCTGCATCGGAGATAAAACTATGTAAGCGACAAAAATTGAAATTGCCCAAACGCCCCCGATTTAGGACAAAACTTGACTTGTCTGACAATACTGAAGAGGTAGGTGATACATTTGAAAGCAATTTTGATAGTGATGACAGCTTTCCAAGTTGTCCCGACCCAATGTTTGATGATAGTGACGATGCCACTATACGTTACAGTGACTCGGACTTTGAAATTGACGACCCAGAACCTCCAACAGAAACTTCAGTAACGAACATACTACTGTCCCTTCTGGCCGTAAGGAAAATGTTTGTTTCCTTATTTATAATACTGTTTACAGATCACGGACTGATAGTAACAGGAGACGGGAATTTATTGACGATTGTGGTGCTTGGAACACAAAATCGACTTCTGTTAAGGATACTTTTTTTCTATTAACAACGACGGGGAATATCGTAACAGTTTTAAAGCGCGCAGATTTGTTTTGTAAGGTAGTTAAACAAAAAACCGTACCACTGGACCCACAGACATAACTAGACGAGATATTCATAATGAAACGGTATTACTCGACCCTTGCGCGTGACGCGTCTTACTTTATACAATTATTTTAGATATATAGTCTGAAGACGCTTATATTTACTGACCTGCTGAGATCAATTCAAAAACCCACGCCACGCCGCCGATCGTAAACATAAAATCGCCATAACTCGGCCAATTCTTCGAATATCTGATTGAAATTTAGTATACAAGTTATAGTAACAACATATCTTCTGATGTCGCTTACTTTATTCAGTGGTTTTGAATGTATTGCTTGGCGACGCTTTTTGAACTGTGCGGAGGTAATACACACATGTGCCATCCCGCCGATCGTAAACATTAAAATCGTCATAACTCGGTCAATTTTTCGAATATTGAGTTAAAATTTGGTAAAGAGGTGTATTATGATCATATAAACAACATAATTTATCTTCTGATGTCGCTTACTTTATTTAGTATTTTTTTTTTAAATTCCTGAAGACGCTTGTAGACGCTTTTAAGAGAGACCCTTTTCAAGTGATTGACTTCGTAAATTTATTTCATATTTGATTTCAAACACGCGTGTAAGCTTCTGGAATAGTTCTGTGTTATCAGCATAGTATTTCAGGTAGATTGTACATTTATTTGAATGTTTAGTTTATTATTGATAAATGTGATTACATTTCTAGCTAGGTAAAGGTTTTCATTATCGTATTATAGGTTTATCTGTCAAGCTAGGTTTTGACTAGACAATTTGATACCGGGATAGTTTTTTCGCATAGTCAATTTAATCACGTTGTTATGGTCACTGTTCTGTTTATTTAATTTTTTCCCAAATTTGCCTGCAGTTTGATATTTTGGATTTGAATTTATTTCCCTATTTTTTCTTCAAAAACTTATGTTTTTTAGTTTTTTTTTCTAGATTTTGACAGTTGATATATATATTTTTTGAAGTTCTGATCATTGTTCTTTCTTGTGGAAAGTTACTGTAACATTGACAGTAGGTTTGTGTTATGGTGGTGGTATGATCAGTTCTTGAGGAATATTTGATGCATTTTTTTTTCTATTTATTTTTGAAAAAACTGCATTTGAAACTTGGCATTTTCTTTCGAATTTGACACTTTGACACTTTGAGATTACCGATTGGAACTGCTATATAGGATGACAGATATATGTTTTATGTTGAATGTTTCATGTTTATTTGTTCGGAGTAGTGAGGAAGTAGTCAGTTCATTTAAATCATCTGCTGATAACTTATTCAGAAGTTGATTTACTTGCGCTGTTGTATATATATATATGTGTCGGTGTTGTGTTATATTCATTTATGTGAAGTTTTCCATTGATTTCAGATTTAATTTGATTTCATTTATCATATAATAGTTGATTGTAGAATCTGCATTCAGGTTTTTGACTTTGTAATATTTACCAGGTAACTGATTATTGTGTTATGTTTGTACTTGCAGGTAGCAGTCATCCTTTAAGATAATAAAGATTGTATAAAGGATGGTGTTGATAGTCATTTATGACTGCTACCTCAACCATTGAAGTAACCACCGGGTACCACAGCTGATCATATGGGAATCACATCAAGTTAATTCCAACTTTACCACATTATGCCGGTGTTGCAGTGCCCTGTTGAAGGCTGTCATTGGACGTCTCAAGACCTGGCAGTGGAATTTGCAGCTGCCCTTACCGGTGCTCTTCAAAGTCATGACCGGACTGCCCACAGTACCCAAGCCAATTCAGCCCCACAAAAGTTAAAGTTGGACTCAACAACTGTTTCTGCTGGATGTGACCCAGATCAATGGTCAGCTTTATCCAGACAGTGAGACATGTATAAGGTTGGAATGGCCATCGCTGACGCTGTACTCCCAACTGCCCTATTTTACCGTTGTGACACTGATCTACGGACAGATATTCTGCGTGATCTTCAACGAGATGTAGCCACAATGGTAGAGGCTGATCTTCTGGCTGCAATAAAGAGACTGGCTGTTAAAGATGAGAGTACTCTTGTTCATCACATCAAGCTAAGCAGAATGACACAATCTCCTGGTGTTGGCATTCGGACATTTTTGGCAAGTCTCCGCGGTCAAGCTGCACTCTGCCAGTATAGGACTACATGTAAAGTGCCACATTGTACTCACACGTTTGATTATAGTGATGATATAATAAAGGACAATCTTGTGAGGGGCATTGCTGACCCAGAAATTCTTTCCAACATACTAGGCGACCCAAAGACCGACAGAACTCCGGAGGAAACTGTGTCCTTTATTGCACAGAAAGAGCAGGGTAAAGTCACAAAGGGTGCAGTTGGAGAATCGGCAGGTGCTATACGTTCTACTCCAAACAAACAAAAGCCCCCCTGCATCATCTGGAGCAAATGCTGGGCATGCGGTGGCATCGGACATAAAACCACCAGACTACCCATTCCTGATGAGCTATAGTGACAATTTTGTGCTGGACTATTTCTTTGTTTTGTTTTTTTTTATGTTTTTTTTGTGATCATTCGTACGGAGACATTATTAATTATCCTCAGAGACAATTCTAGCATATCAGTTTTCTATGTGCCATAAAAAACTTGCCCTTGGGGGAGAAGATAACTGATCGTTGTGTTATGTTTGTACTTGCAGGTAGCAGTCATCCTTTAAGAGAATAAAAATTGTATAAAGGATGGTGATTATAGTCATTTACCAGGTAAGTGTGTTTACTTGAATATTACTTGAGATTTCACATTCATAATGGAGTTCACTGAGAATCAGCTAGGAATACTTGGTGCTGTCTTCACGGAGATGGGATTTAATCCAGGGGATGAGGTTACTGCGGACACTGTAAAAGAATGGATTAAGACAAAGGCTATTAAACCTGAACCAGAGGAGGTACAGCCGGCACCTGCCCATAGTGTAACCGTTAATCCTGCGGTGAAGCTTTCAGTTTTTTCAGGGATGGAAAAGGACATAGCCTATGATGTGTGGAGGTATTAGGTGGTGTCCTTGCTTGGAACACAGGGAGAGGAGGTGGTGGCCACAGCATTAAGGAGGTCATTGAAAGGTAGGGCCAGCAAGGTAGCCATGAATGTTGGACATAAGGCAAGTGTAGGAGAGATTATTGCTAAGATGGACAGCATATTTGGAGCAGTTGAGAAAGGGGAAACCACAAATTCTACAGTGCTTGTCAGAAGGAGGGAGAAGATGTGTCCACATGGAGTTGCAGGCTTGAGTACATTATGAACAAGGCGGTGCAACAAGGTGATGTTCCAAAACGGAATGCAGAGGGATTGCTGCGCACAATGTTCTGGACTGGGTTGAGACGGGAAATCAAAGATGTTACCGGTCACAAATATGATACTGTCAGGCCATTTGATGATCTGAGGATTGCAGTACGCCAGGTAGACTAACGTTACATATACCGGTAATGTATGTGGCAGATTAAAATTGTACACGGGATTAATTAAGATCTATTTTCAGTTTCAAGCTAGAGGGAATTTCTCTGTAGCTCAGTGGTAGAGCATCCGAAGAGGAACCTATGGATCGAGGGTGCGATCCCCTAAGGAACCACACTATATGTACTGTGTTTCCTGACCATTACAAATGGTGTTCATGGCCCTCGTTACAGGGAGTTAGAACCTGGCTTGTGGTATTCGACACATTTGAAAGCGGAGAGCAGACTTGAGTGGTACATTAAGCTACATCTAGCTCATGATGAGCAATAAAGCATAGCGATTTCCAAGAGCCAAGGGTTGCGAGTTCGAGCCCAAGCTTGGGTGAGAGGAAGAGGCTGTGGTGAGGAGGTGGGGCTTAGGTGACAGGGAGTTGCTGTGGTGACGGGGGACGGCTTGGGTGACGGGGAGAGGCTTGGGTGATAGGGATAAGCTGAAGTAACGAGGAGATGCTCGGATGGCGGAGTGAGACGGAAGTGATGGGGGAGAGGCTGAGGTGACGGGGAGAGGCTGGGGGAAGCTGTGGTGGCAGGTTGGTGAGGAGGTGGGGGGTGGGGGGGGGGGGGGGGGGTGGGGGGGCTAGGGTAACTGGGAGAGGCTGGGCTACAACACAGTGTCGGTGAGAATTTGGTCGTTTATAAAACTTGTCAGCTAAATATTCACGGGTTGTCACGTGAACACAGTTCTCATTTAGAAGCTTTCTCTCTCAGAACCTGCTTGAGCACTGTTAACCAATCAGGGATGACCGTTAAATTGTACGTGGAGGCATAGCTGCTTTCTTCTTCTTTACCTTCTCACAATCTTCAACACGATCTTCTTTAGCTTCTCACAATCTTCAACACGATGAAGTAGGTCGATTAATTGGTAGAAATAGGTAAACATCATACCATCAATAGAGTTTTATGTATATTGATGATAGTACATGAAAGAGGCTACAAGGATAAGGGGAACTTTGATTACACATTAACGCAAATTGTCCAGTTTGTCTTATGAAAACTGGTTACACAAACGATTGTCTGTCTTGGGATGACACATGAAACCAATCATTTTAGGGGTAAAGAGAGCGGAAGTGATGTGCTTATTTAAGATCAGTTTGTTAAATAATTAATTAATCAAGTTAATTTAGTTAAATTAAACGCCATATATCACAATTACATCGTACATGTGTTATGTAGTTATTACAGTATTGAACTACCTAATTTTATCCTAGTTCACGCGGATTTCATTTCAATATATTTTATTGAAAACAAAAGGATTGGACAATAGGGAAGCCTATATAAGTCCTCTCTAATAGGTACCACCTATTAAAAAAATAGAGTGAATAAAGAAAATGATAGATATCATAGACAGTAATGTATACTTTGACACACACACACCCTTAACCAACACATGAGATGTGTACACTGCCTCAATAATTATTACTTTAAGTTATATAATCATATAAAAGTAATTTTTAACAAGGCATCGAATCGATACAAATCCCCTTTATGGTATATACTTGACAAATGTATGAAATTTGATCATAATCAGTTGAGAAATGAAATCACCAGACAGTAGACAAATATTTTCTATAAATAGTAACGGTGACCTTAATTGTGACCCTGGAATGATGACACAAGAACTTCTTGAACTTCTTGATAAAAATTGGTTGAGAAATGTAGTCGCTAGGGCGATGACAAAACAAATCTAAAGTTTTTAACGATGATATTTATGTTGACCCTAGAATGCTGAAACATGAGCTCGTCCGAGGTAATTATGATACTTAACTAATATGTGAATTTCATTGAAAATTAATTGAAAAATGAAGTCACTATAGCCATGACAAAGATTTTCTATAAATAGTAACAGTGACCTTAATGCCGCCATCCAATGACAGCGAAAGGCAAGCACGTGCATTGACGTCGAAACTCATTTGTTATGCAAAAGTAAATGTAATTTTGGATGCAAGAAATATAGATGGGGTGTATATTTCGAACTCGAAAGCTTTCCACCCTTCAGCCTTTATGACCATTGAGGGGTCATGTTTTATTGAAAATCGATCTAAACCTCCAAAAAGTGTAAAATTACTCTACACACCCTATTTTAGGTCCAAAACTAGCTTTAACATATTCACAGTTCCCTATGAGACGACGTACCTTTTTGAGCCATGTTGTAAAAAAGACATTCATTTCCTTTTTTAATGTATCCCTATATATAATCCTTACGTGCTCTTCTGGGCGTATTTCTCTCTAAAAATATCAGGGTCGTCATCAATTTGGCATATCATGTTTATCAATTTCTCATAATTTCATAAAGCTTGGATTTCATTCTTTGACTTGTACAAGTGGTCAAACTAAATGTGAACTTTAATAGTAAGTCTTAGATAAGCAAACACAACCAGCAGATTATCGGAGCTTATTTCCAACACAAGCTTCATAACAACTGATACAATACTAGGCCTAACAGACCAAGACTTCCACAGAAATGGATGTGTCGCCTGTGTGGCAAACAGGAGACAATTTACTAGTATAATGAGATAATTGAGATTTTGTTTAAATAAACATAAACAACAATCATAGAGGCCTTAATGAATTTAAGTTATTTTATAAAAAAAACCTTTGTTTGGACTTCCGCTCTATTTATAGTTACAGTGACCTTGAACGCTGACCTTCAGAACTGAAGAGTAATACCAAGCAAGGACTTCAGTAAGGAATCACTATGAAGATGCATTTTGAATTTAAGTTATCGCAAAAATACCTTAATCAGTTTGGACATCGGTTCTACTTATAGTAACGATGACGTTGATTTCTGACCTTCAGACGAGAAAACCCCAAGCTAGGACTTTCAGTATGGAAGCACTCTATGAAGTTTGAGTAATATGCTCAAGGGAAATTATCACACGGAAATTTTGTTGGACGACACAACCAACGCCTATTTTGTGAAAAGTGATCCCAAAATGTCAACTTTTCAGGAGACTAAACATTATTCTAAACAGATTCTCATAACGAAATACCTCGTTTGTTCAGAATATACTGATTTTTTTTTCATATATGGTGTAAAATATGCTATGCTTAAAATTTGTTTCACAGGAGGCGGACATGTCAGTTAATAAACAATTAAAGTTCAGTTCACTATACAGAACAGAATACAATAATTATAACTCCTGGTGGCATTTTCTATTAAGCATTCTCAATTCAACCACCTATCAATTCAGCATTAAAAATCTTGGCATTAGTTGTATCTGCAGGCAATACTAATCAGGATTTTTTTAATCATTTGTTTTCCGGATATCCTTTTCCACTAAAAGTCACCGAGAATAATTTGAATAAAACCCATTTGCTTCTTTCTTATTTTATGAAGTTACTGAATATTTGTGACAAAAAAATTCACATTTCCCCAACAACTCATTTTTTGTAAGATATATCATTGTATGTTAGGATCAATAAATACTTGAAGCTTATCATATCGTGTGATAAAATGTTTGATCATTTTAAACGTTTTTTTCACAACCATATGTTATATTGACAAAACTCTTCCGGAACTGGACTAGCATGATTGGGCTCGTTATATTACCCGTAACCAGGTGTTACAGACGGAATAAATGTTCAGAAGAGGGATGATAAACAAGTCCATCACCGGGTGTTGTTAAGGGGGTGTCAAGGCGGCTGTCAATTGGTTGTTTTCGGTAACTCGGTAACGATCAAACGTCATAATTCATTTGTTGCTTCAGTAATGTAGACCAGAAACATTTCCCGCTGTTACAAAATCAAGAAGATCGATTACCAAGCATACACACCTAAATCCCCAATATGATTTAAAACCATTGAGTCATTAATATGACACTTACTTACGGTAATATAAATGTCAGCATGTTCCCATCAACACATTCTCGAGATCAATTAAGTTGTGTTGATAAACAAATCAGCGGATTATTTTTTAAGATAGACAGCAATACAGATTTTACAAAATTTACTTCCTTTTTTCAATGACACAAACATAAATACCCGAAAGGGGGTGGGGGTAGGAAATATATTGCAAAACAGAAAATATGACGTTAAAATCTTTATTTTAATAACTTAACCGAAACCCACCGAGGCCAAATTTAATTGTCACCTTAGCACAATCAATGATACGTTTACTATTACAACTAACATTTCGTTGGTGGCCCAAACAAAGGAAATGTGTTGTTTATTACCGAAGGGAACTCTTCATGGCTAGTAATCAAACTATTCTTCAGAATGTCATTGTGTGTCTTACGATAGTAAGTGCATTGTATGTCTTGCGCTGTTCGCTTCTTTTCCTCTTTCCGAAAGCATGATCTTGTTGTTGATAGACCTCTCCGCCTATTATACACATTACCTCTAGTCTGACATTCCCTGTACACTGACATTGAATTCTAGCAAGTTTTGTTATAGTCTCAAACACAAATTTCTATTGCTGACAAAGGTGCATACAACTTACATAAATTGCTAGTGACGACAAACTTGATAACACCTCGGGGTTTTGTATAGGTTGTTCAGCAATAGAAATTTGTTATTAGAGAACCATAATAACATTTTATAAAATATTCATTAATTATATTTCTATGGAGTAATTATATATATATGCTTCTTTGATTTACTCAAATATTTCGAGCTGTTTTTAACAGCAGGTCAAGTGCAGATATCAATAGAAACGATGGTCTTAACATAGCAAATGTTTTCGTAGTGTCATAACAGCATTTGCCCTCACTATGCATTACAATGGAAGGATATAAAGCATGCAAAGTATATGTAAATATAAAAGGAAATGAAACATAAGAGAAAGGAGCCATATGATTTTATTGTCACACTTAGTCTAGTGCTATTTACAATATGTATCCAGAAACGCAGGACGGTGTGTCCTGCGTTTCTGGATACATATTGTAAATTGATATTTGGACGAAGATTGGTGTTTTACCTGGCAACAACCACGGGATCATTCCGGTCAGGGACAGTCTACAGTTGTAATTTCCGATCTGATATACCAGCCATGGTTCATTGTTATTGAAGTGATGCAAATTATGTGTCTTCATACAAATAAAAACTAATTGCAAAATTTCAAAATCGTCACTACTTACAAACGAGTATCACTTACTGAATTGATAAAAAACTAATTATTAAAACAATGAACATTGCATCAGTCGTTGCTTCACGGTTGAGACAATTTCTCTGCATAGGATTTAAGATCTGACGCAATTTTTGATTCATTATAACGTTACATCACGAGACGTGCCTTGTAAGATTATAAGACTATTGCAAGACCAGGGATGTAAGATAGGGAAATTCCACCCAAGGGTTTTTTTAATTTGGTAAAACTCGAGGCTTTGCCGGAGGTTTTGCCAAATATGAAAACGCCGACGGTCGAATTTCCCCATCTTACACCTTTGGTCATGAAAGAGGTTTTTCTCTCATATCAACTACCAGAATGAGCTCAAAACCATAAAAATGCGTATTGGCAAATGGAAATGAAAGAGTCTTATGTTCTTACATAGCTTTCTTCTATGTGCAAATTCTATCCAACAGTGCGAGATATGAGAGAAATAATAATTTTCTTACATAGGTGATATCTACATTTTTGTAACAGTATCTTCAGTAATAACAAATATGTTTCACGGATGGGGCTAATATATTGATATGTTTCACGAGTGCATATATATTTAGTGTTACATATTGTCCTATATTTTGTTTATTACATTTTATAGCAAACCGTATTCGGACAGCTTTTAATTTTATTTTTCTCCATTGTCTTTTGTGAACGGTGTTTGGATTGGTCAAATAAGATGATATTTTGTTTTAACTAAAGAAAGGAGAAGTATTTCTCACTAGTGAAAGGTATCAGTTTTATAGAATAATTTTCAATATTTCGTTGGTAAAATGTGATAGAAAGCTTTCGCTAAAGGACAAGATTTATCTAACTCGGCGAATGACACATAGATGTTTCTAATAAATATATGATCCTGCATTTATTCATTATTTTACCTTTTAAACACACTTAATAACTTTCCAACTTTATTTGTATAATTACAATCAATCATTTATTTATTGAAGTGTCACGTGTTAATACATTCTTTTTAAAACAATAATCTGAGAACATAAACATAACACTTTATCAATATCCAGCCATTTATGATTTATGAGACACACTAAATCTTTAAAACAAGCTTCATCATTCATCCATCAAACAATTAAATGTAACATTAAATTATATAAAATGTATAAACATTATCCTTCTACGTAACAAAAATCATCACAGGAGTTCTCCATCACATAAAAGAGACTAAGTCTTAGATCGCTGTCAAAAGGACACTCGCACAAAAAATTGAATTTCAGACTCCACTGAGTTAGAGCAAAACGAACGGACATAATCGTTCATGTAACGGTGTTGGGGGTCTACTATATCAACTAGTCTCTATCCTTAGGGGAGTACTACCACATCTTAGCTTGGTTAGAGCACTATGGTAAGATCCAGGCATATACTATTTAACGAAGTGTTCTAGTCTGAAACCGCTTTTATATTTCCTATAGGTCCGTAGCATATTTCCATTCACATGGCCACGATCGTCCCAAAGTTGACCGAACCAGTCGCTTTCGTCCTTCAGTCTTACATTATCTTGAATGGCACTCGAAGTTTGGGAAGTGGGTTCGACTCCGGACTCCAAAATGCTACCCAGGTTACATTTAAGAATACATGTAAGATGTAACCACGGAATTAGATTCTATCTTAGTCTGTGATTCAAACAAAATAACAAATTGGTTAGTGTATAAAAATATATTCATAGCAATTAACAAGTTTTTCTACACAGTCACTCTAGCTAGCAACATAAGTCAGACGACTAGGAAGAAAGTTTGCAAACAATGTCGAATCAGGAAATGTAAATTGTTCAACTTGTTTTGCTTCCTCCCTTCTCTTTACCTGTATTGACATTACCTGCCAAAGTCCGCGGAACTTTCTGTCATGTCATAAGATAACATTGAACAAACACTGGACGTCACGAGGTACTTGGTAGATAAAGCACCATCATCATTGGCGTCCGTCCGCACCCCTTCCGTAACTTTTGGTGACAACGGAGATTCCTTGCGTTCACGTGACCTTGTGATGTCCGATGACGTCAGTTAGAATGTCGAAGTTTTGGGCGTATATTTAATAAAGTAGCCAAACAGATTGTCCAGACGCCTCAAACACCCCAGATCAGGCTGATGGTAGCGTGAAATTGACTTAAAATTCGGCCCAGACTTTAAACTATCACCATTTCCTCTTCAAACATGTACGCGTACACACTTGGTGCCCTGGTGCTGGTGGTAGCTGGGCATGTCCAGTCAAAAGATGCCCAATGTCTGAGTGATTTTGAATCCTTTGTGGACAAAGACTGTCGAAACATGTGGCAATGTGTTTGGGGTAAAGCAATTAAAATGCCCGGATGTAACGCGGGGCTCATCTTCAGCAAACGTTTCAAGATATGCGTATACAAGGGCAGCCGGTATGATGACTGTGAAGCTGACATCAACACATGTAAGTAATAAAACAGCAAAGTGTAGCAATTATAAGAAAATATCTCAACCAAAAAGGGGAAAATATATATAAAAAGGTAAACTGTTTAAATGCACTTGAAAGCAATGTCTGTTTTGCGACATTTAGCTATTATGAATCTGCTGCGGCAGTTGAAGCATTTACTAGCTCTTATCAAAATAACACAGAAAAAAATATAAAGTAAAAATTGTGAATATTATTGTCTTTTTCAAATATTAATAATTCCTGACAAGGCCTTTAACAAGGGATATTCAATAGAGAACTAAACTATGTTGCAATGTATTAACATTAAGAATTTTACAAATTCAAACATAAAGTGTTCATTACAATAGTAAATTTGAATTCAATTATGAAAATAGTATTTTCCATCATCAACGGGTAATGACAAAGCAGACATAAGGTACACAAAACCATTGAGACGTCGACAAGTGGAAATTTACTAATGCATCAGTAGCTATATAAACCTACCAGACCAAGGTATCGTCACCGTACAATAACACCAATGCACTCATAGAAAGGATCAATCCATTCGTGACGTCAAAATCGTTTTTAGGTGGTAATATCTGGGTAGTTTCCTATCGTTGCTCGTTGCGTGACTTAATTACAACCATTTCAAATCTTGACATTGTCCATGCCAAAACGCTGATTATTTCCTGTAATGCGTGAAAATGTTAGTCGGTATTTTATGAACAAAATGATACCATCCAGGAAGATGATTTATCAGTATGTCATTTTCTTTTGTTTCAAATGCACATATACGTTCCAGCATTACGTATTGGCATAAAAAAATCAAAACCAGGTTTTATCGCAAACTTGACAAAGAAGCATCGCCATGGAAGACCAGTATTATCTGTAAGTTGAAGATAAGGAGGTGTAAAACGATTTTACTTTTCTTTCTTAACAGATTAATCCTTCTTAATGTCTCCCTGACACTGCTTCACTTGCTTACTAAATGTTCTTCTTTGAAGTCCAATAGATTATATGGTTTTCGAATGTCTGAATCTATAGTTTACCAATATCCTTTTCTTTGTCTGATTGTTTGAGGTTTTTTCCAAGTAGTTTTTATTTATACAGCCGACCGACATGCATAATTGTTTTTCAGTGTACATCTTAACAGGTACGTACGTGTAACGCTGTTATGTGCATGCAGTCAAAGACGTGACCATCAGTGAATACAAACACCGTTTTAGCGGTGTTATATGAAATCATTTACATGAGAACATTAATACATAATCATATCAAGTGTTTGTTTTGAAGTCTTTCAGTTTTTCCACAAATTAATAACCAGTTAATCATGTTAGCGATTCCAGTGGTAATTGATTTATGGTCCGGTGACCATCGGTTCCATCCTTATGGCAAAAACGGGGATTTTCTGATTTGCGTTCAGGTGTTAAATTGAGTAAAATGGTCACAACAAGAACAAGAATTATCTCACTTATTATCTGCCAGTCGTTCCATGCACGAAAGATGGTTAAGCACTGCAGTTACTCTTTAAATCTGCACAAGCGCTGGACTATCGCAAGGAGTCGTACACGAGGTATCCAAAATACACACGCTCTCAACATATACAATCACATCGAATACACCGGGAGGCCGTCCTTACACATCCTTACACATTCTCGATATCAGAGAAAATGTTGGTGATCGTAATATATATAAATATATCGAGGATGTCTTTACATAACCGAAAATGTTAATAGGACGTAAAACAATCAACCCACCCAAACCTAATAAACAACACACGTAATTATATAATCTAACTATCTACTTCAAAGACAATGTGTCGTGTAGATGTATTTAAGATATTACTGGAATTGCTGTCGCCTGTCTTTCCGCCTTGTATAATCTATAAACAGGGCTAAGGTATTGTGCAATCATGTGTTTGTGCATCTGAACGTAGAAGATATTGACATAGGTAAACTTTCGAACGTCTATATTACGGTAAAATACACAGGGGCTAGGCACAGGACCTATGTCACTATAAAATGATTGTCATATCATTATTTTACCTCTCTCGAATATAACCCCTCTCAATACTATATTTCACAGTAACATAAGTCTGTGCCTAGCCCCTGTGTCCATGGGTAGTGTCTGTATTGGCGATGATTTTGTCATACACGCCATCCTTATCCACAAATGCTACTTTCTTACACCGTCTGGCTATCATCTTTAGAACAAAGAAATGTATTATATCAATGCAAGCGTTAAGCAATAAGATAATGTGATTCTGAAAATAACTCTTTGCAGGTACATGAGTTTTGGCTTGGTTTTAGGAGGAGAAGAAAGGAATATTGGTTGAATTGTAGAATGCCTTTGATTTAGGATATTTATACCAAAATGGCTAGCAAAGGGCATAATGTAATTTTCAAATTTGAGAGAATAATGAATATCTGAAATATTTACGGGAAATATGTAAAATAGCATTATCTATTGAATATACGTCATAAACATAGCATTGCTGAAACAATATAAAGTTTTCTTAGTCCTCTTATTTTATCAAAACCTCGTTTTTTTGTGTTTTTTTTTTTGCATTAATTAACTCTCAAAACCACTACTTAGTATATTAACATAAAAGCAACTATACCAAATATAAACCTCCTTCCGAGGTGAAGATGTCCTTATCTACACAATGCAAAGAAGATAATAATTGCGTGGTGTATGCATTTTTACCGAACTATCCATGAGTGTCCGCCACGTCGGTAGAATTTGTGCAGAGAGCATTATAGTTTTATGAAACTAAAACCTCCTCCGGCCTGTGTGCAAACGTTTGAGTACCAATGAAAATGTCTAGAAGAAAATAAAACAACTAATTTGCTTTTGTGATGATAGTCAAGCTTTTCCTTAGATCGAACTTCTTATCTCTCAATCCCTTTTCCTTCTTTGTATCGCTAAACGTGGTAGTTCGTTGATACTTTTCGTTGCTGTTTTTTTCCTTTTTAAAGTAACGATAAAATTATACAGTTCAATGTGGTGCTAGGGTAATGCATCGAGTTCAAACAAGAATGATTATTATAAATTGATCGATATATAACTGGTTTCAAAATTGCTCTAAGTGAAATTTTGTTTCAATTACTAAAGTATTATTATCAATAGATTCTCCAATAATTCAAATAGAAAAATGTTTTTTCAGTGTTGTTTTTTTATTAGAAAATTGATTTATCAAGACAAGCCCGGGGGGGGGGGGGGAGGGGGGGGGGGCATACATGTATAATTACAATTGACAATATTTCTGAGCATACGTCAGGATCCTGCTGCCATTATGACAGTATGCTTAACATGGATAGAGAACGCGACATCTGTTCATATATAGCTGTTTTCTTCAATACACTGCAATCATAGCTGTTTCGAAACTCAATTATTTATTTTAAATATCACTTAATTAATTATTGATTATCACGAAGCTTAATATAATTTCAGTTAAACCGGACAAGGTGTGTGAGAACAAGCCTTGTAAGAATGGCGGTACGTGTACGGCACTCGGGGACGACAAGGGATTCTTTTGTACCTGTCCACCCACCCACACTGGCACCACGTGCGAAACAGGTGAGTGAAAAAATAACCTTTGGTATTCCCATTGTAGTGAAACGTTTTATTTCATATTTGCAGCCTAAATACCGAAACCATGTTTGAAATATGCAAGTATAGATCTGTCTCTTCTATACAATTTCCAAAAGCTTCGTGTAAAATAGGTTAGTATTTCAGTATGGTATCAGAGACCTATCTTTACAGAAACCAGGTGTGATATAGGTCAATAAAACAACTGAAGGGGAATAGATAAACATCACACATGGTACTGACGAGAAGTCTTTTGAAGTCTATGGTAGATGATATACCTTCTTTTTTGATAAATCAGAACTTGTGTCGTGAGGCGTACCACCCGTGCTTATAGATATCATAATGATTGTTACTTTTTGAAATGTAAGTCCTTACACTTCATCTTTTGTGTGATTTAATTATATCAGAACAAAGACCTTATTTTTATACAAACAGTACTAGTTTTAAGCATAACGCAAGCATTTCTATGTATACAAACATGTTTTTGTCTCGCCTTCAAATATGGTAGGGAAAGCAAAACTAAAGTTTTGTTTATGTGGCAGCCGCGTCAACAATTATGTTAAAGATGAATTTTCAGAGGTGTCTGTCACGTTCATGTCTCGTTTTAATCTCATTTAAACATTTTACATTATATTGAAGAAAATTTTCATCAATTTTAATAGCGTATATGCATCTGAAAATTTTGTCAAAAGTATTAGTGTCTGTTGCTTGTAGAACTTGTTTTACTTGTATATTAAAAAATTACCAATTCGGTGGCCATTTTGAAAATTTGAATTTCTGTGTATCTTTTGCACTTCGCGAAAGGCCGGAATTTCACCGTTTGATGCTGGATTGATCTCTTAAAATATCAGAGAAAGGTAGAAAAATTTTACTTCCATAACTTAAAAGAAAATAGTATTTTTGTCATTTCTGCAAACATTCATGCATATTGGATTACAAATTCGGAAGATATTGTATGAAGATGTCCTGCAATTGGTAAAAACTGCAAAATTTACATAAAATCACTAATTATGTCATATTGGTATCTTTGACCGATCATAGCACAAAAACGTGCACGCTAACATATCATTATCTTTGCATTTTCTGCCATGCCGTGAACTCCGTTTTCCAAAAATGTATATTAGAATAAAATATTTAATACACTGTACTTGAAAATTTTGACTTCTCAGAAGAATACATCCTTAACTGCACTTTACAGAGTTTTTGTTATCTGAATAAATTAAATCTTAGTCACACATTTCTCAAACTATCATACTGAAGACATAACCTCGGTTTACAGAAAACGTTTCAAGTTCTGGTATTTTCGGGTAAAAAACTTTAGAATTTGAGAATTGGTTTTAAATCTATTTTTTGCTGAAAGTTATGGACATCCATCTTGGTCAGGTTACTGGGTCAATCATTCGAAACCCTTAACCCCATGTCGGAGGTAATTTATCTTTTGGGTCTACTCTTTTGGGATAAAAACATCAAAATTTTCATAATCGACTTTTAAGTCCACTTAATATAGCATTATTTGATATCCAGTTTATTTAAATCTTAGCCATGTTACTTATGCCATCATACTGAACACCTAACCTCGATTTGGCTGGAATTTATTCATGGGTTCCGCCATTTCCGCGTGAAAACAATCATTGTTGGTGGGTTTTAAGAATTCACCCTACAGTATTCTTGTATTCAGATAACATACGGATAGCATGAACTCAATTGTGGGAAATTATTTACATCACTTTTTTGGACCAAAATCAAATGTGGTGGATTGTGAAACAAATATCTAACTCCCCTGCTGTTTTATTTATATTCTATATGGTCTGTGACGTCATGGACAAAACAAGGACAGCAAGACATATAATTAAGTACGCGTAATTCTTGTGGTTTGTAATTACAGTTGTCACGGACTTGGACATAGCCACCATATGTGCTCGCAACCCTGACCTGCTAATCCCCCACCCCACAGAGTGTCAACTGTTCTATAACTGTAGCCACATATACAACACCGTCCCTCGCTTCTTTGAGCAACACATGCAAGAGTGTCCCTATCCTCAACTCTTCTCCATCGCAACCAAGCATTGCGAAGCCTTTGAGGACGTGCAGTGTTCATACCGAAAGGAACAGAAAGCTGGATGTGAGTTCTTAAAACTATAAATATTATATACCGTATAAGTATGATATAAATATTAATATGTACTATTATACTATAGTAGATTTAAATTGTGTATATCTATAGTTTACTTAGCTCAAATAAAACTATATGTGGGCTAGTGAAATATGCATGTTCATCTATATTAGCTATATGTGCTATAGTAGTTTTAAATTGGGTATATCTATACTTATCTGAGTAACGACTATATTTTATCATCCATATATGGTAATAAATTCCGTTGTAAACGGATATTTCAATATCAAAAGATTTGGAAATCATCTTTTACAAATTAAATTTGAAATCTTTTTGTCAGGCATTTTTTTTAATACAATTATTTAAAGTCAACTGATATAATGTGTTTCCGGTTCCGGTTACATAGGTGATTACCGCCAGAACATGTGTCCAGTAGCCCACTGCATACCATGTTACATCATGTACCCGAGCTGTGAAGCTTTTGAGGACGGAATGTACCCACACTCGACCCGTGCTGGCAGCCCCTGGTACATGGTTTGTGAAAAAGGACGCACAGTCAAAACAGGTCTTTGTCCGGTGGACCAAACGACCAGGAAACAACTGTTCGTTACCAACGGTAGCTGTAGTTCTTACAGCTTATAAGTGACGGAGATGATGGACTATGTCTATGTGAGCAGATAGAAGGAAATGGATGTTCTACCTATACAACAAAACAGCATCGACAATTGCTTTGCTGTAATGAAGAGACTATTTTGTGATGCATGTGTTCTCTCCTTTCATTATTTATTATTTCACACTATTTTTAAAATAAAGGAGAATTTTCTAACATCTGAAATTCAGTGTTTATATGTCTTTGACAACAAGTAAGAGACACATCGGACACATATCTGTCAAGTTTTACTTCAGAAATTTAAACCAGACTTTAGTAGAGAAACAAATACCGGACGTTTCCTGAGGAAACGTGCTTATCTGTCAGATCTACCCGACAGAGGTTCCGCAAACACGTTTAATCAAAGAGCTGTGTATCACTGTACCTGTAGATCACAAAAAAATACCCGGGATTAAACACCACAAACTAAACATGCCTATATATTTAGATCGGGTTTTATCAGGATTCTAGACAAGTCATCAAAGGAAATAAAAAAAAATTGTCAAAAAAGCATTACTTCACACCTATAAAATCCCTTACTCTTACATGGTAGTTATACAAAATCCACGAGATACCTGTATCACCGTATACCGCGAGTGTATCTGTTTACCAGAGATTGTGTCGGTAAACACAGGAGGAGCGGATGGATTGGAATAGACATACCATTATACCATCATTACCGGAGACGCAACCCGGTCTAATCTATCTCGGACGTCAAAGCGCCCATACAGGTGAAAATTAACTACATCTTAATGTCTATATATATACACTATAACATGTCAACACATTATACAGGTAAGTTATTTCAATACATTATATAAGTTAATCACAAACACCTTATCAATACTCTATACAGATACATGTAAGGAAAACACCATTATTATATTAAAAAGGTAAAATACGAACGCTTATACAGATACATGTAAGCCAGTATATCTTGTAATTAATAATAATTTATTCGAGGTTCGTATACAATCTAAAGGACGTCTCAAAGCGGTTCACAAGTTGTTATTCGTGGTTATAGGGTCTTAGCAACAAGGCAATGTCATTCCCAACTCCCTGTGGATCATACACTCGGTGCTGCCATTTCGGCGCTCACAGCTAACATTATACAATTTCTAGCACTGTCTAACAACGTACTCATTTACAGCTGAGTAGACTGGAAGACGCGGAGTAGAGTATCTTGCTCAATAATACAACACAAATGCCATTGCCGTGATCGTGTGAGTATTATTCACAAACCCATGCCAATATCTAATTATCCGTACGGATACATGAAGGCCAAAACACATTATTGAACAGGTAAATCACCAACACTTTGATGTTAATAAACATAAATGGCTGTTCTGCCGTTTTTAGATTGTAAATAATATAAAACCATTTATTGTGGAATAAATCTACATCAATTTACAAAACAAAATTACAAAGATGAAATCTCCCTTAACATTTTGTGTGAATTCTAACAATATGCTTTCTAACAAACAAGAACAAACACAAAAAAAAACAGTCGCTCTTTCTTCACAGCTAAGGATTGACCGGGTCCTCTGTATCCCAGTTTTCCGCTCACTGTTGCTTTCAGTTGATTTCAGTCCAATTGATCAAAAATAGATCGAATCTCTACAACAAGGTGACGCAAACTGAGCATTCGATTTTGCTATTACATATTTAAGGGGTGCAGAGATTGAATGTGACCGTGACCCTTTGCTATCGAGGATATACAGCCAGGATTGAAGCCTGTCAATTAGATATAACAAAAATATAATGTCTGGGACCTAATTTGTCTTCATTATTACAATTTCATAGCATTGTTCTTTTCAGTTATATAATTATGTTTTAATGGTTGACATTTTGTCCTGTCATATTTGGGTATTCTAAGAGTACAATGTACACATATACTAACTCGTCTCTGTATGAAAAAAAAATGACACGTATCTAAAGATTATATTCGAAAACAACACAATATTGGAGAGGGCTTAAATAGGCTATGCCTGCTGTCCGATTCATTCGTCTTTTTGAAATTGAACAAAACTAATCATTTTCACCAAGTTGTAAGCTCATCGTGAAATGAAATGTAATAAATTCATTTATTATAAAAGCAACATGGACACGCATTGGTACTATCGTGGCGGGTTGAAAGTGGGGTTTTTTGTCTATGAGAAGAAGCATTTATTTAATAAATCTCTTTGGCATCGTGATGTCGCAGCGATTAGCATCCGGTAGTTAGAGGAGGTAGCCCTTTGGCTATCCAGTGTAGATACACAGTTTACAAACTGTCTAGTATTGTCACTGTTATCAGCGGATTACTCTCATTAACAGGACGTCTACTTATATTTGTTTATGAGAGGTTTAACACAGCAACACATTCCAGTCGTATCATCACCAGATAAGGCAGTCACGACAAGATGGTCTTAAATTTGGACACCCTTGCTGTCACGTAACCCGACTTTGATCAGTGATGATCACACCCACAGGTGCTTGTGGACATAGTTCACATGAATGTGATTTTTTTTATTAAAAATAGTAGGTAAAAGACGAATACATATAAGGCTCTTCTACATGGGTTGTTATTATGCTCTTTTTAAGTAAGCAATTATATTATTATGAAATACTGCTACCTTCAATTTTTAATAAAAATAGCCCCTCACATTCGTATCCACAAGCACCTGTGGTCACAACTATACAACTCGTTCGGAAACGAAGGCAATTGGTGACGTTCGCACTTCTTCGGGCTTTTTTGTAAAATAAATGTATGGTTTTTATTCATGTTTAATTTACGCGGGGAAGGTACAGCAGCAAGTCCATATGACCGTATAATGCACCAAACAAAATTACATCGAATTACCTTTACATATAACGGAGAGAAAGAGTGCTTGAACATTTGATTATTTTATGCGCCTAATACAGGATACTCCAAGGGAAGGACACTCCAAGTCAAATAAGGTTTATAGATTTATTTGTATTTCCTTTATTTAGGCATGTCCCCTGTTTCAGGTGGGGTCGAACTATCCTTACAATAATGAACCCCTGTTTGGATAAACAATGATGCAAACTTAAAATGAGAGCCGATCGAGGAAAATTTCAAGAAGCTTCATGTACAGCAATTTCCTTACTTTGCTTACGCCTATTTTCCATTGACAAAATCAAACAGAATGAACCACTAATTTTAACAGCATAAGTTCCTGAAGCAAAGACTAGCGGGCATCTCCTACATTCAGGCAAGAACCTTGCTTTCCAACGATACATCAGACGAACATCCGCGTTTTGAAAGAAAAGTCCACGATGGATGACATTATTTTTCACCGTTCTATATGAAAGCTTGCATACTGTTCTGGAGCCCTCTCTGGATTTTGGCACTTCTTTATGCCGGTTCGGTTTCGCAAGTCTCGGCTAGGCTTCACTTTTTATGTAATCACTTATCCTAGAAGGACAAAACAGCTGTATTTGTACGATACTGAGTTTATCAAAAAACATATGACGAATTTGCAAACCTTGTTTTCTAATATGGCCAAGGATATGTCACAAAATCTTCGTTAATCACAAAAAGGTGCTAACTTTGCAAACAAAATGTTATCTCTGTCGTTTGATTTAATATTCATACGCGTAAAAATAAAATATAACAGTTTTGACACAACGATCATGCGATTGAGCATTGTTTTGGTTGTTGTTTTGTTATTATTTTCTGTCCTATAAGCATTGTCATCATCATCATCTTTTTGTAAAATTGCATTTGCTGTTAAAGAAGATAGTCTTGCACATGTGTATGTGCGTGTACCAAAAAAAGCCTTGGAATATTCATTTCTAATTATAAACATATCGTTATTTTCTAGTTTGGCAAGGACGAAAGCAGACACATATCAACGGAACTGTGACGACAAGTACAACTTCTTTGATAATGGCGTTGTAATGCATTGATGACCTCCAAAGCATATTAAAACAAGATTTTTTTGGATTGGCAGTGAACACCTGAAGACAAAGCCTGCATCATGTTTACTTTAAAGGTGTAAAAATAATTGAAACTGACGACTATATTATATAGAATATCTAATTTAAAACCACTTGTGGGTGAGATAGGTAAATCTCAACCCATGTGGAAGGTTCATAAGTTGTTAGCAGGTTTCGCTGTGTTATATATATGTGTAGTATGTATTTATTTTGTGATTTAATACTGTAACAGAGAGTTGTAATGTAAGGTAATGGGTACTTTGATTTTTTTTAAACAAACCTTCGTTTAAATATCCATTTTCCTATTCACAAAAGACAGAAACAGCTCAACGGAGAGTAATTTACCTTTCTTTTCTTTTTTATTGTATACAAACTGACAAAATGATACCAACATAACAACAACCAGACAGAACAGACACTTTGTTTTGTGATTATTTCATATTTGATATAGTACCAGCTTCTTCATTTAACATGAATGAATATACAGCTGTACATGTATACAAAAAAATTTAAAGGCATTGATGTGGATAAAAATGATGACAAAACCTGCACGCAGGCTACTTTTGTCAATAACGAAAAATTGAAGATTACCTGGTACAAAAATTCGATCTTTTCTCGAATACATCCGGAAATCTGTTTCTCTCTACTTGGAGGAATATCCATAAGACCAACCAATCTAAAACCTTAGTCAAAGTGAAATTAGAACTTTTCTGACAATTCAGCATTTAATCTAATATTTAATGTGTAAAATAGCACAAATTCACCTACAAGTACAATTTACAGTGTACAATACATGTACATTACTTCCTTTTTGCAACAAACATGCAAAATAAGATAGAAATCATGGACTAAATTGTATACTATTGTAATTTTTTGGATGGATTCTGTGATGAAATAAAATTAAAACAGTTAAACATGTTACCAGTTGATGAACATCATTTATAAAACCTTTGAATTCTTAATGATATGTACAAGGGTAGCAGTTTGTGACAGACTACATAAACCTGCATGCATGTTCAGAGTTTAACATCTTAAGTTTAAGGTCAATAAGTAGGACACAGTATGTTGGGACCACAAGTAGACCACTCCAGTGATAACCGATTAGTCCGGCTTATTTTATTATCTGAGAAGGATGCTTACATGTACATGTTGTTATATTGTGAATTGAAAAATCAGAAAAAAAAACGGATTAATTTTCCTCATTGAATTGAGAGACAATTACCGGTCTACTTCTATGGAACAAATACCAAATTTTAAAAGTATAATTACATGCACATGTATGTATAAATACACATTATCAAATGTTGATATCCTCCACTTGCAGGTTAAATTAGAACTGTAATCCGTAGGATAACTAATACCCCTCGCAGATGCTGGTAGTTTACAATCCTTTACTGACCTTGAAAGTCAACTTACAGAAATAAAAATTTCCTTGATAACACCTTTATCTTAAACACATTAAGGTTAATAACTACCTTATAAAGGTTCAAAACATAAAACTAAAATGAAATATAAACAGGATATATCAGTGTGATATGAATGCTTCAATTGACATTCAAAGAAAATTAAACATTTTTTGATTGTTTTTTTTAATGTCCACTGGTGTAAGACAAGGGTATGCAATATCAGTCATACAATTTAAATGAAATTTTCAAAGTCAAATTGCATGGTTAGTGTGGGAAAAATTCTTAACTCCTTAAAAAGAACGGGAGATTCTAATATACCTCCTAACTTTGTTGCAGGGGTAATAATAACTTCATTTACTTCATAAATAGAAGGTAATCAAAAACTCTCACCAGATTAAATGATCTTGCCATATGTATGTCAATACACTTTTTAAAGAAAGACCTGCCTGTTTCATCTACAACATATATAAAGGCATCCCAATAGATGTACAATTTTCTCACGAATACATGCACAGTGTATATCAAATGTTTGTCTATTTAAATTTCACAACGTATGGGGCTAGTAAATCCGGATCTATTAAACTTTTTTCCAAGGGAAGATCAATGTTATATTCATGTGTCTGTTGACGCCGAGGCAAGCTCCTCCTACTGCGCTGAGGGATGGGCAACTCCGAGTGATGAGCCGGAAGGGGTTCGCTGAAAAAATACGGGTGTAGCAGGGCATCCTTGGCGGATATCCTCGACTTTGTAGGGTACACTAACAGTTTTTTGAGTAAGCTAAGTGCCTCATGGGTGGCATCAGGGACAATCTCCTCCAGGGGAATGGGCTGGTTATCAGGGAAGGTGATCTTGTTATAGTCTGGTAGCTCCGAGATTCCCTGCAATTCAAAACAAATCTTGACATTTAATATTTTAAGATACTGTTAAATTTTCTAATCCATGTACATAAAATAAATGAGAGGAAACGGAAAATATCAGCAATGACTGTTTTTAAAGACAAAAGCTTAATTAACTCTTTCACAGCTGTGATAGTAATAAGGGATGAAAAGATTAATCAAATGTTTATGGTGATTAATACATGTTGAGGTCAATACAAAACTGAATCAAAATTTTAACTCATTCACCTCTGAAATCTCATAATGACACAAAGATAACATTTTGCTTGCCTGCACGTAGTAAGCACCTTTTGTGATTAACGAAGATTTTGTAACATCATATCCTTGGCCAAACAAGGTTTGCAAATTCTTTATGTTTTTTTTGATAAACTCAGTATCGTACAAATACAGCTGTTTTGTCCTTCTAGGATAAGTGATTGCCTAAAAAAACCGTCTATGCATTGGAGAAATTATCGTTAGATGAAACGAAACTAGCATGTAGTGGTGGATTAATATCTTAATTCATCCAAAATGTCGGTGTTTTGTTTGAGAATTTCACGACAGACTCGCAACCAGTAAGTTATGTGCATTGTTTACAAATAGTTGAGAAATAACGTTGGTATACTTCCATTACATTACTGTAATGGGAGGCTCATTTTACACATATATATGTATGAGACAATACTTACGGGCCAATTACTCTCGTTGGGTGTCCCTAGGACTCTCAGTACACAGCATAGTTGTTCTATGTCATTCTCTCCCTGGTACAGATTATAAATAAGGTTATTGTTTAATCAATCTCAGTATACAGTTTAGTAAGTAACACACAATTTGAGCAGCAATGTAAGTAAAATCCAGAGATATGAAATTTAAAAAGGATATTAAAAGATTTTTGGACATCATTTAAAAAAAAAAGAAAAAAAAATTATCTTTGAACGACATTCCATCAACAGTTTAATACCACAGCTTTTTAATATATACCACAATTAAGGAATTTATGACATCAAACATTTTATGATGAAAACTGGGATGGATCCCGGAACATATCATGAAACGATGACAAGCGTTTAAATTTTGAAGTTGATAAATGAACATAAAAAACAGGTTTAAAGCATTTAATTATAAATTTCAATTGTGAGCATTAATTTTCCTTCACTTACAGGGAAAAGTGGTGAGTTGTTGAGTAGCTCTCCAAATATACATCCGACAGCCCTACAAAACAAAACAAGGTTCTAAGGTGTTACAGGAAAATAAATTTCAATGAAACATTTATTTCTGATTGTACAGAAGAGATCAGAACCAATCAAACACGAAAAGACGTTAATTACCAGGTACACACTACTTATTTATATCTTTTATCTTATCATCAATGGAAGAATACAAGTAAGCCAGTTTCATTTTTTCAAGTTGGCTGTTCATCCTCACCAAATATCAACGCCCTCGTCATACTTCCTCGCACCATACAGGAGCTCAGGGGCACGGTACCACCTGTCAATAAATAAAAGGTCACAGAGGTCATCATACTATCATTTGAGAGAGCGGACGAACTTTAATACCAGATACATGTAAAGTCATTTCAGCAGATCCATCTTCAGTAAACTTCATTTATGAGTGGTCTCCTGGATACCTGTCTCATTTGTCAACAAGCCAGAGTAACATTATTACATGATTAAAAGGATATTCTATTCAACAACATTTATTTTTAGTGCAAGAGGTACTTTCGCGGTGGCAGTTGATCCAGTTGAAACAGTTGAACCTGAAAGAAAACACCTGGAACAGCTTTGGACCGAGGATAACCTCTGGAAAATCTGACACAGGCAGAATGAGGGTCCAGACAAACCCGACCGAAATTAAATTGCTGACTATATATTGCTAATGTGTTATTTCTTGTATTAAACAATTTAAATACAGAAGCATATATTAAAATATCTTTCATCATTTAGTGGACGCACGAAAGAAGGACATGCTATTTTTGATATGCTGTTATTTATCCTCCAAAATTTTGGATATTTAGCTCTGTCTATAGTTTGGTCTAAGTGCATGCATATGCTTATTGTGAAGTACTTCTGTACCTCCTGTGCCACTAGCACGAATGCCACTGTGTAAGAGATCTGGAGATAAGTTATCAAGATTGACTAGTACCATGTTGCATTTCATGAAAATACAAATTGTACATGGGAGAAAAATATTCATTCTGAAATCATTGGAGCAAGACAGAAATGTTGGGATAATATTTTTTTAGTGTTTGGCCTTTGGCATATCCAAGGGCTAGGCCTTCAAAAATGATAGAAATTGGGTTAAGGTTAGGAAAGGGACAGATTAAAGGGGTTGGGTAAGTTATAAACCACTGTCTTACCTTGTGGCTACCTGGTGGCTATATTGGCGGTCACCTTTGTTCTGAAACACTCTGGCCAGTCCAAAATCAGCTATTTTCAAATGACCAGTAGAACTAATCAGCAAGTTTGCTGGCTTCAGATCCTACAAAAACGAACAATTAACCAATTATTTACATTTAGTATAAGAATGCAAAAAACAATAAGTCCCACAATGGTAAGTTGTTGCTTAAAAAAAACCCAAACATTTCATAATAAAAAAAAAACTACACTTTTAATTTGAAACCTTTATTTCAGGCATGTTTGGTTGGTTTGAAAACAAAATGTGAAAGATCTTTTACATTAATATGCATTAAGATTATTTGACACTATAGTCTAACATATATTTATATACAATGTATTATGTTCTATAAAGTTTCATATTTCAGCAATTTCATCTTCACATTTTTCCCTTTTGCTAAATGCAGCTTTTGTGTATCTCTTTCTTCTACATTACCTTTGGGTGAATAATTAATTCAAGAATGCATTTTCTCAGCTGTTAAGATTCAATTATGCCCTAAAATCAGAGGAATTTATTTCAAAATAATTACATATTTACACTCAAGACACATTTAAACAGTTACGATTTAAAGGATGGAATAGTTAATTAGAAATTTCATGGGTGGATGACTTAGAACAGATGTACCTACCCTGTGCATTATGTTGTTTTCATGTGAAAAAGCCACACCCTTCAACAGCATCAACATGTAGGACTTAACCTGGGCCTCCGACAGGGGGTGGTCCGAGTTCTTGATGACCTCGGAAAGGTCAGACAGCATGTACTCGAACACCAGCACCAGAGAACAGCCATGGGGGAACACCTCACGTAGGTTTACCACCTGTCAACAGAGTGTACAGACTACAGCCGTGGGGGAACACCTCACGTAGGTTTACCACCTGTCAACAGAGTGCACAGACTACAGCCGTTGGGGAACACCTCACGTAGGTTTACCACCTGTCAACAGAGTGTACAGACTACAGCCGTAGGGGAACACCTCACGTAGGTTCACCACCTGTCAACAGAGTATACAGACTACAGCCATGGGGAAACACCTCACGTAGGTTTACCACCTGTCAACAGAGTGTACAGACTACAGCCGTGGGGGAACACCTCACGTAGGTTTACCACCCGTCAACAGAGTGTACAGACTACAGCCATGGGGGAACACCTCACGTAGGTTTACCACCCGTCAACAGAGTGTACAGACTACAGCCATGGGGGAACACCTCACGTAGGTTCACCACCTGTCAACAGAGTGTACAGACTACAGCCGTGGCGGAACACCTCACGTAGGTTTACCACCTGTCAACAGAGTGTACAGACTACAGCTGTGGGGGAACACCTCACGTAGGTTTACCACCTGTTAACAGAGTTTACTGACCAATAGCATTATGTAGTGAGAAAAGATCTTGTATAGCAATATCAAGAAGTTATGAACCAGTTCAACTTGTCAGGACCTTTTGGCCTGGTGGTAATATAACATCCTGGCTACATAACATTTAGGTCTCGATTTTGCGCCCCGTCATCTCACTACCTTGTAGTTGCATTTCTTCTCTTTCTAATAAAATATTCTTTCTTTCCCATGTCAGGTGTTTGTGTGTTGTATTTATCACAATTGATAATTTCCTTAATATAATTACAGTCTGTGTTTCCCATTTCAGTGTTACATTTGCCACCAGTTCTGATTTGTGTGCCTATACTTTGTGTTCTATTTCATCCCGTTTGAAACACATGTAAGACAAAGGAAACACAAAGGTCCACAATGGGTACATATGAACACTTTCCATGCTATCTACATGCTCTTTATTAATCAAAGAAATAATTATCTCCTTTTATGGAGCAATGGCTTCCAAAATTGCACATTTATGGTTAAAAATGATGATAAAATATCAGTGTACAATAATAAACACTTAGGAAGGTCAAAATTGCATACCCTGGTAATTAGGGGGTGAAGCATGAGCATGATATTTTGTAAAGAATGATCAATATTGACACGACATACACAATATAATAAGTCTATTTTAAAGAATTAAGTTTTCAGGCCCCTGAGCAGGTCAGAGGGAAAGTATGAGTAGTAAAGGCAGTGGTAATAGCCAGGTTTTGTTAGGTTCATTGAAACCTTAAAGTATTATGATACCATCTGTACTGCAGTGCAGCTTTTGGCTGGGAAGGTGAGGGGGGAGGGGGGGGGGGGCTTATTCAGTTGATGTGGATTTATAAAGGTTACATTTGAAGGACTCAAATGAATCCTTTGTAGCTCAGGTCAAAGG
Source organism: Mimachlamys varia (assembly GCA_947623455.1). Taxonomy (NCBI): domain Eukaryota; kingdom Metazoa; phylum Mollusca; class Bivalvia; order Pectinida; family Pectinidae; genus Mimachlamys; species Mimachlamys varia. Next base: position 24,730,143 of record OX392534.1, read on the forward strand.
TTGCTGGGCATGCTTCCAGCCCTAGATTGTCAGAGAGAGGTAGTGTTTGTAGCATTCATTGTAGATGTGTATAGCTTTAAACTTGGGTTTGCCTCAGGTATACAGGCTTCAGAAGATTTCAATATGAGGTTGGCCTGTATATACTGCTAGAAGATTTTTAATTGTGGGTTGTTTCTTTTTTAAGTTGACTATAGTTTGCCGTTGTAACATTTTTTTGCATTTAACAATGAATTTACATAAAATATAACTGAATGTACTTACATAAGGGTTTTCTTCAATTTCTTGCAAAGCTTTGATTTCCCTGAAAAATTACACAAAAAAAATAATTAAATCAAAATGCTAGCTTCCACATACCTGTATGTTTTGAACAGAATTGACCAGTGTATCAAACTACAGTGTACCTTAAAAACATAAATAATTAACTACTCTCACAAAAAGTTGCAGACATACAAATGTACAAATATACGACATTTTTAGTTATATTGAAAAATGATTACATTCCATTCCCAATACACTTTAAATAGAAGATTTGTAATTATGTAATACTGAATTTATTAAACGAGTTTATTAAGTTCATATTCAATAATTATATAATATGCTATTGCCAAAATTGATCATTATGTAACTAATAAACAAGATTAATAAATTCAATATTTCATGAACACAAGTGCTGGATTTTATTAATTATTTAACTTGAGAAACATACTTAAGTTACTTTTGTATTTTCAATGATTCCCCTCTGTACATGTAACAGAAGACTTTTTTCCCTACCGTGACAACAGCATGACATCATATACGATTACGTGCGCCATTTACATGTGACTATACAATAGTGTTTCCATGGTTACATTTGCATGTTTATATTCTATATGTGTTATGTCATTTTTATTGCATCACTTTATTGCACAACTATTTACATGTGTAAAATGATATTTGTATGCTGCTAACATTTTTGAAAAATTCAGGGTAGGAATAATTTTAACAGATTTTAATTTAACACAATATCTTTAACAGTTTTACATAAGACATTTATCCTGACTTAAAAATGCATCTTTGAAAAATGCCTTTGAAAATTAAGTTATAGGCACACATGAACAAAAATGAGAGTGTAGGGAGGATTACAGGAAACAATTTTTGTTTTGGTTTGGCCTTAACAAATTGTTTGATAAACACATATATTGCACATACAGCTACATTTAAAATATTTTCACTTGCCACCCTCCAAGTTTGTAACACTCTTTCTGATTGGATATATATCTTGCATACTTGTTGGGGATACATGTAGCTCCCGTTCATCTGGGATCTATGAAAGAGCATGTGCGAGGGGAGATAACTGGAACTGGTGTCATTTTCTGAAACACTAACTTCTGAGTTTTAATACTGTACATTTTCTTGTGCTATTTGAACAAAACGGTAACCACTTGCTGACAAAAATGGTGCATTGAAATTTATTGTAAGACTACATCATGGTTGTTTATAATCTGTTGACATATTCAATGGTTTAAAATTTCTGTTGGGTTTTTTTTTGTAAAAAGGGATCTGATTTGGGTAATGATCTGATTTTAATCCTGCCTAAGAATAACTATAAACATAAAATTTGTAGAAAAGAAGTATTAAAAGATTTGTAGGGTAACAAATTAGTTATATCTGGATAAGGGAGGTTTATGGCTCATAGACCTCTTTGGTCTTTAAAGACCCCTTACCTTTGGCTCGGGGTCTACAAAAACCAGACAGGGTCTATGAGCTGGTAGACCTCTTCTAAACTAGAGATAACTAACAATCTAATCATCATAAGTGTATACAGATACTACCTGAGAGCTGTTGTAGGTATGCCATCGTCTAGTTTCCTCAAGGGGACCTTCTTCAGGGCAACAACTTCACCACTCTGTAAAACAAATATGTGTAAATCATGGTCGGGTTCTGTTCAATCCTTCAGCTTGTACAATCATTTACGGACAAAATGTTTACTAAGCATGTCAAAGAAAATGTTGCTTTCTGTCTATTCTGGCAATAAGAATATGAAATCTAATTTCAAACGATAGACACATACATGTTTTAGCTGATTTATATATTCTACCTGTATATTAGGCATTAATAATACTCATACTCTCTGAGACTAGAACTGTCAACAATTCCAATCAAAATAATTAAGTTTACATAGAAATAATATATATCAAAGGAAACTAATATTAACTATTATTCTTCAATACATATTAAACTATATAAAAAAGCTGTAATGAGCAGTGTGTGCATGTACTACATGTATAATATAAGCTGTACACGTATCCAAACTGAGAAAAAAAAGTAACAAACATTGTACATGGAAGTTTATTTTTATCATATAGCATAATAAAACTCATTGTGTAGCCTATAGGTGTTGTATATATATAGAATTCAGTATTTATTCTAAAAAAAAAAACAGTAAATGTTAGTTTATAAAGCAATAACATCACAAACTCACCTCTATGTGCTTTGCCTTTAATACAATACCATGAGCACCTTCTCCAATTCTACCCAATATTGTGTACTGTTCCATAATCAATCAGTGCTGAAATTCAAGGATATAAAACAATAATTAATTACTAGAAGGCAACCATAAACCTTTGAATAGCATATTATAAGCTAGAAAGTTAGAAGGTATCTGTAATACTATTTACATTATATATTTCCCTTAGCTTGGACTGGGAAGCTGGGGAACCATACTATTTACATTATAAATTTCCCTTAGCTTGGACTGGGAAGCTGGTGAACCATACTCAACTTCTTGGTATTTTTTCAACAGTAAAGAGAGTAGACTAAAGCTTGTGTGCATCCACCTGGAAAAAAAACTGTGCAACCCTGATGTTTCCTGATGAGTCCTTATAATTATACACATATATAAAGTAGTACAATGTACATTTTGTAGGTACATGTACTCTCTGACAGAGCTACATGTACATGTACATTGTACTGATGTACTGTAAAAGGCTTTGACACAAAGCTAGAAGGTGGCTGTTACACACCATAACATAGCTAACACAGTAGGGAGGGCCACAGACAAATAAAATATGCCACATTTGTTTAAAAATTGTTATAAATTTAATTAATTAATCGATTAATCATCATTTAAAACTAACATCATGTCATGGTAAAGCAGTGTTTATCTGTTTAATAAATATAAGCCATATCAATGGCAAACCAGGATATATCGAACTAATTGTATAAAGTTCAGTTTCATTACAATGTGACTTAACAGTTTACACTGTTGATTGTACACAAACTGTAGAAGCTAGGCCGACATATGTATGTACATGCACATTTACATGTACACTGTACGTGAACTCGTTCCGCTGCTGATCATGAACGTTTTACATTTTCGACATGCTGAATCCGAGTCTAGTTGTTCATCAAGCATTTTTCACAGGTTGCTTTTTAATCTGTCAATAACTAATGTATGTTACACAGACGATACATTACCTAGCTGCTGAAGGCTATGCTACAAATCACATTTCTCTCGTTAATCGATGTACATTGTTGTCATGTCGTTATGCTTTTTTCTGTGGTATTTTCCTTACCGCACTAACGGAGAACGGGACAAAGGGAGACAAGTCGATGTTTTGCCGTGTTAATGATCCTCATGAATCGTATAATTATATAGCTAATACCTATATATAGCTACCACGGACTTAGATAGCAATCTAAGTCCGTGTACCTACATATGCATATGATCTATTTTCAATATTAACTTGTTACATCTCTGATAAATCATTCATGACAAGTAAAAAACTTAACCAGAAAATATAATGTGCAATAAAGATAAATGAGCAACAATTAATAAATAACAAAAAGACCATGATATCATTAGACATAGAATTCTACATATAGTTAACCTAAGATAATCCGAATAATTTAAAACGGTTAGGGGCTTTGATCGATAAATTAGTCATTACACTTCAATTTAGGTTCCAATAAAGCTATAACAAAGGCGCAGATCTCCATGATAAATAACAACGTTCCGAAATATTAATCTAGAGCATGAATAATTGGATGACGTCACAATACCCATTGCATCAAGTTTTCAATGACGTCACAATCAAACTTATATCCTAGCATCAAGAACATCAACACGGGACATTCGGTCACGTCTGGCTTTATACCCGCGAATATAAACCAGAGCGAAATGTGAATCACAATGAGAGTAGGTATGGGGTAGGGTTGATAATTCTGTACAATGTCGTCAACTCTGACAGTTGAATGCGGGCCTCCAGTGACACAGAGAGAAGGCTCCTACCCTCAACTCAGAAACAGGAGCAAGATAGCTAAGGTAGGCCAATATGCTTGGTTCATGCCAACACCGATGTAAACTCCGAGTCGCTATGTACAGTGTACTTTAAGTGTTTCTAAGTACATCAGCCTTTATTAATTATATGCTTCTAAAGGTTAAAACGGACTTCCGAGGTACATTTTCCAGCACTTCAAATCATATATAAGTAACAAATTTGTTCCATCTTTTTTTTATTTACACACTATATATTCCGATTGTATGGGGCGCCGTTTTCCTTTTTATTCAATCTAAATAATTCATGTATTACTTAAACAGTTAGATGATATTCAGCATACTGAATAGGAGGTAACACCTTTTCGTTATAGCAAGTGAAATCACTACGATGAAGTAACAAGTATTGATATCACCATGGCTTAGATGATGTCACCTATTCACTATGGTGATTTCACCTAATTATATATAATCGTTAATGTGATATCACCAATTAATTATAGTGATCACCTATTCAGTTTGAATTAGTGATATCACCATAATCCCCGCGGAAAATGACATCCTTGCAAAAATGGCTGTTCCCCAAATATTTCAGAACGGGAAAATTTAATATGCAAATGGTGCCGTAATGTTGGTCAAGGAAGCTACACGTACACACATATATATATATAAGCATATGCGTCATGCGTTTAACTTTGGAGAACTTTCGTTGCGAGTTGTCAGATAGTTTGATAAAATGCCGAAATGTGAATGTTATGGTGACAGCACAAATTTACCTTAAATTTGTGTAATCACCAATTCTATGTGGTGATATATCACGTTTTCATTTAGTTATATCACTATATCAAATAGGTTCTCCTAACCTCACGGGGAGATTCTTTGACTCCCTTTTGTAGAAAATGTATAAAGATATAATGCCGTCACTCCTAAATTCTCCAAACAGCTCGAGCTCACACATGAAAGGCAACTAATCAATGTATTTATTTAACGCTAACAACATACATGTAGAAATGTACTACATATACATTTTTATGTACTTCTAATTGGTTACTAGCTTTCGCAAAAAATTGCACAATTGTCATCACTTTCGAGTATCATATCATATCAATCAATCGCGTAGCAGTCGTGCATACAGTCTATTCCTTATTGGTTTTAAATGTACCTTTGTGTATTACATAAATGTCAAAAAACAATATTTTCACAGATTTTTTGATGATTATATTAAAGAATAATTGTATTTTGGTTTATTATTTTCAAATTCTGCAAGCTGTAAATTAACTCTACAAATTGCACGTGTAGGGGTGTCACCTGTCGTCTGTCACACGGCTGCCGGTCAATACCTCCAACCACTCGTTCGACCCTAATGTGTGTCCAGTCCAAGGGTCATCTCTTCTGTGCGTGGAGCCCTCTAGAGAGTACAAGGCTCCCCAAAACTCGCCAAGGAACAACATACCATGCTCCCCGAGGAATACGTTCAAGGTTTGTTAAGAAATCAAATGGTATGACAGATGAAATTTTCCTTTGGTAATAAGGAGAATGAAATTATTTGGACCTTCGACTCCTCATGAACTACTAGTCGATCCAAAGTACGTCACATGTTTCCGTTAACAAGGAGTCCTTCTGAAGTCTACCACCCACCCACCCCACTGCCATCCCTCCCGAATTCGAAATCAGCTGAATTATCACCACGGAAGTTTACCCTTGCAGTTGAATTCATCTCAAGACTGTTTTTTTCTCCGTGAAACACAGGTCTGTTTGTGGTAATGAACTAGTGGTCCCCACAGATCAAAAAGTCCTTAAAATGAGACATGTGGCCATCAACGCATTCAAATCTTGTTGCGAACCATGTCCGACAAATATAGGAAACACGTAGAATAGTCAAAACCTAATAGAAACAACTACTATTACGTATATACACAGTAATACAAAACCTAACAGAAACAACTAATATTACGTATATACACAGTAATACAAAACCTAATAGAAACAACTAATATTACGTATATACACAGTAATACAAACCTAATAGAAACAACTAATATTACGTATATACACAGTAATACAAAACATAATAGAAACAACTAATATTACGTATATACACAGTAAAACAAAACCTGATAGAAACAACTAATATTACGTATATACACAGTAATAAAAACATAATAGAAACAACTAATATTACGTATATACACAGTAATACAAAACCTAATAGAAACAACTAATATTACGCATATGCACAGTAATACAAAACCTGGTAGAAAAAACTAATATTACGTATATACACAGTAATAAAAACATAATAGAAACAACTAATATTACGTATATACACAGTAATAAAAACATAATAGAAACAACTAATATTACGTATATACACAGTAATAAAAACATAATAGAAACAACTAATATTACGTATATACACAGTAATAAAACACATAATAGAAACAACTAATATTACGTATGTACACAGTAATAAAAATCATAATAGAAACAACTAATATTACGTATATACACAGTAATACAAACCTAATAGAAAGTACTAATATTACGTAATACGTCTAATTAACAGTCACGTTTTATTTCTGCCCAGGAGGAGCAGAGCACACCTGCGACCCCCGAAGACCCTCCCGAGGATGAACGACCACTCAGTGTTGTGGGAGAGGGATTCAGTTCTCTCCCTGGAACGACATCGCGTGCTATATCCAGGGTGTCGTCCTATGTCCCACCAAGTCGAATGGTAAGTGTCAATGTCCTGTAAGTTTATAATACAAAACATAATGTACAAAAATGTACTAGTTCCCAATTTTATTTGAAGTATGCGTTTATGGACAGAGAAACTTGCTTTCTAAACGGTTGAAACTCTGATTGATTGATTGATCGATCGGTCGGTCGGTCGATTGATTGATTGATTGATTGATCGAATGAATGGTTTTACGTCCTCTTCACTACAAAAAAGAAAGTTAATTCCGTACATACTGTTATAACATTATAAGGTAAATGTTCACTCACTACGTATATGTCAACTCAAAATTATGCCAAACGTTCGATTTCATCCATATTGGTATCAAATATTCCTGACAGCAGTTTGTAAATTTTTTATCATTTCTATGTGTGGCTGCACATGGCTTCTTCTTTTTCTATTCGAATTGAAATATTATGCATAGAATAATTGCAGAATAAAACAGTTGTTTCTTATGTGTTTGTCAGGGGACCGCCGCGTCATTGTACAAGCCACCTAAGGACCTGTCGGAGATGCTACTGGCGTATGACGATAGTGGGGAGGGAGAACCGAGCGGACCTCCCCCGACCCCGTCCGAGTGCTCAATCAGCAGCTTCAAAGTTGATGGTCTGAGGATAGGGTCGATGTGTGAGACACGTTGTACCCAGGTAAGTGGGGCGTCAATAGAGATAATTACTCAAACTAGCTGTAAAGGTAACGCTATACAGCAAACACAATGGTGAATTTAGCCATTTCGTTGATTCATGTTTTTATCTTATCAGCAATATTTAGAAGTACACACGTAAACCAATAAAACAGATCTCCTTAAATAAAGGAACATCTCATACATAATGTACATGTATACCATAAGTAAAAGTAGCCCGAAGAGTTCTGACTCACATGTATTTCGCTTATGTCTAAAACGACCAAAAATCATAAACATAGAAAACACCTTTCGGATTGAAACTTCGATGTTTTTCTATATTCTTATTGATTTGCAATGGGAACAAGATGATATTGAGTATCTGATTCGCCGAATGCAAATATATTGGTGTTGCTCACGGGTCGATCCGCCTGCCAGCAACACCAATACCTATAGGTATTTAGCAGATCAGATGGCAAGAACACTTTCGACTAAACTTTATCATGAAAACCGTTCCATAACTAAGAGCCATGTTTACACTATGTTTGGGTAACTACCTCTGTAAGCTACAGTCATGTCTTTGTGAAAATGTAAAATGTATATTCAGTAATAGATACTGTAAATATAGTTGTCATCTACTCATACTAACAGGTGTCGCTACGACGAACAGTAAACTAAAGATGTTCGTGATGAGCAATAATATAAGTTAAAATAAGTATATAATTGCAAAGATCATCTAGAATTAGATGTGGGCTTAACACAAATATATTTTGTCTGTCCAATTCCCAAACTTGGTATAACTTTCTGCTTAACTGATTGGTGTCATCGCTATGGATGTTCTAATACAAGCGTTAAAGTGGATATTGACGATCTATCTTATTCTAAGAGTGTTGAATCTACACCACGAATGTTTACATAAGATTTGTATCATTAGATTCCCAAGTATTTGTGACAAACACCATTTAACCACTTGAGTTGGAATTAATACCTCCTACCACACACAATTATATATTACTTTTACAGAGCAGTAGAGATTTCAACCCAGGATACGTGAAACGAACCAGCTATTGCTGTGATAAATGCGCTGAACGTATGACTTGTCACGAATCGTTGGTGCTGGACTCGAGTTCTCCTTTCTACGCCTGCCAGAGGTACAGGACGGCGGACGACTTGGAGCGGTATACATCACAATATAACCCCATCTCTGACAACATTCAAAAGTTCCTCGAGTCATCCCTGTCCTGCTCGCTGGATGGCGAGCAGAAACGCCAATTCTCCAGGCTTTGGGGCAGTAAAAGTCCCGAGGAACTGGTGAAGCCGTCGCCCTTTCCTAACAAAGAGGAATATCTAGACGGCTGTAACGCAAGTTGCTCCTCCTCGTGCAAGACATGTGGTATACAACGGCAACAAGACGGATCCTCAAGTAAGTATTTCGTTAATCCGAAGGGTTCTGCCTCTGTGACTCGCGACATCTTTGTCTCACTGAGAAATGTTCTTTATATTTCTTTGATGTGAAGATGGGCTTTTTAAAGTAAGCTCATTAGTGTGCCTACTTGCTGTGATTGACAATGATGACTCGATTCTTATATCGAGGACTTGATGTTTACTTGGATGTGACCAAGATTTACATGGCGGTTGTCGTCGATGAATAAGAAGACGATTACTCTTCCGGAACACCTGGTCTTATTCTCTTCCACTTCCAAGTCTACTAATAATGACATATACAACATGGGTCTATTGACAGAGATAAAACTGTCTTCCGTTTTGGAGACATTTGAGAAATTTACAAAAACACAAACTGCAGCTCAAGTAGCAGCATTTTTATCTCCGTACATTTACCTTCTCTGGACTGATGACTGTTGTGTTGTTTGTACTTTTTGTCGGGCTCTGGTGTATTGTGTTCTCGAGTGTTGAATTGACGGTTATGCAGTTGTCTTCTGGTTCGACACAACAGTATCTTTTATTGTGTTGACACTGTGAAGTGTGGAATAATTTGCCGTATATATTTTGTTTTTGTTGTTGAATCTGTGGTATATTTGGTCTTTGTGATTTAGCTGTGATACAATTATGTCAAGTCCGGGAGTAGAAACTATCTCAGTGGCACATAGCACACATTTTGTCCACGAGTAGAATGTGGTATCTTTTGTCCCTGACCTTTTATGACTCTTGACTTTTCACATACAATACCAAGTATTTCAGAGCATGTTCATTTTCATGACACTAAAATAAAACAATGGCATATATTTATGTGAAATGTTCCCAAACCCCTCGGTATCAGATCATATTCAACCCCTCATAATGGGCATGTGAAAATAAACGGCTACCCGTTTTGCGAATGTTGTACAAAATATTTCGAAATGTTTTATTTTCAAAAACGTTTTTAAAAAACCGACTCGTTCGGATAACACAGTCTGGCAGGACTGGGTTGAGTGGTCTATCCCAAAGCTAATTATAGCATAATCCTCTACAGTCAATTGTGAAATATACGCAGCTACAAATCTTAACTTTAGCACTGAACATTAAGGATTATCTCATTAGCTTGTAAGAGTTAAACAGGGTTTAAAGCTGTTGACAATTGACGGTAGTTGGTCCTAATTCTTCCACGTTGTATTAATGGTTACGTAAACTACAACACTTGTGTAAATCAAGTGTAACGTGTATTTTGTCGTATATACATTTAAGGAGTCGTACAGGTAAGTGTTCGTGTCTGCTGTCGTTTTCGTTAAGTTTCTCCAATTCGCCAATATTTCCATGCAGTGATTTTAACAGAAGCTTTCAAATTACACATTTTAATGTAAAATTTTGAATATTATGATGAAAACAAATTATGAAATGACGCAGTATACCCATGTTCTTTGTCTGTAGCAGTTACAGATTTTAATCAATACGGCTATGCATGGGTTTGTATGTGTACTCAAAGTATATACACATTTACTTTCTATTTACTGACTTTCTGTTTTTGATCAGTCCATTTTATATTCCGATTGATCATTATAAGTAAACGATGAATCTGCCATACAAACATGCGTTAAGTTGAGCGATGAGATATAGCCTCGTGGCCGGTAACCGTAAATCACTTACGTAAATGTCAAAGATTTAACAATTCTTCACCATTAAGAGCATACACGCCTCGGTAAATATCATCTATAGCTTTGTTTAAAATATCATTATCAAAATCCTGTTTTCAATTGCATGGCTTGATATTGAATGTTTATTTGATCCCCTGGTGGTAAAATGGATTAATGTTGTATGCAGAGTAATGAGTTAACTGTTCATGTTTCCTTATTGTAATCCTTGTCTCGGTGGTGAGATTGTGTGGTAGACGTTTTATCTTATATGATTAATCACAGAGTTCGTCATGTAAATTCCAAACAACATTAACCATTTTGATTTAATATATATACCTGTACTGTTACAGAGTTTTAAAAAATGTAATTGATCGAGGTTTATCTTTCAAACTGTTCATATATACAAGTAAAAAAGAATGAACTCATCGCCGTTGAAAGAGTCCTAATGTCATTTTCTAAATAATTCTATTTTAGCCTCTGACGAAGATGCGCTGGATGAACAAGGGGAACAGGAAGTTACAGTCAGTGATTTGGACGATAAGGAACCGCTAATAGAGAACAAGTGTGGCGACAAGTTCAGCCATGTTGATCTATCTGAACACACAACTGTAGATAAAGAGATAGAACATAACGAGACAATGCCAGATTTGAGCAACACAACTGAGAAAGCGCAAAGTGAAACGGAGAAGCCATCATTCTGGTCCTCCGAATGGAAACCTCCGACTCCAGTAGAACCACACCACGACGAAGAGGGGATGGGATCTCCGTGTAAAAGTATGTCCTACACCAGACATAGTGTACGAGACCAGGATGCTATCACGCTGCCATCAATCTATGTTAAAACCAAGCCCAAAAGTGGTCTGCCTCGGACCACGGACAGGGGGATTGACAAGAACTCGAACACGTGTGATGGTACAACACCCAAACTCCAGGACAAATCGCAACCAGTGTTTGACAGGTTAGTGGTCATTAAGTAGAACGATTTGCTCGATTTCTAAGTAGATCACCAGCTCTAGATAGGCTTTGTTTGTTGACGTTACATAAACGACTCAAGCAGTTCACTTAAAAGTCGACAATGTTCAATATTGAAATTATACAGTACTTTTTTTTCTAAATTCAAAATTTAAAGGGGTTTAACTTCTGCTTCTACATCAGTTTAGAAAATTTCGATTCCACCGTTTTCGCCCCTAGCATCCCTGACGAGTCCTAGTGGGACGAAACAGATATACAGTGCAGTTTACTTCACTTTTTCGGCTTACTGCATCTGTAACTAAATTTAAAAGGTGCAGCATGTGTGTGTGTGTTACTTCATATTTCAAGATATCACTGAAGAAGTGAAATAATTTGATATGAGGAGTCAGAAATGTATATACTTACATGAACTCTCGTGGGGAAGTGGCCATGCAGAATCAGTACCGTGTCACTTGTTTCAAGTAGTCATACACGTTTAAAGTACGTTTTATATTTTTGCTAGATTGCAAACAGAAACTTTAACTAAGATAATTGATAGACAAGATTGGAATGAATATTATGTACATTTTAACGGCTTTATTGCAGCGCCAAGGTCAAGCAGGTGTTGCAAGAGTGTGCAGATATTATAGATGTTCCAAAACGGCAGTTCTTACCGGGTATGTAACATTGTATTACACTGTATTTAAACCCTAACAAAAACGTCAATATTGAATTTTGGATCGTGCTGTATGAAACCAATCAAAATGCATTCTGCTGGAGATGGTTTAATAGGTACGGTAAACTGTCTCAGCGCTTTACAGTGATAGGAGAAGAAGTTACATACATGCATACTTGAACAACTTTTTGTGTCCTTTCCTTTCCTGTAGGTAAGGAACGTTAATAAAACCAGGACCTGGTATATAAAGTATCAATTAACATCCTTCATGCACTTACTAATTAATGATAGTCTCCTGGTTTTAGAGTTGCCCACAGTGCCGGACAGTATCGAACTGTGTTACACGCCGATTGTTGATAAACGCTACAACAGATGGAAGCGGAGGAGGCGTAAACGGAACAAAGGGGACGAGTCGGGCTACAAAACTGTGTCCCCCTGTGAAAGTTCCTCTGAAGAAAATAGAGACAACATGAACAATGATTCGCCTCTGTCGAACGTTAAACTTCGAAGACGACGGAAATTGCCTGACGATGATGACTTTGAGTGTCACGGATCCCACAGTAATATACATGATCTTCACTACGATGCAAGCTGCGAGTTTACGTCGTCCGACAAAGATTTCAATTCTTACAACACACACGAGGATGTTACTTTGAATATTGGTCGTCACCCTAGCACTATTGAGGAGCACAAGGAAAGAATACGAACTGCTATCGAACACAGATCGAAAGGTATAGAGCCTCATAAGTTTTTATTTGAACATATCTTTTACGAAAAAAATATGCAATTTCGTTTTAACGATACTTATGAGATAAGCCCAACACACCACTACCTTCTGATGAATGACGTTTTTGTGGTACCACGAGAGTGTTGGCACAACGTAAACATGACCTTAAAGTGTGGGTAAAGTTGAAAACACGGTAGATACATCAGATGACGATACTTCGAGGTTGAATTGTACTAGTATTCGTTTTACAGTTATTTGAACCATAAATCAGTTTAAGTAAATGTACGACTACGAAAGATCTCTGATGTAAAGTCTACACACGCTCTCGTCATAGAACGTTCTTAAAATTGTTTCTTCATATACAGTATTCTGATAAAAACATTGAGAATACAATAGCTTAGTATCAAAATAATGTTATATTTTTAATTACAAGGATGTAAGTTTGATAAATTATTAAGTGGTTTGTACGCTATGTTATTAGAAAAAGACCTAACATGTACCAACTATATGCATCTACAAGTGGGTTGCTTATGGTATTCGCGGTTTGCCGTAATCTCGCGAGTGGTCACAAAGTTCATATTTGATATTCACATAATTGAATTGAAACTAACTATGAATCCTGCACGTTATGACTAAACGGTTTTTAAAGCACCCACACCCCTTCCAACACTTCTTTTGCACCCGGTGTTCAGACGAGTTAAGGTTCCCATTCTTATCCCCTAGAGTTATCTAGGGGGACAAAACAAACGCATTGTACTTTTCGCCTATTGTCTTTTTTCTCATAATATATATGATTAATGATTTATCATATTCGTTCCTCTTTGTTCCTTATGATCGATAGATACGCTACAACCAGAGGTCTTTCATCACGGCGGATCCTACAGCGCGCGGAAGGAAGAGCATGGTATCACACCAGATCTGGGCAACGCTCTATTACAGACCAGCCAGGTCATTATATCCAGAAAGCCAAACCTACCCCCGCCCCAATCAAACAAGACCGAAGAGGAAGAAAACCTCACCAAAACAACTCCCAAGCTTCCATATTTCAAGGCTAAGAAAACAACCTACGCAAGAAAGTCGATGCCGTTCCAAGAAGACCAGAGCAGGTGATTTAAATATTATACTATATATTGTGAAGGGAGAAAGTCAATCTTTGTGTTTTCGACCCCTTGTTTAATTACGATAAGGTGTACCAAAGATGCGCGTTTGAGAAACGTCACTGTTTTCGACGGTTGATGCTTACCTTCCAATCAAGAATGATATTTATGAACGTAAAACTTTGTTTTAAGATCGGAAATTACTTTAAAAAAGAAAAATCAGAGAATACTAAAGCATCAACAGATGCATGATCCGAACTCAAAAGCGATTAAACGAAGGCAAAATATGAACAAATGGACGATTTACACGGATACTATAGAAAAAGGTAAAGACAATAAAGATAATCAGACCAGATGTTCTGAAAGCGTCTTCTGCTTCATCGACGACATTCGCCATGTAAATCAATGTCACATTCAAGTTAATGTCACGTCATCAAAGTGAGAACTGAGGCATCATTCTCAATCATAGCAAGTAGGCTTACTAATGAATAATTTAAACACATCCGTCGCCATATCATACAAAACGCAACAGAATATTTCTCAATGAGACCAAGACGCCGACCACAAACAGTTATCATCATCCTGCTATTGAAGCTTCCCAAAATTACGTGTGTGTATAACCTTTCCATCTGGCCTTGACAGAATTTATTGATGACATCCTGCTGATTCTGATACCGTTTAGAATTTTGTAATAAAATAACCAACCAAAGGGAGATAAGCGTATCAGTTTTCCCATCAGATATGTTGATCTTACTTATCTAGAACAATGTTTTCAAGTATATAACGGTAGAAACGGGGGAAATGCTTCTTATCTAGACAGAAGACTTCCCATTTGTACATGTACTTGATTCTATTATAAGTAAATCTCTCAATTTTTTTTTTATTATATTGATGTTTTAAGTTCGATTCAAGTCCGTATAGCAAGTTAAAAGAGAGATATTTACCAAGTAATTTGAAGTATTTTCTCTTCCTCAGATTTTCTAAGCCAATTGACCGCAGTCTGGTTTACCATGCGTCTAGTGACAGTGGTGCCATTGTCAAATTAAGCAATTCTAATCCATCGGGTGACTCCCCTGGCCAATCGTCCTCCGGACTTGTAAGGGTCAGAATGGACAAGGCATCCAAGGAGAGACTGCTTCTATCTAGAATGGCGAGACAGAAAATCGGTGAGTAAACTAGAGTCAAAATATTTATTTTATGTGTATCTCTTAATTTAACGTGTGTTTATTACGTTTATATTACTCAATAAAAACCATCATTCATTGGCAGATTCTCGTCACAAACTTAATAACTACAACAACTATTTTCTTCACTAAATCGTTGACTTTGTTACTCTGTCTATCCAATTGGCAGTTTCATTGTGATTATATCTAACAAGAAAATCAGTCCACACATCATACAGTAGAGAGTTCTTATCTCAATAGAGTACACAATTCCCGTAAACTGAATTGTTATTTAAACATATTTGGCGGTAAACTTGGTACAACGCTGTCTTTACAGTAACTGGAAATCTTATCCCACGTAAGCGGCCTGCATCCGAGGTAAAGCTGCCTTCCGGCACGACCACCAAAAGTAATATATCAAACCTGTCGCTGAATCATCTCCTCCAGACCATCCCAAACCGCAGCACCAGCAAAAATAAACTGGTCGAAGGCAACGACGCCGCAAAGAAACAAGACACTAGCCCCAATAAGGACCCAGGCGTCCTCGCACCGGAAGTGGTGGTAAGCATTGAAATATGATGCCGCACTTCCAAAGAATGTTAATGACCAAAAAACCCTTTGTCTTTTGTTAAATATAAGGACATTTCATCATTATTCGACTTATTGCAATACAACTCGAAATGTATATAATCAACGTTTATGTTTACAGGGTCTACAGAAAAAGCACGAAGGTTCTACCTCAGAAACACCGAAGAAAGAGAAGCGTTCGCCTAAAAGGAAGTGCACATTTCCCAAGAAGCCGTTACTTGACATGATGAACAAAGCATACTTTCGAGAAATTGAACGCAAGGTTAAGAATCGTGAAATTAACAGACTGAGAAATGTTTCTTCTCTGTCATTTACACCATCGTTTTCCTACTCCCTGTTTGAACTACCGGAGATATATAAGAAGTACAACAAGGCGATTGAGAACCGGGTGTCCATGGCTTGGCAAGTGTCGCAGAAATTAAAGTGACAAGGGTAAAGAGAACAATGTTCTTTCACCGAGTGCCAACAGTGCGATATGAAGCATGTTTGATAATGTTTAAGAATGTCATGTTATGTCCAGATTATTATTGATGATACGATGCTTTTCCATTAAATTACATGAACTTTCTGCATACGGCAATGTTATCAATGAGAATATGGCGATACTATTTGCATGTGTCAACGAAGCTCAAAGTATCTCAAGTGTACACGTACATACTAATATAACAAAAATACTACATGTCATTCTTACCGGTTGCGCATCGTTAGTTTCGGGCTTCATTTCTTTTTCCATTCAATGTTCCCGTGTCCGTGTTTCTTCATCCACGACCGACCAACGCAAGGCTTTTCACATGAAGTGACCAACTTTCCCTTCTTTATCACTTTGTCTTTGCAATTCGGGTTTCTTCGCAGCCTAACAGTTGCCACGATGATCCAGAGCGACCATTTCGGATATCCACAAGTCGGAAGAGAATCCTGGATATACTAGTAGGTGTCCTTCACTTCTGGGGGACGTAGTATGGATTTTGTGCTCAAACCAATATTCAACTTTCAGTTATGAATCGATTTGAGAAAAATTCAAATTTTCACTGATTTCATAAAAAAAAGTTTTCAGCCGAATGATACTTCACATGTGTTTCCTTGCGTTAGTGTGGTTCAGATCGATAAGTTACAAGAAGTCTGGTTTGAATGCAGAATGCATTCTTAGGCACGAGAACGGTTTCATGAATACAATCTTTTATTTCACACCCCAGCTCACGTCAAGTCGGCAAATCTAACAAGTGTGTGTTACGATACATATTTCTTTATAACAGTAAGTATAAACATAGATTATGTCTTTTATTGGGACTATTTAGATGTAGTCCGAAGGGATCCGACTCTCTGATCCGCTAGCTATTCGGACGACCAGTGGCTCGTTGAGCTCGTAGCGCGAGTCGCTAGTTGGATCACAGTCGGAACCCTTCGGACTAATTTAGACGGAGCTCCCTACGCTAGTCGGATCACAGTCGGAACCCTTCGGACTAATTTAGACGGAGCTCCCTATATGTTACTTCAAATGGTTCGATGTTCAGTCCGTTTCAGTCTTTATGCATTTCTAGAAGATTTCCTCTATCTTTCCAATAAACATCAAAATACTGGCGTGGCTACTGCTGTCTGTTCTTTGCCAAGCTACCGGTATTCGACTTTCCTAACCGTCCAAATCTTCTGTTTTATTAGCGTCATCCATGAAAGTTTATCAAAGTACATAGTATCATGAGGTCTACGACCATTATATGTCAACCCAAAAGACTGACGAAATCAACCTAGTCTAGAAACAACCGAAAAGTTAACCAACAGTTTCAGACATAAGTATCATCGAAAACAGTATCCAATTGACAACGTAAACACATGCTTGGCACTTGATCTGTTTACTAGAGTCGCTACACTAATCTAAAATATTATCAATAGGCCTGACAACGCTCCTCGATATAACAAGTCAACGGAAGAGCGGTAGGAACTTATGCTCACGAGTAACTACTGTTAATGATTTTTCAGTCAAAAACATAAAAACCTCCTTGAAGCAACCAAAGTACTGAGGACGTGTAGCTGAGTTTAGCAATATAAATGTCGAGCTGGTGAACAGTTAAATGATTAAAACAACTGAGACTAAAATGTAAACATAACAAACGACGCAAATATAGGTTATTAATGTTTAATAAGGTTTATAAATATATCATGAATGTTTACAGTTGAGTCATGGGTTCCACACCAAGGAGACTGAGGGCATGGCTCAGTACCTTGTACACGATCTTCATGAAGTACAAACGAGCGTACATCTGGGGCAGCAGATGTGGGCGGTTCTCCTGTAAAAAATAGACAATGTGTAGACAATGTACATTGTTCATCTTACGACAAAATATTACACCACAAAGTACTGTCAACATATTTATTTTGCCGCGCTCAAACTTTAACAAGTATACGAATTCAACGAGATAAGCAAATGGTGAGTAAGCCCAATCAAATAGTTGCAGTAGCACGCATATACAGAAATTGTATTTAGTGCATCATAATTTAGCGGAATGTTGTCAGTGCGAAACACTTTACAAATTATTCTTCGTGCCACTTCATTGGGGATTAATCAAACAGAATGCGAGTCTGCAACTACATATTACTTGTCGTTTGCCATAATGTGTTGGACGAAATACTAGCACCACTAAAATGTGAAACATACAGTAATGAGTACTCAACCCTAAGATGTGTAACATACAGTTAATGAGTACTCACCCCTAAGATGTGTAACATACAGTTAATGAGTACTCACCCCTAAGATGTGTAACATACAGTTAATGAGTACTCACCCCTAAGATGTGTAACATACAGTTAATGAGTACTCACCCCTAAGATGTGTAACATACAGTAAATGAGCATTCACCCCTAAGATGTGTAACATACAGTTAATGAGTACTCAACCCTAAGATGTGTAACATACAGTAAATGAGTACTCACACCTAAGATGTGTAACATACAGTTAATGAGTACTCAACCCTAAGATGTGTAACATACAGTTAATGAGTACTCAACCCTAAGATGTGTAACATACAGTAAATGAGCACTCACCCCTAAGGTAAGTAACATACAGTTAATGAGTACTCAACCCTAAGATGTGTAACATACAGTTAATGAGCACTCACCCCTAAGATGTGTAACATACAGTAAATGAGTACTCACCCCTAAGATGTGTAACATACAGTAAATGAGCATTCACCCCTAAGATGTGTAACATACAGTTAATGAGTACTCACCCCTAAGATGTGTAACATACAGTAAATGAGTACTCACCCCTAAGATGTGTAACATACAGTTAATGAGTACTCAACCCTAAGATGTGTAACATACAGTTAATGAGTACTCAACCCTAAGATGTGTAACATACAGTAAATGAGCACTCACCCCTAAGGTAAGTAACATACAGTTAATGAGTACTCACCCCTAAGATGTGTAACATACAGTAAATGAGCACTCACCCCTAAGATGTGTAACATACAGTAAATGAGTACTCACCCTTAACATGTGTAACATACAGTAAATGAGTACTCACCTCTAAGATGTGTAACATACAGTTAATGAGTACTCAACACTAAGATGTGTAACATACAGTAAATGAGTACTCACCCCTAAGATGTGTAACATACAGTTAATGAGTACTCAACCCTAAGATGTGTAGCATACAGTTAATGAGTACTCAACCCTAAGATGTGTAACATACAGTTAATGAGTACTCACCCCAAAGATGTGTAACATACAGTTAATGAGTACTCATCCCTAAGATGTGTAACATACAGTAAATGAGTACTCACCCCAAAGATGTGTAACATACAGTTAATGAGTACTCAACCCTAAGATGTGTAACATACAGTTAATGAGTACTCAACCCTAAGATGTGTAACATACAGTAAATGAGTACTCACCCTTTACATGTGTAACATACAGTGAATGAGTACTCACCCTTTACATATGTAACATACAGTTAATGAGTACTCACCCCTAAGATGTGTAACATACAGTAAATGAGTACTCACCCCTAAGATGTGTAACATACAGTAAATGAGTACTCAACCCTAAGATGTGTAACATACAGTTAATGAGTACTCACCCTTAACATGTGTAACATACAGTTAATGAGTACCAACCCCTAAGATGTGTAACATACAGTAAATGAGTACTCACCCCTAAGATGTGTAACATACAGTAAATGAGTACTCAACCCTAAGATGTGTAACATACAGTAAATGAGTACTCACCCTTTACATGTGTAACATACAGTGAATGAGTACTCACCCTTTACATATGTAACATACAGTTAATGAGTACTCACCCCTAAGATGTGTAACATACAGTAAATGAGTACTCACCCCTAAGATGTGTAACATACAGTAAATGAGTACTCAACCCTAAGATGTGTAACATACAGTTAATGAGTACTCACCCTTTACATGTGTAACATACAGTTAATGAGTACCAACCCCTAAGATGTGTAACATACAGTAAATGAGTACTCACCCCTAAGATGTGTAACATACAGTAAATGAGTACTCAACCCTAAGATGTGTAACATACAGTGAATGAGTACTCTACCCTAAGATAAGTAGCATACAGTAAATGAGTACTCACCCTTAATATGTGTAACATACAGTGAATGGGTACTCACCCTTAACATGTGTAACATACAGTTAATGAGTACTCTACTCTAAGGTAATTAACATACAGTAAATGAGTACTAATCCCTAAGATGTGTAACATACAGTTAATGAGTACTCACCCTTAACATGTGTAACCTATAGTTAATGAGTACTCAACCCAAAGATGCGTAACATACATTGAATGAGAACTTGTCCCTAAGATGTGTAACATACAGTAAATGAATACTCAACCCTAAGATGCGTAACATACAGTAAATGAGTACTCAACCTTAAGATGACTAACATACAGTTAATGAGCACTCACCCTTAACATGTGTAACATACAGTTAATGAGTACTCACCCCTAAGATGTGTAACATACAGTAAATGAGCACTCACCCCTAAAATGTGTAACATACAGTAAATGAGTACTCACCCCTATGATGTGTAACATACAGTTAATGAGTACTCTACCCTAAGGTAATTAACATACAGTAAATGAGTACTAATCCCTAAGATGTGTAACATACAGTGAATGAGTACTCACCCTTAAAATGTGTAACATACAGTGAATGAGTACTCACCCTTAACATGTGTAACATACCGTTAATGAGTACTCAACCCAAAGATGCGTAACATACAGTGAATGAGTACTCATTCCTAATATGTGTAACCTATAGTTAATGAGTACTCAACCCTAAGATGTGTAACATACAGTAAATGAATACTCAACCCTAAGATGCGTAACATACAGTAAATGAGTACTCAACCTTAAGATGAGTAACATACAGTTACTGAGCACTCACCCTTAACATGTGTAACATACAGTGAATGAGTACTCACCCTTAACATGTGTAACATACCGTTAATGAGTACTCAACCCAAAAATGCGTAACATACAGTGAATGAGTACTCATTCCTAATATGTGTAACCTATAGTTAATAAGTACTCAACCCTAAGATGTGTAACATACAGTAAATGAACACTCACCCATAAGATGCGTAACATACAGTAAATGAGTACTCACCCCTAAGATGTGTAACATACAGTTAATGAGTACTCTACCCTAAGATGTGTAACATACAGTTAATGAGTACTGAACCCTAAGATGTGTATTATACAGTTAATGAGTACTCACCCCTAAGATGTGTAAGATACAGTAAATGAGTACTCACCCCTAAGATGTGTAACATACAGTGAATGAGTACTCTACCCTAAGATAAGTAACATACAGTAAATGAGTACTCTACCCTACGATGTGTAACATACAGTTAATGAGTACTCAACCCTAAGATGTGTAACATACAGTGAATGAGTACTCACCCCTAAGATGTGTAACATACAGTTAATGAGTACTCAACCCTAAGATGTGTAACATACAATTAATGAGTACTCAACACTAAGATGTGTAACATACAGTAAATGAGTACTCAACCCTAAGATATGTAACATACAGTAAATGAGTAATCACCCCTAAGATGTGTAACATACAGTTAATGAGTACTCATCCCTAATATGTGTAACATACAGTAAATGAGTACTCTACCCTAAGATGTATAACATACAGTTAATGAGTACTCAACCCTAAGATGTGTAACATACAGTGAATGAGCACTCTACCCTAAGATGCGTAACATACAGTTAATGAGTACTCTACCCTACGATGTGTAACATATAGTTAATGAGTACTCAACCCTAAGATAAGTAACATACAGTAAATGAGCACTCACCCCTAAAATGTGTAACATACAGTAAATGAGTACTCAACCCTAAGATGTGTAACATACAGTAAATGAGTAGTCTACCCTACGATGTGTAACATATAGTTAATGAGTACTCAACCCTAAGATAAGTAACATACAGTAAATGAGTACTCACCCCTAAGATGTGTAACATACAGTTAATGAGTACTCAACCCTAAGATGTGTAACATACAGTTAATGAGTACTCAACCCTAAGATGTGTAACATACAGTAAATGAGCACTCACCCCTAAGGTAAGTAACATACAGTTAATGAGTACTCACCCCTAAGATGTGTAACATACAGTTAATGAGCACTCACCCCTAAGATGTGTAACATACAGTAAATGAGTACTCACCCCTAAGATGTGTAACATACAGTAAATGAGTACTCACCTCTAAGATGTGTAACATACAGTTAATGAGTACTCAACACTAAGATGTGTAACATACAGTAAATGAGTACTCACCCCTAAGATGTGTAACATACAGTTAATGAGTACTCAACCCTAAGATGTGTAGCATACAGTTAATGAGTACTCAACCCTAAGATGTGTAACATACAGTTAATGAGTACTCACCCCAAAGATGTGTAACATACAGTTAATGAGTACTCATCCCTAAGATGTGTAACATACAGTAAATGAGTACTCACCCCAAAGATGTGTAACATACAGTTAATGAGTACTCAACCCTAAGATGTGTAACATACAGTCAATGAGTACTCAACCCTAAGATGTGTAACATACAGTAAATGAGTACTCACCCTTTACATGTGTAACATACAGTGAATGAGTACTCACCCTTTACATATGTAACATACAGTTAATGAGTACTCACCCCTAAGATGTGTAACATACAGTAAATGAGTACTCACCCCTAAGATGTGTAACATACAGTAAATGAGTACTCAACCCTAAGATGTGTAACATACAGTTAATGAGTACTCACCCTTTACATGTGTAACATACAGTTAATGAGTACCAACCCCTAAGATGTGTAACATACAGTAAATGAGTACTCACCCCTAAGATGTGTAACATACAGTAAATGAGTACTCAACCCTAAGATGTGTAACATACAGTGAATGAGTACTCTACCCTAAGATAAGTAACATACAGTAAATGAGTACTCACCCTTAATATGTGTAACATACAGTGAATGGGTACTCACCCTTAACATGTGTAACATACAGTTAATGAGTACTCTACTCTAAGGTAATTAACATACAGTAAATGAGTACTAATCCCTAAGATGTGTAACATACAGTTAATGAGTACTCACCCTTAACATGTGTAACATACCGTTAATGAGTACTCAACCCAAAGATGCGTAACATACATTGAATGAGTACTCATTCCTAATATGTGTAACCTATAGTTAATGAGTACTCAACCCTAAGATGTGTAACATACAGTAAATGAGAACTTGTCCCTAAGATGTGTAACATACAGTAAATGAATACTCAACCCTAAGATGCGTAACATACAGTAAATGAGTACTCAACCTTAAGATGACTAACATACAGTTAATGAGCACTCACCCTTAACATGTGTAACATACAGTTAATGAGTACTCACCCCTAAGATGTGTAACATACAGTAAATGAGTACTCACCCCTATGATGTGTAACATACAGTTAATGAGTACTCTACCCTAAGGTAATTAACATACAGTAAATGAGTACTAATCCCTAAGATGTGTAACATACAGTGAATGAGTACTCACCCTTAAAATGTGTAACATACAGTGAATGAGTACTCACCCTTGACATGTGTAACATACCGTTAATGAGTACTCAACCCAAAGATGCGTAACATACAGTGAATGAGTACTCATTCCTAATATGTGTAACCTATAGTTAATGAGTACTCAACCCTAAGATGTGTAACATACAGTAAATGAATACTCAACCCTAAGATGCGTAACATACAGTAAATGAGTACTCAACCTTAAGATGAGTAACATACAGTTACTGAGCACTCACCCTTAACATGTGTAACATACAGTGAATGAGTACTCACCCTTAACATGTGTAACATACCGTTAATGAGTACTCAACCCAAAAATGCGTAACATACAGTGAATGAGTACTCATTCCTAATATGTGTAACCTATAGTTAATGAGTACTCAACCCTAAGATGTGTAACATACAGTAAATGAGCACTCACCCATAAGATGCGTAACATACAGTAAATGAGTACTCACCCCTAAGATGTGTAACATTCAGTTAATGAGTACTCTACCCTAAGATGTGTAACATACAGTTAATGAGTACTGAACCCTAAGATGTGTATTATATAGTTAATGAGTACTCACCCCTAAGATGTGTAACATACAGTAAATGAGTACTCACCCCTAAGATGTGTAACATACAGTGAATGAGTACTCTACCCTAAGATAAGTAACATACAGTAAATGAGTACTCTACCCTACGATGTGTAACATACAGTTAATGAGTACTCAACCCTAAGATGTGTAACATACAGTGAATGAGTACTCACCCCTAAGATGTGTAACATACAGTTAATGAGTACTCAACCCTAAGATGTGTAACATACAATTAATGAGTACTCAACCCTAAGATGTGTAACATACAGTAAATGAGTACTCAACCCTAAGATATGTAACATACAGTAAATGAGTAATCACCCCTAAGATGTGTAACATACAGTTAATGAGTACTCATCCCTAATATGTGTAACATACAGTGAATGAGTACTCTACCCTAAGATGTATAACATACAGTTAATGAGTACTCAACCCTAAGATGTGTAACATACAGTGAATGAGCACTCTACCCTAAGATGCGTAACATACAGTTAATGAGTACTCTACCCTACGATGTGTAACATATAGTTAATGAGTACTCAACCCTAAGATAAGTAACATACAGTAAATGAGCACTCACCCCTAAAATGTGTAACATACAGTAAATGAGTACTCAACCCTAAGATGTGTAACATACAGTAAATGAGTACTCACCCCTAAGATGTGTAACATACAGTAAATGAGTACTCAACCCTAAGATGTGTAACATACAGTGAATGAGTACTCTACCCTAAGATAAGTAACATACAGTAAATGAGTACTCACCCTTAATATGTGTAACATACAGTGAATGGGTACTCACCCTTAACATGTGTAACATACAGTTAATGAGTACTCTACTCTAAGGTAATTAACATACAGTAAATGAGTACTAATCCCTAAGATGTGTAACATACAGTTAATGAGTACTCACCCTTAACATGTGTAACATACCGTTAATGAGTACTCAACCCAAAGATGCGTAACATACATTGAATGAGTACTCATTCCTAATATGTGTAACCTATAGTTAATGAGTACTCAACCCTAAGATGTGTAACATACAGTAAATGAGAACTTGTCCCTAAGATGTGTAACATACAGTAAATGAATACTCAACCCTAAGATGCGTAACATACAGTAAATGAGTACTCAACCTTAAGATGACTAACATACAGTTAATGAGCACTCACCCTTAACATGTGTAACATACAGTTAATGAGTACTCACCCCTAAGATGTGTAACATACAGTAAATGAGTACTCACCCCTATGATGTGTAACATACAGTTAATGAGTACTCTACCCTAAGGTAATTAACATACAGTAAATGAGTACTAATCCCTAAGATGTGTAACATACAGTGAATGAGTACTCACCCTTAAAATGTGTAACATACAGTGAATGAGTACTCACCCTTGACATGTGTAACATACCGTTAATGAGTACTCAACCCAAAGATGCGTAACATACAGTGAATGAGTACTCATTCCTAATATGTGTAACCTATAGTTAATGAGTACTCAACCCTAAGATGTGTAACATACAGTAAATGAATACTCAACCCTAAGATGCGTAACATACAGTAAATGAGTACTCAACCTTAAGATGAGTAACATACAGTTACTGAGCACTCACCCTTAACATGTGTAACATACAGTGAATGAGTACTCACCCTTAACATGTGTAACATACCGTTAATGAGTACTCAACCCAAAAATGCGTAACATACAGTGAATGAGTACTCATTCCTAATATGTGTAACCTATAGTTAATGAGTACTCAACCCTAAGATGTGTAACATACAGTAAATGAGCACTCACCCATAAGATGCGTAACATACAGTAAATGAGTACTCACCCCTAAGATGTGTAACATTCAGTTAATGAGTACTCTACCCTAAGATGTGTAACATACAGTTAATGAGTACTGAACCCTAAGATGTGTATTATATAGTTAATGAGTACTCACCCCTAAGATGTGTAACATACAGTAAATGAGTACTCACCCCTAAGATGTGTAACATACAGTGAATGAGTACTCTACCCTAAGATAAGTAACATACAGTAAATGAGTACTCTACCCTACGATGTGTAACATACAGTTAATGAGTACTCAACCCTAAGATGTGTAACATACAGTGAATGAGTACTCACCCCTAAGATGTGTAACATACAGTTAATGAGTACTCAACCCTAAGATGTGTAACATACAATTAATGAGTACTCAACCCTAAGATGTGTAACATACAGTAAATGAGTACTCAACCCTAAGATATGTAACATACAGTAAATGAGTAATCACCCCTAAGATGTGTAACATACAATTAATGAGTACTCAACCCTAAGATGTGTAACATACAGTAAATGAGTACTCAACCCTAAGATATGTAACATACAGTAAATGAGTAATCACCCCTAAGATGTGTAACATACAGTTAATGAGTACTCATCCCTAATATGTGTAACATACAGTGAATGAGTACTCAACCCTAAGATAAGTAACATACAGTGAATGAGTACTCTACCCTACGATGTGTAACATACAGTTAATGAGTACTCAACCCTAAGATGTGTAACATACAGTGAATGAGTACTCACCCCTAAGATGTGTAACATACAGTTAATGAGTACTCAACCCTAAGATGTGTAACATACAATTAATGAGTACTCAACCCTAAGATGTGTAACATACAGTAAATGAGTACTCAACCCTAAGATATGTAACATACAGTAAATGAGTAATCACCCCTAAGATGTGTAACATACAGTTAATGAGTACTCATCCCTAATATGTGTAACATACAGTGAATGAGTACTCTACCCTAAGATGTATAACATACAGTTAATGAGTACTCAACCCTAAGATGTGTAACATACAGTGAATGAGCACTCTACCCTAAGATGCGTAACATACAGTTAATGAGTACTCTACCCTACGATGTGTAACATATAGTTAATGAGTACTCAACCCTAAGATAAGTAACATACAGTAAATGAGCACTCACCCCTAAAATGTGTAACATACAGTAAATGAGTACTCAACCCTAAGATGTGTAACATACAGTAAATGAGTACTCACCCCTAAGATGTGTAACATACAGTAAATGAGTACTCAACCCTAAGATGTGTAACATACAGTGAATGAGTACTCTACCCTAAGATAAGTAACATACAGTAAATGAGTACTCACCCTTAATATGTGTAACATACAGTGAATGGGTACTCACCCTTAACATGTGTAACATACAGTTAATGAGTACTCTACTCTAAGGTAATTAACATACAGTAAATGAGTACTAATCCCTAAGATGTGTAACATACAGTTAATGAGTACTCACCCTTAACATGTGTAACATACCGTTAATGAGTACTCAACCCAAAGATGCGTAACATACATTGAATGAGTACTCATTCCTAATATGTGTAACCTATAGTTAATGAGTACTCAACCCTAAGATGTGTAACATACAGTAAATGAGAACTTGTCCCTAAGATGTGTAACATACAGTAAATGAATACTCAACCCTAAGATGCGTAACATACAGTAAATGAGTACTCAACCTTAAGATGACTAACATACAGTTAATGAGCACTCACCCTTAACATGTGTAACATACAGTTAATGAGTACTCACCCCTAAGATGTGTAACATACAGTAAATGAGTACTCACCCCTATGATGTGTAACATACAGTTAATGAGTACTCTACCCTAAGGTAATTAACATACAGTAAATGAGTACTAATCCCTAAGATGTGTAACATACAGTGAATGAGTACTCACCCTTAAAATGTGTAACATACAGTGAATGAGTACTCACCCTTGACATGTGTAACATACCGTTAATGAGTACTCAACCCAAAGATGCGTAACATACAGTGAATGAGTACTCATTCCTAATATGTGTAACCTATAGTTAATGAGTACTCAACCCTAAGATGTGTAACATACAGTAAATGAATACTCAACCCTAAGATGCGTAACATACAGTAAATGAGTACTCAACCTTAAGATGAGTAACATACAGTTACTGAGCACTCACCCTTAACATGTGTAACATACAGTGAATGAGTACTCACCCTTAACATGTGTAACATACCGTTAATGAGTACTCAACCCAAAAATGCGTAACATACAGTGAATGAGTACTCATTCCTAATATGTGTAACCTATAGTTAATGAGTACTCAACCCTAAGATGTGTAACATACAGTAAATGAGCACTCACCCATAAGATGCGTAACATACAGTAAATGAGTACTCACCCCTAAGATGTGTAACATTCAGTTAATGAGTACTCTACCCTAAGATGTGTAACATACAGTTAATGAGTACTGAACCCTAAGATGTGTATTATATAGTTAATGAGTACTCACCCCTAAGATGTGTAACATACAGTAAATGAGTACTCACCCCTAAGATGTGTAACATACAGTGAATGAGTACTCTACCCTAAGATAAGTAACATACAGTAAATGAGTACTCTACCCTACGATGTGTAACATACAGTTAATGAGTACTCAACCCTAAGATGTGTAACATACAGTGAATGAGTACTCACCCCTAAGATGTGTAACATACAGTTAATGAGTACTCAACCCTAAGATGTGTAACATACAATTAATGAGTACTCAACCCTAAGATGTGTAACATACAGTAAATGAGTACTCAACCCTAAGATATGTAACATACAGTAAATGAGTAATCACCCCTAAGATGTGTAACATACAGTTAATGAGTACTCATCCCTAATATGTGTAACATACAGTGAATGAGTACTCTACCCTAAGATGTATAACATACAGTTAATGAGTACTCAACCCTAAGATGTGTAACATACAGTGAATGAGCACTCTACCCTAAGATGCGTAACATACAGTTAATGAGTACTCTACCCTACGATGTGTAACATATAGTTAATGAGTACTCAACCCTAAGATAAGTAACATACAGTAAATGAGCACTCACCCCTAAAATGTGTAACATACAGTAAATGAGTACTCAACCCTAAGATGTGTAACATACAGTAAATGAGTAGTCTACCCTACGATGTGTAACATATAGTTAATGAGTACTCAACCCTAAGATAAGTAACATACAGTAAATGAGCACTCACCCCTAAAATGTGTAACATACAGTTAATGAGCACTCACCCCTAAGATGTGTAACATACAGTAAATGAGTACTCACCCCTATGATGTGTAACATACAGTTAATGAGTACTCTACCCTAAGGTAATTAACATACAGTAAATGAGTACTAATCCCTAAGATGTGTAACATACAGTTAATGAGTACTCACCCTTAACATGTGTAACATACAGTGAATGAGTACTCACCCTTAACATGTGTAACATACCGTTAATGAGTACTCAACCCAAAGATGCGTAACATACAGTGAATGAGTACTCATTCCTAATATGTGTAACCTATAGTTAATGAGTACTCAACCCTAAGATGTGTAACATACAGTAAATGAGAACT
The DNA here is from genome assembly GCA_947623455.1 of Mimachlamys varia. Taxonomy (NCBI): domain Eukaryota; kingdom Metazoa; phylum Mollusca; class Bivalvia; order Pectinida; family Pectinidae; genus Mimachlamys; species Mimachlamys varia. Next base: position 24,760,160 of record OX392534.1, read on the forward strand.
TGTCACTAAGATGTGTAACATACAGTAAATGAGTACTCACCCCTAAGATGTGTAACATACAGTTAATGAGTACTTTACCCTAAGATAAGTAACATACAGTAAATGAGTACTCACCCTTAATATGTGTAACATACAGTTAATGAGTACTCACCCCTAAGATGTGTAACATACAGTTAATGAGTACTCAACCCTAAGATGTGTAACATACAGTAAATGAGATCTCACCCCTAAGATGCGTAACATACAGTAAATGAGTACTCATCCCTAAGATGTGTAACATACAGTAAATGAGTACTCAACCCTAAGATGTGTAACATATAGTTAATGAGTACTCACCCTTAATATGTGTAACATACAGTTAATGAGTACTCACCCCTAAGATGTGTAACATACAGTAAATGAGCACTCACCCCTAAGATGCGTAACATTCAGTAAATAAGTACTCACCCCTAAGATGTGTAACATGTAGTTAATGAGTACTCAACCCTAAGATGTGTAACATACAGTTAATGAGTACTCAACCCTAAGATGTGTAACATACAGTTAATGAGTACTCTACCCTAAGATGTGTAACATACAGTAAATGAATACTCACCCCGAAGATGTGTAACATACAGTTAATGAGTAATCAACCTTAAGATGTGTAACATACAGTGAATGAGTACTCACCCCGAAGATGCGTAACATAGAGTTAATGAGTACTCACCCCAAGATGCGTAACATACAGTAAATGAGTACTCAACCTTAAGATGAGTAGCATACAGTAAATGAGTACTTACCCCTAAAATGTGTATCCGACTGTAGTAGGAGCTCAGGCTGTGGCTAAAGCTAATGAGTAAGTTACAAATCTGAAACAGAAATAAAACTAGATATATTATAGTGTCCCCACTGACAGCCAAGGGAATCAATGGAGATTTTTAGTGTTATTCACTGTTTAATGTGTGTACTCATATATGTCCACACTCTTGCTAAGTATTGGATGACCAATGCTGAATTCAAGACTGAGGTAATTACATCTTTTGTAACAACAAAGAATAGGAAAATTCATACATAATAATATTTTTTTAAATTTTTTATATCCAAAGACTATTAGAATAGAAACAGGCTGAAATGATATAATTATGTTATTCATTGCCTTTTACTAATGAGTGTAGAAGCACAGATATAGGCTGAGTTTTTTTTTTTTAAAGTCATCACAAGTGTGCCATATTATTACATGTATTATCATTATTTAAATTTACTGTCAGAGAAGCTGAAGTGTTTATCTGATAGAGGTATACTTTATAATCCAATGAAGCAAATGTAATAATAATAAAATCTTGTATTTATACTGGACATATTTAGATTGACATCTACTTTACAATATGGCCCTCAGATACACAATGAAATTGTTTTCCTCTTAGTGCTATAATAAGTTCTCATTTTTTTATGTACAGTTAATTAGCGTAATCAGAAAATTTCCATCAGCAAATAACTTCTTTTAAGCAACCAGAAATAACCCATATTATATATTAGTAAAATTTAATTAACCTTCGGTATTATACACGTACAGCTGTATGTACTTGTAAAATAAGTGTCCCATCTTAATCACTGTGGTTAGAGGTATATTTACAGGCTTTAGGAAATTTTTCATAGTTTGACGAAATTAATAAATTTACACTGACTGATAACAATATATTTCAGATAAAACCAGCATATTGCCCCCCTGAAACAATGTTAATTCACTTGGACCATTGTTAATGTAAGTGTTTTTATGTATTTCCTATATTTTGTGTTAATGTCCTCGTGTAACTGTGAATGATTCACTTGTCTGAGGAAATTTACACTTTTGGGATTTTCTAAGCAATCCTTACATAATGATAATAGTAGTTGAGACCAAACTCAACCTAAGGACTGCAGTAATTAATCAGAAATTAATATACTAAAGTTTTATTTGATTTGTCCAAGAAAAGAACCCTAAAATAGCATAATATTTTGACTGGGGTTAGACAAGATTCTGAGTTGGGTCATTATTTCCCTCAATAATTTAATTTTTTTAACTTTAATCAACCATAACTTTGGAATGAAACAGTGGATCACAACCAATTCAAACCATGACCTGCATCTTATCATGATGAATGTGTATACCAAATAACTTTTCATAATCTTTACTCGTTAATGAGTAAATGAGTGGAAATGAAAAAACTATGATGGAATTACAGACAAGGGTAAAACTATATTTGTATATGCCCCGGCCATTTCATGGCTGGGGCATAACAAAAACAAGTGTACAATTGTTTTCATTTTTGTCCTACACTACTGATTAGTGAATATATGTTTTCCAATCTCATAAATATATTTATTTTCAAAATCTGCAAAATTATTTATTGTCAAAAGTTATATTTAATAACATGTTGTTTTTAAGCCGCTCTCGGCAGAGCCAGGCGGCTTATTGTCTTGTTTGGGGTGAGGACAATTTCGGGATGGCAGTAGTATCTAGGCCTAATGATCGTCCCTAGTGATGACCGCCATCTTGGAAAGCACGCTTGCTCTGTATCTGTTACGTCACAATTAACAATGCTCTGTAGTGAAGTATCGTAAACAGAAAGTAAGAAGCTATGGTCTTCTTACATGAAGTGTTCTGTTGTACTTTCCCCACATAAACAAATGCATATAACTGGTTAGCAGAATGTTTGATTCGAGTAGTTGACTTCGCCCCCCTGAAAGCGTTTTCATGATGCAGGTCTATGATGGGAATTTCCATTTATTTTGGTTCACTTTGGCAAATAAAATGATATTTCAGTTTATACATCTCAGTTCGTTGATAAATGATATCATGACAGTTATACAACACTGGAAGATGCAATTAGCATTATCACATACATAGATAATACATGTTGCAAATGGCGACGCAATTTATCTGCCTACTTAAGTCGAAATGATGATAACCGGTCAACTGTGCTCTAGATCTAACTGTTACTGATAGTTGAGCAAAACAATTATTTACTTTCTTTAAACACATTTCTGGTAACAATGTATTATGTTTCATGTATGCATTTACAAGAAAAAGTCAATTTAGAAACATGACAAGGCCGTCCTTCAACAAGAATTCTCATTTTGTGACAAAGCTGATAAATAAAGCTTTTATCTAAGAAAACTTTCTTACTTACGTTGACAATTATTTCAAATTGCAGTAAATGCTTTAACTTTTGCATAAGATATTCCCCTTGACTTGTTAGATGTTTAACAACTGTAGCCTGTGTAATACCTTGTGAGTGTGAATCTTAGCTGAGATACCGCCAGCTTTAGGTACTAATTCTTCAACCGTCTCTCTGATCAGGTCAGGGTAGGGAAATATGTATAGGAAGAACAAGGACCACTCATCCTGTAAAAAATAACAGAAAACACTTCTATTCATTAGCAAAAAGTTTCCATATGCTTGTTAACAACCAAATTTCCCGGATGTTACTGAGAAAATGTGGAATTTGACGATAATCTTCAGTTTTACTTTTGGTGTCTGTGCATGTGTCTGTTATAAGAAACAGTGAAAACTCTAAAATAAGTATCCTTGAAACTTTAAAGCCCAAGCCTGATACATAATTTTTTGTAAACAGTAAATGATGTACTTTTGATTTTGTTTCTATGGTAACAGAGAAAATATGAAAAAAGAAACCATGCCTATAGCAACAGGAATAACTTTGCCACTAGCTTAATATGAATACAAAGCTTTGTTTAATTCAGTAGAACAGTTTCTAAGCCGCTCTCGCTCCCGTTGTACCTGAGCACACGCATGTTCTGTAACTGTTACGTTCCATCATGCTCTGTAGTGAAGGTGAAGTATCGTAAACAGAAAGTAAGAAACTATGCAACTCGTTCTTCTTATAATGAAGTGCTCTGTACATTGTTCTTTCACCACACAATACAAATGTATATTTGGTTTTATTAAAGTTCTTTGCACAGTTGTTACGGCAGTAGCGTCTAGGCCTAATGATCGTCCCTAGTGATGACCGCCATCTTGTTAAGCGCGCTTGTTCTGTATCTGTTACGTCACAATTAACCATGCTCTGTAGTGAAGTATCGTAAACAGAACTTTGAACTTCATTGAACTTTGAACATGTGAAACTTCAACAATTGTTTATCAACTATTTCTTACAATAAAATATTCAAATGAAATATAATTCATGAAAATGACATGCCTTTCTTTACATCAAGTTTACCTCGTCTCTGAGAAGACTGAAATCCACATCAGCAATGTTTGGAAGCGGAGGGTACTGACCTGCAATACATAACATTATATTTACATTTGTGTTGAAACCCACTCTATGAATATTGCCAGCAGAAATGCTTTTCACACAAGTATGAAAGCAAAGATTCTCATGGCATTACACATGGTTTACATCATAGCTTGTTCATTGAGAGTCTTGTCGCCTTCCTTTGAGCATCAAAGAGAAAGCCCCTGCGTCAAATGCTCAAATAACTAATATTAATCATAAGCACCAATTCTATTCAAATTACAGCTATCTTGCCTATGTTGTTTAAATGATGATGCAGATACAAATGCAGGTAATAATATAAATTAATAATTGCTGAAATTATGAACAAAACTAAACAATTGTGTTAAAATAACAAGAGGCCCAATGGGCCTGCATCGCTCACCTGGTATCAATCTCTGACTTATATTATAGTGTTACCCTAAAGTCCCCTAAAATCTTTTACTGTAAGACATTTAGAAGAACATGTTAAGATTTAAACATATTTTACCCCTGTGACCTTATAAGAAAACATCATTTTCATTTTCAAATTTTGTTTGGCTTCATCCCAGGATGCTACGAGCCAAATAACATGTCTCTAGGCATTTGGGTTTATCAGAAGAAGTCGTTCAAAGCTTTTAACCGATTTGACCACTGTGACCTTTAATATGGGTCAAGCTCATTTTCCTTCCCAAAGTTTGTCAAGCTTCATACAAGGAACCTTTCAGCCAAATATCATGCTTCTAGGGCTTTTGGCATTTCAGAAGAAGTCGTTTAAAGGTTTTAACAGATTTGACCCCTGTGACCTTGATTATAGATCAAGGTCATTTCTTTTCGCAAATTTTGTCGGGCTTTATCCAAGGATCCTTTCAGCCAAATATCATGCTTCTAGGGCTTTTGGTATTTCAAAAGAAGTCGTTTAAAGATTTTAACAGATTTGACCCTTGTGACCTTGAATATAGGTCAAGGTCATTTCTTTTCGCTACCAGCCAAATTTCATGTCACTAGGCCTTTCAGTATTTTAGAAGAAGTCGTTTGAAGGAAAAAGTTGACGGACGCAGGACGGACGGACGGACGACGGACGCTGCACCATCACATAAGCTCACTTGGCCCTTTGGGCCAGGTGAGCTAAAAATGTAAATATATGGATTGAAAGTCTCTTTTTTCACTTTTACGTTATCAAAGTTAAAAAATAACTTGCAATCCTTATATAATGAAAATTACTCAATTAACCAGTAGCTAAACATTTCTAGCTGCATGCATACATGCATCTGTCTTGGCACAAACTTGAAGGTTAATTATTCTAAAATAGTGAGAGATTTCCCAAACTCACCTTTCCCGACAGATTCCTCAAAGTGTTTAAACAGGGTGGCAAGTCTTGCACAGTTATACATGACAAAAGACCCAGTCCTTGTGTCACTTCCAACTCCACTCTCCCCCTCAGTCAAATCAAGCTTCACCTGACACAGAGAACATATCCATACACAACATTTTAAAAACACTCCAACAAGTTTAACTTTCAATATTTAAGTTTATCAAAAGAAGAGTGCAAATTCTGAATCCGGGTTTCTTAAGGTTGTATTGTAAGTTAAATGCTGGTTGCCGACATGTTTCGGCCTTAGGTACATTTTGTAGGCTGTCTTCAGGGCACAGCTTACATAGTACAGTGTTACATGATGTACAAGTAGTGGTGAGTAGAGACGATGGAGGTCATGTGATAATAACAACCATACTGTTACAATGTCACTGGTTTTTTAGTCTTGATATATTCACATTCATAGAATATGTTTATCAGTTTTTTTATTTTAATATTTCCAGACATGATAATTTTAACATTTGTAATACAGTAAGACCTCACTTGCTCAACCCAGTTTACTTGAATACCCCTCATTCATCAAGTAGTTTGTTTGGTCCCGACAGAGTTCATACATATTCAACCTACATTCATGTACTTGTACCTCGGATTTCACAAATACCATGTCTTTCTTGAACTATTGATTAAGTCCCCACAAGTTTGAGAAAGTGAGGTTTTAATGTACATGTATATATCACAACATCGTAATAAAAAAAACATTTTGATAAATGAGTCCTTACAATGTATGTACATGTAACCCTGGTAAATACTAGCTGCAATATACTACTCCGCTAGGGAGATCTTCTCTGTAGCTCGATCGGTTGAGCGTAAGACTAGTAGCCAGAGGTTTTGGGTTTGACTCCAAGTGGAGGCTTTGAAAAATGATGATCTCTGTTACATATGGCGCCCACGTAGGGACCCGGAAATGACATATTAACACTCGAGATACTTGCAAAGGAATCCCTATGACCTCCCTGGGAAAACTAGGGACAAGTTCTTTCCTGGAGGGGGAGTATGTAACCCTGGTAAATCTTAGCTGCAATATATGGCTAGGGAGATCTTCTCTTTAGCTTGATCGGTTGAGCGTAAGACTAGTAGCCAGAGGTTCTGGGTTTGACTCCTGACGGAGGCATTGAAAAATGTTAACCTCTGTTTCATAAAGAATATGTTAATTGTATGGGATATTTTTGGTAACAGGTATGTCTGAAAACTCTTTTAACTCACAATACTTCTGCTGACAGTGGAGAGCATTTCAAACTTGATCCCAGCCGATGTGAGAACAGAAATTGTGGACTGCCATCCAGGGCCTGTAACAAAGATACAGTAAATAAAATGTGAATTTCATAACAAACATTCAATGTGACAAATGGTGTCAAGTGAAACTTTGTTTTCACAGTGAAATTTAAAACATCTTGTATTTTCAAATAACACAGACATAAGAATCAATTATAAAATATTAAATAAATGATTTTTTGATATTATATAAAGAGGCAATTTAGTGAATTTGCTTTTTTTAAACTTAATTAGAATGACAAAATACCTATATTCAGACAAAGGAATCTGTTCTTGATACATGTACTGAGATACTGTGAAGCCGATGTCCTATGTGGTCAGTTTACTTATTGGCAAATTAAAGCTAGCACCAAATATAGCGACATCAAAATATAGCATGAAATAACCGCGCCACCTAATGCCACCATCTGTATGTGGGTTGTAAACAATTGGACGTGAGGACACAAGTAGTTTGATTTCACACATACTTCTTTCAAGGTATGTTTGATAAATGAAATATGTTGTGAACAATTATGATATATCTCATTATTATTAGATTCCACGAGAAATTTTGTTGGTATTTTTCAAACTAACCAAAAGCAAATTTTATTGAAAGCTCGCACACACAGGGGCCCTCTGAAGGGTTGTTAACCTGAACACATGACACGCATGCTCAGTGCGGTCAGAATGCTCAGAGATGTTTGTAAACATATGTCTCATTTGCATGGGTTGGACGATTTAAGGATTTCCCTATTTTTGATTGAAAAACGCATGGATCTACAATTTTATAAAATAGTTAGTGATATTATGGAAATATCATAAAAGATATTATTAATTGCCCCTTTAATCTGTCAACAATGAAAACAAATTATTGCGCTATAAAACAAAACTAAAAGAATGCTTAAATCTCTAAAACATTTTGAAATCAACAAAATAAATAATTTCAACTATAAATCAATTAATTTGATTACCATTGACTTCATCTCCATATTTCATTACTGCAGCAGATTTCATCTGAGAAAATCTCAACCTTGAAAGAATAAACAGGCTCAATATCAAAACTAGGTTATATATTAAAGAAAACAATGTTTGAAAGCATTAAGTAATTAATATGACAAAGACAAAGCATTAAAAGAGTGTCGCTTTATACTTAATCTCTGATATTTAATGTGAATTATTCATATACTACTTCAAAAAGAGATAAAATTGTCATAAGTCAGCAAGTCGAAAAAAAATGCTTTTGAAGTATTGACAGAGATAAATGCAACAAACATCAGCTGAAAGATATTCTGGTTATTTTCAACCTTCCCGATATAACCGATGAAGGTCGAGTGTGACGTAACATGATTGTGTGATGTGTATCCGGTTTTACCACTGGAGGGCTACTTCTGGATGAAAAAAATCAAAGGCAAAGGGAAGCAAAAGGGGAAACAACTCTGTTTACACACGCATGTGTTACCATTCAAGAGCTTGTTCGGGCACCAAAGGCTTTTTTGGCGCCTGAGAGATGGGCTCTAATTATTTTTATCAAAAGTGAAAATGTTTACATATATATAACAAGTACATAAGATATGTATGTATCAATATACCACAATTATCTACCATATAATATAATATGATAGTGTATATAACAGTATTATATTGATCACATGACAGAGAAATAAGACTTTGTGTTTCCCTCACATGCCCATCACGTTTCAAGGGCTGTTAGTATTTCCTTTGTTCTGAGCTGTTCAGGACAAGTAATACAGCTAAATGCTGTGCGGAGTGCCTTTGGCATGGGTTTCAGTGAGGTAGCACTCTAACACAGCATCATATTTGTACTATCATAATGAGGCCAGTACAACAACATACTCTGTCTCCAGCACACATATACTTACATGCACACAAACAGAACATGCATGACCTTAGCTATTAAAAGGACATTAAACCAAGAATGGAAAGTACACAGCCTCACCAGGATTCTAACAATTGACAAATGCCTTACCTGCACTCCCCCTACACCTAGTCACTTGACATTAGAACCAGTTCAGTTCTGACACATTTTTCCCACATTTTTGTAGGTCATTGACAAGAGACACAACCATTCACTCAGTGCTTGAAATAATGTTAGACAAGTTCCCCAATTTTGTAATAGGAGAAAGAGAAAAACACAAGTAGAATTTGATCCCCGAGAACCACTGGAATCTAGACAGGTGTTTTACAGACTGGGTAAGCTTATCACCAACAAAAGATCCAAATGTATTCTCTACATATCTTTTATGGCTTATTATCATCCTGATATTTCTTTAATAGTTTATTAATTTCAAGCTTGGTGAAATAGTGTGTAACCTTGTTTCTCGACAGTACATATATACTTACTGTACAAAGTCTATGGCTTTTTTACCTTAAATAGAATTATACTAAATGTACAACGTCTGCAGTAGTTTTAACCATATATATGGAAGTACTGTATACCAACCTTGTTTGTGATCAGTACATGGTACTGTACAACGTCTGCAGTAGTTTTAACCATATATATGGAAGTACTGTATACCAACCTTGTTTGTGATCAGTACATACTTACTGTACAACGTCTGCAGTAGTTTTAACCATATATATGGAAGTGCTGTATACCAACCTTGTTTGTGATCAGTACATACTTACTGTACAACGTCTGCAGTAGTTTTAACCATATATATGGAAGTACTGTATACCAACCTTGTTTGTGATCAGTACATACTTACTGTACAAAGTCTGCGGCAGTTTTAACGTTGGCCTGTGTCTGTCTCCTGGCTTTGACTGGGCCATGGACTAGGTAAACCTATAATACAGACAGTGGCAAAGAACAGTTTATTCCTGATATAGGACAATCTGTGAGGAAAAACTGCGCCAGGGTGGCGAAGTAATCATATAACTTAGTAATATACCTCCACCACTGGGTCATGGGTGTGAGGCCTATGTGGGGTCATCACCAACTATAATGCCAGCTAATAGGTGGTTAATTGGTGGTTAACTGGTGGTTAATCGGTGGTTAATTGGTGATTAATTGGTGATTAATTGGTGGTTAACTGGTGGTTAATTGGTGATTAATTGGTGATAAATTGGTGGTTAATTGGTGGTTAACTGGTGGTTAATTGGTGATTAATTGGTGATTAATTGGTGGTTAATTGGTGGTTTATTGGTGGTTTATTGGTCGTTAATTGGTGGTTTATTGGTGGTTAATTGGTGGTTAATTGGTGGGTAATTGCCAAGTATTCAAGCCTCCATCATCTAGACTTGGCACTTCCTTAAATGGTCATGGCTCTTAATATAATGTAAACTCCAAACAAAATCAACCAAATTGTGGGGAAACAAGTTAACAAGTTCAAATATCATATTTCATGATTTTTTTTTATATATATATATCACATGAAATAGCAATTACTTTAACATCTTTCTGACTTTTTGCTTCAGCAGCTGGTTGTAATACTGTTTACTGGACACAAAAAATATACATCAGCTACAGTAACAGCAAACAAACATATATTACATAGTAGTATGTGCCTCATGTTCAACTACAATCTCTCCACACAAGAAAGACCTACCGTAGCTACCTGCAGCAAGTGAGAAAGATCCCAATGTAGGCCAGAGTCTACTGGTGTTAAAACTCACCTGTCTGTGAGAATGGTCCTAATGGTCAGACTTACCTGTCTGTGAGAATGGTCCTGGTGGTGACACTTACCTGTCTGTGAGAATGGTCCTGGTGGTCAGACTTACCTGTCTGTGAGAAAGGTCCTGGTGGTCAGACTTACCTGTCTGTGAGAATGGTTCTGGTGGTAACACTTACCTGTCTGTGAGAATGGTCCTGGTGGTGACACTTACCTGTCTGTGAGAATGGGCCTAATGGTCAGACTTACCTGTCTGTGAGAAAGGTCCTGGTGGTCAGACTTACCTGTCTGTGAGAATGGTCCTGGTGGTCAGACTTACCTGTCTGTGAGAATGGTTCTGGTGGTAACACTTACCTGTCTGTGAGAGTGATCCTCTAGTCAGATGGTCCGGGTGGTGACACTAACCTGTCTATGAGAATGGTCCTGATGGTCAGACTTACCTGTCTGTGGAAATGGTCCTGATGGTGACACTTACCTGTCTATGAGAATGGTCCTGGTGGTGACACTTACCTGTCTATGAGAACGGTCCTGGTGGTCAGACTTACCTGTCTGTGAGAATGGTCCTGATGGTCAGACTTACCTGTCTGTGAGAACGGTCCTGATGGTCAGACTTACCTGTCTGTGAGAACGGTCCTGATGGTCAGACTTACCTGTCTATGAGAACGGTCCTGGTGGTCAGACTAACCTGTCTGTGAGAATAGTCCTGATGGTCAGACTTAACTGTCTGTGAGAACGGTCCTGATGGTCAGACTTACCTGTCTGTGAGAATGGTCTTGGTGGTCTAGACTTACCTGTCTGTGAGAGTGATCTTGGTGGTCAGACTTACCTGTCTGTGAGAATGGTCCTGGTGGTCAGACTTACCTGTCTGTGAGAGTGATCCTGGTGGTCAGACTTACCTGTCTGTGAGAGTGATCCTGGTGGTCAGACTTACCTGTCTGTGAGAATGGTCCTGGTGGTCAGACTTACCTGTCTATGAGAATGGTCCTGGTGGTCAGACTTACCTGTCTGTGAGAGTGATCCTGGTGGTCAGACTTACCTGTCTGTGAGAATGGTCCTGGTGGTCAGACTTACCTGTCTATGAGAATGGTCCTGGTGGTCAGACTTACCTGTCTATGAGAATGGTCCTGGTGGTGACACTTACCTGTCTATGAGAATGGTCCTGGTGGTCAGACTTACCTGTCTGTGAGAATGGTCCTGATGGTGACACTTACCTGTCTATGAGAACGGTCCTGGTGGTCAGACTTACCTGTCTGTGAGAATGGTCCTGATGGTCAGACTTACCTGTCTGTGAGAACGGTCCTGATGGTCAGACTTACCTGTCTGTGAGAACGGTCCTGATGGTCAGACTTACCTGTCTATGAGAACGGTCCTGGTGATCAGACTAACCTGTCTGTGAGAATGGTCCTGATGGTCAGACTTACCTGTCTGTGAGAACGGTCCTGATGGTCAGACTTACCTGACTGTGAGAACGGTCCTGATGGTCAGACTTACCTGTCTGTGAGAACGGTCCTGATGGTCAGACTTACCTGTCTATGAGAACGGTCCTGGTGATCAGACTAACCTGTCTGTGAGAATGGTCCTGATGGTCAGACTTACCTGTCTGTGAGAACGGTCCTGGTGGTCAGACTAACCTGTCTGTGAGAATGGTCCTGATGGTCAGACTTACCTGTCTGTGAGAATGGTCCTGGTGGTCAGACTTACCTGTCTGTGAGAATGGTCTTGGTGGTCTAGACTTACCTGTCTGTGAGAGTGATCCTGGTGGTCAGACTTACCTGTCTGTGAGAATGGTCCTGGTGGTCAGACTTACCTGTCTGTGAGAGTGATCCTGGTGGTCAGACTTAACTGTCTGTGAGAGTGATCCTGGTGGTCAGACTTACCTGTCTGTGAGAATGGTCCTGGTGGTCAGACTTACCTGTCTGTGAGAGTGATCCTGGTGGTCAGACTTACCTGTCTGTGAGAGTGATCCTGGTGGTCAGACTTACCTGTCTGTGAGAGTGTTCCTGGTGGTCAGACTTACCTGTCTGTGAGAATGGTTCTGGTTGTCAGACTTACCTGTCTGTGAGAATGGTCCTGGTGGTCAGACTTACCTGTCTGTGAGAGTGATCCTGGTGGTCAAACTTACCTGTCTGTGAGAATGGTCCTGATGGTCAGACTTACCTGTCTGTGAGAATGGTCCTGGTGGTCAGACTTACCTGTCTGTGAGAATGGTCTTGGTGGTCTAGACTTACCTGTCTGTGAGAGTGATCCTGGTGGTCAGACTTACCTGTCTGTGAGAATGGTCCTGGTGGTCAGACTTACCTGTCTGTGAGAGTGATCCTGGTGGTCAGACTTAACTGTCTGTGAGAGTGATCCTGGTGGTCAGACTTACCTGTCTGTGAGAATGGTCCTGGTGGTCAGACTTACCTGTCTGTGAGAGTGATCCTGGTGGTCAGACTTACCTATCTGTGAGAGTGATCCTGGTGGTCAGACTTACCTGTCTGTGAGAGTGTTCCTGGTGGTCAGACTTACCTGTCTGTGAGAATGGTTCTGGTTGTCAGACTTACCTGTCTGTGAGAATGGTCCTGGTGGTCAGACTTACCTGTCTGTGAGAGTGATCCTGGTGGTCAAACTTACCTGTCTGTGAGAGTGATCCTGGTGGTCAGACTTACCTGTCTGTGAGAATGGTCCTGGTGGTCAGACTTACCTATCTGTGAGAGTGATCCTAGTGGTCAGACTTACCTGTCTGTGAGAGTGATCCTGGTGGTCAGACTTACCTGTCTGTGAGAGTGATCCTGGTGGTCAGACTTACCTGTCTGTGAGAGTGATCCTGGTTGTCAGACTTACCTGTCTGTGAGAATGGTCCAGGTGGTAACACTTACCTGTCTGTGGTAATGGTCCTGGTGGTCTAGACTTACCTGTCTGTGAGAGTGATCCTGGTGGTCTAGACTTACCTGTCTGTGAGAGTGATCCTGGTTGTACAGACTTACCTGTCTGTGAGAGTGATCCTAGTTGTACAGACTTACTTGTCTGTGAGAGTGATCCTGGTGGTACAGACTTACCTGTCTGTGAGAGTGATCCTGGTGGTCAGACTTACCTGTCTGTGAGAGTGATCCTGGTGGTCAGACTTACCTGTCTGTGAGAGTGATCCTGGTGGTCAGACTTACCTGTCTGTGAGAGTGATCCTGGTGGTCAGACTTACCTGTCTGTGAGAGTGATCCTGGTGGTCAGACTTACCTGTCTGTGAGAGTGATCCTGGTGGTCAGACTTACCTGTCTGTGAGAATTGTCCAGGTGGTAACACTTACCTGTCTGTGGTAATGGTCCCGGTGGTAGACTTACCTGTCTGTGAGAATGTTCCTGGCGGTCTAGACGTATCTGTCTGTGAGAATGTTCCTGGCGGTCTAGACTTACCTGTCTGTGAGAATGGTTCTGGTTGTCAGATTTACCTGTCTGTGAGAATGGTCCTGGTGGTCAGACTTACCTGTCTGTGAGAGTGATCCTGGTGGTCAGACTTACCTGTCTGTGAGAGTGATCCTGGTGGTCAGACTTACCTGTCTGTGAGAATGGTCCTGGTGGTCAGACTTACCTATCTGTGAGAGTGATCCTGGTGGTCAGACTTACCTGTCTGTGAGAGTGATCCTGGTGGTCAGACTTACCTGTCTGTGAGAGTGATCCTGGTGGTCAGACTTACCTGTCTGTGAGAGTGATCCTGGTTGTCAGACTTACCTGTCTGTGAGAATGGTCCAGGTGGTAACACTTACCTGTCTGTGGTAATGGTCCTGGTGGTCTAGACTTACCTGTCTGTGAGAGTGATCCTGGTGGTCTAGACTTACCTGTCTGTGAGAGTGATCCTGGTTGTACAGACTTACCTGTCTGTGAGAGTGATCCTGGTTGTACAGACTTACTTGTCTGTGAGAGTGATCCTGGTGGTACAGACTTACCTGTCTGTGAGAGTGATCCTGGTGGTCAGACTTACCTGTCTGTGAGAGTGATCCTGGTGGTCAGACTTACCTGTCTGTGAGAGTGATCCTGGTGGTCAGACTTACCTGTCTGTGAGAGTGATCCTGGTGGTCAGACTTACCTGTCTGTGAGAGTGATCCTGGTGGTCAGACTTACCTGTCTGTGAGAATTGTCCAGGTGGTAACACTTACCTGTCTGTGGTAATGGTCCTGGTGGTAGACTTACCTGTCTGTGAGAATGTTCCTGGCGGTCTAGACGTATCTGTCTGTGAGAATGTTCCTGGCGGTCTAGACTTACCTGTCTGTGAGAGTGATCCTCTGGCCAGATTGTCCGAGTAGTCAGGTCCACTCTTTGTTGGGAGAAGTAGCCAGTGTCAGGTACTACATGGACTACAGTACTTGTCCCATGCTTTTGTGACTGCAAAAGATCAAATTCTTACAAGATCTCACTGTCTTGTCTTGAGTTTATAATCATAAATACTGGTACATGTACCATATCTCTTCTATGACATTAAATAATTGAAAATGTATATCTAAAACCTTCACAGATGTGTAAATATAAGTAAACCTAGAAAATGTGTACGTATGAAAATGTTATTACTGCAATAAACACTTTGCATTTGAGATACTGTTTTCTTCTCAAGCTTCCATTTTTGTTAGTTTCTGTTCAATACAACATTTGACTATTACATGCTTAGATGTCTCAAGTAATTTCTGTGTGATGATATTTCTGAGAAAGCCTTTATATAACATTTTGCTCACCTTGCCAATGGCTTCATGTAGGAGATAAGCTTCCTTTAGTGTATCTGATAATATATCTTTTCCACAATGTACTGCAAATAAAAATTTGGAGGATTTTCGTTCAAAAACAGCCAAAACAAAACCAAATGTAACCAACCCATGTCCATATCTACATTCCTTTGAGAGTTTCTGTACATTGATCTGTGTATATCTTTTTTAATCGGATTACACATTTTAAAGTATATTAACATTATAACCATATGTCGATCAAGCACCTATGCTTAACACTTATGTCAAATTTTGTTTTTCCATTCAAATAAAAAATCTCATTTCAACAAAAGACCTATTAGACTGCAGTAACTTCCAAAAGTTATCCCCTTGTTATAATTGTTTTCTTTTCACTTATTATTTTCACATGCATTGTACACGTACATAATTATATTAAAATAACTTATAAGAACATGTCTTACAATCAGCTCAACAATGACAAACAATAATCACATTCCAAAATAATTTTATATTATGTATATATATATAATGTACACAATTTAGCAATCATTTTGCTAAACTAAAACAGTGTGAAATGAAAAAATACATATATACATACTTACTTTCTGCAAATTTCAGGTTTGTATCATAGCCATCTTTACCAACAGGAAGTTGTTCATCCTCAACGAATCGCTGAAGATTCAGTACGACCTTCACCTGTTGCTGCCCTGATTCTTTATTCATCACACAAGGTTTACTGACAGAATCAACTGTAGCACCCACAGAGTTGTCCTTCCCCAACTTGACTACTTTACAATGGGGGACATCACTGTCACATCGGTCAACGGATTGGTGCACGGGACTCTCTTTACAGTAGCTGTTATTTACGACAAGAGTTTTCAATAAATCCTGACAGTCTGCTGACATCGGACCTGTTAAGGCTAGGACTGGGATTGTTATGTCTAGTAAATCTGGTAAAGATTTTGTTTGCTGATCATGACAACATCTCACAGCTTCCACGCAATACCTTCAAAATAAGGATCATTATCACACATTGTAACCATGGTAACCATGGGGAAAGTGAGGTTACCTGAGGTAACCCCGAAATATCAAACAATTTTTAAAGAGCATCCTCTAGCTGTCACTTACTTAGTACTTGTATACAACAAAACCTGGCATGATTTTCTAATCAACAGTCAATTATATATGCATCATAGTATATATCTTTAATATTTATGGACCGTACGTTGATTGGAAAAAATTTCCCCTTGCTTGTATATCCCTAAACTGCATGTACAACATGTATTTATATAATACTTTCAAAACTCCACACAAAAACTTATTAAGTTCATAAAACTTTGTGACAGGAATGAGAAGAGACAATAATATAGTATTAACGTTCCAACAGGGGATCAAATACTTAGATTTCCAGTCAGATGCTTAAAAACTGTCAGACACCTGACCTAAAGTGAACTCCCCTCTAGCTTGAAGCCAGAATATGACTTATTAAAGCTAAGTACATGTAATGTACAATTAAAATCTGCCATTTCAGTAACATCATTGATAGTTCAAATGTATGGTAAATTAAAATTGATAATCTCAATAAATAGATTTTTTCAATACAAATCCTTACCCTGCTTCCTTTAGGAGATGAGCGACATGCTCCAATACTACGACTGATCGTAGGTTGTCCAGATCTCCACCGCCCCTACAGTGCCAGTCTGAGGAAGTTACCAACACATGTGTGCCATTTCCAATATCACAAAAAGCTGACTGAGAAATTCTGTTCTCCCAAAAAGGTACCAGGGTAGATTTAAATGTCAGTGGTCTCTCAAGATAGAAGGTCAAACCAAAGTGTTTGGAAGTTGTTGCTTTGCATAATTTAAGATGACGATTTGTATTTGATTCTTTCAATTCTTCACAGATTTCTTCCAGGGTCTATAACAACAACATTTTATTGCAAATAAAGCCTCACCATCTTACATTTCATGGAAATGAATTTATGAGGTTTATGAGTCCATTTAAATAAGATTCATCACTCTGAAAATGGGATAATTTAACTGTTTGACTACATGTATAGAAGATGATGATGAAATTCAGTAAATTAAACATTTATAATCAAAATTCATGAAATGGTGTCTGGACCTAAAATTTGGTAGATGATCAATTCAATTTAGTTCCAATTCATTCCTCGGGACCTCCTTTCCTTAAAATAAATCATTTTCACACAAAAAGTAATCAAATCTGATGTCTTACTTTCTGTGAAAATGACAAACCATATCATTGGCTTGTTCTTAAAGGGGCATCCCGTGAAAGTAAGTTTTTGTTCATCATTTTTTTTTCAAAATATTACATACATATCGAGTGGGTATTCTTATGGACTACGATGATCAGATTTTGCTGATATGTATTCATAAAATTAATAATTTCAAAATAGCTAGTGGAATTCCTAAAGGTCTAGCCAGACACTCTAGCTAGAGATTTCCACTTACCAACGCATGCGCAGCGAGCGCCATTTCCATTGTAAACACTCTACCTGGTACATGTATTACCGTTACACCGCGATAAGACCTAACTAAAAAGCAAAAAGTTGCCGAATTGTCAAAATATGATGCAAGACGAAGATGCAGGACCTGTGACCGAGGTACATACGGCTTCAACTTGGACAAAAGGAATAAAAAAATATACCAGGTATGTCTTCATGCGTAAAAAAGTGATATTCATATACACATGACGAGGAAATTTTTTTTAAAAAAAAACACAACCAAACATATATATACAACATATACCTATATGTATTTGCCATGCCTGCAGGTGGTTTTTTTGAAAAGGTCAACGTCCCTTTACAAGATGATGAAAAGATATAAAAAGAAAGCGGAATTATCATAACATATTCATAACGGGTAGTTATAAGTATTATAACAGTTCCAAATCTGATATACATGTAGTTATGTTAAGTGTGTGGTGCGTTATATGAGTGTATGGACTTAAATATTCGCATTCCGTGATAAGTGTTAACCTACATGTATGATGACGCTGAAAGCTAGATAGATTTTAAATGAATATGAATTTACATTGTATGCATATGAATAGTCTCTAAAAGCTGGGTTCGGGAATATTACCTTTTACATAAATTAAGGTTTGTACCAAAGCTGTATACGTAACAGGAGAGGAAAAATGCACAGCCAGACCTGGGTTCGAACCCGGGACCTTCCGAACTCTAGACGGACGCTCAACCAATTGAGCTATCTGGTCGCTAACGATTGACCCGGTCTAGATTCGCTACATTCCTCCCTCCTTTAACAAAGTCTTCGACCCCGAAGACATCAAAGATTTACAACCCAGGTTCGGGTATCCCCTTGCCAAGTATACACCCAGTACTTGAAACAAGGTTTGGTCACAGGCACCAAATGTAACAGGAGAGGAAAAATGCACGGCCAGACGGGGGATCGAACCCAGGACCTTCCGAACTCTATAGACGGACGCTCAACCAATTGAGCTATATGGTCGCCAACGATCGACCCAGTCTAGATCCGCTACATATATACATACCGTCACGTACATACCGACATACATGTACCGTCATGTACTGTACGTACCTTATCGTTTTGTTATTGGATTGTGTTAAAAGGATAATGTGCGTTTTTGTTCATATATTGATTAAAATATACTTATTTTCATATTATTCCCCATTTCAGTAATGAAATTGTTAAAAGTAAAATGGGTAACTGTTACTCAAATGCATGATTATTATCAATATGATCCAACCTGTTAATTGCAGAATTTGGGACGAGTATAGCTCTTCAACGACGTTAATCTTGACATAGCCATGGATGTTAAATTTAAACAAAAACATATACATATTACGATACATTCCTGATTAATATACAAAATGAACATTGTAAAATGATATTATAGACAGCGATGTTTACCTCATCTGTGACTTTAGATAAGCAACCTTTAGGCACACAGTAGTCTCCGTCATGAAGATCTCGTACTCTTTTAACTACACAAGCCTTGTCACTAGCAATGCTTCGAGACTTCAAGCAACTTTGGACATCGGTGAGTAATTTTTCGCTAAAGTCTGAGGCAAGGAACATGTGCTTACTTTCGTTTTCCTCCATAGTTGTTTACTATACACATGATCATGCAAACGTTTTTCTTTCTTATCGATTTTTAGCGTATTTGTGACGCAGACCTAATTTTAGTTCCCTTGTGCGCTTTATTACCAAGACGCAACAACGAAGCACCTTAATGATACAGACATTGCTGTAACGCAGTTTTATTCAGTTCAAGGGAAGTAAATATGAACGAGAGAGGCGGGAAGTTGTTACCTTGTCCCCATACACCAGTCTAGCAGATGCACGGATGTTTTCTTGAATATTGGACATTACTTCGAAGTATGAATTTAAAAGATAACTAACGCATGCATGTACTTGAATCATAAATTCACTCATCCGTTTGTTTTGGCTGCACTGTTAGCAGCAATTTTCTATCTTACATGCCTAACCCATCAATGGCATGACTTTTATAGAGAATATCGACCTCGGTTTCTTCAACGTTAAACTGACCCATTTTCTAGAATATTGTGTACATATGGGCTCGGTTTCGGAATTTCGAGCGATATACATGTATGGCATACATACAATTTCACGTTATAATAAAGGCATAAATAGACTGTCTACTGTATAAACACTTTATCCACTTAGTACTGTTAAAACACATTCTTACACCTTGTGTACCCTCAATTTTTACAAGGTTTAGGAATGTGTAAAACTGTAACAGGCGAGATTGCAAGGCATAAAAAGTATTTACTTGTGTGCTATTCTAAAGGGTTTCTGACTCTAAGATTCGCTAAATGTTAACGGCTCGTAGTCTGTAGAGTCAGAATTTTGGTAATAACAAAGATGCAAAAATTCAGCTACTCATCCACAGGTTGCTGATTAAGCAGTGCTTTATGCAACGCTTTTTACACATGAAAATTGGGTATAAAGAACAGATATTTTCAGATAGATTCAGGATTGCTAGGTGTAGGTCCCAATATTAAATTTTAGGAATAAAAAGATTCATCAGTTTGGTATGAATGATATTGTAAAGTCCAGCTACAATGTAGGTATATGAGGGGATCGAAATACACACTAGTTAAGCAATGGTAAGCAATGGTCAGGTAGTTGGAAGGGTGACCGCCTGCACTTTACAATATACACTATAAATACAAACTCCGTATATAATATGGGCCCCAATTTGTCTGGTAAATATGGGTGACACAATGCATCAAACTATGGATGCATCACACAATAGTGTACCACCCAATAGTTCTATCGCAGTAGTAATTAAAGTGGCAATGCAATAAACAATTGCAATAGTATGTGACTATCGCAATACATTGCACTCCTCTTTATATCATGTTGCATTTGTCAGACAAAAACATGATATTAACAGGAATGTGACATTAAGAGAAACTTGCTTTTCCACTAAATCTAGTGCATTTCCAATCTCCATAACTCGAAAAAAAACTATCCAATGACTATGTACATATGAAGATGTTTCAATACAAGGATAACATTATTTCAATTAGAAATCATTTAGGGGGTTATTTTTTACTTTCTATGCAACATTTTGTACAAGTTGTATCTGAAATCAATGGAAATGACATCATTTTCTGGATATTTTATGTGATTGGTTAAAAAAAAACATGATATAAGAGGAATTCACCTCAAAATACATGATTTAACCAAATAAAACTACATTGATTAAATTGAGAGAAAAATGGTGCTTGGGAAAAACATGATATAAAGAGGAATCTGATATTAACAGGGGTGATATTAAGTGGAGTCCACTGTAGTATTGATCATTTAAACAGTAGTATTTAATATACCTAAATGGCATGATTTCAACAAATAATCATCAAGAAGTTTTAATGTAGTTGGTTAATTCGAAACACTTTTTTTGAATATTACAATTATAATTATTAATTTATTCATTATGCAAACAAAAATGGACTAAAAAAATTAACCATTTTTTGTAATTTTGGGGTAAAAACCTCCAAATTATTGACTAAAAAGAAAAATCAATGTTTCTCACAAATTATGAAAGCTAGAACAGCCAAACTTGGAATATAGGTTTATTGTTGGATGTGTGAAATGCATATGATAATAACAAAGCGGGCCATGTGATTCATATAATTACACGTAATTTTTGTTATTACATGTACTATATTTGATCTATATGTCCCAATAAGGAAGCCTAGGCCTAGCCTCCCCCATTTTATTTTGATATCCAAGTTTATTATTGGCATAGTTTAAGATAATGACTTTACCTATACAGTGTCAGTAATGCAATTTATACGAATAAACGTTTTTAGTAAATTGTGGTCCAAGGGTATGTCAATTTCCTGTTTAAGATCCCAAAGTACTAAGTCAAATACGGTAATTAATAAACTACAAACACCATAAAAAAAGCAGGTTTACATTATGGTGTTTCAATCATGTGAATTCAGAGAATATATATTTCTGTCATCCGTTACAGAGGAAGTTTCACTTACTGACATGGACTTAGTGCTTGTTCAAAACTGAAAAGTAATTTTGTTTTGTAATTTTAACAAAGTTATATGAATGCCCCCGTCTGTCCCTCTTAATCATTACCTTAAGTCCTGATGTACAAATCCAAAAACTACACAAGGTGTTCTGATCATGAACACCTTAAAATCAGTATGATGGAAAAAGCTAAAACATACTGTACGTGTATAACACATTCAAATGTCAGATTTGATTTCAGTGTTTCCAATATGATGAAGGACAAAGTATCTCTGAAAGTGAACAAGTCATATTTTTCATGAGTGGCATTCATTGTGCCATAAAATAAGATAATTTGAATGTGGAATATTTGTCTCCCATATAACCAAAAAACATTTATATTGTAGAGACAAAACTGTAGATAGTAGACTCATTACACTTCTAAACAAGCCTGAAAACATGCAAGATTGGAAAATTTTAAATAAATAATTTCATCTTAATATTTTTCCTTTTTGTTCATAATTATTGGACAATTTTGTTCATTTCAAGCTATTTGAATGTAATTTTTCCCCTTGTAATATGAAGTAAAAGTTTTTTCGTTTTGTTGTAGGATGCCCCCTAAGCAGCAGTTAGACAAGGCTGCCTGGCAATGGGCGGAGACGGTCAACCCAGAGGATGTTAGCCAGGAACATGTGGAGATTGCCTACAGACTTAACCTCAGAAAGTGTAAGGCTCAGGTCTGCAAGAGAAACTGTAAAGGAAATCCACATTGCCTAAACTGTATCGGCGAGAGGATATGGTTTGGAGAAATTGACGAAAATAGCTGGCATGACATAGAGGATCCAAATTCAGAGAGACGAGAAGATGGCCTGTTTGTGGGATTAAAAAACTTGGGAGCTACTTGTTACGTAAACACTTTTCTGCAGTTGTGGTTTCACAACAAGACAGTTCGACAGGCCTTGTATCGGTACAGAGAAATTGGCCTAGACCAGGTCAACATAAGCGAGGACAGTTGGGCGCCCAATAGTATAGGTGGTCATCTACAGCTGTTATTTGCCTTGCTAGAACATTCTGAACGTCAGTTCATAGATCCCAAAGTGTTC
The DNA here is from genome assembly GCA_947623455.1 of Mimachlamys varia. NCBI lineage: Eukaryota > Metazoa > Mollusca > Bivalvia > Pectinida > Pectinidae > Mimachlamys > Mimachlamys varia. The sequence continues at coordinate 24,782,928 of OX392534.1, forward strand.
ATTGAACATCTAGGTTTAGACGCTGGACTGCAGCAGGATGCACAGGAGTTCTCCAAGCTTTTCCTAAACCTGTTAGAGGATTCCCTCTCCCAGCAGCTGGACCCCACAGTCCGGTTTGTCATACAGAACCAGTTCTGCGGAGAGTATGCATATGTTACAACTTGTAGTCAATGTGGAAATTCTTCTCAGTGCCCTTCAAAGTTCTATGAGCTGGACCTAAGCATTAGAGGACACAAAACTCTAGAGGACTCGCTCAAGGACTTCCTAAAAGAAGAAAAGCTTGAAGGGGACAACCAATACATGTGTTCAGTGTGTTCCAAAAAGCAAAACGCCATTCGCACCATACAGCTTCAGAACCTTCCTCCCGTCCTTAATCTACAGCTACTCAGATTTGTATTTGACAAAAAAACGGGACACAAGAAAAAACTCAATAGTTTCATTCAATTTCCTGAAGTGTTGGACATGTCCAAATTTATTGTGAAGAAGCCAAAAATTGTGAAAGAGAATGAGATAGAAATCATAGATATTGACCCTGTAGATGATGATGTGGAAGGCAATGCCCTGTACAACCTAACAGCGGTACTAATTCATCGGGGCCCCACTGCCTATAGTGGCCACTACATAGCCCACATCAAGGACATGAACTCGAGGACCTGGTACAAATACAATGATGAGGAAATAGAGAAAATGAAAGGGTCAAACCTACACCTTGGTACAGAGGATGACCCTCAAGAAGGCCAGGGTAAGCAGAAAGGACGGATCCCGAAAGGGAGTCATGGGTCCAAGAACGCCTACATGTTAGTCTATACACGGCAAAAGGAGGTGGAGAACAACTCCTACAGCAAAGAGGACAGTATTGTCTCCAGGAGTCTAATCCCTCAACACATCAAGGAATATGTAGACATGGACAACGAAAAGTTTGAAATGTGGGTTGCTGAAATGATGCTAATGAGAGATCGGAACATTGAGACTGGAAAAGAACAACAGGAATTGACTAAAGAAATTTATCTCAAGCTTTTAGTAGAGGATGTTCCTCACAGTGAAATGGAATGGTTGGGTCTCAAGTGGCTTAACACGTGGTTAGAGGAGCCGTCTAAGGCCCCTACCATCAACAACAAGGTGTTCCTGTGTCAGCATGGCAAGTTGGACCCCCACTGTGCCGTTAAACTGAAATGTGTGAGTGCTGGCGGCGCCAACATGTTGTTTAGTCAGTATAAGGGGGGTCCCCGTCTCAAGGTTACAGATTCGCTGTGCCTTATCTGTGTGAAGCAGCATTGCAACATGATAAGATTAAAAAACAAAATGGTTGATGATGAGAAATATCTCAGTGCCTCTATGAAAGTGAACAATATTCAAACTAATGTCCCATCATTTTGGATTGGAAAGGCATCACTACGAAGCTGGAAGAGATTAGCTATGGAAAGGTTGGAGGGAACCAAACAGGACAAAGAGAGCAAAGGTCATGGGGTTGAAGGTCAGGATGAAGAGGTCAAAGAGGAACAGACAGATTCACCGGAGCATAATATGGAAAACAGAGAGGTAGCAAATGGTGAAGTTGAAGACAACTTTAAAAGCTTCACAGAAGAAGCCACATCATCGAACAATCAGAATGATTCTGTGAAAGATGAGGAGGAGGAGGAAGATGGTTCAGATTTGAAATTCAATTTGGATGTTTTATGTGATCATGATAAACTAGACCCAGATATTTCATGTAGAAAGCTTGTCCCTGATCATGTCTGGGACAGACTGAGGAGGTACTTTCCAGACTGCCCAGAATTTCCGCAAGACACACCATCCTGTGATCTATGCAATAAAATGAACAAAGAGGAACAGGAAAGCAAGGAAATGAACAAACTGCTAGCCACACAGCAGAAATCTGCACTTGGTGAACTCTACGCTGATAAAAAACGTCCAATAAATTTAAATACTCCGCAGGAAGTTAATGTAGTTAGTGCCGCTTTTGTGGGAGAATGGAGAAGCTTTATCCGAGAGCCTCTGAAAAGGGAACCAGTGAAGGAGGTACTCAATGGTACCCTCCTGTGTAAACATTTAAAGTATCTGTACCCCCCAGCAAACTCGCAACCAGACCTCATCGATCACGGAGGTAAGGTTGTCTACTTGTGGCCAAGAGAATGGGAAGTAATCTCGCAAACCTTCGCTGTGGATTATGAAATCAGCATTGTCAAAACACAGGATGAGGATGGCACAGTGATGGTGTTCACCTTGCCTGAGGTCTGTGTGGAGTGTGTGGATGACAGAATTGTGAAGGAGGAACAGGCCAAATTTGAATTCAAGGATGCAACTGTGTATATAAGGAAAGTCCCAAAAGATCAAAAGCTTGTGAATACAACGGACATGGAAAAAGAGGATGACCCAGATTTTGTTCAACAAAATTCGAACAAATCCAGGGCAAGTATTGAAGAACCACCAGAGAAAATGATGAAACTTGAAGATGGAACTAGGCGTAAAAGTCAACGTCACAGAAAATCGAGGGGGGAAAAAGAGTTGAAAGTGTCCTCAACAGACACATTAAAGGAACTGAAGCTGCAGATTATGAAGCTGTTTTCTGTGCCTCCCTTCGACCAGAACCTGACTGTGTCGGGTGTGAGTCTAATGGACGACTCTGCCACACTGGGCAGCCTAATGTTGTCTCCTGGTGCAGTTATCATGCTTCAGGCTGACGAGCCAGTGGAGGACCCCATGGTCTTACAAGATCTCATCCAGGTGTCATCTGGGCCCGAGGCTGGCTTCAAGGGGACGGGGCTGTTGGGGCATTGATGTATACGTGTGTGTGAAGTTACCTCCCCTTAGATAGGTTTTGATTTTAATTTCTGTAGTATTTATTTAGAATGGTTAACTTTTCTGTTTAAACCAAAAAGAAAAGATTGACATGACATTTAGATCATATCATACATGTTATCTGTACAGTACTAGATGCAATCAGATCATTTCAAGAGACAAAGCATTTTACAAATCTGATCATTACATTCTCCTCATAATCACCCTGCCTTACATTGAATATGTATATTGTGAATTATTGTTTTAATCTTAGATCATTGTGGAATATGTATATATATTATACATCAACATATATGATATGTTTAAATGCTGTTAATTAGTTGTTATTGTAAAAATGTGCATATGTAAATTGAAAAAAATAGCCTATGTGTTTGCCCTAGGGGGTATTTTATAGACAAAAGTGCTACACCAGTTTGTGCATAGTACAGCTATGCAGATATAGATATATGTGGTGTTAGGCTACTTTTTTTATGTTGAAACCAATTAGATACAATTCAACATACAAGTTGGTGTCAAGAAAAATGTGAGAATTGTTTCAAAAATTAAAACTAAATCGGTTTAAGCTTCCCCTTACATTTGCATTGCATAATTATACCTACATTGTATAATCAATTTCTTGTTTGTTGAATGTGATGATTTCCTGTGCAAATTTATTTAAATTGGTTTATTCAGAGATATGGAGGTACAGTGTACTCGTAAACAACTATACACATGTGTTACTACTTATAGGTGACTGTTAATTGACCTCTTCTTATATATTTTGGAGTTGATATGAAATTCAATTTGGCCACCACAGCAGCATTCTTTAAAAAAATAAGATTTTGAACTTAAAGTTAATCTCAAATTCTAGTAGCAATTTCTGCTAAAATAGCCAATACTTGTATTACCAGAACCAATATTTCCAGTTTTGCTAGTTTCATTATAGAAGTGATTTTAGATATATTTCCATTGTTTTGCTACTAAACATGATCAAGCCATAAAACTTGTGTGAACATTTATGCCTTTTTCTGCAATATATTTATACCGGTCTGACTTTGACATTACACCCTGAAAAATGCTCGAAATAGGAATTGTTTCACTTTAACTAATGAACCATGAACTCTCATAACTATAACCCCCCCTCCACCACCACCACCCAGTAAATAGTAAAATCACTTTGTCTGCATGTGTAACAATCCATCCATGTGTGCAACCAGATCAGACCTTGTGTACAACATACATGTATCTTGAAAACCCCTGGTCAGTTTTTGTTTATATTCACACCATAGCATCATATGATGAAGGGTTGCACCTAGTCATTTAAGATTTTGATGGTCATTGGTCATCATTGAATGTCAAAGATCATGGTGCATTGGTTTATAATCTCAAAATAGCATCACATTATTAAGTTTTACACCTTATTAAATTGTGGTGGTCGTCTTGGTGAATAAAAGCTTGTGTACAAGATATCTGGTGAACATCTGGTCACATTTGGTACTCCATAGCATCACAGGATAAAGTTTTACATGTTATAAATTTTGGTGGTAATCAATTAAGGTTTAAGGGTCAAAGGTCACACATGACCACTATTCAAGTCCCTGCTCACTAAAAGCTTGTGTACAAGATATCTCATGAACATTGCTACACATGATAAGGTTTTGGCGACCATTGGTCAAGGTTAAAGGTCAAAGGTTACTGTTGACCAGTTTGTTAATAAAAAGCTTGTGTGCAATACTACGTCTCTAGACTCTTGGACCGATTTAGTTCATATTTACACCATAACATCACACATTAAATTCTACACTTGATAATAGGTTTTTGTGGTCAAGGTCAAAGGGTCAAAGGTTACACTTGGCCACTTTATGGGGGTGGGGGTATATCAATGCGAGTCCCTACTCACTTAGGTTTTGTTTTAATTGCTTTATATTTCTACCATATATATATAATAAAAGTATAATTCACACTTCTAAAAAATGGATAACTACAGAATAAAACTTGTGCTTTATTACTCCTTGTCCAATTAATTAATCAAGTGGAATGTTCAATCGCAAAGGTTGTTTTAGGTAACTTATAAGACTGGTTCAAATGCATGAAGATAAATTAAAGCCTCCAATAAATTTTAATTTAATTATTAAGGCCATTTAGGATAGCACTGGTTGTGCTAGCACCAGATGTACTATATGGAAACTACTGGTTCCATGGATACATTATATATGCATGCTTTGATAAGCCTTGAAATAAATGCTTAGATCTTAACCAAAATGCCCTCTAATTTAACAAAATTGTCATTAAAAGATAAAAATAAACCTTTCAAATGGAATAAATTATCATGAAGTTTTAATTTTATATTAATTACATTGATTTGTATATTTTTTTTAATTTGCAATGAAGGATGCAATCAGCATGTACAACATAACCTGACGTCCACTGTTACTGAACTTATATAAGAAAATACATCTGTATATTAGACGACCGGTTTCGCCCAGAGGAGGGCTTCGTCAGGGCTGTTTCAACATACAAAAAATTGACCCTGAAGTAGTGTTGTGCGTGTGCTATTTACAATGTACAATGGCAGGAGTGGATAACTCATGTATTTAAACTGAGTGTTATGTGTTTATGCAGCAAATGAAAATGGTTTAAATTATTAATGAATTATGAGGTCAAACATGAAACAATAATAATCAATTAAGTTTAACAGAGTTCATATTCACTGTCTCTCATCTAAGCACACTGTGCTCTCTCTAGCTGATGATAGGTATCCCAGGGTTCTGTAATCTACTGATGTGCTATCTCTAGCTGATGATAGGTATCCCAGGGTTCTGTAATCTACTGATGTGCTATCTCTAGCTGATGATAGGTATCCCAGAGTTCTGTAATCTACTGATGTGCTATCTCTAGCTGATGATAGGTATCCCAGGGTTCTGTAGTCTACTGATGTGCTATCTCTAGCTGATGATAGGTATCCCAGGGTTCTGTAATCTACTGATGTGCTATCTCTAGCTGATGATAGGTATCCCAGGGTTCTGTAATCTACTGATGTGCTATCTCTAGCTGATGATAGGTATCCCAGGGTTCTGTAATCTACTGATGTGCTATCTCTAGCTGATGGTAGGTATCCCAGGGTTCTGTAATCTACTAATGTGCTATCTCTAGCTGATGATAGGTATCCCAGGGTTCTGTAATCTACTGATGTGCTATCTCTAACTGATGATAGGTATCCCAGGGTTCTGTAATCTACTGATGTGCTATCTCTAGCTGATGATAGGTATCCCAGGGTTCTGTAATCTACTGATGTGCAATCTCTAGCTGATGATAGGTATCCCAGGGTTCTGTAATCTACTGATGTGCTAGGTTGTGTCTCTAGCTGATGATAGGTATCCCAGGGTTCTGTAATCTACTGATGTGCTATCTCTAGCTGATGATAGGTATCCCAGGGTTCTGTAATCTACTGATGTGCTATCTCTAGCTGATGATAGGTATCCCAGGGTTCTGTAATCTACTGATGTGCTAGGGTGTGTTGAAGTGGATGATAGGTATCCCAGGGTTCTGTAATCTACTAACGTGCTTGGTTGTGTTGAAGTGGATGATAGGTATCCCAGGGTTCTGTAATCTACTGATGTGCTATCTCTAGCTGATGATAGGTATCCCAGGGTTCTGTAATCTACTGATGTGCTATCTCTAGCTGATGATAGGTATCCCAGGGTTCTGTAATCTACTGATGTGCTAGGGTGTGTTGAAGTGGATGATAGGTATCCCAGGGTTCTGTAATCTACTAACGTGCTTGGTTGTGTTGAAGTGGATGATAGGTATCCCAGGGTTCTGTTATCTACTGATATGCTAGGTTGTGTTGAGGTGGATGATAGGTATCCCAGGGTTCTGTAATCTACTGATGTGCTAGGGTGTGTTGAAGTGGATGGTAGGTATCCCAGGGTTCTGTAATCTACTGATGTGCTAGGGTGTGTTGAAGTGGATGATAGGTATCCCAGGGTTCTGTAATCTACTGATGTGCTAGGGTGTGTTGAAGTGGATGATAGGTATCCCAGGGTTCTGTAATCTACTGATGTGCTAGGGTGTGTTGAAGTGGATGATAGGTATCCCAGGGTTCTGTAATCTACTAATGTGCTAGGTTGTGTTGAAGTGGATGGTAGGTATCCCAGGGTTCTGTAATCTACTAATGTGCTAGGGTGTGTTGAAGTGGATGGTAGGTATCCCAGGGTTCTGTAATCTACTGATGTGCTAGGTTGTATTGAAGTGGATGATAGGTATCCCAGGGTTCTGTAATCTACTGATGTGCTAGGGTGTGTTGAAGTGGATGATAGGTATCCCAGGGTTCTGTAATCTACTGATGTGCTTGGGTGTGTTGAAGTGGATGATAGGTATCCCAGGGTTCTGTAATCTACTGATGTGCTAGGGTGTGTTGAAGTGGATGATAGGTATCCCAGGGTTCTGTAATCTACTGATGTGCTAGGGTGTGTTGAAGTGGATGATAGGTATCCCAGGGTTCTGTAATCTACTAATGTGCTAGGTTGTGTTGAAGTGGATGGTAGGTATCCCAGGGTTCTGTAATCTACTAATGTGCTAGGGTGTGTTGAAGTGGATGGTAGGTATCCCAGGGTTCTGTAATCTACTGATGTGCTAGGTTGTATTGAAGTGGATGATAGGTATCCCAGGGTTCTGTAATCTACTGATGTGCTAGGGTGTGTTGAAGTGGATGATAGGTATCCCAGGGTTCTGTAATCTACTGATGTGCTAGGGTGTGTTGAAGTGGATGATAGGTATCCCAGGGTTCTGTAATCTACTGATGTGCTAGGTTGTGTTGAAGTGGATGATAGGTATCCCAGGGTTCTGTAATCTACTGATGTGCTAGGGTGTGTTGAAGTGGATGATAGGTATCCCAGGGTTCTGTAATCTACTGATGTGCTAGGGTGTGTTGAAGTGGATGATAGGTATCCCAGGGTTCTGTAATCTACTGATGTGCTAGGTTGTGTTGAAGTGGATGATAGGTATCCCAGGGTTGTGTAATCTACTGATGTGCTAGGTTGTGTTGAAGTGGATGATAGGTATCCCAGGGTTCTGTAATCTACTAATATGCTAGGTTGTGTTGAAGTGGATGATAGGTATCCCAGGGTTCTGTAATCTACTAACGTGCTTGGTTGTGTTGAAGTGGATGATAGGTATCCCAGATTTCTGTTATCTACTGATGTGCTAGGTTGTTTTGAAGTGGATGGTAGGTATCCCAGGGTTGTGTAATCTACTGATGTGCTAGGTTGTGTTGAAGTGGATGATAGGTATCCCAGGGTTGTGTAATCTACTAATATGCTAGATTGTGTTGAAGTGGATGATACAGGTATCCCAGGGTTCTGTAATCTACTGATGTGCTATTATGTGTTGAAGTGGATGATAGGTATCCCAGGGTTCTGTAATCTACTGATGTGCTATTATGTGTTGAAGTGGATGATAGGTATCCCAGGGTTCTGTAATCTACTGATGTGCTAGGATGTGTCGAAGTGGATGAGGTGGTGTCCGTATTGCTCAGTTCCAGGTCTTTTTTTAGCATTTCCAACACTTCATTGATGATTGGTTTCAATCTTCCACCTGGTCCGATCCGTCTAACTGGAGTCGTTCCAAATTTTGCCTTTTCCAATTGTTCTTTCGTCCAGACTTCCTTAGGTCTGACACATGTTGTAGGGGGTTTGGCTTCAGCACGGATGCTGTCCTCCAGAACATCTGTTAGTTAGTGTACTGTTTTCTAAGAGATGAGATTAAGTCCCCAAGGCTTCCTTGTTTTTAAAATTTAATTCAGGGATTACATGAAAATGAAATATTTGTGCTGAGGTTTTATTTCTGTATTTTCAGACTTGCCATCTAGGGTAAGATTTTAGGATTTGATGTTTATCTGGTGAGCTTAGAGGTATTCAAGTCACACCTAATGAACTCTTTAATTGGAGAATTTTCAGGCTTTCATTTTGCTCGTGTAAAAAAAAATCCTTTGAATTTCATATCAAGGCCAAAGGGCTGTGGAAGCTTGTATTAATTGCAAAAGGCCACATACAGTAGCCAAGTTGTTAAGTAACCCAAGTTTGCTCTAGCCCGACACCATATCTGGTTTGGGTACCCATATACCAGACATCTACATGTATCTGTCAAAATGTGTAATTCTGGTGTTAGGACCAGAGGAAACTCTGGCTAGTTATTAAGTTGTTAGACTTTGTCCTACCTCTAGCCCTCCACCTCTTGGTCCCTAGTTTGAGGCCTATAATACGTGGGGGCAGATCTCCAGGTACTGGACGTGGCATGGTCAGTGGGTTTTCCTCCAGAAACTCCAGACTTTCCTTCATCACTTTAACCAAGCACATTCTTAAATGACCAATTAAACTGTTAATTCCTACATAATTGGACATAAAACATGAACAAACAAAACCTGCATTAAAAGCCTTCTATGAATAATTAGATTACAATGTTGATGTCTGATGAACAGGGTATTCTCGTTTAATATTTTGTTACTTTTTCAAGTTGGAACATAATTTGTTATTTTTTCTGTTACTAAATGTGAAATATTTGTGAGTGAGTATATATAGTTGCAAATTTTTCATCTTATTTGAAACAGAATTAGAGATCATCTGTTCATTCATCATTTCAAAGTCTGCTTGTCTTTGTTGATGAAATGCCAATTTCTGAATGTTTTTGCACAGTTTTCTAGTATACTTATCATTAAGGTTGTACTTTTTGTACCTAGGTAAATAGGAGAATAACCCTCTCTATATAGATAATATTATAGTAAAACATGAGTAATTAAAAAAACATGTAAAAACAAAAGTTTCAAATTCTATTTCGGCTATTATTATTATGGTATTGAAATTGATAACAAATAGAAATTTTGAAACTTTTGTTTTTATATTTTTTTTGTAATTATTCAAATTTCGCTATATATAGATGGTTATTCTGGAATATCAAAGCAGTGTGTGTACAGTAACATTTACAAAGTTGTTAGGATAGATCCTGATCTTATCTTTGGAACTAAACAGTCTCTTCACCAATCTGCCCTTGAAATATGATTGTGGTGTGTAATACTAAAAGAATCTTTCACCCCACTTGGGGGTGAGACAAGGGAATTTCAACCCATATGGTAAGATTCTTATTTTGCCAAACATGAGGCTTGTCAAGTGTTTTGGCCAGCTTAAGAATCTTACCCCGAAGGTTGAGATCTCCTGTCTCACTACCAAGGAGGTGAATGATTATTTTTCTCTTACACTGTTACCTTCAAGTATAATCTAATTTTGACATTACATCAATGCAAGACAATGGTGATGTGATTAAGATGTCGACGTGACGTCATTGTATTGTTTCTGTGACGTCATAGTATTGTTGCTGTGACGTCATAGTATTGTTGGATACAAAGTCATACAATTGTTGAGAGCTTGTCTCAACCTAGGGTGAAACAAGAAAATCTCACACCGGTAAAAGTGTGGATATCCTTGTCCAGGGTAAGAGAAATTATATGTACCTCGCCAATTTTGCTTGGACGTTTTACCATTAATTGCAAAACAAAGTTGTGTATTCAGACTTGAATTAATAGGAGTCGGTTTGATCTAGTTAATATGTTACTCTGTAAGTCTCACCTGTAAATTATAATTCCTTGTAGGAAAGGCAGATATATACAAAAATATACATCTGATAGAATCCAGATATTCATATAGTCATAGTACAAGATATCTCACAGTATTAGGTAAAAAATGTGTTTTGATTTTAACTCGCAGTGAGCTGATACCATGGTGCTGCATCCAGTGTCTGTCCGGTGTCCAGCATCAAGGTTTACTTCAAACAGCTTACATTTACCAAAAGGTCAAGAGTATTAACATTGGGCCAATATCATGCTGGGATAAAGGACTACCAAGTTTGTTCGAATGATTTTCTTTTGGCTCACTTTCAAGGTTACAGGAGTCAAATGTCTGAAAACATTAAAGCAACTTCTTCTTGATGACCCATGATGCTGATGTTGGGCCTGTAGCATGCTTAGATGAAGGAATACCAAGTTTTTTCAAATGATTGACCTTGTCCTACTTTTGTGGTCGAATGCCTGAAAATCTTAAACAACTTCATCTCAGCGAATGAAATGTAAAGGATACCAATTTTGGGCCTGTAGCATACTGAGATGACAGGCTACCAATTTGTTAAAATGAATTACTTTGACCTGCTTAATCAAGGTCACAGGAGTACAGTCTGTTGCCAAAAAAGGTCAAACAGCCTCTTCTCAATAACCAAAACACATAAGGTACTGCTATTAGGTCTAAAACATGCTTGGATGAAGAATGGCTACCAAGTTTGTTTGAATAAATGACCTTGATCTGTACTCAAGTTCACAGTGATTGAATTAAATGTCTGAAAATCTTCAAACAGCTTCTTTTCAATTGAAATAAAATGCCCTAGATACTGATATTAGGGCTGCTGATGTTGAGATAAAGGATTGACATTACTATGTCGCCTGTATCTGTATAAATGTTCTCTTCAAGGTTAAAAGCATGTGAGAGATTCAGTCCCATTGGGCCTCTTTATTTGTTTTGGTCTACTTTTAAGTTATTTGATGCATTTTAGGGTAATTTTGTCATACTACAATTATCTCATTTTTGTTGATTTTGTGAAATGCATTAACATTAAAAGTTTGTCTGGTTTATACAAATGACTGCAAAGTGTATTATATTCAATTCATTTATATACAGATGTATCTATTAGATCTAGACAGAATGTGCATATTTCTTAATTAGAGTTAACTCCCCTGTAACGCTGTGTGCACTTGACCACATACGTCTATACCCAGATTGTATTAAGGTCGGAACAGTGCCCACACCCGGCATAACGTCGCTAAATGTACACAACTGATATCAACCATTGGCAGGTTTACTATCACTCACTGCAAAACAGGATATGTACGGAAATGTGTTCTCTTATAAAATGCTCAGGTCCCTGTGCCCAATTGGTGTAACGTCTTACATGTAGTTTTGTGACATTTTCTTAAAATATTTACCATTACTACATGTAGGTGTTTGCATACCCCCAAAATGTAACATGCTGTATCTGACTTGTATGCCCTGCAAAACTGTGGCACTTAGAACCGTTTGGCACAATAAAGTAAAAATACGAATGCTGTGTTGACCTTATATTGCCCAGTGTAAGATCAGAAGACTAAGTGAGTGAAATGCTACAACGATTTTTTATGTCATTACTGAGTCATATGCGTTACAGATTACTTTGTCACGTGGTAGACTTCCATGCTATAGAGAATTCTCTTATCTGACTGACTTCCATGCTGTAGAAATGTCTGTCATGTGGTGAACTTCCATGCTGTAGAAATGTCTGTCACGTGGTGGACTTCCATGCTGTAGAAATGTCCGTAATTTAGAAGTTTTTACTTGGGGGTGGTTGAGTTCCGTGTTATAGGGATTTCTCCGTGACGTGCTCTACCTCCACGCGTGACCTTGTTTTGTGTTACACTTATAGATATAGCAGTTGTCTGTCTATGTCCATGTTTGATGACTTGTTATCTAGATTTATCTTCATTCCCATTATGTAACTTGCTAGAGATTTCTCCCCATGCCCCACACTTTGACTTTCCACGGAGTTTTGTACTGTGAGGATTTGTGTTTTTACTGAAAGGAAATCTGTTTCAGATCAATTTTTCATCACAATTGCCATTACGTGCATTGAATAAATGTGACGTTTTATGATTACGTCGTCGATTTTGTTTGGGTTAATTTGCATTTGCTAGTTTAAGTACCGTTCTTCATACACCGGGATGTGGAGTTCAAATAATCTACACCAAACACGGGTCTTATGGGCACCAAACACGGGTCTTATGGGGGTTTTAAGTATAAGTGTTTATTGGACAAAAAGCAATTTACTTTTGTGGAAAGGGCAATTTCAGTTTAAACGATCACATACCCATTCCTGTAACTTAAAGATGTACATGTATACAAATGAGCAAAACGAAAACATGTAGATGAATTTTGTGTACAACATTAGAATTGGAAACTCATTGATTTCCATTTTAGCTAACTTGACCAAAAAGAATAAATATGCATATAGCACAGGTTTATCTCATTCAGAGCTATCAAAATTGATATTGGATACTGGCAAACGGGAGTGAGAAATAAACTATGATGTATTAAAATCTGTTTTACAAAAAAAGTTCCATCATAATCAGAATTCTGCGGTCCAATACTGACGGCACTGTAACATGCTAGTCTAATTTCATTTTCTTAAAAACTGCACGATTATCGGTTAAGATTCAGATACAAGGTCTGATTAATATTATTTTCTTTAAGTGCTCTATTTATCAAGTCAGTTATACAGACTATCAAAAACAAAATCTGTAGAAAAAGACACAACTATTCTCAATGTCCTGTGAATATACAATCATTCCGAACTACATGTATATTATTTGTAACGACTCGGTTGATCATCCCGCTCGATGTTTCAAGTATACTTTTTTGTGGTTGATTGGATCAAATTTTATTCATGCTTGATGGAAAGCCTTTTACGTAACACGTACAGCTGCCTTCGTCTTAAACACTAGGTAATAAATTTAGTAAGCACAAAGTGAATTGCACTGCATCATACAGTTTTTCGTCATTATTTGACTTCGATGATGCTAGCTAGGTGCCAAAATATTGGAAATCCAAATTGCCTTAACTGCTTCAGAGGGAAAGGTGCGCAAAACCCTTTGATTTATGAAAATGAAAGTTCTGAGGAATACTGATTAAATTCGAGTTACCAGTGAAATATCGGAAAGTGTTCTTTGGTGAATCACTTTTTCTTATTGACTATAATTAAGACATTGATTTACAAACTACAGTGGGGGACATTCCAGACTGCCCATCTGTTTAAATACTGTTTCGCTTAACGATACACAGGCATCATGAAACTACCCAAAATTAACAGTAGTACCAAATATGTTTCACGAGTATGACCCAAATTTTTGATTTTTTTCCCCATTGGTGTGCACTTGTGAAAAATATCAAAATATTAGCCACACTTGTGAAATCTATTTAGTATTACCAAGACAATGTAAAATATCCTCTCTGTCATGATGCTACATGTATTAAACTGACAAAATATGGGGAAAAAACCTTCAAAACAATTCTTTCTTCATACTTGATATATTTCGCATGCTAACTTATACATGTAACACCAATAATGATACACCGAGAGTTGCCCTTACTGATTAGTTTCAGTTGTGATTTTCTGATGTTGATCATTACGAAGCCCAAAGTACCTGTTTCAGTTATGCTTTTGACAATGGTGACCAAGTCCTCGGAACACTCCCATCTTTTCAGTAACATGTATTGACATATAACTTGAAATAGGACATATACCTATCAATATCTGTATGTTAACCTTATCATTATCTTAATACGTACGTATGACACCAGTTGACATGTGAAAGCAGATTCACAATACGATAATAAACACACAGCAAAATACCACAATGCGGACAGGTAAATAACGGACGTGATTAATATTACGTATATATGTGGTTATGTTATTTATTTTCTGTAGAATTGTGTTTGTATCGTAAACGAGACTACACTCATCAAGTTATGAGGTTATATAAAAAAATGTGTTTGCTTGAAATAATGTCATCACAGGGACTTGAGAATTTGTTTTTGTTTGTATCGTAAACAATTACACTCATTAGGTTGTGAGATATTATATGTATTTGCTTGTCTTTATCTGATCACAGAGTCTTGAGAATTTGTTACATCTGTAAAAGGTTTTCAGAGAAATGCATGTTCGTAAAATATCGTTTGGTTTGAAATTTTACCGAAAGTTGAACCAACCAATAAAATGTGTACAACGACCCTAAATAAATTAAATCAAATGCCACTTGAACAAATTATCAAGTCCCTGTGCTTCATGACCAGCCTTATATTAACGTACGTGGGCAGTCCAGGAATCAATGTCACTTATAAAATACAAGTCCGGCTTTAATTTATGAACTTTTCTTTTAAACGACTTCTCCTTATATACCGAAAGGCCTTGTGACATGAAATTTGGCTGGTATCTTTCTTGGAAGGAGCTGAACAAAGTTTGCGAAAACAAAATCACTTTGACTTACTTTCAAGGTCACAGGGGTCAAATACATGTATGTCGAAACCTTCAAACGACTTCTTCTGAAATACTGTCAGGCATATAGACCTTATATTAGACTGGTAGCTTCCTTGGATGAGGCCAAACAATCTTTGCGAAAAGAAATGACCTTCACCAATATTCAAGGTCACAGAGATCAAATCTGTTAAAACCTTTAAACGACTACTTCTGATTAACCAAAACGCCTAGAGACATGATATATGGCTGAAAGGTTCCTTAGATAAAGCTCAAACAGGTTCGCGAAAAGAAATGACCATGACCCATATTCAAGGTCACAAGGGTCAAATCTGTTCAAACCTTTTACCGACTTCTTCTGATAAACCAAAATGCCTAGAAGCATTATATATGACTGAAAAGGTTCCTTGGATGAAGCTCGACAAAGTTTCCTAAAAGAAATTACCTTGACCAATATTCAAAGTCACATTGGTCAAATCTATTAAAACCTTCAAACGCCTTTTCTGATTAACAAAAATGCCTAGAAGCCCAACGAAGTGTGCAAAAATGAATGACCTTGAGCCATATTCAAGGTCACAGGGGTCAAATCTGTTAAAATCTTTAAACAACTTCTTCTGAAATGCCAATTAGCCTAAAGACATTATATTTGGCTGGTAGCTTCCTTGGACGAGACAGAAAAAAAATGAGAATGTTACTTCAAGGTCACATGGTTAATATATGTTTAAATCTGAACATGTCTCAAGTATGAGATTGATACCAGATGTGCGATGCAGGGCCCATTGGGCCTCTTGTTTCATAATTGTCATGTACATGTTGCATACATTTATAGTCGACCCTCGTTATCTCTAAGCCTACGAGACTAAGAAAAACTTCAAGTTATTCGAGTTAGATGCGTTCGACAAAATAATTCGAACTACCTCTTTTCGGCACTATGAGAAAGATACTATGTTATAAAAAATTGGTTATTTCGATTTGTCAACAAATTGACCCAATATCTTCAGCTAGAAGTAATAGAAGTTCGTACATGTCAAAATAGAAGCCAATTAATGATCACAGGCTGTAATTCACAAACACAAATTAGTTAACGAAACATTATGTCATATCACTGCAGGAGTCGGACTTCATCTTTTGAATGTTGAATGAACACGGACAACATATATTTCTATCTATATGTTTCTTTCAGAATCAGCGGTGGGATTTAATTTATGGGAAATACTTTCATATTGATGTTGATCGATGTAGTAAATTGAATAGCCCTTCATGTTGGAATTACCTTTGTCCAGCTGGTATTCATAAGCCGAGGACGGTCAGTGGTATACATGTATCAATTATGACGTCATAATAATGAAGTCAACAATTGGTCAACTGCATTCATGACCTTATGAATACCAACTTAATCGGTAGGGTTATATAGAAACAAAGCCTTGTAAGGGTAAATATAAACCGCACTTACGAAGGTGAAGTAATTTTGGCCAGGATTTTACATAGAACAACTAAATGTCAAAAGCTCTTAAAAATAGGTCATTGATACAGGTCTTTTGGACTTTTCGTTTTATATATCAGTTAACTAAAACAACACAACAGATATATTGACCATCTTGTTTTATGTATCAGTTAGCTAGAACAACACTACAGGTCTGTTGGACCTCTTTTTTATATATCAGTTACCTAGAACAACATTACAGGTCTGTCGGACCACTTGTTTTATATATCAGTTACATAGAACAACACTACAGGTCTGTCGGACCACTTGTTTTATATATCAGTTACCTAGAACAACACTACAGGTCTGTCGGACCTCTTTTTTATATATCAGTTAACTAGAACAACACTACAGGTCTGTCGGACCACTTGTTTTATATATCAGTTAACTATATCAACACTACAGGTCTGTCGGTCCACTTGTTTTATTTATCAGTTAACTATAACAACACTACAGGCACGGGCGCTCGAATCTGGACCCCGCCCCCTATACTCGCCAAATACTCTTATAATAGTATTTGGCGAGTAAAGGGGGCGGGGTCCAGATTCGAGCGCCCGTGCTACAGGTCTGTCGGACCACTTGTTTTATATATCAGTTAACTAGAACAACACTACAGGTCTGTCGGACCGCTTGTTTTATATATCAGTTAACTAGAACAACACTACAGGTCTGTCGGACCACTTATTTTATATATCAGTTACATAGAACAACACTACAGGTCTGTCGGACCACTTGTTTTATATATCAGTTAACTAGAACAACACTACAGGTCTGTCGGACCACTTGTTTTATATATCAGTTAACTATATTAACACTACAGGTCTGTCGGACCACTTGTTTTATTTATCAGTTAACTAGAACAACACTACAGGTCTGTCGGACCACTTGTTTTATATATCAGTTAACTAGAACAACACTACAGGTCTGTCGGACCACTTGTTTTATATATCAGTTAACTATATTAACACTACAGGTCTGTCGGACCACTTGTTTTATATATCAGTTAACTAGAACAACACTACAGGTCTGTCGGACCACTTGTTTTATATATCAGTTAACTAGAACAACACTACAGGTCTGTCGGACAACTTGTTTTAGATATCAGTTAACTAGAACAACACTTCAGGTGTGTCAGACCACTTGTTTTATATATCAGTTAACTAGAACAACACTACAGGTCTGTCGGACCTCTTGTTTTATATATCAGTTACCTAGAACAACACTACAGGTCTGTCGGACAACTTGTTTTATATATCAGTTAACTAGAACAACACTACAGGTCTGTCGGACCTCTTTTTTATATATCAGTTAACTAGAACAACACTACAGGTCTGTCGGACCACTTGTTTTATATATCAGTTTACTAAAACAACACTACAGGTCTGGCGGACCTCTTTTTTATATATCAGCTAACTACAACAACACTACAGGTGTGTCGGACCACTTGTTTTATATATCAGTTAACTAGAACAACACTACAGGTCTGTCGGACCTCTTTTTTATATATCAGCTAACTACAACAACACTACAGGTGTGTCGGACCACTTGTTTTATATATCAGTTAACTACAACAACACTACAGGTGTGACGGACCGCTTGTTTTATATATCAGTGGTCTGTCGGACCGCTTGTTTTATATATCAGTTAACTAGAACAACACTACAGGTCTGTCGGACCACTTGTTTTATATATCAGTTAACTAGAACAACACTACAGGTCTGTCGGACCACTTGTTTTATATATCAGTTAACTAGAACAACACTACAGGTCTGTCGGACCTCTTGTTTTATATATCAGTTACCTAGAACAACACTACAGGTCTGTCGGACCTCTTGTTTAATATATCAGTTAACTATAACAACACTGCAGGTCTGTCGGACCTCTTTTTTATATATCAGTTAACTACAACAACACTACAGGTCTGTCGGACCACTTGTTTTATATATCAGTTTACTAAAACAACACTACAGGTCTGTCGGACCTCTTTTTCATATATCAGCTAACTACAACAACACTACAGGCGTGTCGGACCACTTGTTTTATATATCAGTTAACTAGAACAACACTACAGGTCTGTCGGACCTCTTTTTTATATATCAGTTAACTAGAACAACACTACAGGTCTGTCGGACCACTTGTTTTATATATCAGTTTACTAAAACAACACTACAGGTCTGTCGGACCTCTTTTTTATATATCAGTTAACTACAACAACACTACAGGTGTGTCGGACCACTTGTTTTATATATCAGTTAACTAGAACAACACTACAGGTCTGTCGGACCGCTTGTTTTATATATCAGTTAACTAGAACAACACTACAGGTCTGTCGGACCACTTGTTTTATATATCAGTTACCTAGAACAACACTACAGGTCTGTCGGACCACTTGTTTTATATATCAGTTAACTATATTAACACTACAGGTCTGTCGCACCACTTGTGTTATATATCAGTTAACTATAACAACACTACAGGTCTTTCGGACAACTTGTTTTATATATCAGTTAACTATAACAACACAACAGATATATTGACCATCTTGTTTTATATATCAGTTAACTAGAACAATACTACATGTGCCTTTGATATAGAGTGCACGGGTAGTCGCACCTGACCTGGGTACATGTCTGGTCCTGTGTCGGGTCGTCAGTAAACAGTGCGGTGTATGCGGGGTCAGTAAGTCATTATCGATAACATTACACGGCCAGTATCGGGGCCCTGATTACCAGATATACCATCCATATCATTATACAACACATGATTAACACACAAACGATGTGTCGATCTTTCAAATACACGTTTAAAGAAAAGCATGCCATAAAGTTTCGTGAAAACCAATCAACTGTCTACGCCGTTCCTTGATTAAAAGATGCAGGTGGGGATCTGGGAATGGGACTCCAATTCATCACAGAGCAATAAAACTGATCAACCTCTCATCGTCTGTACTCTTCCTTTCTTTATCTGTTTTCCTATTTCTCTATCTCTTTCTTCTATTTCTGATAAACACAGTACATTAAATGGAATTTAGTATGAAGAAGTGCCAAAAGGTGTCAAATTAGAAAAAAAAAAAAATCGTCTTCTCCAGACCCAGATATGCTGTAATCAAATAATCTTCAACAATGGAAAGGGCTTAAGGTGCTTTATCACAATTGTGAATTTCATGCCCCCCAAACTTCAAGTCCCCCCACCCCCCGGGAGAAGTTGAAGTTTACTATAGTTTATATAGGGAAATAACACTTTTGGATATATTTTGTTCATTTCCAGTTGGAGATAATTGAAACTTGGTTGGAATAAGGTCCAGGACATGACGGTTTGATATTAGGCAAATGTTTACGCTGCCTTACCCCCGGGGCAGTAGGGAGGGGTCAGATTGGCTAAAATGTCAACAATCGTCTTCTCCAGACCCAGATATGCTGGAATCAAATACTCTTCTTCATCAATGGAAACGTCTTAAGGTGTTTTATCAAAATTGTGAATTTCATGGAATTACAACCATGAAATGACAGTTTGATATTGGAAGATTTTCGACTCTGGCCTAATCTTTGGTCCGGAGCTGTGGGGAGGGGCTCCAAAGGGTCAAATTAGCGTCTTCAGACCCAGATGTGCCCACAGGCCTCTTGTACTGAGGAACATTTTGTAATGACAGTGTGAAGCAAAGTTGGTCAAAATCAAGCAAGGAGTCAACATATTAGAAGTCTAGGTCAAAGGTCAAGTTATATATTTTTTTCACTGATAAATATTTTGTCGACATTATGAAGCAAAGTTGGTTGGAATTAAACAAGAAGTTAGCTGATCAAAGTCAAAAAGGTCAAGGTCCAGTTTCATATCTTTTAACTAATGAATATTTTGTAATGACGTTATGAAGATTTTCGTCAAGGCACGGCTCAAATTCCAAGGTTAGATTTTATAGCTCTTTACTGATTAACATTTTGTAATGAAATTGTGAAGACAGTTTATCAGAATTAAAACAAGGAGTCAACATGACCAAAAGTCAAGAGTCAAAGAGGTCAAGGTCACTGATTCAAAGGTCAAGGAATTCATTTATAACTTTCATTTTTGAGAAGCCAATTGAACAAATATAAAAGTCACTGAGTTTAATAGTTGTGTTCAAAGCTCAAGGTTCGTTTATTTTGGAAGATTGTTATACCAGTCATACTTTGTACAGAGTTACACCAGTTACGCACTGTACAGTGTTATACCAGTCATACACTGTACAGTGTTATACCAGTCATATACTGTACAGTGTTATACCAGTCACACACTGTACAGTGTTATACCAGTCATACACTATACAGTGTTATACCAGTCATACACTGTACAGTGTTATACCAGTCAAACACTGTACAGTGTTATACCAGTCAAACACTGTACAGTGTTATACCAGTCATACACTGTACAGTGTTATACCAATCAAACTCTGTACAGTGTTATACCAGTCACACACTGTACACTGTTATACCAACCACACAGTGTACAGTGTTATACCAGTCACACACTGTACATTGTTATACCAGTCACACACTGTGCAGTGTTATACCAGTCACACACTGTACACTGTTATACCAGTCACACACTGTACACTGTTATACCAGTCATACACTGTACAGTGTTATACCAGTCACACACTGTACACTGTTATACCAGTCATACACTGTACAGTGTTATACCAGTCACACACTGTACACTGTTATACCAACCACACAGTGTACAGTGTTATACCAGTCACACACTGTACAGTGTTATACCAACCACACAGTGTACAGTGTTATACCAGTCACACACTGTACAGTGTTATACCAGTCACACACTGTACAGTGTTATACCAGTCACACACTGTACACTGTTATACCAGTCACACACTGTACAGTGTTATACAAGTCATACACTGTACAGTGTTATACCAGTCACACACTGTACACTGTTATACCAGTCATACACTGTACAGTGTTATACCAGTCACACACTGTACACTGTTATACCAACCACACACTGTACACTGTTATACCAGTCAAACACTGTACACTGTTATACCAGTCACACACTGTACAGTGTTATACCAGTCACACACTGTACACTGTTATACCAGTCACACACTGTACAGTGTTATACCAGTCACACACTGTACACTGTTATACCAGACACACACTGTACAGTGTTATACCAGTCACACACTGTACAGTGTTATACCAGTCACACACTGTATAGTGTTATACCAGTCACACACTATACAGTGTTATACCAGTCACACACTGTACAGTGTTATACCAGTCACACACTGTACAGTGTTATACCAGTCACACACTGTACAGTGTTATACCAGTCACACACTGTACAGTGTTATACCAGTCACACACTGTACAGTGTTATACCAGTCACACACTGTACAGTGTTATACCAGTCACCAGTCACACACTGTACACTGTTATACCAGTCATACACTGTACAGTGTTATACCAGTCACACACTGTACACTGTTATACCAGTCACACACTGTACAGTGTTATACCAGTCACACACTGTACAGTGTTATACCAGTCACGCACTGTACACTGTTATACCAGTCACACACTGTACAGTGTTATACCAGTCACGCACTGTACACTGTTATACCAGTCACGCACTGTACACTGTTATACCAGTCACGCACTGTACACTGTTATATCAGTCACGCACTGTACACTGTTATACCAGTCACGCACTGTACAGTGTTATACCAGTCACGCACTGTACACTGTTATACCAGTCACACACTGTACAGTGTTATACCAGTCACGCACTGTACAGTGTTATACCAGTCACACACTGTACAGTGTTATACCAGTCACGCACTGTACAGTGTTATACCAGTCACACACTGTACAGTGTTATACCAGTCACGCACTGTACAGTGTTATACCAGTCACACACTGTACAGTGTTATACCAGTCACACACTGTACAGTGTTATACCAGTCACACACTGAACAGTGTTATACCAGTCACACACTGTACAGTGTTATACCAGTCACACACTGTACAGTGTTATACCAGTCACACACTGTACAGTGTTATACCAGTCACACACTGTACAGTGTTATACCAGTCACACACTGTACAGTGTTATACCAGTCATATACTGTCAGTCAAACACTGTACAGTGTTATACCAGTCACACACTGTACAGTGTTATACCAGTCACACACTGTACAGTGTTATACCAGTCATATACTGTACATTGTTATACCAGTCAAACACAGTACAATGTGTAACTGGTATAACACTGTACAGTGTTGTAGTTGTACCAAGGAGAGTTTGTAACTGACTTGGAGATTACGCAGAAACTGCTATTTTACTTCCTGATGGAATGATTTTATCATCAGTAAGGTTTACTTGCAGCAATATATAATATACCTTAGCATACACGTGTATGGAGAAGTTTGTCATCTTGTCTGAAAAGTCGCAAGGGATCACATGCTATTTTGAACTAGTATGTGCCACTTTCTCAAAAATGTACATACTTGCAAAATAAGTAATTAATAATGAAATTGATCATGTACAATAATTTGTGTCCACTTATGTTTGTTGATGAAACTGAAATGTCCAACTTTGTATACTAATGTGTTCGTATCTTTACAACCTGCATAGTGTATGTATATGATTAGATTTGCCTTATCAGGATACAGATAAGTGTATATGGGATGGTTTCCATATCTACCCTGTATCAACCGGAGACCTCCAGATCAGCCCAAGGTACCGCATGTACCTAAAAATACAGAGACTATACATTTGATATAATGATGAAGATTTGATACAGCTGGTGTAAACTGATCAACACTGACACATACTGGGTGCATAATTGAAGCGTTATCTATATAAATCATTGTGTGTGCCAAGCATTTTCTTTTTGAATGAGGCCTATATGCACTACCTCCAATATTAAAAAGTGTGAATATCAAGGACAAGAGTATAATTCTTTCTAACACTTCGTCATGTTTACGTGGATAAAATGATGCACAACATTAGTCTCGTCCTCGAGAGATATATATACTTTTTTTTGAAGTTTGTAATTTTGAAAAAGAAATTGACGTCATCTTCTAGTAGATGCTGACTAACGACAATACTTAAAAGCGATATATAGAACAAACTATTTCGATTCTAATAAAGCGGGGGAAAATAGCACTAGATTATAGTGCTCGAAAATTTAAAAAAACAAACAATACTAAGTACCCAACCCACTGAAAACAATACTATTTATAAATATGTAAATTACCTGTATTCGCTATTTTTATTATCTTGTTAATTTTCAGATGAAAATAATGAACCGTTGCACTTACAAAAGATAGTTAGGCAGGCGACATGCATATGAGTTCAGATGGGGGGTTCCCACCTTCCCCACTTTTTATATAACAAAGGAAAGTGTTGATATAAGAGAACAATGGCAAACCAATTATAGTCTGTTTCATACTAGGTAACTTACCTGTGTAAAAGTTACCTGTGTGAAAGTTACCTGTGTCATTTACCTGTATATGACTATACAGCTTATATGTAGTATATAGTGAAAAATACTTTGATTTATATCTATACTTATTACTTATTAAATTAACAGCAATTTAACACTTAAGGATGTACACTTCTGAGGTTCCAGTCACGTTCAAGTCTCGTTTCTGTCTCTTTTAAGGATTTTTTGTTATACTGAAGAAATTATTATCAATTTTAATAGCAAATATTTATCTGAAAATTGTGTCAAAAATCAGTGTTTAGCCATTTTTAATTATAGCAAGTTCATTTTTGCTGTACAACTTTATAGTGTTCAATTTTATAGAAATATTATGCTATAAAGTGGATAATTATACAATTTTAATATTTTTTTCATACATTTAGTGTAACTGGAGCAGTTTTTATTTTTGAACTCAAAACTGTGAAAATAACACAAATAATACAGGGACAAAAAATTAAGCACACTAACCCCCCATTTTTATGACGGTTTTAGAAAGATCGAGAGACCCATTTTCTTTTCATACGCCAAATATTAAAAGAAGTTTGATACCAGAACTTTTTTAATTAAGCGGTTAATCTGCAAAAAATGGTGAAAAAATTATCATTTTCTCATTAAAAAATAAGGGGTAGGGGTAACTCAAATTGCTTTCCTGAGTAAAAATATTAAGTTAGAGATATTTTACTTCCATAACTTAAAAGAAAACACTAATTTTGTCATTAGGTCACCTGAGACAAAGTCTCAAGTGATCTATTCTAATCGCCTTTTGTCCGTCGTCGTGCGTCGTGCGGCGTGCGTCCGTAAACTTTTTACATTTTCGACTTCTTCTCCAAAACCACTGAACCAAATTCAATGAAATTTTACAGGAAGCTTCCATGGCTGAGGGTGAACCAAAATTGTGAATTATATGGTCCTCACCCCCCAGGGGCATGCGGGGCGGGGCCAAAAAGGGTAAAATTGACTAAAACTTCAAAAATCTTCTCCTCTACTCTCAGATATGGTAGAATCAAATACTCTTCATAGATAGAAGGGTCTTAAGGTGTTTTACCAAAATTGTGAATTTCATGACCCTGGGGTCTCGTGTTTGCCCCTGGGAAGGGGGTAAACTTTACTATAGTTTATATAGGGAAATCACATTTTTGACTATTATTTGTTGGATTTGTATTGGAATTCATTCTAACTTGTATAAAATTATCAGCATGGGATGACACTTTGATGGTATGTACATGTTGGCCCTAGTTGACCCCCAGGGGCTAGTGGGCGGGGCCAAAAAGGGTCAAATTTACAAAAATTTCAAAAATCTTCTTCTCTACTCCCAGATATGGTAGAATCAAATACTCTTCATAGATGGAAGGGTCTTAAGGTTCTTTACCAAAATTGTGAATTTTATGACCCTGGGGTCTCATGTTTGCCCCTGGGGAGGGGGTAAACTTTACTATAGGTTATATAGGGAAATCACATTTTTGACTATTATTTGTTGGATTTTGTATTGGAATTCATTTTAACTTGTATCAAATTATCAGCATGGGATGACACTTTGATGGTATGTACATGTTGGCTCTAGTTGACCCCCAGGGGCTGGTGGGCGGGGCCAAAAAGGATCAAATTGACAAAAATTTCAAAAATCTTCTGCTCTACTCTCAGATATGGTAGAATCAAATACTCTTCATAGATGGATTGGTTTTAAGGTTCTTTACCAAGATTGTGAATTTCATGACTCTGGGGACTTGCATCTCCCCCTGTGGAGGGGGTTAAGTTTACTATAGTATATTGGCAGAAAAAACAACATTTTTTTGCATTATTTGTTTAATTGCCATAAGAAATGATGCAAATTTGGTTGAAATTATCAATATGACATGACTTTTGACTAGTACGCACATATTGACACTGACTGACCCCCAGGTGCCTGAGGGGTGGGGCCTAAAAGGGTCAAATTGACATAATTTCAAAAATTCATTTTTTCCACTCCCAAATATGCTACAATGTATTGTTATAAATATTCATCTCAACATTCCCATATTTCTCTTTCATGTCAAACATTAGGTGACCGTTAAGGCCCATGGGCCTCTTGTTTCTGCAAACTTTCATACATTTCGGATCACAAATTTGGAAGATATTGTATGAAGATATCGCGCAATTGGTCAAAACTACAAAATTCACTTAAAATTGCTTATTATGTCATATCTTTGACCGATCATAGCACAAAAACGAGCACACTGACATATCATTGTCTTTGCATTTTCTGTCATGCCTTGAACTCCCTTTTCCAAAAATGTATATGAGAAAAAAGTTTGATACAGGAAAATTTTGACTTCTCAGAGGTGTATACATCCTTAACACATGATTACATCAGAAAAACATTTATTTTTACTTTTTAACTATTCATTTCTTTATTTTTCTATTAATTAATATTATTTCATATTACACAAAATACAGTATAATTTAGTATATATCATTCATATTTAACAACTACAATTATATCAAAATGTGTTCTGGTTATTGACACTTCATTAATGTTACACATAGAGAAATACACAATATTATTAATACTATTTCATATTACATACATTGCAGAAAAATTAAGTTTATTTTATTCATACAATTATATCAAAACTTGTTCAGCTTATTGACATATTATAAGATTTATAAGATTTTTAATTAATAAAAAATAAATAATGATTTGTTAAACAACACACTCTAATTTTTATTATATAATATTCTAGTCTGATATGATAAACATATATTACATTGAAAACAAAATTTCCACTTGAAAAATATTGTTTTCAATATTTATTTATTTAAAGTGGAAATGTATAATAAAACATATATATCCATATAAGATATAGAGGTTCATCACAGATTAAAACACAGGTAAAAACTCAAGTAAGAACACAGGTAAATACAGGTATATAATTCCGAAATTATTCAGAAACAGACTATAATCCTTCTAACAACATTCTCCACATTATGTTTTTTTTAAAAAGTGGGGAAGGTGGGATACAGCCGTTCAGATGATAGAACATAATTGTTATATATACATTTTACACATAAAAAAGTAGAAAATGAATAACCGATCTGGAGGTAAAGGTTGACCTATCATTTACACTTTAAGGTTTCGGATACTTTCAGTTAAAATATTTATCCAAGAACTAGACAACGCTGGAAATGTAATTATAAAAATAAATCTGAATGTTTGTTCAATGAGTATCATATCTCTGTTATAACCTTTATCGCCAGTAGAAATCTGAAGTATTTATACATATCACGGTATATATTATCATACTGTGCATTTATATAGTGTAGTACATGTATTACTTCACTAAGGACCAAGCGGCAAAAGGGCAAAGTAACTCCCGGGATGTTTGTACCCGGAGCTCCCTGACCCGACCTACCGCACACCTCCACAACAGAAACCTCAGTGTTACCCTTAGTCATTTATGGCTTCTCGGCAATTCACTCATCCTATAAACTAAATATGAAGGGGTATTAAGCAATAACAATCATACCTACAGTAGTAATATGACACAATTTATTGATACTGACTATCACAAATATTCAATTTTAGATTGTCTGCCTCGTCAGCATTTTAACGTTAACGTTTGTATAAAGGGCAGTGTACATGTAATATACTTAGCGGTATTTATATAAGCATTTACAGTGGTTCATGTATGGAATTTGAAAAGTGGTTCATGTATGGCATTGTAAACAGTAAATTGGACTCAACAACAAACTGTTACGGGCGCATATATTATATTTCTTCTCGATCCTTAAGTGTTCATTTAGTTCATACCTTAATGGAACGCCAAATTAACATATACTCCATTAATTGCACCTATCTTCAAATAATTGAAGATACGTCCAATTAATTGAGATATGTTCAACTTAATTGAAGATAGGTCCAAATATATATCCCATTTTCTCAGAGAAATCCACCAGAGACTCTTCCCAGGATTATATCGCCTTGTACTGAAACTACAACAGAAATTAAGCATTGTTTTATAGAAAACCCATGCATTTGCGCAGAACCTGTTATCCAATTTCCTTTTTGGTTGATGTGGTTATTAAAAAGATCGGATTGGACAATTATCAATATAAAGACACCAAGTACAATTAACTGGTGAGAGGGGACCTCGGGCATAAAACAAGAAGGGTTCACCTTGGTAAGGGTTTCTGATAGATTTATCAGAGAAAACCGGATATAAAATGTACATCGCATATATATACATACATCACACGATGGCGAAATAATGATAGATATTTGATTCCAACGAAACATTAAGGCGAGTGTATCCGGGACAATATAACGGCTATCTTACTGAACCCGAAGTCCGACCCTCTGTCAAATCAAGTCTGCTTACATACAATATGATAGACGTAGTAGCCTATTTTGGCGTCTACAGATGTTTGAGTAGTATTATATATATTGCATATACGGTTAAAATACAGCGGTGTTTCTGACACAATTCACAATTTTCAAGGAATGTTTTTTAGATACAAAAAAAAAAATAACTTTATAAATACCTTTCGTGCAAACAAAGCATCATGATATTTGACTTAATAATTATTCTATATACGACAATATCATTATGGGATGAGTCACTGCCAATAAGGTGAGCCTGGTTCTATTTTAAAAAGGGGGGTTGATTACAGTTCATTTCGTGAGATTGCAGTTACTTCCATCTTAGATGCTAAATCAGCCGATTTGTTCCGAATGGGCCATCCGTTCGGTATTCTTATCAGACTGACAGTAATCACAAAACTCTAGTCGGTAGCCTCTAATCACATCAAAGCTCGCCAGAATCTGTTTCACGAATAATGTTTGCTATAGGAAGTATGTAAACTTAAATATCAATTAATTCATTTCTCACTCACTACGATAGTTGTCATCCCCATGGACGCCACGTATTTTATACATTGTTTTTAGCGCTAAAATCTTGGATTTAGCTGTTTACGGGATAACATTCCGAGTGATATGCTGATGATGGCAAAACTACACCCCATCTTCCGCGCCCAAGTGTTAAAATAAAAGCCTAGTTGTGTGGTATAGATCTACGATTGCAAACTTGTATTCACATGCAAGATACATGTAATACTGTTTACAATGCTTTGGTATTGGTTTGTTAACTACATTATTCTATAAACAAGGTGACCATAATTATGGGCGGAACAGAATATTCATAAGATCTCAGCGTACATCGCTTGTTTTCTCTGGGAACACTTTTCTCTGGGAACACCGGCTTCCCTTCACCGCTCATAGCTTATGATAGGGCGTAAAACATACATGCAAACATGCTTAACCAAATTGCATGTCCGCCATAGCTTGTCGTTACAAATCTATGCTATAATGTCGAACGTTGTTATGTCGTGAGGGTTCAGTTAATACTCGACGTTCTGACGTCACTAATTATTAAGGCTAATCGTAATAACACAAATTAGATTATGTAAACACAACCTTGCCAATTAGTTCCGGATAAGGTGGTATGAGAAATGTCCGGTCTCCAGTCGTTCTCTCCCCAAGTGACCAGCTGGACTTTACGAGTTTGGTGCCGTATCTAATAAACAATGATAAGCAATTAAGTTCAAACAAGGTTCGCTAACTTGGTCAGTGGAGTAAAAGTTATATATGTCGGAAGGTGCTGACATACGATAGTCCTCATTAGGGTCGAGAGGCTGGAGACGGGCGTGCTTGGCTCGTGACGGCCGTGTTACACTGGCACGCATTCGCTGAACAATCAGCGTGTCGCCATCCCCTAAGATCCGCATCTTTTGATTTCAAGTGTACTGTTTTATTCCTTCTGTCTATTGTTTGGATACTTAAAGACTTATTAAGTAAGCCTTGTAACCGGATGTGTAATTAAAGTTACAATCAATTAAGAAAAAACTGTTTACAACGTCATTTGCTTTATTCTAATTGGATATATACATGTTACTCACGTTACCCTCGTCCTTAGACCAAACCAGATCGAACTGGTGGTACATGTAAACATTACAGAAATATATAAACTTCCCCTACTGATAAAAAAAATGTACATTTCTGACGCGGATGTGTCAGTACCGCCTTGCACGCATTATTTTGTTTACAAGTTAGTGACACACATCCAAGCCGGATCCGAATCTGTGACAGGCTAACTCCAGTACCATTATCATTTCCTCGTGGTATTATGTCGGAAACACTTCTTAAGTTAACAAATTAATTCAGCTTCAGATTACGTGGCGAATCAGCGTGAATAAAGATCGGTTGCATATCAATATAACATAGGTACATACATGTACATACAGCTATCTGCGTCTTCATTTTACCATGTTTACGTTATATGACTGCTAAGTGTCTTCAGACTGATATTGATTCGTCTAAAACTGTTCAAGATGTATATCTATATTTCAAATACAAGATGAATGAGTATTATAAAAAAGCAGTTTTGAGAAGTGTTTGATTGTATCATCATGATTAGTGCATGCAAACTAAAGGAACCAACCAGCATAGCGATGTGTTAAAGCGCTCAACTGTCATAAATCTAGCCTCTTGTACTTATTTAATTCAAATGAATTTGACGGAGTATGATGTTCAAACCATATGTCCAGATTTTCTTAGGAATTTAAACAGGCTAGCCATGCATTACTTATATATGAAAATAGAAATAAGCAACAATCTTTGGCAATAAAATGTTTGAAAAACAAATGATGACTTGACAATGATAATAACGTCACAATTAGCAAGTGTTAGCTGTCTTTTCCATACCCCGATAAAAGACAGGGTTATCTGGAACTGCGGGGTGTTGGAGAAACAGGTTTGTTACATTTTACTAGTGAAATATCGAAAGTTAATCATTCTATAAAAGTGATATTTTTTCACTAATGAACAGTTAGGGAAATCAAAAGCTGTCACTATTTTTGCTATAAAAATGTAATAAACAGAATATCTAACAGTATCTTCAGTGTTAGTGTCAAATATATTTCACTCGTGTGGCTATTATTTTGATATTTTTCACTCCTGCTGCGCACTCGTGAAACTATCATATATTAGCCCCACTCGTGAAATATATTTGGTATACTGAAGCACTGTTAGATATCCTCTATATCTCCTATTGATTTAACGAGTTAGACTACAGTATTACACGAGGAGTATTCTATTAGATATCTACTGTGTCTGCTGTAATTATATAAATATTCATTGAACCAATACTACATAGTACATGTATTATATTAGATATCTACTGTGTGTGCTGTAATTATATAAATATTCACTGAACCAATACTACATAGTACATGTATTATATTAGATATCTACTGTGTGTGCTGTAATTATATAAATATTCACTGAACCAATACTACATAGTACATGTATTATATTAGATATCTACTGTGTCTGCTGTAATCATATAAATATTCACTGAACCAATAATACCTAGTATTATATTAGATAGCTACTGTGTCTGCTGTAATTATATAAATATTCACTGGACCAATACTACATAGTACATGTATTATATTAGATATCTACTGTGTCTGCTGTAATCATATAAATATTCACTGAACCAATACTACATAGTATTATATTAGATATCTACTGTGTCTGCTGTAATTATATAAATATTCACTGAACCAATACTACATAGTACATGTATTATATTAGATATCTACTGTGTGCTGTAATTATATAAATATTCACAGAACCAATACTACATAGTATTATATTAGATATCTACTGTGTCTGCTGTAATTATATAAATATTCACTGAACCAATACTACATAGTACATGTATTATATTAGATATCTACTGTGTGTGCTGTAATTATATAAATATTCACTGAACCAATACTACATAGTACATGTATTATATTAGATATCTACTGTGTCTGCTGTAATTATATAAATATTTACTGAACCAATACTACATAGTATTATATTAGATATCTACTGTGTCTGCTGTAATTATATAAATATTCACTGAACCAATACTACATAGTACATGTATTATATTAGATATCTACTGTGTCTGCTGTAATTATATAAATATTCACTGAACCAATACTACATAGTACATGTATTATATTAGATATCTACTGTGTCTGCTGTAATTGTATAAATATTCACTGAACCAAGACTACATAGTATTATATTAGATATCTACTGTGTCTGCTGCAATTATATAAATATTCACTGAACCAATACTACATAGTACATCTATTATATTAGATATCTACTATGTGTGCTGTAATTGTATAAATATTCACTGAACCAAGACTACATAGTATTATATTAGATATCTACTGTGTGTGCTGTAATTATATAAATATTCACTGAACCAATACTACATAGTACATGTATTATATTAGATATCTACTGTGTCTGCTGTAATTATATAAATATTCACTGGAACAATACTACTTAGTATTATATTAGATATCTACTGTATCAGCTGTAATTATATAAATACTCACTGGAACAATACTACTTAGTATTATATTAGATATCTACTGTGTCTGCTGTAATTATATAAATACTCACTGGAACAATACTACTTAGTATTATATTAGATATCTACTGTATCAGCTGTAATCATATAAATATTTACTGGACCAAAAAAAAAAGAAGAAAATAAAAGAAATAAGCAACGACGTGTTTTGATTAATGATTAATGACTTCCGGTTGGTTCGATATAACTTCCGGAGTTCTACAGGGTTCAATTTAGGTAAAATATTAATTTCCTACCAATGATCTTCCACCTGATTTTGACAAATCTTACTTATTAATAGTTGCTGATGAAAGCAAAATGTTAACAAGTCTGTTAGATTATTTTAAGATTGGATCCTATTGGAGAGTGATGTCAAAAGTGCGCGCTTATGGTGAAGAGACTGGGGAATAAAAGGTCAAGATTGGCAAACAACTGAAAAACGTGCATTTCAGTAACTTATTTTTCAACATTTATTGGTTTTATTGATGGCATGTTTATAAATGTATTGTATCATACATGTTGCTATCAAATCTTTAAGTCTGTTGAATTAAATAAATAAAAAGGGTTCAGTGCGTCACCTAGACGATTGCTTCTTATGGAGTCTCGTTATTCGAGCCGAGAACTCTTATGAAGTCTCGTTATTCGAGGCGATAAATGATTACGTCTCTATTGCTCAGTGATAGTGTTTAAATAGGGACTTAGAGCGGAAATAGAAAGATGTGTTTGAAAAATTTACATCATAATACAATTACTTCATACTAATCAGCTAGTCGTCATATGATAGCGTAGGTGACGCCAGACTATTGCATCTTAGTTTAAGTGGTTTTCTTGATTTGTCTATATCAATAAAACTGACAATGAGTCGATAATGCATGTTAGCTTTTGGGGAAGATGGATTGCTTGTCGTTGGGCACGTGAAATGTGTATCTTTGCATGCTGAGCTCAAGATTCTTGTTATGCGTATTTCGTTATGAAGTGGTTTCACTTCGGTCTTTTTACGTACATCATACAACAATAACATGATATAGCGATATACGTCCATGCTTAACACACGTGAGACCAGAAATCAGTGACACGTTCCCCACTCCCCCGTCATTGTGAACAGGCTAGTTACTGACACACGACACTACAGTGGCTATAACTAAGTCTTTATAAGTGCTTGACTCTTCAATTTGATTTAGCCAGTATTGGTTAGAATCCCAATTGACGTGTGTACAAAGTTGAAATGAAACAGTGACATGTGGTGAATATAACTTTTATTTAGTATCCTATATAGTAACCCTATTGCCCTCGGCAACTATAAAAGTAAATAGCACTGCCCTGTACTATATAAAGAACACTGAAAGTGTAAAGACGAATAGTTAGAGCGTCCAGCTATAAAAATGCCTAGATACGCAATGACAACACTCCTTTACATTTAAGATATAGCGAAACTTCTCAGATTAACTAGTCGTAATATCGGAAGTTCTTTGCGCCCACCAATGATAATCTTCATTTGTTCTATAAAATGTTGGATCTTTGTCTTCTTTTGTCTTCTTTCCTATTAGTTGCTCTTAACTAAGGACATTCAAGAATTATTATTTAGGGAATTGTCTCATTAGAATTGGTGTAGTTCACTTTTCTTGCAAGCAATTTTCAACATGTGTAAGAGAAAGATCAATCTTGTACTTTTCAAGAAAAAACCATAACAAACATAGTCAAATCCAAGATGGCAGTATATTAGCCATTAAGTTTTCCTGGTGAGTCCCAAAAGCCAAAGGTTACAACCAAGGTCTA
This sequence comes from Mimachlamys varia, assembly GCA_947623455.1. Lineage (NCBI taxonomy): Eukaryota > Metazoa > Mollusca > Bivalvia > Pectinida > Pectinidae > Mimachlamys > Mimachlamys varia. The sequence goes on from OX392534.1 coordinate 24,816,996, forward strand.
AGCAGTGCATTCAAATAAAATGATTACAGGCAAAATCCTAGATTGTTTACCTAAAATAGGACTGCACAACTAGGGAGCAACAGGAACTTTAATATGAAATTAGAGAATTAACCATCCATCAAGGAATAGCCATTACAAGCTATTACTGCCAAGATGACCATTGCTTTTTCAATTAGTTAAAAAATGGGACAATCCATATGTTTGAGAATGACCCACCCATTAATTCTCAAGAATTAGCGACAACACGAATTGAAGGACGGACAACGTAGTATTGGCGATTTGAAAAAGGCCACCATCTATAAATTCGTGGTACAAAAATGAATTGGATATATATACAAGAAAGCAATAGCTGAGAAGTAAATAGCTCAGACCGTATGTGGCGTAATTAGCATTTAGGAGGATTTTCGTTGGTACCACAACTCATTCAACAAATTCCACGGCCATCAATTTGTCCAATTATCTACAAGTGTTTTGGCCATTCACTTATATCTGTTGTGTTTCAAAACCGGATGTTGAAAAGTGTTGAGACCGGAAGTTCAAGCGATCTACAGATCTTGAGATAATTATGGGTGATTACAGAGGATACAACATTAGTGAAGTATGGCGTGAAAGGAAGCGATTCCCTAAAGTGGAAAGGACAGGGAGGGAGATCGGCCTATATATTTACATACAGATTGCGCGGATTGTCGCTAGCTTATAGGTCAATGCACGCACAGAAAATATCGCCATAGCGTGAATATTTAGATAGTGTATCAGATATTGAAAACCTTTTGCCTACAATGATACTGTGTGTTAGATATTCCATGATTACTATAACCATACACCGACACGTATTTTGTAATGTAATTTATTGTGATCAGAATGTTACTATATAAGTAATTATTGATTACAAATCCATGCTATTTAGTTTGATATTTTATTTCTGAAACTTCTGTTTCATGAACTCAGTATAAAGTATAAACGAGGCTGTACTCACTATAAGCAAGCTGAAGTTTGCAACGGATTCGTTATTTGAATGTCCAATAACGAATCCGCTGCTAGCTTCAGCCCGCTCTATATCTATAATATCCGTATTACAATATTGTTCTTACTATGATATATATGCTTTACGGGCTTTACTCCCTAATCTTTAAGTACCATGGCTCTGTATGTACGCCGATGTTTTACAATTATAGCTACATAAGGTGACATAACGAGATTGTTTTACAAAAACCTGTAGATTTAAATCTCGACTAAATTCTTGTTTGAAAGATTTTTGTTTTCCTTTTAGATCTGAAGGTCTTGCATGTCGTGACAATTATGTACGTTATCTGTATGTCATGGTTGCGATCTTAGAACTTTTTCGCAATGATGACTTTGTGTGTGTGACAGTCGAGATTGATACACTTCTTTTTAAAACACGACGGAGTATGAAATTACTTCAGTACTATCATATATATATCACTATCTTTAATTGCGGCTTGCATTTTTCATGATTCTTTAATTAGTTTTATCGTTCTAATTTGCAAAATTCCTATTTTGGGATTCGTAGACCTTAAGAAAATCATTTCCAGTAGCCCAGTCTAAATATATTCATGGATAATAATGATATAATTCTGTTACAAAGCTGTACAAATTCTGTGTGTATTGTCTCGTCTGTTCAGGCTATTCTCGGTAGGCTTGCTATACTATCTTTCTTGTGAGCGTACTTTTATAAATTATTTGTATTCCCAAGATGGATGCGTTCATGTATGTTGTCGTGGGTATCCACTTGAATCGTGTCTTTTTTAGCTTGAGATTGTGAATGTTACACTAGAACAAATAACATTTTTCCTGGAAACTTAAGGATATATGTTAACTGCAAATTGTTTCCTGTATCTCATTAACACATACAGTTAAGTTTACCTGTCGATTTTAACTAACTTACTTTTAATCTTAACATAATAAATTAAAAGCTCAGAAAAGTGAAAAAGCAACATTTTTAATGACTTACAATATGACGCAAAAGAAAAGTAGTACATAAGGTCCCGAAAGAAATATTGAAGATTTCCAATTCTGGCATCTTTTTCTCAACTGAAATTTTAAAAAATATACAAAATTTGACGTGCATTATAGCTGGCTCCTATTATACATGTAGCAGGGTGAATACGGCTTACGATGTTCTTCATTAGATTTCATGTAAATATTGTCACTAATATCACGACACACACCCTCCCTTTTATTAAAAAGAATGTTTCGTTTAGTGTTTTAATGTATACATATGAAAATAACCAAAAGAAAAAAAAAATCATTTTAATTATATCATGGAGCAGTCATTTGAACACTTCCCCTCTCACGTTACATAACACTAGGTTCACCTTATAGCTAATAAATGCTCAATGACCTTCGGCTGTTCCTGCAATGAACGAACTTTCTTCACTTCCATGGTCCTATAATGGTGTACAATATATAAATTTAAAAGTATAAAATATATGCGTAAAAAAGGACATTGTGCATGTTATCATAATTATCATGTTAATCAATTCCTACAGTTTATAATAGAATACACATGTACGGCTTTATATGACTTCATACCTGGAGAACATTAACTAAGATCACACGTATACCGTAAGATAGGTCAACAAGAATGTCGCCGTATACATATTTTACACTTTCCGATAGAAATATGAATTATTGATGTAGGGTCTGCTCTATTCCTGGGTCTGTTTACTCAGGTGCGCCCACGTTAATTAGAATGTCAGGTAAACACCTCAGTCTACATATATACGAAAATTGTATGTACATGTATATTGATGCTATCGAAGGATATTACGCTTTACTATACATCAGTGGGTCCCATCACTATTTGAGATATACTCCTGTATCAGCATATCGCAAAAACGGTTTCTGAGTTGAGTATATTTGCTAAATTTCCTTTTAAAACTTATGTCTTTCTTCTCTTTCCATTTGTATTTTTTATTTGTTTACTTGAATTTAGGATTTGGAACGTTTTGAATAAGAATTTCAAGAGATAGCCCAACATACGTGTGATTCGTTGTATTCCGTCATTTCAGTCAACAGCAACACCCTGGATATTAGTATACAAACATGTATACCACTTATTATCTTGACAGTCGTAACGTTTATTGCCGCTATCTTTAAGCGATGTTGGAATCATTCTTATCGCGGGTATCGTTAAATATTGAACAGTTTCAAGTGTGTCATCTCAACTTGACTTTTCGTCGCTTCAATGGGTAGTTGTATAGAGTGGCCAATCCGGGCTTTACTTTATAGTATATCAAGTGACCTTATACTACAAACGGGTTACAGAACACTTGAATGAACTCGAAAACTTGAAAAATAAATATAAACATAGTCTGGGATAATATGATATGGCTTAGTTCTCAAGAAACAAAGGTCACCCACATCTTTAGCGATTACATCCAGGTACAAACACAATGCCGTTATTTTGTCTGAAACATACTTTGATACAGATAAATAATATGTGTAAACAAAAACAAATTATTATAACAAAATGTTATGAAGGTTTTGGGCCAGCATTCAGTTTAATGGGAATATACCAAGGTATCCCTGGACCCATAGATAATGAATTTGACAACACATGCTTTTTGATGCGTTTCTTGACCTTCCAATTCTCCAATGAAACGATATTTGATTCTGAAAATGTTAAATACCACTTAACATGCTGTTGAAAGCACTGGTTAAACCATTGGCCCCGTATTGCGTCGTACAAATCGACTGACATAAACACCCCCTCCCCAGATATGTGTCAGTGCCTTCTGCTCCTTTTACCGTAGTGTTGGATTTTCACATAAGTGGAGAAGGTTCTCATGATAGAATCTGTTCCCAGGCCGAAGTATACTAAAGTCCTAAAATGGTAGTTGCGGTCACCTGGTTAGCGTTCCATTTAAACTAATTGACCAGTTGTTAGTATGATGTGAACAAGTGGGGCGCCTTCGGCATCGTATTTCAGTGAGACAGCACTATAAAATCGGTACGAGTACATCAGCATGCCTCCTGAGTACAGGGAAGCACCTTCGTAAATTCAAATAAGCGTGCCCTCCCTTCAGCCTGGTGGACAGGGATCTACAGAAGTTATGGGAGCACCATTACTAGAAAAATCAAACCTTGGTCAATAAGTGATGATAAAACTACTTACTGTTGTATATACTAGTAATACGTTTAACAGAAAAAAACACCTTTTAACCAAACCTCAGCCAATAACATATATATTAAAGATTTGACACTGTAGAGATACCGAAACTGTTCTGGAATATGGATGTTTACTTTCACCCGCATGACTTTTTAATTCACGAGAAAATATTCTGTTTACATTATACAAATCATCGACCATTTCTTTCACTCAAGATATAGCAAACCAGGGACGTATATGTGAGCAAACTAATAAACACGTTTCCATATTAATTTAATCAAGGACCGACCATCTTGGGTTAAAATCGTTGTGTTAGCGATTCGGATGACAGAGACTGACGATGGAGACTAAGATTACGTTACTTATCTTATAACCAATTGTAAACTTGAAGGTCGTTTACAATGTAGAAAACCTAGTTCAGATCATCTGTCAAGTTCTGTGGTAAACAGCTCACTCCGTCTTGTGGGTTTTAGGGTCCGGTCGACGATATCGAGGGTCGTTCCAACTGGCTGGTCGCTAGAGTGCTTGACTATATATTTCCCCACGTTAAATATTCTGTGTACACATGCGGTATAGTATTTATGATGTAGAGAGGGCAAAGCCGGAAAATATTTCAAACTTGTCAACATAGACATTTTACATACATTCCTAATAGAAGGGAGGTTAACACAGGTAAACTAGCTAGCATGCACAGGTAAAAACCAGGTACAAAAAACAAGCGAGTCACATGACGACACACTCCGTCACGCCGGCCTGTCCCCTATCGGCTGATTCATAATTTTGTATACAGCGATTTATTATCATCAGTATAATTTTATTTTAAGAAAATTAGAATACTAAACAAAACTGTATTCATGTGTACGACTCTTGCCACGTGTTACAAACTAGCGAATGACTTCTAGGGATTAACATCCAGATAGTGTGTTATCATGTGGATAAGTCCAGTACAGGACTATATACAGAACTGGGAGATACCCACCTAATGACAACAAACGATCTACCTGTCCTGCAATTAACACGTGACGATATATTGCTGCAATCAGGTATAGTCAGGAAGTGGGACGGAGGGAAGGCAGCACAGGTAAGACGTGACAGGACGAGTCATCTCTCCACCGTCTGTCTGCATGCCCCCACCAGCCCTCGGGACCGTATGCTAATGAGCTCTGTCAAGTGACTAGGGGTAGATATCGTGGTAAGGACGAAGGACTCATGTGATGCTGCAATTAGCGGTCGTCCAATGAAAAACAATGCGGACCGGTACGTGGCCGTACTAAGTGACAGCCCCTTGTACGACTAATTCATTCATGTTTGTATATACATACTATATAATGTATATAGATGGCGGACTAACGTGGAGGGAGCGAGTGGGAACACAGACTCACTGTGTGTAACGCCGTGTAGTAGAGTAGTAGTATAACCAGCTCAGCTGCAGTAGGAACTAAACAAAGCATAGCAGACGACACGACAAACACCGCACTAGTTTCTGTTTCTAGGAATCAAAAACCATGGAAGATTTTCTTCCTCTGTGGTCCAGCCTAGAACGCGAGCAATACACGTTACAGCGGCTGAATTCGGCAGGTGAGGAAACTGACGGTAGCCATGGTGATCAGAGAAGCAGCAGTCCCTCCTCCAGCGTGTGGAGCCTGGAGTCCATGGACGACGAAATGTACCTGGAATATTTATTTTCTCAAGGATTAGCAGACTCTATGGATAAAACGGGTCATATGAGTTCTGAAATTGCCGAATTCGATATAGCATCTGTGCCTACCTCTCCTGCCAATAAAATAAACATAAGTGCCAGCGCCAAATTACCAATCGTGCACTGCGACTCATTCGTCAGTGCCAGTTCATCATTGTTCATAGACAGTGCTGGCTCTGATACATCGGAGGATAGTTCGTGTGACGATGTGTTCGCTAGTTTTCCAACTACGTGTAATAATGATAATTCTGATAAGGAATTTGTGGTTCTAGGAGTAGGACTACAAAATTTAATGCATTCTTACGCCGCCAAGGCCGTGCCGACACAGGGCCAGGAAATATCCATAGACTTTCCAAGGAAAACACAAATAGTAAACAGATGTAATCGGAGTTACCTCACGAAACCCGGATATTCGTTCTCTGCTTCAGGTGCTTTATTAACACAAGCTAGTCTATTAGACCCCGCCAAAATACGATCCATCAAAGCACATACGTCCAAAGCATTAGGAATTAGCAAAGACAAAATAGAGGAGAAGATTTACCATTGTACGTATGCGGGTTGTAACAAGGTGTATAGTAAAAGTTCGCACCTGAAGGCTCACCTGCGGAGACATACCGGTGAGAAACCGTTTGAGTGTACGTGGTCCGGTTGTGGTTGGAGGTTCTCCAGGTCAGACGAACTGGCCAGACACAAACGATCTCACTCTGGAATCAAGCCTTACCAGTGTAAACTGTGTGAAAAACGTTTCTCTCGGTCTGACCACCTCTCTAAACACCTCAAGGTGCACCGAAAAAGGTAGGCACACACACAACACACAACTAAGTCGGCCCATATGACATGTCATGGATCGTCACCATGTTCTCCCTGTGGTTGAAGTGTCATGGTTTAATTATAGTTTTACTTATAAATTGTGCGTACGGAAAGGTGTCGATGTAAATATCTTGCCCCCCCCCCCCCAACCTTGAAAATATTTTACCAACATCAAAATATTGCTATCCGTTAAAACCCCCGTAACTAATGAACATCTCGTGGACACGTGGCCAGTATATTACTATTTATTTAACCCCTGTTACAGGTGCAATTATCGTGAATAAGTGTATCGTACACATTCGCACTATTTATTCTTGCTAATGCAATAGAAATAACCTTTTAGTTTGATCAAAACACATGAACACACGTGTACCTTCCCCTTATTGGTGTTCTTGGGCATAGTCATCTTGCACATTTCGATTCTTCACGTGAGAGCACGTGTGTGGCGTACTGAACACAAACACGCGTGAGGGTTAATAGTGTTGATTCATTTCGTGTCCTATAGATTACCAGTCCATGCTCGTGTACTGATGTAATGCTGCTTCAGAACCCGGCGTAATCCATCGACATTTCGTGATTCACAAGTTCAGGCCAGCAGAGCAATCCCGAGATATACCACATGGTATGCTACCAATGAGATCTAACACATAGGTTGATTTAATTATTGGCTTCGAGCTCTCTATTGCGTTTTGCAATTATTGAGAACATGACACTAATGTAAGCTTTTGATCAACAGTGATCGTTTGGTACGTTTTGTGTAACCCCTTGTGTAACCCATAATCTTCATCTTGAAATGTATGTTTACATTTGTCGAGTATTTATGTTTTGTTTTTAGACACTATTTAAAGCACATTTTCTAAAAAGAAAAAACAACAACATTTTGTCCGTGTCGCATGACTGTTTCAGCATTGTCCGGGACGGTAGCATTTGTAGCTTAAAACGCCCTGTTTAGATCCGGTACTTATGTTTAAGCCATGTGGCTCATGTCGTTGCTCTCCTTACAGACAATTAGCGTTAACGCGACCAAAGTGCAGGTTCATTGATGTCGTCATGCCTTCCTCGTCATAGGATATTTGTACTTGATAAGTCTACCAAGACCTATATAACTGTACTTCCCTATAGGAAATATCACAGTTATTCAAAAGCGTTGATGCAAAAACAATTTTTTACCAAAGGAGGATTTCTGGTGTTTTTATTTGGGCGGAAACTGACACGTTTTTGGTTTACAGCGTACACACATACACTGACATGCTTTGACTTTCCATTAAAGAGGATTGCCAACTTTGTTGTCGTTAACGACAGGCAGGCGAGTCTGTGCTATTTTTAATAGGATTTCCCTGTCTCTATTTTGTCGTTGACATTGAGAATGTATTCGGTACTATAACTGATGTAGAGGTATTTAACTAAATAGGATTTCTGGTGTTGGTATGTTGCAGGCAGACGTCTTAGATGGCAGTACGGCTCGGCGCGCTGGCGTGTACGGGCCATCGATCGCGTAGAATAGAGATGGAATCAGACGGAGCTATACCAGGGGGAGATCGAACCACTGGGGTACTGGCCCGACCCTCATCCACAGAGTCAAAGGTCATCTCGACATCGGACGATGCCAGCACGGTTAAATCGGATAACATATATCTTTTCGCCCAGATTGTGTTATCGACAAAAGCTACGAAATGTACAAGATGCAGGTGGTAATATATTTGATACCGGAGATAGCGGTGTTTTATACTAGAGAATAATAAATAAAGACAGCTCAAGTCGTTTGCATTGCATGATCAATGTGAGCGAATCGATAGGGTAGTGTAACGAATGATCGGGATGTGATGTTACAGAGCGGGCTTGCCTGATTAGGGAACCGCATTTACATCTTGAACGATTATAGCAACAGGAGCGTGTTCACAGCCCCATAACTGCCACTGCCTATAAACGAAAATTCATGGAACCAAAATCTCCCAACAAGTTTGGGTTCATGGGCCCACAACCTCAACGAAATAAGGATTCACGTACCCATAACCACGTGTTCGTTGCTCTACGTCCCCATAACAACTGTCCCGCGTCCATATCCTAAAACCAGGGATGATGACGTACAATATAAAAAACAAATGTGTGTTACATGTGCCATGAAAATCGCCCGAGGCCTGAAATTCCTCGAGTGTGAGCGACGTATACGTAGACCTACGCCTGAAGAAGCCAGCTTGTGACAGGTATTATAATGTATTATGCGAGAACCTAGTGAAACTAAGGTAACTCCTGTGTCAAAAAACCCACGTGATGCTTAATGATTTTTTCTGTACGGAGCGGATGTGATCTAAAAAGTGCTATGCATACTGATGAGAGTGCGAGTTGTAATTCCGATGTCAAAACTCTTGGTTTTATTTACTATTTACATATTGTTGATGGTCAAGCTTTTGTAGGTTATTTGGTCAAACTTGTGTTACGGACAGGTCTGGACGATGGTTGTCGACTAATCAGGGCGAATGGACGGCTGATATATACTATCCATCAGCAATTCATACATATTGCAGATAGCAACCATGATAACCGAATGCACCTGATCAAAGGTACAGACGATCGTACCAGCCCGTGGTCGGACCTAAAGTCCGGCCGGGGGTGGGAATCAAAGTCTCCTTCACGATTATAGCAGTGGGCGAGATAGAGAGAAGGAATTTATCTGCTCAGAGATAAATACGAGATACATCAAGAGATACAAGAGACGAAAATATCAATGATAACGTAACTTTGTTACGTGTCGGAACAAGTTCGGGATACCATCCCTAATCTACGATATGTTGTTTGTAACAACTAACTAGTATACGTGTTTAACTTTACCTGTGGTTGATTAAACCTACTTATTAATACTCCTCTAGAAACAAAACAGAAAAAAACAATATGTGATAATTTTTATTTTAGTGAGTAGAAGCATTACCCCCAAATACTTTACATTCCATTCATATATATATAGTCGACACGTGTCTCCTCACATTCCAGTCTCTAATCCCCAATTATATGGCAGTATGCATACAAGAGGAATCGTGGCGATGCTACTACAGCCGTATAAGGAACGGAAAATCATTTCCCATACTCTGTTTGTTAGGGACAAGATGTCTCAATTCTCGATACTTTATAGAATGAGATTTTTTAGCTATACAAGAGCGCCAGAATAAAGAACACTTATTTTTTATGCATTGTACATATATATGTTCTACAAAGTTTGAAGAGGACAATATGAAATATATTGATTGTTTACTTGATGACGCTTTAACCATCCACTTTACGTACAATCCGTCAAATATTGTTGAAATATAAGAAACTGTTAAACTGAATCGCGGCTTGTCTTGTTTTTGTCTTTTCATTTCTGCGAAAACGTTATCTGTGTCCTTGAAAACATAAACATTACCTTTGACCCAAGACCTCTGCAAAAGATATTTGTTGCTTGACACAAACACCAAATACATCTCTCCAGTAAGACTATTACGGTACAAAGCTTGAATTATAGCACCGGATTAGATATTAATTGGCCATAATCTATCGATGTACTATATATAGACTAAAAACCGAAGTATACACAATTTTGCGTGCGACGTCATCAAAATATGCTCTATACACAATCTAAAGACATATTATAAACACTATTTAACTATTTCATGTAACTTCAAAATTGTATTCCTAGTTTTTTAAAGAAATACATTTTCCTTTAAAAGTTCATTTTGCAAATTATAACCAGCCCTCACGAACAAGTAATGTTAAAGCATATACGCGAAACTGATTTTCTAGACGTATACACATTATGCTGCAAATCTATTAGATTTCGCGATATAATTTTTCTCGTGGCAATTCGAATAGTAACCAATAAAAAGGTCTGAAATGAGTTAAAACCTGTAGTTCAGATGTAGGTGTGTCACGTATGAAAACATTACATGTACCAAAGTACTTATCAAAATACGAAGCACAAAATGGCAAAATAAAATACAAATTTGTGTGATAAATGTCAAAAGTTATGCATATTTATTAGGATAATACGTTGTACTTGTTTACATTTAGTTAGAATATGTTTTCCATTCCGACCCACCGCGGTAGGACATTACAGTAGTGTGTGTACTGTATGTCCGGTAACACAGGTATTGTGTCAGTATAAAACATACATGTGATCTATTTTTGTTCGACTTACCAATCACGATATCTCGTATTGCGAAATGAAAGCAACGTGTTTGTGTAATATACAAATATAGAAAGAGGTATCTTAGCCACATAGCTATGGGTCAGATACCATGTCGATATATACTAGTACCTATTTCAAATTCAGATTTATCGACAATCTAGGTTTCCCGTCAGGATTATCAAGTGTAATGATTTTACTTTTTCATTTCTTGATGGAAACACAACGTCATACTACACTGGAAATAAATGTGCGGCGTTGAAGTCAAAATAAGTACAACCTAAATATTGCACTTACGATCACGTTTTCTCAAGGTGAAATGCGATCATCCGTGTGAAATTAAAAGCGTTTATTCATTATTCCTCTAATATTTATCAAAACAAATCAAGAGAAAAATGAAGTGCCCTTTTTATTTCTAATAGACGGTGATGTAGTATCAAGTAAATAAAGGGATCTATTAATGTAATAAGTTTATGTAGTAGGCACTAGGGAGGGACGGTGATGTAGTATAAAGTTAGGGAGGGACGGTGATGTAGTATGTAGTTAGGAGGGACAGTGATGTAGTATGTAGTTAGGGAGGGACGGTGATGTAGTATATAGTTAGGAGGGACGGTGATGTAGTATGGAGGGACGGTGATGTAGTTTGTAGTTAGGAGGGACGGTGATGTAGTATGTAGTTTGGAGGGACGTTGATGTAGTATGTAGCTGGGAGGGATGGTGATGTAGTATGTAGTTAGGAGGGATGGTGATGTAGTATATAGTTAAGAGGGATGGTGATGTAGTATGTAGTTAGGAGGGACGGTGATGTAGTTTGTAGTTAGGAGGGACGGTGATGTAGTTTGGAGGGACGGTGATGTAGTTTGGAGGGACGGTGATGTAATATGTAGTTGGGAGGGACGGTGATGTAGTTTGGAGGGACGGTGATGAAGTATGTAGTTGGGAGGGACGGTGATGTAGTATGTAGTTAGGAGGGACGGTGATGAAGTATATAGCTAGGAGGGACAGTGATGTAGTATGTAGTTTGAAGGGATGGTGATGTAGTATATAGTTAGGATGGATGGTGATGTAGTATATAGTTAGGAGGGAAGGTGATGTAGTATGTAGTTTGGAGGGACGGTGATGTAGTATGTAGTTTGGAGGGACGGTGATGTAGTGTATAGTTAGGAGGGATGGTGATGTAGTATGTAGTTAGGAGGGAAGGTGATGCAGTATGTAGTTATGAGGGATGGTGATGTAGTATATAGTTAGGAGGGATGGTGATGTAGTATATAGTTAGGAGGGATGGTGATGTAGTATATAGTTAGGAGGGAAGGTAATGTAGTATGTAGTTAGGAGAGACGATGATGTAGTATGTAGTTTGGAGGGACGTTGATGTAGTATGTAGCTGGGAGGGATGGTGATGTAGTATGTAGTTAGGAGGGATGGTGATGTAGTATATAGTTAAGAGGGATGGTGATGTAGTATATAGTTAGGAGGGATGGTGATGTAGTATATAGTTAGGAGGGAAGGTAATGTAGTATGTAGTTAGGAGAGACGATGATGTAGTATGTAGTTGTGAGGAATGGTGATGTAGTATATAGTTAGGAGGGATGATGATGTAGTATGTAGTTTGGAGGGACGTTGATGTAGTATGTAGCTGGGAGGGATGGTGATGTAGTATGTAGTTAGGAGGGATGGTGATGTAGTATATAGTTAGGAGGGATGGTGGTGTAGTATATAGTTAGGAGGGATGGTGATGTAGTATATAGTTAGGAGGGAAGGTAATGTAGTATGTAGTTAGGAGAGACGATGATGTAGTATGTAGTTGTGAGGGATGATGATGTAGTATATAGTAAGGAGGGACGGTGATGTAGTATGTAGCTGGGAGGGATGGTGATGTAGTATGTATTTTGGAGGGATGGTGATGTAGTATGTAGTTTGGAGGGACGGTGATGTAGTATGTAGTTTGGAGGGACGTTGATGTAGTATGTAGCTGGGAGGGATGGTGATGTAGTATGTATTTTGGAGGGATGGTGATGTAGTATGTAGTTTGGAGGGACGGTGATGTAGTATGTAGTTTGGAGGGACGTTGATGTAGTATGTAGCTGGGAGGGATGGTGATGTAGTATGTATTTTGGAGGGACGGTGATGTAGTATGTTGTTGGGAGGGATGGTGATGTAGTATGTATTTTGGAGGGATGGTGATGTAGTATGTAGTTTGGAGGGACGGTGATGTAGTATGTAGTTGGGAGGGACGGTGATGTAGTATATAGTTGGGAGAGACGATGATGTAGTATGTAGTTTGGAGGGACGGTGATGTAGTATATAGTTAGGAGGGATGGTGATGTAGTATGTAGTTAGGAGGGATGGTGATGTAGTATGTAGTTGGGAGGGACGGTGATGTAGTATATAGTTGGGAGAGACGGTGATGTAGTATGTAGTTTGGAGGGACGGTGATGTAGTATATAGCTAGGAGGGACGGTGATGTAGTATATAGCTAGGAGGGACAGTGATGTAGTATATAGTTATGAGGGATGGTGATGTAGTATATAGTAAGGAGGGACGGTGATGTAGTATGTAGTTTGGAGGGATGGTGATGTAGTATATAGCTAGGAGGGACAGTGATGTAGTATATCGCTAGTAGGGATGGTGATGTAGTATGTAGTTTGGAGGGACGGTGATGTAGTATGAAGTAAGGAGGGACAGTGATGTAGTATGTAGTTTGGAGGGATGGTGATGTAGTATATAGTTAGGAGGGATGGTGATGTAGTATGTAGTTTGGAGGGACGGTGATGTAGTATATAGTTGGGAGGGATGGTGATGTAGTATGTAGTTGGGAGGGACGGGGAGGTAGTATGTAGTTTGGAGGGACTGTGATGTAGTATATAGTTAGGAGGGATGGTGATGTAGTATATAGCTTGGAGGGACGGTGATGAAGTATGTAGTTGGGAGGAATGGTGATGTAGTATGTAGTTGGGAGGGACGGTGACGTAGTATGTAGTTTGGAGGGACGTTGATGTAGTATGTAGCTGGGAGGGATGGTGATGTAGTATGTATTTTGGAGGGATGGTGATGTAGTATGTAGTTTGGAGGGACGGTGATGTAGTATGTAGTTTGGAGGGACGTTGATGTAGTATGTAGCTGGGAGGGATGGTGATGTAGTATGTATTTTGGAGGGACGGTGATGTAGTATGTTGTTGGGAGGGATGGTGATGTAGTATGTATTTTGGAGGGATGGTGATGTAGTATGTAGTTTGGAGGGACGGTGATGTAGTATGTAGTTGGGAGGGACGGTGATGTAGTATATAGTTGGGAGAGACGATGATGTAGTATGTAGTTTGGAGGGACGGTGATGTAGTATATAGTTAGGAGGGATGGTGATGTAGTATGTAGTTAGGAGGGATGGTGATGTAGTATGTAGTTGGGAGGGACGGTGATGTAGTATATAGTTGGGAGAGACGGTGATGTAGTATGTAGTTTGGAGGGACGGTGATGTAGTATATAGCTAGGAGGGACGGTGATGTAGTATATAGCTAGGAGGGACAGTGATGTAGTATATAGTTATGAGGGATGGTGATGTAGTATATAGTAAGGAGGGACGGTGATGTAGTATGTAGTTTGGAGGGATGGTGATGTAGTATATAGCTAGGAGGGACAGTGATGTAGTATATCGCTAGTAGGGATGGTGATGTAGTATGTAGTTTGGAGGGACGGTGATGTAGTATGAAGTAAGGAGGGACAGTGATGTAGTATGTAGTTTGGAGGGATGGTGATGTAGTATATAGTTAGGAGGGATGGTGATGTAGTATGTAGTTTGGAGGGACGGTGATGTAGTATATAGTTGGGAGGGATGGTGATGTAGTATGTAGTTGGGAGGGACGGGGAGGTAGTATGTAGTTTGGAGGGACTGTGATGTAGTATATAGTTAGGAGGGATGGTGATGTAGTATATAGCTTGGAGGGACGGTGATGAAGTATGTAGTTGGGAGGAATGGTGATGTAGTATGTAGTTGGGAGGGACGGTGACGTAGTATGTAGTTTGGAGGGACGGTGATGTAGTATGTAGTTGGGAGGGATGGTGATGTAGTATATAGTTAGGAGGGATGGTGATGTAGTATGTAGTTAGGAGGGATGGTGATGTAGTATGTAGTTGGGAGGGACGGTGATGTAGTATATAGTTGGGAGTGACGGTGATGTAGTATGTAGTTTGGAGGGACGGTGATGTAGTATATAGCTAGGAGGGACGGTGATGTAGTATATAGCTAGGAGGGACAGTGATGTAGTATATAGTTATGAGGGATGGTGATGTAGTATATAGTAAGGAGGGACGGTGATGTAGTATGTAGTTTGGAGGGATGGTGATGTAGTATATAGCTAGGAGGGACAGTGATGTAGTATATCGCTAGTAGGGATGGTGATGTAGTATGTAGTTTGGAGGGACGGTGATGTAGTATGAAGTAAGGAGGGACAGTGATGTAGTATGTAGTTTGGAGGGATGGTGATGTAGTATATAGTTAGGAGGGATGGTGATGTAGTATATAGTTAGGAGGGATGGTGATGTAGTATATAGTTAGGAGGGAAGGTAATGTAGTATGTAGTTAGGAGAGACGATGATGTAGTATGTAGTTGTGAGGAATGGTGATGTAGTATATAGTTAGGAGGGATGATGATGTAGTATGTAGTTTGGAGGGACGTTGATGTAGTATGTAGCTGGGAGGGATGGTGATGTAGTATGTAGTTAGGAGGGATGGTGATGTAGTATATAGTTAGGAGGGATGGTGGTGTAGTATATAGTTAGGAGGGATGGTGATGTAGTATATAGTTAGGAGGGAAGGTAATGTAGTATGTAGTTAGGAGAGACGATGATGTAGTATGTAGTTGTGAGGGATGATGATGTAGTATATAGTAAGGAGGGACGGTGATGTAGTATGTAGCTGGGAGGGATGGTGATGTAGTATGTATTTTGGAGGGATGGTGATGTAGTATGTAGTTTGGAAGGACGGTGATGTAGTATGTAGTTTGGAGGGACGTTGATGTAGTATGTAGCTGGGAGGGATGGTGATGTAGTATGTATTTTGGAGGGATGGTGATGTAGTATGTAGTTTGGAGGGACGGTGATGTAGTATGTAGTTTGGAGGGACGTTGATGTAGTATGTAGCTGGGAGGGATGGTGATGTAGTATGTATTTTGGAGGGACGGTGATGTAGTATGTAGTTGGGAGGGATGGTGATGTAGTATGTATTTTGGAGGGATGGTGATGTAGTATGTAGTTTGGAGGGACGGTGATGTAGTATGTAGTTGGGAGGGACGGTGATGTAGTATATAGTTGGGAGAGACGATGATGTAGTATGTAGTTTGGAGGGACGGTGATGTAGTATATAGTTAGGAGGGATGGTGATGTAGTATGTAGTTAGGAGGGATGGTGATGTAGTATGTAGTTGGGAGGGACGGTGATGTAGTATATAGTTGGGAGAGACGGTGATGTAGTATGTAGTTTGGAGGGACGGTGATGTAGTATATAGCTAGGAGGGACGGTGATGTAGTATATAGCTAGGAGGGACAGTGATGTAGTATATAGTTATGAGGGATGGTGATGTAGTATATAGTAAGGAGGGACGGTGATGTAGTATGTAGTTTGGAGGGATGGTGATGTAGTATATAGCTAGGAGGGACAGTGATGTAGTATATCGCTAGTAGGGATGGTGATGTAGTATGTAGTTTGGAGGGACGGTGATGTAGTATGAAGTAAGGAGGGACAGTGATGTAGTATGTAGTTTGGAGGGATGGTGATGTAGTATATAGTTAGGAGGGATGGTGATGTAGTATGTAGTTTGGAGGGACGGTGATGTAGTATATAGTTGGGAGGGATGGTGATGTAGTATGTAGTTGGGAGGGACGGGGAGGTAGTATGTAGTTTGGAGGGACTGTGATGTAGTATATAGTTAGGAGGGATGGTGATGTAGTATATAGCTTGGAGGGACGGTGATGAAGTATGTAGTTGGGAGGAATGGTGATGTAGTATGTAGTTGGGAGGGACGGTGACGTAGTATGTAGTTTGGAGGGACGGTGATGTAGTATGTAGTTGGGAGGGATGGTGATGTAGTATATAGTTAGGAGGGATGGTGATGTAGTATGTAGTTAGGAGGGATGGTGATGTAGTATGTAGTTGGGAGGGACGGTGATGTAGTATATAGTTGGGAGAGACGGTGATGTAGTATGTAGTTTGGAGGGACGGTGATGTAGTATATAGCTAGGAGGGACGGTGATGTAGTATATAGCTAGGAGGGACAGTGATGTAGTATATAGTTATGAGGGATGGTGATGTAGTATATAGTTAGGAGGGAAGGTAATGTAGTATGTAGTTAGGAGAGACGATGATGTAGTATGTAGTTGTGAGGGATGATGATGTAGTATATAGTAAGGAGGGACGGTGATGTAGTATGTAGCTGGGAGGGATGGTGATGTAGTATGTATTTTGGAGGGATGGTGATGTAGTATGTAGTTTGGAAGGACGGTGATGTAGTATGTAGTTTGGAGGGACGTTGATGTAGTATGTAGCTGGGAGGGATGGTGATGTAGTATGTATTTTGGAGGGATGGTGATGTAGTATGTAGTTTGGAGGGACGGTGATGTAGTATGTAGTTTGGAGGGACGTTGATGTAG
This sequence comes from Mimachlamys varia, assembly GCA_947623455.1. Lineage (NCBI taxonomy): Eukaryota > Metazoa > Mollusca > Bivalvia > Pectinida > Pectinidae > Mimachlamys > Mimachlamys varia. The sequence goes on from OX392534.1 coordinate 24,834,434, forward strand.
TATGTAGCTGGGAGGGATGGTGATGTAGTATGTATTTTGGAGGGACGGTGATGTAGTATGTAGTTGGGAGGGATGGTGATGTAGTATGTATTTTGGAGGGATGGTGATGTAGTATGTAGTTTGGAGGGACGGTGATGTAGTATGTAGTTGGGAGGGACGGTGATGTAGTATATAGTTGGGAGAGACGATGATGTAGTATGTAGTTTGGAGGGACGGTGATGTAGTATATAGTTAGGAGGGATGGTGATGTAGTATGTAGTTAGGAGGGATGGTGATGTAGTATGTAGTTGGGAGGGACGGTGATGTAGTATATAGTTGGGAGAGACGGTGATGTAGTATGTAGTTTGGAGGGACGGTGATGTAGTATATAGCTAGGAGGGACGGTGATGTAGTATATAGCTAGGAGGGACAGTGATGTAGTATATAGTTATGAGGGATGGTGATGTAGTATATAGTAAGGAGGGACGGTGATGTAGTATGTAGTTTGGAGGGATGGTGATGTAGTATATAGCTAGGAGGGACAGTGATGTAGTATATCGCTAGTAGGGATGGTGATGTAGTATGTAGTTTGGAGGGACGGTGATGTAGTATGAAGTAAGGAGGGACAGTGATGTAGTATGTAGTTTGGAGGGATGGTGATGTAGTATATAGTTAGGAGGGATGGTGATGTAGTATGTAGTTTGGAGGGACGGTGATGTAGTATATAGTTGGGAGGGATGGTGATGTAGTATGTAGTTGGGAGGGACGGGGAGGTAGTATGTAGTTTGGAGGGACTGTGATGTAGTATATAGTTAGGAGGGATGGTGATGTAGTATATAGCTTGGAGGGACGGTGATGAAGTATGTAGTTGGGAGGAATGGTGATGTAGTATGTAGTTGGGAGGGACGGTGACGTAGTATGTAGTTTGGAGGGACGGTGATGTAGTATGTAGTTGGGAGGGATGGTGATGTAGTATATAGTTAGGAGGGATGGTGATGTAGTATGTAGTTAGGAGGGATGGTGATGTAGTATGTAGTTGGGAGGGACGGTGATGTAGTATATAGTTGGGAGAGACGGTGATGTAGTATGTAGTTTGGAGGGACGGTGATGTAGTATATAGCTAGGAGGGACGGTGATGTAGTATATAGCTAGGAGGGACAGTGATGTAGTATATAGTTATGAGGGATGGTGATGTAGTATATAGTAAGGAGGGACGGTGATGTAGTATGTAGTTTGGAGGGATGGTGATGTAGTATATAGCTAGGAGGGACAGTGATGTAGTATATCGCTAGTAGGGATGGTGATGTAGTATGTAGTTTGGAGGGACGGTGATGTAGTATGAAGTAAGGAGGGACAGTGATGTAGTATGTAGTTTGGAGGGATGGTGATGTAGTATATAGTTAGAAGGGATGGTGATGTAGTATGTAGTTTGGAGGGACGGTGATGTAGTATATAGTTGGGAGGGATGGTGATGTAGTATGTAGTTGGGAGGGACGGGGAGGTAGTATGTAGTTGGGAGGGACTGTGATGTAGTATATAGTTAGGAGGGATGGTGATGTAGTATATAGCTAGGAGGGACGGTGATGAAGTATGTAGTTGGGAGGAATGGTGATGTAGTATGTAGTTGGGAGGGACGGTGACGTAGTATGTAGTTTGGAGGGACGGTGATGTAGTATGTAGTTGGGAGGGATGGTGATGTAGTATGTAGTTGGGAGGGACGGTGGTGTAGTATCTAGTTGGGAGGGACGGTGATGTAGTATGTAGTTAGGAGGGATGGTGATGTAGTATGTAGTTGGGAGGGACGGTGATGTAGTATGTAGTTGGGAGGGACGGTGATGTAGTATGTAGTTAGGAGGGATGGTGATGATAGAGAACGGATTTAAAACCATTGATGCAATTCACATTATTTGCCTTTTTAAAATGTCTTTTCTGTTTATAGTACCAAATTATGTTTTTTTGGTTCTTGCAATGTGTAAATAAAACTAAAACGAAAAAAAAAACACTCATTTAAACAGCATTTTGAATTTCGACGATTTTTTTGTAATATTTTACTAATTTTCTCCTACTACGCGTACCATTTCTAAAGGAATAATTTCATTTTTTTTCTCATTTTTTTTTTTAATTTCGAGTTTAGTTGATGGTTAGATTGTATGAGGTAGGTAGCTAAAACATGTTTCAATTCCTAAAATCTATAGGAGTTCTGAATAAAGATATTTAATTTGTTTGCAATATGATAATGATTCATCCGTTACAAATAGTTCATTTTGGGTATCATTTTATTTTTGGCGCTCTTGCATTATTGGCGAGAGATATGGTAAAGATACATGTATGGTGGGGCTATTGACTTTTTATCCTTCCGCTACACCATCGTTCATGATAATTGCACACATCGCAGATTTAGACCTCAATTATTCTCCATTGTGTAGCTAAACCACAGTATAGATTTACAATAGCTTCTCTGGTGATTACACGTTTGGACAATGGACGATCTTACAAATGAAGGAGATAATGTCCCTCTTCCCCAGCAGAACGTGTGCTTCAAAGTACTACCGTCTCCAGAAATAACACATATCCTCATTAGTTCCGTTATCCTTATATCATAAACGAAGCATAGTTCGTTCAAATTAAAAAAAAAAGATTTGTTCATGCCAAGAAAATTATGCAAAAATAAGGAATAATTAGGGGAAATAATGAAGATCATGAATTCATTTTATATTCGGTACGGATATAGATCATTTTCATACCAGAAATATTCAAACGTCACGTTGTAACAATATTCTTTTTAACAAAAGCAATTTCTGTTCATTTTCAACGACATGATCTGTGGAAAATGATTTGTGGAATATATTTTAAGATTTTTCAGTCTGATCGTTTTACATGTGTAATGAAAAAAACCAACACGTTTACATGTACTGTAAAAGCCAATATTTTCGCGCGTGCAAATTTTCGCTTATTCAGCCTCCAAACTGTTCGCGATGTGGACATTTTCGCGCTGTAGTCATGCTGTTTTGCATTGTGTATCTGTATAACTATTATACACTCTGGGGTTTGAATAGTGTTAAATTATTCGCAAGTGGATATATTCGCGGAGATTTAGTGCCAACGAAATAAGCAGAAAGTTCCACACTGCGAAAGATTCCACATTTACAGAAAATATATTAGAGATAAAAAAAATGTATTAAAAAAAAAAATTCATTGTCCTTCACTTCATGATAATCCGTGATAACCAGTAAACAAGGATCACAACTCTGTATAATATAGGGCATGTATACGTACGAGACCTCTCTTCTCTACACAACGCTTCACAGTCCCAAGAAGGACTCTAGTACCACGTGTCGTGACTTAGTATATGAGATCATGCTCGATGAACAAAGGGCCACAACTCTGTGTATATCTATTTAAGTACATGAGAAATGTACGCTACACTGTGCTAGAACTAGAGGCGTTTGAAATTCGCCTGCTAAATCCGTATACCAAACCCGCGAATGTCGTCTGTTGTGCGCTGTTTGGTCGAAAAATGCATGATGAGAAATTAACAAAATTTCTTTCACTATTTGACATGCTATGGACTTACATAATACATTTGTAGTAGAGAGTATTTACTTGTGGGGCTGTCTTTTCTGTTTGACTGTCCAAAAACACAATACATGTATATTGCTATCTCCGCTTAGCAATGCAATTTCGCTGCTATGGTATACATTTACGCATGCGCATTTAAAAAAGTGTACAACGAGGAAGATAGCCCTTTATATATTAACCAATATGGTGCTTATAACAGAAACGAATCAGTGAATTTAAGTTGAAATTTTACTTATTATACGAACAATGACCCAAGTAAGCAAAAAAAAAAAAAAATCTTTTCCCAATTTTTGATGACGAAATACTGTAGTGGTATTTGAGATCTCAAACAGACAGAGGTACAGATAGGACTTCGTGCGCCAGTCGGTAGGGAACTATATATGTCATTAACTTAAGTAGCAGAAGGCTTAGCTCTTTCTGATTACGTCTATTCAGATATATTTTTAACGTTAGGTGATCGATCGTTCCGTTGCTTAATTGGTATTATTTAAGAAAAGACTCTTCAAATTAGCTTGAATAACTTTCGTTAAGACGTTTCCTTTTATAGCTAATGACATCCCCTCAAATGTCATCTATTGTGGTGTTGTTCCCCGGTAGTCCTCTGCTTAAACTAATAAACTAGACTAACCACTTCTTGGTTAATGAACTAATCACGTATAATGAGCTAAATTCGGTTCGTTATCAGTGGGGGGACATAACCAAGTGGTTCCATAATTAACATGTTTCACTGCGCATGTCTTCCATGCTTTTGCTGATTTCACACAGTGTTACATGTAATCCCCCCCCCCCCCCCGCCCGACTTCATCAGAATAATACGTGGCTATATGACTTATAGGGGTTACTGAACGAGTCGTTATAGAATATGGTATTAATTAACTTGAAATGGTAAATTTTCAAAAGTTACAAAAGATAGGAGCTAAAGCTCTTTTGAACTTTGCTCTAACTCTAGTAAATTAAATCAACCACAATCCCTGTCGGAAACAGCTGGAGTGTGACCTGATTTTAATGTTTTATGAACAAGTTGGTGTCGTGACATCATATATATGTAAAAAATAAGTCATTCAAAAACATTTAAAAATGGCTTCGTTTTAAAAATCTAAGCAACTACAAGACAAAAAGAAAAAAAGCATTCAAATACTAAAACTATGAATTTCAATATAATTGAACCGCTTGTTATATGCGCGTAAACATTCCCGCCAAATCATGACGCCGTAATTATTGAATCAGGTTATTATAAAGTTATTATAAACTTTCCGGGCAAAGTTCACCGTGTCAGCCAATCAAAACGTGTCTAGAGTTATAGCCATGCACTGGTTTATTGGTTTTGTTTGTACAGTTGTAATGATAAATTGATGCCTTGGTAGTTGGAAAACACGCACCAATTGTAGTAGAAAATAGTACAGGCAATAATTTTAATTTGATCATTGGTTTATTTTTATTTCTGTCATCAAAATGCTTAATTAACATACTGTAAACAAACTTGATTTAGTGTGCAGTGTTGCTTTTTAACGGTTTCTAACAAAGTACAGTCTGTACAGTCGGTGTATGAACAGAACAATTCAACATCCTTTATAAATATCTGCCGATTTCGACGCGTACGTTCCACAGAAGTGACAGGCCCTGTTTACACTATGCAGCATGTGCCTGATTTGATAAGCTAACTGTCATATCTAACATTAGACAATACGGATAATGTGTTATATTTTACCAGTGAAATATTGAAAATTATTCATTATGTAAAAGTGATATCATTCACTAATGACCTATCAAAACACTGCTTACAAAAGTTGGGAAAATGAAAAGCTGTCTTGGTAGGTTTTGCTATAAAATGGAATATACAGAATATGTGGCAATATCTTCATTAATACCAAATATTAAAAGATACTGTTAGACATCCTCAAAGTACTTATTTATCTGTTGATTACATGACTTATTTATTTTATGTATTTATTTGGAGAGATTTACGTCCTCACATGGCCTTACGTAGAAGGGATAAAGTATGTAGGAGGAAAGGCAGGGGAAATGGGTTGAGAGGGTGGATATAGGAGTCGTCTGGCCTACCAACCTACATAGGGGCGCTATAATTTTGAAGACGACCCCTTTGCCTAAAGTTGTCCTACCTAGAAATGGGTGGGGGAAGTTTTCCGGTCGTACCAAGATGACTTAGCGCGAATAGAAGATGACCGAGCATGAGACGAATCTGTTCCAAGAAAAAAAAAACCCGAAAAAAACTTTGATCCGCACCGACCTGGTTGCTCATGGTTTCCTATCGAATTTGGTATTATCTATGATTTTGGATGTCCGCCTAAATAGCTAATAAAGGTCTATTTCTATTTCTAAGGTTTTAAGGTTGATACACATATAGAGACATGGTCCTGACAGTGTAAGTCTGTTTAAAGGTTTTAAGGTTGATACACATATAGAGACACGGTCCTGACAGTGTAAGTCTGTTTAAAGGTTTTAAGGTTGATACACATATAGAGACATGGTCCTGACAGTGTAAGTCTGTTTAAAGGTTTTAAGGTTGATACACACATAGAGACATGAGAATTTGTTAAACTGTATTTGAACGCACAGGGACTTGAGAATGTTATACGTACGCTATATTTGGACCCACAATAATCTGATTATGTGTTACAGGTATATTTGGATCTAAGCTAATGTATTTAAGGTAATAATATACGTTTTGGTGTACTCTATCATATTTTAGTAAAAAGCAAGTCCTACTCAGTTATGTACGAGGGAAATTTGACTAATGTGCAAGTTTCTCGGAACACCTTTTGTTAGGTCAAAATGTAACAAGTTCCCAGGTCCCTTTGTGTTGACAGGTTTCCTAAATAATGTTTACGTTTGATGACAATAAACACATGACACACTGAAGTAAATCTTTATTGAGTATCAAATTACAAAATGCTGAGTTTAAACAGTCATTTACGTCACTGTCCTCTCACGACAGGGATATAACCAGCGTTGATGTCATCGATGAAGCGAATGATTATATTGGATCTCGGTAAAGACAGTACACATGTCTTGAGTGACACTGTTCCAGTACAGTCTGATCACAAGACACGTATCCCTATTGTAACAGACAACCACCACTGGATTCGGAACCCAATTTTACCGGGCATGTTGGAAATTGGCGGGTTACAAGTCTTGTGAAACCGTACGGAAACAGTTAACAATTATCACAGACGAAGTTATTTTTTTTATTTGATACCCCAATAATTAAACGAAGTATATTTTTATTTATGTCAATGTACACTACACTGCAAGCAGATTCAAACGGATTGCGTGAGGCCATCGTCGCCTCACGGCAACCGAGAGTCGATTTTGTTTACGGAAAGCATCGACGGTTTCCGATTGGTTTTACTGCACTGAGATGTCGGGAGCGCTGCTTTCATCAATGGCGCGAATAGCGAGTAGACTAATGGACAACGAGTTGAATTGTTCCAGTACAGTTTTATCACAAGACACGTATCCCTATTGTTGCATCCATCATTGGAGTGGAAACCCAATTTTACTGGACATGTTGGATATTGGCGGGCTACAACTCTTGTGAAACTATACGGAAACAATTGAGAGTTCATAAGGTCTACATTTAACAACACTGAACACGGGACACACAGAAGTAAATCTTTATCGAGTATCAAATTACAAACTCTTGTTTTCAACCAGATTTTGTAACACGTTACACATGCAGATTTTTACAAACAGATATCCCCAGCTGATGTCACGAATGAAGCGAAAAGATCGTACTGGATCTCGGTAAAGACAGTACACATGTCTTGAGTGACACTGTTCCAGTACAGTCTAATCACAAGACACGTTTCCCTATTGTAACAGACGCTCAGCATGTGAATCGAGACTCAATGTTATTGGACATGTTGGATATTGGCGGGTAACGAATCCTGTGGAACCGTACGGAAACAGTTATTACGATGTAACATAATCCTTTACTGAAGTAAATTCATTAATTTCATACCCCAATTTTTTATGAAAATATGTTGCTGATGTCAATTTACACTGTACACTACAAATTGATTGAAACGGGTTGTGCTCAGCCATTGTCGCCTCACGACAGTTGGGGATACATTCTTGTTTGTTCTTATTTGTTCCCGATGGTTTCACGGACTGGTGTCGGGAGCGCTGCGGTCACCAATGAAGCGAGTAGAATATTGGACAACACAATACATGTCGGGAGTGGAATTGTTCCAGTACAGTTTTGTCACAAGACGCGTATCCCTATTGTAGCATCCATCATTGAAGTAGAAACCCATTCCTACTGGACATGTTAGGTATTGGCGGGATACAACTCTTGTGAAACCGTGCGGAAACAATTAGGGTCCTTTTTTTAATAATCAACAACAACAAATACAAAGCTTACTGTTACAAAGTAAATCTTTATTGACATAACATCACAAAGATTAAATGAAATATATTTCTGCGTGTCATGATGCGTGTCATGATGTTAGTTTCAAATGGATTTCGTTAAGGTATTGCCCGGCTACCACTAATGAATTGAATGGAATAGCGAGCAGATATCGGCCATGACAGTGCACATGACGGGAGTGGAACTGTTCCCGTACAGTCTTATCACAAGACGCGCATCCCTATTGTAGCAGACGCCCACCATTACCATCGGTGACACCCAATGGTATCGGACATGTTGGATATTGGCGGGATACAACTCTTGTGAAACCGTACGGATACAGTTCGGAAACTATAGAGTTAGTAGGTATTTGCGTGATTAGAATGTTTCAAGCTGCTCCTAAGTAATGTTTTCACTTACATCAATGCCCAAAATGTTTGCCCAACATTAATCATTTGACTAAAGCGTTCATTTAGTTTTGTGAAAAACAACACTCAAACCTGTTCTGAAACATTTGTCAATTCCTTTCAATAAAAGTTTTGTGTTGTTATCAGAAACAATCCGACATTTTGAAGAAACCATATGCAGATACTTTCCTTTTAAGATTTATCCGTTTCCTCCTCTTCTTTTACTTAAAACGGTCGTTTGTCTTCGTTCAAATTTCAACTGATTCAAACTTTTCAAAATGGCTGGCGTCTGTTCCAACAGAGAGGTTTTTATGCGCATGCTCAAGATTGCAATCAGATTTCAGAGAAACTGATTAGCTGTGAAAGACCACGCCACTTATTTGATTGACGCAAAAGATTCATTTCGGAGGCGTGGTTTAAATTCAGAATGTTAATGATTAAACAAATGAAAAGGACAGCATTCTTTAAAAAAAAGGCGCACTGTAACCTGGAGAATTTCAAACCAAATGTGAGGTAAACATTTATTTTTTCCTGCGGTTTAAAGATCAACGCTTGTCTGTTATCTTTCGTTTCCATTTTTGTTGATATATAATTATCGGGTCTCTGTGCAGATGGGTAACGAGCTCCGGCCATCTCGGGGAGTTTCAAATCTCCCGAAGATTTCCGGAAATCTTGAGATGTACTTAGCATGTTTTAAAACCTTCGTAAAACTACTCTGACAAAAGCATGATATCTTTTATCCTTTTGTCGGAAAGCTAAAAAATAAATATAAATAAATAAATAAAAATAACGATGAGTAACAGGGAACATATTTATTTATTAAGTCACTGGCATCCGACACCTAAAATTGATTATACACCCCTAAAGCCGCATTTGAACTCTTCCAATTAAATTGGAATATGCCATTATGACATTTCAGGGGTGCATGATTAGGACACAAGTCATTGTCTTCTAGCTCTCTTCCAAAGGAAGATATGGATGAGAAGTAAGAAAAATATCTTTAAATTTCATAAACAATTGAAACGTTGGGCCACGTCTAGCACAAAGATGTCTAAAGGTATGTAAAATCGAGCTGATTGAAAATTTACTTGTATTTAATGAGACTTTGTGCATCCAGAATTAAGAAATTCCAGAAATTCCCAGGTGTTAATTTCGATCATACCTCACTTTGTTTTTTTCTGTACATATTAATGCCGGTGATTAAGATACGTTCAATAAACACGACTTGTAACTGCTGATAGGTAAAAAAAAAATAGTGTATTCTTTGCTTAAACAAATGTTTAAAACTGTAGTTGAAATTCCTGTCAAAAATTCAAATTAAACCTGTATTTTTTTATTTGCATTTTGAAAAGGAGTTGGAATTGAAAAAGTAACAACCAACAATGAACGTTGTGTAGCAGTAGGACAACCAGATCACAGCAACCTGGAAATTTGTTATAGCTGCAGATCACAGGGACGTGAGTATTTTACCAATATAGTAAGATAGCTAGTGAGACAGAGTTTTATAACAATATAGTAAGATAGCTAGTGAGACAATCAGATCATAGGGACTTGTGAACTTGCTCCGGAGGACAGTTTAGTGAGACAACCGGATCACAGAAACCTGGGAACCTATTACGGTACAACAGAACAGCTAGTGAGACAACCGGATCACAGGGACCTGTGGACCTGTTACGGTACAACAGAAGAGCTAGTGAGACAACCGGATCACAGGGACCTGGGAACCTGTTACGGTACAACAGAACAGTTAGTGAGACAACCGGATCACAGGGACCTGGGAACCTGTTACGGTACAACAGAACAGCTAGTGAGACAACCGGATCACAGGGACCTGTGGACCTGTTACGGTACAACAGAAGAGCTAGTGAGACAACCGGATCACAGGGACCTGGGAACCTGTTACGGTACAACAGAAGAGCTTGTGAGACAACTAGATCACAGGGACCTGGGAACCTGTTACGGTACAACAGAACAGCAAGTGAGACAACCAGATCACAGGGACCTGTGAACCTATCACGGTACAACAGAACAGCTAGTGAGACAATCAGATCACAGGGACCTGTGAACCTGTTACGGTATAACAGGATAACTAGTGAGACAACCCGATTAGTGGTGACTTGGCGAACTAGACTCCGCTCTATATTATATCTGATTTAGCGGCGAAGTGTTGGTTTAAAGCTAATTATTTAGCAGCCCTTCTGTAGCAGACGAGAGCCGGGCTGTGTGTAGTAACGATGGCTCGCAATAAAATCAATGTGCTATCATTACCGTACTGGAACTCGGCGATACATTCTAACAGACGATTTCCGGAAACTACTTCATCATTATAATTAAAATGATTTTCAAAATAGAAAAGCTAATATTATTTGAGAAGCGTATTGTTGCATGGTGTGATGTTGCAGATTCCGATACAAGCTAACAGAAGTCGCCAGGCCATTTACTTGTCGGAGACTCGCCTTGTTACGCGGACAATAACGTAATATACTGCACAAACCACAATGTAGGCAATCGACCAGTGTTCGTAGCGGAGGATAATGCTGATTGGCTATCAATTTGCTTGTTTTCTAAAAGCGTTATTGTTCTCATCAAAATACCAGCACATTACGTACCACGTGTTAGCCATGCGCAAACACCTCTGCTGGATTTGTCGGCTATGTATTTTGCTCATTTTCAACGGATCTTTTTAAAATGTTGTTGGAATAACGGAAACGATATTTTTGACATGGATGAAAAGTGTATTTAACCATAAAGAACTGGATATGGACGAAGAGAATATTTTATTAAAGAGAACTGGACATGGGCAAAGAGAAAGACCGAAAAGTAAATTTTTAGCCCACCATCATCAGATGGTGGGCTTATCAAATCGCCCTGCGTCCGTGGTCCGTGATCTATTTCTTGAAAAGTACTGGAAGGATCATTCTCAAATATCATCTTGGTGCCTAGTTGTGTATAGTCAATTTTCGGACATATCTGATAAACAATATGGCCAACAGGCGGCCATCTTGGATTTGTGAGTTATAGTTTGTTGAGAAAAACTAGATGGATCCATTGTTAAATTTCATATGTAGGTTCCCCTTGGTGCCTAGTTTTGCATGGTCTAACTTTTGGACTGTTTCAGGGGGAAAATATGGTCGTCAGACGGCCATCTTGTATGCTGACCATGAAAGTATAATATGGTTATTTTTTAAGAAATACAAGATGGATTTGGAATTTGGAGCTGATCAGAAAAACAAAACTCCTGACAAGAGACCTTCTTTCAACTATGATTAATTTTCAAGAGAAATTATAGAACTAAGATTAGATACATACATAAAGTTAAAACGAGAAGGCAAATGATCCATCTTTGTAAGAAAAAAATCAAAATCATTGATGGTGGGCGCCAAGATCCCTCTGGGATCCCTTGTATTATAAAGAAGTTAACGACTTCATACACACCACCACTCGACTCTCTGTTACTGACAGGAAAAGCCTGACAGTTTTTGTCGGTATTGAAATTTTCGAGTTTTTCGCGGTGACGACATTAGCACAAAAGTGCGATAACTTAACTGTATACTCAATCATCGCGAAAAATGTGCAGCCGTGAACATAATTATATATAAACACAATGTAAATAATGCAATTGTGTTCCAATACGTTTACGGTCGTATATTTCGCTCTGGGTATATATACAAACAAATTAAGCTCCGAGAAAATGTATTCAAAATAATTTTAGAGGACAAAATTATGAATGAAAATTTAAGAATGAAAACATGACCCTTTAAAAACCTGATAGACTTCCCTTTTATAGTTTAGTAAGAGCCGCGACTGGGCGTGTTCTTGATGGGACCGGTTAGTTTACATAGTGTTACGTAGGCTAACATAACGGGGACATATGATTGCTTATTTAACATTATAAAGAGTAGGTAACACTTAGCTAGGGTTTTAGTATGTTATGCAAACAATGCTTGTTCAAAGTTTACTCCCAAACAAGTTTACAAACATAAATGATATGGTTTTAACGCTCTCGTACGACTCAAGGGTGTTTTGTTTCATCTAGTGAATGGGTGTACTTTTACACATCTTTAAGGGTACCGATATATAGCACACAAGGCGCAGTGGACAAACTTGCTACAGTAGTAGTTCTGTAAGTCTTACCAAATCTTCGGAATTATTAGTATTTCACGGTCTTCTTAATTGAAGTGAATTGAATACTTATCTTAACATAATGAACATGTATAAGAAGTGAGTATACAGTGCAGCCTTTAGATCATGCCTTTACTGTGATACTGTTGGTTACTGGAGCGGTACAAAAAAGGAACCAATTAATGTATAGCAAGTAAAATATAACATATATACAAAGGTAGGACACATGAATAAGTGGGTACAAATGTAATTGGACATCACGACGACTGGATATATCTTTTTATTTATACAGTTTGACAACTGGTTTGGATCAGGCGCATTTGAACAATGGGAAGTAACTGCATTAGTGGTAGTTGTATGTATATAGTGGGACAAATGGATTAGTGGTAGTTGTATGTATATAGTGGGACAACTGCATTAATGGTAGTTGTATTATATAGTGGGACAAATGGATTAGTGGTAGTTGTATGTAGATAGTGGGACAACTGCATTAGTGGTAGTTGTATTATATAGTGGGACAAATGGATTAGTGGTAGTTGTATGTAGATAGTGGGACAACTGCATTAGTGGTAGTTGTATTATATAGTGGGACAAATGGATTAGTGGTAGTTGTATGTAGATAGTGGGACAAATGGATTGGTGGTAGTTGAATGTATATACTGGGACAAATGGATTAGTGGTAGTTGTATGTATATAGTGGGACAACTGCATTAGTGGTAGTTGTATTATATAATGGGACAAATGGATTAGTGGTAGTTGTATGTAGATAGTGGGACAAATGGATTAGTGGTAGTTGTATGTATAGTGGGACAAATGGATTAGTGGTAGCTGTATGAATATAGTGGGACAAATGGATTAGTGGAAGCTGTATGTATATAGTGGGACAAATGGATTAGTGGTAGTTGTATGTATAGTGGGACAAATGGATTAGTGGTAGTTGTATATATAGTGGGACAAATGGATTAGTGGTAGTTGTATGTATATAGTGGGAGAAATGGATTAGTGGTAGTTGTATGTATATAGTGGGACGAATGGATTAGTGGTAGTTGTATGTATATAGTGGGACAAATGGATTAGTGTTAGTTGTATGTATATAGTGGGACAAATGGATTAGTGGTAGTTGTATGTATATAGTGGGACAAATGGATTAGTGGTAGTTGTATGTATAGAGTGGGACAAATGGATTAGTGGTAGTTGTATATATAGTGGGACAAATGGATTAGTGGTAGTTGTATGTATATAGTGGGACATATGGATTAGTGGTAGTTGTATGTATAGTGGGACAAATGGATTAGTGGTAGCTGTATGTATGTAGTGGGACAAATGGATTAGTGGAAGCTGTATGTATATAGTGGGACAAATGGATTAGTGGTAGTTGTATGTATAGTGAGACAAATGGATTAGTGGTAGTTGTATGTATAGTGGGACAAATGGATTAGTGGAAGCTGTATGTATATAGTGGGACGAATAGATTAGCGGTAGTTGAATGTATATAGTGGGACAAATGGATTAGTGGAAGTTGTATTATATAGTCGGACAAATGGATTAGTGGTAGTTGTATGTATATAGTGGGACAAATGGATTAGTGGTAGTTGTATGTATATAGTGGGACGAATGGATTAGTTGTAGTTGTATGTATAGTGGGACAAATGGATTAGTGGTAGTTGTATGTATATAGTGGGACAAATGGATTAGTGGTAGTTGTATGTATATAGTGGGACAAATGGATTAGTGGTAGTTGTATGTATATAGTGGGACAAATGGATTAGTGGTAGTTGTATGTATATAGTGGGACGAATGGATTAGTGGTAGTTGTATGTATAGTGGGACAAATGGATTAGTGGTAGTTGTATGTATATAGTGGGACAACTGCATTAATGGTAGTTGTATTATATAGTGGGACAAATGGATTAGTGGTAGTTGTATGTATATAGTGGGACAAATGGATTAGTGGTAGTTGTATGTATATAGTGGGACAAATGGATTAGTGGTAGTTGTATGTATATATTGGGACAAATGGATTAGTGGTAGTTGTATGTATATAGTGGGATAAATGGATTAGTGGTAGTTGTATGTATATAGTGGGACGAATGGATTAGTGGTAGTTGTATGTATATAGTGGGACAAATGGATTAGTGGTAGTTGTATGTATATAGTGGGACAAATGGATTGGTGGTAGTTGAATGTATATACTGGGACAAATGGATTAGTGGTAGTTGTATGTATATAGTGGGACTAATGGATTGGTGGTAGTTGTATGTATATAGTGGGACAAATGGATTGGTGGTAGTTGTATGTATATAGTGGGACAAATGGATTAGTGGTAGTTGTATGTATATATTGGGACAAATGGATTAGTGGTAGTTGTATGTATAGTGGGACAAATGGATTAGTGGTAGTTGTATGTATATAGTGGGACAAATGGATTAGTGGTAGTTGTATGTATATAGTAGGACAAATGGATTAGTGGTAGTTGTATATATAGTGGGACAAATGGATTAGTGGTAGTTGTATGTATATAGTGGGACAAATGGATTAGTGGTAGTTGTATATATAGTGGGACAAATGGATTAGTGGTAGTTGTATGTATATAGTGGGACGAATGGATTAGTGGTAGTTGTATGTATATAGTGGGACAAATGGATTAGTGGTAGTTGTATGTATATACTGGGACAAATGGATTAGTGGTAGTTGTATGTATATAGTGAGACAACTGGATTAGCGGTAGTTGTATGTATATAGTGGGACAAATGGATTAGTTGTAGTTGTATGTATATAGTGGGACAAATGGATTAGTGGTAGTTGTATGTATAGTTGGACGAATGGATTAGTGGTAGTTGTATGTATATAGTGGGACAAATGGATTGGTGGTAGTTGTATGTATATAGTGGGACAAATGGATTAGTGGTAGTTGTATGTATATAGTGGGACAAATGGATTAGCGGTAGTTGTATGTATATAGTGGGACGAATGGATTAGTGGTAGTTGTATGTATATAGTGGGACAAATGGATTAGTGGTAGCTGTATGTATATAGTGGGACGAATGGATTAGTGGTAGTTGTATGTATATAGTGGGACAAATGGATTAGTGGTAGTTGTATGTATATAGTGGGACAAATGGATTAGTGGTAGTTGTATGTATATAGTGGGACGAATGGATTAGTGGTAGTTGTATGTATATATTGGGAGAAATGGATTAGTGGTAGTTGTATGTATATAGTGGGACAAATGGATTAGTTGTAGTTGTATGTATATAGTGGGACAAATGGATTAGTGGTAGTTGTATGTATAGTGGGACAAATGGATTAGTGGTAGTTGTATGTATAGTGGGACGAATGGATTAGTGGTAGTTGTATGTATAGTGGGACAAATGGATTAGTGGTAGTTGTATGTATATAGTGGGACGAATGGATTAGTGGTAGTTGTATGATTTAATTGTGTATGTATACAGTAGAACAACTGGAATGCCAACATGATAAGTGGCAATTCATAAACATGTGGGACAACTTGGCTTCAGGTATTTTTAGTTTGATATTGGGACAGTTTTATCAGCAGTGGCTTGAATTAGGCTTGGTTGTATAACATACCGTTAAATGGGTTATTTTCGAGGGTATTGAATTTTGGCGAGTTGACAGAACGCTTCTACCCGGTGTTGGGCCTTACGCGTATTGGAAAATGTACTAGCGGATAAAGTTATTAAACAATCATTATGAGAAACACATAACCATTTCATATAATAACGAGTCGAGAGTGAGTGATTAATTATATATAGTTATTAAATTATCTACAAAACTTTATAAAATCAAATATGAATGTTAAATCTGAAAGATCGGCAAAAATTTTAAATAGTTGAATTTGCATAACGCGATATTTATGATTAAATAGACAAACGTGTTCTACCCGATGTTTCATTGCTTATAGATACACAAGGGTAAGTAAAATGTAAATATGTGTAAGTCTGGTGTTTTCAATCAGCAGCATATATATGGAGCTATGATAAGGTCAAGATCACAACATTACAAATTTATGTACAGTGTATGTTTGTTCAATATAAACAGTTCGTAATGTGCCTGTATAGGGTCGTCACAGGTCATGTTGTCCGCACTGAATTACGAATTACCCACAGGGCCCTGAGAATTTGTTACAGATTGGTTTGGACCTAAACTAAGGTGTTTAAAGTAATATTACACTTTGTAGTGTGAGAGTGTAAATAAAGTTTCGATCAAAATGGCCCATTTTGATCGAAAAGTGTAATACAATCTACTAACCTAAACAACATAGTTTAGGTCCAAAACTAGCTGTAGCAAATTCTCAAGTCCCTGTGGGATTACTGAGATAATATTTTAGAAAGAGCTGTTAGTATCAAGTTATCTCTAATATATGTGTGCGTTACACAGCTGACATGGGTAAGAAAGGGCGTAGGAAATTCTCTTAGAGCGAAAATATAAGTCTCTTTATGCCTATGAGAGTAGGATAGGACAATTCTACTAGAGGGGTTTTCAAATTAGCAATGTTTTATTATTATTATTATTTTATAAATAATAGATATAGTATGTATACCAAATGGATTACTTTTAGGACTTATCAATCATGATAATTGCCAAAAAGATGGAGATCCAAATTGTTATAAAGTGTAAACTACAGTTGAAATTGAAGGGAGCATGCATAAACCCTTTAATTACATTAACATCAATACTAAGTGACTTCTTAAGAGTGTATTGATTTCATTTAGATAATGATTATAGATTGTAGATCACTGTAAACTTCATGGTAACGGCAGACTGCATGGTGTAAATGTTCGCCTACCACATTGTATTAAAGATTAACTTTATATTTTGTTTAGGTTATCGGGTAATAACTAAAATGGAACACGGGTTATGTATAATCTACCCGTTTTCCATTGTAGTTACCCCCCCCCCCCCCCCGATAACCTAAACAAAATAAGCCGGTTATCGAATTTACCCGTGTTCCATTGTAGTTATCCCCCGATAACCTAAACAAAATAGAAAGTTTATCCTTATATTTACAGTATCTTGCTGTGAAATGTTCGTAACTGATTTCTTCATTATAGTCCCGTCTTCGGACACAAATTTCATTTCAAAATTAATAAACGTGAGAATGGTTCAATTAATGTAACACCATGAAACTTCAATAAATCGTTGTTAGATCCGCCCACGTTTATTGTTGATGACGTCACACAATTGTGTTTCAAACTAGAGGATTTACATAGTTCTGCCCTCATGTATTGTTGTCGACGTCATAGAATTTCGGTACGCGTTTGAGTACAGTTATGAGGTGATAATGATAGTCTGTGGAACAATGGTTATAGAGTGAATGTCAGTGTAGACTCTAAATATGCATAAGTATATTACAACTCTAAAATTGGTTCATGACACAGCATGAAGGCCATAAATGAAAGTCATTGCACCATACAGCAGTTCGTCCAAATGTGGGTATATATGTACAAAATGTACATGTGTCCGTTTCATTTTTGACGTTTACATATATACCAGTGTCTTGTAAGCCATATTTGGCTGAATATCACATACAATTACATTTTTATATTTATGCATATGTTAAATATGATAAAGGTGTTAATCAGTAGTTTTTAATAATTTTCCGTTAAATTGTATTTAGCTACTAGATAGGGTGAATTTAGCAGACCTCGCTGGTAGGGGGCTCCCCAACTCTTGGAAACCTGAATTCCCCTGCTATGTAGAGCTAGAAATTATATATTTACAATCTGTCAAATTATTCATTTTATCTAATACAATTGTAATAATCTTTTAAAGAGATACTTTTTATAATGTATGTAATGTGTAAGTACAATCTCTGAGAGCTTGGTAGTTAGGGGCTGTCCCAATCACCTGCTCTCTAGATTGAACTATTTGATAGGTCTATTGGTTTTATATAACGTATTTGGATATTTTGAATACCGTTTAGATAACTGATCACGGCTATTTAACTATATGGTTTATACTGTGTAACTATGATGCTTTTATGATGTAATTGTGATGTATGACACTTTAATAAACAAATTGATCGATATATATTTACATGTTGCAGGTCATTCCCCTCACTTGCTAATTTAGATAGCATTGGTATATGAATACATTAAATGTAAAAATATACATACAACTACATGTATTTCATAATCATGTTCACGAACCAAATGTATGTAAATATTGTATTTTAATTGAATTAAAACAAATATATTTGAACGATTTGCATTTTTATATGTAATTAGATTCAGTCCAGTGACATATACATATCAACATACATTACCTGTACGTACAGGTAAATGTATATAAGTAGACAACAGTGTTTACGTACCATACATGTTATCTGGTCGATCTCACATTAACTACACCTAATATTGCACTTCAGGGCTTACGTTCGCGGTGACCTCGACTAATACGTACGGTATATGTCTGGTTCGTGTATCTAACATGTGATCCAGAGCTGCTGGTGTCTCTAACCAACGAAAGAATTAGTTTACTTACTATCTATAACTTATGTCAGAATGTTTATCTTTTTTAATATTTGACAGGAGGTGAAGTGGGTTTGTTTGTAACTAAGACGCGTAGACAATTATATCTAGGAATTATATTATGTATATTTACAAACAACCAGAAATAATTTCGGGACATTGCCGTTCGCTATTCATCGCCATGTCTTGCTCGATCCTCTCTGCTCTGTTGCTTCCTAGAGTTTATGTCCTTCATTGAAATGTTCACCGAGAGACGAACATGACGCTAATTATCACTGACACCCTGTATTAGACGGTGAATCTTAGAGTTTAGACTTAACAGATAGCGAATACATACAAACACCTGTGTTTATCATTAGCACTTTATATGTTTGTCCATACATATATATACATACGTACATGCGCGTGATTGCACAATTTGTAGATAATGCTCAAAATGAGCGACAGTGCATCATTCAGTTGTTTGTACTTCTAGGATCCATCACAGGGCACGAGAAATCTTTAATAGTTGCGTAACTAAACTGGGGTGTTTAGCGCAATTTTATACTTTTGGTATGTTTAGTTTAATATTCTGTGTTTTCTTTTTATCGAAAATTGATCTCAACCATCAAAAGTGAACAAACGCGCTAAAAACAAAGGTCAAAAACTAATTATAACAAATTCCCAGGCCCCTATGCAATCCATCATTGATGGTAATCTTGAGTTCGCAAATACGTTGACGTGCATCCATCTAGGTCTAGAACATTTTTATATTAATTCTGATATTGTTCTGCTCCAAAATCATAATGTATTGTAAGTGTTTGAGTTGATTTGGTACTGTACAATGCTGAGATGGCCTATACATATGACGGAATTTTTTAAATGGCGACTTCCTCTCAAAAATGTTTTAAATTGTTATGATACCATGACAACCAACAGATGGTCCGACAACTAGCTAAAATATAACCGGATATATACCTGGTGGGGGTACAAATTATCACGTATGCTGTCAACTGCATGGTGAGATATGTAGTATTCTATCGTAGCAACCACATTTGGTGGTGTGCAGATTCAGTTTAATCACAGGGGCACGCAACAACTATTAATATTGATATTGTTTATCCCAATACACCCAGCGACTGTACAAGTCTATCAATATCAATAGTTGTTGCGTGCCTCTGTGGTTTAATTAAATAACTAGTAATGTGAGATTCATTTGTACCTATCCAAATCAGTCCTTTGTGTTACTATACGTAAACTTGTAGGCACCACCAAACTTTGCCTTTTTCTTCATGCGTTCGGTTAGGTTTGGTTTGTTTTCCGTCATACAAACAGCTCGGGTTCTGGAATATTTATGGTAAAATAATCCAATAACCACAAGTCGTGTGATCTGTTTCTACCACAATATTAAATCAGCATTGTCAGTGTTGATTTTTGGAGTGAATCGCGGACTATCTACACGAAAACACATAATCTGGCATATATATTCCCGCCAAGTTGTGACGACGTCAACAATCGATGACGACGTCAACAATCATGATTTCCGGTCAAAGTTCAACTTCTCAACCAATCAAAAGTCCGGAAGGTCATATACCACTAGTGGAATATAACATATATATTTATCCAACAGTCAGCACGTTTATACAACGGTTTGAGAGTGGAATAATACATGGTATTATGGTAGAAATTCTAGTTACTCCGAGCACCTGTTGTGAGAAAATCATCCATTTACCAAATGTACCAGATAATTTTCACATGTACATTAGGACCTAAACTAAGGTATTTAGAGTAATTTGACACTTTCTCGGGATTTGATATAAGCTTTCGTAAAAAAAGCTACCTCGGTGGTCATACAGTATATACTGATTAATCAAAACGCCTTTTGAGGGGCCACGATTGCCGAGTGGTTAAGATGTCCCGACATTCTACCACTAACCCGCCAAATCTGGGTGCGAGTTTGAAACCCACGTGAGGCACTTGCCAGGTACTGATTGTAGGTCGGTGGTTTTTCTCTGGGTACTACGGCTTTCTCCACCTCCAAAACATGGCACATCCTTAAATGACCCTGACTGTTAATAGGACGTAAAAAAAAAATAAGCCAAACCAAACCAAAAGGAAACCCCGTAAAAGTGTAAAATTAAAATCACTTTAATCACTTAGGTGAAAAAAATCCCAGACACCACTGATATTTACCATGATATATTGGTTTACACAGGCACATGAAAGTGTGTAACGTGAAGACATAATGACAATGAAATAAATACCAGAACATGCGTTCATAGCCGAGTTATACAGGATCTCCGTCATTTTAAATTTCTTCTCTCGCTTGACATAATTCAGAGCATTTTGTGAGGAATAAATATTCAAGTAACAAAGTATGTTTCCCGATGGATATATGTTGTAATGACAAGAAAACCAGTTAGATCACTACCTACGTATAAAAGGAAATATATACGTAATGGACAGCGTTTTGCAGTGTTCATTCTGGTATAAACGCAAGTCAGTTACGTACAATCAACAGAGATGTCGTAACTGTTGTATATATGTTAATGCTTTAGATCTCAGTTTTGTGGAGAGACTTTATTTATTGACTGTATACTACATCTGGTAACAGTTCAATGCTTATATTTACATTTCCGCTAATTTTAAAATATGCCTGTATCTATTTCTTTAGGATATAGTTGGTAAACATTCTCCATTTGTCTATGTGTGTTTCTTTACCGGAAGAGTCTGATTTAAATCAATATCATTTGAGCTATTGACTCAAAGCCTTTATTCATGTTATCTGAGGCGGAGTGCAAAGCGTTGACATAACGCAGTCCAACATGGCGTCAGAAACGACGTCACAATAGCCTGATTTAAATCAGTGTCATCTTAGCGATTGATTCGAAGCCATCATACATGTATCTGAGGCGGAGTGCAAAGCTTTGATATAACATAGTCCAATATGGCGTCAGAAATAATCTCATGTGATGTAGATTGCAAATTGTAGTATACAGTGTGATATACTACAATTTGGTTTAGTAATGATATATAGGCTAAGGCAACACAGAATGTAAATATAGTGTGATATACTACAATTTGGTTTAGTAATGATATATAGGCTAAGGCAACACAGAATGTGAATATAGTGTGATATACTACAATTTTGTTTAGTAATGATATATAGGCTAAGGCAACACAGATTGTAAATATAGTGTGATATACTACAATTTGGTTTAGTAATGATATATTGGCAAAGGCAACACAGAATGTAAATATTCTGTTATGTAGAAATCTGGATATATATCAACTCTTCATATTGGGATTTATTTGTTATTGAAACAAAATATCGTCATCGAACATATTTCCCTCGCATTCCCTGGATTTATTGTCATAGAGCCATGTAGGCATAATGCATGAGAGTCGGATTACATAGTAAAAACAGCAGACAAGTTATAAAATAGGTCGTAATTTGTCATATTAGCACGGTGTAGGTTCTGTCGCACGCGTCGAGCTGTTCATATCGAAGGAGATGTATATATCCCTATGCGTTGGAATCTAGTATCTGTCTGTGTACAACAGTATGCAAAAAGCTACACAAAGGTTTCTCAATTCAATTTCTGTTTCCTTTTCATATCTATGTAACAGCATGTATACATATCATGTCTAACAGCAAAAATCGATTTCACGTTTTGATCAAATGTCTGAAAATGATAAAGATGAGCGGTTTCAGTCAACAAAACAGATTTCAGCAGTGATATAGGACCAATGTTCCCGTCACTCCGACAGAAAATGCCTGTACGTATATGCCACAATTCTATTGAGCTGAAACGTGCTTGTCAGGACAGTCATTTGTACTGATTTATGCTATTGTGTTCCTTTGTGCACTTTTACTCCAGGGTCGAACTCTTTGAGCAATAAAATTGCATTTTGTATATATTTGTGGACGCTATGGTGGGGGTCCTAGAGTTGTAATGAAATGGAACTGCTCATATCTATATTTAGTCCAGTGGAAGGTTCAAGGGGCGCGAGTTTTGAGGCCCGATTGGACATGTCCTATACCAGAGTGGCCTTGTGTGAGGACTTAAAGTGCAGACTCATCTATATGGATGAGATCGAGGGTAAATTCGCTGATGAGACATATTTGTTTGGCACAAGAGTTAGAGTCGTATTTGTATAGTATAAATAATTATAGAGTAAGATATATTGGTACCTTCGCTATTAAGGAAGTTTTCATCTTCCATCATGTCATATACAGATATATGTTTATCTATTTATTTTCTGCCATACACTAGAGTTTATTTAAAGGCCCAATATACGTAACTTTCGACAAAACCTGAAGCGAAAATCAAGCCTAATAACTTATTATATTTATAAATTTTGTTAAGATTTACTGATATCAGCAATATTCAAGATGAATTCTTTCGCGGTTACCGGTACATCAGCAGTTGAAACACGCTATTTGTAAACACGCGTCTATTTAGAACCGTCTTCTACCTTCGGTTTGTTGTTGAAGTGGGCCCCACCTGAATTATTTTCAATTGTTTGGATTTTTTTGTCAAGAGTTTCTTGTTAGTTCTCGCTCAAGTTTACTTCATTTTAGGCTTATTTTTGCATGGTTATCAGCTGGATTTTTTTCATACTTTTTAAGAATCACGGAAATTTCCCTGAAGTTACGTATATTGGGCCTTTAAGCATTGAACTCTTCTAGTTGGCAGTCATGCTCATACTGCATATGAATGCCAACTGAAAACAGTTCATTGCTTATATTTACCTTTTTTTTTAATAACTATTTTTTCAAACGAAATCTCAGCTTCAAATAATGAATGAAGCGTATATACTTCTGTCCTAATATACAGTGGAAATTTATTCTAGAATGTACTTTTATTTCACACAGAAAACAAGAGAGAAAAAAAAGATACAATCAATCTCAGGTTACATTTAGTTACTTTATATATGAAACATGTGAAATGACTTGGACTTTTCCCCATTACTGTCTTAGAGTGTTAGATTACAATTTCATGACATTATACTTACTTATTCCGAAATTATGTCTACTTCAAAATACACTTACTGGCTGTCGCAGACTACAATTGGATGTCTGGAACATCACGTATATATACAATGTATATAGGGAGCTGCTAAAAGCTTTTTGAGAATGCATATTTGATCTCCGCGTCTGATGCGGTTCTTAGTACCCCGTCGGCTTGGTGACCTTGGATGACCCGATATGATGACCTTGACGACCAAACATCCGACTCTCTTTAGATTCGTCTCACAGACCTCGATCTGCTGTCTGTCATGGCGCCGAGAGTTCGGTGTTATTAACGTCGCCTCTGGTTTCGATTATGTGTCAGTATCTAGCATGTCTAAGTGAAGGTGTACTGTATTTGGCAGACATTTTGTGCCGGTATCATTTTGTACATAACAGACGTTCTCAGCAATTTATATTGTGCCAGCAACACCAATATTTAGCCGATCAGATAGTCGGATCCCATCGGACTAATTGCACACCTTCAGATAGACCTGAAGCATTTCTGCAGACTCTTTATATCTTCTTTCTCAGTAACAATACTTAAATGTTTGCGGTAGGAAGCCGTCATCACGTGGACCTAGGAATGTGTTACATCTAGTTTTGAGCCTAAACTAGGAGGTTTATAGTAATTTTACACTTTTAGAAGACTTGTATCTAGCCTTTATGACCATTGATCGAGGGCCATTTTTTATCGAAAATGGATCTAAACCCCCAAATAGTGTACAATTACTCTAAACACCCTAGGTTTGGTCCAAAACTAGCTGCAACAAGTTCTCAGGTCCCTGTGATCGGTGCGTGTACATTGGTTTACATAGAGCACTCAGCTTCTGTTTTATGCCACGTGTGTAGGGAAGTGCCATTAGGGGACATTAAACATACCGTGCTGTTTTTATTTTGGTATTTGATCTGTGATGGACGACATCTTTAACCGTTACGACAAAGGAGAGGTACGACTTCAGATGTCGTAATATACCGTTAGCACACGATATAAGCCGGAATCAGATTGGCGGCTCCAAAATGAAACACTATTTGGTTTCTTACAAAAGAAAAAAAATACGAGAAACTATAAGGGATTACAATTATAAATATATGTGTCGACGGTTTTGTCACACGTACTTATCCAGCAACGACAGAATTACAAAATTTGTGTGTTTTGACAATACAACCAACGGCACTATAAATGATTTCCCAATCTCTGTCTCTGTAGAAAATGTGCTTTATCAGCCAAATATAAAAGCAGCCTGGGAGGAAGTGTTTTATATTGAAACACGGTATGCTTAATCATTTACCATTTCGCACTGTTTTCAATAACACACTTTCCATGTTATGTTTAATCTATAGACATATTTAAAGGCCAATATACGTAATTTCAGGAAATGTTTCGGGATTCTGAAAAATTATGAAAAAAATATCCAGTTGATGACCATACAAAAATAATTCTAAAATGAAGTAAACCTGAGTCGTAATTAACAAGAAACTCTTGACAGAAAAATCCAAAGAATTGAAAATAATTCAGGTGTGGCCTGGCCCACTTCAACAAGAGGAATTTACTTTTAAATAATTGATACATTCGTTCGGTTTTTTTTTTATTATTCGGATGAAGTTAATTGCTTAACTTGCTGTTTACAATATCGTTTTAAAGAACATGTAATTTTGTAAATATCGACATGGATATTTCACGTGTATGAAGGTAATTTCAAACTGATACTTATAATTGGATGGTTCTTGGTATTCATTTGTATACATGTACGAATTTTTTCACGATAAAGCCATTACCTATTGTCGTAGTGAGCTGTATTATAAATATTATTTGATTTATGTTGGCTGCGGTCTCCGACATCTTGCAAAATTATATATGATTTAATATGTATGTGTATTGTAATCCTATATACTGTTGCATACGGAATGAAATAAAATTGAATTGAATTGAATTGAAACAACAAGCCGAAGGTAGAAGACAGTTCAGAATGGACGCGTGTTTACAAACAACCGCTGCTGTACCAGTAACCGCGTAAGAATTCATCTTAAATATTGTTGATATCAGTTAATCTTAACTAAATCTATAAATATCATAAGTTATTTGGCTTGATTTTCGCTTCATGTTTTTGCCGAAAGTTACGTATATTGGGCCTTTAATAGTAAGAAAATGGTACGGTTTTGACTGCATGGACTAAAAGCATACCCCCCCCCCCCCCCACCCTTCCTTGTATTGAGACAGGGGGATCTCGACTCGACGAGTACGATTCTTAAGTTGCAAAAAAACGTCTGGGCTTGCCAAGTGTTCCACAGCTTAAGAATCTTAGCCCGAGGGTTTCCTCCACCACCAAAACCTCGTACGTCCTTAAATGACCATAGCTGTTAAAAGGACATAAAACACGACAAACCAACAAATTAGCCATATCTACATGTGCCTATAATATAAAGAATATCGTAACTTGCATTGAATAAAATGACACAATTTCCGTCAAAACAAAATGTGAATGAATAATGTAAAAATATAGTTTCCTGTACTTTTGTTATAATGATAATCATTTACTTTGGTGATTTTGAAATTCGCATTTTTTATTGCCACGACATAGGTAACTGAGCTCAGAGTTTCGATAAAATTTTCGTAACACATGTATATGACTTTTATATTTAATTTTAAAGATCTATAAAATCATATGGTTGAGTACAAAATAAACGATACTTATTAATAAGAAATTATCGTTTGATATTCCATCGAAGTATGGGCTAATGTTTGCAGAGTGTCCAGTTTACTTTTGCTTCTATTAATAACAAACAGTGTAAAAGCTACAGAGGAATGACTACGGCTTGATTTTGTTCTGTTTATCACAGAACGCGCACGTGCCGACATTGTCCAGACTCTTAAGACATATGGTGGACCTTTGCTACAACTGAATGGCCGGTTTTGTTCCACGAGTGTCAAGCGACACATCTAGAATACGCCAACATCATGGGTTACTGTGGTGGTGTGTTACATCGATTCTGTCGGGTTAGCTGTGCTTTAGTCAAATGTGTCCAGGTCTTCATAGATCATCAAAGAAAGAGCGACTTGCCTAAAATTAGGTTCCCTTGGAACAAACACTCCCTAAATAAAAGGATATTGACACGAGGAATACTAAGAGAGCGAGATGACGGAGCAGGATCAAGCTGGTACGGACGGCTTTTGTTACGAGCCGTGACCATTGAATCCCGGGTCTGGGTAATATTTACTCGTATGAACGTCGGGGGAAATCATAAGGAGTTTGGAGGCAAAAATCTCGTGGCTACTTAAGATGGCTTCCGGGCTTATGTGATTCCCCCCTTAATACCGCCTCATTATGTCCATATGGCAATGAATGGTAATTTTCTACTTCCGGTGCACGCGCGAGTCCAATCAACAAGTGAATCCTAGATGTCAGTGGTGAACAGCTACTAAAACAAGGCGAAACAAACGTTAATACCAAAATCAAAACACATAAAATACATGTACGAAATCTGCTACATTACAGATAAATTATATTCACTTCCGGTATACACTTCCGGTTTTTTTGTAGGCCGAAAAATACTGTCTCTTAATCCGATGTTTGATTAATAATATAAAATGTTAGAGGAGTTGACATCCACTGTTTTCTTCATTATACTATCGTTTTTAATTATAACAACAAACAAAAGTCATAAAAAACGGCAGATATTGTTTTTGTCTAAGTGCATGCACAATCTATCGGTATGTGTACATATGTATGTTATGCATATTAAAGAAAATAATACATAATAATTTCGACAACAGAAAGGCTAGGATGCACGTGATGGTGGACAACACTCTTGTCCGATATACTATTATCAGGTTTTAAAGAAAACTAGGTCACAACTGACCATTCACAATTGCTGACAAAAACTGCCTACTCTCCAATCTTTCGGTAATTAATTAGGTCATCATATCGATTACCGGTGTTTATATCAGTGATATACGGTAATATGATCCCAACAGGTGTTAGACGTCAACACCGAGTCAGGACCGCGCAGTTATCTCCCTTATAAACTAATTAATCAATTAGAGTTGATAAAATGTGAAATCTTTTATGAAGGAACCATACACTCCTCCGTGATAAGGTATCGATAATGCTTTATAAATTGATAACCAATTTCTACCCCCGATTCCATAGCGCCATAATTACTGAATGAATTGCAGTTTTGCACAGATTGACAAGCCACAACTCACAGCAGATCGCGTGCTGCCCACACGTGTGGTATATCGACATGTGGGCTTGGCGTGTGGGTTGCTATCCTACTTTACAGCACTGTGCAGGTTTATATGGTTTTCCTCTTGAAGTTTTGAAGAAAAATCGTTGATCTAGTAGATTGTGCATATTAAATAATTCAGTGTTGGCCACATTCCGTACAGGTCTCAGGTAAATACATCACCTTCAGTAGTAGCGCTAGAGGTGGTCCGAGTCGAAGCTATTCGGAGGACACCATGTACCCAGACCTTGCATCTGTTTTATTGAAACTTTAAGATAAATTCTACAGAACTCTATAAAGTTTGTCTATTTCACATTTTGTAAATACACAGGGACTATCCTAAATATTATGATTCCCCTGAGACAAACATCGGCTAGCGACGGATATTTCCTCGCTATGGATGTCGATTGTTCTGATGATGTGCATTGATAGTGTGTGTTTTGGTTTCACCACTGTCCTTGTTAATACTTTGAGAACGTGACATTGATTTGACTTAGCCTGGATGAACGTAATTTTAGCATTCCTGTATATGTATATGATCTAAATGTAAACATCTTTGGATTTGTTTTATACCTAGTCCGAGTTTTCCCTGGCTGCGACACAATATAAAGTGTGGACCAGACATCTATTTGTCAAAATGTCTAAGACTGGTGTCAGGGCAAGAGGAAACTCGGACTACACAATGTATATTTCCCCTGGTTTCATCGATTTTATGTTAGAATTACTTTTTCTCATTATTGGCCGTGGTGTTACTGTATCCGTTTTAGCAATTTATTTTGCCTATATTGTAATGTCTCTGTGTAATTTCGATCTTCTTTAAAATTTGAATATTTGTAATATAATGTCATGCTACAATTAACATGTATCATTTGTCTATTTGTTTGTCCTTATTTACTGTGATACATGTTGTCTATAATGTAATATAGTTTGTCTACTTTGTCGTGGTGCACTATTTCTATATATACATGGCGTTGGGTAATTTATCTATATTTGTCGTGGCGTTGCTTGTCCTATTAACCGCGATACATTTTGTCTATAATGTAATGTTGTTTGTCTACTTTGTCGTGGTGCACTATTTCTATATATACATGACGTTGTGTAATTTATCTATATTTGTCGTGGCGTTGCTTGTCCTTATTAACCGCGATACATTTTGTCTATAATGTAATGTTGTTTGTCGACTTTGTCGTGGTGCACTATTTCTATATATTTACAGTCTGTTTGGAATTGATAGTATATTGCCTATATATTTCAACGAATGCCTACTGAACTTTATTTTCCGATAAAATCAGTGGATCACGCGCCTATTGGCGCAGCGCGCAGTAATACACTCCGTTAAGGATTTGAACACGAGGCCGCGTCACTACTTTCCAGACTCGATCAATATCCTGCCGCGTAGTATGTGTTAATTTATTTAAGAAATAAATAAGAAACATTTTAATGGGTTTTTTTTAATACAATAACAGTAACAAAGACAGTATGGTTTGTTTATATATGAACTTATGTGAAAAAATAACAATAAAAAGATGTAATCTTTTGGAACTTTTTTGTTTACTTGTTGACTGAAATTTCGCGGGAGTTCGTTACCTCATAAGGCGGCTGTTTCAACAGTCTACCGAAACCAAACGATACTGTTTGATTTGATCGCAGTAAGTATCATAATATCTGATTAAAGAAATAATTACACGTTGGAATATAAGGTCTGGACAGTAAATATAAGGATTAAAGTTTCTTTCTGGTGTTTTTATCAAAGGATAAAGTTCAGTAGGATATCGATAGTTGTTTCATGGAACGCTTCGCGTTCCATTCCAACTATCGATATCCTACTGAACTTTATCCTTTGATAAAACCATCAGAAAGAAACTTTAATCCTTAAATATACATGACGTTGTGTAATTTATCTATATTTGTCGTGGCGTTGTTTGTCCTTATTAACCGCGATACATTTTGTCTATAATGTAATATAGTTTGTCTACTTTGTCGTGGTGCACTATTTCTATATATACATGGCGTTGTGTAATTAATCTATATTTGTCGTGGCGTTGCTTGTCCTTATTAACCGCGATACATTTTGTCTATAATGTAATATAGTTTGTCTACTTTGTCGTGGTGCACTATTTCTATATATACATGGCGTTGTGTAATTTATCTATATTTGTCGTGGCGTTGCTTGTCCTTATTAACCGCGATACATTTTGTCTATAATGTAATATAGTTTGTCTACTTTGTCGTGGTGCACTATTTCTATATATACATGGCGTTGTGTAATTTATCTATATTTGTCGTGGCGTTGCTTGTCCTTATTAACCGCGATACATTTTGTCTATAATGTAATGTTGTTTGTCTACTTTGTCGTGGTGCACTATTTCTATATATACATGGCGTTGTGTAATTTATCTATATTTGTCGTGGCGTTGCTTGTCCTTATTAACCGCGATACATTTTGTCTATAATGTAATGTTGTTTGTCTATTTTGTCGTGGTGCACTATTTCTATATATACATGGCGTTGTGTAATTTATCTATATTTGTCGTGGTGTTGCTTGTCCTTATTAACCGCGATACATTTTGTCTATAATGTAATGTTGTTTGTCTACTTTGTCGTGGTGCACTATTTCTATATATACATGGCGTTGTGTAATTTATCTATATTTGTCGTGGCGTTGCTTGTCCTTATTAACCGCGATACATTTTGTCTATAATGTAATATAGTTTGTCTACTTTGTCGTGGTGCACTATTTCTATATATACATGGCGTTGTGTAATTTATCTATATTTGTCGTGGCGTTGCTTGTCCTTATTAACCGCGATACATTTTGTCTGTAATGTAATGTTGTTTGTCTACTTTGTCGTGGTGCACTGTTTCTATATATACATGGCGTTGTGTAATTTATCTATATTTGTCGTGGCGTTGCTTGTCCTTATTAACCGCGATACATTTTGTCTATAATGTAATGTTGTTTGTCTATTTTGTCGTGGTGCACTATTTCTATATATACATGGCGTTGTGTAATTTATCTATATTTGTCGTGGTGTTGCTTGTCCTTATTAACCGCGATACATTTTGTCTATAATGTAATGTTGTTTGTCTACTTTGTCGTGGTGCACTATTTCTATATATACATGGCGTTGTGTAATTTATCTATATTTGTCGTGGCGTTGCTTGTCCTTATTAACCGCGATACATTTTGTCTATAATGTAATATAGGTTGTCTACTTTGTCGTGGTGCACTATTTCTATATATACATGACGTTGTGTAATTTATCTATATTTGTCGAGTTATATTACTCTCTTCCATTTGTACTTGTAAATTTTTGTTTGTCTACGTAATGACGAAGTACAATATAACTATCCAGTGGAGAGACATTCAGTTTAAGAAGGCATATTATCACGGCTCCTGGGGGATCAGTGGGGATGGAGTGGTTGTAAAATCCAGGTCTAGATACTATAAATAGGAAGGAATTATCTACCTGTATCCAGGTAATGATTATGTATAGTCAGGTAAGTGTTGACAAATAGGTAATGAAAATCCAGATACAAGAGACAGTGACGGGACGCGATAGTCACGTACCCGATATATAAGTAATACGTACTGGTACGTGTGTTGTACCTCCCAGTTTGTTTTCAATTTCAAGCACTTGTACATCATTGCCTTCATTTATCCATAAATTCAATGTTACGTACATCGTATTATGTGTATTTATAATTTGCATTCTTTTACACATATTGATGGGAAATACCACAAGGCCCAGCTCTACCCTAGTAAACACGACCTTGTAAGTTATTGATGGCGTACAGCAGACTGAAGTTCATGTTATGTATACAAGATGGCAAACCAAGTTGTCATTAATTCATAGAGCAATGCTGATTCAGTATTTAATCAAATTATATAAGATATCTAATACGTTTATTAAATATCTTATACAATGTATAATAATAAAATATCTTATAAAAGATATATAATTTCGCATAAACTTTTCTTTTTAAGATGAAACATATTATAAAGAAAATTAAATGATATCTCTTATTAATTATATGAGGTAGCCTATATAATTTGGTAAAATCCTGGGTCAAAGTTGCTCATTGAATAAATGACAACTTGGCTTGCCATAATAAAAACGTAGAGTTATATATAGACAATGAGGTGCTTATGTATACCTTAATGTAATATACACAAAAGTCCAAAAAGTGATTTTTCAAAACAGGACCATTTAGGAAAAAATCATTCCTGGGAAATGATATAGTAAATCAACCACGCTTCAGTTCCCCCAGTCTATCATATGTCAATTATAATTTACCAATAAGATATTTGCTTTTAATAGCAAGACTGTATTTTTCTGACTTGGGGTTTATATTATTATTGTTTTGATATGTGAGGGTATTGTGAGAAACAAATACCGTAAATTTTTTATCCTTGTGTTTTAACTAACAACAGTACATTTCTTCGTCGGTTGTAAATGCATGTCTTCCAAAAATAGCAAGAAAAAAATCGTAGATACCGGTGCGGATATTTAATCTGACGCCACCTCTGACCTCCTGAGTGACCATTGCGACCCAAGTGTTCACACGACACACTTTGGACACTTGACCACCAAGTATGATACATGTTTATTAGTGTGTAAGTTGATTACGTCGGCCATTGACCGTCCGGTCCACTCCATAAACAATGTATATATGTATTGTCTGAACTCGGACGGTTCCGTCACGGGAGACGGACTTCGTACTCGTTCTTGTAAATGTTTACATTATGATTTATACTTTTTCCTTTATTCGATCCAGAATCCTCTCGTCCTATCATTCCTCAGTAACCATATTGCGGGACATGTAATCCTGACCTCTGTTATTACATAAGTTTAAACATATTTTATATTAGAATATACAAATGTATTGGGCAAGTTATTACAACTTAAAGTAGCCATCTCCGCAATACATGTAATACTGATAAGAGATGTGACAATAATGAAATGCGTTTGTTATTACAGATAACTTCAGATTCGCTGATGTAACAGTTGTGTACATATATACGTATAACACTTATTACATTGTCTTTGGTGTTAGGTTATCAAGTTCAGTCTTTCTACACAACTTGTACCATGTTATGCTAATGGGTGTATACTCCGATTTTTATAGCAATATCAAAGAAAAAAAAAACGATTTTCAGCGATATACTTACACAACAAGTTCTATTCATGTTCGCAACGTTTTAATGGTCAATTCAATGAATGACGTACATATAGGGGTTGGCCACAGGGACCCGAGAATTTGTTACAGCTAGTTTTGGACCTAAACCAGGCTGTTTAGAGTAATTTTACACGTTGAGGGGGGGGGGGGGGGTATATCAAATTTCGATAAAAATCCCCCCTCCATCAATGGTCATAAAGCCTTTTTGACCATTGAGGGGGCATTTTTATCGAAAATTTATCTAAACCCCCAACCGTGTAAAATTACTCTAAACACCCTATTTTAGGTCCAAAACTAGCTGTAACAAATTCTCAGGTTCCTGTGGGGTTGACCACATCATAATGTACCTGTACATGTGGTCTTTTAGTAACAAGTGGTAGCGCAACTGAGACTCCAGAAATTAAATCAGTTGTCAGATGTAAGTACCAATGATTATTTTCAAAATGCGTACCCTTTGTACAATGTAACATAAGCTTGCATGTGATAGTCCGGAAAATTACCAAAGGTGAAAACTCGTCTACATGTCTTCGTGGTAATATTTGAAATAAAGTTTAAAGGCCGACGGCACACGTATAATCATTGTGATTTTGACAGGCAACTATAAGTCTAGACGAGTTATTTCCCTTTGTATGATTTTATTTTACACCTTTGGCTCGATGTGCATCCTGCAGCTACACAAAACGTGTAACCAGAAACGTATATTACACACTCTGCTTATAAAAAGTATAATTTAAATGAACTAAAATGAACACACGTATAAAAACTGATAAAATAGAACGTTTTTTTTTATCTAAACTTATGTAAACGTTAAAACACGAATGTCGCAAGAAGATATATTTAAGAGTGTATCTACGTTTTCGTTTGGTATGCCCAGTCCACAATTATAACAATTTCGGAGCCATACCCAATCTAATCAAGAGAACATGATGAAGATACGAATAGGGAAAATATTTTTGTAATCGATTAAAGATATAAAATGACCTAATGGTCATTAGGTCCTTATCCTAGTAATTATAAAAGTTTTCGGGTCAGGAGACTTGCATCATTGTACTGTCATTGCTATGGTGAAATACATGTAGTTGTTGAACTCGTTTAATGTTATACCGTATTTATCACCGACATAATTTATAAAAAAATATTTTTCTTCTATATCTAAATGTTGAATGATCATAATATCACAAAAACATTGTTTCAAGAAAAAAACATGTGACTTTTCACAGAGACGTATACAACATATACATATACGTCCCTGCTTTTTATAAGAGCATCGAAATCATCATCAGTTCATTCACTTCACATCTATTTTCTCGTTATTTAATCCTAGCTTATATAATATACAGGTAAATACTAACAGTACTAACAGCATACCCCCCCCCCCCCCCCCCCCCACAGATACAGTCACTGGGATACCCAAATATCCCCTTAGGATCCATCACAGGTGTGAGGTGACTTACCTGTGATGAGATCTGACGGCAGCCGACGTAAGGGAAGCAGGTGTGAGTTGGGGTATTGGTACTGGTAATTGTAACAAGGGAAGGTTCACAGCACATTGAAACACCCAGCCAAATTCATACCTCAACTCCAGATAACATTTATCAGGGACATATACGTCCCTGTTTTATTTAGTGTCGTGTTTTATGTTGTAATGGAAACAGTGTAGCTCTGTAGAGCTACAGTTGAGTGTAAGCTAACCTTTACACCCTAGTGCACTAGGAGTGCACTACGTTTAAACTAGTATTGTACTACTTTTAAACTACAGGTAAACTAGTAGTGCACTACGTCCAATCAGGTGTAACCAAAAAAAATCAAAGTACTGAAAGTACTGAAACGCTAAAACTTCTAACAAAAGTATGTATTTTTCAACAGCTATTGAAGTGATTTTTATGTATGGGTTACTAAGTTTCGATATCAGAAGGTTTCAGAATAGGGATTAGGTTAGTAAGTATTTAGAGTAAACATAGCTTACACGCAAATTGTTTAGATTGACGAGTTGTTTTCAATGCACATGTACAATTTAGTGCAGTGCTATTACAATTTGACAAAAATATCATTTTTTTTATTTCGAAATGAATATTGATCAATTTACAGGGAAGCGAATGTGTTTCTTTTAATATATGTATTGAAATAAACGGTATTAGTTTGTTAGACACAAAATGAAGCTTTATTTCATAAACCTTCCCTGCAACACTTAAAACAATTTAAGCAAAAAATCACACCTGAGATCCAGTTGGAAATGCAAGATTAGGATTAATTACGGGAGCAATAGCAGATCAAAGTTGAAACGACATATACTGTTTTTTTTTATAATAAAATGTTTGTTTGTAAGGTAATAACAGTTTGCATTATAAAGTAGACATATCATACCAACCTCCTAAATGTACGATTAATGAAAACGGATGTAATGCAGCAATTTAAACATTTCGTTTCATTTCATTCTATATCATACATATGTACATGTATATCTCATAAAATATTTAAGATATGATGTCGTTTGTAGAAAACCAAATGCGACATTAACTTTAGAACATATATATAAACTTTAAGTCTTATAAACATTTAAGACATCGGGTAAAGAATATCCAGTGCATCAGAGACACTAACGTATGCACATACATAGTAAGTCAAACATATCTGTATGAACATTAAACGATAGGTCCCAGAAGGATCTTGGTACCCACCATAGACTATCTTCATTTGTTTTTAAAAAAAGTTGGATTTTTTCTTTCTTTTTTCTTCTTAAGAAAAGGCATTATCAACTGAAAGATGGTATTCTGTGAGCTAAATGTCCAAGATGGCCGTCGGTCAGAAATCAAATCAAAACCAGGACTGTTGGCTATGAAGCGATTATATAATCAAAGTTTAATACAAATTGCATGACAGTACACACGCACCTGTTAGCGGTGTGTCTATGAAGCGATTATATAATCAAACTTTAATACAAATTGCATGACAGTACACATGCACCTGTTAGCGGTCTGTCTGGGACATACCACGATCCGTACATACGAGTGTATATATAGCACCGATCGCGAGAGCTCGAGGTTATACATATACATGGTGTGTGTAGCTATACACCGAGAGGTCAGATGGGTCAAACTAAGAGCAGAGACGTAATATTTAAATGAGCTGTGGGAGTGAAAAATTGATTTCTTTGTTACAAATTGCATATAGATTATTAAAGTCATCATAATTATCAACAAAACCATGGGAACATCATTTCCTTTAATGTTTAGGCTTTCAAATAGTTCATATATCATGCGATTGGTAGTTATTCAAGCTTTTCCGGAGCGGGAGGGGAAAAAATGACATGGGTCAAAAGGTCACAGAATAGTGGCAGCAATAGACGCCAAAACTACTCGTAGTTTTAGCGCTAAAAATGATTCTTTTTTTATTTAAATACTTACATTCTACAATTCAATCGAAAGGTATGTGTTTGGTTAGAAATGGTACAGTAAATGTACTATTATATATGTTGTCAATTGTTAATCCTGCTAAAAGTGTATAAAGAAATAAAGTAAACAACAGATTGTAATATAAAAGATCAGATATAAGAATACCAGATTTTGTATATAGTATAGTACTTTAATGAATTTGACATTAAGAAGCCATGCAATAATACCTACATTTACTGGCATTGGTTTTTCGTTTTATTATACATTCATGTACAAATAAACATATAAAGCCATTTCCTTCTTCATACCATGCATAATACCAATATACATTTGTACATGCATATGTAATCCAATTGACTGTAATACAATGTTATCATCAATTATCAAATTGGATCATCATTCATCAATTAGCAGAGCCCTAGCCTATAATCAAACTTGGCCAGTGATGGCCCTGGGGGAGAGGGAGGTGAGAAATTCACACCTGGCTAACTACAGCTAGCTGCAGCCTACAGGGGTGTCCCCTATATCCTAAACTCTGGGCAGGTCAAGTACATAATTATGCCTGGAGGGTAAATGATTCTACCTGTAGATCTGTATCTGTCCTTTTTTAGATAGATGCAAATGTATCCACTTTTTAAATTGAAATATGAAAATATCAAATAATCTCAATGATTTTTAATTTCATGTCATGAATGTGGTTTATAAACCTGAGCAAAATTTAAAATATGTATTATCATATGATCCTGGTCATCTCCAGCTGATATGAGCCCCTTCATCAAATTGGTTTCAAATTTGACCAGTGACAGTCAGGTGAGGAATTCACACCTCAATTGTGTCACTGACAGGGGTACGTCAGCAGGTGCTCCGAGATGAGGCTGAGACAGGTAAGGTAATTACCTGAGGCCTGAGGGTCAAATCAAAACATCTGACCCATACTGAAATACCTGACTAAATTAAAATTTGTTGTATTACTTTTTCTCACATATACGTCCCTGTATGTATATATATATATCAACACTGTTGCATGTGATATACATAAAGGTCTAGATATAGAAAATTAACCCGTCGTCTGAGCGATGAATGTATTTAATAAAAATATATATTTACTTTAATTAAGTAGTTATTAATTCTTCAGGGGGAATATATATATCCTAAAAAAATAATTATGAATGGATATTGCTCCAATTTTTCAATATACTTGCATGTAAATTGGTAAATAAATATAAAAACATTAATGGTGTAAATGATGTTTATTGAATAACAAAATATAAGACTTCAAAATTTTAAGTTAAATATTTTTTTTTTATTTATGTCCTATATGCAAGAAATGTTTAGGACAACTCTTACAGTAATTATCATGATGACAAAATTTATAGTTTTGAAATGAAAGAAAGAAGATTGTTTAAGAAAAATAACTACATAACATTAAAGGTCCAATATACGTAACTTTCGGCAAAAACTTGAATAAAAAATCAAGCCTAATAACTTATTATATTTATAGATTTAGTTAAGATTAACTGATATCAGCAATATGCAAGATGAATTCTTTCGTGGTTACCGGTACAGAAGCATTGAAACACGCTATTTGTAAACACGCGTCCATTTCGAACCGTATTTTACCTTCGGTTTGTTGTTGAAGTGGGCCCCACCTGAATTATTTTCAATTTTTTGGATTTTTTTGGCAAGAGTTTCTTGTTAGTTACCGCTCAGGTTTGCTTCGTTTTAGGCTAATTTTTGCATGGTTATCAACAGGATTTATTTCATAATTTTTCAGAATCCCGATTAATTTCCTGAAGTTACGTATATTGGGCCTTTAATATATACATTTATTTATTAAATTATAAATATCAACTTATGATAAGGCCAGCTTCTATGTACTACACAGGTGAGGTACAGGTAAGAATCACAGGTAGATGGTACTGTCCATTTACCTGTAGGGGTATTTGGCCTATATGGGGTTCAGGGTGTAGTGCACTACTAGTTTACCTGTAGTTTAACTGTAGGGTACTACTAGTTTAAACATAGTGCACTACTAGTGCACTAGGTGTAAAGGTTAGCTTACACTCAACTGTATTATAACGACAAGCAAATAAATTAAGACAACATGCAAACAAAAGAATGTTTATATGCACAATAACAAAATGTCTATCACAACATGCAGTTATCAAAGCCACGGACTTGGATAGCAATTCTGTGTCAAAAGTAATTGCACACACAGGACAAAACTACATGAACTAAGCAAAGCTACATAAAAACGATGCTGCACACAAATTCATGCCACATACACACAAAAAGAGTAAAGAAATAAATGTCAATATGGCATGGGCTACAATTTACCGAATATTCGCTAACATAGCATAAAAAGATGCAGTGAACAGTGCAGGAACAGTGATGTATATAATTGACATACATATATATAATCCATGGAAGGAATTAAAAGCATAATATTATAGCAGAAAATATAGCCGAAGTAGTTAAAAAATAATAAGTATACAGATGATAAATGCTTGTCACAAAAAGACTTCTTACACGTAGAATGTAGGAACAAAGCGGTCTGTCCCAAGTGTGTAACAATCTGAGACACGACTGAAAGTTTTCTCATTTCCTCAGAGGTTTTGCAGACTGCTCCACACTTGGACAGATTCAAACTGTTCCAATTGTATTCATATTGATTGTATACAACCATTTGGTGACAGTTAAATCCTAAATATATATATGTGATTGATATCAACATAATTATTAGGGTGAATCAGAGACGTATATATATATGTCTCTGGGTGAATTTACCATCTACATTATAACATCGCCAAAGATTTTATTTTGCTGATTTAAATTGACTTTCGACTTCTAATTGGCGGAAGGGATTATCGGCAACTTATCTCATTTATATTGATAACGTTGTTTCATGTTAATGTCCAGTAGATGAGCCTCGAACATTGCGTGTATGTAACGAGCTTATTATTGTGTGTCTTGCATTGATAAAGGGGTGGTATCCTTAGGAATTTGACAATTTAGCTGTCACCGTACTGTTGCTATTACAAGTGGACCATATCACAGGGACCTGCGAATTTGTAACAGCTAGTTTTGGACCTAAACTTAGGTGTGGGATTTTGATCTAAACCCTCCAAAAATATTAAATTAATCTAAACACCTTAGTTTATGTCCAAAACTAGCAGTAACAAATTTTCAAGTCCATGTGGACCATGCCGTGGATATCACCCGATCTTAACATTTATTGTTTTATGCTAATTATTTTACCTGTACATTTGCACTGGAACAAGTTCATTTTCAAGCGGAAGCAA
Source organism: Mimachlamys varia (assembly GCA_947623455.1). Taxonomy (NCBI): domain Eukaryota; kingdom Metazoa; phylum Mollusca; class Bivalvia; order Pectinida; family Pectinidae; genus Mimachlamys; species Mimachlamys varia. The sequence goes on from OX392534.1 coordinate 24,874,476, forward strand.
AATGAATATGTACGTCACTAGAACAATATAATGCTAGACAAGATGTTTTTAAGTATTGTGGAGTTGTCTCTCTTTGAACATGTATCGCACTCACTGCTCGGACTTGCATAAATCGGTAACGCGACAATACTCACTTGATATCAGTGAAAGTAATTTAAGTTATCTCTCTACTCAGTACTCTTCATTTTATCATTTAAAATTATATTTCACCAGTTCCTGTTGATGACCAACTTTTCTCATAAACGTTAGCCTAACTTTTTTTGTGATTTGTTCAATTTTTGAAATATGAAAATATATAATATGATATTTATTAGTCAGTATGAAATTCTGCATTTCCCCAATGTGTTGCCATCTGTTTTCATTTTTACAGGGCCGCAGTTCTTCAATACATGTGTATGTTTATCTCCAGACGGACGTACACCAATCAGGAAATAAATTTGGAAATATTTCCGGTACCGGTCGCGCATGTGCAGAAACAGATGATTAACTCCACGTTGAGGACTCGCCGGGTTGACAGCGAAAATGGTGTTGGACATTGAATTATTCCGTTCCGACAAGGGCGGTGATCCGGACAAGATTCGTGAAAACCAAGCAAAACGATTTAAGGACGTGACTTTGGTCGACAAAGTTGTGGAATTCGACACGCAATGGAGAAAACGTAAGTGAAGTGAAACTAAAGACACAAGGCCAGGTCCAGCTGTGGGTCGGTTGATCACAGGCCGAAATGATGTCAGATGCAAAAGGATGTATTTTCTGTGAGGTTTTAATAGAGAAATTTAGTACGATTAGTATATATATACCAAATGAGATCAGTCAATATCAATTTAATCGTTGTTTGTTTGTTGTTTACAAACTACACACCAATATGATGATGCAATCTGACGCGAAAATCGGCAAGAAATTGTTTTGTTTTTCTTTTATTCAGTAGTTCCACTGCACCAGTGCACGACAACTGTCATCTTTATTATAACGTTACAATAAAATGCACAAAAATATGTGCGAGGACGTCAACGATATATACAATATATTTGTGCTTTCCTTTGATGCACTGCATGCAAATGAGTTTAATATAAATGCATAATAATGTATGTTTTAAGACTGCTGATGATGCAATCATTAGCTGCAGGCGTATATTCTGAGTCTTGGTTGATTTCATACTACTGACAGGCAATTGCATCGCTAAGTTTGCTAAAAATCTTTTATTATTTCAGACTTTTTACTTTTAATAAAAATTGGCCCCTAAATATTTTCGAGGTTATATATCTCTGCAACAAAGTCATCATTGGAAACCCATGGTACACTTCTCTGACATTTGCATACCTGGGCCAGAATCAATAGAATCTCTCGTTTTCGTACTAAAATAGCAGCCAATCATATTGATAGTTTCATCCGTGACTACATCCAGCCGGGGTATCCCGTTTAATTTATAGCATCGCCTGTCAACAAAACCTGTTGATTGTGTTATAATTGTGTCGAATGTGATTAAAATATAAGCTATAAAGAGATTGACATCACCTTCGTGTCTACAGAAATTTACTGGCCGTGGTCATGCAAGCAGGTCAAATGATCTAATAGAGTGTCACGAGAAACGACCATTCTGATTGGTCGAAATCTCTGAATAAACTTCTATTCGGGGAAACGAATATTTAGATTGATTCTGGCCCACGGTATGCAAACGTCAGAGAAGTGTAGTCACTCCCCGCATTCATTTGGTGTCCGTTTATATTCCACGTTTTCATATAGCAATACACTCTCTGACTCAACACCATGCAGCTACATTATTATAGCTAGATGACATGTCAGGCCAGATGAAACTCTGGCTATGGATTTATTTACTAAAGTAAAGGAGGCCTATGAAGCTACTTGTAAATTATATAAACACTAGTACCTGTTAGATTTCATTCTTAAATCAATGAATGGTCAGTTAGAATGTCACCATTTAATTTGCTGTCTCCCAGCGATCAATTTATTTTCATGGGTCCTTTTTGTAAATATATTGCCGAAAAACTATGGGTCCCACAATGTTAAATTGAAGTATTTCCAGAATTTCTATGAGTCCTTTCATAATTTTATGAGTATTGGACTCGGGACTTGCACGTCAATTGATCACTGATCACTGGTCTCCATTTTGAGAGGTTGAGAGGCACAGTCAACCCCCTCTGACTAGATTGGTCACTGTTCGCAGTAAAAGTTTTATTCCTGAAATGAAAAATGAAATTAAAATTGAAATAAAAGCACAGAAATACTTTTAAACTTAAAAAATACTTACTAATTTCAGCATATTGTAAAAAGTAATAAATTATAGATATTAGTTTAATCTGATACATACATAAACTGTCGTCTAAACATATCAATAATAATATAATGTTAAATATAATGTTACCACAATCATATAAATAATAATATAATTTTAAATACAGTCCAGTGTTTTTTCTGCCTATATAACTGGGTACGCCAAACAACCCCATTCCCAATGCGTTTTAGTGTTATTTTTCCCCAAAATCAACTTGAAAATTCCCAATTATTATGACTTTTCAAAATCAGGAAAAAAGGGACACGCACATGATGTTATAATGAATAAAAAATCATTGAAAGAAATATCAGGGAATGAGTCTGTGATTGAGACTCGACTCACCATGTAACTCCCAGTTCTTTGTTTTCATTGTTTACCATACCATAAAGCTAAATGATACACTGTGCACTGTAAAATTAGTTAGCATGGAACATTTAATGAGTGTGGTTTGGTTTAAATTTTTTCCCAATTTATTACCTGTTCACGCTAATTTTTTTCCCAATTTGGCAAATTGAATTTTCCCCAAAATACCCAGGAAAAACACTGCAGTCAAACCGGTCTATAAAGGACACCCAATAAAGTGACAGAGCAAAGTTGTCCATTATAAACAGGTTTCTTTTTATACAGAGGTCAATTATAAAGTAAATGCACTGAATAAGTCTGATGACTCATGATCAGTCTGTCCTTTAATTTCCAGACAAAATACCCGGTATAGTCCTTTATATGGAGGTGTAATTATAACATGTTTGCCTGTATATGTAGTACAAAATAATACTAATGTTGTAAACAAAATATACATTAGATAATAAGTACATAATATAGTTAGTTAAGTTTATAAAAGTCCTGCTCTAAAATTATAAACCGGTCTTGGTTTTACAAACAGTTTGTTTGGAGCAGATGTCACATATTCTGGTAGATTGATTGTGTGCTGCAATAACAGTGTACGATTTCTTTCTTATGTTTGGTTTGCCCTGTAATACAATTTGTCATTATAATTTGTTATAATGAAAATTTAGAATATGGAAGACTTCTTATGATATATTGTTATCACATTTTATCAGCTCTGTTTTTTCTTGGGACTTTTGAGGCCCACAATGGACCCTTTGATCTATTGATCACGTCAAATTAAAGGTATATATTTCCTGTATGTCTATTCCCCAAATTTGCATTTTGCTTCTGAAAACTTCCTTCCCAATGAGTATTCTTTCTCGAAGTTAGACAAAAAGATCCAATTCCAAGGAACAAAATCTTATCTATACATGTATGATAATGCATTTTGATGGTTGTGGGGAAAAGTAATGATTTTATGTTATCACATTCTTACAGAGTATCCTATTTGTTGTAGGCAGATACAGAGCAGACTTGTTGAACAGACAAAAGAAAATGTGCAGCAAAGTTATAGGAGAAAAAATGAAGGTTGGTGGTAAAAAGACAGGGAATCTAATATGTAGCCATGAAATGATTCTTTTGTAATCACCAATTAAATATATATATATATCCGGTGTATTTAATTGTTGTGGCAAAGCAAACACTTCAAATGCATGTAAACATATATTTCACAGCAATTTCACCAGCATCTTTTCAGGTCAATGTCTTGTAAATGTAATGTTATTGTTAGCTGCTTTCTCTGATCAAGAAACAAGTACAAGGATGGTATTTAGTTAAAAATATACATTGTAAGATGATACATGAACTACAAATAGCCCAGAGGTGATGAAAATGTTCTGACTTCTTTTAATTTTATAAAATCATTTCATAAAGATTAAATCATTGTACAAAGTGATTAAATGAATTGTCACATTGGTGTCCACCAGAAAAAGGAAGACCAAGGTAGTGACACTACACTACCACAAGAGGTTAAGGAGGGTATAGACGATCTTAAACCAGAACAAATGGCGGTAAGTACTTACTTTGTATTGCTGATGTTCAATATAATATTGATCAAGATTTTAGTATATTCTTCTTCTGCTTCTTCTTACATTCTCTTCCTATTGTCTACTATTTTTCTCTTTCAAAAAATGCAATATGTTAAAAGATGGATATTCATATGTAAAATCAATATAAAGGAAACCAAAGAGAGTTAGATATATATACATATAATTAATGTGTGTGTGAATTCTGTGAAAATGTATATAAGTTCATGTTAACTGCTTTGGTAAAATGTTAATGTTGCTATATTGATCAAAAGTAACAAAAAAAACAATACAAAAAGTTGTGGCTGAACTTAATACATGGCTTGATGCATTTTACACAATATCCAGTTATCTATTATTGTAAATACAGATAATTCTAAATTTATATATAGCAAATAGGACACGATAAAACATGGAAACATTTATTAATTTCTATAATCAAGTATTATTGTTTATCTGTAGCAGGTTATAGTTGTCTTTTATGGGAAGATATAGCTAGAGTACAGAGAGTACAATACCATTTAAAAGAACTCTGGAATATGTCTGAAAATTCCTGTAATCTTAAAAAGAAGAATTGCTTGATGTACCATAAACTTGATGTCCACACGAAGTCTCCCCATACAAAGTGTTGTGATGTGTTTGTAGGCTCTGACTGTCACACAGATTAAGCAGGTACGGATACTCATTGACGACAGCATCAAGGAGAATGATGCTGGGTTACTGAAGAGCGAGTCTGAGAGGAATGAGGCCCTGAAAGAAATGGGCAACCATCTACATCCTAGTGTTATTGTCAGTAATGATGAGGTAAGCAAGATTCTCTTACAAATCAACTCATAACATGTCAAATTTCCCCGGACAAGTGAACCCGTTATATCAAGTAGTCAAGTTTAGCGGACAAATCAACCCATAAAATCCAGCAATCAAGTTTCCTTGACAAGTTAACCCATAATATCCAGCAGTCAAGTTTCCTTGACAAGTTAACCCATAATATCCAGCAGTCAAGTTTCCTTTACAAGTTAACCCATAATATCCAGCAGTCAAGTTTCCTTTACAAGTTAACCCATAATATCCAGCAGTCAAGTTTCCTTTACAAGTTAACCCATAATATCCAGCAGTCAAGTTTCCTTTACAAGTTAACCCATAATATCCAGCAGACAAGTTTCCTTGACAAGTTAACCCATAATATCCAGCAGTCAAGTTTCCTTGACAAGTTAACCCATAATATCCAGCAGTCAAGTTTCCTTGACAAGTTAACCCATAATATCCAGCAGTCAAGTTTCCTTGACAAGTTAACCCATAATATCCAGCAGTCAAGTTTCCTTGACAAATTAACCCATAATATCCAGCAGTCAAGTTTCCTTGACAAGTTAACCCATAAAATCCAGCAGTCAAGTTTCCTTGACAAGTTAACCCATAATATTCAGCAGTCAAGTTTCCTTGACAAGTTAACCCATAATATCCAGCAGTCAAGTTTCCTTGACAAGTTAACCCATAATATTCAGCAGTCAAAGTTTCCTGGACAAGTTAACCCATAATATTCAGCAGTCAAGTTTCCTGGACAAGTTAACCCATAATATCCAGCAGTCAAGTTTCCTTGATAAGTTAAGCCATAATATCCAGTAGTCAAGTTTCCTGGACAGTTAACCCATAATATCCAGCAGTCAAGTTTCCTTGACAAGTTAACCCATAATATTCAGCATACAAGTTTCCTGGACAAGTTTACCCATAATATCCAGTAGTCAAGTTTCCTGGACAAGTTAACCCATAATATCAGATAATCAAGCTTGTTCAACAAAATGATGAGAGACTACTGAAGAATCAAACCCTAATGATGTACCCAGCTGCAATAGGATTATTTATAGTATCATTACATTGCTTTTTGTTTGCCCTTACAGTCGACTTTCGGCTGTTTCCCCGAGGCAAAAAATATAGTTTTTTCCCAAAATTGAAGTGGTATTTTCCCAATTTGACAAGTGTAAATAATTAATGTACATTGTTTTTTGCCACTTTTCTTCAATAAAGAGGGCTAAATAATCCACTACATTAGAAAGGTGTAATACTTGAACAAATAAGGAAAAAATAGCAGTAATGAGATAAATTTATTATATTTTTTCTGTGTTTTTAACTTTGAAGTGGAGTTAAAATAAGCTCTATTTAACAATTTCCATATTTTCCCAATTTTTTGAAAATGCTGCATATTTTCCCAATTCAAAGGGTATGGGTGGTTGGAAAAAGTTGGTAATAAACCCCAACTGCAATGATTATATTCTACAATTCTGTACAGTATTACTCAAATCGGTTTTGCTTGTACAGGATGAAAATGGTATTGAGCGTACATTTGGAGACTGTGAGACGAGGAAGAAGTACTCCCATGTAGATCTGGTGGTAATGGTAGATGGAGTAGACAATGACCGAGGGGCAGTGACAGCCGGGGGACGTGGCTACTACCTCAAGGTGAATGACTGGCAGTAAATACAAATATTTGAATCACGATATTCTTTTAATTCTTGAATGAAAATGACTTTTTGATAAACATATCCCGTATAAACCTGTTTTTGCCGAGGTAAGTGCAAATTTAATGCAAAGCTTGATTTGTCTTAGATTTTGTCTAATTTTGCCTCATTTTTTATGACAAATGTTGTATTATTTACTGGAATCGCATAATGTTCCAATCTCAAAAATTTATTTCCATTCACAGCTTATATATGAGATTGTAAAGCTTTATCTAAATTGATTTTTTCCCTTGAAAAGAATGGTTTATTCTTTTTGATAATACTTCAATTTCCAGAAACCATCTTTATTTGGTAAGATTCTGACAATTTTATTACCGTAATTTCTCGCGTATAGTGCACACTTTTTTTAGGGAAAAAAAAAAAATTGTTTTCAAGATTTGTTTTTTCATTTTTGGACCCCAAAAAGTACCTGCGCACTCTACGTGAGTACACACTATATGCGAGAAGTTACGGTAATATTGATGTATTTTGCCTGATGCCATGCTCAATTCCTAAAATAATTAACAAAAGTCCTGATTCATTTCTGATAGGGTCCGTTGGTGTTTTTGGAGCAAGCTTTAATTAACCTTGCCATGGGTATGCTCCACAAGAAAAAGTACACCCCTCTGTACACGCCGTTCTTCATGAGGAAGGAAGTGATGCAGGAGGTTGCCCAGCTGTCACAGTTCGATGACGAGCTCTACAAGGTACGCATGTCATAAACTGCTCAGTGTTACGGGAGCTCAGGAGAACTGGACAGGCTGCTTGTGTAATATGAAATCTCTTAATATCTTACAAGTTTACACAAATTTTTGTCTGTTGAGGAATTTGAATGTAAAACATTGGTTCTACATAATATATCCTCTATGTTCCTGGGGTTAGCTCACTTTTGCTCTCAGCAACCCTGGAATATGTCATAGAAAAAAAGACAGATCCTGGCCCTTCTGCTTCTACATTATTCTAGAGAGAGAAATTTTGAATTCCTACCTTTTGGCCCCTAGCATCACTGAAGAGTCCTAGGGGGACGAAACAGCTATATGGTGCAGTTTAATTAATTTTTCGGCATACTGTATTGATTACTAAATTTAAAAGGTGCAGCATACATGTATGTGTGTGTTACATCATCCTCAATGTGCAGTATCTTTTGGAAGACATGTGAAGACTAGTTGATGTACAAATAAAAAGAATCCTGGTGTAACATATTCCAGGGAGAGAGAAAAGTGAGCGTAACCCTTGGATATTGGTGATGACATAACAGGTCATAGATAGGGATGATAATGAGTTGATTTAGTAACTATATATGGTGGAACATAATGATTATGTGATACTAACTGTAGGTTGTACATGACATGTGGTAGGTAAGGGCAGTGAGAAGGCCGAGGAGAATGTCTGTGTGATACTAACTGTAGGTTGTACATGACATGTGGTAGGTAAGGGCAGTGAGAAGGCAGAGGAGAACGACTATGTGATACTAACTGTAGGTTGTACATGACAGGTGGTAGGTAAGGGCAGTGAGAAGGCCGAGGAGAATGACTATGTGATACTAACTGTAGGTTGTACATGACATGTGGTAGTTAAGGGCAGTGAGAAGGCCGAGGAGAACGACTATGTGATACTAACTGTAGGTTGTACATGATATGTGGTAGGTAAGGGCAGTGAGAAGGCCGAGGAGAATGACTATGTGATACTAACTGTAGGTTGTACATGACATGTGGTAGGTAAGGGCAGTGAGAAGTCCGAGGAGAACAACTATGTGATACTAACTGTAGGTTGTACATGACAGGTGGTAGGTAAGGGCAGTGAGAAGGCCGAGGAGAATGACTATGTGATACTAACTGTAGGTTGTACATGACAGGTGGTAGGTAAGGGCAGTGAGAAGGCAGAGGAGAATGACTATGTGATACTAACTGTAGGTTGTACATGACAGGTGGTAGGTAAGGGCAGTGAGAAGGCCGAGGAGAACGACTATGTGATACTAACTGTAGGTTGTACATGACAGGTGGTAGGTAAGGGCAGTGAGAAGGCCGAGGAGAATGACTATGTGATACTAACTGTAGGTTGTACATGACAGGTGGTAGGTGAGGGCAACGAGAAGGCCGAGGAGAATGACTATGTGATACTAACTGTAGGTTGTACATGACATGTGGTAGGTAAGGGCAGTGAGAAGGCCGAGGAGAATGACTGTGATACTAACTGTAGGTTGTACATGATATGTGGTAGGTAAGGGCAGTGAGAAGGCCGAGGAGAATGACTATGTGATACAAACTGTAGGTTGTACATGACAGGTGGTAGGTAAGGGTAGCAAGAAGGCCGAGGAGAATGACCGTGTAATACTAACTGTAGGTTGTACATGACAGGTGGTAGGTTAGGGCAGTGAGAAGGCCGAGGAGAATGACTATGTGATACTAACTGTAGGTTGTACATGACAGGTGGTAGGTAAGGGCAGTGAGAAGGCCGAGGAGAATGACCGTGTAATACTAACTGTAGGTTGTACATGACAGGTGGTAGGTTAGGGCAGTGAGAAGGCCGAGGAGAATGACTATGTGATACTAACTGTAGGTTGTACATGACAGGTGGTAGGTAAGGGCAGTGAGAAGGCCGAGGAGAATGACCGTGTAATACTAACTGTAGGTTGTACATGACAGGTGGTAGATAAGGGCAGCGAGGAGAATGACTCTGTGATACTAACTGTGGGTTGTACATGACAGGTGGTAGGTAAGGGCAGTGAGAAGGCCGAGGAGAATGTCTGTGTGATACTAACTGTAGGTTGTACATGACATGTGGTAGGTAAGGGCAGTGAGAAGGCCGAGGAGAACGACTATGTGATACTAACTGTAGGTTGTACATGACAGGTGGTAGGTAAGGGCAGTAAGAAGGCCGAGGAGAATGACTATGTGATACTAACTGTAGGTTGTACATGACATGTGGTAGTTAAGGGCAGTGAGAAGGCCGAGGAGAACGACTATGTGATACTAACTGTAGGTTGTACATGACAGGTGGTAGGTAAGGGCAGTGAGAAGGCCGAGGAGAACGACTGTGTGATACTAACTGTAGGTTGTACATGACATGTGGTAGGTAAGGGCAGTGAGAAGGCCGAGGAGAACAACTATGTGATACTAACTGTAGGTTGTACATGACATGTGGTAGGTAAGGGCAGTGAGAAGGCCGAGGAGAATGACTATGTGATACTAACTGTAGGTTGTACATGACAGATGGTAGGTGAGGGCAACGAGAAGGATGAGGATAATGACTGTGTGATACTAACTGTAGGTTGTACATGACAGGTGGTAGGTAAGGGCAGTGAGAAGGCCGAGGAGAATGTTGTAGAAGAGAAGTACCTGATTGCCACCTCAGAACAGCCTATTGCTGCCTACCACCGAGACGAGTGGATACCCACGGAGAGTCTGCCCATCCGGTACGTTGGTTACTCAACGTGCTTCCGACAGGAAGTCGGTTCACATGGGCGGGACACACGTGGAATCTTTAGGGTCCATCAGTTTGAAAAGGTGAGTTAGACATTTTTATCCTCAAAATTAATTCCTGATAAACACAACAACCTAACTTCTGACACTGGACTTAATGAGCCAATTGAACATTTGCAATGGTGTGGTGTCCTGTTGTCAAAACTAATCACATCTCTATAAATTCCCTATAAATTGTTTATAGGAAAATATCTACAGAACTAGTATTAACTCATTCAGTGATTCACCCCTTAAATGTCATAATGAACAATTCAAACCATTTGACTGGAAGAGTTGAAATGTATCTTCAGAATGAGTTGAAGCACACTTTTACTTTTCACACTTGTATTCTGGAAAAACCTTTAATATTATTTTTTTGCTTAAAGATTGAACAGTTCTGTCTAACTTCACCTCATGACAATAAATCTTGGGAGATTTTTGACGAGATGATACAGAATGCTGAAGACTTTAACCAAGTACTTGGGATTCCTTACCGGATTGTGAGCATTGTGTCAGGTGAGCTTCACTAAGGGAGATAATCATGTATGATCAGACTTTGGGCTTGCATGACTGAATAGATATTCATAAGTATGTGTCATTCATTCACAAAAATCACTATAAAGTTTGATGTTTTCTACTTTAATAATGGCAAGACATGATTTGGAAACAATTTGTTTACATGAAAGCCAAATTTACAAGGATGATGCAAATACCAACTGGTTAAACTAAAATTCAAATCATGATAGAAAAAAAAATATGTTTTGCAGGTATAACCAAGAGAAATTTTTAAATGTTCATTATTTATACTGAAAAAACACACTATACAAAAAACTAGTTGAGAGTGTAAAATGTTGTGTAACAGGTGCCCTGAACAATGCTGCTGCCAAGAAGCTTGACTTGGAGGCATGGTTTCCATCAGGATCAGGAGCATTCCGGGAGCTGGTCTCCTGTTCCAACTGTCTGGACTACCAAGCCCGTCGGCTCAAGGTCCGATATGGACAGACCAAGAAGATGAATCAGGAGGTAAGTTACTCTGTATTCTAAGGTTTATAAATGGTTAATGTTGATACAGTAGACTCCGCTTAATATCACTTCTCATTTGTCCGGGGAAAACATGATATTAACCGGAACGTGATATTAACAGAAAACGTATTTTCTGACATTTTTCAGCCCTCAAAACCCGAAGTGGACTTGGTTAAATGTCGTAGTGCTGTGACTCAACTGCGAAGATTGTTGAATAAAGATATGTTATCACTAACAATGTTTTTTCACTCAAGTGACAGAATATTCTTTGGTTTTATTCTGGAAAGCACTTATTTTCATATATTTTGTTCGTACGTAATATTACAAGTAGGCTTCTGTAGCTTCACACGAAACGTACTACGATTGTTTACTGCAGTAGGTCTAGTGTTGTAGGCATACAAGTGGCTGGTATTCTGCATCAAATTCGTGTTTTAAAATCATGACACTCCGTAAATATTTACCGTTATCTTGATATGTATTCTGGTTTTTTGCTTGTGAAATCTGTTGTTAGTTTAATCTCTTAAGATATTCGCTGCAAGTGCGACAGTTGTATACCGCTACTGCGAAATGAACTTTTACCTTTGAAACAAGATGTTTCATTGGATGACCTCTATGCAAATAAAACAACCACGTGATAATATTTTGTCTCGGCACTTAGGCCTATTCACCAGCAGGCCTAGAATCACGGCATGTCGGCGTCGTACTTTGGCTATTTAAAAATCAAAACAAAGACAATATCTTCGCATTTTACGTGATCATTAGCTTAAATTAATTAATTGGACATTTATTGTTTAAAAGACACTTTTTATTTTAATTTCAATCAGTATTTCGTCATGTTTACGGAAGACCATCCACTTGTAAGCCTTCTTCACGACAACGTGAATTCAATCTTGAGACGAGCTGAAATGAAAAAAGAACTCGTGTTAGGAACACTTTTAAATCACACATGGCGTTAGTTAAGATTACAAAAGTATGGGTTCCCTCACCCAAAGGTGTAATCTTTGCTCCGGTATTCCAAGTCAGTCTATTGTTGGACTAGTACTGCAGTGATCAGGTACGTGTAAAAAAGACGCAGCTGACCACAGCGTTGTTTACATAGCGAGTTCAGGTGTGAAACTCTGGTCCCCGGGGCATTTATATGAAATTATTTCTAACATTTACCTGTTATTTTTGTATGACAGTGGCCAAAAAAAAAGTGATATTAACCGAAATCCACCTGGAAACAAGTGATATTAAAAGAATGACAATACATAGATTATATAGCAGGAAAAACGGTGCATGAAGAAAACATGATAATAACCGAAAAGTGATATTAACCGACGTGACATTAAGTGGAGTCTACTGTATTGCAATAAGTGAGAGAGTCGAACAACAAAGTTGTTTTTATACATATTAAGTAAAACACCACTAACTCAAACCTGGTTTACTCGAATACCCCCTCATTCGTCAAACAGTTTGTTTGATCCCGACCAAGTTGGTATTTTTCAACCAACCTTGGATTTAAATACTCAAATACCATGTATTCCTCAAGCTGTTGATTAGATTCCCATGAGTTCCAGTAAAGTGGGGGTTGACCTTATCTTGTGAATGTCATAAAAATGCACTTGAAAAAGAATGTTCTAATATTTGATAGCATCATGGTTTCTCTTGTTTACAACAAGACTAAGATTTACATATAATGACTTTTCTTGTAGGCGGATTATTGCCATATGTTGAATGCCACGATGTGTGCTACGACGCGAGTGATATGTGCCATACTGGAGAATTACCAGACTGAGGATGGAGTCCTCGTACCCGAGCCACTCAAACTTTACATGCCTGAGTGTAAGTAGTATACACCTGTTAATGGTGTGAGTTAAATACAGTCAAACATGATCATGTGACCAGCTATATTGATAGACCAATTTTTATTTCGTCTTCGAAGATAATCCAGGAAAGCTAGACTAAGGTATTGCTATTCTGGTGGCATCCACCTCAACAGTTGCACTCAAGTCCACTTTTAACAGTGCTATAATTATCCAATGTAATTGAAACTTGGTCGCATTACTGAAAATATACTAAATAGCTAACCGCAAATTAAAAGAAATTGGAATTGGTATTTTAGGGTATAAAAAAGAGAACTTTGAGAATTTTTATAGTGCTACTGATATCTGATTGAATTGAAAAACTTGGCATAGTTACTGAAATCATAATACTGAACACCATACAAAAATCTGGAGGAAATTTATTTGCAGTGTCTGGCATTTTGGGGTAAAAACATTTGAAGTTTGAGAACTTACATTATAGTTTCCACTTTTTATAGTGTTATTGAAAGTGACTTGTTTTTGATGAGGGTCAGTTTGAATCCATGTCGCTATTGTTTATTCAAAGTTTGATTCTTTTTGTGGGACCATTCGAAATACGTGAGAAACGTGTCCCATGGCGTGAAGAGTTTTTCTGAAGAGATTTTTTGTAAATCTTCATTCCAAAGAGTCGCTTAAAATGGTCGTTTTCGGTAATTGGGACACAGAAATGATGGTCTTTGGTCGCGTCAGACAGGTAGTCGCTTAATTTAGGTCATTGATGTAGTGAATTTCGTTGGTTGGAAATATTACGGTCATATATGACGGAGAGTCGCTTAATACAGGTGGTCGTTAAGGCAGGTTTGACTGTATTCCGTTTGGACTTTAACGTTATCGACACAGTGAGAAAGGCGAGACATATAACTACTTGTAATTCTTGTATTGTAGGAGCTATTCCTTAATTAATTGCATGGAGGAGGTGGGAGGCACTTGTATTAATATATCATGGGATGTAGGGTTAAAATCAGATTTGCCTACCATTCCTTATATTACATCACTCTTATTATTCAATGGGTGGTTGCAATTTGGTCTTTGAAAAAGCTTCCCCAATTCCCCCTTGGACAAGAGCTAGAAAAGAGCAGAAATGACAATGAGAAATTAGTTAAAACTTCAGAACATAAATTTTGTGATTTTCTGAAGATCTCGTATTACAGTATCATTTACTGCACCAAGCATTTTATACTGAATATTGGAAAACAATTTAAAACAAAAATAATAAAATTTTAAGATAATGAATTTTGACAATGTTGTTTGGTTTGCCCACAGGTTGGAAGGAGAAAATTCCATTTGTTAAACCAGCACCCATTGATCAAGAGGAGACGAAGAAACAAAAGAAACACAAGGATGGTCAGAAGAAGGAAAAGAAAGGTGCTGAGAATCTAGAAACCGACGTACAGAAAATGAACATTGACAAATAATTGCTTCATTTTATAGACAATTGTGTTTGTAATTCTTCGCTGTGATCTACTGTTGTCCTGCTACACTTAACAGTCACCTGCTCATGTAGTCAGTGGACCGAAGTATCTGGCACAGGGTCGCGGTGATTTTATTCTCCTGACTAACTGACCTACCTGTTGGTCAATGTCAAAGACATGCTCTCAAAAAGATGTTACAATAATTTTTCTGTGTGTCTTGAACGTGCCTGGTTTCTTTGGTGCAGGTTTTGCTGATCGTGACAAAAGGTGGAATTAGATTCTGTATTCTCCAGTTGGTTGTGTAGCTACTAGTGGTAGCTAGAGATGTTTTTTGTTATGTTGATAGTTTCTAAAAAAGAAATAGGTCTTTAACTCTATGTTTTGGTTTGGGGGCTTCTGTATTTAGTACATTTATAATCAAGACAACTTTATGTTTTTCTTTGTTTTCAATGAATATAAGGTTTAATATTTTATATTTTATTTGTGTAACAATTTGTTATGGATACAAGTATAACAGGTGTCAAGGAATAACGGCGTACTTCAATCTTTCTAAACACAATCACCCTTAAAGTCACTTTTGAACCCCTCCAATTCAAAGGTTGGAATAGTTCATTATGAAATTTCAGGGGGGAATGGGTTAGGTAAGATTTTGATTCAGGTCATACATCAAATTCCTTTACAAACACAGGCTGAATTAAATGTTTGTCATATCTTTGTGACCAAGTGCTATCCTTTTAATCGTAGAAAGGTTATTTCCATTGCTGCAAAAGTTACCTCCCTTGTCTGTGCAACTGACTATTGATACATGTTTACTGACAGAGAATGAAGATATTAATGGTTAATAAGACCTACCTGTAGGAATTATATTACCAGTACCTGTTTGCTGTCAAAAGGTGAAAGGAAGAATTTTTAAACAAGGTGTAAAAAGATTTTCTTTTTATTTCCACTGAGAATTTTGTAATATGACATTACCATCAGAAAGTGCTTATGTATTATTTGTGGGTACATATAAATGTACACCCTCTTCCGTTTGCTTAATTCTATGACAATGAATTCCATTGGTGAAGAATTCTGGTATACTTTTCATAGAATAAATTGAATTTATGTATAATTGTTTCAAAAGTGCTTTGATCATGAGTTACAAATCCTGTGACTCGACAACACTTGTACTGTAATTAGTAGTACATATATCTTTGCTTTCTACGTGCAACACCAAACAAGTAATGCCACGCGAAAGTGAAAACACTAAATGTAATGTTAACCACAGGGAAAATAAATTATTGACTCATACATTACATACTGTGTTTGTGTTGTTGGTTTGATTTTCAGGACAGTGAATTCCACCCTTTCCCACTATCCTCAATAAAGTTATTGTCACCCATTATCAACTCCTAACTCATGTGTTCTCTGGTTCTAGACACATGAGTGTGTAATTCAGTTGTATTTAAGTTATTGCATGTTCAGTATTCCTTTTAAATCATATCTTGTATAGATATCCAGAGAATAGTGGTAAAATTAATTGGTTCCAAGACTAAACAGATGTAAAAAGCCTACTTTGATATAATGTATTTGAAGCTTTATGGTTATACAGATTTTGTCCAGCTGTGCATTATTCACTTGGTTTTTAACAGATCTTCCTGAAAATTTGTGGGAATTGCCAGTACAATATGAATATGTACCTGTATCCCCCTGAAGACACTTAGAATTGTCTACCCTTTACAGAAAGTTATCCCCTTTTTCTGAAAAAAAAGAACAAATTTTGTCTGGCTATTCAGTCTCTCAGTTTACAACAGATCTTTATAGAATTTTGTGGGAATAGCCAGTACGATATTGAAATATGCCCCTTGAAATGACTTTACATTATGGACCCTTTGCAGAGAGTTATCCCCTTTAAATAAAAATGAACACAATTTTGTCTGGCTATGCATTCGCTCGGTTTATAACTGATCTTTATAAGATTTGTAGAAATAGCCAGTTCAAAATAGAGATATGTCCCTGGAAATAACTTTGTTTTTTCGACCCTTTACAAAGAGTTATCTCCCTTTAAATGAACACAGTTTCATCTGGGTATTCAATCTCTCAATTTCAACTTACATTTGTATATCTTTTGTGGAAAGAGTTAGCAACAATATTGAGGAATGCCCTTTAAGTATTTTTGCATTTCGACCCGTTCTGGAAGTGTTATGCATTTTTATCTATTTTTAATCTATTTTTAGCTCGCCTGTTTAAAGGACAGGGAGAGCTATTTCAATACTCCCGCCGTAAGCGTCCGCGTGAAAATGGTTAAGAAGAATGGTTGAGTCCCTTGTGAAGTAACTATAAGTCCTACATCAACCAAACTGACATGCTTGATGTGTCTAAGGATACACAGCACATGCTAACCTTGGGATGCTGGATTTAACCTTTATTTACTGCTTAAATGACATGATGAATACAAATTTTGTATATTTTATATGAGGTTGTAACATGGTTATTTCATGACAATTTCTTATGACTCTTCATGATATTGTATAGTCATTATGTATACTACACAGTAAATATAAAATTATGAATTATGTGAGTACAGGCGAGCATTGGGTGGCTTTGACACCATCTCTGGTATCTCATGTTCTAGTTATTCTTGTTGAAAACAAATCGTGGAATAAAGTCCTTGTATTGCATTGGATGTACCTCTTGTACAGCAATGGCATTAGGTAGTGTGTCACATATTGAAATTTGATGGACAATTTACCCAGGGTCAAGATTACATTGAGGTCAAAGGTCAAATCCATCATCTGTGTCATAACTTTAACCCAAATGAAAATATATCTCAGTGGATATGATTATGTACATTGTAGGGTGGTGTGACATTGTGTTAGATACCACTCAAGGCCATACACTTAAGGTTGAGGTCAGAAGTCAAATCATCTATAGGTCATAGGAACACCTGTATATAGGTGTTAAGATGTTATATGACACAATTATTGTAATATTTTATCATTGTGTGCAACATATTCCACTTGTTACTCAAAGGAAAATGGAGATTCAAAATGCATATATATGAAGGATAACTAATGGATTTTTCCTAAACGGCTATTTAGTCTGTGACCTCGGGTGATTTCTCAGTGGTTTAATCCTTTCTCTCCAGCAATGGCTGTTGCCCGTGTGGAGTTTGACTACCAAATAACATGAAGCGTCTGTACTGTATAGATATCCAAGGTAAGGGTCACAATAAGGTCAAAGTTGAATGAATTGTTCAGGCAATGATTTGATTAAGATATGGTTGTTGAAATATAAGGAATATATGTTGTAGGATTTCACGTTTGTGTGTCACAAACCACAAATAGGTATGTATGCCTATTAAGTCAAGGTCTCATTGAAATGAAAAAAGCTGGACCTGGTGCTGTATACCCAGTGTTGAAGTCACATTCAGGTCAAAGATCAAACTCAACTGGCACATATTTTTTGACTCGCTGAAGATTTAATTCCCAATAAAATTCAACTACCAATTGTAGATGTATAAGATGACAAAGTTGTGTTACAAATTTTATTTTGGGCTGTACTCCCCAAGTTCATGTTAACATTGAGGTCAAAGGTAAAATACATGTCTGATGTGGAGATAATAGTAAATAAGTGGCAAAGGAAGAGTCTCAGGAAATCCAAGAAAAGGTAAATATTTAAGTTTTTACTTACATGTACATGATAAATTATACATATCTACATACCTGTGTCTTTGTATGGGGTACATCAAGTCATCCAACAGAAAACAATATTCATAATTAAATGTTGTAACTGCAAATGATTAAAAAAATAAGAATTATAAGATATTCTTGGACATAACCATTTAATATATTTTCCTGTTTTCCTAGTCACATCAGGAACTCAGATGGACAACAACAGTTGGTGCAGAAAAAAGGTAATATATATATGATGATGTCGGGTATTTAGGGTGGAGTTGCTCTTTCTGAAACTGTTCTTTTCCCAATTTGATTAAAGAAGTTTTAGTTGATAATGATTTTAGTCCGCCATATTTGAAAATATATATATATATATATATATATATAATGGGGAGGACATGGTGTTGAATTGTAAAGTATTTGTTAATAATTAACCTCTTTCATATCATGCTAACCACACAATGGTAATGCATTATTCTGTTTTGATCAGGGCTGCTAAGAAGTACGGGAAAGAAGATAATCAAGCTGCCGCTGTGTATCTTACTTAAGTTTATGTGACACCAACACTTTGATTGTCAAGGCTGGACATTCAAGGTAAAAAACTTAAAAATCATTTTGTTTTAAAAAAAAATCTCAATAGACCGATGTTGCTTTGCACAAAACTTTGTATTGTACAGTGATGAATTCATGGTTTGTTTTCATGGTTCCCTTTCATACATATTGCTAAAAGCTATGGGTCTGTCACAATGTTAAATTTATGTGTTTACAAAAACCCTGCGGTTCCCATCATAATTATATGAGTACAGAACTCGGCCCTCTCACATAGATCATTGATCCCAGGCCCTGGTTTCATCAACATTCCTTAACTTAAGGAAATGCTTTAACTTAAAAATCTCCATGGGAATGCATTACAGAATTTAAGGAAATTTCCTTAACTAAGGATTTTCCCTTTAAATTCTGTAATGCTTTCCTATGGAGATGTTTAAGTTAAGGAGTTTCCTTAAGTTAAGGAACGTTGATGAAACCAGGGCCTGATTGTATAAAATATGTGTGGAAAACCAAGATTCTGGCTGAATGAATTATTTTAGTTACTTACAAAAAAAAAATGAAAGTGATTAATGCTTGAATTAATTAATTAAATGATTGATCTTTGTTCATTACATGATTTAAGTGATATATATGTACAGTAAAGATTTGTGAATCAAATAGCCTTTTAATTTATTTCCAGTTACCGGGTAATAGGAGTTGGAATATGAAAATTATGGATAATATACTCATACCCTTTATCAAAGTACAGACACGGGCAACTTTGAACATGTTCTGCATTTATTTACTTCTTATCATGTATTTGTACAATGGGATACAAAACTTTGTTGTATATGAAGTGGCATTTTGAAGTACTTTGAGCCCGAACTTAATAATTGCTATTACAGTTACATGTACTGCTGCATACTGTGGCATCAACTATCTAGAGCAAGGGGAAGTAACTCTTGTATCCTTAGCAAAGAATAAATGGATGTCAATATTTTAGTTCCAATATACTTTGCTAGCTGCAAGTAGACATTTTCTTCACAATTGATTATTGTGATAAAGGATAATGACTTAACAATGTTATCATGAAAAGTAAAAAAAAAGTTATTTATTATTGAGTATAATGATAAACATAAAAATTTGGAGAGGATAAGCCTGTCTTTTGGGTAAAAGCACTATTTCTTTAAGGTGAAAAATTAAATACAGTATGTGTATGTAATAGTACACATAAGATATTGAATTTATCACTTGGAAACATTAAAAGTAAACATGTTTCCATGTCATATACTGAGATTGTTTCTTTGTACACAAACAGGAATTGAAAACTTAATTTGCGAGCTTTCGAAAACGTCTGTTTCCTTTGTCAAGCAAAGAGTACAATAGCCGAGTGTCGGTGTTCTGACCGCTGAAATCAGCTCGCTACCCAAAATAGGGCGAGTTGGAGAAGTCAGCTGTCAAAAACGTAGCGCGACATTTCGTCCAAATGTACTCTAGTACTACAGGTAGACAGAGGGACGGGTAAGATGTTTACCCATTCCGCCCCTTATTGGATGTTAAAATAGGGTCATAAAGATGACTCAACTGGTGTCCCCCCTCGTCTCTGTTCATTGATTCACCTTCCTTCCTAATCCATATGGATTCTTTAATTTTCCTCATTCTCCAGTTTTCCTCTATTTCCAACACTTTGGAGTTGTTCCAGTCAATGATATGGTTGTGTATGTTGGCATGGTCTGTGATAGCTGATTTGTTATATTGTTTTTCTGATGTTTTTCTAGTATTTCTGGTGTAGACTTGCTGTTCCATGTCTTCCACGTCTTTTTGATGTTCTTTAAGACGCGTTCCAAATTTCCGACTAGTTTCACCTATGTATGTGTGGTTGCAGCTGTTACATGGAATTTGGTAAACCACTCCAGTCTTGTCTTCCTTCGGCACTTTATCCTTCGGATGTACTAGGAGTTGTTTGATGGTGTTGTGCGGTCGCATAAGTGTGCTGATGTGATGTTTGCAGAGCACTCTTGAAATTGCTTCCGATCCTCCCCTTATGTATGGTATAGTGACCATGCCATTGGTTTTTCTCTCTTTGGTGTTACCTTTCTTTTTCTTGGTGACGTTTATCTTGCTTTTTTCTTCCATTTGTTTATCAACTTTCTTCAACGACCATTCTGGGTACCCACATGTTTTCAGGGCTTGTCTGACAGCTGACTTCTCCAACTCGCCCTATTTTGGGTAGTGAGCTGATTTCAGCGGTCAGAACACCGACACTCGGCTATTGTACTCTTTGCTTGACAAAGGAAACAGACGTTTTCGAAAGCTCGCAAATTAAGTTTTCAATTCCTGTTTGTGTACAAAGAAACAATCTCAGTATATATCATTCATACCAAACTGATGAATCTTATTCCTAATGTTTCCATGTCTGTGTGCAGATGTACACGTGGTCAAATAGTATGGGGGCGGTCCTGTTTAGGGTCACCAGTTTTGCATGTACACTTCCGGGTGTCAACTTTTGGACATTGTGACAACCCAGTTTGTCAGTAAACATCCCAGAAAACTTGTTTTGTAACCTTTGTAAAGTATGTATCTATGAGTCTAGGCAGTTGTCAGTCAAAAAACTAAGTGTTGCACTTTAGATATTAAAGTTATTAGCTAAAAGGTTTGGTAATAATATATAGTAAATGATTTAGTTGTCCTTTATACCATGCAGATACATTAATTCTGTACCTGAATAGAGAAAAATCTTGATTATTATGTACAGTGAAACCCAATTTAATACTCGAACCCGGTTAACTCAAATACCCCTCATTCCTCAGACAGTTGTTTGGTCCTGACCTAGTTTGTACATATTCAACCAACCTCAAATTACTCAGAATAACAGTATTCCTCAAACTATTGATCAGGTCCTCACAAGTTTGATTAAGTGGGGTTTTACTATACCTGTATAAAGTGAAAATAACCAGGAAAAAAAGGAATATATCTTGAATCCTTAATTGTCCATCATCAGATGAAGTACTTCATGTTGATTGGATAGTTCCGGCTATTGTTATTTACGGCGGTCTGGTAGAAACCTTTCCTTGTGATATTTTCTCAGATTCTTTAGATTTATTATTCCGTATCAAATTGTATCAGGAAATTGTAAGCGCTGTTACTGACAGAGCATGAAATTCCTGGAATTGGTAAAGTTGCCCCACAAAAGGTTGATGCAAGATGTCTGCTATGTACGTGTCACAAGTGTAATTGGTCCAAAAGAGAAAGAATTAAGGCTGGACATCGTCTAATGTCATTGTGAGGTACATCGACAGCGTGCTTCACAGACTGTCCATATTGTACAATTTACCACTTCTTATTGATCTCCGACCAACAGTGACAGCCCCGGTTTTTCGTCATGGCACTTTGTTGTATAAGTCTCTGAAAGCATTTATTACCAATAACACTATTGATCCACTCTAAAGTTGAGTTTCTGGGAGGAATATTAAAAGGGAACAACAAGGAGAAGATTTATAGGATAAAGGGAGATAAGTCAAATACTAACAGTACAATGATCTCCATCTTGTAAGAATTGTGATGTACTGCTGTCCTGATGGTGATCCATATTGGTCGGTCTCTTGTGCTGTTTTTATTTAACTCGCAAAATCTGTGTAATTTGTGCACGTCCTTTTAGTGACTGAACAATTTGAATATTAATCTTCAACTTATATATTTTGGTTTGTATAATTTTTTTCTTCCCAAAAAATGATTTCCAGACAAATTATTTTAGTCAAACAGAGTCTTTAATTAAAATTTTTGTCTTAACATTGCTGTTCCTTCTATCCTATGTTCCTCCAGCAATATAGCTTCTATCAGCATCTGTACATTTCAATGTGCATGGTCTCAGCAACGGGGGGAATGTCAAATGTTGCAGTCCAAAGGTCAAGGTCACCTGGCACTCCAAAGGTCAAGGTGACCCCAAAGTTTGAAAGATAAAGTTGTATGATTCTGTGTTTCGATCTTTACCCTTGAATAGTTATAAATTTCAACGAGGTGAAGGTTACTTGAAGGAAGTGGTCGTTTCTAACCAGATATGTCTGTAGTGTCTGGGCAGGGTTACATTTCAGAATGAATAAACATGGCACATGATAAGACAAACAAAATTAAGCGAAAGGATTTGCTATTTGCAATAGAAAGGCTAGATAAAATATGCTTGAGAGTTTGACTTGCATGTAGGTGCATTGAGAGAGCAATAAACAAATATAATTAAGATAATGTCGACCATCTGCATTTATATAACAAATCTAGCTCTGATCAACGGGCAGTCTTATCAGAAATCAGCATGAGCCTTCGATTGTTTCATTCTGTTACATACATGTAAAATAATAAATCCTTAAAAAACGCAGATTTGTGTAAATATGTGCTCACTCTGGAATTATATTGACATGCATTGGATTTACACTGCACATGTACATGTTGGGTTGTTTGTGTATTTTGTGGTCAAACTGTAATTTTACAATGACTGTTAATGTTGAGGACGCGGTGGCCGAGTGGTTAAGGTGACCATGTCCTGACATTCTGCCACTAGCCTTCCACCTCTGGGTTGTGAGTTCGAAACCCTGCACATTGGACAGTTTGCCGGTTACTGACCATAGGTCTTTTTTTTCTCTGGGTACTCTGGCTTTGCTCCACCTCCGAAACCTGACATGTTTTAAATGACCCTGGATGTTAATATAGGATGTAAAACAAAATAAACCAAACCAAAGCAATGAATGTACAGTCTTTTATAATTATGAGACTTTGCAGTTGAATATATCATCACATTTACAATATGACCTTATCAATGAGATCCATAGTCCAAAGGTTTTGGACTATCTCGATCTGCTAAATATTTGTGTTGCTGCACAAGCACCAGTGCCATCAATATTAAGTGGATCAGATATAGTCAGAACACTGAGATTCAATAGCTGTAACTATATGGTTAATTAGGTCATCTGAATTTGTATCATACTTAAAAGGAGTTAAATCAAACCAGTCTGCATGTACATGTAGCATGTGTATGCTTATAATGCTTGGATCTCAGATAATTATCTTAAGAAATAAATGGTGAATAAAAATAAAAATGACATTTTAGTGAAAGAAAAAAGGCCAGCTGGTTTTTATAGCATTTTTATTGAATTCTGAATTCTATTTAAATCAGAAATGGTAAATCAATGGCAATTTGACAGCCATTTAAACTAAATTTATGATATAAATGGCACTTTAAAAAATTATGGTTCCAGTTGTTGCATGCATGTCAATATTTTTTAAAGGAAAATAAATGAATAAAAGAATGGTAATTAATTCAATTGTTTTGTTTAAATGGAAATTCAATGGTGGCTAACCATTTCTTTTTGAGAAATGGACGTACTTTTTTGTTACAGTTTCTCTTGTCATAGGTTTAATTATTTTTAGGGAAAAACATCTTTTGTTGTAAATGCATTTGTCATGATAACTTGTGTTTTGAAATTCTGTCCATTTATCTATTGTTGAAAAAGCTTCATGTTTTTACATTTTCTCTGTATATACTGATCCTCAGTAAATCCATCTTCAGTTCTGAAATCTCATCTTCTTTAATTTGTCATCACATTTCTTTTGTCATGTCATCTACTGTCTGTACTTCCACTTTCGGTTGTTTATAAAATCACCTTCTCTGGAGGTGAAAAAATGACCTTGACTAACTTTCAAGATCACAAAGATCAAATGTGTTGGAAACTAATTAATTCAAATAATTTTGTTCTGGAGAATTAAAAGGCCTTTGTGATAAGCTCAGGGTCACAAGGGCCAAAGACTTACGGTATAATAATTAAAAGTGACCCCTGAAGAATCCATACACCTGATATAATAAGTGTATGAATTCAAATTTTTATAAATCCAGGTGAGCTCTTGATGAATTATTTATCTTATTGCTTTTCTCGCAGTCCTTAATTTTTCTGTTACATAATTATGTTTTCTGGTGTTACATAATATTATGATAAATCTTCTCACCATCTTCTATTGTTAAGTGTCTTCTATTTACTGTATATATATATATCTTACTCAATAATACATGTAATACATTTGGTTTACTGTAAATGTACACATTTTAGAGATAATTTCATTTTATTGATTCTTGTGCTGAAAAAATTGTGCTGAATTAAGATTGTGCTATAATTATTTCAGTTTCAATATATTGCTTTTTACAGGAAGTATTATAATTGTGAGTGTACCAAATTGCCATTCATCATTGCCATTCATCATTGCCAATACTTGTTTGATTTAGCAGAATGTATTGCGAGTGTGCCAATCATCATTGCAGTTATTTGTTTAAATTACCTAATATCGCTAAAGTTTTAGTGCACCAAAATACCAAGTTTGTTAGTATAACTTTTGATTTCAGTCATATTGTCCTCTCATTATCTGCATGCAGTCACGTTTCTTTTGTCCCTGCTGGCACGTTTCTCTCTTCACATCTTTTTTTTAGTCTTCTGCCATCACATCCTGTTTCAGTACATCCATACATATATGTATTAAAAAATCTCATTGTAATTTCATACGCAAGTTTTCTCAGGAGACGAGTTTCCCCCTTGTTCTATCAAAACAGATACGTAAGTCTTTTCTCAAAGGTAATTTGTATTGATGATATGCATTCGAATGTTTGTCTGTGAACGTTGCGTCGTTTCCCCGATAAGCTCTATTGTCTATGACATGACTTTAACACCGCTGTTCCATGTACATGATAACGTAATGGCCACTCCAGGGAGTTGATCCGGCTGTATCTAAATAAAGCCATATGCCATCCATGTCCATGTTTGTTGAGGACCGTTGTCTGTCAGCAGGCAGTGGGACGTTCGGGGATATTTACCGTCACTCCCAGCCATCGGGTGATACCTTCAGAGACCTGGCTATATTGTGAGATTTGGAAAAGTAAATGTATATATGGCGCTGTATGATTTAAGTTGGCATCAGCTATAAAAATATTTTTTATTATTGAAGCTACCTTTAGGAAAATACAAGGCTTTCAATAACTACACAGGAAGATCACTTCAAATATCTGTTTTAAATTGTAAGCATTAATATTTGTATAAAAGAAACATCATTGGTTAAATAAAGGACTATAATCTCCTATATTGACCTCCCTGGGGGTTCTGTACAGGCGAGTCTTTGAAATATAGCTTGCAAGAAATAATGTTTTATTTACAGGATTTTACTTATATAATATGATTTTTGTGAAGATATTTATTATTCAAATATTACAGGAATTGATAGAACAGCTAATGTTTCACTAGGTCAGCAATCAATTAAAGCAACTATAACGTAACGTGACATCACAGATAAGCAATGGATTTCAAAGTTGTATGTTTGACTTTAGTGGCATATATTAACACTTACATGACCTTCAATTGTGATTTATGAAAATTTGACTTCATTAGATATATGCACTTATGTTACCTTATAGGGTATTTCAATAGCAGTTTACAAGCTTGTTGTTTATAATTAGAGAAGAGATAAAGCTTGCATGTTTACCCGACCAATAAGCTCATTATACAGAAGGTGAAAGTTAATCTTTCTGTCTGAGGGACTTAAACAGCTTTCAGCAAGGATTTGTTAATTATTCAAATATTTACAGTTTCATGAAAACAAAGCTGCAGTTTTGAGTGATAAAACACCTTGTCGACCTGTCAGAGGTATTGATTACATTGAATTGATAAAAAAACAATTTGTGACTCATAATCAGTGGGTTATCAGTTAGGGATCTTCACGGTTCACTGTCTGTCTGTCTATCCAACATATTTGTGTGCCTCAGATTGTCAGTTGGCAAGGTCTGATCAAGTATGTCACAGGTATCTGTCCATCTGTACATGTATCAGTGGTGGTCAAGTGTTTGTCTGTCCAACTGTACTGATGATGAACTAGGGTGTCTGTCCATCTGTCCCAATAATGAACAGAGCTATATGGTCTGTCCATCTGTCCCAATAATGAACAGGGCGTCTTTCCATTTGTACCAATGATGACCAGGGTGTCTGTCCATCTACACTGATGATGGTTTGGAGTGTCTGTCCATCCGTCCCAATAATGAACAGGGTGTCTGTCCATCTACACTGATGATGATTTAGGGTGTCTGTTCATCTGTACCAATAATGAACAGGGTGTCTGTCCATCTGTCCCAATAATGAGCAGGGTGTCTGTCCATTGATAATACTTCCAGTGAATGTTAATGATATTTTGCTGTCATGCAAATAATGTAATAATATTAATGGTATTGAAGTACCATATCTCATGTCCAAATATCTAGTGTTGTCCTGTCGTTAGTTAAAACAATATTTCCATTGACTGGAGCATAAGAATGAATCTTTAAGCATCTCTAATGAAGGCAGACCAGTGTTCTAAATTAGAACATACCCAACACAAAGCTGTGAAGCTTCCTCCGACCGTCAACAGTAGGTAATGGAGGCAACATGGTAAATATTCCATTAATTAACATCACAATTGCATATTGCGCATACTTTTGTCTGGCAGTGTATATGATTGCCGAAGCTTAGGTAAAAGTATATCGCTCCATGGTTTTATGCCCAAGTAGGATGTGGAACCGTCAGAGATCTCGTCTCCCATTTCTGTGGTATCGGTGTTTGTGGAGGTGTGGAGAGAGGTAACCGGAAATGAGGAGTTAATGTATTAATTTGCTTGTGTTGATGGGGAAAGGCAGGGTCTTCTGGTTTAACCACCGCTCATCTAGGTTGTATGCAGATTTATTTATACTGCAGGTTATTTTTGGTAGA
The DNA here is from genome assembly GCA_947623455.1 of Mimachlamys varia. NCBI lineage: Eukaryota > Metazoa > Mollusca > Bivalvia > Pectinida > Pectinidae > Mimachlamys > Mimachlamys varia. The sequence goes on from OX392534.1 coordinate 24,901,860, forward strand.
TAGGTATCTTCGGCAGTTACAACAATTCACACCGGTTAAACACGATAATGTACATACCCGATATCACCAGGGAACCAATTACTCTGCTGAAATTCTTATTATAAACAGCAGTCTCTGGTTATAGGAACATAGTGTTAAACAATATTAAAGGTTTAACATTTTTTCACAGAGATTTGATATACACATGTATTAGGTTCATAAAATAGATTAAAGATCATGCGAAGAAGATGGGAAATGTTGAAGTGATGCTTTGTAAACCCTGAATATTATCTCTGGGTTAATGTTATTTTTGTGCCCAAATTCAAACCTTTTTATTATTATTTGGTTGTGGTAATTTTATAGTTTAAGATAAGAAAAGAGGTAATTTTTATGGTCTAAAATTAGAAACTTTTGTCAGGCGAAGTGAAATTTTGAGCTTTAGCATTTACCTACTAGGTAATAAAAACAAGTCTTATTTTGTAAATAGAACAATATCATAAAATGTCATATTAAATCAAATAAGATTTTTTAGATATTGGCTATTGTATCTAAAGTATCAAATTTTAGCTACATACATTGTATACAGTTAAATGCATGGGAATATAGTTGTCAGCCTAAGACTGATAACATTTTTATATCAAATTTCAGCTATACCATACATTTCAAAAGCAGTTTATTATTAAATGTTTTAGCTTGATATAGATACAGTAGTGTGTGCTTATAGTATTGTGTAGTTTTTATGAAATATTTATGAATTTTGTTTTATTGATAAATCAAAAACATTCATCATCATCCTACCGTGGTTATTAACAAAATTTGATTTCTCAGGTCATGATTATAATGTATACATTTACATAGTGTAAACTGATCATGAGTACTCAATAGGAAAAAAGATGTAAATTAAGCTAAAATAAGTTTAGTTACATACAGGAGGCTTTAATAATTATCCATCTCTACTATATTCACATTATATAAGTACATTGTAATAAGTAAATAACTAAAAATATGATGTGTATGAAACTCGTTTTTTTTAAACAGATATTAATTAACTGTTACATTACATGGTCCCTCTCGCAGCCTCACAGCTAGCTAGGGCACAGGCTAGGTATTAATTTGAGTAATATTTGACAAAATGTTTTAATATTTTCTGAAAGCTTTATGTAACCATTTATTGACTGACACATTTTGGCATTATGTAATTAATTAGTTCATAATGGTTTTACAGGTAGCAGTTTAGATTGAGTCTTGACAAAGGTTTTTGCACTCTGTTTGACAATATTAACAAAATTTGACAAATATTTTTAAAAAGCTCACAAAATAAAAGCAATCTTAGCATTGTACGATAAATATCTCTCTAATACCTGTATGGTTTCAAAACAAAACCCTAATGCTTTGGAAAACATTTTGTGTATTTATGAAAAAAAAGTCTAAAGATCAAATAAATGAAAAAGATGCATTTACAACAGTTTTCTAAGGTATGAAATACATCAGGGGGTTAGACAGGAATCTAGCGATGTCACCTCAACTCAATCTGATTAAAATCATTTCTTTATCTCGGTACCTTTCCGTAAACTCGTAGCAATTTTAGGAGTTTGCCTGCGAGCTACCTGAACAGTACAGTTGTGAGACTAAGCTGTCTAATCTAGCTAAACCTCAGTATAACCATCACATCCTAACATATAACCTGTGGTAAGGGGAAGTAACTTTTAGGCTCTATTTAGTGTATCTTTTTTGCATATTGGGCATGCATCCTTAACTCTTTATTATTGCCAAACAAAAAGTCAGCCATTGAATGTTTACCCTGTACCTACCCAGTGAAAGTGTGAATATAGATAAATATAGCTGGTCAGTTTGTGGTTACTTACAGCTGTAGCTGTCTGGTCCATCTGGTGGTCATTATTGACCTGGATTTTCTGTTAATTATTCTCAGAAACTACTCCAAGGTTTAAAACAAGTTCTGTATATACTATATAGCGAGCCAGAACCTAAGTATTTAGCTTTATAAGTTTTAATACCGTCAGCGTGAAGTTGAGAAAGATAATACTGTCTTTTTTGATATTTTCAGAATGAATTCGAATTCTGTTGACAAAATAATTAATGTACATAATTAAAAGCTGCTTGGTGTTTCTTTATGTAGACAATTAGTCTTTTTACTCTTTTAAATAAGATTATTAGTTGTTTGCTGGTTAGCATAATGTTTTTAATGTGTCTGGCAGTTTTTAGCTCACCTGGCCTGAAGGGCCAAGTGAGCTTATGTGATGGTGCAGCGTCCGTCGTCCGTCCGTCCGTCCGTCCGTCCGTCCGTCCTGCGTCCGTCAACTTTTCCCTTTAAACGACTTCATCTAAAATACTGAAAGGCCTAGTGACATGAAATTTGGCTGGTAGCTGTCTTGGAAGGAGCTCAACAAAGTTTGCAAAAAAAAATCACTTTGACCTAATTTCAAGGTCACAGGGGTCAAAAATGTCGAAACCTTCAAACAACTTCTTCTAAAATACCGTCAGGCATGGAGATCTCATATTTGACTGGTAGCTTCCTTGGAGGAAGCTGAATAAAGTTTGTGAAAAGAAACGACCTTGACCATATTCAAGGTCACAGTGAGGTTAAATCTATTTTAACATTTATACAACTTCTTCTAATAAACCAAAATCCCTAGAAGTATGATATTTGGCTGAAATGTTCCTTGGATGAAGCCCGACAAAGTTTGCGAAAAGAAATGGCATTGACCTATGTTCAAGGTCACAGGGGTCAAATCTGTTAAAACCTTTAAACGACTTCTTCTAAAGTACTAAAAGCCCAAGAAGCATGATATTTGGCTGAAATGTTCCTTGGATGAAGCCCGACAAAGTTTGCGAAAAGAAATGACCTTGACGTTCATTCAAGGTCACAGGGGTCAAATCTGTTAAAACCTTTAAACGACTACTTCTGAAGTACCAAAAGTCCTAGAAGCATGATATTTGGCTTAAATGTTCCTTGGATGAAGCCCGACAAAGTTTGCGAAAAGAAATGACCTTGACCTATGTTCAAGGTCACAGGGGTCAAATCTGTTAAAACCTTTAAACGACTTCTTCTGAAGTACCAAAAGTCCTAGATGCATGATATTTAGCTGAAATGTTCCTTGGATGAAGCCCGACAAAGTTTGCGAAAAGAAATGACCTTGACATATGTTCAAGGTCACAGGGGTCAAATCTGTTAAAACCTTTAAACAACTTCTTCTGAAGTACCAAAAGTCCTAGATGCATGATATTTGGCTGAAATGTTCCTTGGATGAAGCCCGACAAAGTTTGCAAAAAGAAATGACCTTGACCTATGTTCAAGGTCACAGGGGTCAAATTTGTTAAAAGCATGATAATTGGCTTCAGTTCCTCGGATAAAACCTGACAAAGTTTGCGAAAAAAATGACCTTGACTTATCTTCAAGGTCACAGGGGTCAAATCTGTTAAAACCTTTAAACGACTTCTTCTGAAGTACCAAAAGTCCTAGAAGCATGATATTTGGCTGAAAGGTTCCTTGGATGAAGCCTGACAAAGTTTGCGAAAAGAAATGACCTTGACTTATATTCAAGGTCACAGGGGTTAAATCTGTTAAAACCTTTAAAAGACTTCTCCTAAAGTACCAAAAGCCCTAAAAGCATGATATTTGGCTGAATGGTTCCTTGGATGAAGCCCGACAAAGTTTTAGAAAAGAAATGACCTTGACTTAATTTCAAGGTTACAGGGGTCAAATCTGTTAAAACCTTTAAACGACTTCTTCTGAAGTACTAAAAGTCCTAGAAGCATGATATTTGGCTGAAATGTTCCTTGGATGAAGCCCGACAAAGTTTGCGAAAAGAAATGACCTTCACTTATACTCAAGGTCACAGGGGTCAAATCTGTTAAAACCTTTAAACAACTTCTTCTGAAGTACCAAAAGTCCTAGAAGCATGATATTTGGCTGAAGGGTTCCTTGGATGAAGCCCGACAAAGTTTGCGAAAAGAAATGACCTTGACTTATCTTCAAGGTCACAGGGGTCAAATCAGTTAAAACATTCAAACAACTTCTTCTGAAGTACCAAAAGCCCTAGAAGCATGATAATTGGCTTAAATGTTCCTTGGATGAAGCCTGACAAAGTTTGCGAAAAGATATGACCTTGACCTATATTCAAGGTCACAGGGGTCAAATCTGTTAAAACCTTTAAACGACTTCTTCTGAAATACCAAAAGCCCTAGAAGCATGATATTTGGCTGAAAGGTTCTTTGTATGAAGCTTGACATTTTACTTTGGGAAGGAAAATAATCTTGACCCATATTAAAGGTCACAGTGGTCAAATCAGTTAAAAGCTTTGAGCGACTTCTTCTGATAAACCCAAATGCCTAGAGACATGATATTTGGCTGGTAGCATCCTGGGATGAAGCCAAACAAAATTTAAAAATGAAAATGATGTTGTCTTATAAGGTCACAGGGGTAAAATATGTTTAAATCTTAACATATTCTTCTAAATGTCTGACAGTAAAAATTTTAGGGGACTTTAGGGTTACGCTATAATATAAGCCAGAGATTGAAACCAGGTGAGCGATGCAGGCCCATTGGGCCTCTTGTTAATTGTACTGTAAAAGGAGAGGAAAAATGCACAGCCAGACCGAGGTTCGAACACGGGACCTTCCAAACTCTAGACGGACGCTCAACCAATTGAGCTGTCGTTGCTGATGATCGACCCGGTCTAGATCCGCTACATTCCTCCCTCCTTTAACAAAGTCTTCGACCCCTGAAGACATCTCGATTTACAATCCAGGTTCGGGTATCCCCTTGCGAAGTATGCACCAAGTACTTGAAACAACGGTTTGGTCACTCACAAGCACCAAATGTAACAGGAGAGGAAAAATGCACAGCCAGACCGGGGTTCGAACCCAGGACCTTCCGATCTCTAGACGGACGCTTAACCAATTGAGCTGTCTGGTCACCGACGATCGACCGGTCTGGATCCGCTACAGTACATAGGATTTAGGTTGCCTTCTAGCTTCAAGCTAGAGGGAATTTTCCTGTAGCTCATGCAGTGGAATAGAGTTAGACTGACTCCCATCTCTAGAATATAGAATACAGATATTGAATTATCTAGAAATTATAGTCATATAATTTTGATCACTTGGATGTCTGATCCTAAAGTTTGAAACTACCGGGAGATCAGCTCTAACAGTAAAATTCAGTAGAGACTCAGAAATTCTCAAAAAAAATGACTGGTAGCCCTGACCCAGTGTATGGTAGAGTGTCGGATTAGGAACCTGGAGGACTGTTGGGTCATTCCCCAATGGAAGTACACTATTCTCTGTCTTATTACAAATGTTAGTGTATTGGTAGAAATGTTCTTATGAGTTAGTGAGCCTGAACTGGGATTCAAAGCTTAGTCCCTACAAACTCTTTATAATTGCTCCACCAGAGCTGCAGCCATTTGGTCAAGATCATAATAGTCCTGTTCTATGACACAACATTTACTTTATACTGTATATATATTTATATGTATTCACCCTTTAAGGACCATAGGTATAAAACTGTGATTGGAAGTTGTTCTTTTTTAATTCTGCATTGATGATACAGTCTAGCTAGGGAGTCCTAAGCTTTGAATCCCAGTTCAGACTCACCAACTCATAATAACATTTCTCCCAATACACTAACATTTGTAACACAACAGAGAGTAGTGGTCTTCTACTGGGGAATGAGCCCACAGTGCTCCAGGTTCCTAATCAGACAATTACCATTCTGTCCAGAAAACGTGTAATTTGTACTGATTTGCTTCCATTAGGGCTGCTGATATTTTTCACATTGATTGAATTACTATTTCAATATTAGGTGCTTGCTTATAAGGTCTATCCAGATATTATATCATTTACCTCTGAAGACACATTTGAACTCTTTCAGTTCAAAGTTTGGACTAATTCATAATGACATTTCAGGGATGAATGAGTTATATAAGCTATAGGTTTTATGTATGGTCAAACCATAAATAAAATGTGAACTTCTTGGTATAAGCTGTACCCATAGATAGTGAGAAAGCCATGTTAAAATAAATGACCACTTCGTGAAGTACCCTGATTTATAGGGGTTTAGATGTACTGCCCAGAAGTGATGTATGGTGGCAAGCCCACTAGCTGCTGTTGAAGTATACTGGTGTTTTAAAAGGAGATTTTTCCAGCCAACTGTTCAGCTGAATTACACTTTATTGATTGATGGCGTTGTTTATGTACAGAGAGATGTGATTAATTGATGAGTTATAATACACAAGAACAAATGCCCTGGGACGTGCTGTTATTGTAATTTATGTGAGGAATACAACACCAAGAACATTTATAACAAAGTTCCTTTGGGTCCTTATAAGTCTGCTCCAACCAGCCCATGACTGAGTCTGTTCCTCGATACAGGCAGGTCTAGAACTTCCATATTCTACCCTTTCACCAAAAAATAGTGACCGTTGGTTCCCAATTGTACCCTTCACTCAAAAATATACAGGGACCAAATATCTAGCCTCCCACCCCTCCCAAAACACAGGGACCCATGTTTACCCTCCAATCCCCTCTCAAAATACAGGGGGGCCCCATGTCTACCCTCCCATCCCCTCCCAGAATACAGGGACCCCATGTCTACCCTCCCAGAATACAGGGACATACCCTCCAAGAATACAGGGACCCCATGTCTACCCTCCCATCCCCTCCCAGAATACAGGGACCCCATGTCAACCCTCCCATCCCCTCCCAGAATACAGGGACCCCATGTCTACCCTCCCATCCCCTCCCAGAATACAGGGGCCCCATGTCTACCCTCCCATCCCCTCCCAAAATACAGGGACCCCATGTCTACCCTCCCATCCCCTCCCAGAATACAGGTACCCCATGTCTCCCCTCCCATCCCCTCCCAGAATACAGGGACCCCATGTCTACCCTCCCATCCCCTCCCAGAATACAGGGACCCCATGTCTACCCTCCCAGAATACAGGGACATACCCTCCAAGAATACAGGGACCCCATGTCTACCCTCCCATCCCCTCCCAGAATACAGGGACCCCATGTCTACCCTCCCATCCCCTCCCAGAATACAGGGGCCCCATGTCTACCCTCCCATCCCCTCCCAAAATACAGGGGCCCCATGTCTACCCTCCCATCCCCTCCCAGAATACAGGTACCCCATGTCTACCCTCCCATCCCCTCCCAGAATACAGGGACCCCATGTCTACCCTCCCATCCCCTCCCAAAATACAGGGGCCCCATGTCTACCCTCCCATCCCCTCCCAGAATACAGGGGCCCCTTGTTAATACCCTCCCATCCCTTCCCAGAATACAGGGGCCCCATGTCTACCCTCCCTTCACATCCAAAAATACAGGGGCCTCATGTCTACCCCTCCCATCCCTTTCCAAAACACATTGGTTCCATGTCTACCCTCCCATCCCCTCCCAAAACACAGGGATTTCACTCCAACCATCTTGTAACAAAAATATATGGACTTTGTTTATATTCTTCCCTCCCAAAAGAACATGATTCTCACTCTTGATCCTCTCCCGATTATAAGGTCCCTGGAACAGATAACCAGTCTCATGGCCCTGTACCCTCACACAATACTATGGGACTTCATTTACTCCTCAAGTCTGTCCTTTCAATTGTGCAGGACAGGGCCAGTGTCTTCAAAACGTAAGCTCTCTGATATAAGTACAGGATGCAGACCCGCAGAGTTATATATATGAGACCAAAACATTAACTCCTATTTTCCCTTCATTCATTACAGACAGGTAGCTCAATGCCATCGTCCTTACACAGTAAGCACTATCAATAATAATGCTGATGATAATCACTCTAGCTATCACGTTTTTGTGTGAAATTAAATGGAATGATGTTATCTCGTTCCTCAAGGCCTGATGGCTACAGAAGAATCCAGGAGACCGTGACATCGGTAAAAAAGTGTGTGTACAGGAGAGTAGTCGTAGACAATAATGGAGCCTCGTAGACAATAGTGGATCAGTGTACAGTAATGGGCCTTTGATTGCTGTATTGTAGTTATCAAAGTTAGTAGAAAGCCAGCCCAGAAGATGGCAGTCGGCACATTTATACTGCACTTAGTTGATTCAGTTGATTCGCGCTGTACCAGTAGACTAATAGCTATAGTATTCTTAATTGGTATGTACTACATGTGGTTGCAGTGATAACGGTTAAAAGTATCGGAGCACAATTAAAAACCGGAATAGTACGAATAATGGTAGCTACAGAAAGGTTCCACATCACTATAATCAACCGTCTTTATGCTCACTTATCAGGTCAATCAATTGGATACCTTAATTGAAAAAGTAATTTTCTGAATGGTGTACCTTGAGCTTCCTGTTCATCTCTAATATTGAACAAATTGTATATCGGCATATTACTACAATTGTTTGTATATGAGATGTTCTGCTTATTGAAATATGACACCACCAAAAAAGAAAGATCAGAGAAGTAATTCTGCTTTCATTCATATCCTGAGGCACATGAGAATTAATTGGCCTTTTGTAGCTGTAGTAATACGTACTGTTGTGTATGCCTTGCAGTATCCATGAATAACTTATAAAACTGATGTCTTAGACAAGGATCTTGACACGTGATCTATCACGGAGGAATGTATTGATTCCTACACATTACACCACGTACCATGTGATCAACACTTTGTTACGATCATCAGCCTTACCTCCAGCCCAGTATATAACCTTGGTGGTACTTCACTTGATTTATAAGGTCATTATTCAATTGCATGGCTTCCTCAAAAGTCATTAATTTTGTACAATTGCATTTATAAGGTTCATTTGAATCAATGGTTACTCTATTCCCAGTGTCTTCCCAGGATAATAACCTCTAATAAATGATCTCTGGGGAATATAATCCTATCCTATAATGTGCTTGTATTTAGGAAACTTATATTCCTGATATACACAATATAGTCCTATTCTAAAACAATGTTCCTATCCTCAGATAACGTAATCCCTTTTCGTGAAGACCCTATTCAAAGGCAAAAGCCTACCGCTATAGTCACATGATAAACCTTTCCCAATGTTAAGACTCAAAAGCCTTTACCAGAATCCTAATAACCCTATCAGATGTGTCCAGGCCCAATATTGATCCCATCCTGATACACAATAACCCTATCAGATGTGTCCAGGCCCAATATTGATCCCATCCTGATACACAATAACCCTATCAGATGTGTCCAGGCCCAATATTGATCCTACCTGATACACAATAACCCTATCAGATGTGTCCAGGCCCAATATTGATCCTACCTGATACACAATAACCCTATCAGATGTGTCCAGGCCCAATATTGATCCCATCCTGATGCACAATAACCCTATCAGATGTGTCCAGGCCCAATATTGATCCCATCCTGATACACAATAACCCTATCAGATGTGTCCAGGCCTAATATTGATCCCATCCTGATGCACAATAACCCTATCAGATGTGTCCAGGCCCAATATTGATCCCATCCTGATACACAATAACCCTATCAGATGTGTCCAGGCCCAATATTGATCCCATCCTGATACACAATAACCCTATCAGATGTGTCCAGGCCCAATATTGATCCTACCTGATACACAATAACCCTATCAGATGTGTCCAGGCCCAATATTGATCCCATCCTGATACACAATAACCCTATCAGATGTGTCCAGGCCCAATATTGATCCCATCCTGATACACAATAACCCTATCGGATGTGTCCAGGCCCAATATTGATCCCATCCTGATACACAATAACCCTATCAGATGTGTCCAGGCCCAATATTGATCCCATCCTGATACACAATAACCCTATCAGATGTGTCCAGGCCTAATATTGATCCCATCCTGATGCACAATAACCCTATCAGATGTGTCCAGGCCCAATATTGATCCCATCCTGATACACAATAACCCTATCAGATGTGTCCAGGCCCAATATTGATCCCATCCTGATACACAATAACCCTATCAGATGTGTCCAGGCCCAATATTGATCCTACCTGATACACAATAACCCTATCAGATGTGTCCAGGCCCAATATTGATCCTACCTGATACACAATAACCCTATCAGATGTGTCCAGGCCCAATATTGATCCTACCTGATACACAATAACCCTATCAGATGTGTCCAGGCCCAATATTGATCCCATCCTGATACACAATAACCCTATCAGATGTGTCCAGGCCCAATATTGATCCTACCTGATACACAATAACCCTATCAGATGTGTCCAGGCCCAATATTGATCCCATCCTGATACACAATAACCCTATCAGATGTGTCCAGGCCCAATATTGATCCCATCCTGATACACAATAACCCTATCAGATGTGTCCAGGCCCAATATTGATCCCATCCTGATACACAATAACCCTATCAGATGTGTCCAGGCCCAATATTGATCCCATCCTGATACACAATAACCCTATCAGATGTGTCCAGGCCCAATATTGATCCTACCTGATACACAATAACCCTATCAGATGTGTCCAGGCCCAATATTGATCCCATCCTGATACACAATAACCCTATCAGATGTGTCCAGACCCAATATTGATCCCATCCTGATACACAATAACCCTATCAGATGTGTCCAGGCCCAATATTGATCCCATCCTGATGCACAATAACCCTATCAGATGTGTCCAGGCCCAATATTGATCCCATCCTGATACACAATAACCCTATCAGATGTGTCCAGGCCCAAAATTGATCCCATCCTGATACACAATAACCCTATCAGATGTGTCCAGGCCCAAAATTGATCCCATCCTGATACACAATAACCCTATCAGATGTGTCCAGGCCCAATATTGATCCCATCCTGATACACAATAACCCTATCAGATGTGTCCAGGCCCAATATTGATCCCATCCTGATACACAATAACCCTATCAGATGTGTCCAGGCCCAATATTGATCCTACCTGATACACAATAACCCTATCAGATGTGTCCAGGCCCAATATTGATCCTACCTGATACACAATAACCCTATCAGATGTGTCCAGGCCCAATATTGATCCCATCCTGATACACAATAACCCTATCAGATGTGTCCAGGCCCAAAATTGATCCCATCCTGATACACAATAACCCTATCAGATGTGTCCAGGCCCAATATTGATCCCATTCTGATACACAATAACCCTATTAGATGTGTCAAGGCCCAAAATTGATCCCATCCTGATACACAATAACCCTATCAGATGTGTCCAGGCCCAATATTGATCCCATCCCGATACACAATAACCCTATCCCAAGAATTAAATATCCCTTTCCTTCAATACAATTCCCACGTGGTCGGGCAGGTGACCCCATACTTTTTCACGTCTAGTCAAGGAATCGAACCCCGGCCACCTTGGTGCTATCCACTGCACCATCCGACCACCCATTCTTAGGTATTCATAGGCACTTACAGGTGGCAAATGATTAACAAACCTTGTCAGCCTCGGGCACAGTATCCTTACCCTCAATATTCATTTTTGAATATGCCAACCATTTCGCCTAATTCACTAGCATTTTGTTGTCGAGGAACATCAACCTTGTGCTATAAGCAATAGGGGACCATTTGACTCGGCTGCTGTCAAGAATTTCTCAACTGCGATTTACTACTAGCTTATCTCCCCCTAGTTAAGATCCAGAATCAAACATCCAAGTGATCAAAATGATTAAGGTTCATGTTATTTACTTGATTTAATATCTAGAGGTGGGGGCGATTAAGTCTAGAGAACTGTTTGTACTTTTATTTACAGAAAGTGTGGAAGGTTCTAATGATTGCCTAATTCACAGGCCATCTTCAACCAACACGTTCGATTTAGATACAGTACAGTTTGAACTCTAAGACTGTAAGAATTATACATAATGCAGATTGTAAAACAAACAAGCAATACCCAATTTATGACTTATTTTGTATTTTAATGTTTTTGATTGACAAAGTAAAGAGAATGACAAAAACATGTCAGCAATATTATAAATGAATGACATACGTACACTGATGAAGACAAACGACGGTCACACACATTTTTGACAGAGAATCCTCCAGAACAGTGACGACTCATTGCAATTTTACGATATTCTTCAACATCATTGCTTAAAGTTTATTGCTTAAGTCAGTGACAATTAATTGAGCCAGAATTTGAATATGTATTTGTGTCATTGTTGTCAATCATAAATGTAAATGTTTTCACAGAAATTGTGATTTTCAAACATAATGCTGTTTACTTTTTATATAAATTAACAATAGATAATGGAATCACATATTAAAATACATGTATAAGCATTTGTTAGACTTGCATGATTTCAATTAAAACCATTCTATCCTACTAACAAAAAAACATTTCGATTTTGGTAAAATATTCAAGCTTTTAAAGTGACTAGATGATTGAAAAGTCCTGATTCAATCAGAGAGAAAATAAATAAGGAGAAATTCTGGGACTAAATAGCAATTAAAAGTTTGGGATATAAGCAAGTCTAGATGTAGGTTATAAATATGTATTACAGCACAGTACACTGGCAACTGGTGATTCAGAAAACAGGTGACACTCACATACATATTTATGTATAATTACCACCTATTTGTATAGCCTTCAAAATGGCAATTTTTCCTTTGAATCATTGAAAAAGCATCAGCTGGACCCTCTCCTTTTGAAAATCCTGCATCCGCAGCTGAATACAATCATGGTTGATCATAAAGTATTGCTGTGTCCATACTTTGACTCTTTAGCACTTGCGTTTTTATCCCCCTGCCATGAAATGGCGAATGTATTTGTCTGATCTAATGGCCATCACTAGGTCAAAATTTTGTTTCCAGCCATTTACTCTTTAACTGACAAAGATATTGAACTGTAATTTGGTATGTAGCTGTATGATGATTACATGCAGGTCCAGTTCTGATCAGGTTAAGATACACGTATATTTTCCAGAGTCATGGCCAAATTTTTCAAAGAAAATTTAGGTGAAATGGTATATGACCGACATTGGAGCTTTGTCTAACACCAGTACAAATTTTTAAAACATTTCATGAAAAAAAGTACTTCTCTTTGGTTGTAATATTGATACATCTAGTGTTATTTTCTTTTCTTAGATGTTAGAAAAAAGAGAGTTTGCCACATACATGCTCACTATCAGATATAGCCTATTTGATAAAGTTTGGAATATAGCACATACTTAGTTTACAAACTAGCAGGAAATTTGGAAAACCTTCAAACTTTCAAAATGGGAGCCTGCAAAATTTAGTCAAGGTAACAGATGTCTGCTAATTGTGCTGGATCTAGTACTATCTACATATAAATAGAATGGTTCTAGTGTTATTTTCTTTTCTTAGATGTTAGAAAAATTCTAATTGGGATATAATCTTTCCATTACTCTCCAGTTTACAAATATATGTCATGGCATATTTGTGAACAAGTGTGAAGTGAAGATCTGATTTAGATAGAAATATTACAGGAGTTGAAGGAAGAAATTGTTTAAACATTGATAATAATTAACAATTTATTGATAGATGTTGTCAGCAGATCTAAAAGATTTTAAAAATTGAACTACCTAAGTCATCACAGTGTAAAATGTTCTCAAACTGTGATCCCCGGTTGTAATATAAACGGGTATAGGTGACTTACAAAATGGTGAGATAATTAGGATAATACTGACCTAATATGACCAACATGGTGGCGCTATGCCAAGGTACCTTTTGTAAGACACTTGTTTAATTATTCAAAGATTGTAGCATTTACTTCAGTAATACATTTTCTCTGAACTAATCTCCAGCATAATGACAGACCGGAGGTCTAAATCAATTGTAAAAGCAAAATATTTATCAATATTTGTACATCAATGAATTGCAAGGATAAAATTTATGTGGGATTATGTCTGCATTTTCATTTATTACTGCATGCATGTGCATATATACAATATAATTGGTCCCAATTGAAATTACTTTTTACTGTAATTAAAAATAATATTGTACACCTTGAAGTTTTTAGTACAAATTAATTAACCTTATTTACCCTCCTTAACTCACTCACCCCGAAGACACATTTGAACTCTTCCAATTCAAGGGTTGGAATAGTTCAATATGAAATTTAAGGATTGAATGTGTTAATGGTGGCAAATTAATTATTCTAGTGAATATTTGTGAATAAGATTTGATATTAAGTAATTGAATGACGATGATGAATTTAACACAGTGAAATATAATTATAACAACAATTATTCGAGGGTCTTATATACCGCTTTATCATGACCTTAAATGATATCTCATAGCGGTTCAATTACTGCCCCATTGGGCAACAAATTGCTTGTTTAAGTTAATTACCTTAGCTTTTACATTGAATAGTCAGAAAAATGTGATGATCAAAGCTATTAATTAATATCACAAACAGTACTTAAATCATTTTGATTTATCAAAGAAGATATTTTAGCTGATTAAGTATATAATCAAAACAGTAATTTAGAATTGAACAGTATTTGTTAAAAATTTAAACCAAAAACACTAAGAAAGTTTGAAACAAATATATATTACTTTTTTACCTGTGAAATACATGCATGCATGAGGTTTTATGGTGAAAATATGACAATAAAATTTTTCTACCATAGCAAATACCGTAACAATTTTTGTTATTTTCAAATGAAACTAAATAGAGATTAAGGTTTAGTAAGAAAAAAACCTGAAGTCCAATAAGGTGAAGTCAATGATGCCCTGTCATTTCCTTATTGTGGCGTTAGAATACCGCCAGTGCTTGTCTTGACAGTTTACTTTCGCCTGATGGATTGTATGTTAGTGGAAGACGAAGTCTGTATAAAACTATATTAAGAACTTACATTGGTCTTTAGTTTCTAATTCCCTGTGGACTTAAAGATACATTTCATTTTTGTGGGTTGAATATAATTTTATTTCATATTTTCCCTTATAATACACATTAGTGCAAAATATAAAAATGTTTACCCTTATGTGGATGTATAAATTATTCATTAAGGAGACGAGATTTTTTTTTTATAAATTTTTGGCCCTAAAAAGATTAAAACTCTGTAAAATCAATACACGACCTCTATATATAGCCTGTTATTGACATTAATAATTAAATAATTACTTGAAATTTACTAATTGAACAAGTCATTTATGTGTTGAAGGAGCTGCGATTTCCTCTGTGCAATCGAAACTTGTCATTATCAACAATTTTTAATTGCCCTTGAGGGACCTGTTGACAGGTCACATGACTGATTATCGGAACTGTTTACCACGTAAATTCGGACCGAATCACCATATTAACTGCTAAATTATGGATTGACAGGAGAGAAGCAGCACTTTAATAGCACAGCATGAATGTTTGTAATGCATTATCCAACTAACGGAGATATTGTAAGACAGATAGCACATATATGACTGCACACCAATACATGTCATCGGCTATAAATGATCTCCTTTGCCCTATTGGTGGCCTGAAGGTACTCAGTATACATAGTATTGTGTCAAATTAACACATCCAAATCTTCACTTCTTTGAATACATATATATATATTGCCACAAACTTAGGTATAATATTTATAGCTGACAGAAACTTCTTCACCCCTAAAATCACATTTGAACTCTTCCAATTCAAAGGTTGGAACATTTCATTATGAAATTTTGGGGGGGAATGACTTAAGCCAACTTACAATCTTGTATTCATTTCTGCACCAACATTTTTTTTTTTTTTGCGACAATTTTCAGTATAACATGCAATACGTTTACTTCCATTTTTAAAACCACATCACAAAGCTTTATATACATTTATAAATGAATTTCATCTTCAGATTAAGTGAAGGCCTTTAGGCCTCTTTTATTCTAATTAAGAATTAATGCATGTAAAATAACATCTGTTTGGCACAGAATATTGTAAAACTCTGTGATAACTCCTGGAATTTGGTACACAATTCTTAAATTATCTTTACCCTATTGATGATCTTAGAATCTATTCTGATAATGTGGTATTATATTCCCTTATTGTGAACCAGATACTAATCCTGTCTTTAGTATGTCTTTTTAAATTATTTGCATTTGAATTGAAAAAACCCACTATTTACTGATATAATACATTAAGATAATTATCTCTTGGCATTGCAGTCTAGGAATGTATTATCTCCCTTTAGTTAAGGGAGTATGTGTGCTTTTTTATTAGTCTTGAGCACTTATTAAAGAAGTTCGAGAAGAACACAGCGGTGTGGTAGGGGGGTTATAGAAATTGTCCAATGGAATATGTGCCATGGCCTCACTTTTCTCGTGACTAGTGGGTTCAAGGTACTCCTTGTGCCTCCTAAAACGTCTCGCGACAGCTATCACGCAGCCCAGCGCAATGGCGAGCAGGACGACGGCACATGAACCAATGATAATACGCTTGTCTATCCTGGTGATACCATTGGGTACTTCACCAGGCTGTGTTGTGGTCACATTGACACAGTCCACTGTGTACTGCTCCGTGTCATATACGAAAACGATGCAGAACTCGTACATTGTCAGGGGTTTGAGGTTTGTGAATGTGTAACGAGTGGCGAACTGGCTCAGATGGATTGTGCGGTATTGTAATGTAGAGGAAAGTGTCCGGTAGTGTAACTGGTAGTCCGATATCATTGAGCGAAATGTGGTCCCGTTCCACATGATCGACACGTAGTCCCCAGCGATGGTGGAGGGAATGATTCGGATCGGTTTGTTGTTCACCATGACCGATGTTGAGCTGATATCAAATCCATTTGGGTTCATAGCCTTACACAAGTAAGTGCCGCTGTCTGACGGTCTGAGATGTCGCACAATGAGGGTACAATTTCCTAACACCTGTACCCGCCCCGACCTAACCGACCCAGACAACATTGTCCCGTTGGGGAGTCGCCACTTTATTTGGGGGTCGGGGACACCAAGGGCATGACATTCAAGCCTCAGTTCCTCACCTACACTTATATTGTAGCTGGTCCCAAATAGAGGCAGAGCTGAAGGTGCACACGTTTTGTTTATTGCCTTCTTCGGAAGCATTTTTAATAGCCGTCCAGACAAATTTGGCGGAGAATCACAGCTTAAAACAGATTCATCATACATAACAGACGTAAAGTTGGGTTGTTGTTCCTCCCTCACTAGCTCTTGTCTTATCCAGAATGCATTGCAATCACATCGTAGATTGTTATTATAAATATGAATTTTCTCCAATGAGGGTAGCCCCGTTCTTATGGCCCGAGGCACGGCCAACAGTCGGTTGTTGTGTAAATATAAACTTTTAAGACGTGGAACATTACTAAAAGCACTAGAATCAATGTAAATGAGCATGGGATTATCGTGAAGCTCCAAAATTTGAAGCTGGGGAAGATTTTTGAAGGCTTGTTTTTCAATGACATTTAAATTTGGCATGTATCGTGCCCTGATAAGAGAAACGTTGAGATTTTTGAAGGCGCCACGACTGATCCTGTATATGGGGTTTCCATCCAGGTACAGACATTGCAGACTCGCAACTGACAGAACGGTACCGTCAGGAACCCTACTCAGCTTGTTAAAGGACAGATCTAATGTAGACAATTCGTTCATTCCTTGGAATGCATCATCACCTATGTTGAATATGTTGTTGTGATCTAATCGGAGTTCTGCTAAATTCGCCAAAGTATCAAACATGTTTGGTTCTATGTTGCGCAGGTTGTTGCGGGAGAGATACAGCCACCGTAGGGAGGGCATGCTGAAGAACCAATCACGCTCCAGGAACGAAAGCTTGTTGCCCTCCAGGTTGAGCCGCTGCAGGTAGTTGAGTCCCCCGAACGAGTGCTTCTCTATGGAATGTAAAACATTGTTGGACAAGTCAAGGTAAGCCAGGAATTTGAGGCCGCTAAATTGTCCGTTTGGTAGGTAGGACAGACTGTTATTGTGAAGATCGAGCGACTTTAAATGTGTAAGCTTTTGTAACCTGTTGTCTATCTTGGCTACTCTATTTGAGGACACATCAAAATGTTTTAGATAGTTCAGAACATCTCGTATCTTAAGATACTTGATTCTGTTGCCGCTGAGCAGGATTACCTCCACCTGGTTGGATAAGTTCTTCGGGACCGATCCGAGTCCAGCCTCGGAGCAGTTGATGGTTCTCATGAGTTTGCCCTGTGTTGGTGGCTCGTACCGACTCAGGCTACAGGTACACTGCTTGGGACAGAACGGAGGTGTCCACACCTTAGCTGGCCCCTTGTCCGGACAGCACAGGGGCAGCACTGCCATCATTACACACAGCCAGACATTAATATTACACAAGCTGCCTTGTAAATAGTCTCCACTCCACATTTTCAGGGATAAAATCAGTCACATATCAGATTCCGGACTATATCAAACATTCGTGCTTGACATAACTAGATTATCTGAACTATTTCATCCCTGTTGTTTGCGTCTGAAGCTCTCAAAATCAGTTTTGAATTACGTCAGTGAAGAGACAACATAACCGCAGAACATTTGGACTAATACTGGTCTTACTTTCCTCCTAATTTCATCGGTACTGGAGTTGAGTAAGGCAGGTGGGACATTCATTTCTACATTGTGTACTAATGAATATGAATGGAGTCGGATGTGGTTGTGTGTTTTCTTCTATTGATTACTCCCTTTCCCTGGCTAACATGCTAGGGTTTGCCTCATTGCTCATTCCAACCTACCATGGATCTAAATGTCCTCCTCGTCTGGTATATATCTAAGATTACGGACGTCTAGTATATATATCAGATTGGCGAGTTCGATTTGCTGGCTCCAGAACATCGCACCATTAGCCTTGTGGTGCGTGTGAGATGTGGCACCCCTTCTCTATGATGGTTGAATGCACGAGTTCTGGCTGATCGTGTTGTCACACCACGATAATACCACAGACTCCGCCGCAGGATCGTTGGTGGCCCTTGGCGTCACTGGCCTTGCATTAGGGTGTTAATACTGACGACCAAGTGGTCCTATTAACCTCCTTGTATAGATTGTGTCCAGTAGCCGGCTCTTCACCGCCTCTCTGTCTATCAAACACCTTGTATGATATTCATCCACGTAATTCAACAGTCCTTTGATGGTCTCGGTGGTAATAATTCCTCACTTTATGCTGACAGTAAATAGTTGGCTGAGATATCAGTAGGTTAATATGGAATTGGACACAATTAGGCTACATACTGCTGCTAGTAGCTTGTGATTATGCTAGCTGATGTCTGAACACTGATCACTGGTTCAAGAATATAGAGATATTAACCTTAGGTCAGTTTTAAGGTGTTGACCTTATATTGGAGACATTGACCTTGAACTGTTGAAATGATGACCTTGAACTGTTAAAATGTTGACCTTGAACTGATGAAATGATGACCTTGAACTGTTACCGGTATATCAGGAATGCTGACCTTGCCCTTGGTCTGTTGTTTGAGAAATGTTGACCTTAAATTTTTGAACTGTTAAAATGTTAACCTAGGGCTGTTAAAATGTTGACCTTGAGTTGCTATATCAGAGATGCTGACCTTGTTTTGTTGTTTGAAAAATGTTGACCTTGAACTGTTGAAATCTTGACTTTGAATTTCTTGTACTTGAAGGCTTGCACACTTTCTGTATTAGTTCATAATTATGTAATATTCACTTAAGAAAACTGACCATTGCGTTACACAACACTAAGTTTCAGTTTTTGAAGGTCACCTATGGACCTAAGGATGGACATTTTCTAAATCAATAATTGCTTCCATCTTCATTAGCATTCGCTCATGTGGCTGTCTCCAGTGTGTGACATCTTTATCCTCCATCAGGCAGTCTCAGAGAAACATCCAGGTTATATCTGAAACAGACAGAAATACACATATTATCACATGTGTTTAAAACTTTAAAAGTGACTTAGATTTCAGCACTTTCTGACATTCACATTCTGTAGTACAAAATTGTTGGGTTTTTTTGTCGCACTGAAAAGTTTGGGTTATTTCTGATTGTAAATTAATTAAATTGACAAAAAATGTAAAAAATTAATTTAATACTAAATTGAAGTTGCAGGAAATGAATTGAAATTGTGGTTGTGATTTTCAGTCAAAGGAAAAATCAATTGTCTCATAATCGTTTGATATCAAATACAGCCTCATTGATATATTTCTTAAATAAGGTTAAGATGAATAGGAATGTCAATGCATTAAGAATTGGTTTTTAGTTATAAACAAATGCTTCATATCATTACACATCAACCAAAATTGCATACATTTCTTCCAATGATAACAATCTTCAAATCAATTTTTGATTTCGGAGGCTCCAAAGACTTTTGGAGATTTATTTTTTTTAGAAATGAGTTATTTGATTTTGCACAACTCTGTCATTTTGTTTTGAGATGTGCTGCTGTGTAAAGAGTTGATCGAAAACATAAAGCACAGCTGAGGTACATGTTTTACGGTGTAGCCTGTGATTTAAGTTGGCGAGCACTATCCCTATCTGTGGCGTGGCTCTATTATCGATCAGTGTATACATGGCTCAGATTACACTGTCCCCGATTTCTGGGTTCCTCCATATAACCCATCAGTTTGTCAAATGAACAGCTCTCGTACATGTGCACTTGTGTAAATGTCTTGTACAAAATCAGTATACATAATCGCAAACAATTTTCATCTTATTAAGGAGTTAATTCTAACCAATCATATAGCTTTAATTGACGTTTTAGGGTAATTTTTTGCTGAAAATTGACACACTTTCAAACCGAGTCATTTAATCATGATGTTAGTGTATTTGTATAGCTCTCCCTTAAATCTGATTTATTTCCCGTTTGTTGCCAACTCCCTCTATTAAGGAGGGAAACACCCTTTAATTTAGTATTTTCAACCAGTGATTTAGTTATTCCATTTTATAGTCTGATTTTGCAAGATCTAATTATTATTTCATCACAACAAACAACTCAAAACGGGTCATTGAAAGGGGATATTTTGTCTGCAGGGGCCTAGGGGGTATTAACACAGATATATTACTGTATGTTTGAGCTTTAAATCTTCCCCCTGGATATTTAAAAAAAAAGTTGACAAATATGTTAAATTATAAATAAATTGGGTTAAAGGCCCAATATACGTAACTTTCGGCAAAACTTGAAGCGAAAATACAGCCTTATAAGTTATTATATTTATAGATTTAGTTAAGATTAACTGATATCAGCAATATTCAAGATGAATTCTTTCGCGGTTACCGGTGAAGCAGCAGTTGAAACACGCTATTTGTAAACACGCATCCGTTTCGAACCGTCTTCTACCTTCGGTTTGTTGTTAAAGTGGGCCCCACCCGCATTATTTTCAATTCTTTGGATTTTTTTGTCAAGAGTTTCTTGTTAGTTACCGCTCAGGCTAACTTCGCTTTAGGCTTATTTTTGCATGCTTATCAACTGGATTTATTTTCAGATTTTTTCAGAATCACGAAAATTTCCCTGAAGTTACGTATATTGGGCCTTTAATGATACTTTACCAAAGTTTACATCATATTAAGGCTGGTTAGCTTTATTATATAAAAGGTACGGTTAGGGCCACGGACACCTATTATCTGTACGGGCTCAGTCAAGGTTCAACTTATTCACCCCTGAGAATGACATTGGACCCTTCCAATTCAAATGTTGGAAAAGCTCATTGTAAAAATCCAGGTGTGAATGACTTAAGTTAAAGTGCATAGCTCATTCATCAGACATTGACTTTTGAATGACAATAAAATATTTCAATAGAAGCTCGTAAATGATGCATCATTGCGAGAAAGATATGCTCATTAATTGATGGATGAAGATGTGGTTTAATTATAAGTGGTTAACTCATTCCCATGAAATTTTATAATGGACTATTCCAACCTTTGATTTGGAGGAGTTCAAATTTGTCTTCAGGGGTCAAATTGAGATAAAGAATAGACCAGTTCATATAATCGTGACTTATAGCTCCCATTGTGGTTTGAATCCATATCATTAGCGGTAGCAGCGAGAGACTACAATACCACATGTAAGGTGTTAGCATAATCATCAGGTGCAGGTCTCGGAGAGCTGCAGTTCGGTTACACTACCATACACATATGCCTAGTAGCCATATAAACCTTCAAGGTATATGAAAAACGCAAATAATAACAAAAAGAACATCTGGAATTACTTAAAGTGGTAGCATGGCTTAAGTTATAATGCACATGTAGTGAGGCCCCTCATTGCTGCCTGTTGTTGGTGAACGTTGTATTCGATGTGGACTGAAGGTTTTCAGGCGGTGCCACACAGCTCATCAATTGAGAAAATTAAAGAATTATACTGTCAGTGCAGACTTTAAAATCTAATTGGAGCCTGTCAGGGTTAGTTAGCCATCTTACGAGGTCCTAGAAAACGATCCCCGCAGTCAGCTCTGCTCGGAGTTCCCTACAGTGCTGTGGAGCGTGTTTCCAAGGAAATTGGAAAATGTCTTGGTAGTTTATTTCCAGGACATGCCGTGGTCTTTCAAATGCTGACAAAAATGTTCCTGTCACATGCAACTTGAGTTATATGACAATTTTCTTGCTGTGCACTTGAGCAGGAAGGATAATTTAGAGTTATAGTGGCTCTGATAACACTGCCCAGAAGGACATGTAACTGCTGGTAATTGTGTAAAGAGTATGAAGCTGTTTAAGGCAGTACAGATGATCCCAATCCTTATCATACCACCACCCAGCTGTACTTCTCAACGTGTGCCAGCATGCAGTTTCCAACAGATGGTATTTATCATAAACAAACTATATCATCAAATAATGGTATATTTTCAAAATACGATACCTCAGTGATGACTTAAGACACGGCCAGGGTTCAGTTTCCCCGACACAGGGCTCAATCTTATACACAGAAATAATACAAGTGTGTATTTTGTGATAGATGAAGTTCAGGATAGTTTTCTTTTACTACTAACATTTTTTTGCTAATTATGAATCACTTTTTTCACATCAACAAAAGGTAAAATTGTCTAATTTTCAGCCCACCAGTTACAAATAGCCGAGAGCTCATTGTATCCCCCCTCCCAAACCATTACCTGATCTCAACTCAAAAACTTAAAAAAAAATTAAAAAATTTTGCATATTTTGGACTTGCACATTTCTGAATGTATCAAAACTTACTTGAAATTTAAGCTAAGTCCTTAAGTATTCATCACACACCTATGTTATTTGAGGAAACAAGAGTACCTGGAGAAAACCTGCATGCTCGGGCAGGGGACCCCATACCTTTCCATGTCTGGTTGGGGAATCGAACCCCGGACATGGTGAGTGCTCTATCCAATGCACCACGAACCCGAAACAGATAAATTATACAAACTTAAGTTAGGTTGTCAATGATAGGTTTTTATTTCTCTTCCACATACATTTTGCTATCAAGCTATTTTCATTGAGTATTCTAGATCAATCAAGGGTCAACATCACTAATACTGAAAGGTATCAAGTGGCAAAATTAACTTTCCATTCTTTCTTTCATAATTAGTGATTTTCCATAAAAATAGATTAAAATTCATAGATTAAGATTGTGTCATATATCACTTTATCAATATGGAGGTCAGAGTTCAGTGAAAGAAATTATATACCTTTGGGAGAACATGATAATATCTACATATCATGTATCACTTGAATTGTAATATGTTTTAGGTACGTTGCAATGGTGGCCTTTGTCTCACCACCATGTGTGATTGTGATTTATCCCACCTTATTGGATCTGATCATTATGTCAGCACCCATTTAAATACCCCTCCCAGACAGGAGAAGGAATGTGGCGTCATATACCTATACAGTCAAACTCCCGACTTTTCCATCAGTTATTTCAGTTCTAGGACATACAGTTATCCCAAAGCCTAAAGTCCATTAGAATGATAGATTTAGATGCTGGGTTCGTAATGAGCATGTAAGACAACAGTGCTGACCAAGAGACCGGACACACAGACAGACGGCGCTGCGGAGGACGACCATGGATCGATAGCCATGTAATGATAAGTAGGGCCCCCCAAATCACTTACGTAGTGAGCTAGGGTCTCCGTACCTAATTGTTTTGTATCCCCATTGACAGACAGAACCTTGAGAGAAGTAATTCCAGCTCCATCACTGCCATTACAGTGTTGTGTTGTGTCATTACCCTGAATTGTTACAAAATATTGATACATAAAGTTTGAAATGCAAGAGAATGCATATTGTTGTACTGTGATGCGGTTCTGTAACTTGAAGGTTGTATAGTTCTATAACTCAATGGTTTCCAATGAATTGCTCTTATCTAAGATAAGTCTTTTCAAATAGTTTCTGTGATTTTATATCTGTTTTGTAATTAAATTTAATTTGTTCTATAAATTATAAAACCTGCTTCATATTTCTGTAGAATCAGGGTGGTTTGGGATTACTAATGTAAAGTCAAGGTCATAATGGCTGCTCAATGTTTAATGTCAGATCCTTCTGACTGTTCCCTGGAAGCTAGGATTTGATGGGGGGAAACTTATTTGTCTGTTTAGGGTTAATTTAATCTTTCCCATATACAGTTTATAACAACCCCTTCTTTGGCCAGACAAGATTTTTTTCTGTTGGGAACAACCACTTACACAGTATAACCTTCCTACACTGAAACATGTACTGACCAGAAAGACCTTGTTTTTTAGGTTAGGAATCCACTGTTGACATTTTCTGTATCACGTAGATGTCAATCTGCTTCATTCTACATATCAAAAGACGAGAATGACTGTGTGGACATACAGGTATACTTACACAGCATTGCTTAATTTATTTTTCCCATGTTGTGCATCAAAATAAGAAATTAAATAACACAAACACACCTTATAATTGATCATTACATACACCCTGCAGTAACTAGGAGATGATTCAATAACCAGAGGATGTCAATATCATGATATTCTTACAGAATGCAATTTGTTTGATTTAAATCAAGTATCCATTAAATACAAAAGGTCAGAATCACTCTAGACAGGTGACCTTGAAGACGATATCGTGATAAAGGGCAATGACCTCAGTGACAGACCAGCCAATGGACAGTCCCATCATTTTTTAATGATGTAAGCCAAGCTTATGGCTTTTTGGAAAAGTGTTGTTCAGAAGTTGTACAGGGATTCGGATATTGTGGGGAAGTGGCTTTTATTTGTTTTATCACAAAGTTATGGCCCTTTTTGGATGTGACATATCGGGAAATTCTGGCAGTCACATATACGCCACCAAGTCCATTTACTGCTCTAGCAGAGACAGTCACGTATGGCTCAAGAGACAGAAAATCCATTGGAAGTTGGGCTGCATTTAGACATTGGTTCATATCGGCTACCACAAATATCATACAGTATACATGATGTAGACTGTCTAGCCTGCAACCAATCTCAAATTGGGCTCCGAAATATCACATAATCATTATACGTTGAAACATTTACTGATGTCATTGTATTATATATAGAAAAGAAAAGGTAATTTGGTTCATTTACTCCAAATGAATATTGGTATTGTGAATAAATATTGATCTATTCTGAGATATTCAGATTTAATCATGGAAATTACACAATTAAATCCTTCACTCCTGAAGACACAAATGAACCCTTCCAATTCAAAAGTTGGAATAGTTCATCATGACATTTCAGGGATGAATGAGTTATAGGCATGGCAAATTTCTGGCATCAAGTTATATTTCATGCAGTTTGCGCAGTTGGATTTAGTTCTAAACTGTTTGCTTATCTTGTCCTCTAATAATCTCTTGGCTACATATGTGTTTGTAGTGAACACCATGTGTTCTGAAAACAAACTTTATTTGTTGGCCTACCTGTTTAGAGTTGTTGCCCTTGATATTCTCAATATCACCACTTTAATGTGTTTTTGATAATGCATTTCAATCCCGTAATTATTCTTTTCTCTTGTCAGATTATGTTTTCCAAATATAATTTTGATGCCAATATCTTAAGTTCCCAGTTAACTGTTAAAAGTTGTTCATATCCAGGAGTATTCAATTAGAATTATTATCCAGGAGTATTCAATTAGAATTATTACCCAGAAGTATTCAATAAGAGTTATTATCCAGGAGTATTCAATTAGAATTATTATCCTGGAGTATTCAATTAGAGTTATTATCCAGGAGTATTCAATTAGAATTATTATCCAGGAGTATTCAATTAGAATTATTATCCAGGAGTATTCAATTAGAATTATTATCCAGGAGTATTCAATTAGAGTTATTATCCAGGAGTATTCAGTTAGAATTATTATCCAGGAGTATTCAATTAGAGTTATTATCCAGGAGTATTCAATTAGAATTATTATCCTGGAGTATTCAATTAGAATTATTATCCAGGAGTATTCAATTAGAATTATTACTCAGAAGTATTCAATAAGAGTTATTATCCAGGAGTATTCAATTAGAATTATTATCCTGGAGTATTCAATTAGAGTTATTATCCAGGACTATTCAATTAGAATTATTATCCAGGAGTATTCAATTAGAATTATTACCCAGGAGTATTCAATTAGAATAATTATCCTGGAGTATTCAATTAGAATTAGTATCCAGAAGTATTCAATAAGAGTTATTATCCAGGAGTATTCAATTAGAATCATTATCCAGGAGTATTCAATTAGAATTATTATCCAGGAGTATTCAATTAGAATTATTATCCAGGAGTATTCAATTAGAATTATTATCCAGGAGTATTCAATTAGAGTTATTACCCAGGAGTATTCAATTAGAATCATTATCCAAGAGTATTCAATTAGAATCATTATCCAGGAGTATTCAATTAGAGTTATTACCCAAGAGTATTCAATTAGAATCATTACCCAGGAGAATTCAATTAGAATTATTACCCAAGAGTATTCAATTAGAATATTATCCAGGAGTATTCAATTAGAATCATTATCGAAGAGTATTCAATTAGAATCATTACCCAGGAGTATTTAATTAGAATCATTATCCAGGAGTATTCAATTAGAATCATTATCCAGGAGTATTCAATTAGAATTATTATCCAGGAGTATTCAATTAAAATTATTATCCAGGAGTATTCAATTAGAATTATTATAAAGAAATAAAAAAAGCATCTTGATAATCTACTGTTCTCCTCTATATATTTCAGTTTTGATTGAAATATCTAATGTCAAAGACTCCAATTAATACTTCACGTAGCTATGAATGCCATCTGGAACACATATCGTAGCGTTTCTACCAGTAGTATCTCTATGCAAATCTTCATTTAACAGTTGCTTACAGATGATGGTAAACAGGCTACAGAAACAATTTCGGCACATTTTTTGTGGGTATGGGGGATATGTCAGCCTCTCACACATAAATAAATGGCTAATTGATGGAGAAATATGACACAATGATATTGCCTTATAGGACTTTTACCAATTCTCAATTGTCAGTGCTCCCTATGATCAGTGATGTTTGTAAGTTCTTGTGGTCAAGCAGTTATGAGGTTCTGTGGTCACTTAGTTGGTCATTGATGATGTTTTGTGTTCCTGTGGTCAGAGTGAGTGATGATGTTTTATTGTCCTTGTGGTCAGTTTTACAGATTGTTATTCCCTAGCTGTGGTCAGTTGTACAGATTGTTATTCCCAAGCTGTGGTCAGTGGCGATAGGTTAAATACATGCTGTGGTCAGTGGTGTTGTTAATCTCATTCGCTCCTAAAAACACATTTGAACTCTTCAAGTTTAAAGGTTAGAATAGTTAAATTAGACTTGGTGCTCATTGGTGATCAAAAGATGTAGGTAGTGTGTACTGACCTTCACACTGAACCACATTGTTAATGTGGAGATATCGACTTGTACAAATTACACCACTAGGGCACTGGAGACATTGCCAGGCCACCAGGTAGGCTGGGGCACTGGAGACATTGCCAGGCCACCAGGTAGGCTGGGGCACTGTAGACACTGCCAGGCCATCAGGTAGGCTGGGGCACTGTAGACACTGCCAGGCCATCAGGTAGGCTGGGGCACTGGAGACATTGGCAGGTCATCAGGTAGGCTGGGGCACTGGAGACATTGCCAGGACATCAGGTAGTCTGGGGCACTGGAGACATTGTCAGGCCATCAGGTAGGCTGGGGCACTGGAGACATTGCCAGGCCACCAGGTAGTCTGGGGCACTGGAGACATTGCCAGGACATCAGGTAGTCTGTGGCACTGGAGACATTGGCAGACCACCAGGTAGGCTGGGGCACTAGGGACATTGGCAGGTCACCAGGTAGGCTGGGGCACTGGAGACATTGCCAGGACATCAGGTAGTCTGGGGCACTGGAGACATTGTCAGGCCATCAGGTAGGCTGGGGCACTGGAGACATTGCCAGGCCACCAGGTAGTCTGGGGCACTGGAGACATTGCCAGGACATCAGGTAGTCTGGGGCACTGGAGACATTGCCAGACCACCAGGTAGGCTGGGGCACTAGGGACATTGCCAGACCACTAGGTAGGCTGGGGCACTGGAGACATTGCCAGGCCACCAGGTAGGCTGGGGCACTGGAGACATTGCCAGGACATCAGGTAGTCTGGGGCACTGGAGACGTCAGGCAATCAGGTAGGCTGGGGCACTAGGGACATTGCCAGACCACTAGGTAGGCTGGGGCACTGGAGACATTGCCAGGCCACCAGGTAGGCTGGGGCACTGGAGACATTGCCAGGACATCAGGTAGTCTGGGGCACTGGAGACATTGTCAGGCCATCAGGTAGGCTGGGGCACTGGAGACATTGCCAGGCCACCAGGTAGGCTGGGGCACTGGAGACATTGCCAGGTCAACAGGTAGGCTGGGGCACTGGATACATTGCCAGGTCAACAGATAGGCTGGGGCATTGGAGACATTGCCAGGTCACCAGGTAACTGGGGCACCAGGTACATTGCCAGGCCATCAGGTAGGCTGGGGCACTGGAAACATTACCAGACCACCAGGTAGGCTGGTGCACTGGAGACATTGTCTGGCCACCAGGTAGGCTGGGACATTTGAGACATTGCCAGGCCATCAAGTAGGCTGGGGCACTGAAAACATTGCCAGGCCACCAGGTAGGCTGGGGCAGTAGGGACATTGCTAGGCCATCAGGTAGGCTGGGGCACTAGGGACATTACATGACCACCAGGTAGGCTGGAGAATTGTAGACATTGCCAGGCCATCTGGTAGGCTAGGGCACTGAAAACATTACCAGACCAACAGGTAGGCTGGGGCACTGGAAACATTGCCAGGCCACCAGGTAGGCTGGGGCACTGGAGACATTGCCAGGCCACCAGGTAGGCTGGGGCATTGGAGACATTGCCAGGCCGTCAGGTAGGCTGGGACACTGGAGAGATCGCCAGGCCACCAGGTAGGCTGGGGCATTGGAGACATTGCCAGGCCACCAGGTAGGCTGGGGCATTGGAGACATTGCCAGGCCGTCAGGTAGGCTTGGACACTGGAGACATTGCCAGGCCACCAGGTAGGCTGGGGCATTGGAGACATTGCCAGGCCACCAGGTAGGCTGGGGCAGTAGGGACATTGCCAGGCCATCAGGTAGGCTGGGGCACTGGAGACATTGCCAGGCCACCAGGTAGGCTGGGGCATTGGAGACATTGCCAGGCCACCAGGTAGGCTGGGGCATTGGAGACATTGCCAGGCCGTCAGGTAGGCTGGGACACTGGAGACATTGCCAGGCCACCAGATAGGCTGGGGCATTGGAGACATTGCCAGGCCACCAGGTAGGCTGGGGCAGTAGGGACATTGCCAGGCCATCAGGTAGGCTGGGGCACTGGATACATTGCCAGGCCGTCAGGTACTTGTGTTCCAGGTATCATACAGTGCACTTATATCAATATCTTAACTATACAGATAAAATGTCCCTTTATGTATGTATTGGTACGTTTTTTGTCCTTTCACTTCTTTTGAAATTCCTACTTAATTAGCAGGAATTGTTTCTGATGGGATGAGAAGTGTACGTGGTTGATCCTCCATGCAATCTATTGTGTGATACATTAGGCTTACACTGATATCTCTGTCAGGAGATAGCCTGGCAGATCTATACACAAATTGTACATATACAACTATCACAAACAACCTGGCTTCAATAACAAGTGCTAATTTCTCATTTTAGATAAAAGGTATTACTGTATATCATCTTGCTGTGCATCATACCAGGTTATGAAGCATGTGCATTCTGAACACCACATGCTGCAGAGGAGTGCCATGAACACACACAGCCCTGGGTACTCAAACTGTTGGATTTGAGCAGGGGGTGGTAGGCAATATAGAGACAGGCCAAGGGGAGGGGAGGAGATATGTTGGGGGACAGGCCAAGGGGAGGGGAGGAGATATGTTGGAGGACAGGTCAAGGGGAGGGGAGGAGGTATGTTGGGGGACAGGCCAAGGGGAGGGAAGGAGGTATGTTGGAGGACAGGCCAAGGGGAGGGGAGGAGATATGTTGGAGGACAGGCCAAGGGGAGGGGAGGAGGTATGTTGGAGGACAGGCCAAGGGGAGGGGAGGAGGTATGTTGGGGGACAGGCCAAGGGGAGGGGAGGAGATATGTTGGAGGACAGGCCAAGGGGAGGGAAGGAGATATGTTGGAGGACAGGCCAAGGGGAGGGGAGGAGGTATGTTGGGGGACAGGCCAAGGGGAGGGGGAGGAGGTATGTTGGGGGACAGGCCAAGGGGAGGGAAGGAGGTATGTTGGGGGACAGGCCAAGGGGAGGGGGAGGTATGTTGGGGGACAGGCCAAGGGGAGGGGGGAGGTATGTTGGGGGACAGGCCAAGGGGAGGCGAGGAGGTATGTTGGGGAACAGGCCATGGGGAGGGGAGGAGGTATGTTGGGGGACAGGCCAAGGGGAGGGGGGAAGTATGTTGGGGGACAGGCCAAGGGGAGGGGGAGGTTTGTTGGGGGACAGGCCATGGGGAGGGGGGAGGTTTGTTGGGGGACAGGCCAAGGGGAGGGGGAGGTTTGTTGGGGGAAAGGCCAAGAGGAGGGGGGAGGTTTGTTGGGGGACAGGCCAAGGGGAGGGGGAAGTTTGTTGGGGGACAGGCCAAGGGGAGGGGGAGGTTTGTTGGGGGACAGGCCAAGGGGAGGGGGGAGGTTTGTTGGGGGACAGGCCAAGGGGAGGGGGAGGTTTGTTGGGGGACAGGCCAAAGGGAGGGGGAAGTTTGTTGGGGGACAGGCCAAGGGGAGGGGAGGAGATATGTTGGGGGACAGGCCAAGGGGAGGCGAGGAGGTATGTTGGGGTACATATTAAGTGGATGGGAGTAGATCTAGGGGATGGGAGAAGATGTAGGGGATGGGAGAAGATGTAGGCCCAATGACAGGCCAGAGGGATGGAAGGAGATGTAGGGGGATGGGAGAAGATGTAGGCCCAAGGACAGGCCAGAGGGATGGGAGGAGATGTAAGGGGATGGGAGGAGATCAAAGGGGATGGGAGGAGATGTAAAGGGACTGGTGAGGGGAGATGGACCAGGGAGAGTGAAGGGAGACACTGACCAGGAAAATGGGTAAGGGGGATAGAAGGTGGTACAGGGAAAATGGGCTGGGGGAGGGGAGGTGGTACCAGGAAAATGGGCTAGGGGTTGGGAGGTGGTACAAGGAAAATGGGCTAGGGGGAGGGGAGGTGGTACCAGGAAAATGGGCTAGGGAGATCGGCCAGGGGGATGGGCCAGGGGAATAGTATGGTGGTAGAGGTAAGGGAAACAGGGGAGATGGGGGAGATAGCAAAAGGAGACATCCATCAAATGAATAGGAACAGTAAGGATGTTATGACAGGAGGGTAACAGAAAAGGGGTGATACAGTATCAAATCTGTCACAAAGTCACTCTGTGTATCAACTCTCAGATACTATCAAACTTTTTTTTCTTCAAAATATCACATTTAGGGATCAGCTTATCACACTTGGAATCCCCTAACACCCTTAACATCCTGTGTGGAGCTCCACTTGATTCATCTTGACCCAAAGGTGTCCTTTACGATAAAACTGCATTCTGTATCACAAAAACTAAACATTAAAGTGAAAAAATAACCCAACCATTTCTTATCAGTAAGTGTGTAAGTGTGCAGATCCATGCTTTGAATGTTTCAAGCAAACAGGTTTACATTAAAGTATACAACTGTGGGCATCATAGCTATAAGTGTGAAATGCAATAACTTTAAATAAATTGAAAGTAATGATTTACTGTCGTGAAACTACTGTTATGTAGTATTCTATTGACCTTCAGTATATCTTGTCTAAAACGACCCCTGTCTAATCTGAATACCTGTCCATTAAGGCCTTACATTTCGGTCCCAGCATTTCCCTTCGATCTTATACCAAACCTCTACAAACCAGACACTTGTGTACACTGGCCAAAATGACACCCGATGTAGCATGGTATTTTGAATCTTGGTCAAAATACCATTATGACATGGGGTCAAAATACTATTATGGTAAAATGAACCCTCCCCCCCCCCCCCCCCTCCTGATAAAATGAACCCATCCCCCATTTTAAAGCCACTATAACATGTTTTTTTTCATATTTTTAACATTCTTTGCTAAAACAATGTTGTTTCAATAAAAACAGTGCAAATTTGGGTGGGTAGGTTGACTAAAGAGCAAAATATAGGTAAATGCTTGAAGATAGGAGTTCACTTTACCATGGCCATAGTTAAGTGAAGCCCTTCATAATTTATTTGGTAAACATGGTTTAGACAAATTACTAGTACACTGTACATGCACAGGCCCTACTTTTGGATTCTTCTAATTCAAAGGTTGGAATAGTTCATTAGGACATTTCAGGGGTGAGTGAGTTACACTTCATCAAGAGAACAGAAACAAATACATATCTACTAAGGTGTCTTTTTATTGTTTGGTAAAAAGATCTTAAGAGTCTAACAAACCTTTTACCCCCCTTTGTATTGCTCGCTGGTAAACAGCGGGAGCAAAGCATATTTTATACACTTGGCGATCATCAGGTACACCGACCTGCTGTCTGTACTCGAAGTGAGCTCATCTGGACTGACTTAAAAGTTGGATAAAGTAACTTAAGAAACATCCATCTATCTTTGTATACATTTAGTTCTGTTTGGGTAACTGCACTTGTAACTAATGTTACAGTTGAACTAGCTTTGTAAACATTTAGTTCTGTTTTGAGGACTGCACTTGTAACTAATGTTACAGTTGAACTAGCTTTGTAAACATTTAGTTCTGTTTGGGTAACTGCACTTGTAACTAATGTTACAGTTGAACTAGCTTTGTAAACATTTAGTTCTGTTTTGAGGACTGCACTTGTAACTAATGTTACAGTTGAACTAGCTTTGTAAACATTTAGTTCTGTTTGGAGGACTGCACTTGTAACTTGTTACAGTTGAACTAGCTTTGTAAACATTTAGTTCTGTTTGGGTAACTGCACTTGTAACTAATGTTACAGTTGAACTATCTTTGTATACATTTAGTTCTGTTTGGGTAACTGCACTTGTAACTAATGTTACAGTTGAACTAGCTTTGTAAACATTTAGTTCTGTTTGGGTAACTGCACTTGTAACTTGTTACAGTTGAACTATCTTTGTAAACATTTAGTTCTGTTTGGGTAACTGCACTTGTAACTTGTTACAGTTGAACTAGCTTTGTATACATTTAGTTCTGTTTGGGTAACTGCACTTGTAACTAATGTTACAGTTGAACCTCATTACTGTAATAGGGGATAGCACCAAACTGTTCCTGATGTTGAATTTTTCACTTCATCACTTGTGCTATAAAGATTGTTTCGCCTTGTCAATTTACCAATATCACTTTGTTCAAATGTATTAAAATGTTTCAATGTGATGATTAATGTTGCATATATATCCTTGTTTTTTTTTAAGATATGTATAATCCAGAATAGCCTTGTCTCAAACATTTGACCGACCCTGACAATGTTACACTATAACCGCATAACATGTATTTTACCTACTGTACCTGACTACCTGTACACGTTGTCCTGTAACCATGATATTACCATAATACTGTCCTAATTGTTTGGATTCACAGGTCTCATAATGAAGCATATCTGTACACTTTGTCCTGGGGACATCAGGTAATATTATACCTACCTGTAGGACATATAGGTTTTTTATACATCATACCTGTACATTGTTCCTGGGACATACAGGTGTTTTATACACCATACCTGTACATTGTTCCTGGGACATACAGGTGTATATACACCATACCTGTACATTGTTCCTGGGACATACAGGTGTATATACACCATACCTGTACATTGTTCCTGGGACATACAGGTGTTATATACACCATACCTGTACATTGTTCCTGGGACATACAGGTGTTATATACACCATACCTGTACATTGTTCCTGGGACATACAAGTGTTTTATAAACCATACCTGTACATTGTTCCTGGGACATACAGGTGTTATATACACCATACCTGTACATTGTTCCTGGGACATACAAGTGTTTTATAAACCATACCTGTACATTGTTCCTGGGACATACAGCTGTTATATACACCATACCTGTACATTGTTCCTGGGACATACAGGTGTTATATACACCATACCTGTACATTGTTCCTGGGACATACAGGTGTTATATACACCATACCTGTACATTGTTCCTGGGACATACAGGTGTTATATACACCATACCTGTACATTGTTCCTGGGACATACAAGTGTTTTATAAACCATACCTGTACATTGTTCCTGGGACATACAGGTGTTATATACACCATACCTGTACATTGTTCCTGGGACACACAGGTGTTTTATACACCATACCTGTACATTGTTCCTGGGACACACAGGTGTTTTATACACCATACCTGTACATTGTTCCTGGGACATACAAGTGTTTTATAAACCATACCTGTACATTGTTCCTGGGACACACAGGTGTTTTATACACTATACCTGTACATTGTTCCTGGGACATACAGGTGTTATATACACCATACCTGTATATTGTTCCTGGGACATACAGGTGTTATATACACCATACCTGTACATTTTCCTGGGACATATACAGGTGTTTTATAAATCATTCCTGTACATTGTTCCTGGGACAAACAGGTGTATACACTCAAGCTAGAATATATAAACCCTCTGGCATCCCTGCCTGCCACGATTCTGGAACATGGCCAACTTCTGCACAACAAAGCGTTTGTGAAATCATCACTAACAACGGTTGACACAAATCATGTCAATTTGTTCGATAAAAAGTTGTCATGATTCTGATGAAGTAGGAGGATAAAAAAGGTTGTAGAAAAAATGAGAATAGGAAAGGTGTAATTAGGAAGAAGGATGAAAGCAATAGCTGTGTTATAGATCTCTACAGAATGCTGGTCTGGCTGTCAGGCCCAATGCTCTGCGGCAGGAACACTCACTGTAGTATAATTTGTGTGGAACTCTCCTGGTTTGTTTGATCATGGTTTGGCTGCTATGGCTCTGGTTCCCTTAAAACCTGATGTTGGTGTACATCCTGTGAGTTCGTGGTGGGGAGGGGGGATTTTTAAAGATTTGATGCTTCAAGTTGATTATCAATCATATAACACTAGAAATGAATATGTACTCTCCAGCGGTTCGGTTCATTGGAATATTACAACAGGCTTGGAAAGGCTTCGATATGATATTTGTATAGAATTGTTGAAGGTGCATATGTTCAGTATGATGATTCTTGAAAGTTCAATAACACACTTTAAAGTTCTAACTGTATCAAAAGTTGAAATTTCTCTTGTAATTCCATGCGCGCAGCTGTTGTGGAAAATTTTACAGTGGTACTTTTACAGAAGGTGATGGTAATAACTTTTGTTTCAGTTTAAGTATCTCTTTGATGGGCATATATGCTCATTTTAACACTGCTATTACAATCCTTAAAACATCAGAAAGTTAAAACCTTCAATTCTAAAATGGGAATGCTCATTTTGTTGAAGGTCAAAACACAAAAGTCATAAGATTTGCTGTATGATAGGTGAATAAATTAAAATGTATGTAGGTATAATCATAGCTTTCCTATTGAGCTTGAATTAATACCTGCTTTTATGACCCTACAGTTGGGACCTGAAGATAATCACAATAGGCAATGCCTAATTAGTCATGGCTGCATGTACATTGTATATGATAACCTTGACCAATACAACCAACACTGGACAGTGTTACATTGTATAACATAACCTTGACCAATACAACCAACACTGGACATTGTTACATTGTATAAGATGACCTTGACCAATACAACCAACACTGGACAGTGTTACATTGTATAACATAACCTTGACCAATACAACCAACACTGGACATTGTTACATTGTATAAGATAACCTTGACCAATACAACCAACACTGGACATTGTTACATTGTATAAGATAACCTTGACCAATACAACCAACACTGGACAGTGTTACATTGTATAACATAACCTTGACCAATACAACCAACACTGGACATTGTTACATTGTATAAGATGACCTTGACCAATACAACCAACACTGGACATTGTTACATTGTATAAGATAACCTTGACCAATACAACCGACACTGGACAGTGTTACATTGTATAAGATGACCTTGACCAATACAACCGACACTGGACAGTGTTACATTGTATAAGATAACCTTGACCAATACAACCGACACTGGACATTGTTACATTGTATAAGATAACCTTGACCAATACAACCAACACTGGACAGTGTTACATTGTATAAGATAACCTTGACCAATACAACCAACACTGGACAGTGTTACATTGTATAAGATAACCTTGACCAATACAACCAACACTGGACAGTGTTACATTGTATAAGATAACCTTGACCAATACAACCAACACTGGACAGTGTTACATTGTATAAGATAACCTTGACCAATACAACCGACACTGGACAGTGTTACATTGTATAAGATAACCTTGACCAATACAACCAACACTGGACAGTGTTACATTGTATAATATAACCTTGACCAATACAACCAACACTGGACAGTGTTACATTGTATAAGATAACCTTGACCAATACAACCGACACTGGACAGTGTTACATTGTATAAGATGACCTTGACCAATACTACCAACACTGGACAGTGTTACATTGTATAAGATAACCTTGACCAATACAACCAACACTGGACAGTGTTACATTGTATAAGATAACCTTGACCAATACAACCAACACTGGACAGTGTTACATTGTATAAGATAACCTTGACCAATACAACCAACACTGGACAGTGTTACATTGTATAAGATAACCTTGACCAATACAACCGACACTGGACAGTGTTACATTGTATAAGATAACCTTGACCAATACAACCAACACTGGACAGTGTTACATTGTACAGTTGTGGTATCGCACAACGCACCAAAAACTGCGTGCGTGCATCGTGCATACATCGTGCACACATCGTTCACCCATGGTGCGCACAACCGGGCGATCTAAAGATCGTGCGTTTATGTGTGCGATTAAATCGCAAACACGCACGATTTGGTACAATTGGTCGATACATATTACGGAATGAAAAACATATGGAACCCTCTTATCCAAAAACTATTTAAATTCGCATCATATTTATTGGGATTGTGTCAATTTAACAATATACAGTAAACAGTATTACAGTGATCATAAGACAGCCAAGTGCGGGTTAAGCTACCAGGTATCTGAATATGTAAATAACATGCCGTAGTTTTACCTGTCCCGTGTACGGCGATACGCTACGACAGCCATTACCGAGCGACCGTTATGAAAACAAACTGGACTCTTATAATCAGTTATTTGAAAAACCCTCCCCCCCCCCCCCCAACACTTTACCTGTGTTTTCACACCTAGGCGAGTGTTGTAAGTGCCCCGGGCCAGAGATATCTACATATATTGGCCATGTACAGGTACAGTTTATAACTTGGTAAAACTGGCAATATTTACTTGAATGAGAACTTGTCAATATGAGTTGAAAGTTTACATATATGTGTCTATTTGGTTTGTTTCTAAAACTATAGAAAGATTATTATTAATTTTTAGAAATATATAGATAGAGCTATCAGCTAATGTAAATAGTTAAAATATAGAAATATGTTTAAAACAACTAGCGCGAAGCCGTATATATTGTTAAACCATTTCTAAATTTACATCAACCACGATTGTCATCGCACAATGTTAGTCTATCGTGCGCCCACATGTGCGTTAGAAATAATCGCCCAGGATCGCATCGTTCGCACATCGTGCATACACCGTTCGCCCATCGTGCGCCCACCGCACATCGTGTAACGTTGTGCGATCCCACAACTGTATAAGATAACCTTGACCAATACAACCAACACTGGACAGTGTTACATTGTATAAGATAACCTTGACCAATACAACCAACACTGGACAGTGTTACATTGTATAAGATAACCTTGACCAATACAACCGACACTGGACAGTGTTACATTGTATAAGATAACCTTGACCAATACAACCAACACTGGACAGTGTTACATTGTATAAGATGACCTTGACCAATACTACCAACACTGGACAGTGTTACATTGTATAAGATAACCTTGACCAATACAACCAACACTGGACAGTGTTACATTGTATAAGATAACCTTGACCAATACATCCAACACTGGACAGTGTTACATTGTATAAGATAACCTTGACCAATACAACCAACACTGGACAGTGTTATTTAATTCATTTACCCCTGAAGACACATTTCAACTCTTCCTCTTCAAAGGTTGGAATAGTTCATTATACAAATTTTGGGGGTAAATGTGTTAAAAGCAAGACAGTATGGCATCAATTGAATTAATAACAGCATTGATTTATCTGTTTCATTAGATTATTTTTTCTTGTTTTTTTTTCTTTAATGCATATATGTATGTTGATTGGTCTATTTCCTTTATTGGTAATTTATAATTGGTCATTGTATTCAGTCAAATATCAATTTTTAGCCATTAAGTTATAAATACCAATAAAACCATTACTAAACAGTTTTAATCAAAGCAAATTCTGAATCTTCAGGCAAAGTACATATCAAGTTAATCTTCATGAAAATAAAAACTGTTGCCCTAATTATTGATTTATCTCTATTATTGCTTGTTAACTGGTTTTCCCTTAAATACTGGATTAATGCTAAATGGAATTTCAGTGGCTGCTGAATACATGTACTATATGTAATTGTACACGTCACATGATTGATGGAGTATGATGATGATGTATTGGTCAAGCCAAGCCCCCACTGGTCAAGCGGGTGTTTTACCAGATTAGGAGCTGAGCTGGCGAAACTGTGATGTTATCAATGTTTGCTCCGGTCAGATTTCCAGGAGATTATTTCCTGATAGCATTGCTGTATTGAACACAATGGTCTGGTGCTGACCGTCTGTTCCACTGGCTGACCAGGCTATATCTGGCCACTACTGGAGTCTGGACTGGATGACCAGGCTATATCTGGCCACTACTGGAGTATCAGAGTATATGGAGTATCGCTGGGCTGGCCACTACTGGAGTATCAGAGTATCTGGAGTATCAGAGTATATGGAGTATTGCTGGGCTGGCCACTACTGGAGTATCAGAGTATCTGGAGTATCACTGGGCTGGCCACTACTGGAGTATCAGAGTATCTGGAGTATCGCTGGGCTGGCCATTACTGGAGTATCAGAGTATCTGGAGTATTGCTGGGCTGGCCACTACTGGAGTATCAGAGTATCTGGAGTATAGCTGGGCTGGCCACTACTGGAGTATCCGAGTATCTGGAGCATCGCTGGGCTGGCCATTACTGGAGTATCAGAGTATCTGGAGTATTGCTGGGCTGGCCACTAGTGGAATATCAGAGTATCTGGAGTATCACTGGGCTGGCCATTACTGGAGTATCACAGTATCTGGAGTATTGCTGGGCTGGCCATTACTGGAGTATCAGAGTATCTGGAGTATTGCTGGGCTGGCCACTACTGGAGTATCAGAGTATATGGAGTATTGCTGGGCTGGCCACTACTGGAGTATCAGAGTATCTGGAGTATCACTGGGCTGGCCAATACTGGAGTATCAGAGTATCTGGAGTATCGCTGGGCTGGCCATTACTGGAGTATCAGAGTATCTGGAGTATTGCTGGGCTGGCCACTACTTGAGTATCAGAGTATCTGGAGTATAGCTGGGCTGGCCACTACTGGAGTATCCGAGTATCTGGAGCATCGCTGGGCTGGCCATTACTGGAGTATCAGAGTATCTGGAGTATTGCTGGGCTGGCCACTAGTGGAATATCAGAGTATCTGGAGTATTGCTGGGCTGGCCACTACTGGAGTATCAGAGTATCTGGAGTATTGCTGGTCTGGCCACTATTGGAGTATCAGTGTATCTGGAATATCGCTGGGCTGGCCACTACTGGAGTATCAGAGTATCTGGAGTATTGCTGGGCTGGCCACTATTGGAGTATCAGAGTATCTGGAGTATCGCTGGGCTGGCCACTACTGGAGTATCAGAGTATTTGGAGTATCGCTGGGCTGGCCACTACTAGAGTATCAGAGTATCTGGAGTATCGCTGGGCTGGCCACTACTAGAGTATCAGAGTATCTGGAGTATAGCTGGGCTGGCCACTACTGGAGTATCAGAGTATCAGGAGTATCGCTGGGCTGGCCACTACTGGAGTATCAGAGTATCTGGAGTATTGCTTGGCTGGCCACTACTGGAGTATCAGAGTATCACTGGGCTGGCCACTACTGGAGTATCAGAGTATCTGGAGTATCGCTCCACAGGACCGCTGTATCACCCAACAACACAACCATCTCCTGTGAAACCCCAGTATAGATACTATCTGCCACAAAGCTTCACTTGCAGCACCGAACCATTAGGAAATCAATAGCTCCCCTCTGTTGATTTACACAACATCAGGAGGATCCACTGATAATAAGCCCAGTGCCCAAACACACTGATACACCACCTGGTCCAGTTACCACATAGATCACTATCTCAATCACCTGTGGTCATTATCGGTTTACCTGTTGTTTTCAGAATTAAAAGTTCTTAGGCTGAACAAAAAATGTCTGTTGAAAGCAGAAAGGATTACACTTTGCATTATTTTGTTTTTAATGTGCTAAGTGCATTTTACAGTGATTACCTTCAACTTAATTGACGTTAGTTGTAGGAACAAAAACAGGTGAACACGGGGTATGATGTCATGAATCAGAAGGGCTGCCAGCAGTAATGATATGGTAAATCAGGCAGTTCCATGTCCAACCTACTAAACTATGTATCTTGTTTATACCAACTAAATATCAGCATGTACCAAACGACCGTCATACATGTATTGATACAGTATTTCCTAACATGCAATAAATGCACGCAATTTTACATCTCGTTATAAAAGCTGTTTACAATCCAATACTACAACTGTAACAGAAAATTTTTACCGTTAACCCTCTGTGTGTTTAGGATATTCTTTCTCTTCTAACAAATTGAAATTAATGTTGCTAATTTAACATTTTGAATATTTATATAGAATATAAATGTAGCCAGACTGAGATGTGTATAGGTGGTCACTAACAAATTATTTAAGGTATTGCTGACCATATGACATAAATTCAGAGATTTAATGCACTCTGGCTATCATAGACATTACTGTGAAAGCCAATATTTTTACATGTGGAATTTTTTCGCTTAGTCAGCCTCCAAATTGTTCATGATACAGAAATGTTTGCACTGCAGTTACGCTGTTTTACACTGTGTACCTTTAATACTGTTATACACTGTAGAGTTTGAAGATTTAATGCCAGCGAAATAATCAAAACCTTCCACACCGCAAAAATTCCAATTTGAACAGTAATGTTTTTGTGCCCTATATATAGTACAAGTAGCACTATAGCTTTGTCATTT
This sequence comes from Mimachlamys varia, assembly GCA_947623455.1. Taxonomy (NCBI): domain Eukaryota; kingdom Metazoa; phylum Mollusca; class Bivalvia; order Pectinida; family Pectinidae; genus Mimachlamys; species Mimachlamys varia. The sequence goes on from OX392534.1 coordinate 24,943,551, forward strand.
TTAGCTCACCTGGCCCAAAGGGCCAAGTGAGCTTATGTGATGGTGCAGCGTCCGTCGTCCGTCCGTCCGTCCGTCCATCCGTCCGTCCGTCCTGCGTCCGTCAACTTTTTCCTTTAAACGACTTCTTCTAAAATACCGAAAGGCCCAGTGACATGAAATTTGGCTGGTAGATTTCTTGGAAGGAGCTGAACAAAGTTTGCGAAAAGAAATTACCTTGACCTATATTCAAGGTCACAGGGGTCAAAAATGTCGAAACCTTTAAACAACTTCTTCTGAAATACCAAAAGCCCTAGAAGCTTGATATCTGTCAAATCTGTTAAAACCTTTAAACAACTTCTTCTGAAATACCAAAAGCCCTGGAAGCATGATATTTAGCTGAAAGGTTCCTTGGATGAAGCCCGACAAAGTTTGCGAAAGGAAATGACCTTGACTTATATTCAAGGTCACAGGGGTCAAGTCTGTTAAAACCTTTAAACAACTTCTTCTGAAATACCAAAAGCCCTGGAAGCATTATATTTAGCTGAAAGGTTCCTTGGAGGAAGCCCGACAAAGTTTGCAAAAAGAAATGACCTTGACTTATATTCAAGGTCCAAGGAGTCAAATCTGTTGAAACCTTCAAACAACTTCTTATGAAATACCAAAAGCCCTAGAAGCATGATATTTGGCTGAAATGTTTCTTGGATGAAGCCCGACAAAGTTTGCGAAAAGAAATGACCTAGACCTATATTCAAGGTCACAGGGGTCAAATCTGTTGAAACCTTTAAACGACTTCTTCTGAAATACCAAAAGCCCTAGAAGCTTGATATCTGGCTGAAAGGTTCCTTGAATTGGATGAAGCCCGACAAAGTTTGCGAAAAGAAATGACCTTGACTTATATTCAAGGTCACAGGGGTCAAGTCTGTTAAAACCTTTAAACAACTTCTTCTGAAATACCAAAAGCCCTGGAAGCATGATATTTAGCTGAAAGGTTCCTTGGATGAAGCCCGACAAAGTTTGCGAAAAGAAATGACCTTGACTTATATTCAAGGTCCAAGGAGTCAAATCTGTTGAAACCTTCAAACAACTTCTTCTGAAATACCAAAAGCCCTAGAAGCATGATATTTGGCTGAAATGTTTCTTGGATGAAGCCCGACAAAGTTTGCGAAAAGAAATGACCTAGACCTATATTCAAGGTCACAGGGGTCAAATCTGTTAAAACCTTTAAACGACTTCTTCTGAAATACCAAAAGCCCTAGAAGCTTGATATCTGGCTGAAAGGTTTCTTGGATGAAGCCCGACAAAGTTTGCGAAAAGAAATGACCTTGACTTATATTCAAGGTCACAGGGGTCAAATCTGTTAAAACCTTTAAACAACTTCTTCTGAAATACCAAAAGCCCTGGAAGCATGATATTTAGCTGAAAGGTTCCTTGGATGAAGCCCGACAAAGTATGCGAAAAGAAATGACCTTGACTTATATTCAAGGTCACAGGATTCAAATCTGTTGAAACCTTCAAACAACTTCTTCTGAAATACCAAAAGCCCTAGAAGCATGATATTTGGCTGGAAGGTTCCTTGCATGAAGCCTGACAAATTTTGCGAAAAGAAATGACCTAGACCTATATTCAAGGTCACAGGGGTCAAATCTGTTAAAACATTCAAACGACTTCTTCTGAAATACCAAAAGCCCTAGAAGCATGACATTTGGCTGAAAGGTTTCTTGGATGAAGCCTGACAAAGTTTGCGAAAAGAAATTACCTTATCTTTATTTGCCTAGAGACATGATATTTGGCTGGTAGCGTCCTGGGATGAAGCCAAACAAAATTTGAAAATGAAAATGATGTTGTCTTATAAGGTCACAGGGGTAAAATATGTTTAAATCTTAAGATGTTCTTCTAAATGTCTTACATTAAAAGATTTTAGGGGACTTTAGGGTTACACTATAATATAGTGTAATAGAGATTAATACCAGGTGAGCGATGCAGGCCCATTGGGCCTCTTGTTCCTGTTAATTCTGTTCTTTGGAGACTGACAGGGGCTCTCTTTCCTCCAGGAAGTGGTATTTACTAATATGATCCTTCTCAAGGTATAAGGCTCACTAAATATCACCCTTCTTCATTAATTGGGACTCAATTTGACTCTCATCTATAAGAGTGACTGGTGATTTACATACAATGTACTTCCATCTAGGTTACTCGTGCTTCTTGTGAGTTCTCATTTTATCGAGATCTAGTTTACTGAGTCTTACTTCTATGGAGACTTATTTAGTACTCTCATTCCTTAAAGAAGACCCAGAGAATCTCAGCCTGCTGGGAGATACATTTATGATATCAGTAAAGAAATGGGGGTTCCAAAATTATGCTGTGACTTATACATGTATATAAAATAGTTTGTACTGCAAACTAGTAGGCACTTCATATTTGAACAAGCATGAAGAATTTAATGCAGGCTATTCTTTGTCTTTTGTTCTGAGGTCATTAAGGACAGATATAGAGGTTAAAATAGAAGAGGCTTTAATTGTGTAATTTGTAATGATCGATTGCTATTTTGTGGTAGTGTGATATATACCTTGATATATATACCTACAGCTGAATGCAGTCTTTAAGTATTTTAGATATTTACTCCATCAGCTGTGAACAGGATAAATGGAACAATTGTATTGAGTACAATTCTATACATCAAAAGTTTACCTTTGTGGAAACCAATCTCAATTTTACCTGTGACAGCACTTCAGTCTCCTTGTCAAAAGGAGACCCGTGTTTAACCTTTAAATAGTAGAAATAAATCAGTAAGGGATATAAAATAAATATTTGTAGTATTGGTTTAGTGTGAAATACTTCCTGCACAATAGGTACAAAGAGCTAGAGGCGTGTAATTAGAATGACCTAATATAGCGACCAGGACAAATATTATTAGGCGTGCACTTACAGGGTTGTTCAGGTGTATTCGTGAGTCTTCTGTGGTAGCAGGCTTGACATTTCCTCAGTGCCTGCAGCAAGCCAACACCTGCACAGGTATACACAGGTATGGAAATGATGCGGTTTGCCCAGCCTCCCTGAGTGACAGGTAGACTGGCAGTGAAACCATTTGTGTGAAGTTGTTATATTATTGCCCCGACAAAGGCCGAGACAAGAATAGATTAATAACCTCCTTTGTTTGGTTAATATCCCTTCATCAATATTTTTGGTGGTTAATGAAGTATGGTTCATAGGTTATTTTCAGAAGATAATGTAGTCAATTATCAAGGTAGTTATCTTTAAATCAAACATTTACAGAGGTAATTAGTCTCATTCATCGTCCCCGTCCTGGGTGGACTGTTTGTCATAGTAATCACTTTCACCGCCATATATGGTACTGTTACTCTGGTACCACAATGTCAACTGTTTGGTACATATTTGTTTTGCGTTAAGCCAATCAAATCTGGCTGCTTTAATATGACTTGTTAATAAATTTCTGTTGATCGGGAGTTTTTAGAGATTGTTTGTGTTGCCAATCAATTAATACACACCGATATCTATGTATACTAATATGTTTAATATGTTAACACAATACTCCAAGGTATCGGTACACATGTTAGATGCTGATGTTTATAATTTCTTGAAAACATTTGAATTGGAAGGAAATATAATCCCTGGTATCGAGTAGATCTCTGTGTGTAAAATGTTAGAACTGGACCATCTCTACTCAAAGTTAAATACTTCTGAGTTGGTAATAATGTCACTGATGACAAAATACATGAAGTAACTGTTAGAGGGTGACAGGTTTCAAAAACAATGAAACTACCTGGTAAAGAAGTATAGCCGATATCAAAGGTCAGAGGTCACACTGGTAGAATTGGTACATTGTACATTGCAAGAGGTCATACTATATACCAGTAGAGTGGGTCAGAGGTCATACTTGTATTTGTCAAAGGTCATACTGGAAAAGTGAATAAGAGGTAATGATCACTTGTAAAGTAATATATATCATAGAGTTTATAGTACTGGCAGAGAAGGGGGTGGGGTTAGAGGTCATCCTGGAAGAGTGAATAAGAGGTTACACTTGTAGAGTATATCATCATAGAGGTTATGCAATGGTAGGGGGACCGGGGGGGGGGGGGGGGGGGGGGGGTTAGAGGTCATCCTGGAAGAATGAATAAGAGGTTACACTTGTAGAGTATATCATAGAGGTTATGTACTGGTAGGGGGGTACGTGAGGGGGGGGGTTAGAGGTCATGCTTCAGGTAGGTTTAGTAGTTTTACTGGTAAAATGGATCAGAGGTCATACTGGTAGTGAGAAAGATAGGAGGTCAGAGTTCATACAAATTATTGAGTCAAAGGTCATATTAGTAGAGTTGGTTACAATCTGATTTATACTTCATCAGATCAGATTGAGTTGGTAAGATGTCAATGTACTAGTAGAGTGGGTCAGAGGTCATATGGTAGAGTGGGTCGGAGGTCATACTGGAAGAGTTAGACAGTAATACTGGTAGAGGATTGTAGAAGACAGGTTGTTGTGTCTGGGTTGTTATAGATAGAAGTTGTACTGGTAGAGGGTTGTAGAAGACAGGTTGTTGTGTCCGGGTTGTTATAGATAGAAGTTGTACTGGTAGAGGGTTGTAGAAGACAGGTTGTGTCTGGGTTGTTATAGATAGAAGTTGTACTGGTAGAGGGTTGTAGAAGACAGGTTGTTGTGTCTGGGTTGTTATAGATAGAAGTTGTACTGGTAGAGGGTTGTAGAAGACAGGTTGTTATGTCTGGGTTGTTATAGATAGAAGTTGTACTGGTAGAGGGTTGTAGAAGACAGGTTGTTGTGTCTGGGTTGTTATAGATAGAAGTTGTACCGGTAGAGGGTTGTAGAAGACAGGTTGTTGTGTCTGGGTTGTTATAGATAGAAGTTGTACTGGTAGAGGGTTGTAGAAGACAGGTTGTTGTGTCTGGGTTGTTATAGATAGAAGTTGTACTGGTAGAGGGTTGTAGAAGACAGGTTGTTGTGTCTAGGTTGTTATAGATAGAAGTTGTACTGGTAGAGGGTTGTAGAAGACAGGTTGTTATGTCTGGGTTGTTATAGATAGAAGTTGTACTGGTAGAGGGTAGTAGAAGACAGGTTGTTGTGTCTGGGTTGTTATAGATAGAAGTTGTACTGGTAGAGGGTTGTAGAAGACAGGTTGTTGTGTCTGGGTTGTTATAGATAGAAGTTGTACTGGTAGAGGGTTGTAGAAGACAGGTTGTTGTGTCTGGGTTGTTATAGATAGAAGTTGTACTGGTAGAGGGTTGTAGAAGACAGGTTGTTGTGTCTGGGTTGTTATAGATAGAAGTTGTACTGGTAGAGGGTTGTAGAAGACAGGTTGTTGTGTCTGGGTTGTTATAGATAGAAGTTGTACTGGTAGAGGGTTGTAGAAGACAGGTTGTTATGTCTGGGTTGTTATAGATAGAAGTTGTACTGGTAGAGGGTTGTAGAAGACAGGTTGTTGTGTCTGGGTTTTGGTACTCAGTGTTACATTCACCACATTCTCATCATTTCTTGGCTGCTTGTCACAAATTACCAGACCACTATTACATAACAGTCCTTCGGTGGTAACATATATATATACACTCTTTGGTACAGTGCTGTCTGTTTCCAATCTTAAAGGCCACCCCTCTGGGGCATTGTATTGTACAATATATATAGCTATGTAGAGAAGTTGGGTTTGCTTCATTAATGAATATATGTTCACAGTTTTCTCTGGAATAAATTTTTAAGGATTCTTTATCAATATAAACATTCCGCAGTTAAAATGACTTGCACATTTAATTTGCTGTCCAAATTAGATGCGATGCTTTTAAAACAGCATGTCTAAAGGCATTTGAAAGAAAAGATGGTTTGGACCTTTTTACTAGAAATCAGGCATGATCACTTAAACACTGAAGTTAAGCGGTTATCGTAAACCTGTAACATATAGTATGTTTAAATTATGTCATTATACTTTTAAGCGATTTTATTCTGAACAGATTTTGATGACATATTGTGTATTGCAAGGATTTGCCAATTGTCCAAGTATTTAGATACTTTACGTTTGATTTCATTCAATTATTCAAATCTTTGTGGCAGTAACAAGTGTTTACTGTCAATCATAATTCTAAGTAATGATTATAACTTATATCACTTCTGATTGACATACGGTGAGGTTCATCTTATAAACGAACACCCCAATCATCCCTCCCAGTATCTTGTCTGCAGCCTTACATATGTGATGGCTTACTGATAGTCAAACAACACGTTGAATTTTTTCCAAATGTGCGGTTAAAGGCTATCTGATGACCACACCTCTTAGACCCGCTGGGCCAGGAATTTGGCCCATAAAGAAGAGGAAGTTCCCGCAGGGGTAGAAAGTCACCCTCAAATCATCTACAGATTCACCATAAACTATTTCACTAAAAAATACTCCTTTAAATTGGAGTTTGTTTTTGTTGCAGAATTTTAAGTACATATCAGATACTGGTTTAGAGAAGGTCATCGGCTAAACTCTCCCACTACATCAAGAAAATTTAAATGTATTTGAACTCGTATGGGTTATTGTAATCTGACGATAGTTTATTTTGGTACAAAGAGCACACTTCAGCAGCAGTCTCTTTGTTTTGCTACTTTTTTTTTTTCCAAGAACAAGCTCTTTTATAAATAACTGACTTCTCTTAAACGAAATTCATTATGCTGTATTATTAACACCTGAATGAGCCTTGGACAGGAGTCCAGAAAGATCATTATGTAATAGTACAACTGACTTTGATATGTGGTTGAAATTCTCAACATAAGAATATCATTGTTGTTTCAAAAGCTCTCCTAAATATTTTGTACAATTTGAAATTAATTCATATTATTAAAGATTTGTTTGAGTTTTGACATTCCTAATTAACAATTATATACATTTAATTTAGAAAATAGAATCACGCTTAAGGTAATTACTAATTACATGGCATCATTGACATTTTACAAGAATTAATACCAACAATTTGATAATGTGATAAAAAAAATCTTATATCCGTTTATGTTTCATATGAGATATGTTACCGGTATAAAACATTTGACAATTGATTTTTATGATAGAGGTAGGAAGTGTATTCTGAAACCATGGAAAAATTTTAATATTCAGATTATTTCCTTTTGTGTACTTCGATATCACACATATTATGCTAAAACAATAATTGTCAATTGATATTTCACTACATGTAGCTATAAGTCATATATTGGAATTATAGAGACTTCCGTGTTCTGTGTTCCAGTGTTTTAGGTTTTCTCGGAGATTTGTCATTGAACATTATAATAAACTAACATTTACTTTCAGGTGAAGGTCAATTAAAATTTTTAATTCAATAGTTAATGCCTTTTTAAGTCGATTGGTAAAAAGGTGTGACAAGTATAATGGAATTTCTGTATTTTTAATACTTTCAACTGGAGTAATTTAGCATAGAGTTCCTGATTAACGTTGCTTAGAGAAATCAATATCTAATTAACTGATTTCAAGATGCGGGGGTATCTAAGGTAAAATTAACTATCTCTGAGTGTTATTCTGAGAGTTGTCTAACGTTGTAAAAAAAAACAAAAAAACGGCAAAGCATCATAATATTGCGACAAAAAAAATCTGGAACAAAATTGCAGCTATTGCAAGTGATGATGTAAGAAAAGGATTATTCCAGTTTTAATAAAGAACTAGATTTCTGGCAGTCTGAATCTGTTAATTAACTTGATAATAATTATTTCAATACATTACAAATTTTTTATTACAGATATTTTATTCAATTGTTTTTTTAAAGGTGTATGATATGATGTTTCATAACATTGAGACTTCCTTAGGAAAAAGATTCCATTTTCTGGTCTGAGCTCCTGACTGCCTTAGTTTGTATGGGTATTTCTATAGATCTTAGTAAGGAGGGTCATCTAGTCCACAAAATATATGTAAAAAACAGGGAAAAAACCACAACAAATAGAACAAAAATGTAACAAGGTTCGTGTCTGTGAGTCATGAGATGCGCATGCTTATGGGTAACGATTGTTTATTGTTTACGTGTATATAAACTGGTATATAAAGCTGTACTAATATATATATCATTAGCAGATGTGATAACATCTATAACAATAAAAGTAGTTTTATAATGTAAAGTCAATTTCTAACCAAAATTTGAACTTCATTTTGATGGAAGTTTTATAATATTCAGTTATCATTTTCATCAAATGTGTTGGGTTTTTTTTTTTCAAGCGAAACATTGATTATAGAATTTATAATTATCGCGTGTGATTGATCTAGTGTATTATCTCATATTGTTCACACACATCATCAATCTCGTTCCAGCGTAATGAAATTGATCGGAAGTTTTCATCATTGCATTTCCACGGAACAGTACATATGGTATAAGGTTTTGGTAATACAGCAACAATTTGCCTGCTGCATGCAGTGGCGAACACTCCGTTACAGTGACAGATTAGCCAAATTGATGAGCAGAGAAACACACGGCACACTATGCAGGTTCTTCTCTCAGCAAATACACAGGGGATTGTTTTATTTGATTTGTTTGAAGGGAGTTAAATTTGATTGGTTGAACCTGTCTTTCAATCTGACAGACCCAATCTGCAAAGAATGCATTATGGGTCAATTATGAAGACCGGTGTCACTTTTAATTGTATTGTACAATGAGTTTGATAAGGGTGAACGTTGTAAAAATTTGTTATACTTCCATAGTCTACGACAGATCTCTAGCATATAAAACCGTACAGTTTTTCAGAAAAGTAGACTGATACAGACTTGTATTTCATGGAACATATCGTAATAAATAAGGTTTAATAGTTCTAGCTCTATAATAAATACTGATAACAGATTTACTTACCATTATTGTTTAACAAATAAATCCATCACATTCTGCTTTAAAAAAAATTCCAATCCACAGACACAGATATATGCACTATAATACTTGAGAATGCTAGCTCCTATACTCCTGTAGGTGAGGGTGCTGAGCCATGGTACTAGCTCTTGTTGTGAGCCACTACTCCTGTGTGTACTAGGGGATAGTGTGTGCTGGAGCCGCTCCGATACTACCACCTGATTGATCCAATAGGAACACTTCTCACACAGCAAGCAATACAGAGGCTGGGTACGGAGGCTGGCATCAGCAGCTGGACCTGTTAGGCTGGGGATGAGGAGAGAACTATATCTACTATATAGTAACTTAGACAGATGGACCTGTTAGGCTGGGGACGAGGAGAGAACTATATCTACTATATAGTAACTCAGACAGATGGACCTGTTAGGCTGGGGACGAGGAGAGAACTATATCTACTATATAGTAACTCAGACAGATGGACTTGTTAGGCTGGGGACGAGGAGAGAACTATATCTACTATATAATAACTCAGACAGATGGACCTTTTAGGCTTGGGATGAGGAGAGAACTATATCTACTATATAGTAACTCAGACAGATGGACCTGTTAGGCTTGGGATGAGGAGAGAACTATATCTACTATATAGTAACTCAGACAGATGGACCTGTTAGGCTTGAGATGAGGAGAGAACTATATCTACTATATAATAACTCAGACAGATGGACCTTTTAGGCTTGGGATGAGGAGAGAACTATATCTACTATATAGTAACTCAGACAGATGGACCTGTTAGGCTTGGGATGAGGAGAGAACTATATCTACTATATAGTAACTCAGACAGATGGACCTGTTAGGCTTGGGATGAGGAGAGAACTATATCTACTATATAGTAACTCAGACAGATGGACCTGTTAGGCTGGACTATATCTACTATATAGTAACTCAGACAGATGGACCTGTTAGGCTGGGGACGAGGAGAGGACTATATCTACTATATAGTAACTCAGACAGATGGACCTGTTAGGCTGGGAACGAGGAGAGAACTATATCTACTATATAGTAACTCAGACAGATGGACCTGTTAGCTGGGAACGAGGAGAGAACTATATCTACTATATAGTAACTCAGACAGATGGACCTGTTAGGCTTGGGATGAGGAGAGAACTATATCTACTATATAATAACTCAGACAGATGGACCTTTTAGGCTTGGGATGAGGAGAGAACTATATCTACTATATAGTAACTCAGACAGATGGACCTGTTAGGCTTGGGATGAGGAGAGAACTATATCTACTATATAGTAACTCAGACAGATGGACCTGTTAGGCTTGGGATGAGGAGAGAACTATATCTACTATATAGTAACTCAGACAGATGGACCTGTTAGGCTGGACTATATCTACTATATAGTAACTCAGACAGATGGACCTGTTAGGCTTGGGATGAGGAGAGAACTATATCTACTATATAGTAACTCAGACAGATGGACCTGTTAGGCTTGGGACGAGGAGAGAACTATATCTACTATATAGTAACTCAGACAGATGAACCTGTTAGGCTGGGGACGAGGAGAGGACTATATCTACTATATAGTAACTCAGACAGATGGACCTGTTAGGCTGGGGACGAGGAGAGAACTATATCTACTATATAGTAACTCAGACAGATGGATCTGGCTTATCATCTCCGACTGTTACAGACACCCCAGGACAATGAATTACTTTGTCAAAGATTTAGTGTAAGGACTGAGATGGGCCTGGTGGTGCTACTCAGTTACACTCCTGGTCTTTATTTATATATAACTTCATTTTGTTCTCATCAATTACCTATATACAAAGCAGTACAAGGTGGTTGGGGCTGTAGGTCTATTTGGTGCCTGAACACTTTATTGTATTAGCTTTCTATGATGCACATGTTTTATTTTATAAAACCCAGATGATGTATGCTGTCACTGCATAAAAGAAAACTTCTGAGCATGTGATTTAATCATCGATTATGACTTATAAATCTAAGTATAAAATACTAAATCACATATTAAAACATTAGGAATAGGTTACTGTTAAATAAACAGTTACCAGATGGTGTCACTTTTAACAGTGTTAATATACCACTAGGCCTTGAAATAGGTCATTTTTTGCAGGGTTAGTACCTGTGTATACAGGCTAATAAAATAGGTCACTTTTCATAAGGCTCCTATGCAGGCCTTGAAATATATCATTTTTCACAGGGCTTGAAAATTATGAAAAAGGTCAGTTTTCACAGGGTTCATTTCACAGGGTTCATTATTATATATTCCAGTTGAATATAAAATAAACAAAAATCCTTACAATACATGCTACAAATCATGCCTCCTTTTTGTATTGCCTGAAAATATGACATAAAAGTCCTTGCTTAGGACAGGGACATATATGTGAGACATATACATCCCTGCTTGGGATTGCTCTTCCTGTCCAAAGGTCAGAGATCAAGGTCACTGTTAATTTACTATAGATAGAACCAATGTCTGAACTAAGGTTTCTGCATGATAACTAGAGATCCTTTGAGCCTATAAAACTCAATCTTCATACAGTACTTCCTTATATGAATATATTCGTTTACACCCCTCCCTTCTTGAGCTTAGTAAACTCTGGCTGTGAATATATTAGCGTATACGCAATGATAAAAGGCTCAGCGGATTGATATTTGTTCAAATATGGCGTCGTTCACGCTTCAGAACAATAACTATTCACTGACGGTAATTGTTTTGTTCCTTCAAGATTTTGAAACATGAAACATATATGGAATACATAAATGGTTTCTGGCAAACTTTTGATTCCAATGATTTGCATTCGAAATTCTTTGACAGTAACGCAAACATAGCGGTGCCCTGCAGTTGTGACGTCCGAAGTCGGACCGCGTCACAACCAGTTCATGTGTCATTGCGTGTACATGAAGACCGTTATAAATAAAGAATTATATTCCAAGTGCTAGAAATATTATTTAATACCAAATTTACAAATGATGTAATGAAGAAAAATGGTATTATTCACTGTGTATTTTCTAAATTTACCATTATATATCGCTGAAGATTCAGTGGAACTATATTATCACAGCCATCGTAGTTACCATCATTGTAATTTACCCGCTTCGAAGGTTTTTCTTCGTATAACACTTGAAAATTAATAATAAAATAAATATAAGGATTGTACTTCATTTTGACTACATATACGGTAGTATGCCCGCAGTTGGCAACAAACATATTCTATATAGAGTGCTGAAGCGCACCATATAATATGTTCGTTGCCAACTGCGGGCATACTACCGTATATGCAGTCGAAATGAGGTACAATCCTTAAGTACTTTCTTGGGATTACTCTTCAGATTTGGAGGTCAAATATGAAAGTCATTGTTTCTATAAATATAGCTGATGTCCAAACAAAGGTTTCTGTAACAGCTTGAGTGACCTTAATTGTGCCTCTATGATGGTGTCTTCTTTATTTTCAAATACATTTCTTAATCAAAAAGTTTCTTTCTCATTATATATACTCTGTCTAGCTGTTGGCCACACAGGCGACACATCCACTTGTGTGAAGTTCTTGTTAGATTTGTGTTCAGTTCTGCAGCTTACTGTTTACGTTTCATAAAACGATGTTGAAAAGAAATTTACACAAAGATAATTATATTCTACAACCACATAGCTTTGTCTTCAGAGCGATCCTCAACAGGTTAAAAGGAACTCTCCTGTCTCTTGTGTACAAAAGTCTGTTTAAAATAAGACTCAACAGTTTTATAAAACCCAGAATTCTCTTCATCGAGAACTCTTAGTTCTGTTTTGGGTATGATTCTCAGCTTTGATAAGGCCCATGGTTCTCTTCCCTGTACTAAATATAGTAGAATCTTGAGTACGATTCTCATCTTCTCCAAGGTTCAGACTCCTCGTCTCTGTCCCTGTTGTCTCCAGAGGATGATTCGGAATATTTACACGATCCAGACTAGTCGATCCTTGGTATTAAGTTTTTCTCCCGAGGTTGATCCTCGACAGTTACAAGGTCTGGCTAGTCAATTTTGTTACCCTTCCAGCTCGTTTCAGTGTTCAATTGGTGGATTTATGGGTAAAAAGCTGTTGTATGCTAGTACATTGGATTCCAGGAAATGTCATGCTACGCAATGTCACAGTTTATTTTATACCATGTCTGCATTTTACAAATCACATGATATGAAGGAAAACATATTGCAAGATCCAATTGACATAGTCTATGTCCATCAGTTATGAAAAAAATATGACCTTGTCCGATTGCAGAACTGTGAAATTGTGGATGCTTCAATATCTTCAAACTTTTCCTGCTTTATTTCTTACTCGACAGGAATGTCAGATAGACTTTGGGTTAGATTTTAACATAGATTGTATATGTATGTATTGAGCCAGGCCAATATTATATTATTATGCTGTGAAATTATAATGACAGTTTTGCTGTCATAATGGTTTGATTGGATTAAAGATAACAAGTCCCATATTAGAGACATAAAACAATGCTCTAAGCTGTAATAAATCTCACCAATTTGTGTATGATTTTTTTGTCAGTCTGTGAAGTATTAAATGTGGTTATGTGGGGATGTATAATTCAGGTTGACTCGGTTGCCTTTGATACAAGATTCCATGTGAGCCTGATGAAGTATCCAGGACTTGGACTAAGTAATTCAAGCTGTGTGTCGCCCCATAAAACATGGAGGACTCTGACATAGATTGGAGAAATCAAAGTAAGTACCTTAAGTGTGCCCTTGTGTAGCCATAAAACAGCACTAGTACATGCAAGAGGTCCCAAAGAAAACCATTTGTTGAACATTTCAGAAATTTGTCTATAATAAACTTTGTATATCAAAATACGCTTTTATAAGTAAATCTGGAGCCTCCCTGTCAGATTTAGCTTTCATTTATCAGATTGTCAAACTGATCTGGTTGTCCCAATATCAAGCCAACACTAATCTGGTTGTCCCACCAACCAGCGACCGCTAATCTGGTTGTCCCACCATCCAGTCACCACTTATCTGGTTGTCCCACCAACCAGCCACGGCTAATCTGGTTGTCCCACCATCCTGTCACCACTAATCTTGTTATCCCACCATCCTGTCACTCCTAATCTTGTTATCCCACCATCCGGTCAACGCTAATCTGGTTGTCCCACCATCCAGTCAACTCTAATCTGTTGTCCCACCATTTAGTCCCCACTAATCTGGTTGTCCAACCATTTAGTCCCCACTAATCTGGTTGTCCCACCATCCTGTCACCCCTAATCTTGTTATCCCACCATCCTGTCACCCCTAATCTTGTTATCCCACCATCCAGCCACCACTAATCTGGTTGTCCCACCATCCAGCCACCACTAATCTGGTTGTCCCAGAATCCAGCCACCACTAATCAGGTTGTCCAACCATTTAGTCCCCACTAATCTGGTTGTCCCACAATCCAGCCACCACTAATCTGGTTGTCCCACCATCCAGCCACCACTAATCTTGTTATCCCACCATCCAGCCACCACTAATCTGGTTGTCCCACTATCCACTCACCACTAATCTTGTTATCCCACCATCCTGTCACCCCTAATCTTGTTATCCCACCATCCTGTCACCCCTAATCTTGTTATCCCACCATCCAGCCACCACTAATCTGGTTGTCCCACTATCCAGCCACCACTAATCTGGTTGTCCCACTATCCAGCCACCACTAATCTGGTTGTTCCACTATCCAGCCACTACTAATCTGGTTGTCCCTCTATCCAGCCACCACTAATCTGGTTGTCCCACTATCTAGCCACCAATAATCTGGTTGTCCCACTATCCAGCTACCACTAATCTGGTTGTCCCACTATCCAGCCACCACTAATCTGGTTCATCTAGTCATAACTAATAGCCAGAACTAACTTGGTTGTCGAATCTTCTTGCCACCCCTAACCTAGCTGTCCATGCACTAATGAAGTATTTGATTTTCTTATCATCAAACAAACACCAATACAGTTATCCTACCATTCAGGCAACACTAGGTAATGAATTATATAATCCAGTTGTCTCCCATTTGTCAAGGTGTCAATTAACTGGTTGTCTTACTATCTGACCACCACAAATTTAGTTGTCTTACTATCTGACCACCACAACTTTAGTTGTCTTACTATCTGACCACCACAACTTTAGTTGTCTTACTATCTGACCACCACAACTTTAGTTGTCTTACTATCTGACCACCACAACTTTAGTTGTCTTACTATCTGACCACCACAACTTTAGTTGTCTTACTATCTGACCACCACAACTTTAGTTGTCTTACTATCTGACCACCACAACTTTAGTTGTCTTACTATCTGACCACCACAAATTTAGTTGTCCTACTATCTGACCACCACAAATTTAGTTGTCCTACTATCTGACCACCACAAATTTAGTTGTCCTACTATCTGACCACCACAACTTTAGTTGTCTTACTATCTGACCACCACAACTTTAGTTGTCTTACTATCTGACCACCACAACTTTAGTTGTCTTACTATCTGACCACCACAACTTTAGTTGTCTTACTATCTGACCACCACAACTTTAGTTGTCCAGCTACCATCAAGCCATTACAGATCTGGTTATTCCAACCTATATATACAGCCAACACTCATCTGACTGTCCCACTATGGAGTCAACACTAACATGGTTGCCCAACCCTATGATCCTTATGTCCATCCTTACCACAGCCACTGATATAAATCTTGTTGCTTGGTTCCCTCACTATCTAGCCAAGAATTTTGAGGACAAATTTGTTTTCAGCTAAGTGCTAAATGACTTATACTGTGGTATACAGTAACATTTATCCATATGTTGTATGTTACCTCACTCAAACAGACATTGTTTCCTTCAGGCTCCTTACACATAGGATCAAAATGTACTGCTAGGGGCCACCAAAAATAAAGTTCTATACAAAGTTTGATACAAATGAAAAGAATGACCTTGACCCTTCTTCAGGGTTGCAGAGGTTATAAACATATAAAATGAAAAAATTAAAGAACCAAAAAGTTGCTTTTTTGTTTTGAGTGTTACCATAAAGCTCAATCGAGATCACTTTGGTTTATATTTAAGTTCACAATTTGATAAAATATGTTCTGACAAAAGGACCAAAATGTATTATAAGGTTCTTTCTGTGTGTTGAGTGTCATAGATCAAATGAATAACATCCTCTGAAGAAGCAAAAGGCCGAGCAACATGAATGCTGTCAATCATTGATAAAACAGGTGGCCATATCGACCAATAGGATGTCTTATTCTGTTCCAGTTTCCGCATGCTGAAGTTTGGTAGCCATTTTCATGAAGACCATGCAATGGTGACTTGATTTTAAAGGCAGTGGCACCAATGTATATCAGAAATAATTCATTAAGGGTCCATGCCCCATTTCCCTGTAGTTAATATACCAATGGTTTATGAATATACTGTTATTTTTTAGATTGGTAGTCCAGGGTTCCTTAAGGTGTTCTTGATTTTCTTTCATCTTTGTTAATTTTTCATAAATATTTCACAAGGTATCTTACATTTTGGGAAAAATAATAATGAATAACAATAATTGTGAAAAAATAATGGACCTATTAAGAAAAAACCTATCCATTATACTGCATGTGTGATGCTAAGATTGGCACATTCAACAATATTGCGATAGAGAATGAGACTCAACTCAAGTTTTACCAAACACATTTTTTGTTCCAGCAAAATTGGATGCTATTTCAATATTGCACTTTGGTAATCTGAATCAAATTAGATTTCCAGTTGATAATTTTGACAAGCTGATTTCATTGTGGTGGATTTTTAGTGCAATGCTTTCCCCTATGAAATAGATCACAAGCCCCGGGTTATACATTGCGTGTTTGCATGGTAACTTCGTAAAAGATCATTGACCAATCAGAAGCAAGGTGACAGGACCTGCATATTTGACAGACTAAACACTAAATTCAAATTGATTGTCTCGGCTGCTTGTCAAGTGCGGTTATGTAATTTTAGGTCGGTAAACTTTCCAGTTAGTGAATGTTTCTAGACATTTCTGTGAAATTAGATCAATATGGAATGAAGCTATCAAGTGTTCTGTACTGCAGTGAAACTGATGACAGTAATTGAAGGGAGGGGGATTTTTTTAGATGAGGAGGTGATATGGATATGGCAGTATCTAGCTGACTCATCCAGGCAGTGTATGGTGCTGTGTAACAATGGTCCCACATGACAAACACGTAATTGTAATGTATATTGTGTCAGGCTCAGCTTAATGTTAGTATTAGCCTAGAAAGCAACACCGTTGTAAAACACTATATTGTTTCACTTTCGGTGCTATCTTGTTCATTAACATCGTCAGACCATTGCTGTACTTCTTGGTGGTTCAATGTCAGACTGTTGTTACACCACTTGGTGGTTCATTGTCAGAATGTTGTTACATCACTTGGTGGTTCATTGTCAGAATGTTGTTACACCACTTAATTGATGGTTCATTATCAGAATGTTGTTACACCACTTGGTGGTTCATTGTCAGAATGTTGTTACACCACTTAATTGATGGTTCATTATCAGAATGTCACTACACCACTTGGTGGTTCATTGTCAGACTGTTGTTACACCACTTGGTGGTTCATTGTCAGACTGTTGTTACACCACTTGGTGGTTCATTGTCAGAATGTTGTTACACCACTTGGTGGTTCATTATCAGAATGTTATTACACCACTTGGTGGTTCATTGTCAGAATGTTGTTACACCACTTAATTGATGGTTCATTATCAGAATGTCACTACACCACTTGGTGGTTCATTGTCAGACTGTTGTTACACCACTTGGTGGTTCATTGTCAGACTGTCACTACACCACTTGGTGGTTCATTATCAGAATGTTGTTACACCACTTGGTGGTTCATTGTCAGAATGTTGTTACACCACTTGGTGGTTCATTGTGAGAATGTTGTTACACCACTTGGTGGTTCATTGTCAGACTGTTATTACACCACTTGGTGGTTCATTATCAGAATGTCACTACACCACTTGGTGGTTCATTATCAGAATGTTGTTACACCACTTGGTGGTTCATTGTCAGAATGTTGTTACACCACTTGGTGGTTCATTGTCAGAATGTTGTTACACCACTTGGTGGTTCATTGTCAGACTGTCACTACACCACTTGGTGGTTCATTATCAGAATGTGGTTACACCACTTGGTGGTTCATTGTCAGAATGTTGTTACACCACTTGGTGGTTCATTGTCAGACTGTCACTACACCACTTGGTGGTTCATTATCAGAATGTTGTTACACCACTTGGTGGTTCATTGTCAGAATGTCACTACACCACTTGGTGGTTCATTGTCAGAATGTTGTTACACCACTTGGTGGTTCATTGTCAGACTGTTGTTACACCACTTGGTGGTTCATTGTCAGAATATTGTTACACCACTTGGTGGTTCATTGTCAGACTGTCACTACACCACGTTGTGGTTCATTATCAGAATGTTGTTACACCACTTGGTGGTTCATTGTGAGAATGTTATTACACCACTTGGTGGTTCATTGTCAGAATGTTGTTACACCACTTGGTGGTTCATTGTCAGACTGTCACTACACCACTTTGTGGTTCATTATCAGAATGTTGTTACACCACTTGGTGGTTCATTGTGAGAATGTTATTACACCACTTGGTGGTTCATTGTCAGAATGTGGTTACACCACTTGGTGGTTCATTGTCAGAATGTTGTTACACCACTTGGTGGTTCATTGTCAGAATGTGGTTACACCACTTGGTGGTTCATTGTCAGAATGTCACTACACCACTTGGTGGTTCATTGTCAGAATGGTTCATTGTCAGAATGTCACTACACCACTTGGTGGTTCATTGTCAGAATGTTATTACACCACTTGGTGGTTCATTGTCAGAATGTTGTTACACCACTTGGTGGTTCATTGTCAGAATGTTGTTACACTTCTCAGTGGTTCATTGTCAGAATGTTGTTACACCACTTGGTGGTTCATTGTCAGAATGTTGTTACACTTCTCAGTGGTTCATTGTCAGAATGTTGTTACACCACTTGGTGGTTCATTGTCAGACTGTTGTTACACCACTTGGTGGTTCATTGTCAGAATGATGTTTGGTTTATTTTGTTTTAAAGCCAGGGTCATTTAAGAAATGCCAGGTTTTGGAGAAGGAGGAAAGCCGGATTACCCGGAGAAAAACCACTGACCTATGGTCAGTACCAGATGAGTGGCAACTGCCCCACGTGGGATTTGATCATGCAACCCAGAGATGGAGGACTAACTGTAGAATGTCGGGACACCTTAACCCTTTCGGCCACCTCTGCCCCTCAGAATGTTGTTACACCACTTGGTGGTTCATTATCAGAATGTCACTACACCACTTGGTGGTTCATTGTCAGAATGTTGTTTCACCACTTGGTGGTTCATTGTCAGAATGTTGTTACATCACTTGGTGGTTCATTGTGAGAATGTTGTTACACCACTTAATTGGTGGTTCATTGTCAGAATGTTGTTACACCACTTGGTGGTTCATTATCAGAATGTCACTACACCACTTGGTGGTTCATTGTGAGAATGTTGTTACACCACTTGGTGGTTCATTGTCAGAATGTCACTACACCACTTGGTGGTTCATTGTCAGAATGTTGTTACACCACTTGGTGGTTCATTATCAGAATGTCACTACACCACTTGGTGGTTCATTATCAGAATGTTATTACACCACTTGGTGGTTCATTGTCAGAATGTTGTTACACCACTTAATTGATGGTTCATTATCAGAATGTCACTACACCACTTGGTGGTTCATTGTCAGACTGTTGTTACACCACTTGGTGGTTCATTGTCAGACTGTCACTACACCACTTGGTGGTTCATTATCAGAATGTTGTTACACCACTTGGTGGTTCATTGTCAGAATGTTGTTACACCACTTGGTGGTTCATTGTGAGAATGTTGTTACACCACTTGGTGGTTCATTGTCAGACTGTTATTACACCACTTGGTGGTTCATTATCAGAATGTCACTACACCACTTGGTGGTTCATTATCAGAATGTTGTTACACCACTTGGTGGTTCATTGTCAGAATGTTGTTACACCACTTGGTGGTTCATTGTCAGAATGTTGTTACACCACTTGGTGGTTCATTGTCAGACTGTCACTACACCACTTGGTGGTTCATTATCAGAATGTGGTTACACCACTTGGTGGTTCATTGTCAGAATGTTGTTACACCACTTGGTGGTTCATTGTCAGACTGTCACTACACCACTTGGTGGTTCATTATCAGAATGTTGTTACACCACTTGGTGGTTCATTGTCAGAATGTCACTACACCACTTGGTGGTTCATTGTCAGAATGTTGTTACACCACTTGGTGGTTCATTGTCAGACTGTTGTTACACCACTTGGTGGTTCATTGTCAGAATATTGTTACACCACTTGGTGGTTCATTGTCAGACTGTCACTACACCACGTTGTGGTTCATTATCAGAATGTTGTTACACCACTTGGTGGTTCATTGTGAGAATGTTATTACACCACTTGGTGGTTCATTGTCAGAATGTTGTTACACCACTTGGTGGTTCATTGTCAGACTGTCACTACACCACTTTGTGGTTCATTATCAGAATGTTGTTACACCACTTGGTGGTTCATTGTGAGAATGTTATTACACCACTTGGTGGTTCATTGTCAGAATGTGGTTACACCACTTGGTGGTTCATTGTCAGAATGTTGTTACACCACTTGGTGGTTCATTGTCAGAATGTGGTTACACCACTTGGTGGTTCATTGTCAGAATGTCACTACACCACTTGGTGGTTCATTGTCAGAATGGTTCATTGTCAGAATGTCACTACACCACTTGGTGGTTCATTGTCAGAATGTTATTACACCACTTGGTGGTTCATTGTCAGAATGTTGTTACACCACTTGGTGGTTCATTGTCAGAATGTTGTTACACTTCTCAGTGGTTCATTGTCAGAATGTTGTTACACCACTTGGTGGTTCATTGTCAGAATGTTGTTACACTTCTCAGTGGTTCATTGTCAGAATGTTGTTACACCACTTGGTGGTTCATTGTCAGACTGTTGTTACACCACTTGGTGGTTCATTGTCAGAATGATGTTTGGTTTATTTTGTTTTAAAGCCAGGGTCATTTAAGAAATGCCAGGTTTTGGAGAAGGAGGAAAGCCGGATTACCCGGAGAAAAACCACTGACCTATGGTCAGTACCAGATGAGTGGCAACTGCCCCACGTGGGATTTGATCATGCAACCCAGAGATGGAGGACTAACTGTAGAATGTCGGGACACCTTAACCCTTTCGGCCACCTCTGCCCCTCAGAATGTTGTTACACCACTTGGTGGTTCATTATCAGAATGTCACTACACCACTTGGTGGTTCATTGTCAGAATGTTGTTTCACCACTTGGTGGTTCATTGTCAGAATGTTGTTACATCACTTGGTGGTTCATTGTGAGAATGTTGTTACACCACTTAATTGGTGGTTCATTGTCAGAATGTTGTTACACCACTTGGTGGTTCATTATCAGAATGTCACTACACCACTTGGTGGTTCATTGTGAGAATGTTGTTACACCACTTGGTGGTTCATTGTCAGAATGTCACTACACCACTTGGTGGTTCATTGTCAGAATGTTGTTACACCACTTGGTGGTTCATTATCAGAATGTCACTACACCACTTGGTGGTTCATTATCAGAATGTTGTTACATCACTTGGTGGTTCATTGTCAGAATGTTGTTACACCACTTAATTGGTGGTTCATTGTCAGAATGTTGTTACACCACTTGGTGGTTCATTATCAGAATGTTGTTACACCACTTGGTGGTTCATTATCAGAATGTCACTACACCACTTAATTGGTGGTTCATTGTCAGAATGTTGTTACACCACTTGGTGGTTCATTGTCAGAATATGGTTACACCACTTAATTGGTGGTTCATTGTCAGAATGTTGTTACATCACTTGGTGGTTCATTGTCAGAATGTTGTTACACAACTTGGTGGTTCATTATCAGAGTGTCACTACACCACTTAATTGGTGGTTCATTGTCAGAATGTTGTTACACCACTTGGTGGTTCATTGTCAGAATGTGGTTACACCACTTAATTGGTGGTTCATTGTCAGAATGTTGTTACATCACTTGGTGGTTCATTGTCAGACTGTTGTTACACCACTTGGTGGTTCATTATCAGAATGTTGTTACACCACTTGGTGGTTCATTATCAGAATGTTGTTACACCACTTGGTGGTTCATTATCAGACTGTCACTACACCACTAGGTGGTTCATTGTCAGAATGTCACTACACAACTTGGTGGTTCATTGTCAGAATGTCACTACACAACTTGGTGGTTCATTATCAGAATGTCACTACACCACTAGGTGGTTCATTGTCAGAATGTCACTACACAACTTGGTGGTTCATTGTCAGAATGTCACTACACAACTTGGTGGTTCATTGTCAGAATGTCACTACACCACTAGGTGGTTCATTGTCAGAATGTCACTACACAACTTGGTGGTTCATTGTCAGAATGTTGTTACACCAGTTGGTGGTTCATTATAAGAATGTTATTACACCACTTGGTGGTTCGTTATCAGAATGTCACTACACAACTTGGTGGTTCATTGTCAGAATGTCACTACACCACTAGGTGGTTCATTGTCAGAATGTTGTTACACCACTAGGTGGTTCATTGTCAGAATGTCACTACACCACTTGGTGGTTCATTGTCAGAATGTTGTTACACCACTTGGTGGTTCATTGTCAGAATGTTGTTACACCACTTTGTGGTTCATTGTGAGAATGTTATTACACCACTTGGTGGTTCATTATCAGAATGTCACTACACCACTTGGTGGTTCATTATCAGAATGTTGTTACACCACTTAATTGGTGGTTCATTGTCAGAATGTTGTTACACCAGTTGGTGGTTCATTGTCAGAATGTTATTACACCACTTGGTGGTTCATTGTCAGAATGTCACTACACCACTTGGTTGTTCATTGTCAGAATGTCACTACACCACTAGGTGGTTCATTGTCAGAATGTTGTTAACCACTTAATTGATGGTTCATTGTCAGAATTTCACTACACCACTTGGTGGTTCATTGTCAGAATGTTGTTACACCACTTGGTGGTTCATTATCAGAATGTTGTTACACCACTTAATTGGTGGTTCATTGTGAGAATGTCACTACACCACTTTGTGGTTCATTGTCATAATGTCACTACACCACTTGGTGGTTCATTGTCAGAATGTTGTTACACCACTTGGTGGTTCATTATCAGAATGTCACTACACCACTTGGTGGTTCATTGTCAGAATGTTATTACACCACTTGGTGGTTCATTGTCAGAATGTTGTTACACCACTTGGTGGTTCATTGTGAGAATGTTATTACACCACTTGGTGGTTCATTATCAGAATGTTGTTACACCACTTAATTGATGGTTCATTGTCAGAATTTCACTACACCACTTGGTGGTTCATTGTCAGAATGTTGTTACACCACTTGGTGGTTCATTATCAGAATGTTGTTACACCACTTAATTGGTGGTTCATTGTGAGAATGTCACTACACCACTTGGTGGTTCATTGTCAGAATGTCACTACACCACTTGGTGGTTCATTGTCAGAATGTTGTTACACCACTTGGTGGTTCATTATCAGAATGTCACTACAGCACTTGGTGGTTCATTGTCAGAATGTTATTACACCACTTGGTGGTTCATTGTCAGAATGTTGTTACACCACTTGGTGGTTCATTGTGAGAATGTTATTACACCACTTGGTGGTTCATTATCAGAATGTCACTACACCACTTGGTGGTTCATTATCAGAATGTCATTACACCACTTGGTGGTTCATTGTCAGAATGTGGTTACACCACTTAATTGGTGGTTCATTGCCAGGATGTTGTTACACCACTTGGTGGTTTATTGTCAGAATGTTGTTACACCACTTAATTGGTGGTTCATTGTGAGAATGTTATTACACCACTTGGTGGTTCATTGTCAGAATGTGGTTACACCACTTAATTGGTGGTTCATTGTGAGAATGTTGTTACACCACTTGGTGGTTCATTGTCAGAATGTTATTACACCACTTGGTGGTTCATTGTGAGAATGTCACTACACCACTTGGTGGTTCATTGTCAGAATGTGGTTACACCACTTGGTGGTTCATTGTCAGAATGTTGTTACACCACTTGGTGGTTCATTGTCAGAATGTTATTACACCACTTGGTGGTTCATTGTCAGAATGTGGTTACACCACTTAATTGGTGGTTCATTGTGAGAATGTTATTACACCACTTGGTGGTTCATTGTCAGAATGTGGTTACACCACTTAATTGGTGGTTCATTGTCAAAATGTCACTACACCACTTGGTGGTTCATTGTGAGAATGTTATTACACCACTTGGTGGTTCATTGTCAGACTGTTGTTACACCACTTGGTGGTTCATTATCAGAATGTTGTTACACCACTTGGTGGTTCATTGTCAGAATGTTGTTACACCACTTGGTGGTTCATTATCAGAATGTCACTACACCACTTGGTGGTTCATTATCAGAATGTTGTTACACCACTTGGTGGTTCATTATTAGAATGTTGTTACACCACTTGGTGGTTCATTGTCAGACTGTTGTTACACCACTTGGTGGTTCATTATCAGAATGTTGTTACACCACTTGGTGGTTCATTATCAGAATGTCACTACACCACTTGGTGGTTCATTGTGAGAATGTTGTTACACCACTTGGTGGTTCATTATCAGAATGTCACTACACCACTTGGTGGTTCATTAACAGAATGTTGTTACACCACTTGGTGGTTCATTATCAGAATGTCACTACACCACGTGGTGGTTCATTGTGAGAATGTCACTACACCACTTGGTGGTTCATTATCAGAATGTCACTACACCACTTGGTGGTTCATTGTGAGAATGTTGTTACACCACTTGGTGGTTCATTGTCAGACTGTTGTTACACCACTTGGTGGTTCATTGTCAGAATGTTGTTACACCACTTGGTGGTTCATTATCAGAATGTCACTACACCACTTGGTGGTTCATTGTGAGAATGTTGTTACACCACTTGGTGGTTCATTGTCAGACTGTTGTTACACCACTTGGTGGTTCATTGTCAGAATGTTGTTACACCACTTGGTGGTTCATTATCAGAATGTTGTTACACCACTTGGTGGTTCATTGTCAGAATGTTGTTACACCACTTGGTGGTTCATTGTCAGACTGTTGTTACACCACTTGGTGGTTCATTATCAGAATGTCACTACACCACTTGGTGGTTCATTGTGAGAATGTCACTACACCACTTGGTGGTTCATTGTGAGAATGTCACTACACCACTTGGTGGTTCATTGTGAGAATGTCACTACACCACTTGGTGGTTCATTGTGAGAATGTCACTACACCACTTGGTGGTTCATTGTGAGAATGTCACTACACCACTTGGTGGTTCATTGTCAGAATGTCACTACACCACTTGGTGGTTCATTGTGAGAATGTCACTACACCACTTGGTGGTTCATTGTCAGAATGTCACTACACCACTTGGTGGTTCATTGTGAGAATGTTGTTACACCACTTGGTGGTTCATTATCAGAATGTCACTACACCACTTGGTGGTTCATTATCAGAATGTTGTTACACCACTTGGTGGTTCATTATCAGAATGTCACTACACCACTTGGTGGTTCATTGTGAGAATGTCACTACACCACTTGGTGGTTCATTATCAGAATGTCACTACACCACTTGGTGGTTCATTGTCAGAATGTTGTTACACCACTTGGTGGTTCATTGTCAGACTGTTGTTACACCACTTGGTGGTTCATTGTCAGAATGTTTTTACACCACTTGGTGGTTCATTATCAGAATGTCACTACACCACTTGGTGGTTCATTGTGAGAATGTTGTTACACCACTTGGTGGTTCATTGTCAGACTGTTGTTACACCACTTGGTGTTTCATTGTCAGAATGTTGTTACACCACTTGGTGGTTCATTATCAGAATGTTGTTACACCACTTGGTGGTTCATTGTCAGAATGTTGTTACACCACTTGGTGGTTCATTGTCAGAATGTTGTTACACCACTTGGTGGTTCATTATCAGAATGTCACTACACCACTTGGTGGTTCATTGTGAGAATGTTGTTACACCACTTGGTGGTTCATTGTCAGACTGTTGTTACACCACTTGGTGGTTCATTGTCAGACTGTTGTTACACCACTTGGTGGTTCATTATCAGAATGTCACTACACCACTTGGTGGTTCATTATCAGAATGTCACTACACCACTTGGTGGTTCATTATCAGAATGTCACTACACCACTTGGTGGTTCATTGTGAGAATGTCACTACACCACTTGGTGGTTCATTGTCAGAATGTTGTTACACCACTTGGTGGTTCATTGTGAGAATGTCACTACACCACTTGGTGGTTCATTGTGAGAATGTCACTACACCACTTGGTGGTTCATTGTGAGAATGTCACTACACCACTTGGTGGTTCATTGTGAGAATTTCCCTACACCACTTGGTGGTTCATTGTGAGAATGTCACTACACCACTTGGTGGTTCATTGTGAGAATGTCACTACACCACTTGGTGGTTCATTGTGAGAATGTCACTACACCACTTGGTGGTTCATTGTGAGAATGTTGTTACACCACTTGGTGGTTCATTGTCAGAATGTTGTTACACCACTTGGTGGTTCATTGTCAGAATGTTGTTACACCACTTGGTGGTTCATTGTCAGAATGTTGTTACACCACTTGGTGGTTCATTGTCAGAATGTTGTTACACCACTTGGTGGTTCATTGTGAGAATGTTGTTACACCACTTGGTGGTTCATTGTGAGAATGTCACTACACCACTTGGTGGTTCATTGTGAGAATGTCACTACACCACTTGGTGGTTCATTGTGAGAATGTCACTACACCACTTGGTGGTTCATTGTCAGAATGTCACTACACCACTTGGTGGTTCATTGTGAGAATGTCACTACACCACTTGGTGGTTCATTGTGAGAATGTCACTACACCACTTGGTGGTTCATTGTGAGAATGTCACTACACCACTTGGTGGTTCATTGTCAGAATGTCACTACACCACTTGGTGGTTCATTGTCAGAATGTTGTTACACCACTTGGTGGTTCATTGTCAGAATGTTGTTACACCACTTGGTGGTTCATTGTCAGAATGTTGTTACACCACTTGGTGGTTCATTGTCAGAATGTTGTTACACCACTTGGTGGTTCATTGTCAGAATGTTATTACACCACTTGGTGGTTCATTGTCAGAATGTCACTACACCACTTGGTGGTTCATTGTCAGAATGTTGTTACACCACTTGGTGGTTCATTGTCAGAATGTCACTACACCACTTGGTGGTTCATTGTCAGAATGTTGTTACACCACTTGGTGGTTCATTGTCAGACTGTTGTTACACCACTTGGTGGTTCATTGTCAGAATGTTGTTACACCACTTGGTGGTTCATTATCAGAATGTCACTACACCACTTGGTGGTTCATTGTCAGAATGTTGTTACACCACTTGGTGGTTCATTATCAGAATGTCACTACACCACTTGGTGGTTCATTGTCAGAATGTTGTTACACCACTTGGTGGTTCATTGTCAGAATGTTGTTACACCACTTGGTGGTTCATTGTCAGACTGTTGTTACACCACTTGGTGGTTCATTATCAGAATGTTGTTACACCACTTGGTGGTTCATTGTCAGAATGTTGTTACACCACTTGGTGGTTCATTATCAGAATGTCACTACACCACTTGGTGGTTCATTATCAGAATGTTGTTACACCACTTGGTGGTTCATTATTAGAATGTTGTTACACCACTTGGTGGTTCATTGTCAGACTGTTGTTACACCACTTGGTGGTTCATTATCAGAATGTTGTTACACCACTTGGTGGTTCATTATCAGAATGTCACTACACCACTTGGTGGTTCATTGTGAGAATGTTGTTACACCACTTGGTGGTTCATTATCAGAATGTCACTACACCACTTGGTGGTTCATTATCAGAATGTTGTTACACCACTTGGTGGTTCATTATCAGAATGTCACTACACCACTTGGTGGTTCATTGTCAGAATGTTATTACACCACTTGGTGGTTCATTGTCAGAATGTTGTTACACCACTTGGTGGTTCATTATCAGAATGTTGTTACACTTCTCAGTGGTTCATTGTCAGAATGTTGTTACACTTCTCAGTGGTTCATTGTCAGAATGTTGTTACACCACTTTGTGGGTCATTGTCAAATTGTTGCTTCACTTTTTGGTGGTTGTTGATGGTGTATGTCAGATTATTATTTTGCCTCATATTTACACCAGGTGGTTCAATAGCAGACATGTATATGCTTTATAGATAGATATATAACACTAGGTGATACAGTTCAGAACCACTGTGGTAGCTGCATCAGGATATCATATCACCTACAATCATGTAGGTAAAGAATCATGTAGCCAGATTGTTGGGGTACATTGGCCTGTACACTATCTGTCACACATACCAGCCTCATAGTTCTGCTCGACATCTCATACTCATGGTCACATGGATGTGTCAGGGTTAATACATGGTGTCACACCATGTCATCTGTGATTAGAGCTGATAAATATGTAACACATGTATATAATACAGGTATACAGATGGTGATGTGCTTGGCTATTATAAGACTTTTTCATGACCAGGGATGTAAGATATGGAAATTCCACCCGAGGGGTTTTCAAATTTGGTAAAACACAAGGCTTTGCCGAGGGTTTTGCCAAATTTGAAAACCCCTCGGGTGAAATTTCCCTATCTTACACCTTTGGTCACGAAAGAGTCTTTTTCTCTCTTATCAACTACCTGAATAAGCCCAAAAACCATGAAAATATGGTTTCAAAGGCTACCATTTTGAAAATTTCAACTTTTTCCTTGGGCTTTTTTGACGAAAACAAATTAGACAGCGAGATTAAGCATAGGTACTCTATATTTGCAAACTTGTTTGCTCATAAAATTTAATCTCACCTTTCTGGCGTTTATGGTAAAATTTTTGTGAAAGGTTTCAATTTTAATATCACGCCGTCGTTTTCTCTTTTCAGCATCGGAATTGACCGTATTCGTGATGTCACGTCATTGTTGAGCCATTGTGATGTCACGTCGCGTGATATGCTATGTAAGATCGATTTTTCTTACATACCGTAGCTTTCTTACATGGGCAAACCCTATCCAACATGGCGAGATATGAGAGAAAAATTCATCTCTGTGGTGAGGTGTTTGCAAGGTGATTGTCAATGTAGAAGTAATTGTTTCTCACAAAGGTATATATATATATATTGTATTGGCATTATGAGTAGAACTGTACCTCTGTTGGATGTAAAGTTGCTGTAATTGCAGGAAGGCTTGTAGTTTTGTTAGGTCATCTGACCCAAAGGGTCAAGATGACCTATAGTTACCGTGCTTCGTCCGTCGTCGTCCGCCGTGCGCCGTCTGCCGTCCGCCGTCCGTAAACTTTTCACACTTCTTCTCAAGTTCTACCAATGGGATTAAGCTGAAACTTGGCTGAAATGATCCTGAGATAGTCCTGACCAAGTGTTGTTATTTTTCGGGTCGGTCCGAAATCCAAGATGGCCGCCAGAGCCGCCATCTTGAAAAACACATTTTCAACTTCTTCTCAAGTTCTACCAGTGGGATTAAGATGAAACTTGGCTGAAATGATCCTGAGATGGTCCTGACCAAGTGTTGTTATTTTTCGGGTCGGTCCGAAATCCAAGATGGCCGCCAGAGCCGCCATCTTGAAAAACACATATTAAACTTCTTCTACAGTTCCACTGGTACCTGTGAGCTGAAAATTGGTAGGGATGTTCAGGAAGGGCAGCCCATAAAATGTTGTTATTTTTCGGGTCCGAAAAACTCGCGACATTTGTGCCATGGCGGCCATTTTGTGACATGATTGCGCAATCACTGTTTTCCTGAACAACACCTATTTTAAACTTCTTCTTAAGTTCTACCAATGGGATTAAGCTGAAACTTGGCTGAAATGATCCTGAGATAGTCCTGACCAAGTGTTGTTATTTTTCGGGTCGGTCCGAAATCCAAGATGGCCGCCAGAGCCGCCATCTTGAAAAACACATTTTCAACTTCTTCTCAAGTTCTACCAGTGGGATTAAGATGAAACTTGGCTGAAATGATCCTGAGATGGTCCTGACCAAGTGTTGTTATTTTTCGGGTCGGTCCGAAATCCAAGATGGCCGCCAGAGCCGCCATCTTGAAAAACACATTTCCAAATTTCTCTCAAGTTTCACCTGTGGGATTAAGCTGAAACTTGGCTGAAATTATCCTGAGATAGTCCTGACCATGAGTTGTTACTTTTCGGTCAGTTCGAAATCCAAGATGGCCGCCATGGCCGCCATCTTACAAAACACATTTCCAACTTCTTCTCAAGTTCTACCTGTGGGATTAAGCTAAAACTTGGCTGAAGTGATTCTGAGATTGTCCTGACCAAGTGTTGTTATTTTTCAGGTTGGTCGGAAATCCAAGATGGCCTTCAGAGCCGCCATCTTGAAAAACACATTTCAAACTTCTTCTCAAGTTCTACCTGTGTGATTAAGCTGAAACTTGGCTGACATGATCCTGAGATGGTCCTGATCAAGTATTGTTACTTTTTGGATCGGTCCGAAATCCAAGATGGCCGCCAGAGCCGCCATCTTGAAAAAGACATTTCCAAATTTCTCTCAAGTTTCACCTGTGGGATTAAGCTGAAACTTGGCTGAAATTATCCTGAGATGGTCCTGACCATGAGTTGTTACTTTTCGGTCGGTTCGAAATCCAAGATGGCCGCCATGGCCGCCATCTTACAAAACACATTTCCAACTTCTTCTCAAGTTCTACCTGTGGGATTAAGCTAAAACTTGGCTGAAGTGATTCTGAGATTGTCCTGACCAAGTGTTGTTATTTTTCAGGTTGGTCGGAAATCCAAGATGGCCTTCAGAGCCGCCATCTTGAAAAACACATTTCAAACTTCTTCTCAAGTTCTACCTGTGTGATTAAGCTGAAACTTGGCTGACATGATCCTGAGATGGTCCTGATCAAGTATTGTTACTTTTTGGGTCGGTCCGAAATCCAAGATGGCTGCCAGAGCCGCAATCTTGAAAAACACGTTTCCAACTTCTTATCAAGTTCTACCACTGGGATTAAGCTGAAACTTGGCTGAAATGATCCTGAGATGGTCCTGACCAAGTGTTGTTACATTTCGGGTTGGTCCAAAATCCAAGATGGCCGCCAGATTCGCCATCTTGAAAAACAAAATTGCCGTCCGTAAACTTTTCACATTTTAAACTTCTTCTCAAGTTCTATCCGTGGGATTGAGCTGAAACTTGCTAGAAATGATCCTTAGGTGGACCTGACCAAGTGTTGTTATTTTTCAACTCCGTTGGAATTAAAAGATGGCCGCCATGGCCGCCATTTTGAAAACACATTTTAAACTTTTCATAGAAAAATGATCCCCAGATAGTCCCAACCAAATGTTGTTATTTCTCCAGTCCGTCAGAGATCCAAGATGGCTGCAACAGCCCCCATTTTGCATCCACATCTAACACTTTCCATGATCTGAAACTTGCCTAAAATGATTCTGACCAAATGTTATTTTTCGCACTGTTCCGAAGAAATCCATGATCATCACCATCTTGAAAACCACATTTGTGTGGCATATTGTTACATGATTGTATTACTAATTCCTAGAGGAGAGGAATTTATATAAGCTATTAGCTTGTTTTCCAATCCTCACTATTTGTATAATTTCTATATATGTAATATACATGTACACTGATGGAAATAAAATATTGTTTAAACTAATTCCATAATGGTATCACAATTGGTTGTCAGATGACCGTTAAGGCCCTTGGGCCTCTTGTTAATATTGATATTTTAGCTGCTGCTTTATTTTTTCTCGACTTTGAAGATAATAAGTGTGAGATAGATACTGTGAGTGATAGTATATATTACTATTTCATAATTGTTACTGGTTGAAAAGTATTTTGCTTGGATAGTTCAACAGCAGATACTAATCAGGGAATTTGCATACAACGTACAGTGCTGTGATCTGCATAGACTGGCTACCAGCCCCTAAGTTTCTATAGAAAATTTCTCTTCTTTATTTTACTACTAGCTTATCTCCCCCTTGTTTCAAACTCAGGATCAGACATCCAAGTGATCAAAACTATTTTGCTATATTGTTCAATATCTATATACTATTTTACAGACAGGAGCCAGTCTATATCTGTATTGAATATTGTCCCCAACAAAGTTTGATTTGTTTTGTTTTACATCCTATTAACAGCCAGGGTCATTTAAGGACGTGCCAGGTTTTAGAGTTGGAGGAAAGTCAGAGTACCAAGAGAAAAACCACCGACCTACGGTCAGTACCTGGCAAACTGCCCCACGTGGGTTTCGAACTCACAACTCAGAAGTGGAAGACTAGTGGTAGAATGTCAGGGCACCTTAAACTGCCTGGCAACCGTGGCCCAGAGGTGGACGGCTAGTGGTAGAATGTCAGGACACCTTAAACTGCCTGGCCACCGTGGCCCAGAGGTGGAAGGCTAGTGGTAGAATGTCAGGGCACCTTAAACTGCCTGGCCACCGTGGCCCAGAGGTGGAAGGCTAGTGGTAGAATGTCAGGGCACTTTAAACTGCCTGGCAACCGTGGCCCAGAGGTGGAGGGCTAGTGGTAGACTGTCAGGACACCTTAAACCACTTGGCCACCGTGGCCCAGAGGTGGAGGGCTAGTGGTAGAATGATGGGACACCTTAACCAGTTGGCCACCATGGCCTAGAAGTGGAGGGCTAGTGGTAGAATGATGGGACACCTTAACCACTTGGCCACCATGGCCTAGAGGTGGAGGGCTATTGGTGGAATGTCAGGACACCTTAACCACTCAGCCACCGAGGCCCCTCCCCCTACAGAGTAAAACTGGTGCATTAATTATGGGCCTGGGTAATTGAGACCCTGAAGTAAAACTGTGGTACACGCATTATGTGGTGCCCAAGTGTTGGGACACACAGTAACACTTTGGTACATCACCCAGGCTGCATGTATAGTAAGACACAGTCTATATTGATATGTAGGGAGTGTTCCATATTTTTATACATGTAGGTAAGAATTAAATGCTTAATTCCTAACAGATTGTGTTTGTGAAGAAGGGAGTTGTTTTTGTAAAGAAGATTTTTTTTGTTTTTGTGAAGAAAGTTTTTAAGCTCTCAAATAAGATCCTATAAACAATCTGTGTGGGTATTGTATATTTTCTCTATGTTGATCTAACCCTGTAATACGTCTGATAACATCCCTACACATCTGGATATGTCTGGATTGAGTCCTGACATACGGTGTCTTCATTCTCAGACATCTAAAGACTCTGTGGTACGGTGTCAACACCTGTCAGTCTTTCCACTGTCATAAACAAATATTATGTTAACATTTTTGTCTGCCTGTAAGACACTATCTACAGATGTAATATGTTTTATTTTAGACGTATATTAATTATCCTGTTGTTTTCTATCAGATACACAGGGTCTTATGGACATGCAGAGTAATAAACTGAACAACAATCTCTGTTTCTAATTTAAAAAATTATTTTCCACTTTCACTGCTAAGCTCACCAAATATACGTGACATATTTACATCTCCCCGTTGAATGAAATATCATAATAATTATAACCAATACCATAATTAGTGGGTTCCACTCTACATGACCTCGTATTATCTTATTTTGGTTTTTCTATTATAATTTCCTTGGGGGGGGGGGGGCTTTTAAACCATTAAGTAAACAGATTTATAGGTAGGTTGATATCTTTATGAAACTTAAAGTATGGTTGCATAACCATAGATGATGTACAGTGCACTTTCATTAGGTCATAATTGTGACCTTGACCCCAATGTCAAAGGTCAATTGCATACTTATATTTTTTAGGGACATATCTTGTCTGTGCTGTTACCTTTTAATGTGCTAAAAATGTTTTGTTAAATACCAGAGAAACTTGTGACAAGTTTTCAAAAATGGTCAGCAACAATCCATTTTATACAAACTATAAGGTTTTAGCTTGTGTAACCATTTAAATATGGATGTGGAAGATTTGTTTAAAACAACAAAACAAGTAAAAATAAATCTAATTAAGCCAATAGACTTATTTACTTTTGTGGTTGTTTTGAAAACTAAAAAATATTACACAGACTTACTATCAGGGTTTAGAAGATTATCATTGGGCCCTCAGCAGCCTACAGTCTGGCAAAGTGAAGATTTGTATTACATTGTAACTATATAATTGTAAATATTAGTCCATAGGTGTTACTCGAGTTTGTAATACTGTATGAAGCTGAAAATTGGCAGCAAATTGTACACCATCCGTCAGTCAGTCAATGGCAATTGGTGAAATTGTTTAGGGCAGATCTCGTATGTCCTGTCATCCGGGATCCACAGATTGGTGAATCTAATATGACAGTATATACCTCTTGGGATGACAGAGTGTCATGATATGAAATTGGATAAGACCTCCTGACCAGTTTAAATATAGTTTTGACCTATAACGTTTGCAACATGCAAGTTGTTGAGGGTATATATATGGATCCTCCCCGTACACAGGCTGCATTTCTCTACAGATTGGCATGAAACATCTCATAAGTGTTCACAAACTTCAACTTTCTGTTGTCAAAAACTAGGTCATTGTCACTGTAAATAGAAATCGACAGATTCTTTGACTGCAGGCTGCTTTTCTCTACCGATTGGAATGAAAATTCACACAATTAAGTGTTCACAAAACATCACCTCTTGTGTGAGTTTGCATGTCAATTAACCTTCTACATTCATAAATTAGGTCACTGTTACTATAAATAGCAATTAACTGAATCTTTGATGTCAGTATTTGCTCTGCAGGCTGAATTTTTCAAACAATTGGCATGAAAACTCACACAAGTGTTTACAAATCTCAACTCCTGTATGAGTTCACATTTCAACCAAGTGGAAAGAACTTCACACAATTGTTAACAAACATCACCTCTTGAACGAGTTCACATTTCAACCTTTTGCGATCAAAAACTAGGTTGACAATTACTATAAATAGACATTGACAATATTTTGCATCACAGCTCTGTCACGCTGCATTTCTCATTTAATTGACAGAAACATAGCATTTCTTTTACATGTTTGGGTTTCAATCTTCTGCGGTCAAAAACTAGGTCATGTTACTGTAAATAGAAATTGAAAAAAATTCAGACATCACTGCTTTTCAGACTGCATGCAGTTCTCTAATGATTTACACAAAACTTCACTGTACAAGTTTGTGTTTCAAATTTCTGCGGTCAAAACTTTGGTCACTGTTTCTATAAAAAGAATTTCAGCATCATCATTTAAGTTAAATCAAATATTCTTGATGCATATAACTGCTCATGAAATAAGGTCTTAATCTAATCACTCGACATTTTCCTTTTCACTATGTGTTTTTGAAGTTGAAGTGCAAGGGTATTAGATTGAGGAAGGGGGTAGGGTGTATATATACTAAAATGGAGTGTCTGTCTCCATAAATCTGTCTGTCACCATACATCTGTCTGTCTCCATACATCTGTCTGTCTCATACATCTGTCTGTCTCCATACATCTGTCTGTCTCATACATCTGTCTGTCACCATACATCTGTCTGTCTCCATACCTCTGTCTGTCTCCATAAATCTGTCTGTCTCCATAAATCTGTCTGTCTCCATACATCTGTCTGTCTCGATACATCTGTCTGTCTCATACATCTGTCTGTCACCATACATCTGTCTGTCTCATACATCTGTCTGTCTCTATAATCTGTCTGTCTCCATACATCTGTCTGTCACCATATATCTGTCTGTCTCCATACATCTGTCTGTCTCCATACATCTGTCTGTCTCCATACATCTGTCTGTCTCCATACATCTGTCTGTCACCATACATCTGTCTGTCTCATACATCTGTCTGTCACCATACATCTGTCTGTCTCCATACATCTGTCTGTCACCATACATCTGTCTGTCTCCATACATCTGTCTGTCTCATACATCTGTCTGTCTCCATACATCTGTCTGTCTCCATACATCTGTCTGTCTCCATACATCTATCTGTCTCCTACATCTGTCTGTCTCCATACATCTGTCTGTCTCCATACATCTGTCTGTCACCATACATCTGTCTGTCTCATACATCTGTTTGTCACCATACATCTGTCTGTCTCCATACATCTGTCTGTCTCCATACATCTGTCTGTCTCCATAAATCTGTCTGTCACCATATATCTGTCTGTCTCCATACATCTGTCTGTCTCATACATCTGTCTGTCACCATACATCTGTCTGTCTCCATACATCTGTCTGTCTCTATAATCTGTCTGTCTCCATACATCTGTCTGTCACCATAAATCTGTCTGTCTCCATACCTCTGTCTGTCTCCATACATCTGTCTGTCTCCATACATCTGTCTGTCTCATACATCTGTCTGTCTCTATAATCTGTCTGTCTCCATACATCTGTCTGTCACCATACATCTGTCTGTCTCAATACATCTGTCTGTCTCCATATATCTGTCTGTCTCCATACATCTGTCTGTCTCCATGCATCTGTCTGTCTCCATACATCTGTCTGTCTCCATATATCTGTCTGTCTCCATACTTCTGTCGGTCTCCATACATCTGTCTGTCTCCATAAATCTGTCTGTCTCCATACATCTGTCTGTCTCCATACATCTGTTTGTTACCATACATCTGTCTGTCTCAATACATCTGTCTGTCTCCATACCTCTGTCTGTCTCCATACATCTGTCTGTCTCCATAAATCTGTCTGTCTCCATACATCTGTCTGTCTCCATGCATCTGTCTGTCTCCATACATCTGTCTGTCTCCATATATCTGTCTGTCTCCATACTTCTGTCGGTCTCCATACATCTGTCTGTCTCCATAAATCTGTCTGTCTCCATACATCTGTCTGTCTCCATACATCTGTCTGTCTCATACATCTGTCTGTCTCCATACATCTGTCTGTCTCCATACATCTGTCTGTCTCCATACATCTGTTTGTCACCATACATCTGTCTGTCTCTATAATCTGTCTGTCTCCATACATCTGTCTGTCTCCATACAGCTGTCTGTCTCCATACATCTTTCTGTCTCCATACATCTGTCTGTCTCATACATCTGTCTGTCACCATACATCTGTCTGTCTCCATACATCTGTCTGTCACCATACATCTGTCTGTCTCATACATCTGTCTGTCTCCATACATCTGTCTGTCTCCATACATCTGTCTGTCTCCATACGTCTGTCTGTCTCCATACATCTGTCTGTCTCATACATCTGTCTGTCTCATACATCTGTCTGTCTCCATACCATACATCTGTCTGTCTCCATACCATACATCTGTCTGTCTCCTTACATCTGTCTGTCTCATACATCTGTCTGTCGCCATACATCTGTCTGTCTCATACATCTGTCTGTCTCCATACATCTGTCTGTCTCCATACATCTGCCTGTCTCCATACCATACATCTGTCTGTCTCCATACCATACATCTGTCTGTCTCCATACATATGTCTGTCTCCATACCATACATCTGTCTGTCTCCATACCATACATCTGTCTGTCTCCATACCATACATCTGTCTGTCTCCTTACATCTGTCTGTCTCATACATCTGTCTGTCGCCATACATCTGTCTGTCTCATACATCTGTCTGTCTCCATACATCTGCCTGTCTCCATACCATACATCTGTCTGTCTCCATACCATACATCTGTCTGTCTCCATACATATGTCTGTCTCATACATCTGTCCGTCTCCATACATCTGTCTGTCTCATACATCTGTCTGTCTCCATACATCTGTCTGTCTCCATACATCTGTCTGTCTCCATACGTCTGTCTGTCTCCATACATCTGTCTGACTCATACATCTGTCTGTCTCAATACCATACATCTGTCTGTCTCCATAAATCTGTCTGTCTGTCCATCTGGCATTATCTTCTGCCTGGAGTAACCAGATTTGTTACATCGATTGGTAGCATTATAGTGTCGGATACAAAAAGTAGGCCGGAGTTTTGATGTTTTAATATACCTAATTCTTTAAAATGTGTAATTAAGGGTCTGGGGAATATTTTTGATACTGACGTTTTCACTTAGGAGTAACCAGATTTGGTAACTACAGAAAGTGTTGGCTGGTTTGCAGACTACTAGCAAATTTTTACTGTGACCTTTATAACGAGATTCATGAGAATTTGGTATAAATAAAGAAATCATTATACCATTGAGAATATTGGTTTCCTTGCAATTCTTTGCTTAATTATTCAATGAAATTTTTTCTGAAAAAAAACCCCTGCAATTCTCAATTCAGGCAACAACAAAAATTAAGACTGCCGAGATGGACCTCACCTTGAAGACAAACATTTTAATCTTTTCTTCAAGTTGTGGCTGTTGATTTAGCTGACAATGAGTATGGAACTTGATAAGGAATGATATTAGCTACCAAGTGTTTTCAGCTGACCTACCCTAAGTCCTAAGTGAGCTAATATGACATGGTACATTGTCATCTGTCTGTTTTCCATCTTTAAGATTTTACTTCAAACCACTTCTTCTCAGAGTATAGTGATATTGTAGCATGTTGGGATGAAGGACTACCAAGTTTGTTAAAATGAATTACCTTGACCCACTTTCAAGGTCACAGTGGTCAAATGTCTTAAATCATTAAGCAACTTCTTTTAAATAACCAAAAGGCTGGTGCATCTTTGTTATCTTTGGTTTTAATTGAAATTAAAAATAGCAGATTTGTGGCTGGGAAACATTTTGTGCAATATTTTGTGTTCCATTGACAAACTTAGCTAGCGTTATTGACTTCCTCACATATTCTTCCATTGAGTTTCAGTGAATATCTTGAAGCATGACGGTAACTGACATTTTTCTTAGTACCAGAGAATCAAGTGTTGTCTGTAGACAGAATGTGTTTGGTCCCTCTGGAGTCTGGAGGCCGCCCACAGTTGATTGGTTTGGAAATGTGGGGCTGGTCATGTGACATTGTTAAACTGTAGTCAATCCAAACTCTAAAATTTCAGCTGGCAAGTGTTATTTTTCTGTCTTATTTATTGTGACATTTATAAAAAATATTTCTATCCATTTAAGATCAGCATAAATTGCCATTTCAGACCTATGGGGCCTCTTGTGTAATCATCTTTAAATTTTCCTTAGCTGTTGTGATCTATTTAAAGCTTAAAAGAATGGTTATGATATTTGACTTACATCTTCAATGAATCTATGAATATGGAGTAAATTTGGTATGTTTTTGTTCTTTCTAAAAGTGCAAAATATTCAATTTCATTATATGTACAAAAACAATTGTATGTGGAATTTGCAAGATATTTCTACTTTCATTAAAACAGTGCAAAATATCATTAGAAAGTTAGCCACCGTATATGAAATTAAAAAATGGTAAAATGTGAAAGTCAGCTGTAGACAAAATGATGATCTAAAAATAAAAAGAGAAGGAATACTTCGTTAAGCTGACACAACAATGTAGTAGATAACATTTGCCCAGGTGTTGATGTCCTACCTGTCGGTTTTGTTCTCGGCACGCTGCTGTAATTACTCCGCCCTAATGAACATAACTGGTCGATGTTACGATAAAGTTCTCCAATAATCACTTGCTGATGACTCCGACAATTTTTTCCGAAAAACACATTTCCATCTTTTGTTTAGAAATTTGTAGATTATTCCACGGAATTCCTTGTAGGCATAAATAACAATGCTACTGTCGTAAATATATTTTGTTGAACAAACTAACACTATATATATTCTTGAGGTAAATATACATACCACACCTGTTTGTTACTAAGTAAAATATCACAGGATTGGGGTTAGATACTTGTCTGTTTAGGTAAATATTTATATATATATGCTCCGGTAGTTATAATGATATGAATGTTTAAGGATAACAGATCTTTGTATGATAAATGTTGCCTTTTTATCGCATGATTGGAATTGATCAGGTTTTAGGTGATTGAGGGAAGCCAGTAAATCATAAAGCTATATGTATTTGTGGGCTATGATAACGTACTGTAATGCATCATTTCACAGTAATCACACACATTTAATGGTGTTACATCAAGTTCATATAAAAATGATGATGGTTGACTTCTTAATATCACCGACCCAAAGGATACATACAAAGCTGTGTGGGAAACTGCATCCATACTACATATAATGGCCACTAATGTACCGTACTCAGGTAATTTGTAGTACACGGCACGATGATGCCACAGGCACTCACAGTGGTAGCATGCCAGTCACACCTAGAATACCATTGTGTCCAACCAGTATCATAAACTTATCCCAAAGGAGCTCAACCCATATGTTGTAAAATGGATGTTCTTTAGCTTAACTGGTCTGACCAAATGTGAGCGTATATGCTGTGGTCCTTTTTGTATTTGTTGACCATCCAGTGTGAACTTTTTACTTTACAAGACTTCTTCTTAAAAAAAACTACATTTGGCCAGTTTAGGTATGTGTGCTTTAATTGGCTACCAAGTTTGTTCATATTAATAGTAATGTGCAACTTTCAAGGTCACAGGGGTCATATGGTTGAAAAAATATCTTTAAAACACTTCCATTTAAATAATTTCCTGGTAGATATTAAAGCATTTCCATCTGAAAAATTACCCTGTAAGTGGCTTAGCACTATAATACATGTATTTTGCTTGTAGAATATTAGGTTGAAGCGCTACCAAGTTTGTGAAACTGGACGACCTTGAAATCTTTCAGGTCACAAGAGTCAAATGTTCTGAAATATTTCAATAATTTGTTTCTCCATAAAAGGAAAAAGGTAAATGATTTTTAATGTCAATATCATGTTCAAGAATTAAAAAGGGCATTTACAAATGTCTGTCAAGGTTACAGTGGTTTAACGGATGAAAATCTTTTCTTCTCAGTTGAATGGCTACCAAGCTGTGTGTTCAAGTGGATTATACCTTGTTGATACTTTCAAACTAAAATACACGAAGTTCAAATGTATTTAGGTTTGTAAGGCTGGTAATTCCCCAGTTGCATGCTGTGTCAGTTTCCATTTTTTTTCTCCAAATAAATGACCTTGAATCGACTCACCTTAGGTTCTATCAAGGAAAAAAAGATATTTTCAGTGTTTATATAATCAATTTTGTTTGTTCCTCTGAATAACACGACGGTCAATTTATAAAGTATGATGTTAATACCAGATGAGCAATACAGGCCCAAGTGGCCTCTTTTATGATAATGCTAAGCTAAATCCTTGGACATAATGATAAAATTTGAGGAGAGAGATAGCGAAACACAGCTTATAAAAGCTTTTGTTATGTATTCATAATGGGTTTTTAGTGTAACCAACTAGAATGCTCAATTTTAACCACTAATACCACCATTTGTCGAGAGATAATTATTTGGTGTGAATGCGAACCTAAAATACAGGGATTCGTGTTATATCTTAATGACACCATGACTGACCTCGGGGTTCAATGATGGCTTGATAGTGGAAATAGAATATTTAGCTTTTTTGTTATTGCCTTGTCAGACCTTGATAACACGACGGTGATCCTAGATTTAGATTTCTTGTGCCTGGCCTTGAAGTCTGATTGATTGTTTGTTGAAGGGATGAAGAAATATTGTTGTTTGATTGTGTTTGTTAAGGATGAAGAAATATTGATGTTTGATGGTGCATGACCTTAAATTGGTGGTCTTGATTGATCAAAGTCTGTAGAAATTTAAATTGGGTAAGAATGCTAAATGTTTTAATAACCTTGAAATTCATTTGATTGCTAGAGAATGACCTTGAAACTGAGAAATATGATTTGACCTTGAAGCTTGCTATTATACGTGGTTGTTCTGTACTCAGGTTTATGACTTCAAAGCTTGATAATTTGTAAGAAAATATTGAATGTTACCTTCAAGTTGTGGTACTATGGTTTTCTGGTGTACCTTGAAGTTTGATTGTATTTGGTGGTGACATATGTTTGTATGGAATTATTTTTTATTAAACTAGAAGCTTGTGAATTAACTAGACAGTCAACTTAAGCCTTAATTACACATGTAATTATATAGTAGGTAGCTGTTATTGATATTTAATATTTAAACATTTAATTGTATCAGAACTATATGAATTAACTTTTCAGTATTCTTTTTGATGGAATATATAGGGAAATAAATTGCTTCAGGTAAGTTTAACATAAATATTCTCTGGGGCGATATATGTGATCTGTTAGTAAAGCGTTTGATAGGAAATGTGACATGCATGGTCATTAAGGCAGGTGACCCCATGTCTTTTAACATATCTGAACAGGGAATCGAACGCTTAGCCATATTAGTGAAAGGCATATGAGCTGATTATAATATAATATATCCTCAGCATTGATTTAAACATATTGTATTTGTCATTCTTAGACACAAGATATCACAACTTAGTACAGTGGATTAATATCGCCCCTGTTAATATCACATCCTCTTTATATCATGTTTTACCAAAACACCATTTTCCCCACAATATAATCTATGTGATTTTATTTGGTTAATATAACATATTTTGGGGTGAATTCCTCTGAACATCATGTTATTTTTTTAACCAATCACACAAAATATTCAGAAAATGATGCCATTTCTATTGATTTTCAGATACAAAATGTACAAACTATATTGCATCGAAACTGAAAAAATAGCCCAAAAAATTGTTTTTTTGATGAAAGAATGGTATCTATAGATTGAAACATCTTCATATGTATATTGAATAGCTTACTTTTAGTCATGGAAATTGGAAATGCACTAGATTTAATGAAAAACATGTTTCTCTTAATGTCACATTCCTGTTAATGTAACATGATATAAAGAGGAATGCACTGTACTGCCTTATTCACTGAAGAAACACCCTCTCTGTGTTATCCTTTACAATCTACTGCAAAATCACCATTACTATTATAACTCATCACTCCTCATCTATTGTATATATGTATAAAAAGTTGTCAATTTTCCTCAATTTCCCCACTTAACTGATGTCAATTACACTTAACTGATGTCAATTACACTAATAACTTTCATGGAGCGTGAGTGGAAGACTGATGACAACAAAATAGTTAATCAAATGAGTTGAATTGTCAAAAACTATATGTTTAATAACAAT
Organism: Mimachlamys varia; assembly: GCA_947623455.1. Lineage (NCBI taxonomy): Eukaryota > Metazoa > Mollusca > Bivalvia > Pectinida > Pectinidae > Mimachlamys > Mimachlamys varia. Next base: position 24,986,612 of record OX392534.1, read on the forward strand.
TATGTGCAAATTTTAAAAGAAAGTTAAGGAAAATGAAAAGAAATTTCAAGATAAAAACATGTGGGTAATGCAATTATAAGTAGATAATGATAATTTAATGCACAGTCTTTAAATGTTCGCTAAGGTGGTTACTATTATCTTCAATTTTGAATAGTTTGGAAATAACTATAATCTTAAGATTTAACTGAAATCTCTTGATAAAGTAAAATTATTAAATCAATATATTGTGAAACATTAGCACTATATAGTGTCTGTAGCTAGATCAGCCGTTGCGAAACAATCTGAAAACACACAGCTAATTACCTAAACTCAAACGTGATTGTTGGCATGTATATATCATTACCCTCAAACTTTTGGAAAATCATTAACGAAAAAATATAAAGACCATTTGCAGACACTTTTGGTTGGTTTTAAGTGGAAAAACACATAATGCTGGAGAGAAACAGAAAATAGCAGTTACTCTCAATGTTTGCTGGAAATAACATGCGTTATTGTAAACAGACCACTACAGTGACTCATCAACATGTTTAGGGAAAGTGAGGGTTATAAGTCCTGGAGGATCGGCAGGTTTATAAGTCCTGGAGAATCGGCACATTCTGACAGCCTCTGTATAGGTGTTTGGTAAAACAATGAATGAAGGTTATATACGTGTGATGATTACTAGCTAACAATCTCCAGGTCCTTTAATTTGATACATATATATATTTCTAGTATTTCTGTATAATAATGTTGATGTGTTAGCCTGGAATATGAAGGGTCAGGATGACCTATAGTCATTTTGCTTCATCCATGATCGTCTGCCGTGCATAAACTTTTTCTTCAAACGACTTCTAAATAACCGAAAGGCCCAGGGTACTGATATTTGGCATGTAGCATGATTAAATGAAGGGCTACACAGTTTGTTCAAGTGAATGACCTTGACTCACAATCAAGGTCACAGCGGTCAAATATGGTAAAAATCATCAAGCAACATCTTCTCAATATATAGCCGAATAGCCCAGAATACTGATATTTAGCTAGTAGTATAGCATGCTCAATATGAAGGGCTACCAAGTTTGTTCAAAGGAATGATCTTGACCAATGTTCAAGGTTCAAAGGGGTCAAATGTCTTTAAACTCTTTCTAACAAATTCTTAGCAACCAAAAGGCTCAGCGTTCTAGTGTTTAGCTTAGTAGCATGCTGGGGATGAAGGGCTACCAAGTTGGTTCAAAAAGGGTGGTGGTTTGGGGTTCCAAGATAAAGTTTCTGATGCATGATATTACAGTTTTTGGTGGTGGTTTGGGGTTCCAAGACAAAGTTTCTGATGCATGATATTACAGTTTTTGGTGGTGGTTTGGGATTCCAAGACAAAGTTTCTGATGCATGATATTACAGTTTTTGGTGGTGGTTTGGGGTTCCAAGATAAAGTTTCTGATGCATGATATTACAGTTTTTGGTGGTGGTTTGGGGTTCCAAGATAAAGTTTCTGATGCATGATATTACAGTTTTTGGTGGTGGTTTGGGGTTCCAAGACAAAGTTTCTGATGCATGATATTACAGTTTTTGGTGGTGGTTTGGGGTTCCAAGACAAAGTTTCTGATGCATGATATTACAGTTTTTGGTGATGGTTTGGGGTTCCAAGACAAAGTTTCTGATGCATGATATTACAGTTTTTGGTGATGGTTTGGGGTTCCAAGATAAAGTTTCTGATGCATGATATTACAGTTTTTTGGTGGTGGTTTGGGGTTCCAAGATAAAGTTTCTGATGCATGATATTACAGTTTTTGGTGATGGTTTGGGGTTCCAAGATAAAGTTTCTGATGCATGATATTACAGTTTTTGGTGATGGTTTGGGGTTCCAAGATAAAGTTTCTGATGCATGATATTACAGTTTTTGGTGATGGTTTGGGGTTCCAAGACAAAGTTTCTGATGCATGATATTACAGTTTTTGGTGATGGTTTGGGGTTCCAAGATAAAGTTTCTGATGCATGATATTACAGTTTTTGGTGGTGGTTTGGGGCTCCAAGATAAAGTTTCTGATGCATGATATTACAGTTTTTGGTGGTGGTTTGGGGTTCCAAGATAAAGTTTCTGATGCATGATATTACAGTTTTTGGTGGTGGTTTGGGGTTCCAAGATAAAGTTTCTGATGCATGATATTACAGTTTTTGGTGGTGGTTTGGGGTTCCAAGACAAAGTTTCTGATGCATGATATTACAGTTTTTGGTGGTGGTTTGGGGTTCCAAGACAAAGTTTCTGATGCATGATATTACAGTTTTTGGTGATGGTTTGGGGTTCCAAGACAAAGTTTCTGATGCATGATATTACAGTTTTTGGTGATGGTTTGGGGTTCCAAGATAAAGTTTCTGATGCATGATATTACAGTTTTTTGGTGGTGGTTTGGGGTTCCAAGATAAAGTTTCTGATGCATGATATTACAGTTTTTGGTGATGGTTTGGGGTTCCAAGATAAAGTTTCTGATGCATGATATTACAGTTTTTGGTGATGGTTTGGGGTTCCAAGATAAAGTTTCTGATGCATGATATTACAGTTTTTGGTGATGGTTTGGGGTTCCAAGACAAAGTTTCTGATGCATGATATTACAGTTTTTGGTGATGGTTTGGGGTTCCAAGATAAAGTTTCTGATGCATGATATTACAGTTTTTGGTGGTGGTTTGGGGCTCCAAGATAAAGTTTCTGATGCATGATATTACAGTTTTTGGTGGTGGTTTGGGGTTCCTTAGCCTTTAGTTAATTCATTTGAAACATTCAAGCGCTTCCTGAATGACGTAAGGGATCGTTACATGATATTGTAAAACCTTGATTGATCTCTGCGGATGGAGAATCAAGTCGTATTTAGAGTGTAAGAGGAACGCACGCAGCAGAATGGTCTGTTTGATTAGGAGCACGGCAGCCCAATCCAATCCAGTTCCTTAAACACTCCATCATGTGAATTTGAGTGAGTAATATTTGTAAGGAGAAACTTTACTATAGAATGTTTGTTTGCTGAGGGTTCAATATGAACTCAATGCCTCAATAGTGTCGGTTACACGGCCATTTAAGTGGCGTACTGAAATTTAGTGAGACTCTCAACAATAAATGGACCTGTTTGAGGATGGTTGGATAAGGGTGTACCGTTCTTTTGTAGTGTCCGTTTCACATCAATGGTGTGTTATAGTGGGGTGCTGGTGAACATATATAGTTTAATCACCTGTATTTACCTGCCACATCATTTAAATGAGCTTTTTTTTCAAGTGTTTTTTGCTCTGCAGGAGAAGGACAAAGTTGGGAACGTGGGCTATATCACTTGCCGGTAACTACAAAAACAATGGTGATATCTGTACGCGGCTAATCAATAAGTTCCCACACCAGCTACATCCCTGGTTAAAATTGATTCCGAAGATTATTGACAGTGCAAATACACCATTCTCAACTTAGTCATTTAATGTTGGTGGAACAGAATCCGGCGATTGTTGCAGAGTTAATCACGATGTTCAAATATTACCTTCCGTAATTATTGGTGATTACACAGGCAGGGGAAATATTTACTTAGTACTCTACCTATACCTTGCTCTTACTCCATATTACAGAATACCCGTATAGACTATTGATCAGTGGCAGTCATATCAGGCATGAATAACTTTATAACTAAAAACTGTTCACATGAGTTATGAATAATTTGATTGTAAAAAATGTTTTTAAATTGAAAATTTTATATTCATTTGATATCATTAATATAGAAAGTGTTAAGTGATCTGTATATGTACTGACATCAGTTTTGAGTAATTATGTAAAGTTATTGATGGTAAAATTTTATGGATATTATAACAGCTGTTCAAGCTAACTAATATTTAAATTGAAACATGCCTAGCTTTTGTTTGAATTTAATTTCCAGGGCAGTGCTGGGACTCCAAAGTTTGATTGATTGGTTATTATTGATAATACAATATTATATAACGGGAAAGCATTATAATCCTATTGATGGTATGGGTGATGTGGCTTGATATTTTTATGTCAGACCTTTGAGAATTTACTCCATGCCAAAATTGTGGCTCTTGTCAAAACTCCATTGCTATATTGCCTAAGTGACACCTGCCTTCAACGCATACTCTTCCTGTCACATGAAAAGTAGGTCAATTTCCTATTAAGAATTTGGTTAGAGTTGCTCTTTACGGAATCTTAAAATGAAATTTATTAGTCCTAGTGCATTTCTTTCTGTGACAATTTTGTATTGTATGCACTTTAATAACATGTCCATACTGCTGGGCTGTCCGAGGTAATTATCACTTTAATCTGTTTCTATACAGAGGATACATTTAGAGGAACAAAAATATTGGAAAGGTCATTGCTTATTGTGCAAGCAGCAGATAAACAGATACATATATACATCCATAAAAGATGAACGCAATGATTGAAAATTATTTGCAGTGAGTAATCTTTACGCAGAGGAAGCTGAACTTTCGCGAAATGAATGAACACCTGCAGATGAAGTATGAAATCTCGTTCCATTATGGATCACACAAGAAAGCTTTTGACTTGCCAGGTATAACCTACACCTTTATGAGCTTATGAAAATTCCAAATGTTCCATCCCATGTGGCAATGATATCATTAACTTCTTAGGAACCATAAAGCATACAGTCATAATATTTGGTCTGTTAAACTTGGGAGGACTCAAGTATATCAATAAAATCTATTTCCAAGGTCACAAGGATCTGCCATAACAGCCACCGGTTGGAAATACACGGGATGCATTCTAATACAATGAAATCATTGTCATATAACATATTTATATAAATATTATTATTATCAAGCTAGCGTATTTAGTTTCCCTTATTTCAAAAAGATGAAAACTGATAAATATATAGAAGAGATGACAGTCACGTGGTATAATTTATGTTTAGAGAAACTCGGCATGCATGATATATTAGTCAATGGATTCCTAAATATGTGCTTCGATGACGGCCTGCATGCAATATAGCAGGCCAATTAAGTCACCATACATAGAGTGTCTAACACCCGATCTCCATGTCCCAGACTATAACTTGGGTAGGCAACAGGCGGCTAGAGTGCCTAACACCTGATCTCAATGTCCCAGACTATAACTGGGGTAGGCAGCAGGTAGATAGAGTGTCTAACACCTGATCTCAATGTCCCAGACTATAACTGGGGTAGGCAGCAGGTGGCTAGAGTGTCTAACACCTGATCTCCATGACCCAGACATTGGGGTAGGCAGCAGGCGGCTATAGTGTCTAACACCCAATCTCCATGCCCCAGATACTGCGGTAGGCAGCAGGCGGCTAGAGTGTCTAACACCTTATCTCCATGACCCAGACATTGGAGTAGGCAGCAGGCGGCTATAGTGTCTTACACCCAATCTCCATGTCCAGACATTGGGATAGGCAACAGGCGGCTATAGTGTCTTACACCCGATCTCCATGTCCCAGATACTGGGGTAGGCAACAGGCGGCTATAGTGTCTTACACCCGATCTCCATGTCCCAGATACTGGGGTAGGCAGCAGGCGGCTATAGTGTCTAACACCCGATCTCTATGTCCCAGATACTGGGGTAGGGAGGTGGCTAGAGTGTCTAACACCCGATCTCTATGCCCCAGTCTTCCACGTCCTCTGGAACTGGAGATGGTCGTGCTCATGATGGAGTTGGTACAAGAAGTGGCACTTACAGCTTGACCATACCATCTCAAACGCCTGGAGTAAGGGCTGTAGCCACCTCCATGATACACAACACATCGTCATGGAGACATCGTCTTGTTGTTTGACACCACATATCCAGCAGACCTTAGATCTGTTATTCCGAGGAAGTTGCTGTAGATCTGTGGCTGAAGGGCCCAGGATTCTCTTCAATGTGGTAATGCACTACAAACACATGAAAACTGCCATTATATTATTAGGATGATTATAGCAGAAGTACTTATGGAGCTAAATAGTGTTAGTGTCAGAGGTATCGCTCTCAAACATCTGAGGTTAGGTCTGACATCTTAAAAACATGGATTTATACTCCTAATAGAAAATCACCTGTAAGATCTAATGTCAGGACGGGCGGCTCATTCCGGCCGATTTACTGCCAATGGAATCATAGCTGCTGCAAATCACTGTCAGCTATATAATTTTGAATTTTCAGAGCTACTTGAAACTTTTGATTTAAATGAGGCCCTGGAAGCTATATCTAAGCAGCAGCTGTCGTAGACCTGTGTGGAGATTTAGAGCTAGAGGCTGCGGATTATGTTTTATGTTTCCGTATCGCAGAAATAACATATACACCCTTTATCTGATTGATTCACGATAATTTCCTGAATTTGTATTTTTTCAATTACCGCAGACCTTAAGGGCCAAGATTGGTGAGATATGCATCTTTGTACAGGCCAAAAGGTGTCAGGTTTGATCCCCTAATGTGCACTGGTGGGAAACGATATTATCAACAAGGGAAATTTAAACACCTTGATGATGTAAACAGATTGCATAATTTCCCTTGGGGTGAGAACTACATATGCAATATAACTCTTCTTGTAGCACTTGTTAGATAAACTAAGGTTAGGATTAATATTCGGAGATAAACAACAAGTATAGATTTTCTTCTTGGTACAATTTTTAAAAAGGCCTTAATTATGAGAATGTTGGTTAGCTCTGTGTAGCGAAAGGATGTGTGCTGATTGATTTTATCAGATGATTTGTATACAGTCAGCAGTTCCTTGAGGATCTTGGTTGACTTAATAGAGGATATTCAATGGTTTGCGGTTTAATATCAAATATATTTCACGAGTATGGCAGATTTTTTTTTATATTTTCACTCGTGCTACGCACTCGTGAAAATATAAAAAAAAATCTGCCATACAAGTGCTACGCACTCGTGAAAATATTAAAAAAAATCTGCCATACAAGTGAAATATATTTGATATTAAACCGCAAATCATTGAATTTTCTTTTTATTACATTTCGAAAGAGGGCTTAAGATACTATCATGATTTGTTTTCTTTACTTGCCTACTGGAAAGTAACTAGACTAATGGTAAGCTTAGTCCTAATCCGTCGAAATCACAACCGATGGGGTCCAGTACACAGCTGATTGGGATAAGATGTACGGAAAAGTTGAACCATTCTCATCTTCCAATTCATTACATATTAAATCCTGCAGCAGTTTCTTATCAATATTTACTATTGATGCCATTTCTTCAAGACCATCTTTCCACAATAGACAAGTTCTAGCAGACGACAACAATATACCGAGCCTCCAATGTCATGTTCGATTCCGATCAAGGGGGACAACTCATAAAAAAGTTCCGGTGTACCGTGAAAAAATTACCCAGTTTAAAACTACCCACCGTTGAAATCTACGGCGGGTCACTTTCTCAAGGGGACGAATTACAGAAATATCGAGTGGGGTCATTTTTCTACAGAAGGCTGAGTAAGATTTCTACTGTAAAATAACGACCCGGGTAACTTTTGCAACGTAGAATAATGACCCCGGGTAGTTTCTTATCGGCGGGTCACTTTTTCACGCTACACTGAAAAAGCCTTATATTTTCACTGCAAAATCTTATATTTTCACGGCAAAATCTTATATTTTCACGGCAAAATCTTATATTTTCACTGCTCATCACAGCAGTGAAAATATAAGTTTTATCAGTTTGATAATTTTCTATATTTCACAGGCAAAAAAGTAATAAATGAAGATATTTGTAATGTTACAGCAACATAATTATAATACTGCATGTGGATTTGAATTAGGCTACTCTTATTTCTCTGAGAAGGTACAAATTATAAGCACAGTCTCACAATCGCACAAAAACTGAAAGAATAATTTTGATAATTTCTAAATTAGCATGAAGATACTTTATTGGTTCGCTTTATACGATATGGTGAAATTTCAGCATTGTGGCTGAATAAGTGCAATGCCTTAAGCGTGAAAGGCGCTAATATATATTAAAATACATATACTCCTAAAAAAACGGCTTTAACTTAACTTGACCTAGGGACTTTGAATAGGAACTGGTAACTGATCATGAAGGTCAATTACGAACGTCTTCCCACCATTTCATCTTTGACATTTCCTTTAAATAACATCTACTTAAGAACTTTAATTTCCGAAGTGATCAAAGTTATGATTAATTGTAACATGTAAGAAAGAGCATTCAATTGACTAAAAATATTTGAATAACACTTGTCGAAGAACAGGTCAATGAGCCTTACCTAGCTTTGTTGTTTCAAATAATTTTTATTGCAGGACCTGCAATTTCAGGTGCATTGTCAAGTTAATTTTCTGTAGTGTAATTGTTAATCTAGCTTAACATTGTCTCCTCAGTGTGTCACAATAATTGAGCTTGACACAATGTTAAGTTACAAGGGTTAAGTCTTAAGATTCAGAAGGTTTAAGTCAAACTGGTTTTCCTGAAATTTAGTTGCTCCTGAGCTGGAAGACAATCAGTTTTGATTTTTATATGCCTGTCAAAACTGAAGGGGCGTATCATGGTAAGGTTAATTGATATCCGTCCGTATATCAGTCTTTTATTTGTCCGGAGATCTCCTCCTACAGTCTTCAACTGATTTCTTTCAAACATGCTTAGCTTGCATGACCACCATGACATGAGGTTGTGTTTTCCTAAACAACAGTTTGATTTGACAATATTCACTAGAGTTATGGCCCTTTCGGACGCAATTTCGGGCATTATGTAGAAAACTTTTTCGTGATTCCTTCAATTCCTCTTACATTTGGTATGGTACTTCAAAATGCTATAATATTTAACATATATAACGGGTTATGTTGAGTTGTTTCAACATTTTGGGTAACCACATTTCATAGTTAAATATACATGTAGGCATTATGTAGAAATGCATTTCTGTTGTAAACAGGAGATCTTCTCCTACAGTTTTCAATTGATATCTTTCAAACTTGGTAGGCTTTATCATGAGCCATCATGACATGAAGTTGGGTTTCCTGAATGGCAATGATTCAACAATATTTACCATAGTTATGGCAATTTTGAAATTCATATATGATGCAATTTTGGGCATTATGTAGACAAGAGGCCCAAAGGGCCTTAACTGTCACCTGAGATTTGAAATATTTAAGTTAATTTAATTGACCCTTTTGAGCCCCACCCATTAGTCCTTGGGGTCAGTCAGGGCCAATATGTGCTTATCATTAAGCTGTCATTCCATGCTAATAATTTTAAGAAAGTTAGAATGAATTCCAATAGAAGTAAAACAAATGATTGTCAAAAATATGAATTCCCTATATAAACTATAGCAAAGTTTACCCCCTCCCCAGGGGCAAACATGAGACCCCAGGGTCATGAAATTCACAATTTTGGTAAAGCACCTTAAGACCCTTCCATCTATGAAGAGTATTTGATTCTAACATATCTGAGAGTAGAGGAGAAGATTTTTGAAATTTTAGTTAATTTGACCATTTTTGGGCCCGCCCACCAGCCCCTGGGGGTCAATTAGAGCCAACATGCACATACCATCAAAGTGTCATCCCATGCTGATAATTTGATACAAGTTAGAATGAATTCCAATACAAATCCAACAAATAATAGTCAAAAATGTGATTTCTTAATATAAACTATAGTAAAGTTTACCCCCTCCCCAGGGGCAAGCGTGAGATCCTAGGGTCATGAAATTCACAATTTTGGTAAAGCACCTTAAGACCCTTTCATCTATGAAGAGTGTTTGATTCCACCTTATCTGAGAGTAGAGAAGAAGATTTTTTGAAATTTTAGTCAATTTGACCCTTTTTGGCCCCGCCCCTCAGGCCCCTGGGGGAGTCGAAAGTCGAAAATGTAAAAAGTTTACGGACGCACGACGCACGACGACGGACAAAAGGCGATTAGAATAGGTCACTTGAGACTTCGTCTCAGGTGACCTAAAAATGTCGTTACTTTTTTGTGTTTTCTTCAATTCCTCTAAAATTTGGTATGGTACTACAAAAACCTATGATATTTAACAAATATTAAGGGTTATGTTGAGTTATTTCAACTTTTCGCTTAACAACATTGCATAACTGCAATTGCAAAATAAAGGCATTAATATGTAGAAAATGCATTTCTTTTGTAAACTGTTGTTTGTCTGGAGATCTTCTCCTGTGGTTTTCAAATCAATATCTTTCAAACTTGGTAGGCTTAATCATCATGACATGAAGTTGTTTTTTCTGAATGACAGTTTAATTCGACAATATTTACTAGAGTAATGGCCCTTTGGACCTTCATATCTGATGCAAATTCGGACATTATGTAGAAAGTGTCAGAATTTTTTTGTGTTTCCATACAATTATACTTCCGATATGGTTCGACGGGCGTATCATGCCTCCGCTTGCGGTGCTCTTGTTTTTAATTCACACACAATATATTTACAAGGTCATTATAGATATAAAGCCATATTGACCTCATTAAATAGTCCTGTCCCCTATAGCTTGTGTAACTGATACTGTTAACTGTTTATTGTGTATATCTGATACATGTGTAATACACTAATTAATTACAGCTTACTGGTAAATATCACCCTCATTGGTTTACTGGTTACCTTGGTAACATACCAGTACTACTTACGGGTTAGTCAGTATAGTGTCCCTTTGATGTTTATCTAAGTACATTTAAACCATAATTAAAATACCTGAGAACTTTGCAACTGCCCCAAGTATACTGTAAATACATGTATCAACATTTTCGTGTGTTGAAATTTTTTTGTTTAATAATTAAGCCTCCAACATGTTTGTAGTGTGGAACTTTTTGCATTGTTAGTCGTGCTGTTTTGCGCTGTGTACCAATAATACTATATCTACATACTGTAGAATTTTAGTGGTGTTAAATACGTTCGCATGTGGATGATATTTGAGGAGATTTAATGCCAGCGAAGAAGCGAAAATTTCCACACACCGAAAACCATTCCACTTACCGAATACAGTAGGCCTCAACCTTCTCTTCTCACCCCACCCCTCCGGGCTAGGCTAGTGGTAGCAGAATGTCAGATACCTTATAAAAATTAACCACTTTTCACTGGTGCTGCCCCATTTGTACATTGAAATAATTGCAGTTTAACTTAATAAAACTTAAATTGTTTTTTAACTTTGATAAAAGAATATTGATTGATTATAGAATATTAATTTCTTGGTGGCAAGGTCCTTGTTATGTTATGATATTTGATAAATGAGACATCCGCTGAGCTTACTTGTATTGGGGAAAGAAACATTCTGAAAAATATTGATTGATTATAGAATATTAATTTCTTGGTGGCAAGGTCCTTGTTATGATATTTGATAAATGAGACATCCGCTGAGCTTACTTGTATTGAGGAAAGAAACATTCTGAAAACAATCAACTGAAATTGACAAACCTTTTTAAAATTAGAAATATTCATAAAAAATATAGCATACATTAAATATTTATGGATTGTCAATTGGAATTAAAATGACCCTTCGATCAATTTTGATTATGTATGAGATGAAGCCGGTTATTTTCATTCACTATTCAAAAAGTTGGAAATTAATTCATGACATCTGTTGTGAGCTGCATAGCGTTATGTTTTATGTATTCCTGTGAGAGTGGTTTGGTAATGCTCAAACAAAACACGTTTTAGCAGAAAAAGATATATACAGCTCTGTAATCGCCTGGGGTGTCTAAGGCCTATGTAAATTGAAGTGCTCCGAGCTCCCCGACAGACGGCTGTTCTGGAGTTGGTCTCCAAGGTATTGCATACCAAGCTAGGAATCTGCAGCTATATGTGTAAAAGTGTATGAACATACACACAGATGGAGAAAAAGGGGAACATGTTTAAAGAATTCCTCTGTATAACACTTGTTTTGCAAGGGTTTTATTTTTGTTCCCAAGCCATGAAATAGCCGGGGCATATATGGTGTTGCCCTGCAGTTGGCTGTCATTCTGAATTTTGCCATTTTGTCGCAATTTTATTTCTGCTCAGTTGTAATGTTTAATGGATGGATAGTACATTCAACTATAACTTGGTTTATATATGTAGTTACGCAGGTCAAATTGCTACTGTTTTGTGGGTAATTTGTACAATAAAAAATCTCTTCATGACATGTGACCCACAGAACAGATTGAAACAATTAAAATAATAACTAAATGACACACTTGTGTTACATCATCAGCTTAGATCTCTACATTCTGGATATCCAGGTGTTACGATCACCTACACTCTCTACACCCCTGGGGTATGTCATGGCAAAACTGAAGTCATGTTCTGGTAAAAAATTACTGACCAATCAAAAGCTAGGCTACATGCCTGTCCTTTAAAGATTACAAAGGAGTCGCAAACGATTTCAAGGCCTGTTCATTTTTACCGTTATGTGACCACGAGATTTTTTTATGTACACCAAAGGGTAATTGAATCAGTCTTCTCGCCTAATCAACAAGTTGGCGCACACAGAGCCTTCAGTTTTGCCATGTCATACTCCAGGGGAGGAGAGAGCATAGGTGATCTTTCATGAATCAGAGTATAACCCCTGGATATTGAGGATGAGATCCCAAGCAACAAAATGATGTCAATGGCTTAATTAGTTTCAATATTTAAGAGGTGGTTTATGTTCATCCTCGGCTATTAATTAGCTTTGGAAGTCAGCCTTGGTGATGATCAACCGCTGCTTAACAAGAGTTTGAAAAGTTAAGAGTACATGAACCTAGCTATTAAAATGTCAGTGACACCGAAAAGCTCCACAGTTGTCAGCGAAGGCATAAATGTCACACTCACACACCAGTTCTGTTTTATTTCTTCTGCATGTGGCTTGAAAAAAATGTGTGATGTTAACACTGATACTGTCTTTTTTGTGTCTAAAAAACAAATTGTGAAATAAAGTCAAACCCTATAAATCAATTATTTGAATTTAACTTAAAATCAATCAACTTTCTTATTCGAAAGTGTAAACATGCTCCAGGAAAATATGCAGAAATTTCATTCTTCGTGAAAATTGCAGGATTAGTGCACAGTAGGGACATATATATTTCTGAATAATTCTTAGACCTTTTGCTTTCGATTAATTTTCCTTGTATGAACATCATTTACTTACCTTAAGAAATGTTATACTTATTGGGGAGCATCTTTTCAAATTGCAAAAAATCAAGAAGTGAATAAAACTGTTTAGTTCACAGTAACATCTGAAAATAGAAAATGTCATTAACATTTAGATTTTATAAAGTTGGCAAAGTCAGAGACGTATATTTCTCTGGCAAAGTGGTACCAAATCTAAATTTCTCTGTAAATACTGTATCTTTCCTTGGGTCTGATGGTGCCAAGTCTGGCAGGGTTGTTAATGGTTGTGTAACACGTCAGTGTCCATCGCTATTTCTGTGAGGTAGTTACCAAAGATACGCAGACGCCCAATAAAGACTCGGAAGCTGTGGTGATTTGGCCGTGACAGCGAACACATTCTGGCCTGAGGTGTGACTGAACGAGGTGTTATGGACTAATTTGGCCTGGTCTCCATTAGACCTTGAGTCATTAGGACCGAGTGTTCTGTTACTGGCGACCCCACCACCTAAGAAATGTGACTCCACCTGTCATTACGGGGACAGTTAGACACCCTGTCACTGACGGCGCTCTTACTCAAATTACTGGCTCAACATCCTATACTGGACCAAGTCATCAATATAACGCTGTAAAGGTCAGCCAAATAATTCATTCTTGAAAAACAATCTTATTTTGTATCTCTAAATATGTTTTAAATTCTAGTATGCTTTTGTATAATAATTGCCGAAATTATTTAGGGTTACCAAAAGCTCTTGAGTCAGTTGGCCTTAGCATCAGTGCTCAGTGCAGAGAGTGTGTACATGTTTCAGCTTATGGTCATTTGAATCAATAACTGGACAACAAGCCAAGCAGCTTATAATTAACACACTGAATCTTAAATGAACTCATTCTTATTGCTGTTAATACTACAGGGAGAGGATTGGTCATGTACATGGAATTAGAAGTCTTGCTCTTGGCTCATATGTTGGACATCATATTAAGGTAATGGTTGTATGAATTGCAAGTATTAATTACCATGTATACCAATTACATATTGTGGCTACAATGTAAGCATTATAATTGGTGTCAAATCTCTGAAATGCAAATCAAACATTTAATTACCTGTGTATAATGATAATTTAGCCTTGACCTTTGTCTTAATTTCCTGACAACCCCATATCTTTGCTGAGGTGCTAGAGTTGGGCCATCAGACCTGAGTTCCAGAGGTCCATGTTTAAATACAGATTATTTGATTTCCCATGATTTCAGAACGTACAACAGTCTTTATATTAGATGTGGGAAATATTAACCCTCAATTACATGCAAAGACAACAGAACTTGAATTCTTACTGTATGCAGCATCATCAACCTTTTCCTATGTATTGTTAGCTTACAGATTTGCTATTGCTTTCATTCCAATGAAGCTAGTGAAAGTAACATTGTAATAGTAATGCTTCTTGTTCTTGATATAGTTAATTCTTCACATATGATCTAGCTTCGTCTGGGCAACATAACTTTGAAACCATAAAAGATATTTCAAGGACACTTGTATTAATTTTTTATCAACAGATGATGACTGTAATACAATGTCATTAGGTCACTGAGGCGGTAACCTCAAGGTCAAAGGTAAAAACACCAGACTGATTGTTTTAAATATTTAATGGTATACATCAAGGGGATGCCATAACAGTCCCTCTTTGTGTCTAATTGTCATGGCATTAATTGTTAACATTATCAATGCACTATTTATATATTGAGTCAGTTCTCAGGTCTTCCATAAATTGTTGTCCTCATTTCAGTCAGAAATTGATCATATACATATACATTTTATAAACTAGCAGTAGGCAGTTCCTCTATAATGATAAGGTCAAATAAGTGATAAGTTATTGTGATAGAAGTTGCATTATGTCTGGATCACCTAAATAACATATACCCATGGTATAGTATACTAGTGCAATGATGTGAGGTCACTTCAATGACCTTGACCTCAAGGTCAAAGATCAAATATGTGCAAAGCTTTACGGAATATCCATATTCCACTCCCTACAGTACAGGTACACTAGCTCCCATCTCATTAAGATCTGACTTAACCCGATAAGAGGTCATGTTCAGATGACCTCTGCATTGACCAATCAAATATCATCTCCAGAATTCTTTGTATGGAGTGGAAATTCAGATCTGGTTTTTGTACCTGTACTGTGTATGGAGTGGAAATTCAGATCTGGTTTTTGTACCTGTACTGTGTACGGAGTGGAATTCAGATCTTGTTTTAATCAGATTTAGGAATATCTTGTCTGGGCTATCACTTTTAAACTGCATGTTTAAACGGGAAGACAATTCAATGTTGTTCCAAAAAGCAAATCTCTAGTTTACATACCGGTAAATACTTTCCCATAAGAAATTTAAAGCAATACATGTAATGGAGAAAAGAGAAAAAAAAACTCATTTAGATTCTTAAAATATAAAATTCCTTTAATGCTGTGGTGCTTTTCTATAGGAAAAAAACTGAAGTTAAAGCATAATTGCTTATGAATGTTTGTGAAACTTTCGCTTTCGCCAAATATTAAATAAACAGATGAAGAATGGCAGTGGGATAAGAAGCGCCAAGACAACACAGCAAATCTCATTTATCTTACAAGAAGAAAAGATTGGGAATTGAAAACAGCAGATTACATAGACGGGAAAGTATTTTATGTAATCGCTTTGAAACAATGAAAGTAAAATGGATAATGCACAAAAATTGATTGCTTTTGGAGGGTAGCATAATGCTATATGTAGCGTTGTGCACTGTAGCATACTTGAGTTTTCACTGATCCTGTTTGTTTCCACTAGGTGATCATCATGTAACTGAAAAAACCCAAACCTATTGATTTCTGGCCAAGACAAAGCATTAAATTGTCAAGTAAAATTACAGAATTACTCCAGTGGATCCGACGCTCCCCGATAAAATGATGATACAGATCACTTATAGTTTGTAGGCATGAAATCATGTGGTTACAACTGCAGTTTTCAAAAGCGGTCAATAATGATGAAGTTGATTTTGTTTTATTACATATACTGCTATGAGAATTGGCAGATACATTTCATAAGTGATTATAAGACTAATTTGATAATCCCAGTGTAGATAACGTAGAGAAGGACATGTTATCCTATGTGGAGGTTCCTCACATTTCCCTGTACAATACATGCTGTAGATAGTTACGACTCCCGAGGGATTCGTGGCCATATCACTTTGATGGATTGTTCATTAAATATTCATGCTTACCAACACCGAAACGCCACAGAGGATTTTGTAATTGTGCTGTTTTTTCATGGTCTATTGTTATTTGCTACCTTCTGACTTCTCCACCGAGACCAGCGCCATAGAAAATTGATGTACATATATTCTTGAGCTGTTGCCTTGTGCTATGGAGTTGTCATCTTGTCTGTCAGCCGTTATAAGTGAATGTTCCGTTCCTGGCTGAACCACTCCGTCGGAACATTATATTTCCCACTGGTTGTAAATGGGAAAGCAAGCATGACCACGAATGATTTATTCAGCGCCAGTTTTGTTTCCTTATTTAGACCATGTTCCAAGATTAGATTAGATCTATGGGCTACCGACAGTTGAAAATTATTACGGGGAGTTTTATTACCTTATATACTTTAAACACATGTTTGATGACAAGGCACTACACTTTGGAAATCTAAAACCATAAATACACCTGGATAAATGACAGGTAATTAACAGGCTGATCTACTGAAACACAAATATGTTTCTTATACATATAAACTAGAAAATGACTAAAACAGATATATTGCACTGAAATACTTTCTGGGTTTTTTTTTTTGTATTTTTTGTGATGTTATATTTCATTAGAGTATCTACGTTTTATTAAATTATACAATTTTAAAATGGAAAATATACTTATGTAAAATTGTATGATTGTTAGATATTTCAGTTAATAAATGAGGTATAAAAATTAAAAGTTTTAACAAGGTTAAAATTAGTAAAGTAAAAAAACATACAGTAATTCACTTTTGATTCAGAGATATCAATACTAGCTATATATACCAATTATTGGCAAATAATCTTTTTGTTCCTCTATCCTGTATATGACTGATAATATAAGAACATTATGTTCCATTTGGTATCAAAATTATGTTTTTGTCATCCACCTGACAATCCATGTGACTTTACTGGATTTGATGGTTGATTTTCCTCCTAAGATCTAGATTTCATTGTATGTTAGACTTCAAATGTTTGGTTTTTTTCAAACATCTAACTTTGATGATGTATATGCCTAACAAAATCTACCGTAAGTATACATCAATAGCTTTATATCTGAATGAAAATATATAGTGACCTTAAAAAGTATTTTTCAAATTAGGTATGTTTAAGCTTTATTATTCAGAAACATTGACAGGTAGTTTTGCCTTCACTAAATTATAAGGTTGTACAATTTCCTGGGAAAACATTTCAAAGCAACCTTTGCCTTTAGATATTGCACCAGATGACATATTTTGTACAAATGTTATGATATATAATTTCTTTGATTTTGTAATTTCCTATCAATAATGGATCTATTAACGGCAGTAATTTCAAACTGCATTCTTGTGAAATATCAATGGTGTAATGATATGTGAAACCTGTTGTATTCATGAGCCTCGCGTGTAATTGGTGTGATATGGTTTCGAGGCTCGGATTGTTACGACAGTTTCGGAACATTGTCAGGTGTACATTTCATCAGTCCCCTGATGTATAATTATAGTGTCACATACTACACCACCTCGTAAATCGTGTATTGATCCACCCTCACACCAACTGAACCCTGCCCTACCGGACACTGTCACTTTGTTCCACCAGTGTGTCACATGATCTGCGTCACATGATCAATACATGTTATATTAAAAAGGTAAATTATCTCCCAAATATCCTGACAGATTTAAAAGTTCACTTAGACATAAACTTGTGTTCTGAAATTATAATTAAGTAATTACAAAGTGTAATTATCTCTAGAAATGGATGACATTGTCGCTGTGGCATTGTAATTAGAGGGTTACCATGACCTTCAATGGTGAATCATGTTTGTTGGCTGAGGTTTCCATTAAATTTTCTGTTGAGCTGAATTAACCAGTACAGTAATTACCAGGAATGATGAACACACCGGTAGTGTCATGGTGAGATATTTATGACAGAGAAAGTGTGTCAAGAGGAATTATCTTTATAGGTTATAATTAAAATATGGTAGAACCCCTCTCTATCCAAAATATATTGCTTGTCATTGTCACTACAACATGGAAAATATTTTCAGGATTAGCAATTTGGTGTAGGCTGTTGGAAACTTGATGTAAACTATATTAGTGATTTGATAATCATGGTGTTTGTCTAGCCATTATTGGTCTACTTGAACCATTATGATGTCATGCACGTGGCTGTATTGCGTGGGTAGATATATGTGTAATACGTCATTCAACCACAGTGATCATAGGTGTATTCTAATAAGAAAATATTTCAGAACTCTGAATTTACAAATTTCTCACATTTGACTTGGTGTCAAAGTATACCTTTGCATATTGGTCTGCTATATATGTATAGGCCTGGGATTGAAAAACTGCCTTAAACATCAAGGTCAAGGTCACTTTTAAAGGGAAATATTCTCTCCTTTCTAGATGTGTAATACTGGCCTGTCTAGAGCAATACACCTATGTGTAATACTGGCCTGTCTAGGGCAATACACCTATGATCACTGTAATGTTCTCTCATTTCTAGGTGTGTAATACTGGCCTGTCTAGGGCAATACACCTATGATCGCTGTGTTTTTCTCTCATTTCTAGGTGTGTAGCGCCGGCCTGTCTAGGGCAATACACCTATGATCGCTGTGTTTTTCTCTCATTTCTAGGTGTGTAATGCTGGCCTGTCTATGGCAATACACCTATGATCGCTGTGTTTTTCTCTCATTTCTAGGTGTGTATATAAATACTGGCCTGTCTAGGGCAAAACACCTATGACCGCTGTGTTTTTCTCTCATTTCTAGGTGTGTAGCGCCGGCCTGTCTAGGGCAATACACCTATGATCGCTGTGTTTTTCTCTCATTTCTAGGTGTGTAGCGCCGGCCTGTCTAGGGCAATACACCTATGATCGCTGTGTTTTTCTCTCATTTCTAGGTGTGTAGCGCTGGCCTGTCTAGGGCAATACACCTATGATCACTGTGTTTTTCTCTCATTTCTAGGTGTGTAGCGCTGGCCTGTCTAGGGCAATACACCTATGATCGCTGTGTTTTTCTCTCATTTCTAGGTGTGTAATGCTGGCCTGTCTATGGCAATACACCTATGATCGCTGTGTTTTTCTCTCATTTCTAGGTGTGTATATAAATACTGGCCTGTCTAGGGCAAAACACCTATGATCGCTGTGTTTTTCTCTCATTTCTAGGTGTGTAATACTGGCCTGTCTAGGGCAAAACACCTATGACCGCTGTGTTTTTCTCTCATTTCTAGGTGTGTAGCGCCGGCCTGTCTAGGGCAATACACCTATGATCGCTGTGTTTTTCTCTCATTTCTAGGTGTGTAGCGCTGGCCTGTCTAGGGCAATACACCTATGATCACTGTGTTTTTCTCTCATTTCTAGGTGTGTAGCGCTGGCCTGTCTAGGGCAAAACATCTATGATCGCTGTGTTTTTCTCTCATTTCTAGGTGTGTAATGCTGGCCTGTCTAGGGCAAAACACCTATGATCGCTGTGTTTTTCTCTAATTTCTAGGTGTGTATAATACTGGCCTGTCTAGGGCAATACACCTATGATCGCTGTGTTTTTCTCTCATTTCTAGGTGTGTATAATACTGGCCTGTCTAGGGCAATACACCTATGATCGCTGTGGTTGTATATTACACACCTAACCATGCCACAGCCACGTGTGTGACATCATGCACAATGGCTCATTAATGACATGACGTCACAAATACGGTAAAATCTGATGCCTAAAAGAGAAAAAGGCAACGTGATGAAATTAAAACCTTCCACAATATTTTAACGGTGTACATCAGAAAGCTGAGGTTAATTTTTCTGCACAAACATTATTTGCAAATATGGGGTATTCTTAATCTCATCGACTCATTTGTTTTCATCAAAAACCAAAATGGTAGCCAGTCAAAAGGTATTTTCAGGTTTTTTTTTTTTTTATCTAATTCATGACAAAAGGTTACCCAAGATAAGGAAATTCCACCCTTGGAATTTTCAAATTTTGCAAAGCCCTCAGCAAGGCCTCTGGTTTTACCAAATTTGAAAAACCCTCGGATGGAATTTCCCTATCTTATACCCCTGGTCATGAAAGAGTCTTCAATATAGTATTACACTTTATGAGCTATATCAGCTTGACATCGGTGGTATTGAGAATTTGAGAATGACCATTGTCTAGGTTAAGGTTACAGATAAGCTACAAAAAGCCAAGAGTTATAACATCAAAACTACAATTAACAGTCATCATATACCTTGATTGTAAGTGATGCATCAATATATACAGTGCATTACCTTGCACAATTCCCCAAATTCAAGATGGCCATGGCACACCTAGTCCTGTTGTTTCTTATTTGTTAGGACATTAATTTAGTTTTTGTTTCTATTTTGTGTTAAATGGTATCCAGAGGATCTATGAGTCTATGGTGATCCACTTTCCTGGTCCTATGACATCCAGTTACTGTATCTATACTGGTGTTTCTTGTTGTAAAACCAAGATTACAACTTTGTTTACCTTCAGGTTAATTGGATCAGTATATGAAACAATCCATGCCAAACTCCCTGTTGTGTATGATATATGTTTATGTTTTTCAGGGTAACAGATCTACCTGTGACACTGCCTGAAGAGGAGATGGTACTTAGGCCTGTTTTATATGGAGGAAATGAAGAGACATCATGGACTGTGATATCAAATTATATGACATGACAGGAGTGATTTTACATTCATTCTTTGCTTGATTCATTAAAAGGCATACCTGCATTTGTTGAACCTTCAATATTAGATTTGTTGTGTGATCTATATATTAACCAGTACTGTGTACTGAAGAGTTTCCAAATAAGCACTGTGTTTTATATCCTGGATTTCTTTAGATTGAAGCCTAGTCTAACGTGTGTTGTTGGAGTCTCCAGATAAATTCAGTGCTGTGTGTTGTTGGAGTCTCTAGATAAATTCAGTGCTGTGTGTTGTTGGAGTCTCCAGATGAACTCAGTGCTGAAATATGTGTTGTTTGAGTCTCCAGATTAACTCAGTGCTGTAATATGTGTTGTTTGAGTCTCCAGATTAACTCAGTGCTGTAATATGTGTTGTTGGGAGTCTCCAGATTAAGTCAGTGCTGTAATATGTGTTGTTGGGAGTCTCCAGATAAACCCAGTGCTGTGTGTTGTTAGTGTCTCCAGATAAACTCAGTGCTGTGTGTTGTTGGAGTCTCCAGATAAACTCAATTCTGTGTGCTGTAAAGTGTGTTGTATGGGTGTCAAGAATAACTCAGTGCTGTGTGTTGTTGGAGTCTCCAGATAAACTCAGTTCTGTGTGCTGTAAAGTGTGTTGTTTGAGTGTCCAGATTAACTCAGTGCTGTGTGTTGTGGGAGTCTCCAGATAAACTCAGTGCTGTGTGTTGTTGGTGTCTCCAGATAAACTCAGTGCTGTGTGATGTTGGAGTCTCCAGATTAACTCAGTGCTGTGTGTTGTTGGATTATCCAGGTAAACTCAATGCTGTGTGATGTTGGAGTCTCCAGGTAAACTCAGTGCTGTGTGTTGTTGGAGTCTCCAGATTAACTCAGTGCTGTGTGTTGTTGGAGTCCCCAGATATACTCAGTGCTGTGTGTTGTTGGAGTCTCCAGGTTAACTCAGTGCTGTGTGTTGTTGGAGTCTCCAGATTAAATCAGTGCTGTGTGTTGTTGGAGTCCCCAGATAAACTCAGTGCTGTGTGTTGTTGGAGTCTCCAGATAAACTCAGTGCTGTGTGATGTTGGAGTCTCCAGATTAACTAAGTGTTGTGTGTTGTTGGATTATCCAGGTAAACTCAATGCTGTGTGATGTTGGAGTCTCCTGGTAAACTCAGTGCTGTGTGTTGTTGGAGTCTCCAGATAAACTCAGTGCTGTGTGATGTCGGAGTCTCAAGATAAACTCAGTGCTGTGTGTTGTTGGTGTCTCCAGATAAACTCAGTGCTGTGTGTTGTTGGTGTCTCCAGATAAACTCAGTGCTGTGTGATGTTGGAGTCTCCAGATTAACTAAGTGCTGTGTGTTGTTGGATTCTCCAGATAAACTCAGTGCTGTGTGTTGTTGGTGTCTCCAGATAAACTCAGTGCTGTGTGTTGTTGGTGTCTCCAGATAAACTCAGTGCTGTGTGATGTTGGAGTCTCCAGATTAACTAAGTGCTGTGTGTTGTTGGATTCTCCAGATAAACTCAGTGCTGTGTGTTGTTGGTGTCTCCAGATAAACTCAGTGCTGTGTGTTGTTGGTGTCTCCAGATAAACTCAGTGCTGTGTGATGTTGGAGTCTCCAGATTAACTAAGTGCTGTGTGTTGTTGGATTCTCCAGATAAACTCAGTGCTGTGTGTTGTTGGAGTCTCCAGATAAACTCAGTGCTGTGTGTTGTTGGAGTCTCCAGATATACTCAGTGCTGTGTGTTGTTGAAGTCTCCAGATAAACTCAGTGCTGTGTGATGTTGGAGTCTCCAGATAAACTCAGTGCTGTGTGTTGTTGGAGTCTCCAGATAAACTCAATTCTGTGTGCTGTAAAGTGTGTTGTATGGGTGTCAAGAATAACTCAGTGCTGTGTGTTGTTGGAGTCTCCAGATAAACTCAGTTCTGTGTGCTGTAAAGTGTGTTGTTTGAGTGTCCAGATTAACTCAGTGCTGTGTGTTGTGGGAGTCTCCAGATAAACTCAGTGCTGTGTGTTGTTAGTGTCTCCAGATAAACTCAGTGCTGTGTGTTGTTGGAGTCTCCAGATAAACTCAATTCTGTGTGCTGTAAAGTGTGTTGTATGGGTGTCAAGAATAACTCAATGCTGTGTGTTGTTGGAGTCTCCAGATAAACTCAGTTCAGTGTGCTGTAAAGTGTGTTGTTTGAGTGTCCAGATTAACTCAGTGCTGTGTGTTGTGGGAGTCTCCAGATTAACTCAGTGCTGTGTGTTGTTGGAGTCTCCAGATAAACTCAGTGCTGTGTGTTGTTGGTGTCTCCAGATAAACTAAGTGTTGTGTGTTGTTGGATTATCCAGGTGCTGTGTGTTGTTGGAGTCTCCAGATAAACTCAGTGCTGTGTGTTGTTGGTGTCTCCAGATAAACTCAGTGCTGTGTGTTGTTGGTGTCTCCAGATAAACTCAGTGCTGTGTGATGTTGGAGTCTCCAGATTAACTAAGTGTTGTGTGTTGTTGGATTATCCAGGTAAACTCAATGCTGTGTGATGTTGGAGTCTCCAGGTAAACTCAGTGCTGTGTGTTGTTGGAGTCTCCAGATTAACTCAGTGCTGTGTGTTGTTGGAGTCCCCAGATATACTCAGTGCTGTGTGTTGTTGGAGTCTCCAGGTTAACTCAGTGCTGTGTGTTGTTGGAGTCTCCAGATTAAATCAGTGCTGTGTGTTGTTGGAGTCCCCAGATAAACTCAGTGCTGTGTGTTGTTGGTGTCTCCAGATAAACTCAATGCTGTGTGATGTTGGAGTCTCCAGGTAAACTCAGTGCTGTGTGTTGTTGGAGTCTCCAGATTAACTCAGTGCTGTGTGTTGTTGGAGTCCCCAGATATACTCAGTGCTGTGTGTTGTTGGAGTCTCCAGGTTAACTCAGTGCTGTGTGTTGTTGGAGTCTCCAGATTAAATCAGTGCTGTGTGTTGTTGGAGTCCCCAGATAAACTCAGTGCTGTGTGTTGTTGGTGTCTCCAGATAAATTCAATGCTGTGTGATGTTGGAATCTCCAGATTAACTAAGTGTTGTGTGTTGTTGGATTATCCAGGTAAACTCAATGCTGTGTGATGTTGGAGTCTCCAGGTAAACTCAGTGCTGTGTGTTGTTGGAGTCTCCAGATAAACTCAGTGCTGTGTGATGTCGGAGTCTCAAGATAAACTCAGTGCTGTGTGTTGTTGGAGTCTCCAGATAAACTCAGTGCTGTGTGTTGTTGGAGTCTCCAAATAAACTCAGTGCTGTGTGTTGTTGGATTCTCCAGATAAACTCAATGCTGTGTGTTGTTGGAGTCTCCAGATTAACTCAGTGCTGTGTGTTGTTGAATTCTCCAGATAAACTCAATGCTGTGTGATGTTGGAGTGTCCAGATTAACTCAGTGCTGTGTGTTGTCGGTGTCTCCAGATAAACTCAGTGCTGTGTGATGTCGGAGTCTCAAGATAAACTCAGTGCTGTGTGTTGTTGGTGTCTCCAGATTAACTCAGTGCTGTGTGTTGTTGGTGTCTCCAGATAAACTCAGTGCTGTGTGATGTTGGATTCTCCAGATAAACTCAGTTCTGTGTGCTGTAAAGTGTGTTGTTTGAGTGTCCAGATTAACTCAGTGCTGTGTGTTGTTGGAGTCTCCAGATAAACTCAGTGCTGTGTGTTGTTGGAGTCTCCAGATAAACTCAAATCTGTGTAATGTTGGAGTGTCCAGATTAACTCAGTTCTGTGTGCTGTAAAGTGTGTTGTTTGATTGTCCAGATTAACTCAGTGCTATGTGATGTCAGGTGTGTTGTCGAAGTCTCCAGATCAGCTTGTGTGTTGTTTAATATTCTGATAACAAAACAAAGCGCTGAGTACCCAGCTATTGTCTATAGATAACCCAGTGTCCTGTGTAGGTTAAGATACTGATGGTACCACACACTACCAGAGAACAAATGGTCCCCACTCTATGTATTATCATGGCTCAATAGGTTGCAATTCAATTGTACAAATGCTAGATTACAAGCAATTCAGTCTGTTAGCTTAGCAGATCTGGCGATATTGATTTTTCGCCGTTAGATTCTGGTATTGGCCACCAGGGGGTGGTTGGTTCAGGAGGCTGGCTTTGTGACGGAGACATAAGTCTGTATCTCAACAATCGCTCCATCAGGACATGCTCCGGCAAGTTAACTTCTCAAAATGCAATTTTCTGAATATTCTCTTATAATAATCATATCTGTTGAAATTCTTTGGAACAAAAATATGGGAACTTCATTGTTTGTTGTATGTTTCAGTAATTTTGTTTGGTGTAGTTAGGCCTAGTTGTCATTTAATGTTGTTTTCTATCTTTGAAAAGCTCATGTTTTGATGCAGAAGATATTTTTTTTTTAAATTAATAAAATAATTACGTACAACACATTTTATAAACAAACTCTGCTTTAACTTAATGTACATGTTCTGCCAACACCACACAAATTGTTCAAAAATCGCAAAAATTCAACTTTGAGGCCAGACTGACATCACCAACAAAATGCAATACAATATACACCCATCCCAAGCCAAAATGAAAGACATGATCATAATAGAATGCTGCAAAATATGAAACACTGTTCAACTTTATGTCACAAGGAAGCAGTTTTCATCATCTTAATATTTAAAACTTGCAAAGTTTAAAAAAAAAATGTTGAAAACTGTGTGGGAGCAGATATTGAGGCAAGATCAGTGAAATATGTAAGGGGCGATAACTCTTCCTAATATGGTTGAATCTACAAATATAAATGTACAAAGTTTGAAAGACTGGTCGGTTGAAAACTGGGAGATCATCATCTCATGACAATAATTGAATTGTGAAATATGCAAGGGGCAGTTACTCTTGTAAGTATATTGGAATCAAACTGATGTTCAGGAAAACACAACTTCATGACATGGTAAATAGAATAACAAAGTTTGAGAAGAATCTTTTAAAAACTGTGGGAAGAGATATCTGGACAAGATTCAGATTGTGAAATATGTAAGGAGTGATAACTCTTCCAAATATAGTCGAGTCAAACCTAAGTGACAGGAACACAAATTCATTTCATGGAGATTAGCAAAAAATTGTGAAGACCAGGATCTCTAGACGAGATTTAGCTGGTGAAATATGTAAAAGGCAGTTACTATTCTAAGTACAGCCAAATAAAACTGATGTTCAGTAAAACAGAACTTCATGGCGAATAAATGCATAATGTTTTAAAGTGATTGATTGAAAACCAAGGGAGGAATCTGATAAACTTGAATCAAAACCATCATGGACAATATCCTGTCAATCTTTAAGAAAAATTTAAAGAATTTACTTCATTTCCCCTTCTGTGGAAAAAAAGGAAACCTCTTCAACCAAGAATGTTTAAATCCTAAAGATGAAGTATGATTTTAAGAAAATTGTTATATTTCCTTGTTGGGCCCAGACTCCTCACCATTTATACAAAATATATTCCCCTTCATCAAATGCTGATTCAGACCAAATTTGGTCAAAATCGGTTTTGTGGTTTATGACAAGTAGGAATTTAAAGGAAAAGTTGACAGACAGATGATGGTCGCTGCGCCATGACATAAGCTCACTTGCCCTTCGGGTAGGGGAGCTAATCAAAGTTGAAAAGATTGATAGACACCATACCATAAAATTCCCCTCAAATTTGACGGATGTAGTGCATAAAGAGGTCAACAGTGACATTTAATCTTTAACCAGAACTTAATTAACGCAGCAAACATTTTTTCAATAGTGCAAATATCGTAGAACTAAATCTGTCAAGGGGTTCCTTGTACACAAGCTGTTTATTCCGAAGGTGGTCAGTGGTGACCATTGACCTTGACGGATAACCACCAAAATCTACTAATTGGGTGTAGAATTTGATAAAGGGATGGTTTGATGCAAATATGAACGAAAGGACTATGTATGGTTTTGCCTGTTTTTGGCCCCCAAATCCATCAAATTTTAAATTTCATTATTGAACAAAAAATAATATTATTTCAAATATAGATTACATCCTTCATGCAATTGTAATAATATTTATTTGTTATTTGTGCTATGGTTGCCATGGTAACCATCCGAAATATGCATAAATTATGCAAATGTAAATATTTGGTCTATTTTGGTCAATTTTTACATAGATTTTCACACAGCAACCATAGAGCGCATTCTTGAACAAAGTTTATATTTCTCCTAAAGATGTGGTATAAGTGCCCACATATTCTCATTTGATATTAAGTTTGTTCAAAAATGCGCTCAATAGTTTCTAATAGAAAAACTATCCAAAAAGTGGCCAAAATTGACTAAATGGTCAAATTTCCCTAATTTATGCATATTTGAGATGGTTTCCATGACAACCAGAGTTGAAACAACAAATAATTATTGTTTCAGTTTTATCAGGGATGTACTCCATATTTGAAATACATTAATTTGAGAGTTCAATAATTTGCTTCAAAATTTGATAATTTGGGGGCCAAAAAAGGCCCAAACCATATATAGTCCTTTGTCGAGAAGTTCCTGTGATATCTTCTACACAAGCTAATTTATTCCCATAGAGATCAACAGTGATCATGACCTTAGACCTTTATAGACAAAGTGACAGCTATAAGTACCCCCTTACCTAAGTGAGGGATAAAAAAATTACAATCAGAACACCAGTTTGTACATCATATTACAATGTTTATTCAAATAAGGTATGGTATTACAGTAATTATCACATTTACTTTATATGCATGCATTCAAATGTTTCCTCACACAAAACAATATCTGACAACTGTGCTGAACTTAGCTTATTTAATTAATTACTCAATGCTGTATAAATAACATCAGAAAGTTAAGCTTCTTATAATCACCATCTATAATACATATTATAGTAACGTTAGAAATCTTGGCTACTGGAGAAGTCACTATTAAGTAATATCATTTCTACCACAAAAGGTGGGTGTTACGTCAAATCTAAGGGTATCAAATAAGCATCAAACTGTTGAATAACATTTTGTTTATACCACAGGTGGAACAAACGCATTTTGATTGGCTGACACAATGACCTTTGACCGGAACAACACCACTTGCTGATTGTTTACGACGTCATCGATTGTTGATGTCGTCACCATTTGGCGGGAATATATAGCATAGTCCCCGGTTCCAGTCATTTGTTTTCAGCTGAGATTGTGGTAGAAACAGGTCACATGACTCGTGGTTATTGGATATGGAATTTATTTCACTCTCGTTAACTATTTTTTGAAATTTACAAAAGACACTCGCTAAAGCTTGCGTCTTTTGTAACTTTTAAAAAATAATTACCTTGAGTGAAATAAATACCATATTCAACAACCACTCCTTGTGCAACCTCTATTCATTCTAGCTGCTGGAAAAGCTACTGTAAGAATTAGTAACATCAGATATCTAGTAAAACCAGAAGCTACCAGAATAGCCACTATGTAAGTAACATCATCATTATAGTTCTACGGATGCCTTCGCCACTTGCAACTCCATGATGAGCTGAACATTTATCACTCACACTCTGGCTCATGTCAAACAAAAATGTTGGTCCAGGTTGTACGGGAATGTTGTGTAGAGGGACAACTTCCAATCAACGATTTTATCAGAATGTATAACTGGAAGAGTTATATAGGGCTCGAACACAACCACACACATTCATGTAATACAGGAGATTTTAAAATTAAAATATGATATACATACTCCACCATGCTCAGGAGATGAATCTGACTGTTATATATATATCTGTAATTTTATACTCTGATCTCATACTTGCCAACTTTTTGAAATTTCCATGGGGGAGATTACGCATGCTCAGAATTGAAAACATAAATAAAATGTATATATGTACATTTAGAAGGTAAATAACATTTTTAAATGGCTTCTTTTGAGCTCTTCTTTCAGATGCAATCATCAGATCTTTAAAAATAGGAACAGTTAAGCAGATTCCACAGTTGAAAATGCAACATATTAGGGTCCAAAATCGGGAGTCTCTTTCCTAAATAGGGAGGGTTGGCAAGTATGTGATCTTCAGGTGAAGCAACTTTTAAAGTTGAAGTCAAGTATACACTGTACATGTACATTTGTACATTGTATGTATTAATTTCAGAATTTTAATTAATTCATCTGGTATATTACACAACTTGCTCAATAAAACGACTATATTTGACTCCTCCCATCACTCCAAAAACATTTTCATTTCAAGTATTAGGTATCTGTTAAATTCTCATAAAATGCTATGCTATATAAGTCTATGTATCTCTTGGTCAAGTATCTGTACATGTGCTGCGCTGGTTGAAGGGGAGATAATTCAAGAAAGTCCTAACTGACCAAGACCTATTCAACATTTATCAATTATAATTTATATATGATCACGGGAACAGCACAACACAGGTCTCCATAGTACATAAATCTACTAGTGTGTCATTCATACACCTATAACAACCCTCTCACACATCTAACAATAATAGAGGTCTATAGATCTACACTACACCCTACTCTCCATAGCACTGCCATCTCCTGTATTAACATACAGATTCTAGCAGTGTTTTAATTTACGCACTCCTTATTTATAATTAAAGTTGTTATGCCCCCAACCCCATGAACTCACTCTTTTACAGATAGAGATATTGAATTGTAATTAAGTGTATAGTTTTATTACAATAAGATTCAACTGGTGACGATCCACCTATTTTTTTTCAAGTTATGACCGATATAATTGGAGAACCATGTCTAACACCAGTGGAATTAGTTTTTCAATTAAATTACAACCCCCCCCCCAATTTTCTTTGGTTAACAGTGGGGTCATACTTGTACATCTAGTTGTAGATACAAAAAGGTCGTTTTTATAGTATATTTGTAAATTTGTATTCCTACAGTATATTGGTTTTACATTTAGATATAAAGCCGTAACATTATCTTCATCCTATATTTTTTGGAAATCACTTTGTTACTGGTCTGAAAGTCATGATAAATGACCTATCTACCACAGATGGATTATACGCTTTTACCAAAAATGATATGGTACAAGTAAACTTAATATTGGAGATGAATACAGTGCATGGAATGGGGTTATATTACGGTATACACAGAACAAAATGTCTTGGTTTCAAGTTGTGTCACCAAAATAACAAAGAAAACCTGAGATAGACTATGTATAAACAAATTCTTTATAATCATAGCACAAAAATCAACCTCACAGCATCCTCTTGTGACCCAAACACAACCGTATTCTACCGAACCGTATTCAACATAATAAGTATTGTGGTATAGTGTGTGCTTACAAAAACATAACACAGGTGTGATTATTACATCATGTACAGGGAGAATTCTCCATTTGAAATCTTAGAGATTGATATCGCGTACATCCCACCCTTCTGATTAACATTTGGCACTAAATAATCCAGGTTATTATAATAATAAGACAAGGAATATCATAGTGTGCTTCTTATTTAAAAATTTGTGCGAAAAGTATTTATAAGCATTATGAAAATGGACAAAATATACAACACAAGTCAGTATTTTAGGCTTTGAAAGATGTTTCAGCAGAAGAAAATAACAAACATGTACATGTAGCTAGTTGGAGGCATCTTGGAAACTTAGCAAACATAATCTTCAAAGTTATGAAATTATAAAAAAAAAAATCATCTATGACCTGCTTGTTATATCTGAACACTATACTGGATCTTCGCAAGTCTCATGATACCAAATGTTTGAGTGAAGCGCATTAAGATCTCAAGTTGACTGGTTAGAACAATTCCCCACTGCAATTTGTTCCCAACATTCCCTCCTCCCCAAATAGGTAACATATAGTGTAAGTACATGTAATTGATGCTGTCAGGGCTAAATAAAATGAAGGTGTCACCATATCACAGTACATCACATTACATAGCAAGTCCTGGAATGACAAGGGTGTAAATACAAGTCATTGTATACGTAATGTACAGGTAACAACGTATCACTCACCAAAGAACTCAACATTGTAAGTTTTCAGACACATTTCGAAAACAAGTTTGTTGTAATTTACACATTACATTACTGCAACAATATGGTCTTTAATTTGTAAAATGACATGATCACATTTTAGATTTAATGCCTTTATATAACAATCCTATAAACTTGTACAAGTGACATTACCCAGGGTATTGTTTTTCAGAATTTCAAGGTGTAAAATTTTCACATGATTCAATATTTTTCATTTTTACTGTAACCATAATTTTTCTGTGCACTCCAGTTTTAGTCTAAATATGAACAGATAATCGCAGTGACGAATCTGCACACTCGTAATACACTTGCTGTAGAAAGCAATACAGGAACCACAATTAGTGCTGTCATCATTTAGCAAAATGCTGAGCAAATTTAAACAGACAAGTGCAGTAATAAATGGCACTTGACTCACATTAGGTTTTGCTGAAGACAAAATTACACGTAATTATATGTCTCGCCTTTCCCGCTTTGCCGATAATGTTAAGTCCCAACCGTAAAATTAGTATGACAAAATACATACAGTAAGATCGATGATATCAGTAACTTGGCCAAGTTTCTATTTAATTACATATCAATAACACTATAAATAGTGGATGCTATCGTAAATTCTCATAATTCCCATGTTTTTGCCCCAACACAGCAAAACCTGCTAATAAATTTCCTCCAAATTTCATTAAGTTGTTCAGTATGATAATATTAGTAACTATACCCTAAGTTTCAATTGAATCCGATATCAGTGACACTATAAAAAGTGGACTTTAACACAAATTCTCAAATTCCGATGTTTTTGCCCCAAAACAGCAGTTTACATGTACTTGCAAATTGTTCAGTATGATGGTATCAGTAAAAACCGTAAGTGTCAATTGAATCTGATATCAGTGACACTACAAAAAGTGGACTTTAACGCAAATTCTCAAAATTCCCATGTTGTTGCCCCAAAACAGCAGCAGAACCTGCAAATAAACTTCCTCCAAATTTCAGTAGGGTGTTCAGTATGATGATATTAGTAACTACTGTAAGTTTCAATTGAACCTGATATCAGTAACACTATAAAAATTGGACTTTAACGCAAATTTTTAAAAATTCCCATGCTTTTGCCCCAAAACAGCAGAACCTGCAAATTAATTTCCTCCAAATTTCAGTAAGATGTTCAGTATGATGATATTAATAACAGCTTTAAGTTTCAATTACGAATGGATATCAGTAACACTATAAAAAGTGGACTTTAACGCAAATTCTCAAAATTCCCATGTTTTTGCCTGAAAACACCAAAACCTGTAACACGATTTCTTTTAAATTGAGGTTAGGTATTTAGTATGATGGTTTGAGTAATATGACCAACTTTCAATGCAATTGGATATCTTAACACTATGAAAAGTGGACTTTAACACAAATGTTGACGCCACCGCTGCCGCTGGAAAAGTAACACTTAAGTCTCGTTTTCTCGACAATCGAGGCGAGACAAAAACCATACGCAGAAACTGTAATTAGCACAATTAATCAAACGGAATGCTGATTGTGAAAATCGCTAAAACAAGAGTACTGCGAGAATAAGTATGTTTACAGTAAATGCCACATTTATAACTTAATTTTTGTACATAAACATGGAGGAACTGTGTTCAGTAGCAGGTTTTACTAAAACGTAGAATAATTTATATTAATCTGTATTTCAATTTATGTATCTATATACGTTTGTACATGTAGCATAAATAAAATGTATAAAGGGAAACAACTCCCCATAATTTCCTCCAGATCAAAAATCTAAATAGATTTAGACTTCATTAATACTTTAACAGTTTTATATCAAGAAACTAATTTTGACAGTGTAAGCTGATAGTGTCAAATGGAATTTATTACTCTTTGATTGGCCAGTTAAGTACATAGTTTTAACCTCTGAAACATCCAATGAGGGAGATCTCCAATCATTCCACATTTTCCAATGAAAGATAAAAGTACACATGTGAAATGTGACTGAAACTGTATTGCTCAATTTGTTTTCACTTTTAACTTCAAACAGTATCCAATTGATCCAGACCAACCTGTCTGGCATTACACGCACCATGAAGTACCTAGATCATTTGATCACAGGATGCATGTAGATTTGAGTTTATGTGAGATTGGATTTAAACGAGGGAAATTTCAAAGGAGAATTGGTAAATTTTGGTAAAAATGAGGGAGTCTAGCTCCCTCATAATGAGGGAGGGTTATCGGGCATGTAAGTAATTGAAATAACAAGTGTTATAGACCGAATATTTTTTTTTTGCTAATTAACAAGTAGAAAAAAAACTGTGAATTTCATTATAATTGTTCAAACTTAAATTTCACCAGTGGAGATGTAATAAATAACAATATCTACCAGTAGCATTGTGCTTAATTCATCCTAAAGGAGGGCACAATTACAAAATTAACAGCTGATAGTTTTCCTATAAAGCACTGATTATAAAAGTCTTGAATAGTAATGAATACATCTATCATTCTGAATGTCAATAGCTCTTGATTACGACTAGCATGTGTACATGTCTATACAAATTACAATTATCACATGTACAATAGAATAAGAATAGTCCAAGGCTGCGATGAAAAAAAAATGATGCTGTACTGACAAAGGAAAAAATATATATAACAAAAATGAAAATGTCAAAACAATTCATAAAATTATACTTGTGCTAAATGCTGATTGGTTCAATTGATCTACAAAATAGATACTGATTTAGGAAACGGGCAAAACAACAGTAGTAAACAAAAAAAAAAAAAAAAAAAAACGGTGCCTCGGATTAGAAGTTACAGTTATCCAGCAATTAAGATGACTGATTTCGTACCAAATACACATTGATTTTCTTATCCTTTAATTATTGGGGTCTGTGCCTTTTCAATTGAGAAAATAAACCAGTATTTTCATCTGATGTGGATTTTTTTCTTATTAATAGAGAGCTTTTATGGCCATTTTCTCCGTTTATCAATGTTTTAAGTGTCTGAAGAACTATGTAAATGCTTATTCATACTTAAAAATAACATTTCTTCATATTCATGTACAAACACAGTTTAAATTTTTGATTGGGAAAATTTGAATACAAAATTGGGAAAATACAGCTAAATTTCTCCAGGGGAAGGGGCTTAAATTCGGCCCCAAATGTACCCAAAAAAATCATTAATACATAAACCTTGCTTAGTTCTCAAACTTGCCTAACTTACAAATTTCACTTCTAATTATCGTAATTGTTCATTATGCATTGGATTCTGTTCCTTAAGCAGATTATTTTTTTAGAAATTCTTGTCGATATCAATAATGATTGACTAAAACAGAAGTCTTAAACAGAAAACATCTTGATGTCCCAATGTCTGATATTCTGGTACAAGCTAAGGTTTCTGTGGCACATAGCGTCCTATAAAGTAAATGTAGATATCATATTGTACCACAGAGCAGTCCCTGTTAAATACTCCAATCATCTACATCATATTTTGTTTGTAAGCAGCATAGTCAGTAATCCCACAAGGTAAACCCATATATTCTCTCCCCTTCACTTTTGTTAACACCACAATCATGAAAATAAATTAACATACACTACAACCTTATATATTAGAACCCATAGGGGTACAAAATCTATCTCTTTGAAAAAGGTGGTACAAAAAACATGTTTGCCATCATTAAAAGTACATCACAATATCTTTCAGCTTATAATTATCCCAGTGCCAATATGAAACCTTTGTTTCCACTAACCCTACATCAGTATTCCTACCCATGATTTTTGTGCCTACCTTTTACTATTTATTGGCAATTAGTGACATGCAGTCATAGTGCGTGAACTCCTGCTTTATATAACAAAGCTTTAATAGTAATAAAATTTTCCAAAACTATTTTTTTTCTGGGGATTACTGGGGAAACACAAGTAATTGTTTTGGCCTTATAGATAATCTTATTACCTTTGCATCTGAAAAAAAGCAATGCCAGTTAAGAAACAATTGTTTCTCTTAAAAATAAATTGTTAAATCGGCTGAAAAGATGATAAGAAAGGGAGGTAATAATTCCATTACTGACTCCAATATTCCTTTCTTGCTAAGATAAATATTTTCCACAGTAGGCCTATGTGATGTGTCCATAAATGTTTTCTGTCAATGGAATATATAACACATACCTAGCTGTCATCAGAACGGTACAGACAAAAATAAACTCAACAGTAAACAATCTGTTGGTTATAAATACTACCGACCATGTATCACCCAATTTTTGTTAACAAAAAAAAAAAAAAAAATTCATCTTAGGAAAGGACATATGTTGTTTGTTAAGCTTATTGGTTGTTCTTATCTGGCAATGTCAGTTTCAATGTTAGGAGTCGTTTTGATTGATAGAATATATATATAAATGTTTTGGCTATAGATTAAAAAGTAGCTAAGTCACAATTTATATCATTCAATCACTTTGTTTAGCTGTACTGGAAAAAAATGTAATGCATTTTTCAGCATAATGTTAAATTTTCTACAATTTGTTTTGGTGTCCTTCTTTTAAACTTCACTTGCAATTGTCCACTGCCTTCCATGATTATGTAGAGTAAGACCTATAGCAGCTGTTACATATAAACGTAAGTATTGGTCAAGTCAGCAGATGATGTACGAGATATGTATATGAACGAGATCCACACCAACAACACTGTTACACATGAAGTGAAGCTTTATACCCGATTTGAATGAGTTTCTCTCCACAAAAACATCACAGCAAGGAATGGTTTTCATGCACATCACAAAAAGTTTTCTCAAAGTTTTTTTCGAGATTCACCAGCTGTGGTCTACTTGCTGTAGACCAATCTAGATTGGACTCCGGGTACGTAAGTTTGATAAGCCTTGAGAATGACTAGATTTCAGCGGCTCCTCACCGTTTCTTTGATTTACCTACTGAAAGTTTGTGTTTGGACACAGGTCCGCCATCCTGTGTCACCGTGGAGCCTCACAGATCACAATAGGAAAATCTACATTAAGACGAGGATGAGGCAAGTCCACTTCACCCTTTTGATTGAAAAAAAAACAAAAACATAATTACTTTCGAAATAATCTCCTTATACAAATTTAGGTCAAAGGTGACTGGACAACATGTTTTTGATGTTGATTAGCCGATTTATTACAATTTTGACATATTTTGACAGCACATGTCAACGTTGTAATAAATATGCTGTTCAAAGTGGATATGAATTGTTTGATCATACTTAGTTCTAATTTTGATCAATATTTGTGTTGACTAAATGATGCCATTATAGAAATCCATTTGATCTACAGACGACCAGACGTTAGATCTCATATACTGGGTATGCTTTGTATCTTTCTATAAATGTACAATGTACATGTTCACTGTATCATAATTCAAATCATATATAAATGTTTCTTGCCAAAGTTTGTCTCCTACATACCTGGGGGCGAAGGTTATGATACTGCTTTTTCATGTAATGATGGCGGCCTTCAATGATCTCTACATAAAACTCATGAGCAAGGTCGCCATCTTCATCAAAGTACATGGACCTGAAAACAAAAACAAACTTTAAAAAAAAACTTATTTTGATTAATACATTTGTATGTCTCCCCTGTGCCCCGCTGTGACCATTAATGTACATGTCAAGTTTGGCTGGTCTATAACTAGTACTGTACATATAGGTTCAGAGAAACTAACTAAAGGCAAACTTGATGTTGATAGAGACAGATGCTGACAAAAGACATACTTAATGTTGATTTTATTTTATGTCCTGTTAAAATCTAAGGTCAATTAAGGATAATAAGAAACAATGAAAGGAGGTCCTATATCAGCATTTGATACATGGGCTATATATCTATGATCCATGTTTGGGTGGTTTAGATATTATACTTTCTGTGAAACTAGTTTAAACACAAAAACTTAATAATATTGATTTAATTTGAAGTTAATGTTGCTGGAAAAGCGACATGTGCATCTTTATGTTAGTCTCATTCCATGACTTTGTGGCAACGAGAAAAACATTAATTACTTAAGGTATTTTTATTATTATTTTGTTTGTTAAGGTTTTGAATCGACAGTTCAAGTTATAATATATGCAGACAGAAAAAAAAACTTGGTCAAGTCATTCTGGTAAACGACAAGACACCTTCTAGCTGATTTCCTGTTGCAGTACAAATCTAGTTATATACATTGTAGGTACTTTGAGATTTAGCACATTATCTCATTCACCCCTGAAATTTCATAATGAACTTTTGAATTGGATTAGTTCAAATGTGTCTGCAGGGGTGACTGAGTTAATATTGCTGTCATATTTACTGATGCAGAAACTGGCCACTCAGACTTCATATTTGCAATAATCTCATCAAATGATGCCTGTAACCAAGACTTGCATACACATTTCAATCTCTGGACCTTCTTCAATAGGGCTCAGACAGATGAGTTTGTCCCGCTGAGTAAAATCCAAGAAAGGGAAGAATTAAAAGGGGGGAGAGATTGCATCATGACACAATTTCTTTAATCCAATAGTGACAGGATTGACACAAGATTTTTGTTCCATATCAGGTATATATAATAGATGCTATTAAAGGAAGTTCACTGTACACAATAAACTGTTTTAGAACATACCCAACAAAATGCAGTAATCAATTTACAATTTATTTTCATGCGTCCTTTTTGTAAATATTGTCGATAACGATGGGTCCCACAATGTTAAATTGAAACATTTCCAGAATTTCTATGAGTCCTTTCATAATTTTAGGAGTACTGGACTTGGGACTCGCACATAGATTGATCACTGAAAATGTAAACAGTGACATTATATACAGTGTATTTAACAAGCACATGTACATGTATGCTCATAAGATTTAACTCAAATCAATAGTTGATATATGTCCAATGGCCAGGGACTAGAGGGCTTAAAATCTTATCAGGATTTGGCCTATTCCCACTCTTGCTTATAAGAAATTACATAATTTATATATAGACATGATATTTAACCATACTCTCTCATCTAGCATTCTCTATGAAATGCATTAACCTTGCATGAGAGACATAAAATATGATTAAAAAATAACTTATGTTATATTATTTATAATTACATTACATGTAGAAGGCATACCAATGTTTGTTTTGAATGATCAAGATGGGTCAAATATTCGGGCAACCCCTCGAGCTCTTAAAAACAGGAATATAGATTACAATGGAAGCAATGCAAAAGCAAGACTACCCCCCCCCCCCCCTCCAAAATAAATAAACAAAATGTTAATAATAACTAGCCTAAGCATACACAATAATCAATATATAACGTAATTAACACCTTTATATCTATAACAAAGTAAATTGTAATTTAGGCCTAGCATTTAAACTTCAAGATAATTTCAATATACATTTCTGAACACTAAATGACAGCTGAGCTGACTGTATTCCGAAAATAGAAAGTTGAGAATTCGAAGTGATCAGCTGGTTACTGTAGTCACACACACCCTGAACGTTTGAAGACAAATGGTGTCACTGCGAGTCTGTTTTGGCATGTCTCGCTATCGTCCACAGCACCGGTGAATAAAGAAGAGACCGATTTGGATACTTTGGATGCCAGCGAAGATGTTTTCTGACCCATTTTCACTCATCTTCGGTAACTCATCTCAATAGGAAGTTCTCACCTAAACAGGGGAAGTAACTCTATTTAGCAAGCAGGATTTTAGGTATCGGCCTATAGATAGTGTAGTCATATGTATACCATGCCATGCATATGTATACCATGCCAGCGACGTAGGCATATATGTCCATGTGCAAATAGATGTTTTGTTTTAACGTGTTTAAACGTATTTTAACTGATACAATCCAAAAAAATTACAACTGCCTTATGAACAATATTCAATACTTTTATAGTTACAGCAGATACATACAAATGTATATTTTTATCTTTTTTTTTTAGAAATTAAATAAAAAATATCAGTTTCATAATAAAATAAGATTTTATTTTAACAATACTAGAATGGTTATTGTTAAATATTACAAGATTATAGTAACCATCTTAATAAAATCAGGGGAATTAAATGTGATGCCACGGACTGAAAAAGTTTGATATTTTTGTCCTAGATTATGAATATATATATATATATATATTTATTGTGTTGCTATAGCTATTTGTGGTATACTTCAGGTAAGGATATTGCCATATTAGTTTAGAAGAAAACGTTTTATACATGTAGATATACAAAAGACATACATAAAGACTTCTTACATGCACAGACTCATACTTGAACAGTAGTAGAGTTCTAAAAAGCAACAATAGCAAGTTTTTCTTTTATTGATTTGTTACGTTACAAGAGCTTTCAAATCAACCCATCGTTTATCAAATTTGTGGACAGTCATATTTTTCCTATGAATGTACTGTTCAATTTCGTATTGTTTTTCTAGTTCCATTTTCAGTATAAATAGAGTAGGCAGATGATTTTTATACTTTTGCTTGTATATGTGTAATTTTGCTAATACAATAATTAAGTTTATGTTGTTTATTCCGTTGTCCGTTTTCCCAAGGATAACATCTGAATTAATCAAACTCAGAGTTTTCCCGGTTTTGTTTTCTACCCATGTGGTGAATTCTTGCCAAAATTTTGTAACAAGAGTACATTCCCAAAACAAGTGGATTATTGATTCTATATTTGCTTTACAAAATGAGCATACAGGCGAGTTAATTACACCTATCATATGCAGGTATTTGTTTGTGCTGATGATTCTGTGAGTAATTCGGTATTGGAACCATTGGAGTGTTGAGTCCGAGGTTAACTTAAATATTATAAAGTTAATCTTTTCCCACCAATATTGATTTTGATGTATATCAAGTTCAAGTGACCATTTGACTTTGTATTTATCATTTGTTGTTAAATCTTTAATAAAAAGATTATATATCGAGAGTCCTCGTTGTTTATTTGTTAAGATGTGATAAATGTACTTTTGACAATGTGGAAGTATAATAGTGGAATTATAATTTCTCAGAAAAGGCCATTTAGACAGAATGGTATTCCTGATGCCATAAAACTGAGTTAGTATTGGTGAAAAGGAAAATTTTTCGCAAAATTCTTCATAGTTTTCAATTAATTTACCTTGGTTATTACATAAGTCATATACATAACATATCCCTTTTCGTGACCATTGTTTAAAATGTATGGTCTTGTTATCAATCTTTATTTCTGGATTGTGCCACAAGGGACGATACAAAACACTTTCTTCGTTGCATGGAAGGTACAAAAAACAATGTATATTTTCAAGGACTTCTTTCCAGAACAGATTTTTAATAGATTTCGACTTTTTTCTCCAATAGTCCGCCCCATATGAAATAATAGTAAAGTTTGATTCACCAATCACTTCTTCAAAAAGGTATATCCATGAATTATCATTTGTTAACAGGCGTTTCATCCAGGATAGTTTCATGGATTTAATGAAGGCATCAATTTGAACCATTTTAAGACCGCCATCTTTGTAATTTTAAACTATCAGGTTTCTTGAGATTCTGTCGTTTTTCCTGTCCCATATAAATTGTATAAAAGTCTTTCTAGGATTTTTACAAAGTCCTTATCAGGTCTTGGAATACTTATAATAGTATTTGGCGTATTGAGTAAGAAGATCTAAAGTTTTCTTGAGTGCTTTGTCTGAGCCATCTAATGTGAGACCAGTATCATCCGCATACTGTGATAACTTGAATTCTTTATTACCGACTTTGATGCCTTTGATGTCTTTATCATTTCTGTCTAGCCAGCAGGTTTTATATAAACGACCACAATCTCACCGACACTGTGTTGTAGAAAACCATTTCATTCGAAATAACCGATTGTACAGTAATAGTAAAATATGAAGATTTTATATTTCAAAATTATATAAATCTGTTTATCTGTCCGTTTATTTGTATGAACCAGGGACTATATGTAGTCAAAACGTACGTATCCTACGTCCGCAGGGTGCAACAGAGGAGATAACACTGAAGAGCATACTTTAACTGAAAACTAAAAATTAATTTGAAACATAAATAATTCAAAACGACATTTCAGGTTCAGCAATTCGACAGAGAAGTGAAGTTAGTTGATTGTAAAATAAACGTAATATATAGCATAATTTGCAGTTTTTAATTAAACAGATTTTTCTTATCTGATACGAGGCAATATATATGCAAATGAGTTTACACCAAAGTTTTCGATTTCCACAATTTCTTTATCAATAATTATTAAAGGGTGGATGATGGGGTTGATCAACACGGGGAAACCGTCATTTGGATTGAATGGACGCCAACTGTTGGTTAGCTCACTCCCAACCCGTGCCACACGCTGGACGGCAGTGTCTCTCCGGCCCCCTCCACTAACGAAAATGGGACGTGCTTTTGGCGAAACGCCGGTCACTACACTCGCTGACATATATGGTCTGAACAGTATATTATGAGATTTCGTCACAAGTAAAAATAGATATCTTCCTGTCTCCAGAACAAAGTGTGGGTTTAGATAGGGTATTATCATAACACATAAATGCATAACTATTTACAATGAAAATGTGTTGCTTCAATTTTCACTATGTTTTTCTTCCATTTCTTTTTGTCAGTATTATTTTCTTCTGCCAAAGATTTGTGTGAAATTAATCTTTTGATTGGTAAAAAAAATTCTTAAGTATTCAGGTGTATGACAGGCTATGATTGACAAATGTACAAAATTTGCATTGACTATAAGAACAGTATGTCAAACACAGTTTGTTTCTCAAAATTGCGGCTGTGTTTTATATAATTGAACTGTTTGCAACAAACCTACGTCACCTCAGCCTCTCCCCGTCAACCAAGCTTCCCCCGTCTCCCCTGCCTCTCCCCGTCACCCCAATCTCCCCCCGTCACCCCAGTCCTCCCTGTCACTCCAGCCTCTCCTCGTCACCCCAGCCTCTCCCGTTACCCCAGCTTCTCCCCGTCACCCCAAACTCTCCCGTCACTCCAGCCTCTCCCCATCACCCCAGCCTCTCCCCATCACCCCAGCCTCTCCCGTTACCCCAGCTTCTCCCCGTCACCCCAAGCTC
Organism: Mimachlamys varia; assembly: GCA_947623455.1. Classification (NCBI taxonomy): domain Eukaryota; kingdom Metazoa; phylum Mollusca; class Bivalvia; order Pectinida; family Pectinidae; genus Mimachlamys; species Mimachlamys varia. The sequence goes on from OX392534.1 coordinate 25,028,404, forward strand.
TCCCGTCACCCTAGCCTCTACCCGTCACCCCAGCCTCTCCCCATCACCCCAGCCTCTCCCGTTACCCCAGCTTCTCCCCGTCACCCCAAGCTCTCCCGTCACTCCAGCTTCTCCCCATCACCCTAGCCTCTATCCGTCACCCTAGGTTCCCCCGTCACTCCAGACTCTCCCTATCACCCAGCCTCTCCCGTTATCCCAGCTTCTCCCCGTCACCCCAAACTCTCCCGTCACTCCAGCCTCTCCCCATCACCCCAGCCTCTCCTGTTATCCCAGCTTCTCCCTGTCACCCCAATCTCTCCCGTCACCCTAGCCTCTACCCGTCACCCCAGGCTCTCACCGCCACTCCAGCATCTCCCTGTCACTCCAGACTCTCCCCATCACCCCATAATCTCCCCCATCTCAAATTGAACTTCGGCAATGCGCATCCTTCCTTGTCCAGTTTTTACGTATAACATTCTATATCGATCCCCGTGATTTTTAAAACAACGTGGTACTATTGTCCTGCGTTTTCTCCCGTTTCCTACTCCCAAGTTGATGGTTTCTGACGAGTGTTGACTGTTGAGTGTGCCACTTTATTAATTTACATAGTCTCCATCTTTGTGTCACTTTTCATATTTTATAACTTCACAATTACGCCTGCTTATTATAAAAATCAGGCCCCAGTTTCATGATCTTTCCTCGACTTCAAAATCTCCGTCGGATAGCAGTACAGAACTTACAGAAAGTTCTTTCAACTGACGTAAATGCTTTCCTATGAAGATTTTTTTTTATCTAAGGAACGTTTATAAATCCGTGACCAGCTTATGCATGAAGTTAAAAGAAATCTTTTTGTCTTGTAACCAACCAGGTTTATAATGGTTTCTTTGTTTTACCTTCACATGCATTATAAATATGAACAACTATCTATCTGTGAATTTCCAGCTTTAGTTTTTTAATTTGAACAGAATTCGCTCGTCCCCAATCTCGATACTTCGATGTTAGGATATTCAGATCGTCTGTTGTGGTCGTCGTTCAGTTCGTGGAACTCTTCTGCAGTATTTCCTCTCCTGTTCCCTTTTCATTGCCTCGCTTTTCTTCTGAGGTTCTATTTTCACCAGTAGTTAACACGAGTGAATATTTAACAGTTATTGCCGGGAAATTATAAGGACTTGTAGTAACTCTATTTATAAGTTGTGTGAACTTCGTTCAAATTAAATTGAATGGCTTTGTTTTTGACAAAGTGTAGTGCATTTTGTGATGTCTACAAAACATTATGTTACCAATAAGTTGTAAAAACTTGTGTCCTGTTGGACATATTTTGCAATACGTTTAATTCGTTCCCTTTTCCCCTACATACAAGTTATATATGTTACGTTTTCACTGTTCTTCACATTTACAATAAGTGCAGACTAGTAATTACATGTGGATGTTTTACCAAGGATTATTATTTTACTTCCATCCAATGTATGTTCTATCATATAATTCTATTGTTAGACAGAACTAGTTTAATTTTACGTCAAAATTTAGAAATTAAAGGGGTTTTACGCACCTGATCCTTCTGCTTCTACATTAGTTTAGACATTTTGGATTCCAACCTTTTGGCCCCTAGCATCACTGAAGAGTCATAGAAGGAAGAAACAGCTGTATGATGCTGTTAAATTCGTTTTTTTCGGCATACTTTATCAATTACTAAAATAAAAAAGTGCAGCATATATGTGTGTTACGTCATATTTAGATAACAGATAATGACATTAAGATAATTAATATATATATATATATACTTTGGAATGAAACTGATGTGGTATTTCTGATAGCAACTACCCCGGTATATTGGTTTTGATTTTGAGTATGCACATTAATTCCCAAGAAGTATCTTTTGTATGTGTCAAACGTGAAATTTGCATTAACTTTACTAGTATTTGTTCTTCGGGTAAAGAATTACATATTTTTGAGTATGTTTTTTATGAATGACTTTACAAATCTTCGGTAAGCAAAGACGTGATCGATTACACGTTCCCTTTCAGATATATACGTCTTCGGCTAATCTCTTCCAACTTCATGAACGTTCCATCAGCTTGTCAGCAACTGGTTATGACTCTGCGAGGCATATGTTATGCTTCAAACACCAAACCAGATAAAAAAAGTCTTGAGATTGATGTTCAAATACTATCGAAACCACGCTTTAGCAAGTTTATAATATAAGACAAAGATCATTATTCGTGTTTGGTAAATAGCTTTATTGCGATTCAAGCAAAAACAAAATATTATTAACATTATTCAGGGAAAGCACGTGACGTCCGGAGAAAGTGTAGAGAGACGGACTTCACTGACCACCAAGTCGGCGGCCTTACAACACAGGTTCAGGCTACAAGTCGTTATATCACTGCTGTGGACAAGTACTACTTGTTGTTTCGTTACAATAATGTTCGAGATTCTTAAAAGAAAAGTTTCAGTTGTACCATGCATTTTTTATTACATAGTTTTGAGGCCCATTGGAAAGTTGCCAGATAACTGTACCAAATAGAGCAACATCATATTTTCTAGGGACTATTTCACAGATTACTTTACAACACCATGCTTGTGAATTATGATATTTCTTAATATGTTGACTGTATTGAACACTATATCAACACGTGCCTTTTTAAATGATACTTGTCGACTTTGAGGTCCAAACAGTTGAATATACCAACCAAAAGCGACAATAACTGTCTAAACTAGAAAGCAAAATTTAAGGTACAAAAGCATTTTCATTTATTTTTATATCATTTTCTTTTTGCTAAAATGTTCATAATACTATTTTTACCTCAAAACATGGGACTAGACATATTAACAAATTTAGTCTAAATTATAACAGCTTGCACATTTTCCTGTGCATTTTATTCGTGCACTTGCTTCTGATGTGGAAGAGAATCGTTTTTGCAGCTAAAGATATATCCATTGAACTAGTAGATTTAACCAATTTCAATGTTCTTATCAATCTGAGAACTTAAAATGTTTGGAGTTCTAATGTGTTGTTTATCGGTACCATCTCGAGTCGAAGTTTTTGGATGTTGGATTGTTTTTTTAGAAAACCAAAATGATAATTCTGTTACACAGGAAATAAGTATGTATACTGTTTCACAAATTGTATTTGACTTGTACATAATCAATGTTAATATTTACAGGACTGATTAACACTGATACAACGACTTCATCACACCCGAGTGTGTTATATATCTCTGTTAATATATTCACATTTATCAAGAATTGAATATTGTCTAATTTATTCTGTTTTTTTTTATTCAATTTTAACAATTCATAATTAGTCAATAAAATAATATCACATTACAGTACACGAATATCTGACAACACTATATTATATAAGGAACAATCGACATGCCACTAAACAAAGGACTATTGTCAGCATAGGGAATGGTAAGGCAGAGTGGAGCACCATCTACATGGTTTCCGTGCCATGGAAAGACATATCTAGACTACTTGTGGTTCTTATTCAATTCCTCAGCTTTATCGACATGGTTTGCCTCATCAGCTGCCAGCTTCCTGCATGCATTATCGCACGCATATATATACAATTCAGATGTTAATTTATAAACTCTTCAAAAAATAACATAAAATTGACGCCAGAACCACATGTAGTCCTGAAAGCGAACAAGAACCAATCTGTGCTACACTCAAGTTTAATAAGCCACATAAATAATTTCACGTTTCGCTTAATCCAACGATTGCGAGTCTTGTTTTTTTACTAGTTATTTTTTAACCTGGTAATATATATTGCATGCTTTTAGCGCTTAAAGAATCACACAGCACATGAAATTCATGTCTACTTCTTGTTCTTGCTTCTTAATCAGGGGAGACGACTCCTCAATCTTCATGCCGTTGGATGGTTTGGGCTGTTCGTCCCTGACCTGAAGAAAGCAAGCATCACATTTATATAAATTCATGTTTACACAAATATATGTCTGAAGTTTTCAATCATTGAATTGTTATAAAGGGTTTCACAAGTGAGAAAGGCATTCATCGCATGCGAAATAAGTACATAAGCATGCGCCTATTGGTCTCTTTTCTTTTCAACCTAGTTTCAACTTTGGCATCTATATCGCCCTGGACCATGATTGTACAATATATTTCGGTATCGACGCGCGTTATAGTCACTAAGGCATTGAATCGACGAAAGCATTTCTTTCTATGGTATACATAGGTATTATTTGGTGGCCTTGTTATACTTACCTACACAATGAAAGTGCTAAAGATAGGAATCATTAAAGAGTTACTGCTGAAAATTAGGCGTTTATTCTTTATTCACCGATTGTATATATACTTTGACGAACTTAAAAGAAGCCATATTTTTTAATGAAATGATTGAATCCTGACGAGTATTTCATTCATTACCTCTTTTCCAACTTGTTCCTCAATAGCCATCTTTTCGCTAGGAGTCCCGTCCTGGCTGTCCTCTGCCTCCTGAGTTATCTCCCCCTGTTTGCCCTCTATTACAGGGTTCTCTTCCACAACTGCTGGCACCACCTCGTCAGCGGTCTCCACACAAGCAGGCTCCTGAACGCTAGCCACGCATTCTGTCTCCAGAATGGCGGGCTCCTCTTTCGGAGTTGCTGTATCAGTTGCGTCTTCTGCTTCCGGTAAGTTGTCATGTACCTCGTTTTGATGTTCGTCGGGAGATTGACAGTCTTCAGTGTTTTGTTCGTCGTTGACTTGTTGGGCATTTATCTCCCCAACTTCTGGAAGTTGTTCAGAAGTCGCTACATCTTGTTCTGCGGCTTGCGACTCGTCAATCATCTTTGCCCCCTCTTCCAAAATGACATCCTTATCAGAATTTCCCTTGTTCTTTCGCTTCAAAAATCCGAAAGGCATCTGGAAAACAAAGTATATTTCTTAGCACCAACCAGTCATAAAGTGTCAGAACAAACATATATAACACATATCCTTTTAACTGGAATAGCTTGGTGTGTGATCCTTATCGTTATGAAATCTTGGTTTAATTCTTGTATAGTGACATTATGACATATACAAATTCCTACTGATTGTTCATATTTCGCTGACTTATTTTTGCTTTAATACGAGATTGCATTTGTCGAGGAGCTGAACAGAGCAGCTAACGAAAACCTTGCCATTTTTTTTTTTAATTTGACTTTCAAGAATAAAATTATATGTCGAAAATAAACAACAAAACGTTAGCTGACCGTGTCAATCTGATATATCCTCCTGAACTTGAAATTAAGGACACAACTAACTCGTCAATTGGCAGTATACTACTAACATATACGATAAACGTGACGATTTTGATTTAATGACCGGTACCTTTCCCTTTCTTCATAGTAACATGCCCACTTCTCCAACCTATGATGTTTACATGTCGCACTTAGTTCGACTTGCCCTAAATATTGAGATTGTCCTGTTTGGTGTCGGCTGTTAACGAACAAATAACGACACAGGGATTCGAGGGATGCAGGTTACAAACTTGTTCACATAAGAAATATTCTGTATGCTTATATGATATGTAGCTGGGTGTTTTTGAATATGCTCATTAATATTTCAACTATGTTTGAAAATGATATCCCAGTTATCACGATGAAGTCGTGACTTTCGTCTACGAAGAAAAAAAAAAGCTTTCTCTCCTGTCATATCCGGTTTTATTCTTTGGTAGTTTTCAAGGGTGTAAAGCTTTCCTGTGTTATATTTTCTCGGATTTTGGTTTTGTTGTCGAATTTTCTGATGTTTTGTTTATGTATGGTATATGGTTTTTAGTATCTAATATGAAAGAACTCGTTGTTTTAATCATGTTTTGTCTTGTCTCTTTTGTTACATGACTTTATTGTTTTTCTCTTGCTATGTTTGACTATCCATATTGAGTTATAATATCGTCGTTTGGTGTTTTTCATTCCTGATGATTATTTTCTAAGTTAACAATGTACTTCGATCTTCATGAATAGGTGCAGAACTAACCTCTTCTGGATCTAAATCTTCCTGATCTTCGGTGTCGATAAGGGGAGGTAAATCATCCACGTAGTGCAAGTCGTCAGTGACAGCTAGGGAAAGTGTGGAGTCGAAGTCCGACTCGATAAGGGGGCGCTCGTCCGCCGGGACCACAGCTTGTTCTGTTGGAAACAGGTATATAACACATATTATGACGTAATCTGTAGAAACAAAGTTGGCTATGGACATCAGTTATACACATAGTAGTTTGTCCTATAGAACATATCATCTACATATCACATTTTACTGCAGACAATACTCTATCATAAATGATAGGTCACAGAATATGTTCGACAGGATATTTTTTGGGAAGCAAAATGAAAACTTAAGTTTGTAGAGGCCAATTTATACACAGCAGGGCTGAGAAATGTTCTATGAAATTGAATAGATAAATTAGAAGACGGCTGTTTCTAGTGCTTTGTTGCTTTGTTGTGTATTTATTCATGGCTTTTAATCTTGTGGCCCATGTTAAACTTTGGAAGCCAAATCAAATGGCTTTGTACTACATAGCTGGTAGTGCTGTTCCGCCTATACTCTAGTTTCCGTATTTAAAGGAAAATAGAGAAATTTATGGTTTCTTGCAAAGGTAAACTCCCTTCAATTTTGTTTACAAAATTAGGCGTTTCCCACTTTTTGTTGAGTACTTAAACTCAAGCAAGGGAGATAACTTTTGCTATTTCTTTTTACTTGACTCTTTACGCCTTGATAGCATACCGGTATTGCATTTTTTCTAACATCATTGTGTAATCTTTTTAAAATTAACCCGAACGATATAGTATGGATATTGTTTATAATATAATATTTACATTTGCTCTGCATTGCCAATATATAACACTACTAAAGCCAGTTCCGTGTTATGAGGCCATACCACTGGAGTGGTTATTATGACGTCATTATGATTGGGACGTCATAATCATAACCTTGGAGATGGCTGGCCGATACTGGCTGTTGGCTGTTCCATTAATTAGGAATCAACCTTAACTTTTCAGAACAAATGTTGAATATAAATATAAATTTATTATCAAAACAAAGGAAAAATGTAAATATAAGCATTAAAGAGCGTCCTGTTCCGTGTTATGGTCCTATAACACGGAACAGGATTGCAGACATATAAGGATTGTACCTCATTTTGACTGCGTATACGGTAGTATGCCCGCAGTTGGCAACGAACATATTCTTAGGTGCGCGTTAGCATTCGAAGCGGGTTGCTAAGATGGTAACTACGATGGCCGTGGTTGCTAAGATAATATAGTCCCATTGGATTTCATCAACATATTGGTAGATTTAGAAAATACACTGTGAACAACACTATTTTTCTTCATAACATCATATGTAAATTTGGTATTAAATAATATTTCTAGCAAGTCGAATTTATTTCTTTATTTATAACGGTCGTTATGTACACGCATTGACACAGTGATCTGGTTGTGACGCGGTCCGACGTCAGACGTCACAACTGCAGGGCGCCGCCATGTTTGCGTTACCGTCAAATAATTTCGAATGGGCATCATTAAGAATCAAAAGTTTTCTAGAAACCCTTTATTGTTTAATCAAAAGAATTTGATTCCATATATGTTCCATGTTTCAAAACCTTGTAGGAACCAAACAATGGCCGACAGCGAATACTTATTTTTCAGAAGCGTGAACGACGCCATATTTGAACAAATAGCAATCCGCCGAACCTTTTTTTCACTGCGTATACGGTAATATATTCGCAGTCAGAGTTTACTAATCACAAGAAGGGAGAGGTGTAAATATATAATAAAAACGCACTAACGCGCATTATTCATTTTATCTGCTATCCTGTTCCGTGTTATAGAACCATAACACGGAGCTGAATGCTGTTTAATTCTTAATGAAAACCCACCATCGTATTTATGAATAATACCATACAAACAGAGACGCCACTCTTCTGTTGCATTGCTATTCATCTAACACGCACTGATTATTAAATACAGTTGCGTCATTTACAAAATAAATTACGTGTAACGGAAATAAACTCAGCCATGAAACCCATGAAATATATTCCTAATGTTTGACAGGAAAAAAGGGGATTCTGTGTTCTATCTTAAAGTTATGCTACAACATTCTAGATAGCTCAACATGATTGTGCATCAACATCAGGTGCTGTGTTAACATCTGTTGGGTATTTCACGTGACTCACCGAACATGTCGACATATATATCACCAATATACCAGTTTTATCACATTCCTCCACGTTTTTCACTTTGAACAAATATTGTCGGAATGATCTAATTTAAAAGGCAAATGAAGCAACATTTTGTCACTACAATATATAATGTTTTTTTTTCAATGTTCCTTCGTTTCAGTTTTTTTTGAACTCGAGAAATCAACTTGGAGATGCATGAGATATACTGTTTACGTTCACGATACTTTAATTATTGGCACCAGTTGAAGGATTTAAGTACTTAGGTACACGTGTAAAACATGCAAGGTGCTATGCAACACAGTTGCACATACCAAACGTATTCCATGATGCACGGCAGCGCATCTTGGGTAACCCATTTGAACCTAACTGTATGCTTCAACAACATGATAAGATGTCCTTCAGTCCCTTAAAACTACGTCAAACAACAAAAATAAATTTTCGATATTTCTTGGTATTTTCAACTTTAAGTCAACTGTTCTAGCAAATGTTAAATACACAGATTTTTTTTGTTCGAGAACACATTCATGTTTTGTATATTTACAAATTGTGTAAGCCACCCAACCCAATTCGGAAACTATTCGGAAATTTTCTACGAAACTTGATTAAGAAAAATAAGACTTCTTTCCGATTGGAAACCATCTGTGTGAAAGTATTCTTACTGTTAAATGAAATACAAATAGGTTTTTGGTTGAGTGATCGAATAAAACGTCTAGATTGATCCTCAAAATGTCAATTGGATTTGAATAATAACTGATCACTAGAAAAGTCGACATTTTAAGACTCCTGTATTTTTATTAAGGAAACTCATGCAAATGAGTCACTGACACATCAAACAAATCTAAATTACCATTCAAAAGTAATACTCAATTCCTTTCAAGTCCAACCTAGATGTTTGGTCACCATGCATGTTGGTAAAAAATAGATCAAACGCTTACATTTTTTCAAACATTCTGCTTAAAATGGTGGCGTTTAAGGCCTTCGTAAACACATTTATCTGTATACCGACATACTTTATCTGTATACCGACATACTTTATCGTACATAGATTATGGTTTTCCTGCATGTGACCACAATCTATGACAAAAACTCATCCATAAACAAGATATGTGTCACTCCTAACCCCGACACGTTCGAGATAAACATGTCGGAACCTGGGACATATTTTAGATGACGATTGGTTGGTTACACACTGAAAGTTATTTCATTGGTCAATCTTTTTTTGAATTGTAACATCACACAACCATGATTCATTTAGCCATCTCTGAATTATGACATCATTATTCATAAGGATAAGAAAAAAAAAATATCGAAAACAAAAGTTTCAACAAAACCATTATCCGAGCCCCAAACCGATTACACTAGGGACAACATATGATCAAAGGAAGGTTTACACGGAGGCCCATGAAAAAGTACAAGAAAACAAGACCTGGTGTTTTCTCGTCTTCCCCTTCACCGAAGGCACCCGCAATGTAAATCTGATTAAGCGCTTCAAGGAAGGAAGTGCACTTTTGATATGAACGTCGGTCCAGAAAAAAAAGTTCCAAAAAGTCTGATATTCCCGATAAGGAGGGTCAACAAAACGCTGAAGGACGTTTCTAGAACGTATACATGTACTTAAACAAGTGATTTGCTTTCATCAAAACTATCATACTCGAGTCAAAAGTTGTACATATATCTATCAACCAATTACCACGCGTATTTACAATTTGAAAATAAACTAACCCGCTGATAAAATAACCAACTTCCTCTCTGGGAAACCCTTATAACAAATTTAAGACTGTCTGTTATAACTGTTTTCATGTCAGCCATCTATGTCACGAGTTCCCCACTTTAAGTGTTACAGAAGGGAAACAATATGTATATGTACGATATATATATAATCAGCTAATCTTAAATAAACTTGCAAATCAGGTCGGTTTACCAGCCGAATTCGTGGTAACGTTTTCTGTGGTCGATATAAGTTAGCAACAAGTGATTCCACAATGATCAAACGATAACATCACAATTATTATATAATCCAGAATAAGTCCATAATCTGTTGGTAAATACTGGCGGAATTTGTCTGTCAAAAATGGCAATATCACACTATGATACACGCGACTCGTTTGCACATAAGAACATAGAATCACATAGGAACATCTTGAAGTTGAAGTCAACCCAAACAAATTTCAACTGCAAGCTGATGATGTTGAATTTGATTCCTCCAGATTTTTGCTTTACCGAAACATAACTCGTCGTCCAAAGTTTAACAGGAATTTAGTACGTCTGCATACGAACAAAACACAAATTGTCAGTGGGGTACTTTTTCCCTTCAACATTTAAAAAACTAAGTTAAATTACCTAGATAAATGTTGAGATGCCTACAGCGAAAAGCTTGTACAACCAGCCATACACAATTCTCCCATTAATTAGTGTATCTATAGGTAAATATCAATGTACAGGTAGACAGGTAGCGAAACAGCTGTGGAATGATAATCATTAATTTACTTCCACATACTGTGACGCGATCGATATATGTTAACTAGTATGAAACTGTATAACTATGTATATATGTATACACATGTACATCAAATCATAAAAACTTCACCGATATAATATTTTACTGAATTATACAGTCGGTATTTCAGATCTCTAAGCTGATATAACACATTTTGATATTTACATTTGCTCCGAAACCTTCCAGTGCAATGCATTGAGAGGGCATACGTTGGTTTAGTTCAACTTTTTAGGAACGTCATTGTGAATCTCACTATAGGGAAAAAACAGTTTTTTGGGGGCTAAGCCATGAAGGAGAATGTTGCTTCTCCATTCACGTCTATATTATGACTGTTTTATTCGTTAATTTTGAAGTAAAAAGAAATATAATGCATTTGCAATGTAACACACCATATTATATGATAAGTGAACATTAAAAACAAATTGCAATAGTAAAACCAAAAATACCGCAAATTTTTCATTTGCATATATTTACATTCAGTGTGTATAAAAGCATTGATAAGAATTGTATCATGTTGCCTAACAGCTTTGACCTGATTACTGTGTGAAACATACCTCGATATATATTGTTATTTTCAGCATTCATGAGGTTATAGCAACATCAGTTTTCTGGACAGATTTGTCACAAATCGCCCGCAAATATGTCCTTAAAGCTATTGTTGTTATGGATTTCATGAATGTTGATGAAATATGCTCATTTCTTAAACGAAGCTAGGAAGTCGTACCAAATTCTTTATCAGTATATAACACACTATAGAAAGTAGAATATTTGTACTTCAATCTTAATTTTAAAACGAAATTTGTGTCCGCATATGGGACTTTGATTAATACAACAGTTTTAACGTAAACGCTTCACGTTAACGCAATTTGTCCCGAGCTCCATTCGATTAGTGATATTATAAACTGAACAAAATGAAAGGTTAATCCTTTAATAATTATCTTCTTTTTGTGTAACCCCTTAGTAAGTCGAGTTGTCTAATGATAAGAGTTTTAGGATCAGAGAGTCAGGGAGGTACTACCTACCGTTGTTGCATCTCACCAACACCGGGGAACCCTTCCCGTCGCACTTCCTCGTCTTCTTCTTCTCCTTGACTGAAATATAAACATTTACGTGTTAAATTTACCTAATCCTCTATATTTATCTGGTTCTATCAGTGTGCATGGCTCCTTATAGGGTATTTTCACACATTGAAATCATCAATCACAAAAACATTTCGCAGCACTTCCTTATTTTTTTTAACAATTAAACGATGCTATTTTGGTCTATTTATGAATTTGGTAGATAGAATGAGAAACTCTTTGACAAACGTCTTGTTATTTTTCAAAATGAATACTTTTTTTTGAGATGTGAATTGATTTCGTTTGTTTATCAGATAATAAGTGAAATATGTTTTGCTTTAAGAATGGACAATTCAAAAATTACAATTCTAAAAACCGAGGAAAATACGACATCTACCCATTTTAGATAAACAATTGTTCCATGCTCCTTGGCACCCATCCTCGACATACCAGGGATCTTACTTACGACAATTTACCTGGATTATCTGCACCCTCTGTATGTATTTTATCGGAGGGATGTGGTAGGCAATTTGTTTGGTTTCAGGTGTGAGAAAGACCTAATTGTCCAACTGCTACGCTGATACCTACCTAGCCGTTCAATATTACAAACTAGCAACACCCAACTTCAAAGTCAGTCAAATTTACCGGTTAGGTGCCGCGCGATTATTTCAATGTATATGCTAGATGCAAACTAATATACTTTGATCATTCACTTGAAGTAGCTTTATATATACACGTAGCTTTATATATACACGTAGCTTTATCCCTGGAATTCAGAGGATGGAGCTTACGGGTTTAAGAAACGACAGTCTGACTTAGAGCACGGCGATCGATGTACATGTGATAGATGAGTACAAAGTCATATTCTATTATTTACTACTCAATGAATTATAAGCAGGTGTTCTCTTCAATCATAAAGTCAAGGTATTGGTTTTCACTAAATGTCTATCTAATACACATATCGTGTTACAGGTAACCAATCTGCATCCGAGACTTCAAAGTTTGTTAGGTGTAACATTATTATCGCCTGAAAAGTGGGTAGTCTCTGTATGCAATATCATAACCAAGTTTTGATAGAATATTTTTTGTTTTGTAGCGGAAGGGGTTGATTTTCAGTAGCAGTATCGTCAACGTTTCGGTTTGGTGTGTACGTTAAAATTCAACCATAGAGACATCGGAGAAAGGGAATCTAAATACATGCTGGATGGTTCTTTGACTTTGTCAGCCAGCATCTTCAATATTAAGTTATTGAGTTAAGTTAGTCTCTATAAAACACACTTCCAGTACACCGTAAACTCTCGAAAATGGCTTTAAAATAGGGAACATGGGAATAAACTTGTTTCCGAATATTGGAAATTTAAATTAGATGGACAATTTTATCAAATCCGTACTATTGGTTTACTATACTTTGCCCCCCCCCCCTCCTCCGCAATAGACCTTACCATTCTAAGTATATTGGTTTCCTATTCTTTGTCCTCCCTAATAGACCTTACCATTCTAAGTATATTGGTTTCCTATACGTTGTCCTCCCTAATAGACCTCACCATTCTAAGTGTATTGGTTTCCTATACTTTGTCCTCGTTAGTAGACCTTACCATTCTAAGTATATTGGTTTCCTGTACTTTGTCCTTGCTAGTAGACATTACCTTTCTAAGTATATTGGTTTCCTATATTTTGTCCTCCCTAATAGACCTTACCTTTCTAAGTATATTGGTTTCCTATTCTTTGTCCTCCCTAATAGTCCTTACCATTCTAAGTATATTGGTTTCCTATACTTTGTCCTCCCTAATAGACCTGACCATTCTAAGTATATTGGTTTCCTATTCTTTGTCCTTCCTAATAGACCTTACCATTCTAAGTGTATTGGTTTCCTATACGTTGTCCTCCCTAATAAACCTCACCATTCTAAGTATATTGGTTTCCTATACTTTGTCCTCCCTAATAGACCTCACCATTCTAAGTATATTGGTTTCCTGTACTTTGTCCTTGCTAGTAGACCTTACCTTTCTAAGTATATTGGTTTCCTATTCTTTGTACTCCCTAATAGACCTTACCATTCTAAGTATATTGGTTTCCTATACGTTGTCCTCCCTAATAAACCTCACCATTCTAAGTATATTGGTTTCCTATTCTTTGTCCTCCCTAGTAGACCTTACCATTCTAAGTATATTGGTTTCCTATACTTTGTCCTCCCTAATAGACCTTACCATTCTAAGTATATTGGTTTCCTATACTTTGTCCTCCCTAATAAACCTTACCATTCTAAGTATATTGGTTTCCTATACTTTGTCCTCCCTAATAGACCTTACCATTCTAAGTATATTAGTTTCCTATACTTTGTCCTCCCTAATAGACCTTACCATTCTAAGTGTATTGGTTTCCTATTCTTTGTCCTCCCTAATAGACCTTACCATTCTAAGTGTATTGGTTTCCTATACTTTGTCCTCCCTAATAGACCTTACCATTCTAAGTATATTGGTTTCCTATACTTTGTCCTCCCTAATAAACCTCACCATTCTAAGTATATTGGTTTCCTATTCTTTGTCCTCCCTTATAGACCTTACCATTCTAAGTGTATTGGTTTCCTATACGTTGTCCTCCCTAATAAACCTCACCATTCTAAGTATATTGGTTTCCTATATTTTGTCCTCCCTAATAGACCTTACCATTCTAAGTATATTGGTTTCCTATTCTTCGTCCTCCCTAGTAGACCTTACCATTCTAAGTATATTGGTTTCCTATACGTTGTCCTCCCTAATAAACCTCACCATTCTAAGTATATTGGTTTCCTATACTTCGTCCTCCCTAATAGACCTTACCATTCTAAGTATATTGGTTTCCTATACTTTGTCCTCCCTAATAGTCCTTACCATTCTAAGTATATTGGTTTCCTATTCTTTGTCCTCCCTAGTAGACCTCACCATTCTAAGTATATTAGTTTCCTATTCTTCGTCCTCCCTAGTAGACCTTACCATTCTAAGTATATTGGTTTCCTATTCTTTGTCCTCCCTAATAGACCTTACCATTCTAAGTATATTGGTTTCCTATATTTTGTCCTCCCTAATAGACCTTACCTTTCTAAGTATATTGGTTTCCTATTCTTTGTCCTCCCTAATAGTCCTTACCATTCTAAGTATATTGGTTTCCTATACTTTGTCCTCCCTAATAGACCTTACCATTCTAAGTATATTGGTTTCCTATACTTTGTCCTCCCTAATAGACCTTACCATTCTAAGTATATTGGTTTCCTATACTTTGTCCTCCCTAATAGACCTTACCATTCTAAGTGTATTGGTTTCCTATTCTTTGTCCTTCCTAATAGACCTTACCATTCTAAGTGTATTGGTTTCCTATACGTTGTCCTCCCTAATAAACCTCACCATTCTAAGTATATTGGTTTCCTGTACTTTGTCCTTGCTAGTAGACCTTACCTTTCTAAGTATATTGGTTTCCTTTTCTTTGTACTCCCTAATAGACCTTACCATTCTAAGTATATTGGTTTCCTATACTTTGTCCTCCCTAATAGACCTTACCATTCTAAGTATATTGGTTTCCTATTCTTCGTCCTCCCTAGTAGACCTTACCATTCTAAGTATATTGGTTTCCTATTCTTTGTCCTCCCTAGTAGACCTTACCATTCTAAGTGTATTGGTTTCCTATTCTTTGTCCTCCCTAATAGACCTCACCATTCTAAGTATATTGGTTTCCTATTCTTTGTCCTCCCTAGTAGACCTTACCATTCTAAGTATATTGGTTTCCTATTCTTTGTTCTCCCTAGTAGACCTTACCATTCTATACTTTGCCCCCCCTAGACCTTACCATTCCTTACTTTGCCCCCCCCCTAGACCTTACCATTCTATACTTTGCCCCCCCCCCTTAGACCTTACCATTCTAAGTATATTGGATTCCTATACTTTGCCCCCCCCTTAGACCTTACTATTCTATACTTTGCCCCCCCCTAGACCTTACCATTCTATACTTTGCCCCCCCTAGACCTTACCATTCTATACTTTGCCCCCCCCCCTAGACCTTACCATTCTATACTTTGCCCCCCCTAAACCTTACCATTCTATACTTTGCCCCCCCTAGACCTTACCTTTCTATACTTTGCCCCCCCCGGCCTTACCATTCTATACTATGCCCCCCCTCCAGACCTTACCATTCTATACTTTGCCCCCCCTAGACCTTACCATTCTATACTTTGCCCTCCCTAGACCTTACCTTTCTATACTTTGCCCCCCCCCCGGCCTTACCATTCTATACTATGCCCCCCCCCAGACCTTACCATTCTATACTTTGCCCCCCCCCCTAGACCTTACCATTCTATACTTTGCCCCCCCTAGACCTTACCTTTCTATACTTTGCCCCCCCCCCTAGACCTTACCATTCTATACTTTGCCCCCCCCCCTAGACCTTACCATTATATACTTTGCCCCCCCTAGACCTTACCATTCTATACTTTGCCCCCCCCCCTAGACCTTACCATTCTATACTTTGCCCCCCCCCCCCTAGACCTTACCATTCTATACTTTGCCCCCCCCCTCTAGACCTTACCTTTCTATACTTTGCCCCCCCCGGCCTTACCATTCTATACTATGCCCCCCCAGACCTTACCATTCTATACTTTGCCCCCCCCCCCCCTAGACCTTACCATTCTATACTTTGCCCCCCCCCCCTAGACCTTACCTTTCTATACTTTGCCCCCCCCCCCCCCGGCCTTACCATTCTATACTATGCCCCCCCCAGACCTTACCATTCTATACTTTGCCCCCCCCCCCCCGACCTTACCATTCTATACTATGCCCCCCCCAGACCTTACCATTCTATACTATGCCCCCCCCCCCCCCAGACCTTACCATTCTATACTTTGCCCCCCCCCTAGACCTTACCATTCCTCGCCCTCCGCTTCTTCCTGTTCCTACGTCGTCCTCCTACGAAGATTCCACGAGACTCGGCATCGCCTAGTATCACTTGGTTAAGTGCATTTTGGATCTTTAGTTTGAGGGGTCGGTGCATACTATTGTTAACGGGTCTGTTGGCGAGGTTGTTAGAGTAGCTGCATACTGTTCCTGTAAAACATGTCAACACAAAACACTTAGTCGTACCGAACGCTTCACCAGTAAATAACACACATAATTATAGAAAGAAAATACAATGGTGGACTTTCAATGGTAAAGTTTGGTTTGTGTCAGACGCCTAACCACTTGGCAATCACGTCTCCATCGTACCAAGTCGTATAGACAGCATATATGTAAGCTTTGTTTTTCTTAGGTTGACTATTTGTAGAAAACTATCTTTCAAAGACGTTGATTGTCGAAAAAAAACAAAAAACAATAATGAACCTGACAACGTCATATATATGATCAAACATAATAACAGTTTCCCACAAAACATGGAAACTTTATAAGACTACTCCGATAATATTTCTTGTATGATAGGTGGGTTTTTTAGCACTGCAAAAGGTATACAGATCATCTTTATCCGTGTAATAGAGTCAGCTGCAACAGAATGACATGAACAAATGAACAATTTCAGATCTTAGATGTTTAAGTAATTAAGTGGTTTTGTGTCTGGTATTCTGCTACATGTACCACTAAATATATATAGCCCCCCCCCCCCCCCGGGTCGCTGGTTCGAGACCTACATGTACGTCGGGCCAATACCAGGAACGGGGCGTAGGACTACCCAACCGTAAAACCTTGCACGTCATTTAATAAACATATAGCCTTTAAAGGGACGTAAAACAACCAAATTCAAAATAAAACTATTTATTTGATTTGGATGAGGATTATGAACGTGAAGTCAACACGATACTACCGTAACGCATACGGTATTATTGCCCGACTCGTAATTATTGTAGACACAAATACGTACTTATGTTGATGACTTGATGACATCGACATTCATAAACACCACGGAGGTGGACGGACGCGTGGCGCTAAGTGAGTGATGTAAGGCCGGTAACCGTTACCAGTCCCAGTGTCTGGGTCGGCTCGTGACAGAAGGTACGGGTAATCAAGCTCGACAGGGAGAACACTTACATCAACACATTTGTAATTTATAGCGTGGGGAGGGACAAGGGGAGGGGGCATACGCGCCGGGTGCACATTTGAGAGGCTCATGTAGATATGGTGGAACGTATATTACTACATGTAAGTTATGTCAAAAAGCACAAACACATACATGTACAGTACAAAAAGGACATACTTGACCTGAAGAGAAATTGGCTAAATCATTCACCCCGGAAGACACATTTGAGCTCTTCCAATTCAAAGGTTGGGGTAAGGGAGTAAAAGGAACTCCCAAAAAAGCATCATCAGACACATGTTACACTTACCTGACGTACACATACACGGTGGACCCACATGCACTTGTGGCCAGGAGATTTAACCATAATAATTAAAACAGCATAGATAACATAGTGAACTATAAATTATTTGAAAAATATATGAAAATAAAAAAGTTTCAAATTTTCTTTTTATGTTATTAATTTGGTTAAACCCTTATAGTAGTAAATTTCAGCTTGATACGTCAAGCGGTTGAATTTCACAAAATGAACAGTTTTTAAAGGACAGTTTAAAAATTGAGAAATGTTATGTGTGATAACCTCCAATCTCGGCACATATTGTCATAACAAAATGTGGTCGTGACCTTTCATCCAATTACTATGAGGTTTGGTCATTTGATAATGACATAACAAAATGCTGAACAGTTCAGAGAACTGACTTACATGTATGATCCAACTACCTTGAAGTAAAGATGCAACTTGTAAAATATATGCTTAACATTTGTTCTAACCACCTGCAGGTTTGGTCAGTTATTTGTACCATGTTATTAGGCACAGTGAGATATCACTGATATCACTTTGGCATACACCTTTTGAATGTATAAATCAATCAAATAATTTTGACCTATGCTCTTTGGGTGAGGATAAAAAAAGAGGAAACTGCACTGCATATCGCTATCCTGCAAGTTTCGTAACCATATCTTCAATGGTTTAAATGTTATGGTCCGTACAAGAAATGATCTTAATAGGAGAATCGATGCTATACAATAGCACGGTCTTCTTAATTTGGCACATCTCCTCATAGTGGTCACTAGTAACAGTCATGCAAAGGAAAGAATTAAACGGTGATGGGTAAGGAGGTAGGCTGGGTATAGGATTGGGCGGTCGTGGGTAAGGAGGTAGGCTGGGTATAGGATTGGGCGGTCGTGGGTAAGGAGGTAGGCTGGACATAGGAGTGGACGGTGGTGGGTAAGGATATAGGCTGGACATACGAGTGGACGGTCGTGGGTAAGGAGGTAGGCTGGACATAGGAGCGGACGGTCGTGGGTAAGGAGGTAGACTGGGCATAGTAGTGGCGGTGGTGGGTAAGGAGGTAGGCTGGACATACGAGTGGGCGGTCGTTTGTAAGGAAGTAGGCTGGATATAGGAGCGGACGGCCGTGGGTAAGGAGGTAGGCTGGACATACGAGTGGACGGTCGTTGGTAAGGAGGTAGGCGGGACATACGAGTGGACGGTCGAGGGTAAGGAGGTAGGCTGGACATAGGAGTGGACGGTCGTGGGTAAGGAGGTAGGCTGGACATAGGAGTGGACGGCTGTGGGTAAGGAGGTAGGCTGGACATAGGAGTGGACGGTCGTGGGTAAGGAGGTAGGCTGGACATAGGAGTGGACGGTCGAGGGTAAGGAGGTAGGCTGGGCATAGGAGTGGACGGTCGTGGGTAAGGAGGTAGGCTGGACATAGGAGCGGACGGTCGTGGGTAAGGGGGTAGGCTGGACATAGGAGCGGACGGACGTGGGTAAGGAGGTAGGCTGGACATAGGAGCGGACGGACGTGGGTAAGGAGGTAGGCTGGACATAGGAGTGGACGGTCGTTGGTAAGGAGGTAGGCTGGACATAGGAGTGGACGGTCGTGGGTAAGGGAGTAGGCTGGACATAGGAGTGGACGGTCGTGGGTAAGGAGGTAGGCTGGACATAGGAGGGGACGGCCGTGGGTAAGGAGGTAGACTGGACATAGGAGTGGACGGTCGTGGGTAAGGAGGTAGACTGGACATAGGAGTGGACGGTCGTGGGTAAGGAGGTAGGCTGGACATAGGAGTGGACGGTCGTGGGTAAGGAAGTAGGCTGGATATAGGAGCGGACGGCCGTGGGTAAGGAGGTAGGCTGGACATACGAGTGGACGGTCGTTGGTAAGGAGGTAGGCTGGACATACGAGTGGACGGTCGAGGGTAAGGAGGTAGGCTGGACATAGGAGCGGACGGTCGTGGGTAAGGAGGTAGACTGGGCATAGTAGTGGACGGTCGTGGGTAAGGAGGTAGGCTGGACATAGGAGTGGACGGTCGTGGGTAAGGAGGTAGGCTGGACATAGGAGTGGACGGTCGTGGGTAAGGGAGTAGGCTGGACATAGGAGTGGACGGCCGTGGGTAAGGAGGTAGGCTGGACATAGGAGTGGACGGTCGTGGGTAAGGAGGTAGGCTGGACATAGGAGCGGACGGTCGTGGGTAAGGGAGTAGGCTGGACATAGGAGGGGACGGCCGTGGGTAAGGAGGTAGGCTGGACATAGGAGTGGACGGTCGTTGGTAAGGAGGTAGGCTGGGCATAGGAGGGGACGGTCGTGGGTAAGGAGGTAGGCTGGACATACGAGTGGACGGTCGTGGGTAAGGAGGTAGGCTGGACATAGGAGTGGTCGGTCGTGGGTAAGGAGGTAGGCTGGACATACGAGTGGACGGTCGTGGGTAAGGAGGTAGGCTGGACATAGGAGTGGTCGGTCGTGGGTAAGGAGGTAGGCTGGACATACGAGTGGACGGTCGTGGGTAAGGAGGTAGGCTGGACATAGGAGTGGACAGTCGTGGGTAAGGAGGTAGGCTGGACAAACGAGTGGACGGTCGTGGGTAATGCGGAAGGCTTGACATAGAAGTGGACGGTCGTTGGTAAGGAGGTAGGCTGGACATAGGTGTGATCAGTCAGGGGTAAGGAGGTAGGTTGGAAATGGATATTTTAAGGAGTGACAAGCGGGGAGGGGTGTGGGTGTAAGTGTCGATTTTATTAGGGGAAAGACGGGGAAGGTTTAATTTAGGATTCGATGTTAGTGTTACAGATGGCAATGACGAGGCTGAGCGATTATAGTTACTATCAGTCTGTTGACAAAGTTGGTAGGGGTTAGAGAGTAGAGATAACGGAGGGGAGGTGGGGGGGCTTAGACAGATATAATACTTCTGACAAAGAGGGATGCACATACACACATACACACTCCAGTAGTTTTACTGATGGGAGCGGACTACACTTACACAGTCATACATAACTGATGGGCACAAGCAGCATGGCAAGCACGTGTAAGGAGGCGCCAACGGGGAAAGTATTGACTCATCACACCGTACCCCTAGATTGACGTAATAATCAAATCACCAAACGGTTTATGCCTTTCATTATCATGCCTCCTCAATGGTATGTAATTAAAGAAGTTTTCAACAGAATTTCCTTTCCACACCAATCAAACTGGTAAAATAATATGATGAACCATAAGATTTCAAATAAGTTGAACAATAAAATTAATAATTATAATTTGCCTTTTTATATACTTTCAATCCTCTGTAGAATATGTTATCAACTTCGCGATGTTAATGATAAAAACTTCCTCAGATTTAATACCAATAAGCTACGTTCGGATGTTGAAATTCCCAAACTTGGTAAAGGACGGCATGGTACTCTATACCAACAGACGGATCATACACGCTTATAACATTACTCATCCGATACCGAAAACTTCGTTCTAGACAATTTACGTTCGAATCATGACATATCTAGTAAGTCCAACTTGGGTATTAATTAGTTCACGTAAACTGACCAGGGTTGGGGGGAATGGCGGACCTACCTGCAGCCGGTCTGATAAGTTTGTGAAGCAGTCCCTGAAACCGTGTGTTGTATCTTTCCAGCAGTAGGCCGGGCACTCGGATCTCATTCATACTTCATCGTATCTCGCGAGATTTCAGCATCTGTAAGTAATATGCGTAGCACGCGCCAATCTGCGGGAAGTTCGACCATTATCGTAGTCACAAATGCATTTCATTGTGTACACTTACAACGACAAAACAAATAATTGCTTCGCCTTTTTGTAAACAATTAACAGGACGAAGAATATGTTTCTAGACTGGTTTACATTTATGTACAAAGATGCCTTGATATATCCATAGCGAAACACCTTCAGTCCATACACTTATTTTCGTTACCGTGTAAAAGGACCAGATTTCCATCAAAGAAAGTGAACACAATTTGAACTAATGTCCCATCAAGAAGTTTTCCAAACTAATAGGAAAATAGTAGGTTGGTTTTCCGTCATTGCTTATTTTTGCGCAGCTATCACGGAATAAGCTACCAGATCAAATTCACACAGGTTTTGTATAATGAGAAGTTGAATATGATTTAATATTGGTATACGTTTTAAAAACAGGTACTTCTGAATGAAAGCAATATGAGAATTTGAAAAAAAAATCCTATTTGGATGCATCTTGTTATTGATTTTTTAATCTTTCTCGGGGAGAGAGAGAGGGGGGGGGGGGCACTAGTAGAAATACAAAGTGTTATGTCCTATGATACTGGATTTAATAAAATTTCGAACATATTTAAAATTTTAAAATGTAGCCATTTTGTTCCTCGGATAACTGGGGAGAACCACAGAGAATAACACTGAGAGTTACATTACAATAACAGGAAACAATATCAAAAACAAATTCACGCTCTCTTCTATACAATATACAATCAAAAAAGTAATGATATACGTTTTCGCATTCATTACCACATGCACAGGTTGAATATTTTACTATATTTTCTCTAAACAAATCATACTTTAAGCTACTACAAGTATGTCGTAACCTTGTGTGTAACACATTTAATTTTCTATTTCCGACTAGATAATAATTACGTTATAAATCAAGACTGTTTTGTATTATGGATTTAAAACTATTAATGGATGGCTGCTCTCTGACATCAATAGGTAAATTATTCCACAATCTAACATAAGACATCTAATCTAATATATCCTACTCAACAAAAATTTGAATTTCCATAATACCGATACCTTGTTCATACATGTTTTTATATTTTCTGCTATGTGAAGCGACCACTTTGCCTCTGAACTGAACGTCACACCTAAAAGTCTATGGTGGTCAACTAAATTCAGTTTTGTCTTCAAAAGTAAGATGCAAAGGATATACATTTTTCGAATTGGTTATTAGCAATACATCAGTTTTTTGTGGGTTGAATTTAGTGAGCCAATCTTGGGACCATTTATTAAGCTTTTGAAAGTCATAACCAAGAGATCTTTGAATGTCTAAAACAGACGATGAAGAATACATTCATGAAGTATCTTCAGCAAATAAACGAAATATACTATTTAAATTATCAACAATATCATTTTTATATATCAAAAACAAAAGGGGCCCCAAAACGCTTCCCTGTGGCACACCAGCATTAGTGTAACCTGTATTGGAATACACATTCTTAAATAAAACTTGTTGCTGACGATCAGAAACACAATCTTTTAACCATTTCAAAAGATCACCTCTAATACCATAAGCTTCTTATTTAATTAACAAACCTGTGTGCCATACACGGTCAAACACTTTAGAAATGTCGCAGAAAATAAGACAAGTGTGCTTTTTTCTCTCCAATAAATAACAAATATTGTGGTAAATTTCTATAAGTTGGTGTACTGTTGAGTGACATGACATGAAACCAGACTGTTTTTCATAGAAAAGAGAATTATCTTGAAAATAATTGTAAATAAGTTTAAACACAACTCTTTCAAAATTTTACCGATACAAGACAATAGCGTAATTGGTCTATAATTGGATACATGTACTAGATGTGCATCACCCTTTTTGAAAAGGGAAAGAACAATGCCTTTCTTCCAGATTTCAGGAAAACAATTTTGATTAAAAGACATCATGAACAAAATAGACAATAGTTTACATATGGTCTTCGCAGTAAATTTTAACATATGGTGACTTATGGTATCATGGCCAGATGCTTTCCCTAGTTTTAGAATTTTTAGAATATCACAAACTTCGTCGGATCTGACTATAATAGAATCAGGGAAAGAATTAGTTCTACTATTGAAATTGGGTAAAGGAATATATCATTTATAGTTGAAATAGAACAAAAATAATCATTCAGAATGTTGGCTTTTCTGACATCACCAAGTTTAATATTTCCATTATGTGGGTTAGTAAGTGGTGGAATAACTTCCGGCGACTCAGATTGTTTATATAATTTACGTATAAGTTTTAGGGTTACTAGTGTCAAGTTTATCAATAATGTCCCCGACTTTATCATAAAATAATTCCTTGGCATGCTTTTTCATATTATTGACTTTATTTCTTTGTTGTTTATATTTTGTTTGATTGGAAATGGACTTAACACGTTTGAATACTTTATGTAATCTATCTCGTAGCCGCATAGCTTTCCTTAGTTCTGAGTCCATCCAAAGTTTATTTTTGATCTAATAATAACTGATTTCTTTGGTATACATTCATTAGAAAAGTCTAAACACTGCTCGCTGAAATTGACACAAGCTATATCAACAGAATCAAAATTTCGAAAAATGTATTCAAATCAAAAGTATGAATCAAATAATTTAATTTATTAAAATCTGCATGTTTATATGACCAAACTTGGCGGGTATAGTTACGAGAAAGATTTAAGGGTGTAGAGAAATATACTACTCATGCGTCATGATCACATATATTGCGGTCTATCTTAATAACGTGAGAATCGGTATATTTTGATCAATCACTCAACAAAATTGGATCTAATAAACTTTGTTTGTTAATCCGTATCTGGTGAGTTAGTTAATAACATTTGTTAAGTCCATTTCCAACATAATTTGATTTACTATTGTAATGTGAAAAAAACTTTGAAAATAAACAAATAAAAAAAAAAAAAAAAAAATAATTTGATTTAAAATATGGTTATGCGATATAGTTGAAAATCAACATAAATATCTCTAACAACTACCACATTGGTTGTAATTTCTAAAGCCTTCTCAATAGAATATTTAAAATTGTCCCAAAATGGATGACATGAACCCTCCGGACGATATACAGTACACAGTAATGAAATGTCCCTACCCACTTCAATTTGTATCCAAATAATTTCTCCGTCTACAAATTCGAGATCATAACTTCGAGTACATTTTAAAGAGTCAGAATAGTATACTTATAAACTTCCACCTAGGAAATTTCTATCTTTTCGAAACGGTTCCATATAACCCGGTATAGCTAAATTTTTAAAATGGTACATGGCGATCTAAATGTGTCTCGGTAAAGCACAAGATATCATATTCGTCTGCGATAGTTTCAATGTATTCAAATTTGTTTCTAATACTCGTAGTATTTAAAGGCCCAATATACGTAACTCAGGGAAATTTTCGTGATTCTGAAAAATTCTGAAAAAATCCAGTTGATAACCATGCAAAAATAAGCCTAAAACGAAGTAAACCTGAACGGTAAATTACAAGAAACTCTTGACAAAAAAATCCGAAGAATTGAAAATAATTCAGGTGGGGCCCACTTCAACAACAAACCGAAGGTAGAAGACGGTTCGAAATGGACGCGTGTTTACACATAGCGTGTTTCAACTGCTGCTGTACCGGTAACCGCGAAAGAATTCATCTTGAATATTGCTGATTTCAGTTAATCTTAACTAAATCTATGAATATAATAAGTTCTTTCGCTTCAAGTTTTGCCGAAAGTTACGGATATTGGGCCTTTAAATGAAATATAGTCAATTCATTTTTTGCGGGCCCTGGATTTGATCCAACGTCCATATATCTTAATATAAACAATAATAGAATAAAAGAAAATTGAGAATTACCGAAGATCGACAATATAAAGTCGCTTAGTAAGCTTTTTATTTTTTTCATACAACCATAATTTGGCATTATACATGTACTACAACCTCCGTATGTGTGTTAGCACTAAAATAATAGCGATGTTATATTTATGAGATAAAACTTGCATAAAACTTAAATAGGCAAATAGTACACTCGAGTACACAGCTGTTTTAAACAGCATAGCGAAATATTCTTTATTGTAGATGAAATGTATTTGTTTTGCTTATAGAATGTATTTTGCAATAAAAACCACAAATGGCACACCTTCATGTATCAATACAACATCCAATCATGGAGGATAAAAATGGTAATTTCTAGTATAGGTATGTAGGTGGCCAGAGGTGGTTCCATGAACATGTAAGGACATCCTAATGACGAAATAAGATAAGGGAGAGTAAGACTGACAGGAAGAAGAAAACGATAGGAAGAGTGAAAAGGACAGAAAAAGAGGGAAATAGGAAAGATAAAAGAAAAAAGAATTTGGGATTGAAATGAGGAGGGAAGAGCATGCATGACGTTCAGAATTAGTCGAGTGGATTTCTGACAATGCATGGTTGTATTATTTATATCCCGTATCCATTTGTCAGGTACTGGTGTCGATAAATGATGAAGAGATGCCGACATATATTTCTTCATATGAATATCGTGTGTAATGAAACACTGCTTGGCGCGGGATCATCGCTATTTTTATCGGGATTTCCCAAGGAATGCAATTTTGCGAGTAGATAATAAAAGACATTTTGAGTGGTCTTTGAATATTGGAATGACAGGAAAATGTAACTGGTAGTGCAGACAGCATATACATTCAAGAACGTCATTGTAGGTTTTCCCGGGATGCCCCTTTAATGACATTGTGAAAATAGGTAACATATTACTTACTTTATAGTCATTATATTCTCTCAGTGTATTACATTATGTATAGCATATAAACATATTGGGGAGATGCAACAGTATTGGCTAAGCCACTACGAGTTATCGCCCTTGATGTGATACCCTCTAATATCTTGGGTAATAAAGTCAGTCCAATTCCGCCAGTTCAAGTTCCGGTAAAGTCATTTTGAGATCAACAATAAATTAGTTATAAGTTCATCATTTCTAGTGCAATTTTAATGACGCATATATCAAATTGTTCAGCATGGTGAGCTCATCACATTGGTGAATGTTATATATGATAAAAGTACAGGAGGAAACTGACATAACATTTTGTAGCACTGTTGTTCCCATGGTTCTCTTATACCAGGGGATTTTCCATTTCGTGGAGCACAGAGTTTCAATAATAACACATTGTAATAGATGATGTCAGTTTCGGAAGCATGGTATTTTCCCGGAAATCTTGATCAAACTGAATCCTTTCAATCGACAGCTGATAAAGGTTGACAGTTTAGACTACAAAGTCAATCCAAGATAACTCTGTAATTGCTAACAATCCCTGGCACTGGTAATAATACACGTGATGTCTCTTCAGGGTCAGTTTGTGGTCTTTAGTAACAGAGAGACAGAAACTTTTGGCATGGGTCAGGTTCACTGGTTTGTCACGTATAAGATTTTTGATCTCAATCAAACCAGTTTCCCCTCCAACTTTTACAACACGTCCATCTGGGCTGCCTCTGGTTACTAACAACAAGTCCAACACATTCAACTTTTACATTTACTTCAGTTTCTGCCTTCTATAGACTAAACTCCTGAACTGTTACACGCTCTTCATTCAGGCCCCGTGTAGTAGATTCCGCAAAAGTGGTTCAACATGGATTCTGACATTTCTCTTCACGACAGCACCAACTTTGGAAGCAGTGATGCATTTCCGCCTTTCATACTTCCACACAGAGGATAATGCTTGTTCCCGTGTCAATCTCTCTATGGCATCAATCCGCTCCTGGGAGATGTTTATGTGCTTTTCAACGAAATTGGTTTTTGAAGTCTGTCAGAAGACAGGTCTGGCGTCACATCTTCAGCTTCCTTCCCATATGATGCTCTTGCCTGCTTTGTAGAGTTCTGTACACCTGTCGCCATCTTTCGTTTCCACCAATTGGCACTAGCTTGGGGTTGGTGTTTAGAAACTGTGGACCATGCCAACTCCTAGCTATCCCTGTCAGAATATACCTTCTTGAAATGGTATCCTGGAGCGCTCCCTGTACATTGCTCCCAGACTGTTGTTGACCATTGTGGGCCTAGGTTTAACCGGAGTGATCCACCATAGAATCTCGTACTCCATGACCCCCTGTAACAAATGTTATAAAGCTTTTCTCCGTCAAACTTTGTGCACATATGCATCCAGGATTCGGTCAAGTTAGGTTTGGTATTGCATAGGAGTCGACTTGACTTATCTGCCACTCTGTTTAGCAACAGTGTCGCATCTGATAGGATGTTCTTGTCAAGGGCTTCTATGGATAGACTGGATGGGTATCGGGATAGCTCCTGGAACTCCAAGGATGACCCTTCTTTCCACATGTCTGCTTGTTCGGAACAGTAGGAAGACATACCATCGGGCATTTCCACATCGGCATTGGTTGTAAAACTGGTGTCGTCTGGCAAACATGAGGCAGCCACTATCTCATTGTCATCTTTGCTTTCTCAAGCTTTGCAAAAGCTCGTGCAATTGATGTGGCGTTAAAAAACATGATGAATGCTATTCCTGATGTCGTGGGCTAAAATCTTACTTGCCTTCTATTTGTTCGGTCCTTCGACTTCATCCTTATGGCGCAGCGCACAGCACTTTCAATACGAATACGTGTTGCCTAAGTTAAATTATATTTTTCTTTGTATTGTGGATTATCATCAATAAGTTTTTCTAAGCTGGACCGCAAACGCTTGCAAACATGGTTTTGCACATTCAATTTTCTGGACACGTTTCCTCCATATTGGTACATCCTGTTGTATTCTCGCAAATACAGAGGAATCACCATCGGCTACAAGTTTTGTATAGCGTAAACCATGCCTGCTCTCCGCTTTCTCCGCTTTCGTTAACAATGATGTCTGCTTCCATTGCTTGAGAGCTATCATCCCAGTTCTTGTGATGGTCACCTGGGTCAATAACCTCATTCTTGGCACGTGTACAAATGTAACAATACTTGTTACGAACTCCAAGTTGCAGCAATTTCCCCGTCTCTTTACCAATTATAATCCCCACACCACCAAGTGCATTGTAGGAATGCTTTTGGCTTCTTTCGCACCAACCACCATCAGCAATCACTGTGATGCTTGGGACCCCCTCATCAAAGTCTCCCTTCTCAATCGCAATCTTTCGCTCCCTTGTCACAACTCCTCCCACCAATCTCTAATCAGCTGCTCAATGCTTGAAAAAGCAGGACGGGATTTGACCAGAGAATCAAACGTTGCAAGCATTTCATTTAAGTGTGATGCTCTGTTATCTGTCTGTGGCAACACATCCCCACACAGCACGCACATTCACATTATATCTACCGCTGGATTGCGACTTCAGCTTCGGACTAGTAGAACACTGAAATGTTTTTATGCACCCCTGACATTCTGCTAAAATGAGAGAGGCAAGAACCATTGTACGAAGCTCAGAAAGTAGATTTACTGGCGATTCACCTCTACCAACAATATCCTTGGCGCTTTCACAAGTGGCAACATGCATTGTAATGTCCATAACATGGGACTGCAGGTATTCCAAGTTAACTAGTCTATAGCCGTTAATGTTACCTGGCTTAATCTTTGAAAATTTGTACTTCAATGAAGCTTCATTTCCTCTCATCTTACACATCTTGAAAACTGCTGTACCGTGCACAAAACTATTAAAATTACGAGCACGCACATACAGATGTTTCGATGGCTTTATTACATGTTTACGAGATAATCTGAGGGTGATATTCTTCCCAACCAATAATGCAGACTTATATGTGTAATTGATTTTGCGTGGTTTTCTAACCAAGGGTCTAACTGATTTTCTGCGTAATGCACATATTCCACCAGCTATGCCGAACCGTTTTGACGGCTTCCAGTGACGTTTTGTGCTGACCATGGCTTACCTACACATATACGAACCAAATATAAACATGCACTTGTCTTTAAAATCATTAAATCGAAAATGTCATGCCTGATCATGGCCACATGGCCCACTCCAGCTTCTGTAGAATTCTGACAAAATTCTGTTGCCAGGAAGTGCATAAACTATCGACCAATTTTATACTTACCGTATTCAACCAATGTTTATATGAATGAAAAGGTCAAAGTAACGTGTCAAATTAAGAAAAAAGACTTTGAATGAAAAAAAACGATATGTTCTTCCCTCTCGGGGAGGGGGGGGGGGTATTTTGGTCTTGATAATTATATAAGAGTTCGATTGTAACATATTACACATAGCATATGAATATTTCCAATCAGCATTACCTGTATGGATATATTGCCAGATTTCTCTTCGATCTTTTAATTTTTCGTCATGTTTCACCAGCGTCAACAAAGCATAGCATGGGAAGCCGGTTTTCCCACAACCGGAAGAGCTTTGGCGAAAAATAATCTGCAAACAAACACTAATTATTATATATCGTACCAATCGAACCAGTTGACTTTTAATTTCTATATGAAAAATCTTTAAAAAAAATCTTCCATGCTTAATATCTATTTTTTTTAAAACAAGTTTTTTGTGTGCGTCTCATTTTCTGCGTAGTAATTTCCTGTTGACTTAAAAACGAAAGTGGACAGGCAACCATGAAAATGTCCAGGAAATCGCAAAAATGTATTGGAAAGGTTCATTTTGATGCATAACAAATGCAATAAGTATGTATGTTAGAACCAGACGATTAACACTGTATATTACATGATGTGCTATCATCTACCGATTTCATGCAGTTTAAGTTTTAATACAGCCATGTACAATTCTTCGACAAACCAAAATGGCGGCGCCCTGTAATGAAGCATGTTGATTTCAGAACCCCGATATTTTTACATTTCGGACCTGAATTGAAAAATTAATGTTCGTACTACCAACCTACGATTTGTGGCAACCCATATCAACGTTTCACTATTGTTATTAGCTTTAACATAAAAAGTTTGAATTTGCAATTGGACGATATTTTGTAGATTTTGTTGTTAATTAACCTATAACAACCAAACTGTTTGTAAATTATCATGTTTATTTGTTTCCAACTGACATTTATGAAAATGACCCACAACATTTTTTTCTGATTTTCAAAAGTTTTGTTGAAATCAATATATATCCAGTTAGTTGCACTTTACTGGAACCTTAAGAGTTGGGTCGTTGTGTGAACGTTCTTCAGGGTGGGTGACTGGGCTATAGTTTCCCATCCGTACAGCTACACTACAAGCTAGTGGGGAATATACTGTATGTACTGTATTAATTTTGTATATGATTAATAAAAACGCATGAAAATTACCCATGAGGAAAATCCTCATCTGGTGAGGACGTCCTCATTTGGTGAGCCCCAAAAGGTATAAATACGGGTGAGTTCGCCCGTTTACCTCAGTTCTGGCCGTTGACATTCGATAGAGGCGGAAAGCTGCGCAATCACTATTATTAATCCGGCTTCTATTTAACGTTAGTACAACAAGGGCAATAACTCGTACAGACTTATCCGACAGTGGATTATTTTTAGAGTCTAAATACTTTTAGTAATGGACTAGTGTGTAAAACCTATATACGGTTATACTCTATGTAGAGTCACAAGTATATATTCATTGAGATACTCCGTAAGTAAATCTTTATACGACTCGTACCTGTACCCAAATCTAGACGTTGATTGCCTACATAAGAGTGGAGTATACTTTATGTGGAAGAGGTGTGGTGCTTGTGTAATTATTTAACAGATTAGATATTTATTGTTAGATAATACTAATATTAATTTCCTGAATGGATTTTGTGCTTGTATACCTACCTAAAAGTTGAAGCCTACAGGAGTGGATACTCTGTGTAGAAGAGGTGTTATACTGGTATAGCTATCTATTTATTTTTAATTATTTAGAGCTCATTGAGATATTTGACTGCATCAACAGTGTTGAAAATCACTAGTACTATTTAAGACTTTGTCTTAATTTATAAGTAATTGTAATTTTTGTAGCTGTCAATTGATCATTGTCAATTATAGACTGTTTCAATTGACGTTTATTGAGATAAGTTTAACGTATTCGCTTACAAGTCAATGTATTAGTACATAAATTATCGACCAGAGTTTATACGGGTAAATCTATCTTACATAAGTATACATATGTAGAGAGTGAGTCGTTTAGTGCTTATGCGTGTGAAAGTTATTTGTGGTTAAATGAATAATTGTCCATACTAGCAAATGCATTCATGTTAAATGTAAAACTTGTAAATACTAATGGTTATTGTTCACTCTGATTTTACTATATGAATTATCTCTTGACTTCTAGTTATCTTTTTTTTATAGTAGTAGTCTGATTAAGCGATTTAAGACGAAAACGGTTCTGACAAAGAACTCCATCTTTAATTACCCACAATTGTGGTACTGGATCCAAGTTTAACACTTGCATTGGATGTTGGAGGTGCTCTGAGACCAAGACAGTCCTATTCAAACTACGCCCACAAGAAACAGGGTTTTGGAGCAGAGTGACGACAACAGCTAAGATTGAAAACAATACCATATACCTAAATATACCTACTGGAAACCCGTTTCGTTACAATATGAACATGTGCTAATGATTGGCACTAATTCATCTTTAAATTAATTGTTTTGTCTTATGAAAGCTGCACTTGCTGCAGCTCTAGACTAGCTACAGGTACAATTCATAATCAAGTGTAAAGCCCGAGGTGTTCCGGAGTGGCCGAGTTCTCTCGGCAAAACTAACTAGACGGCCTATCTGTCAAGTGATATTGCAAGTAATCGAACTTAACCGGTCGTGATAACTGATCTCGATAAGTCGACTTAATTTTGTTAAAAGTTAATAACACGACTTGTGGACATACGTTTCTCTTACCCTGGACAGGCAGAAAAATCCACAATTTTACCAGTTTG
Source organism: Mimachlamys varia (assembly GCA_947623455.1). Taxonomy (NCBI): domain Eukaryota; kingdom Metazoa; phylum Mollusca; class Bivalvia; order Pectinida; family Pectinidae; genus Mimachlamys; species Mimachlamys varia. Next base: position 25,060,935 of record OX392534.1, read on the forward strand.
AGATTTTCGTATTTCAACCTAGGTTTAAGACAAGATAAACGTGCTTTTTGCACGTTTTCAACAATTGTATGACGCCAAAGCAACAACACCATGACGCCACGGCAATGTCAGTAACGTCGACAACTCAATCGCATCACATCAACATTTTTTGCACTGAAGTAATGTTAATATTCGATATATCAGATGTTTACATGTGGCAGGATAAGAGAAAAAGAATCAATCTTCCCCTTTGGCAGTGAGGTAGGGGTAAGCCTCGTGTTTTGAAACTTGAGAATCTTACCCTTGTGGTTGAGATCCCCATGTCTTACCCCAAAGTCTTTGTCAAATATAGCAAAACATGCGAAAATGATGCAAGTTCCAGGAGGGAACAATTAGCATATGTATATTATACATGTGGTCCAAAACAACAAAGTAGTTATACTTTTAAAGGCCCAATATACGTAGCTTTCGGCAAAACTTGAAGCGAAAATCAAGCCTAATAACTTACTATATTTATAGATTTAGTTAAGGTTAACTGATATCAGCAATATTGAAGATGAATTCTTACGCGGTTACCGGTACATTAGCAGCTGAAACTCGGTATTTGTAAACACGCGTCCATTTTCAACTGTCTTCTATCTGCGGTTTGTTGTTGAAGAGGGCCACACCTGAATTATTTCCAATTCGTTGGATTTTTCTGTTAGGAGTTTCTTGTTAGTTACCGCTCAGGTTTACTTCGTTTTAGGCTTATTTTTGTATGGGTATCAACTGGATTTTTTTCAGAATTTTACAGATTGACGAAAAATTCCCTGAAGTTACGTATACAGGGCCTTTAAGTGTCTATAGCACACACTGGGAATTTGTTTGACTGGATATGACTCTACCAAATTCTATAGGTTACAAGAAGTTTGCTGACCTTGTCGATCGTGTTTGTCCTTCAGGCCTTGAGGTACAGGACACAACATACTCTTCTTCATCGTCTGCTTACCTCGATCCTTGCTCTGATGGTTGCCGGCACGACCAGCTTGTTACTGGGCTATACGGGGTTAGGCTAGGTGATTTCGACTTTCCGATTGTGAACTCTCCCTTTGTTGACATCCATGCTTCTCTGACTTGATGTGTTTCATGTTATGGTTAATTCGTTGTTATACGTCTTTCCCTGAGTGCTGAGAGTCCTGTAATAGATGTGGGCAGTTAACGAGCAAATCTAAGACACAGGGATTCGAGAGATACAGATGATGCATACTGTTGACAACATTTTTGGTTGCCATCTTGGTGTCATTGATCATTAATCTATATTCTTGTATGATATGAAGGTACACATTTTTGAAAATGCTCATTGGTATGCCTGCTTTTCGTGATTAAGAAAGATACTTCGCTTCTCGCTTTGATGTCATGATATTTGCTTGGATAGTTTGACCTAACTCTGCATGATCGGTTTCGTCGACGAAGCAGAGGCCACATCCTTTGATCTTATTCTGTTGTGCTTTTTCAAGGATCTCCGTGCGGTTTGTATTTTGCCTCTTGTTACCAAGTAGTCAATTTTTGTTTCTGATTATGGTTTTGTTGTCCTATTGTTTAAGTTAACACCGACCAATGTTTGAACCTCCTGCAGAACTATGACAATTCTGAAATGTATTTTTTCTCGATCAAGGAAGGCTGATATCACAGTCATATATTGTTACGGTCGAAAACAAACCCGAGAAAAGCCAATAAATTAACCTTTTGACTGTTTATTTACAAGTATACAGCAATTCTTAGATGAAATAAAACTGCGAATCTATGCTAACATTATCATAACAATTGTACTGACAATTCCTCGGGGTTGAGACATATATGTCCAATGATACGTGCCGCGGGATGTTCTACCCCGATAAGATGATGGGGTGTGACGATAAGATGATGGGGTGTAACGATAAGATGATGGGGTGTAAGTCTGTATATGGCTGCATTTTAATGTGTACAAAGTAAATACAGGAATTCACAGTCTTCAATATTAGCAATGCGCTGACCCGATATCACAGCACCAGATTATATGTACTTGTGAGTATCAAGAATCGCTTGTGGAAATATCCAGTATGCAACATAACACAACTTTAAAGTGAGAAGTGTGACACAGGTCACAGTATTGACACGCAGTTGTTGGTAACAGACAACGTTTTTTTTCATGAGCGTTAATCACAATGACATGACGAGTACATGTTCAGTTCATGGTGATACATCATCTTACATTACTTATGTGTCTCATTGTGTATGTTTTAGTCAATGTCACAAAACAGCGTACTAAATAAGACATAGATACTACTGTTGATCAAATCATAACTCCCTGATTAGATATCTTGACCTGTCCTGGTCCCATCTCCACTCCTGCTGACCTCTTTGGTCATCTACTGGCATAAACTGACCCTAGACTAGACTAACTTATATTTATAATTTCAAACCCATAAGTGTGCAAAATAGTGCCGTGTGCATAAGTGTATCATGTTCTCAAAGTATCAGTTGGTGTCAATTTGGTGTTAACCATGTTGCGCACTAATAGCTTATGATAATTAGCTTTAAGAACGATGTATCTTAAATTATGGGCTTTCCTATTAGCAATATGTGTCATGTGTGGAGAATGATTTGTTGTCTTCTCGTTTTGCTTTGTATAGATAAGTGGCAAGTCGATGTCCGATTTGAGCATTAAAATGCTAGTAATGGCCGCGTTTCCTACTTACGTGATAAAAATATGTCTTCAAAATGATCTTGAAAACTGCAAAAAAAAAAAAAAAAACGAAAAAACGTCGTCACACTATTAGCGTTATTGCATCATTTTCATAGATTATGTTGACATCTTTTGTAAAGTATGTCGACGTATTTTTATAAACTGTGCCGACATAATGAATCTCTTTTGCTTTTACATTTGACACAAACGTAAGCAAAGCAGTATTGTAAGGAATTGGTGAACCCCAGTCTCCATGTACTTTCACTATTGTTTGCTACATGTATATACGACAATGGTTTCGATTTGAGTTTTCCCGCAGAGTCCATCAAAATTTACAGTGGACTAAGCACGAATGTTCAGGAATAGCACATGGGTATAAAGTTTGATCCCTGAAAGTATCGGTGGATGTGGCTTGCACAGGGGCCTGATAATTTGTTACAACTATTTTTGTACCGTAACGGGGGTGTTTGAAGTACTTTTACACTTTTGGAGGAAACAAAGAAATGCCATCTGTTTAAATAAAAAACACTCTGTTCTAGTTACACCTAGCCATTCCTCCCCCACTCATCTAAAAAATAGGCTCCTCCTTGTGCACTCAATACGCGCCGCCTGCTCTACTATAACCAATTTAGCCACACCTACATGTCTCAATACGCCCTCCTGCTCTTCTATTACCTACTTAGCCACACCACCATGTCTCAATACGCCCTCCTGCTCTACTATTACTTACTTAGCCAAACCACCATGTTTCAATACGCCCCTTCTGCTCAACTATTACCAACTGCTCTACTATTACCTACTTAGCCACACCTCCATGTCTCAAAACGGTCATCCTACTCTACTAGAACCTACTTAGCCACACCTCCATGTCGCAATGCGCTCCTCCTGCTCAACTATTACCAACTGCTCTACTATTACCTACTAAGCCACAACTCCATGTCTCAATACGCTCATCCTTCTCTACTATTACCTACTTAGCCACACCTCGATGTCTCAATACAAACATCTTGCTCTATTATTACCCTCTTAGCCACGCCTCAATGTATCAATACGCTCCTCTTGCTTCACTATTACACACTTAGCCACACCTCCATGTCTCAATACGCTCCTCCTGCTCAACTATTATCTACTTAGCCACATTTCCATCACTTAACGTTTTACTAAACCTCTCCACCATTTCTATTCACACTAATCATCATCTACTACACCACATCTCTCATTAATGAGTCTCCTTTCCTTTGATGTTAGTACCACTACTTCGCCCCTCCTCCTTCACTACTTCGCCCCTCCTCCTTCACTACTTCGCCCCTCCTCCTTCACTACTTCGTCCCTCCTCCTTCAATGCTTCGCCCGTACCCCCTTCACTACTTCGCCCCTCCCCCTTCACTACTTCGCCCGTCCCCCTTCACTACTTCGCCCCTTCTCCTTCACTACTTCGCCCCTCCCCCTTCACTACTCGACGCATTAAGTCCCTCCCTTTCATTTTCCAAGAGCATTTACCATACAATTTACACAGTATACCAATACTCTGTCAATGGATGAAAAGCACTGCCATTCCAACGGTAAACTAACCACAGTTGTTGACATGGAAACGACCAGTTTCACGCCAGAAATAAAACCCTCTTTTTGTTGTACTTACCGCTTTGAACTATTATTTTTATATCTTATTCTACGTCAACCCTGGTATGGTTGCTTGTATCTGGGGGGATTCCGACAGTATTACACATGAATGAATACTGCACAAAAAAATGACACATTTTACGGTCAGTATAAACATTTGCATTTAATTGAATTGAAAAAATAAACACGATTTTCTTGGCAAGTCCTATTACTCGCCAGGTGATATATTACGCTTTTACCGATCGATACAATTGTAACTGTATCGGACGTCATGCCCATCGACTACGGGATAGCGGGAAGCTCTAGAGAAACATTACTGTATATACGAGGCGTGCACTACCATCAGTGGAATAGCCTTCATTATGATGTAGATACGGTCTCGTGTAAACGGCAAACACATGATAAAAATATGGAATTCATCTCCGAGTGTATATTAAGAGTTTTCATAATATGTAAGTATACTTACTTCTTATTCGATATTTACTGACTATTGTAGTTTATATTGTTGTTTTTTTTTTCTGTTAAAACAGGACACTAGCGTCTCTTACTATTCATACATTCTTTTATAAGTTATTCGATCATTCCAAAACAGACCATTGTTTAGCGGATAGTTTAGACAAATTACACACGCTTGTTTATATAGACAATGTATAAATGCTACTTTTTGTAGATACATGTTTGTAGCAATATACAGATGTCACATATCTATAGCTATACAAGGATGATATTTGTATACAGTTAACGATAGGTGATACCTGATTGTAGCTATAGGCAGATGACACATATCTATAGCTATACAGGGTGATATTTGTATATAGTTAACGATAGGTGATACCTGATTGTAGCTATAGACAGATGACACATATCTATAGCTATACAAGGTAATATTTGTATACAATTAAGATAGGTGATACCTGATTGTAGCTATAGGCAGATGACACATATCTATAGCTATACACAGGTAATATTTGTATACAGTTAACGATAGGTGATACCTGATTGTAGCTATAGGCAGATGACACATATCTATAGCTATACAGGGTGATATTTGTATACAATTAAGATAGGTGATACCTTATTGTAGCTATAGACAGATGACACATATCTATAGCTATACACAGGTAATATTTGTATACAATTAAGATAGGTGATACCTGATTGTAGCTATAGGCAGATGACACATATCTATAGCTATACACAGGTAATATTTGTATACAGTTAACGATAGGTGATACCTGATTGTAGCTATAGGCAGAAGACATATATCTATAGATATACACAGGTAATAATTGTATACAGTTAACGATAGTTGACACCTTATTGTAGCTATAGACAGATGACAAATATCTATAGCTATAAAAAGTTGATATTTGTATACAATTAAGATAGGTGATACCTTATTGTAGCTATAGACAGATGACACATATCTATAGCTATAAAAAGGTGATATTTGTATACAATTAAGATAGGTGATACCTTATTGTAGCTTTAGACAGATGACACATATCTATAGCTATAAAAAGTTGATATTTGTATACAATTAAGATAGGTGATACCTTATTGTAGCTATAGACAGATGACATATATCTATAGCTATAAAAAGTTGATATTTGTATACAATTAAGATAGGTGATACCTTATTGTAGCTATAGACAGATGACACATATCTATAGCTATATACAGGTGATAGTTGTGTGAAGTTAAAGATAGGTGATACCTTATTGTAGCTATAGACAGATGACACATATCTATAGCTATATACAGGTGATAGTTGTGTGAAGTTAAAGATAGGTGATACCTTATTGTAGCTATAGACAGATGACACATATCTATAGCTATATACAGGTGATAGTTGTGTGAAGTTAAAGATAGGTGATACCTTATTGTAGCTATAGACAGATGACACAAATCTATAGCTATACAGGGTGATATTTGTATACAGTTAAAGATATGTGATACCATATTGTAACTATAGACATATAAGTGATACATGTATGTAACTCTATACAGGTGATACATGTATGTAGTTACATACAGGTGATACATGTATGTAGTTATATACAGGTGATACATGTATGTAGCTATATGCAGGTGAAACATATATGTAGCTATACACAGGTGATATTTCTATGTATGTAGCTATATACAGGTGATATTTCTATGTATGTAGCTATATACGGTTGATAGATTTGTGTATGTAGCCATAAACAGGTGATACATGTGTGTAGCTATATAAAGGTGACACATGTGGGTATGTAGTTATATACAGGCGATACATGTGTGTATTGAGCTACTAGTATATACAGGTTATACATGTATGTAGCTTTATACAGTGGATACATGTATGTAGCTATATACAGATGATACATGTATGAAGCTATATACAACTGATACATATAATTAGCTATATACAGTTGATACATGTATGTAGCTATATGCAGATGATACAGGTATGTAGTTATATACAGGTGATACATGTATGTAGTTATATACAGGTGATACATGTATGTAGTTATATACAGGTGATACATGTATGTAGTTATATACAGGTGATACATGTATGTAGTTATATACAGGTGATACATGTATGTAGTTATATACAGTTGATACATGTATGTAGTTATATACAGTTGATACATGTATGTAGTTATATACAGTTGATACATGTATGTAGTTATATACAAGTGATACATGTATGTAGTTATATACAGGTGATACATGTATGTAGTTATATACAGGTGATACATGTATGTAGTTATATACAGGTGATACATGTATGTAGTTATATACAGTTGATACATGTATGTAGTTATATACAGTTGATACATGTATGTAGTTATATACAGTTGATACATGTATGTAGTTATATACAAGTGATACATGTATGTAGTTATATACAGTTGATACATGTATGTAGTTATATACAGGTTATACATGTATGTAGTTATATACAGGTGATACATGTATGTAGTTATATACAGTTGATACATGTATGTAGTTATATACAGGTGATACATGTATGTAGTTATATACAGTTGATACATGTATGTAGTTATATACAGGTTATACATGTATGTAGTTATATACAGGTGATACATGTATGTAGTTATATACAGGTGATACATGTATGTAGTTATATACAGTTGATACATGTATGTAGTTATATACAGTTGATACATGTATGTAGTTATATACAGGTTATACATGTATGTAGTTATATACAGGTGATACATGTATGTAGTTATATACAGTTGATACATGTATGTAGTTATATACAGGTGATACATGTATGTAGTTATATACAGGTGATACATGTATGTAGTTATATACAGGTGATACATGTATGTAGCTATATACAGGTGATACATGTATGTAGTTATATACAGGTGATACATGTATGTAGTTATATACAGGTGATACATGTATGTAGTTATATACAGGTGATACATGTATGTAGTTATATACAGTTGATACATGTATGTAGTTATATACAGGTGATACATGTATGTAGTTATATACAGGTGATACATGTATGTAGTTATATACAGGTTATACATGTATGTAGTTATATACAGGTGATACATGTATGTAGTTATATACAGGTGATACATGTATGTAGTTATATACAGGTTATACATGTATGTAGTTATATACAGTTGATACATGTATGTAGTTATATACAGGTGATACATGTATGTAGTTATATACAGGTGATACATGTATGTGACTATATACAAGTGATACTTGTATGTAGTTATATACAGGTGATACATGTATGTAGTTATATACAGGTGATACATGTATGTAGTTATATACAGTTGATACATGTATGTGACTATATACAGGTGATACATGTATGTAGTTATATACAGGTGATACATGTATGTGACTATATACAGGTGATACATGTATGTGACTATATACAAGTGATACATGTATGTAGTTATATACAGGTGATACATGTATGTAGTTATATACAGGTGATACATGTATGTAGTTATATACAGGTGATACATGTATGTAGTTATATACAGGTGATACATGTATGTGACTATATACAAGTGATACTTGTATGTAGTTATATACAGGTGATACATGTATGTAGTTATATACAGGTGATACATGTATGTAGTTATATACAGGTGATACATGTATGTAGTTATATACAGGTTATACATGTATGTAGTTATATACAGTTGATACATGTATGTAGTTATATACAGGTGATACATGTATGTAGTTATATACAGTTGATACATGTATGTAGTTATATACAGGTGATACATGTATGTAGTTATATACAGGTGATACATGTATGTAGTTATATACAGGTGATACATGTATGTAGCTATATACAGGTGATACATGTATGTAGTTATATACAGGTGATACATGTATGTGACTATATACAGTTGATACATGTATGTAGTTATATACAGGTGATACATGTATGTGACTATATACAGGTGATACATGTATGTAGCTATATACAGGTGATACATGTATGTAGTTATATACAGGTGATACATGTATGTAGCTATATACAGGTGATACATGTATGTGACTATATACAAGTGATACTTGTATGTAGTTATATACAGGTGATACATGTATGTAGTTATATACAGGTGATACATGTATGTAGTTATATACAGGTGATACATGTATGTAGTTATATACAAGTGCTACATGTATGTAGTTATATACAGGTGATACATGTATGTAGTTATATACAGGTGATACCTGTGAGTATGTAGCTATATATGTATGGGGCAATCTGAATATATATGCCTGACCAAATATATCGCTTTGTTTTGGTTGACCTATATATCTTTATAACTGTATATGGTGGCATCGATTTGATTATTTAATAAATGACATGGTATGTAGTTACTGTACCGATGAATGTCAAGATACCAACGATTGCGTCCTATATCAATACAATGCTGTGTATAAAAAACGGTGTCCGAAGTGTAAGGTGTTTCACAACCGCTGTCGTGGAGCAGTGGGGTTTGTTAATTGTTTTCCTGTTTCCTCCATCATCAAAACCGTGTGTGTCATTAATGATATGACGTAAAGCACGAACAAAGACAGGTTACCGACAGGGACAAGCAACCCTACCGGGTGTATAACATAATATAAAGACAGAAAACTTCGCCTCAATCAATTTTAACGCGCATGCCCATGTATCGAATTTAAAGGAAAGCAACAGTGTGCATTACATACCAGAACATGATCATGTTTTACAAGGCGTTCCAATTAGAAAGTCACGACACTCTTAGATTTCCCTGTAATTGCGGTCGATGTCACAAACCACGAGATTTAATTAACACATAGATTGCGTGTTCTGTAAAGATTGAATTCATTTACAAAGTTATTAAATTGAACATGTCTAACGCCATGGGGACAGTAAACTATTGATACACAAAACGTCTCCAGGAATACTCCTGAAACTTAACGACACGGAACAGAGTGGGATATAGTTGTTATTATATCACATGATTCTATGGTTAGGTGCGAACCTCCATGCCATTAATCAATTGCTCTGGCCAGTTTTTATAGCTTTCTGTATGTGTTGTCGCTGGAGTTGTTCTGAAGCATTCTGATGTAGATGGTGCCGGTGTTTCCACGACATCGGCCCGCTAATGGAAACCACTTAAGTACAATTGATACCTAAGACATATAAGTTTGTAGCTTTACGTGGATAGACACGTAGGTGCATGTCAGTGTTGACAAACACATTTCGCAAATATATATATATATTCTTGTTTTCACACGAGATACTGCATGACACTTATTTTTCGCGTATACTTATTTCTGTTCGTGTCTTGGCGCATTTGTAAATATATTTACAGTGAGAATAACAATCAGTTTAAAACAGTTAGGATAATAACAACTTTACATTTTTTGTTTTGTTTTTGTCATAAGTGCTGTAGGCACATCAGTGTGAAATGCATGTCACAAGCAGTCATATATAGAAGGCCTATTGCCTTTGATAGAGTTTGTGTTACAGGCAAAGCACACCAAGTCTGGGCTTATGGTTAATTTGTTTTAATAAACACAAAAACTATGAACGTACTGACATTACTGTTGCGTTAAAATGTTAGTTTCTTAACTTATATACAGCTTATTGATTGTAACATATCATATATACAGGTTATTGATTGTAACATATTAAATATACAGGTTATTGATTGTAACATATTATATATACAGGTTATTGATTGTAACATATTATATACACAGGTTATTGATTGTAACATATTATATATACAGATTATTGATGGTAAAATATTATATATACAGATTATTGATTGTAACATATTATATATACAGGTTATTAATGGTAACATATTATATATACAGGTTATTGATTGTAACATATTATATATACAAGTAATTAATTGTAACATATTATGTATACAGGCTATTTATGGTAACATATTATATATACAGGTTATTTATTGTAACATATTATATTTACATTTGCTCTGCATTGCCACTATATAACACTTCCAAGGCCAGTTCCGTGTTATGAGACCATAACACTGGAGAGGTTATTATGACGTCATTACGACTGTGACGTCATAATCATAAAATTGGAAATACACTGTAGCTGGCCGATACTGGTTATTGGCTGTTCCATTTATTAGAAATCTACATTAAATTTTCAGAACAAATGTAGAAAATACATATATATTCATTATCAAAACCAATGGAAATATGTAAATATAAGCATTAAACATCATTCTATCCCGTGTTATGGTCCTTTAACACGAAACAGGATTGCAGACAAATAATCACGACGCGCTGACGCGCGTTATTAGTTTTGTCTGCAGTCCTGTTCCGTGTTATAGGATCATAACAAGGAACAGAATGATGTTTAAAGCTTAAATATATACAGTTTATTGATTGTAACATATCATATATACAGGTTAATGAATGTAACATATAAAATAAACAGGTTATTGATTGTAACATATTGATTGTAACATATTATATATTCAGGTTATTGATTGTAACATATTAAATATACAGGTTAATGAATGTTACATATAAAATAAACAGGTTATTGATTGTAACATATTGATTGTAACATATTATATATTCAGGTTATTGATTGTAACATATTAAATATACAGGTTATTGATTGTAACATATTAGATATACAGGTTATTGATTGTAACATATTACATATACAGGTTATTGATTGTAACATATTAGATATTCAGGTTATTGACTGTAACATATTATATATACAGGTTATTGATTGTAACATATTATATATACAGGTTATTAATGGTAACATATTATATATACAGGTTATTGATTGTAACATATTATATATACAGGTTATTGATTGTTACATATTATATATTCAGGTTATTGATTGTAACATATTAAATATACAGGTTATTGATTGTAACATATTAGATATACAGATTATTGATTGTAACATATTATATATACAGGTTATTGATTGTAACATATTATATATACAGGTTATTGATTGTAACATATTATATATACAGGTTATTAATGATAACATATTATATATACAGGTTATTGATTGTAACATATTATGTATACAGGTTATTAATGGAACATATTATATATACAGGTTATTAATGGTAACATATTATAATACAAGTTATAAATTGTAACATATTATATATACAAGTTATTAATGGTAACATATTACTTATACAGGTTATTGATTGTAACATATTATATATACCGGTTATTGACTGTAACATATTATATATACCGGTTATTGACTGTAACATATTATATATACCGGTTATTGACTTAACATATTAAATATACAGATTATTGATTGTAACATATTAGATATACAGGTTATTGATTGTAACATATTATATATACCGGTTATTGACTGTAACATATTATATATATACCGGTTATTGATTGTAACATACTATATATACCGGTTATTGACTGTAACATATTAGATATACAGGTTATTGATTGTAACATATTATATATATACCGGTTATTGACTGTAACATATTAGATATACAGGTTATTGATTGTAACATATTATATATATACCGGTTATTGACTGTAACATATTATATATATACCGGTTATTGATTGTAACATACTATATATACCGGTTATTGACTGTAACATATTATATATACCGGTTATTGACTGTAACATATTATGTCTACCGGTTATTGACTGTAACATATTATATATATACCGGTTATTGACTGTAACATATTATGTCTACCGGTTATTGACTGTAACATATTATATATACAATCAATCAATCAATAGTTAATCTATTTAAGTGTCACGCATATACATAATAACATATCACAGCAATTTTTATATTTAAATGACAATTTACATATTTGAATACGTTAAAATGTGATGCCCAGCCGAACTCGGATTATCAGACACTACACCAATAAATTATTACATTATGTACAACATGCATTGATAATTCATACATAAAACAATTTTCGCTCTTCACAATATACCAATTTAGATAAAATTCTATAACTCTTTATAACTTATATTAGTCTATGTTTGAAAATACAATAAAATATTTCACTTCAATTATCATTGCACAATGAAATTAAAATCGATGTGTCATAATACGTTATAAAAACTCTATGTACAATAATCATCAGGCATAAACTATTTCAGTGTAATTACAAATCTCTATCAATTAAAAGTTGGCGTCTATGTTTTACCTGTAGATAAACAGTTTTGGCTAATAAAAAATGCAAGTCTTAATATTGTACTTAATAAAAGAATTTATCTATAGAGTTTAAATTCATAAAATCAATTTTCAAATTTGTGGCCATATTATAAAGTTCAGTAGTTAAATCACAGTAAATTGGACATTCATATAAAAAGTATATCTCGTTCTCATTTTCATCATTACAAAAAGGACACAGTCTTCCATTTATAGGAACGTCACTGTATCTGCCCGTCTCTATCATAATGGGTAGACACCCGAGTCTTAACTTGGATAATGCAGTTCGGAAGTAGCGCGGCATGATATGTATGATGTAATCATCTAATACATGTTATTCAATGGTTTCCTGTTAAATATCAAATGCATTATACAAGTAAGTAAAGCAGATTTTTGTGTTTATATGTTCACGAGTGCGTAGCAAGAGTGGAAAAAGTGAACACAAAAAATCTACCATACGAGTGAATGTTTTTCATATTTAACGGGAAACAATTGAACAACTTTCTTTATATTACATTTTCAAAAAAAAAAAAAAAAAATCAAGGAAGTATAAATCGTAAAGAATATTAATAGGCCACGGGATATAATTATATTTGAAACAAATGGCAGCAAATACAAACACACATCAATACAACTCTTTTAATATATGCTACTTTTCAAAATACAAGAAAGGTTTTTAATTGTCCTTCCAATACTTTGATATCATAAAGTAATAAAAAAGAGAAGTGTGTACTGATATTGGGCCTTAACTGATGTCATCACTGTTAGTGTGTATTGATATTGGGCCTTAACTGATGTCATCACTGTTAGTGTGTACTGATATTTGGCCTTAACTGATATCATCACTGTAATTAGTGTGTACTGATATTGGGCCTTAACTGATATCGTCACTGGTAGTGTGTACTGATATTGGGCCTTAACTGATATCATCACTGGTAGTGTGTACTGATATTGGGCCTTACCTGATATCGTCACTGGTAGTGTGTTCTGATATTGGGCCTTACCTGATATCATCACTGGTAGTGTGTTTTGATATTGGGCCTTACCTGATATCGTCACTGGTAGTGTGTATTGATATTGGGCCTTATCTGATATCGTCACTGGTAGTGTGAACTGATATTGGGCCTTACCTGATATCATCACTGGTAGTGTGAACTGATATTGGGCCTTACCTGATATCGTCACTGGTAGTGTGTATTGATATTGGGCCTTACCTGATATCGTCACTGGTAGTGTGTACTGATATTGGGCCTTACCTGATATCGCCACTGGTAGTGTGTACTGATATTGGGCCTAACCTGATATCATCAGTGGTAGTGTATACTGATATTGGGCATTACCTGATATCATCACTGGTAGTGTGTTCTGATATTGGGCCTTACCTGATATCGTCACTGGTAGTGTGTACTGATATTGGGCCTTACCTGATATCGCCACTGGTAGTGTGTACTGATATTGGGCCTAACCTGATATCATCAGTGGTAGTGTATACTGATATTGGGCCTTACCTGATATCATCACTGGTAGTGTGTTCTGATATTGGGCCTTAACTGATATCTTCACTGGTAGTGTGTACTGATATTGGGCCTTACCTGATATCGTCACTGGTAGTGTGTACTGATACTGTGCCTTACCTGATATCATCATTGGTAGTGTGTACTGATATTGGGCCTTACCTGATATCGTCACTGGTAGTGTGTACTGTTTTAGGGCCTTACCTGATATCATCACTGGTAGTGTGTACTGATTTTGGGCCTTACCTGATATCATCAATGGTAGTGTGTATTGATATTGGGCCTTACCTGATATCATCACTGGTAGTGTGTATTGATATTGGGCCTTAACTGATATCGTCAGAAGTGATGATCTTAACAGTGATGATATATGTACAAGTATAAGTTTGATCAAAATGATTTATCTGATATTTCACTGAGACAAATGTAATTAATATATGGGATAATGGTTATTTTAGTTTTAGTACAAGTCGATTTATTCATCCTCCCACTACCCACGCCCCCGAAAAGGACATCGTTGTACAGTAACAGCATGTGTACAAGCAATGATCATTGCGTAAACGATACTGTTTATACTGTACCCTACAGTGGTCAAATTAATTGGAAAGAAATATCACGGCTTTTAAAGTGTAATGATTTTATAGTTATTCTACAGGTAACTTGATAAAATTAAATAGATGAAGTTTGTAATAAAAGACATTAACCGCTAGTTATCAATATATACTATTTTAATTCTATTTAAAAATTAACTTTGTCAAAAAGAAACAAATAAAATAAACCGCAAACAGTACGTGATGAACTTGCCATCTTCAGAACTATTTCCCGCCATTTACAAAATACGTCAATTCTGTTGGAATGGTGCAATGTATATTTGAGTCACGGGAGGTGTATATTTATAATATGTGCTTAAGGATCATCTAAATAGGCAAATTAAGTTTAATTTTATTTAAGTATGAGAAGGGAATCTTGAATAAAGTGACATTGTGTGGCAAGATGCATCATGAGATATTTTAAGTTACACAATATATGCAACCAAAAAAATAACAATGTCGTTGTACTCTCGAGTGTCTATAGCACACGATACGGACATTTCTTTGACTGAATATGGCTACATTGATTCTGTTTTGATCTTGAATTGCAAATGGCGACCATTAAAATTGTTACTAAAATATGCAAACATGGAGGTATTTCAATTACAGAAAAAAGGGAAATTTGGAGTTGTTTTACCGCGATTGAACTATTTATTCCTAAAAATAGTCTCCCCGCTATCATCAGAAGTCTAAAGAGTATTTTGATGTAAATCACATTCGCAGCATAGTCTTTAAGTATTGTATTTAGGATGATTATCCCTCCTGTTCTAAGACAATTAATTATTACAAACTTTAATGTCAACAAACATCGCCTCCTGAATGATATTGGTTTTCAACAAGCTGCGGACAAAAACTAGGTCATTGCTACTTAAAACAGAAATCAAGAGAAAGGAAGTGTGTCTATAAGGCAAATGATATTTGTAACCATCCATATAAAAAAAAAATAAGAAAACATTGCACAATCCAGTTACTACCAACAACAACAATGGCGTTACTGGAACAGTTGTTATATAACATTGACTATTAAGTCAGGGGTGTTTGAGGTGATTTGCAAGTAAACAAGTATTTTGTTTTCTCAATATCTTCTTTTCTAGTCTATATTTTGAGCTGAAAATTTAAAAGTTTATTAACTTGAGTCAACTTGCTTCACATGCATATTTACTACACACTTTCTTGTTTGTTTTGTTTTTTGTTTTTGTTTTTATTGAGTTATAACTTCTAAAAGCATCTCAAAATGGGCATTTTCGAATAGCTCTCAATCTTAAGTGAATTAAAAGTTGCAGGACACATTTCATACGCTAAAACTACAATATACTGATAGCTAAAATTGTATATGATAGATAGCGTATGATATGTGTGCTGGAAACCTAGGGCTGATCTCAGTTCCAGATACTGATGTATGTTTTTAACTATAAGTCTAGAGTTCATGTTTTACCCCAAAATGACATTAGCCACCATGACTGCAGTAAAATGATTAATGTGGTATCATGAGTTTGATCTACTGCTAGTTTTAAGTCGCATAACCTGAAGATCAATATTTCTATAGGTTTGCTAAAGTTAACAGATTTCATTGTTTTGTTAAATTGTCTGGCCCATTTTCACTGTTAATGCGTTTGTTGTATATAAAAGACATTTTTGGATATGAATTTTAACTTATTGATTGTTAGTATTTTAACGAATTTAGAGCAGGTAGTCATGCAACGGTACCATGTTACAGTAAGTAGTCACGTAGTGGTACAATGTTACAGTAGGTAGTCACGTAACGGTACAATGTTATAGTAAGTAGTCACGTAGTGGTACAATGTTACAGTAAGTAGTCACGTAACGGTACAATGTTATACATGTAGTAGGTAGTCACGTAGTGGTACAATGTTACAGTAGGTAGTCACGTGGTGGTACAATGTTACAGTAGGTAGTCACGCAGTGGTACAATGTTACAGTAAGTAGTCACTCAGCGGTACAATGTTACAGTAAGTAGTCACGTAGTGGTACAATGTTACAGTAAGTAGTCACGTAGTGGTACAATGTTACAGTAGGTAGTCACGTAGTGGTACAATGTTACAGTAAGTAGTCACGTAGTGGTACAATGTTACAGTAGGTAGTCACGTAGTGGTACAATGTTACAGTAGGTAGTCACGTAGTGGTACAATGTTACAGTAAGTAGTCACGCAACGGTACAATGTTACAGTAGGTAGTCACGTAGTGGTACAATGTTACAGTAAGTAGTCACACAGCGGTACAATGTTACAGTAGGTAGTCACACAGCGGTACAATGTTACAGTAGGTAGTCACGTAGTGGTACAATGTTACAGTAAGTAGTCACGTAGTGATACAATGTTACAGTAAGTAGTCACGTAGTGGTACAATGTTACAGTAAGTAGTCACGTAGTGGTACAATGTTACAGTAAGTAGTCACGTAGTGGTACAATGTTACAGTAAGTAGTCACGTAGTGGTACAATGTTACAGTAAGTAGTCATGCAGCGGTACAATGTTACAGTAGGTAGTCACGTAGTGGTACAATGTTACAGTAAGTAGTCACGTAGTGGTACAATGTTACAGTAAGTAGTCATGCAGCGGTACAATGTTAAAGTAGGTAGTCACACAGCGGTACAATGTTACAGTAGGTAGTCACGTAGTGGTACAATGTTACAGTAAGTAGTCATGCAGCGGTACAATGTTACAGTAGGTAGTCACACAGCGGTACAATGTTACAGTAGGTAGTCACGTAGTGGTACAATGTTACAGTAAGTAGTCACGTAGTGGTACAATGTTACAGTAAGTAGTCATGCAGCGGTACAATGTTACAGTAGGTAGTCACGTAGTGGTACAATGTTACAGTAAGTAGTCACGTAGTGATACAATGTTACAGTAAGTAGTCACGTAGTGGTACAATGTTACAGTAAGTAGTCACGTAGTGGTACAATGTTAAAGTAAGTAGTCACGTAGTGGTACAATGTTACAGTAAGTAGTCACGTAGTGGTACAATGTTACAGTAAGTAGTCATGCAGCGGTACAATGTTACAGTAGGTAGTCACGTAGTGGTACAATGTTACAGTAAGTAGTCACGTAGTGGTACAATGTTACAGTAAGTAGTCATGCAGCGGTACAATGTTACAGTAGGTAGTCACACAGCGGTACAATGTTACAGTAGGTAGTCACGTAGTGGTACAATGTTACAGTAAGTAGTCATGCAGCGGTACAATGTTAGAGTAGGTAGTCACACAGCGGTACAATGTTACAGTAGGTAGTCACGTAGTGGTACAATGTTACAGTAAGTAGTCATGCAGCGGTAAAATGTTACAGTAGGTAGTCACGTAACGGTACAATGTTACAGTAAGTAGTCACGTAACGGTACAATGTTACAGTAGGTAGTCACGTAGTGGTACAATGTTACAGTAAGTAGTCATGCAGCGGTACAATGTTACAGTAGGTAGTCACACAGCGGTACAATGTAACAGTAAGGAGTCACGTAGCGGTACCATGTTACATTAAGTAGTCACGCAGCGGTAAATGTTACAGTAAGTAGTCACGTAACGGTACAATGTAACAGTAAGGAGTCACGTAGCGGTACCATGTTACATTAAGTAGTCACGCAGCGGTACAATGTAACAGTAAGTAGTCACGTAGAGGTACAATGTTACAGTAAGTAGTCACGTAACGGTACAATGTTACAGTAAGTAGTCACGTAACGGTACAATGTTACAGTAAGTAGTCACGCAGCGGTACGATGTTATAGTAAGTAGTCACGCAGCGGTACCATGTTATAGTAAGTAGTCACGCAGCGGTACAATGTAACAGTAAGGAGTCACGTAGCGGTACCATGTTACATTAGGTAGTCACACAGCGGTACAATGTTACAGAAAGTAGTCACGCAGCGGTACGATGTTACAGTAAGTAGTCACGCAGCGGTACCATGTTACATTAAGTAGTCACGCAGCGGTACAATGTAACAGTAAGGAGTCACGTAGCGGTACCATGTTACATTAAGGAGTCACGTAGCGGTACCATGTTACAGTAGGTAGTCACACAGCGGTACGATGTTACAGTAAATAGTCACGCAGCGGTACGGTGTTACAGAAGGTAGTCACGTAGCGGTACAATGTTACAGAAAGTAGTCACGCAGCGGTACGATGTTACAGTAAGTAGTCACGCAGCGGTACCATGTTACATTAAGTAGTCACGCAGCGGTACAATGTAACAGTAAGGAGTCACGTAGCGGTACCATGTTACATTAAGGAGTCACGTAGCGGTACACTGTTACAGTAAGTAGTCACACAGCGGTACGATGTTACAGTAAATAGTCACGCAGCGGTACGGTGTTACAGAAGGTAGTCACGTAGCGGTACAATGTTACAGTAAGTAGTCGCGTAACAGTACAATGTTACAGTAAGTAGTCACGTAACGGTACAATGTTACAGTAAGTAGTCACGTAACGGTACAATGTTACAGTAAGTAGTCACGTAGCGGTACAATGTTACAGTAGGTAGTCACGTAGCGGTACAATGTTATAGTAGTTAGTCACACAGCGGTACTGTGTTAAGTAAGTAGTCACGCAGCGGTACGATGTTACAGTAAGTAGTCACGCAGCGGTACAATGTAACAGAAAGTAGTCACGTAGCGGTACCATGTTACAGTAAGTAGTCACGCAGCGGTACAATGTTACAGTAGGTAGTCACACAGCGGTACAATGTTACAGTAAGTAGTCACGCAGCGGTACGATGTTACAGTAAGTAGTCACACAGCGGTACAATGTTACAGTAAGTAGTCACGTAACGGTACAATGTTACAGTAAGTAGTCACGTAGCGGTACAATGTTACAGTAAGTAGTCACACATCGGTACGATGTTACAGTAAGTAGTCACGCAGCGATACAATGTAACAGAAAGCAGTCACGTAGCGGTACTATGTTACAGTAAGTAGTCACGCAGCGGTACAATGATACAGTAGGTAGTCACACAGCGGTACAATGTTACAGTAAGTAGTCACGCAGCGTACGATGTTACAGTAGGTAGTCACGCAGCGGTACAATGTAACAGTAAGGAGTCACGTAGCGGTACCATGTTACAGTAGGTAGTCACACCGCGGTACACTGTTACAGTAAGTAGTCACACAGCGGTACGATGTTACAGTAAATAGTCACGCAGCGGTACGGTGTTACAGAAGGTAGTCACGTAGCGGTACAATGTTACAGTAAGTAGTCGCGTAACAGTACAATGTTACAGTAAGTAGTCACGTAACGGTACAATGTTACAGTAAGTAGTCACGTAACGGTACAATGTTACAGTAAGTAGTCACGTAGCGGTACAATGTTACAGTAGGTAGTCACGTAGCGGTACAATGTTATAGTAGTTAGTCACACAGCGGTACTGTGTTAAGTAAGTAGTCACGCAGCGGTACGATGTTACAGTAAGTAGTCACGCAGCGGTACAATGTAACAGAAAGTAGTCACGTAGCGGTACCATGTTACAGTAAGTAGTCACGCAGCGGTACAATGTTACAGTAGGTAGTCACACAGCGGTACAATGTTACAGTAGGTAGTCACGCAGCGGTACGATGTTACAGTAAGTAGTCACACAGCGGTACAATGTTACAGTAAGTAGTCACGTAACGGTACAATGTTACAGTAAGTAGTCACGTAGCGGTACAATGTTACAGTAAGTAGTCACACAGCGGTACGATGTTACACTAAGTAGTCACGCAGCTGTACAATGTAACAGAAAGCAGTCACGTAGCGGTACTATGTTACAGTAAGTAGTCACGCAGCGGTACAATGATACAGTAAGTAGTCACACAGCGGTACAATGTTACAGTAAGTAGTCACACAGCGGTACGCTGTTACAGAAGGTAGTCATACAGCGGTACAATGTTACAGTAGGTAGTCACGCAGTGGTACAATGTTACAGTAGGAAGTCACGTAGCGGTACAATGTTACAGTAGGTAGTCACGCAGCGGTACTGTGTTACAGTAGGTAGTCACGCAGTGGTACAATGTTACAGTAGGTAGTCACGCAGTGGTACAATGTTACAGTAGGTAGTCACGCAGTGGTACAATGTTACAGTAGGTAGTCACGTAACGGTACAATGTTACAGTAAGTAGTCACACAGCGGTACGATGTTACAGTAAATAGTCACGCAGCGGTACGGTGTTACAGAAGGTAGTCACGTAGCGGTACAATGTTACAGTAAGTAGTCGCGTAACAGTACAATGTTACAGTAAGTAGTCACGTAACGGTACAATGTTACAGTAAGTAGTCACGTAACGGTACAATGTTACAGTAAGTAGTCACGTAGCGGTACAATGTTACAGTAGGTAGTCACGTAGCGGTACAATGTTATAGTAGTTAGTCACACAGCGGTACTGTGTTAAGTAAGTAGTCACGCAGCGGTACGATGTTACAGTAAGTAGTCACGCAGCGGTACAATGTAACAGAAAGTAGTCACGTAGCGGTACCATGTTACAGTAAGTAGTCACGCAGCGGTACAATGTTACAGTAGGTAGTCACACAGCGGTACAATGTTACAGTAGGTAGTCACGCAGCGGTACGATGTTACAGTAAGTAGTCACACAGCGGTACAATGTTACAGTAAGTAGTCACGTAACGGTACAATGTTACAGTAAGTAGTCACGTAGCGGTACAATGTTACAGTAAGTAGTCACACAGCGGTACGATGTTACAGTAAGTAGTCACGCAGCTGTACAATGTAACAGAAAGCAGTCACGTAGCGGTACTATGTTACAGTAAGTAGTCACGCAGCGGTACAATGATACAGTAGGTAGTCACACAGCGGTACAATGTTACAGTAAGTAGTCACACAGCGGTACGCTGTTACAGAAGGTAGTCATACAGCGGTACAATGTTACAGTAGGTAGTCACGCAGTGGTACAATGTTACAGTAAGTAGTCACGCAGTGGTACAATGTTACAGTAGGAAGTCACGTAGCGGTACAATGTTACAGTAGGTAGTCACGCAGCGGTACTGTGTTACAGTAGGTAGTCACGCAGTGGTACAATGTTACAGTAGGTAGTCACGCAGTGGTACAATGTTACAGTAGGTAGTTACGCAGTGGTACAATGTAACAGTTAGGAATCACGCAGCGGTACGATGTTACAGTAAGTAGTCACGCAGCGGTACAATGTAACAGTTAGTAGTCACGTAGTGGTACAGTGTTACAGTAGGTAGTCACGCAGCGGTACAATGTAACAGTAAGGAGTCACGTAGCGGTACCATGTTACAGTAGGTAGTCACGCAGCGGTACAATGTAACAATAAGGAGTCACGTAGCGGTACTATGTTACAGTAGGTAGTCACACAGCGGTACAATGTTACAGTAAGTAGTCACGCAGTGGTACGATGTTACAGTAAGTAGTCACGTAGCGGTACGGTGTTACACAAGGTAGTCACACAGCGGAACAATGTTACAGTAAGTAGTCACGCAGCGGTACGATGTTACAGAGAGTAGTCACGCAGCGGTACAATGTAACAGTAGGTAGTCACGTAGTGGTACAATGTTACAGTAGGTAGTCACGCAGCGGTACAATGTAACAGTAAGGAGTGACGTAGCGGTACCATGTTACAGTAAGGAGTCACACAGCGGTACAATGTTACAGTAAGTAGTCACGCAGCGGTACGATGTTACAGTAAGTAGTCACGCAGCAGTACGGTGTTACAGAAGGTAGTCACACAGCGGTACAATGTTACAGTAAGGAGTCACGTAGCGGTACGATGTTACAGTAAGTAGTCACGTAGCGGTACAATGTTACAGTAAGTAGTCACGCAGCGGTACAATGTTACAGTAAGTAGTCACGTAACGGTACAATGTTACAGTAAGTAGTCACGCAGCGGTACAATGTTACAGTAAGTAGTCACGTAGCGGTACAATGTTATAGTAGGTAGTCACACAGCGGTACTGTGTTACAGTAGGTAGTCACGCAGTAGTACAATGTTACAGTAGGTAGTCACGCAGTGGTACAATGTTACAGTAGGTAGTCATGTAGCGGTACCATGTTACAGTAGGTAGTCGCGTAACGGTACAATGTAACAGAAAGTAGTCACGTAACGGTACCATGTTACAGTAGGTAGTCACGCAGCGGTACGGTGTTACAGAAGGTAGTCACGTAGTGATACAATGTTACAGTAAGTAGTCACGTAGTGGTACAATGTTACAGTAAGTAGTCATGCAGCGGTACAATGTTACAGTAGGTAGTCACGTAGTGGTACAATGTTACAGTAAGTAGTCACGTAGTGATACAATGTTACAGTAAGTAGTCACGTAGTGGTACAATGTTACAGTAAGTAGTCACGTAGTGGTACAATGTTACAGTAAGTAGTCACGTAGTGGTACAATGTTACAGTAAGTAGTCACGTAGTGGTACAATGTTACAGTAAGTAGTCATGCAGCGGTACAATGTTACAGTAGGTAGTCACGTAGTGGTACAATGTTACAGTAAGTAGTCACGTAGTGGTACAATGTTACAGTAAGTAGTCATGCAGCGGTACAATGTTACAGTAGGTAGTCACACAGCGGTACAATGTTACAGTAGGTAGTCACGTAGTGGTACAATGTTACAGTAAGTAGTCATGCAGCGGTACAATGTTAGAGTAGGTAGTCACACAGCGGTACAATGTTACAGTAGGTAGTCACGTAGTGGTACAATGTTACAGTAAGTAGTCATGCAGCGGTAAAATGTTACAGTAGGTAGTCACGTAACGGTACAATGTTACAGTAAGTAGTCACGTAACGGTACAATGTTACAGTAGGTAGTCACGTAGTGGTACAATGTTACAGTAAGTAGTCATGCAGCGGTACAATGTTACAGTAGGTAGTCACACAGCGGTACAATGTAACAGTAAGGAGTCACGTAGCGGTACCATGTTACATTAAGTAGTCACGCAGCGGTAAATGTTACAGTAAGTAGTCACGTAACGGTACAATGTAACAGTAAGGAGTCACGTAGCGGTACCATGTTACATTAAGTAGTCACGCAGCGGTACAATGTAACAGTAAGTAGTCACGTAGAGGTACAATGTTACAGTAAGTAGTCACGTAACGGTACAATGTTACAGTAAGTAGTCACGTAACGGTACAATGTTACAGTAAGTAGTCACGCAGCGGTACGATGTTATAGTAAGTAGTCACGCAGCGGTACCATGTTATAGTAAGTAGTCACGCAGCGGTACAATGTAACAGTAAGGAGTCACGTAGCGGTACCATGTTACATTAGGTAGTCACACAGCGGTACAATGTTACAGAAAGTAGTCACGCAGCGGTACGATGTTACAGTAAGTAGTCACGCAGCGGTACCATGTTACATTAAGTAGTCACGCAGCGGTACAATGTAACAGTAAGGAGTCACGTAGCGGTACCATGTTACATTAAGGAGTCACGTAGCGGTACCATGTTACAGTAGGTAGTCACACAGCGGTACGTATTACAGTAAATAGTCACGCAGCGGTACGGTGTTACAGAAGGTAGTCACGTAGCGGTACAATGTTACAGAAAGTAGTCACGCAGCGGTACGATGTTACAGTAAGTAGTCACGCAGCGGTACCATGTTACATTAAGTAGTCACGCAGCGGTACAATGTAACAGTAAGGAGTCACGTAGCGGTACCATGTTACATTAAGGAGTCACGTAGCGGTACACTGTTACAGTAAGTAGTCACACAGCGGTACGATGTTACAGTAAATAGTCACGCAGCGGTACGGTGTTACAGAAGGTAGTCACGTAGCGGTACAATGTTACAGTAAGTAGTCGCGTAACAGTACAATGTTACAGTAAGTAGTCACGTAACGGTACAATGTTACAGTAAGTAGTCACGTAACGGTACAATGTTACAGTAAGTAGTCACGTAGCGGTACAATGTTACAGTAGGTAGTCACGTAGCGGTACAATGTTATAGTAGTTAGTCACACAGCGGTACTGTGTTAAGTAAGTAGTCACGCAGCGGTACGATGTTACAGTAAGTAGTCACGCAGCGGTACAATGTAACAGAAAGTAGTCACGTAGCGGTACCATGTTACAGTAAGTAGTCACGCAGCGGTACAATGTTACAGTAGGTAGTCACACAGCGGTACAATGTTACAGTAAGTAGTCACGCAGCGGTACGATGTTACAGTAAGTAGTCACACAGCGGTACAATGTTACAGTAAGTAGTCACGTAACGGTACAATGTTACAGTAAGTAGTCACGTAGCGGTACAATGTTACAGTAAGTAGTCACACATCGGTACGATGTTACAGTAAGTAGTCACGCAGCGATACAATGTAACAGAAAGCAGTCACGTAGCGGTACTATGTTACAGTAAGTAGTCACGCAGCGGTACAATGATACAGTAGGTAGTCACACAGCGGTACAATGTTACAGTAAGTAGTCACGCAGCGTACGATGTTACAGTAGGTAGTCACGCAGCGGTACAATGTAACAGTAAGGAGTCACGTAGCGGTACCATGTTACAGTAGGTAGTCACACCGCGGTACACTGTTACAGTAAGTAGTCACACAGCGGTACGATGTTACAGTAAATAGTCACGCAGCGGTACGGTGTTACAGAAGGTAGTCACGTAGCGGTACAATGTTACAGTAAGTAGTCGCGTAACAGTACAATGTTACAGTAAGTAGTCACGTAACGGTACAATGTTACAGTAAGTAGTCACGTAACGGTACAATGTTACAGTAAGTAGTCACGTAGCGGTACAATGTTACAGTAGGTAGTCACGTAGCGGTACAATGTTATAGTAGTTAGTCACACAGCGGTACTGTGTTAAGTAAGTAGTCACGCAGCGGTACGATGTTACAGTAAGTAGTCACGCAGCGGTACAATGTAACAGAAAGTAGTCACGTAGCGGTACCATGTTACAGTAAGTAGTCACGCAGCGGTACAATGTTACAGTAGGTAGTCACACAGCGGTACAATGTTACAGTAGGTAGTCACGCAGCGGTACGATGTTACAGTAAGTAGTCACACAGCGGTACAATGTTACAGTAAGTAGTCACGTAACGGTACAATGTTACAGTAAGTAGTCACGTAGCGGTACAATGTTACAGTAAGTAGTCACACAGCGGTACGATGTTACACTAAGTAGTCACGCAGCTGTACAATGTAACAGAAAGCAGTCACGTAGCGGTACTATGTTACAGTAAGTAGTCACGCAGCGGTACAATGATACAGTAAGTAGTCACACAGCGGTACAATGTTACAGTAAGTAGTCACACAGCGGTACGCTGTTACAGAAGGTAGTCATACAGCGGTACAATGTTACAGTAGGTAGTCACGCAGTGGTACAATGTTACAGTAGGAAGTCACGTAGCGGTACAATGTTACAGTAGGTAGTCACGCAGCGGTACTGTGTTACAGTAGGTAGTCACGCAGTGGTACAATGTTACAGTAGGTAGTCACGCAGTGGTACAATGTTACAGTAGGTAGTCACGCAGTGGTACAATGTTACAGTAGGTAGTCACGTAACGGTACAATGTTACAGTAAGTAGTCACACAGCGGTACGATGTTACAGTAAATAGTCACGCAGCGGTACGGTGTTACAGAAGGTAGTCACGTAGCGGTACAATGTTACAGTAAGTAGTCGCGTAACAGTACAATGTTACAGTAAGTAGTCACGTAACGGTACAATGTTACAGTAAGTAGTCACGTAACGGTACAATGTTACAGTAAGTAGTCACGTAGCGGTACAATGTTACAGTAGGTAGTCACGTAGCGGTACAATGTTATAGTAGTTAGTCACACAGCGGTACTGTGTTAAGTAAGTAGTCACGCAGCGGTACGATGTTACAGTAAGTAGTCACGCAGCGGTACAATGTAACAGAAAGTAGTCACGTAGCGGTACCATGTTACAGTAAGTAGTCACGCAGCGGTACAATGTTACAGTAGGTAGTCACACAGCGGTACAATGTTACAGTAGGTAGTCACGCAGCGGTACGATGTTACAGTAAGTAGTCACACAGCGGTACAATGTTACAGTAAGTAGTCACGTAACGGTACAATGTTACAGTAAGTAGTCACGTAGCGGTACAATGTTACAGTAAGTAGTCACACAGCGGTACGATGTTACAGTAAGTAGTCACGCAGCTGTACAATGTAACAGAAAGCAGTCACGTAGCGGTACTATGTTACAGTAAGTAGTCACGCAGCGGTACAATGATACAGTAGGTAGTCACACAGCGGTACAATGTTACAGTAAGTAGTCACACAGCGGTACGCTGTTACAGAAGGTAGTCATACAGCGGTACAATGTTACAGTAGGTAGTCACGCAGTGGTACAATGTTACAGTAAGTAGTCACGCAGTGGTACAATGTTACAGTAGGAAGTCACGTAGCGGTACAATGTTACAGTAGGTAGTCACGCAGCGGTACTGTGTTACAGTAGGTAGTCACGCAGTGGTACAATGTTACAGTAGGTAGTCACGCAGTGGTACAATGTTACAGTAGGTAGTTACGCAGTGGTACAATGTAACAGTTAGGAATCACGCAGCGGTACGATGTTACAGTAAGTAGTCACGCAGCGGTACAATGTAACAGTTAGTAGTCACGTAGTGGTACAGTGTTACAGTAGGTAGTCACGCAGCGGTACAATGTAACAGTAAGGAGTCACGTAGCGGTACCATGTTACAGTAGGTAGTCACGCAGCGGTACAATGTAACAATAAGGAGTCACGTAGCGGTACTATGTTACAGTAGGTAGTCACACAGCGGTACAATGTTACAGTAAGTAGTCACGCAGTGGTACGATGTTACAGTAAGTAGTCACGTAGCGGTACGGTGTTACACAAGGTAGTCACACAGCGGAACAATGTTACAGTAAGTAGTCACGCAGCGGTACGATGTTACAGAGAGTAGTCACGCAGCGGTACAATGTAACAGTAGGTAGTCACGTAGTGGTACAATGTTACAGTAGGTAGTCACGCAGCGGTACAATGTAACAGTAAGGAGTGACGTAGCGGTACCATGTTACAGTAAGGAGTCACACAGCGGTACAATGTTACAGTAAGTAGTCACGCAGCGGTACGATGTTACAGTAAGTAGTCACGCAGCAGTACGGTGTTACAGAAGGTAGTCACACAGCGGTACAATGTTACAGTAAGGAGTCACGTAGCGGTACGATGTTACAGTAAGTAGTCACGTAGCGGTACAATGTTACAGTAAGTAGTCACGCAGCGGTACAATGTTACAGTAAGTAGTCACGTAACGGTACAATGTTACAGTAAGTAGTCACGCAGCGGTACAATGTTACAGTAAGTAGTCACGTAGCGGTACAATGTTATAGTAGGTAGTCACACAGCGGTACTGTGTTACAGTAGGTAGTCACGCAGTAGTACAATGTTACAGTAGGTAGTCACGCAGTGGTACAATGTTACAGTAGGTAGTCATGTAGCGGTACCATGTTACAGTAGGTAGTCGCGTAACGGTACAATGTAACAGAAAGTAGTCACGTAACGGTACCATGTTACAGTAGGTAGTCACGCAGCGGTACGGTGTTACAGAAGGTAGTCACACAGCGGTACTGTGTTACAGTAGGTAGTCACGCAGTGGTACCATGTTACAATAGGTAGTCACGTAGCGGTACAATGTTACAGTAAGTAGTCGCGTAACGGTATAATGTTACAGTAAGTAGTCACGTAGCGGTACAATGTTATAGTAGGTAGTCACACAGCGGTACTGTGTTACAGTAGGTAGTCACGCTGTGGTACAATGGTACAGTAAGTAGTCACGTAGCGGTACAATGTTACAGTAGGTAGTCACGCAGCGGTACAATGTAACAGAAAGTAGTCACGTAGTGGTACCATGTTACAGTAAGTAGTCACGCAGCGGTACGATGTTACAGTAAGTAGTCACGCAGCGGTACAATGTAACAGAAAGTAGTCACGTAGCGGTACCATGTTACAGTAAGTAGTCACGCAGCGGTACAATGTTACAGTAGGTAGTCACACAGCGATACAATGTTACAGTAAGTAGTCACGCAGCGGTACGATGTTACAGTAAGTAGTCACACAGCGGTACAATGTAACAGAAAGCAGTCACGTAGCGGTACTATGTTACAGTAAGTAGTCACGCAGCGGTACAATGATACAGGGTAGTCATACAGCGGTACGATGTTACAGTAAGTAGTCACGCAGCGGTACAATGTAACAGAAAGCAGTCACGTAGCGGTACTATGTTACAGTAAGTAGTCACGCAGCGGTACAATGATACAGGGTAGTCACACAGCGGTACAATGTTACAGTAAGTAGTCACACAGCGGTACGCTGTTACAGAAGGTAGTCATACAGCGGTACAATGTTACAGTAGGTAGTCACGCAGTGGTACAATGTTACAGTAGGTAGTCACGCAGTGGTACAATGTTACAGTAGGAAGTCACGTAGCGGTACAATGTTACAGTAGGTAGTCACGCAGCGGTACTGTGTTACAGTAGGTAGTCACGCAGTGGTACAATGTTACAGTAGGTAGTCACGCAGTGGTACAATGTTACAGTAGGTAGTCACGCAGTGGTACAATGTTACAGTAGGTAGTCACGTAGCGGTACAATGTTACAGTAGGTAGTCACGCAGCGGTACAATGTAACAGAAAGTAGTCACGCAGTGGTACAATGTTACAGTAGGTAGTTACGCAGTGGTACAATGTAACAGTAAGGAATCACGCAGCGGTACGATGTTACAGTAAGTAGTCACGCAGCGGTACAATGTAACAGTTAGTAGTCACGTAGTGGTACAGTGTTACAGTAGGTAGTCACGCAGCGGTACAATGTAACAGTAAGGAGTCACGTAGCGGTACCATGTGACAGTAGGTAGTCACGCAGCGGTACAATGTAACAGTAAGGAGTCACGTAGCGGTACCATGTTACAGTAGGTAGTCACACAGCGGTACAATGTTACAGTAAGTAGTCACGCAGTGGTACGATGTTACAGTAAGTAGTCACGCAGCGGTACGGTGTTACAGAAGGTAGTCACACAGCGGTACAATATTACAGTAAGTAGTCACGCAGCGGTACGATGTTACAGTAAGTAGTCACGCAGCGGTACAATGTAACAGTTAGTAGTCACGTAATGGTACAATGTTGCAGTAGGTAGTCACGCAGCGGTACAATGTAACAGTAAGGAGTCACGTAGCGGTACCATGTTACAGTAAGTAGTCACACAGCGGTACAATGTTACAGTAAGTAGTCACGCAGCGGTACGATGTTACAGTAAGTAGTCACGCAGCAGTACGGTGTTACAGAAGGTAGTCACACAGCGGTACAAAGTTACAGTAAGGAGTCACGTAGCGGTACGATGTTACAGTAAGTAGTCACGTAGCGGTACAATGTTACAGTAAGTAGTCACGCAGCGGTACAATGTTACAGTAAGTAGTCACGTAACGGTACAATGTTACAGTAAGTAGTCACGCAGCGGTACAATGTTACAGTAAGTAGTCACGTAGCGGTACAATGTTATAGTAGGTAGTCACAAAGCGGTACTGTGTTACAGTAGGTAGTCACGCAGTAGTACAATGTTACAGTAGGTAGTCACGCAGTGGTACAATGTTACAGTAGGTAGTCACGTAGCGGTACCATGTTACAGTAGGTAGTCGCGTAACGGTACAATGTAACAGAAAGTAGTCACGTAACGGTACCATGTTACAGTAGGTAGTCACGCAGCGGTACGGTGTTACAGAAGGTAGTCACACAGCGGTACTGTGTTACAGTAGGTAGTCACGCAGTGGTACCATGTTACAATAGGTAGTCACGTAGCGGTACAATGTTACAGTAAGTAGTCGCGTAACGGTACAATGTTACAGTAAGTAGTCACGTAGCGGTACAATGTTATAGTAGGTAGTCACACAGCGGTACTGTGTTACAGTAGGTAGTCACGCTGTGGTACAATGGTACAGTAAGTAGTAACGTAGCGGTACAATGTTACAGTAGGTAGTCACGCAGCGGTACAATGTAACAGAAAGTAGTCACGTAGCGGTACCATGTTACAGTAAGTAGTCACGCAGCGGTACGATGTTACAGTAAGTAGTCACGCAGCGGTACAATGTAACAGTAAGTAGTCACGCAGCGGTACAATGTAACAGTTAGTAGTCACGTAACGGTACATATTACAGTAAGTAGAATTGTAACGGTACGATGTTACCGTAGGTAGTCACACAGCGGTACAATGTTACAGTAAGTAGTCACGCAGCGGTACGATGTTACAGTAAGTAGTCATGTAACGGTACAATGTTACAGTAAGTAGTCACGTAGCGGTACGATGTTACAGTAAGTAGTCATGTAACGGTACAATGTTACAGTAGGTAGTCACGCAGCGGTACGATGTTACAGTAAGTAGTCATGTAACGGTACAATGTTACAGTAAGTAGTCTCGCAGCGGTACCATGTTACAGTAGGTAGTCATGTAACGGTACAATGTTACAGTAAGTAGTCATGTAACGGTACGATGTTACATTAGGTAGTCACACAGCGGTACAATGTTACAGTAAGTAGTCACGCAGCGGTACGATGTTACAGTAAGTAGTCACGCAGCGGTACGGTGCTACAGAAGGTAGTCACACAGCGGTACAATGTTACAGTACATTTTTAAGTAGTCACGCAGCGGTACAATATTACAGTAAGTAGTCACGTAGCGGTACAATGTCACAGTAAGTAGTCACGCAGCGGTACAATGTTACAGTAAGTAGTCACGCAGCGGTACAATGTTACAGTAGGTAGTCACGTAGCGGTACAATGTTACAGTAGGTAGTCACCTAGAGGTACAATATTACAGTAGGTAGTCACGTAGCGGTACAATGTTACAGTATGTACAGGTAGTCATGCAGTGGTACGATGTTACAGTAGGTAGTCACGTAGCGGTACAATGTTACAGTAGGTAGTCACGTAGCGGTACAATGTTACAGTAGGTAGTCACGCAACGGTACAATGTTACAGTAAGTAGTCTCGTAGTGGTACCATGTTACAGTTAGTAGTCACGTAGCGGTGAGAAGTTACAGGGGGAGAGTGTGTGTAAGGGTGTTTGTAATGGTGTGTGAGTGGGTGTGTGTGGGTTTGTTTGTAAACGGCAATGCGATGACTTACAATATATAACATACAAGAAAAGAAAGGACATTAGGGCGAAAGGGACATTTTCCAGGTCCTAGCTTTGTGTAAATATCACGTTTATCTTTTGCTCTGTTTATGGTTTATGCCCCTGTATTTCTTGCTACACTTACATATAACGTGCAATGAGAGAGATAGTAAGTACCAAACCATCAGCTTATTGTATCGCAAGAGAAAACAATATGAACACTCTTCTAGATTGTTGATTGAGTATAATGGAGTGCGGAGCCTGGAACAATGTTGTGTATTCCATGTCTGGCTTGGTGGGGGTTGCTTCTTGTTCTTGATAAAGTTCCGACCTACAAGCAACGGATCATACTGCTCGTAATGTGTTTTAACAGTGACCTAATTGGATTGATTAGGACATTCTGTTTTCCGAGGGGAATGGTGTTGACTGTTTTATCAAAAGCCTCACGTGGTCTGTTTATCGTGGGGCAAAGAGTTCAATAACATCATTGGTATCTCCACATTTGTTAGGCTGTGCATGTTTTTTTTCCAAACCACACAGGACATAACGTATTAATAGTATGAACTGTGTTAATTTGAAACATATGGGCAACGTGATTAGCAAAAACGGGCAGAGAATAAATCTATGGTGGTAGATATGAATTTTATTTCAAACAATCTCTTTTCGGAAACCGAGAAGATGTATCAGTTCACAACATAATTTGTTATCGAACAGTTCACATATTTAGAGTACAATTCAGTTAATGGAGCTGACAATAAAACGACGGTTTAAGCCAACAAGATATACACTGACACCGCTTAATTTATTCCAAATCCATCGGAAATATACCTACACCGCCTAGCTTAGTCCAATTTTAATGTAAATAAACCTACATCGCCTAACTTAGTCAAATTCCATCGGAAATCTACCTACACCGCCTAACTTAGTCCAATTTTAATGTAAATAAACCTACATCGCCTAACTTAGTCAAAGTCCATCGGAAATACACCAACGCCGCCTACCTTAGTCAAAGTACATCGCAAATACACCAACGCTGCCTAACTTAGTCATAGTACATCGGAAATACACTTATACCGCCTTACTTAGTCAAAGTCCATCGGAAATATACCTACACCGCCTAACTTAGCCCAATTTTAATGTAAATAAACCTACATCGCCTAACTTAGTCAAAGTCCATCGGAAATCCACCCACGCCGCCTTACTTAGTCCAAGTCCACCGGAACGTCACTGCCTAACTAAGTCCAAGTCTAATGTAAATGAATCTAGATCGCCTTACTTAATACAAGTCCACCGAAATTCACCGCCTAACTAGGTCCACGTCTAATGTAAATAAATCTAGACCGCCTTACTTAATACAAGTCCGCCGAAATTCACCGCCTAACTAGGTCCAAGTCTAATGTAAATAAATCTATATCGCCTTACTTAATACAAGTCCACCGAAATTCACCGCCTAACTAGGTCCACGTCTAATGTAAATAAATCTAGATCGCCTTACTTAATACAAGTCCACCGAAATTCACCGCCTAACTAGGTCCACGTCTAATGTAAATAAATCTAGACCGCCTTACTTAATACAAGTCCACCGAAATTCACCGCCTAACTAGGTCCACGTCTAATGTAAATAAATCTAGACCGCCTTACTTAATACAAGTCCACCGAAATTCACCGCCTAACTAGGTCCACGTCTAATGTAAATAAATCTAGATCGCCTTACTTAATACAAGTTCGCCGAAATTCACCGCCTAACTAGGTCCACGTCTAATGTAAATAAATCTAGATCGCCTTACTTAATACAAGTCCACCGAAATTCACCGCCTAACTAGGTCCAAGTCTAATGTAAATAAATCTAGATCGCCTTACTTAATACAAGTCCGCCGAAATTCACCGCCTAACTAGGTCCACGTCTAATGTAAATAAATCTAGATCGCCTTACTTAATACAAGTCCGCCGAAATTCACCGCCTAACTAGGTCCACGTCTAATGTAAATAAATCTAGATCGCCTTACTTAATACAAGTCCACCGAAATTCACCGCCTAACTAGGTCCAAGTCTAATGTAAATAAATCTAGACCGCCTTACTTAATACAAGTCCACCGAAATTCACCGCCTAACTAGGTCCACGTCTAATGTAAATAAATCTAGACCGCCTTACTTAATACAAGTCCACCGAAATTCACCGCCTAACTAGGTCCAAGTCTAATGTAAATAAATCTAGACCGCCTTACTTAATACAAGTCCACCGAAATTCACCGCCTAACTAGGTCCACGTCTAATGTAAATAAATCTAGACCGCCTTACTTAATACAAGTCCACCGAAATTCACCGCCTAACTAGGTCCACGTCTAATGTAAATAAATCTAGACCGCCTTACTTAATACAAGTCCACCGAAATTCACCGCCTAACTAGGTCCACGTCTAATGTAAATAAATCTAGATCGCCTTACTTAATACAAGTCCACCGAAATTCACCGCCTAACTAGGTCCACGTCTAATGTAAATAAATCTAGACCGCCTTACTTAATACAAGTCCACCGAAATTCACCGCCTAACTAGGTCCACGTCTAATGTAAATAAATCTAGATCGCCTTACTTAATACAAGTCCACCGAAATTCACCGCCTAACTAGGTCCAAGTCTAATGTAAATAAATCTAGATCGCCTTACTTAATACAAGTCCACCGAAATTCACCGCCTAACTAGGTCCACGTCTAATGTAAATAAATCTAGACCGCCTTACTTAATACAAGTCCACCGAAATTCACCGCCTAACTAGGTCCAAGTCTAATGTAAATAAATCTAGACCGCCTTACTTAATACAAGTCCACCGAAATTCACCGCCTAACTAGGTCCACGTCTAATGTAAATAAATCTAGACCGCCTTACTTAATACAAGTCCACCGAAATTCACCGCCTAACTAGGTCAAAGTCTAATGTAAATAAATCTAGACCGCCTTACTTAATACAAGTCCACCGAAATTCACCGCCTAACTAGGTCCAAGTCTAATGTAAATAAATCTAGACCGCCTTACTTAATACAAGTCCACAGAAATTCACCGCCTTACTAGGTCCAAGTCTAATGTAAATAAATCTACATTGCTTTAATTAGTTCCCATTCACTTGGATATCACCAATGTCGCCTTACTTCAGTACATGACTAACGCAACTTGAAGGCTTTTTTATTGTGCTCGAAACAATGACACTTTCATCAATTTATCATTTTAATATACACGTTGATTAACTGGATCACGAACATCCTTGACGAACAAATCCTACCCTTCATTAAACTACCCTTTAATGAACACGTTTACGCATGCACACTATTTAATTAAACTGGAGGTGTGTTTATCCGAAGCTTTACTATCCAAGCGAAATGGCCTACGGAGGAAGAATTAGTCCTTCGTTTCTTGGATGCATTAGTTACTGGGGAAATATTCATTGGTGAAAGTTATAAATTATATCATAACGACATTCAAAACAACTTACATATTCGTTACTGGATTTCCTTAGTTCTACTTAACCTACAGTATCATAGCGGTATAGTCTCGGGGGTCCCCTAGGACACGGTGCCCGGCCCATTTAGGATATATATTCTAACTTTCTGCTGGACCTGACTAACATTTGCCCCCACTGTGTGTTTACATAATGTACTACCTCCTTCTCCCGAGTCCCCCAGGGGCCCACGATTTAACACCCCATTATATAACTTCCCTATCCCGTATTCCTGTATCTGCACAGGATCGCTCCATACTAACTAATAATAAGACAAAAACCATGGATGAAGGAGGTGTTTTAATTTTTATAGAGACAAACTACCATGACTATCTTCTAAAAGTAGTTAACGAGATTCCACGGAATACCTCAGTAGAAACAAGCGTAGGCTTTTTGGTATGCATTACATATATTTTCTTGTATCGACAGAACGTTTCGTTTTTCTAAAATGGATAGGCGGCTAGGGTAAGATTTCACGAGGGATATTGGCATGCACTAACCTCGTCCGTTCATTAAGGCGACCAGGGCATAGCTTGCGCTCATTACTTTATCATTGTACTCGCGTCGAGTAATTAAACCTATTACACCACTAAGCGAGACCACGCGATAATTATCTTCTCCAGGTAATTAGAACATTTGTCTTAATTACAATGAAGCCTTCATTGTCTAAACACTGTAAATACGTTTTAAATGAAGGCTAAGATTTGTCGTTACAAAGATCTATAAAGTGGAAGTGCAGAGTATTTAAGACATCGTGGCATCCACAGGGACCTGGAAATTTGTTACAGCTAGTTTTGGACCTAAAATAGAGTGTTTAAAGTAATTTTACACATTTGGGGGGTTAAGATCAATTTTCGATAAAAATGCCCCCCTCAATGGTCATAAAAGCTTAAGTGTAGAAAGCTTTCCAGGTCGAAAAAGCGACCCCACCTACCTTTCTTGCATAAAAAAATCACATTTCTAGTTAAGGTACGAAAAAACGCTTGGTACCGTTATAAAGATGGATAATTTGTATTTTGCAAACCTCCTAAATCCAAGTCAAATGTATCCTCCTACCTCAGGATAAATCTCCATTTCCTCCAAAAACACGTAAAATTTCCGTGTCTCAAAGGTTTCGTCGGCTTACCGGCCAGTTTTACATATTCATTGAGTTGTGACGTCACTGCACGCGGAAGCCTTACGCTGTCATTGGATGGCGGTCTTCCTTTAAATTTAGGCATCCAATGACAGCAAAAGACCAGCACGCGGGGTGACGGGGTTAGATAAAGAAATCAAACTTTACTAAGACATTTAGTTTAAGGTCACTTGAACTTTGCAGAATGTTACTTTCACAAGACTTGGTTAAAATCATTCCTTTGAGAAATGGTACGAAACTGTCAAATTGGAATTCCTGCCTCAACTCTAGAATCGGGGCGGTGCCTTAAACAAAACTTCAAAAATATTCTTCTCCATACTCAGATGTGCTACAGTCTATTTCTCTGCATGAGATGAACGACCTTCAAAGGATTTGTTTAGTTTGTAAATTTCAGTACCCCCGGGCTACCGTTTCCCGTCTGAGAGAGGGTAAAAATACAATAGAAAAAGACCAGTTGTTCCGGGAGTGTAAGCGCCTTCAGAATCACCGACGATAACTGCCATGTAAATCTAGACCACATTCATGTAAATGTTACGTCCTCAAAGGGAGAATGAAGGCATCATGTTTGAGCATGTTCAAAAAATGCCCACTTCCATAGCATACAAATATACAGAATA
Source organism: Mimachlamys varia (assembly GCA_947623455.1). Taxonomy (NCBI): domain Eukaryota; kingdom Metazoa; phylum Mollusca; class Bivalvia; order Pectinida; family Pectinidae; genus Mimachlamys; species Mimachlamys varia. The sequence goes on from OX392534.1 coordinate 25,098,360, forward strand.
TTTCTCCGTGCGACAGACAGGGCGACCAAAAACCTGGCTTTATCAGTATGGTATCTTTGAAAATAAAATTCGAATTAAAAATTTACTTTGTAGTTTCAATGTGGTTTATGTTTTGTGGAATATTTGTTCGGGAACTCAGAAAATACCTGGGAACGACTTAAGTACTGTTTATCACTTGAGAGTGTCGAACATACACAAACACGTTGACAGCACCGGGACATGCAGAATCTGTAATAAACCGCCTCTTCACACGCAGTTCGTTTCTGTCAAACGTTTATCTTCAGAATCGCTTTACGTTTTTTATTTGATTAATTTCAATTTCATTTCGTTCTTTGATTTCAAGGATAAATGTTAAACGATCATGACCTGACACATGTTTCCTAACCACATGCTGTGGTCTTGTAGTCCTCAATAACACTCCCGTTTAGCGATCAGGTCCTGACACAGCATAACGTAGTCTTAAAATCCTCGTAGGTCAGTACCACTCACGTTTAGCGATCGAAGCTGATCACAAGTTTGGCACTTTGCCAACAGAAATACACTACACTCATCATTACCAAATGAAGTAAAACATTTAGTAGCTGTTTGACGTAATAGATGAGTCATTGGCCTGTGTAACTGTGTGTGTTTGAGATTGTTGTTACTGGAGCAATCATTTTTACGCTAAACTTTAAAAACAGCTGTTCTTCTTTACACTCTTTTAATGGAAAAGCCGCTTGGTACATTGGTGCTTTGATGTGATTCTTCCAGTTGCTTTATTCAATGTTGCTAGGAGGACGATGAAATCGACCCAGGGGGTGATATTTTATTAAACTGAAGGGACGTTCAGTTATCATTTGTTGTTGCTTCGAAATGCGTCACATAAAAACCGTCCTAATGTTCCCCTGCTCCCCTAATACAATTAGGACGATAATGTTTTGACAAATATATTCGTTTAAGGAATTGTTAATATTCGTATCGATGCAATGAATTATTCTGGATCATTATTATAATGTGATATTGATATAATAATTTGTAAATAATAGTAAAGCCAGGTTTCTCTGTTTACGGTTTTCTTTAATCAACTTTAAGTCATTAGTCACAATCTTAATCCCCCCCCCTACGCTCACCCCGGAGCTAAATGCAATATCTGTACGTGGTTAGTATCAGGGAACATGTAACCAAATTACATTGACATTGCATCCAGAATAAAAACAAATAAGAATTTCATATTTCTTTTTTATAAAGATATGGAATATGTCCTGCATGTAATGTAATTTTTACTTAGTTAAATGGGTGTTAAGTTATAACAATAATGTACAACATGACACAGCTAATTACATTAAGTTCAACTATCGACTATATGTGTATATGCTTCACTGACTTGGAACCGTTTTACAACCGGCGCATTGTATTTCTTCAGTATTTAATTAGATAATGCATTTTTATCGATTTCAACTTTTTCAAAAAACATTAGAGCCTGTTTGAATATAGTTGGACAAAGATGTGATCGTTAAGAAACCTTTTGCGACCTGACTAAAACGTGTCACCGGGATGTTTTCCAGTAATGGAATTAGTTTCCTTATTGTTATTTTACTGTGCTATACACATCTTTGAACGAACGCATGGTAACTCAATCAAAGGTAACCAAACTGTATGTGACCCTTGTTTTGTTGTCAAAAGACGAAACATTTACAAACTGTCATTAGCAAAATGGACAAAGTAGAACATTGGACAAAATGATATTTCGGCGAGTAGCCTCGGCTACAAGTTCACAAAAATAAATCATCATCATCATCATCAAACCTCGCGATCATCACCATCATCGAATTTCACAATCGTCATTATCAAAAACAAGATTATTCTTTTCATCATCATCATCGTCATCATCATCATCATCATCATCATCATCATCATCACTCACGCACAGACAGTAGACAGACAAAATACACACACACCGGAGAGAGACAGACAGAGACAGGCATATTGATAGACAGATTGAGAGAGACAAGGCAAACTGGCCTGATCCTACAAGTGTGAAGATGTAGCCAGTAGCCGTGACAGGATCAAGGCAAACTGGCCTGATCCTACAAGTGTGAAGATGTAGCCAGTAGCCGTGACAGGATCAAGGCAAACTGGCCTGATCCTACAAGTGTGAAGATGTAGCCAGTAACCCTGACAGGATCAAGGCAAACTGGCCTGATCCTACAAGTGGGATGGAAAACAAAATGTTCTTAAAATTATGTTCGAAAAAGGAAGATTTTATCTTTACATAAACAGTTAGCACTTTACCAAAATTTGTTTTGGGATATAGACTGTCAGGAAGCTTTTGACATGTTGTAAGCGGACTCATCAATACACAATGCAGAAATACAGGTTGTATGCTATTTTTGCAAAACATTCAGTAAAACAAAATGAAAATAACGTGCCATTCGGCGTGAACTGCATTCTATCCTAATCACTTTCATGCTTGTTCACATTAGGAAATTGGTTGATAAATCTCAAAAATCGAGAAGGACAGTTAGTTCAATGGTTTGAGAATGTATCCCCCTCTCAATTAAAAATTAAAAACAAGGCTATGTAGGTGCATGGAAATGCAGATGCCTTGTTCCGCAGACCTCGCAAAGGAGAGCAATGTAGTCACTGATCTCACGCAGAACAAAGTGATGGACATAAAGCCTGCTATTAGGAACCTGACTATGAGGAAAATATCACATGTTTACATGTGTTTTATCCGACCTCAGCAAGCTCATTTCTCTTGCAATGATACGGATTCCAGTCGTTAGAACATTGATGCTATTTCTGCGCACCCATCTGGAATAAGATGTTCGAACCATAATTTTTATTTATTTATTTATTTTTGCATAAGAAGTAACAGGAAAAAGATTAAAAATAGACCAGATTTGTCTGGAGTTTTTCCTGTGAATTGCAGCACAAGATAATGGATAATGTATATGATTCCTTGGAAATAGATGTCAATTTGCTTTGTCCCATTTTTTGGTCCCTAGCATCACTGAAGAGTCCTAGGAGGACGAAACAGCTGTATGGTGCAGTTTAATTCATTTTTTCGGCATACTGTATCAATTACTAAATTTAAAAAGTGCAGCATATGTGTGTGTTACGTCATATTTAATGATAGGGGGTTGCAAACTCTGATGGTGGAATTTTTTAGTCCCGAGGTTTGCTGGAGCCTCCATAGCCACAGTTACATGTGTAGTCTCATTTGAGTAGTGGCACGGTATATAATATACACATTTTCTTAGTACACGATTTAAAATTATACAGAACTATCTTAATTTTACGTCTAAATTCATAAATTATAGGGGTTTTACGCACTTGACCCGTCTGCTTCTACATTAGTTTAGAATATTTTCCCACCTTTTGGCCCCTAGCTTGACTGAAGTGCCATAGGAAAACGAAACAGCTGTATGGTACAGTTTAATTCATATTTTCGGCATACTGTATCTATTACGTAATTTAAAGGTGCAGCACGTGTGCATGTTACGTCATCTTTGTCGCAGCTATTTGTGAATTCACTCTAGGAAATTCTATTGTAAAAGCTAAAAAAATAAACACACATCAAGAATAATAAAACACGCAGAATAATTTTCCAAATCTTCCAATTTTTCTTTCTGGTCTATCGACTAAATGTTGGCTATAAACAACAAGAGGTTTGCTGACCTAGTCGATCGTACATACCTGATGAACCTGAAATCAAGGACATAACATACTCCTCTACATCAGGTTCTTACCTGGGCGTTACTTCAACTATGACCAGCATTGGCCGCCTACTGCTGAACTGTACGATAAACGTGAATATTTCAAACTTCTGATTGTTAACTTTACCTTTCTTGATAATATCATCCATACTTCCGCAACCTATCGTGTTTACATGTCGCAGTTTATTCGTTATTCTAGGGTTTGATTGGGATTCGAGAGGTGCAAGTTGATGAAGACTATGAGAAAGTGTTATGGTTAACATCTTTGTCTCATTATGAAATATTCTGTATCCTTGTATATGCTCATTAGTAGGCCTGCTTGTAATGATTGACAATTATGCATAAGTTCTTGCTCTAAGGCCTTGACATTTATTTGGATCTGACTAAATTTACATGGCAGGTGTCGTCGATGAAGCAGATGGCATTAAGTCTTCCAGATTACCTGGTCATATCATCTAGTACTTTTACAAACTTTTACAAGGGTCGTCATTAAATCTTTCCATTGTTGATATTTTTTTTAGATTCCATCGATTAACAGATTTAATGCTTGCTGCACACGTTTTAAAATCATTTCTGATTACACACGTAATTGCAGAGACTTTGCCAATACTAACTCTGAGCATGCGCATTGAGCTGTTTCCAGTATTGTATCTTATAATAGCTTTACTTGGCAGTCTCTCCACTTATTGAAATAGAACAACCGAAGATAATCATTTTATGTTGGTATGTGGTAGATCGCTGTGTATACCAGAGAAACTTTTGCTATTTAACACAATGAGCTGGAAAGATTATGTTTCTTTCTTTACCCACTTATCGCATTGTTTCTTTTTATTATTAACGATACCCCCTACACACCCCAGGGATAGGTTTCTTTTTGAATGAGGCAATAAAACATGCTATGATATAGATACGTGCATTGTTGTATCTCTGAGTGGTCAACAGGTCGCCAGACTATTACTGTCGATTCATTTAAGCGTCTGGAAAAGCGCGCCCTAGTCTGTGTAACGAGAGCGATAGTTTGTCCTGATTTCACGCAGGTTTCATTTATCGCTATACTGCCTCCCTGAGACGAAGTAACTATATCTTTCGCTATGATTTATTTTGTATTACGTTTATGTGCCCATATATATCTAGAGATATCATTTTTTTGAAGTTTTACTTTGGCGCCAATAAGGATATTGTAACGCATTGTCAGCTTGAACGTATCATTTTCATTTTCTACACATTAATGTACTAAATATCAACAAAAAATAATAAGCTTCGTTTCAAACCTGATATCGAATAATACTTCAGTTCGATTATATTTGTAAACTAGCCAGAGATTAATATTTGGTATCAAGTTCTAATATCCGATAACGTTTATCGTATAACATTGTGTTTGATTCAATGCACACTAAACATGATGTTGCAATTGAGCATTAATTCCAATACTTAAGTTTTCAAGCATTTCGCAAACTGCCGAACTTGAACAATTTAAGCCAAAAATATGGCAGGGCTTTACGGACACTGTGATTGGTTTAAAAATAGTAAGTTGTACGTTTAGGATTATTTTAAGTTACATGGTTAGTGTTGGTTGAATACGGGAATACATGAGGTCGGTGTAAAATCCCGTATTCAACTTCACGCATCATGTTGCGAATGTATTCGTCCGTTGTGTTTTGTTGTTGTCATGACAATATAAGTACACAAAACAAAATAAACACAAACAAATAGCGAGGCATCAAAAGCTGGTTTTTGTAAGCCGACTTGCTTTCTACCCCATTTTGTGATTGTCTAGATAATTAATGAAGTGTATCGCCCGATTCATAGCCAATCACGAATAAAATAAGTAGTGTGGCCTGCAAGCATAGGCCTAGTCAATCGTTAATCATATCACCACAACAAGAACGTTTGTTTTAAGACTGGTATTGCCCCCCCCCCCCCCGTCAAACCATAGATCCTAATCAGTCGCTAATTAAATAATCTTGACAAACCCTTCTGCAAGAAAATGTAAGAAAGCAATCAAATTACTCAGATTGATGTTTAAACGTACTGTTTGAAGTCTAGATCCTATATTCCTTTTCCTTTAAATAACTCATAAACGTATTCGCAGTCGTTAGCTGCACAAACGACGCTTCGCCTTGTTGTTACCGTCTGCAAAAGGGTCATGACGTCACATGCGTCACACGACTAATACGGGAACAGAAAGAGAATGAGGAAACATTTGAGGCAGTCACATGACGTCTTTAAACTTACCAAATACTTACATTATCACTAGTGGAAGTCCATGAATACAAACGTTTGTTTACAAAGGCGGAAGTGAGAGGTGTTAGTGGGCGTTGAGAAAAACAATTTAGCAAAAACCATCTATTGTTAACAGAAATGGCGATTGACGCCACGTGACCTCTATTTTGAGCCGAGTCACTTGACTCAACAAAAGTGACACGAAGTGTGCACGTGGTACCTAGTGGGGCTCACGAGTGCTGGACACACAAATATGTTGTGCATAGTACTACTTGTATACAATACTAAAGGTATAACAGCAAGGCGACCCCTGTTACCGAAAACCTCGAAACAATAATAAAACCGGCAGTTCAGTACCCAAACCGTTTTTAAATAGAAGAACTGTTACATTTATGTAGCTCTTGATTGGAAGTCAGTGGCTGAAGTTAAACTGTGAGGGTAATTTGGGGCCATGTTGTTAATAAAGTACACATAAAAATTGGTTGGTTGTAAAAAATATTTTCCGGAATGGCAGCCACCTGAGTTTGCTGTACATTTCCTTTGAAGGTGTACAAAGTCGCATATTAATATAATCCTCCCTGCGCGTTTTTAAATTTTTACAAGTTTTCCACTTTGGTTTTGTGAGACATTTCCCCAAACATTAAGAAAACAATTGTAGGATGGTTGAAAAGATGACTCGGTTAAAATGGTCGAATACGTCTCATTTGGTAAATTTGGAAAGCTGTCTTTTTGTATAAATACCTATGTTCAGTTTATTTGTTCCATGTTAAACAATAATCCATTGTAAGTCCGAGGAGGTTTCATTGTTTACATTGTCTAATGTTTCATCATTGATATAAAAAGTGACAGTTAATCATTTTGTCTACGTTTTATTTGAGATGTTCAAATTAACATTGACGTCGTCATCTCCGTGATTATACAGATTGTGTTGTCATCACACCATTTCTGTATGTGTTTGGCGTCTCCATTTATTGATAAGTTAGCATTAATACAGAACTGCCGTCTGTATGAGCAGCCGTGTCATCGGCGTACATATTCATCGATACATTTTATGTGACAAGGAATAAATCATGAACATACAATGTATAAGATAAACATTAAAGGCCCTAGAATCGATCCCTGAGGGACACTAAATATGAGGGGTTTGAGGATCACTTAAGGCGTATTAGCGCTAAAACTACTAGTTTTGTGTCTATTGCTGCCACTATTCTGTGACCTTTGACCCATGTCATTTTTCCCTCCCGCTCTGGAAAAGCTTGAATGCTACTAATCGCATGATATCTGAACTATTTAAAAGCCTAAACATAACAGGACATGGACATGACAATTTTTCACTCCCAAGGCTCATTTAAATATTACGTCTTTGCTCCTGGTAGACCTCTTGGTGTATATATACATTCGTGTATACCTCTCTGTGCTTTACACTCGTATACGGATCGCTAAATGTCGCCGAGTGTGTACTGTCATGGTGTACTGACTGTCATCCTTAAGTAGCTGCTGTAAAACTTTGATTATATAATCGCGCCATAGCCAACGATCCTGATTTTTAATTTCAATGATATATTACCTTATACATGTGTGTAAACCAAAATACTTGACCAATTTGTCGGTCAGAAGTACATATACTTATCAGTAATTACAGTGTAAATCCGCCCTCCGAATATGATATTGTTATTTACTAGTTACTTCCAACGTTGTCATAAACATGTACTGAATGCACAAACTTACTTATTATTGTACTGAATATACAATTTTTAACGAGACATTATCAGGGCCTGCATAATGTACACATAAATTGGCAAAACACTTGATTTATTGAAAATAACAATTATACTTTTCTATGGTGAGCAAAAACTGGTGGTTTTATTCATTCTATGTGCCTCACATATCGCTATAGAACTATATACACGGATTCTATAGACTGTAGGTACACATTTTTGTTGCAATGAAACTTAATCAGAACGTGTATAGTGTATATAGCAATTGATACAATATAAGTTATTTAGTAGAAATGACACTTATATTATTTTTCTGGTGTGCAAAAACCTTTATGGCGTAAATTCCCGTAATTCTTTGTGGCCCTATCTGGGTCACGGCCAATTTTCTCTCTACTTTGTATAGGAACTTGATAATTGATAATCAGGCTTAGAAATATAAGTGAATATAACATACAAATGTATTTTACGTACCATTGTTTTTCTCCCGCTTAGTAAAGATATCGTAATAGGCCGTCGTTCTTATGGAATAACAATTTGACTGTTTAATGTGATTTTTTTTATGTCAAATTGGATAGTTCGAACTATAAATAGATGTTTGCGAATTCTTTAATTTTGATCTAATATCAATTGTGGTAACTACCAGCAGCTTTGATTCCAATGATTCATTCACCTTCCCCCAAACGATAATAGTAACCTGAAGCTTTTTTATTGTGTCAAACACTTCTTCAGTCAGTTTTCCAAATTGAATATGTAGGTTTTCCATTGTGCTTAATTATGCCCGTTTAATTTCATACTGATGATCAGTAAAAACAAAATGGCGGAAAACGGTCAGCTTTGATTTAGACATTGAACAATTTTTAACTACTTGACAAACCACTAGAGGTATCTTTCTCATATTTCATATGTAGGTTCTCCTTGGTCCCTAAGTGTGCCCTTTTGATTTTGTAATTAATCAGAAAAAAAAATGGCTGAAAAACAACCATCTTTGATTTTGAAAGATTGTTATCACTATTTCTTAAAGAAGTAATGGATGGACCTTTCTCAACTTCCATGTGTAGTTTCCCTTTCTTGCCTAGTTGTACCCGTTCTAGAGATTTTGAGACTGATCAGAAAAAACAAAATGTCTGACAGACCCCAATCCTGAATTTTGACATTTCAAGTTTGTAATAGCTTTTTTTGCGAGGTAGGTACATGTATAAATGGATCTTTCTCAAATCGCATATGTAGGTTCCTCTTGGTCCTTATAGTTGTGCTATTTTGTTTTTCGGGCCGATCAAAATGACCGACCGACGGCCATCTTGTGATTTTAGTTCATAGGCTACCACCTTTCAATTAATATGCCCTTTCTTAAGAAGAAAAACGGGGAAAGATTCCACTTTTTAAGAACAAATGAGAATTGTCTATGGGGGGCACCAAAATCTTTGTGGGATATATTGTTTAATGTTCCTACAGAAATGTTGTGCATACTTTTATGTGCTCTGATGCATGGGAGATTCTTAACCAGATGTCTTGACTGTTTATATGACATAAAATTCATATAAGATATGTTCTAACGTTAATGAAAGATGTCGCGTTTGGTTTTCTTTATACGACATCATATCTTTTATGAAATATGATATAGAATGGAATGAAACGAAATGTTTAAATTGCTACATTACATCCGTTTTCATTTGTAACAGGAGAGAGAATAGTGTGTTTCCACCGGGAATCGAACCCTCGATCTCCAAGTTCCTAGTCGGACGCTCTACCACTGAGCTAAAGGGAAAGTCACTCTAGCTCGAAGCTAGAAGGTGATCTAAATCCTATGTACAATTAAAACCTGCCACACATTAATCATACTTTTAGGTTGGTATGATATGTCTACGGCATAATGCAATTGTTTACTACCTTACAATAACATACATGTACATTTTATTATTGAATAAAACCAATTGATGTCGTTTCAATTTTGATCTGCTATTGCTCCGTAATTAATCGCCATCTTGCATTTCCAACTGAATTTCGGGTATGATTTTTTGCTTTGTTTTGTTTTGCTTTTGTGTCAAACACACTAAAACCGTTTATTTCAGTGCATATATTAAAATAAACCCATTCGCTTCCCAGTAAATGGATCAATATTCATTTGAATTAACAATTGATATTTGTGTTAAATTGCACTGCACTGAATTGTACATGTACAGTTGAGTGTAAGCTAACCTTAACACCTAGTGCACTAGTAGTGCACTACGTTTAAACTAGTACTGCACTACATTTAAACTACAGGTTAACTAGTAGTGCACTACACCCTGAGACCCATATAGGTCAAATACCACTACAGGTAAATGGTCAGTCCCATCTACCTGTGATTCTTACCTGTACTTCACATGTGTCGTCTGCTTGTACTTAGCAACTTATCATTAGTTAATATTTAAAACGTTAATATATGTATATCAATCTTATGTAGTTATTTTTCTCAAACAACTTTCTTTTTTTTTCAATTTAAATCTAGAAATTATGAATTCATGATTATGACTGTTTTTCTTGCATGCAGGACTTAAAGACCCAATATACGTAACTTCAGGAGATTTTTCGGGATTCTGAAAAATTATGAAAAAAATCCAGTTGCTGACCATGCAAAAAAAAAAGCCTAAAACGAAGTAAACGTGAGCGGTAGCTAACAAGAAACTCTTGACAAAAAAAATCGAAAGAATGGAAAATAATTCAGGTGGGGCCCACTTTAACAACAAGCCGAAGGTAGAAGACAGTTTAAAATGGACGCGTGTTTACAAATACCATGTTTCAACTGCTGCTGTACCGGTAACCGCGTAAGAATTCATCTTGAATATTTCTGATATCAGTTAATCATAACTAAATTCATAAATATAATAAGTTATTAGGCTTGATTTTCGCTTCAAGTTTTGCCGAAAGTTACGTATATTGGGCCTTTAAATAAAATAAAAAAATATTATTTATCTAACAGTTTTGATGTCTTATATTTCATTAAATATACACTATTAACGGTTTTTTATATTTATTTATAAATTCATATTTGAAAAATTGAAGGAATATATATTGATAATTATTTTAGAAATATATCTTTAAATATTGTAAGAACTAATTGTGAAAATGACAAATAAATATTCTTTTATTACTTAATTAAACTAACTATATATTAGTTGATTAATACTTTTCAAGACATGTGGATACAATAGGTCAAATAGATATTGGTTTATAGTTACTGACTGTCCTTTTCCCCCTTTCTTACATAGATGACTACATTGTAACTTAAGCATTTTTCCAAATACCGGGAAAAGAGTTGGTATCAGTACTGGAATTCACTACTTTACAGAGTATCGGTGAAGTTTCTTTAGCATAACATTTTGAAATTTTGCATCAATCAATTTTTTGTATATTAAAGTTATCTCGCTTGCGTTTTTCTTCTGTTAACCCTTCGAGAATCGACATAGTTTCAGAGGAGCATGAATCCTGTATATACTGGTTGGAGATGTTAGTGAAAAACTGGCTAAAATATAACTAATCTCGTAAGAGTTTGTAATACCGTTACCTTCGTGTTGAATGAATGTTGGAAATGTTGCCGAAGTTTTAGGACACAACTTTTAAAAATGTTTCCGTTGTTGCATCTCACACGCTTTTCTCTAAATGGGGCATGTTTGTTCACAATATCTAAAAATAAAATCCTGCAAATAATCTTTCTGTATGCGTTAGTAGATTGCGAAATAAAACGTCATTTTAGTAGCCCGAGTTTCATCTAGCCCTTACACCAGACTTATACATTCTGAGAGCGCATTCCTGTAGTAAAACGTGGAATCACCCGACACCGTTTGGTAACTGAGAGCTAGTTTTGAGATGCTGACGACAAAATTGGCTATGACACAACATATACATCACATATATCGATAAATTGATTATTCGTTAATATAAATCCGCTCTGGTTATCACCAACAGCTCCTGATTTCCTTCAGTAGAGTCCTTGGTTTTCAATGGTACAATTTCCCGCATGGGCGGTTTTCATTGTTTTTACCTTGTAAGTAGGCCATGGAGCAAACAGTACGCGAACTGATCCAGACTGAAACGGAATATAGTATTCTTTTTAAGGACTCACACAACTAAATCAGCCTATCACGAAGTGTTTCATAGTCTCTACCGAAAATTTGTTCAGTACAGTGATTCTGAATAATCTAAATAGGTAATTGTTGACATATTCTGCATTGAATGAAATCTATAGATATTTAATTTTACAAAAATGTATACTTTTGGTAGATTTTGATACGTGATGGCGGATTGATATGGGGTCAAAAGTCAGTGGGTGTTCCCGTCCAATTTCACTGAATTGACATGTAAATTTTCGGTTGTCCGAAGCAGACGCCCGTAGCGAGCTAAAATGCCACGAAACTCCTGATAAAATGCCATTTGAAGTCTTTGTCATGTATGTATATGTGCATTAAGGCAGTTGTCACAAGTGTTGAACTTCAAATATTTAAGTTATTAGCTCGACAGCTTAGTAATAACATATAGTAAATTATTTAGTTGTGTGAGTCCTTTATGAAGATTTCCTGATCGCGTCTTTTTGTTGATTAGTCGCTCCCCGTTACCATTTTAGCTCGCTTCTCTGAAGGAGATGGCCGGAGAGCGTATGTTGTCACCCGGTGTCGGTGTCGGCGCCATACTACTGGTTTACACTGTGGTGCATGTTTCTATTTTGTTGCTGATTTCAAGTTACAGCTTCTAAATTAAAACATTCATCTTCCTACTGTATATTGAACAGAATACTGTGACGAATTTTGGCCTATTGGGGACATTTAAAGGGTCTGTAGGGCCATTTTTCAAGGTTGAACTTTGGGTGCAATTTTATATTTCATCATGTTTTTCAGCCTATACATGTATGTTCATAACCATTTATGATTTCATCTTCTATGGAAGGCCAAATTAACATATACTCAATTAATTGCACCTATCGTCAAATAATTTCAATGGTTTCATCTCTTGTTTATATATGGCTGTGTGCTCTGGTCCTTAATTAGATATAGTGTTGGGGCCAGAGGAAAGTCGGGCAACTATTTTAGTAAATTTGATCAAAAACATGACTTGTTGGGCCAGGGGCGAATGAAATCTGCATCAAAATGAGTCATGTTTTGGTATACTAGGCTATACAAATCAGTTTGTTAAAAACGGTTGACAACTACACAAAGTAAAATTACATACACTCTCATACGATCTGTGAAGAGGTACTCCTAAGACACTAGGTAGGTGGTCTACCTCAGAAAGGCTCGTTCTATACGGGCATCAGACTACAGTGGTCTAAAAACAACATGATTTATTTTCGAAACTTTGCCCTGGTCCTGGCTAAACTGAACCAACAGTTAAATGTATTTTTTGTGATAAAATGCAGTAGTGACCACTTCCCTATATATATGAATTGTATTTAACATGATTTAATGTATTGATGATGATTGAGAAATTGCCGGGTTAATTTGTCAGAAAAGTTCTTTTTTCAATCACAGTTTTGTCTGGTGCATGTTAGTGAAAGGTTTACATGTAAATATGTTTGTCTGGTACATGTACTTGACACAGAGATATTTGATAGTATTTTTTAACAGCATATAATATGACATAGCTGCAGCAGTCGGCAATCTTTTACAATTTTCTCTTTCCTCCTTCCCATAGATCAGTAAAAAAATATGCATAGAAGACAACCTTGTATGCAAGTTCAGTACTAAGGGAGATTTCAAGTCGACACACCCCTCTCCCCAACATCATGCAGTTTAGAGTAAATCCAGTCTGTCGGTGTTGCGTGGCTCGAGCTGCAAAATATAAAAAAAACTTTGTCACCAAATTAGATGCTATAAAGCATTAAATAAAGAAAAAAATGTATTTTCTCATTACAAAATAAGGTGTAGGGGTACTTTAAATTTATTTTCTGAGCTGAAGGATAATATTTTTTTGTCAAATCCACAAACATTTATGCACATCTGATTACAAATCTGGAAGATATTGAATGAAATTGTCCTGCAAAACAGCATTTTTCACATCAATCACGTGTTTTGCTAATTTTGCTTATCTTCGATTCGTTTACGGAAAAAGTCGAAATTGGTACATTTCGGTCCCTTTCGAAGTCGGAGTCAGTAAACTTCGGTCCTACTGAAGTCGGTCCAACTCTTAAGACGCTGTCGGCATACACTTCAGTCCCACTCTAAGTCTAAGTCGGTACACTTCAGTCTAAGTCTAAGTCGGTGCACTTTGGTCCCACTCTAAGTCGGAGTCGGTTCACTTCAGTCCCACTCTAAGTCTAAGTTGGTAGACTTTGGTCCCATTCTAAGTTGGTACACTTTGGTCCAACTCTAAGTCGGAGTCGGTACACTTTAGTCCCACTCTAAGTCTAAGTCGATACACTTTGGTCACACTCTAAGTCTAAGTCGGTTCACTTAAGTCCCACTCTAAATCTAAGTCGGTACACTTTGGTCCCACTCTAAGTCTAAGTTGATAGACTTTGGTCCCATTCTAAGTCGGTACACTTTGGTTCCACTCTAAGTCGGAGTCAGTACACTTTGGTCCCACTCTAAGTCTAAGTCGGTACACTTCAGTCTAAGTCTAAGTCGGTATACTTTGGCCCCATTCTAAGTCGGAGTCGGAACACTTTGGTCCCATTCTAAGTCTAAGTCGGTACACTTCAGTTTAAGTCTAAGTCGGTATACTTTGGTCCCACTCTAAGTCTAAGTCCGTACACTTCAGTCCCACTCTAAGTCTAAGTCGGTACACTTCAGTCTAAGTCTAAGTCGGTACACTTCGGTCCCAATCTAAGTCTAAGTCGGTTCAGTTTGGTCCCACTCTAAGTCGGAGTCGGGTACACTTCGGTCCAACTCTAAGTCTAAGTTGGTAGACTTTGGTCCCATTCTAAGTTGGTACACTTTGGTCCCACTCTAAGTCGGAGTCGGTACACTTTGGTCCCACACTAAGTCTAAGTCGATACACTTTGGTCCGACTCTAAGTCTAAGTCGGTACACTTTGGTCCCACTCTAAGTCTAAGTCGGTACACTTTGGTCCCACTCTAAGTCGGAGTCGGTACACTTTGGTCCCACTCTAAGTCTAAGTCGATACACTTTGGTCCAACTCTAAGTCTAAGTCGATACACTTTGGTCCCACTCTAAGTCGGTACACTTTGGTCCCACTCTAAGTCGGAGTCGGTACACTTTGGTCCCACTCTAAGTCTAAGTCGCTACACTTCAGTCTAAGTCTAAGTCGGTACACTTTGGTCCCACTCTAAGTCGGAGTCGGTACACTTTGGTCCCACTCTAAGTCTTAGTCGGTACACTTTGGTCCCACTCTAAGTCGGTACACTCTGGTCCCAAGTAAAAGATAGACAGTTAGAACTCTGTAATTATATCGTCAAGAGTTAAGTTATAGTGTTAAAGATCACACAACTAGCCGCCGCTAAAAAGTCGTCCCATAGCACTTTTAAATTCAGAATAGCGGTCGGGAGATGAGATCAGGAGACAACAAATGGCTGCCCATCGGTAGACTTGCTCCTTGCCGGTTGGTGTGTTGCCTTAAGTTAAGTTTGTGACGCTGTTGATTCCCTATCGGTTCAATGATGAGTAGCATGTGCTCGCTGTGTCCGATGGTTACCATGGTATGAGGTTAAGCCGATCGATATGAGCCCGTCTATGTCAGAGGGACGGTCTGTCCAGCACAGGCTCGCCAGTTTTAGCAACTCTACTTTTATGTTTGTTTGATTCAAAGCTCGGAAGGTTTATACAATTTAGAAAGTTTTGAAATTTATTGGTACTTACAATCAAAGTATGGCTGTTTTTGGAGTACAAAAAGTAAAATTATTTATGGATTTTGAAAACTAGGTTAGAGTTCGCTTTCACAGGCTTTCACAGGCCGAATCATAATAGAATAGTAAAGAAAATAGGCTTTTTGTTTTGGGTATACAAAGCTTCATTTTGAGGCTTTATTTTCAGAAATCCCTTTTCAAACAGGTTTCAAGGATTCAATAACTAATTGTTATCTAACTAGCTCAGTTTACTTCATTCATACATTGTGACTCACATACATGTATGATATCTAAACACACGTTTCCTTTTCCTTTAATTTGTTTACAAAAAAGTAACTAATTTTATTATGTTATCCGATTAAAATTGATCGTCTTAGAGTCCTAGTTAAGACAACCGAGCTTTACTAATTGAGCTATTCTGATCGTCGTCCTGTGTCGTCTGTCGGGCATAAACTTTTTAACATTTTCACTTTATCCTCACGAAATAGCGGAGGGTGTTTTGGCCATGATAGTTTTCATAGACAAGAAAGCACAACTTTGAACAAATTGATTTTTGCCATGAACCCAGGGGCCGTGGTGGATGAAATAGAGAGATATAACTGAGGGGACCGCTAAAGCCCAGTGGACCTCTTGTTTCTAGGCCTGTTGGCTGTTGGCATTATTGAAAACATCGGAAAGTTATTACGATTCATATAACTTGTTTATTCACAGCGTCCTTTGGCATATACCATCCTCTATTTGATTGTTGAAGTAGGCCGTTTGTGTCACAATTGACTACGCTCATATCGTGCTCTCCCTGTTTCACAAACAGTAGATTCACGGTGTAGCCTGTGGTGAGGGCTCTCTGAAGACAACAAAAGCACACAAAACTAATTTTTTCTGTTAGAGTTTTCGAATTTTGACAGTTGATGTATTCGGGGCATGGTTTCTCAATTCTCAAAGGAGCATATCCTTCCTCGTTTAAAGCATCAAAAAAAGTCTTCGCGCGTCCAATAACCATTGGATCGGATCATATAAATCAACAACGATTATGTCATGTTTGAATGAGTAATCACGTGACTATGTTTTTGATTAGTATACAATTTGATTGATTTGGTCAAATGTTATTGTGATTATATTTGTCTGATTCATTTCAGCGTGTTTGCTGTGGTACCAGCTTAACGCTGCCAATCCAAACGACAACACAACCGACCAAGAAAGCTTTTTGTAAGTCTGTACTTTCTGTAAGTCTGTACTTTTTGTAAGTCTGTACTTTTTGTAAGTCTGTACTTTTTGTATGTCTGTACTTTTTGTGAATCTGCACGTTTTGTAAGTATGTACCTTTTGTGAATCTGCACGTTTTGTAAGTATGTACCTTTTGTGAATCTGCACGTTTTGTAAGTATGTACCTTTTGTGAATTTGCACGTTTTGTAAGTATGTACCTTTTGTGAATCTGCACGTTTTGTAAGTATGTACCTTTTGTAAGTATGTACCTTTTGTAAGTCTGTACGTTTTGTAAGTCTGCACGTTTTGTAAGTATGTACCTTTTGTAAGTGTGTACCTTTTGTAAGTCTGTACGTTTTGTAAGTATGTACCTTTTGTAAGTATGTACCTTTTGTAAGTATGCACCTTTTGTAAGTCTGTACCTTTTGTAAGTCTGCACGTTTTGTAAGTATGTACCTTTTGTAAGTATGTACCTTTTGTAAGTTTTGTAAGTATGTACCTTTTGTAAGTCTGTACGTTTTGTGAATCTGTACGTTTTGTAAGTATGTACCTTTTGTAAGTCTGTACGTTTTGCAAGTATGTACGTTTTGTAAGTCTGTACGTTTTGTAAGTCTGTACGTTTTGTAAGTATGTACCTTTTGTAAGTCTGTACGTTTTGTAAGTGTGTACGTTTTGTAAGTCTGTACGTTTTGTAAGTCTGTACGTTTTGTAAGTCTGTACGTTTTGTAAGTATGTACCTTTTGTAAGTCTGTACGTTTTGTAAGTATGTACGTTTTGTAAGTCTGTACGTTTTGTAAGTCTGTACGTTTTGTAAGTCTGTACGTTTTGTAAGTATGTACCTTTTGTAAGTCTGTACGTTTTGTAAGTATGTACCTTTTGTAAGTGTGTACCTTTTGTAAGTGTGTACGTTTTGTAAGTCTGTACGTTTTGTAAGTCTGTACGTTTTGTAAGTCTGTACGTTTTGTAAGTGTGTACGTTTTGTAAGTCTGTACCTTTTGTAAGTCTGTACCTTTTGTAAGTCTGTACGTTTTGTAAGTATGTACCTTTTGTAAGTCTGTACCTTTTGTAAGTCTGTACGTTTTGTAAGTGTGTACGTTTTGTAAGTGTGTACGTTTTGTAAGTATGTACCTTTTGTAAGTCTGTACCTTTTGTAAGTCTGTACGTTTTGTAAGTCTGTACCTTTTGTAAGTATGTACGTTTTGTAAGTCTGTACGTTTTGTAAGTATGTACGTTTTGTAAGTCTGTACGTTTTGTAAGTCTGTACGTTTTGTAAGTCTGTACCTTTTGTAAGTGTGTACGTTTTGTAAGTCTGTACGTTTTGTAAGTATGTACCTTTTGTAAGTGTGTACGTTTTGTAAGTGTGTACGTTTTGTAAGTGTGTACGTTTTGTAAGTCTGTACGTTTTGTAAGTCTGTACCTTTTGTAAGTGTGTACGTTTTGTAAGTCTGTACGTTTTGTAAGTGTGTACGTATTGTAAGTGTGTACGTTTTGTAAGTCTGTACGTTTTGTAAGTGTGTACGTTTTGTAAGTCTGTACGTTTTGTAAGTCTGTACGTATTGTAAGTGTGTACGTTTTGTAAGTCTGTACGTTTTGTAAGTGTGTACGTTTTGTAAGTCTGTACGTTTTGTAAGTATGTACGTTTTGTAAGTGTGTACGTTTTGTAAGTCTGTACCTATGTGTGTACGTTTTGTAAGTCTGTACGTTTTGTAAGTCTGTACGTTTTGTAAGTATGTACGTATTGTAAGTGTGTACGTTTTGTAAGTCTGTACCTTTTGTAAGTCTGTACGTATTGTAAGTATGTACGTTTTGTAAGTGTGTACGTTTTGTAAGTCTGTACGTTTTGTAAGTGTGTACGTTTTGTAAGTCTGTACCTTTTGTAAGTGTGTACCTTTTGTAAGTCTGTACGTTTTGTAAGTGTGTACGTTTTGTAAGTCTGTACCTTTTGTAAGTGTGTACGTTTTGTAAGTGTGTGTACGTTTTGTAAGTCTGTACGTTTTGTAAGTCTGTACGTTTTGTAAGTATGTACGTATTGTAAGTGTGTACGTTTTGTAAGTGTGTACGTTTTGTAAGTCTGTACGTTTTGTAAGTATGTACGTATTGTAAGTATGTACGTTTTGTAAGTGTGTACGTTTTGTAAGTCTGTACGTTTTGTAAGTATGTACGTATTGTAAGTCTGTACGTTTTGTAAGTATGTACGTTTTGTAAGTCTGTACGTTTTGTAAGTCTGTACGTTTTGTAAGTATGTACGTATTGTAAGTCTGTACGTTTTGTAAGTATGTACGTATTGTAAGTCTGTACGTTTTGTAAGTATGTACGTATTGTAAGTGTGTACGTTTTGTAAGTCTGTACCTTTTGTAAGTCTGTACGTATTGTAAGTATGTACGTTTTGTAAGTGTGTACGTTTTGTAAGTCTGTACGTTTTGTAAGTGTGTACGTTTTGTAAGTCTGTACCTTTTGTAAGTGTGTACCTTTTGTAAGTCTGTACGTTTTGTAAGTGTGTACGTTTTGTAAGTCTGTACCTTTTGTAAGTGTGTACGTTTTGTAAGTGTGTGTACGTTTTGTAAGTGTGTACGTTTTGTAAGTCTGTACGTTTTGTAAGTATGTACGTATTGTAAGTGTGTACGTTTTGTAAGTGTGTACGTTTTGTAAGTCTGTACGTTTTGTAAGTATGTACGTATTGTAAGTATGTACGTTTTGTAAGTGTGTACGTTTTGTAAGTCTGTACGTTTTGTAAGTATGTACGTATTGTAAGTCTGTACGTTTTGTAAGTATGTACGTTTTGTAAGTCTGTACGTTTTGTAAGTCTGTACGTTTTGTAAGTATGTACGTATTGTAAGTCTGTACGTTTTGTAAGTATGTACGTATTGTAAGTCTGTACGTTTTGTAAGTATGTACGTATTGTAAGTCTGTACGTTTTGTAAGTCTGTACGTTTTGTAAGTATGTACGTTTTGTAAGTCTGTACGTTTTGTAAGTCTGTACATTTTGTAAGTCTGTACCTTTTGTAAGTCTGTACGTTTTGTAAGTCTGTACGTTTTGTAAGTATGTACCTTTTGTAAGTATGTACGTTTTGTAAGTCTGTACGTTTTGTAAGTCTGTACTTTGTTGTTAGACTTGGGATGAGTCTGTCAAATTGTCAACCTGACGATCTTTTTGTTTTTTTTACATACCTTTTTTGTAGTCAGTTTTAGCTTATTGACGGTTTGGTCACTCTATGCAGTCAATTAAACTATTTAAAAAGCAGATGTTAGTGTATTAGCATTAATTAGTATAAATATGATTTTTAGTGCACCTACGTTATTATTGCTTCATCACAGTAAGTCTTTTTTGGTGCTTAGCATCGAGCCATTTCATCATCTTCTCACTATAATTATTTTTCTTCGATAATATTTTCATGTCTTTATTCCTTTTTTTGTCGATCTTAACATCAATTTTCCACAATCGACGTGTATAATTCAAGCATGCTCTGTCAAACGTACACACACAATTATTGATATATATAAATATATGTATATATTGTAACTTAATTCTCCCTACCTCTCTCACTCTGAACATCTTCTTTCATTCCCTTTCACTCTCAATTTGATATAATGGCCGTGATGTTAAGCAATGTCACATTGATACATTATAATTGTTATATATACACACACACATTGATACATCGTTGCTAAATTCTCGCTCTCTGTCTCTAAATCTGAATATATTCATTCATTCCCTTTCACTCTCACTTTGTTGTAATGACTGTGATGTTAATCTAAATCATTAGTAGTCTCATTTACTTAATTACATATAGGTTTGACTAGAAGTAGTCAGAGTGGTTTGGCCAATCCCTACCGACAAAAACATCCTCCAGCCATATCTATCAGCTACTTATCAAAATAGTCAAATGTAGTTGTTCCTTTCAATAAACAATATTAAGCAACAAATAATTTGTTAAACAAATTAATACTAGAAAAGGCCTGATTGGTTGGGTTTACAAACTCGGACTCTTTCCCGCCATAACCTTTAATATACATTTGTTTAAATTCATCACCAGACAGAATATGTCGTCACACCACAATATATAAAGTACATATATATATAGGTATGGCTAGAGGTAGCCTGACTGGTTAGGCCAATCCCTACCTAATGGTTTGATGTTTTGGGAACCAATTCATCACAGTTTTTCAAAACAAGCATTTTATAACGTTGAACCATTCCCTAACATAAACAAGTATTTTATAACGTTGAACCATTCCCTAACATAAACAAGTATTTTATAACGTTGAACCATTCCCTAACATAAACAATTATTTTATAACGTTGAACCATTCCCTAACATAAACAATTATTTTATAACGTTGAACCATTCCCTAACATAAACAATCATTTTATAACGTTGAACAATGCCCTAACATAAACAAGCATTTTATAACGTTGAACCATTCCCTAACATAAACAAGCATTTTATAACGTTGAAACATTCCCTAACATAAACAATTATTTTATAACGTTGAACCATTCCCTAACATAAACAAGCATTTTATAACGTTGAACCATTCCCTAACATAAACAATTATTTTATAACGTTGAACCATTCCCTAACATAAACAAGTATTTTATAACGTTGAACCATTCCCTAACATAAACAAGTATTTTATAACGTTGAACCATTCCCTAACATAAACAATTATTTTATAACGTTGAACCATGCCCTAACATAAACAAGCATTTTATAACGTTGAACCATTCCCTAACATAAACAAGTATTTTATAACGTTGAACCATTCCCTAACATAAACAATCATTTTATAACGTTGAACCATGCCCGAAAATAAACAATCATTTTATAACGTTGAACAATGCCCTAACATAAACAAGTATTTTATGACGTTGAACCATTCCCTAACATAAACAACCATTTTATAACGTTGAACCATTCCCTAACATAAACAAGTATTTTATAACGTTGAACAATGCCCTAACATAAACAATCATTTTATAACGTTGAACCATTCCCTAACATAAACAAGCATTTTATAACGTTGAACCATTCCCTAACATAAACAAGCATTTTATAACGTTGAACCATTCCCTAACATAAACAAGCATTTTATAACGTTGAACCATTCCCTAACATAAACAAGTATTTTATAACGTTGAACCATTCCCTAACATAAACAAGCATTTTATAACGTTGAACCATTCCCTAACATAAACAAGTATTTTATAACGTTGAACCATTCCCTAACATAAACAATTATTTCATAACGTTGAACCATTCCCTAACATAAACAATTATTTTATAACGTTGAACCATTCCCTAACATAAACAAGCATTTTATAACGTTGGACCATTCCCTAACATAAACAATTATTTTATAACGTTGAACCATTCCCTAACATAAACAAGCATTTTATAACGTTGGACCATTCCCTAACATAAACAAGCATTTTATAACGTTGAACCATTCCCTAACATAAACAATTATTTTATAACGTTGAACCATTCCCTAACATAAACAATTATTTTATAACGTTGAACCATTCCCTAACATAAACAAGCATTTTATAACGTTGAACCATTCCCTAACATAAACAATTATTTTATAACGTTGAACCATTCCCTAACATAAACAAGCATTTTATAACGTTGAACCATTCCCTAACATAAACAATCATTTTATAACGTTGAACTATGCCCGAACATAAACAATCATTTTATAACGTTGAACAATGCCCTAACATAAACAAGTATTTTATGACGTTGAACCATTCCCTAACATAAACAAGTATTTTATAACGTTGAACCATTCCCTAACATAAACAAGTATTTTATAACGTTGAACAATGCCCTAACATAAACAATCATTTTATGACGTTGAACCATGCCCTAACATAAACAAGTATTTTATAACGTTGAACCATGCCCGAACATAAACAAGTATTTTATAACGTTGAACCATTCCCTAACATAAACAAGTATTTTATAACGTTGAACCATTCCCTAACATAAACAAGTATTTTATAACGTTGAACCATTCCCTAACATAAACAAGTATTTTATAACGTTGAACCATTCCCTAACATAAACAAGCATTTTATAACGTTGAACCATTCCCTAACATAAACAAGCATTTTATAACGTTGAACCATTCCCTAACATAAACAAGTATTTTATAACGTTGAACCATTCCCTAACATAAACAAGCATTTTATAACGTTGAACCATTCCCTAACATAAACAAGCATTTTATAACGTTGAACCATTCCCTAACATAAACAAGCATTTTATAACGTTGAACCATTCCCTAACATAAACAAGCATTTTATAACGTTGAACCATTCCCTAACATAAACAAGCATTTTATAACGTTGAACCATTCCCTAACATAAACAAGTATTTTATAACGTTGAACCATTCCCTAACATAAACAATTATTTCATAACGTTGAACCATTCCCTAACATAAACAAGCATTTTATAACGTTGAACCATGCCCGAACATAAACAAGTATTTTATAACGTTGAACCATTCCCTAACATAAACAAGTATTTTATAACGTTGAACCATTCCCTAACATAAACAATTATTTCATAACGTTGAACCATTCCCTAACATAAACAATTATTTATAACGTTGAACCATTCCCTAACATAAACAATTATTTTATAACGTTGAACCATTCCCTAACATAAACAATCATTTTATAACGTTGAACCATGCCCGAACATAAACAATCATTTTATGACGTTGAACAATGCCCTAACATAAACAAGTATTTTATGACGTTGAACCATTCCCTAACATAAACAATCATTTTATGACGTTGAACCATGCCCTAGCATAAACAAGTATTTTATAACGTTGAACCATTCCCGAACATAAACAAGCATTTTATAACGTTGAACCATTCCCTAACATAAACAAGTATTTTATAACGTTGAACCATTCCCGAACATAAACAAGCATTTTATAACGTTGAACCATTCCCGAACATAAACAAGTATTTTATAACGTTGAACCATTCCCGAACATAAACAAGTATTTTATAACGTTGAACAATGCCCTAACATAAACAAGTATTTTATAACGTTGAACCATTCCCTAACATAAACAAGCATTTTATAACGTTGAACCATTCCCTAACATAAACAAGTATTTTATAACGTTGAACCATTCCCTAACATAAACAATTATTTCATAACGTTGAACCATTCCCTAACATAAACAATTATTTTATAACGTTGAACCATTCCCTAACATAAACAAGCATTTTATAACGTTGGACCATTCCCTAACATAAACAATTATTTTATAACGTTGAACCATTCCCTAACATAAACAAGCATTTTATAACGTTGGACCATTCCCTAACATAAACAAGCATTTTATAACGTTGAACCATTCCCTAACATAAACAATTATTTTATAACGTTGAACCATTCCCTAACATAAACAATTATTTTATAACGTTGAACCATTCCCTAACATAAACAAGCATTTTATAACGTTGAACCATTCCCTAACATAAACAATTATTTTATAACGTTGAACCATTCCCTAACATAAACAAGCATTTTATAACGTTGAACCATTCCCTAACATAAACAATCATTTTATAACGTTGAACTATGCCCGAACATAAACAATCATTTTATAACGTTGAACAATGCCCTAACATAAACAAGTATTTTATGACGTTGAACCATTCCCTAACATAAACAAGTATTTTATAACGTTGAACCATTCCCTAACATAAACAAGTATTTTATAACGTTGAACAATGCCCTAACATAAACAATCATTTTATGACGTTGAACCATGCCCTAACATAAACAAGTATTTTATAACGTTGAACCATGCCCGAACATAAACAAGTATTTTATAACGTTGAACCATTCCCTAACATAAACAAGTATTTTATAACGTTGAACCATTCCCTAACATAAACAAGTATTTTATAACGTTGAACCATTCCCTAACATAAACAAGTATTTTATAACGTTGAACCATTCCCTAACATAAACAAGCATTTTATAACGTTGAACCATTCCCTAACATAAACAAGCATTTTATAACGTTGAACCATTCCCTAACATAAACAAGTATTTTATAACGTTGAACCATTCCCTAACATAAACAAGCATTTTATAACGTTGAACCATTCCCTAACATAAACAAGCATTTTATAACGTTGAACCATTCCCTAACATAAACAAGCATTTTATAACGTTGAACCATTCCCTAACATAAACAAGCATTTTATAACGTTGAACCATTCCCTAACATAAACAAGCATTTTATAACGTTGAACCATTCCCTAACATAAACAAGTATTTTATAACGTTGAACCATTCCCTAACATAAACAATTATTTCATAACGTTGAACCATTCCCTAACATAAACAAGCATTTTATAACGTTGAACCATGCCCGAACATAAACAAGTATTTTATAACGTTGAACCATTCCCTAACATAAACAAGTATTTTATAACGTTGAACCATTCCCTAACATAAACAATTATTTCATAACGTTGAACCATTCCCTAACATAAACAATTATTTATAACGTTGAACCATTCCCTAACATAAACAATTATTTTATAACGTTGAACCATTCCCTAACATAAACAATCATTTTATAACGTTGAACCATGCCCGAACATAAACAATCATTTTATGACGTTGAACAATGCCCTAACATAAACAAGTATTTTATGACGTTGAACCATTCCCTAACATAAACAATCATTTTATGACGTTGAACCATGCCCTAGCATAAACAAGTATTTTATAACGTTGAACCATTCCCGAACATAAACAAGCATTTTATAACGTTGAACCATTCCCTAACATAAACAAGTATTTTATAACGTTGAACCATTCCCGAACATAAACAAGCATTTTATAACGTTGAACCATTCCCGAACATAAACAAGTATTTTATAACGTTGAACCATTCCCGAACATAAACAAGTATTTTATAACGTTGAACCATTCCCTAACATAAACAAGTATTTTATAACGTTGAACGATTCCCTAACATAAACAAGTATTTTATAACGTTGAACGATTCCCTAACATAAACAAGTATTTTATAACGTTGAACGATTCCCTAACATAAACAAGTATTTTATAACGTTGAACCATTCCCTAACATAAACAAGTATTTTATAACGTTGAACCATTCCCTAACATAAACAAGTATTTTATAACGTTGAACCATTCCCTAACATAAGCAAGCATTTTATAACGTTGAACCATTCCCTAACATAAACAATTATTTTATAACGTTGAACCATTCCCTAACATAAACAAGCATTTTATAACGTTGAACAATTCCCTAACATAAACAAGCATTTTATAACGTTGAACCATTCCCTAACATAAACAAGCATTTTATAACGTTGAACCATTCCCTAACATAAACAAGCATTTAATAACGTTGAACCATTCCCTAACATAAACAAGTATTTTATAACGTTGAACGATTCCCTAACATAAACAATTATTTTATAACGTTGAACCATTCCCTAACATAAACAAGTATCTTATAGCGTTGAACCATTCCCTAACATAAACAAGCATTTTATAACGTTGAACCATTCCCTAACATAAACAAGCATTTTATAACGTTGGACCGTGCCCTAACATAAACAAGCATTTTATAACGTTGAAACATTCCCTAACATAAACAAGCATTTTATAACGTTGAACCATTCCCTAACATAAACAAGCATTTTATAACGT
Source organism: Mimachlamys varia (assembly GCA_947623455.1). NCBI lineage: Eukaryota > Metazoa > Mollusca > Bivalvia > Pectinida > Pectinidae > Mimachlamys > Mimachlamys varia. The sequence continues at coordinate 25,124,710 of OX392534.1, forward strand.
TGAACCATTCCCTAACATAAACAATCATTTTATGACGTTGAACCATGCCAGAACATAAACAATCATTTTATAACGTTGAAAAATGCCCTAACATAAACAAGCATTTTATGACGTTGAACCATTCCCTAACATAAACAATCATTTTATGACGTTGAACCATGCCCTAACATAAACAAGTATTTTATAACGTTGAACCATTCCCTAACATAAACAAGTATTTTATAACGTTGAACCATTCCCTAACATAAACAATTATTTTATAACGTTGAACCATTCCCTAACATAAACAAGCATTTTATAACGTTGAACCATTCCCTAACATAAACAAGCACTTTATAACGTTGAACCATTCCCTAACATAAACAAGCATTTGATAACGTTGAACCATTCCCTAACATAAACAAGTATTTTATAACGTTGAACCATTCCCTAACATAAACAAGCATTTTATAACGTTGAACCATTCCCTAACATAAACAAGTATTTTATAACGTTGAACCATTCCCTAACATAAACAAGTATTTTATAACGTTGAACCATTCCCTAACATAAACAAGTATAACGTTGAACCATTCCCTAACATAAACAAGTATTTTATAACGTTGAACCATTCCCTAATTTAAACAAGTATTTTATAACGTTGGACCATTCCCTAACATAAACAAGCATTTTATAACGTTGTACCATTCCCTAACATAAACAGGCATTTTATAACGTTGAACCAATCCCGAACATAAACAAGCATTTTATAACGTTGAACCATTCTCTAACATAAACAAGTATTTTATAACGTTGGACCATTCCCTAACATAAACAAGTATTTTATAACGTTGGACCGTTCCCTAACATAAACAAGTATTTTATAACGTTGAACCATTCCCTAACATAAACAATGATTTTATAACGTTGAACCATTCCCTTACATAAACAAGCATTTTATAACGTTGAACCATTCCCTAACATAAACAAGTATTTTATAACGTTGAACCATTCCCTAACATAAACAAGTATTTTATAACGTTGAACCATTCCCTAACATAAACAAGTATTTTATAACGTTGAACCATTCCCTAACATAAACAAGTATTTTATAACGTTGAACCATTCCCTAATTTAAACAAGTATTTTATAACGTTGGACCATTCCCTAACATAAACAAGCATTTTATAACGTTGTACCATTCCCTAACATAAACAGGCATTTTATAACGTTGAACCAATCCCGAACATAAACAAGCATTTTATAACGTTGAACCATTCTCTAACATAAACAAGTATTTTATAACGTTGGACCATTCCCTAACATAAACAAGTATTTTATAACGTTGGACCGTTCCCTAACATAAACAAGTATTTTATAACGTTGGACCATTCCCTAACATAAACAAGTATTTTATAACGTTGAACCATTCCCTAACATAAACAAGCATTTTATAACGTTGAACCATTCCCTAACATAAACAAGCATTTTATAACGTTGAACCATTCCCTGACATAAACAAGCATTTTATAACGTTGAACCATTCCCTAACATAAACAAGTATTTTATAACGTTGGACCATTCCCTAACATAAACAAGTATTTTATAACGTTGAACCATTCCCTAACATAAACAAGCATTTTATAACGTTGAACCATTCCCTAACATAAACAAGCATTTTATAACGTTGAACCATTCCCTAACATAAGCAAGCATTTTATAACGTTGAACCATTCCCTAACATAAGCAAGCATTTTATAACGTTGAACCATTCCCTAACATAAACAAGTATTTTATAACGTTGAACCATTCCCTAACATAAACAAGCATTTTATAACGTTGAACCATTCCCTAATTTAAACAAGTATTTTATAACGTTGAACCATTCCCAAACATAAACAAGCATTTTATAACGTTGAACCATTCTCTAACATAAACAATCATTTTATAACGTTGAACCATTCCCTAACATAAACAAGTATTTTATAACGTTGAACCATTCCCTAACATAAACAATCATTTTATAACGTTGAACCATTCCCTAACATAAACAAGTATTTTATAACGTTGAACCATTCCCTAACATAAACAAGTATTTTATAACGTTGAACCAATCCCTAACATAAACAAGTATTTTATAACGTTGGACCAACCCATAACATAAACAAGTATTTTATAACGTTGAACGATTCCCTAACATAAACAAGTATTTTATAACGTTGAACGATTCCCTAACATAAACAAGCATTTTATAACGTTGAACAATTCCCTAACATAAACAAGCATTTTATAACGTTGAACCATTCCCTAACATAAACAAGCATTTTATAACGTTGAACCATTCCCTAACATAAACAAGCATTTAATAACGTTGAACCATTCCCTAACATAAACAAGCATTTTATAACGTTGAACCATTCCCTAATATAAACAATTATTTTATAACGTTGAACCATTCCCTAACATAAACAAGTATCTTATAGCGTTGAACCATTCCCTAACATAAACAAGCATTTTATAACGTTGAACCATTCCCTAACATAAACAAGCATTTTATAACGTTGAACCATGCCCTAACATAAACAAGCATTTTATAACGTTGAAACATTCCCTAACATAAACAAGCATTTTATAACGTTGAACCATTCCCTAACATAAACAAGCATTTTATAACGTTGAACCATTCCCTAACATAAACAATCATTTTATGACGTTGAACCATGCCAGAACATAAACAATCATTTTATAACGTTGAACCATTCCCTAACATAAACAACCATTTTATGACGTTGAACCATTCCCTAACATAAATAATCATTTTATGACGTTGAACCATGCCCTAACATAAACAAGTATTTTATAACGTTGAACCATTCCCTAACATAAACAAGTATTTTATAACGTTGAACCATTCCCTAATTTAAACAAGTATTTTATAACGTTGGACCATTCCCTAACATAAACAAGCATTTTATAACGTTGTACCATTCCCTAACATAAACAGGCATTTTATAACGTTGAACCAATCCCGCACATAAACAAGCATTTTATAACGTTGAACCATTCTCTAACATAAACAAGTATTTTATAACGTTGGACCATTCCCTAACATAAACAAGTATTTTATAACGTTGGACCGTTCCCTAACATAAACAAGTATTTTATAACGTTGGACCATTCCCTAACATAAACAAGTATTTTATAACGTTGAACCATTCCCTAACATAAACAAGCATTTTATAACGTTGAACCATTCCCTAACATAAACAAGCATTTTATAACGTTGAACCATTCCCTGACATAAACAAGCATTTTATAACGTTGAACCATTCCCTAACATAAACAAGTATTTTATAACGTTGGACCATTCCCTAACATAAACAAGTATTTTATAACGTTGAACCATTCCCTAACATAAACAAGCATTTTATAACGTTGAACCATTCCCTAACATAAACAAGCATTTTATAACGTTGAACCATTCCCTAACATAAGCAAGCATTTTATAACGTTGAACCATTCCCTAACATAAACAAGCATTTTATAACGTTGAACCATTCGCTAACATAAACAAGTATTTTATAACGTTGAACCATTCCCTAACATAAACAAGCATTTTATAACGTTGAACCATTCCCTAATTTAAACAAGTATTTTATAACGTTGAACGATTCCCTAACATAAACAAGCATTTTATAACGTTGAACCATTCCCTAACATAAGCAAGCATTTTATAACGTTGAACCATTCCCTAACATAAGCAAGCATTTTATAACGTTGAACCATTCCCTAACATAAACAAGTATTTTATAACGTTGAACCATTCCCTAACATAAACAAGCATTTTATAACGTTGAACCATTCCCTAATTTAAACAAGTATTTTATAACGTTGAACCATTCCCAAATATAAACAAGCATTTTATAACGTTGAACCATTCTCTAACATAAACAATCATTTTATAACGTTGAACCATTCCCTAACATAAACAAGTATTTTATAACGTTGAACCATTCCCTAACATAAACAATCATTTTATAACGTTGAACCATTCCCTAACATAAACAAGTATTTTATAACGTTGAACCATTCCCTAACATAAACAAGTATTTTATAACGTTGAACCAATCCCTAACATAAACAAGCATTTTATAACGTTGGACCAACCCATAACATAAACAAGTATTTTATAACGTTGAACGATTCCCTAACATAAACAAGTATTTTATAACGTTGAACGATTCCCTAACATAAACAAGCATTTTATAACGTTGAACAATTCCCTAACATAAACAAGCATTTTATAACGTTGAACCATTCCCTAACATAAACAAGCATTTTATAACGTTGAACCATTCCCTAACATAAACAAGCATTTAATAACGTTGAACCATTCCCTAACATAAACAAGCATTTTATAACGTTGAACCATTCCCTAATATAAACAATTATTTTATAACGTTGAACCATTCCCTAACATAAACAAGTATCTTATAGCGTTGAACCATTCCCTAACATAAACAAGCATTTTATAACGTTGAACCATTCCCTAACATAAACAAGCATTTTATAACGTTGAACCATGCCCTAACATAAACAAGCATTTTATAACGTTGAAACATTCCCTAACATAAACAAGCATTTTATAACGTTGAACCATTCCCTAACATAAACAAGCATTTTATAACGTTGAACCATTCCCTAACATAAACAATCATTTTATGACGTTGAACCATGCCAGAACATAAACAATCATTTTATAACGTTGAAAAATGCCCTAACATAAACAACCATTTTATGACGTTGAACCATTCCCTAACATAAATAATCATTTTATGACGTTGAACCATGCCCTAACATAAACAAGTATTTTATAACGTTGAACCATTCCCTAACATAAACAAGTATTTTATAACGTTGAACCATTCCCTAATTTAAACAAGTATTTTATAACGTTGGACCATTCCCTAACATAAACAAGCATTTTATAACGTTGTACCATTCCCTAACATAAACAGGCATTTTATAACGTTGAACCAATCCCGCACATAAACAAGCATTTTATAACGTTGAACCATTCTCTAACATAAACAAGTATTTTATAACGTTGGACCATTCCCTAACATAAACAAGTATTTTATAACGTTGGACCGTTCCCTAACATAAACAAGTATTTTATAACGTTGGACCATTCCCTAACATAAACAAGTATTTTATAACGTTGAACCATTCCCTAACATAAACAAGCATTTTATAACGTTGAACCATTCCCTAACATAAACAAGCATTTTATAACGTTGAACCATTCCCTGACATAAACAAGCATTTTATAACGTTGAACCATTCCCTAACATAAACAAGTATTTTATAACGTTGGACCATTCCCTAACATAAACAAGTATTTTATAACGTTGAACCATTCCCTAACATAAACAAGCATTTTATAACGTTGAACCATTCCCTAACATAAACAAGCATTTTATAACGTTGAACCATTCCCTAACATAAGCAAGCATTTTATAACGTTGAACCATTCCCTAACATAAACAAGCATTTTATAACGTTGAACCATTCGCTAACATAAACAAGTATTTTATAACGTTGAACCATTCCCTAACATAAACAAGCATTTTATAACGTTGAACCATTCCCTAATTTAAACAAGTATTTTATAACGTTGAACGATTCCCTAACATAAACAAGCATTTTATAACGTTGAACCATTCTCTAACATAAACAATCATTTTATAACGTTGAACCATTCCCTAACATAAACAAGTATTTTATAACGTTGAACCATTCCCTAACATAAACAAGCATTTTATAACGTTGAACCATTCCCTAACATAAACAAGTATTTTATAACGTTGAACCATTCCCTAACATAAACAAGCATTTTATAACGTTGAACCATTCCCTAACATAAACAAGCATTTTATAACGTTGAACCATTCCCTAACATAAACAAGTATTTTATAACGTTGAACCAATCCCTAACATAAACAAGTATTTTATAACGTTGGACCAACCCCTAACATAAATAAGTATTTTATAACGTTGGACCATTCCCTAACATAAACAAGCATTTTATAACGTTGAACCATTCCCTAACATAAACAAGCATTTTATAACGTTGAACCATTCCCTAACATAAACAACCATTTTATAACGTTGAACCATTCCCTAACATAAACAAGTATTTTATAACGTTGGACCAATCCCTAACATAAACAAGCATTTTATAACGTTGGACCATTCCCTAACATAAACAAGTATTTGATAACGTTGAACCATTCCCTAACATAAACAAGTATTTGATAACGTTGGACCATTCCCTAACATAAACAAGCATTTTATAACGTTGGACCATTCCCTAACATAAACAAGCATTTTATAACGTTGGACCATTCCCTAACATAAACAAGCATTTTATAACGTTGGACCATTCCCTAACATAAACAGGCATTTCATAACGTTGGACCATTCCCTAACATAAACAAGCATTTTATAACGTTGGACCATTCCCTAACATAAACAGGCATTTCATAACGTTGAACCATTCCCTAACATAAACTGTATTCTATAACGTTGGACCATTCCCTAACATAAACAAGTATTTTATAACGTTGAACCATTCCCTAACATAAACAAGTATTTTATAACGTTGAACCATTCCCTAACATAAACAATCATTTTATAACGTTGAACCATTCCCTAACATAAACAAGTATTTTATAACGTTGAACCATTCCCTAACATAAACAATTATTTTATAACGTTGAACCAATCCCTAACATAAACAAGTATTTTATAACGTTGGACCAACCCCTAACACAAATAAGTATTTTATAACGTTGGACCAATCCATAACATAAACAAGCATTTTATAACGTTGAACCATTCCCTAACATAAACAAGCATTTTATAACGTTGAACCATTCCCTAATTTAAACAAGCATTTTATAACGTTGAACCATTCCCTAACATAAACAACCATTTTATAACGTTGAACTATTCTCTAACATAAACAAGCATTTTATAACGTTGAACCATTCCCTAACATAAACAAGTATTTTATAACGTTGGACCAATTCCTAACATAAACAAGCATTTTATAACGTTGGACCATTCCCTAACATAAACAAGTATTTGATAACGTTGGACCATTCCCTAACATAAACAAGTATTTGATAACGTTGGACCATTCCCTAACATAAACAAGCATTTTATAACGTTGGACCATTCCCTAACATAAACAAGCATTTTATAACGTTGGACCATTCCCTAACATAAACAAGCATTTTATAACGTTGGACCATTCCCTAACATAAACAGGCATTTCATAACGTTGAACCATTCCCTAACATAAACTGTATTCTATAACGTTGGACCATTCCCTAACATAAACAAGTATTTTATAACGTTGAACCATTCCCTAACATGAACAGGCATTTTATAACGTTGAACCAATCCCGAACATAAACAAGCATTGTATAACGTTGCACCATTCCCTAACATAAACAAGCATTTTATAACGTTGAACCATTCCCTAACATAAACAAGCATTTTAAAACGTTGAACCATTCCCTAACATAAACAAGTATTTTATAACGTTGAACCATTCCCTAACATAAACAAGCATTTTATAACGTTGAACCATTCCCTAACATAAACAAGCATTTTATAACGTTGAACCATTCCCTAACATAAACAAGCATTTTATAACGTTGAACCATTCCCTAACATAAACAAGCATTTTATAACGTTGAACCATTCCCTAACATAAACAAGCATTTTATAACGTTGAACCATTCCCTAACATAAGCAAGCATTTTATAACGTTGAACCATTCCCTAACATAAACAAGTATTTTATAACGTTGAACCATTCCCTAACATGAACAAGTATTTTATAACGTTGAACCAATCCCTAACATAAACAAGTATTTTATAACGTTGGACCAATCCCTAACATAAACAAGCATTTTATAACGTTGAACCATTCCCTAACATAAACAAGCATTTTATAACGTTGAACCATTCCCTAATTTAAACAAGTATTTTATAACGTTGAACCATTCCCTAACATAAACAAGCATTTTATAACGTTGAACCATTCCCTAACATAAACAAGCATTTTATAACGTTGAACCATTCCTTAACATAAACAAGTATTTTATAACGTTGGACCATTCCCTAACATAAACAAGCATTTGATAACGTTGAACCATTCCCTAACATAAACAAGTATTTTATAACGTTGGACCATTCCCTAACATAAACAAGCATTTTATAACGTTGAACCATTCCCTAACATAAACAAGCATTTTATAACGTTGAACCATTCCCTAACATAAACAAGTATTCTATAACGTTGGACCATTCCCTAACATAAACAAGCATTTTATAACGTTGAACCATTCCCTAACATAAAAAAGCATTTTGTAACGTTGAACCATTCCCTAACATAAACAAGCATTTTATAACGTTGAACCATTCCCTAACATAAACAAGTATTTTATAACGTTGGACCATTCCCTAACATAAACAATCATTTTATAACGTTGAACCATTCCCTAACATAAACAAGCATTTGATAACGTTGAACCATTCCCTAACATAAACAAGCATTTTATAACGTTGAACCATTCCATAACATAAACAAGCATTTTATAACGTTAAACCATTCCCTAACATAAACAAGTATTCTATAACGTTGGACCATTCCCTAACATAAACAAGCATTTTATAACGTTGAACCATTCCCTAACATAAACAAGCATTTTGTAACGTTGAACCATTCCCTAACATAAACAAGCATTTTATAACGTTGAACCATTCCCTAACATAAACAAGTATTTTATAGCGTTGGACCATTCCCTAAAATAAACAAGTATTTTATAACGTTGAACCATTCCCTAACATAAACAAGCATTTGATAACGTTGAACCATTCCCTAACATAAACAAGCATTTTATAACGTTGAACCATTCCCTAACATAAACAAGCATTTTATAACGTTGGACCATTCCCTAACATAAACAAGTATTTGATAACGTTGAACCATTCCCTAACATAAACAAGCATTTTATAACGTTGAACCATTCCCTAACATAAACAATTATTTTATAACGTTGAACCATTCCCTAACATAAACAAGCATTTTATAACGTTGAACCATTCCCTAACATAAACAATCATTTTATAACGTTGAACCATTCCCTAACATAAACAAGCATTTTATAACGTTGAACCATGCCCTAACATAAACAAGTATTTTATAACGTTGAACCATTCCCTAACATAAACAATTATTTTATAACGTTGAACCATTCCCTAACATAAACAATCATTTTATAACGTTGAACCATTCCCTAACATAAACAATCATTTTATAACGTTGAACAATTCCCTAACATAAACAAGCATTTTATAACGTTGAACCATTCCCTAACATAAACAATCATTTTATAACGTTGAACCATTCCCTAACATAAACAAGCATTTTATAACGTTGAACCATTCCCTAACATAAACAATCATTTTATAACGTTGAACCATTCCCTAACATAAACAATTATTTTATAACGTTGAACCATTCCCTAACATAAACAATTATTTTATAACGTTGAACCATTCCCTAACATAAACAAGTATTTTATAACGTTGAACCATTCCCTAACATAAACAAGCATTTGATAACGTTGAACCATTCCCTAACATAAACAATTAGTTTGGCTCTTGATTTTCAAATTAAGTCATGATTGTGGATGTTAATAAAATATGAAATGTCATCAGGTTTCACTTGAGAGCATTTCTGACTAGGTTGAGAGACATTAACACCCTAAGAACATTCGAAATCGGCAAATTATGACGACAGATTCCGCTTCAATTACGATTTTAACAATTCGTCCAACTTCAAAATGGATTTCAAAGTATTTTGGAACTGAACGACAGACAACCAATAATGTAATTTAAAGTTGACATGTTTCTGAGTTTTCATGGTCCTGGTGTGTTTACAAATAACTGATCTGGTATAAATGTAGCTTGATGTGAGGACCTTACTTTGTCGTCCGTACTGGTCGGCAATCTTGAAAGGACCATTCCATAACACACTGTCGACAGTGGTAGCGTAATATTTTATAGTGTTAACTAAGTTATGATATTTTGCGCAACACCAATGGGCAATGTTTTTTTTCTACAAATTAATAGGAAAGCGCATACTCTCTACTAAAGAAGAGCGAAACTTGTTACACGTTTCTTCCATTGTATAATTACGGCGCTTTTATTTTACCTCATTTCAGCTCTTCCAGATTAACCACTTTACAGTAAAGATGATTGTATTAAGTACAATCAATTCTGCATTGTTTCCATGGAAATCAAGCATCATAAGATCCTTGGATATTTGATTTCTGTAATATGGAAAAGCATAAACCACTAAATCACAACAAGCATTTATGATGTTTTTCACATGAGCACATCCATAGAATAGATGGTATATATTTTCATCATGCACTTTACAGAAATGACAATTTGCGTTTGAATCGCCGATCTTCCGTATTTTATATTTTGTGTATAAAATGTTATTGATACATTTAAATTCTTTCATTTTCTTGGGTGTTATTGTCAACCAAATATTATCCCAGATCACGTTCCATTGAAATTGTTTCTGAAATTGGGATTCACCATTTATCTTGATCATTCGGTTTGTTTTCTTTTAATTTCACCATCAAAGTTTTCAGTTTAATTTTTTCGAATGATTTTTTTTTCGAAAGACGTATAGACAACACAACCACCAGACTTATAGACATCAATACTCTACCACCAGACTTATAAACATCACAACTCTATCACCAGACTTATAGACAACACAACTTTACCACCAGACTTATAGACATCACTACTCTACCACCAGACTTATAGACAACGCAACTCTATCACCAGACTTATAGACAACACAACTTTACCACCAGACTTATAGACATCACAACTCTACCACCAGACTTATAGACATCACTACTCTACCACCAGACTTATAGACAACACGACTCTATCACCAGACTTATAGACATCACTACTCTACCACGAGACTTATAGACAACGCAACACTACCACCAGACTTATAGACAACACAATTCTACCACCAGACTTATAGACAACACAACTCTATCACCAGACTTATAGACATCACTACTCTACCACCAGACTTATAGACAACGCAACAATACCACCAGACTTATAGACAACACAACTTTACCACTAGACATATAGACAACGCAACTCTTCCAAAAGACTTATAGACAACACAACTCTACCACCAGACTTATAGACATCACAACTCTACCACCAGACTTATAGACAACGCAACTCTACCACCAGACTTAAAGACATCACAAATCTACCACCAGACTTATAAACATCACAACTCTACCACCAGACTTATTGACAACGCAACTCTACCACCAGAATTATAGACATCACAACTCTACCACCAGACTTATAGACATCACAACTCTATCACCAGACTTATAGACATCACAACTCTACCACCAGACTTAAAGACATCACAACTTTATCACCAGACTTATAGACAACGCAACTCTACCACCAGACTTATAGACAACGTAACTCTACGACCGGACTTATAGACATCACAACTCTATCACCAGACTTATAGACAACACAACTCTATCACCAGACTTAAAAACATCAGAACTCTATCACCAGACTGAAGACATCACAACTTTATCACCAGACTTATAGACAACGCAACTCTACCACCGGACTTATAGACATCACAACTCTACCACCAGACTTATAGACATCACAACTCTACCACTAGACTTATAGACAACGCAACTCTACCACCAGACTAATAGACAACTCAACTCTACCACCAGACTTATAGACAACACAACTCTACCACTAGACTTATAGACAACGCAACTCTATCACCAGACTTATAGACAACTCAACTCTACCACCAGACTTATAGACATCAAAACTCTATCACCAGACTTATAGACAACAAAACTCTATCACCAGACTTATAGACATCACAACTCTATCGCCAGACTTATAGACAACACAACTCTACCACTAGACTTATAGACAACACCAACTCTACCACCAGACTTATAGACAACACAACTCTTTCACCAGACTTATAGACAACGCAGCTCTATCAACAGACTTAAAGGCATCACAACTCTACAACCAGACTTATAGACAACGCAACTCTACCACCAGACTTATAGACAACACAACTGTAGTACCAGACTTATAGACAACACAACTCTACCACCAGACTTATAGACAACACAACTCTAACACCAGACTTATAGACAACACAACTCTACAACCAGACTTTTAGACATGACAACTCTACCACCAGACTTAAAGACATCACAACTCTACCACCAGACGTATAGACATCACAACTTTATCACCAGACCTATAGACATCACAACTCTATCACCAGACGTATAGACAACGCAACTCTACCACCAGACTTTTAGACAACGCAACTCTACCACCAGCCTTATAGACAACGCAACTCTACCACCAGACTGAAGACAACACAACTCTATCACCAGACGTATAGACATCGCAACTCTACCACCAGACTTATAGACATCGCAACTCTACCACCAGACTTATAGACAACGCAACTCTACCAACAGACTTAAAGACATCACAACTCTACCACCAGACTTATAAACATCACAACTCTACCACCAAACTTATAGACAACGCAACTCTACCACCAGAATTATAGACATCACAACTCTACCACCAGACTTATAGACATCACAACTCTATCACCAGACTTATAGACATCACAACTCTACCACCAGACTTATAGATAACGCAACTCTACCACCAGACTTATAGACATCACAACTCTATCACCAGACTTATAGACAACACAACTCTATCACCAGACTTAAAAACATCAGAACTCTATCACCAGACTGAAGACATCACAACTTTATCACCAGACTTATAGACAACGCAACTCTACCACCGGACTTATAGACATCACAACTCTACCACCCGACTTATAGACATCACAACTCTACCACCAGACTTAGAGACATCACAACTCTACCACCAGAATTATAGACATCACAACTCTACCACCAGACTTATAGACATCACAACTCTATCACCAGACTTATAGACATCACAACTCTACCACCAGACTTAAAGACATCACAACTTTATCACCAGACTTATAGACAACGCAACTCTACCACCAGACTTATAGATAACGTAACTCTACCACCAGACTTATAGACATCACAACTCTATCACCAGACTTATAGACAACACAAATCTATCACCAGACTTAAAAACATCAGAACTCTATCACCAGACTGAAGACATCACAACTTTATCACCAGACTTATAGACATCGCAACTCTACCACCAGACTTATAGACATCGCAACTCTACCACCAGACTTATAGACAACGCAACTCTACCAACAGAAATAAAGACATCACAACTCTACCACCAGACTTATAAACATCACATCTCTACCACCAAACTTATAGACAACGCAACTCTACCACCAGAATTATAGACATCACAACTCTACCACCAGACTTATAGACATCACAACTCTATCACCAGACTTATAGACATCACAACTCTACCACCAGACTTATAGATAACGTAACTCTACCACCAGACTTATAGACATCACAACTCTATCACCAGACTTATAGACAACACAACTCTATCACCAGACTTAAAAACATCAGAACTCTATCACCAGACTGAAGACATCACAACTTTATCACCAGACTTATAGACAACGCAACTCTACCACCGGACTTATAGACATCACAACTCTACCACCCGACTTATAGACATCACAACTCTACCACCAGACTTAGAGACATCACAACTCTACCACCAGAATTATAGACATCACAACTCTACCACCAGACTTATAGACATCACAACTCTATCACCAGACTTATAGACATCACAACTCTACCACCAGACTTAAAGACATCACAACTTTATCACCAGACTTATAGACAACGCAACTCTACCACCAGACTTATAGATAGCGTAACTCTACCACCAGACTTATAGACATCACAACTCTATCACCAGACTTATAGACAACACAACTCTATCACCAGACTTCAAAACATCAGAACTCTATCACCAGACTGAAGACATCACAACTTTATCACCAGACTTAGAGACATCACAACTCTACCACCCGACTTATAGACATCACAACTCTACCACCAGACTTAGAGACATCACAACTCTACCACCAGACTTATAGACAACACAGCTCTACCACCAGACTTATACACATCACAACTCTACCACCAGACTTATGGACATCACAATTCTACCACCAGACTTATAGACATCAGAACTCTACCACTAGACTTATAGACAACGCAACTCTACCACCAGACAAATAGATAACACAACTCTACCACCGAACTTATAGACAACATAACTCTACCACTAGACTTATAGACAACGCAACTCTATCACCAGACTTATAGACAACTCAACCCTACCACCAGACTTATAGACATCACAACTCTATCACCAGACTTATAGACAACAAAACTCTATCACCAGACTTATAGACATCACAACTCTATCGCCAGACTTATAGACAACACAACTCTACCACTAGACTTATAGACAACACCAACTCTACCACCAGACTTATAGACAACGCAACTCTTTCACCAGACTTATAGACAACGCAACTCTATCACCAGACTTATAGACAACACAACTCTATCACCAGACTTAAAAACATCAGAACTCTATCACCAGACTGAAGACATCACAACTTTATCACCAGACTTATAGACAACGCAACTCTACCACCGGACTTATAGACATCACAACTCTACCACCCGACTTTTAGACATCACAACTCTACCACCAGACTTATAGACATCACAACTCTACCACTAGACTTATAGACAACGCAACTCTACCACCAGACAAATAGACAACTCAACTCTACCACCAGACTTATAGACAACACAACTCTACCACTAGACTTATAGACAACGCAACTCTATCACCAGACTTATAGACAACTCAACTCTACCACCAGACTTATAGACATCACAACTCTATCACCAGACTTATAGACAACAAAACTCTATCACCAGACTTATAGACATCACAACTCTATCGCCAGACTTATAGACAACACAACTCTACCACTAGACTTATAGACAACACCAACTCTACCACCAGACTTATAGACAACGCAACTCTTTCACCAGACTTATAGACAACGCAGCTCTATCAACAGACTTAAAGGCATCACAACTCTACAACCAGACTTATAGACAACGCAACTCTACCACCAGACTTATAGACAACACAACTGTAGTACCAGACTTATAGACAACACAACTCTACCACCAGACTTATAGACAACACAACTCTAACACCAGACTTATAGACAACACAACTCTACAACCAGACTTTTAGACATGACAACTCTACCACCAGACTTAAAGACATCACAACGCTACCACCAGACGTATAGACATCACAACTTTATCACCAGACCTATAGACATCACAACTCTATCACCAGACGTATAGACAACGCAACTCTACCACCAGACGTATAGACATCGCAACTCTACCACCAGACTTATAGACATCGCAACTCTACCACCAGACTTATAGACAACGCAACTCTACCAACAGACTTAAAGACATCACAACTCTACCACCAGACTTATAAACATCACAACTCTACCACCAAACTTATAGACAACGCAACTCTACCACCAGAATTATAGACATCACAACTCTACCACCAGACTTATAGACATCACAACTCTATCACCAGACTAATAGACAACGCAACTCTACCACCAGACTTATAGACAACGCAACTCTATCACCAGACTTAAAGACATCACAACTCTATCACCAGAGTTAAGACATCACAACTCTACCACCAGACTTATAGACATCACAACTCTACCACCAGACTTATAGACAATGCAACTCTACCACCAGACTTATAGACAACACAACTCTACCACCAGACTTAAAGACATCACAACTCTACCACCAGACATATAGACAACGCAA
This sequence comes from Mimachlamys varia, assembly GCA_947623455.1. Classification (NCBI taxonomy): domain Eukaryota; kingdom Metazoa; phylum Mollusca; class Bivalvia; order Pectinida; family Pectinidae; genus Mimachlamys; species Mimachlamys varia. The sequence goes on from OX392534.1 coordinate 25,140,806, forward strand.
CTCTTCCACCAGACTTATAGACAACACAACTCTACCACCAGACTTAAAGACATCACAACTCTACCACCAGACTTATAAACATCACAACTCTACCACCAGACTTATAGACAACGTAACTCTACCACCAGACTTATAAACATCACAACTCTATCACCAGACTGATAGACGTCACAACTCTATCACCAGACTTATAGACAACACAACTCTATCACCAGACTTAAAAACATCAGAACTCTATCACCAGACTGAAGATATCACAACTTTATCACCAGACTTATAGACAACGCAACTCTACCACCAGACTTATAGACATCACAACTTTATCACCAGACTTATAGACAACACGACTCTATCACCAGACTTATAGACATCACTACTCTACCACCAGACTTATAGACATCACAACTCTACCACCAGACTTATAGACATCACAACTCTACCACCAGACTTAAAGACATCACAACTCTACCACCAGACTTATAGACAACACAACTCTACCACTAGACTTATAGACAACGCAACTGTAGCATCAGACTTATAAACATCACAACTCTACCACCAGACGTATAGACAACGCAACTCTATCACCAGACTTATAGACAACGCAACTCTACCACCAGACTTATAGACATCACAACTCTATCACCAGACTTATAGACAACATAACTCTACCACCAGACTTATAGGCATCACAACTCTATCACCAGACTGAAGACATCACAACTCTACCACCAGACTTAAAGACATCACAACGCTACCAGCAGACGTATAGACATCACAACTCTATCACCAGACTTAAAAACATCAGAACTCTATCACCAGACTGAAGACATCACAACTTTATCACCAGACTTATAGACAACGCAACTCTACCACCAGACTTATAGATATCACAACTCTACCACCCGACTTATAGACATCACAACTCTACCACCAGACGTAAAGACATCACAACTCTACCACCAGACTTATAGACAACGCAACTCTACCACTAGACTGTTAAACATCACAACTCTATCACCAGACTGAAGACAACGCAACTCTACCACCAGACTTATAGACATCACAACTCTACCACCAGACTTATAGACATCACAACTGTATCACCAGACTTATAAACAACACAACTCTACCATCAGACTTATAGACAACACAACTGTAGCATCAGACTTATAGACATCACAACTCTACCACCAGACTTATAGACAACGCAACTTTACCACCAGACTTATAGACATCACAACTCTAACACCAGACTTATAGTCATCAAAACTCTACCATCAGACTTATAGACATCAAAACTCTATCACCAGACTTCTAGACATCACAACTCTATCACCAGACTTATAGACAACATAACTCTACCACCAGACTTATACACATCACAACTCTACCACCAGACTTATAGACATCACAATTCTACCACCAGACTTATAGACATCACAACTCTACCACTAGACTTATAGACAACGCAACTCTACCACCAGACAAATAGATAACACAACTCTACCACCGAACTTATAGACAACATAACTCTACCACTAGACTTATAGACAACGCAACTCTATCACCAGACTTATAGACAACTCAACCCTACCACCAGACTTATAGACATCACAACTCTATCACCAGACTTATAGACAACAAAACTCTATCACCAGACTTATAGACATCACAACTCTATCGCCAGACTTATAGACAACACCAACTCTACCACTAGACTTATAGACAACACCAACTCTACCACCAGACTTATAGACAACGCAACTCTTTCACCAGACTTATAGACAACGCAACTCTATCACCAGACTTATAGACAACACAACTCTATCACCAGACTTAAAAACATCAGAACTCTATCACCAGACTGAAGACATCACAACTTTATCACCAGACTTATAGACAACGCAACTCTACCACCGGACTTATAGACATCACAACTCTACCACCCGACTTTTAGACATCACAACTCTACCACCAGACTTATAGACATCACAACTCTACCACTAGACTTATAGACAACGCAACTCTACCACCAGACAAATAGACAACTCAACTCTACCACCAGACTTATAGACAACACAACTCTACCACTAAACTTATAGACAACGCAACTCTATCACCAGACTTATAGACATCACAACTCTATCGCCAGACTTATAGACAACACAACTCTACCACTAGACTTATAGACAACACCAACTCTACCACCAGACTTATAGACAACGCAACTCTTTCACCAGACTTATAGACAACGCAGCTCTATCAACAGACTTAAAGGCATCACAACTCTACAACCAGACTTATAGACAACGCAACTCTACCACCAGACTTATAGACAACACAACTGTAGTACCAGACTTATAGACAACACAACTCTACCACCAGACTTATAGACAACACAACTCTAACACCAGACTTATAGACAACACAACTCTACAACCAGACTTTTAGACATGACAACTCTACCACCAGACTTAAAGACATCACAACGCTACCACCAGACGTATAGACATCACAACTCTATCATCAGACCTATAGACATCACAACTCTATCACCAGACGTATAGACAACGCAACTCTACCACCAGACTTTTAGACAACGCAACTCTACCACCAGACTTATAGACAACGCAACTCTACCACCAGACTGAAGACATCACAACTCTATCACCAGACGTATAGACATCGCAACTCTACCACCAGACTTATAGACATCGCAACTCTACCACCAGACTTATAGACAACGCAACTCTACCAACAGACTTAAAGACATCACAACTCTACCACCAGACTTATAAACATCACAACTCTACCACCAAACTTATAGACAACGCAACTCTACCACCAGAATTATAGACATCACAACTCTACCACCAGACTTATAGACATCACAACTCTATCACCAGACTAATAGACAACGCAACTCTACCACCAGACTTATAGACAACGCAACTCTATCACCAGACTTAAAGACATCACAACTCTATCACCAGAGTTAAGACATCACAACTCTACCACCAGACTTATAGACATCACAACTCTACCACCAGACTTATAGACAATGCAACTCTACCACCAGACTTATAGACAACACAACTCTACCACAAGACTTAAAGACATCACAACTCTACCACCAGACATATAGACAACGCAACTCTTCCACCAGACTTATAGACAACACAACTCTACCACCAGACTTAAAGACATCACAACTCTACCACCAGACTTATAAACATCACAACTCTACCACCAGACTTATAGACAACGTAACTCTACCACCAGACTTATAAACATCACAACTCTATCACCAGACTGATAGACGTCACAACTCTATCACCAGACTTATAGACAACACAACTCTATCACCAGACTTAAAAACATCAGAACTCTATCACCAGACTGAAGACATCACAACTTTATCACCAGACTTATAGACAACGCAACTCTACCACCAGACTTATAGACATCACAACTTTATCACCAGACTTATAGACAACACGACTCTATCACCAGACTTATAGACATCACTACTCTACCACCAGACTTATAGACATCACAACTCTACCACCAGACTTATAGACATCACAACTCTACCACCAGACTTAAAGACATCACAACTCTACCACCAGACTTATAGACAACACAACTCTACCACTAGACTTATAGACAACGCAACTGTAGCATCAGACTTATAAACATCACAACTCTACCACCAGACGTATAGACAACGCAACTCTATCACCAAACTTATAGACAACGCAACTCTACCACCAGACTTATAGACATCACAACTCTATCACCAGACTTATAGACAACACAACTGTAGCATCAGACTTATAGACATCACAACTCTACCACCAGACTTATAGACATCACAACTCTATCACCAGACTGAAGACATCACAACTCTACCACCAGACTTAAAGACATCACAACGCTACCAGCAGACGTATAGACATCACAACTCTATCACCAGACTTAAAAACATCAGAACTCTATCACCAGACTGAAGACATCACAACTTTATCACCAGACTTATAGACAACGCAACTCTACCACCAGACTTATAGATATCACAACTCTACCACCCGACTTATAGACATCACAACTCTACCACCAGACGTAAAGACATCACAACTCTACCACCAGACTTATAGACAACGCAACTCTACCACTAGACTGTTAAACATCACAACTCTATCACTAGACTGAAGACAACGCAACTCTACCACCAGACTTATAGACATCACAACTCTACCACCAGACTTATAGACATCACAACTGTATCACCAGACTTATAAACAACACAACTCTACCATCAGACTTATAGACAACACAACTGTAGCATCAGACTTATAGACATCACAACTCTACCACCAGACTTATAGACAACGCAACTTTACCACCAGACTTATAGACATCACAACTCTACCACCAGACTTATAGACAACACGACTCTATCACCAGACTTATAGACATCACTACTCTACCACCAGACTTATAGACATCACAACTCTACCACCAGACTTATAGACATCACAACTCTACCACCAGACGTATAGACAACGCAACTCTATCACCAAACTTATAGACAACGCAACTCTACCACCAGACTTATAGACATCACAACTCTATCACCAGACTTATAGACAACATAACTCTACCACCAGACTTATAGACATCACAACTCTATCACCAGACTGAAGACATCACAACTCTACCACCAGACTTAAAGACATCACAACGCTACCAGCAGACGTATAGACATCACAACTCTATCACCAGACTTAAAAACATCAGAACTCTATCACCAGACTGAAGACATCACAACTTTATCACCAGACTTATAGACAACGCAACTCTACCACCAGACTTATAGATATCACAACTCTACCACCCGACTTATAGACATCACAACTCTACCACCAGACGTAAAGACATCACAACTCTACCACCAGACTTATAGACAACGCAACTCTACCACTAGACTGTTAAACATCACAACTCTATCACTAGACTGAAGACAACGCAACTCTACCACCAGACTTATAGACATCACAACTCTACCACCAGACTTATAGACATCACAACTGTATCACCAGACTTATAAACAACACAACTCTACCATCAGACTTATAGACAACACAACTGTAGCATCAGACTTATAGACATCACAACTCTACCACCAGACTTATAGACAACGCAACTTTACCACCAGACTTATAGACATCACAACTCTAACACCAGACTTATAGTCATCAAAACTCTACCATCAGACTTATAGACATCAAAACTCTATCACCAGACTTCTAGACATCACAACTCTATCACCAGACTTATAGACAACATAACTCTACCACCAGACTTATACACATCACAACTCTACCACCAGACTTATAGACATCACAATTCTACCACCAGACTTATAGACATCACAACTCTACCACTAGACTTATAGACAACGCAACTCTACCACCAGACAAATAGATAACACAACTCTACCACCGAACTTATAGACAACATAACTCTACCACTAGACTTATAGACAACGCAACTCTATCACCAGACTTATAGACAACTCAACCCTACCACCAGACTTATAGACATCACAACTCTATCACCAGACTTATAGACAACAAAACTCTATCACCAGACTTATAGACATCACAACTCTATCGCCAGACTTATAGACAACACAACTCTACCACTAGACTTATAGACAACACCAACTCTACCACCAGACTTATAGACAACGCAACTCTTTCACCAGACTTATAGACAACGCAACTCTATCACCAGACTTATAGACAACACAACTCTATCACCAGACTTAAAAACATCAGAACTCTATCACCAGACTGAAGACATCACAACTTTATCACCAGACTTATAGACAACGCAACTCTACCACCGGACTTATAGACATCACAACTCTACCACCCGACTTTTAGACATCACAACTCTACCACCAGACTTATAGACATCACAACTCTACCACTAGACTTATAGACAACGCAACTCTACCACCAGACAAATAGACAACTCAACTCTACCACCAGACTTATAGACAACACAACTCTACCACTAGACTTATAGACAACGCAACTCTATCACCAGACTTATAGACATCACAACTCTATCGCCAGACTTATAGACAACACAACTCTACCACTAGACTTATAGACAACACCAACTCTACCACCAGACTTATAGACAACGCAACTCTTTCACCAGACTTATAGACAACGCAGCTCTATCAACAGACTTAAAGGCATCACAACTCTACAACCAGACTTATAGACAACGCAACTCTACCACCAGACTTATAGACAACACAACTGTAGTACCAGACTTATAGACAACACAACTCTACCACCAGACTTATAGACAACACAACTCTAACACCAGACTTATAGACAACACAACTCTACAACCAGACTTTTAGACATGACAACTCTACCACCAGACTTAAAGACATCACAACGCTACCACCAGACGTATAGACATCACAACTCTATCATCAGACCTATAGACATCACAACTCTATCACCAGACGTATAGACAACGAAACTCTACCACCAGACTTTTAGACAACGCAACTCTACCACCAGACTTATAGACAACGCAACTCTACCACCAGACTGAAGACATCACAACTCTATCACCAGACGTATAGACATCGCAACTCTACCACCAGACTTATAGACATCGCAACTCTACCACCAGACTTATAGACAACGCAACTCTACCAACAGACTTAAAGACATCACAACTCTACCACCAGACTTATAAACATCACAACTCTACCACCAAACTTATAGACAACGCAACTCTACCACCAGAATTATAGACATCACAACTCTACCACCAGACTTATAGACATCACAACTCTATCACCAGACTAATAGACAACGCAACTCTACCACCAGACTTATAGACAACGCAACTCTATCACCAGACTTAAAGACATCACAACTCTATCACCAGAGTTAAGACATCACAACTCTACCACCAGACTTATAGACATCACAACTCTACCACCAGACTTATAGACAATGCAACTCTACCACCAGACTTATAGACAACACAACTCTACCACAAGACTTAAAGACATCACAACTCTACCACCAGACATATAGACAACGCAACTCTTCCACCAGACTTATAGACAACACAACTCTACCACCAGACTTAAAGACATCACAACTCTACCACCAGACTTATAAACATCACAACTCTACCACCAGACTTATAGACAACGTAACTCTACCACCAGACTTATAAACATCACAACTCTATCACCAGACTGATAGACGTCACAACTCTATCACCAGACTTATAGACAACACAACTCTATCACCAGACTTAAAAACATCAGAACTCTATCACCAGACTGAAGACATCACAACTTTATCACCAGACTTATAGACAACGCAACTCTACCACCAGACTTATAGACATCACAACTTTATCACCAGACTTATAGACAACACGACTCTATCACCAGACTTATAGACATCACTACTCTACCACCAGACTTATAGACATCACAACTCTACCACCAGACTTATAGACATCACAACTCTACCACCAGACTTAAAGACATCACAACTCTACCACCAGACTTATAGACAACACAACTCTACCACTAGACTTATAGACAACGCAACTGTAGCATCAGACTTATAAACATCACAACTCTACCACCAGACGTATAGACAACGCAACTCTATCACCAGACTTATAGACAACGCAACTCTACCACCAGACTTATAGACATCACAACTCTATCACCAGACTTATAGACAACATAACTCTACCACCAGACTTATAGACATCACAACTCTATCACCAGACTGAAGACATCACAACTCTACCACCAGACTTAAAGACATCACAACGCTACCAGCAGACGTATAGACATCACAACTCTATCACCAGACTTAAAAACATCAGAACTCTATCACCAGACTGAAGACATCACAACTTTATCACCAGACTTATAGACAACGCAACTCTACCACCAGACTTATAGATATCACAACTCTACCACCCGACTTATAGACATCACAACTCTACCACCAGACGTAAAGACATCACAACTCTACCACCAGACTTATAGACAACGCAACTCTACCACTAGACTGTTAAACATCACAACTCTATCACTAGACTGAAGACAACGCAACTCTACCACCAGACTTATAGACATCACAACTCTACCACCAGACTTATAGACATCACAACTGTATCACCAGACTTATAAACAACACAACTCTACCATCAGACTTATAGACAACACAACTGTAGCATCAGACTTATAGACATCACAACTCTACCACCAGACTTATAGACAACGCAACTTTACCACCAGACTTATAGACATCACAACTCTAACACCAGACTTATAGTCATCAAAACTCTACCATCAGACTTATAGACATCAAAACTCTATCACCAGACTTCTAGACATCACAACTCTATCACCAGACTTATAGACAACATAACTCTACCACCAGACTTATAGACATCACAACTCTATCACCAGACTTATAGACAACGCAACTCTACCACCAGACTTATAGACATCACAACTCTACCATCAGACTTCTAGACATCACAATCTACCACCAGACATATAGACAACACAACTGTAGTACCAGACTTATAGACATCAAAACTCTATCACCAGACTTATAGACATCACAACTCTATTACCAGACTTATAGACAACACAACTCTATCACCAGACTTATAGACATCACAACTCTACCACTAGACTTATAGACAACGCAACTCTACCACCAGACTTATAGACAACGCAACTCTATCACCAGACTTTAAGACATCACAACTCTATCACCAGAGTTAAGACATCACAACTCTACCACCAGACTTATAGACATCACAACTCTACCACCAGACTTATAGACAATGCAACTCTACCACCAGACTTATAGACAACACAACTCTACCACCAGACTTAAAGACATCACAACTCTACCACCAGACATATAGACAACGCAACTCTTCCACCAGACTTATAGACAACACAACTCTACCACCAGACTTAAAGACATCACAACTCTACCACCAGACTTATAAACATCACAACTCTACCACCAGACTTATAGACAACGTAACTCTACCACCAGACTTATAAACATCACAACTCTATCACCAGACTGATAGACGTCACAACTCTATCACCAGACTTATAGACAACACAACTCTATCACCAGACTTAAAAACATCAGAACTCTATCACCAGACTGAAGACATCACAACTTTATCACCAGACTTATAGACAACGCAACTCTACCACCAGACTTATAGACATCACAACTTTATCACCAGACTTATAGACAACACGACTCTATCACCAGACTTATAGACATCACTACTCTACCACCAGACTTATAGACATCACAACTCTACCACCAGACTTATAGACATCACAACTCTACCACCAGACTTAAAGACATCACAACTCTACCACCAGACTTATAGACAACACAACTTTACCACTAGACTTATAGACAACGCAACTGTAGCATCAGACTTATAGACATCACAACTCTACCACCAGACGTATAGACAACGCAACTCTATCACCAGACTTATAGACAACGCAACTCTACCAACAGACTTATAGACATCACAACTCTATCACCAGACTTATAGACAACATAACTCTACCACCAGACTTATAGACATCACAACTCTATCACCAGACTGAAGACATCACAACTCTACCACCAGATTTAAAGACATCACAACGCTACCAGCAGACGTATAGACATCACAACTCTATCACCAGACTTAAAGACATCACAACTCTACCACCAGACTTATAGACATCACAACTCTAACACCAGACTTATAGACATCACGACTCTATCACCAGACTTAAAGACATCACAACGCTACCACCAGACTTATAGACATCACGACTCTATCACCAGACTTAAAGACATCACAACTCTACCACCAGACGTATAGACATCACAACTCTACGACCAGACTTATAGACATCACAACTCTACCACCAGACTTATAGACAACACAACTCTACCACCAGACTTAAAGACATCACAACTCTACCACCAGACATATAGACAACACATCTCTATCACCAGACTTATAGACACCAAAACTCTACCACCAGACTTATAGACATCAGAACTCTACCACCAGACTTAAAGACATCACAACTCTACCACCAGACTTATAAACATCACAACTTTACCACCAGACGTATAGACATCACAACTCTACCACCAGACGTATAGATATCAATCTCTAGCACGACAAGTATGGAAAGATGCCGCGGGCTGATATATAATCAAGATGCATTGTGGTATGTTGGTACAGTGTAGCCCAAAGAGTAAAATGTCAAGGTCACGCTTTCAAAGCATGGTTGTACATATTCTAATTTCCGACATGGTTTATCATGTAAACGAAAATATTTTTATATCAGTATATTTACATTTGCGCTGCAACCCACTATTTGAACAATACCAGCAAAATTCCTTTCATAAAAGTATGGAAGCAATGGTTCTCGAGACACAGCACGTGGTTTTATTATGACGTCATAGATCAAGCTTGTTCAAGAGAGTCTTGTCGCGCCGCTTCGAATAACATGGAGAATCCCCTTGCGTCAAACGCTCAAATGACTAATTATTATCATTGACGCCAATTTTATTCAAGCTGGGCTGTTCCGCCAATGTCGTTTAAATGACGACACATACAAAAATTTATACAAACACGGGTAATAAACTATTATTGGAAAACAAATAAATGAAGTTAAGCAATTGTTCTATGGTAGTATGGTATATGGATTGAAAGTCATTTTTTTAACATTCATAGTGCTATGAAAGGTCAGCGGTTACATCCACGTTTAACATGAAGCCCCAGTGGACTGCAGCTGGTATTGTGGTTCATTATGTGGCGATGGTGGAGTTCAGCGTTATAACTGGGACTCTGTTCCGTTTACTTAAGTCTATTCAGCAATCAACGAACACGGTCTGAAAAAAACACAAAGTAGTTGTGAATAACATAATAACAACTAGCATGAATTACTCGAGTAATTAAACTATGTAATTCTCTACAAACAATCCTCCTGGTAGAATTTAGCCAAAACCTAACGATTTCTTCTTAACATTTAGTATTTAAAAGGAAAAGTTGCCACATGACATATATTCACAAATAGATATTCAAATACACCAGACTTATAGACAGGCGAAGCTCTTTAATGGTAACACATGCCCTAAGCTGCACATGTATTGCTTTTAGTCCTGGAGAAACCTGAAATACGTCAATAAACCACGTTATACTCGGCCTTCATCGGATATTTTTTCTTAAGCTGAGTCCGTTTTATTTATCTCTTCGTCGGTGCTTCACGAGCTTCCTTTTTATTTCTTTTTTGCTACAGGCACAACGGGTCGCAATTCGGATATATTGTGATGATCCTTTTTTGTCATTAATCAGGTTCAGTAATAAGTCTACTGGAGATATCCCCCCAAAAAGACGGGGAAATCCATCAGACTCTTCTTTCTATTTGATGAGAATATCAAAGTAATAAATATTCTTTGTTTATGTATTGATGTTACTTATTCATGAATCACCACTCACAAAAGTCACAGCTTACAATGTATTGATGTTACTTATTCATGAATCACCACTCACAAAAGTCACAGCTTACAATGTATTGATGTTACTTATTCATGAATCACCACTCACAAAAGTAACAGCTTACAATGTATTGATGTTACTTATTCATGAATCACCACTCACAAACGTCACAGCTTACAATGTATTGATGTTACTTATTCATGAATCACCACTCACAAAAGTCACAGCTTACAATGTATTGATGTTACTTATTCATGAATCACCACTCACAAAAGTCACAGCTTACAATGTATTGATGTTACTTATTCATGAATCACCACTCACAAAAGTAACAGCTTACAATGTATTGATGTTACTTATTCATGAATCACCACTCACAAACGTCACAGCTTACAATGTATTGATGTTACTTATTCATGAATCACCACTCACAAAAGTCACAGCTTACAATGTATTGATGTTACTTATTCATGAATCACCACTCACAAAAGTCACAGCTTACAATGTATTGATGTTACTTATTCATGAATCACCACTCACAAAAGTCACAGCTTACAATGTATTGATGTTACTTATTCATGAATCACCACTCACAAAAGTAACAGCTTACAATGTATTGATGTTACTTATTCATGAATCACCACTCACAAACGTCACAGCTTACAATGTATTGATGTTACTTATTCATGAATCACCACTCACAAAAGTCACAGCTTACAATGTATTGATGTTACTTATTCATGAATCACCACTCACAAAAGTCACAGCTTACAATGTATTGATGTTACTTATTCATGAATCACCACTCACAAAAGTCACAGCTTACAATGTATTGATGTTACTTATTCATGAATCACCACTCACAAAAGTAACAGCTTACAATGTATTGATGTCGAAACCATCAACGATGTTCCTGGCCATCAAACCGAGTTCAACGTTATTATTCAGCTACTTATTATCTTTCACAACATATGCATATTTATAACTAGTTGAAGTCAGCATACATGTCGATGATTGTAATCAAATTTTTAATTAAACCCTGTGTCTCAGAATGGAACATAAATTGAGGTAACATATCGATATAACGTCGAAGTACATATATTGTCATCTATATACTACTTTTCACTCCCTACCGGTAACATGAAAAATTCATTACAATGGGCTGAAAGTGTGGCAAGAAGATGAGAACGACTTGAGAAGAACTTGAAAACGCATTTTCTCATTTCCCAGCACCTGCGAACGTATATTATCAAAAAAGGAACGTCTCCTCAGACATGTACATATTCTTATTTTCTGAAGCAATATCGTGTTTCTGTCCACCTAATGGCTACCTCGGTGAAGACGGGTGTCAGTGGGTGTCCTACAGTGGGTATACACTGCCCCACCATATAAGTAGACCCATGCTTAATAGCATACATTGTACATAACAGATATCTACATATGTCATACCGGGACAGGATTTGTCTTGTAACAGTACATGTAACAAGTGCTAACTGTGATGGGGAATCATTACAGATGTGGGGAATCATTACAGATGTCCCCTAAACCCCCGCAATTCAGTTCACAGTGCTAAGTATCATGATAAATTACATAAAAATAGAATTGGAGTAAGTCTGGAACATTGGCGTACACCTCTAAATGTGTTAAATTAAAAAGGGTCGTAGCAGTCATATTGGAAGCCGGACAAAATAAAAATGGGGTGCACACCGCATGGCAGTAACAAAAATCAATGTATAGTTAAGTTAAATTATGTGGTATGGTTTCGAAAAAGAATTGACAGAAACCTCCCGGTGGAAGAAAGCAGAAGAAAAAAGAGTAATAATAATAATAATAATTAAACATAATCTTATACAGTGTACATAATAATAACACGGGCATCGTATTTAGACTAATTTCTAGATGGAATAGATTTTCTAAATGCAAACGTTGTTCTGAAAAGGTCTTGTAATAATAATGAAAATAATATCAGATTACGGAACAAACACAAGATGTCCTCCCACTTGGTTTGGGGGACATAATTAAAACCAATACCGGGGTATGTGTTTAATACCGGGGTATGTGTTTAATACCGGGGTATGTGTTTAATACCGGGGTATGTGTTTAACATGTTGATGAATATACATGAAACATCATAGTCCCAAACTTAGTGCATTTGTGACAAGGAGAGAACAGCTGAGTTGCCCAAGTGATGTTTATGATGATGATGATGATGATGATGATGATGATGCTGATGATGATGACGATGATAATGATGATGATGATAAGGATGGTGATGGTGATGATGATAATGATGATGATGATGGTGATGGTGATGATGGTGATGATGATGATGGCGATGATGATGATGATGATGATGATGATGACGACGATGATGATGATGATGACGACGACGATGATGATAATGATGTGTTGTATTGTGACACTTTGTCAATGGTTACTTCGTTATTAGTGTTTTTCCTTAACATTTTTGTTAACATTAACACAGGTCAAGGTCATGCGTCTTCCGTGTTATCGGATAACGAAATTAACGTACATTCAGGAAGGTTCTAAATCTCACCGAGAATGTATTCAACAGTGGTCTGTAAAGCTTTGGTGTATATTTTCTTAAGACGGTTCCATTAGATTACCATGTCTGCAGTCGTTTCTTTTTATAAGATAATATGACGACACACTTAGGCACACGTAATGGTATCATGTTGTATGTAACGTAACAGCTGAACTATATAGACGGTATAACGATGACACGGGCATTACATAGCACCTTTACAAATGCAGCTTAAATATGTACATAATGTAAGGGTTTCGTAGTCCCTGTTGGAGCCGGTCCGTCTCACACAGCGTAAGGCAATCTAAGGCTATATGTCGAATGGTGTTAAGTTTGAGTTGTTCTATCTTGTGTTATGTAGAATGAATGTAGAAAACCTTAAATGTTTTGTAAGTACTGAACTGAATGCTTCTTGTCGTGTAGAGTAGTCTTGATGTCTTTAGTCTTTGCTATTACACGCTAAAGTTAGGTACACATGTACGAAGCTGTCTATAATAAGGCCAGCGCTAAATAACAACTGTCGATAGTGGCATGTTGTTTTTACTAAAGGTAACACCAGAACTAATAAGAACATGTGTACCGTAGTATTTTGAATAAACTAAATTGACCGGAGTGGAGTTTTATCCGCAATAACGGACAAATTAAAAACAACATCGCAAAGGAACACTGCGCGACGACCGATCCTGCTGTCCAGCTTCGATTAGGCCTGGCGGTCGCCACCGGGGATCACAATATGTCGAGGAAACCAAAGTGGAATGGAAAGGGAGCATAAATGCATGTTCGAGGGCAATCCTTCTTTCTAGTTTTACGCCTCAGATGTTGTTACCCCTAATACATACATATTTTGACCCTGGAGCGCGTCACATTCAGTAAACGGTGCATTTTTAAAACCATCTAAATGGAGTCCTCTCTGATATATTTTAAAACATGTCTTTCAACCGTAATTTAACCTTGTACACGATGCGTATATTAGTGAAGTCAATAATAAACAGCTCGGTTGGCTAAAAGGTGGGAATCAAACTTTTCTAAACTAATTTAGAAGCAGAAGGGTCAGGTGCGTAAAACCCCTTTAATTTATGAATTGAGAAGTTAGATTAAACTAGTTTTGTATAATTTCAAATCGTGTACTACAAAAACGTGTATATTAAGTACCGTGTCTCTACTAAAATGAGATTAACTGTGGCTATGGAGGCTCCAGCAAACCTCGGGGAATTAAACAATCCACAAGCAGAGTCTGCCACACCCTATAATTAAATGACATAACACACACATATGCTGCACCTTTTAAATTTAGTAATAGATATAGTATGCCGAAAAATGAATTAAACTGCATCATAAAGCTGTTTCGTCCTCCTAGGACCCTTCAGTGATGCTAGGGGCCAACAGGTGGGAAAAAGAAAAGAATTGGACATTCATAACTTATAACCAATTAGCACTATATCGGCATATGTATATCTACATGTGTCGATCCCTGCTTAGTGTTTCAATGATAATTTAATTTAAATTTGTGTAATTCTAAAGTCGGATTCGGTTGATTGTTTTCTTCTGATGTTTAAACGTGTTGATAATGATAGCAATATACAACATTCATATAGCGCTCTACATAATTAGTAAAATTATTATTAAATGTTTCACAACATTTGGATAATAATTTTACGTGTAATACACAAATAAAAAAATACCTTATTATCACAATCAATAATTAAAGAGACTAAATGATTAGATTTCGGCAATTTCCTTGAAGTATTTGCTTCCAGGCAATTTTTGTAGTACTTGAATTTAGACTTTTTTACGTACACATTGTATGGAAGTATACTCCTAGAATTGTAACAGTTGGGACAGCCTCAACAGTACTGGTTCCGACGTTGAGCTGGAGAGCTATTGGTCGCTTACCCTTTGGAGAACAACGATCAGTTCCGTGTTTTCTTGTTTAGCTGTAGCATGTTGGCATTCATCAAGCTGTCTGTCGGACAGGCTTTCACATTTTCTGTAACGGTGTCCAAGCTGTCCTGTGGCCTGATGACCATGTATATTTGTGAGTCATCAGCATAACAGCGATAACAAAAGTGATGGCGACGACTAATCTCTCCGATTGGTTTCGAATACATGCAGTATTTTCGGGGTCCTAATACCGATCCTTGAGAAACCCCGAAATCCAGCATGATGTCACGTTAAACAGAAGATCAAATGACAATACAATCCGTCGATCACCCAGATAGGACTGTATCCAGCATAAAGCGTCGTCAGTCACTCCATACGAATACTCCAGACTTTTATAGAGACTGATACGGTCGATGACGTCAAATGCACCTGACAAGACTAGCATGACGAACACCGCTTTGCACTTGCTATCTAATGCAGAAGCTATGGCGTTATGTACACGTTGGAAGGTCGTCTCAGTTGAGTGTCCCATGCGATGCGGTAGACCAATTGCAGGTTGTCATGGAGACTGTTTGCATGGAAACATTTTATGAGCCTCTAAACTCCAGGACACGATCTTCTCCAAGATCTCTGGTAGAAAAACAAACGATACTGGATGGTAGTTCTTCAGTCCCGCCCTGTCCATTACATGTGCTTTCTTGAAACACAATGGAACCTTTGATTCAGCCAATGATTTGTTCATGATTGAGGTTATCAAAGGAAGCCGTGCTTCAAGACATTGTTTCAAAAGGTCGGTAGGAAGTGGGTCAAGCTCACATGTCTACATGAAATAATAAGAACACATATTTTAACTGTTTTTTGCCGAGGTACGTGTTTGAAATCAGACTTTTTGCAAGATGTCTCATCTTCTTGCATCATAGAAAAGTTCTTTTATGTGGGAACGGATAAATAAATCGTTTTGAGTAGTTTCATGTATTACTGTTGCTTGATGGACATAACCGAATCAATACTTGTAAACATACACTAACCTTATAAAGAAGGCAAAAAGCAAATGCTTTGCTTTGAAATAAACATGTACTTCGTCAGGACGCGTTTATATGTTTCATTGTGTTATTTACATTTCTACATTTGGGCGCTTTGATGTTTGCATTTCTCGCTGTGCTGCTGTTAATGTTAATTTACTGTGATATTGGGTCTGCTAAGTTCAGATTGCCTTATCAGATTGTTTGCGACATTAACGCTCCCTTCGTGTAAAGATTTAGGTCAGTTTCGTCAGTTCGATCACGCCAAGCGAAGTAGAAACACAAACCAGTGATAAATATACGACAAGCATACACAACTATAAAACAGGGTTATTCTCGATATTAAAGCAACCTTTTATTTCGATCGGAGTTCACAATTTAGCAAACAAATTGCATGGTGTGTTGTATTTCATCCCGTGAGATAGGGAGTTAGAATATATCTATTTCGTCTGATAGCTGTTTCTTCGAAATCTGCGAAAATTACTCGCACATCAATACAAATGGGTGTACACGTATGTTTTTATTACACTAGCTTCTGAATGCCGTAAAACCTAGCCACATAAAGATCTCTCACTCGGGACCTATTCCGATAACACAGACTAAAGTTTGATATCGAGATGGATTAGTATTATTAGAACCCCTTGTTACACCAAACGTTAAGGAGGCTTCCCCCATTCGATAGCTTGGAATCGGAAAAAAATTAAAAGTCGAAGTTCGGGAAACACGTTAGTTGTGAAATGAAGTGAAAGTTCAATTAATGGTACAGTGTCTATTTTTCGTGACTTCTTACCTAACGCTACGTTCTTAATTAACATGTCTATGAATTCTAGTAATTACCAACCAGTATGTGCTTCGATTTCTAATCTTTTAAAGTGAATCACACACAGAAAACCTTAAATGTTTTGTTGATTGTCCGCATATCGCGTATAGCGAACATTTTGTAGATATATTTTGACAGTGTAATGATGACATAGACCGTAACAATTCGTGGAGGGAAGCTTAGATAAAGGACGAGACGCCACACAAATACATCCAAATGCACAACCAAAGTGACTAAAGAATAGGGACCATTACATTGACATTTTGACTGTATGTCAGAATGTTTGCAGTTCACAGTTAAAACACGCACGAGCGGATACGATCACTTCGCCTGAAGTGGTTTGAACATTGCACCTGTAACTGATTGTGACGCTCTCCAGAGTCAAAATATGTTTGTGTTGAGGGTAACAACATCTGAGGCATAAAACTATAAAGAAGGATTGCCCTCGAGCATGCCCTGAACCTTTGAAAGCATAGACTCCCTTTCCATTCCGCGCTAGCCTCCTCACCATATTGTGATGGTTTCCTTCCGAGCCCAGGTAACGAATACCAGTCCTATTCGATGCTGGACAACAGGATCGGTCGATGATAGATAAGCCAACTACAAACTGTATATAACTACGATGGGCGCTTTGAAATTTGGACGCTAGAATTAACCCCTATTATTGAGTACATATGAATTAACCCCTATTATTGAGTAATATGAATTAATCCCTATTATTGAGTACAAATGAATTAATCCCTATTATTGAGTACATATGAATTAACCCCTATTATTGAGTACATATGAATTAACCCCTATTATTGAGTACAAATGAATTAACCCCTATTATTGAGTACACATGAATTAACCCCTATTATTGAGTACATATGAATTAACCCCTATTATTGAGTACATATGAATTAACCCCTATTATTGAGTACACATGAATTAACCCCTATAATTGAGTACACATGAATTAATCCCTATTATTGAGTACATATGAATTAACCCCTATAATTGAGTACATATGAATTAACCCCTATAATTGAGTACATATGAATTAACCCCTATAATTGAGTACACATGAATTAACCCCTATAATTGAGTACATATGAATTAATCCCTATAATTGAGTACATATGAATTAACCCCTATAATTGAGTACATATGAATTAACCCCTATAATTGAGTACATATGAATTAACCCCTATTATTGAGTACACATGAATTAACCCCTATAATTGAGTACACATGAATTAATCCCTATTATTGAGAACACATGAATTAACCCCTATAATTGAGTACATATGAATCTAACTTTGCTTTAAGGGCCAATGTATTGTTGACGTTATAAAACTAGCCCCTGTCTGATGTTCTAAGGTAACGGCTAACAACATCCGATCTCAAACGCACAAACAATTGAATTTCCTACCCTTATAAAACACTATCCGCTGTCTCCGGGGCAGACGCGGACTGATGTTTGCTTGTTTGTTTATTCGTTTGATTTTCATCTAAGCCTATCCAAGCTAAAATCTGTCTTCAGAACTGCAGCAAACTGATATCTGGTCAAATGAGAGTGGTTTCAATGGGACTAGTGTGCCCATGCCTAATTGTACTGTTTCAGAAGACGTATTGGATAAAAAAACCTTTTGATACGTGATATTACCACTATACAGTCCCGCTCAACTTAGTAAGTTTCTGAAAAAACTTGGGTAGACTTCATTAAATCTGATGTAGAAAACATTTTCAAATATAATGTTGAACTAGGTTCCGAGGGCAAAGCTGGGATATTCTCGTAAAAGAGAATATCAGCGGTAAACATGACCCTTCTATAATTACTCTGCCTCCTCATACATCCGAATACCATTTCGTTTCGACAGGAAATTGGTAGGAATGCATCTATACCACTGCAGCTGGACCGCTGCATATACAATTGCACCTGGACCACTGCATCTATACCACTGCACCTGGACCACTGCATCTATACCAATGCATCTGAACCACTGCATCTGCATCACTGTATCCATACCACTTCACCTGGTCCGATGCATCAGGACCACTGCATTTATACCACAGCACCTTGACACTGCATCTATACCACTGCACCTGGACCACTGCATCTATACCACGCACTTTGACCAACGCATCTATACCACGGCACATGGGCCGCTGCAGTTTTGCCACTGCACCTGGACCACTGCATCTAAACCACATATACCACTGCATCTATACAACTGCTCTTTGATCAATGTATATATACTACCCATACCCTTGCATCTGTACAACAGTATATGGACCAATACACCTGGACAACTGCATCTATACCGCAGCATCTGTCTGGCTATTGAAGCATGTTAATACGCCGTACATATAGCGCTTGGGTTTGTCCCGTGGTATGTCACAACTTCTCACCTTCTTTTCGATTCAAATGCTCCTCAACTTATGATCGACAAACATAACACGTAAACAGAGTATCAAGACTGAGTAAGGCGAAACTATCACACGTATAGTACATGTATTCTTAAAAACACTCTGTCGTCCAGTGGAAGTGCGCAATTTGAGACATCTAGCGGTAACCTCCGTAACTACTGTAAATACGAGAGACAACTTGTTTATGCATGTAGTACATGGTGCCTCGTTTAGAGTGCTAATAGATCAAACATTGCGTTATAGATACTTCTATTTTTCAAACATGATAAAGGTGTTGTACGCTAACGCTTCCGATAACACTTTCCTCTATTTTTATTTCGACATTTAACGACCAAGATATTCGTTTTGAGATACTTGACAAGGCTACTTTGACATATCAAGAAACGAGAGTACAGTTGGAATCTTTTGATTTGCTCTGATGCCAGGTATCATGAAACTAAAGCGAAGCTTTTTGCAAACATTAATTTTCATTAACTACCGATCACATTTTATTTTTTTGCTTACAGGTTATTGAAAAAATAGTGATGGAAGGGGAATAACTGCAATACACTAAAGTGAACGTTTCGTAACCCTATCTATGATTGATGAAGTATAGTTATCAGGTTCTGTTGGTGTTAATCATTTTGTGTTATCTTTGTTATTCAAACGCTTAGCAGATAGATACATTGTAGTTTTTATCATACTGTACAAACGTACCGGTGATTACACTGTAGTCACTTAGGATAGACGGAAGATATATACAAAATATAAAAAAAATACATATTTAGCAGGCAGTAAGTTTTATATCACATGCTTCGCCCATTCTAGTCTAGGTAGATACATGTATGCACCCAAAGCAGCAGTACAGGGTGATATGGGCTGGTCTCCACTGATGGTCAGACAATGGTCAGCTGTTTTTCGGTAATGAAGTCGCTAATTAAATAACCTACCAGATGACCAAACATGTAAAAAAAGCATACATGCGTGTTTTTTTTACTAATACTTCACACATTAAATGATGCAAGTTTGAAAATATTTCACTGGAAAATTAACTGATTTAGAAAACGGACAAATTGCTGTCTCAGACGGGCAGACGGACGTGTTGATGTAAGTCGAACGATCGATGTCCATGGGCGGGACGTGCGATACATGTAGTAAAGTGATACCTAATGAGTATATTGTATTTGACACTTGCCACATTATCGCAGATGGTCCAAGTCTAAGAGAGAAGTTATTGCATCTTTATATTTTTAAACAAATTTATTGGCTTTACAGTCACAACAATGATTTCTCCCCGCTTGATAACGGATACGGATACGTATACCGATTCTGATTCGTGCTTAATGCATAAACTCTATTTTAGATTCCCCATTAATCACGAATCCGAATCGCATGTAACCAAGGTCTCACCTGACTAGATGTGTATACATATGTAACTCGATCGTGCCTTTATTCTCACTTGTCCACCAGGACAATGATCGTTCGACGTACATCAACTCGTCCTTCTGCCCGTCTGAGACACAATTTTGTCCGCCTTCTAAATCAGTTAACTTTCCAGGGAAATACATTAAAACCTCTATAATTATAATTATGTGTGAAGTATAAGAAAAACAAGTAAGCATGTATGGCATTTCTTCTTTATCAAAAGCCTTTAATAGCGTATACGATCAGGGCTTACTGAAAAAGCTTGTCTGATAAAATTTAAAAGGTAATGTTGATTAGGTAAATGATCTACAAGTGTTTGAAATAAAACTTTTTTTGTAGGAAAAAACGTATTCATATACAAGATATTTCAAGGCTAGTGTTCCACAAGGTTCTGAACAAGGATAATTTCTTTTCTAAATATTTATTAATGGTGTATTATTGCATATTCATCGGATAGCAGAAAGGAACACAATATAAATAAGATTGTGCCATCATAGAACACTAGTCAAAGTAATGAAATGATAAAATTAACCCTAATTAATTGCTGCAGTTGTATTCGATGGTTATTAAGAAAACATGCAAAGAATGTTGCTATTCATAAACCCATACAAGCTGTACATGTAGGTGTCTGCTTAAATGAAAATAGAAATTGGGAAACTCAAATTTATATTATTGTCATATCAACTTCAAAATTTTTCTGTTTTGCGAAATTTAGATTTGGTATAACTTACTCTTCTTATAAGTCATAATACGTATAGATTACCATTTACATGAACATGGAAATAAGAGTTTTAAATGAATAAATTATTTTACGTAGCACACACATATGCTGCACCTTTTTTTATTTAGTAATAGATACAGTATGCCGAAAAAATCAATTAAACTGCATCATACAGCTGTTTCGTCCTCCTAGGACTCTTCAGTGATGGTAGGGGCCAAAAGATGAGAATCCAAAATTTCTACACTAATGTATAAGCAGAAGGGTCAGGTGCGTAAAACCCATTTAATTTATCAATTTAGAAGTAAAATTAAACTAGGTCTGAATAATTTAGAATCTTGTAATCAAAAAAGCTTTATTTTCCGATATTGGTTTATTTTTTTTATGGAATTTACAGGAAAAATGTACATTAATTAAAGATAAATCTAAGTTTGTTCTAAAACAACAACTACAGAACCAATTTATTCAGATTGTGTTTAACAATATCGATTTGACATCTAAAGGACAGATATACTCCATTTTAGTCTATATTTTGATGTTGAATGTGAAAAAAAATATAACAATATTGTAAAATTTCGTACATCAGATTTGCATTTGCCAATAGAAACCGGACGATGGGCTGGTATACCTCGTCTTGATTTAAATTTGTCCTTTGTGCTGTGATGGTGTTGGTGACGATTATCATTATTTATTTATCTGTAATTATTTATCAGTATGCCAAATTCGAAAGTCATTCATTTTAAAATATTACTGAATATACCAAATATCACAAAACGTTAAGGTGTAGTTTTTCAGCGAATGTTCGTGTTTTATCAAATGTTAGTAAGTTCTGAAAAGCTTGAAAAATCCTAAAGATGAATAGTTGATAAGATGTGAATAACATAATGATATTGTAGTGATCCGCCATGTGTAAAATTTGTACTCAATACTTATCAATACTTATACTTTGTATGTGTGACCTCTTGTAACACACATATACGTGTCTGGGTGAACAATAAAAATCTTAAATCTGTTATGTTTTCACATAACGGTATCACAACGGTACCTGTACTACATATCCAATCAACACAGACTGTAAATATTACGAATTGTGACAAAAATGACATAATATCAGAGTTTATGACAATAATATGACATACTATAACATATCATGACGCATTATGACGTATGACAGAGTATGACAATGATATGACGTACTATAACATATCATGACGCATCATGGCATATGACAGAGTATGACAATGATATGACGTACTATAACATATCATGACGCATTATGACATATGACAGAGTATGACAATGATATGACGTACTATAACAGATCATGACGCATTATGACGTATGACAGAGTATGACAATAATATGACATACTATAACATATCATGAAGCATTATGACATATGACAGAGTATGACAATAATATGACATACTATAACATATCATGAAGCATTATGACATATGACAGAGTATGACAATAATATGACATACTATAACATATCATGAAGCATTATGACATATGACAGAGTATGACAATATGCTCGCAACAAGCATGTCTAAAGTGCAAAATATAATTTAAAAAAATGTAAAGTATCTCATTTATTTCATTAAAATGCGTAAAACTATGCACACAAAAAAGAAAAATACGAATATTAAGATTGAAATAAATCCCTTAATAGGAATGTTATCATTGCTTAATATAGAAAAAAGCATCAGGGAATAGCGTCAACAAAACCATATTTAAAACTCGATCCAAAAGCGATTAAACTGAAGGCAAAATGTGAGCAAAGGAAATATGTAAACGGAGACCATTGAAAAAGTACCAGAGAATAAGACAAGGTGTCCCGGAAGAGTAAGCGTCTTCTATTTACAATGCTGATTTGATCCTTCAGTAAAATAAAACATAAACTATTTATTTTACAACATTTATGAAACAAGTTATCCAACTTATCACTCTTGTTGGCCGGATGTTAGCGCGCGAGGGGTTTTATTGTAGGAGGAACCGGAGTAACCGGAGAAAACCTATGTGATCGGGCAGGTGACCCCATACCTTTTCACGTCCGGTCGGGGAATCGACTATCCACTGCACCACTCGACCACCCTTCAGATAATTAGACTTGCGCAAGCTCTGCACTTTAAGACATACGGTTAGAATGGACAGTAACACTTTCCATGTCTAATTGATTGAAACATTATTTTTAATCATTGTGATCGCTTTCACGTGACCATGATATACGTTGGTCCTGATACAAATCTAACGGGCTGAAATCGACCAAAGCATGATAAAGACCTTTAATGAATCCAAAGAAAATTTCTTTTCTTTCGTTAACAGTCACAAGAATAAGTGTTTTTTGTGTGCAGGGTAACGTATAAACAATATCGAAATCGTAATCGTACATGTTATTTTGACGAGGAAAACAATTCATTCAAATATGCTTTTACCAAGGTGAACATGGTCCGATTCTCCAATCCCACGGAACAAAAAATGTTTGGTCAGATATCAAACCACGTTTGCTGATATCTAGACAGCACAGATTACCAATATAAGTCGACATTACTTGTATCATATATATATTTTGTAATAATAATCAAGCATATATTATAAAATGTTCATTGTTTTACAGTTCCATTGCTGCAATCGCAGGTATTGTGATCGGTTCTTTAGTTGGCGCCATAACGTTGATAGCTGTCACATGCTGTATCGTCTGCTACTGTGTAGTGAAGCGGAAAGAGGAATCCAACCTCGTCTGACCAATAAGTGCTCGAAAGGTAATCTTTGTTACAGTTAGGACCCAGCCATAGCTACATTTGATGTGATCGAAAGACATTCGTGTTAATTCTTTCTTAAACAACTGAAAGGAGAAGTAAATCCAGTACCGCTATAACTGAGTAAGCAAAACTGTCGAGACTTGTATTTAGTCAACTGACATCAATACACACATTTGAAGAAATAAAAAGGGTGTCAGCATAAACAGGGCTTTGATTTGCGTATTTTCTTACATGATTAGAATGCAAATTTGTCGCGTATTACAGCAGCATAAAATTATGTCAGTGTACTCAACCGTAGAGCTAGAAAACTGTCAAGCTACATTTTTCTGTCTGACAAGTCTTTCTTTACTTTAAGCTAAGTTTGTTTTAAGTATTCTTGAAAAAAGACTAAGTGTAACACAATTTTCATACATTTGTACATTGTATTGTATGTATAGTATGATACATGATTTAAACAACGTCGACAAATGTGATCCATTATAAGGAAAACATAAACTCTGTAAACAGTATTACATTTAACAAACTACTGCTATTGTGATGAAAAAAAACATTCTGTGTTGTGCAATACATATTTTGAAGGATTCTTTATCGTGTACCATTTTAAAGTTAGAAATAACTTGAAATTTGGTCAAGAACATATCAAAATACAAGGAGAAGACTTGTGCTATGAGCTATTCAGTAATCCTAATATATTTAGTAAAGTAAACTAGGAAATATGATAAAATCTGTATGTAAATAGAAAAACAAATCATCGTGATCCAAAACATCAATATTAATTTCATATTTTTATTTCTAGTTCACCAAGTGCCATTGAGAGGACAATCGTCATTGTTACCATGGCAACAATGGCAAACGCCAAGTGTAGAGATTATTATGTTTTTATCAAAACTACAACCGGCCGAAATTTGCGGCGCTCCGAAGAAGAAGAGTGCTGCTTTAATACTGGACGAACACCCAAACCGAAGTTATCTAGTACAACACAAGGCAATTGGCTCGCTCTCAGCACCACAACAAAGCATTGGGGAATGATGGGAGACGTTGAGAGAAGACGCCGGGCAATCACCGAAGATTATTTAAACTGAAAAACAATGTATGTACATATAGGTCGTCACTGGTAGTTTATTTAAAACTCTATAAAATACCTTCTTAATAACATTTATATAGCATTTTATCAGACTTAGAAATAAGATAGTTCAATGATAAAAGTGTTATGTAGTAGAACATGGGAAAATGTCGACTTAAAGTTATAAGAAATCATATGCACGCTACGATACCTACAACACATTAACACTACATAATGTCTCATTTTGATATATTTACACATGATGAGGCAGTTAAACGAGAGGCGAGGAGACAGGTAATTTGAGAATGAGTTATTTTATTTCATTATATAATGTTATGATGACTATATGCTGTGATATGTTTTACGGCTACTGGGTGATTAAGTTAAATGCTTAGATTTTTGTATGCTAGTCAGATTAACTTTTAAATGTATTTTACACATGTAAGATTTTTTGTTGTTGTTGTTATCACTTATAGTCACAAACCATGTTTGTAATGCAGTTGATTGTATCTCTTATTATGTCGCGAACTTTTCAAATAATACGGAAGTTGGAACGGGTTGGAATACGCAACAAATACATTCTTCAATTGGAAATGTAAGTGTTTAAATTCATTCAATTTCCATTATCTTCTTTGTCGCGGGGGGTGGGGGAGGGGGGTGTATTGGGTAGACATCGGTCTTAAGCACGGATCAAAGTTTTATTAGACGCTTACGGAGGATCATATATCAGATTGACGATTTAAACATGGCATTGGTGAGTCACCGATTGTGTTTCGATGCGATGCATTGGTCGTGGTAGCGGGAAGGTCCTTTAAGCAGACATATCCAGTTCGTTATCGGCCTGTAGTGGAAATGATTACCCTTCTTCAAATATTTTATCTTTTTGCGTTGCGCCATAGATGACTCGTGGTAAAGACATATGAGTTTGAAGACTAGGATATCAACATGTTTTTACATATTTTACATGAAAATGGTGTCCCTCATTTCCGGAGGGGACATGGATGTTCGTTAAGGCAGTGCTTCGGGAAAGGTCGTTTTCCAAATAAAATAATAAGTTAAAGCTGAGAGTGCAAGTTAAAAGCTTTCCATTAAGATTTGAAAAAAAAAAGATTTTGATTACTCAGAATACGTCCGAGATGTTCCCTACATTGACCATGTGTCTTCCGGTTTTGGTAACCAAGGAAGTGGCAGACATTTTTGATTTACCTATGCCTGGTAACGTGTATAGACACCCTTGTGTATAAAAGCACCAATAGTTGCGAAACCGGTTTCATTCCGACACTGCCCTCTCGCTGTAGCACGTCTTTTACAAGTGCAGATAGTCTGTACACATTACGTTACGGCTCGTTTTCGTGTGTTTTTTTTACGAATATGGATATGGATATTGGAAAGATTTATAATGAATGTGAAATTAAATTGTTATAAAAACATCCATATCCCAATGAAACTTACAGAAAAATAACACAACACAACTTTATGTAATATATGTTGCAAGTGAAACAAACAAATGGCTAATTAACGCTTTGCCTACCCTTTTGATATCCAACTAGTACTTACATCTAGCGTTTTTCCATAATAATTTCAAATACGCCCATGAGAATGGTTCAAATATATAATTTCACATTGTTGACTACACGCCTTGGTGTTCCGTGTCTTACACGTGTTTGCTTGTCAAGCGTCTACATGACCAAGACCAAGAGTTTGTACGTGAATGCGATTATATGCACGTGAAAGAACGTCGATATATATTGGATTTATGGAAGTATTTTCAGTGATATACTTTTTATTTCGGATACGCAATTTTAAGAATGTGTTATTTATATCAACCAGCATGGCAGTATTGTGGTTCGAAGTCTACAGGTGAGTGCGTTTGGTTTTTTCAGCGGTTGCCGAGTGCGCGGAGCACTGCATGACGGTCAGGAGTACTTTGAAAACCGGTTTTACAGGCTATGACCTTTATATACCCCTCCGGATCCATACTCGTTACCACGCAATGGCAAAACTAAAATGTCGGCACTTCCTTGAAACGACGGTCGGCACAGTTATGGACGATCTCAAAACCAGAAAAAAAATCCAACTTTAAAAAAAAAATATTAATTGAAAGCTTTTTAAGTTGCATTGTCAGCTTTAAGAGGCGGGCTCAATAAGATGTTGATCATTAACATATGCAGGTCACTATGGTCGATTAGGGCTAAGGCGACTCTGTTTACATTGATTACGTGATAGTACCTTGCTTCTCGTGTCTGGCGCACTTATTATTCTGTTTTTGGTATTTAGTATGTTCTATGTTCCGCTATACATAGGTCACACATTCACGGATCACCTAGCCGGTTCCACTACGTTCTAAATATCACGGATGACCACGGAAATGCTAATTTCCACAGTCAGTTACGGATCCTACAGGAAAGGGGTCATTTGGCAGCATGACTGATACGGATTGTTACGGTACGATGCGGTTTAATACGGAAATAATATGGCTTTAAACGGAACGACACGTGTCAGGGCATTTGCATTGCGGATAAACAGCGGTTTGCTTCGGTATTAGTAAGAGTAAGTACGGATATATGATACGGAATATTATGAACCGCCACGGAGCGATCCGTAATTCAACGTAATGAGATCGTGCTGTTCCGTGACAAATTCACAACAAACCGTATTATATGTGGTATAACTGATACTAGTAACAAGTACGGATTGATAGGGATTAGTACGGATCAGTACGATTTAGTAATGTAACGTGCAGGCGGTCACCCATCCAACTACTGACCACGCTCACCGTTGCTTAACTAGTGCGAACGGGTCCCCGGGTTATACCGCATGACTGAAAAAGCTAGCTTGCCAGTTAGGCAGTATTTCCCCCTTCATATACCTAGCTTGACATTACATTATTCCCCCCTCCGAGAAGTCTCGTCCCGAGACTTTGCCTGGGAATCCGTAGGTTCTTCTCTTTTTGTCAATGCACCTTCCCAAACCACCGGGATCTGGCCTTACATGATCACCTAGAGTCAATACGCCGCCACCAAATGTAACGTGCAGGCGGTCACCCATCCAACTACTGACCACGCTCATCGTTGCTTAACTAGCGTGAACGGGTCCCCGGGTTATACCGCATGACTGAAAAAGCTAGTTTGCCAGTTAGGCAGTATTTCCCCCTCATATACCTAGCTGGACATTACAGTAAGGATAAAATACGGTTGTTTGATCCGTGGTGAAAATTTGAACATGTTGAAAAACTGTCACGGATATAAAGTACTACTACGTATGACTACGGCTACAATACGCAAAGCTACGGACCAATACAAATTGTCACGAATGGTGCCTGATCGTATTCGTAGCCAATCCGGCGTCACATCCGTGAATGTGTGACCTAGGCATTATCAGTGTTAGGGTTTGCATTGATGTTTTAATTAGGCTGAGTCTATTTATCAACATTTCAAAATAGTTTTGTTCACATCGATTTGGATTTACTTTGTGCGGTTTTGTCTGTGCTTGAATTCATTTGGGTACTGTTCATTTCATGTGTAGAAGTGACAGCGATGGTACATATCACGTGTAGTGTTGTAATTGGTATGACACTGGGTTGTTTATACTTAAAGTCTGCATTCCTGGTTAATGGTATCAAGGTGGGGCGCAATCAGATGATGCAAAAACATTTTGCATTTATACAAAAAATGATAAATCATATTAATAGAAATATGTGATAAGTAAACGAAAAAAAGTTGGATACATTCGTTAGTATGCACAGCAAAATAGATTTTACTTCACGGATATGCTACAAAGAAATAAAAAAGTACGCATAGTGGTATTTAAACTGAAACGAAAACTACATTTTGTACATCAGTAAACACTATGTACATGTAACACTTTATTGTTTGTATGAACAGTACAAAAGACGATGTACAATTGGGGTGTCTGAGAATAGGAAAACAATTGAGGTATTCTATTGGCTAATGTAAGTGACAAAACATTTTGGTTTGAACTGAATGCGTCTGTGAATTTGTTGGTAGATATCACATATACAGTTACGTGCCAAAAGTCCTTCATATTGTTTTTCTTTTAGTATATATTCTTTGTATTTCCAACTTTTTACAATGAATTTTTCTGACTTCGTTTATGAATGGATTTTGACGTTATTTTGTCATTTGGTACAAAAATATCCAAGGTTTCCTCTCATAATACTTATTTAAAGGCCTAATATACGTAATTTTCGGCAAAACTTGAAGCGAAAATAAAGCCTAATAACTTAGTATATTTATAGATTTAGATAAGATTAACTGATATCAGCAATATTCAAGATGAATTCTTACGCGGTTACCGGTACAGCAGCAGTTGAAACTCGGTAATTGTAAACACGCGTCCATTTTGAACTGTCTTCTAACTTCGGCTTGTTGTTGAAGTGGGCCCCACCTGAATTATTTTCAATTCTTTTGGATTTTTCTGTCAAGAGTTTCTTGTTAGCGACCGCTCAAGTTTACTTCGTTTTAAGCTTATTTTTGCATGGTTATCAACTGGATTTTTTACAGAATTTTTCAAAATCACGAAAAATTTCCTGAAGTTCCGTATATTTGGCCTTTAATTTTCCGCTGTGTATTTATGTCATTGTAGTAGGCTGTAAAAAATGGGGAAAAATCGAGGAAAAAACCTTAAATTTGTATACTATTGAATAAAGCAGAATACTTCTTTATGAATTAATTATTTCAGAAAGCAAAAGTCCAGTGCGAGGTCGCCAAGACGACAAGCGGCTATAAGCAACAGAGCCATACGACAATAGCCTGATGATAACATTGAAGTGACGGACAGCAGGGGAAAGTTTGTAATGGCAAGGACAGTTTCCCAAAGTGAAGGTTTCCCTCGGCAAAAAAACACACACATTTTTTGGGTTAATAAAACAAAAGCTAGATAAGGGAAATGTTATAAATACGACCTGAGTTATCTTAAATTGCCATCGCTACCCTCTACCCGACGCGGTTTGCAATCATCTGCATTAGATGCATCACCATCAACACAAGACGACATTTCTTTTGGTACTGATGCAA
Organism: Mimachlamys varia; assembly: GCA_947623455.1. Taxonomy (NCBI): domain Eukaryota; kingdom Metazoa; phylum Mollusca; class Bivalvia; order Pectinida; family Pectinidae; genus Mimachlamys; species Mimachlamys varia. The sequence continues at coordinate 25,172,109 of OX392534.1, forward strand.
TTGCAGCTTAAGCTGTCGCACAAAATGCAATGACTCCGCCAGCGGCAGCATCAGTTGGATTATCAAGAGACATAACCACCATTCCGTCTATCTAGTCCCATTAATTGTCCATCTAAAATGACATGCGTATTAGGAACACAGTGTACCCTTCCATATATACAGCAGCTTATCCTTATCTTTAGTGCTGATCATAGACCAAAAAACATATTTTTAAAAGCTAAGCTACCTAGAAATGAAATTGTGCCAAAACACAAGCAAATTAAAACTTGCAATGATGAGTATTGGTTACAAGCTTTTCATATCTTTGCGTTTGTGTATATCGGATAGTTAAGTGATATCAAAAATGCGAACACCATGCAAACCCTAACACGTTGGTCAGGATTTGCTGCTACTGTGTTTTATGATAATAAATAAGAGAATACCGAAGCGTTAACATAATCGGACTACTCCATTTACAGTTATTCACCTCTCTAAATATTTTAAGTAGCTCGGGCGTTGATTCGGACTCCATGATATATTCGCTTGTTATAGATAGTCAAACCTTGTCACTGTTACAGAATAATTTATTGACAGCTTCTTCATTACATTTCGAGTTGTATGGGAATAATAGTGCGGGCTACGAGCGAGGTATTTTGGTCAGGAAACTTGCCCTCTCGCTTCCTTGATCAACAAGATGGCATTTTTTTATCCATACCAAATTCTTTCTAATGTACATTGTGTAAGTATGTTTTCTAATTTATCAACTGTGTGATCATGCTTGGAAATCAATATTCTTAAGTTTGTCGTTTCCCTTCCTAGGACAAAATGTTTTTGACGTATCGATACGTTTTCTAATTTATCCGTTGGTAGTGTATGCTTTGTTTGTGGTTGAAATAAATAAACGACCAGCGACAATCATAAATGGTCTCTGTGTTTTCACTGTTTGCCTATATTTTGTCGAACGCGCTTCCTGTCAGGATAATCAAGTATAGGCCATGCGTTTGATATCGTTCTAGCCGAATGATATGCATACACTTATACATGTATATATACAGGTATGCAAATGTGTCTGTACATTGAATCGGTATAAAACAAATACTGTAAATAGGCTCCCTCGCACGGACATGGGTCTAATGTACATGTAGTATCGGATAGCCGGGATTGACAAAACAGGAAAATAAAATCAGCCATAACATGAATATATTAGTATCACTGTCCCTAGTGTATTAGCTTCTGTAACATCGTGCTTTAAAAGATCGTGTCAAAACATTGGGGGTTTTAACAGCCCTATCGATCAACTGGTATAAGTGACTTAGACTGGCTATATAATAATAATAATATGGATACCCAAAGGCGGGACGCGGAAGGTCGAGGTGTAAAGTTAGAAACAGCACTATCGATCGTTAGTGCCCTCAACACACACGTCAAGGCGATGTGGATTATTTTTACTGTTAATGGCAACCCAGGCCCCTAAACTCACATATATTGTTAGCATTTCCTAAACAGAATTTTACCAGTGAAGCAAACCATTACTCAACATCCTAATTACTAATACTTCCTTGCACTGTTTGATTATTGGAGACAGCTAAGGACGGAAAAGATTTGGCGTGAATACATTAGGAGACTCTCTGCAGGTCTATATATCACTTATGTTAGGTTTACCAAGACAGCTTCGTTTATTGATATACTGCCTTGCCATAGTTTACAACGATACGCATTGATACGTCATCAAAACATCTCTGTACAAATACATACATTTACATGTACATGTGTAACTCTTTGTTCTGTCAACATCTGTGGTCACGTTAGGAAATGTCCTGCGTATTTAAATTTGCATGCGTTTGTATATCTCGGAGACATGATATTTTCGAGACGGGAATATGTTGGTGTATCTCGGATACATTTAATTTCGGAGACAGAGTATGATGGTGTATCTCGGAGACATTATATTTCGGGATCAGAGTATGTCGGTGTATCTCGGAGACATTATATTTCGGGATCAGAGTATGTCGGTGTATCTCGGAGAGAATATTTCGGGATCAGAGTATGTCGGTGTATCTCGGAGAGATTATATTTTGGAGACAGAGTACGTTGGTATATCTCGGATACATTATATTTTGGAGACAGAGTATGTTGGTGTATCTCGTAGACATTAAATTTTGAAGACAGAGTATGTTGGTGTATCTCGTAGACATTAAATTTTGAAGACAGGGTCTGTAGAATAATGGCCTGTCCGGTGGCACGGTTCAGAATATATAAACATATACATTATACTCATTTAAAACAATTCAATATTCGCATATTATGAAATGTATTGGGCTGATGAACGTTCCTGTCTGGGTTATACGTTCATGGTACATTTATATTTTTAGATTCTCTTTCATTCGCAGTTGACAATTTTCGAATACATTATTATCTTTCAGAAAACTGAATCACAATTCGTGTTAATTTGTGATGGGCGGATTGGTCGAGTGGTTAACAATCCGGCCTTCCATGCAGGCGGCCGATGTTCGATCCCCGAAATCGTCATACGCATTGAATATTCAGAGAAAGTGTTTTTTTTTCCTGCCCACACAACTCCAACAACCCAGGTGGAGTATAAAATGGTCTGGGGTGGGTGTTGCAGTATCTGTGCTGTAGAATTCAAGTGAGGTGGCACTCTGAAAGATGCCGTTGGAAACACGGCCCCGCTTAAAACAGAACACAATTCATCTCCAGCACACATACATACATACACACACATATGGAGATATTAGCCAGGTGGTATGGGACAAGTAGTTAGCGCCTGATAAGGCAGCTTCTGCGAACTCCTCAGAATTGTATATGATAGAACTATATGTGTTAATTGCATTAATTGTATGAGAATTGTATATCTATGTACTGTAAAGCGCCTTAGAGTGGCTTATGTTAGCTAGATAGGGCGCTATATCAAATGTTGTATATTATGTTATGTACGGGGTAAAAATAAGTAGTTGAATAAACTCTTTTAATGTTTTTTCTCCTTTTTATTCTAGGTGCCGTTGGAGATGTGTCTCTTCGTATTGTGTTTGTGTTGACGCCTGATTGACCACGTTCATGGATTCGTAGCAATGTGAAAAGAAATCAAAATGGATATATAGTGTGTCTCCTTAATGTTGAACCATCTTATAAAAAGGCAAAGTGACAGTAGATTCACAGAAAATTCACTGTCACATAATCGAAGTAGCTCGTGCTGAAAAAAATAATCATTTGACATAAAACTTACCACGGCGCCAGTACGTCCATTGTAGATGTATATGATAAATATGTGTGCAACTACTCTAAAAGATGAAATCAACTGCAGCGATATAACGATATGCATCAAAATGGACTGTTCACTCTATCACTTTACACGAGTTCATCATTTATTTATGTCTGCTTAATTTTTATGCAACGGTTTGAAATTATATCAGAATATCAGTTTTGAATGTATTTTACTTAAAACCATACGCATTCAAATGCATAATGTAACCATCTTCGGTACAATTCCTACACTGGTTCAACAATGTATTCAAACATGTGTGACATTGTACAGCTTTTAGTCAATACGCGGTTTCATCAACATATGAACAGGTTACAAAGCTTGGAGTGAAATGTTCTCTCTTTTTCCTCATACCGATTATCGGTCTGTGTCATCAGTGTTTTCCTCTCTTGTGATGTAAATAAGACAGTGGTTGGGATACGCTGAGGAGTATAATTGTTATTCAGATTAGTATCTGAAACATTAATAGTAAAAAGAATAAAACCATCGGCCAAGCTCGCCTGTGTAAGACAGAACATATGGATTTTGATATTGCCAACATTTGATTCGCGGTAAAACAAGAAAAACAAATGAAATAGAAATAATTGTTCATGGTCATTTCTTTAAAAAGCGAAAAAGAACAGAGTTGAAATAGAAATGTTTTCAGTGTAGATTCAAACAAACGTTAAATAACAGCTGCAGTGATTGTTTCGTACGTGATCTCTGAACTCCCACACACTGTATGTTATACAGTTATACCTGTATAATCGTAGTTTACTAACATTGGATGGAAACATTAAATTACAAACGTTATTGTATGGTGAATATATATTAAGGAATTTACATATGATCTTATTTCGATACTTAAATCACTGTAAAACAAAATTTTAAAATAAAATTGATAATGCACAATTTGATATTTTTTTTTGTGATGAAACTTTATCTGAGACAAACTGTTTTCTTAAAGCAAATAACATTAAGTTCATATATTAATTAAAATGTCCAAGCGAAAAAGAGACATTTTTATCGTACATTTTGTTTATTGGACTATTATTCCAAACTTTCAATTTTAAACAGTTATTCATATTTTTGTTCTGAACATTTGACTTATGTAAACTAAAGTTCAAGGTTACTATATAATTATGATTATGTATGGTATACAATAATATTTTTATGTATGGTATACAATAATATTTTTATGTATGGTATACAATAATATTTTTATGTATGGTATACAATAATATTTTGATCTTAAATTGACTACCTCAACCATTGAAAAGCGAGACGTGTAGAATTAATTTGAATTTTGAAATAATGCTTTATCACAAAGTTTAAAAATAGAAAAACAAAAAACAAATCAAAATATCAAAGTGTCAACAAAACACTAAGCAGAACTTGATTAAGCCAGGTGAAAAATATCAACAAAGATTTACTCCGGTATCATTGAAAAAGTAGACATGGTAAATAATAGATCATGTGTTTTGGAAGTGTAAGCGTCTTCTGCTTCATCGACGACACCCGCCATGTAAATATTGTGTTACGTATAACAGTGCCTAGTGGTAACGTCCTGGCTCCATAACTTAAAAGTTTCGGTATCGCACCCCGTTCGTCTCACTAGTTTCATTTCTCCTCTTTCTTGTAAAATATTGTATATTCCCTGGTCGGGATATTTGTATCAATCACAACCCATGCCTGGGTGTTTGTATGTACAATATGTACTAATTATCACAAATGATAATTTCTTCAATAAATTACAGCCCCTGGTATCCGATTAAATGTTCAGATCACACAATATTTTCAACATTTGCCTAACAAATAATACAAAGGTTTCACATAAATGTTATGTTATCACAAATGGTACGTACATTTCCTCTAATATAGATAATGTTGGCTCTACCTAGGCTAGCCCATGAAAGCCGAGTACGGTTTATTTCCGATGGGGTCCCCATGAAATCATTGACAAGTGAAATGAATTTAGTTAAGGAATAACCTTTGATTTTGTTTAGTTTATTAGATCATAAATCCAATGGAGCACGAGGTAAATTGCGGAAACGCGAAGCGTTTTCGTTAAATTTACCGACTGCTCCATTGGATTTATGATCTAATTAACTAAACAAAATCAAAGGTTAATCCTTATATTTACAGTGTTTTCCTGTAAAGGGTTCATAAGTTTTCTGTTCAATTTAGCAGACATATATTTCATTTCAAAACTTACAAACGTAAAAACAGTTCAATAAATGTAACAGCATGAAGTTTGCATAAGCCGTAGCTAGCTCCGCCCATGTCAATTGTTCATGGCGTCATACAATTGTGATTCGAACATGTATTGTTGTCGACGTCATAGAAATTTTGCACGTTCTCAAGTATAGTTACTGGAAAATAACTCTAGTTTGCAGTACAATGGTTATCGAGTGAATATCAGTGTAGACTGTAAATATTTTAAAATAAACAGTTGTGGTAACGCACAATGCACCAAAAAATGCGTGCGTGCATAGTGTATACATCGTGCACAATCATTTGCCCATGGTGCGCATAACTGGGCGATGTAAAGATCGTGCGTTCTTGTGTGCGCACACACCCACGATTAGGTATAATTGGTCGATACATATTACGGAATGAAAAAATCCGGAACTCTCTTGTCGAAACACTATGTAAATTTGCATCATATTAAATGGGATGATGCTAATCGTACAATATACAGTAAACCGTATTACAATGACCATAAGACAGTTAAGAAAGGGTTTAGCTCCCAGGTAACAGAACAGGTAAATAAATATAACATGCCGGAGTTTCCTTGCCCTGTGGCGACCCCACGGTGGCTAACGTGTGACAGTTATGAAAACAGAAATCGTCCCTTATAAATAGCAATTTTGTTTTTTGTACCCCATCCTCTCCAATCACCTGTGTTTTCACACCTAGGCAAGTTTTGTAAGTGCCCCGGGCCAGATATGTATACATATATGGTCTATAAGTAGGTATAATTTGGTAAAAGCTGGCAATGTTTACCTGAATGAGAACATTTAATTTGTGTTGAAAGTTCATAGTATCTATTTGGTTTGTTTAAAAAAAAACTACAAAAGTTCTTTCCAATTTTAGATAAATTTAAATAGAAAGATCAGCTTATTTTTTGTAGATAAACTATAGAAATAAGCTTAAAACAACTAGCACTAGACCGTATATATTGTTAAGGTATTCCTCAATTTACACCAACTACGATTGTCATCGCACGATGTTAGTTTATCGTGCGCCAACATGTGCGATAGAAATAATCGCCCGTGATCGCATCGTTCTTGATAGTGATTTTGTACCTTACTTATAAACTTACAAAATTTACAAAAAAAAAAAAAAAACCACAAAAAAAACAAAAATAAAATCTAAATGGAGTGTAAGTATCAAGTACATTTTTAAAAAGTATTGATAATTATAATTATATACCAGTAACTGCTGACGAACAAACTTACGGCACAGAGATTCGAGAGATGAAGTTTGATGAAGACTATTGGCCATCTTGATATCTTCTAGAAATATTCTATATCTTTGTGTGATATGAAGATTGACGTTTCGGAGTTTGTTTAGTAGAGTGTTTACTTGTTGTGGTGACAATGATGACTTGGTTGTCATTTTGGGGATAGATGCTTTTTATTACTTGAATGTGACCAAGATGTACATGGCGGGTGTCGTCGATTAAGCAGCAGACGCTTACTATTCCGGAACATCTGGTCTTATTCTCTTGTGCTTTTACGAGAGTCTTCATGTAAATCTTTCCTTTGCTCCTATATATTTTGCCTCTAGTTTAATCAATTTTGAGTTTGGATTATGGTTTTGTTGACGCTTTGGTATTCTTTGATTTTTCCCCTCACGGGTTGAGGATACCCCTTCCAGCGACAATAAAGACAATGATCAAAACAAGAGGCCCAGAGGGCCTGTACCGCTCACCTGGATACATAAGTATCTAAATTATCATGGCAAAATATTTTCCCGAAAAGATCCCATCGAACGGGATAGACCAAAAGACCAATCCTTGAGGCATGTCTGTAAAAATTAAAGTTTGGTTAATGGGTAAGTTTCTCAACTGTTGTCAAGTTCAACTGAGAAACTGGGTCCCTGAGGCTGTGACCTAACCCTGACATCAATGCAAATATCATGATTGAATTTGTCTCTTTATGCCCAGCAATTGTATAGTATTTGGTTAGAAAGTCTACAAGGGAATGTTAGATCCTGGGATCAAATTTATATCAGAATTGTGATCGTCTCTTAATGCCCACTATTGTATATATAGTTTTGGGGCGGGGATCTCAACCGTTTAAAAGTTATGATTCAGAAATTTATCAGCAAGGGCGGGGCTCACCCTGTGACCAATCATGATATTCATGATTGTGTTAGTCTCTTTAGGCCAAGAAATGGTATATATTGTTATAGGATGGGGATCACAACCAAAACCAAGTTAAACAAGCAGCGATTTAAAGGCTTTTACTGTGCTGTTGGGCATATTGGCCAGCCCCAGGGGGGTCATGGTCACCATTTATACAAAATATGTTCCCTTCCTGCAAAGGATATTTTCAACCACTTTCGTTAAAATCTATTCTGTAGTTTATGACTTCATAATGTAATAGGCATTTAAAAGGCTTTTTGTCTAATTCGCCAATATGGCCCCGCCCCTTCGGATCCAATCGGGTCAGAATCATCATTTTTACAAAATCTGTTCCCCTCCTCCAAAGGATGTTTTTGACCAAATTTGGTTCCAATATTCGGTAGTTTAAATTCTTACGAAACGTGACCGCATATACAGAAGAACCTGACGTAGGCATACAAATCAAACAGATCCGTCACGACGTAACGGTTAATCGAGTACCAGGGGCTTGATTATATTTAAGAAATTATCATTGTGATAATTAGTACATATCATACATGCACAAATCCATACTTGTGCTACTATTAATACAAACACCCCGATTTGGGAAATAAACAGTATTTTACAACAAGGAGCGGAAATGAAAGTAGTGAGACGAGCCGGGCGCGAACCCGAAACCTCTAGGTTATGGAGTCAGGACGTTACCACCAGGCCAAAAGGTCCGAACCAGTTGACCTGGTTTGTAATTTCCTGATATTGTTATGCAAGGTCGTGTCTCCACGTAACGACATGTATGACTAGTAGGGATTTAAAAGGCTTTCCTCTTTTTCCGCTATTGGGTCCCGCCCCCAGGACGGTCAGAAAAACCGTTTATCCAAAATGAATCCCCTTTACTCAAGGTTACTTCAGACAAAATTTGGACAATACCCTGTCATTCCTTAAACAGAAGAAGGATTCTAAACAATTTACTATATTTTCCCTATAAAGCTCCGCCCGTCAGGACCCGGGAGAGGGGGGGGGGGGGGGGGGGGGGGGGGGGGGTCAAACCAACCTTTTATACAAAATTGAATCCCCTTCACCAAATGATTGCTCGCCAAATTTGGTCAAATTCTGCTGTGTGGTTCAGGGCTACTTAAGGATTGAATGTCTATTTTGTTGTTTGCATACGCTGATGAAGTCAAGTGAACCTCGCACAAATGAAGTGAACTGCAAAGCAATTCATGTATTATTTGCGCGAGGTTCACTTGACTTCATCAGCCGATGCAAGCAAAAAATAGACATTCAATCCTTATATTTACATTAACTGTTTTAAATTTCCCGCCATTCGCATGTACTTTAAGCTGCCGGTGTCACATGTTGCTTTACCTTTGTTGCACACTTATCGGCATGTATATACATACGCAGAACAGCTGATTTCATTGAGGCTGAAGTGAAAATGTAAATATTAGTGATCTAAAGGAAAAGTTGACAGACGGACGACGGACGCTGCACCATGGCATAAGCTCACCGACCCTTCGGGCCAGGTGAGCTAAAAATGAGAACATTAATATTATCACGACCTATAATTGACATAAGGCAATAAGTTGTTTATGATGATAAAATCTAATAAAAATCAAAATTTGAGCTTAGTGATGTTCAAAGTGTTAGGCTCTGAACATTTACATTGGGTATTAAGTAATGTGAAACATAAGTGTACATCTAGTGCAGACAACTAGTGGCTGGGTCAATCCCTACAAACCAGCTATCTGTTCAAAATGAGAAAAAATCAATAGATGTAATAGTGTATAGGCAACTTGATACGATATTAATCAATATTCATTTTTTGTTAAATAACAGAAAATGATAGATATTACATATGCTCAATAGTAAACAAAGATATCATCAGATTCAGTTTTTGCTTGAGAGACAAGATATTTTTGACATCGAGTTTGATTTTTTTTTTATGTGATCCGGTAAGGATTTCCAATCTTTAGCAGCCGAAAAGAAAAACAGTTGACGTTTCTGCATCTTTGGCGTTTTCAATCGTTTACAAGTTATAACACAGAAGTTAAGTCTGAAAGGGCGAGACATACCCCAAGACCAACCATACTATCATGTTTGTGATTGTCTTCCTATGCCCAGCGATTCTATATATAGTTTTAGGTGGGGATGTCAACCGTTTAAAAGTTATGACACAGGAGGAGTTAAGTCTGCAAGGGCGTGGCAGACCCTGATCAAATCTAAAATCATGAATGTAGTCATTTATTTATGTCCGGCAATGGTATACATATAAAGTTTTTGGGTGAGGATCGCAATCGTATAAAAGCTATGACTCAGGAGTCAAGTCTACAAGGGCGGAGTGGACCCTAGGGTTAAATCTTAAATCATTATTGTGATCGTCTCTTTACGTCCAGCAATTGTATATATAGTTTTGGGGTGGGTATCTCAACAATTTAAAAGTTATGATTCAGAAGTTGATTCTTGATAGGCGGGGCTCTTCCCCAGAACCAATCATGATAATATTATCATGATTGAGTTCGTCTCTTTAAGCCAAGCAATTGTATAATATTGTTGTATTGTTTGTATCACAACCAAATCCAAGTTAAACAAGAATCAATTTAAAAGGCTTTACATTTTACCTCTATTTCCCATATTGGATCCTACCCCTTCCGACCCAAAGGAGTTCAGAATCACCATGTATGCAAATATGTGTAATGTCACCAAATGATGTTATTGACACTTTGGGGATGGGGGTGAGAGTCACCATTTATGCAAAATATGACCCCCTTCCCCTTAGGGTGTTTCGGGGCGATTTTGGTTAAAACCAATGCAATACTTAATGACTATTAGGAATTGAAATTTAAAAGGTGCAGCATATGTGTGTGTTACGCCATCTTTAATGAAAGTTGAATTTTTTTTGTCCCCGATGTTTGCTGGAGCCTCCATAGCAAAATGTACAGTTAATCTCATTTGAGTAGTGGCACGGTACATAATATACACGTTTCCAAGTACACGATTTGAAATTATACAGAACTAGTTTAACTATACTTCTAAATTCATAAATTAAGGGAAGGGGGTTTACGCACCTGACCCTTCTGCTTCTACATTGGTTTAGAATTTTTTTCGGCGTATTGTATCTATTACTAAATTTAAAAGATGCAGCACATGGTGTGTGCGACGTCATTTTTATTTTTAATTAGCTCACCGGCACTTCGGGTCATGTGAGCTTAAAATAGGAGGATGTTTATATTTCATAATTTAGAAAATAACTCCTGCACACTATAAATAAGTATTGCATTAACGGTAATGTAAACACAATCACAACGCTTCGTGTAATATTTCATTTATGTTATCCTTCGTTCCTCATCCGTACAAAAATCATTTCGTATCTATTTTCAACGAAAAAATACGTTTTCGACAATTTGATAGCATGCGAGATACGTGTACAACAGTGTTTCGAATATAGTTAGTTATATCGCGAATTAAGGTTCATCATACCATTTGTACACAACTGATTGCAAGTTGACGTTTTTTTACCATTTCAAAAGAAAATAATATACACATGTCACATATCAAAATTTAGCTTAAAGAGTGTACTAAATGATTGTCCATATATTGGTTATGAAATCATCAGCTGTAATTCACTATTTACCATCAGATGAAAATTTTCCAAAAACTAGAGTGATGTTCGTTTGCTTTGAAATCCTGTAAAAAAAATGAAAAGAAATCTATCTTAATGACCCATTGTAGATACTGCCACACATATAATATCAGTTTGGCAATGCATTTGCTAATTTGACTACAAAATAAACAAGATACTTTCACTTGTCAGACAAGATTGTAAGCAAATGGAGCTACTTTTCTTGTGAAAGTATGGAGGCACAAAACTGACAACATCACCAATGACAATTTCTTTTCAAACTGTGAAAACAATCTAAACCAATGGTAAACCCTTGCCCACATATCATTTGTGTATGCTTGTGGAGAGAAATTTAAGGGGACAAACATTAACAATACCATTTTTAAAAATAAATTCTAGTTCACTGTCACACGCACATACCAATATGAGTAAAAACATTTTTAACATTTGCATTTGTCATTTCAAATATGGAAAATCATTAATTCAACCTTATTGTACATGTCAGATGCATTTAATATTGTAAGTACGTAACAAATTATTAAAGGTAACAGGGAGAAAGGTAAGTTTGCAGTCTTTCCTTACCCTTAGACAAACTTCACTTGGGAAGCTCTATAATCTCCACAAGATGGGCAATCTCATGCCCTTCATCATCACCATCATGCTCCACATCATAAATGGCACTTGGCATCCCATCAACACCCCTAAGCAAGGAAATCACGCTTCCGTCATACCATTTCTTTGTTCCATCATCTTCAATCCATTGATGGGAAATTCGTCGTCCAAGGAATTTTTTATTTTGACAATGTCGTCTATGGAAACAAAACCAAAAGAAATAATTGTATATTTATGTCAATATGAAATCCACACAAACTTTCCGGTCAAATAGGGTACCATAAGGGGTGTGTGTGCGGGGGGTGTGTATGTGTGTGTGTGGGGGGAGAGGGGTGTGTGTGTGTGTGTGTGTGTGTGTTGTGCATAGAGAGAGGGAAGAGTTTAATATTGGTGAGAGGAGATGGCTGAATTGAGGGATAGTAAAGAGTCGAAGAAGATAATTTCATTGGGGAGGTTAATCCAATCTTTGATAGTCCGTGGAAAGAATGATTCTTTTCTAACGGACGTTATTCATTAAATTGTTTGGAAGGATGTTTGATGACTATGCCTAGATTTTTTCTGGAAATAGGGGTGATATGCTTGTTGGTGATAGCTATTTTTGTGATTAATCTTGTATAACATGGTCAGCCTTGCATCTTTCTTCGATCTGGGAAGCTCCGACATTTGAGATGGTTCAACATGTTGCCAACGCTAGAGGTGTTTCGAGAGCGATTGGCAAATCACAATATGTTATAATATTGCAACGTTTTACACGCCATATATCAGATATCAAAAAAGTTTTTGATACCAGAAAACGGCAATGCATACAATCTGTCTATCCTGAAAACGGGAACAACGTTGAAAATATGGAACCGAGATATAAAGCTATACCAATTTACACATATATGTAGGGATCTGTTTTCAACATTGATTATGAGACTAGCTATATGTACCAGCTAAAGAGTAATGTCCATGATCATATGAACAACATGCAAATTACAGCAAATAGAATTTACAAACCACTCCACAATATTGACACCTCTAAAGCTGCTGGTCCCGACCAAATCGAACCCAGAATACTGGCAACGGAAATTTACTCTATTCTCTGTCTAATCTTCAAGAGGTCATTGGACATCGTCCATGTTCCATCTAAGTAAAGAACAGCTAATATTGCACCTGTTTATAAAAAAGATCAACCGTCCCATTTCTCTGACTTGCATCTGTTGTAAGATAGTCTAACACATCATAGTAAGTAACATCATGAATCTTTCAGAGAACAACAACATCTTTTACCCCTTACAGCACGGTTTCAGACAGTCAAGATGTTGTGAAGGTCAGTTATTGAAATTTATAAATGACATCTCGAAACATTAAGAAGACGGTTAACAAACAGATAATTTATTTTGGACTTTATTAAGGGCTTTGATAAGGTGAGCCATGCCCTCCTTATAAAATAAACTTAAAAGTTACGGAATAATTAAAAAGGTTAGCCGATAGGTAAATGTCCGACTCTGTCCCAGTTAGATCAGGGGTCCCTCAAGGCTCAGTCCTCGGGCCTAGCCCCTTCTTATACTACATTTATTTATTGCTCAAAATTACAACCTAAATATTTCCAATCAGGCAAGGTATACAATGTACCATGTGCAAGAATGTACAGAACAAATAACAAGATCGTACTGTACAAATAACAAAAATGAACGGTAAAAATAACAAGATTGTACAATACAAATAACAAGATTGTACAGTACAAATAACAAGACTGTACAATACAAATAACAAGACTGTACAATACAAATAACAAGACTGTACAATACAAATAACAAGACTGTACAATACAAATAACAAGATTGTACAGTTCAACTAACAAGAATGCACAATACAAATAACAAGAATGTACAATACAAATAACAAGATTGTACAATACAAATAATAAGATTGTACAGTATAGATAACAAGATCGTACTGTACAAATAACAAGATTGTACTGTACAAATAACAAGATCGTACTGTACAAATAACAAAATTGTACTGTACAAATAACAAAATTGTACAGTACAAATAACAAAATTATACTGTACAAATAACAACTTGTACAGTACAAATAACAAGAATGTACTGTACAAATACCAATATCGTTCTGTACAAATAACAAAGATGAACGGTACAAATAACAAGATCGTAAAGTACAAATAACAAGATCGTCGAGTACAGGTAACAAAAATGAACGGTACAAATAACAACTTGTACAGTACATATAACAATATCGTACTGTACAAATAACAAGATTGTACAGTACAATAACAAGATTGTACTGTACACATAACAAGATTGTAATGTACAACTAACAAGAATGTACAATGCAAATAACAAGATTGTACTGTACAAATAACAAGATCGTACTGTACAAATAACAAGATCGTACTGTACAAATAACAAAATTGTAATGTACAAATAACAGGAATGTAATGTACAAATAACAAGATTGTAATGTACAAATAACAAGATTGTAATGTACAAATAACAAGATTGTACAGTACAAATAACAAGATCGTACTGCACAAATAACAAGAATGTAATGTACAAACAACAAAATCGTACTGTACAAATAACAAGAATGTAATGTACAAATAACATGATTGTACAGTACAAATAACAAGACTGTAATGTACAAATAACAAGATCGAACTGTACAAATAACAAGATTGTACAGTATAAATAACAAGATCGAACTGTACAAATAACAAGATTGTACAGTACAAATAACAAAATTATACAGTACAAATAACATGATCGTACTGTACAAATAACAAGAATGTACAGTACAATTAACAAGATTGTACAGTACAGATAACAAGATTTTACTGTACAAATAACAAGGTTGTACAGTACAAATGACAAGATTGTACAGTACAAATGATTAGATTGTACTGTACAAATAACAAGAATGTACAGTACAAATAACAAGATTGTACAGTACAGATAACAAGATCGTACTGTACAAATAACAAGATTGTACTGTACAAATAACAAAATTGTAATATACAAATAACAAGAATGTACAATACAAATAACAAGATTGTACAGTACAAATAACAAAATTATACTGTACAAATAACAACTTGTACAGTACAAATAACAAGAATGTACTGTACAAATACCAATATCGTTCTGTACAAATAACAAAAATGAACGGTACAAATAACAAGATCGTCCAGTACAAATAACAACTTATACAGTACAAATAACAAGATTGTTATGTACAAATGAAAAGATTTTAATGTACAAATAACAAGATTGTTATGTACAAATAACAAGATTGTAATGTACAAATAACAAGATCGTACTGTACAAATAACAAGATTGTACAATACAAGTAACAAGATTGTACAATACAAATAACAAGATCGTACTGTACAAATAACAAGATTGTACAATACAAGTAACAAGATTGTACAATACAAATAACAAGATTGTACAATACAAGTAACAAGATTGTACAATACAAATAACAAGATTGTACAATACAAGTAACAAAAAAGAACGGTACAAATAACAAGATTATACAGTACAACTAACAAGAATGTACAGTACCGATAACAAAATTATACTGTACAAATAACAACTGGTACAGTACAAATAACAAGAATATAATGTACAAATAACGATATCGTACTGTACAAATAACAAGATTGTAATGTACAAATAACAAGATTGTAATGTACAAATAACAAAGATGAACGGTACAAATAACAAGATCGTAAAGTACAAATAACAAGATCGTCGAGTACAGGTAACAAAAATGAACGGTACAAATAACAACTTGTACAGTACATATAACTATATCGTACTGTACAAATAACAAGATTGTACAGTACAAATATCAAGATTGTACTGTACAACTAACACGAATGTACAATGCAAATAACAAGATTGTACAGTACAAATAACAAGATCGTACTGTACAAATAAAAAGATTGTACTGTACAAATAACAAAATTGTAATGTACAAATAACAAGAATGTTATGTACAAAAAACAAGATTGTAATGTACAAATAACAAGATTGTAATGTACAAATAACAAGATTGTACAGTACAAATAACAAGATCGTATTGTACAAATAACAGGATCGTACTGTACAAATAACAAGATTGTACAGTACAAATAACAAGATCATTCTGTACAAATAACAAGATTGTACTGTACAAATATCAAAATTGTAATGTACAATTAACAAGAATGTACAATACAAATAACAAGATTGTAATATATAAATAACAAGATTGTACAGTACAAATAACAAGATCGTATTGTACAAATAACAAGAATGTAATGTACAAACAACAAAATCGTACTGTACAAATAACAAGAATGCAATGTACAAATAACAAGATTTTAATGTACAAATAACAAGATTGTAATGTACAAATAACAAGATTGTACAGTACAAATAACAAGATCGTATTGTACAAATAACAAGATCGTACTGAACAAATAACAAGATTGTACAGTACAAATAACAAGATCGTACTGTACAAATAACAAGATTGTACAGTACAAATAACAAGATCGTATTGTACAAATAACAGGATCGTACTGTACAAATAACAAGAATGTACAGTACAAATAACAAGATCGTTCTGTACAAATAACAAGATTGTACTGTACAAATATCAAAATTGTAATGTACAATTAACAAAAATGTACAATACAAATAACAAAATTGTAATATACAAATAACAAGATTGTACAGTACAAATAACAAGATTGTACAGTACAAATAACAAGATTGTACAGTACAAATAACAAGATTGTACAGTACAAATAACAAGATCGTACTGTACAAATAACAAGATTGTACTGTACAAATAACAAAATTGTAATGTACAAATAACAAGAATGTACAATACAAATAACAAGATTGTAATGTACAAATAACAAGATTATACATTACAAATAATAAGATTGTACTGTACAAATAACAAGATTGTACTGTACAAATAACAAGATCGTACTGTACAAATAACAAGATTGTACAATACAAATAACAAGATTGTACAGTACAAATAACAAGATTGTACAGTACAAATAACAAGATCGTACTGTACAAATAACAAGATTGTACTGTACAAATAACAAAATTGTAATGTACAAATAACAAGAATGTACAATACAAATAACAAGATTGTAATGTACAAATAACAAGATTATACATTACAAATAATAAGATTGTACTGTACAAATAACAAGAATGTACAGTACAAATAACAAGAATGTACAGTACAGATAACAAGATTTTACTGTACAGATAACAAGATTTTACTGTACAAATAACAAGGTTGTACAGTACAAATGAAAAGATTGTACAGCACAAATGATAAGATTGTACTGTACAAATAACAAGAATGTACAGTACAAATAACAAGATCGTACTGTACAAAAACAGGATTGTACAGTAGAGATAACAAGATTTCACTGTACAAATAACAAGATTGTACAGTACAAATGACAAGATTGTACAGTTCAAATAACAAGATTGTACAGTACAAAAAACAAGATTGTACCGTACAAATAACAAGATTGTACTGTACAAATAACAAGAATGTACAGTACAAATAACAAGATTGTACAGTTCAAATAACAAGATTGTACAGTACCAATAACAGAATTGTACAGTACAAATAACAAGATTGTACATAACAAATAACAAGATTTCGAACATACTCATAAGACTGTACAAAGGTACTCAGTTTTCGCTTTGAGAATTTGATGTTTATTTGGATATTTAAATTGCGGGTGTCGTCGATGAAGCAGAAGATGGTTACTCTTCCGGAACACCTGATCTTATTCTCTTGGGTTTTTACGAGATTCTCTGTGTAAACCTTTCTTTTGTTCCTATTTTGCTTTGGTGTTCTCTGATTTTTTTATGTATAATACAATTAACAAGATTTAGAACAAATATAAAAAATGTTCGAATACGCATCATAACATATTGTATATATACATCACAAGATTATCGAATACAAAACACAAGATTGTGTATTATAGGGGAGGGAAAGTTACACTATAGAATACAAGTATCGTCTGTTTAACTTTCTAACGCTCTAAGGAAGACTATCGACAAATCGCTGATCTGAGCAGTAATCAGTACTGGTAGCGATACCTGTAGGGATTAATAGCGGTACTCGCGAGGGATTAACTGTAATGGTCTACCTGATATAGAATAAAATAAATGAAGAGTTACCTAACCTTTCACTCGCCTTGGATTTGACCAATTTGTGTCGAATTTTATAACATCATTAAAATGTAATTGTAAAGAACGCCCTTAAATGTCTGCATTTAAATTGTTTGACAGTAAAAAAATAACGTTCTTGTATGATATTTAATGTTATAAAATCTGCACACCTATAATAATCTATTTTATTTACTATAAATACTGTAAGTTTGACCCTCGTGCTACTGTCTTCATTTCAAACACTGATGTGCCTTACTGTGCGCTGATGTGTAATCAAAGCTCCCTTAAGTCCTAATTGGCCTTTTAGTTTATAGTTGTTATCGTAAAACGACTGTAGATTGTCACGTGTACTAACGCTACACTGTCATCTACATGTTCGATTTCTACACTCTAATCCGAGACTGTTACATGGGCAATAAATTGTATTCAGATATGGAAGGTCACCTCTGTTTGGATACACCTTGCACATGGTATACAATCTAGTTTGGATATATTTCATATTAATTTTGAGAAGTATGTAAGTATATAGTGTTTTGTATTTCATAAAGGTGTATCAAATACAAAACTCAATACATTACAATACAAATAAAAGATATCAACTTATATCACAAGTTTGCGAATAAACATAATAAGGTATTGTATATATAAATATCAAATACAAAAAAAATTGTGCGATACAAATAACCTGATATTGAACATACATCACATGATTTCGTATGCATCTTAAAATTTTGATCATAAATCACGAGATATCGACTACATATCACACGTTTTCGAACATTAACCATAACATTTATATCACCGATACATGCAATAGTTTTTTAGGGCTTTATACCAACTGGTATGTTATGCCAATAACCAACGACCCCTCGGTAACGCTGTTTGACAAGAAGCATGCCGGAGTTAAGGACTTAAAGTGGGTAAATCAATTACCTTTGACCACCTCTAAACATAAGTTCAAAAAAGTATGCTTTCATTTTGTAAGATTTCGATGTTCTTTCGGTACTTTGCTTTATGCTTAACGATAAAAGAAACTTTACGAACGCGCACGCACACGCGCAAACACAAACGCACACACATACGTATAGCATACAAAGATAGAACCCGACTCCCAGAAATACACAGATGACATTTAAAACTATTGATATCATAACAGAAATTTAATATAGGAAACAACGTACATGGTACAAGCAGAACGCACTTACAATTCCTTTAAATAGGTAGACATAAAATATGTACAGCATTAACACGGGTCGGGAATATCTCAGAGGGCACCCCTTTCCCGTACATTTTACTGCCAGATTTCAATGGCCCTTTATTTATTATTATAATTGAGTTTCAACTCGCAAATGTTAAAGCGACAATTAAAAGAAAAACCGATCAGGTCCGCAAAGTAAGACACCAATTCACTAGAAAAAATATCTTTACATGTTTTCAAGAATATTTCGTAACTGCTCCATCACATCACTGTTCATTAAGTTTACTACAGTTTCCATTTAAGTTATACATTTAATCCCTTATATTCGGGGAACGTGTGCACCAACCGATTGTACGGTTGTCTGGTAATGATGTTTTGCAATAGACTGCCTACCAGCCCATACATTTTTGTGGACAATTTCTATATTGAATTTTACTATTAACTTATATCTCCCCCTAGCTTCAAACCTGCATAATCAGACATCTAAGCCATCGACAATATTAATATTTTTTTCTAAATAGTCTAGTTCAATAAATTATTCTAGAGACGAGAGCCCGTGTATCGTTTAATGGGCACTATGGCAACAGTAAGTACAGTGTAACTAGGCCTAATGAAAGTGAAAGTGAAAATAGTGTCAGTTGTTGAATTTACCAATTGTTTTGTAAAACCACGTACGTTCCTGTCTGTCATTGTTTGATGTAATTTGAAAGGATCTCATCAATAAAACATAGCAAATCTTACATAAACGTTGCGAAACGAAAACACAAATTACAGGTTCCCCGGTGCAAACACACCGCGGAACTTGTAAACAATATGACGTCATCGGAATGTTGAAGTTGCAACAATGTACAGCAATTAATGTACATATATGCATACTCAAATGAGCTTTTAAATATTAAAATGGGGTATAGCATTAACCCCAATGCATGGCAAACCCAACCGATGCAGACAAAATGCCCGTTTTAAACATCTGTGTATAAATCCTTACGAGGCTATTTTTATACAGAAGAACTCTATTTGTATTCAGGAGAATACGTCCATTCGTTAAAACCCAGGCAAGACGCCACCCTTGGTATGCCCCACTACTCAGTCACATACTCAGGACCAACATCAATTGTTGTCAAATTACTTTATTGCGTACACTCCCCGCTTTGTGTAATGGATAACGCCTTTGCCTATTATAGTGTTGCATTGTGCAGAACTTCAGGGGCCCCAACCCCTGAGGCCCTATGAATGGGACATTAAAAATTATTTTTCAAGAAGATAACATCGTTTTAGCCTTCCAACCGAAGGATATTAGGTTCGAATCCCGATTGAGGGCGGAAGATTTTTTTTTTTTTTTCAAATTATACTTCCAGTTTTCTGGTTATATTATTTAACCTTTAAAAATGAAAAAGAGCATGATATTTGTAACGAAAGACCGAATCGGCCAACGGTGTGAAAAGCCCGTCAAATTGTAGCCAACAATGTCTTGTTTTGACCTCGAAAAATCTGTTTTCCAATATCCAGAAATCAAAATTAATTTTTGTTTTCTCATTTAAAAAAAAGAAAACTGTCCATATCAGAAAACGGTGAATGCATAAGTAATTATCAATGTAAAGATAACAAATGAGGGAACCACATTGGACAATTAGAGATTTCAAAAGTCTAAATCAAATGGCATGTTGGGATACGACCGAGTGACGTCATTCGAATATTGTTGACGTGTACAATATGAAGTCTGAAGACCAATCGTATGGCTCTAAGGTCGTAAACAACGGGAGTTTACCGCAAACAATACGGGAGTTTCGAGATAGTTAAAATGACGTAAAACTACGTAATTTGAATAAGATTCTTCCGGATTGTCCCACTTTCCAGTAATTGTGACGACATAGTTTGGTCGGAAGAAGAAGAAACGGAGTAAAACCAATAAGTCCCCAAACAAATGTTTGGGGGACTTAATAAGAAACGGAGTAAGACCAACTTAATAATAAGGGAATATACACACATGTACCTGTATTAAATTCTGAGATATTTTATGAATCATGTAATTTTAAAATATTTCAAGAATCATGTACTCTTAGAATGTTTTAAGAATCATATACTTTTAAAATATTTAAAAAAATCATGTACTTTTAAAATTTTTAAGAATCATGAACTTCTAAAATATTTCAAGCATCATTCACTTTTGAAATATTGTAAAGTCGTGTACCATTTATATGTCACATATTATACATAAGTACATATATCTATAAAATAATTTAGAAAAATATTTCCACTAAACATTGGCTGGGAAACATAACCTGCAGAACTATTTGTGACCTTTAATAAAAAAAGGGGCCCAAACTGCATGTTGACTACATAATGCACTTTGAAAACATAACGTGTTACGTGTATTTGCGACTTTTTTCAGGTACTTTGTTAATGGATGGATCCTGACAATGCTTCGTCATCTTGTACAAATATTTCCCTGGTTTCTTCTCATGATATGTATTCAATTTTCAGTTTTGTACTTCTAGAGTAATAAAGAATTATATCGACACTGCTGATTTCCACGTGACGCCATTTTTTATGAACGCTACCAAAAAGTACGTCAAAATGGCGTCCTCAAAGTTCAAAGTTGTAAAAAACTATTGGTTCCCTGGGTAACTATTGGTTCCCTGGGTAACTATTGGTTCCCTGGGTTATGTGACGGGTAACTATTGGTTCCCAGGGTTATGTGACGGGTAACTATTGGTTCCCTGGGTTATGTGACGGGTAACTATTGGTTCCCAGGGTTATGTGACGGGTAACTATTGGTTCCCAGGGTTATGTGACGGAAAACTATTGGTTCCCAGGGTTATGTGACGGGTAACTATTGGTTCCCAGGGTTATGTGACGGAAAACTATTGGTTCCCTGGGTAACTATTGGTTCCCTGGGTTATGTGACGGGTAACTATTGGTTCCCTGGGTTATGTGACGGGTAACTATTGGTTCCCTGGGTTATGTGACGGGTAACTATTGGTTCCCAGGGTTATGTGACGGAAAACTATTGGTTCCCAGGGTTATGTGACGGAAAACTATTGGTTCCCAGGGTTATGTGACGGGTAACTATTGGTTCCCAGGGTTATGTGACGGAAAACTATTGGTTCCCTGGGTAACTATTGGTTCCCTGGGTTATGTGACGGGTAACTATTGGTTCCCTGGGTTATGTGACGGGTAACTATTGGTTCCCTGGGTTATGTGACGGGTAACTATTGGTTCCCTGGGTTATGTGACGGGTAACTATTGGTTCCCTGGGTTATGTGACGTAAAACTATTGGTTCCCTGGGTTATGTGACGGGTAACTATTGGTTCCCTGGGTTATGTGACGTAAAACTATTGGTTCCCAGGGTTATGTGACGGGTAACTATTGGTTCCCTGGGTTATGTGACGGGTAACTATTGGTTCCCTGGGTTATGTGACGGGTAACTATTGGTTCCCTGGGTTATGTGACGGGTAACTATTGGTTCCCTGGGTTATGTGACGGGTAACTATTGGTTCCCTGGGTTATGTGACGGAAAACTATTGGTTCCCAGGGTTATGTGACGGGTAACTATTGGTTCCCTGGGTTATGTGACGGGTAACTATTGGTTCCCTGGGTTATGTGACGGGTAACTATTGGTTCCCTGGGTTATGTGACGGGTAACTATTGGTTCCCTGGGTTATGTGACGGAAAACTATTGGTTCCCAGGGTTATGTGACGGAAAACTATTGGTTCCCTGGGTAACTATTGGTTCCCTGGGTTATGTGACGGAAAACTATTGGTTCCCTGGGTTATGTGACGGGTAACTATTGGTTCCCTGGGTTATGTGACGGGTAACTATTGGTTCCCTGGGTTATGTGACGGGTAACTATTGGTTCCCTGGGTTATGTGACGGGTAACTATTGGTTCCCAGGGTTATGTGACGGAAAACTATTGGTTCCCAGGGTTATGTGACGGAAAACTATTGGTTCCCAGGGTTATGTGACGGAAAACTATTGGTTCCCTGGGTAACTATTGGTTCCCTGGGTTATGTGACGGAAAACTATTGGTTCCCAGGGTTATGTGACGGAAAACTATTGGTTCCCTGGGTTATGTGACGGAAAACTATTGGTTCCCTGGGTTATGTGACGGAAAACTATTGGTTCCCTGGGTTATGTGACGGAAAAGTATTGGTTCCCTTGGTTATGTGACGGAGAAGTATTGGTTCCCTGGGTTATGTGACGGAAAAGTATTGGTTCCCTGGGTTATGTGACGGAAAAGTATTGGTTCCCTGGGTTATGTGACGGAAAACTATTGGTTCCCTGGGTTATGTGACGGAAAACTATTGGTTCCCTGGGTTATGTGACGGAAAACTATTGGTTCCCTGGGTTATGTGACGGAAAACTATTGGTTCCCTGGGTTATGTGACGGAAAAGAATAATGTCTGTAAGCGGAGAAATTTCTTTGAAATTTTCCATATACTAGATTAGGAAAATACATTGAAAACGTTGCGAATGCAAAGAATTACAGAACACGCAATATTGAAAAAAAAAAACAAAACTTTTGACATGTCATTGTAGATAATACTATTCAAACGTGTAAAAGGCCCAAATTATTCACAATTATCGAATCATCCTATAAATTTCAGTTGGATTGTTCATCTATGCATGTCTAAAGTTCCAGCATGTACGTATTGAACCGTCGGTTACTCGTTAGCCTTCTTCTACCCCTCGCACCTATCTCGGCTCTATATCCCTCTCCTCAATCCCATTTCATCCACCCGCGCCGTCTGTCCTTCTCTCCCGCAGATGGCCAGTGTTTTTGATAACATACAAGTTGTAAAACTAATTTTATATTGAAAAGGAAGTTTATATATTCGTAAGTAACACAATTTATATTTACTAATAATTAATTTTTCATTGATTGTATGCAGAATGCGGCTTTCTGATAGGTTGAGATTTTCTTTTCATACCTCTATATTTACACTGTCACTATATAAACCAAGCAACTTCCGTTTCGGTTCATAGGACTATAACCCGAAACGAGTATGAATACGTAAGTGAGATGAAGGTTAAACACAAAGCATATCACGCCGAACTTTCGTTTGGACGGGAAATAATTATAGATAACTTCTTGGCTTAATTTTATCGATTTAAATCACTTAATAGATCAAATCGAATAAACTTATTTTAACATCGAAAAAGAAGCGTCGTCAACACAAATATAAGTTTTTTTCCAACCATTCTCCGCCATGAAGAGGGCCCCTCTCCTTGATTCTCGGAATGTACAGAAGGCCTATCCCATCTGACACCGCATTCGTATCCCAACCATCAGTGCGAAGTCGACCAAATATAGTATGCGTGTTTTCGGGTTCTTAAGCATCGTATAATCATACATGAGCCGTAAAAAAAATAACAAACAACACGACGCTGACAGCCTTTTACTCATTTTTCAAATTCAGCGGACATGCCTCCGCAGTATATGACGTCATAAATACGCGATGTCATTTATAATGACGACAATTATTTTAAGAGTTATTTTAAATAACCGTACGACAAAAACAATACAAAAGAAAAAAGAAGTTTTAACATTTTCAAAATGAAATCTTTGTACGGTAGATGTTTTCCACGGACTATATTTCCAAGTCGCCGTTACAGGAGCACATGTAACGTTTCCGTCTCTCGAACACAAGCACGCACTACGGGTTGATCTGCCAATTCAACATACCAGAGTTTCTTGGAGCTACAATTTGTATTATTTAATGGTCGAAATATTTTTTTCGTGTATAGTTAGAAGTGGAAATGTAAATATAAGCGAAATATTGCGAAAAATGTGACATCAAAATACGGCAATTGACGTTGTATATTGATTTGTAAAAAAGAATCCGTTGTAAGATCAGTCAATTGTACATAAACATGTTTTGAATTTGAAAATAAGTTTCAAAAGTTGATGTCAATTATTTTTCAGAAAATTTTTGTAAAAAAAAACTTTTGTAAGAATCTACGCGGATTCATACAGTTTGCAAGCAATTGTTAAAGACGGTAAATGTTACGTACACTTTTTATTGGTTGTGTACGATCACATTTACCAACGTACAACGCTGGGAAAAAAAACGTTTTTAACGATATTTAATCTGGCCATGTCAGATTGCCACAATGGCGTGATGTCATCGTTTGACCCATTGTTTAATTGTTCTAAGTCATATATTTTACAATAGCATTTTGATCAATATTTGGCTTGATACTCACTAATGAGATATATGTGGCCCTCATCGATTTAATTCAATTGATAGGTTTAACGGGCGTGTATCAAATAATCGTTTTAGTAAAACGGGGCATGTATAAAATGATCGTTTTAATTCATTTGATAAGTGAAACGGGACATACAATGTATACATATAAAATGATCGTTTTAATTCATTCGATAAGTATAACGGGACATGTAGGCCTATAAAATGATCGTTTTAATTCGTTTGATAAGTATAACGGGGCATGTATAAAACTATCGTTTTAATTCATTTGATAAGTGTAACGGGACATGTAGGCCTATAAAATGATCGTTTTAATTCATTTGATAAGTGTAACGGAACATGTAGGCCTATATTAAACTATCGTTTTAATTAATTTGATAAGTATATAACGCCTGTAAGAGTCTGTGCTGACACCCTTCTTCCCGGAAACCTGAAGATAAATTGACAAATACAAGTTTTCATTTTAAGTGTAACAATTAGAAAACGACGATTGAATTCGAATGAGCTATAAATAAATAAAAGCTGAGACCACAGAATATCTAAGTCCGTGCTGAGACTTACAATATCTTTATTTTCCTGATAGGGGATTTGGCACGGGATAGGGTATGACGTACAAAATTACCTACAACCATCAAGGGAGGTTACTCTCATAAATTATTATTTGTAGTGTTTGAGGCGAGCTGACTTTCACTTTGACGAGGAACCGAAATCATGTAGCCTAAAGAACGACAGAACAGGTAAATATACTGTTGCAGTGCTACTGTTGCATATCTTTATATCAAATACGATACTTGTACAGGATAGGAGAATCCCGAGAAAACGCTGCTTAAATGCGTAGGCTGTTATTGTGCACCAACAGTTGCAATTTCCTGACATGTACATTGTACGTGTACATGTAAGATATGTACATGTACAGTGTAGTAGCCCTATGATGTTCTACCCGAGTCAATCAGTAGATTTCATTTGTAAATATGTTTTTTTAAACTTATACATGTAACACACATTGCTATTGATGACCAACTAAACGATTACTCGGTAGGTCCTATTTATATATTATGACACACAATTTGCTAGACGCACTTACATTACACTTGTACATGTACATACAGCCGACAAGTTTGTCATCAGTAGCAAGGTATGCTACTCACTGGTATAGGACTGTTACATATAACAATATATGCTAAAACGTTTGTTACTTATATTTACATTTTGATAGAATACATTTGTAATTGTGCTTTATTTATTTTTATAACATTTTTGGAACTGTATAGAAAATAATGAAATTGATGATGTTGCAATAGAGATTGATGACAATAGTAGCATAAATTATTACAGTCTTATAACAAGATTTGCCTTCACAAAGCATTACAATCAAAGGATGCAGAGCAAATGTAGATATTAGTTTATGATCACTCTTTCTTGACCATTACACTTCAAGCAAAAATCAAGCCTAATAACTTTTTATTATATTTATAGATTTGGTTAAGATTAACTGATACATGCATCAGCAATATTCAAGATTAATTCTTATGCGGTTACCGGTACAGCAGCAGTTGATCATGAAACTCAATATTTTATAAGCATGCATCCATTTTGAACCATCTTCCAACTTCGGGTTGTTGTTGAAGTGGGCCCCACCTGAATTATTTTCAATTAAATTTTTCTGTCACGAGTTTCTTGTTAGTTACCACTCAGGTTTACTTCGTTTTAGGCTTATTCTTGCATGCATGATTATCAACTGTTTTTTCAGAATTTTTCAGAATCAAGAAAAATGTCCTTAAGATACATACATGTATATTGGGCCTTTAACAGTTTGTTATAGTTACTTTTTGAAAAATAATCGACAGATATTTATAAAAAATCAATCCAGCCACTGCATGACTTCACAAGAAATATAATGTAGGTTAATGCCCTTAGTCCTTAGTTATACCCTTTTGGGATTTTGGGGCTGTCAGAAAACTAAATGAATGGATTGAGACAGTCATGTTTGATTTTTACATTGAATGTTTATTATCATAATCAGTATAACTGGGAAGTACTTTATGGCTTTTTCTCAAAGTCATAATGTAAGGTTCCCCTTGGTGCTTTGTATGTGCCCTTTGGATTTTTGGACTGATCATAAAAAAGAATGGTTGACAGACGGCCATCTTGTATTTTGACAATGAAAGTTTGTTATCTCTAATTTTGAGAAGCATTCTGAATTGATCCTCCTCAAATTCATTATGCAGGTTCCACTTTGTGTAAGTTGTGCATATAATTGTGCAGTTTTCAAGCTGATTCGAAAAACAATATGACCAAAAGAACACCATGACAGCTTTTGACATTATAGACTGTGAGCACTTGCATTATATTTCTTGTGAAGTCAGTGGCTGGATTGATCTTTTAGGGATTTCAGACCAATGTTCTCTTTGGTGTACATTGTAGCTCAGTGTCTATTAGATTTTGGGTTTAGAAAAATATGTATTGTGACATCCTCTTTTGATCAATGTTGAATTTGAAGATGAAATTATTGAACTTCACTAATTAGTCTACTTTGTTTACAAAATTCTGAACACAAAACCAACTTTATTATAATGTAGTCTGACTTACAATTGATTGGGAGGTCGGGTTGTTCAGTGGATAGCACACACTTGCCTTTTACCAAGGCGGCCATGGTTTGATTCCCTGACCGGACGTGAAAAGGTATGGCGTCACCTGCTCCACCACGTGGGTTTTCTCCGGGTACTCTGGTTTCCTCCCACAATAAGACCCCTCGTGTACTAACATCCGGGCCAACAAGAGTGATTTCTATAAGTTGGATTACTTGTTTCATAATAAGTGTTGTAAAAAGTAAGGTTTGAAATTACAATTGATTGATTTTCCTCTGAAATTAATTCATACTAATTGATGGTAGCTAGCTTTTGCCGGTTGCCAAACCTTTTTGAATAGCTTTTTAATAAAATCTTTGTGAATTGAAATGGTAGCATCATTAAATAACGAAAGGCCCTGGGTGCTAATATTATGCATGTAGCAACGAAGCTAGGATGAAGGGCTACCAAATTTGTTAAAATGAATGAGTTTGACTTACTAAATTCTTTCAAGGTGACAGCTAGGAGTCAAATGTCAAAAAATCTTCCAAGCAACTTCTTCTCAATAACCAAATGGCTCAGGGTACTGATATGTGGCCTGTAGCATGCTTGAATAAAAGGTACCAAATTTGTTCAAATGAATGACCTAGAGCTGTGATAATTGTCACAGGGGTCAGCTATAGTCTTTGATCTCAATAACTGAAAGGCCTAGGTTACTGATATTTGGCCTGCAGCATGCTGAAATAAAAGGGCTACCACATCTGTTCAATTGAATTACCTTATTTTCAATGTCACAGGGGGTCAAATCTTCAAAAACATCTATATTCAATAACTGAAAGTCCCAAGGTACAGATACAGTACTACTGATAATTGGTCTGTAGCAGTGCCTAGGGTGCTGATATCTAGCCAGTGTAACACGCTGGAATGAAGGGCTACCAAGTTTGTTGAAGTGAATGACCTTGACCCACTTTCAAGGTCACAGCTCAAATAGATTAATAGTTTTAGCAATAACCAATTAAAATTATATATAGTCAGATGACTGTTAAGGTTAATGAAGCTGGTGTTAAATTTCAAAGTCTGTACCATAAAAGTTCTCTGTTTAGTTCATATTTCGCGAATAGTTAAATGCGTGAAAAGTTCTTGAACCAAAATATCTGAAAGTATGTTCATGAATGTTGCATGAATGAAATACAATGAACTTGTGTTCATGAGTAATCTATTTACAATTCATGAGCAATTTTATGAATTGTTCATAAACTAAGGTTAATGAACTCCAGAACCAAGAAAAGATGAATAATTTGTGAATGATCATACAATGTTCATGATGGAACATTCCATCTAGCTCAATGCAGAAATGCTACCTAAATCCTACATTTAAAATCTGTAAAATAAAGAAAATGAAATAGCATGTGTATGACTTCAACCATTTATCACATTATTTAAATCATGTATATATATAGGGATATAACAAAAATCCAGGTGTAGCAGTGGGCTCGCAACATGTTTGACCAGCTTCACAGAAACAATTTTTTTTTTTAAACTAACATTGTTAGTTTTAATAAAATCTTGCCCTTGTTAGGAAAGCAAAATAACCTTATTAGGAAGATCCTTACTGTTCTACCATCCCGTCAGCTTAGGGCGAGAGAAAAACCCATCCAATATATGGCTGACGTTTAAACGTGCGCTTTGAACTACAGACTTACTAAATGTATTGACTAGTCAAAATTGAATAAAGATATGGTAGTTTAACATGCTTCTGCTGTGATTGTTTTGAAAACTTTGTGCTTGGTTTATTCAATACAGCTCTATGTACAACTTGGTATATTCTACATCTCTATGAACAACTTAGTATATTCAATACATTTCTATGTAGAACTTGGTATATTCAACTCATCTCTTAGTAATGTACAACTTGATATATTTAATACAACTTAGTATATTCAATACATCCTTATGTACAGATTAGTATATTCAATACATCCTTATGTACAGATTGGTATATTCAATACATTTCTTTGTACAACTTGGTATATTCAATACATTTCTTTGTACAACTTGGTATGTTCAATACAACTCTCTATGTACAACTTAATATATTCAATACAACTCTCTATGTACAACTTAATATATTCAATACGTCTCTATGTACAAATTGGTATATTCAATACATCTCTATATGCAACTTAGTTTATTCAATACATCTCTATGTACAGCTTAGTATATTCAATAATCTCTATGCACAACTTAGTATATTCAATACATTTCTATGTACAACTTAATGTATACAATATATTGCTATGTACAACTTGGCATATTCAATACAACTTAGTATTTTCAATACATTTCTATGTACAACTTATATTCAAAACAACTCTATATACAACTTGTTTTATTCAATACATCTCTATGTACAACATAATATATTCAATACATCTCTATGTACAACTTAGGGTATTCAATACATATCTATGTACAACTTAGTGTATTCAATACATCTCTATGTACAACTTGGTATATTCAATGCATCTCTATGTACAACATATTATATTCAATACATCTCTATGTACAACTTAGGGTATTCAATACATCACTATGTACAACTTAAGGTATTCAATACATCTCTATGTACAACTCAGTTTATTCAATGCATATCTATGTACAACTTAGTATATTCAATACATATCTATGTTATGTACAACTTGGTATATTTAATGCATCTCTATGTACAACTAAGTATATTCAATACATATCTATGTACAACTTAGTATATTCAATACATCTCTATGTACAACTTGATATATTTAATACATCATAGCATATTCAATACATCTCTATCTACAAATTGGTATATTCAATACATCTCTAAATGTAACTTGATCAAGTCAATACAATTTAGTATATTCAATACATCTCTATGTACAACTTGATATATTTAATACATCATAGCATATTCAATACATCTCTATCTACAATTTAGTATATTCAATACATCTCTATGTAAAATTTGGTGTATTCCATACATCTCTATGCACAACATATTATATTCAATTCAACTCTATATACAACTTGTTTTATTCAATACATCTCTATGTACAACATATTATATTCAATACATCTCTATATACAACTTAGTATATTCAATAATATCTATGTACAACTTCGTGTATTCAATACATCTCTATGTAAAACTTGGTTTATTCAATAAATCTCTATGTACAACTTGGTATATTCAATACACCTTAGTATTTTCAATACTTTTCTATGTACAACTTGATATATTCAATACAACTCTATATACAACTTAGTGTATAATTAGCATGTCTATGTACAACTTGGTATATTCAAAACATCTCTATATACAACTTAGTATATTCAATACTTCTCTATGTACAACTTGGTACATGTATATTCAATACAACTTAGTATATTCAATACAACTCTATGTATAACTTAGTTTATTCAATACCTATCTATGTACAACTTAGTGTATAATTTACATGTCTATGTACAACTTGGTATATTCAAAACATCTCTATATACAACTTAGTTTATTCCATACATCTCTATGTACAGCTTAGTATATTCAATACATATCTATGTACAGCTTAGTATATTCAATACATATCTATGTACAGCTTAGTATATTCAATACATATCTATGTACAGTTTGGTATATTCCATACATCTTTATGTACAACATATTATTATATTCAATACGTCTCTATGTACAACTTGGTACATGTATATTCAATACAACTTAGTATATTCAATACATCTCTATGTATAACTTCATATATTCAAGGAGTCTGCCAGTCCAAATTTCTACAGGAGAGGCCCACCTTAGACAGATTAAAAGATTGTGTTTGGGGTCTACAGGTCAACAACAAAGGTCACTGTTGCTAAAATAAATATTTTTGTCAAATTTTGGTTCCCAGATGATAACTTCAGCAAGGATTGATGGATTTGGTTTAAACTCCATACAATGTTTACTTATGAGGTAATACAGTGTGGAATTTATTTTAGGGTGAAAATGTCAACTCCAAAGGTCACTGTGGCTAAAAATATATATTTTTTTCATCAAATCTTGGTTTCGAGATGATAACTTCAGAAAGGATTGATGGATTTGCTTTAAACTACACACAATGTTCGCTTACGTGTATGATGAATTCCAGAGTAGGATTGAGTTTGGGGTCGAAAGGTCATCTTCGAAGGTCACTGGTGCTAAAAATAGATATTATTTTCATCAGAAAATTTAACTTCAGAAAGGTTTTGATGGATTTGGTGTAAACTTCATACATTTACATTGATAGCTTATTAGGTAATACCGTGTAGGATTGAGTTTAAGGTCAACACCAAAGTTCACTGTTGCTAAAATTGATTTTTTTACCTCAACTTTTAATTTCCTGACGATAACTTCAGAAAGGATTGATTGCTTTGGTTGAAACTTCATAAATTGTTAGCTTATCAGGTGATATAGAGAGGGATTGACGTTTTGGTCAAAAGGTCACCATATTTTCTTTTCACAACCAGCTTCATTAAATAGTTAAGACATTATTGTTAAAACATTGCTATGAAGGTTTATATTGCTTAGAAACTTAAATTTACACAAGGGGACGTGTGTTGCATGCAACACTAAATGTAAACTTGTTGTATTTGTTTTAACACAGCTAACACACAAGTGCATTACTAAACCAAACAGTTCATATTCAAAACCACATACATGTATACGTAGTTGAAGAGCTGAAAATATTCAGACCAATGCTGTCATGAATCTGGTTGTGATTATCACATAACAGGAACAATAAAACAATAGATGTCTGTAATACAAACCTGCAGGTTTGGTAAAACAATAGCCGAGCAATAATTGCTCCTCTTCCATATACCCATAATTTTATCACAAATTAAGCTCCTTTAGTTTTCTCACACTGCTACATGGCGGAGAGCTAGCTATGCTTTATATAAGTTGGCCTCAATATATTTGATTTTTGTTCACTAGTGTAAAATCCAACTGACAAATGGCAGAGAAGCAATTATATACATATATATTAACTAGCCTGAGAACTGTGTCTCACATTCCGACTTTTCTATTTTTGTAAGTCAGAATTCCGCTTAACAATTTCAACTTCAATGTAAGTCATACGCTCCGCGTTTCAAATTTTGTTCCAAATTAAAACAAAAACCCCTTAAATCTCCCAGAAGTAATTAAAGCTTTAGACGGATTTTTAGGCGGACTCCTGCTATACGAAAATCGGACTTTAGACGGAAATTTCGTCTAAAGTCCGACTTTGTATATAGCAGGAGCCCGCCGTAAATCTGTCTAAATCTTATTTCGTCGAATTATATAGAGGATATCTAACAGAGCGTTCAGTAATACCAAACATATTTCACGAGTGAGGCTAATATTTTGATATAATATCAAAATATTAGCCACACGAGTGAAATGTGTGTAGTTACTGTTACATGTAGATATTCTGTAATACATTTTTATAACAAAATCTACAGTTGCAGCTTTTGATTTTCCCAAATGTAGTTTTTAAGCAGCGTTTTGATAGGTCAAATCTGAAAAGTGATATTTTTACAAGTGAAAAATATCACTTTTATAGAATGAATAATTTTCGATATAAATTCTGATATCCCTGGTACGCCTTTAATGTGGCTCTGACTTTCGTACATGTGGTACATGTAACGTATTTCCAACAGTATCTGTGACGACGATTGGTTTTTATCATGAATATACATGTACATGGACAGATCAATAGTCATATCTGTAGATTTAAATGATCAAAGGAATGAATATTTTAGTAAACTATGCAGTCACATATCAGATCATGTTGATGTATTCATTGACGTTGTGTTTATTTTTATTGCAGTTTAACACCAAACTATGTTATGACGATCCGTTTGAGGTTTATAAGTAGAAGATTGCCTCGCGTTGCTTGGCAGCCATTTTTCCCCATCAAGAGAGACTCGTGGACTGAGGTTTTTAGAGCAAACATGACATCTAAAGCAGGGTCTTTCCCAGTGTCAAAAAAGTCTAAAATCGGCGTTATCCAGCTTACCTGTACTGCTGACAAGCAGGCTAATTTTGATATATGTAAACAATACATACACAATGCCAAGGATGAGGGTGTACAGGTAAGTGACTTAATTAAGTATTGAACTGCTTTCAATTGGCGTTCATAGGCTATATGGATGCCAACTGGACAAAAGGCTAATTCTATGAACAGCGCTAGCGCTTCGTGTTGGATTTGCCTTTGTCCAGCTGGAGATCATAATGCCTATGAATGCCAACTACAATCAATTGAATACCTTTGTTTACCAGTTTTTTAGAATCTTCATATCGTTTTTCACAATAACACTTTTTATTTCTTATCATTTCGTTTAAACATAGTATCTATCGTTGTTCCATGAAAAGAACAGCCATCACACAAGGGCATTCAACGTGACAATTATAACGTCATTATGATGATGACGTCAACAATTGGTCAATGGCATACAATGTTTAAAATTGAGGTTTGTTCGAGGATCTTTTATTACTTATATTTTACTGCTTACAACAACCTGATTTGAGGGTGTCCGAAACCTACGACCAGTGCATGGCACTAAGGCTCTCTGTTTGTGGCTTTGGAATAAGAACTGATAATTTGTGGTGTCGCCTTAGACAAAGGCGTTGTATTTCCAACGACGACGGTGTCGGAGTCAGCAATGTTAAAGTTTTGCGTTTAGCTCCGTTTTTGACAAAGGTAGCCCAACAAAACCTCAACCAATGATGCAGCATGGGAAGTACTGTATTAAATATTTCATTGATTCATGCATTTCTGGGGTAAATATATCGTGGACTTTGAAAAAAATCAGCGTTAAACTTTTCCGTTTAGCTCTTGCATGTTACATTTGTAGGCTGTTTCTGACAAAGTATAAATACTAGTAAGAGCAACCAAATTCGGGTTAAATGATTATCGTGGGATTTATACCTGGATGCATTACACTGGTTACTAGCATTTCAACTATTTCTGTAATTTTGGATTAAAAGTTAACCTCAAAAATTCTAGACGTAGAAGAAAAATCAATGGTTCTTACAAAGTATAAAAGCAAGAACAGCCGAATTTGGATTATAGGTTTATTGTGGAATTTGTAAAATGCATATGAAAGTGACAAAGTGGGCAGGTAACAATATAATTACGCGTAATTCTTACTGAAGGATGGAAGCGCTTGTATCTCATCGTTAATTGATGTACTTGTAGTAGAACCTGATGCCCTGGGCTGAGTTTTACTAAACAACTTAAATCACGATTTCATGTAAGTTTTATCGTAACCTTAAGTTACGTGAAATGTCTGTCTTGCTAAACTTCATATCGTAAAATTCCGTCGTAACTTACGACAACTTAGGGCTCCTTTTACTTACGTTTTTCGAGTTGTGAGCTTTCTTGAGTTACACAAACTTAAAGGCCCATTATACGTAACTTCGGGGAAATTTTCGTGATTTTAAAAAATTCTGAAAAAAATCCAGTTGATAACCATGCAAAAATAAGCCTAAAACGAAGTAAACCTGAGCGGTAACTAACAAGAAACTCTCGACAAAAAAAATCCAAAAAATTGAAAATAATTCAGGGCGGGCCCACTTCAACAACAAACCGAAGGTAGAAGACGGTTCGAAATGGACGCGTGTTTACAAATAGCGTGTTTCAACTGCTACTGTACCGGTAACCGCGAAGGAATTCATCTTGAGTTTTGCTGATATCAGCTAATCTTAACTAAATCTATAAATATAATAAGTTATAAGACTTGATTTTTCGCTTCAAGTTTTGCCGAAAGTTACGTATATTGGGCCTTTAAACAAGGATATATATATATTGAGCACTACAGATTGTACAGGTTTCAGCATGTATCAATATCGCCATACGGTAAACGTGTATCTATCTCACCATATGGTTACCATGTATCTATCTCGCCGTATGGTTACCATGTATCTATCTCGCCATACGGTAACCATGTATCTATCTCGCCATACGGTAACCATATATCAATATCACTATACGGTTACGATGTTTATATCTCGCCATACGGTAACCATATATCTATCTCGCCATACGGTAACCATATATCTATCTCGCCATACGGTAACCATATATCTATCCCGCCATACGGTAAACATGTATCTATCTCGCCATACGGTAACCATGTATCTATCTCGCCATACGGTAACCATGTATCTATCTCGCCATACGGTAACCATATATCTATCTCGCCATACGGTAACCATGTATCTATCTCGCCATACGGTAACCATGTATCTATCTCGCCATACGGTAACCATATATCTATCTCGCCATACGGTAACCATGTATCTATCTCGCCATACGGTAACCATATATCTATCTCGCCATACGGTAACCATATATCTATCTCGCCATACGGTAACCATGTATTTATCTCGCCATACGGTAACCATGTATCTATCTCGCCATACGGTAACCATGTATAAATCTCGCCATACGGTAACCATATATCTATCTCGCCATACGGTAACCATGTATAAATATCGCCATACGGTAACCAAATATCTATCTCGCCATACGGTAACCATGTAACTATCTTGCCATACGGTAACCATGTATCAATATCGCCATACGGTAACCATGTATCTATCTCGCCATACGGTAACCATATATCTATCTCGCCATACGGTAACCATGTATCTATCTCACCATACGGTAACCATGTATCTATCTCGCCATACGGTAACCATATATCAATCTCGCCATACGGTAACCATGTATCTATCTCGCCATACGGTAACCATATATCTATCTCGCCATACGGTAACCATGTATCTATCTCGCCATACGGTAACCATATATCTATCTCGCCATACGGTAACCATGTATCTATCTCGCCATACGGTAACCATGTATCTATCTCGCCATACGGTAACCATATATCTATCTCGCCATACGGTAACCATATATCTATCTCGCCATACGGTAACCATGTATCTATCTCGCCATACGGTAACTATGTATCTATCTCGCCATACGGTAACCATGAATCTATCTCCCCTACGGTAACCATATATCAATATCACTATACGGTTACCATGTTTATATCTTGCCATACGGTAACCATGTATCTATCTCGCCATACGGTAACCATATATCTATCTCGCCATACGGTAAACATATATCTATCTCGCCATACGGTTACCATGTATCAATCTCGCCATACTGTAACCATATATATATATCGCCATACGGTAACCATGTATCTCTCTCGCTATACGGTAACCATATATCTATATCGTCATACGGTAACCATGTATCTATCTCGCCATACGGTAACCAAATATCTATCTCGCCATACGGTTACCATGTATCAATCTCGCCACACGGTAACCATATATCTATCTCGCCATACGGTAACCATATATCTATCTCGCCATACGGTAACCATGTATCAATATCGCCATACGGTTACCATGTATCAATCTCGACATACGATAAACATGTATCTATCTCGCCATACGGTAACCATGTATCTATCTCGCCATACGGTAACCATATATCTATCTCGCCATACGGAAACCATGTATCTATCTCGCCTTACGGTAACCATATATATATCTCGCCATACGGTAACCATATATCTATCTCGCCATACGGTAACCATGTATCTATCTCGCCATACGGTAACCAAATATCTATCTCGCCATACGGTTACCATGTATCAATCTCGCCATACGGTAACCATATATCTATCTCGCCATACGGTAACCATATATCAATATCGCCATACGGTTACCATGTATCAATATCGACATACGGTAAACATGTATCTATCTCGCCATACGGTAACCATATATCTATCTCGCCATTCGGTAACCATATATCAATATCACTATACGGTTACCATGTATCTTTCTCGACATACAGTAACCATATATCAATATCGCCATACGGTAAACATATTTCAATATCGCTATACGGTAACCATATGTCTATCTCGCCATACGGTATTCATGTATCTATCTCGCTATATGGTAACCATGTATCTATCTCGCCATACGGTAACCATGTATCTATCTCACCATACGGGCGCCATGTATCAATTTCACCATACGGTAGCCATGTATCTATCTCACCATAAGGCTAACGTGTATCTATCTCGCCATGTGGTAACCATGTATCTATCTCGCCATACGGTAACCATGTATATATAAACTTTATTTATTTTACAACAATTATGAAACAAGTTATCCAACTTATATTAATCACTCTTGTTGGCCCGGATGCTAGCGCGAGGGGTCTTATTGTGGGAGGAAACCGGAGTACCCGGAGAAAACCCACGTGGTCGGGCAGGTTACCCCGTACCTTTTCACGTCCAGTCGGGGAATCGAACCCCGGCCGCCTTGGTGAAAGGCAAATAAGTTTTCATGGTTAATTCATTGGTATACTTGAACACATGTGTTTTTCAAAACACCATGGAAATATTTAAACGAGAATTCATGGCATATTTTCATTGTATCATTGCGTCTTTGTCAATTTCATGGTTTTGTTTAAATGGGATGTCCTTCCAGTAGTAATATCAGGTGATAGTGTAAATAAACGTAGTACAGGTACATGTAATTCACCTGTGTGGCATAGGAGTCTGTTTATTTTGGTTCTATTACACACCATATTGATGAAATAATACAAATAAGCTAGTTTATTAATAAACAACCATATGTAAATCTTATAAGTCATTACTATTTTTTTAATGAATTATCTAGTTTGAAAAGTTATTTAATAAAACAAACAAAACCAGAAATATTGTACATCATTGATATTGAAATGGTTTAAACTGTTCTGACTCAGTTATGTCTTGATAATACCAAAAGTAACTAAATCTGTATTACAGATGGTATTTTTACCTGAAGCTGTGGACTATATTGCAACATCGAAAACGAAGAGTATGGAAATGGCAGAGAGCCTGGAAGGGGAGACGATACATAATTACAGAAACCTTGCCCGGGAAACAAGCCTATGGATTTCTATTGGAGGCTTTCATCAAAAGGTTAAACTCTGCCTCTCTGTTATATCTCAACATTTCACCTATTGAATGTTAACAAATTGAAATATGACTTATCTTATAACATAAATAATTTATGACATTTAATGAGATATATTATTTCATGGTGCTGACTGTGTAATGTCAGAGGACATTTTGTTTATGAGTGCAATACCATTGGTGGAAGAGGGGCAACTCTTATTCACTTATGTAGTACACAATTACATGTACATTCTAGGATTAGGAACCGTTATTCTTTAAACACCATTATTAAGATATGTACCGTGTCATTAGTTGGTAAAATGGCTTTAATGTGTAAAAGGTTAAAACAAAATGAAAAAAAAAAAATACTAGGTTTGTCAACGATTAACCGCGTCACCGTTCATTGCGTCTTTACCTGAATTCAAGTTTCAGCCTGCATCTCTCGAATCCCTGTGTTATTAGTTTGTTTGTCAGCAGTCTACATCGATCACGAAAATCACGATATTTAGAGCAAGCCCTAGAATATCGAATCAA
The DNA here is from genome assembly GCA_947623455.1 of Mimachlamys varia. Classification (NCBI taxonomy): domain Eukaryota; kingdom Metazoa; phylum Mollusca; class Bivalvia; order Pectinida; family Pectinidae; genus Mimachlamys; species Mimachlamys varia. The sequence continues at coordinate 25,211,675 of OX392534.1, forward strand.
CTGCGACATGTAAACACCATAGGTTGGAGAAGCAGAGATGTTACTATCAAGAAATGGAAAGTTCACGATAGGAAAATTGAAATAATCACGTTTATCGTATAGCTTAGTAGTAAACTGTCCATGTTGGTCGTAGTTTAAGTAGAGATCGAGGTAAGCAGCTGACGTAGAAGAGTCTGTTGTGTCCTTTATTTCAAGTTCAGAAGGGTATATACGACGTGGTCAGCAAACTTTCTGTTGTTTATAGACAACACATCGTCGATATATATTTGAAAGTGAAATTAAAAGATTTGGCAAGGTTTTTGTTACCGGTCTTGCAAATTCAGCATCGTATGAAAACAAAATTAAGTCAGCTAAGAGTGGGACACAGTTTGTTCCCATATGAATGCCAACAGTCAAATGGGAAATCTTTCCTCCAAACTCAACACAAATATTTTCGACCATGAATTAATCATCCTTACTCTTATTATCTTCTTAAGTATTTTTCCTCTTAGCTTTTGTTGTGTTTTTCACAAAGTATGCTCCAAATAGCTCACTACCATAAATTTGTGTCGTCGTCCGCATTTCTTAGAAAAGAAAGCTCTCATAACAAGAGATCGAAGACGTTCATTCAATTTTGTATGAGGTATGGTACATGTAGTGTATAGGGTGGAAATATCAAATGGTTTAACCGGAAAGACATTTTTAGGAGGGGGTGTTCAAGATTGATCAAATGATCGTTCGAGTTTTTCAAATTCAATATCAAAATAAGACTGAAGCCCTGATTTTATAGTACGAAGAATGGTAGTTTTTGATAATGGCTTGGTCGAACAATTAGCGGAGCCAGAGATAAAACTTTGCTTATAAGGATCCTTGTGTAGTTTCGGTATCCAATAAAGATGAGGTAAGTCAGCGTCTTGCTCATTAACCCATACTTTGAACGATTGTAATACAGAAGCATGGTTGGACAGTATTTCATCTTTCGAAAAACCGGTCACTGTGTAAGTAGGGTTACCTTGGTAATCAAGCAGGCCTAGGTATTTTTGCAAGCAGTACCTGTAATAGCGTTTGCAAACAATGATTAAGTTGTTAGATGCTTTGTCTGCAGACACAACCACATACTTATCATGTAGATCGTTGAGTGTTGTTCGAACATCGGGGTCAAGAAATATCGACATGTGTTTAGTTTTCATTTTGTGACGCAAATTGCGTATTCTTTTCTGAATAGAGAACCTCATAGACTTCACCCACTCTGAAATGTATATCAATTCTTCAATTTTGTTCAACAGCTCCATTATCGGAACTCCTCTGCCCTTTTCTCTGTTGTTTCGCAATTGTAAAAAGGTTCCGGATGACCCCTACTTTTCTTTTGATATTATTGATATATATGTGTTAACAAGTCATGTGACACAATATTTTAATATTTTGATTATTCCTTCCCATATTCTCTCAGATTTTAAGAAGCAATTTGCACCATGTGTTTCCTATGAAAAATCTAAAAAGGTTCATTTCATTTTCAAGATTTTAAACCCTTATATGATCGTGATCAGGTTAATTTTGCTCATTTATGATGTTTATCATGTAATATTAATAAACAAAATGCTGCCAAGAACATTAATTACATAAATCTTCATAAGCCAGCTTCCTCAAGCCAACATCTGCCAATGATCAGGCATAACATGCTCGATATATCAAGGGATTACACTCACCCACGCTCTCTACACATAGCGCGTTGTTGAACATAACGCCTAGGTGGAAAACTAGTTAATTGGAATACACAAACTATGCATGTTTATCTCCTATATGTTTTCAGGGTCATGAAGGTGACAGTAAAAGAGTGTTAAACACACACGTTATCATTGATGACCAAGGGGACATTAAGGGCACCTATAACAAAGTTCACCTATTTGACCTTGACCTAGGTGAGCTTCGGCTGTGTGAAAGCGACTACACCATTCCTGGGGATACAATGACGCGCCCGGTTTCTACTCCTGTTGGAAATATTGGACTTGGAATAGTATCTTATTTCTTCATATATTTCTTAAAAAGAAATCAGAAATATGATGTTTATAAATTTTGTAAATCTTAATTAGTGGTTTGGTATATACACAATGAGGTCTTTGTAACGACAGAAAACATGTAAATACATATACTTATATCACTTTATATTATGTTTGAGATGATGAGGAGATGATAAACTTATATCACTTTATATTTTGTTTGAGATGATGAGGAGATGATAAACTTATATCACTTTATATTTTGTTTGAGATGATGAGGAGATGATAAACTTATATCACTTTATATTTTGTTTGAGATGATGAGGAGATGATAAACTTAAACTTATATCACTTTATATTTTGTTTGAGATGATGAGGAGATGATAAACTTATATCACTTTATATTTTGTTTGAGATGATGAGGAGATGATAAACTTATATCACTTTATATTTTGTTTGAGATGATGAGGAGATGATAAAGCATTTCTTTATTTTAGTCACACTGTAAAAATACAATGCTGGCACCTGATCTTGCGCATCTTCAATCGCCGATCGCGATCTCCCCTGTTTCAACCGGGTGTAAACTTGGCACATGATATTGCACAGTGCGTTGATACTGCGGGTAATAGTTATCCTACGGTGGCCCAGAAGTTCAAAAACAAACCAATTATCAGCGATACGATGGGAACACCGGTAGTAATTAATATTTTTCAGTCAAAATCAATTACTAAAAAGTTCCAAATGTGTAAACTTTAAAGTAGATCTGTTGCGGTGATTAGACATTCAGATTTTCCATGAATCACCATGTAAGGACTTTCTCCTGCTCTTGCTAGCACCTTGAGTGGATTATGGTTCAAGGAAATTCCTAACTCACCAACATTTCTTATATTCAATTGTTGTGGTCTGGCTAGGATATCGCGCTTCTCCATTTCAACCCTGGAAAGTATTGCGAAACATTATCACTCGTGAGAGTAATATCTCATGCTCTTTTTCTTTTCTTCAGTTTTACCATCTCCAACTCGGCCAAAAAAACCCTGAACCACTACTTGCTGGGCTCTCTGTCCAAGCCAACTGTACTGGACATACGAAGAGCCATTTCCAGTATTTCCCATCGACTAAATCCGAAACCAAGATGACACAAATGGACATAACGCTCTGTAAAGATGACTTAACACACACATATTCTGCACCTTTTAACTTAAGTTATAGATACAGTATGCCGAAAAAATGAATTAAACTGCATCATACAGCTGTTTTGTCCTCCTAGGACTCTTCAGTGATGCTAGGGCCAAAAGGGGGGAATCCAAAATTTCAAAACTAATGTAGAAGCAAAAAAGGCTTACTTTAGTTTATGGATTTAAAAGTAAATCAAACTAGTTCTGTATAATTTCAAATCGTGTACTACGAAAATGTGTATATTATGTACCGTGTCACTACTCAAATGAGATAATTGTGGCTATGGAGGCTCCAGCAAACCTCGGGGACTGAAACATCTACCAGCAGAGTCTACCACCCCCTATCGTTAAAGATGACGTAACACACATACTGCTTCTTCTAGGATCCCCAAGTTTTACCTCTGTTCCGTGTTGATGCTGGAAACGGAAGCGAAGAGTGGATTCGGGCATGCTGTGCCTTCTTGCTGACGCCCCGATTGACATACTTTTCTCGATCACATCGGCCTATGCTTCTTTCAACATCACTTATATGTAGCTTGCTTTGTATCTATTTGTTGACATGGTGTTAACTTCATGTTTGCTATCAAATGAAAAGGCACTGAAATGTTTTGTGTGATTTAATGCAATGTTAAATAGTTCACCTCATGTGTCTACAGTTACTAAGATTACTGCCTGGTTAAGTACAATTGGTGTATAATATATTGATTCAAGCCTAGATACACCGAAAATAAGATTAATTCAAATTGCGTTTGCAATTTGCAATTTTGGAAAACTGCGAGAACGGGCTTCCAAAAATTTGTCAATCAGACAGGGGTTTCCTCGACCTGCCATTCGTGAACCATGACCTAGTTTGACCGTCATACAGTACGATTCAGTTCTTCCGGTACGTGTGCAACTCGGAAGATTGCAGGAATGGATAAAATTGGAGTTGATGTGTTATTCAAGTGCTATTCTTTATGTCATTTCATAAGAAAAACATCGATGACTAGAGGCGGTGCTCATTGTGGTTTAATGATGAATACTCATAACGTCCGACATTGACATGCCGTTCGGCTCAGCAGCCTATAAGATAAGTGAACAATTGGATGCGACATATCAAAGGGAAGAAAACGATCTCTACTTACCAAGTCAAGTCATGGTGGTTCTGGATGTCTGAATAATGAAAAAACAACGTTGCAGCGTGTGTTTACATCGTGTTTGTCAATAGTTTGACAGATGAACGGATATTACATATGTGCAAGATCATGCGCCGCGCAAGGACATGTTCTGTACATTCTATCAATGTTAAGAAACATGCAGTGGTGATAATGTTATCATCCTTATTCCTACTGGAAAGACAAATGCATTACATTATACTAAACAGAAACAGATGTGTAATTAATTATATAATGTATCATGTTTAATCATTCTTTGTGTAATGACACAATCAATTTTATCAACTAAATTATTGTTCACCAATGGCATTTCCTTAACAAGATCAGTGTTACGATCTGAGGTTTCCAGAGATGTCCATAGTCCTAGTCCAACAAGGAGCTGATATCCTCACCTATCCATCAGCCTTCACAGTTACAACTGGGCAGGCTCATTGGGAGGTAAGTTCACCTCAGACTTCACAGTTACAACTGGACAAGCTCATTGGGAGGTAAATTCACCCCAGCCTTCACAGTTACAACTGGGTAGGCTCATTGGGAGGTAAGTTCACCCCAGCCTTCACAGTTACAACTGGGTAGGCTCATTGGGAGGTAAGTTCACCCCAGCCTTCACAGTTACAACTGGGCAGACTCATTGGGAGGTAAGTTCACCTCAGCCTTCACAGTTACAACTGGGCAAGATCATTGGGAGGTAAGTTCACCTCAGCCTTCACAGTTACAACTGGGCAGGCTCATTGGGAGGTAAGTTCACCTCAGCCTTCACAGTTACAACTGGGCAGGCTCATTGGGAGGTAAGTTCACCCCAGCCTTCACAGTTACAACTGGGCAGGCTCATTGGGAGGTTAGTTCACCTCAGCCTTCACAGTTACAACTGGGCAAGCTCATTGGGAGGTAAGTTCACCTCAGCCTTCACAGTTACAACTGGGCAAGATCATTGGGAGGTAAGTTCACCTCAGCCTTCACAGTTACAACTGGGCAGGCTCATTGGGAGGTAAGTTCACCTCAGCCTTCACAGTTACAACTGGGCAAGCTCATTGGGAGGTAAGTTCACCCCAGCCTTCACAGTTACAACTGGGCAGGCTCATTGGGAGGTTAGTTCACCCCAGCCTTCACAGTTACAACTGGGCAAGCTCATTGGGATGTAAGTTCACCCCAGCCTTCACAGTTAAAACTGGGCAGTCTCACTGGGAGGTAAGTTCACCTCATCCTTCACAGTTACAACTGGGCAGGCTCATTGGGAGGTAAGTTCACCTCAGCCTTCACAGTTACAACTGGGCAAGCTCATTGGGAGGTAAGTTCACCTCAGCCTTCACAGTTACAACTGGGCAGGCTCATTGCGAGGTAAGTTCACCTCAGCCTTCACAGTTACAACTGGGCAGGCTCATTGGGAGGTAAGTTCACCCCAGCCTTCACAGTTACAATTGGGCAGGCTCATTGGGAGGTAAGTTCACCCCAGCCTTCACAGTTACATCAGGGCAAGCTCATTGGGAGGTAAGTTCACCCCAGCTTTCACAGTTACAACCGGGCAGTCTCACTGGGAGGTAAGTTCACCTCAGCCTTCACAGTTACAACCGGGCAAGCTCATTGGGAGGTAAGTTCACCTCAGCCTTCACAGTTACAACTGGGCAAGCTCATTGGGAGGTAAGTTCACCTCAGACTTCACAGTTACAACTGGGCAAGCTCATTGGGAGGTAAGTTCACCCCAGCCTTCACATTTACAACTGGGCAAGCTCACTTGGAGTTAAGTTCATCCAAACCTTCACAGTTACAATTGGACAGGCTCATTGGGAGGTAAGTTCACCTCAGACTTCACAGTTACAACTGGGCAAGCTCACTTGGAGGTAAGTTCATCCAAACCTTCACAGTTTTATTTGGACAGGCTCATTGGGAGGTAAGTTCACCCAAACCATCACAGTTACATTTGGACAGGCTCATTGGGAGGTAAGTTCACCTCAGCCTTCACAGTTACAACTGGGCAAGCTCACTGGGAGGTAAGTTCACCCCAGCCTTCACAGTTACAATTGGGCAGGCTCACTGGAAGGTAAGTTCACCCTAGCCTTCACAGTTACAACTGGGCAGGCTCATTGGGAGGTAAGTTCACCACAGCCTTCACAGTTACAATTGGGCATGCTCACTGGTAGGTAAGTTCACCCCAGCCTTCACAGTTACAACTGGACAAGCTCACTGGGAGGTTAGTTCACCCAAACCTTCACAGTTACGTTTGGACAGGTTCATTTGGAGGTAAGTTCACCCCTAGAACTACAGTGACACCCGAGCAGGCTCATTGGGAGGTAAGTTCACCTCATCCTTCACAATCATACAACAGGGCAGACTCGCCTGTATTGATAAGTTCACCTCAAACTTCAGCATTTAAACAGGGCAAACTCACCTACTGATACGTTCTCGTCATCTTTGACAGTTACAACAGGGCAAACTCACCTACTGATACGTTCACGTCATCGTTGAGAGTTACAACAGGTCAAACCCACCTACTGATACGTTCTCGTCATCTTTGACAGTTACAACAGGGCAAACTCACCTACTGATACGTTCACGTCATCGTTGAGAGTTACAACAGGGCAGGCTAACCTCATGATACGTTCACTGTTGCTAAACAGATTTATTATTTCGTCGGTTTAGTCCACATTAACCATTTTAAACCAGTGAAACACATGTGAATAAAATCAAACAAAAAATCACTACATGAAAAAAATCTCGGTTGTGAAAAACGATTGCAGTCATAGCAATTTCACATTCATATCTTTTCTTGTGATTTCATTGACATTCGTGAACGTTTTTACAGCTTGATCAAGTAGAGTATTTCAGTCACTTAAAATTGTAACGGGTGATATTGACACCAAATTGTTTTGGATTTACATGTAAGAGGAATTCAAACATTCGTAAGTTGTGATCATGGTTGTTGTGATTTGCTTTAGATTTTGCTGCGAGGTAGAGCTGTTGAGAATCAGTGTTATGTTGTGGCTGCAGCACAAACAGGCAAGCATAATGACAAACGTGCATCCTACGGCCATTCCATGGTAAGTTGGGCTAATATGAAAGAATAGATTATGCCATTTTGTGCTCTTATAGATGATCTGATATTGGCACTTCACTTGTTAGTGTTGTTTGGATCATAGAGCACATTAGTACTAGTTGTAGCTGAATATACACTAAGTAAGCTCAACAACTTCTCCTTTTGACCAAGATATGCTAGGATCAAATGCTCTTCATATATGGAGAATGATGAGTCTAATTCAAAGTTGTGGACTTCATACTCCGACTTCCTTTCCTCCGTTAGGAGGGGGTTAAGTTTACTATAACTGATAAAGGAAAATGACACTTTTAGGTATGTACATAACGACAATATATAGGAATCATTTTGACAGCAATTTTGTTACACTTTTTCTTGCAAAGTATTAACGATTGGATTGATCATTTTCAAATTTCATATGTAAGTTCCTCTTGGTGCATGGGACATTTTGTTCTAAATATCGTGATTTTCGTGATTGATGTCGACTGCTGACAAACATCTTAACAACGCAAGTGTTACGTGATAATAACAGAAAAGGGAAACCAGCATATACATTCAAAACACAATTTAATGATATATACAAAATATATACAGTTTACCAAATTACACTATTAAACTATTAAAAGTGGTGTATCACTAACTCAACTTATCTGTATGAAGAGTTGTCCCTGTAGGATTCTTTCCAATCCGTTATTCCAGAATTAAGAATGTTAATCACAGTTCACAATTCGCAGGCAATATTACAGTTTCAGGCAATTAATATCCAGCAGGTCATTTAATCCTTCAAGCTTTACCAGTTCTGACCTGTCACTTTCTGTCCGAGTATTTATACTATGTAAAAGCTAGCATTATCCATAACTATCTACAACACTCTACAATCAGATTCAGCCTGACACTCCTACAAACTACATATCTAGAACCCACTAGAACATTATCATTTCACATAAGGTCGTAGGAGTTATTCCCCTTTAACCTAAAAAGTATATGTACAGGTTGCTTCCTTTTATACATAACTCACCCCTCCTTGAAGAAAAGAAAGTTTTTTTGAAAAAGAATTTTTCTTCAATCATCAAATTGCATCTAAATTCTTGATAAAGCATCAGCCAAAATATTGTCTTTACCTTTGATGTGTTTGAGGTCAAGGTTGTACTCTTGCAAAGCCAAACTCCATCTGAGAATTCTCTGATTTTCGTTTTTCATTTTTCCAATGAACGTCAAAGGTTTGTTGTCTGTATAAACTACCACGGACATGATATTAGTATAGTTGTAGACATCAAATTGATTCAGAGCCAAAATCAATGCCAAACATTATTTTTTGTGGAAGAATTTTCCTGGTGTTTGTCAAACTTTTTTGAGAAATAACAAATTGGATGGTCAATTTGTTCATCATCAGCTTGCATCAAAACAGCACCAACACCAACATCGCTGGCGTCAACAAATAGTTTGAACTGCTTACCAAAATCTGGAGCAGTAAGAACTGGCGAGCTTGATAGAATGGCTTTCAGTTTTTCAAATGCAGACTTACATTCGTCTGACCAGATGGATTTCACATTAGATTGCTACTACTGTGGCCTTGACAGGTTTGACCTGCCCATTTACAACATGACCTAAACATTCTAAAGTTGCATGACAAAACTCACATTTGAGTAAATTCACAGTCAATTTCATGATGGTGAGTCTTTCGAAGAAGTCGCGAATCCCGCGCAGGTGTTCGTCCCAGGTGTCGTGGTATATGATAACATTGTCGATGTATCCATCACAGCCTTCCAGATCAGATATCACGCTGTTCAGAAACGTTCCCGGAGCATTTTTCATACCAAACGGCATGATTTTGTACTGGTACAAGGCTTGCGATGTTACAAATGCCGACACTTCCTTCGCTCTTTCTGCTAGAGGAACATGCCAATATCCCTTCAGCAAATCAAATTTACTGACATACTTGGCCTTGCCGACTTTGTCAATACATGAGTCAATTCTCGGTATTGGATATGAGTCCGTTTTGCTGACAAAGCTGACTTTTCTGAAGTACGTACGAAATCGGTAGAACTTGTCTGGCTTGGGCACCAGAACACATGGAGAACTCCATTCACTTTTACTTGGCTAATTGATATCATTGTCCAACATGTACTTGATTTCTTTCTTTCAGGTGTTCCTCTTTCATGGGATTAACGCAATAAGGGTGTCGTTTGACAGGTGTTGCGTTATCAACATCAACGTCATGGTATGCAACATCGGTTTTGCCTTGTGTATCCGGAATCAAATGGTTGTACTCGTGGATTAGATCTTTCAGTTCATTCCTTTCCCAGTCCGACAAATGGCAAAGATTCTCGTCCAAATTCTCGAGCACATCTGAATTCCGTAACTTAATATCGCAGTCTACACCTTAATCTTGTACACCACCACATGACTCTATTTTACTAACATCAGCTGAACCTTCACATTGTGATGGTCCGGAGGCCAAAGAAGCAACAAGTTGAGGGGATTTGCCCTCTTCTCTATCTACATACTTTTTAAGCATATTGATATGACACATTTGAGTTTTCTTGCGCCTCTCTGGAGTTTGTACAACATAGTTTGCATCATCGACCTTTTTTCCAAGCACATAAGGTCCAAAATATCTGGCTTGCAAAGGCTGACCAAGTATTGGCAATAAAGCCAAAACTTTGTCACCTTGATCAAAATTTCTTGCTCGGGCATCTTTATAATACCACATTCTCATTTTTGTTTGAAAATTAAGAGCCATGTTGGATGAATATTGATAGTCTCATTCCTCCGAATTCTTTTTCCACACCAAACATTTAAGATATTTTCTTATGATATAGATCTAAGTGCATGGTTACTTGTTGGTTTGCCAAACTATTTTTTTGATTAACTCCAACGAAAAAAAAGAGATAGTGCTTAATGGGCGAAGCTTGTCTTGTTGTGAGTTTGTAAGCGGCTATCGATCACTTATCTCTTTCTAGTTCTACGTATAGTGACAACTTTCATCATATTTGTACTAATAAGATTTTGTCATGAAATTTGGGTTATCCAGCACAAATGGCAAACTATATATATAAAATATCATTTCATAATTACCTTTACGTAGGTATTCAGATGATAATATAACAGATTGAAGTAAATGAGAAGGCTAAGGCGTTTGAGTTTATACTAGCTAGTAAGTAATTCGGACAATCTAGACCGACAAAATTTACTCGACCATCCCCCATCACTAGAGAAGAGTAGAAAATCATGTTGAGAGAGGACGTTTCTTTATTTCCATGAGGGTCAGAGGGAGAGGTTTCTGCAAGCCAGTGGATTGGGCAACCCCAGCCTATAAACCTTGTTCTGAAAAGTAACTGTATTATCATATCAAGTCTGTGGGAGTTATTAAGTACTCCGCATAATTAGGTTCTAAACACTAGTTATGCTCTCATCCGTATTTGTTGTTTAAACCTACATTTAACACAATATGTTTTTGATATGTTTATATTTTTTTCATTTTTCACTAGTTTTTGTCTGATGTTTTATGAACGATAACTCAAAGACAATTTAATAGAAAATCGTGAAATTTACAGGACAATCTACGTAAAATCATTATTAAGGATGTAAAATTTCAGCAAAATCGTAAAAGAAATAACTTCATATAAAGCCGTTAAATAAAAATAAAAACGATTAGCAATAAGAGCCACGTTATCACAGTGTACGTCAAAACGACGTGGGAGCGACGTCAAACAATGTATGCATTGTGACGTCATTAACAATCGAGGGTTTGACTCGCTGCCCGATCGGCCCAAATGCGGCACTCAAGGTAATAAAAAGCGGCACACTAATGGTTAAATCAATGCCATCTAAGCTGCTGATTCAAAGTCATAATACGTGTTAGCTGAGGCGCCATGCAACGCGTTGACGTAATGTAGTTCAACATGGCGACAGAAATGACGTGAAAATAGCCTGATGTTACTCAATGTTATCTAAGCGATTGATTCAAAGCAATCGTACATGCTATCTGAGGCGAAGTGAAAAGTTTTGATATTACGTAGAGCAACATGGTGTCATAATAGCATCATGTGATGCAGCATCTCAAATTGTAATATACAGTGTGATATACTACAGTAATGATTACTAGTGATATATAGGCGAAGGCAACACAGAATGTAAATATAAATACATGTATAAAAAACCGAGACTTTGCCGCAAGGCCTTTCTGTCATCTCAGGCTATTTCAGGCGGACTGGGACGTCATAAACAAATCCAGGAAAGATGAAACTTTACATTCAAAACAACTTTTCTGCATTGAAGTTCGGTATTTTGATAAACATTTTTTTCTTTTAATTCTCTTGTGACTAAATCGTCTTTGTTTAATGTATATATAGGTAAACTATAAAAATCATTCCCTGAACACTGATGCATATGTTTGCTAACTTTTAAAAATTTCATGCTAACTTTTAAAAATCGCAATTTATCATTTTTAATTAGCTGTCTATGTACATTCATTCGTAATCTTAATACACAACCAATTTGGCCAACATCAAATTCGTCAAATACGTTGCATATCAAAGTGTAAGAAACATTTTTAGAAGTTCATGTTATATCTGATCTGATTTCTATTTTCGAACTTTTTATAAAGATGCAGTTTTTACACAAAATAAACATCTTGCATGCACCACATCTAGGCTTCATACACTTTACACAACTGACAACATCCGGAGTAGTCATAATTTAATGTTGATGTGCATAACACACGTTTCAAATTCTTGGTTTGTCTTTTACAACTTTTCAAAAATCCAAGTTCTCCTTATCACCAACAATTGTAATTAGCTTAGATGCTAGACCATATGTAATGTTCAGTTTGGTATGTTTAACATAAGGGTTTGGGTTAGGGTTAGATAAAAAATCCAAATACTTATGGGAATCTGTAGGCTTACAGTATAAATCAGTAACTATAGTATTGCCAATACGTTCAACAATGTTATCATGTAATGCTATAAAACAAACAAATGCATGGTTACACGATATTTCTTGCCGTTGATTCACTAGTGTTAAAATGGATGCATGCGAATCATACAGAAACTAATATCTAAACATAAGTTGGGTGCTCATTACCTGAAATGATTTAATTAATCTATTTCACTGTTGGTTGATTTCTATTTAGGTTATTGATCCGTGGGGGACTGTACTGGCGCAATGTGGTGAGGATCCGGGAATTTGTGTGGCTGAGGTCGACCTTTCGTTTCTTAATAAAGTTCGGAGAGACATGCCTGTATGGAACCATCGCCGACATGATCTGTATGGACACATACACACCAACAATAAGCCCGGTATAGTATTTACTACGTGAAAGGTAATACACAGCCACATACGCCAGTAATAATCAACCGTCACCGGAAAATATAAATGACATACATCTTGACTAGAGTCATCAACCAGATACTTATACTTTTATGTTTATATAAACTTATACTTTTATGTTTATATAGACTTATACTTTTATGTTTATATAGACGTATACTTTTATGTTTATATAGACTTATACTTTTATGTTTATATAGACTTATACTTTTATGTTTATATAGACTTATACTTTTATGTTTATATAGACTTATACTTTTATGTTTATATAGACTTATACTTTTATGTTTATATAGACTTATACTTTTATGTTTATATAGACGTATACTTTTATGTTTATATAGACGTATACTTTTATGTTTATATAGACTTATACTTTTATGTTTATATAGACGTATACTTTTATGTTTATATAGACGTATACTTTTATGTTTATATAGACTTATACTTTTATGTTTATATAGACTTATACTTTATGTTTATATAGACGTATACTTTTATGTTTATATAAACTTATACTTTTATGTTTATATAGACGTATACTTTTATGTTTATATAAACTTATACTTTTATGTTTATATAAACTTATACTTTTATGTTTATATAGACGTATACTTTTATGTTTATATAAACTTATACTTTTATGTTTATATAGACGTATACTTTTATGTTTATATAGACTTATAATTTTATGTTGATATAGACTTATAATTTTATGTTTATATAAACTTATACTTTTATGTTTATATAGACGTATACTTTTATGTTTATATAGACTTATAATTTTATGTTGATATAGACTTATAATTTTATGTTGATATAGACTTATAATTTTATGTTTATATAGACTTATACTTTATGTTTATATAGACGTATACTTTTATGTTTATATAGACTTATACTTTTATGTTTATATAGACGTATACTTTTATGTTTATATAGACTTATACTTTTATGTTTATATAGACGTATACTTTTATGTTTATATGGACGTATACTTTTATGTTTATATAGACGTATACTTTTATGTTTATATAGACGTATACTTTTATGTTTATATAGACGTATACTTTTATGTTTATATAGACGTATACTTTTATGTTTATATAGACTTATACTTTATGATTATATAGACTTATAATTGTATGTATATAGACGTATACTTTTATGTTTATATAGACGTATACTTTGATGTTTATCTAGCCACTTCAACCCAGTGTCACTTGTCTCTGATTAAAATGTTATGGTAAAGTTTGGTGTTTAGTTCACAGTTTGTATTTTTAGTTTTGCATTATCTCTCGATTCTCGATTGATATTCGTTTTCTCGGTGCTGATTGGTGTATGTCGTTATCAAAACTATTGTTGAAATATACATTATGTTCCAGATCATGTAGATTGTATGAAGACGTACGACTTCGGTGGTCACCCCATTCCTAGTTCCTGTGTCTTTCATCGCACGGCCACCTGCTTTTGTTTTGTCAACATTAAACCAGTGGTGCCGGGTCATATCCTTTGATATATAACGTTAACTAAAAAACGAAATTGTTGACATACAAACTAAATCCTACAAGGTATCATACCATGCTACATGTACATCCCCTTATTGAAATAACAAGTTTCTTTCACATATTTGTGGCAATGTTGCTGCAACTGTTTACGGCAGTGTTGCGACATTCATTTGAATATAAAGAATTATCAGGCAAATATGTTTTCTTGCAAATAGTTTAGAAACTTTACTATAAACAAATGCTGTAACACAATCAAACGCAAATGCTGCAACTTTGCCTCAATCAATTACTTAACGTAAAACAAAAAAACTTAACTATCATCATATGTGTTTTAATGGATCCTTTACGAATGCAAACTATTTAGATCCTGGTAAAAAAAAGAAGACTAGAGTCGGTATACGCCAGAACAGTACGGATGGACATTTTAGTAACAGAAAATAATTAGTTGTTTTCAATATACGAGAGTTGATTGATAAGTTGTGACCCTTGTATTAAAGAAAGTAACAAATATGTCCCTTTTCAGCCCAACTGTTTCCTAACTAGTTCAGTCAGTCAAACAGAAGATTGATGTAATTTGGTCAGTTCCGAGTTGAAAAGTCTCCATGAATTAGTTTTGGAGTTTCCCCAGATTTTTTTCTCGCTTAGTATTGGAAACGATTTCCATGAAGATTCCGTGGAGAAAAAAAAGATTAAATGTTGTTAATTGGCACGGAAATGGTGCTATTTTCATTGAGTAAGGACAAATTTTCCGCGTAGAATAAGCCGGAAATTTGGGATGATTTCTCAGTGGAGTTTCCGCAGAGAAAATCCTATCAATTTCTGCAAAATAACCGAAAGATTCAAGGTACTGATATTTAGTTCATTTGGGATGAAGCACTACAAAATTGGTCCAAATTAATGACCTTGACCCACTTTCAATGCAGGGTCATAAGGGTTAAATATCTGAAAATATTCAAGCAACTTCGCAAAAATCAAAAGGCCCAGCGTACAGATATTAAGCATGCTGGGTTATTTATTCATCATGGCATGACCTTTTGTTTTCCTGAACATCAATCGGATCGATGCGACTGTATTTTTACTGTCCTTACCTACTATGTCCAGATAGTTTCTTCTTCAGTGTACACCAATTATTTTTTCCTATAACTTTGTAGGTTTAAAGTAAAAAAAACCGATAACAGTGTGAGACATTAACATTGGATTACAATGTAAATCTTTTCTGTTCTTATAAATTGACCGTCGTTTAATCTATTTGATTTTGTTCACGCTTCGGTATTCTGTTTTTTATTTTTCACTTAAGACAATGTGATGAAATGGATATTTGAAGGGTTCTGACCAAATTTGTTTCAGTACATCTTCGTTAAAAAGAGTCTCAATTTTAATTTCATATTGCCCCCCCCCCCCGGGAAAGAAGGGTTGGCCCACTATGTCTAGTAGTTAAAGCCTGATATGGCAGCTCCTGCGAGAATTCATCAGAATTGTGTTGATAAATATATGGCAATGATATTGATTGTCAAATTTTATTTTCAACAATCAGTGAAAAATATATTACTGTAATAACAGCATTACATATGGACAGGGCACAGGGCAATACCAACTCTACAACCCATGAAGCTGGATTATTCCACCATAAAAGCACACATTGATAAAGTATATTAAGAGAATTCAAAACACATTGATTTACAGTTGTGGGATTGCTCAACACATGGTGTGTGCACGATGTAACAACGATGTGATCCTGTAACAACTGTAACCGGGAAATACACTATGATAGTGATGTCAGACGGGGATAACGTATTCCACAGTGATATCACACAGAGATAAAGTAGTCCATGGTGATGTCACACAGAGATAAAGTAGTCCACAGTGACGTCACACAGAGATAATGTAGTCCACGGTGATGCCACACAGAGATAAAGTAGTCCACAATGATATCACACAGAGATAAAGTAGTCCACGGTGATGTCACACAGAGATGAAGTAGTCCACAGTGACGTCACACAGAGATAAAGTAGTCCATGGTGATGTCACACAGAGATAAAGTAGTTCACAATGATTTCACACAGAGATAAAGTAGTCCACGGTGATGTTACACAGGGATTAAGTAGTCCACAATGATATCACACAGAGATAAAGTAGTCCGCTGTGGTGTCATACAGGGATAAAGTAGTCCACAGTAATGACACACAGAGATACAGTAGTCCACAGTGACGTTACACAGGGATAAAGTAGTCAACGGTGACGTCACACAGAGTTAAAGTAGTCCGCTGTGGTGTCATACAGGGATAAAGTAGTCCACAGTAATGACACACAGAGATACAGTAGTCCACGGTGATGTTACACAGGGATGAAGTAGTCCATAATGATATCACACAGAGATAAAGTAGTCCACGGTGACGTCTCACAGAGTTACAGTAGTCCACAATGATATCACACAGAGATAAAGTAGTTCACAGTGATGTCACACAGGGATAAAGTAGTCAACGGTGACGTCTCACAGAGATAAAGTAGTCCACGGTGATGTTACACAGAGATAAAGTAGTCCATAATGATATCACACAGAGATAAAGTAGTCCACGGTGATGTTACACAGGGATAAAGTAGTCCAAGGTAATGACACACAGGGATAAAGTAGTCCGCAGTGACGTCACACAGGGATAAAGTAGTCCACAATGACGTCACACAGGGATAAAGTAGTACACAGGGATAAAGTGGTCCACAGTGACGTAACACTGGGATAATTAGTCCACGGTGATGTCACACAGAGATGAAGTAGTCCACAGTGACGTCACACAGAGATAAAGTAGTCCACGGTGATGTCACACAGAGATAAAGTAGTTCACAATGATTTCACACAGAGATAAAGTAGTCCACGGTGATGTTACACAGGGATTAAGTAGTCCACAATGATATCACACAGAGATAAAGTAGTCCGCTGTGGTGTCATACAGGGATAAAGTAGTCCACAGTAATGACATACAAAGATAAATAGTCCATAGTGATGTCACACCGGGATGAAGTAGTCCACAGTGATGTCACACAGAGATACGGTAATCCACAGTGACGTCACACAGGGATAAAGTAGTCAACGGTGACGTCACACAGAGTTACAGTAGTCCACAATGATATCACACAGAGATAAAGTAGTCCACAGTGATGTCACACAGGGATAAAGTAGTCAACGGTGACGTCTCACAGAGATAAAGTAATCCACGGTGATGTTACACAGAGATAAAGTAGGCCATAATGATATCACACAGATATAAAGTAGTCCACGGTGATGTTACACAGGGATAAAGTAGTCCAAGGTAATGACATACAGGGATAAAGTAGTCCACAGTGACGTCACACAGGGATAAAGTAGTCCACAGTGACGTCACACAGGGATAAAGTAGTCCACAGTGAGTGATGTCACACAGGGATAAAGTGGTCCACAGTGACGTCACACTGGGATAAATTAGTCCACGGTGATATCACTCGGGGATAATGTAGTTTACAGTGAAGTTTCAAAGGGATACAACAGATTAATAACGTATTCAATAATTATGTAATACAGCGATGAAACAGTTCAGAAAGACAACGACAAAATGTGAAAAAATGATCTCCTGTTAGTCCATATATGTTTTATTTAATTCGGTAAATAAGCATTCATTGGTTGAAAGATAGAATCAGATAAATGTATGTATTTTTCTCATCGTTTTTACAATTTGTCTGAAAACTATTTGCATAAACTCGGAATAAGGTAACTGAAACGCTTCCCTTTACTGCTTATGTTCTTTAATGTTGAACACATGTACTAATTTCTACAATGAGACGTGTGGAGAGATTCGGAGAACTGACACAGACAGAGTTATCGGACTTGTTCTCAGTTGTACAAAAGGTGGCTTCTGTAGTTGAGCAGCATTATGGAGCGACCTCTCTGACGGTCAGCGTGCAGGACGGGCCAGAGGCAGGGCAGACGGTCAAGGTTAGTGGTTAAGTATTCTCGAGTGACCATGTTTTATGACTTGGGGGGGGGGGGGGTGTCTAATACTTTGGTTGATGTATTTAAGGAGGCTTAGAACATACAGCTGTACCTGAATCTCAACCCAACTTATATTCTTTGGTTTTAGAGGTTGAGATGAACTTTGTAATCTTCGATTTCCTATTTGTTGTTGTCGATTGCTCTTGTGAAGCTTGTTAAATATCATATTCAGGGGTTCTTTGAACCCTATTTGTGTCATTTTGATTTTGGGAATGATCAGGAAAAGCAAAATTGCTGCCGAACATATCAGAGTAAAGATAACAAAAGGGAAATGATCAAATCAAGAACATAATGGAGAAAAGGGAAAAATTGATAAAACCGTTAACACGAGAAACTAGGTCTTTACATATTTAAAAATATATTACCGATTAGTATAATGAACTGACTATATTTTTCCAAAATCATATTTGATAGCGAAATTGACATCGCAACTATTTGTTTGATATAAGCAATGGAAAATAGTATAATGACTTTAGATTCGTTTGATATTTAATGAAAATTAAAACAGATAAACGTTAATTTAATTATTATTACAGACAACATCTTCTGGTATTTAAGTACTTTACAGCAGCGTTATGCAATCGGAACGGATTGGAACGGAACTCCGACAAACCGAAGTGCTATATTATGTACCGGCAATATGTTAAATATCATTGAAAACATATGAAACTATATTAAAAGAAGCCTGTTAAAAGCTAATAAAAAGTGTGAACTGTTAAGGAAAACAGCACCAGTAGTATGCTCATGAAAGGCTCTTTTTGAAGTTGTCAACAAATAGTATGCTAAGAGGGATTCGCGCGGTAACCTGAACAGAGGTCCATGTAAATAAATATCAGTATCAATCAATTTAACACTTGACATTAATTTCTGCATAACAGAATGTGGTATTATGGTTTTAATGGAGTTGTATATGGATAGGATGTTTCACTTTTCAGAAACTCTATTCTATTTAAAAAACAATCTCTAAAATAATTTTATCTTTTTTTTTCTAGCATGTTCATGTGCATGTCTTGCCTAGGAAAGCTGGTGACTTCAAGCAAAATGATGAAATATATTCAAAGGTAATTTTTTTTTTTTTTGTTTTTTTTGCTT
The DNA here is from genome assembly GCA_947623455.1 of Mimachlamys varia. Taxonomy (NCBI): domain Eukaryota; kingdom Metazoa; phylum Mollusca; class Bivalvia; order Pectinida; family Pectinidae; genus Mimachlamys; species Mimachlamys varia. Next base: position 25,230,960 of record OX392534.1, read on the forward strand.
GGTTATTTTCAGTTTTAGTTTTTGTTAGTACGTTTATTTTCCCTTTTTAGTACAGTATACATTTTCAATATTAAGTAGCCTATCAAAATCATGTAGCAAAGATAGTGTTGATATCATACTGATTTGACGAAATGTACACATATTGTGTCAGCATGCAATTGGCTTGCGCAGTGTCACGTTTAATAGTTTGAATTGTTTCCAACGGGTTATATTCAAACGTCATGGGAACGGTAATTGCCACCAAATCTCGCTCAAGACCGTCATTGTCGAACTAACGATGGTTTTTCCGCCTATGTTAATGCCACATAGGGGTTCGGTCTACGACCCTTAGAGACCGCTCACCGATACATTGCGTTGTGGCTTTTAAGTTGGTTCCATTGGTCATACACACTTAACCCCAATTCGTCAATGATGCACTGGCGTAATTAGCTCATTATATAACCAAATTGCTAAACCGATATATAAGAACGTATCTTTGTGTGATACGAAGATGGATATTTTTGAGTTTGCTTACTTGTTGTGATGACAATGATAACTCGGTTCTCATTTTGAGAATTTATGCTTACTTGGATGTGACCAGGATTTACATGGCGGGTGTCGTCGATGAAGCAAAAAAGACGCTTACTCTTCCGGAACACCTGGTATTATTCTCTTGTGCTTTTACGAGAGTCTCCATGTAAATACTTTCTTTGTTCCTATTTTGCCTCTAGTTTAATCGATTTTGAGTTCGGATTATGGACGCTTTGGTAACATCAGTTATTTTGTCATTGTCACAAAACAAATAACAAATATTAATTATTATAACGAACTAGGAGAGTTTGAACCATGAACTTAAAACAGATATATTAAAACAGTAAGTATACCGCCGATCATATTCATTTTTAGGCATTTTGTGGAAAATGTTTTGTAACATGGGATATTTTGAATGTCTCCAATATTCTATTTAGCTTTGATGTATAATTATCACCCAGTGACTTATGGAACGATAGTGGACGTAAAAGACTACCCTGTTACAGTACAAACCTTATGTACACATGTGGTTTCTTTATATAACAACCCGTAGCACGCATACATGTGATGCCGGTTATATAGGTCACATGTCAATGATTGCCCACATTGAGAGATAGGTGTGTAGGTGCGGGTATTTGAGAGATAGTTGTGTAGGTGCGGGTAGTTGAGAGATAGGTGTATATGTGCGGGTAGTTGAGAGATAGGTGTGTAGGTGCGGGTAGTTGAGAGATAAGTGTGTAGGTGCGGGTAGTTGCGAGATAGGTGTGTAGGTGCGGGTTGTTAAGAGATAGGTGTGTGGGTTCCGGTAGTTGAGAGATAGGTGTGTAGGTGCGGGTAGTTGAGAGATAGGTGTGTGGGTGCGGGTAGTTGTGAGATAGGTGTGTGGGTTCGGGTAGTTGAGAGATAGGTGCGTAGGTGCGGGTAGTTAAGAGATAGGTGTGTGGGTTCGGGTCGTTCAGAGATAGGTGTGTAGGTGCGGGTAGTAGAGAGATAGGTGTGTAGGTGCGGGTAGTTGAGAGATAGGTGTGTAGGTGCGGGTAGTTGAGAGATAGGTGTGTGGGTGCGGGTAGTTGAGAGATAGGTGTATAGGTGCGGGTCGTTGAGAGATAGGTGTATAGGTGCGGGTAGTTGAGAGATAGGTGTATAGGTGCGGGTAGTTGAGAGATAGGTGTGTAGGTGCGGGTAGTAACGTTGTCCTTAGGACAAGAAATCTGCTAGAAACATAAGACTTACAAAGCAAAATTGGTTTCTTAATGTTTTAAAAGCAGATGGCAATAACTGTAGTGATGATCAAGAGACTGGTATGTGTGCAAAGTGTTTCACTGATCATCAGAAAAGAAAGCCGCAATCCTGAAAATGTTAAAGACGATTTGTGGCGGAACATCCCGTTTTTATCCATAGAGGATTTATTTCATGGCCAGTCTTCCCATGCCAAATGCACACTATAAACTATAAAGAGTTTCTAACACAACTCGCCCATATTATGCGAGGGCATATTATCTGAAACACTAACTCTTATTTCCTCACAAACAATGGTCCTTGGTCCTCCTCACGTATTTGTTTATATCACCTCGCAAAATGTTAACACCGTCGTTGAAGGTGGCACTGATCAAAATGTTAACACCATCGTTGAAGGTGGCACTGATCAAAGTGAAATGTTGCCGGATACATTGTTTCAGGTATTCATCAATGATCTTTTAAAGATAACACGTGTATCACGCCTCAGTGTTTCCCCTCTCTTGGTGATGCAGATTGTAAGGAATGGACAGGTTTAACAGGAACACATTTTCCAGAATTGGACACTGATATTTACACTCTAAATCACAAGGATGCACTACTATTGATCTGGGACAAAGTAAAGACGGACATATCGTTGAAACAGTGTCCAACTCTTTTACGGTATATGGACCTAAGTTTTTAGATCATAGCCCTGCCTGGTGGTTACATTTTGGACATAGAAGGGCTTTTCCAGGAGGTAATATCGATGCGAAAATTACAAAAGCCAACATGGATAGTTTTTGTTGGCTGGAGAAAGATGACATTACCGTTGTTGATCGAGGGTTTAGGGATGTTTTACTAGAGTAGAAATCACGTGGGTAGACAACAAAGATACCGTCTTATCTTATACATGGACAGACTCATCATGACGACCTCCAAGCTAACCTTAATAGATCCATAACTAAATCCAGTTAGTAGTGGTGTCATAGACGTTTCTATCCTTGGCTGTTTCTCAATACACAACCAGGATCAAATCCCAGGATCAAATGCACTCAAACCCTTGAGTCTGATCCTTACCAAAGAAGAAGAATAACTTGCCTACAAATATTTGATTGATGTCATCGAGGCACTCGTTAGAATAGTAACAGCTTGCCTCAATAGAATCCAAGGACCAAAATGTGTTAGAATACCTGAGTGAGACGCTGAATGGCAGAGCGCTAGTTGACAAAATGATAGCACCCCTTGGTGTTCGTATCACTTTAGCTCAGCGTGTGAAAATGTGCCGGATCTTACCAGAAGGGTCAAGTCACGATTCGTCAAACGAGACTGCGGTTAATTGCGGCTTTCCATAGAAAAATACCTTTCGAAAAAAACTTATGGCACATACCACATATCATTGGCAATTGGCTACATCAGTTAACATCTCAGTGATGATTGGGCCTCGGGGCATTATACGGTGTCAGATCCACTCGAGGCATAAGAGCAGTATACAAAATTCAGAAAAATACCAAAGTATCAACAAAAGCATAATCGGAAATCAAAATCTATAAAATTAAAAGCAAGATGGAAACAAAAGGAAAATTGTCATGAAGACCCTCGTAAAAGTACAATAGAATAAGACCAGGTGTTCCGGAAGAGTAATTGTCTTCTGCTTCATCGGCGACACTCGTCATGTAAATCTTGGTCATATCCAAGAAAGCGCCAATCCTCAAGATGAGAACCGAGTCATCATTGTCAGTCACAACAGGTAAGTACACTAATAAGCAAACTCTAAAAACGTCCATCTTCATATCACTCAAAGATACAGAATATTTCTCGATGAGATCAAGATGGCGACCATAAAGTGCAATATTTGGATCCAGCATGACAACTCCGACACCCTTAATCACTTAAAGGATTATTATCGGTTTTGTCCTAAAGGACAGATATGTCAGTATTCCATATTATCTAGGATGTTACATGCATTTGGAAACAAGTAAGCCTTTGCATACAAAAGTTAAAAGTCAAACCTGAAGTAATGTAGATTCCGCTACCAACCGTCATCTCCCAGGTATAAGGTATGGTCGACATGGACAATTAGAACTACGATGTATATCAACACTGATACGGTCAATCAGATTCTAGGACAAGGAAGACTTATTCCTAATATGTAAACCAACAAATCTATCATGTAGTGTTCCTGTCAGAAAATTGATTCAGCAGTTGTAGGAATATTTAATATTTGTGGGAACGTGACGGCCATTTTGAAAGTGAGAATTTCACTTTTTAGGTCACCCGAGACGAAGTCTCAAGTGACCTATTCTTATCGCCTTTTGTCCGTCGTCGTTCGTCGTCCGTCGTGCGTCGTGCGTCGTGCGTCCGTAAACTTTTTACATTTTCGACTTCTTCTCCAAAACCACTGAACCAAATTCAATGAAATTTGGCAGGGAGCCTCTATGGCTAAAGTTCAACTAAAATTGTGAATTATATGGTCCCCATCCCCCAGGGGCCTGAGGGGCGGGGCCAAAAAGGGTCAAATTGACTAAAATTTCAAAAATCTTCTTCTCTACTCTCAGATAAGGTGGAATCAAACACTCTTCATAGATGAAAGGGTCTTAAGGTGCTTTACAAAAATTGTGAATTTCATGACCCTGGGGTCTCATGTTTGCCCCTGGGGAGTGGGTTAACTTTACTATAATTTATATAGGGAAATCACATTTTTGACTATTATTTGTTGGATTTGTATTGGAATTCATTCTAACTTGTATCAAATTATCAGCATGGGATGACACTTTGATGGTATGTACATGTTGGCCCTAGTAGACCCCCAGGGGCTGGAGGACGGGGCCAAAATGGTCAAATTGACAAAAAATCTTCTTCTCTTCTCCCAGATATATACTAAGTTTACTATAGTATATTGGCAGAAAAAAAACATTTTTTGCATTATTTGTTTAATTGCCATAAGAAATGATGCAAATTTGGTTGAAATTATCAATATGACATGACTTTTGAGTAGTACGCACATATTGACACTGACTGACCCCCAGGTGCCTGAGGGGTGGGGCCTAAAAGGGTCAAATTGACATAATTTCAAAAATTCATTTTTTCCACTCCCAGATATGCTACAATGTATTGGTATAAATATTCATCTCAACATTCCCATATTTCTCTTTCATGTCAAACATCAGGTGACCGTTAAGGCCCATGAGCCTCTTGTTTTATGTTATTTGTGTAGGTGTCAGTCCTCGTGTACTAATAAAACCAATTATAAACATTTAAGTTCAGATCAATTTACAATATTTCAGTGCAATCAATTTAATTTATACAATTTGCAGATGTTTTAGCACATAATTACGGTTGGTCTGCAATAGGAAATTGTACTAAGTACAAATATCATGTTATAACTCAAAATCCATAGAACACCTATATAACCTCTCTCAAGTGTATTCAGTTTCAAATAAACTAGCCACAATTTCTTAATTTGATAACAAAATTAAATAAGGTCAGCTAAGAGATGTAGCTAAACTAGAGAAGTGTGTTTAAAACAACAAGAACGAAGCCATATATATACATGAGCCATTTCTCAAGTGACACGATCAACAATTGTCAATGCAAAATGCTATTTAATTGTGCGCGCACCTGTGCGCTATTAATAATCTCCCATACTTTTGATCTGTCCTTGATCGAAGAAGTCCTGACCGGTTAGAAATGCCAACACTGCTTGATCTGCCTAGCAGAATATCGTGTTCACATCGTGAACATACAGTATCGCACCCACATCATACTCGCACCACACACCATGTAACGTTATGCGATCCAACAACTGTAGCATCCCTAGTTTGCTGGGATACAAATGTATACATACGATTAGGTCGTCCGCATCAGGTTATTAAGACTGGTTAGGTCAGTTGTGTTCCTACGTAAAACAAACTCACATGGCTTATGCATCTTAGGTTTCGAATGCTGGTTCTGACCTATATTTTGGACCCCAAAGACCATGATTTAGGGCTGTGTGAATGTGGTTAAAAAGAATGATTGAGGTCAGTTGTGAAATACTTTAAGTCCTATATATCAACCAAACTTACGTGTATATATATAGGATATGCTAGGTTTTAAATGCTTGCTTTAATCTACATTTCCCCGTAAACGACCATGTTTAAGGCCTATTTACTATACGTACGGTGGAGATTAAGAATTGATTATGTAGGTAAGTATGCTTAGAACAATAATCTGAGTCTCAATCCGGCATACATTCTTTGGTTTTTGGGGTTGAGGAGAGCTTAGTAATCTTCGTTTACCTTTTTTTTTTTGGTTTCAGTTACAGAATCACGACAAAGATATGGCAACGGGCAGACGCTGCGAGGAGGACATGGCCGAAGAAGCTAAACAACTACGAGCATATTTTATTTAATTCTTAACATTATGGTCAAACACACATTTTAGCAATGAGTCGTTTGAGAACAGCCCACCTCTTTACCTTAAAACAATGCCAACTGATTTCTATCGACATGCATAACATAGTGCTTATGGAAATACACTTTTTGTTTCTTTATACAAAAGTGCATTATACCGTAATATGAGTGATATGCTCTGATGCTGTAGAAAAGAAAATTGATGGATAATAAAGTGTGTTATCTGTTAGAACCCTAATATATGTTGTTATGGTCACCTGTCACCCGACCGGTCAGTCATGGCGAGGCATTTTTTGAGAGTCGAGTGCTGGTCTTGTTTCATCAACACCATTAACAATACAACTCTGTTTAGTTGGTCATGTATAAAAGGGGCATCCCGGGGAAGTCTACAATGAAGTTCTTGAATGTACATGCTGTCTGCACTACCAGATACATTTTCCTGTTATTTCAATATTCAAAGTCCACTCAAAATGTGTTTATTAGCCACTTGAAAAATTGCATTCCTCGGGAAAGCCCGATAGAAATAGCGCTGATCACGCGTCAATCAGGTGACTATCTTGTCGCAAGTCGACGAGGGGCCCAAAGGGAGGGGACGCGTAATGTGTTGGTCCGATGATGAACCAGACACAAAATCCGTGTATACATTTTTTTAATCATATTCACATTAATAATCAGACGTTAATTACACAATATATTCATATGAAGAAATTTATGTCGACATCTATGCATCATTTATCGACATCAGTACCTGACTGAAACTGATGCAAATGGACCATGCATCGCCAGAAACCCACACGACACTGCACTCTTACATTGTACGTTTAACAGTGTCATGTGGGTTTCCGACGATGACAACCATAGGGCAAACCTTAATTTCTGTAAAAAGTTATCTTTACGAATCCTCATTTAGAACCATTTCACAAAAGGTGTGCATGCATTTTAAAGTACAAAAATAAAATGAAATGATTCCGATTTTTTTTATACAACTCGATTTCTTGAAGATTTTTTTTTCAGACTATCTATATATTCATCTAAAATCTATCCAACTTTCAGCGTCAACATACTTTAACACTTACAATTATGTATTAGGGAAGTCCGTGCACTCATATGACGCACCACGCACTAAACATGTAGAACACATGTATAATATATATATCAAATTTGGAACTTGTCGAGAAGATAATTGTCCAATACTAAATACATTTGTATATGTAATGATAGCTCCGTTTTCATTTGACTTTTTGTTATGTAAATTTAAAGGTTCGTTAACATTTTCAACACAACTGCAGACATGGGACATACATGTATATGTTTTTTTTTTATATAAATTAATGACTTCACTTATATATTGCATATATTTTTATTCATATCAAATTCAATACCGGGGTCCAAACCCGATACTATTTGTACAATCCGTATTTTATAGATTAGGTATGACAAGCATTTTTTATCCGCACAGGATGACATAAATTTATTCATTTTGTCCAAATTGAATCTGTATGTAATTAAACATTAAACATTAAACATATGTGAAAAGATCTTTCTCTTCAGCAATATAATTCAATTATGCCGTTTTACTGAAATTTTATAAAGGGAATATTGCAAAACACGATTTCAAGTTTTACACACGCATTTCATGTAACAGAGGAATGAAAGAGTTATCCCTTGGGAGGCCCCAAAACCAAATCAAAACTGTGTCACCGGCTATCCAGAAGAAAACTGTAACATGCAAACAATTTGGCTGTTAGTTTCTCCCTTGAATACTTCCCATCCCTCATTATGCTTCCTTAATATCATCCTTACGTTGAAGTTTGACCATACGACCACTTTTCGCTTGGTAGTTACATGTAGGTCAAGCGGATCGCCATTTTTTGTTTACCGATGTAGCTTGTTATGCGCATGCGTTATCATATGTGACGAAAAAAAATTTACATGTCCAAATCGTTGATCAACGAATAGTGATTCCCTTTTTTAATTATTAATTAAAGTTTTTGGGAACATATTTCAGCGTAAATCGCCCATTAATTTTCCACAAGATTATACATTTAATTCATATATACAATTATTCTAAATAAGCATAAAAAATATAGTTTTACCGTGATGCCTCTTTAAACATACTACAAACTACGCCAAAGCGACACAAGTCAGGGAGAGGGTTTGTATATACCTCTCCTGTTTCCCAATCCCTTTAAATCGTAGGGGTTTAGTGAAATAATTTGAAATGAGAGTGACACAAGTAAACCTTTGCAACTCGTTTATCAACTTTATGAAGACAAAAGGGGGGTGCAAACAAATTATTACTTTATCCTGCTATTTCATATCCCTTATCTGGGTCCTTCACAGGATGACAATTCGATACACATTCTGACAGTAAATGTATGGTTTTGTCTGAAAATGTTAGAAGTATTTCTCTCATACTAAAGTTTATCTCGTATTTAGGGTTCCCTTGTTCCTGTATTCAGAAAAGATTTCTATATTGCTCAGATAAATGAATAACCTACCATGATGTTTACAGTAAATAGTTCTTGTTGTTTAGGAGGGTTACTGATTGAATATTTTGAATATTTAGGTCACCTGTCCTTTTTTTCATTGTCTGCTTCTTCACCAGAATCAGTGGATGGCATATTTTCAAACATAGCCAAAATAGCAGACCTGTTTACCCCTACGCATTTGGCGTATTTACTACGAATTTAACACCCCCATTACGCAGCTACGCATCAGTTAGAAAAACTACGAATTTGACGTGGTATAAATTTCCCTAATCGAACACACCTGCGCATAATCATTGTTGTCCTCTTCGAACGAAACTGATCTTTAGTCTGCTAATAGCCAGAATTTATTATCTTTTGGCCCGGATGATCAGTTAGTCGTCGTTGGTAAACATTAAATTGTTCCTTGCACCAAAATTGCCAAAGGCACGTCATCAAAATCATCATAAATTTTCTATTTTTTTCGTTCCAATTTTTGGCCTAAAATGACATCTATATTATTATTTACAAATAAGCTATTTTGTTATTGGAAACGTGCTTACAATGTTGTTGCAAATGATCTGATTAAAATCATATCTTGATCTCCGCGCCGTTCCGTAAAACTTCTCTCTGCTGCGTTAAGATCTGAGAAAATCCCATAGGGGGTCATGTCCCGATGACCTTTTGCATTAGCCAATCAAATTACTACTGTCAGAATCTTGAGTGAAATATGGAGGCGACAAAGCTTGCGTGATTGCATTCGTCCGTTTAGTCATTTCGTCAACAAAAAGTTCATGTGGAATAATGTGATGAAATGGCTTGCTGCAAGATGAACCGGTAATTGAAAAATTATTTTAGTGTTAAGTAAAGAGGCGACAAAGGTCATCTGAACGTGACCTCATGTTGGATGATGTCAGATATTTGTGAAACGGAGTGTGATGAAATGAAATTATATTAAAATACACAGGGTACATTAACATGAAAATATTTTCAAGACATGTATGTGTAAATGAGTTGTGTACACTTGAATATATACAATGTAATAACCATAATAAACCAATCTGATGTTACATGTCTTCTATATAAATTATAAACTTTTATAAACCTAAGATATCACCATTATTCATAGATTTATTCTAGATTTCAATCAGAAGAGATCAACCCTCCAAACTGAACCTAAATCCGCGATCCGCATATCAGCATCAGATGTGTTGAACACTACACATAAACTGCAAAAACTACACATTTTTGAAACATTGACTACACATTGTCCCGAGAAAAGGTAAACGGGTCTGAAATAGTCTTTCGTGAATGAGGTAACAGAAAATTGGAATTCCTTACCCAACCCCAAGGGCTAGGGCGGGACTCCAAAGGGAAAATCAACCAATATTTCAAAAATGCTCTTCTCCAGACACTGTGTCTACAGGCTACTACAAGCTATATATCTGTATGGATGGAAAGATCAAGGGCTTTGTTTAATTGATAAATGCTTTACCCATAGGGCCATTCGTTCTCTTTTGAGGAGGGAGGGCGTCAAGTTTACTATAGTTAATATTTTTTCCAAATTCCAAGTAGAAATTCATTGGATATTATTTATTACATTTTTGCCAGTGAAATATAGAAAATTATCAAACTGAAGACTTTGCCGTGAAAATATAAGATTTTGCCGTGAAAATATAAGATTTTGCAGTGAAAATATAAGGCTTTTTCAGTGTAACGTGAAAAAGTGACCCGCTAATAAAATACCACCCGGGTCATTATTTTACGTTCAAAAGTTACCCGGGGTCGTCATTCAACAGTAGAAATCTTACACGGCCATCAGTAGAAAAATGACCCCATTCGATTTTTCTGCAATTCGTCCCGTGATAAAGTGACCCGCCGTAGCTTTCAACGGTGGGTAGTTTTCAACTGGGTCATTTTTTCACGTAACACCGAAACTTTTGTATGAGTTGTTCCCCTTGATCGAATCTTGGAAGAGGCTCGGCATTGTTGTCGTCTGCTAGAACTTGTCTCTTGGGGAAAGATGGTCTTGAAGAAATGGCATCCATAGTAAATATTGATGATAACTGCTGCAGGATTTAATATGAAATGAATTGAAAGATGAGTATGGTTCAACTTTTCCGATCAGCTTATCTCAATCAGCTGTGTACTGGGCTCGATCGGTTGTGATTTCGACGGATTACAGTAGACTTAGCTCCTTTGCAGTAGGCAAGTAGACCAAGAAAAAAAATAATGAAAGTATCTTAGTCCTCTTTCGAAATGTAATAAAAAGAAAATTCAATGGTTTGCCGTTTAATATCAAATATATTTCACTTGTATGGCAGATTGTTTTTTAAATTTTCACTCGTGCTACGCACTCGTGAAAATATAAAAAAATCTGCCATACTCGTGAAATATATTTGATATTAAACGGCAAACCATTGAATATCCTCTATATATTATATAGAACGGTATGTATTATTTCCATTGATAGAACGCTATTATGAATATATATATATATTGTAAAGCGCTTTAAAGTAGATAGAGCGCTATATCAAATATTGTATATTTACTAACATATCTAATTTCACTTTGTTACATATTGTTTTTCTCATGATATCTCAATGAAAATGAGCTACCATACCTATTACATTACTTTTGTAAACGATTGTTAGACTCAAAATTAGATTGGCAGCTTATGTGATTATAAGAAAGGCTGTTTCACCACAGCCACATCTGGCGAGCGACACCAGACGTGTTCAATCCAATAAGTCTCACATCTAAACGTTCCTCCAAACTACAGACTAAGAAATGAATTTACAATTGTACATACATGTCTGTTATTTTAAATGGTATTTCAATAGAGTATATTATTCAGTACATCCATATGGTATAATAGAATGTGCTCGATTGGCATACAATTTGTTCTGTGTAACAATGATGAAATATAAGTGCTTACTTACCTGAAATTGTGCACATCCGCTCAAGGTCAACGGTTTAAAAAGTGGCAACTTGCAATAGCAGTACAAATCGACCTGTTTAAATGGTGTAACAAGATGGTTACGCCTACGTATATATGACATTATGTCATCATACAATATATAGCTTTAGATAAAATAAATGTCGGAGACGCAGATGGATAGCATAATGACCATCGTCTTCATGAACTTTTAATATTTTTACTAAGCGCGTACGGTTAGATTGCCTGGTCGGACGTACGGTTGGATTGCCTGGTCGGTCGTACGGTTGGATCGCCTGGTCGGACGAACGGTTGAATTGCCTGGTCGGACGTACGGTTGGATTGCCTGGTCGGACGTACGGTTGGATTGCATGGTCGGACGTACGGTTGAATCGCCTGGTCGGACGTACGGTTGGATTTCCTGTTCGGACGTACGGTTGGATTGCCTGGTCGGACGTACGGTTGGATTACCTGGTCGGACATACAGTTGGATTGCCTGGTCCGACGAACGGTTGGATTGCCTGGTCGGAAGTACGGTTGGATAGCCTGATCGGACGTACGGTTGGATTGCCTGGTCGGACGTACGGTTGGATTGCCTGGTCGGAAGTACGGTTGGATAGCCTGATCGGACGTACGGTTGGATTACCTGATCGGACGTACGGTTGGATTGCCTGGTCCGACGTACGGTTGGATTGCCTGGTCGGAAGTACGGTTGGATAGCCTGATCGGACGTACGGTTGGATTACCTGATCGGACGTACGGTTGGATTGCCTGGTCCGACGTACGGTTGGATTGCCTGGTCGGAAGTACGGTTGGATAGCCTGATCGGATGTACTGTTGGATCGCCTGGTCGGACGGATGTTCTAGATTTTGTTTATCAAATTTTACAAATAAGGGACGTGTACAGGGGGTAATAGACTCTCGCACATCTAAGACCAGGCGTTGAACGACCACAGTTTATTATTACCGTCTTTTGTACCTGCCTTTCTTTTAACATTTTTGCAGTCGCTATTTTCTACCTTTATTTAAAAAGAATTTCAGTATGGCCGAAAAAGGTCGGTCGATTCCTTTGCATCTAGTTCACTACATACGTCAGTACTAGTACGCCTCACATTGGTCATTAGTCTGATGATTCCTCGCCATCTCGTACACTACATACGTCTGTGCTAGTACGCCTCACAATGGTCATTAGTCTGATGATTCCTTTCCATCTCGTACACTACATGCGTCTGTCCTGGTACGCCTCACATTGGTCATTAGTCTGATTATTCCTCGCTATCTCGTACACTACATACGTCAGTACTGTACTGTACGCCTCAAACTGGTCATTAGTCTGATGATTCCTCGCCATCTCGTACACTACATACGTCTGTGCTAGTATGCGTCACACTGGTCATTAGTCTGATGATTCCTCGCCATCTCGTACACTACATACGTCTGTGCTAGTATGTGTCACACTGGTCATTAGTCTGATGATTCCTCGCCATCTCGTACACTACATACGTCTGTGCTAGTATGTGTCACACTGGTCATTAGTCTGATGATTCCTCGCCATCTCGTACACTACATACGTCTGTGCTAGTATGTGTCACACTGGTCATTAGTCTGATGATTCCTTACCATCTCGTACACTACAGTTCAAAAGTTGCTAAAGTTCACGAGGCCTGAGTTATGAACGTCTTTGTGTTGTGTCGTATGGTGGGATATAAGGTTCAGAAATGGCCTTATAACTAAGACAATGAATTACCATACCTTACCTCTTATTTTGTATAATGGCAACTGCTGCACATATTAAGCGTACATACCAGGCGTAACTGCCACATATAACATGTTATGCACAGTGAAACAGAACAGAATGTGTGTGTTTTTTAAACATTTTTTGGAGAAGCGTTTGACACACTTCCGGTTCTGATGCACCTAAATTCTTTCAACATTATATATTTACATTTTCACTTCGCTCCGCCTCAATGAAACTAGGAATATCTGGTTGCTTCAATTCCCGATGAAATAAGTAGGGCATGTGCTTTTTTGTTCCTGGCGAAGTAATACATTTGTTTACAACAGTGTATCATCCTAGACGAACTGTGTACAATAATGTACGGGTGTACTACATACGTAAAACAGCTCTTTCACATGCCAATGAGTTATGCCAGTATCATATCACACATAGCCTTAAAAGTACTTGATCTGAAAAAATACTAAAATAAAATGTTTGAGATTGGTCACAGAAATCCCTTCTTTTTTAAAAAGTTACCTTTGTTAGATTCTATTATTCGACAAATGAAACCTGTTCACGAAACTCCAAAAACCTTAGTTTAGGTCCAAAAGTAGATGTAGCGAATTATCAGGCACCTGTGACCTTGTCAATACATAAATGTATCGTGTGCCTACCTTTAAAGCTTGAAGTTTTCGGTTAATGTCCCAAATTAAAAAAAAATCGTCAAATCACTAATCCATTTGATTGCATGTCACCAATATCATTCATCATGCTTTCATCAATAAGCTATGCCTAAATCCACTGTTATGAGACGTTTTCAATATGCTTAGGCCTTGCAATGTACCGAAATTCGACTTCCGACAACTTCATTTGACTCGCTTCAACTGTGACCAAATCAGGACGTCGTTATGTGTACTGCTGCGCGATGCAAACTGCTCTAAAATACTCTAGTAATTCATTCACACTGGAAAGGTATTTCAATAAATTCTTAATGAAAATAAAAGTTTGAAAGGTATGATTACAGCACATATAAAAATCAAAAAGTAAAAATCTTGTCTCTGGACTACATTTTTTCTGTTGCCTAGTGATGATGCCGATAAGTGTGCAACAATGTAACAAAGGTTAAGTACATGCGGATAGTTAACGTAAATATAAGGAGTGGATGTCTATTTTGTTGTTTGCATCGGCTGATGAAGTCAAATGCACAGTGACACGAACTGAAAGTATGTGATACTGCATATTACTATCATAAACATTTGACAATTACACTCAGTGCGTTATAATAATATACCGTAAAAGTAATGAAATAGTAGTAATTGTACCGTAACGTGAATGGCATAAGGGATCTATGTGAGTGGTTTAGTTATAGACACCGAAGTTAAGCAATAGCGACGATGCAAAAATTGATGACATGCACCATTATTGGGTGGGGTTTTGTTTGGATGTTAAATGACATACATCTTAATATATACAGTATATTGCAAGCATGTGTAATGTATGCATTTCCAAATATATAGATATTTAAAACATATTTCCTAAGATGTGTTGTTGTAATGGTGAAAATCACCAAGGAACCTAGAATTCCCCCAAAATTGTTGGCTGAGAAATGAGTAAGGGAGTAAGCTTTGTAAAATGTTCTACACATAATTTGAGTTTGTTCAAGCTGTTTCCTGACGAGGACAGGGCAGTAAGCATATACCGGCAATACAGTTTGATGGATGACGAACTCGATTGGAACATTCCCTAATCACTCTTGTTTATCATCGATATGCAATTTGATCCATATTTCAATCTTAAAAGGTCTGTATAATTACAGTTTAATAACGTATGTTTTAGATAAGTGTTTGTCCAAAGGAGGGATGTCAATTTAGGCCTTTCTGCAGCCTATCAGTGATGAGGCTAATATTTTGCAGGAAGATACTTTAAGGTCAGTTGCATATTGTATTATGTTCAAAACATCTTATTTTGTGTGGGCACATGGAAAATTAGGGAGGGTGTAAAGTTCATTTTTCGTGAATGTTCTTATGAACTAGAAATTGTAGTAAAACTTCTGGTTTTTAGCCCACCATCATCAGATGGTGGGCTGTTCAAATGACCCTGCATCCGTGGTCCGTTCAAATTTTATTACCGTTATAACTTGAGAAGTAGTAGATGGATCTTTTTCAAATTAGGTGATCGAAACACTTGGAGATCGAGGCTGTATAGAGCGTAGGTGATCGTAACCCTGGATATTGAGGATGTAGAGAGCTTAGGTGATCGTAACCCTGGATATTGAGGATGTAGAGAGCTTAGGTGATCGTAACACCTGGATATTGAGGATGTAGAGAGCTTAGGTGATCGTAACCCTGGATATTGAGGATGTAGAGAGCTTAGGTGATCGTAACACCTGGATATTGAGGATGTAGAGAGCTTAGGTGATCGTAACCCTGGATATTGAGGATGTAGAGAGCTTAGGTGATCGTACCCCTAGATATACTCCGCTCATATATAGTAAGTGCGGAAACGGATAACTTTAATGCAAATACAAACAAACAAAACAACACAAACCAACAAACTTTTCAACAACAAATCAGTTGGAGCGATGATTGATGTAACATATACGATTAGAGAAGAATTTGCCTTTTTAGCTTATATAATATTATGGTTAATACTATAATATATTTTATTATTAAGGTTACATGCCTGTCGGAAGGGCAACTGACCTTTAAAGAGATCAAACAACAAGTGGTTGTTAGCTATGGAATTTATTTCACTCGAGTTATTTTGTTAAGTTACAAAAGACACGAGCTGTAGCGAAAACACATTTCTGAGAGTGGAATAACACAAAATATTGTGGTAGAAGTAGAATTATGTCATGACGCTGCGGCGTCCATCATCTGTCTGTCTGTCCTTCTGGCGTCAACGTTTTCATTCTAACGCCATTACCCTTGTACCATGCTTGGACAAGGACTAGCAAGTTTGTTAAATGAATTACCTTGACCCACTTTCAATGTACAGGTGTAACATGGGTCATGTCTAAACAAACCTTCTAGCAATGTCTTCGGCATTAACGAAAAACCCAATGTTTAAATACATGTATCTGACCAGTGAGATAAAGGGCTATCATGTTTGTTATAATGAAAGACCTTGTCTAACTTCAAAGGTCACAGTGGTCAGATGTCTAAAAAAAGCATCAAACAACTTCTGCTCAATAACCAAAATCCCAGATTTCTGATAATGAACCAGCAGCATACTGGGATGAAGGGCTACTAAGTTAGTTCAAATGATGGACATTGACTCACTTTCAAGGTTTCATAGATCGAATATCTCAATATTTAAAAACGAAAATCATCTCAATAACTAGAAGATTCTCAATCACGGATATTTGGCCTGTAAGCTGCTATGATGGGCTACCAAACCGAACACCCTTACAAGATCACAGCTGTGATATGTATATATAATCGTTCAATGAATTATTTTGATCTCGGACACTGGTACTGTATTATGTATTTGTATTGTAGCTCATTTTTAATGTATGAAGTGTTGGATTGATAGCAGTTAAGCGATATAGCCCCATTGACACATGTTAGCTCAACTGGCCCGAAGGACCAAGTAAGCTTATGCAATGGTGCAGAGTACGTCAATTTTTCCTTCAAACGACTTCTTAAATACCGAAAGGCCTACTGACACTGAATTTGGCTGGTCGCTTTCTTAACAGGAGGTGAACAAAGTTTACGGAAAAAGGATGAACTTGACGCATGTGCAAGGTCAAATGGATAAAATCTGGTAAAACCTTCTAACGACTTTTTCTGATGAACATAAATACCAAGAACCTTGATATTTGGTTGAAAGGTACCTTTGATTATGCCCAGCCTAGTTTGCAAAAATAAATGATCTTGACCCATATTCAAGGACACAAGGGTCAAATATATCAAAACAACTTTCTGGGATAAATCAAAAGGCATAGAACCTTGATGTTTGGCTGAAAGGTATCTTGGGTGATAACCGGCAAAGTTTGGAAAATTAATGACCTATATTCAAGCAACATGAGGCAAATCTGTTAAAATCTTCGAACGACTTCTTCTGATGTACCAAAAGGCTTAGAACCTTGACATTTGGATGAAAGGTTCCTTGGATGAAGCCTCATAAAGCTGACCTTCACCTATATTAAAGGCCACAGGGGTCAAACATCTTAAAACCTTCGATCAACTTCCTCTGATAAACCAAAACACTTATAAGCATGGTATTTGTCTGAGAAATTGTAGCATAAAGCCCGAAAAGGTTTGCAAAAAAAATGAACTTGACCAATATTCAAGGTCACAGGAGTCAAATGAATCTGTTGAAACATTTAAGCGACTTCTTCTAGGTAACCAAAAGGCCTAATAAGCATATTTGGCTGAAAGGTTCCATGGATGAAGCCAGACAAACTTTGTGAAAATAAATAACCTCGACCAATATTCAAGGTCACAGAAGTCAAAGCTGTTAAAACCTTTAAGCGACTTCTCCTGATTAACCAAAAGACAAAGAAGCATTATTATGTGTGGCTGGTAGCTTCCTTGGAAGGATCAATACAAATTTCGCGAATGAAAATTATCTTGTTGGTTTGTTTTTACTTAAAAGGTCACTGGGGTTAAATTTGTGTACATCTTAAAATAATTATTCTTGTCAGTTGTCAGTTATAGCATTTAGGCCACGTTAGAGTAGACTACAAGTAGGAGATATTTACACCAGGTGAACGATGCAGGCCCATCGGGCCCCTTGTTTTGATTTTTTTCTACACTCCAATAGTGTCATATTTAAACTATTTCATTTTTCGCATAATGCACTGTCTTCGTTATGGAGCTATATCTGAACCTTAATTTTAATAACCACACACCCGTACGAGACGTCACGAAAAAGTGGACCTTTTGGATTTTTTAGGTAATATGTCAGGGAAGTATGCTAGAGTGCTATAATTTGCACTAAATGGGGTCATGGACCAAGTTTCATTGTTCGTGAAAGAGTGTTTTAAGGTAAACTCCCGAAATATTATGTCCTTCCGTCGAATGCACAAAACACAAAACCTTTAAATTCAATTCGAAGATGTTTGAGAGAAAATTATATTGATAGATTTGGATAGTCTCTTTATTATAACTGTAATTATGATTGGTAGTTTGGGCAGTAACGCCGTTGTATTGAAACGCCTCCCACTTGATATACTCTATCATGATTGGCCTGACCACAGCAGGTAAGTAATAAAGCCAAAGCATTATCACATTGTACGTTTACAAGGCCTTCGTCATGTTATATGTTGTGTCTGAGCTCACTTTGTATGAGTTGAGTTATAGTCATCTATCCACATATACCGTTCTTGTATAAAATATATCCCATTTAAGCCTGAAAATATACCATTTTATAAAGTCTATCGGTATCGACATTTTTGAGATGGATAAAATAGAAATATATAATAAATTCCATTTATGGCCCTCAAACTTTGTGTTTCATTATAACTTGATGGACAAAATGGTAACGGAGCAGGGTTTAACATGAAATAACATCGCAAATATCTAGCGGTGGACAGATCCATACCCAATGACAATTAGGTTCACATGGTAGTAATAGAACCGACGTATTGTGAAATTGAAAGAAAGAAAAACACGTTTGGACGCTACAGAATACCAAAGGAAAATAATGGATTTAGACTAGTCTCTATTGATGATGGTGCTTGGGGGAAAAAGAGCAAATTACAAACCGTGATAGTATAAAACATGGAGGACAAGAATAGTTGGGCACGCCACATGTGATAGTGTAATACATGGAGGACAAGGATAGTTGGGCACGCCACATTCCCGGGGTCTTTATACACGGGAGCCTGCTCGACACGATTTAATGGCACTGCTAGCTTAGCTTTATATCGCGTGTGAAACAATTCTGTCAATATGTATCCAAACTCGTGATGAATTACGCGATATTTTAAATCAAATCAAATTATTAATGTGTGCAAACCAAAGCTACATGTATTCATGGTACCAATCATGTGGTCGTTTAAACATAAGTTAGCGTAAAAAAGTACACCGACTTTGTGTTAGTAGAGGTTATAAACGGTGTCGATCGAGTGGGTTAGCCTCTCGCTGTTATTTCTTGTCGCTGCGATGACGAAGTATTGTAGCTCGAACTTCATTAACTTGTCAAATTGGCATCATATCGCCACTTGTTTTAGACCCAAATTACAAAACAAAATGTATTTTTAGAAACGTAACAGTGTAAGAACATTCTACTAAATATCTAGTCTACAGTACGTTAAAACACTGCATCTGAATATCGATTCAAACCTCCTTGCGTGTCGATCGACCTGAACGACGAATATATTTAGATAAATTATAGTTGATTGACATTAATTTTTAGAATGGTTACTAGACAAGCAAAGTGCATTTATTAAACAGAGTTTGAAATACAAAAATATTTTTCCCAATTTCTACTCTGGTGTTACATTTTCCCCTTGCAACATAACAAAAAGCTTATTGGAAACATAATTGTTTTTGGATACTAGTTCCAGATAGTGATTGTATTTAACAGGAGTGAATACTTGCACATGCATCTTTCGTTATCCTATTCTACGTATCGTCAATATTATGTAATATGCATCGAAGTATTACAGCTCACCTACCCTAAGGTCAAGTGAGCTTATTCCATGACTCGGCGTTCGGCATCCGTCATATCATATATCATATTGTTCTTCAGTAAAATTATATAGAGGATATTCAATGGTTGCTACTCACTCGTGAAAATATAAAAAACCGCCTTACTCGTGAAATATATTTGATACAATGTATTAAACGGCAAACCATTGAATTTTTTTTTTACAACATATTGAAAGAGGACTTAAAATACTTTCATTACTTTTTTTGGAAAGTAGCTAAGCTAATCACAACCGATCGGGTCCAGTACACAGCTAATAGGAATAAGTTGATGGTAAAAGTTGAACCATTCTCATCTTTTGCCATTTCTTCAAGATCATCTTTCCCAAATAGACAAGTTCTAGCAGACGACAACAATGCCAAGCCTCTAATGCCAAGGGCAATGTAGGAGTTCGACTCGATCAAGGGGAACAACTCCAAGTTCCGGTGTAACGTGAAAAAATGACACGGTGTAAAACTAACCACCGTTGAAATCTATGGTTGGTCAGTTTTGCACGGGACGAAATAAAGAAATATCGAGTGGGGGCATTGCTCTACAGATGGCCGTGTAAGAATTCTACTGGAAATAGCGTCCCCGGGTAACGTTTGCCACGTACATGTAGAATAATGACCCTGAGTAGTGTTTTGGTGCTGGGTCACTTTTTCACGTTACACTGACAAAACCTTATATTTTCATTGCAAAATCTTATATATTCACTGCTCATCACTGCAGTGAAAAAAAAAAGTTTTATCAGCTTGATAATTTGCTTTATTTCACATGCAAAAATGTATTAAAGATTTTTATTCGATTTTTTGTTCAGACTACGGTTTACTCGTCTGTAACATAATGATATGTTGATGCTCTCAGACTCAGGCGAGTCTCGACACGGCCTTTAAGGTCCCGCAACAGTACCGCTATGATACATATCCGAAAATCAACATATAAACGAACGGGTACCTATCTGTGGGTAACTCGTTCTTCTGTTAGAAAACCGAACAACTCGGTAGTGAAACGGACATGAAACCATTAATTCCACAAACGGCAAACTGATGCACTAACTAGTCCAGTCAATTAGATTAGCAAAAATATAGGCCTAAGCGGGACCATGTTGCAAAAAAAATTATTTTGATGTTTTTTGAATGGTAGGTACCTATACTGTAACAAAAACAAAAGTCTACCAAAATCTACCTTTTGGGAAAATAATTAAAAAAAAATAATTCGAGAATACCGAAGCGTTAACAAAACCATCATCCGAACCCAAAATCGATTAAACTAGAGGCAAAATAGGAACGAAGGAAATAATTACATGGCGACCCCCGTAAAAGTACAAGAGAATAAGACCAAGTGTTCTAGAAGAGTAAGCTTTTTCTGCTTCATCGACGACACCCGCCATATGAATCGTGGTCACATCCAAGTAAGCATCAATCCTAAACATAAGAACCGAGTCATCATTGTCAATCACAACAAATGAGCAAACTCAAAAATCACGATATTCAGAGCAAGACCTAGGATAACGCATCATTTTCGCACTAATTTGGGTCAAGAAATTAGCATAATTGCTCAACGGTGCAACTTTAAGGTGAACGATTTAATCAAATATTAGTTAATAATTTATATTTACATTTGCGCTGCAACCCACTATATGAAAATAACCAGCAAAAATGCTTTTAATAAAGTATGAAAGCAATGGTTCTCGAGACGTAGCAAGTGGTTTAATTATGACGTCATATATCAAGCTTGTTCAATGAGAGTCTTGTCGCGCCGCTTCGAATAACATGGAGAATGCCCTTGCGTCAAACGCTCAAATGACTAATTATTATCATTGGCGCCAATTTTATTCAAGCTGGGCTGTTCCGCCAATGTCGTTAATATGACGACACATATACAAACGCAGGTAATAAACTATTAATTGGAAAAAATGTAAATGAAGTTGAGCAATTGTTCTATAGTAAAAATGTAAATATATTGATTGAAAGTCATTTTCTTAACTTTCATAGTGCTATGAAAGTTAAAAAAATACTTTCAATCCCTATATGATTGACTACAATGTACAACTAGTCCATGATTATACAACCAAATTAACGAAATCGATAGAAATTATTTCATCAAAAAATAATGTACAGTCAATGTCACTCAAAATCATGCGAAAATGGAACATACAAGCTTTTTATTGCATTTTTCAGACAACTAATAAAAATTAGCATTCATAAACTTTCTTATGAGACATTTTGCTTTCGGACAGTATTGGTTTTTTTTAATCTTGATAGTTGGCTATGGGGCCAATTTTGAACTGTTTCAATGTCAATATTGAATGATTTATCAAACTATGCAACCAGTATTTTAAAAGTGTTATGAGCAAATTGTTAAATTGTTTTCACATGATTTCATGTATATACAATGGTTA
The DNA here is from genome assembly GCA_947623455.1 of Mimachlamys varia. NCBI lineage: Eukaryota > Metazoa > Mollusca > Bivalvia > Pectinida > Pectinidae > Mimachlamys > Mimachlamys varia. Next base: position 25,253,242 of record OX392534.1, read on the forward strand.
TCTTAAATACTAATATTAACACCCCCTCCTGAAAATGTCTTTTCGGTCAAAACCTTTGATTTTTTTCCACCGTGTACACTACCACACCTCATACAAAATTGATGGAACGTCTTCGATCTCTTGTTATGATAGCTGTCTGCTCCATTAAAGGCGGACAACGATACAATATATATGGCTGTGAGCTATTTTGGAGCATACTTTGTGAAAAACACGACAAAATCTAAGATGAAATATTTTGAAGAAGATATATTAAGGATGATTGAATTCCTGGTCGACAATATTTTGTTGAGTTCGGAGGACAGATTTTCCAGCTGACTGTTGGCATTCCCATGAGAACTTACTGTGCCCCACTCTTAGCTGACTTGTTTTTGTTTTCATACGAGGCTGAATTTGTCGAAGGGCTTATCAGGACGGGTAACAAAAACCTTGCCAAATCTTTCTATTTCACTTTCAGGTATATATCAAACTCTGTATATCCGGTTTTTAACTAATCGCTATATACACGGCGTTAATAAATGCACCTTTCGCATTCCGTTCTTTAACTATATCCAAACATTCGAGTAACGCCGCCTTCAGTACTTCCAGGACTTTCGATTTTTTTACAAAATATTTTAGCATAGATGAATCATTTGAATGATTGAAAACAAGCTCTAAATATTCATAATACATTTCTGAAATCTAGTTTGACCGTACAATCTCTTGAAGAGGCGTGTATAACCCACGCCACATCACGTCTCGCCGTATACACACACTCTTTGTCTTCCCAATCGACTAGATCATACGCTGTAGCGCCATTGAATTACCAATAAACTCTTTACATGTTTCCAATACGAAGTGGCTAACCTCTTCGAAATTAATCGAACGTTGTTATATGGAAGGTACACAACTTTTATGGCCTCGTGAAAATCTACAATAAATCAGCTGAGAATGTGGGACTACCTATCCGCGGCTGCCTGCCTTAACGTGACGGCTCATTTCCAGTCGGTATCACTGAAGAGATGGAGTTCGCCAAGCTTTGCGGTCATGTCCTTTGGTATCAGTTTTTAGGAAAAGTCCTCTTCTACGGTAAGTTTATTGACATTGTTCTATTTATAACAGCTGTCAAACTGTATAGAGGTATTGGTCAGTGCCTTATGGGGATTAATTACAACGGTCTAACATAGGGCATGTTTTACTTGAAGTTTTGATACATTACAGATGAAGTGAGTTACGAATGGTGTATAGTGCGATTTTTCAAAAATATGATTTTCATGTTGTGTTTATTGTTGGATTTTCAATTTGTTTGGAGTGTTATAATCTGACATTGTGTATGATACATACTTATATAATATGTCCGGTATACATGCAAGATATTACATGTGTTTTACTAATGAAATGTACAGTTATATGTACATATTATGTGCATGTACTGCAAGTTTTATGTACATGTATATGTATGAGATATAGCAATGTAGCGTACTTACTGTGATTTGTAGGATATACACATGGTTGGATTAACAAGTGTGTTGGTGTGATTTTCGTAATGATATATACAACGGTACATGTATGTATGTGTTGGTATTGTTTATATAAATGCTTCATTACAATTCTGCATATGCAATATGAGTATATAATGATTTTCTTGATATTGAGACTAGTTTAACTGATTTGGACTGCCCGCTTACAACTGGTTGCCATTGATCCGTATCCGTTCGCTGTAGTTGGAATGTTTTAAATTCATTTAGTTGAGCAGGATTTGAGAGAAAAAGAACAACTCATAATGAAATATGTTGTGATTATATGCTATATTTGTTTATAGGTAGTTAAGAAAATGAATCAACATCAATTTAGAGTTTATATCATTTTGATTATATTTACCGACCTACCTGATAATACAAAACTACATTTTTATGATCTAAGATACATTTTAGTTAACATAAATTGCATATTAGTCATAAGCTATTACGTTATCAATATCTTCCGAAATTGTTTCCTTGGGCAGAATTTGAACTGTTAAATTGTAATAAGATGTAAAACAAAATAGCCGACAATTGTAAACTGGTCTACTTTTTGACAATAAGTTTGGTATAAAAGATAGAAACACTATATAATGTTATCACATCAACTATGCTACAATGGACCATTTCGGACAGGCGGCTATACTGCATTTAAATATAATAAAAAAATTGTACATCGTCTATTTGTAGTTTTCATTAAGGTTTTCAGGATTAATGTATAGTTGCACCTCCCGGTTAACCAATGTACATCAAATGAACACGTGCTTGTTGGTGTCATTAGTAGAATCAGATGTACTTAATTGTTAGTTCCAAAACAATGGTAGGTAAAACATTGCTTTGGTTCTGACTAAAATTTATGTTGCTGATAATGAAAACGTCCGCAAACGTTGTCCATTATTTTCAGTTTTCAAAAAGCGTTTTTTTAAATATAGATTATCGAAAAGATAGCATCAGGTGTCACGATGAGTTTGAATTAAATTAATTTTCTTCGTTGAAATTGATACATTATTGATATAATCATTTTATGATAATATTTAATAGTATTGTACCATTTTGCTGTCATAATGTATTTTCTCCGAGTTGTGATAGTATAAACTGATATTGGTTTGGTAATGTTCGCGTTGTAAATCTGTTTAATGGTATTGGTTTGGTAATGTTCGCGTTGTAAATCTGTATAATGGTATTGGTTTGGTAATGTTCGCGTTGTAAATCTGTATACTGGTATTGGTTTGGTAGTGTTCGCGTTGTTAATCTGTATAATGGTATTGGATTGGTAATGTTCGCGTTGTAAATTTGTATACTGGTATTTGTTTGGTAGTGTTCGCGTTGTAAATCTGTATACTGGTATTGATTTGGTAGTGTTCGCGTTGTAAAGCTGTTTACTGGTATTGGTTTGGTAGTGTTTGCGTTGTAAAGCTGTATACTGGTATTGGTTTGGTAGTGTTCGCGTTGTGAATCTATATACAGGTATTGGTGTGGTAGTGTTCGTATTGTAAAGCTGTATACTGGTATTGGTTTGGTAGTGTTCGCGTTGTAAATCTGTATACTGGTATTGGTTTGGTAGTGTTCGCGTTGTAAATCTATATACTGGTATTGGTTTGGTAGTGTTCGCTTTGTAAATCTGTAAAATGGTATTGGTGTGGTAGTGTTCGCGTTGTAAATCTGTTTACTCGTATTGGTGTGGTAGTGTTCGCGTTGTAAATCTGTATAATGGTATTGGTTTGGTAGTGTTCGGGTTGTAAAGCTGTTTACTAGTATTGGTTTGGTAGTGTTTGCGTTGTAAAGCTGTATACTGGTATCGGTTTGGTAGTGTTCGCGTTGTGAATCTATATACTGGTATTGGTGTGGTAGTGTTCGCGTTGTGAATCTATATACTGGTATTGGTGTGGTAGTGTTCGCGTTGTGAATCTATATACTGGTATTGGTGTGGTAGTGTTCGCGTTGTAAAGCTGTTTACTGGTATTGGTTTGGTAGTGTTCGCTTTGTAAATCTGTATACTGGTATTGGTTTGGTAGTGTTCGCGTTGTAAATCTGTATACTGGTATTGGTTTGGTAGTGTTCGCGTTGTAAAGCTGTATACTGGTATTGGTTTGGTAGTGTTCGCGTTGTAAATCTGTTTACTGGTATTGGTTTGGTAGTGTTTGCGTTGTAAAGCTGTATACTGGTATTGGTTTGGTAATGTTCGCGTTGTAAATCTATATACTGGTATTGGTTTGGTAGTGTTCGCGTTGTAAATCTGTATACTGGTATTGGTTTGGTAGTGTTCGCTTTGTAAATCTGTAAAATGGTATTGGTGTGGTAGTGTTTGCGTTGTAAAGCTGTTTACTGGTATTGGTGTGGTAGTGTTCGCGTTGTAAAGCTGTATACTGGTATTGGTTTGGTAGTGTTCGCGTTGTAAATCTGCATACTGGTATTGGTTTGGTAGTGTTCGCGTTGTAAATCTATATACTGGTCTTGGTTTGGTAGTGTTCGCGTTGTAAATCTGTAAAATGGTATTGGTGTGGTAGTGTTCGCGTTGTAAAGCTGTTTACTGGTATTGGTTTGGTAGTATTCGCGTTGTAAATCTGTATACTGGTATTGGTTTGGTAGTGTTCGCGTTGTAAATGTATATACTGGTATTGGTTTGGTAGTGTTCGCTTTGTAAATCTGTAAAATGGTATTGGTGTGGTAGTGTTCGCGTTGTAAATCTGTATACAGGTATTTGATTGGTAGTGTTTGCGTTGATATTGGTTTTGGGGTGTTCTCGTTGTAACTATGTATAATGATACCGGTGTGGAAATATTCTTTTGTAATTCACCCTACAGAAACCGGTGTGGAAATGTTCGTGTTGTAATTCTCCCTACTGAGACCGGTGTGGAAATGTTCTTTTGTAATTCACCCTACAGAAACCGGTGTGGAAATGTTCGTGTTGTAATTCTCTTTACTGATAATGGTGTTGATATGATACAGTTGTGGTGATGTACAACGCACCAAAAGATGCGTGTGTTAATCGTTTACAATGTACAGTAAACTGTATTACATGTACAGTGACCATGAGACAGTCAAGTGCGGGTTAAGCCCCCAGGTTACAGAACAGGTAAATAACATGCGATGCCTTACCGAGCGATTAATACTAACTTAACACCCCCTCCTCTCCCCACCACTTTACATGTGTTTTCACACCAAGGCGAGTGTTGTTAGTGCCCCGGGCCAAAGACATCTAAATATATGGTCTATGTATAGGTATAACTTGATAAAACTGGCAATATTTACCTGAATGAGAACTTGTCAATACGAGGGGTGTTCAATAAATAATGTCATCTGTGCTTTATTTCGCGGAAATCGTGCAATTTATGCACAAACCACCTCGTGACGATTGAGTGATCACTGGCTCGTGACACAGGTAAATATCTCGTCCACACGTTCACTGGCCTCGGTACAGTGTACATCGTTTCATAGCCTTTTCGTTAAACTAGACACAAAATGACAGGAAAACGAGCTGAACATTTTCTTGAAATCAGGGCCTATATAAAAGGTAGGTCATTACTCGGCATAAAGGCTGTAGATATTCACCGCGAGGTGTGTGACATTTATGGGGAGGGCCAAATGTCTCACAGGACTGTTTGTAGGTGAGTAGGTAAATTTAGTGCAACTGAAAGATGCTGCTCACCCAGGTCGTCCTGCAACAACTACGACCAAAGGTAACATAGAAAAAATCCGAAATATCCTCCAAATTGATGCTCGATTCACCGTAAGACAATTGGCGCGAATGACAATCTTGTCGTTAGCAAGAGTTCATGCAATTTTGAAGAAACACCTAAAAGTTAGAATGATAAATGCAAGATGGATACCCCATTTGTTAACGGATGAGCAAAAGAAGACGCGTGTAACAATGGTAAAAAACTTCTCAAAATATACCCAAAATATAGTAAAAAAGGCTTTTGATAATATAGTCACTGGTGATGAGACCCGGGTGTATTATTTTGAACCAAAGCGGAAGGTTGCCAACCGAATATGGGCCACTAAAAATGGCAGACGCCCAAGTATTGCTAAACGAATACGAACGGTAAAGAAGGTTTTGTATGCTATTTTTTTCACTAATAAGGGTCCAGCTATTCAAATTCCGGTGCCAATATGCAGAACGGTCACAGGCAAGTTCTATAAAAACGTTGTTCTGAGAAAGTTGAAGAACTACTACAAAAGTCGCCGCCCCAAAACAGGACTTAAGTATGTCCGACTTTTGCACAAGGCACGTATTGTGACTGACTTTTTGGAGTCAGAGAAGGTTACCGTCCTTCCGCACCCTCCGTATTCGCCAGACTTGGCCCCCTGCGACTATTTTCTCTTTCCAAAACTTAAATATCATTTATCTGGAAGGAGATACAATTCGAGAAATGCCCTTGGATCTGCTGTTTATCAGTGTCTGATGGGTGTACCCATTGAAGAGTATGAAAAATGCTTCCAAAAATGGATTGACCGGCAAAAATGGTGTGTTCTGGCTGGCAAAGGGTATTTTGAAGGGCAGAGCAAATTAAAATGAACAAAAGCACTTCCGCTATATGAGCACCGATGCAAGTGACATTATTTTTGGAACACCCCTCGTATGTGGTTATATGTGTCAATTTGGTTTGTCTGAAAAACTACAAAATGACATTTTCTAATTCAAAGAAAAATATAGATACAAATATCAGCTAATGTATGTAGTTAAAATATAGAAATATGCTTAAAACAAGTAGCACGAAACCGTATACCTTTTCAAGCCATTTCTCAATTTACATCAACCACGATTGTCATCGCATAATGTTAGTTTATCGTGCGCCCACTTTTGCGTTAGAAAAAATCGCACAGGATCGCATCGTTCTCACATTGTCACACTTAGTGTACACATCGTTCGCACATCGTGCACACACCGTTCACACATCGTGCGCACATCGCATATCGTGTAACGTTGTGCTATCCCACAACTGTACCAGGTATTGATATGGTCGCGTTGTAATTATCTATACTGATAAAAGTGCAGATAGGTTCGCGTTGTAGTTCTCCCAACTAAAACCGATTTGGATATAATCGCGTTGTAATTCTCTATACTGATACAGGTGTGGATATGTTCGCGTTGTAATTCTCCCTACTGATACAGGTGTGGATATGTTCGCATTGTAATTCTCCCTACTGATACAATTGTGGATATGTTCGCATTGTAATTCTCCCTACTGATACAGGTGTGGATATGTTCGCGTTGTAATTCTCCCTACTGATACAATTGTGGATATGTTCGCATTGTAATTCTCCCTACTGATACCGGTGTTGATGTTTTCGCGTTGTAATTCTCCCTACTGATACATGTGTTGATGTTTTCGCGTTGTAATTCTCTATACTGATACAGGTGTGGATATGTTCGCGTTGTAATTCTCCTTACTGATACAGGTGTGGATATGTTCGCGTTGTAATTCTCCTTACTGATACAGGTGTGGATATGTTCGCGTTGTAATTCTCCCTACTGATACAGGTGTGGATATGTTCGCGTTGTAATTCTCCCTACTAATACAATTGTGGATATGTTCGCATTGTAATTCTCCCTACTGATACAATTGTGGATATGTTCGCATTGTAATTCTCCCTACTGATACACTTGTGGATGTGTTCGCGTTGTAATTCTTCCTACTGATACAATTGTGGATATGTTCGCGTTGTAATTCTCCTTACTGATACAGGTGTGGATATGTTCGCGTTGTAATTCTCCTTACTGATACAGGTGTGGATATGTTCGCGTTGTAATTCTCCCTACTGATACAGGTGTGGATATGTTCGCGTTGTAATTCTCCCTACTGATACAATTGTGGATATGTTCGCATTGTAATTCTCCCTACTGATACAATTGTGGATATGTTCGCATTGTAATTCTCCCTACTGATACACTTGTGGATATGTTCGCGTTGTAATTCTCCCTACTGATACAATTGTGGATATGTTCGCATTGTAATTCTCCTTACTGATACCAGTGTTGATGTTTTCGCGTTGTAATTCTCCCTACTGATACAGGTGTGGATTTGTTCTCATTGTAATTCTCTATACTGATACAGGTGTGGATATGTTCTCATTGTAATTCTCCCTACTGATACATGTGTTGATGATTTCGCGTTGTAATTCTCCCTACTGATACAGGTGTGGATATGTTCGCGTTCTAATTCTCTATACTGATATAGGTGTGGATATGTTCGCATTGTAATTCTCCCTACTGAACCATGTGTTAATGTTTTCGCGTTGTAATTCTTCCTACTGATACAGGTGTGGATATGTTCGCGTTGTAATTCTCTATACTGATACCGGTGTTGATGTTTTCGCGTTGTAATTCTCCCTACTGATACATATGTTGATGTTTTCGCGTTGTAATTCTCTATACTGATACAGGTGTGGATATGTTCGCGTTGTAATTCTCCTTACTGATACAGGTGTGGATATGTTCGCGTTGTAATTCTCCCTACTGATACAGGTGTGGATATGTTCGCGTTGTAATTCTCCCTACTGATACAATTGTGGATATGTTCGCATTGTAATTCTCCCTACTGATACAATTGTTGATATGTTCGCATTGTAATTCTCCCTACTGATACAATTGTGGATATGTTCGCATTGTAATTCTCCCTACTGATACCGGTGTTGATGTTTTCGCGTTGTAATTCTCTATACTGATACAGGTGTGGATATGTTCTCATTGTAATTCTCCCTACTGATACAGGTGTGGATATGTTTTCGCGTTGTAATTCTCCCTACTGATACAATTGTGGATATGTTCGCATTGTAATTCTCCCTCCTGATACCGGTGTTGATGTTTTCGCGTTGTAATTCTCCCTACTGATACATATGTTGATGTTTTCGCGTTGTAATTCTCTATACTGATACAGGTGTGGATATGTTCGCGTTGTAATTCTCCTTACTGATACAGGTGTGGATATGTTCGCGTTGTAATTCTCCTTACTGATACAGGTGTGGATATGTTCGCGTTGTAATTCTCCTTACTGATACAGGTGTGGATATGTTCGCGTTGTAATTCTCTCTACTGATACAGGTTTGGATATGTTCGCGTTGTAATTCTCCCTACTGATACAATTGTGGATATGTTCGCATTGTAATTCTCCCTACTGATACAATTGTGGATATGTTCGCATTGTAATTCTCCCTACTGATACACTTGTGGATATGTTCGCGTTGTAATTCTCCCTACTGATACAATTGTGGATATGTTCGCGTTGTAATTCTTCCTACTGATACAGGTGTGGATATGTTCGCGTTGTAATTCTCTATACTGATACCGGTGTTGATGTTTTCGCGTTGTAATTCTCCCTACTGATACATATGTTGATGTTTTCGCGTTGTAATTCTCTATACTGATACAGGTGTGGATATGTTCGCGTTGTAATTCTCCTTACTGATACAGGTGTGGATATGTTCGCGTTGTAATTCTCCCTACTGATACAGGTGTGGATATGTTCGCGTTGTAATTCTCCCTACTGATACAATTGTGGATATGTTCGCATTGTAATTCTCCCTACTGATACAATTGTTGATATGTTCGCATTGTAATTCTCCCTACTGATACAATTGTGGATATGTTCGCATTGTAATTCTCCCTACTGATACCGGTGTTGATGTTTTCGCGTTGTAATTCTCTATACTGATACAGGTGTGGATATGTTCTCATTGTAATTCTCCCTACTGATACAGGTGTGGATATGTTTTCGCGTTGTAATTCTCCCTACTGATACAATTGTGGATATGTTCGCATTGTAATTCTCCCTCCTGATACCGGTGTTGATGTTTTCGCGTTGTAATTCTCCCTACTGATACATATGTTGATGTTTTCGCGTTGTAATTCTCTATACTGATACAGGTGTGGATATGTTCGCGTTGTAATTCTCCTTACTGATACAGGTGTGGATATGTTCGCGTTGTAATTCTCCTTACTGATACAGGTGTGGATATGTTCGCGTTGTAATTCTCCTTACTGATACAGGTGTGGATATGTTCGCGTTGTAATTCTCTCTACTGATACAGGTTTGGATATGTTCGCGTTGTAATTCTCCCTACTGATACAATTGTGGATATGTTCGCATTGTAATTCTCCCTACTGATACAATTGTGGATATGTTCGCATTGTAATTCTCCCTACTGATACACTTGTGGATATGTTCGCGTTGTAATTCTCCCTACTGATACAATTGTGGATATGTTCGCATTGTAATTCTCCTTACTGATGCCGGTGTTGATGTTTTCGCGTTGTAATTCTCCCTACTGATACATGTGTTGATGTTTTCGCGTTGTAATTCTCTATACTGATACAGGTGTGGATATGTTCGCGTTGTGATTCTCCTTACTGATACAGGTGTGGATATGTTCGCGTTGTAATTCTCCTTACTGGTACATGTGTTGATGTTTTCGCGTTGTAATTCTCCCTACTGATACAGGTGTGGATTTGTTCTCATTGTAATTCTCTATACTGATACAAGTGTGGATATGTTCTCATTGTAATTCTCCCTACTGATACATGTGTTGATGATTTCGCGTTGTAATTCTCCCTACTGATACAGGTGTGGATATGTTCGCGTTGTAATTTTCTATACTGATACAGGTGTGGATATGTTCGCATTGTAAATCTCCCTACTGAACCATGTGTTAATGTTTTCGCGTTGTAATTCTCCCTACTGATACAGGTGTGGATATGTTCGCGTTGTAATTCTCCCTACTGATACATATGTTGATGTTTTCGCGTTGTAATTCTCCTTACTGATACAGGTGTGGATATGTTCGCGTTGTAATTCTCCTTACTGATACAGGTGTGGATATGTTCGCGTTGTAATTCTCCTTACTGATACAGGTGTGGATATGTTCGCGTTGTAATTCTCCCTACTGATACAGGTGTGGATATGTTCGCGTTGTAATTCTCCCTACTGATACAATTGTGGATATGTTCGCATTGTAATTCTCCCTACTGATACAATTGTGGATATGTTCGCATTGTAATTCTCCCTACTGATACAATTGTGGATATGTTCGCGTTGTAATTCTCCTTTCTGATACAGGTGTGGATATGTTCGCGTTGTAATTCTCCCTACTGATACAGGTGTGGATATGTGCGCATTGTAATTCTCCCTACTGGACAATGTGTTAATGTTTTCGCGTTGTAATTCTCCCTACTGATACATGTGTTGATGTTTTCGCGTTGTAATTCTCCCTACTGATACAGGTGTGGATATGTTCGCGTTGTAATTCTCCCTACTGATACAGGTGTGGATATGTTCTCGTTGTAATTCTCCCTACTGATACAATTGTGGATATGTTCGCATTGTAATTCTCCCTACTGATACAGGTGTGGATATGTTCGCGTTGTAATTCTCCCTACTGATACAATTGTGGATATGTTCGCATTGTAATTCTCCCTACTGATACCGGTGTTGATGTTTTCGCGTTGTAATTCTCCCTACTGATACATGAATTGATGTTTTCGCCCTTGTAATTCTCTATACTGATACAGGTGTGGATATGTTCGCGTTGTAATTCTCCTTTCTGATACAGGTGTGGATATGTTCGCGTTGTAATTCTCCTTACTGATACAGGTGTCGATATGTTCTCGTTGTAATTCTCCCTACTGATACAATTGTGGATATGTTCGCATTGTAATTCTCCCTACTGATACCGGTGTTGATGTTTTCGCGTTGTAATTCTCCCTACTGATACATGTATTGATGTTTTCGCCCTTGTAATTCTCTATACTGATACAGGTGTGGATATGTTCGCGTTGTAATTCTCCTTTCTGATACAGGTGTGGATATGTTCGCGTTGTAATTCTCCTTACTGATACAGGTGTCGATATGTTCTCGTTGTAATTCTCCCTACTGATACAATTGTGGATATGTTCGCGTTGTAATTCTCCCTACTGATACATGTGTTGATGTTTTCGCGTTGTAATTCTCTATACTGATACAGGTGTGGATATGTTCGCGTTGTGATTCTCCTTACTGATACAGGTGTGGATATGTTCGCGTTGTAATTCTCCTTACTGGTACATGTGTTGATGTTTTCGCGTTGTAATTCTCCCTACTGATACAGTTGTGGATTTGTTCTCATTGTAATTCTCTATACTGATACAGGTGTGGATATGTTCTCATTGTAATTCTCCCTACTGATACATGTTTTGATGATTTCGCGTTGTAATTCTCCCTACTGATACAGGTGTGGATATGTTCGCGTTGTAATTCTCTATACTGATACAGGTGTGGATATGTTCGCATTGTAATTCTCCCTATTGAACCATGTGTTAATGTTTTCGCGTTGTAATTCTTCCTACTGATACAGGTGTGGATATGTTCGCGTTGTAATTCTCTATACTGATACAGGTGTGGATATGTTCGCGATGTAATCCTCCCTACTGATACAGGTGTGGATATGTTCTCGTTGTACTTCTCCCTACTGATACAATTGTGGATATGTTCGCATTGTAATTCTCCCTACTGATACAGGTGTGGATATGTTCGCGTTGTAATTCTCCCTACTGATACAATTGTGGATATGTTCGCATTGTAATTCTCCCTACTGATACCGGTGTTGATGTTTTCGCGTTGTAATTCTCCCTACTGATACATGTATTGATGTTTTCGCCCTTGTAATTCTCTATACTGATACAGGTGTGGATATGTTCGCGTTGTAATTCTCCTTTCTGATACAGGTGTGGATATGTTCGCGTTGTAATTCTCCTTACTGATACAGGTGTCGATATGTTCTCGTTGTAATTCTCCATACTGATACAATTGTGGATATGTTCGCATTGTAATTCTCCCTACTGATACCGGTGTTGATGTTTTCGCGTTGTAATTCTCCCTACTGATACATGTATTGATGTTTTCGCCCTTGTAATTCTCTATACTGATACAATTGTGGATATGTTCGCGTTGTAATTCTCCTTTCTGATACAGGTGTGGATATGTTCGCGTTGTAATTCTCCTTACTGATACAGGTGTCGATATGTTCTCGTTGTAATTCTCTATACTGATACAGGTGTGGATATGTTCGCGTTGTAATTCTCCCTACTGATACAGGTGTGGATATGTTCGCGTTGTAATTCTCCCTACTGATACAATTGTGGATATGTTCGCATTGTAATTCTCCCTACTGATACCGGTGTTGATGTTTTCGCGTTGTAATTCTCCCTACTGATACAGGTGTGGATATGTTCTCATTGTAATTCTCTATACTGATACAGGTGTGGATATGTTCGCGTTGTAATTCTCTATACTGATACAGGTGTGGATATGTTCGCGTTGTAATTCTCCTTACTGATACAGGTGTGGATATGTTCGCATTGTAATTCTCTATACTGATACAGGTGTGGATATGTTCTCGTTGTAATTCTCTATACTGATACAGGTGTGGATAAGTTCTCGTTGAAATTCTCTATACTGATACAGGTGTGGATATGTTCGCGTTGTTATTCTCTATACTGATACAGGTGTGGATATGTTCGCGTTGTAATTCTCTATACTGATACAGGTGTGGATATGTTCGCGTTGTTATTCTCTATACTGATACAAATGTGGATATGTTCGCGTTGTAATTCTCTATACTGATACAGGTGTGGATATGTTCGCGTTGTAATTCTCTATACTGATACAGGTGTGGATATGTTCGCGTTGTAATTCTCTATACTGATACAGGTGTGGATATGTTCGCGTTGTAATTCTCTATACTGATACAGGTGTGGATATGTTCGCGTTGTAATTCTCTATACTGATACAGGTGTGGATATGTTCGCGTTGTAATTCTCTATACTGATACAGGTGTGGATATGTTCGCGTTGTTATTCTCTATACTGAAACAAATGTGGATATGTTCGCGTTGTAATTCTCTATACTGATACAGGTGTGGATATGTTCGCGTTGTAATTCTCTATACTGATACAAATGTGGATATGTTCGCGTTGTAATTCTCTATACTGATACAGGTGTGGATATGTTCGCGTTGTAATTCTCTATACTGATACAGGTGTGGATATGTTCGCGTTGTAATTCTCTATACTGATACAGGTGTGGATATGTTCGCGTTGTTATTCTCTATACTGATACAAATGTGGATATGTTCGCGTTGTAATTCTCTATACTGATACAGGTGTGGATATGTTCGCGTTGTAATTCTCTATACTGATACAAATGTGGATATGTTCGCGTTGTAATTCTCTATACTGATACAGGTGTGGATATGTTCGCGTTGTAATTCTCTATACTGATACAGGTGTGGATATGTTCGCGTTGTTATTCTCTATACTGATACAAATGTGGATATGTTCGCGTTGTAATTCTCTATACTGATACAGGTGTGGATATGTTCGCGTTGTAATTCTCTATACTGATACAGGTGTGGATATGTTCGCGTTGTAATTCTCTATACTGATACAGGTGTGGATATGTTCGCATTGTAATTCTCCCTACTGATACAGGTGTGGATATGTTCGCGCTGTAATTCTCTATACTGATACAGGTGTGGATATGTTCTCATTGTAATTCTCCCTACTGATACAGGTGTGGATATGTTCGCGTTGTAATTCTCTATACTGATACAGGTGTGGATGTGTTCGCGTTGTAATTCTCTATACTGATACAGTTGTTGATATGTTCGCGTTGTAATTCTCTATACTGATACAGTTGTTGATATGTTTGCGTTGTAATTCTCTATACTGATACAGGTGTGGATATGTTCGCGTTGTAATTCTCTATACTGATACAGTTGTTGATATGTTCGCGTTGTAATTCTCTATACTGATACAGGTGTGCATATGTTCTCGTTGTAATTCTCTATACTGATACAGGTGTGGATATGTTCTCGTTGTAATTCTCTATACTGATACATTTGTTAATGTTTTCGCGTTGGAATTCTCCCTACTGATACAGGTGTGGATATGTTCGCGTTGTAATTCTCTATACTGATACAGGTGTGGATATGTTCTCGTTGTAATTCTCTATACTGATACAGGTTTGGATATGTTCGCATTGTAATTCTCCTTACTGATACATGTGTTGATGTTTTCGCGTTGTAATTCTCCCTACTGATACAAGTGTGGATATGTTCGCGTTGGAATTCTCTATACTGATACAGGTGTGGATATGTTCGAATTGTAATTCTCCCTACTGATACATGTGTTAATGTTTTCGCGTTGTAATTCTCCCTTCTGATACATGTGTGGATATGTTCTCGTTGTAATTCTCCCTATTGATACAATTGTAGATATGATCGCGTTGTAATTCTCCCTACTGATACCGGTGTGGATATGTTCGCATTGTAATTCTCTATACTGATACAGGTGTGGATATGTTCGCATTTTAATTCTCTATACTGATACAGGTGTGGATATGTTCGCATTGTAATTCTCCCTACTGATACCGGTGTGGATATGATCGCGTTGTAATTCTCCCTACTGATACCGGTTCGGATATGTTCGCATTGTAATTCTCTATGTTGATACAGGTGTGGATATGTTCGCATTGTAATTCTCTATGTTGATACAGGTGTGGATATGTTCGCATTGTAATTCTCTATGTTGATACAGGTTTGGATATGTTCGCATTGTAATTCTCTATGTTGATACAGGTGTGGATATGTTCGCGTTGTAATTCTCCCTACTGATACCGGTGTGGATATGATCGCGTTGTAATTCTTCCTACTGATACCGGTGTGGATATGTTCGCATTGTAATTCTCTATACTGATACAGGTGTGGATATGTTTGCATTGTAATTCTCCCTACTGATACAGGTGTGGATATGTTCGCATTGTAATTCTCCCTACTGATACAGGTGTGGATATGTTCGCATTGTAATTCTCTATGTTGATACAGGTGTGGATATGTTCGCATTGTAATTCTCTATACTGATACAGTTGTTGATATGTTCGCGTTGTAATTCTCTATACTGATACAGGTGTGGATATGTTCTCGTTGTAATTCTCTATACTGATACAGGTGTGGATATGTTCTCGTTGTAATTCTCTATACTGATACATTTGTTAATGTTTTCGCGTTGGAATTCTCCCTACTGATACAGGTGTGGATATGTTCGCGTTGTAATTCTCTATACTGATACAGGTGTGGATATGTTCTCGTTGTAATTCTCTATACTGATACAGGTTTGGATATGTTCGCATTGTAATTCTCCTTACTGATACATGTGTTGATGTTTTCGCGTTGTAATTCTCCCTACTGATACAAGTGTGGATATGTTCGCGTTGGAATTCTCTATACTGATACAGGTGTGGATATGTTCGAATTGTAATTCTCCCTACTGATACATGTGTTAATGTTTTCGCGTTGTAATTCTCCCTTCTGATACATGTGTGGATATGTTCTCGTTGTAATTCTCCCTATTGATACAATTGTAGATATGATCGCGTTGTAATTCTCCCTACTGATACCGGTGTGGATATGTTCGCATTATAATTCTCTATACTGATACAGGTGTGGATATGTTCGCATTTTAATTCTCTATACTGATACAGGTGTGGATATGTTCGCATTGTAATTCTCCCTACTGATACCGGTGTGGATATGATCGCGTTGTAATTCTCCCTATTGATACCGGTGTGGATATGTTCGCATTGTAATTCTCTATGTTGATACAGGTGTGGATATGTTCGCATTGTAATTCTCTATGTTGATACAGGTGTGGATATGTTCGCATTGTAATTCTCTATGTTGATACAGGTTTGGATATGTTCGCATTGTAATTCTCTATGTTGATACAGGTGTGGATATGTTCGCATTGTAATTCTCCCTACTGATACCGGTGTGGATATGATCGCGTTGTAATTCTCCTACTGATACCGGTGTGGATATGTTCGCATTGTAATTCTCTATACTGATACAGGTGTGGATATGTTCGCGTTGTAATTCTCCTTACTGATACAGGTGTGGATATGTTCGCATTGTAATTCTCTATACTGATACAGGTGTGGATATGTTCTCGTTGTAATTCTCTATACTGATACAGGTGTGGATAAGTTCTCGTTGAAATTCTCTATACTGATACAGGTGTGGATATGTTCGCGTTGTTATTCTCTATACTGATACAGGTGTGGATATGTTCGCGTTGTAATTCTCTATACTGATACAGGTGTGGATATGTTCGCGTTGTTATTCTCTATACTGATACAAATGTGGATATGTTCGCGTTGTAATTCTCTATACTGATACAGGTGTGGATATGTTCGCGTTGTAATTCTCTATACTGATACAGGTGTGGATATGTTCGCGTTGTAATTCTCTATACTGATACAGGTGTGGATATGTTCGCGTTGTAATTCTCTATACTGATACAGGTGTGGATATGTTCGCGTTGTAATTCTCTATACTGATACAGGTGTGGATATGTTCGCGTTGTAATTCTCTATACTGATACAGGTGTGGATATGTTCGCGTTGTTATTCTCTATACTGATACAAATGTGGATATGTTCGCGTTGTAATTCTCTATACTGATACAGGTGTGGATATGTTCGCGTTGTAATTCTCTATACTGATACAAATGTGGATATGTTCGCGTTGTAATTCTCTATACTGATACAGGTGTGGATATGTTCGCGTTGTAATTCTCTATACTGATACAGGTGTGGATATGTTCGCGTTGTAATTCTCTATACTGATACAGGTGTGGATATGTTCGCGTTGTTATTCTCTATACTGATACAAATGTGGATATGTTCGCGTTGTAATTCTCTATACTGATACAGGTGTGGATATGTTCGCGTTGTTATTCTCTATACTGATACAAATGTGGATATGTTCGCGTTGTAATTCTCTATACTGATACAGGTGTGGATATGTTCGCGTTGTAATTCTCTATACTGATACAGGTGTGGATATGTTCGCGTTGTTATTCTCTATACTGATACAAATGTGGATATGTTCGCGTTGTAATTCTCTATACTGATACAGGTGTGGATATGTTCGCGTTGTAATTCTCTATACTGATACAGGTGTGGATATGTTCGCGTTGTAATTCTCTATACTGATACAGGTGTGGATATGTTCGCATTGTAATTCTCCCTACTGATACAGGTGTGGATATGTTCGCGCTGAAATTCTCTATACTGATACAGGTGTGGATATGTTCTCATTGTAATTCTCCCTACTGATACAGGTGTGGATATGTTCGCGTTGTAATTCTCTATACTGATACAGGTGTGGATGTGTTCGCGTTGTAATTCTCTATACTGATACAGTTGTTGATATGTTCGCGTTGTAATTCTCTATACTGATACAGTTGTTGATATGTTCGCGTTGTAATTCTCTATACTGATACAGGTGTGGATATGTTCGCGTTGTAATTCTCTATACTGATACAGTTGTTGATATGTTCGCGTTGTAATTCTCTATACTGATACAGGTGTGCATATGTTCTCGTTGTAATTCTCTATACTGATACAGGTGTGGATATGTTCTCGTTGTAATTCTCTATACTGATACATTTGTTAATGTTTTCGCGTTGGAATTCTCCCTACTGATACAGGTGTGGATATGTTCGCGTTGTAATTCTCTATACTGATACAGGTGTGGATATGTTCTCGTTGTAATTCTCTATACTGATACAGGTTTGGATATGTTCGCATTGTAATTCTCCTTACTGATACATGTGTTGATGTTTTCGCGTTGTAATTCTCCCTACTGATACAAGTGTGGATATGTTCGCGTTGGAATTCTCTATACTGATACAGGTGTGGATATGTTCGAATTGTAATTCTCCCTACTGATACATGTGTTAATGTTTTCGCGTTGTAATTCTCCCTTCTGATACATGTGTGGATATGTTCTCGTTGTAATTCTCCCTATCGATACAATTGTAGATATGATCGCGTTGTAATTCTCCCTACTGATACCGGTGTGGATATGTTCGCATTGTAATTCTCTATACTGATACAGGTGTGGATATGTTCGCATTTTAATTCTCTATACTGATACAGGTGTGGATATGTTCGCATTGTAATTCTCCCTACTGATACCGGTGTGGATATGATCGCGTTGTAATTCTCCCTACTGATACCGGTGTGGATATGTTCGCATTGTAATTCTCTATGTTGATACAGGTGTGGATATGTTCGCATTGTAATTCTCTATGTTGATACAGGTGTGGATATGTTCGCATTGTAATTCTCTATGTTGATACAGGTTTGGATATGTTCGCATTGTAATTCTCTATGTTGATACAGGTGTGGATATGTTCGCATTGTAATTCTCCCTACTGATACCGGTGTGGATATGATCGCGTTGTAATTCTCCCTACTGATACCGGTGTGGATATGTTCGCATTGTAATTCTCTATACTGATACAGGTGTGGATATGTTTGCATTGTAATTCTCCCTACTGATACAGGTGTGGATATATTCGCATTGTAATTCTCCCTACTGATACAGGTGTGGATATGTTCGCATTGTAATTCTCTATGTTGATACAGGTGTGGATATGTTCGCATTGTAATTCTCTATACTAATACAGTTGTTGATATGTTCGCGTTGTAATTCTCTATACTGATACAGGTGTGGATATGTTCTCGTTGTAATTCTCTATACTGATACAGGTGTGGATATGTTCTCGTTGTAATTCTCTATACTGATACATTTGTTAATGTTTTCGCGTTGGAATTCTCCCTACTGATACAGGTGTGGATATGTTCGCGTTGTAATTCTCTATACTGATACAGGTGTGGATATGTTCTCGTTGTAATTCTCTATACTGATACAGGTTTGGATATGTTCGCATTGTAATTCTCCTTACTGATACATGTGTTGATGTTTTCGCGTTGTAATTCTCCCTACTGATACAAGTGTGGATATGTTCGCGTTGGAATTCTCTATACTGATACAGGTGTGGATATGTTCGAATTGTAATTCTCCCTACTGATACATGTGTTAATGTTTTCGCGTTGTAATTCTCCCTTCTGATACATGTGTGGATATGTTCTCGTTGTAATTCTCCCTATTGATACAATTGTAGATATGATCGCGTTGTAATTCTCCCTACTGATACCGGTGTGGATATGTTCGCATTATAATTCTCTATACTGATACAGGTGTGGATATGTTCGCATTGTAATTCTATATACTGATACAGGTGTGGATATGTTCGCATTGTAATTCTCCCTACTGATACCGGTGTGGATATGATCGCGTTGTAATTCTCCCTACTGATACCGGTGTGGATATGTTCGCATTGTAATTCTCTATGTTGATACAGGTGTGGATATGTTCGCATTGTAATTCTCTATGTTGATACAGGTTTGGATATGTTCGCATTGTAATTCTCCCTACTGATACCGGTGTGGATATGTTCGCATTGTAATTCTCTATGTTGATACAGGTTTGGATATGTTCGCATTGTAATTCTCTATGTTGATACAGGTGTGGATATGTTCGCATTGTAATTCTCCCTACTGATACAGGTGTGGATATGTTCGCATTGTAATTCTCTATGTTGATACAGGTTTGGATATGTTCGCATTGTAATTCTCCCTACTGATACAGGTGTGGATATGTTCGCATTGTAATTCTCTATGTTGATACAGGTTTGGATATGTTCGCATTGTAATTCTCTATGTTGATACAGGTGTGGATATGTTCGCATTGTAATTCTCCCTACTGATACCGGTGTGGATATGATCGCGTTGTAATTCTCCCTACTGATACCGGTGTGGATATGTTCGCATTGTAATTCTCTATACTGATACAGGTGTGGATATGTTTGCATTGTAATTCTCCCTACTGATACAGGTGTGGATATGTTCGCATTGTAATTCTCCCTACTGATACAGGTGTGGATATGTTCGCATTGTAATTCTCTATGTTGATACAGGTGTGGATATGTTCGCATTGTAATTCTCTATGTTGATACATGTGTGGATATGTTCGCGTTGTAATTCTCTATGTTGATACATGTGTGGATATGTTCGCGTTGTAATTCTCTATGTTGATACAGGTGTGGATATGTTTGCGTTGTAATTCTCTATGTTGATACATGTACGTTTGTGCCGGTTTGGATTTAATTCTCTATACTGATAAAAGAATTTCCATTTTATATACAGATGCAGATGCCTAATGGTTGGTTGTCGGTAGTTCATCACAATAGCTTGCAGACAATCTACTTTAAGATTGGTAACCAATTAATATATGTAGTTCAAACGACTGGTGGCGTTATTACTAAGGGTTTTAATGTGGAATTTATTACATAAACATGCATTTCCGTAACGAAATGCTTGAATATTGACTGTTCTGCGTTATTCGGTTGGGAATTGGACATTTATAAAGATATTTACTGAGCACTTTTCAATATGTGAAGTCTCTACATGAACTAAACAAATAGATATATAACATGCTTAAATATTGTTATAACAGAGGCCACTCATTCCTCCATTTGTTTAAAAGGACACTTTGTTAGTCACGATGTATCTGCGTAATAACACCATATTTTGTCTGTTTCTAAAAGCAAGGCATTGATATTTGAGGACATGTACGCATGGACTTTTGGACAATTCACACAACATTAAGTTAATCAATAAGTTAATTTTAACAAAAGGAATGGAAAACTGGACTGGGCCGTAATCATTTAGATTTTTTGTGCGTAAACACGCTCATCCCACCGTATGTCAACCCTTATCAGTATATATGTATATATGTATGAGTCGTCGTTCTGTCTGCTGGCTGAAATTGAAATCAAAGGTAAACACGGACTTGTTCAGGCGAAAAGGTATCTCAATACATTTTACATGGGTGCTGGTCATTTTGAATTATTTAGAGAAACTTTACCGTAACAGGAAAATCAAAAGTAGCAATCTTTGGAATGCAGACCTCATTAAAAAAACAAGTTTTTCTGTTGCATTAAACGTATGGTAAAGCCATTCGTTTATTTGTTGTTTTTTTTTTATTATTTTTATCATTGTCCTTTAAGATATAAGGGGATGTCCATGTACATGTAGAATTCTTAAAAGCAGACCTGTTAGGCAGGCCACTTAACTGTTAGATCGTGTCGCGTATATGTGGTCGCACTCCCTGTAGCCATTTTTGACACCATCAATTTGGCTAATAGGGCACAAACTCGGGCTTCGCATATACGATACATTATCCGCAAAAACGATTCGGCATCAATAGCCATTACAGGGGAATGACCTCATTAGTGCACGTGCTAGATTAGACCGTGACACCATTCTACGCTAACATCGTTTGGTCATAAAACTAAGTACATGTATCTGACAATAACCTCATTATTTCATGTGGCGATAAATATAGAAAGCTGATCTAGGTTTTAAAACCTTTACGTGTAAACTGTAAAAAATGATGTATCTAAAATTAACAGAAAATTAAGGACCTATCCATTATACATCGTACAAGGTATACAAAGATAGAAGTTATAAAATGGTGATATTCATACAATTGTAATAAGAATACCATAGCGTAATCGAAACCATTATTCGAACTCAAATTCGATTAAACCAGGGTCAAAATATGAAGTTAGGAAATATTTAGACGGACACCCTTCGAAAAAAAGGGAATATGAGCAGGTATTCCGGAAGAGTAAGCGTCTTCTGCTTCATCGAGGACACCTGCCGTAATTTTTTTTTATCATATAGGATACAGAATATTTGAAAACGAGACCAAGATACCGACCATAAAACTTGTCAGTAGTTCTGATCAACATACATTCTTTCAAATATTTGTTTTATTACATGTGATTTGTTTATCAGCAGCCGACATCAATCACCAAAATCACGATATTTAGAGCGAGCCCAGGAATAACGAACAACGAAACTGCTGAATCAGTTTAATTTTAGTTTTACAATAACCTTTGATGGATAAGGTATTTATATTGACATTGCTGAATAAATTACGTCACGGATTTGGGCTGCAGCATTTCCTTAGTGTCAGAACAAAAAAACCTTACAGGTTCGGGGAATGATAGGCCTGCTGTAACCCTCCCGTACAAAAAAACCTTACAGGTTCGGGGAATGATAGGCCTGCTGTAACCCTCCCGTACAAAAAAAACTTACAGGTTCATGGAATGATAGGCCTGCTGTAACCCTCCCGTACAAAAAACCTTACAGGTTGGGGAATGATAGGCCTGCTGTAACCCTCCCGTACAAAAAACCTTACAGGTTGGGGAATGATAGGCCTGCTGTAACC
Organism: Mimachlamys varia; assembly: GCA_947623455.1. Lineage (NCBI taxonomy): Eukaryota > Metazoa > Mollusca > Bivalvia > Pectinida > Pectinidae > Mimachlamys > Mimachlamys varia. The sequence continues at coordinate 25,275,917 of OX392534.1, forward strand.
CTCCCGTACAAAAAACCTTACAGGTTGGGGAATGATAGGCCTGCTGTAACCCTCCCGTACAAAAAAAACCTTACAGGTTCATGGAATGATAGGCCTGCTGTAACTCTCCCGTACAAAAAACCTTACAGGTTGGGGAATGATAGGCCTGCTGTAACCCTCCCGTACAAAAAAACCTTACAGGTTCATGGAATGATAGGCCTGCTGTAACCCTCCCGTACAAAAAAAACTTACAGGTTTGGGAATGATAGGCCTGCTGTAACCCTCCCGTACAAAACAAGGGGAACAAAGTGGTATACTTTCAAAACAAGGCATCGCAAACGATACAAATCCCCTTGCGTGCTAACACATGAACTCTGACGCAAAATGGGGGGGGGGGGGGGGGGTTATTGCAGGACATTGAAATAACCCATATATGAAGTTTGGTCAGGATCCGTTCAGAAATGAAGTCGCAAGAGCGCTGACAAAGATTTTCTATAAATAATAACGCTGACTTTGACCTTGACCTTGGCACCCTGAAACACGAACTTGTTTGATGTATTCCAATGCCTGACCTATATATAAAGTCTGGTCAGGATCCGTTCAGAAATGAAGTTGCAAGAGTGCTGACAAAGATTTTCTATAAATAGTAACGGTGACCTTGACTTTGACCTTGGCACCCTAAAACAAGAACTCGTTGGAGGTATTACCATGCTGGACACATATAGGAAGTTTTGTCAGAATCCTTTCAAAAATGAAGTCGCAAGAGAGCGCTGACAAAGATTTTCTATAAATAGTAACGGTAACCGTGACCTTGACCTTGGCACCCTGAAACAACAACTCGTATGAGGTATTACCATGCTGGACCCATATAGGAAGTTTGGTCAGAATCCGTTCAGAAATGAAGTTGCAAGAGTGCTGACAAAGATATTCTATAAATAGTAACGGTGACCTTGACGTTGACCTTGGCACCCTGAAACAAGAACTCGTTCGAGGTATTACCATGCTGGACCCATATAGAAATGAAGGTGCAAGAGTGCTGACAAAGATTTTCTATAAATAGAATATCTATAATGAATTCCCAAGAGAGCGCTGATAAAAATTTCTATATAAAATAACGCTGACCTTGACTTTGGCACCCTGAAACACGAACTCGTTTGAGGTATTCCCATGCCTGACCTATATATAAAGTTTGATCATGATCTGTTCAGAAATGAAGTTGCAAGAGTGCTGACAAAGATTTTCTATAAATAGTAACGGTGACCTTGACCTTGACCTTGGCACCCTGAAACAAGAACTCGTTCGAGGTATTACCATGCTGGACGCATATAGGAAGTTTGGTCATAATCCTTTTAAAAATGAAGTCGTAAGAGAGCGCTGACAAAGATTTGCTATAAATAATAACGCTGACTTTGACCTTGACCTTGGCACCCCGAAACACGAACTCGTTCGAGGTAATCACATGCTCGACCCATATATGAAGTTTGGTTAGGATCCGTGCAGAAATGAAGTTGCATGAGTGCTGACAAAAAAAAAATATAAATAGTAACGGTGACCTTGACCTTGACCTTGGCACCCTGAAACAAGAACTCGTTTGAGGTATTACCATGCTGGACACATATATGAAGTCTGGTCAGGATCCGTTCAGAAATGAAGTTGCAAGAGTGCTGACAAAGATTTTTTATAAATAGTAACGCTGACCTTGACCTTGACCTTGGCACCCTGAAACAAGAACTCGTTCGAGGTATTACCATGCTGGACCCATATAAGAAGTGTGGTCAGAATCCTTTCAAAAATGAAGTCGCAAGAGAGCGCTGACAAAGATTTTCTATAAATAATAACGCTGACCTTGACTTTGACCTTGGCACCCTGAAACACGAACTTGTTCGAGGTATTCCCATGCTGGACCCATATATGAAGTTTGGTCAGGATCCGTTCAGAAATGAAGTTGCATGAGTGCTGACAAAGATTTTCTATAAATAGTAACGGTGACCGTGACTTTGACCTTGGCACCCTGAAAAAAGAACTCGTTTGAGGTATTACCATGCTGGACCCATACATGAAGTTTGGTTAGAATCCGTTCAAAAATGAAGTCGCAAGAGTGCTGACAAAGATTTGCCATAAATAGTAACGTTGACCTTATCCTTGACCTTGGCACCCTGAAACAGGAACTCATTCGAGGTATTACCATGCTGGACCCATATAGGAAGTTTGGTCAGAATTCGTTCAAAAATGAAGTCGCAAGAGTGCTGACAAAAAGTGAACATACATACGTACGTACGTACGTACGAACGGAACGCTATATCCCCTCCCCGACTTTCGTCGCGAGGGGATAATTATGATTTCTTCTGTGTTCTCTTATGTACATAAGTCCATAAATCTTTGACAAATAAACCAGTATTATTACTGTTAGGGAACGTTTATTTCTAACATGTACATCACTATGAACATTATCTATACAGGTCACTGTGACATTGTTTGACTGGGAAGTTTAACTTGTAAATATTTGGCGGGTGTTTTACCTAAAATTTGTAAAACGAATTAAGCTAAAACATATCTCATGAAAACTTATAAAGTCCATTTCAAATACATGTACCATGGAAATTGCAAACTAAAAACATACAAGCGTTCGAACTCATTTCAATTTGTTGTGTGACAATACAGGGATTATGTGTTACATATTACAGTGTTTTGCAGAAATCCCATTCAACATTTAATTCATGCAAATATGTATGTATGTTCACTAGACCTTCATACTTATCATTTTATTTTGTTCTTTGAATGTTGAGAAATTGGTATTTAAATGAAATGTGTGTATACCAGCCATTGAATAATTTAACTATATGTTGTTTAAATCTTTAATAAATCAATTCAATGTCTGTTAAATACAATTGAATCAATGTTATTCGTTGTTGGTATTGAAATATACGATTCCAGTAGTTTATTGTCAATTAACATTTAACAATATCTGATGTTAACGCTTACAAGTATATGATGACAGATTCACAACCTGTCCTGCAAATAAATACTTAGTAAATCATGTTTATGTTAAATACAATTTTGTTTATAAGATATATATCATTATTATTTAAAGATTAATTTGAATTTGCATACACACTGACGTTTTAACATCCAGACTTGGTATGGTCGGCTGTGTTGTCTAGTCTCAGACAAATACATACTAGACACCTTGCCAATTTACAGTATGGTCAGATGGTTGTCAAAAACCACTTGTCTCTATTGTCAGACATATACAACTTCAAAAGGTTGTTGCTCCAGTCACAGTTCTCAGAAAATATACCAAAATATCACAATTGTCAATAGAAGGCAATGATTGTAGGTTAATTAACCACCACTTTCGTAACACTAACTTGGGCGTCCTTACCATTAAACCAACATTTCTCCTTAACTGATAAAAAGACACATCCATCCACTCATAATTGTAGGCCTTATCGTACGTCGACGTCAACATTTAAAGTTCCAATTCACTTGCATGAGGTCCATCTACACACTGTTCCTCTTTGTCGTCAGAAATTATATAGAACTAGTTAAGAACTCGCTGGGCGCTGCCATATTGGAATTTAACCGGATGTAAGGTAACAGGACACATCGAAAAAAAGGCGTTTCTAAACAACTGGCCAGCTCCGGAAATCGGTAACTCGAAAATCACCTGTTGTCGTTTAAGATAAAACAAGAAATAAACAACTATCCAAAATAACTTTCGTTTAAAATATAATGAAATAAACCCTCCGATATAACCTTCATTAAAGATAAAAAAATAAACCCTCCAAAATATCTTTCGTCAAAGACAAAAAGTAAGCTCTCCAATATAACTTCCGTTAAAGATAAACAAATAAACCCCTCCACTATAACGTCCGTCAAAGATAAAAAGTAAGCTCTCCAATATAACGTCCGTCAAAGATAAAAAGTAAGCCCTCCAATATAACTTCCGTCAAAGATAAAAAGTTAGCCCTCCAATATAACTTCCGTCAAAGATAAAAAGTAAGCTCTCCACTATAACTTCCGTCAAAGATAAAAAGTAAGCTCTCCAATATAACTTCCGTCAAAGATAAAAAGTAAGCCCTCCAATATAACTTCCGTCAAAGATAAAAAGTAAGCCCTCCAATATAACTTCCGTCAAAGATAAAAAGTAAGCCCTCCAATATAACGTCCGTCAAAGATTAAAAGTAAGCTCTCCACTATAACTTCCGTCAACGATAAAAAGTAAGCTCTCCACTATAACGTCCGTCAAAGATAAAAAGTAAGCTCTCCACTATAACTTCCGTCAAAGATAAAAAGTAAGCCCTCCAATATAACTTCCGTCAAAGATAAAAAGTAAGCCCTCCAATATAACTTCCGTCAAAGATAAAAAGGAAGCCCTCCAATATAGCATTTAACTTCCGTCAAAGATAAAAAGTAAGCCCTCCAATATAACGTCCGTCAAAGATAAAAAGTAAGCTCTCCACTATAACTTCCGTCAAAGATTAAAAGTAAGCTCTCCAATATAACTTCCGTCAAAGATAAAAAGGAAGCCCTCCAATATAACTTCCGTCAAAGATAAAAAGGAAGCCCTCCAATATAACATTTAACTTCCGTTAAAGATAAACAAATAAACCCCTCCACTATAACGTCCGTCAAAGATAAAAAGTAAGCCCTCCAATATAACTTCCGTGAAAGATAAAAAGGAAGCCCTCCAATATAACATTTAACTTTCGTTAAAGATAAACAAATAAACTCCTCCACTATAACGTCCGTCAAAGATAAAAAGTAAGCCCTCCAATATAAACTCCGTCAAAGACAAAAAGTAAGCCCTCCAATATAACTTCCTTCAAAGAAAAAAAAAACTAACCCCTCCAATATAACTTCCGTCAAAGATAAAAAGTAAGCTCTCCAATATAACTTCCGTCAAAGATAAAAAGGAAGCCCTCCAATATAACATTTAACTTCCGTTAAAGATAAACAAATAAACCCCTCCACTATAACGTCCGTCAAAGATAAAAAGTAAGCCCTCCAATATAACTTCCGTCAAAGATAAACAAATAAACCCCTCCACTATAACGTCCGTCAAAGATAAAAAGTAAGCTCTCCAATATAACTTCCGTCAAAGATAAAAAGTAAGCCCTCCAATATAACTTCCGTCAAAGATAAAAAGTAAGCTCTCCACTATAACTTCGGTCAAAGATAAAAAGTAAGCTCTCCAATATAACTTCCGTCAAAGATAAAAAGTAAGCCCTCCAATATAACTTCCGTCAAAGATAAAAAGTTAGCCCTCCAATATAACTTCCGTCAAAGATAAAAAGTAAGCCCTCCAATATAACTTCCGTCAAAGATAAAAAGTAAGCCCTCCAATATAACGTCCGTCAAAGATAAAAAGTAAGCTCTCCAATATAACTTTTGTCAAAGATTAAAAGTAAGCTCTCCACTATAACTTCCGTCAAAGATAAAAAATAAGCTCTCCACTATAACTTCCGTCAAAGATAAAAAGTAAGCTCTCCACTATAACTTCCGTCAAAGATAAAAAGTAAGCTCTCCACTATAACGTCCGTCAAAGATAAAAAGTAAGCTCTCCACTATAACTTCCGTCAAAGATAAAAAGTAAGCTCTCCACTATAACGTCCGTCAAAGATAAAAAGTAAGCTCTCCACTATAACTTGCTCTCCACTATAACTTCCGTCAAAGATAAAAAGTAAGCCCTCCAATATAACTTCCGTCAAAGATAAAAAGTAAGCTCTCCACTATAACTTCCGTCAAAGATAAAAAGTAAGCCCTCCAATATAACTTCCGTCAAAGATAAAAAGTAAGCCCTCCAAAATAACTTCCGTCAAAGATAAAAAGTAAGCCCTCCAATATAACTTCCGTCAAAGATAAAAAGTAAGCCCTCCAATATAACATTTAACTTCCGTTAAAGATAAAGAAATAAACCTCTCCACTATAACGTCCGTCAAAGATAAAAAGTAAGCTCTCCTATATAACTTCCGTCAAAGATAAAAAGGAAGCCCTCCAATATAACTTTCGTCAAAGATAAAAAGGAAGCCCTCCAATATAACATTTAACTTCCGTTAAAGATAAACAAATAAACCCCTCCACTATAACGTCCGTCAAAGATAAAAAGTAAGCTCTCCAATATAACTTCCGTCAAAGATAAAAAGGAAGCCCTCCAATATAACTTCCGTCAAAGATAAAAAGTAAGCCCTCCAATATAACTTCCGTCAAAGATAAAAAGTAAGCTCTCCACTATAACTTCGGTCAAAGATAAAAAGTAAGCTCTCCAATATAACTTCCGTCAAAGATAAAAAGTTAGCCCTCCAATATAACTTCCGTCAAAGATAAAAAGTTAGCCCTCCAATATAACTTCCGTCAAAGATAAAAAGTAAGCCCTCCAATATTACTTCCGTCAAAGATAAAAAGTAAGCCCTCCAATATAACGTCCGTCAAAGATAAAAATTAAGCTCTCCAATATAACTTTTGTCAAAGATTAAAAGTAAGCTCTCCACTATAACTTCCGTCAAAGATAAAAAGTAAGCTCTCCACTATAACTTCCGTCAAAGATAAAAAGTAAGCTCTCCACTATAACTTCCGTCAAAGATAAAAAGTAAGCTCTCCACTATAACGTCCGTCAAAGATAAAAAGTAAGCCCTCCACTATAACGTCCGTCAAAGATTAAAAGTAAGCTCTCCACTATAACTTGCTCTCCACTATAACTTCCGTCAAAGATAAAAAGTAAGCCCTCCAATATAACTTCCGTCAAAGATAAAAAGTAAGCTCTCCACTATAACTTCCGTCAAAGATAAAAAGTAAGCCCTCCAATATAACTTCCGTCAAAGATAAAAAGTAAGCCCTCCAAAATAACCTCCGTCAAAGATAAAAAGTAAGCCCTCCAATATAACTTCCGTCAAAGATAAAAAGTAAGCCCTCCAATATAACATTTAACTTCCGTTAAAGATAAACAAATAAACCCCTCCACTATAACGTCCGTCAAAGATCAAAAGTAAGCTCTCCAATATAACTTCCGTCAAAGATAAAAAGGAAGCCCTCCAATATAACTTCCGTCAAAGATAAAAAGGAAGCCCTCCAATATAACATTTAACTTCCGTTAAAGATAAACAAATAAACCCCATCACTATAACGTCCGTCAAAGATAAAAAGTAAGCCCTCCAATATAACTTCCGTGAAAGATAAAAAGGAAGCCCTCCAATATAACATTTAACTTCCGCTAAAGATAAACAAATAAACCCCTACACTATAACGTCTGTCAAAGATAAAAAGTAAGCCCTCCAATATAACCTCCGTCAAAGACAAAAAGTAAGCCCTCCACTATAACCTCCGTCAAAGAAAAAAAAACTAACCCCTCCTATATAACTTCCGTCAAAGATAAAAAGTAAGCCCTCCACTATAACCTCCGTCAAAGAAAAAAAAACTAACCCCTCCAATATAACTTCCGTCAAAGATAAAAAGTAAGCTCTCCAATATAACTTCCGTCAAAGATAAAAAGGAAGCCCTCCAATATAACATTTAACATCCGTTAAAGATAAACAAATAAACCCCTCCACTATAACGTCCGTCAAAGATAAAAAGTAAGCCCTCCAATATAACTTCCGTCAAAGATAAAAAGTAAGCTCTCCAATATAACTTCCGTCAAAGAATAAAAGTAAGCCCTCCAATATAACTTCCGTCAAAGATAAAAAGTAAGCCCTCCAATATAACTTCCGTCAAAGATAAAAAGTAAGCTCTCCAATATAACTTCCGTCAAAGATAAAAAGTAAGCCCTCCACTATAACGTCCGTCAAAGATAAAAAGTAAGCCCTCCAATATAACTTCCGTCAAAGATAAAAAGTAAGCCCTCACATATAACTTCCGTCAAAGATATAAAGTTAGCTCTCCAATATAACTTCCGTCAAAGATAAAAAGTAAGCCCTCCACTATAACTTCCGTCAAAGATAAAAAGTAAGCCCTCCACTATAACTTCCGTCAAAGATAAAAAGTAAGCCCTCCAATATAACTTCCGTCAAAGATAAAAAGTAAGCTCTCAAATATAACTTCCGTCAAAGATAACAAGTAAGCTCTCCAATATAACTTCCGTCAAAGATAAAAAGTAAGCTCTCCAATATATCATTTAACTTCCGTTAAAAATGCTTTCCTGTTGTACGTCTGCTTCATTGTCCAGTTGTTCGGCTATTTAGTTAGACATAGACTAAACCTGCTAATTTGGAGAACCGAGAGCATATTATATAGAAACATCTACGAAAACAATGTCAATAAGCAAATGTTACGGGGTTTCTCAAGCCGACGCTTATTGAGAGTAATACACACCCAGTAATTCGAGCGCCTTATTGAGAGTAATACACACCCAGTAATTCGGGCGCCTTATTGAGAAAAATACACACCCAGCAATTCGAGCGGCTTATTGAGATTAAATACACACCCAGTAATTCGAGCGCCTTATTGAGAAAAATACACACCCAGTTATTTGGGCGCCTTATTGAGAGTAAAACATACCCAGTATTTTGAGCGCCTTATTAAACAACGTTCTATTATTCTTGCTATTTTCTTTAGCATTTTTGCTGTAGATTGAGGATTGATAATGATATGCAAAGGAAATTTAAGCGTGGCATCACATACACATAAAAAATGGTATCATACCATTGTAACGAGGCAATGACACAGTGATCAATAATTGTTTTATCGCTGTTATCGTAAATAGGAGAACCAGCAGTCTATTTGTATTTACGTTGCGACAAGGTTTTAACACTCATACGTGTTCATATGTTTAAGCATTAAAGGCAAGTTTCAATCTGACCATCTGTCCATGATGCTTGCGCTTGGGGCTTTAAAAGGCGATATGCTCTTAGGTGCTCAGCAGTTGTATAGAAAAATAAATGGAAAGGGTCAAAAAGTGGTGAAAAGACGAAATGGTGAAAAATCGATATTCGCATACCAATCCTCCCCTTTATATCTGGTTTCTAAGCAGATTGATATTGATGTTGTTTTGTACTTTTTTTAAGTGAACTTTACAATTTTTAACTTCTTTTAACTTCACTGTGGGAACGTCTCCTAAAGAATATTTATTAGCATGCCATGAAACCGAAGTAAGGAGTGATCGAAGACCGCATTTAAAAGCTTTTGGGGAGTTCGAAATTTTAGTTCATTAAATTTGCTTTTCTGATTCAGAAAAAAACCAACATATCCGATATAAATAGAAACATTTACGTCATCCCTTGATACAGACGGAAGATTTGATGACTCAGACAATAGAAATGGGACTTAACATTACAAGTGTGTCGCGCGTGTTTTAAAACGTGCTGAAAGTGGCAAATGCATTATATATACACTCAGCGGTGCCCTCCTCATCTGTGGAATTTGTATTTCATAAAAGACGTTTAAGTCAAATAATTTGGTTCTTTTACTAGATGTGTCGATATGTCCATCAAATATATAAACGTGGTTACGGAAGAAAGGCACGCGTTATGTTTTTCCATATTTTGTAAAACATGCCATGTAATATAGCCATCTGCAGACAGATATGCCAAGCAGACCAAATGGAACATGTTCTATTTCATATAGAACACGAGGCCAAGGGTCTCTTAGCTCCCTGGACGTTGATTTGAAATCCAGCTTGCTTTTATATTATTGACCATCTTCTGCATCCACGAAATGTTTCAAGACAACCCAATACATCAATGGCATCTTGGTATTGGCAGTACTTGGAGTAGTGAAACATTACATGTATTCACACACAAAGAATCGAAATGCCATGATAGTGTGCTGGTAAGGTATGAAATGGAGCAAAAGTATTGAGGGATCAACGAGGTATCTTTTACAGATTTTTTTATTCAAAAAAGGTCAAGACTGACCTTTGACCGCGATCAATCACCAGAAAAAAACCCATTAACTCCGAGACTTGTGTGGGGAGATGCTGTGTAGATAACTTGAGTTATCAGGAATGAATGCAAGCATGGACAAATTGATTACTACACACCAACTTTTCCTAAGTGGGGTATACTAAAACAGGGCTGCATAATTATGGATACAATCCAAACGCACTTGACCATTTTGTTAGAAACAGATGTCTACAATAATTGAAAATAATCAAGCATATCGTGTTATCTATGTCAGTCCCGTCCCGTCCCATGGTAATGTAACCAGCTGGGGGCGGTTTAAGAGACATTATTATTTTTTTTATATTTTACTACAATGTATATATTCATTGCATTTCCAACTTTTTCAGTTGATTTTCCTGACATCGTTTACGGAACAGTTTTGATGAAATTTTGGATACAGAATTGTTTCCTGCTTCACCTCATATTTTTTTCACTTTCAGTACATAAGTACTTTCCCTTGTGTTTGACCAGGATAATAATAATTTATTGACAACAACAGATATTTGTACTGCCATTTTATGTCATTTTGCAATCTGGCGTCACACAGAAATTAACAGGGTAGAAAATTCCTTTAATTATCATTTTCCAGAAGTACAACACGGAAAATTATGTGAATATTATGATAATACGCTATGGATATTTTGTACAAAATGACATTTTTGTTGTAATATATAGTCAAAAAGCTTCCATACACTATACATTTGACTTCAATGGTATCAGTGTTTGTACCTCCTCCAAATACATGTAACATGTTCCTGTTACATCGTATGTGTCCAGAATGACATCATCAATGAACGATTAGTCGAAACCGAAAACATGTAACAACTCAAATATCTTGTCAAATCTAGTTCATGTTGATATCCGTTCTGACAGTTTTACTGTTTTAATATCCTTTGTCAGGATAGTTAAAAACATACGCAATTGACCAATCTGCAGTAACATGGCACGGGTGTATATTACAGGATGCAGTAACATGGCACGGGTGTATATTACTTGATGTAGTAACATGGCACGGGTGTATATTACTTGATGTAGTAACATGGCACGGGTGTATATTACCTGATGTAGTAACATGGCACGGGTGTATATTACTTGATGTAGTAACATGGCACGGGTGTATATTACCTGATGCAGTAACATGGCACGGGTGTATATTACTTGATGTAGTAACATGGCACGGGTGTATATTACCTGATGCAGTAACATGACACGGGTGTATATTACAGGAGGTAGTAACATGGCACGGGTGTATATTACCTGATGTAGTAACATGGCACGGGTGTATATTACCTGATGTTGTAACATGGCACGGGTGTATATTACTTGATGTAGTAACATGGCTTGGGTGTATATTACAGGAGGTAGTAACATGGCACGGGTGTATATTTCTTGATGTAGTAACATGGCACGGGTGTATATAACTTGATGTAGTAACATGGCACGGGTGTATATTACTTGATGTAGTAACATGGCACGGGTGTATATTACATGATGTAGTAACATGGCACGGGTGTATATTACCTAATGTAGTAACATGGCACGGGTGTATATTACCTGATGTAGTAACATGGCACGGGTGTATATTACCTGATGTAGTAACATGGCACGGGTGTATATTACTTGATGTAGTAACATGGCACGGGTGTATATTACAGGAGGTAGTAACATGGCACGGGTGTATATTACTTGATGTAGTAACATGGCACGGCTGTATATTACTTGATGTAGTAACATGGCACGGGTGTATATTACTTGATGTAGTAACATGGCACGGGTGTATATTACCTGATGTAGTAACATGGCTTGGGTGTATATTACTTGATGTAGTAACATGGCACGGGTGTATATTACAGGAGGTAGTAACATGGCTTGGGTGTATATTTCTTGATGTAGTAACATGGCACGGGTGTATATTACCTGATGTAGTAACATGGCACGGGTGTATATTACCTGATGTAGTAACATGGCACGGGTGTATATTACAGGAGGTAGTAACATGGCACGGGTGTATATTACTTGATGTAGTAACATTGCACGGGTGTATATTACCTGATGTAGTAACATGGCACGGGTGTATATTACTTGATGTAGTAACATGGCAAAGCTGTATATTACCTGATGCAGAAACATATGTGTAAATTATCATATATTTATTGATATCTATTTAAGTTTCAGATTTAAGATTTAATTTCAAAATATTTTATTATTTCTACAAGATATATAAACAAGTACTACAAAGAAATAGAATACAAATGTATCAATAAAATGATTAGAAAGCAAGTTTAGGCTGAGCCTATATAAGTCTTTTCAAACAAAGATAACCAGTATTCTTTATATATAAATTACATTTTTAGAACTACATACAACGTATACATCTTGAATCTTTTTCGATTTATTTTCAAGCAATGTAATTTAATTTCTATTTTTCATTTATTGAATTTTTAAATGATAATATTTAATAATCATTTTCTATTACTTAAAGCTGTATTTTATGAAAATATTTAATTAATTACATTGCTGAGTTTAGTATCATGTCTACAAACTAAATGAGTTGACATTCTTAGTTGAAACAGACTATAACTTAAACTTCAAAGGGTTTCCTATATAAACACATTTCTTTCAAGTTACAAGAGTTGGTGTTCGGGGAATGAGCCTGTATATATTACAGAAGGTAGTTACATGGCACGGTTGTATATTACAGGATGTATTAACAGAACATCGGTGTATATTACAGGAGGTAGTAACATGGCACGATGTATATTACATGATGAAGTAACATGGCACGGTGTATATTACAAGAGGTAGTAACATGGCACGGGTGTATATTACTTGATGTAGAAACATGGCACGGGTGTATATTACCCGATGTAGTAACATGGCACGGGTGTATATTACAAGAGGTAGTAACATGGCACGGTGTATATTACAAGAGGTAGTAAAATGGCACGGTGTATATTACATGATGAAGGAACATGGCACGGTGTATATTACCTAATGTAGTAACATGGCACGGGTGTATATTACAGGAGGTAGTAACATCGCTTGGGTGTATATTACAGGAGGTAGTAACATGGCACGGTGTATATTACTTGATGTAGTAACATGGCACGGGTGTATATTACTTGATGTAGTAACATGGCACGGGTGTATATTACCTGATGTAGTAACATGGCACGGGTGTATATTACTTGATGTAGTAACATGGCACGGGTGTATATTACTTGATGTAGTAACATGGCACGGGTGTATATTACTTGATGTAGTAACATGGCACGGGTGTATATTACAGGAGGTAGTAACATGGCACGGGTGTATATTCCTTGATGTAGTAACATGGCACGGGTGTATATTACTTGATGTAGTAACATGGCACGGGTGTATATTACCTGATGTAGTAACATTGCACGGGTGTATATTACCTGATGTAGTAACATGGCAAAGGTGTATATTACCTGATGCAGAAACATATGTGTAAATTATCATATATTTATTAATATCTATTTAAGTTTCAGATTTAAGATTTAATTTCAAAATATTTTATTATTTCTACAAGATATATAAACAAGTACTACAAAGAAATAGAATACAAATGTATCAATAAAATGATTAGAAAGCAACTTTAGGCTGAGCCTATATAGTCTTTTCAAACAAAGATAACCAGTATTCTTTATATATAAATTACATTTTTAGAACTACCTACAACGTATACATCTTCAATCTTTTTCGATTTATTTTCAAGCAATGTAATTTAATTTCTATTTTTCATTTATTGAATTTTTAAATGATAATATTTAATAATCATTTTCTATTACTTAAAGCTGTATTTTATGAAAATATTTAATTAATTACATTGCTGAGTTTAGTATCATGTCTACAAATTAAATGAGTTGACATTCTTAGTTGAAACAGACTATAACTTAAACTTCAAAGGGTTTCCTATATAAACACATTTCTTTCAAGTTACAAGAGTTGGTGTTCGGGGAATGAGCCTGTATATATTACAGGATGTAGTAACAGGACACGGGTGTATATTACAGGATGTAGTAACAGGACACGGGTGTATATTACAGGAGGTAGTAACATGGCACGGGTGTATATTACAGGAGGTAGTAACATGGCACGGGTGTATATTACAGGAGGCAGTAACATGGCACGGGTGTATATTACATGATGAAGTAACATGGCACGGTGCATATTACAAGAGGTAGTAACATGGCACGCGTGTATATTACCTGATGTAGTAACATGGCACGGGTGTATATTACCTGATGTAGTAACATGGCACGGGTGTATATTACAAGAGGTAGTAACATGGCACGGTGTATATTACAAGAGGTAGTAACATGGCACGGTGCATATTACATGATGAAGTAACATGGCACGGTGTATATTACCTAATGTAGTAACATGGCACGGATGTATATTACTTGATGTAGTAACATGGCTTGGGTGTATATTACAGGAGGTAGTAACATGGCACGGGTGTATATTACCTAATGTAGTAACATGGCACGGATGTATATTACAGGAGGTAGTAACATGGCTTGGGTGTATATTACCTGATGTAGTAACATGGCACGGGTGTATATTACAGGAGGTAGTAACATTGCATGGTGTATATTACCTGATGTGGTAACATGGCACGGGTGTATATTACAGGAGGTAGTAACATGGCACGGTTGTATATTACAGGAAGTAGTAACATGGCTTGGGTGTATATTACAGGAGGTAATAACATGGCACGGGTGTATATTACAGGAGGTAGTAACATGGCACGGGTGTATATTACAGGAAGTAGTAACATGGCTTGGGTGTATCTTACAGGAGGTAATAACATGGCACGGGTGTATATTACAGGAGGTAGTAACATGGCACGGGTGTATATTACCTGATGTGGTAACATGGCACGGGTGTATATTACAGGAGGTAGTAACATGGCACGGGTGTATATTACAGGAGGTAGTAACATGGCTTGGGTGTATATTACAGGAGGTAGTAACATGGCACGGGTGTGTATTACAGGAGGTAGTAACATGGCACGGGTGTGTGTTACAGGAGATAGTAACATGACACGGGTGTATATTACAGGAGGTAGTAACATGGCTTGGGTGTATATTACAGGAGGTAGTAACATGGCTTGGGTGTATATTACAGGAGGTAGTAACATGACACGGGTGTATATTACAGGAGGTAGTAACATGACACGGGTGTATATTACAGGAGGTAGTAACATGGCACGGGTGTGTATTTCAGGAGATAGTAACATGACACGGGTGTATGTTACAGGAGGTAGTAACATGACACGGGTGTGTATTACAGGAGGTAGTAACATGACACGGGTGTGTGTTACAGGAGATAGTAACATGTGTCACGATCCGACTTTGTATAACTGTTAGATGACAGGTAAGTAGGTTAGCTAAGAACGCTAGTTATGACATAGGTAAGTACAAGTCCATTCAAGTACGCTATACGCTATTGTACGGCTGGGCGTTTTGGGCTTCCGTAGTCAGTAATCCACCCGGCTCGGTAACATGGCGATAATGGCATGGAAATGCTGATGCCTATTTTCTTGGAGGAAGCGTGAAATTACAGTCACGGTAAGTGCATAACTATCATTCTTCTCTTTCTGAATGTGTATGTAGTCGTTGACATGAATATGTTTGGCGAAAGGTGGTTTTAAGCGTGGATAAACGAAGTTGTTATTGTGTTTACCGGGTACGCTAGTGCACGTGCGTGAGTACTGTTTACATTACATGTATGGACACACTAGTGTAATTGTATAATAAGTTAACGCTTACAAACATGTTTATTCATAATAGTATTTACTGTAAACGTATAAACATAAAGTTTAGGGTTTAATTTCGTATGTTGTAGCTTCACATGAGGGGACACGCTGTCCAACAGTGAAATGTATGGAAGCCGGGAGACACCAGTGTAAATGTCTATAGACTGCTGATTACTGATCTGAGTACCACGAATCATATCATAGTAGATGGTGATTGTGGGAGGTAGAGGACACCGAGATATGTGTACTCGAGGGTAGCGGATACAGCTACTGCATTTTGGTGTGGAAGACCACATTTGGAGGCCTGGAGGGGTCATATCAAGCCTTTGATTTATTGACTGAGCTGAAGCCATCAGCGTTGGGAAGAACAGACTCAACGAGGCAACTGGCAGTTCTAGTTCTTTATATATTCATCGGGACCCGGATACTTTCACCACATTATAAATGGACTTAGTTTCCAACTGTGATTTCCAGCTATGAGAGATGTGATGCTACAAAGACTTTAGGATTTAGTTTATGAATCTCATATATATCTATATCTATAATGTGCCTGTGATTCTGTGTGTTAGAACTTGTTGAGTGTATCAAGAAAGGAGTTGGTTGAGTGGATGTAAGCGGGGTTTGGTAAAACCTATATATAGATAAATTAAATCTTGTATATTGATTGTATATTGCCTGTAATTATATTGTATAATAGAAATTGTAAATATGTACTTCCTGAATTTGTTGTTATTTTGGATAAATATGTGGCAATCGCTCGGCTAGGTTACAATTTTGGTGGCAGCGGTGGGATGCTGTTGCATTGCCACATGTGTGATTTAGTGAGTTTGTAGAAATTTGGAAAAGTCTGTGTGAGGTGAGCTCTTGTGTGTTCAGGACCACATTGAAACACGGAAACACGGATGACCAGAGCCAGCGCAGCAGAAAGGTTTGTGGATTTTTCCTTATATTTGATTTTTCTTTTTTACATATGTTGCTATTGTGGTGTAGTTACAAACTCTGACATTATGTCGACACGTATACAGGAACTGAAAGAGTTGGCTGTCTCCTTAGGGTTAGATGGTAAGGATATCATGCAATATATCGTTACTGAACAGGCTGCTGAGAGAGAAGAGCGTGCTAGAGAGAGAGAACGACAGCATGACTTAGATATGGCTAGAGAGAGATTGAAGGTTGCTGGAGCTGAAGCTACTCTCCAGGAGGAGATGGCGGTGCATGAGCATGAGCGAAAGATGGAACTGTTGAAGAAGCAGGGTGAGTTGGGTCCAATACAGTCCAGTGGTGAAATAAAACCTACAAGTTTAGTGAAGGCTCCAAAGTTACCTTATTTCGACGATGGGAAAGATAACATCGACTCATACTTGCAAAGGTTTGAAAGATACGCAACGACACAGAAGTGGGACAAGGACACTCAGTGGGCAACACATCTGAGCGTGTTATTGAAGGGTCGTGCACTCGATGTATTTTCGCGGATGCCACTTGCTGAAAGTATGGATTACGACATGTTGAAACGGGCGCTTTTGAAACGCTTTGAGATGACGGAACAAGGGTTTCGGAAGAGATTCAGAAGCGGGCGACCGGAATCAGGAGAGACATTTTCGCAATTTGCTGTGAGGTTAGAAAGCTTCTTTATGCGATGGATTGAGCTAGCTGGCGTTAAGGAAACATTTGTAGACCTTCGTGATCTGATGCTTCGAGACCAATTCATCCAGGCGTGCGGAAATGATCTTATGTTATTTTTAAAGGAACGCACTCCGTCAAGTATTGCAGAGATGTCAAAGTTAGCAGATCAATACGCTGACGCAAGAGGAAATCCTTCAAGTTTAGCAAAGCCTCGTCCAGATCGTCAGAAACGGACTGGTGATGGGAATAACTCTAGATCGAATCATCAAGGTGGAGTAGTGAACATTGACAAAGCGTCAAGTGACAAAGATGGCCCTGGTAAGAGAAGAACATGTTATATCTGTAATTCACCTGATCATTTAGCATTCAAGTGTCCACAGAAGAAAAAGAACCAGGTAAAATGTGTTTCTCGGGATACTAATACTACGAATCAAGGACCAATTGACAGTGAAACCACTAGCGATGCTTTCAACTCAAATGTTTGGAGTCAGGATTGTGACTCTTCGTGTACGATGCCTGTGGTAAGGGGACGTGTGTGTGATAGATCTGTTGCAGTTTTGCGTGATACTGGGTGCTCTGGCGTTGTCATCAGACGGAGCCTTGTGAATGAAGAGGATTTAACTGGAGAAACTCAGACTTGTGTCATGGCCAACGGGGCAAAGCAGATAGTGCACATCGCAAAGGTGTTTATTGATTCGCCTTACTACACAGGAGTCGTGTCTGCCTGGTGCATGGACAGCCCGATGTACGATCTTTTGATAGGGAACATTGATGGTGCGAGGCAAGCAGACGATCCTGACCAGAATTGGAAGCCTTGTGATCCAGCGCAGGCCGTCCAAACGAGGGCACAGAAGGAGAAGGATACTGTTGCATATCGACCTCTACGAGTACCAGGAGCAACTAAAGACATTGGATCACCAGATGAGATAAAGAGTGCTCAGCAACAGGATGAGTCTCTTGGTAAGTTTTGGGACTGGGCGGAACAGGGAACAAGGAAAGACAGACCAGACGGAGGATACTCGCGGTTCTTTGTGAGACAGGGGCTTCTGTATAGGGAATTCCAGAGCCCGAGACAAGCTAATGGAAGGCTTTTCAAACAATTAGTAGTTCCTAGAAAGTTTCGACCGGCAGTTTTACATTTAGCTCACGATGGTATGATGGCTGGGCATCTGGGAGCCAAGAAAACAGAGGAACGGATCAAGATGGAGTTTTTCTGGCCTGGGATGCCAACAGACGTGACGCTATTCTGCAGATCGTGTGACGTGTGTCAAAGGACATTCCCGAAAGGTCGTGTGGGGAAAGTACCACTTGGACAAATGCCTTTGATAGAGACACCCTTCCAAAGAGTTGCCATTGACCTCATAGGACCACTAACACCAGCAACTGAACGCGGACATCGTTATATCCTTACTATTGTAGATTACGCTACGCGGTATCCAGAGGCTATAGCACTCAAAGGGATAGAGACTGAGCGTGTAGCGGAAGCCCTAGTGGATGTCTACAGTCGAGTGGGTGTACCCAGAGAGGTGTTAACAGATCAAGGTTCTCAGTTCACATCCGAGGTGATGAGGGAAGTATCAAGACTCCTGTCAATACGTCAGCTTATAACGACGCCGTATCACCCCATGTGTAACGGCCTCGTGGAGCGATTTAATGGCACTTTGAAGACCATGCTGAAAAGGATGTGTGCGGAACGACCTCGTGATTGGGATAAATACCTTAACGCACTTTTATTCGCGTATCGTGAAGTGCCACAAGAAAGTTTGGGGTTTGCGCCTTTTGAGCTTCTCTACGGTCGGACAATAAGAGGTCCAATGATGATACTACGGGAATTGTGGACAAAGGATGTACCCGACCCAGACACGAAAACTACTTACCAATATGTGGTAGATTTGAGAGAAAGGTTAGAAGACACATGCAAGTTAGCCAGGGAACAACTTAAAGCAGCTGGAGAGAAACAGGCCAAATATTTCAACCGGAAAGCAAGGGCGAGAGACATGAAGCCGGGACAGAAGGTTCTTGTGTTGCTTCCTACAAAGAAGAATAAACTTTTGATGCAGTGGAAGGGGCCTTACATCATCGAAGGGAAGAAAAGTCAAATGGACTACAGCGTGAACATTAATGGTAAGTTGAAGACTTTACATGCTAATCTGTTGAGGCAGTATATTGAACGTGAAGCCGCCGCCATTAAAGAAGACTCTGGTGTGTTTTCTGTCGTCTGTATGGCAATGATTTCTGAGGAGGAGCATGAGGAAGGATCAGTAGATTCTTATGTGACTTCAGGGAACAGTTTTTCGCCTCCTCAACCTATTAGGACAGAATACATTGAGGACGTTGATGTGTGTAGTGATTTGACGGAGGAGCAAAGTGTGGAAGTAAAGGGTCTACTCTACGAGTGTTCCGACGTTTTGACTGACGTTCCTGGTGCCACTTCCCTAATCGAACATGAAATTCGGACAACCACAGAAGAGCCTGTGCGTGTAAAGAGTCATAACATACCTTATGCTATGAAGACAACCATCAAGGAAGAGTTAGATAAGATGTCAAAGATGGGGGTGATTGAGCCATCAGATTCACCCTACGCAGCACCAGTCGTGATTGTGCGGAAGAAGGATGGCAGTAATCGTTTCTGCATCGATTATAGGTAGCTGAACCGGATTACGATCTTTGATGCGGAGCCGATGCCCAGTGCTGACGATATTTTCGCGAGACTTGCAGGGCATAGAATGTTTTCCCGCCTGGACTTGAGCAAGGGCTACTGGCAGGTTCCAATGGCGGAGTCATCAAAGAAGAAAACAGCATTCTCCACCCCAGCAGGACTTTTTCAGTTCAACGTTATGCCATTCGGGCTTGTTAACGCGCCGGCGACTTTTTGTCGTCTTATGAGGAAACTTCTTCGTAACATGGATGACGTCGAAAGTTTCATAGATGATATCCTCATTCATTCCGCTACTTGGGAAGAACATATGATCACTTTGAAGGAGCTATTTAGCCGTTTACGTAACGCAGGATTGACAGCTCGCCCGAAGAAGTGTGCTATTGGCTACAAAAGCTTGGAATGTCTCGGACATATTGTTGGAGATCAGCGTCTTCTTCCAAATCCTGAGAAACTGACGGCTATCATGGATGTGCCAACACCGCAAACGAAGAAACAAGTTAGGTCGTTTCTTGGCATGGCCGGATATTATCGGAAATTCATTCCGGATTTTGTTTCAATTGCGGTTCCTTTAACTGACCTGACCAGGAAGGGTCAACCACATAGGATTCAATGGGGAGAATCTCAGGAGAGATCGTTTGTGACACTGAAGAAATTTCTATCAGCTGGACCGATTCTAAAGCTTCCAGATCTCGAAGAACAGTTCATTTTGCAGACGGATGCGTCTGACTACGGACTTGGTGCGGTTCTTCTACAGGAGGAAGACGGGGAGCGTCTACCTGTTGCATATGCCAGTCGGAAGCTTAAGGGAGCTGAATCTTCGTATTCGGTGATAGAAAAAGAGTGTCTGGCAGTGTTGTTTGGAATTGTGAAGTTCCAGTGTTATTTGTATGGACGTCACTTCATTCTGGAGACAGACCATCAACCGCTACTATACCTGAACAAGCTAAAGGGTTCAAATTCGCGGCTTATGAGATGGGCGCTACAGTTGCAACCATACCGATTCACGATCCGTGCTATTCGGGGAAGGGACAATGTTGCTGCGGATTGTTTGAGCAGGTTGTGAATTGTTGAGACACAGTGATCAGAATTTCAGAGACAATAGCTGGTTGTAAGAATGATGATATGGAAAGCTAGTTATGAGTGTTGTTTGCAAATCAGTTGTAATGTATGTTGTATTCAATTTATAATAGTGAAATGTATGTAAGGATTTTTTGTACATATTCTAATTCGTCGGATGTGTGTGTATGGATGAAATGAAACTTTTATCCCAAGTTTATTTCTCAAGGTGGGGAGGTGTGTCACGATCCGACTTTGTATAACTGTTAGATGACAGGTAAGTAGGTTAGCTAAGAACGCTAGTTATGACATAGGTAAGTACAAGTCCATTCAAGTACGCTATACGCTATTGTACGGCTGGGCGTTTTGGGCTTCCGTAGTCAGTAATCCACCCGGCTCGGTAACATGGCGATAATGGCATGGAAATGCTGATGCCTATTTTCTTGGAGGAAGCGTGAAATTACAGTCACGGTAAGTGCATAACTATCATTCTTCTCTTTCTGAATGTGTATGTAGTCGTTGACATGAATATGTTTGGCGAAAGGTGGTTTTAAGCGTGGATAAACGAAGTTGTTATTGTGTTTACCGGGTACGCTAGTGCACGTGCGTGAGTACTGTTTACATTACATGTATGGACACACTAGTGTAATTGTATAATAAGTTAACGCTTACAAACATGTTTATTCATAATAGTATTTACTGTAAACGTATAAACATAAAGTTTAGGGTTTAATTTCGTATGTTGTAGCTTCACATGAGGGGACACGCTGTCCAACAGTGAAATGTATGGAAGCCGGGAGACACCAGTGTAAATGTCTATAGACTGCTGATTACTGATCTGAGTACCACGAATCATATCATAGTAGATGGTGATTGTGGGAGGTAGAGGACACCGAGATATGTGTACTCGAGGGTAGCGGATACAGCTACTGCATTTTGGTGTGGAAGACCACATTTGGAGGCCTGGAGGGGTCATATCAAGCCTTTGATTTATTGACTGAGCTGAAGCCATCAGCGTTGGGAAGAACAGACTCAACGAGGCAACTGGCAGTTCTAGTTCTTTATATATTCATCGGGACCCGGATACTTTCACCACATTATAAATGGACTTAGTTTCCAACTGTGATTTCCAGCTATGAGAGATGTGATGCTACAAAGACTTTAGGATTTAGTTTATGAATCTCATATATATCTATATCTATAATGTGCCTGTGATTCTGTGTGTTAGAACTTGTTGAGTGTATCAAGAAAGGAGTTGGTTGAGTGGATGTAAGCGGGGTTTGGTAAAACCTATATATAGATAAATTAAATCTTGTATATTGATTGTATATTGCCTGTAATTATATTGTATAATAGAAATTGTAAATATGTACTTCCTGAATTTGTTGTTATTTTGGATAAATATGTGGCAATCGCTCGGCTAGGTTACAACATGACACGGGTGTATATTACAGGAGGAGTAACATGACACGGGTGTGTATTACAGGAGGTAGTAACATGGCTTGGGTGTATATTACAGAAGGTAGTAACATGACACGGGTGTATATTACAGGAGGTAGTAACATGACACGGGTGTGTATTACAGGAGGTATTAACATGACACGGGTGTGTATTACAGGAGGTAGTAACATGGCACGGGTGTGTATTACAGGAGGAAGTAACATGACACGGGTGTGTATTACAGGAGGTAGTAACATGACACGGGTGTATATTACAGGAGGTAGTAACATGGCACGGGTGTGTATTACAGGAGGTAGTAACATGGCACGGGTGTATATTACAGGAGGTAGTAACATGGCACGGGTGTATACTACAGGAGATAGTAACATGACACGGGTGTGTATTACAGGAGGTATTAACATGGCTTGGGTGTATATTACAGGAGGTAGTAGAGTAGACATGATCCAGGAAACATGTTAGATATCCTTGAGGAAATACAGGAGGGCGAACGAAAACCTCAGTCAAAGTCTTCTAAGATGGCAGAGATGGTTGCGGTTAAAAAAGCTTGTCGTCTAGATCCTGTATACAAACCTGACGTATTACAAGATTTTCACCTTTTACAAGTGTTGGTGAACCATCCGTCAACAGTTATTAATTTCGTGGTATTGTCTGGTGTCGTTTTGTCAAATAAAGGAAACCAATTAACTCCTAGTAAGCCGATGGTAGATATAAATCACACTGACATCAGTTTCTGAAGGGTTAATAGACTCTCGTGTATGTTGCTGATTTGTAATTGCTACATGGAGTTTGACTTTATCATGAATAATCAGGCTTGTGGAAATTAAAAAGATGTACCTTTAGAGATAAATTACTATCAGTCTGTTTTGTATCTTGATAATTTTCTCTTTTCCCTTATCATATGGTTACTTTATCCGTCTTGATAACTCGATACTGCACTAAGGCTTGGAAGTCATTTTATCTACATCCACGAGGCAGGTCGTTGCATGCTCGTGAGGTGCTCAGAGATGTTTGCAAACATTAATTATTGCTGGTATGCATGTTATTGGTTTGTGAGACGATTAAGGATTTATTTGGTTTGATTTTTTAAAGAGAAAAAATCTCGGCTTTTGTCAAAATATCTGTATGAATAGTTTATAAGGAGTACATAGCTTATAGCTGTGTGCGATATTTGGCGTTATTGTATCAACAAATGAATACACTTCACTAAATTGTCCCTTTAAGTTGTAGGGACTGCGAGTTAAATTTCAATAAACTTCATTAAATTGTCCCTTTAAGATGTAGGGACTGAGAGTTAAATTTCAATAAACTTTACTAAATTGTCTCTTTAAGATGTAGGGACTGAGAGTTAAATTTCAATAACTTCATTAAATTGTCCCTTTAAGATGTAGGGACTGAGAGTTAAATTTCAATAAACTTCACTAAATTGTCCCTTTAAGATGTAGGGACTGAGAGTTAAATTTCAATAAACTTCACTAAATTGTCCCTTTAAGATGTAGGGACTGAGAGTTTTTCAATATTGTATTTGATTAAAGGCTGAACTAACAGAAGTAAAATGCATAATACATGCGTGTTCTATTATTTGCCTGTCATTGTTTTGTGTGATCTCTATAATTTATTTAATTTCGTCCACATATTTTCCGTTTGTGCCGTAGTATCTAAACCTTTGCCTATAAACACATACTTTTGAACTCTGTAGCTATTATTGATGGTATCTGTCAAAGCATGAATTGATAAAGGTTGTTGCAAGCATCTCGATCTGTAGATATAGTGTTTCATTATTTTAATAGTATATGGTTATCAGTTGTACACTGTGAAAGTACTTACATGAATATAGCTATTTATACCAAAAATTAAAGTATGTAAAGTTAATTGGATAACTTATGAATTTAACAAATATCCAAATATCTGAAAAAATACTACGTTTTCACGATCCTTTAACAAATAAATTCTCGGCTGTGGTGATTTATTCTGTACTATAATCAGCGTAACATGAAGTTTCTTGTAAGTTGAAAGAGTGTTTTATAATTTCCATGATTCATTATTTAGATTAAATGTCTAATGTTATTTTTTTGTACAATCCCTATGACCCTTCTAAATGTTTAAAGAATATTTATAGATTAGGTGAAACAGAAGGTTTGGAAACTAATTCCTAAGTTATGTTTCTCCATGAAATCCTGGCAATTACATTGTATACAAAAGTACTTGTTTGTCTTAGATATAAATATTATGTGGATGTGGTTAAGATAAGATATAATTAATAACTCAACAGGGAATATGAGCTTTGGACACTTATTGTTACAGTGTAGCGGGTAATAGGCTATCGCATGGTAGGGTGAACTATTAATGAGGTGATTAAAACAACGACTTGTGGTTTAGGAACATGGTTTTCTTATGCATACGGCACTATTCTACACATGGGGTGAGGGCTTTGGAATAGATAACGATAAGTGATAATGAGAACGACCTGGGCAGACACGAACCAGAGTGGTCAAAGCGTAACATGTGACATGTACATATGAAATGGAAAACTACCGGAAAACCGCGATCAAACAGGTGTTAGCTGTGATTGGAAAGCGTCAACAGAGGGAGACATCACTATAATGGCAGGAAGGGGGTTCCATTGGGTGATGGTGCGTGGAAATAAGAATATGTAAGGCTATTTTAGTAGAGGTGATATGTCTGAAGGGGAGCGAGTGGTTGTGTCTGGTTTTGCTGTCTGACGGAATAAGGATGGAGATATTATGGGTATAACATCTAGGTTGTGGACAGTTTTATACATAAGAATAAGTCATGGTCTGAGGCGACGTTCAGCAAGTGTTGGCAAATAGGGGGGTTTAAATCATATCCGAGACGCTGCTGTTGTATCTAATACAGACATACTGCAAGTCCCTGACACATTTCTATTTTAGAAATAGAATCAGAGGTGTGGGGGTCCCACAGGGTGCAGCCGTATTCTAATTTTAGGCAGACAAGTGTTAAATATTCTCTACTTTTATGATGTTATTGCCTGTTTTTATGTTACTGTACGTTACAGAAAGCCTAATGATTTGTTTTCTGATGCTGTTGTGTTTTTGTGTTTTCAATGTGTTTGGACCATTTCAAATTTGATTGCAGAGGGACTCTCAGGTAATTTGGTGGTTTCTAATATGTGATCATGTGGTATGCATTTATGTTGATGATGTTGTGTTTTGGTGGAGATGGTCATAACTGTACACTTATCAAGATGGAATGCCATTAGCCAGTCACTTTCCCATTTAGCTGCAGCATTAAGATCTTTTTGTAAAAGTGTGCTGTCGTTGGGTGATGCTATTTCTTTATAGAAAACAGCCCAAGTTTACTATGACTAAGGTTTTTTGGGAAGTCATTGGTATATATTAAAAAGAGACTCGATCCTAGGACCGCGCCCTGAGGGACGCCAGATATACCTGGGGCTGTTGAAGAAGATTCACCATCGAGTATGACCTGTTGTGTTCTGTCAGAAAGGAAGGCTGATATCCAATTAAGAGTGCTGTTTCCAATTCCAAATAAGTTAAATTTATATAAAAGGCGTCTGTGAGGGACTTTGTCGAATGCTTTTGCAAAGTCAATGATGATGATGTCTGTTTGAATATTTTACAGGAATAAGTGTTGTGTTTCACAGGAACGTACCTTTCTAAAACCTTGTTTTAAGTCATAGATAATGCTGTGAGTTTCTAGATGGTTTATTCTGTGACTAGTGATTACATATTCTAAGACGTTGCAACGTATGCATGTCAGTGAGGTCGGTATGCAATTTCCAGGTTTGTATTTATCTCCTTTTCCATATATACATGTAGGTGCAGTGTTTGCATGTTTCAAATTCTGAGGTGATTCATTAAATATAATGGAAAGGATGTGATAAATATGTTTGTATTACTTTTTCAGAATTTTTCAACAGACGTTATCTAGACCACTAGTCATGTGACGATTTACATTTGACAACAGTTTCTCGATTCCGTGTATTGTAATGTTCAAGGTTTGAGTATCA
Source organism: Mimachlamys varia (assembly GCA_947623455.1). Taxonomy (NCBI): domain Eukaryota; kingdom Metazoa; phylum Mollusca; class Bivalvia; order Pectinida; family Pectinidae; genus Mimachlamys; species Mimachlamys varia. The sequence goes on from OX392534.1 coordinate 25,302,361, forward strand.
AGGGTGGGGATTCAGGCCTTTGTCTGGTAGATTGCCATTTGGTTCAGATGTCCATACAGACTGGAACACGTTATTTAGTATGTTTGCCTTTTCATTGTTCTTTTTGAATTTGTGATTTTTCATTGTTTTATACTTTGTTGAATTTCCCGAGTCATTTTTTTATTATATAACTTGTTTATCCCGTTGATGAGTGTTCTAAGTTTGTTATGCACCCAGGGCAGTCTTTTTTGTATGTTAGCCATCTATGAGGCACATGTTTTTGATGGAATAAAGTAGGTCAGTTTGAAGAGTTTCCAATGACAGGGAGGCTTGTGGCACCACGCAATTAAGTCATAAGGTCGTATTACTGTACATTGACGAGATGTTGTTACAACCTATACATGTTCTTGTGATGTGACTGTTATTTACGATCATGAATAAATAACGACTGTTATCAACAAATATGTGTCATTACTATGTGCTGTGTCACATTATGTTTCCCCTGTAGAACCATTCTTTATAAGATACAGTTCTGTTTTCTATTGTTGAAACATTACTATACCAAATAGGTGTTTTCAATGTTGTGCTACGTTGTATTCCCATTTATCAAATTTCGTTCTTATGATTAAGATATTTCAAAATAGATCCTTGCAGTTTTTCCCACAGGTATTGATATTTTCGGATCCACAGTAGCTTTAATATCTATATCAATAGCATTTAACATTTTCCTACGAAATAAAACAAGAAATAGAATTTCTGAGATCAAAACGCATATTAAATATGTCGTCAATGTGTCTATTATTTTCATTTCTATTTTTGCAAACAACTCTCATAGAAGATAAAATGGCCGGTACTACGACATAGCAGAGGCTATAATTAAAGAGAAGAAGAAAGACATATGTCGTATATGTAGCGTCTGTAGACATAAAGCCGCCTACTTCATATTTTATTATCAATGAACATCAGAAAAAGAACCTGACGATGCGAACACGACAGATAAACATGACGAGAGTTAACATTGTACTGATTCCAGACAATTAAGGCTGCTATATCCATCGAATGAAAGACGGGTTCGTTGTAACTACACAGTGCCATGCCTATTGCAGTGGCGTGTGGCTGCCAATGGCATGATGGCATGGGTGATACAATTATAAACTATACAGCGTTTTACGTATCTTTCTCGTTACCATCACGTAATTACGTGTAAGCAATCTGTACTTGAAGACGGCGTCTCTGACTACTGACAACGGTTGTCACTGTCCACGCCTGGGGAGATCTTGTAACGACATCCAATACACCTTTCAATCAGTACCTTCACGAAAATTAATTCGTTGACCACAGGAAACTGACGATAATCGATAGCAGTGTCTAGGGTCGACATGGAAAATTGAAGTCTGGCAATAATTGCCATTAGTATTTAAACCAGACAATTTAGTGGATGGCTAGGGATTGCCGATACCCACTACTATAATCCAAATTAAATGTAAATAATCTCTTGTGGCGGCAAATTTGATATCATCGTTGCAAGCGTCAAAGCCTAAAAGAGTTGACTGGCAGCCAGCTGAAGTGGGGCATTTTTGTTTCAGAGTATTTAAAACAAACAACTGTCCATTAAAAACACAATCTGTACCACACCTCCTCCAAATATAACTTCTACACATACACAACTCGACAACGTTAATCATCTGGAAAATTGAGCCGGTTATACAAAACTTATATTGTGGCCTATGTCTAAGAAATGTAAAAAATAACTTTGGGTTATTTTTTTACCAGTTAAGTAAAAAGTTTGAACTGGTTCGGAAATTCCCAAATACAGATGCGATATTGGCAGTATATGTGTGTAGGTTTGGAAGTACAAAATCAATATATCCTCATTAGAAAAAGATTGTTAAATGGGTTCTAAAGGAGATTCAAATTGACCTGTTACAAATGCAAGAATTTTCACGTGTCGAACTATTATAGGAATCCTCTGTAAATATTGAAGGAATGTCTTGAATGTGGAGAACAAGGCCTATGTCTAAGAAATGTAAACACAGTCGATTTACTTAGTGCAAAATATACAGTAACACCCCTCTTAAACATGATATTTTTTATCAAAACATATCAGAGCATATTAGATCTCGCGTTATGAGAGCATTATTTTTTAAAGATTCGAATACATGGTATTGAGCTATCTTGTGACCTACTTTGTGAAAACACAGCAATAGCCAAGAAGAAATTCACAGAACAAGATATAGTACGCATGATTTTATTCCTTGATGACAATATTTTTGTTGAGATTGAAGGAAAGATTTTCCAGCAGACGGTTGACATTCCCATGGGAACAAACTGTGCCCCACTCTTAGCCGACTTTTTATTACCTATTTATTCTGTTTTTGCTTTTTTTTTATTTATTTATTAATTTCATTTTTGGTTTGGCTCAGATTGCTCAGGCTCTTAAATAGTTTGATATTTTGCTCGTTCATACATTTGCATCCTATATTTGTTACATCACATTTCATAGTCCTTATCAGGTTCATTATCACTCCATACATTACAAGCACCCGCTACCGCAATTCAGTCTTTCATGTAATCACTAAACACATATACATTGGGGAAACACTTAACACACTTCATCACATGAAGCCACACACACATACACACAACCATCACGACGCTTACCGTCCCTCACACCAGAACCCCACCCAAACATACACACCCTCACACACTGTATATCGTAAAACCAATCAGAGACACAAGAATGTTTAATTCTTTGTTGATATCAACAATCTTATATCCTACCACAATGTTATGCATATTTCTTAAATGAACATTGATTTGATATTTTAGTAAGATAAACTCGATTAAATTCCACAACGTAGTGCTTATAATCATCCTTTATGTTACATATACAACATTGATCATTATCAATAATATTCCACCTTTTAGGCAAGACTCTATTTGGAAGAATATTATGGAATAATTTCCATTGAAACATTAATTTTTTCCTCGTTCTCAAATATAATATAATTATTGCATTCAAATAATCCACACTAAATCAAGCCACTACTTTCTAATTCAAGCAGTCTTTCCCACTGCTCTCTGTAGTAAGACGTCGACTTCTTTTTTTCGCACGAATGCTGAATAAAGAAACTTATTGTTTACATTATCAATATCTCCCTTGGTCCTGTCTTTCCATTCTTTTGTGATCGCTTTCTTTATTACTTGAATTACAATGTACCTGACTTATCCAGTCTCTCTTTTCTTTCAACTGTTGGTATATTCTAATTAGTCCCCCACCGGAATCCAGGGGGGACTATAGGTTTGCGTTGTGTCCGTCCGTCCGTCCTTCCGCACACTATTTGTCCGGGCTCTATCTCCCATACTATAAGACACTGGAACTTCATACTAAGTGTGTGGGTTCCCTGTGGGAAGGCGGTGTGTCGCATACAAAAACCGGGTCACTGTGACCTATATTTTGACCTCTGACCTACATTAAAGAAAAAGCTTGTCCGGGCTCTATCTCCTACACTATAAAGCACTAGAACTTAATACTTGGTAGTATGGTTCCCCGTGGGAAGGCGGTGTGTCGCGTACCAAAACCGGGTCACTGTGACCTATATTTTGACCTCTGACCTACATTAAAGAAAGAAAAATTTGTCCAGGTTCTATCTCCTACACTATTAAGGATTAGAACTTTATACTTGGTAGTATAGTTCCCTGTGGGAAGGCGGTGTGTCGCGTACCAAAACTGGGTCACTGTGACCTTTATTTTGCTATATTTTGACCTCTGACCTACATTAAAGTAAAAATTTGTCCGGGCTCTATCTCCTACACTATAAAGCACTAGAACTTAATACTTGGTAGTATGGTTCCCCGTGGGAAGGCGGTGTGTCGCGTACCAAAACCGGGTCACTGTGACCTATATTTTGACCTCTGACCTACATTAAAGAAAGAAAAATTTGTCCAGGTTCTATCTCCTACACTATTAAAGATTAGAACTTTATACTTGGTAGTATAGTTCCCTGTGGGAAGGCGGTGTGTCACGTACCAAAACTGGGTCACTGTGACCTTTATTTTGCTATATTTTGACCTCTGACCTACATTTAAGTAAAAGCTTGTCCGGGCTCTATCTCCTACACTATTAAGGATTATAAATTTGTACTTGGTAGTATAGTTCCCTATGGGAAAGCGGTGTGTCGCGTAACAAAACCGGGTCACAGTGACCTATATTTTGACCTGAAAAACTAAAGGTGTCCTTCATAGACTTGTGTCCTTTATATAGAGATCATTTATAGAGTATACCTACAGTGTACATGTATTTAGTGAGAATGGGATGGTTCCTGTATAGAAGCGGGTCTCTGTAAACTACATCTTCACCTTTCAATACATTGAAGAAAATACATGACCTTATTGCATCTCGAGATTCACACTCATTGCTATTGGATCTCGAGATAACAACACGGTGGGGGACTGTAATTCGTTGAATTATCTTGTTTCATTTAAACCACCATCATTATCAACCATATCGTTGACAACGATTAAATCAGATTAAATCCAGTTCTTGAAAATTAAAGATCTGCCATTAAGTATTCATGTCCCCAAATAATTTCCAAATGAATGTCCTTATAGCTATATTCAACAACCGGTGTACCATCTTTTTTAAGTTTCAACCACGATTCTAGGACACCAATGTAAAAGTGTGGTACATCATATTTGGAAGGTTATGTGTTTGTCCTGGTGACATTAAAACAGCTAACTGGCGCCACCGAGCTTTTCCAAATAAAAATTTGGTATCACCTTCCAACAGGCGTCATCAGAAGATACTAACCCTTGTATCCACTAAATGTTTAGAACATCTATATGTGATTCGACATCCCGGATAAATAGACCGCCTTCCGATTTATCACTTATCATGACACTACATTTAACACGTTCTGGCCCATTATTCCAAATAAGACGATACATTTTCCTGTCAAGCTCCTTATATACTGGACACTTGTAACTATGTTATCTGAGGTATTATTACAGACTGAACAACCACAGAATTTCCTATAATGGTCAGTTTTCTTTTTTTTCAATTTTTTTTATTAGTTCGTCGATACTTGGTATTTTATCTGCTTAATTAAGATTGGAACTTACCTTTACATTAGTTCCGCAGTATATTCCCAACGACTTAACTTGCTTCACCCAGGTAATAGCCATAAACATGTTATTGTTTTGTTTTTGTTACACCCTAAATACAAACCTTCGGTCTTGGATTTTTTAAAGTGTAGACCAGGCACTTTCCCAAACCCTTCAACAACTAATTACGCTCTTCTGATATACTTATATCGCTTAATGTGGTGTCGTCTGTTAGTTGGAAGATTTTCATATTCCTATTTCTAACTCTGATACCCGTTATATGGACATCTGCACATATTCGTTGGGCCAGTCAAACATGGCAGAGGGCACCCTTTTCGGACACAACGTAACTGCCAGTCAACCACTTATTGTTGTTCACACAGCCTTTGATGTTGGTATATAACACCTAAACCTATTTGATGAATGAAAAACCAAATTTGTCCAAGCAACCAAACATGAAATCCCATTCAATCGTATCAAAGGCTTTAGTAAAATCTAAAAAGAGTAAAATGAGTTTATATTAAATTTCTTTGAATTATCTATAACGTCCTGAATTTATCTTATATTATAACCGATGAATCTATTTATACATATCCAATATGATATCCAATAACCAATATGATCTGTGCCCACCAGTTTTTGCATCAATGGGCTAAGTCGTGAAGCCAAAACATATGCCGCAATTTTGTAGTCTAAATTTAGCAAGGTAATTGGTCTCCAATTTTGTAACAGTAGCGGATCATTCTTAATAAGGGTTACGATTCCAAGTTTCTTTGTATGACTGTGCCCCCCCCCCCCCCCCCCCCATTCTACATAGCAGGCATCACCCTTCAGTGCGGTAGAACCTACATTGTCTTGTTTAGGCTGACCGTAATACCAAATGTTTTCGTAATATTTTTCCATCTTTGAAACTTTTGGTAAGTGATTTAGTATTTTCTCAACAATCAAAACACGGACACCAGCGTCGCAGTTTGTCAGACTAGTATTTATCCTCACCTTTTCCCCTATACATTCAAGAACAATACAACCCAGTGATTTTAATCACCCCATCAACTGTGGATAACGGGACGTTAGAAACTTTGAGTTTAGTTGTTTTTGCGGAGTAATATTTTGGGGTATTAGGGTTTTCAGGAGGAGAAAAACACTTTTCCCACGGATTGTTATACCATTGGTCAATAGAGAAATCCTGTCAAAGATATTGTCAACATACAAGCGCCAATGTTTACCAGTGCGCTGAATACCTCTGATATTTTCCCCTGGAATGACAGTACTGAGTGCAATAAATATTTCATCATGAGCAATCCATTCAATGTTAGAAGGTTTAACAGAACCATATACGTCTCTCTCACTACAAAATACCGGTTTCGCCTTACCGTAACCCTCCGGATAATTACTGGTTCCTCCCTCCACTGCTGCAGAGTACGATACCTGAGTAGGGTGTGTAGGAGTACCTGCTGAGATATCATACGCATCCTCCACTGATCCATTCTGAAGGACTCTCGCACAACTTAATCATTTACTATATACATGTAGAGATTACACAACAAGTGGTTGTTGGATATGGAATTTATTTCACTCCAGTTAATAATTTTTAAAAGTTACAAAAGACACAAACTTAAACGAAAGAATGGAAAGACAGGATCAATGGAGATAATACACGGGCAAATGTACACACTTGCTCCGAGTTATCAGTATTTGATAAAGGAGTTGGAGTTAACATTGATAATGTAAACAATAAGTTTCTTTATTCAGCATTCGTGCGAAAAACAGAAATCGACGTCTTACTACAGAGAGCTGTTGGAAAGTCTGCTTGAATTAGAAAGTAGTGGTTTGATTTATTGTGGATTAATTTAAATCAATAATAGTATTATAATGGAGTCGTGGGACCTGTTTCTACCACATTAATATTAAGTCGCAGTGGTAGTATTTTTTCTGTGAACCGCGGAATATTTGCGCGAAAACACATCATCTCGTATATATTCCCGCCAAATTGTGACGACGTCAACAATCGATGACGACGTCAACAATCAACACTTTGCATTGAACCACGTGATTTCAGGTCAAAGTTTTCAACCAATCAAAAGTCCGGAAGGTCATATTCCATTAGTGGTATATAACATATATTTATCCAACAATCAGCACGTTTATACCATTGTCTGGGAGTGGAATAACACAGGGTATTGTGGTAGAAATGTTATTACCAAACATTTCAGCTAATAACTTTAATATTTGAAGTTCAACACTAGTGACATTCATTCATGCGAAAATCGGAAACCAGTTCCTCCTTAAACATACATGTACATTGTGGCCCAGTAATTAGCCGGAACACATTTCACATTGGAACTATTTACGTATGAATCACATTTTGATTGGATGATTTACTTGTATGAGTCCTGAACTAACGAAAAATTCCCGGATCGGAGAAACTTCCTGTTCACTCAAAGGAATGTTGCTTGTATCGACGAGTGTTACACAAGCTCCGTTGCCCGGTCCACTACCACACGTACTCTGGATATTGTTCTCAGACATTTTTTCTATAATCAACTTTAATAAAACTTTTTCCCAAAAAATCCAATCTATGAATGATCCTATTAACTCAATATGTGATACCGTTCACTGGTGTAAAAACAAACCTTTCTAATATCACTGTTAAAGGGTTTTGGCCACGATTTTGAAAATCTTGTAAAAAGTGATTAAAGTTGTAGCACATTTCACTAAATACTGATTAGCCCATCAACGAGCATTCGATTTTGTCCCGGGATCTAGATATTGACAGTCGGGTGTATCTCTGAACGCCAATATTTTTAATTTGCCTACAGGGTAGTTTGTTGTGATAGGGGTTATAGTCTTTTTCCTTAAAGTAGTCTCAGTTCCAACAGGTAAATTTACCTGTAAAAGTTACCTGTTGGTGCCCAGGCATAAGTATTACAAAAAAATATCATAAAATTATGTTCATGATACTTTTTTTAATTAGAAATATTAATCTGTGTAAGTAATCAATAAATAGAGGATATTCAATGGTTTGCCGTTTAATATCAAATATATTTCACGAGTATGGCAGATTTTTTTATATTTTCACGAGTGCACGAGTGAAAATATAAAAAACAATCTGCCATACAAGTGAAATATATTTGATATTAAACGGCAAACCATTGAATTTTCTTTTTATTACATTTCGAAAGAGGACTTCAGATACTTTCATAATTTGTTTTCTTTACTTGCCTACTGGAAAGTAACTAGACTAATGGTAGTCCTAATCTGTCGAAATCACAACCGATCGGGTCGTTCCAATTCATTACTTATATTTTCACTGCAAAATCTTATATTTTCACGGCAAAAGCTTATATTTTCACTGCTCATCACAGCAGTGAAAATATAAGTTTTATCAGTATAATAATTTTCTATATTTCACAGGCAAAAATGTAATAAATAATATAACTACATTTTATTATAAGATTTGTGATAATTAATTTTAGAAATATTTTTGTATATAATAGGTGATTAATTTAATAAGTTTTGATGATTGATTTTTATAAGGTCTTGATGCCAATTAAAATTTAATTACTTCATTTTAATTAGTACATTTTTGCTTGGATATGTATGACTTATTAAATTCCAACTTATTCAATAATTCAATACCTATAGAAAGTGATGTTTATTTTTAAACTAAAGGTATTGTTTTCATTAGGTAAGCTCATTAACCATTCAATTCATTTTTTACCTTAAACCTTACGTTTTATCAGTACAAGATATATACATACATGTGCATATATACAATGCAAAATACAAATAGATACATGTGCAACCCAATATAGTTCAGACACGCACAGACCACAAGACACAACCATAGCGATAGTGTAGAGAGGTATTTCACTAAATTAAAATGTATTCAATCGTCTTTTGTTACAGAGGACAATAAAGTTACCTATATTCGAAAGATCCTGGTTTTAAAAATTTGTACATTTTTTTCCGTATTAGGTTTTCTATGGTAATACAGTTTGATGAAATGTTTTTCATAATGACTGTGTTTTATTACAAAACGGTACAATCCACTGTCGCAATACGTACAATCTGATTTTTGCTATTTCTTTAAACAAATAGGTTTTGTTAAATACAATTTAAAGACAAAATTACCACTAATGAATTTTCGAAGTGAACATTTTGATGACACATTTATATAGTCAAGACATTATTGAAAAATATCTGTCTTTCTGTTTTAGATAGTGATTAATGCTTTACCTTCATTCTCTGTATTGTTTCTTATACTTTATGTCCACTCAGTGCCCTTTTCAACCATTTCATCGTAAAATACAATTGTCTGAACGCCAACATTTTTGATTTGCCTAAAGTGTAACAAAAGCTAAGTTGGGTTTCGAAATTGAAATATTTACTTTTAAAAACATTCATAATTCCAAATAAAGCTTTTCAACTTTGTTCCGCTATTTTCTCTTGTGTTGTCAAGAATTTTCTATTATTTATCAACAGGATTCCTAGATAACTAAAACAAATGTCTAACAGTTTAAGACTTATTTCTTTATTGAATACTTTTCTATATTTCTCTTTATTTCTTCAATACATTTGTATGGTTATCTCTGGGTTGTATTTTATTTATAATTAAGTGCTGATTACTCATTTGATAATTTTCTTTTTATTTCTTTATATCTGTATCCTTGTATTTTTGAAAAAAATGTATGACTTAATGCATTTGTAGTGCTAACTGTCCACTGTTAAATCTCAGGTAAGGTGAGTTCACAGGTAAATCACAGGTAAAGTGTAAAGGGCAGTTTATATGAAACAGTATATAATTGACTTCCCATTGTTCTCAGAAACAACACCTACCTATTGTTAAAAAAAATGTTGGCGTTCGGAGAACACACCTGACAGTCAAAGTTGACCGCTCCCGACTGGCGAGAATTTTAATGAGCTGACCGGTCACGTGGTACATGTGACGTCATTGAAGCACAACTGACCGACTCAGGTAAACTTAGACGAAGAAAGCTTAGTAGAAAAACGCCTATTGAATTCGACATGTAAGTCAATCTTGATTGTTGTTTAACTATTTTGATTACTGAATAAAATATCTTGAAAAAAATATAGGTATGTACTTGTAAACTTAAGAAAGGAAATAGGAAATCCCGTTTAAAAACATCGTAATCTTAGTGTGTATTACACATCCGCTTCTTGCTAACAATAGTTCTTCTACATGTACAAAGGACCAGGGAACTAAAAGGTCTGTGAACGGACATTATGATTTTACAGATTTGTTACATATTGGCTTTATAGATAGTACATGTATATGAATACAGTTGCAACAGACACGCATAGAGCGGTTGTGAGTATATTACCGGATGGAGCCATTTTCTTGAGCTATCATTTTTTTTTAATTTATTGTATTGAATTTGTGACTTTATTTAGCTGGAATTGAATTAAAACACCATACACTGCTGATCGATTCATGAATATGTACTCCAAGTTGTACCCACAACATGTAAAATTATAAAGTGTGGTCTTGGTGATTATAAAATCATATGGTTTGCTAATACAAACTATTTACGCTGTACAATTAAACATTTTCGTAAGTACTTCAGAAGTATTATATATTATGACGTCAGCAGTACAGTATGATTTGTTGAGACGATGAAGTAAATAAAACCACGGACTTAGATAATCTATGATTACTGTATACGTTTTACAACATCTCTTAGTCACCCAGTTTTGGGTTGAAGTGGTTGCAGTTTGAAATGATTACTCTAAATCCTAGCGCAGAAAAATACTGCGTCATATTCTTTAAATTCTTCGATTTTGACGTCATCGAATTGTACCATCACGTTATGTAAAGGGAGGGTTGCCTTTGACAACATTATCGAGATTTGGCAGTACTGTACAATATTCATTTTTGCTTGAAAATAGGGTTTAAAGTTGTTGTTATTGTCTATATTTCTTTTGTTTTTCTCGACTTGAATTATTTCTTTTTTTTTTCTTTTGCATAAATAATTCTATCGTTCAACGAAATATATGTACAATGCAATTTTAGCTCAGATTAGTTATAACTTTTTAAATCGAATATATGAAAATGTATTTTTTTATCGAAAAGAATGGTTTCTTAACTATATCATTATACAAAAGTAAAGCAATAATCAACATTGTATTGCAGATTTTACGACTGAACCATTTAGGTTATTTCCAAATATTCCCTCTCTTTTTCTTTTTTAATCATTAGAGTTTTACCCAAAGGAATGAAATTTGGAATGTTTAGTTACATCTAGCAGACCAGTTCCAAAATATTACAACTTGAACATTCCGATTTAAAGAATATATTATGACATTGTACATGTCGTCTCTGTGACCTTGAAGTATACAATATACGCTATACATTTTGTTGGTTGATTTTGACGACGTTATCGAAATTTTGTTAGGCTAACGCTTACGAAAAGGCCTAGTATACATTATGTCAATGGTGGGTTGGTTTTCACGTCATCGAAATTTTAAACTATTTTTGTAATCGATGATATCGACCAATGGTCTGGTAACCGTCAGGCCAATATTGACCATAGTCTGGTAACCGGCAGGGACAATATTGACCATAGTCTGGTAACCGTCAAGGACAATATTGACCAAAGTCTGGTAACCGTCAGGGACAATATTGACCATGGTCTGGTAACCGTCAGGGACAATATTGACCATAGTCTGGTAACCGTCAGGGACAATATTGACAATAGTCTGGTAACCGCCAGCGACAATATTGACCATGGTCTGGTAACCGTCAGGGACAATATTGACAATAGTCTGGTAACCGTCAGGGACAATATTGACCATAGTCTGGTAACCGTCATCGACAATATTGACCATAGTCTTGTTACCGTCAGCGACAATATTGATCATTGGTCTGTTACCGTCAAGGACAATGTGGACAATTGGTTTGTTGACTGCAAGAACGTTTCTTTGCATTATAAAGTACAATATGTAGCTTCTTTAACAAGAAATGGTCTTGATCAATGTTAGTTAGAAACACGGACTAAAAGTCATACTTAAGTTGTTTTAAAGAGGAAAATGTTTTTTCCTTTATCAGTGAAAATTGCCATCTTGAGCTATTGGCATTAACGCGTAATTATGCTTTTCATTTTCAAAGAACGAATTTTGAAGATAATTTGCAGTGTAGTACATGTCAGAAACATTTAAAAACGTTCCCAAATTGAAAACTTCGATTCGCATTCGAACATATTCTTGTACCTACTGGGTAGTGAAGTCTGCTACGTATGTTTATTTCTCCTTGTGTACCCATTATATAGATTGTTCATTTTGTGTTGATAGTCATACTTACATTGCCATAAAAGTTTCCTGTCCCTGTCACGCCTATTTCATCCTCATCAAAATCTTTCGTACTATTGATCTTACATTTGTTTCATTTTAGGTAACAATAGCAATTAGGTTGAGCTGTATCGTTACGGTATAAATATATATATATATATATGTGTGTGTTTGTGTGTGTGTGAGGGTGTGTGTGTGTGTGTGTTTGTAGGGAAGTAGGCCCTTCTTAGCCATATCAAATAGTCATAAGCCTTGCGTAGGTTTAGAAATAAGGCAGTAGCAGTGAATGACCTGAAAACAGCGTAACGAGATGGGGATTAATTTCACTATCGATAAATATTCCTACACGACGGTAATGACCTCAACTCTGCACAACAGACAGAGAGTTTACATAGAGCACGACAGACAGAGAGTTTACATAGAGTACAACAGACAGAGAGTTTACATAGAGTACAACAGACAGAGAGTTTACATAGAGTACAACAGACAGAGAGTTTACATAGAGTACAACAGACAGAGAGTTTACATAGAGCACAACAGACAGAGAGTTTACATAGAGTACAACAGACAGAGAGTTTACATAGAGTACAACAGACAGAGAGTTTACATAGAGTACAACAGACAGAGAGTTTACATAGAGTACAACAAACAGAGAGTTTACATAAAGCACGACAGACAGAGAGTTTACATAGAGCACAACAGACAGAGAGTTTACATAGAGCACAACAGACAGAGTGGTTACATAGAGTACAACAAACAGAGAGTTTACATAAAGCACGACAGACAGAGAGTTTACATAGAGTACAACAGACAGAGAGTTTACATAGAGCTCGACAGACAGAGAGTTTACATAGAGCACGACAGACAGAGAGTTTACATAGAGCACAACAGACAGAGTGGTTACATAGAGCACAACAGACAGAGAGTTTACATAGAGTACAACAGACAGAGAGTTTACATAGAGTACAACAGACAGAGAGATTACATAGAGCTCGACAGACAGAGAGTTTACATAGAGCACGACAGACAGAGAGTTTACATAGAGCACAACAGACAGAGAGTTTACATAGAGTACAACAGACAGAGAGTTTACATAGAGTACAACAGACAGAGAGTTTACATAGAGTACAACAGACAGAGTGGTTACATAGAGTACAACAGACAGAGTGGTTACATAGAGTACAACAGACAGAGAGTTTACATAGAGCACAACAGACAGAGTGGTTACATAGAGTAGAACAGACAGAGAGTTTACATAGAGTACAACAGACAGAGAGTTTACATAGAGCACGACAGACAGAGAGTTTACATAGAGCACAACAGACAGAAAGGTTAAATAGAGCACGACAGACAGAGAGTTTACATAGAGCACAACAGACAGAGAGTTTACATAGAGCACGACAGACAGAGTTTACATAGAGCACGGCAGACAGAGTTTATATAGAGCACGACAGACAGAGAGTTTACATAGAGCACGACAGACAGAAAGGTTAAATAGAGCACGACAGACAGAGAGTTTACATAGAGCACAACAGACAGAGAGTTTACATAGAGCACGACAGACAGAGTTTACATAGAGCACGACAGACAGAGTTTACATAGAGCACGACAGACAGAGTTTACATAGAGCACGACAGACAGAGTTTACATAGAGCACGACAGACAGAGTTTACATAGAGCACGACAGACAGAGTTTACATAGAGCACGACAGACAGAGTTTACATAGAGCACGACAGACAGAGAGTTTACATAGAACACGACAGACAGAGTTTACATAGAGCACGACAGACAGAGTTTACATAGAGTACAACAGACAGAGAGTTTACATAGAGTACAACAGACAGAGTTTACATAGAGCACGACAGAGAGAGTTTACATAGAGCACGACAGACAGAGTGTACATAGAGCACGACAGACAGAGAGTTTACATAGAGCATAACAGACAGAGTTTACATAGAGCACGACAGACAGAGAGTTTACATAGAGTACAACAGACAGAGAGATTACATAGAGCTCGACAGACAGAGAGTTTACATAGAGCACGACAGACAGAGAGTTTACATAGAGCACAACAGACAGAGTGGTTACATAGAGTACAACAGACAGAGAGTTTACATAGAGTACAACAGACAGAGAGTTTACATAGAGTACAACAGACAGAGTGGTTACATAGAGTACAACAGACAGAGTGGTTACATAGAGTACAACAGACAGAGAGTTTACATAGAGCACAACAGACAGAGAGTTTACATAGAGTACAACAGACAGAGAGTTTACATAGAGTACAACAGACAGAGAGTTTACATAGAGCACAACAGACAGAGAGTTTACATAGAGTACAACAGACAGAGAGTTTACATAGAGTACAACAGACAGAGAGTTTACATAGAGTACAACAGACAGAGAGTTTACATAAAGCACGACAGACAGAGAGTTTACATAGAGTACAACAGACAGAGAGTTTACATAGAGCTCGACAGACAGAGAGTTTACATAGAGCACGACAGACAGAGAGTTTACATAGAGCACGACAGACAGAGAGTTTACATAGAGCACAACAGACAGAGTGGTTACATAGAGCACAACAGACAGAGAGTTTACATAGAGTACAACAGACAGAGAGTTTACATAGAGTACAACAGACAGAGAGATTACATAGAGCTCGACAGACAGAGAGTTTACATAGAGCACGACAGACAGAGAGTTTACATAGAGCACAACAGACAGAGTGGTTACATAGAGTACAACAGACAGAGAGTTTACATAGAGTACAACAGACAGAGAGTTTACATAGAGTACAACAGACAGAGTGGTTACATAGAGTACAACAGACAGAGTGGTTACATAGAGTACAACAGACAGAGAGTTTACATAGAGCACAACAGACAGAGTGGTTTCATAGAGTAGAACAGACAGAGAGTTTACATAGAGTACAACAGACAGAGAGTTTACATAGAGCACGACAGACAGAGAGTTTACATAGAGCACAACAGACAGAAAGGTTAAATAGAGCACGACAGACAGAGAGTTTACATAGAGCACAACAGACAGAGAGTTTACATAGAGCACGACAGACAGAGTTTACATAGAGCACGGCAGACAGAGTTTATATAGAGCACGACAGACAGAGAGTTTACATAGAGCACGACAGACAGAAAGGTTAAATAGAGCACGACAGACAGAGAGTTTACATAGAGCACAACAGACAGAGAGTTTACATAGAGCACGACAGACAGAGTTTACATAGAGCACGACAGACAGAGTTTACATAGAGCACGACAGACAGAGTTTACATAGAGCACGACAGACAGAGTTTACATAGAGCACGACAGACAGAGTTTACATAGAGCACGACAGACAGAGTTTACATAGAGCACGACAGACAGAGTTTACATAGAGCACGACAGACAGAGTTTACATAGAGCACGACAGACAGAGTTTACATAGAGCACGACAGACAGAGAGTTTACATAGAACACGACAGACAGAGTTTACATAGAGCACGACAGACAGAGTTTACATAGAGTACAACAGACAGAGAGTTTACATAGAGTACAACAGACAGAGTTTACATAGAGCACGACAGAGAGAGTTTACATAGAGCACGACAGACAGAGTGTACATAGAGCACGACAGACAGAGAGTTTACATAGAGCATAACAGACAGAGTTTACATAGAGCACGACAGACAGAGAGTTTACATAGAGTACAACAGACAGAGAGATTACATAGAGCTCGACAGACAGAGAGTTTACATAGAGCACGACAGACAGAGAGTTTACATAGAGCACAACAGACAGAGTGGTTACATAGAGTACAACAGACAGAGAGTTTACATAGAACACGACAGACAGAGTTTACATAGAGCACGACAGACAGAGTTTACATAGAGTACAACAGACAGAGAGTTTACATAGAGTACAACAGACAGAGTTTACATAGAGCACGACAGAGAGAGTTTACATAGAGCACGACAGACAGAGTGTACATAGAGCACGACAGACAGAGAGTTTACATAGAGCATAACAGACAGAGTTTACATAGAGCACGACAGACAGAGAGTTTACATAGAGTACAACAGACAGAGAGATTACATAGAGCTCGACAGACAGAGAGTTTACATAGAGCACGACAGACAGAGAGTTTACATAGAGCACAACAGACAGAGTGGTTACATAGAGTACAACAGACAGAGAGTTTACATAGAGTACAACAGACAGAGAGTTTACATAGAGTACAACAGACAGAGTGGTTACATAGAGTACAACAGACAGAGTGGTTACATAGAGTACAACAGACAGAGAGTTTACATAGAGCACAACAGACAGAGAGTTTACATAGAGCACAACAGACAGAGTGGTTACATAGAGTACAACAGACAGAGAGTTTACATAGAGTACAACAGACAGTGAGTTTAAATAGAGCACGACAGACAGAGAGTTTACATAGAGCACAACAGACAGAAAGGTTAAATAGAGCACGACAGACAGAGAGTTTACATAGAGCACAACAGACAGAGAGTTTACATAGAGCACGACAGACAGAGTTTACATAGAGCACGACAGACAGAGAGTTTACATAGAGCACGACAGACAGAAAGGTTAAATAGAGCACGACAGACAGAGAGTTTACATAGAGCACAACAGACAGAGAGTTTACATAGAGCACGACAGACAGAGTTTACATAGAGCACGACAGACAGAGTTTACATAGAGCACGACAGACAGAGTTTACATAGAGCACGACAGACAGAGTTTACATAGAGCACGACAGACAGAGTTTACATAGAGCACGACAGAAAGAGTTTACATAGAGCACGACAGACAGAGTTTACATAGAGCACGACAGACAGAGTTTACATAGAGCACGACAGACAGAGTTTACATAGAGCACGACAGACAGAGAGTTTACATAGAACACGACAGACAGAGTTTACATAGAGCACGACAGACAGAGTTTACATAGAGTACAACAGACAGAGAGTTTACATAGAGTACAACAGACAGAGTTTACATAGAGCACGACAGAGAGAGTTTACATAGAGCACGACAGACAGAGTGTACATAGAGCACGACAGACAGAGAGTTTACATAGAGCATAACAGACAGAGTTTACATAGAGCACGACAGACAGAGAGTTTACATAGAGTACAACAGACAGAGAGATTACATAGAGCTCGACAGACAGAGAGTTTACATAGAGCACGACAGACAGAGAGTTTACATAGAGCACAACAGACAGAGTGGTTACATAGAGTACAACAGACAGAGAGTTTACATAGAGTACAACAGACAGAGAGTTTACATAGAGTACAACAGACAGAGTGGTTACATAGAGTACAACAGACAGAGTGGTTACATAGAGTACAACAGACAGAGAGTTTACATAGAGCACAACAGACAGAGAGTTTACATAGAGCACAACAGACAGAGTGGTTACATAGAGTACAACAGACAGAGAGTTTACATAGAGTACAACAGACAGTGAGTTTACATAGAGCACGACAGACAGAGAGTTTACATAGAGCACAACAGACAGAAAGGTTAAATAGAGCACGACAGACAAAGAGTTTACATAGAGCACAACAGACAGAGAGTTTACATAGAGCACGACAGACAGAGTTTACATAGAGCACGACAGACAGAGTTTACATAGAGCACGACAGACAGAGAGTTTACATAGAGCACGACAGACAGAAAGGTTAAATAGAGCACGACAGACAGAGAGTTTACATAGAGCACAACAGACAGAGAGTTTACATAGAGCACGACAGACAGAGTTTACATAGAGCACGACAGACAGAGTTTACATAGAGCACGACAGACAGAGTTTACATAGAGCACGACAGACAGAGTTTACATAGAGCACGACAGACAGAGTTTACATAGAGCACGACAGACAGAGTTTACATAGAGCACGACAGACAGAGTTTACATAGAGCACGACAGACAGAGTTTACATAGAGCACGACAGACAGAGTTTACATAGAGCACGACAGACAGAGAGTTTACATAGAACACGACAGACAGAGTTTACAAAGAGCACGACAGACAGAGTTTACATAGAGTACAACAGACAGAGAGTTTACATAGAGTACAACAGACAGAGTTTACATAGAGCACGACAGAGAGAGTTTACATAGAGCACGACAGACAGAGTGTACATAGAGCACGACAGACAGAGAGTTTACATAGAGCATAACAGACAGAGTTTACATAGAGCACGACAGACAGAGAGTTTACATAGAGTACAACAGACAGAGAGATTACATAGAGCTCGACAGACAGAGAGTTTACATAGAGTACAACAGACAGAGAGTTTACATAGAGTACAACAGACAGAGAGTTTACATAGAGTACAACAGACAGAGTGGTTACATAGAGTACAACAGACAGAGTGGTTACATAGAGTACAACAGACAGAGAGTTTACATAGAGCACAACAGACAGAGAGTTTACATAGAGCACAACAGACAGAGTGGTTACATAGAGTACAACAGACAGAGAGTTTACATAGAGTACAACAGACAGTGAGTTTACATAGAGCACGACAGACAGAGAGTTTACATAGAGCACAACAGACAGAAAGGTTAAATAGAGCACGACAGACAGAGAGTTTACATAGAGCACAACAGACAGAGAGTTTACATAGAGCACGACAGACAGAGTTTACATAGAGCACGACAGACAGAGTTTACATAGAGCACGACAGACAGAGAGTTTACATAGAGCACGACAGACAGAAAGGTTAAATAGAGCACGACAGACAGAGAGTTTACATAGAGCACAACAGACAGAGAGTTTACATAGAGCACGACAGACAGAGTTTACATAGAGCACGACAGACAGAGTTTACATAGAGCACGACAGACAGAGTTTACATAGAGCACGACAGACAGAGTTTACATAGAGCACGACAGACAGAGTTTACATAGAGCACGACAGACAGAGTTTACATAGAGCACGACAGACAGAGTTTACATAGAGCACGACAGACAGAGAGTTTACATAGAACACGACAGACAGAGTTTACATAGAGCACGACAGACAGAGTTTACATAGAGCACGACAGACAGAGTTTACATAGAGCACAACAGACAGAGTTTACATAGAGCACGACAGACAGAGATTTTACATAGAGCATAACAGACAGAGTTTACATAGAGCACGACAGACAGAGAGTTTACATAGAGCACAACAGACAGAAAGGTTAAATAGAGCACGACAGACAGAGAGTTTACATAGAGCACAACAGACAGAGAGTTTACATAGAGCACAACAGACAGAGTTTACATAGAGCACGACAGACAGAGTTTACATAGAGCACGACAGACAGAGAGTTTACATAGAGCACGACAGACAGAAAGGTTAAATAGAGCACGACAGACAGAGAGTTTACATAGAGCACAACAGACAGAGAGTTTACATAGAGCACGACAGACAGAGTTTACATAGAGCACGACAGACAGAGTTTACATAGAGCACGACAGACAGAGTTTACATAGAGCACGACAGACAGAGTTTACATAGAGCACGACAGACAGAGAGTTAACATAGAGCACGACAGACAGAGAGTTTACATAGAGCACGACAGACAGAGTTTACATAGAGCACGACAGACAGAGTTTACATAGAGCACGACAGACAGAGTTTACATAGAGCACGACAGACAGAGTTTACATAGAGCACGACAGACAGAGAGTTTACATAGAACACGACAGACAGAGTTTACATAGAGCACGACAGACAGAGTTTACATAGAGTACAACAGACAGAGAGTTTACATAGAGTACAACAGACAGAGTTTACATAGAGCACGACAGAGAGAGTTTACATAGAGCACGACAGACAGAGTTTACATAGAGCACGACAGACAGAGAGTTTACATAGAGCATAACAGACAGAGTTTACATAGAGCACGACAGACAGAGAGTTTACATAGAGTACAACAGACAGAGAGATTACATAGAGCTCGACAGACAGAGAGTTTACATAGAGCACGACAGACAGAGAGTTTACATAGAGCACAACAGACAGAGTGGTTACATAGAGTACAACAGACAGAGAGTTTACATAGAGTACAACAGACAGAGAGTTTACATAGAGTACAACAGACAGAGTGGTTACATAGAGTACAACAGACAGAGTGGTTAGATAGAGTACAACAGACAGAGAGTTTACATAGAGCACAACAGACAGAGAGTTTACATAGAGCACAACAGACAGAGTGGTTACATAGAGTACAACAGACAGAGAGTTTACATAGAGTACAACAGACAGAGAGTTTACATAGAGCACGACAGACAGAGAGTTCACATAGAGCACAACAGACAGAAAGGTTAAATAGAGCACGACAGACAGAGAGTTTACATAGAGCACAACAGACAGAGAGTTTACATAGAGCACGACAGACAGAGTTTACATAGAGCACGACAGACAGAGTTTACATAGAGCACGACAGACAGAGAGTTTACATAGAGCACGACAGATAGAAAGGTTAAATAGAGCACGACAGACAGAGAGTTTACATAGAGCACAACAGACAGAGAGTTTACATAGAGCACGACAGACAGAGTTTACATAGAGCACGACAGACAGAGTTTACATAGAGCACGACAGACAGAGTTTACATAGAGCACGACAGACAGAGTTTACATAGAGCACGACAGACAGAGTTTACATAGAGCACGACAGACAGAGTTTACATAGAGCACGACAGACAGAGTTTACATAGAGCACGACAGACAGAGTTTACATGGAGCACGACAGATAGAGTTTACATAGAGCACGACAGACAGAGAGTTTACATAGAACACGACAGACAGAGTTTACATAGAGCACGACAGACAGAGTTTACATAGAGTACAACAGACAGAGAGTTTACATAGAGTACAACAGACAGAGTTTACATAGAGCACGACAGACAGAGTTTACATAGAGCACGACAGACAGAGTTTACATAGAGCACGACAGACAGAGAGTTTACATAGAGCATAACAGCCAGAGTTTACATAGAGCACGACAGACAGAAAGGTTAAATAGAGCACGACAGACAGAGAGTTTACATAGAGCACAACAGACAGAGAGTTTACATAGAGCACGACAGACAGAGTTTACATAGAGCAGTACAGACAGAGTTTACATAGAGCACGACAGACAGAGAGTTTACATAGAGCACAACAGACAGAGAGTTTACATAGAGCACGACAGACAGAGTTTACATAGAGCACGACAGACAGAGTTTACATAGAGCACGACAGACAGAGTTTACATAGAGCACGACAGACAGAGTTTACATAGAGCACGACAGACAGAGTTTACATAGAGCACGACAGACAGAGTTTACATAGAGCACGACAGACAGAGTTTACATAGAGCACGACAGACAGAGTTTACATAGAGCACGACAGACAGAGTTTACATAGAGCACGACAGACAGAGTTTACATAGAGCACGACAGACAGAGTTTACATGGAGCACGACAGATAGAGTTTACATAGAGCACGACAGACAGAGAGTTTACATAGAACACGACAGACAGAGTTTACATAGAGCACGACAGACAGAGTTTACATAGAGTACAACAGACAGAGAGTTTACATAGAGCACAACAGACAGAGAGTTTACATAGAGCACGACAGACAGAGTTTACATAGAGCACGACAGACAGAGTTTACATAGAGCACGACAGACAGAGTTTACATAGAGCACGACAGACAGAGTTTACATAGAGCACGACAGACAGAGTTTACATAGAGCACGACAGACAGAGTTTACATAGAGCACGACAGACAGAGTTTACATAGAGCACGACAGACAGAGTTTACATGGAGCACGACAGATAGAGTTTACATAGAGCACGACAGACAGAGAGTTTACATAGAACACGACAGACAAAGTTTACATAGAGCACGACAGACAGAGTTTACATAGAGTACAACAGACAGAGAGTTTACATAGAGTACAACAGACAGAGTTTACATAGAGCACGACAGACAGAGTTTACATAGAGCACGACAGACAGAGTTTACATAGAGCACGACAGACAGAGAGTTTACATAGAGCATAACAGACAGAGTTTACATAGAGCACGACAGACAGAAAGGTTAAATAGAGCACGACAGACAGAGAGTTTACATAGAGCACAACAGACAGAGAGTTTACATAGAGCACGACAGACAGAGTTTACATAGAGCAGTACAGACAGAGTTTACATAGAGCACGACAGACAGAGAGTTTACATAGAACACGACAGACAGAAAGGTTAAATAGAGCACGACAGACAGAGAGTTTACATAGAGCACAACAGACAGAGAGTTTACATAGAGCACGACAGACAGAGTTTACATAGAGCACGACAGACAGAGTTTACATAGAGCACGACAGACAGAGTTTACATAGAGCACGACAGACAGAGTTTACATAGAGCACGACAGACAGAGTTTACATAGAGCACGACAGACATAGTTTACATAGAGCACGACAGACAGAGTTTACATAGAGCACGACAGACAGAGTTTACATAGAGCACGACAGACAGAGTTTACATAGAGCACGACAGACAGAGTTTACATAGAGCTCGACAGACAGAGAGTTTACATAGAACACGACAGACAGAGTTTACATAGAGCACGACAGACAGAGTTTACATAGAGTACAACAGACAGAGAGTTTACATAGAGTACAACAGACAGAGTTTACATAGAGCACGACAGACAGAGTTTACATAGAGCACGACAGACAGAGTTTACATAGAGCACGACAGACAGAGAGTTTACATAGAGCATAACAGACAGAGTTTACATAGAGCACGACAGACAGGGTTTACATAGAGCACGACAGACAGAGTTTACATAGAGCACGACAGACAGAGTTTACATAGAGCACGACAGACAAAGTTTTCATAGAGCACGACAGACAGAGTTTACATAGAGCACGACAGACAGAGTTTACATAGAGCACGACAGACAGAGTTTACATAACAAGCATTAGAACGTGTGATGTACCACATGGTCTAATATGTTTATTTCAAATACCTTACAAACCACAGGATAATTTGTCGATTTATTATACATGCTTCACAAACCAAATTGCATTTTATTTTATAAAAGAATTCCGATAAATGAGTGATTCTACACCGAGTATCGTTTACTGAACTGTCAGTAAAGCTACAATACCACGATGATAATGTATTCATTCATATTCATTAATTAATTCAATAATCATTCAATCAAATTCATCCTTTCATTACATTCATTATTAATGTCAGTGTTTACATCAATTCAATCATTGCTTCCCTTTACTCAATACTTGTTTACAATCAATCACACAATGTTCATGTTCATTTATTTATTGTTTACATTAATTTATAGAATTCATCGCTTACACATACACACTCACACATTTTATCTATGTATTCACACATTTCGTAGCTTTCTCCTTTTATATATCATATTAAAACAAACAAACAAAAAACATATATACTTATATACTTTGTGAATGTACTGAGCCATGACAGATGAGGCAGTATATGGGAACCCTAGGTTGGCCAATCAGGCACTGGATACACTACCAGGAAGCATGTAGGGTAGTAGACATTACAACCCAAAAAGGGGAGAGAAACCTATTTAGCAAAGCAATACAATATGTAATGTAAAAAAATAATTAATTCAGGTTGTTATTGTTCAAAAATTGTTCGAAAAGGCCCAATTTATTTTGAAAAGCTAACATCGATTTATTATTCAATTCAATAAACTTCTCTACTTGCATTGTTTTTCCAAAAATGATTTTACACATTCCAAGTTTTGGAATAAAGTCTTTTATGCGGCTGAAATGTAAGTGATGTTTTATCAGTATCAGAAAATGGTTTAATAAAAGTCCCATCTTTGAATTTCCAAACATAACATCTATGTCCTTAAAACAATATATGGCTGCTTATCACCATGTTCAGTAGACCAAACATTCAACTCATCAAATAATCTCTGAACATAATAGCATTGAGTTAAGATGTGTTCCAATGTTTCTGTTTCTCTGTTACAGAATGTACATAGTTGATTTGTTACTAAGTTCATTTTTACTAAGATATTACTGGTTGGTAAAATCCTATACTTAAATATGCTGCATTGGAAAGCTCGTAATTTTGTTTCCATCGTACAGTTGAATGCATTCATATAAATATCTTTTCAGTTTAAATCCTCATTTATGTCAGGAACTGATTTCCATTTGTCTTGGCTATTTTAGGCTTCCTTATGATTTGTGCAACACACTTTCCATAGATAAACTTTAATTCCTTCTTACTTAACATGAGAGACACAATATCATCCTTCCTTGTTGGTATTACAACTTCATTGTTTTCTATTTGTTTCTGTATGTGTGTTTCCTTATAATTCTTATCAATTTTGTTTACTATGGAATAATGCTGAATAAAGTTTAAAGAAAGAATAGCTTTTAAATGATTCAATTCTCTAATTACCCCATTATGGAAAAGATCACAAACAGTATCAAGACCACCTTGTAGTTTCCACTGTCTACAGAACTTTATTGTTTTAATGGTACAAAATTCACTAGATTCTTACTAAGGTATTCTGACAAGTTATCAGGCTCACTCTGGATCTCAGACAAAGCATTAAAAACATCTCTCCAAAAAGAATTTCTTATGTGCCTATTGACTTCTTTCATTTTTATACCATCAATATCGTAGAGTTAATCAACTTCAAAAGGTAAAAATTCATTTAATAACGCTGTTCATGCTCTTGTTGAATCCTCAAATATTCTTTTTATCCATTTAACTATCAGATATTAAATGAAAGAGAAAATATGAACCATGTTAAGACCTCCATATTCTTTACAGGCAATTATGGTGTCTCGTTTCATCTTTTCAGTTTTAAAATTCCATATGAAACCAAATAGAATTGTATTCAACCTGTTTAAATACACTTTGGAAGGGTTTGACAGGGAGGTAAATAGATGTACACATTTTGGTATCATAAGGGTTTTTATACTTGTAATACGCCCAATTAATGTACGATATCGACAGCTCCAGTATCGTTGAAGTTTATAAAACTGTCACAGTTTACTCTCATAATGTATACGTTCCATATCCTCAAGATTTAATGAAAACACAATGCTAAGCATATACTGAGATTGTTTTTGTACACAAACAGGAATTGAAAACTTAATTTGCGAGCTTTCGAAAACGTCTGTTTCCTTTGTCAAGCAAAGAGTACAATAGCCGAGTGTCGGTGTTCTGACCACTGAAATCAGCTCACTACCCAAAATAGGGCGAATTGGAGAAGTCAGCTGTCAAAAACGTAGCGCGACATTTCGTCCAAATGTACTCTAGTACTACAGGTAGACAGAGGGACGGGTAAGATGTTTACCCATTCCGCCCCTTATTTGATGTTGAAATAGGGTCATAAAGATGACTCAACTGGTGTCCTCCCTCGTCTCTGTTAATTGATTCCCCTTCCTTCCTAATCCATATGGACTCTTTAATTTTCCTCATTCTCCAGTTTTCCTCCCTTTCCAACACTTTGGAGTTGTTCCAGTCAATGATATGGTTGTGTATGTTGGCATGGTCTGTGATAGCTGATTTGTTACATTGTTTTTCTGATGTTTTTCTAGTATGTCTGGTGTAGACTTGCTGTTCCATGTCTTCCACGTCTTTTTGATGTTCTTTAAGACGCGTTCCAAATTTCCGACTAGTTTCACCTATGTATGTGTGGTTGCAGCTGTTACATGGAATTTGGTAAACCATTCCAGTCTTGTCTTCCTTCTGCACTTTATCCTTCGGATGTACTAGGAGTTGTTTGATGGTGTTGTGCGGTCGCATAAGTGTGCTTCTGACCCTCCCCTTATATATGGTATAGTTACCATGCCATTGGTTTTTCTCTCTTTGGTGTTACCTTTCTTTTTCTTGGTGACGTTTATCTTGCTTTTGTCTTCAATTTATTTTTCCACATTTTCATCGACCATTCTGGGTACCCACATGTTTTCAGGGCTTGTCTGATATGCTGCTTTTCTTTTTCTACGTCTTCCTTTTCAGTGACGATGTTATTGCATCTGTCCAGGAGAGTACGTACATTTTGTACTACCCCTAATTTCTGGTGCAATGGATGGTGTGAATTGAAATTGAGGTATCGGTCTGTGTGCGTGTTCTTTCTGTATACGAGCAGTTTGATGAAGCCATTAACCTTTCTCACTATTAGAGTGTCCAAGAAGGGAATTTTCCCTTCTGCCTCTTCTCCTGATGTAAATTTTATGGAGTTGGAATTGGATACAATGCTAAGCAGTTTTAAATGTTAAGTTGATCAATTCAATTTCAAATCTGGACACATTCTTTAATCAGAGAACTTTTTATTTCCTATCCAATACAGACTAGATTTTTGTAAATTTATCTTCAATCCAGATACCCTGGTAAAATCTTCTAATATTCCGACTGTAGTATATAAAGATTGATTATTACCATCAAGCAGATTATAAGCATCATCAGCATATTGACTCAGAAGGAATTGTTTACCAGTTAAAACTATTCGTTTAATATTATCATTCGATTTCATCGTTAGAGCTAAAAGTTCAACCCCTATTATGAAAATATATGGCGACAACGGGTCTCCTTGACGAAATCCTCTACCTAAAAATAAAAAAGGTGACAAATGACCGTTATTAATTATGCAACTTTTGGAACTTTTATTAAAAAACTTTAAACCATTTATAAAGTGATTCTCCAAAATTGAAAGATCTTGAAGTCTTGTTTATGAAACGCCACTTAATCGAGTCAATTGCCTTCGAAATCCAAGTTGAATAAGAGTCCAGACTGATTTCTTTCTTCTAATAAGTTCATTACATCATACAAAAGCCTTGTGTTATCTCCAATCAACCTACCCTCCATAAAACCTGTTTTTGATTCACTAATAATTTTTGGAAGAATATTCTTAATTCTATTTGCTATTGATGCTGATGCTATTTTATAATATACATTTAACAAAGGAATTGGCCGCCAGTTTTTTAGTATCTCCTATCCTTATCTTCTTTAGGAATACAAGTAATAATTCCTTGTTTTTGACAAATGACCTGTATTATAAGCATAATGAATTGATCTGCATAAAAATGTTCCTATGTCTTTCCAAAACATTTGATAGAGTTCAGCACTACAACCGTCGGACCAAGGTCTCTTCCTATTATCAATAGATTTTAGAGCTCTTGCTAATTCATAAAGTTTAAGGTCAACTTCACAACTCTTTTTATCAATATCATACAGTTTAATTTTTTGTTTGAACAAAATAGAATTTTCAAAATGTGTAAAGTAATTTTGCTTGGATTCATAAAGGGTCTTAAAAAAACTTCTTCAATTATCTCCCCTTGGATATCAATTATATCCCCCTTTTCTGTTATTAATTCATTTAAACTTTCATTAACAAAATGTCTTTTTTCCAAATCACAAAAATGCTTGGTTGCTTTTTCCCCATTCTCGTATCAATTTGCTTATGGCCGTAAAAGAAGACCTTCCACGTTATTTTTTCTAACAGTTTGAAGTTCTTGTTTTTTAATGCTAAATTCTCTTCTCAAATTGTCACTTGGGTTCAGGTTCAGCTGGTTTTCTAGTTCTTCTATTTCTGACTTTAATTCCTTTTCAAGTTTCCTTTTGTTTTTTGCTATGATGATTGAATATGATATTGTGAGTGATTTAATTTTAACTTTTAAAAGTTCAGAAAATATCTGGTCATTTACACGCAAAGTAATATTTTCTAGGTCATCTTTTCTCCTGCAACTATATATTCCTATGGAGTTTCAGTTATACAATCTTTGACTTGTTGTGTGTAAGATTGATCTTCTAAGAGAGGACTATTGTATTTCCAGTTTCTCCGGCCACGTTCTACACTACTGAAATTAACATCTAACACTATACAAGAGTGATCAGTTCTGTAGCCAGTTATACTTTTTTTATCATTTGTCTCTTTGGTTAAATAACCTCTGAAATTAAGAAATAATCAAGCTTGCTTTGTCGGAAAGGATTTTTTTGCATCCATGTAATTTTTTTCAAATCTGGATAAAACAAATTTCCATAGGTCAATAAGATCATATGTATTTATTATATTTTAAATTGCATCTTGTGATTTGGGGTGGTTATTGTGAATAGTATTGTGTGTATTCATTTCTTTGTTCTAAACACATAACAATCCCCACATACTATCATAGAAGTATTGTTAAAGACTTGACAAAATGTTTTTAAAGAAGAAAGGCGAATCTTGGTTAGGACCATATAAACATACTACTGTCAGTCAATTCTGGTTTATTGAAATATCAAGTATAATAAATCTTCCACAGTTATCTACTCTACTGCCATGTATAATATAGATGTATGTATAGATGTATAATTACCAAAAACACATGTATATCCCCATTCTATTTCCCATATTATTTTCTCTACTATCCTCACAATGTGTTTCTTGCAAGCAGATAATATCAAACTTTTTCTTTTTGATCCAGTGGAACACATCTCTCCTCTTTAATCTATAAGAGTTCAGTCCCCTTACATTCATTGACATTGACTTCATACTACCCACAGCCAACCCGGTAATAAACCCAGTACCTGACCAGACCAACAGAACCAATTCCCCCAACCCCCCATCTGCCTCCTGCCTCACACACCACAGTAGTTACCTTTACAAAAGTTACTTCAGGTACAAATACACAACACACTTCTTTCATCACCTAACAACGCAATTAAAAAGCATACTTTGCCTATCATCGTCACTAACTACACACTTGAACCTGCATACTCTGAAATTTCATTACAGTACCAAAAATTGTATGTTTTTTATATATATATATATATACACTGTATATACTTGCTTTACGTATACCGACACAGCTGACAGCAGTAAAAAAACTGAAGAAATATTAAAAAAAGCCCCCAAAAAATTTAGAAGAGGTCTTGTATTGATACAACACTATAATTGTGGAAAGAGAAAAAAACCCAACAAACAACAACCTTTGCTTACACGCACGTGTACAGATGTTGCATTATGACCAGTACCCTTTCCACCCTTTATTCCTGAAAGTTATAGCCAGACTGATAGTTCAATACAATACTGCTCAGTGTTAATTTTGCCATCTAGACCTTATTACTATGTACAAGTATATGTTATTAAGAACGATTCGTCTTCATTTCTGAAGATGTGACTAAAAATGACAAAAATTTGATCTATACATAATTCACTACCAGATCACATTCTTATTCATAACGCCCATTAAAATACACAACATTAAAGTAAATTTAGACTATTCTATGCATTGTACAATCATTGCTGTCTGTTATTATCACTTGTCAAAATATACTGAAAATTATTATTGAACTAAAATTATTAGTATTGAAAAAAAAAAAATTCTTCTGGTCATTATATACAGACTACCTCTACTCAGTTGTGATAATCAGAACAGGTCACTTAATTACGTCCTTGTTACAACACTCAGAAATACATTAATATTATACACAAATCAGGACCCACTGTGTCTCCTTTCTGTTGAATATTTCGTCCACATTGCCATATAGGTCAACTGGCTTCCTCACATTACCACAAACCGCAAATTAAAGACTCGCCCATTGAAAACCACGCATTTCCAATTCGACTATCACTCTTTAGTCTGTTGATTTGTCCAGCATTATCTCTTGTCACATCATCCACCAACGTTGTCCCTCGTAACTCCTTATATCTAATCACATGGTTCCTGACACCTTTCCGTACAAACTTCACCACTATTGGCCGTGCTCTCGTACTGTCCCTCCAAGGAATCCTAGGAACAGCCAAAAGGTCGTCACGGCTGATGGACCCACTAATCTTCTTATTAACCTCATCACAGGAATCTTTCACTATGTTCCTTCTGTTCTAATCCTCTTCTTCTCTATCTCTGCCAAATCCATCACCTTGATGTTATTACTCCTACTGTACTGTTCATTATAGTTTCCTTTCCTAATCCCGTTCACAGCCATTCTATTTACCTCTACTATTTCTTGCTTCATTTCTTTCTTTAAAATCTCCACCTCACTCTGTCGTTCTGTATTCTGTTTCCTCTATTTCCTTTTGTTTATCCTGAAGTGATTCCTGTAGCCGGTGGTTGTGAACATTTAAATTGTCCATCTCTTGCCTCATTTTTACTGTCCGCTCAGATATCTTTCTCTCAACTTCCTTTTCCATCTGTTTCCTCATTTCATCAACAATCTTGCTTACTATCTTCTCTAACTCTGCTGATTTTACAAGTCCACATGACAGTGTTGTTTAATCCTCCTTTGTTGCCACATTACCAAGCTGTACCTTGATTTGAACAATATCCTCTAAGGCAACCCTCTGCCTGGTTGCAGAAGCTGGTCCTCGAATTCTGTTAGGAGCACTAGCCATGTTTACACTATAATATTTGCCACAGGTACGTATAACCAGTCCAGGTTCAATGTACACAGGTGTAGTCCAAGTCCTAGTACAGGTGACAACGGTGAGTAGATATCATCCCAACCCACTTCCAGTGAGTTTTTCTCAAATGCAGGAAATCTAAAGTTTTTAGGTCATCTGACCCGAAGGGTCAGGATGACCTATAGCCATCATGCTCCGTCCGTCGTCGTCCGCCGTCCGCCGTGCGCCGTGCGCCGTCCGTAAACTTTTCACATTTTAAACTTCTTCTCAAGTTCCACCAGTGGGATTGCACTGAAACTTGACAGAAATGATCCTGACATCGTCTTGACCAAGTGTTCTATTTTTCGGGCCGGTCAGAAATCAAAGATGGCCCCCATGATCGCCATTTTGAAAACACATTTTAAACTTCTTCTCAAGTTCCACCAGTGGGATTGCACTGAAACTTGACAGAAATGATCCTGACATCGTCTTGACCAAGTGTTCTTATTTTTCGGGCCGGTCAGAAATCCAAGATTGCCGCCATGGCCGCCATTTTGAAAACACATTTTAAACTTCTTCTCAAGTTCCACCAGTGGGATTGCACTGAAACCTGACAGAAATGATCCTGACATCGTCTTGACCAAGTGTTCTTATTTTTCGGGCCGGTCAGAAATCAAAGATGGCCGCCATGATCGCCATTTTGAAAACACATTTTAAACTTCTTCTCAAGTTCCACCAATGGGATTGCACTGAAACTTGACAGAAATGATCATGACATTGTCTTGACCAAGTGTTCTTATTTTCCGGGCCGGTCAGAAATCCAAGATGGCCGCCATGACCGCCATTTTAAAAACACATTTTAAACTTCTTCTAAAGTTCCACCAGTGGGATTGCACTGAAACTTCACAGAAATGATCCTGACATCGTCTTGACCAAGTGTTCTTATTTTTCGGGCCGGTCAGAAATCAAAGATGGCCGCCATGACCACCATTTTGAAAACACATTTTAAACTTTTTCTCAAGTTCCACCAGTGGGATTGCACTGAAACTTGACAGAAATGATCCTGAGATGGTCCCGACCAAGTGTTCTTATTTATCGGGCCAGTCAGAAATCCAAGATGGCGGCCATGACCGCCATTTTGAAAACACATTTTAAACTTCTTCTCAAGTTCAACCAGTGGGATTGCACTGAAACTTGACAGAAACGATCCTGAGATTGTCCCGACCAAGTGTTCTAATTATTGGGGATGGTCAGAAATCCAAGATGGCCGCCATGACCGCCATTTTGAAAACACATTTTAAACTTTAGTTCTCAAGTTCAACTGCCATCTTGAAAAACACAGTTTAACTTTTCCCAAGTTCCATCAGTGCATTTTAGCTGAAATTTGGCTGAAATGATGCTGGAGCTGACAAAGAGTTGTTAATTTTTACTCTGTGGCAGTTGTATCACTAATAGAACATCAGCTTACAATGTGTCTATGTTCTATTAACTATTAGTCAAATATTATAACTAAATGTACTATCGTTATTAATTACACTTGCAATCTTTCAACTGTTTTAAATATATGTATTATCTCTGGTGCAATTTGTGAAACTTTCTGTAACAATAAATTATGATTCACTATTTCAATAAAAAATTATCCGGCGATGTTGCCTTTTTGTCTTCTTTCAATTATATATATTGGTACCTCTAGTTATGACAATTTTGCTTATTTAAAATTCATACAGTACTAAAGCAATCCTCAAATTCCTCATCATTTCCCCTTGATCCCTAGTTGAGCATCTTGCACATTTTGAAGTTGATTAGGAAAACAAAATAGCTGACAGGTCACCCTATTGTATTTTAACATTTGAAGTTGGTTATAGCTATTTCTCTAAAATGTACTGAAGAAATCCTTCTCAGATTCAACATGAAGCATCAAGTGGATTCAAATAACAAAAGCAGAGACCGGATACATCTTTTCATTCGACAAATATAAATCATAAAATGCTGACCTAACACCCCTCAGGTTCTGTTGTCCACTACTTAAATAAGGGTACATGTAAACATTGGCTGAAGTGTTAATTAAATGCAATAACAATTTCACAAAACCCTTTGTAGACATACTGTAACATAATTGCATATATTCCTTTTCCAGTGATAAATTTATAGTCAGATGACCGTTAAGGCCCCTGGGCCTCTTGTTTTCCAAAGTTACATCTCCCTTCCCACAACAAAAGGTATCATACACATTCTTGACAAAAATTACTGTTGACAACTGTCAAAAACCAGCATAACTTCACAAAAATGTCAGAGCAGCATAAGTGTGTATGTTCTCTACTCAGTGATCATAACTCCAAAAAACTCAACTCTCAATATTTTACTGATGTGATCAAATTTTAAAACATAATATTATTTAAGAAAATTTGATTGTGCAGAAAATAATTGTTCGATAAAATAGTTTGTCGTGTAGCACGGTGTGAACATTGTAAGCAAATTCATCTTCAACCAACACAACAGTGAATGTAACATGGAATTGGTCATCTACTAAGACCTACCACGTTTCACACGATGATCCAGTTTCCTCTAATATTAAACATCTTGAGCACTTGGTCAATATCATCCCTGACGATCG
Organism: Mimachlamys varia; assembly: GCA_947623455.1. Classification (NCBI taxonomy): domain Eukaryota; kingdom Metazoa; phylum Mollusca; class Bivalvia; order Pectinida; family Pectinidae; genus Mimachlamys; species Mimachlamys varia. The sequence continues at coordinate 25,335,751 of OX392534.1, forward strand.
GACCAATTGTTGATATTGTCCCTTACGATTACCAGACCAATGGTCGATATTGTCCCTTACGATTACCAGACCAATGGTCGATATTGTCCCTTACGATTACCAAACCAATGGTCGATATTGTCCCTTACGATTACCAAACCATTGGTCGATATTGTCCCTTACGATTACCAGACCAATGGTCGATATTGTCCCTTACCATTACCAAACCAATGGTCGATATTGTCCCTTACGATTACCAAACCAATGGTCGATATTGTACCTTACCATTACCAGACCAATGGTCGATATTGTCCCTTACGATTACCAGACCAATGGTCGATATTGTCCCTTACCATTACCAGACCAATGGTCGATATTGTCCCTTACCATTACCAAACCAATGGTCGATATTGTCCCTTACGATTACCAAACCAATGGTCGATATTGTCCCTTACGATTACCAGACCAATGGTCGATATTGTCCCTTACGATTACCAAACCAATTTTCGATATTGTCCCTTACGATTACCAGACCAATGGTCGATATTGTCCCTTACGATTACCAGACCAATGGTCGATATTGTCCCTTACCTTTACCAGACCAATGGTCGATATTGTCCCTTACCATTACCAGACCAATGGTCGATATTGTCCCTTACGATTACCAAACCAATGGCCGATATTGTACCTTACCATTACCAGACGAATGGTCGATATTGTCCCTTACGATTACCAGACCAATGGTCGATATTGTCCCTTACCATTACCAGACCAATGGTCGATATTGTCCCTTACGATTACCAGACCAATGGTCGATATTGTCCCTTACGATTACCAAACCAATTTTCGATATTGTCCCTTACGATTACCAGACCAATGGTCGATATTGTCCCTTACGATTACCAAACCAATGGTCGATATTGTCCCTTACCATTACCAAACCAATTTTCAATATTGTCCCTTACCATTACCAGACCAATGGTCGATATTGTCCCTTACGATAACCAGACCAATGGTCGATATTGTCCCTTACGATTACCAGACAAATGGTCGATATTGTCCCTTACGATTTCCAAACCAATGGTCGATATTGTCCCTTACGATTACCAAACTAATGGTCGATATTGTCCCTTACCATTACCAAACCAATGGTCGATATTGTCCCTTACGATTACCAAACCAATGGTCGATATTGTCCCTTACGATTACCAAACCAATGGTCGATATTGTCCCTTACGATTACCAGACCAATGGTCGATATTGTCCCTTACGATTACCAAACCAATTTTCAATATTGTCCCTTACCATTACCAGACCAATGGTCGATATTGTCCCTTACGATTACCAAACCAATGGTCGATATTGTCCCTTACGATTACCAAACCAATGGTCGATATTGTCCCTTACCATTACCAGACCAATGGTCGATATTGACCCTTACGATTACCAAACCAATGGTCGATATTGTCCCTTACGATTACCAAACTAATGGTCGATATTGTCCATTACCATTACCAAACCAATGGTCGATATTGTCCCTTACGATTACCAAACCAATGGTCGATATTGTCCCTTACCATTACCAAACCAATGGTCGATATTGTCCCTTACCATTACCAGACCAATGGTCGATATTGTCCCTTACGATTACCAAACTAATGGTCGATATTGTCCCTTACGATTACCAAACCAATGGTCGATATTGTCCCTTACGATTACCAAACCAATGGTCGATATTGTCCCTTACCATTACCAAACCAATGGTCGATATTGTCCCTTACCATTACCAAACCAATGGTCGATATTGTCCCTTACCATTACCAAACCAATGGTCGATATTGTCCCTTACCATTACCAGACCAATGGTCGATATTGTCCCTTACCATTACCAAACCAATGGTCGATATTGTCCCTTACGATTACCAAACCAATGGTCGATATTGTCCCTTACGATTACCAGACCAATGGTCGATATTGTCCCTTACGATTACCAGACCAATGGTCGATATTGTCCCTTACCATTAACAAACCAATGGTCGATATTGTCCCTTACGATTACCAAACCAATGGTCGATATTGTCCCTTACCATTACCAAACCAATGGTCGATATTGTCCCTTACCATTACCAGACCAATGATCGATATTGTCCCTTACCATTACCAAACCAATGGTCGATATTGTCCCTTACCATTACTAGACCAATGGTCGATATTGTCCCTTACGATTACCAGACCAATGGTCGATATTGTCCCTTACGATTACCAGACCAATGGTCGATATTGTCCCTTCCGATTACCAGACCAATGGTCGATATTGTCCCTTACGATTACCAGACCAATGGTCGATATTGTCCCTTACGATTACCAGACCAATGGTCGATATTGTCCCTTACGATTAACAGACCAATGGTCGATATTGTCCCTTACCATTACCAAACCAATGGTCGATATTGTCCCTTACGATTACCAGACCAATGATCGATATTGTCCCTTACGATTACCAAACCAATGGTCGATATTGTCCCTTACCATTACCAGACCAATGATCGATATTGTCCCTTACCATTACCAAACCAATGGTCGATATTGTCCCTTACCATTACTAGACCAATGGTCGATATTGTCCCTTACGATTACCAAACCAATGGTCGATATTGTCCCTTACCATTACCAGACCAATGGTCGATATTGTCCCTTACGATTACCAAACCAATGGTCGATATTGTCCCTTACCATTACCAAACCAATGGTCGATATTGTCCCTTACGATTACCAAACCAATGGTCGATATTGTCCCTTACCATTACCAAACCAATGGTCGATATTGTCCCTTACGATTACCAAACCAATGGTCGATATTGTCCCTTACGATTACCAAACCAATGGTCGATATAGCCCTTACCATTACCAAACCAATGGTCGATATTGTCCCTTACCATTACCAAACCAATGGTCGATATTGTCCCTTACCATTACCAGACCAATGGTCGATATTGTCCCTTACCATTACCAAACCAATGGTCGATATTGTCCCTTACGATTACCAAACCAATGGTCGATATTGTCCCTTACCATTACCAGACCAATGGTCGATATTGTCCCTTACGATTACCAGACCAATGGTCGATATTGTCCCTTACCATTACCAAACCAATGGTCGATATTGTCCCTTACGATTACCAAACCAATGGTCGATATTGTCCCTTACCATTACCAAACCAATGGTCGATATTGTCCCTTACGATTACCAGACCAATGATCGATATTGTCCCTTACCATTACCAAACCAATGGTCGATATTGTCCCTTACCATTACTAGACCAATGGTCGATATTGTCCCTTACGATTACCAGACCAATGGTCGATATTGTCCCTTACCATTACCAGACCAATGGTCGATATTGACCCTTACGATTACCAAACCAATGGTCGATATTGTCCCTTACCATTACCAAACTAATGGTCGATATTGTCCCTTACCATTACCAAACCAATGGTCGATATTGTCCCTTACGATTACCAAACCAATGGTCGATATTGTCCCTTACCATTACCAAACCAATGGTCGATATTGTCCCTTACCATTACCAGACCAATGGTCGATATTGTCCCTTACGATTACCAAACTAATGGTCGATATTGTCCCTTACGATTACCAAACCAATGGTCGATATTGTCCCTTACGATTACCAAACCAATGGTCGATATTGTCCCTTACCATTACCAAACCAATGGTCGATATTGTCCCTTACCATTACCAAACCAATGGTCGATATTGTCCCTTACCATTACCAAACCAATGGTCGATATTGTCCCTTACCATTACCAGACCAATGGTCGATATTGTCCCTTACGATTACCAAACCAATGGTCGATATTGTCCCTTACCATTACCAAACCAATGGTCGATATTGTCCCTTACGATTACCAGACCAATGGTCGATATTGTCCCTTACGATTACCAGACCAATGGTCGATATTGTCCCTTACCATTAACAAACCAATGGTCGATATTGTCCCTTACGATTACCAAACCAATGGTCGATATTGTCCCTTACCATTACCAAACCAATGGTCGATATTGTCCCTTACCATTACCAGACCAATGATCGATATTGTCCCTTACCATTACCAAACCAATGGTCGATATTGTCCCTTACCATTACTAGACCAATGGTCGATATTGTCCCTTACGATTACCAGACCAATGGTCGATATTGTCCCTTACGATTACCAGACCAATGGTCGATATTGTCCCTTCCGATTACCAGACCAATGGTCGATATTGTCCCTTACGATTACCAGACCAATGGTCGATATTGTCCCTTACGATTACCAGACCAATGGTCGATATTGTCCCTTACGATTAACAGACCAATGGTCGATATTGTCCCTTACCATTACCAAACCAATGGTCGATATTGTCCCTTACGATTACCAGACCAATGATCGATATTGTCCCTTACGATTACCAAACCAATGGTCGATATTGTCCCTTACCATTACCAGACCAATGATCGATATTGTCCCTTACCATTACCAAACCAATGGTCGATATTGTCCCTTACCATTACTAGACCAATGGTCGATATTGTCCCTTACGATTACCAAACCAATGGTCGATATTGTCCCTTACGATTACCAGACCAATGGTCGATATTGTCCCTTACGATTACCAAACCAATGGTCGATATTGTCCCTTACCATTACCAAACCAATGGTCGATATTGTCCCTTACGATTACCAAACCAATGGTCGATATTGTCCCTTACCATTACCAAACCAATGGTCGATATTGTCCCTTACGATTACCAAACCAATGGTCGATATTGTCCTTTACGATTACCAAACCAATGGTCGATATAGCCCTTACCATTACCAAACCAATGGTCGATATTGTCCCTTACCATTACCAAACCAATGGTCGATATTGTCCCTTACCATTACCAGACCAATGGTCGATATTGTCCCTTACCATTACCAAACCAATGGTCGATATTGTCCCTTACGATTACCAAACCAATGGTCGATATTGTCCCTTACCATTACCAGACCAATGGTCGATATTGTCCCTTACGATTACCAGACCAATGGTCGATATTGTCCCTTACCATTACCAAACCAATGGTCGATATTGTCCCTTACGATTACCAAACCAATGGTCGATATTGTCCCTTACCATTACCAAACCAATGGTCGATATTGTCCCTTACGATTACCAGACCAATGATCGATATTGTCCCTTACCATTACCAAACCAATGGTCGATATTGTCCCTTACCATTACTAGACCAATGGTCGATATTGTCCCTTACGATTACCAGACCAATGGTCGATATTGTCCCTTACCATTACCAGACCAATGGTCGATATTGTCCCTTACCATTACCAGACCAATTTTCGATATTGTCCCTCACGATTACCAGACCAATGGTCGATATTGTCCCTTACGATTACCAGACCAATGGTCGATATTGTCCCTAACCATTACCAAACCAATGGTCGATATTGTCCCTTACGATTACCAGACCAATGGTCGATATTGTCCCTTACGATTACCAAACCAATGGTCGATATTGTCCCTTACCATTACCAAACCAATGATCGATATTGTCCCATACCTTTACCAAACCAATGGTCGATATTGTCCCTTACCATTACTAGACCAATGGTCGATATTGTCCCTTACGATTACCAAACCAATGGTCGATATTGTCCCTTATGATTACCAAACCAATGGTCGATATTGTCCCTTACCATTACCAAACCAATGGTCGATATTTTCCCTTACGATTACCAAACCAATTTTCGGTATTGTCCCTTACGATTACCAGACCAATGGTCGATATTGTCCCTTACGATTACCAGACCAATGGTCGATATTGTCCCTTACGATTACCAAACCAATGGTCGATATTGTCCCTTACCATTACCAAACCAATGGTCGATATTGTCCCTTACGATTACCAGACTAATGGTCGATATTATCCCTTACCATTACCAGACCAATTTTCGATTTTGTCCCTTACCATTACCAAACCAATGGTCGATATTGTCCCTTACGATTACCAAACCAATGGTCGATATTACCCCTTACCATTACCAGACCAATGGTCGATATTGTCCCTTACCATTACCAGACCAATGGTCGATATGGTCCCTTACGATTACCAGACCAATGGTCGATATTGTCCCTTACGATTACCAGACCAATGGTCGATATTGTCCCTTACGATTACCAAACCAATGGTCGATATTGTCCCTTACGATTACCAAACCAATGGTCGATATTGTCCCTTACCATTACCAAACCAATGGTCGATATTGTCCCTTACGATTACCAAACCAATTGTCGATATTGTCCCTTACCATTACCAAACCAATGGTCGATATTTTCCCTTACGATTACCAAACCAATTTTCGGTATTGTCCCTTACGATTACCAGACCAATGATCGATATTGTCCCTTACGATTAACAGACCAATGGTCGATATTGTCCCTTACGATTACCAGACCAATGGTCGATATTGTCCCTTATCATTACCAGACCAATGGTCGATATTGTCGCTTACGATTACCAGACTAATGGTCGATATTGTCCCTTACGATTACCAGACCAATGGTCGATATTGTCCCTTACGATTACCAAACCAATGGTCGATATTGTCCCTTACGATTACCAAACCAATGGTCGATATTGTCCCTTACGATTACCAGACCAATGGCCGATATTGTCCCTTACCATTACCAGACCAATGGTCGATATTGTCCCTTACCATTACCAAACCAATGGTCGATATTGTCCCTTACGATTACCAGACCAATGGTCGATATTGTCCCTTACGATTACCAAACCAATGGTCGATATTGTCCCTTACCATTACCAGACCAATGGTCGATATTGTCCCTTACGATTACCAAACCAATGGTCGATATTGTCCGTTACGATTACCAGACCAATGGTCGATATTGTCCCTTACGATTACCAAACCAATGGTCGATATTGTCCGTTACGATTACCAGACCAATGGTCGATATTGTCCCTTACGATTATCAGACCAATGGTCGATATTGTCCCTTACCATTACCAGACCAATGGTCGATATTGTCCCTTACGATTACCAGACCAATGGTCGATATTGTCCCTTACCATTACCAGACCAATGGTCGATTTTGTCCCTTACGATTACCAGACCAATGGTCGATATTGTCCCTTACCATTACCAGACCAATGGTCGATATTGTCCCTTACGATTACCAGACCAATGGTCGATATTGTCCCTTACCATTACCAGACCAATGGTCGATATTGTCCCTTACGATTACCAGACCAATGGTCGATATTGTCCCTTACGATTACCAAACCAATTTTCGATATTGTCCCTTACGATTACCAGACCAATGGTCGATATTGTCCCTTGCCATTACCAGACCTATGGTCGATATTGTCCCTTACGATTACCAAACCAATGGTCGATATTTTCCCTTACCATTACCAAACCAATGGTCGATATTGTCCCTTACCATTACCAAACCAATGGTCGATATTGTCCCTTACGATTACCAGACCAATGGTCGATATTGTCCCTTACGATTAGCAAACCAATGGTCGATATTGTCCCTTACGATTACCAGACCAATGGTCGATATTATCCCTTACGATTACCAGACCAATGGTCGATATTGTCCCTTACGATTACCAAACCAATGGTCGATATTGTCCCTTACGATTACCAAACCAATGGTCGATATTGTCCCTTACGATTACCAAACCAATGGTCGATATTGTCCCTTACCATTACCAAACCAATGGTCGATATTGTCCCTTACGATTACCAAACCAATGATCGATATTGTCCCTTACGATTACCAGACCAATGGTCGATATTGTCCCTTACGATTACCAAACCAATGGTCGATATTGTCCCTTACCATAACCAGACGAATGGTCGATATTGTCCCTTACCATTACCAGACCAATGGTCGATATTGTCCCTTACGATTACCAGACCAATGCTCGATATTGTCCCTTACCATTACCAAACCAATTTTCGATATTGTCTCTTACGATTACCAGACCAATGGTCGATATTGTCCCTTACGATTACCAGACCAATGGTCGATATTGTCCCTTACGATTACCAAACCAATGGTCGATATTGTCCCTTACGATTACCAAACCAATGGTCGATATTGTCCCTTACGATTATCAGACCAATGGTCGATATTGTCCCTTACCATTACCAAACCAATGGTCGATATTGTCCCTTACGATTACCAGACCAATGGTCGATATTGTCCCTTACGATTACCAGACCAATGGTCGATATTGTCCCTTACGATTACCAAACCAATGGTCGATATTGTCCCCTACGATTACCAAACCAATGGTCGATATTGTCCCTTACGATTACCAGACCAATGGTCGATATTGTCCCTTACCATTACCAGACCAATGGTCGATATTGTCCCTTACCATTACCAAACCAATGGTCGATATTGTCCCTTACGATTACCAAACCAATGGTCGATATTGTCCCTTACGATTACCAGACCAATGGTCGATATTGTCCCTTACCATTACCAAACCAATGGTCGATATTGTCCCTTACGATTACCAAACCAATGGTCGATATTGTCCCTTACCATTACCAAACCAATGGTCGATATTGTCCCTTACCATTACCAGACCAATGGTCGATATTGTCCCTTACGATTACCAGACCAATGGTCGATATTGTCCCTTACGATTACCAGACCAATGGTCGATATTGTCCCTTACGATTACCAAACCAATGGTCGATATTGTCCCTTACCATTACCAAACCAATGGTCGATATTGTCCCTTACGATTACCAGACTAATGGTCGATATTATCCCTTACCATTACCAGACCAATTTTCGATTTTGTCCCTTACCATTACCAAACCAATGGTCGATATTGTCCCTTACCATTACCAAACCAATGGTCGATATTGTCCCTTACGATTACCAAACCAATGGTCGATATTGTCCCTTACGATTACCAGACCAATGGTCGATATTGTCCCTTACGATTACCAAACCAATGGTCGATATTGTCCCTTACGATTACCAAACCAATGGTCGATATTGTCCCTTACCATTACCAAACCAATGGTCGATATTGTCCCTTACGATTACCAAACCAATGGTCGATATTGTCCCTTACCATTACCAAACCAATGGTCGATATTGTCCCTTACCATTACCAGACCAATGGTCGATATTGTCCCTTACGATTACCAAACTAATGGTCGATATTGTCCCTTACGATTACCAAACCAATGGTCGATATTGTCCCTTACGATTACCAAACCAATGGTCGATATTGTCCCTTACGATTACCAAACCAATGGTCGATATTGTCCCTTACCATTACCAAACCAATGGTCGATATTGTCCCTTACCATTACCAAACCAATGGTCGATATTGTCCCTTACCATTACCAGACCAATGGTCGATATTGTCCCTTACGATTACCAGACCAATGGTCGATATTGTCCCTTACCATTACCAGACCAATGGTCGATATTGTCCCTTACGATTACCAGACCAATGGTCGATATTGTCCCTTACGATTACCAGACCAATGGTCGATATTGTCCCTTACCATTACCAAACCAATGGTCGATATTGTCCCTTACGATTACCAAACCAATGGTCGATATTGTCCCTTACCATTACCAAACCAATGGTCGATATTGTCCCTTACGATTACCAGACCAATGATCGATATTGTCCCTTACCATTACCAAACCAATGGTCGATATTGTCCCTTACCATTAGTAGACCAATGGTCGATATTGTCCCTTACCATTACCAGACCAATGGTCGATATTGTCCCTTACGATTACCAGACCAATGGTCGATATTGTCCCTTACCATTACCAGACCAATGGTCGATATTGTCCCTTACGATTACCAGACCAATGGTCGATATTGTCCCTTACCATTACCAAACCAATGGTCGATATTGTCCCTTACCATTACCAAACCAATGGTCGATATTGTCCCTTACGATTACCAGACCAATGGTCGATATTGTCCCTTACGATTACCAAACCAATGGTCGATATTGTCCCTTACCATTACCAGACCAATGATCGATATTGTCCCTTACCATTACCAAACCAATGGTCGATATTGTCCCTTACCATTACTAGACCAATGGTCGATATTGTCCCTTACGATTACCAAACCAATGGTCGATATTGTCCCTTACGATTACCAGACCAATGGTCGATATTGTCCCTTACGATTACCAAACCAATGGTTGATATTGTCCCTTACGATTACCAAACTAATGGTCGATATTGTCCCTTACCATTACCAAACCAATGGTCGATATTGTCCCTTACGATTACCAAACCAATGGTCGATATTGTCCCTTACCATTACCAAACCAATGGTCGATATTGTCCCTTACCATTACCAGACCAATGGTCGATATTGTCCCTTACGATTACCAAACTAATGGTCGATATTGTCCCTTACGATTACCAAACCAATGGTCGATATTGTCCCCTACGATTACCAAACCAATGGTCGATATTGTCCCTTACGATTACCAAACCAATGGTCGATATTGTCCCTTACCATTACCAAAACAATGGTCGATATTGTCCCTTACCATTACCAAACCAATGGTCGATATTGTCCCTTACCATTACCAGACCAATGGTCGATATTGTCCCTTACCATTACCAAACCAATGGTCGATATTGTCCCTTACCATTACCAGACCAATGGTCGATATTGTCCCTTATGATTACCAGACCAATGGTCGATATTGTCCCTTACGATTACCAGACCAATGGTCGATATTGTCCCTTACCATTACCAAACCAATGGTCGATATTGTCCCTTACGATTACCAAACCAATGGTCGATATTGTCCCTTACGATTACCAGACCAATGGTCGATATTGTCCCTTACGATTACCAGACCAATGATCGATATTGTCCCTTACCATTACCAAACCAATGGTCGATATTGTTCCTTACCATTAGTAGACCAATGGTCGATATTGTCCCTTACCATTACCAGACCAATGGTCGATATTGTCCCTTACGATTACCAGACCAATGGTCGATATTGTCCCTTACCATTACCAGACCAATGGTCGATATTGTCCCTTACGATTACCAGACCAATGGTCGATATTGTCCCTTACGATTACCAGACCAATGGTCGATATTGTCCCTTACCATTACCAAACCAATGGTCGATATTGTCCCTTACGATTACCAGACCAATGGTCGATATTGTCCCTTACGATTACCAAACCAATGGTCGATATTGTCCCTTACCATTACCAGACCAATGATCGATATTGTCCCTTACCATTACCAAACCAATGGTCGATATTGTCCCTTACCATTACCAAACCAATGGTCGATATTGTCCCTTACGATTACCAAACCAATGGTCGATATTGTCCCTTACGATTACCAGACCAATGGTCGATATTGTCCCTTACGATTACCAAACCAATGGTCGATATTGTCCCTTACCATTACCAAACCAATGGTCGATATTGTCCCTTACGATTACCAAACCAATGGTCGATATTGTCCCTTACCATTACCAAACCAATGGTCGATATTGTCCCTTACCATTACCAAACCAATGGTCGATATTGTCCCTTACCATTACCAAACCAATGGTCGATATGGTCCCTTACCATTACCAGACCAATGGTCGATATGGTCCCTTACGATTACCAGACCAATGGTCGATATTGTCCCTTACGATTACCAGACCAATGGTCGATATTGTCCCTTACGATTACCAGACCAATGGTCAATTACCAAACCAATGGTCGATATTGTCCCTTACCATTACCAAACCAATGGTCGATATTGTCCCTTACGATTACCAAACCATTGGTCGATATTGTCCCTTACGATTACCAGACCAAGGTCGATATTGTCCCTTACCATTACCAAACCAATGGTCGATATTGTCCCTTACGATTACCAAACCAATGGTCGATATTGTACCTTACCATTACCAGACCAATGGTCGATATTGTCCCTTACGATTACCAGACCAATGGTCGATATTGTCCCTTACGATTACCAGACCAATGGTCGATATTGTCCCTTACCATTACCAGACCAATGGTCGATATTGTCCCTTACGATTACCAAACCAATTTTCGATATTGTCCCTTACGACTACCAAACCAATGGTCGATATTGTCCCTTACGATTACCAAACCAGTGGTCGATATTGTCCCTTACGATTACCAAACCAATTTTCGATATTGTCCCTTACGATTACCAGACCAATGGTCGATATTGTCCCTTACCATTACCAGACCAATGATCGATATTGTCCCTTACGATTATCAGACCAATGGTCGATATTGTCCCTTACCATTACCAGACCAATGGTCGATATTGTCCCTTACGATTACCAGACCAATGGTCGATATTGTCCCTTACCATTACCAGACCAATGGTCGATATTGTCCCTTACCATTACCAGACCAATGGTCGCTATTGTCCCTTACGATTACCAAACCAATGGCCGATATTGTCCCTTACCATTACCAGACGAATGGTCGATATTGTCCCTTACCATTACCAGACCAATGGTCGATATTGTCCCTTACGATTACCAGACCAATGGTCGATATTGTCCCTTACGATTACCAAACCAATTTTCGATATTGTCCCTTACGATTACCAGACCAATGGTCGATATTGTCCCTTACGATTACCAAACCAATGGTCGATATTGTCCCTTACCATTACCAAACCAATGGTCGATATTGTCCCTTACGATTACCAAACCAATGGTCGATATTGTCCCTTACCATTACCAAACCAATGGTCGATATTGTCCCTTACCATTACCAAACCAATGGTCGATATTGTCCCTTACCATTACCAAACCAATGGTCGATATTGTCCCTTACCATTACCAGACCAATGGTCGATATGGTCCCTTACGATTACCAGACCAATGGTCGATATTGTCCCTTACGATTACCAGACCAATGGTCGATATTGTCCCTTACGATTACCAGACCAATGGTCAATTACCAAACCAATGGTCGATATTGTCCCTTACCATTACCAAACCAATGGTCGATATTGTCCCTTACGATTACCAAACCATTGGTCGATATTGTCCCTTACGATTACCAGACCAAGGTCGATATTGTCCCTTACCATTACCAAACCAATGGTCGATATTGTCCCTTACGATTACCAAACCAATGGTCGATATTGTACCTTACCATTACCAGACCAATGGTCGATATTGTCCCTTACGATTACCAGACCAATGGTCGATATTGTCCCTTACCATTACCAGACCAATGGTCGATATTGTCCCTTACCATTACCAGACCAATGGTCGATATTGTCCCTTACGATTACCAGACCAATGGTCGATATTGTCCCTTACGATTACCAAACCAATGGTCGATATTGTCCCTTACCATTACCAGACCAATGGTCGATATTGTCCCTTACGATTACCAAACCAATTTTCGATATTGTCCCTTACGATTACCAAACCAGTGGTCGATATTGTCCCTTACGATTACCAGACCAATGGTCGATATTGTCCCTTACCATTACCAAACCAATGGTCGATATTATCCCTTACGATTACCAGACCAATGGTCGATATTGTCCCTTACGATTACCAGACCAATGGTCGATATTGTCCCTTACCATTGCCAGACCAATGGTCGATATTGTCCCTTACGATTACCAGACCAATGGTCGATATTGTCCCTTACCATTACCAGACCAATGGTCGATATTGTCCCTTACCATTACCAGACCAATGGTCGATATTGTCCCTTACGATTACCAAACCAATGGCCGATATTGTCCCTTACCATTACCAGACGAATGGTCGATATTGTCCCTTACCATTACCAGACCAATGGTCGATATTGTCCCTTACCATTACCAGACCAATGGTCGATATTGTCCCTTACCATTACCAAACCAATGGTCGATATTGTCCCTTACGATTACCAGACCAATGGTCGATATTGTCCCTTACGATTACCAAACCAATTTTCGATATTGTCCCTTACGATTACCAGACCAATGGTCGATATTGTCCCTTACGATTACCAAACCAATGGTCGATATTGTCCCTTACCATTACCAAACCAATTTTCAATATTGTCCCTTACCATTACCAGACCAATGGTCGATATTGTCCCTTACGATAACCAGACCAATGGTCGATATTGTCCCTTACGATTACCAAACCAATGGTCGATATTGTCCCTTACGATTACCAAACCAATGGTCGATATTGTCCCTTACCATTACCAAACTAATGGTCGATATTGTCCCTTACCATTACCAAACCAATGGTCGATATTGTCCCTTACGATTACCAAACCAATGGTCGATATTGTCCCTTACGATTACCAAACCAATGGTCGATATTGTCCCTTACCATTACCAGACCAATGGTCGATATTGTCCCTTACGATTACCAAACCAATTTTCAATATTGTCCCTTACCATTACCAGACCAATGGTCGATATTGTCCCTTACGATTACCAAACCAATGGTCGATATTGTCCCTTACGATTACCAAACCAATGGTCGATATTGTCCCTTACGATTACCAGACCAATGGTCGATATTGTCCCTTACCATTACCAAACCAATGGTCGATATTGTCCCTTACGATTACCAAACTAATGGTCGATATTGTCCCTTACCATTACCAAACCAATGGTCGATATTGTCCCTTACGATTACCAAACCAATGGTCGATATTGTCCCTTACCATTACCAAACCAATGGTCGATATTGTCCCTTACGATTACCAAACCAATGGTCGATATTGTCCCTTACGATTACCAAACCAATGGTCGATATTGTCCCTTACGATTACCAAACCAATGGTCTATATTGTCCCTTACCATTACCAAACCAATGGTCGATATTGTCCCTTACCATTACCAAACCAATGATCGATATTGTCCCTTACCATTACCAGACCAATGGTCGATATTGTCCCTTACCATTACCAAACCAATGATCGATATTGTCCCTTACCATTACCAAACCAATGGTCGATATTGTCCTTTACGATTACCAGACCAATGGTCGATATTGTCCCTTACGATTACCAGACCAATGGTCGATATGGTCCCTTACGATTACCAGACCAATGGTCGATATTGTCCCTTACGATTACCAGACCAATGGTCGATATTGTCCCTTACGATTACCAGACCAATGGTCGATTACCAAGCCAATGGTCGATATTGTCCCTTACCATTACCAAACCAATGGTCGATATTGTCCCTTACGATTACCAAACCATTGGTCGATATTGTCCCTTACGATTACCAGACCAATGGTCGATATTGTCCCTTACCATTACCAAACCAATGGTCGATATTGTCCCTTACCATTACCAAACCAATGGTCGATATTGTACCTTACCATTACCAGACCAATGGTCGATATTGTCCCTTACGATTACCAGACCAATGGTCGATATTGTCCATTACCATTACCAGACCAATGGTCGATATTGTCCCTTACCATTACCAGACCAATGGTCGATATTGTCCCTTACGATTACCAAACCAATGGCCGATATTGTCCCTTACCATTACCAGACGAATGGTCGATATTGTCCCTTACGATTACCAGACCAATGGTCGATATTGTCCCTTACCATTACCAGACCAATGGTCGATATTGTCCCTTACGATTACCAGACCAATGGTCGATATTGTCCCTTACGATTACCAAACCAATTTTCGATATTGTCCCTTACGATTACCAGACCAATGGTCGATATTGTCCCTTACGATTACCAAACCAATGGTCGATATTGTCCCTTACCATTACCAAACCAATTTTCAATATTGTCCCATACCATTACCAGACCAATGGTCGATATTGTCCCTTACGATAACCAGACCAATGGTCGATATTGTCCCTTACCATTACCAAACCAATGGTCGATATTGTCCCTTACGATTACCAAACCAATGGTCGATATTGTCCCTTACGATTACCAAACTAATGGTCGATATTGTCCCTTACCATTACCAAACCAATGGTCGATATTGTCCCTTACGATTACCAAACCAATGGTCGATATTGTCCCTTACGATTACCAAACCAATGGTCGATATTGTCCCTTATCATTACCAGACCAATGGTCGATATTGTCCCTTACGATTACCAAACCAATTTTCAATATTGTCCCTTACCATTACCAGACCAATGGTCGATATTGTCCCTTACGATTACCAAACCAATGGTCGATATTGTCCCTTACCATTACCAAACCAATGGTCGATATTGTCCCTTACGATTACCAGACCAATGGTCGATATTGTCCCTTACCATTACCAAACCAATGGTCGATATTGTCCCTTACGATTACCAAACTAATGGTCGATATTGTCCCTTACGATTACCAAACCAATGGTCGATATTGTCCCTTACGATTACCAAACCAATGGTCGATATTGTCCCTTACCATTACCAAACCAATGGTCGATATTGTCCCTTACGATTACCAAACCAATGGTCGATATTGTCCCTTACGATTACCAAACCAATGGTCGATATTGTCCCTTACCATTTCCAAACCAATGGTCTATATTGTCCCTTACCATTACCAAACCAATGGTCGATATTGTCCCTTACCATTACCAAACCAATGGTCGATATTGTCCCTTACCATTACCAGACCAATGGTCGATATTGTCCCTTACCATTACCAAACCAATGGTCGATATTGTCCCTTACGATTACCAAACCAATGGTCGATATTGTCCCTTACCATTACCAGACCAATGGTCGATATTGTCCCTTACGATTACCAGACCAATGGTCGATATTGTCCCTTACCATTACCAAACCAATGGTCGATATTGTCCCTTACGATTACCAAACCAATGGTCGATATTGTCCCTTACGATTACCAGACCAATGGTCGATATTGTCCCTTACGATTACCAGACCAATGATCGATATTGTCCCTTACCATTACCAAACCAATGGTCGATATTGTCCCTTACCATTACTAGACCAATGGTCGATATTGTCCCTTACGATTACCAGACCAATGGTCGATATTGTCCCTTACCATTACCAGACCAATGGTCGATATTGTCCCTTACGATTACCAGACCAATGGTCGATATTGTCCCTTACCATTACCAGACCAATGGTCGATATTGTCCCTTACGATTACCAGACCAATGGTCGATATTGTCCCTTACCATTACCAAACCAATGGTCGATATTGTCCCTTACGATTACCAGACCAATGGTCGATATTGTCCCTTACGATTACCAAACCAATGGTCGATATTGTCCCTTACCATTACCAGACCAATGATCGATATTGTCCCTTACCATTACCAAACCAATGGTCGATATTGTCCCTTACCATTACTAGACCAATGGTCGATATTGTCCCTTACGATTACCAAACCAATGGTCGATATTGTCCCTTACCATTACCAGACCAATGGTCGATATTGTCCCTTACGATTACCAAACCAATGGTCGATATTGTCCCTTACCATTACCAAACCAATGGTCGATATTGTCCCTTACGATTACCAAACCAATGGTCGATATTGTCCCTTACCATTACCAAACCAATGGTCGATATTGTCCCTTACCATTACCAAACCAATGGTCGATATTGTCCCTGACGATTACCAAACCAATGGTCGATATTGTCCCTTACCATTACCAAACCAATGGTCGATATTGTCCCTTACCATTACCAAACCAATGGTCGATATTGTCCCTTACCATTACCAAACCAATGGTCGATATTGTCCCTTACCATTACCAAACCAATGGTCGATATTGTCCCTTACCATTACCAGACCAATGGTCGATATTGTCCCTTACCATTACCAAACCAATGGTCGATATTGTCCCTTACGATTACCAAACCAATGGTCGATATTGTCCCTTACGATTACCAGACCAATGATCGATATTGTCCCTTACAATTACCAGACCAATGGTCGATATTGTCCCTTACCATTACCAAACCAATGGTCGATATTGTCCCTTACGATTACCAAACCAATGGTCGATATTGTCCCTTACGATTACCAAACCAATGGTCGATATTGTCCCTTACGATTACCAGACCAATGATCGATATTGTCCCTTACCATTACCAAACCAATGGTCGATATTGTCCCTTACCATTACTAGACCAATGGTCGATATTGTCCCTTACGATTACCAGACCAATGGTCGATATTGTCCCTTACGATTACCAGACCAATGGTCGATATTGTCCCTTACCATTACCAGACCAATGGTCGATATTGTCCCTTACGATTACCAGACCAATGGTCGATATTGTCCCTTACGATTACCAAACCAATGGTCGATATTGTCCCTTACGATTACCAAACCAATGGTCGATATTGTCCCTTACCATTACCAAACCAATGGTCGATATTGTCCCTTACGATTACCAAACCAATGGTCGATATTGTCCCTTACCATTACCAAACCAATGGTCGATATTTTCCCTTACGATTACCAAACCAATTTTCGGTATTGTCCCTTACGATTACCAGACCAATGATCGATATTGTCCCTTACGATTACCAGACCAATGGTCGATATTGTCCCTTACGATTACCAGACCAATGGTCGATATTGTCCCTTACCATTACCAAACCAATGGTCGATATTGTCCCTTACGATTACCAAACCAATGGTCGATATTGTCCCTTACCATTACCAAACCAATGGTCGATATTGTCCCTTACCATTACCAGACCAATGGTCGATATTGTCCCTTACGATTACCAAACTAATGGTCGATATTGTCCCTTACGATTACCAAACCAATGGTCGATATTGTCCCTTACGATTACCAAACCAATGGTCGATATTGTCCCTGACGATTACCAAACCAATGGTCGATATTGTCCCTTACGATTACCAAACCAATGGTCGATATTGTCCCTTACCATAACCAAACCAATGGTCGATATTGTCCCTTACCATTACCAGACCAATGGTCGATATTGTCCCTTACGATTACCAGACCAATGGTCGATATTGTCCCTTACCATTACCAGACCAATGGTCGATATTGTCCCTTACGATTACCAGACCAATGGTCGATATTGTCCCTTACGATTACCAGACCAATGGTCGATATTGTCCCTTACCATTACCAAACCAATGGTCGATATTGTCCCTTACGATTACCAAACCAATGGTCGATATTGTCCCTTACGATTACCAAACCAATGGTCGATATTGTCCCTTACGATTACCAGACCAATGGTCGATATTGTCCCTTACCATAACCAAACCAATGGTCGATATTGTCCCTTACCATTACCAGACCAATGGTCGATATTGTCCCTTACCATTAGTAGACCAATGGTCGATATTGTCCCTTACCATTACCAGACCAATGGTCGATATTGTCCCTTACGATTACCAGACCAATGGTCGATATTGTCCCTTACCATTACCAGACCAATGGTCGATATTGTCCCTTACGATTACCAGACCAATGGTCGATATTGTCCCTTACGATTACCAGACCAATGGTCGATATTGTCCCCTACCATTACCAAACCAATGGTCGATATTGTCCCTTACGATTACCAGACCAATGGTCGATATTGTCCCTTACGATTACTAAACCAATGGTCGATATTGTCCCTTACCATTACCAGACCAATGATCGATATTGTCCCTTACCATTACCAAACCAATGGTCGATATTGTCCCTTACCATTACTAGACCAATGGTCGATATTGTCCCTTACGATTACCAAACCAATGGTCGATATTGTCCCTTACGATTACCAGACCAATGGTCGATATTGTCCCTTACCATTACCAAACCAATGGTAGATATTGTCCCTTACCATTACCAAACCAATGGTCGATATTGTCCCTTACGATTACCAAACCAATGGTAGATATTGTCCCTTACCATAACCAAACCAATGGTCGATATTGTCCCTTTCCATTACCAAACCAATGGTCGATATTGTCCCTTACCATTACCAAACCAATGGTCGATATTGTCCCTTACCATTACCAGACCAATGGTCGATATGGTCCCTTACGATTACCAGACCAATGGTCGATATTGTCCCTTACGATTACCAGACCAATGGTCGATATTGTCCCTTACGATTACCAGACCAATGGTCGATTACCAAACCAATGGTCGATATTGTCCCTTACCATTACCAAACCAATGGTCGATATTGTCCCTTACCATTACCAAACCAATGGTCGATATTGTCCCTTACGATTACCAAACCAATGGTCGATATTGTCCCTTACGATTACCAGACCAATGGTCGATATTGTCCCTTACCATTACCAGACCAATGGTCGATATGGTCCCTTACGATTACCAGACCAATGGTCGATATTGTCCCTTACGATTACCAGACCAATGGTCGATATTGTCCCTTACCATTACCAAACCAATGGTCGATATTGTCCCTTACGATTACCAAACCAATGGTCGATATTGTCCCTTACCATTACAAAACCAATGGTCGATATTGTCCCTTACGATTACCAAACCAATGGTCGATATTGTCCCTTACCATTACCAAACCAATGGTCGATATTGTCCCTTACGATTACCAAACCAATGGTCGATATTGTCTTTTACCATTACCAAACCAATGGTCGATATTTTCCCTTACGATTACCAAACCAATTTTCGGTATTGTCCCTTACGATTACCAGACCAATGATCGATATTGTCCCTTACGATTACCAGACCAATGGTCGATATTGTCCCTTACGATTACCAGACCAATGGTCGATATTGTCCCTTACCATTACCAAACCAATGGTCGATATTGTCGCTTACGATTACCAGACTAATGGTCGATATTGTCCCTTACGATTACCAGACCAATGGTCGATATTGTCCCTTACGATTACCAAACCAATGGTCGATATTGTCCCTTACGATTACCAGACCAATGGTCGATATTGTCCCTTACGATTACCAAACCAATGGTCGATATTGTCCGTTACGATTACCAGACCAATGGTCGATATTGTCCCTTACGATCACCAAACCAATGGTCGATAATGTCCTTTACGATTACCAAACCAATGGTCGATATTGTCCGTTACGATTACCAGACCAATGGTCGATATTGTCCCTTACGATTATCAGACCAATGGTCGATATTGTCCCTTACCATTACCAGACCAATGGTCGATATTGTCCCTTACGATTACCAGACCAATTTTCGATATTGTCCCTTACCATTACCAGACCAATGGTCGATTTTGTCCCTTACGATTACCAGACCAATGGTCGATATTGTCCCTTACCATTACCAGACCAATGGTCGATATTGTCCCCTACGATTACCAGACCAATGGTCGATATTGTCCCTTACGATTACCAAACCAATGGTCGATATTGTCCCTTACGATTACCAAACCAATGGTCGATATTGTCCCTTACGATTACCAGACCAATGGTCGATATTGTCCCTTACCATTACCAGACCAATGGTCGATATTGTCCCTTACGATTACCAAACCAATTTTCGATATTGTCCCTTACGATTACCAGACCAATGGTCGATATTGTCCCTTGCCATTACCAGACCAATGGTCGATATTGTCCCTTACGATTACCAAACCAATGGTCGATATTTTCCCTTACCATTACCAAACCAATGGTCGATATTGTCCCTTACCATTACCAAACCAATGGTCGATATTGTCCCTTACGATTACCAGACCAATGGTCGATATTGTCCCTTACGATTAGCAAACCAATGGTCGATATTGTCCCTTACGATTACCAGACCAATGGTCGATATTATCCCTTACGATTACCAGACCAATGGTCGATATTGTCCCTTACGATTACCAAACCAATGGTCGATATTGTCCCTTACGATTACCAGACCAATGGTCGATATTGTCCCTTACGATTACCAAACCAATGGTCGATATTGTCCCTTACCATTACCAAACAAATGGTCGATATTGTCCCTTACGATTACCAAACCAATGGTCGATATTGTCCCTTACGATTACCAGACCAATGGTCGATATTGTCCCTTACGATTACCAAACCAATGGTCGATATTGTCCCTTACCATTACCAGACCAATGGTCGATATTGTCCCTTACCATTACCAGACCAATGGTCGATATTGTCCCTTACGATTACCAGACCAATGGTCGATATTGTCCCTTACCATTACCAAACCAATTTTCGATATTGTCTCTTACGATTACCAGACCAATGGTCGATATTGTCCCTTACGATTACCAGACCAATGGTCGATATTGTCCCTTACGATTACCAAACCAATGGTCGATATTGTCCCTTACGATTACCAAACCAATGGTCGATATTGTCCCTTACGATTATCAGACCAATGGTCGATATTGTCCCTTACCATTACCAAACCAATGGTCGATATTGTCCCTTACGATTACCAGACCAATGGTCGATATTGTCCCTTACGATTACCAGACCAATGGTCGATATTGTCCCTTACGATTACCAAACCAATGGTCGATATTGTCCCCTACGATTACCAAACCAATGGTCGATATTGTCCCTTACGATTACCAGACCAATGGTCGATATTGTCCCTTACCATTACCAGACCAATGGTCGATATTGTCCCTTACCATTACCAAACCAATGGTCGATATTGTCCCTTACGATTACCAAACCAATGGTAGATATTGTCCCTTACCATAACCAAACCAATGGTCGATATTGTCCCTTTCCATTACCAAACCAATGGTCGATATTGTCCCTTACCATTACCAAACCAATGGTCGATATTGTCCCTTACCATTACCAGACCAATGGTCGATATGGTCCCTTACGATTACCAGACCAATGGTCGATATTGTCCCTTACGATTACCAGACCAATGGTCGATATTGTCCCTTACGATTACCAGACCAATGGTCGATTACCAAACCAATGGTCGATATTGTCCCTTACCATTACCAAACCAATGGTCGATATTGTCCCTTACCATTACCAAACCAATGGTCGATATTGTCCCTTACGATTACCAAACCAATGGTCGATATTGTCCCTTACGATTACCAGACCAATGGTCGATATTGTCCCTTACCATTACCAGACCAATGGTCGATATGGTCCCTTACGATTACCAGACCAATGGTCGATATTGTCCCTTACGATTACCAGACCAATGGTCGATATTGTCCCTTACCATTACCAAACCAATGGTCGATATTGTCCCTTACGATTACCAAACCAATGGTCGATATTGTCCCTTACCATTACAAAACCAATGGTCGATATTGTCCCTTACGATTACCAAACCAATGGTCGATATTGTCCCTTACCATTACCAAACCAATGGTCGATATTGTCCCTTACGATTACCAAACCAATGGTCGATATTGTCTTTTACCATTACCAAACCAATGGTCGATATTTTCCCTTACGATTACCAAACCAATTTTCGGTATTGTCCCTTACGATTACCAGACCAATGATCGATATTGTCCCTTACGATTACCAGACCAATGGTCGATATTGTCCCTTACGATTACCAGACCAATGGTCGATATTGTCCCTTACCATTACCAAACCAATGGTCGATATTGTCGCTTACGATTACCAGACTAATGGTCGATATTGTCCCTTACGATTACCAGACCAATGGTCGATATTGTCCCTTACGATTACCAAACCAATGGTCGATATTGTCCCTTACGATTACCAGACCAATGGTCGATATTGTCCCTTACGATTACCAAACCAATGGTCGATATTGTCCGTTACGATTACCAGACCAATGGTCGATATTGTCCCTTACGATCACCAAACCAATGGTCGATAATGTCCTTTACGATTACCAAACCAATGGTCGATATTGTCCGTTACGATTACCAGACCAATGGTCGATATTGTCCCTTACGATTATCAGACCAATGGTCGATATTGTCCCTTACCATTACCAGACCAATGGTCGATATTGTCCCTTACGATTACCAGACCAATTTTCGATATTGTCCCTTACCATTACCAGACCAATGGTCGATTTTGTCCCTTACGATTACCAGACCAATGGTCGATATTGTCCCTTACCATTACCAGACCAATGGTCGATATTGTCCCCTACGATTACCAGACCAATGGTCGATATTGTCCCTTACGATTACCAAACCAATGGTCGATATTGTCCCTTACGATTACCAAACCAATGGTCGATATTGTCCCTTACGATTACCAGACCAATGGTCGATATTGTCCCTTACCATTACCAGACCAATGGTCGATATTGTCCCTTACGATTACCAAACCAATTTTCGATATTGTCCCTTACGATTACCAGACCAATGGTCGATATTGTCCCTTGCCATTACCAGACCAATGGTCGATATTGTCCCTTACGATTACCAAACCAATGGTCGATATTTTCCCTTACCATTACCAAACCAATGGTCGATATTGTCCCTTACCATTACCAAACCAATGGTCGATATTGTCCCTTACGATTACCAGACCAATGGTCGATATTGTCCCTTACGATTAGCAAACCAATGGTCGATATTGTCCCTTACGATTACCAGACCAATGGTCGATATTATCCCTTACGATTACCAGACCAATGGTCGATATTGTCCCTTACGATTACCAAACCAATGGTCGATATTGTCCCTTACGATTACCAGACCAATGGTCGATATTGTCCCTTACGATTACCAAACCAATGGTCGATATTGTCCCTTACCATTACCAAACAAATGGTCGATATTGTCCCTTACGATTACCAAACCAATGGTCGATATTGTCCCTTACGATTACCAGACCAATGGTCGATATTGTCCCTTACGATTACCAAACCAATGGTCGATATTGTCCCTTACCATTACCAGACCAATGGTCGATATTGTCCCTTACCATTACCAGACCAATGGTCGATATTGTCCCTTACGATTACCAGACCAATGGTCGATATTGTCCCTTACCATTACCAAACCAATTTTCGATATTGTCTCTTACGATTACCAGACCAATGGTCGATATTGTCCCTTACGATTACCAGACCAATGGTCGATATTGTCCCTTACGATTACCAAACCAATGGTCGATATTGTCCCTTACGATTACCAAACCAATGGTCGATATTGTCCCTTACGATTATCAGACCAATGGTCGATATTGTCCCTTACCATTACCAAACCAATGGTCGATATTGTCCCTTACGATTACCAGACCAATGGTCGATATTGTCCCTTACGATTACCAGACCAATGGTCGATATTGTCCCTTACGATTACCAAACCAATGGTCGATATTGTCCCCTACGATTACCAAACCAATGGTCGATATTGTCCCTTACGATTACCAGACCAATGGTCGATATTGTCCCTTACCATTACCAGACCAATGGTCGATATTGTCCCTTACCATTACCAAACCAATGGTCGATATTGTCCCTTACGATTACCAAACCAATGGTCGATATTGTCCCTTACGATTACCAGACCAATGGTCGATATTGTCCCTTACCATTACCAAACCAATGGTCGATATTGTCCCTTACGATTACCAAACCAATGGTCGATATTGTCCCTTACCATTACCAAACCAATGGTCGATATTGTCCCTTACCATTACCAGACCAATGGTCGATATTGTCCCTTACCATTACCAGACCAATGGTCGATATTGTCCCTTACGATTACCAGACCAATGGTCGATATTGTCCCTTACCATTACCAAACCAATGGTCGATATTGTCCCTTACCATTACCAAACCAATGGTCGATATTGTCCCTTACGATTACCAGACTAATGGTCGATATTATCCCTTACCATTACCAGACCAATTTTCGATTTTGTCCCTTACCATTACCAAACCAATGGTCGATATTGTCCCTTACGATTACCAAACCAATGGTCGATATTGTCCCTTACGATTACCAAACCAATGGTCGATATTGTCCCTTACGATTACCAGACCAATGGTCGATATTGTCCCTTACGATTACCAAACCAATGGTCGATATTGTCCCTTACGATTACCAATCTAATGGTCGATATTGTCCCTTACCATTACCAAACCAATGGTCGATATTGTCCCTTACCATTACCAAACC
Source organism: Mimachlamys varia (assembly GCA_947623455.1). Taxonomy (NCBI): domain Eukaryota; kingdom Metazoa; phylum Mollusca; class Bivalvia; order Pectinida; family Pectinidae; genus Mimachlamys; species Mimachlamys varia. The sequence goes on from OX392534.1 coordinate 25,361,890, forward strand.
AATGGTCGATATTGTCCCTTACCATTACCAAACAAATGGTCGATATTGTCCCTTACCATTACCAGACCAATGGTCGATATTGTCCCTTACGATTACCAAACTAATGGTCGATATTGTCCCTTACGATTACCAAACCAATGGTCGATATTGTCCCTTACGATTACCAAACCAATGGTCGATATTGTCCCTTACGATTACCAAACCAATGGTCGATATTGTCCCTTACCATTACCAAACCAATGGTCGATATTGTCCCTTACCATTACCAAACCAATGGTCGATATTGTCCCTTACCATTACCAGACCAATGGTCGATGTTGTCCCTTACGATTACCAGACCAATGGTCGATATTGTCCCTTACCATTACCAGACCAATGGTCGATATTGTCCCTTACGATTACCAGACCAATGGTCGATATTGTCCCTTACGATTACCAGACCAATGGTCGATATTGTCCCTTACGATTACCAAACCAATGGTCGATATTGTCCCTTACGATTACCAAACCAATGGTCGATATTGTCCCTTACGATTACCAAACCAATGGTCGATATTGTCCCTTACGATTACCAGACCAATGATCGATATTGTCCCTTACCATTACCAGACCAATGGTCGATATTATCCCTTACCATTAGTAGACCAATGGTCGATATTGTCCCTTACCATTACCAGACCAATGGTCGATATTGTCCCTTACGATTACCAGACCAATGGTCGATATTGTCCCTTACCATTACCAGACCAATGGTCGATATTGTCCCTTACGATTACCAGACCAATGGTCGATATTGTCCCTTACGATTACCAGACCAATGGTCGATATTGTCCCTTACGATTACCAAACCAATGGTCGATATTGTCCCTTACCATTACCAGACCAATGATCGATATTGTCCCTTACCATTACCAAACCAATGGTCGATATTGTCCCTTACCATTACTAGACCAATGGTCGATATTGTCCCTTACGATTACCAAACCAATGGTCGATATTGTCCCTTACGATTACCAGACCAATGGTCGATATTGTCCCTTACGATTACCAAACCAATGGTCGATATTGTCCCTTACCATTACCAAACCAATGGTCGATATTGTCCCTTACGATTACCAAACCAATGGTCGATATTGTCCCTTACCATAACCAAACCAATGGTCGATATTGTCCCTTACCATTACCAAACCAATGGTCGATATTGTCCCTTACCATTACCAAACCAATGGTCGATATTGTCCCTTACCATTACCAGACCAATGGTCGATATGGTCCCTTACGATTACCAGACCAATGGTCGATATTGTCCCTTACGATTACCAGACCAATGGTCGATATTGTCCCTTACGATTACCAGACCAATGGTCGATTACCAAACCAATGGTCGATATTGTCCCTTACCATTACCAAACCAATGGTCGATATTGTCCCTTACCATTACCAAACCAATGGTCGATATTGTCCCTTACGATTACCAGACCAATGGTCGATATTGTCCTTTACGATTACCAGACCAATGGTCGATATTGTCCCTTACCAGTACCAGACCAATGGTCGATATGGTCCCTTACGATTACCAGACCAATGGTCGATATTGTCCCTTACGATTACCAGACCAATGGTCGATATTGTCCCTTACCATTACCAGACCAATGGTCGATATTGTCCCTTACGATTACCAAACCAATGGTCGATATTGTCCCTTACCATTACAAAACCAATGGTCGATATTGTCCCTTACGATTACCAAACCAATGGTCGATATTGTCCCTTACCATTACCAAACCAATGGTCGATATTGTCCCTTACGATTACCAAACCAATGGTCGATATTGTCTTTTACCATTACCAAACCAATGGTCGATATTTTCCCTTACGATTACCAAACCAATTTTCGGTATTGTCCCTTACGATTACCAGACCAATGATCGATATTGTCCCTTACGATTACCAGACCAATGGTCGATATTGTCCCTTACTATTACCAGACCAATGGTCGATATTGTCCCTTACCATTACCAAACCAATGGTCGATATTGTCGCTTACGATTACCAGACCAATGGTCGATATTGTCCCTTACCATTACCAAACCAATGGTCGATATTGTCGCTTACGATTACCAGACCAATGGTCGATATTGTCCCTTACGATTACCAAACCAATGGTCGATATTGTCCCTTACGATTACCAGACCAATGGTCGATATTTTCCCTTACGATTACCAAACCAATGGTCGATATTATCCCTTACGATTACCAGACCAATGGTCGATATTGTCCCTTACGAATTCCAAACCAATGGTCGATATTGTCCCTTACCATTACCAGACCAATGGTCGATATTGTCCCTTACGATTACCAAACCAATGGTCGATATTGTCCGTTACGATTACCAGACCAATGGTCGATATTGTCCCTTACGATTACCAAACCAATGGTCGATAATGTCCGTTACGATTACCAGACCAAGGGTCGATACTGTCCCTTACGATTACCAGACCAATGGTCGATATTGTCCCTTACCATTACCAGACCAATGGTCGATATTGTCCCTTACGATTTCCAGACCAATGGTCGATATTGTCCCTTACCATTACCAGACCAATGGTCGATATTGTCCCTTACCATTACCAGACCAATGGTCGATATTGTCCCTTACCATTACCAGACCAATGGTCGATATTGTCCCTTACGATTACCAGACCAATGGTCGATATTGTCCCTTACGATTACCAAACCAATTTTCGATATTGTCCCTTACGATTACCAGACCAATGGTCGATATTGTCCCTTGCCATTACCAGACCAATGGTCGATATTGTCCCTTACCATTACCGAACCAATGGTCGATATTGTCCCTTACCATTACCAAACCAATGGTCGATATTGTCCCTTACCATTACCAAACCAATGGTCGATATTGTCCCTTACGATTACCAGACCAATGGTCGATATTGTCCCTTACCATTACCAAACCAATGGTCGATATTGTCCCTTACCATTACCAAACCAATGGTCGATATTGTCCCTTACGATTACCAGACCAATGGTCGATATTGTCCCTTACGATTACCAAACCAATGGTCGATATTGTCCCTTACCATTACCAAACCAATGGTCGATTTTGTCCCTTACCATTACCAAACCAATGGTCGATATTGTCCCTTACGATTACCAAACCAATGGTCGATATTGTCCCTTACGATTACCAAACCAATGGTCGATATTGTCCCTTACGATTACCAAACCAATGGTCGATATTGTCCCTTACGATTACCAAACCAATGGTCGATATTGTCCCTTACGATTACCAGACCAATGGTCGATATTGTCCCTTACCATTACCAGACCAATGGTCGATATTGTCCCTTACCATTACCAGACCAATGGTCGATATTGTCCCTTACCATTACCAAACCAATTTTCGATATTGTCTCTTACGATTACCAGACCAATGGTCGATATTGTCCCTTACGATTACCAGACCAATGGTCGATATTGTCCCTTACGATTACCAAACCAATGGTCGATATTGTCCTTTACGATTACCAAACCAATGGTCGATATTGTCCTTTACGATTACCAAACCAATGGTCGATATTGTCCCTTACGATAATCAGACCAATGGTCGATATTGTCCCTTACGATTACCAAACCAATGGTCGATATTGTCCCTTACGATTACCAGACCAATGGTCGATATTGTCCCTTACGATTACCAGACCAATGGTCGATATTGTCCCTTACGATTACCAAACCAATGGTCGATATTGTCCCTTACCATTACCAAACCAATGGTCGATATTGTCCCTTACGATTACCAGACCAATGGTCGATATTGTCCCTTGCCATTACCAGACCAATGGTCGATATTGTCCCTTACCATTACCAAACCAATGGTCGATATTGTCCCTTACGATTACCAAACCAATGGTCGATATTGTCCCTTACGATTACCAGACCAATGGTCGATATTGTCCCTTACCATTACCAAACCAATGGTCGATATTGTCCCTTACCATTACCAAACCAATGGTCGATATTGTCCCTTACCATTACCAAACCAATGGTCGATATTGTCCCTTACCATTACCAGACCAATGGTCGATATTGTCCCTTACCATTACCAGACCAATGGTCGATATTGTCCCTTACGATTACCAGACCAATGGTCGATATTGTCCCTTACGATTACCAAACCAATGGTCGATATTGTCCCTTACCATTACCAAACCAATGGTCGATATTGTCCCTTACGATTACCAGACTAATGGTCGATATTATCCCTTACCATTACCAGACCAATTTTCGATTTTGTCCCTTACCATTACCAAACCAATGGTCGATATTGTCCCTTACGATTACCAAACCAATGGTCGATATTGTCCCTTACCATTACCAAACCAATGGTCGATATTGTCCCTTACGATTACCAGACCAATGGTCGATATTGTCCCTTACGATTACCAAACCAATGGTCGATATTGTCCCTAACCATTACCAAACTAATGGTCGATATTGTCCCTTACCATTACCAAACCAATGGTCGATATTGTCCCTTACCATTACTAGACCAATTTTCGATATTGTCCCTTACGATTACCAAACCAATTTTCGATATTGTCCCTTACGATTACCAAACCAATGGTCGATATTGTCCCTTACGATTACCAAACCAATGGTCGATTTTGTCCCTTACGATTACCAAACCAATGGTCGATATTGTCCCTAACGATTACCAAACCAATGGATGGTATTGTCCCTGACAATTACCAGACCACTCGGTCGATATGGTACCTGATGTGTAACAGACCAATATCAATATTGACCTTGATAGGTATTAGAACAATGGTCGATATTTACCTTGGTCTATCGGGCCTCTTGTTAGAAACTAATGTAGCATGGACAACCGGTGCACATGCTATATTGTACACTGGCCACGTTTAAGCGTTTCCGCCAATAGAATATAAGTATTAGTATTATTAATTGATATTTTTCAGACATTCTGAATGGCTAAAACTTGGTCACGTGGAGGTCAATATTTTGTGATATTGACCCGATGTTTCTACTTTTAGAAACACCACATCAGTATTGCGTTTACGACGTTTAAGAAAACCAAACGAATGTTTAAGATATAATTGTAAAGTGTTCTTTTTGAGCCAATAAAAAACTGTTCAGCACATTTCTTAAAAAATAAGAGATTTTTATAATTTTGAACATGTGGAGGTGAATTATTTAAAATATAAGGACCTTGGTATTTAAAAAATCTTTTAAACATTTTGGTTTTACAAGTGGGCAAATAAAACACATTTAAGTAGAAGATCTGGTAGCTCTGGATTGGACATCAGTGATTTAGTAAAATTATGTAAATCATTTAGAGCCATATTGTTAAGAATTTCAAATATAAGAATGTCTTGGTTGTAGACAATTCTGTTCTTGAATAGCAACCACCTGCGTTTGTTGAACATTTCCTTGGAAGGTGTACAAAGTCGCATCTAAATATAACCCTGGTTTCTCGTTTTTGAAGTTTTTCAAGTTTTGCACTTTGGTTTTGTGAGACATTTCCCCAAACATTTGGACAATGATCAGAGTGAGGATTTAATAAAACACTTGTAGAATGTAAGACAAGATGACTCGGTTGAAAATGGTTGAATACGTCTCATTTGGTAAAGGAAAGCTATCTTTTGTATATATCATAAAGGAGTCGTGCCAATTTGGGCATTTGTGCGGCCTATCAGTAATAAGTCTAATCTTTTGCAGGAAGATAATTTAAGGTCAGTTGCATATTGTATTATGTTCAAAACATCTGATTTTGTGAGGGCTCATAGAAAATTTGGGGGTCAAAGCGGGGGGAGTGTAAGATTTAGTTTTCACCGACTGAAAAATATAGAAAAACTTCTAGTTCCTGTAGTTACTGTTAAATTAGGAGCAGACTTGACGATTTAAGTTTAACAAAAATAAGTAAAAAAAATCATAAAGTAGTTCAAGGTGCCGTTTGAATTTGTTCGCATTATAATTGTTTTTAGAAGTCGTTATTTTACGTTTTAAAAGTCGATAAACTGCCTTCATTCACGTTAAAGTGCCTTAATACCCCGGTAGACTTTCCCTATCTACCTCAACCCGATATAAAGGCTCATAAATTTACATGCATAGGGGTTGGATAAAATATAATTCGGACGACAGATCCAGAATCATGAAATATATGACATGGCAAAAATGCATACTCTACGGTGGCTGATGCAGGTCATCGTAATGTTACATTTTTCGTGCATGATGTACGGAACATGTAACAATTGTTACATTTTTCGTACACAATGCACGAAAAATGTAACATTGTTACAATTCTCGTGTATCACGCACGAAAAATGTAACAAATGTTACATTTTTGGAAATTGTCACATTTTTTGTTGCATCATTGCTAGAAAAAGATATCTTCGTCAAATCTTGGTTTTCGGGGTTGAAACGTCATACAATGTAAGTGTTACGTAGATACACGACATTGCATAACAATGTCAGGAACAGCTGGTTCGGCCCTTTTGGCCTGGTGGTAACCATCTGGCTCCATAACCTAGAGGTCTCGAGTTCGCGCCCGGCTCGTCTCACTAGTTTCATTTCTGCTCTTTGTTGTAAAACGTTGTTTATTTCCCAGATCGGGATGTTTGTATTAATTATAGCCTAAGTCTGGATGTGTGCATGTACGATATGTACCAATCATCATAATGATAATCTCGTAAAATTTAATTACAGCCCCTGATACCTGAGTAAATGTTACGTCGTGACGGATTTGTTTGATTTGTATGCCTACGTCAGGTTCTGTAAGCCGTCACGTTTCGTAACATAAGTTTAGTTTATAAGGTAATACAGAGTGGGATTGAGTTTGAGGTCAAAAGGCTAACTACGAAGGTCACTGTTACTATAAATAGATATTTTCGTCAAATTTTGGTTTCCAGATGATAGTTTCTGAGAGGATTGATGGATTTAGATGGAACCTCTCAGGATGGTAGGATATGAATTAATACAGAGTGGGATTGAGTTTGGGATTTAAAGGCCAACTACGAAGGTCACTGTCACTTAATATATATATATATATCCATTTAGTTCATGGTGGGATTGAGTTCGGGGTTGAAAAGTCAACGACAAAATCGACTTTCTAAAAATAGATATTTTTCGTCAATTTTTGGTTTCCAGATGATAAATTCAGAAAGGACTGATGATTGTTTTGAAAGTTAATAAAATGTGATTCAATCAATTGCATAGAAGTAATAGGATTTAAATCCAAACAGTGATTCAAGATAAGTATTTAGAGTACTCGGGCCAGATAAGACAAAAATTAAAAACAAAAGTCACTGTCGCTGACATGGTTTTCATCACCATATTTTCATTTCACGCTCAGCCTCATAAAACAGTTTGGAAATGGGTCCTTACATGGCACATTGCTATCAAGGTCTGATTGCTTAGAAAATTGATTTGGCGCGCGGCATGGGACGAGTGTTGCATGCAACACTAACTGTAAGCTTTGTTTTTAGATGATAACATACCAATCAAACTGAACCATTAGAAATGTTAAGAAATAATAAAGGTTTGAATTTTATTCAAAACATGTTTATCTTATTAAATATGTTTAATCGATTAACTTGTTTCTGTGGATCGTTCCATATAAGAACATCGTGTTTTGTCAATGATCCTGTTTTTAGCATCGTAACAATCATGTGGCTGATCACAACGAGTCTGAATGCACAGTGTATTGATTATTTTTAAGTGTACCTTATCTCCAGTAACCATTTACATTACATTGCCTGTGTTTGATAGGAGTGGCGGACATATCCGTAATGGACGTGGTCATTGGATGTCCGGAGGACAAGATAGGCCGCGTCATTACCTGCCTGACCAGTCCAGCTGGGGACCACGCGGAGTCGGCTCTATTATCCGGCAGGGACGTTAGAGAAATGGAAAAGTACTGTAGGTACGGGCAAGTATGCATACTTGATAAGATCGAACACAAGTTGGTTAAGTACATTAAACATGGCTAAGCCATCCTCATCAACACCTTCCTCTCACTATATACGTAGGGGTTAGGGATGACACTTGGGAACCTCCTATTCTGTACGTAGGGGCTAGGGATGACACTTGGGGACCTCCTATTCTGTACGTAGGGGCTAGGGATGACACTTTGGAACCTCCTATTCTGTACGTAGGGGCTAGGGATGACACTTGGCAACCTCCTATTCTGTACGGAGGGGCTAGGGATGACACTTGCATGGGAACCTCCTATTCTGTACGTAGGGGCTAGGGATGACACTTGGGAACCTCCTATTCTGTACGTAGGGGCTAGGGATGACACTTGGGAACCTCCTATTCTGTACGTAGGGGCTAGGGATGACACTTGGGAACCTCCTATTCTGTACGTAGGGGCTAGGGATGACATTTGGGAACCTCCTATTCTGTACGTAGGGGCTAGGGATGACACTTGGGAACCTCCTATTCTGTACGGAGGGGCTAGGGATGACACTCGGGAACCTCCTATTCTGTACGGAGGGGCTAGAGATGACACTCGGGGACCTCCTATTCTGTACGGAGGGGCTAGGGATGACACTTGGGGACCTCCTATTCTGTACGGAGGGGCTAGGGATGACACTTGTGAACCTCCTATTCTGTACGTAGGGGCTAGGGATGACACCTGGGAACCTCCTATTCGGTACGGAGGGGCTAGGGATGACACTTGGGAACCTCCTATTCTGTACGTAGGGGCTAGGGATGACACTTGTGAAGCTCCTATTCTGTACGTAGGGGCTAGGGATGACACTTGGGAACCTCCTATTCTGTACGTAGGGGCTAGGGATGACACTTGTGAACCTCCTATTCTGTACGGAGGGGCTAGGGATGACACTTGGGAACCTCCTATTCTGTACGGAGGGGCTAGGGATGACACTTGGGGACCTCCTATTCTGTACGGAGGGGCTAGGAATGACACTTGGGAACCTCCTATTCTGTACGGAGGGGCTAGGGATGACACTTGTGAAGCTCCTATTCTGTACGGAGGGGCTAGGGATGAAACTTGGGAACCTCCTATTCTGCACGGAGGGGCTAGGGATGCCACTTGGGAACCTCCTATTCTGTACGGAGGGGCTAGGGATGACACTTGGGAACCTCCTATTCTGTACGGAGGGGCTAGGGATGACACTTGGGAACCTCCTATTCTGTACGGAGGGGCTAGGGATGACACTTGTGAACCTCCTATTCCGTACGGAGGGGCTAGGGATGACACTTGGGAACCTCCTATTCTGTACGGAGGGGCTAGTGATGACACTTGTGAACCTCCTATTCTGTACGGAGGTGCTAGGGATGACACTGGTGAACCTCCTATTCTGTACGGAGAGGCTAGGGATGACACTTGTAAACCTCCTATTCTGTACGGATGGGCTAGTGATGACACTTGGGAACCTCCTATTCTGTACGGAGGGGCTAGGGATGACACTTGGGAACCCCCTATTCTGTACGGAGGGGCTAGGGATGACACTTGGGAACCTCCTATTCTGTACGGAGGGGCTAGGGATGACACTTGGGGACCTCCTATTCTGTACGGAGGGGCTAGGAATGACACTTGGGAACCTCCTATTCTGTACGGAGGGGCTAGGGATGACACTTGTGAAGCTCCTATTCTGTACGGAGGGGCTAGGGATGAAACTTGGGAACATCCTATTCTGCACGGAGGGGCTAGGGATGCCACTTGGGAACCTCCTATTCTGTACGGAGGGGCTAGGGATGACACTTGGGAACCTCCTATTCTGTACGGAGGGGCTAGGGATGACACTTGGGAACCTCCTATTCTGTACGGAGGGGCTAGGGATGACACTTGTGAACCTCCTATTCCGTACGGAGGGGCTAGGGATGACACTTGGGAACCTCCTATTCTGTACGGAGGGGCTAGTGATGACACTTGTGAACCTCCTATTCTGTACGGAGGTGCTAGGGATGACACTGGTGAACCTCCTATTCTGTACGGAGAGGCTAGGGATGACACTTGTAAACCTCCTATTCTTTACGGATGGGCTAGTGATGACACTTGGGAACCTCCTATTCTGTACGGAGGGGCTAGGGATGACACTTGGGAACCCCCTATTCTGTACGGAGGGGCTAGGGATGACACTTGGGAACCTCCTATTCTGTACGGAGGGGCTAGGGATGACACTTGTGAACCTCCTATTCTGTACGGAGGTGCTAGGGATGACACTTGTGAACCTCCTATTCTGTACGGAGGGGCTAGGGATGACACTTGTGAACCTCCTATTCTGTACGGAGGGGCTAGGGATGACACTTGGGAACCTCCTATTCTGTACGGAGGGGCTAGGGATGACACTTGTGAACCTCCTATTATGTACGGAGGGGCTAGGGATGACACTTGGGAACCTCCTATTCTGTACGTAGGGGCTAGGGATAACACTTGGCAACCTCCTATTCTGTACGGAGGGGCTAGTGATGACACTTTTGAACCTCCTATTCTGTACGGAGGGGCTTGGGATGACACTTGTGAACCTTCTATTCTGTACGGAGGGGCTAGGGATGACACTTGTGTACCTACTATTCTGTACGGAGGGGCTAGGGATGACACTTGTGAACCTCCTATTCTGTACGTAGGGGCTAGGGATGACACTTGTGAACCTCCTATTCTGTGCGAAGGGGCTAGGGATGACACTTGTGAACCTCCTATTCTGTACGTAGGGGCTAGGGATGACACTTAGGAACCTCCTATTCTGTACGGAGGGGCTAGGGATGGCACTTGTGAACCTCCTATTCTGTTCGGAGGGGCTAGTGATGACACTTGTGAACCTCCTATTCTGTACGGAGGGGCTAGGGATGACACTTGTGAACCTCCTATTCTGCACGGAGGGGCTAGGGATGACACTTGGGAACCTCCTATTCTGTACGGAGGGGCTAGTGATGACACTTGTGAACCTCCTATTCTGTACGGAGGGGCTAGGGATGACACTTTGGAACCTCCTATTCTGTACACAGGGGCTAGGGATGATACATTGGGAACCTCCTATTCTGTACGGAGGGGCTAGTGATGACACTTGTGAACCTCCTATTCTGTACGGAGGGGCAAGGGATGACACTTGTGAACCTCCTATTCTGTACGGAGGGGCTAGTGATGACACTTGGGAACCTCCTATTCTGTACGGAGGGGCTAGTGATGACACTGGTGAACCTCCTATTCTGTACGGAGAGGCTAGGGATGACACTTGTAAACCTCCTATTCTGTACGGATGGGCTAGTGATGACACTTGTGAACCTCCTATTCTGTACGGAGGGGCTAGGGATGACACATGGGAACCTCCTATTCTGTACGGAGGGGCTAGGGATGACACTTGGGAACCTCCTATTCTGTACGGAGGGGCTAGGGATGACACTTGTGAACCTCCTATTCTGTACGGAGGTGCTAGGGATGACACTTGGGAACCTCCTATTCTGTACGGAGGGGCTAGGGATGACACTTGTGAACCTCCTATTCTGTACGGAGGGGCTAGGGATGACACTTGGGAACCTCCTATTCTGTACGGAGGGGCTAGGGATGACACTTGTGAACCTCCTATTATGTACGGAGGGGCTAGGGATGACACTTGGGAACCTCCTATTCTGTACGTAGGGGCTAGGGATGACACTTGGCAACCTCCTATTCTGTACGGAGGGGCTAGGGATGACACTTTTGAACCTCCTATTCTGTACGGAGGGGCTAGGGATGACACTTGTGAACCTCCTATTCTGTACGGAGGGGCTAGGGATGACACTTGTGTACCTACTATTCTGTACGGAGGGGCTGGGGATGACACTTGGGAACCTCCTATTCTGTACGGAGGGGCTAGGGATGACACTTGGGAACCTCCTATTCTGTACGGAGGGGCTAGGGATGACACTTGGGAACCTCCTATTCTGTACGGAGGGGCTAGGGATGACACTTGGGAACCTCCTATTCTGTACACAGGGGCTAGGGATGACACTTGGGAACCTCCTATTATGTACGGAGGGGCTAGGGATGACACTTGGGAACCTCCTATTCTGTACGGAGGGGCTAGGGATGACACTTGGGAACCTCCTATTCTGTACGTAGGGGCTAGGGATGACACTTGTGAACCTCCTATTCTGTACGGAGGGGCTAGTGATGACACTTGGGAACCTCCTATTATGTACGGAGGGGCTAGGGATGACACTTGGGAACCTCCTATTCTGTACGTAGGGGCTAGGGATGACACTTGGGAACCTCCTATTCTGTACACAGGGGCTAGGGATGACACTTGGGAACCTCCTATTCTGTACGGAGGTGCTAGGGATGACACTTGGGAACCTCCTATTATGTACACAGGGGCTAGGGATGACACTTGGGAACCTCCTATTCTGTACACAGGGGCTAGGGATGACACTTGTGAACCTCCTATTCTGTACGTAGGGGCTAGGGATGACACTTCTGAACCTCCTATTCTGTGCGAAGGGGCTAGGGATGACACTTGTGAACCTCCTATTCTGTACGTAGGGGCTAGGGATGACACTTAGGAACCTCCTATTCTGTACGGAGGGGCTAGGGATGGCACTTGTGAACCTCCTATTCTGTTCGGAGGGGCTAGTGATGACACTTGTGAACCTCCTATTCTGTACGGAGGGGCTAGGGATGACACTTGTGAACCTCCTATTCTGCACGGAGGGGCTAGGGATGACACTTGGGAACCTCCTATTCTGTACGGAGGGGCTAGTGATGACACTTGTGAACCTCCTATTCTGTACGGAGGGGCTAGGGATGACACTTGGGAACCTCCTATTCTGTACACAGGGGCTAGGGATGATACATTGGGAACCTCCTATTCTGTACGGAGGGGCTAGTGATGACACTTGTGAACCTCCTATTCTGTACGGAGGGGCAAGGGATGACACTTGTGAACCTCCTATTCTGTACGGAGGGGCTAGTGATGACACTTGGGAACCTCCTATTCTGTACGGAGGGGCTAGTGATGACACTGGTGAACCTCCTATTCTGTACGGAGAGGCTAGGGATGACACTTGTAAACCTCCTATTCTGTACGGATGGGCTAGTGATGACACTTGTGAACCTCCTATTCTGTACGGAGGGGCTAGGGATGACACATGGGAACCTCCTATTCTGTACGGAGGGGCTAGGGATGACACTTGGGAACCTCCTATTCTGTACGGAGGGGCTAGGGATGACACTTGTGAACCTCCTATTCTGTACGGAGGTGCTAGGGATGACACTTGGGAACCTCCTATTCTGTACGGAGGGGCTAGGGATGACACTTGTGAACCTCCTATTCTGTACGGAGGGGCTAGGGATGACACTTGGGAACCTCCTATTCTGTACGGAGGGGCTAGGGATGACACTTGTGAACCTCCTATTATGTACGGAGGGGCTAGGGATGACACTTGGGAACCTCCTATTCTGTACGTAGGGGCTAGGGATGACACTTGGCAACCTCCTATTCTGTACGGAGGGGCTAGGGATGACACTTTTGAACCTCCTATTCTGTACGGAGGGGCTAGGGATGACACTTGTGAACCTCCTATTCTGTACGGAGGGGCTAGGGATGACACTTGTGTACCTACTATTCTGTACGGAGGGGCTGGGGATGACACTTGGGAACCTCCTATTCTGTACAGAGGGGCTAGGGATGACACTTGAGAACCTCCTATTCTGTACGGAGGGGCTAGGGATGACACTTGGGAACCTCCTATTCTGTACGGAGGGGCTAGGGATGACACTTGGGAACCTCCTATTCTGTACACAGGGGCTAGGGATGACACTTGGGAACCTCCTATTATGTACGGAGGGGCTAGGGATGACACTTGGGAACCTCCTATTCTGTACGGAGGGGCTAGGGATGACACTTGGGAACCTCCTATTCTGTACGTAGGGGCTAGGGATGACACTTGTGAACCTCCTATTCTGTACGGAGGGGCTAGTGATGACACTTGGGAACCTCCTATTATGTACGGAGGGGCTAGGGATGACACTTGGGAACCTCCTATTCTGTACACAGGGGCTAGGGATGACACTTGGGAACCTCCTATTCTGTACGGAGGTGCTAGGGATGACACTTGGGAACCTCCTATTATGTACACAGGGGCTAGGGATGACACTTGGGAACCTCCTATTCTGTACACAGGGGCTAGGGATGACACTTGGGAACCTCCTATTCTGTACACAGGGGCTAGGGATGACACTTGGGAACCTCCTATTCTGTACGGAGGTGCTAGGGATGACACTTGGGAACCTCCTATTCTGTACACAGGGGCTAGGGATGACACTTGGGAACCTCCTATTCTGTACGGAGGGGCTAGGGATGACACTTGGGAACCTCCTATTATGTACGGAGGGGCTAGGGATGACACTTGGGAACCTCCTATTCTGTACGGAGGGGCTAGGGATGACACTTGTGAACCTCCTATTCTGTACGGAGGGGCTAGGGATGACACTTGGGAACCTCCTATTCTGTACGGAGGGGCTAGGGATGACACTTGGGAACCTCCTATTATGTACGGAGGCGCTAGGGATGACACTTTGGAACCTCCTATTCTGTACACAGGGGCTAGGGATGACACTTGGGAACCTCCTATTCTGTACGGAGGTGCTAGGGATGACACTTGGGAACCTCCTATTATGTACACAGGGGCTAGGGATGACACTTGGGAACCTCCTATTCTGTACACAGGGGCTAGGGATGACACTTGGGAACCTCCTATTCTGTACACAGGGGCTAGGGATGACACTTGGGAACCTCCTATTCTGTACGGAGGTGCTAGGGATGACACTTGGGAACCTCCTATTCTGTACACAGGGGCTAGGGATGACACTTGGGAACCTCCTATTCTGTACGGAGGGGCTAGGGATGACACTTGGGAACCTCCTATTATGTACGGAGGGGCTAGGGATGACACTTGGGAACCTCCTATTCTGTACGGAGGGGCTAGGGATGACACTTGTGAACCTCCTATTCTGTACGGAGGGGCTAGGGATGACACTTGGGAACCTCCTATTATGTACGGAGGGGCTAGGGATGACACTTGGGAACCTCCTATTCTGTACGGAGGGGCTAGGGATGACACTTGGGAACCTCCTATTCTGTACGGAGGGGCTAGGGATGACACTTCTGAACCTCCTATTCTGTACGGAGGGGCTAGGGATGACACTTGGGAACCTCCTATTCTGTACGGAGGGGCTAGGGATGACACTTTGGGCACTTCCTATTCTGTACGGAGGGGCTAGGGATGACACATTGAGAGCCTCCTATTCTGTACGGAGGGGCTAGGGATGACAATTGGGAACCTCCTATTCTGTACGGAGGGGCTAGGGATGACACTTGTGAACCTCCTATTCTGTACGGAGGGGCTAGGGATGACACATTGGGAACCTCCTATTCTGTACGGAGGGGCTAGTGATGAAACTTAGGAACCTCCTCTTCTGTACGGAGGGGCTAGGGATGACACTTGTGAACCTCCTATTCTGTACGTAGGGGCTGAGATGACACTTAGGAACCTCCTATTCTGTACGGAGGGGCTAGGGATGACACTTGTGAACCTCCTATTATGTACGGAGGGGCTAGGGATGACACTTGTGAACCTCCTATTCTGTACGGAGGGGCTAGGGATGACACATTGAGAGCCTCCTATTCTGTACGGAGGGGCTAGGGATGACAATTGGGAACCTCCTATTCTGTACGGAGGGGCTAGGGATGACACTTGTGAACCTCCTATTCTGTACGGAGGGGCTAGGGATGACACTCGGGAACCTCCTATTCTGTACGGAGGTGCTAGGGATGACACTTGGGAACCTCTTATTCTGTACGGAGGGGCTAGGGATGACACTTGTGAACCTCCTATTCTGTACGGAGGGGCTAGTGATGACACTTGTGAATCTCCTATTCTGTACGGAGGGGCTAGGGATGACACTTGTGAACCTCCTATTCTGTACGGAGGGGCTAGGGATGACACTTGGGAACCTCCTATTCTGTACACAGGGGCTAGGGATGACACTTGGGAACCTCCTATTCTGTACGGAGGGGCTAGGGATGACACTTCTGAACCTCCTATTCTGTACGGAGGGGCTAGGGATGACACTTGGAACCTCCTATTCTGTACGGAGGGGCTAGGGATGACACTTGGGAACCTCCTATTCTGTACGGAGGGGCTAGGGATGACACTTGTGAACCTCCTATTATGTACGGAGGGGCTAGGGATGACACTTGGGAACCTCCTATTATGTACGTAGGGGGCTAGGGATGACACTTGGGAACCTCCTATCCTGTACGGAGGGACTAGGGATGACACTTGTGAACCTCCTATTCTGTACGGAGGGGCTAGTGTTGACACTTGTGAACCTCCTGTTCTGTACGGAGGGGCTAGGGATGACATTTGTGAACCTCCTATTCTGTACGGAGGGGCTAGGGATGACACTTGGGAACCTCCTATTCTGTACGGAGGGGCTAGGGATGACACTTGGGAACCTCCTATTCTGTACGGAGGGGCTAGGGATGACACTTGGGAACCTCCTATTCTGTACGGAGGTGCTAGGGATGACACTTGGGAACCTCTTATTCTGTACGGAGGGGCTAGGGATGACACTTAGGAACCTCATATTCTGTACGGAGGGGCTAGTGATGACACTTGTGAACCTCCTATTCTGTACGGAGGGGCTAGGGATGACACTTGTGAACCTCCTATTCTGTACGGAGGGGCTAGGGATGACACTTGGGAACCTCCTATTCTGTACGGAAGGGCTAGTGATGACACATAAGAAACCCCCTATTCTGTACGGAGGATAGTGATGACAGTTAAGAATATCCCTATTCTGTAAGGAGGGGCTAGTGATGACACGTAAAAAACTCCCTATTCTGTAAGGAGGGGCTAGTGATGACACGTAAGAAAATCCCTATTCTGTTAGGAGGGTCTAGTGATGAAACATCATAAACTCCTTATTTAACCTACATCTTGGGGACCACGTAAGAAACCACCTGTTGGGGGGGGGGGGGGGGGGGGGGGGGGGGGGGTTTGAATTGGCTCGGTTTTACAATAGAAACCCCATGCAGAGGCTTTGTTGGGATGACACATACGGACATATTCTTAAGGGAGGAGCTGCAGTGACACATAGATTCTGAATAGATTGTTTGGCGATGGCAGTAAAACGCACTTATGGTGATATATAGCAGGTCGATTCCTGGTTTCTTCAGTCACCCAAACAGAAGACAGAAAAGATAAGGAAGAAACCATCGCTGCTGCTGCTGCTACAGGTAGATGGCGCCTAGGTGGAATCTTAAGATTACGCAACATGTGTAACGTCGTGTGTGTTATTGTTGTAGAGATGGTGGATCCACGAGCATGCTCGACTGCATCACCGCTCTGTTTGACAACTGTACACAGCCAGACGAAAAACGAATGCTTGCTAAATTTGCTGACCGACAAAAACTCAATTTGACATTTGTACGCTTCTGTGAAAATTTCGAAGGTAATGTATTGATACAATGTATCGTATTATGTTTTTAATTTTGTAACGTAATATAGTCCCTGAATATCGTGATTAAATATGGTCCACAAACGCAAAATGGTTCTGTTCCTCCATCTCTCAAAGTCCCATCTATAGGAATACACTTTTTACGATTAGCCTCTACATACTGTTTCCGACTATGTATTCATAGTATAAGATCATTGATGGAAAGGGTTTAAATTATACAGTCATGTCCTTCTGTGCTACAAATAATATGTTGGATATAATTTTCGCAGTTAACAGAAAGACCTGTAAACTGTGTTTAAAGCATGGCTGTGGCACCATCTATTGTTCTTGCATGAAGCATAGTTGATGCAAATCTACTCTTATCACCTACTGATATAATTTGTATCTATCGTTCAGTAAAACCATTAACTATTCCACAGAAGAAGGTGATACTGTATGAGTAAATTGGACAAGCTATACGTGTACTCCACTCTGATTACTAATAGTACGTTCCCTGGTGATCCATGAGGAAATTTACAATCCGTATGTATACGTCTTAAAAGGGGAGGTGCTATATTATCAAACTCCATTAGAAATACCATTTACGTTATTGTTGTGATACAATATGTACTCTGATCTCTTTCCTGTAGATAATCCACTGACATTAATCTAATGGTACAGTATCTTTCAGAAGATAATCCACTAACATTAATCCAATGGTACAGCATATTTCAGAAGATAATCCGCTAGCATAAATCCAATGGTACAGCATATTTCAGAAGATAATCCGCTAGCATAAATCCAATGGTACAGGATATTTCAGAAGATAATCCACTAGAATAAATCAAATGACACCGTATATTTCAGAAGATAATCCACTAGCATTAATCCAATGTCATAGCATTAATCCAATGACACAGTATATTTCAGAAGACAACCTAGTAGCATTAATCAAGTTATACAATAAACAGTAGATAATCCAGTAACATCAATGCTGTGGTACTATGTGTATCAACAGAATATCCAGTATCTATAATCCAGTGGTACAATATAATCAGTAGATAATCCAGTACAATATGTAATACTTCAGAAAGCTTTTTATTCTGTCACTGTTAAAATTTCATTTTAATTTGGGTTTTAAAATTTTCCTCTGCAAAATATTGTTTAGCACTCTGCATTGCCTTTAAAAGATCTTCTGATTCACTTTCACAAGTCAAAGATCGATAAATTGACTTAATCAATGGAAACAAAACAGGTCTGTAAAGAATGCATGTTTTTGTAGTGGGAATAAACAAGTGCCGTTGCGCTTTCATTGAAACAACGAGAACCAGTCAGACCGGTTGAGTACCTTTTATACCCAGAGAAGCGGACTACCGTTTCTATAAGTAAGGCATGCAAAAACTAAAATGTTTGCCATTCCTGCCATATTTTTTTTATCTCAATAAGAAAGCTTGCATTGTCAGCTTTAAGAACTAGGTACAGGTCAATTCAATATGGCGGAGGAGTTTTTACTAAAACTTGTTACTTTGAATAGTGCAAAATACATGACCAAAATAGACTACTAAGTACATTTTATGACGAAGAATTGATAAAGTCAACCAGATTTTGAAACGTTTAGTTTTTTATAGACATTTTTGTTTTTTGCCCAAAAACTCACACTCGTTTGCAGAATATTGCAAAAGACAACTTACGCACATTCTGAACATCGTTCACCTCTGGATCAAATTTTAGAAATGTTCATCGCCGATCGTCAAAATTATGTGGTTAACCACACAGCCTAATCAAATATATTACCGTATTCGGTATGACGAGTTATGACATTATGTCGAATATCTTGAATCAAGCAAACTCGTCCGCCCCAGTTTTAGATTTCTACATATTTATCACCTTCAATAGCAATGGGATTGGGCACAAGTTGTACAACTTATATTAAACCCTTCATTCCCTACAATAAAACATTTATATATGTAAAAGATCCTCCATTTCAAACTATTTATTGTTTTAGATATTCATAGACTTAGAGGCATGGTGAAACATCGACCATATTACAAATATAAATTTAATTCAAGCATGCAGTAAAGGTAAATGTTACTTGGTAAATAATCACAAAGCAAACAACGCCCTTTCCTATCACAATACATTGTTTTTCGCGATGGTTAGTAAATCTTAAATAAGAGATCCGTAACAAATTTCTTATAGATTGGTGTTTTTTTCACAGTATATAGTTCAAACAGTAGATGCATTTCTGGCCAAGAGCAGATGGTGCACGCATGTCACAAAGACTCACAGAAAACGTTGGTACCACTTGGACCTGTACATACAGTTTGCAGGTAAAGATAGCGCATATCACACAAGAAATCAAATGTATTTTAACGAGCGTCAACAATGAAACATGTACAATTTACTCCGAGAATGATAGAGGTTCTACAAGGCGAGATACTTTTGACCGACGCTGTGTAACCTCTACGGCTGATGAAATTGGATGACGATCAAGTTCGAATTAAAAACAAATAAGTGTTGTCTATCACTCCCGTTTTAAGGATCAACAAAGTCCAATATAAGTCCTGTCCGTAAATCAAAAGAATTTCCTGTTAATCACCCAATTATATAAAATGATGTTTCCTTTCTTTTATTCGACAAGCGGAATACATAACCAGATGCTGTTTCTGTGGCTGTGACACGCACCCATATGGGTCTATATTACACGAACCGTGAATAGACACTGTTGTCATGAACTGTCAACCACTTAAGTTGGTTTTTCAAGCCGATTTAAAAAAGCGCCTACATATGTAGATTTCTGGTGCAACATGCATCAAAGAATTCTAGAAGTCACATTCGGCAAAATCATACGCAATACAATAAAAGGTATAATGTATAATTTACATGTGTCATGTCGCTAAGGAAATATTGGGAAGATTGTCCAATAGTACAACCGATATACAGGTAAAATGAAGCCTTCGACTTTTATGTCAGATTGAGGAGAGGTTACAGAATTCGAGTGATCTAGAAAAAATCAATATGGGGATGAATAAAATGCCAATATTTGTACAATTGATTGATATTAAATGTCAAGACCATAAAGAGTTGAGAAGTAAGTTTATAAAAATCTTATTCTAAAAAACCAAACATGTATAAATTTATAAGACTAATTAGTACCGAAAACAAAAACGATCTGCCTAATTTGGCAAAATTCATTTATTTACGTTATCAGAAACGAGATAGCCTATTCTTGTATCATTAGCTATAGAAAAATATTATTGAGCTATTTGTCAATTATATAGACATAATGTTAATATATTAATATTATGTATTTGCTGAATTAGTTATCCAATGAATTATTGTGTAAAAATTAGTAATGTGTGCGTCTGTGCGAGATGGCTCTCTACACTCTGCGAAGCTGTAACAGGCCGGTATTTCGGGTGTACGGGAGAGATAAGATGCATCATTCAAGATGTCTACCAGCCATCTTGAATGATGCATCCTTGGTACAATATATAAGCCATAGCAATCGTCAAATATCTCCCTTATATCTTGGCTTAGATCCAGAATACATTTTCTGTTGACTATACCTTATGCTGCGATTCTGTCTTTTCAGACTGACTGATAAAAAATGATATTTCTGGCCAATGTCATGATGATGACTAAAAAACGTTCAGGGATATATTTATTTAAAAAACAAAACTATAATAAATGCCACTAACGTTTTTATTTTTATACTTTTCTCCTAGAATAAAAAACATTTTAAAACATCAATTTTTTTTCTGTAGTACTTGTTGTGTTTCTTTCTGCCTTCTGTTTTCTGGTCTTATTTTCAGCATTGAAGTCCTGATGTGAACCAAAATAATTATATTGGAGCCAGATTTGTCACATGACTTGATAAATAAAAACAAGGCCCCCATTACAAATTACTTTTTTTCTTTTAATTTCTTTTTTCAAGACATGTTTTGTTATTATTTTCAACCACTAATACTATATACAATAATATATTTTGTAATTATTGCATTACATGATGTACAATTTGTTTTTTGTTCAGGTGCATAAAACCCCCTTTAATTTATGAATTAAGAAGTAAAATTAAAACTAGTTCTGTATTATTTCAAATCGTGTACTTCGAAAATGTGTATATTATGTACCGTGCCACTACTTAAATGAGATTAACTGTTGCTATGGAGGCTCCAGAAAACCTCAGGGACTGAAACATCCATCCAATCCATACCCTTCCGAGAGGTAGAAGAAGAGAGAGCAATGGAACACTACAATACCTTCAAAGACATTTATTCAACAAAATCAGTGAAAACAAAAACAAAACAGAATAACATTGGTATTATTACTTTTTTCGTTTTTATTGATCAGTAATAAAAAAAATAAATCCAGTTGTACATTTTGTAAGAGAGTAATAAAAAAATCAAATTGTACATTTTGTAATACACTATTTTTAAAAAAAGTATTATTGTTAATGGTGTTACTTGTCGAAATAAAAACAAGATGTCTTGAGGAAAAGAGAAGGAAAACAATTTATCAGAGTCATTTGTTATGGGGGCCCTTGTTTTTATTTATTAAGTCATGTGGCAAATCTGGCTCCAATACGTGTTGGGACCCACCAGGACTTCAATGCTGAAAAAAGACCAGAAACAGAAGACGAAAAGAAACACAACAAGTACTAAAGAAGAAATTTTGATGTATTAATTAAAATTTTGTTTTTATTCAAGGAGAAAAGTATAAGAATAAAAATGTTAGTGTTATTTAGCATAGTTTTTTTTTAAATAAATGAAACCATGAGTGTATTTAGTTCATCATCAAGACATTGGCCAGACTTATCCTCCTTTTTTCATCAGTCAACATGAAAATACTTCTGTATCTAAGCCAATATACCGGGGGGGGGGGGGTATTTGAATATTGCTATGTCTTACATATTTTACCGAGGATGCATGCGTCATAGTTAAAATATATAGGCAACATAATCATCTTGTCTCTCTCACGGCTATCTGTGGGTGAGTGAGTACGTGTGTGGAGTATGAGGGTGTAAGTTTATAAGGGTAAGGGTAAGAGAGAGCGCACATGTATTATATATGAACTTTATATCACTGATGAACCAAATTGTTCAAAATAATAAAGAACTTGATTGATATTGTTGTAGAAATTTCCAGACCACGTACGAGTGTAGCATGGGCCCCGTGGCAAGAGCGTGTGGACGACAGACGGGTGACGTCATCGGTAATTTTCTTCGAGGAATCACACCACCAATATGCCAAGGATATAACCACAGAGACCCTACATCCACAGCGCATGTCAGCAGTGCATGTTTCGTCCACGTGATATCAAGCGTCACACTGTCCGTCTTACTTATACACTCATTTTGAAGGAGACTACAATAATTATATTTGTAGGAATGGCTAAACAGTTGATGTACGTCACATCGTGAAGCGAGAAGTAGAACTATATTTGACGATGTTACAAAAACAAAAAAACAACCGCTTAATTTTTTTTGTAAATACATAATAACATGAAGTTTCTACGACATAAACAAAGTCAGGGGAAGTGCAGCAATCATAACGAGATCAATGTTATTATCAAAAATTCTTATTCAAATGCAAATAACACATTTTTTTTTTGTATACAATCTGGGGTTTTTCCAATTTAAATATGATGACGTCATGTTAATACTCAAATATATAATATATGCGCGACAATGAAGTTTGGGTAAAAATCTAATATATATTTTGTATATCACAAATGTTTTTGTAGATTTGATGAATATATAATTAATACTATAAATGGTGAATTCACAAATGTTGTAGAATATTCATATGTTGAATGACGTAAAATTAGCCATCCAATTTATAAAACGTTACCTACCCAATACATCACCTGTAACATTGGTCATTTTAACATGTCACATCCAACTTGTAACATGACTGAAGACGTCACAATAAGTGATTTGTATGTTTCAGTAAGGAAACGTGTTTGATACATTGTTGTAATGTTTTGTTAACTTCATAAAGTAGTATATGCATAGCGTCAAAGTACATGTAACTATCCATTATTGTGTTCTTACTGTTCAAATTGTTTTAGTATTTTAGCAATCTTGCTATCTTGTTAACTATTCAGACTATTACACACGGAGTGAGGGTGGTGATATCATGTTAACTATTCAGACTATTACACACGGAGTGAGGGTGGTGATATCACGTTAACTATTCAGACTATTACACATGGAGTGGGGGTGATGATATCGTGATAACTATTCAGACTGTTACACACGGAGTCAGGGTGATGATATCGTGTTAACTATTCAGACTATTACACACGGAGTGAGAGTGATGATATCGTGTTAACTATTCAGACTATTACACACGGAGTGAGGGTGATGATATCGTGATAACTATTCAGACTATTACACACGGAGTGAGGGTGATATTTTTTATTTCAGGTACACTAGACCAGTTAATGTGCTATCATTGCACTTAAGAAGCATGGATACAGGGCCTATCATTTCAACGTCATACCAACGGATATAAACGTCAATCAAAAACAGATTACGAATGTGATGAGCCAAGTAATTTTGCTTTCGCCACCGTACATGTAGGTGGTGATACTAGGCAATATGCCTTCAACGAGTTTACCAAGCCCTGTGGTACTATTAAAGGTGTCACTGGCTGAACAGGAAAGAGCTAGACCGTATTGTTGTATAATGCTTTATTGTGAATAGGAATATTCAAATAATAACAAGTTTTGTTATTGAACGTTTTGTTTTAAAAGTCAGTAGGGAGAAAATATACATCTTGGAGTATACAATTTTATGAGGTGTACATCTGTGGTGGATTTTGGCGTTAGTTGCACTAAACATGACCTTTGCAAACCAGTACTGTATAGGCACTGGGGACTGGTGTGTAAACAGTGGTTTCAGAATCGGCATATTTGTATAAACAATGTTTATGGTGGCAGACATTGAATGTCAGTGTATACTATTGAAGCACGTGATGCTACATGTAGGTATCAAGAAGTAGTACATGTATCATGTAATGATTACTATAATATAATGATTTCTACAGTCTGTGTTAGTTAAATGAGTGTTGACCCACAGTGCAGATGGTTTTATCTGCGCAATTAAGTAAAATGTCACGTTAATATTAACTGGTATTCCGTTGATCTGTTTTGCTGGCACACTTGGATGTCACTTTGGTCAATGCAGCTTAGGATTGATGAAATGACCAATCAACGGTTGTCGCACTAAAGGTGCAACCCCAATCTGTCAGCACTGAGACCATATAGAATACAGTAACAGATGGCGCCAAGATTCTGCAGTTTGAATACAAATCTGTATCATTTTGACAGAATCTTGATAAGACAAGGTCGCTAGGATCAACCGTTGTGGTGTTTTTGTGGTAACAGCGTAGTTGCCCAATTTTTGGTCGGCCCTATGAATACAGGAGCAGGTTCTCTGCTCATGACACTTGGTTTTGGGGGATACACTAACGAGCAACTACCGCCGCTACAACATCTGACCAGACGGAGCTGGGCGTGTGACTGGAATTGTGTATATAACCTCTGCTGCGCATTAAAAGACTTTAAAAATCGAACCTGGGATACTTTGTGTTGACTCTATTGTGTTGAGTACGATGACAGCCCGTTGGCCTAGAAAGGTCTTGCAGATCCCGCGCACTCACTTCAGATACAAAACAATTAGGCCAATGATAACATGTCTAACCAAATTGTCGAGTCGGAATTTCAAGTGATTGTCGATTAAAATGCTGAAGACGAAGACTTGTCCAAATACCAGACAAAAAGCATTGACCAGTTGTCGCAGGTCTTGGAAACTCCTAGAAACACGGGCAAGTAGAAACCTGCATAAAATTCA
Source organism: Mimachlamys varia (assembly GCA_947623455.1). Taxonomy (NCBI): domain Eukaryota; kingdom Metazoa; phylum Mollusca; class Bivalvia; order Pectinida; family Pectinidae; genus Mimachlamys; species Mimachlamys varia. Next base: position 25,387,233 of record OX392534.1, read on the forward strand.
AGGACATGTTAAGCACAAGACACTTTCGAACGACAAACATCCTAAACGTTTACTTACTTTTTCTGGATATAGTAAAATGGTAATTAGGCCTACGATTACGAGTAGATGCATGTGTCTATGTATCCTTTTAGTAGGATACAAGATACAAGATATATCAGTCGAGGGCATACATGGGCATATAGGTTACATACATACATTCATGATTACATTGACAACAAATACAGGACGATTATGAAGAGTAAGAAAAAACAGATACGTTTTACCAAGTACAATGTACAGGCCTTAGCAAATTATCACACACAAAAGTGAGTTATTTCCCTTTCATCACTAAGCTGACAGCACAGGCCGGGGCCTAGTAGGAGAAATCCGGGTCTGTTGGTAAGGACACCTAGTGTTAATGAAGTCAAATAATGGTTAATTATCTTACACTAACGGACAGCCATTGCCAATTTTGATATTTTGGCGCAACAGCTGTTTTTTACATGTCTTACAAGGGATACATAATACAAGGTTTGGTTGTTTTGGTCAACCATCTGACCATTCTGTAAATTGGCAAGGTGTCTAGTATGTATTTGTCTGAGACTAGACAACACAGCCGACCATACCAAGTCTGGATGTTAAAACGTCAGTGTGTATGCAAATCAAAATAAATCTTTAAAAAATAATAATACATTTCTTACATCTGTATAAATACAATTTTATTTAACTCGAACATGATTTACTAAGTATGTATTTGCAGGACAGGATATGAATATGTTATCAAATAATAGTAAGCACCAACATCAAATATTGATAAATGTTTATTGACAATAAACTACTAGAATAATATATTTCAACACATGCAACAAATAATATTGAATCCATTGTAACAGGCAATTTATTGATTCATTAAAATATTTCAACAATATTAACTGTGCACACATTTCATTTAGATACCAAATTATCAACACACGAAATATTAGGTATGAAGAACACAAGAACATACATATATATTTGCATGAATTAAATATTGAATTTGATTTCTGCAAAACAATAACAAACCAGTCAATCCCTATACGAAGCAATGGGATGCCTTGTTCATAATTCCTGTATTGTCACACAATAAATTGAAATGGGTTCGAATACTTGTATGTTTTTAGTTTACAATTTGTATGGTACATGTATCTGAAACCGACTTATAAGTTTCCATGACATATGTTTTACATTATATACATTTACATATTTAGTTACACACCTGCTAGAACATTTACAAATTAAACTTCCAACAATTCAAAGAATTTCACAGTGACGTGTGTAGATGAATTTCATAGTGATGTACATGTATAAAATATACTTTCTCTAAGTAATACTGTTTTATTTGTCAAGGATTTTTGGAAACACAAATGTCACCTGGTCACAAACAGATTTAAAAAATAAATATTTCTCCCACACTTCACAGGTTCATTCCCATTTTTGCTAGGGAAAATGTAAACCTGTCTTTTACCTGGGTAGGGAAAAGACAGCCTACACGTGCTAATTTCGACGTCATCACTTTATGCAGCGTAACCAGAGTAACGTCACCAATTTTGTCACGCATCGCATCCACCAATGATGATGGCACGATGCAATGAGTTCATTAATTTGCTTATTTTACGTAGGAAATTTTGTGAGAAAAATAATCAATCTCCCCTGTATGATGTAGACAGAGATATATCAAGATTTATGAATTTTAGCACTCGGCTCTAAATCTTACCCTCTGGTTGAGATTTTTCTGTCTTCATCACACAGGGGTGATATATTCTATTAATGTCCACTTGCTCTAGCTCAAATCTAATACATAAACATCCATGCTGTCACATTAATCATATTAAGAAATAGAGCTGAAATATTATGAATTTTGATAAGAATAACTAAGAAAAACAGAACATCCTATCTATATCAGTGCTGCTGTCCTTGAAATTTCTTAATTAAAAAAGCGAATTCTTGACAAGTGAGTCTTTTCATTGTCAGAACTGTGCTCTAAGGTAAGCTTTGACTTCATATTTGTACCCTTTTTCATTTTGAGCATATTACTAGCAAACAGACAGATTTAACGTAATTCTACTCACCAAACTTTGAATTTCATAATACATTATGAACATGTTAATATGTCAAGATATACAATCCTTTTTTACTGGGCATCTGAATTGATTCAACTAGTGGAATGGTTCAGTTTTCTGTAAATATTATCATTTCATGGAAGACCTGTCTATATCTGCACACTACCATCTGACTGGATGATCTTCTTCACTAATATGTCTCTTAGGACTTAAATTTCTGCTCGCATTTTAACATATCAAGCATGGAAATGTCAGTTGTATCCTATTTCAAAACCACCAGGTCCATTGCTGTGTTCTTTCTGATGATGTTGGTCTGTTGTTACATCTGGAATGACAGAATGACATAAAACTACATGTAAAACAAAATGTTATGTAAATATTTGCAAGATATGATACATATATGAGTTTTAAAATTTGCTACATTTTACATTAATATTTGATGAGCACGGATATCAAATCTTGCTATGAATTGAGGCGCCCAGGCGCCACACAAAAACAAAAAAAAAAGATATCAATCAATAAGCAAGAGTTCAACTGTGTGATTTTGTTTGTAAATATCAGATGAACAGACAGTAACTTACTTTTTTTTAAAAAGTCTTGCTACCAGGAAAATGATTCTGATATCTTATTATAGGATCAAGTACAAAATAGTTAGGAAAAAATGATTGCTGGTCATTCATCATGCTCCCTAAGCTTGTAATAAGACTAAAACATAGCTAGATTTGTTTCCATTATGATTAGTTACATGGTTTATTTGATTACTGACAGTGTTAATTAATACCATATTTCTCTTGCTTTGAGAGGTCTCGAACACTCCTGATATATCGTAATAAGAGCTTGATGAGCAGCTGATTAAGAACACACCTACAGGAAATCTAAATACTGTCAAATATATTGAACTGACATACAGGTGAGGCACATATGCAAAATTTGTTTATTTCAAAACGTATTTAGAAATAATATTGAAAATAAACATCTAGACGTGTACATTTGGCATTAATCATTTCAAGTTAAACGTACATTTTTATCGTCATTAATCATTCCATAGTATGCATATATGTATGTACACTGTGTTTGTGCGTAGATGTATTATTTTCACAGACTTTCAGTATTTGTTGCAAATATCATGTATAGTGTATCAAAGCAGACAGTATGCTGCAATGCCCTGTAGTTAGTCTGCTTAATTATCACAACATGGGATGTCCGCCAGTATCATTGACATTTGCATCCCATCGTCAGCGCCTGGATATTTCACTTTCACTTTCAGTGTTGGAACCTGCATTGATGTTTTTTTTTAATCAGGTGTGCTGACCTGGGGCAAACTGACTGCTTCTAGATATCAGAAATTCATTTGGGATATCCATGGGTTAAAGTTGTTTTACCGTCAACAAAAAATGTCTTGAGCAAAGTCTGTGCCGTCGAGTGTTCGAAATCCTCTCTTTGCATTCAGCACTAACCGCATCTTCTCAACTCGGATTCCTTAAATTTTGACGGTATGACTTGTCTGTCATGAAGGCATACATGCATTTCTTGCAATTAGTAAAGTTGCACCACGCGGTAGAGCAGCAACAGCTTCAAAACGACATAATTTCCTGGTGTCGTCAACGTAAACAACCTAGACCGGAAGAAGGGTACCAGGCCAATTCTGCAAAGCACGTGACTTAGGTCATGCGTAAACCGGAAAACCGGCCGGAAAATGGTAACTCAAAAGTCAGCCATAAGTTCTTTTACTCTGTATTATAAATTTAAATAGTTGTATTGGCCATTGAAAAACTGTTACATCAATAGTTTCAAAAGAGGCACTTAATTCACTTTTCAATCAATTTCGTATCCTAGTTTATGACGGGGTCATGATACAAAACAGCATAAAAATATGTAAACAAAAAACCCCATTTTATTTCGTTAGACAACTAGTAAACAGAAAAGTATTCATTGATCACGACTTTGTAAAGACTTTTTCTCAACAACAATCACAGCAATTTGAATTATCATTCATATATTACTATTGTTTGACATATGGACATAGGAATACATGTATGTATGTTACGGATGAAGTATAATATGTGAAAAACGTACAAAGCAAAGAACAACAACAAAACCAAAACAATATACAAAGCAGCACGACAGCTGACGAACAAACTTACGGCACAGGGATTCGAGAAATGCAGGTTGATGAAGACTATGGGCAAGTTTTATGGTCGCCATTTTGATATCATCGAGAAATATTCTGTATCTTTGTGTGATATGAAGATGGACGTTTTTGAGTTTGCTTGTTAGTGTGTTTACTTGTTGTGATGACAATGATGACTCGGTTCTCATTTTGAGGATTGATGCTTACTTGGATGTGACCAATATTTACATGGCGGATGTCGTCGATGAAGCAGAAGACGCTTGTGCTTTTACGAGAGTCTCCATGTAAATCTTTCCTTTGTTACTATTTTGCCCCTAGTTAATCGATTTTGAGTTCGGATTATGGTTTTGTTGACGCTTTGGTATTCTCTAATTTTTTTATAAGATCACGCTGTCAATTAAAATAGATTTGGATTGATATTAGGACGACTCTGTGAACATGATTTAAAAAAGTTCCACCAGTAAACAGTCAGTAAATAGGGCATACTACTCCATAATGCATGTATTTGTAGCATATCTTGCTGTAAAATGAAATGTGATGGATAAATTCTGAGAATGAACAAGTAATTGCAGTATAAAATATGCTATTTGATTTTCAGTGACAACAAAATCTGAAACATGGAGAGTTTCCAGGAGATGTAATTTGACTTCCACATGTATCACATAGATGACCTTTTGCCTCTGTTGCATATGTATAGGGCTGTATAATTTCATGGAATCTATATTTGAATCATCCACAAGAAATGGTTATAATTACAAATTTGTAGTTACTTTAATAACCCAAACCGTACTGTTGAAATCGTAACCTCATTCCCAAACCCGTACAACGTCATTTGTAAATACAATATTCCAACGGATTAGCATTTCATTTTCAAGTGTGGTTTGCCGTATTTTCATGCTGCAACAAATTAATTTAGGCCTCGCGATTAATATAATAACTTACGATTGATCGCACTGTTTTGTAAAGATATCAGAATAAGCATGTGCATATAGTATATCGGTCATGCTTTTTATCGAGTGCGAGCACCACCGTTCATTGTTGATGATAATTCACCAATCAACTGACACAGTTCAACACAGTTACATGAAGAACTGTATTATGAAAACATTCAATCCTCACAAATTATTTCATTAACGATGCAATTATTAAAGTTTTACAAGCAAACATGTAACCGCTCGTAACTCACCATCGCTTCGATAGACATCCGGAAAAGAAAACCAAACTTCCGGTGCAGATGTGGATTTATGACAGTGCTTTAGGTATCTCAAGTATAATATGTATACATGTAATGACGTCATGCGAACTATCAAATGTATTGTATTCATGATGACGTCATGCTAACGTTCCACTGTTATATATGAGGAAGTCATAATAGCTTTTTCAATATTATATACATGTATGTAACCACAAAGTACATGTATGGTGTTCGTTAGGACATTATGTTAGCTATCCGATATTTTGATACATGACCATATTGGGTCAACAGAAACATGCTGGGTTTACACACATGACAGAATGACGTTGGAGTTTCATTCATATGCAAAATATGGTAGTTTTTCATCTGAGCATGCCGTTGTTGGCAAACCATCTCAACCCTAGACAATGTATTGACTCGAAATAAGGTCATTTACGTGGTTAAAACATATGTGACTCTTGTTCTGACAATCATATCAAGCTCATTAAAAAAGTTGTAGCGCTTCATCCATTTTATGTTATTATTGCCAAGTATCAACATTTATTCTTCATTTTAAGTGTAGATCATTTTTGTCCCATATGACCTTGAATTCAATCATGTAGGTTAAAATACCCATTTCAAATATGTTTTGAATTAATGTGGTCTGTGATGATCGACCTTTAATTTTTACAGGTATTTTGTAAGGTGCTACAGATAATTGATGTTGAACGATTATCACTCACACAGACGACGATCAACAACAACAACATGTTTTATGGCGTCTAAGTATAACAGAGCATCATGGGAATAGTACATATATAACAATACAGACGGGTACGGATAATCCGGATTGTCATTATATCAACAATTGACCCTTTTTCTCCTCTATTATACGTGTGTGTCGCTATAACATGATAAACAAGGAGATTTTCTCCTATATTATACTTGAAAACACAACTACATTAACTGTATATCGCGCCTTATTAATAGCAACCGCGCTTTACGTTGTAAACTAGCTTTGATATATTGAGATGTTCGTAAATATTAATTGGGGACGGGAAATCATCGTCGAAAAAATTAACTGAAGGATCTATATTAGCTTCGGACACATAAATAAAGTGGGTTTTTTTTGCTTGCATTCAAAACAAACAAATCAATTTTTAATGGTTTAAAAGCAGAATACCGAAGTGTCAACACAAGAATAATTCGAACTCAAAATCGATTTAACAAAGGACAAATATACCCGGACACCTTTCAAAATGTACAAGATAATACGACCAGGTGTTCCGGAAGAGTATAAGTCCAGTCTAATTAGCCAAAATATAGGCCTGCCTGGGTCAAAATTACAACAGAATTTATTTTTATATTTTCTTGAATGTTTGGTACCTTTCCTGTAACAGAAAAATGGCCTCCAAGATCTTCCTTAGGGAAGATCGATTTTTGTCGCACTGACTGGGGTTCAGTTGAAAGCAATCCTCAATGGTGCTACTTAACGTGAAATATTTAATTCTGAATTTTTTTTATTTATATTTAATGATTAACTACATTGTGCATGTTTGATACAAATAAGCAAACTAAATCGATAGAAAGCATTGCATCAAGAAATAGTGTACAGTCAAATTCACTAAAAAGCATGCGAATGTGGAACATACGAGGTTTTTGCAAATTTTTAGAAACCAAAAAGTTAAAACTATCTAAAATATCATTGCTAGATATGCATAAATGCATCAAAATATTACATATATGAAGCTGTCTTATATGAGACATTTTGCTTTCATACAGTTAACTTAATATTGAACGTTGTCTATGGAGCCAATTTTGAACTGTTTCAACGGCAATATTGAATGATTTCTCAATTTATGCAACCTGCATTTTAGTAATGTAAAAAATATATTGTAAAAATATTATCGCATGTTTTCATGTACACGTACAACGTTTTCTTGAATATTATTTTGATAAATTGCTAATATAAAATAAGAGAATACCGAAGCGTCAACACAATCATAATCCAAACTCAAAATCGAATAAACCAGGGGCAAAATTGAACAAAGGAAAGATTTACATGGAGACCCCTGCAAAAGTACAAGAGAATAAGACCAGATGTTCCGGAAGAGTAAGCGTCTTCTGCTTATATGCTTAATATGTTGATAATCGAATTGGCAAAACACTATTACATGTTTTTTGGGCTGAACGCCAACAAATGACTTAGTTCATCATTCTAAACAATAAAAATATGCATAACTTTGTTGTTTTGGAACTGATAGCTACAGTTGAGTGTGGACTTTAGGTTACAACCAAGTGTACTCCGAGTGCATTCCGTCTTGAATGCACTCCGTTTGGACTCCAGATAAACTTGGAGTGCACTTCAGGTCCACCCCGAGTCTACCTGGAGTCCTATAAGACATGGATTTTACTTGGGGTTCGCATTCCAATAACACATTATATTACACCTTTCTGGGCCTTTTTTATGAGAAGTAACTCTAGTTATGTTTAGATTGGATAAAAGAGAGTTATTAGAATTAGCATTTGATATTTTGTCTACAAGAAAAAAATATCTTGACCACTATTGGATAACTTTATACTATTGTAAACACATTGAACCAATAAACATACAAGTGTACATGTATAAAGATGAATCATGTTTGTATGAAAGTTGATTGCTAAATATTTAAAATGTTATTGATAATACTTGTATAGAAACAGACATAAAATTAATTATTCTCTATTGTGCATCTGACTGTCAGTAAAGGTGTTTTAATATGTCTATGTAAATGTTATTATTCATTGATTCAAATATTGTAATTAAACAAGAGGCCCAGAGGGCCTGTATCGCTCACCTGGATACATTGGTATCTAAGTAATCACGATAAAATATTTTCTTTTTGGCTCGCCCCTCAGCCCCCTAGGGGGCCAGTCTCACCATTAGTACAATTTTGAATGTTGAGCAGCTAGGGATGCTTCCTGCCAAATAAGGCTGATTTCCAATCAATGGTTATGGAGAAGAAGTCGATTAAACCGATATAGCTAAATAACCCTTTTTGGCCCCACCCCTCAGCTCCCTAGGGGGTCAGTCCCACCATTAGTACAATTTTGAATTCTGAGCACCTAGGGATACTTCCTGCCAAATAAGGCTGATTTCCAATCAGTGGTTATGAAGAAGAAGTCGCTAATATCAGTATAGCTAAATAGTTTGTTATGGCCCCACCCCTCAGCCCCCTAGGGGGTCAGTCCCACCATGAGTACAATTTTGAATCCTGCGCACCCAAGGATGCTTTCTGCCAAATTAGGTTGATTTCCTATCAGTGGTTATGGAGGAGAAGTCGTTTAAAGAAATTGTTGACGGACGACGGACAGACGGACGCCACGGTATGGCATAGGCTCACCTCGGTCCTTCGGACCAGGTGAGCTAACAAGTATTGTTAAACTTATCTAATTTTCAATGAATAAACAGCATTTTTCTTTAACATGTTTTACATGAAAGGAAAATAAATTGCATTGAATAAAGATTGAGTTCAACTTCTATTCAAATTGGTTTAGCTTATACAAATGTAGTTAGGTTTTAAAACTTACACTAAAAAACTCAGATAATACCAAAGCGTCAACAAAACCATAAATCGAACTCAAAATCGATTAAACTAGGGGCAAATTAGGAACAAAGGAAGATTTACACGGAGACTCTAGTTAAAGTAGAAGACAATAAGACCAGGTGTTCTGGAAGAGTAATCTTGGTCACATCCAGGTAAGCATCAATCCTCAAGTTAGCAGACTAATAAGCAAACTCAAAAACGTCCATCTTCATATCCATACCAAATATGTTCTTACATCATCTGGTGTACACTGTAACAAAGATGGTTGATGAGGCAACATTTTCAAGAACACCTGAAAACAAATTAACAAACCATTCATCATCTTAGAACCCAATGATCCTGCCCATCTTCTATCTAATTCCAAGAGTTAATCTTATGCATGTTTATCCCAAAACGAATCAAGGCTTAAACGACATCCCAGAGCAGTGAGTGACCATCGTAAACCCCCTTTGTCCTCTACAAAACCCTTCTTCGTCGGTACCTTTAAAACACTCTTCTGATTCCATCCCACAAGACAAACAGAAGAGTTTTAAAAAGACAACTGTGGCAATTAAACTGGCACTGGTCACAGTTCAGGAACCACAAATGTGCATAGCGGTGTCCTCTGTTCTTCTAGAAAACATAGAAGTGGGAATATCATTCCGAATGGAGTAAAAACATAGGGAGTTTTCTCCACGCCAATGATCTTAAATCATCTTTTAATTTCACTATCAGATATATTGACGATGTGTTGTCTATATATAACAAGAAGTTTGCTGACCACGTCGGTCGTATATACCCTTCTGAACTTGAAATAAAGGACACAACAGACTCTTCTACATCAGCTGCTTACCTCGATCTCTACCTAAACTTAGACCAACATGGACAGCTTACTAATACGTCATACGATAAACGTGATGACTTCAATTTTCCGATCGTGAACATTCCATATCTTGAAAAATCATCCCTGATTCTCCAACCTATGGTGTTTACACGTCGCAGTTGATTCGATATTCTAGGGCTTGCTCTAAATAGCAGGATTTTCGTGATCGATGTCGACTGCTGACAAACAAACTAACAACACAGGGATTCGAGAGATGCAGGTTGATCAGAACTATGGGCAAGTTTTATGGTCACCATCTTTGTGTCGTTGAGAAATATTCTGTATCTTGAAGTGATATGAAGATGGACGTTTTTAAGTATGCTCATTAGAGTGTTTTCTTTTTGCGATTGACAATGATACTCGGTTCTCATTTTGAGAACTTGATGTTTACTTCGATGTGATAAAGATTTACATGGCGGGTGTCGTCGATGAAGCAGAAGACGCTTTCTTCCGGAACACCTGGTCTTATTCTTTTGTACATTTACATCAGTCTCCATGTAAATCTTTCCTTTGTTCATATTTTGCCCCTGGTTTAATCGATTTTTGAGTTTGGATTGTGATTTTGTTTACGCTTCGGTATTCTCTAATTTATCTTAATTGAAACCACGTAGGTTTGTATTCTGTGTCACTCTAAAATGAGTTTTATAAATATCTACCCAATTAAGATCATTCAAATCAAAAGTTGTCTCCTATTTTTCTTACCAGTTGGGGTAGCATTATTTTTTAACTAAAATGTCATAGAAATCATTTGTCCCTTTATCATTTTTAAAAATGTTTCAACATAACTGGGTATTAAGGGGTACATGATTACACTTCTACTATGCTAATTATTCATTCATGTAGCTAAATATTTTTATATCATGGATAGGATACCTTGATATTTGTGCGATCAATTTGATATGCTAGAATGAATTCTTGAAAAGTATAAAACAAATTTAGAGTCAAGATCTTTAACCAAGTCATTTATTATGATCACCCCTCAATTGTACCATGATATGTAAAATATAGATTTTCTACCAATAGTCCAGTTTGTATTGTACCATGATATGTAAAATATAGATTTTCTACCAATAGTCCAGTTTGTATTGTACCATGATATGTAAAATATAGATTTTCTACCAATAGTCCAGTTTGTATTGTACCATGATATGTAAAATATAGATTTTCTACCAATAGTCCAGTTTGTATTGTACCATGATATGTAAAATATAGATTTTCTACCAATAGTCCAGTTTGTATTGTACCATGATATGTAAAATATAGATTTTCTACCAATAGTCCAGTTTGTATTGTACCATGATATGTAAAATATAGATTTTCTACCAATAGTCCAGTTTGTATTGTACCATGATATGTAAAATATAGATTTTCTACCAATAGTCCAGTTTGTATTGTACCATGATATGTAAAATATAGATTTTCTACCAATAGTCCAGTTTGTATTGTACCATGATATGTAAAATATAGATTTTCTACCAATAGTCCAGTTTGTATTGTACCATGATATGTAAAATATAGATTTTCTACCAATAGTCCAGTTTGTATTGTACCATGATATGTAAAATATAGATTTTCTACCAATAGTCCAGTTTGTATTGTACCATGATATGTAAAATATAGATTTTCTACCAATAGTCCAGTTTGTATTGTACCATGATATGTAAAATATAGATTTTCTACCAATAGTCCAGTTTGTATTGTACCACAGTGGTGTTTTCAAAAGAAAGGTTTTTTTTTTTTTTTAATATTCTTACTTCATCTGTCTTATTGAATCTTGCCCACGCTTTAAAATACCTATCAAAAACTATTTTTACATTTATTTTGACACACTTAAATATATTCTTCTCCACAAGATGAAAACATGTGCATATCAGTATATACTTTAAGGATAGATTGCTACTTACCTGACCTTTGATACAACCTCCTTATCCATCCAAGTTTAATGAATCTATAAACGCTCTTTTAGTAACCATTTGAGTAACATTTTAGCCTCCCCCCCTCCATTTCTCTTGACTTTATCACTTTATCAACCTTACTGTTCCATAAAAATACAAAAAGTAATGAATTTCATTTAGTCAAAACATTTTCATCATGATCCTGCTATGAAATCAATAAATGATTAAATTTAGGTATCTTTAAGGACTTTATCAGAGATATTCTACCATGTCTTAATGTGATTCTTCAATTAAGTTAATTCCTTTTCAAATTTAAATTTTGAAATTTCATGTAGATATACGCCAAACTCTATTCCAAGAAGTGTAAATTTTGTCTTTCCCCATTGTAAATTTAAATCTGGTGAGAAAGTATCGCCACTATGACTTTTACTTCCAATCCAAACTACCTGTGTTTTATCAGTGTTAATTTTAAACCTGAATTTTAGCAAAACTATTCAACTCATCTACAGATTCGTTCAGTGATCTTTCCGTGCCATCTAATATAAGAGATGTATAATCGACATGTTGGGAAATGAGAATAGGAATATTATCAACTTTGATCAATTTTAAAGTTTTGCTTAAAGTTGAAAACCAGCACTTTCACCCTTCTATTTTTATCCATATCTGTTTGCCTTTAATAATAACGGGACATTAATTCTAATGTAAACATGGGAGCTGGTTTCCGACCACACTCCAGTTTCACTGCCATATCCGAAGTCTTCTCACTCCCAATATACATGATGATATCATGTGGTGCAGTTTCTCCACTGGTATATGTAAGTTATCAAAAGTGGATGAATTAACATTTTAATCGAATAACCCGTACACCACTTACTTAGGTCAGGATAAGTCGCATCAATTTGTCGAAAAGTTTAGAACTTGTTTTCAATCGGACATCCTGAAAAGATGCAAAATTACTAATAAAAACTAATAAAATATAATATTTGTGTGTCCAGCACCTGTCTAACTGTGACGTGACCTTGAATATACGTCAAGATCATTCTGTGAACAATCTTTGAAGTCCTTTTATCTCGTCATTTAACTGGTCCTTGATGCCAATACTGTAAATGCATGGTGTTGTGATAAACACATAGAGTTACCTCCCATGTGTTGTTATGAACAGAAACTACACTTGTATGACTTTCTAACATTAGCTGTGTCCATTGGAGCCACTATAATGTGAACTCATGACACGATTTATTGTTCGGGGCAAAACCCTGTTAAAATATAACTCGTTGACAGGTTTACGAAGGGCCCTGATAGGGGCCATTATCTAAAATAAGATTTGAAATCCGTTCAGAAACTTATCGAATCTCTTTCGAAGTAACACTTCATCCCCAGAAGCTAATTGCTCACGTTTGTCAGTATCTCGGCATCATTTACGGACACAAGGAAATATCAATATTACCGGATTAAGATCGGTACAAATCGGTAGAGGATTAAACATTTCTGTAACAAATCGGTAGAGGATTAAACATTTCTGTAACAAATCGGTAGTGGATTAAACATTTCTGTAACAAATCGTCAGTGGATTAAACATGTATGTAACAAATCGGGAGTGGATTAAACATTTCTGTAACAAATCGGTAGTGGATTAAACATGTATGTAACAAATCGGTAGTGGATTAAACATGTATGTAACAAATCGGGAGTGGATTAAACATATCTGTAACAAATCGGGAGTGGATTAAACATTTCTGTAACAAATCGGTAGTGGATTAAACATGTATGTAACAAATCGGTAGTGGATTAAACATGTATGTAACAAATCGGGAGTGGATTAAACATTTCTGTAACAAATCGGGAGTGGATTAAACATCTCTGTAACAAATCGGTAGAGGATTAAACATTTCTGTAACAAATCGGTAGTGGATTAAACATTTCTGTAACAAATCGGCAGTGGATTAAACATGTATGTAACAAATCGGTAGAGGATTAAACATTTCTGTAACAAATCAGTAGTGGATTAAACATTTCTGTGACAAATCGGTAGTGGATTAAACATGTATGTAACAAATCGGTAGAGGATTAAATATTTCTGTAACAAATCGGTAGAGGATTAAACATTTCTGTAACAAATCGGTAGAGGATTAAACATGTATGTAACAAATCGGTAGTGGATTAATCATGTATGTAACACATCGGTAGTGGATTAAACATGTATGTAACAAATCGGTAGTGGATTAAACATGTTTGTAACAAATCGGTAGTGGATTAATCATGTATGTAACAAATCGGTAGTGGATTAAACATGTATGTAACAAATCGGTAGTGGATTAAACATGTATGTAACAAATCGGGAGTGGATTAAACATTTCTGTAACAAATCGGTAGTGGATTAAACATTTCTGTAACAAATCGGTAGAAGATTAAACATTTCTGTAACAAATCGGTAGTGGATTAAACATGTATGTAACAAATCGGTAGAGGATTAAACATGTATGTAACAAATCGGTAGAGGATTAAACATTTCTGTAACAAATCGGTAGAGGATTAAACATTTCTGTAACAAATCGGTAGTGGTTTAAACATTTCTGTAACAAATCGGGAGTGGATTAAACATTTCTGTAACAAATCGGTAGTGGATTAAACATTTCTGTAACAAATCGGTAGTGGATTAAACATTTCTGTAACAAATCGGTAGAGGATTAAACATTTCTGTAACAAATCGGTAGTGGATTAAACATGTATGTAACAAATCGGGAGTGGATTAAACATGTATGTAACAAATCGGTAGTGGATTAAACATTTCTGTAACAAATCGGGAGTGGATTAAACATTTCTGTAACAAATCGGTAGTGGATAAAAAATTTCTGTAACAAATCGGGAGTGGATTAAACATGTATGTAACAAATCGGTAGTGGATTAAACATTTCTGTAACAAATCGGTAGTGGATTAAACATTTCTGTAACAAATCGGTAGAGGATTAAACATTTCTGTAACAAATCGGTAGTGGATTAAACATTTCTGTAACAAATCGGTAGTGGATTAAACATTTCTTTAACAAATCGGGAGTGGATTAAACATTTCTGTAACAAATCGGGAGTGGATTAAACATTTCTGTAACAAATCGGGAGTGGATTAAACATCTCTGTAACAAATCGGGAGTGGATTAAACATCTCTGTAACAAATCGGGAGTGGATTAAACATCTCTGTAACAAATCGGTAGTGGATTAAACATGTATGTAACAAATCGGGAGTGGATTAAACATGTATGTAACAAATCGGGAGTGGATTATACATCTCTGTAACAAATCGGGAGTGGATTAAACATCTCTGTAACAAATCGGGAGTGGATTAAACATCTCTGTAACAAATCGGGAGTGGATTAAACATGTATGTAACAAATCGGTAGTGGATTAAACATGTATGTAACAAATCGGGAGTGGATTAAACATGAATGTAACAAATCGGGAGTGGATTAAAGTTCTGACTTTTTTTTACATAATACCCAGCTTTGCATCAGATACAAAGTCCCAAAGGGACATAACTCCAATAAATATTGCCGAATTAAATTGCCGTACAAGAAAAACAACTTCATGTCACTAAGTTTGGAAGATATCTGTAAAAGAAACTGTAGTAGAAGATCTCCGGAACAGAAATACATTTTCTGTATAATGCCTATATTTTGACAATTATGCAATGTTGATACGCAAGAAAGTGAAACAACTAAAAAAACGTAATATATGCTAAACATTGTTATTTTTTTTAAGTGTCATACCAGATTGAGAGGAATGGAAGAAAACACAAAAAAAGTTCTGACGTTTTCAACATAATGCCCGAAACTGCATCCTAAAGGGCCATATCTCTAATGAATATTGTCGAATCAAACTGCCATACAGGGACACTCAACTTCATGACGTGGTGGTCAAGCCAAGGAATTTTGAAGAAATTTGCTGAAAATTGAATATACAACGGACGGGAGGACGTAACTGTACGGACGGACGGACACTGCCCATCGGCATAAACAGGAGAGTATAAACACGTATCCTTTACACATTATGGCATACATCACCTGGACATCAGGAGTTGTGTCAATTCTTATTCATGTAAATAAAAATAAAAAGCGATAAATACAATGATTTATTTTTTATTTTAAATGTTAATAAAACTCCCTTTTATTCAAAAGAATCGGAACTGATCCAATTCCACGTTTTCTATCTTTTTATTCTTTTCATCTATTTCTATCTCTTTTTCACTCTCTCATTCACTTGTCAAAATACATGCGTGAAATAAATCAATGATATTTATAAATAGTACGATCGTACAATAACAGTTACATACATAAAAGTCAGTCATACAACAACAGAAATGACCATTGGAAATAACCAGTATTTGTCGTGGCCAACTTCAAAAAGGCATCTGAACCAATTGGATCCATCTACATTAGACTTGAATTCCTGTGGTAAAGTGTCTGTGCTCTGCGTTTCACTACAGAATTCTGCTTCCATGTTCATACATGTACCTTTATATAGCATATTTATATGTGAATGTGAACATAACTTTTCCTCTAATTGAAAATAAATATGGAAGTTAGTCGGTATACCCATGTCAAGAGAAAAGTCAATGTCGACATTTCTTGACTTTCACAGAAAATCTTTGAAGAAACGAACCGGTTCATGCCTTTTTGAAGCAGCCATGTAACAAACATTATCGAGAAAAAAAAATCGAAGAAAATGTATCAAATTTCCGTAAATACAGAAAATCAGTAAATGGAACAATTATTGGAGCATGCTCTGATTGACGCGCTAAGCAGATTATTATTTTTCATAAAAAAACTAGGACTGTTTGAAACATTTTCGGCGGAAAGACAGGGTTTTCGGTTTTTGATAATCAAGATCTTGATCAGTTGACACACTGCATACAAAAAAACCCAAAGAATACTGAAGTGCCAACAAAACAATAATCCGGCGCAGAATACGAATCAAGGAATGGTCCACATGGAGGTCCCTGTAAAAGTACAGGACTAAAGAGTGAGCAACAAGAGATTCCAGATGAATCTTGTAGTTCCCAATATCGATGATTTTCATTTATTCTTAAAAAGTTGAACACTTTTCCTCCTTTTTTCCCTTTCATTTATATATTGAATCTTAGTTCTATGAAATCTGAATATGTCTCTTGAAAATTAATAATAGTTTAAAGACGGTCTTTTGTACAAATTACTGTGTTTCTGATCAGTTTCCAAATAAAAAAGGCCCGGCTATGAACCAGGAGGACACAACAAATGAAATTGAAGAAATATATTTAACATCTAGTAATTCCCCAAAAATAACCATACTGTGTTGATGGTTACTACATCTATTACCAAAATTAAAAGATGTAGCATATGTGTGTTTTACGTCATCTTTCACAGTCACAATACAAGATGGATGCCTTACAGCAATATCTTCCCCCCGGATCAACTAGGGACAGCATATAAAATATGAGAAAGATCTGTCAAATACTTCCCAAGATATACATCTGTAGCGATCATACCTTTTCATTGTGAGAATCAAAGATTGCTGCCTTTTGGCAATATTACCTTTTGGATTAGCACAAAAAAACGCTCAGACAATACACAACTACGGACCAAGGGGAACCATATGAAATTTGAGAAGGATCCATCCAGTACTTCGCAAGAAATAGCGATCACAAACTATTAAAGCAAAATCCATTATGGCTGCCTCTCGACCATATTGTTTTTCAGATCAGCTCAAAATTGGAACAATTTACAGGAAGAGACCAAATGGAACCCGCGTATCGAATTTGAGAATGATTAATTCAATACTTATCACGAAATAGCATCCATAAGCATTGTTTAAGGAGGAAGGACGACGGACCGACCATGTACCACGGACGCAGGGTGATTTGAACAGCAAACCATATGAGGATGGTGGGCTAAAAGCTAAACCCCGTCCGACTGAATGCTTACCCAATGATCGATTTAATCAGTACATTATATTTGTTCTGCTTTAAGCAAGCGTCATAGTAAGGGTATATCCAGCGCACTCAAAAAACCGTTAAGCACATTAATTTAATGTATTAACAAAACACAAACACTGTGAAGACAATACAAATGAAAATGGAGATGACCTCATTAGTTGCAAGAAATAGTTAACTTAGTGTACTTCCCGTTAATCGGTATGTATGACCCGACATTTCACCTGCGGAATACCTGGTGCCAAGTTCCAACCTTTATCTGTTCATTTATGTTCTTAATAAATAAGCAGTGAACTGTGTTATTATATAAACAAACGAAAACGTTTTGTATATAAAGTTTGGTAATTTGCTGTTTCATTCTTACTCGGTTGCTACCTGCCGATCACATTATTTAAGAATAACCAATGTTCGGCACGTTATTTTACTTACTGTAAGAAAGTTTCGGCCTATATATAGCCCTTAAATCACAGTCAACGTGTTGCCGTAAACAGGAATGTTATTACAAATTGTAGATCGAATTCATCATGTATTCTCAAACCCTCAAATATTAGCAGCTGGATTTAATGGTAACAATGTCAGGCCCACAGGTGCTGAATCGTTCATCTAGATTATCAAGCAGTCAAACGAAGTCAATAAACATACTACTGAAATATTTGTTCATTTGGTTCTGACTCTAAGCAACATCCTTCCCTGCCAAATTAGGCTCTTCGAAACCTGATAAAATTTTATTAAAATCTGTCCAATTGAGCTCGAGAAAAAAGGACAAAACATTTGTTACTATATACCATTTGATACTTCTTATGAGGCCCGCCTGCCCGAAGGCGAGTCAGATTACTCGGTCTTTCAAATACCCTGGTATTCATATTAGGTCCCATGCCTTTTTGAAGAGGATTGGATGGATTTGGATGCCACCCCATTTACCTATAGTGATCTACAGTACAAAACATTCCTTTAAAATATGTTCATCATACTTAAAAAGAAGATTAGCTGCATTTAGGTCACATACTCTCCTGTGTTCCCCTTGCTCAAAAATGGTTCACGACCAGTATTGAACATTTGGAATGTTTTTGTATTCCCCAGATATTTCCTATGCTTTCTATCCTAGGACCATTGGTGCACTTGTCCCCACGCCAATCCTGCTTCTTTCATTTCCTTTTCGGTCGACCGTCTCCAGGCTTCCTCTGGCCTTCCTTGCTTCCTCTTCCCGGAGGGTGTCCGTCTCATTGCCACCCTTGTTATTGAATCTGGCTGCTTCCTGCAGACATGTCCAATCCACCGCCATCTTCTTAGCTTTATTTCCTGTGACAGGGGTATAGCTTTTGTTTTCCTGTAATGTGTCTGCATTTGAGATGAGGAGACCAGAATATCCCCAATATTCTGCGTAGAAATCAAGTATGGAAGACATCCAGCTTGTAAACGATCCTGTTGGTTATCTTCCATGACTCTCAACAATAAAGAAGTACGACCTATGCTTGGACACAGATGATCTTCAACCAAGTATGTACTTTTTAATTTTAGATCGGACAAAACAAAGACATTACTACTTGCGGGGTTCAAATTTCGGGTATGTTTTTTTACCTTTTTGGTACTATTTTGATATGGTTACACTAGTTACCATACCATGTATACATGCTGCGTAAATAAGAACTTTTTTTGAAAAATGACCATTTCTACTGAGATATGCTATACAATATCAATTAAATTCGCAAATTGTATTCATTTCCTTCCAATGAATCTACCAACCAAATATACTGTCAGTAACCCTTTTTGTAGAGGTCGTTTGAAGGATTTGACACATACGAACCTTATAGCATTGAAAGGCTGTCACAGTTTTTTCCACAAATTTAGTTCTACTTCATCCCAGATCCCTCCATCAAAATAACATGACACTATACGTTTGTTTTGTTTTCTTCCGACGGAAAATTGAAGACGGACGTCGCACCACAGCATAATCTGTCTTGACCTTAGGCCAGGTGAGCTAACTATAACCTTTAACACGATATTATTGTTCTACAGGTGAGCTAACTATAACTTGTAACACGATATTATTGTTCTACAGGTGAGCTAACTATAACCTGTAACACGATATGAACGTTCTACAGGTGAGCTAACTATAACCTTTAACACGATATGAACGTTCTACAGGTGAGCTAACTATAACTTGTAACACGATATGCATGTTCTACAGGTGAGCTAACTATAACCTGTAACACGATATGCATGTTCTACAGGTGAGCTAACTATAACCTGTAACACGATATGCATGTTCTACAGGTGAGCTAACTATAACCTGTAACACGATATGCATGTTCTACAGGTGAGCTAACTATAACTTGTAACACGATATGCATGTTCTACAGGTGAGCTAACTATAACCTGTAACACGATATGCATGTTCTACGGGTGAGCTAACTATAACCTGTAACACGATATGAACGTTCTACAGTTGAGCTAACTATAACCTGTAACACGATATGCATGTTCTACAGGGGAGCTAACTATAACCTGTAACACGATATGCATGTTCTACACAATCCTCACTGGAAAGCAGCTGTTTCACAGGTGGTCATTTCACCAGAGGTTACTATGTTTTATCGTGATAATATGTTATTAACTGCGGGAGGAAGCATCCTTGCGCTACATATACATTGCTACATACATGTTCCTTCTCCATTTGTGTGTGTATTATTCTCACTTCCCGTATTACAGTTGTATTTAAATGTCATTTTAACACGCAGAAAAATAATATAATCACTTATATCTTATTTTTGCTATATATACGATATTATAAGTTTAAAACTCATTGCAATTTAGCAAATTATACGATCCTTTTGATCCTCTTGGATCTTTTTCTTTTTTAGTAGCAATGCAAACAAATGGCGGGCATGTTGTGATTCCCCATGGGACACAACACATTTTACAATAGGGTAAGTAGCATCCAATCATTTTGAATCGAAGTTAAATTCTGATACGTATAATGATACCTCAGAGTAACGCTTCACTTCAAATTATCTGCCGTGCAGTACAGATCACGCCTTTTGCTGTTTTGAAAGTCGGCAAGTATTACAAACGGCACAAAGGACGGGTAAACACCTGTCGACATTACTGTGCATGGTAAATTATTGTGGTTGCATAAAAAAATGCTTCAAAAATTTGCGTCTATATATGTCTTAACTTTTCAGGTCGTTCGGATTGTAAAAATAACATCCGCAGTTGATATGACGTGCGTGCGTAATTCTTTCACTCTTTCACAATCTATAAACGCATTAATCAACAAAAATGTCGGTGTCGCCTTTTACCGCTGTGGTTGGATTCTCAGATTAAACGTTTGCAGTCACCTACCCGATAACTCGGGTTTTCTCTCCGAACTCTGGTGTTCCTCCATGTCGATAATCATTATCTAGTTACCGGCAAATCAATAGAGGATTTGTTTTAATAATATATGATAACTTCCCTTTACATTATTTTGGAGTTTTGTTCACTGTTGTAGTACATTAGGAATGCCATTGTCCATCGGTGTCAGCAGAAGTGGCCATACATATTGAGCAATGAAAACGGTTAGATTAAGTTTTGCCTGATCAAAAGAATCAATCGATGATCATTCTCGTCGAGATAGCATTCCAGAATCTTGCTTGTTTGAAATGTTAGGGGAAAGTTCATGAATCTCAAATGTTTCATTTAGAGAATTTGCAATGTCAACCAATGTACCACTCTCATATGTTATTTACAGGAACTTCAATTTGCAAGTCTTGAATTCTGTTTCCGGGTTCTCCAATGTTTTTTACATGGACTTCAATGTGCCAATCACCAGTGATGTGTCCGGGGACTCCAATGTGCCAATCACCAATGCCGTTTCCGGGGGACTGCAATGTGCCACTATCCACCGGAACTGAATGTAAAACAAATACCACAAATTACTCATTTTGGCTCTTTTTGACTTTACAACTGTACTTAAATATGACTGGCATTCTAAATAGTGACTTGCTTTTTGCTCAAAAAATACCAAACGTCCGAAATTTACTCTTCTTAACGACTGGATCAACCTTTGTACAGGGGATCTAAACACGAACAACTATACACCAAGTAAATAAAGAAAAAAGTTTGAGTAACCAGACAGACATGTTTTGATATATGTGTACGGTTAACCTCTGTCGGCAGACCGACATGTAGTACAAGAGTGCAGGTAGATGTAAATCATTACTGAACTAGAAAGGGAACCTTTTTAAAACGAAACGAACACACTTCTTGTCTATTTTCGCGTAGGTACAGTGCACATGAGCTTTAGAAGTAAGCTGGAACTGTTGGCGTGGCGAGTGTTAATGAGAGTTCCGTAGGTATAATGGACAACAGCTGAAAGCATAGACAGCTTCACTACCTTCTATAAAGCGTACTTTGTCTCGGAGGGCAGGGATTCAAACTTTAATTAGCATTTAAGATTTTGTAAGAAAACGTTCATTATTTACTTATACATTTTTCTGGCATTAAACTCATCAATCTGTAGCTGTTTGTTCCATTTAAAGTTAAGTCCATCCATCTAACTGGTGAATTAGAAAGTTGAACGACACGGCAGCTACTATAATGAGATAGACGAGAATGTGGGTCTCATTCTAATCGTAAACACACGTTTAACACGATTAAGGAATACACGAATGCAATCAACTGATGACTATTGTTGAACATATACCGAACTTTTTCAGCCGTAGTACTTAACCATACGAATGTATAAAACATTTCGCAAGTCAACAGTGCACGCGACCTCTGTACACTACTGGTAGCCACAGCTGTCCACCTAACTAGTCCGGAATTGTTCATAACATTGGGTCGTTTTCAATAACAATACCTCTAAATGTTTTGAAAATATATCAGCATGTGTTTGAAGTATCATTGTTATAAAAGATTACCTTACCAGCAAGTTGTTGGACACTTTCGACTCTTTATACCTTAATATTTGTATAAAATCTTAACATTAATATCAAATCTTAATATTTCAATTTTAATAGAATGTTTAACCCAATAAAACAAACATTAACTTGAAACTAAAATATTGTCTATCTAACGCATGTGTTGGCTCACAAATTGTAGTCAGGCATGTAAGGTTGTACAATTATTGAAATGAATACAAAAAAAAAACATACATACCCATTTACTCTGGCAGCATACCTATCTACTCTGGCAGTATACCTATCTACTCTGTCAATATACCTATCTACTCTGTCAGCATACCTATCTACTCTGTCAGCATACCTATCTACTCTGTCAGCATACCTATCTACTCTGTCAGTATACCTATCTACTCTGTCAGTATACCTATCTACTCTGTCAGCATACCTATCTACTCTGGCAGCATACCTATCTACTCTGTCAGCATACCTATCTACTCTGGCAGTATACCTATCTACTCTGGCAGTATACCTATCTACTCTGGCAGTATACCTATCTACTCTGTAAGTATACCTATCTACTCTGGCAGTATACCTATCTACTCTGGCAGTATACCCATCTACTCTGTCAGCATACCTATCTACTCTGGCAGTATACCTATCTACTCTGGCAGTATACCTATCTACTCTGGCAGTATACCTATCTACTCTAGCAGTATACCTATCTACTCTGGCAGTATACCTATCTACTCTGGTAGCATACCTATCTACTCTGTAAGTATACCTATCAACTCTGGTAGCATACCTATCTACTCTGTAAGTATACCTATCTACTCTGGTAGCATACCTATCTACTCTGTAAGTATACCTATCTACTCTGGCAGTATACCTATCTACTCTGTCAGTATACCTATCTACTCTGGCAGTATACCTATCTACTCTGGCAGTATACCTATCTACTCTAGCAGTATACCTATCTACTCTGGCAGTATACATATCTACTCTGTAAGTATACCTATCTACTCTGTAAGTATACCTATCTACTCTGTAAGTATACCTATCTACTCTGGCAACATACCTATCTACTCTGGCAGTATACCTATCTACTCTGGCAGTATACCTATCTACTCTGGCAGTATACCTATCTACTCTGTAAGTATACCTATCTACTCTGGCAGTATACCTATCTACTCTGGCAGTATACCTATCTACTCTAGCAGTATACCTATCTACTCTGGCAGTATACCTATCTACTCTGGCAGTATACCTATCTACTCTGGCAACATACCTATCTACTCTGGCAACATACCTATCTACTCTGGCAACATACCTATCTACTCTGGCAACATACCTATCTACTCTGGCAGTATACCTATCTACTCTGGCAACATGCCTATCTACTCTGGCAACATACCTATCTACTCTGGCAGTATACCTATCTACTCTGGCAACATACCTTTCTACTCTGGCAGTATACCTATCTACTCTAGCAGTATACCTATCTACTCTAGCAGTATACCTATCTACTCTGGCAGTATACCTATCTACTCTGGCAGTATACCTATCTACTCTGGCAGTATACCTATCTACTCTGGCAGTATACCTATCTACCCTGGCAACATACCTATCTACTCTAGCAACATACCTATCTACTCTGGCAACATACCTATCTACTC
This sequence comes from Mimachlamys varia, assembly GCA_947623455.1. Classification (NCBI taxonomy): domain Eukaryota; kingdom Metazoa; phylum Mollusca; class Bivalvia; order Pectinida; family Pectinidae; genus Mimachlamys; species Mimachlamys varia. The sequence continues at coordinate 25,411,476 of OX392534.1, forward strand.
TGGCAACATACCTATCTACTCTGGCAGTATACCTATCTACTCTAGCAGTATACCTATCTACTCTGGCAGTATACCTATCTACTCTGGCAGTATACCTATCTATTCTGGCAACATACCTATCTACTCTGGCAGTATACCTATCTACTCTAGCAGTATACCTATCTACTCTAGCAGTATACCTATCTACTCTAGCAGTATACCTATCTACTCTTGCAGTATACCTATCTACTCTGGCAGTATACCTATCTACTCTGGCAACATACCTATCTACTCTGGCAACATACCTATCTACTCTGGCAGTATACCTATCTACTCTAGCAGTATACCTATCTACTCTAGCAGTATACCTATCTACTCTAGCAGTATACCTATCTACTCTAGCAGTATACCTATCTACTCTAGCAGTATACCTATCTACTCTGTAAGTATACCTATCTACTCTGTAAGTATACCTATCTACTCTGGCAGTATACCTATCTACTCTGGCAGTATACCTATCTACTCTAGCAGTATACCTATCTACTCTAGCAGTATACCTATCTACTCTAGCAGTATACCTATCTACTCTAGCAGTATACCTATCTACTCTGGCAGTATACCTATCTACTCTGGCAGTATACCTATCTACTCTGGCAGTATACCTATCTACTCTAGCAGTATACCTATCTACTCTAGCAGTATACCTATCTACTCTGGCAGTATACCTATCTACTCTGGCAGTATACCTATCTACTCTGGCAGTATACCTATCTACTCTAGCAGTATACCTATCTACTCTGGCAGTATACCTATCTACTCTGGCAACATACCTATCTACTCTGGCAACATACCTATCTACTCTGGCAGTATACCTATCTACTCTGGCAGTATACCTATCTACTCTGGCAACATACCTATCTACTCTGGCAGTATACCTATCTACTCTAGCAGTATACCTATCTACTCTAGCAGTATACCTATCTACTCTGGCAGTATACCTATCTACTCTGGCAACATACCTATCTACTCTGGCAGTATACCTATCTACTCTGGCAGTATACCTATCTACTCTAGCAGTATACCTATCTACTCTAGCAGTATACCTATCTACTCTGGCAGTATACCTATCTACTCTGGCAGTATACCTATCTACTCTGGCAGTATACCTATCTACTCTGGCAGTATACCTATCTACTCTAGCAGTATACCTATCTACTCTGGCAGTATACCTATCTACTCTGGCAACATACCTATCTACTCTGGCAACATACCTATCTACTCTGGCAGTATACCTATCTACTCTGGCAGTATACCTATCTACTCTGGCAACATACCTATCTACTCTGGCAGTATACCTATCTACTCTAGCAGTATACCTATCTACTCTAGCAGTATACCTATCTACTCTGGCAGTATACCTATCTACTCTGGCAACATACCTATCTACTCTGGCAGTATACCTATCTACTCTGGCAGTATACCTATCTACTCTAGCAGTATACCTATCTACTCTAGCAGTATACCTATCTACTCTGGCAGTATACCTATCTACTCTGGCAGTATACCTATCTACTCTGGCAACATACCTATCTACTCTGGCAGTATACCTATCTACTCTGGCAACATACCTATCTACTCTGGCAGTATACCTATCTACTCTGGCAACATACCTATCTACTCTGGCAGTATACCTATCTACTCTGGCAGTATACCTATCTACTCTGGCAGTATACCTATCTACTCTAGCAGTATACCTATCTACTCTAGCAGTATACTTATCTACTCTGGCAGTATACCTATCTACTCTGGCAGTATACCTATCTACTCTGGCAGTATACCTATCTACTCTAGCAGTATACCTATCTACTCTGGCAGTATACTTATCTACTCTGGCAGTATACCTATCTACTCTGGCAGTATACCTATCTACTCTGGCAGTATACCTATCTACTCTAGCAGTATACCTATCTACTCTGTAAGTATACCTATCTACTCTGGCAACATACCTATCTACTCTGGCAGTATACCTATCTACTCTGGCAGTATACCTATCTACTCTGGCAGTATACCTATCTACTCTGGCAACATACCTATCTACTCTGGCAGTATACCTATCTACTCTGGCAGTATACCTATCTACTCTGGCAACATACCTATCTACTCTGGCAACATACCTATCTACTCTGGCAGTATACCTATCTACTCTAGCAGTATACCTATCTACTCTAGCAGTATACCTATCTACTCTGGCAGTATACCTATCTACTCTGGCAACATACCTATCTACTCTGGCAGTATACCTATCTACTCTGGCAACATACCTATCTACTCTGGCAGTATACCTATCTACTCTGGCAGTATACCTATCTACTCTAGCAGTATACCTATCTACTCTGGCAGTATACCTATCTACTCTGGCAACATACCTATCTACTCTGGCAGTATACCTATCTACTCTGGCAACATACCTATCTACTCTGGCAACATACCTATCTACTCTGGCAGTATACCTATCTACTCTGGCAGTATACCTATCTACTCTGGCAACATACCTATCTACTCTGGCAGTATACCTATCTACTCTGGCAACATACCTATCTACTCTGGCAGCATACCTATCTACTCTGGCAGTATACCTATCTACTCTGGCAGTATACCTATCTACTCTGGCAACATACCTATCTACTCTGGCAACATACCTATCTACTCTGGCAACATACCTATCTACTCTGGCAGTATACCTATCTACTCTGGCAGTATACCTATCTACTCTGTCAGTATACCTATCTACTCTAGCAGTATACCTATCTACTCTGGCAGTATACCTATCTACTCTGGCAGCATACCTATCTACTCTGGCAGTATACCTATCTACTCTGTCAGTATACCTATCTACTCTGGCAACATACCTATCTACTCTGGCAGTATACCTATCTACTCTAGCAGTATACCTATCTACTCTGGCAGTATACCTATCTACTCTGGCAACATACCTATCTACTCTGGCAACATACCTATCTACTCTGGCAACATACCTATCTACTCTGGCAGTATACCTATCTACTCTAGCAGTATACCTATCTACTCTGGCAACATACCTATCTACTCTAGCAGTATACCTATCTACTCTGGCAGTATACCTATCTACTCTAGCAGTATACCTATCTACTCTAGCAGTATACCTATCTACTCTGGCAGTATACCTATCTACTCTGGCAGTATACCTATCTACTCTGGCAGCATACCTATCTACTCTGTAAGTATACCTATCTACTCTAGCAGTATACCTATCTACTCTGGCAGTATACCTATCTACTCTGGCAGTATACCTATCTACTCTAGCAGTATACCTATCTACTCTAGCAGTATACCTATCTACTCTGGCAGTATACCTATCTACTCTGGCAGTATACCTATCTACTCTGGCAGTATACCTATCTACTCTGGCAGTATACCTATCTACTCTAGCAGTATACCTATCTACTCTGGCAGCATACCTATCTACTCTGGCAGTATACCTATCTACTCTAGCAGTATACCTATCTACTCTTGCAGTATACCTATCTACTCTGGCAGTATACCTATCTACTCTGGCAGTATACCTATCTACTCTGGCAGTATACCTATCTACTCTAGCAGTATACCTATCTACTCTGGCAGTATACCTATCTACTCTGGCAGTATACCTATCTACTCTGGCAGTATACCTATCTACTCTAGCAGTATACCTATCTACTCTAGCAGTATACCTATCTACTCTGGCAGTATACCTATCTACTCTGGCAACATACCTATCTACTCTGGCAGTATACCTATCTACTCTGGCAACATACCTATCTACTCTGGCAACATACCTATCTACTCTGGCAGTATACCTATCTACTCTGGCAGTATACCTATCTACTCTGGCAGTATACCTATCTACTCTTGCAGTATACCTATCTACTCTGGCGGTATACCTATCTACTCTGTCAGCATACCTATCTACTCTAGCAGTATACCTATCTACTCTAGCAGTATACCTATCTACTCTGGCAGTATACCTATCTACTCTGGCAGTATACCTATCTACTCTGGCAACATACCTATCTACTCTGGCAGTATACCTATCTACTCTGGCAGTATACCTATCTACTCTGGCAACATACCTATCTACTCTGGCGACATACCTATCTACTCTGGCAACATACCTATCTACTCTGGCAACATACCTATCTACTCTGGCAGTATACCTATCTACTCTGGCAACATACCTATCTACTCTGGCAGCATACCTATCTACTCTGGCAGTATACCTATCTACTCTGGCAGTATACCTATCTACTCTGGCAACATACCTATCTACTCTGGCAACATACCTATCCACTCTGGCAGTATACCTATCTACTCTGGCAACATACCTATCTACTCTGGCAACATACCTATCTACTCTGGCAACATACCTATCTACTCTGGCAGCATACCTATCTACTCTGGTAGCATACCTACCTACTCTGGCAGCATACCTATCTACTCTGGTAGCATACCTACCTACTCTGGCAGCATACCTATCTACTCTGGAAGCATACCTACCTACTCTGGCAGCATACCTATCTACTCTGGCAGTATACCTATCTACTCTAGCAGTATACCTATCTACTCTGGTAGCATACCTATCTACTCTGGCAGTATACCTATCTACTCTGGCAGCATACCTATCTACTCTGGCAGCATACCTATCTACTCTGTCAGTATACCTATCTACTCTGGTAGCATACCTATCTACTCTGGCAGTATACCTATCTACTCTGGCAGCAAACCTATCTACTCTGGTAGCATACCTATCTACTCTGGCAGCAAACCTATCTACTCTGGTAGCATACCTATCTACTCTGTCAGCATACGTATCTACTCTGGCAGTATACCTATCTACTCTGGCAGCATACCTAATTACTCTGGCAGTATACCTATCTACTCTGGCAGCAAACATATCTACTCTGGCAGCAAACCTATCTACTCTGGCAGTATACCTATCTACTCTGGCAGTATACCTATCTACTCTGGCAGTATACCTATCTACTCTGGCAGCAAACATATCTACTCTGGCAGCAAACATATCTACTCTGGCAGCAAACCTATCTACTCTGTCAGTATACCTATCTACTCTGTCAGTATACCTATCTACTCTGGCAGTATACCTATCTACTCTTGCTGTATACCTATCTACTCTGGCAGTATACCTATCTACTCTGGCAGTATACCTATCTACTCTGTCAGTATACCTATCTACTCTGTTAGTATACCTATCTACTCTGGTAGCATACCTAATTACTCTGGCAGTATACCTATCTACTCTGGCAGTATACCTAATTACTCTGGCAGTATACCTATCTACTCTTTCAGCATACCTATCTACTCTGGCAGTATACCTATCTACTCTGGCAGTATACCTAATTACTCTTGCAGTATACCTAATTACTCTGGCAGTATACCTATCTACTCTGTCAGCATACCTATCTACTCTGGCAGTATACCTATCTACTCTGGCAGCATACTTAATTACTCTGGCAGTATACCTATCTACTCTGGCAGTATACCTAATTACTCTGGCAGTATACCTATCTACTCTGTCAGCATACCTATCTACTCTGGCAGTATACCTATCTACTCTGGCAGCAAACCTATCTACTCTGGCAGTATACCTATCTACTCTGGCAGTATACCTATCTACTCTGGCAGTATACCTATCTACTCTGTCAGCATACCTATCTACTCTGGCAGTATACCTATCTACTCTGGCAGTATACCTATCTACTCTGTCAGTATACCTATCTACTCTGGCAGTATACCTATCTACTCTGGCAGTATACCTATCTACTCTGGCAGTATACCTATCTACTCTGGCAGTATACCTATCTACTCTGGCAGTATACCTATCTACTCTGGCAGCATACCTAATTATTCTGTCAGTATACCTATCTAATCTGGCAGTATACCTATCTACTCTGTCAGCATACCTATCTACTCTGTCAGCATACCTATCTACTCTGTCAGTATACCTATCTACTCTGGCAGTATACCTATCTACTGGCAGTATACCTATCTACTCTGGCAGTATACCTATCTACTCTGTCAGCATACCTATCTACTCTGGCAGTATACCTATCTACTCTGGCAGTATACCTATCTACTCTGTCAGCATACCTATCTACTCTGTCAGTATACCTATCTACTCTGGCAGTATACCTATCTACTGGCAGTATACCTATCTACTCTGGCAGTATACCTATCTACTGGCAGTATACCTATCTACTCTGGCAGTATACCTATCTACTCTGTCAGCATACCTATCTACTCTGGCAGTATACCTATCTACTCTGTCAGCATACCTATCTACTCTGGCAGTATACCTATCTACTCTGTCAGTATACCTATCTACTCTGTCAGCATACCTATCTACTCTGTCAGCATACCTATCTACTCTGTCAGTATACCTATCTACTCTGTCAGCATACCTATCTACTCTGTCAGCATACCTATCTACTCTGTCAGTATACCTATCTACTCTGGCAGTATACCTATCTAATCTGTCAGCATACCTATCTACTCTGTCAGCATACCTATCTACTCTGGCAGCAAACCTATCTACTCTGGCAGTATACCTATTTACTCTGGTAGCATACCTATCTACTCTGGCAGCATACCTATCTACTCTGGCAGTATACCTTTCTACCCTGGCAACATACCTTTCTACTCTGGCAGTATACCTATCTACTCTGGCAGTATACCTATCTACTCTGGCAGTATATCTATCTACTCTGTCAGCATACCTATCTACTCTGGCAGCAAACCTATCTACTCTGGCAGTATACCTATTTACTCTTTGTAGCATACCTATCTACTCTGGCAGCATACCTGATTACTCTGGCAGTATACCTTTCTACCCTTGCAACATACCTTTCTACTCTGGCAGTATACCTATCTACTCTGTCAGTATACCTATCTACTCTGGCAGTATACCTATCTACTCTGGCAGCATACCTATCTACTCTGGCAGTATACCTATCTACTCTGGCAGTATACCTATCTACTCTGGCAGCATACCTACCTACTCTGGCAGTATACCTATCTACTCTGGCAGCAAACCTAATTACTCTGGCAGCATACCTAATTACTCTGGCAGCAAAACTTACATCTGTTTTCGTTGTAGCCGTATCCATCGGAAGTTGATACCAATTATGTTCTTATTCGAGAAACCAAAGTTACTTTATCCTTTTTGTTTCCCTTGTTGAGGTACATCCGGTCCAAGGCGATAATGCAACTTGGCCATTTCCGTTAGACAATATGTTTAATGTTCACTGATTTCGGAAAAACTACAGTATCTAGTGCCTCGATTCCGTTAAACCAATCACTGATGTGATGTTTCTGGCTGAGAAGATTATAAAGTTGAGATATCGACATAAACACATTCGGGTAAGAACTTCGCTATCGTTTGCAAATATAATATACAAAAAAAAACGTTTTATTTAGAAAAAAAAATATCGCGTGCGTTCCTAGCTGGACAGCCGGTGAACAGCCTCCCAGTGAATATCAGAGCTTGTAATTCTGGTACCCATGTATCCATTTGAAAAACGAGAATCCGTTTACATAATAATCCATTCTGGAGTGAATTCCTAACAAAACGTTAGTTTGTGGCGATATAACATCCCTTGGCGTAAATAGGAAATCCACAACGGTGTGGTGTAAACAACACATTTCCCAGGGAAAACCATTCCCGACACAGAGACGCACAGTAAACACTTATGAAGACATGCAATCAGCCTATAACTGGTCCCAGTTGACCTTGAGCAAATGGTCCAGAATTTCCAGATGAAAAACGATGATAATCCTGGTGTAGAAAAATAAAACCGTCGTGGGAGTTCATATAGAAAACAAAAGCGTTAAAACTATACCAAACATTTATGAAATATTAAAAGCGCAAAAACAAATGAAAGTCGAAGAGAAGATAATTGAGTTTGTGATGCTGACGAAGTGTCGAATGTGTATCCCCTACATACTGGTGGCATTATTCCTCCGGCGAAGTCCGATAGGATGGCACTTATCTCCGGGCCGCACTTAGACCCGATGTCCGAATTCAAACATTGATTCGCTCCATGGAAAAAGCTGTGAATCATAAGAACAAAAGTTCGATGGATAAGATATGGTGCCACAAAACATACTTTTAAAGCGAACATTAATAAAGGAATTAACACTACGTTCGTTTTTGTTTGTCGAGGTGAAGGGGAAGGCACAGAAAAATAAACGTTCCCAGTTTATAACATGATACATGAAATCTCAACCCAAAGTTATCCTTCTTGGGAGATGGCTTAATATAAGAGTTAACTCTTGTTGCCAAATCCCATTAAATCAAATGTTGTATATATTGTATCTTGTATTGTAAATAATTGGAAACAAAATACTGTTTAAACCAAGTTATCCTTCTTACATTATCATTGTTCTTTATATATCATTGTTGTTTATATATCATTGTTCTTTATATATCATTGTTGTTTATATAGCATTGTTGTTTATATAGCATTGTTCTTTATATATCATTGTTGTTTATATAGCATTGTTGTTTATATAGCATTGTTCTTTATATATCATTGTTGCTTATATATCATTGTTCTTTATATATCATTGTTGTTTATATAGCATTGTTCTTTATATATCATTGTTCTTTATATATCATTGTTCTTTAAATATCATTGTTGTTTATATAGCATTGTTGTTTATATATCCTTGTTCTTTATATATCCTTGTTCTTTATATATCATTGTTCTTTATATATCATTGTTCTTTATATATATAGCATTGTTCTTTATATAGCATTGTTCTTTATATAGCATTGTTCTTTATATATCATTGTTCTTTAAATATCATTGTTCTTTATATATCCTTGTTCTTTATATATCATTGTTCTTTATATATCATTGTTCTTTATATATATAGCATTGTTCTTTATATAGCATTGTTCTTTATATATCATTGTTCTTTAAATATCATTGTTCTTTAAATATCATTGTTCTTTATATATCATTGTTCTTTATATATCATTGTTCTTTATATATCATTGTTCTTTATATATATAGCATTGTTGTTTATATATCATTGTTGTTTATATATCATTGTTGTTTATATATCATTGTTGTTTATATATCATTGTTGTTTATATATCATTGTTCTTTATATAGCATTGTTCTTTATATAGCATTGTTCTTTATATATCATTGTTCTTTATATATCATTGTTCTTTATATATCATTGTTCTTTATATATCATTGTTCTTTATATATATAGCATTGTTGTTTATATATCATTGTTCTTTATATATCATTGTTCTTTATATATCATTGTTCTTTATATATCATTGTTCTTTATATATCATTGTTGTTTATATAGCATTGTTCTTTATATATCATTGTTCTTTATATAGCATTGTTCTTTATATATCATTGTTCTTTATATAGCATTGTTCTTTATATAGCATTGTTCTTTATATATCATTGTTGTTTATATAGCATTGTTCTTTATATAGCATTGTTCTTTATATATCATTGTTGTTTATATAACATTGTTGCTTATATAACATTGTTGTTTAAATATCATTGTTCTTTATATAGCATTGTTCTTTAAATATCATTGTTCTTTAAATATCATTGTTCTTTATATATCATTGTTCTTTAAATATCATTGTTCTTTATATATCATTGTTCTTTAAATATCATTGTTGTTTATATATCATTGTTGTTTATATAGCATTGTTCTTTATATAGCATTGTTCTTTATATATCATTGTTCTTTATATATCATTGTTCTTTATATATAATTGTTCTTTATATATCCTTGTTCTTTATATATCATTGTTCTTTATATATCATTGTTCTTTATATAGCATTGTTCTTTATATATCATTGTTCTTTATATATCATTGTTCTTTATATATCATTGTTCTTTATATATCATTGTTCTTTATATAGCATTGTTCTTTATATATCATTGTTCTTTATATAGCATTGTTCTTTATATATCATTGTTCTTTAAATATCATTGTTCTTTAAATATCATTGTTCTTTATATATCATTGTTCTTTATATATATAACATTGTTCTTTAAATATCATTGTTCTTTAAATATCATTGTTCTTTAAATATCATTGTTCTTTATATATCATTGTTCTTTATATATATAGCATTGTTCTTTATATAGCATTGATCTTTATATATCATTGTTCTTTAAATATCATTGTTCTTTAAATATCATTGTTCTTTATATATCATTGTTCTTTATATATCATTGTTCTTTATATATATAGCATTGTTCTTTATATATCATTGTTCTTTAAATATCATTGTTCTTTAAATATCATTGTTCTTTATATATCATTGTTCTTTATATATATAGCATTGTTCTTTATATATCATTGTTCTTTAAATATCATTGTTCTTTAAATATCATTGTTCTTTATATATCATTGTTCTTTAAATAGCATTGTTCTTTATATATATAGCATTGTTCTTTATATATCATTGTTCTTTAAATATATAGCATTGTTCTTTATATATCATTGTTCTTTAAATATCATTGTTCTTTAAATAGCATTGTTCTTTATATATCAAAAAGAATGTATTTTTTCGTGAACAAATATTCAAATAATGTGGTAATACATTTGTAGTAAGCTACGTTGAGTGGTGACATGATATCATATTATCAAAAAGAAACGAACAAAGAAAAGTACCTACCGGCAAATTTGCTCTATTCTGTGATTTTCACGTTCCTCGACTTGATCGTGAGAATAGGTGGCCATTTTTTCGGTTGATTGTAAAGTGAAATCCTCATGCCTTTTTATACACTTTTCCAGTTCCTTGTCTAATTTTGTTACGCATGTCCGCCGCTCCACATAAACTGCAAGAAGTAATTGAATGTCGTAAAAATGCTTCTTTTTGTTTGATACAAATTTACAAAAATGCATAATGTTAGTACATATGGCCACAGCTGTAATATAATCAAGATATGTTTGAGAAACAGTAAGTTTCCGAGGCTGAGCCATTCACGAAGGCTAAGCAAATATGACGACTTGAGCATTCACCAGTTGAATCCTTGCGTTGAACAAAGAGATGTAAAACATATCATTGCCCTTTGATACAATGGCCTTGAGCTTTAATCAGTTGATGCTTTTGTTTGATTGCAACCACCTTTACTACATCATGTCACAATAAAATGTTTATCAGTTAAGAAATGTATAATTTGATGTTGACTTTTGCCCCAATAACCTTTATCTTTGGTCCGTTTAAACCGTGCTTGATTTTGACCCTGTTTACTTCATAATGTCATAGAAAAAATCTTAACCATTTAAGAGATTAAAAAAGGGGACTATGGACCCAAAATGAGAACTGGGGCATAATTATAAATCACAACAAGCAGGAATACTAATGAGCATATTCAAAAACGTGCAAGGATGTAGAATATTTCTCAATGAGATCAAGATGGCGACCATAAAACTTGCCAAGTCTTGATCAACTTGTATCTCTCGAATCCCTGTGACGTAAATGTGTTCGTCAACGTCTAACATCTATCACGACAATTATAATATTCAAAAGAAGCTCTAGAATAGTTTGGCCTTGACCATTGACCCAAGTGTATCGCATTGGTAACCACGGACGTCGCGAAATGGCAGTAATGTGACTAAAAAAGGTCACATAAATATTATATGAATAAAGTCACATGAACAGATTGAATCCTATTGAGAGAGTATACAGGCGCCAAGAAAAGTGTCACATAACTACATAAATGTACCATTTTTGGGTACTAAATAACTGTATCAATTACTCAAATATCGGCAATAATAAATGAAAGCAGATTTCGTTTACATAATTATAGATAAATAGATAAATACAACTACAACGTACTCAGCAATGTGATAAAGCATAGAAATCTAAACCCGTTTGTCTGTATTACAATTGACAGGTACTCAGCCCCATGTGGTGGCGGGGCTAATAAAACCCATCCGTGATTGGGCGCAGAGCGTGTCTCTACACGTGTATAGAATAGCAACACGTGCTTTATAGACAAACGTGTAATTGTCTAGGATAAGTGCCAGTACTTCTCGATAAAAAATCCAGTAGATGTGACGTGAAACACGCGCGACTTTCCTGGGATGCGTCTGGTCGCGCAGAGTGATACGGGATCAGACAGCGGACACGTACTCGGGAGGAACACGGAGATGTGACACGAGGTTTTGTGAGCGTGTGAGCGGATTGTTAGCACGAATGTCGGTTGAAATGTAATTTTATCAACAAACACACGTACAATTTGTCGGAGAATACAAAGGAGTAAGTGTGACTATCTAGTGACTCTTTATTATCATCAGTAAATGAGGACATAGCGATGATGTACTGTTGCCACAACAAGACAAGAGATCCCTGATGTATTTTGGTGCCCACCACAGATATCTGTTCTATGAAATCTGAATTTGCTCTTAAAAAGGCAACATTAACTGAAAGGTAGCTTGTGAGCAATGTTTTGTTAGTACAAGATAGAACATAGGTGGTCTCTAAAAAACTTAAAAGTTAAAAAAGTTTTTCAATCAAAAACTTAAGAAATTAAAAATGGATGTTAGTATATAATCTGCATTATGGTATCATAGTAATAATTTCAACAAGAGGCCCAATAGCCTTAACGGTCACCTGAGATTTGATTTACTAGACTAATACCAATGACTGCATATCCGAGTATTTAAAGAATATTGTTGAAATTTTAACCAATTTAACCGTTTTGAGCCCCTCCCCGTTGCCCTGGGGATGGACCAGAGTCAAAATTCTTTCAACATCAAACCATCGTCTCCTGGTTATAATTCCAACCATGTTTCAATTTACTCGAACTGAAAATGAGCAAAATATATCCAAAAATGTCATTTTCAAATATGAGCTATCAGTAGTAAATTTCATCCCCTCTTCAGGGGGGAACCTAAAATATGAGGGGCTTAAAATTCACAATTTGGATAAAGCATCTTAAGACCTTTCCATTGGTTAATAGTTTTTATTCCAGCAAATCTGGGTCTAGAGAAGAAAATTGTTAATATTTTAGCCACATTGACCGTTTTAACACCCTCCCCACTACCCCAGGGGTAGGCCAAATCATTTTGTGTCAATATCACACCGTCATCTCCTGGTAATTATTCCAACCAAGTTGGAATTATCTCCAACTGAGAATGGGCAATTACGACAAGTTTGATTACTTTTTTTTATAGTATCACCAAATATTTTATAAAATTGTAGTTCGGTAAACCTTGTGAATTATTCATACTGATATTTTGACAAAACTTGATGTTTTTCAATTTATAATAGGAAAATCCTTAATCGTCCAATCCATGTAAACGGAACATATGTTTACGAACAACTCTTGAGCACTTTGACCTCACGGAGACTGCGTGTTTTCAGGTTAACAAAATTCTCTTCAGAGGGCCCCTATGTGTGCGAGCTTTCAATAATATCTGCTTTTGGTGAGTTTGAAGTATACCAACACAATTTCTCGTGTGAAAACTCATCATACAGAATATATCATAAGTATTGAAAATGTATTTCGTTAATCTAGCATACCTTGAAAGAAGTACGTGTTAACTCAAACTCCTCGTGTCTTCGCGTCCAGTTGTTTACAACAAACATAACTGTGTTCGCGCCAGATGGCGCGGTTATTTTGTGCTATATTTCGACGTCACTATATTTGGCGCGGGCTTTCTGAATAATTAAACTGACCATATCGGACATCGGCTATACGGTATTTTAGTATACAGTATGGATTGCTTTGTCTTAATATAGGTATTTTTCATTCTAATTGATTTTAAAAACGCGGGTTCACTAAATTGCCTCTTTAACGCAAATTCCCAAAGTTCAGGTGTTTTTACCCTAATTCAATTTAACTTGGTAGCCAATAATCGAGGTTACATGAGGAGTTTAGCGTGATAGTATGAGTAATGTTACCAAGTTTTAATTCAGTCGAATATATACTTATATCATTGTGAAAAGTGGACTTAAACGCAAATGTTGACGTCATTTTCATCAGCAAGTTTTGTTTGGTTCATCCAAGGAACATACCAGCCAAGTATCATGTCTGTAGGCCTTTTGGTTTGTCAGAAAACGTCGCTCAAAAGTTTTACCAGATTTGACCCCTGTGACCTTGAATATTGGTCAAAGTCATTTCTTTTCGCGGACTTTGTCATGCTTCATCCAAGGAATCTGACAGCAAAATAGCATGCTTCTAGAACTTTTGGTTTATTAGCAGAAGTCGTTTAAAGTTTATAACAGATTTGACCCCAGTAACTTGAATATGGGTCAAGGTCATTTCTTTATCGTAAACTTTGTTCGGCTTCATTCAACGAGGTCCGCTAACAAACAGGTGAACTAACAAAACCTATAATGAACACTTACAATCTGTATTGCTGCAAAATCTTTGAAACCCCGACTTCCATGCATCCGGGTCGGCGAATTTGCGTAACCTTTCGAAGTCCCTCGGACTAGTACACTGACTATATATTTTATTAAGGCAGTCGACAGAATCGTCTAGGTCACCGTGTCTGCAGCAAAAATAAAGCAAGGTAAGTCCTTTCAAGGTGTAAAAGAATTGATACACACAAACAAAAATTCATATCAAATATGTGTGTTAAATGTAGGATCGTCCGATAACAAGTTGGCTTCCACTCGATATCGATAGTACCACAACAGTTATCGTACAAACCAGCAATATTGGCATGAGGTAAATCTAAAAAAAAGGATTTTGCTTTCAAAATCTTATAATTAATTTTCCATTGATTGTATGCAGAATGCGGCTTTCTGATTGGTTGAGATTTTTTTTTCAATTAAGCATTGATGACAATTTATTTTAGTTTCATTGGGGTATGAAAACAAATTTGTTTGCAAACTGTATGAATCCGCGTAGCGGATTCTTAGAAAAGTTTGCAAGCAACATTTTTTTTCATAACCCTATGAAATTAAAAAATAATTGACATCAATGTTTATAATTAATTTTTGAAACTTATTTTTAGATTTAAAACATGTTTATGTACAATTTGACTGATCTAACAACGGATTCTTTTTTACAAATCAATACGCAACGTCAATTGCCGCATTGTGACGTCACATTTTTCGCGCCATTTTTGGATTTTTTTTCATAGAGGTATGCAAAGAAAATCTCAACCAATCAGAAAGCCGCATTCTGCATACAATCAATGGAAAATTAATAATACCTCTCTGAAAAACAAATCCGAAAATGGCGCGAAAACTGTGACGTCACAAAACAGCGTTACAAAACAGCAATTGACGTTGCGTATTGATTTGAAAAAAGAATCCGTTGTTAGATCAGTCAAATTGTACATAAACATGTTTTAAATTTGAAAAATAAGTTTACAAAAATATTTATAAGCGTTGATGTCAATTATATTTTAGTTTCATAGGGTTATGAAACAAATTTTGCTTGCAAACTTTTGCAAGAATCCGCTACGCGGATTCATACAGTTTGCAAACAAACTTTTTTTATACCCCAAGGAAACTAAAAGAAATGGTCATCAATGCTTAATTAAACAAATGTTTAATGTGTTTTATGATAGCTGTGTTAAAAACTAATTTCGACGTAATGATAATATAAATGATAATGGTGACAACAAACAGCTGAGACATGATGGTGACAACAAACAGCTCCGACACGATGGTGACAACAAACAGCTCCGACATGATGGTGACAACAAATAGCTCCGACATGATGGTGACAACAAACAGCTGAGACATGATGGTGACAACAAACAGCTGAGACATAATGGTGACAACAAACAGCTCAGACATGATGGTGACAACAAACAGCTCTGACATGATGGTGACAACAAACAGCTGAGACATGATGGTGACAACAAACAGCTGAGACACGATGGTGACAACGAACAGCTCCGACATGATGGTGACAACAAACAGCTCCGACATGATGGTGACAACAAACAGCTCAGACATGATGGTGACAACAAACAGCTGAGACATGATGGTGACAACAAACAGCTCTGACATGATGGTGACAACAAACAGCTCCGACATGATGGTGACAACAAACAGCTCCGACATGATGGTGACAACAAACAGCTGAGACATGATGGTGACAACAAACAGCTGAGACATGATGGTGACAACAAACAGCTGAGACATGATGGTGACAACAAACAGCTCCGAAAGGGTGGTGACAACAAACAGCTGAGACATGATGGCGACAACAAACAGCTGAGACATGATGGTGACAACAAACAGCTCTGACATGATGGTGACAACAAACAGCTGAGACACGATGGTGACAACAAACAGCTGAGACATGATGGTGACAACAAACAGCTGAGACATGATGGTGACATCAAACAGCTGAGACATGATGGTGACAACAAACAGCTGAGACATGATGGTGACAACAAACAGCTCCGAAAGGGTGGTGACAACAAACAGCTGAGACATGATGGCGACAACAAACAGCTGAGACATGATGGTGACAACAAACAGCTCTGACATGATGGTGACAACAAACAGCTGAGACACGATGGTGACAACAAACAGCTCAGACATGATGGTGACAACAAACAGCTGAGACATGATGGTGACAACAAACAGCTCTGACATGATGGTGACAACAAACAGCTGAGACATGATGGTGACAACAAACAGCTCAAACATGATGGTGACAACAAACAGCTCCGACATGATGGTGACAACAAACAGCTCCGAAAGGGTGGTGACAACAAACAGCTGAGACATGATGGTGACAACAAACAGCTGAGACACGATGGTGACAACAAACAGCTGAGACATGATGGTGACAACAAACAGCTCCGACATGATGGTGACAACAAACAGCTCCGAAAGGGTGGTGACAACAAACAGCTCATACATGATGGTGACAACAAATAGCTGAGACACGATGGTGACAACAAACAGCTCTGACATGATGGTGACAGCAAACAGCTCCGACATGATGGTGACAACAAACAGCTGAGACATGATGGTGACAACAAACAGCTGAGACATAATGGTGACAACAAACAGCTG
Organism: Mimachlamys varia; assembly: GCA_947623455.1. Taxonomy (NCBI): domain Eukaryota; kingdom Metazoa; phylum Mollusca; class Bivalvia; order Pectinida; family Pectinidae; genus Mimachlamys; species Mimachlamys varia. The sequence continues at coordinate 25,428,542 of OX392534.1, forward strand.
AGACATGATGGTGACAACAAACAGCTCAGACATGATGGTGACAACAAACAGCTCCGACATGATGGTGACAACAAACAGCTGAGACATGATGGTGACAACAAACAGCTCCGACATGATGGTGACAACGAACAGCTGAGACATGATGGTGACAACAAACAGCTCCGACATGATGGTGACAACGAACAGCTGAGACATGATGGTGACAACAAACAGCTGAGACATGATGGTGACAACAAACAGCTCTGACATGATAGTGACAACAAACAGCTCCGACATGATGGTGACAACAAAGAGCTCAGACATGATGGTGACAACAAACAGCTGAGACATGATGGTGACAACAAACAGCTCCGACATGATGGTGACAACAAACAGCTCCGACATGATGGTGACAACAAACAGCTGAGGCATGATGGTGACAACAAACAGCTGAGACATGATGGTGACAACAAACAGCTGAGACATGATGGTGACAACAAACAGCTCTGACATGATGGTGACAACAAACAGCTCCGACATGATGGTGACAACAAACAGCTCAGACATGATGGTGACAACAAACAGCTCCGACATGATGGTGACAACAAACAGCTCCGACATGATGGTGACAACAAACAGCTCAGACATGATGGTGACAACAAACAGCTCCGACATGATGGTGACAACAAACAGCTCCGACATGATGGTGACAACAAACAGCTCCGACATGATGGTGACAACAAACAGCTCCGACATGATAGTGACAACAAACAGCTCCGACATGATGGTGACAACAAACAGCTGAGACATGATGGTGACAACAAACAGCTCATACATGATGGTGACAACAAACAGCTCCGACATGATAGTGACAACAAACAGCTCCGACATGATGGTGACAACAAACAGCTGAGACATGATGGTGACAACAAACAGCTCCGACATGATGGTGACAACAAACAGCTGAGACATGATGGTGACAACAAACAAAGGACAAAGGAAGGTATAATCTAGCAGTAAATGAAATGAAGAATGCAGATTTACCGGCAGTGACGTTGCATTCGATCTGCGTCTGCGCCGGTGATGAGCATGCTGTCGCCGCTACCGTACGTGAGATTATGGAGACATGTAAACACCTCGCTAAGCAGGTCGTCCGGACAGTAGCCTAGCGTCAGGTTCACCACCCATAGAATCGCAGTAACCATTGTATCTGAAGAGAGGCAAAACAAACATGTAATAATTCTGTCTAAAACTCGAAAGATTCTTCAAGCAAAGTTCTACTAATATTAAAAGAAAACGTGCACAGATTTTCTTCAAGCAGAAGTTAGTTAATTTAGATAACTTATATTAATCACTATAAGCGACTTACTGTTTGAAATATGTCATCTGGACATTGTCGATGTTCCCTATTATGCCATATCACAAACCCAGCACTAGATGCAATCATTAAAGATCCTGAGGATGAATTACATGAATATCTAACTATGCTTGTATTCAAAAATGAAAATATATGGAACTCTTACAACAAAAATTAGTAGCCGGGGCTCACGTGAGATATCTATAGAACGTGACTCTCGGGGGTCACCTATCAGAATCAGTTTGTATGGGAACTTATACAGAATCAGTTTGTATAGAAATTAAAACAGAATCTGTTTGTATGGAAACTTAAACAGAATCAGTTTGTATGGGAACGTATACACAAACAGTTTGTGTACAGACTTAAACAGAATCAGATTGTATGGGAACGTATACAGAATCAGTTTGTATGGGAACTTATACAGAATCTGTTTGTATAGGAACGTATACAGAATCTGTTTGTATAGGAACTTAAACAGAATCAGTTTGTATGGGAACGTATACAGAATCAGTTTGTATGGGAACTTTTACAGAATCAGTTTGTATGGGAACGTATACACAATCAGTTTGTATGGGAACTTATACAGAATCAGTTTGTATGGGAACTTATACAGAATCAGTTTGTATGGGAACTTATACAGAATCTGTTTGTATAGAAACTTATACAGAATCAGTTTGTATGGGAACTTATACAGAATCAGTTTGTATGGGAACTTAAACAGAATCACTTTGTGTAGAGACTTAAACAGAATCAGTTTGTATGGGAACTTATACAGAATCTTTTTGTATAGAAATTAAAACAGAATCTGTTTGTATGGAAACTTAAACAGAATCAGTTTGTATGGGAACTTAAACAGAATCACTTTGTGTAGAGACTTAAACAGAATCAGATTGTATGGGAACGTATACAGAATCAGTTTGTATGGGAACTTATACAGAATCTGTTTGTATAGGAACGTATACAGAATCTGTTTGTATAGGAACTTAAACAGAATCAGTTTGTATGGGAACGTATACAGAATCAGTTTGTATGGGAACTTTTACAGAATCAGTTTGTATGGGAACGTATACACAAACAGTTTGTATGGGAACTTATACAGAATCAGTTTGTATGGGAACTTATACAGAATCAGTTTGTATGGGAACTTATACAGAATCTGTTTGTATAGAAACTTATACAGAATCAGTTTGTATGGGAACTTATACAGAATCAGTTTGTATGGGAACTTATACAGAATCAGTTTGTATGGGAATTTATACAGAATCAGTTTGTATGGGAACGTATACAGAATCAGTTTGTATGGGAACTTATACAGAATCAGTTTGTATGGGAATTTATACAGAATCAGTTTGTATGGGAACGTATACAAAATCAGTTTGTATGGGAACTTATACAGAATCAGTTTGTATGGAAACTTAAACAGAATCAGTTAAAATAGGAACGTATACATAATCTGTTTGTATGGGAACGTATACAGAATCAGTTTGTATGGGAACGTATACAGAATCAGTTTGTATGGGAACTTATACAGAATCAGTTTGTATAGAAACTTAAACAGAATCAGTTATACAGAATCTGTTTGTATGGGAACGTATACAGAATCAGTTTGTATGGGAACGTATACAGAATCAGTTTGTATGGGAACTTATACAGAATCAGTTTGTATGGGAACGTATACAGAATCTGTTTGTATGGGAACGTATACAGAATCAGTTTGTATGGGAACGTATACAGAATCAGTTTGTATGGGAACTTATACAGAATCAGTTTTATGGGAACTTATACAGAATCAGTTTGTATGGGAACTTATACAGAATCAGTTTGTATGGGAACTGATACAGAATCTTTTTGTATAGAAATTAAAACAGAATCTGTTTGTATGGAAACTTAAACAGAATCAGTTTGTATGGGAACTTAAACAGAATCAGTTTGTATGGGAACTTATACAGAATAAGTTTGTATAGAAATTAAAACAGAATCTGTTTGTATGGAAACTTAAACAGAATCAGTTTGTATGGAAACTTAAACAGAATCACTTTGTGTAGAAACTTAAACAGAATCAGATTGTATGGGAACGTATACAGAATCAGTTTGTATGGGAACTTATACAGAATCAGTTTGTATGGGAACTTATACAGAATCAGTTTGTATGGGAACGTATACAGAATCAGTTTGTATGGGAACTTATACAGAATCAGTTTGTATGGGAACTTATACAGAATCAGTTTGTATGGGAACGTATACAGAATCAGTTTGTATGGGAACTTAAACAGAATCGGTTTGTATGGGAACTTATACAGAATCAGTTTGTATGGGAACTTATACAGAATCAGTTTGTATGGGAACGTATACAGAATCAGTTTGTATGGGAACTTAAACAGAATCGGTTTGTATGGGAACTTATACAGAATCAGTTTGTATGGGAACTTATACAGAATCAGTTTGTATGGGAACTTATACAGAATCAGTTTGTATGGGAACGTATACACAATCAGTTTGTACGGGAACTTATACACAATCAGTTTGTATGGGAACTTATACAGAATCCGTTTGTATGGGAACTTATACAGAATCAGTTTGTATGGGAACTTATACAGAATCGGTTTGTATGGGAACGTATACAGAATCAGTTTGTATGGGAACTTATACAGAATCAGTTTGTATGGGAATGTATACACAATCAGTTTGTATGGGAACTTATACAGAATCAGTTAAAATAGGAACGTATACAGAATCGGTTTGTATGGGAACGTATACAGAATCAGTTTGTATGGGAACTTATACAGAATCGGTTTGTATGGGAACGTATACAGAATCAGTTTGTATGGGAACTTATACAGAATCAGTTTGTATGGGAATGTATACACAATCAGTTTGTATGGGAACTTATACAGAATCAGTTAAAATAGGAACGTATACAGAATCGGTTTGTATGGGAACGTATACAGAATCAGTTTGTATGGGAACTTATACAGAATCAGTTTGTTCGGGAACGTATACAGAATCAGTTTGTATGGGAACGTATACAGAATCAGTTTGTATGGGTACGTATACAGAATCAGTTTGTATAGAAACGTATACAGAATCTGTTTGTATAGGAACTTAAACAGAATCAGTTTGTATAGGAACTTATACAAAATCAGTTTGAATGGGAACTTATTCAGAATCAATTTGAAAAGAAACTTATACAGAATTCGTTTTGATGGGAATTGAAACAGAATCAGTTTGTATGGCAATTCCTACAGACTCGACAGATGATTGTAATGTCAATGTTTAACACCGGTTTAAAATATTGCTGCGTATATACAATTTATGGCTACAGATAATATAATAAGCACATTAAAAAAATAAATATTTTTTCAAAAAACATAACGCAGAGAATATTTCATAATTATAAGACACAAAGGCTTCCTCCATCCATTTAACACTGTTTATGTGAAGTATTACCTGTTCTTTACAACAAGTTCCGCGAAGAATCTTAAAACCTATTTTTGAAGCAATTAGGAGGGATTAAGTCAGGTATGCATCGGAATAATTGCAGCAGACGTTAGCCAGATGGAACATGTAAATTATGGCGATGCACTGTATATGTGTGTAATACAAGCAAACATTAGCTCCTGGTCAGAAAGAGAATTCATTAGCTGTTTCTGGTGTTGTGAAAGAGCTATGAAATGAATTCACAGTATGAGCTTCTTTGGTTTGTACTTGCCTCTCCGGCAGACCCATGTCTTACTGGAGACGGGAGTGGTTTATATAGTTAGGACTTTGGCACGAGTGAACCGTTAGCGCTATATCGAATTTGACATGCACTTAAAATGTAAAAACTACTTATTACTGTTTTCGACACGGGCAGCCAATTACCGGAGACGTAAGGCAGTGAAGTTTTGCCGTGATTTTACGTTAAACTCTGTACAGACAATGTTATTGTGTACAGGCCTGAGTAAGATTTCCGGGGGTGTCTAATGGACGGTGTTCCACTAAGTATTCCCCAGTATCCATGGTCTACGCCAATTGAAATGCTAGATTACCATATAAATCAGCCTCGTTTTGTCCTATCAAACCAATTTAATTAGAAGATGATTATTATCAACTTTAAATACATGATATTGGGTCCAGCGAAACAATTATATTTTCCAACGTTTTTATTGTTCTCCAAGTTTCTCCGGGGTTTATCATTACCGCCTTTATTGATGAAATACATGGGTTAGGATGTGTGCATGTTTGTGTGTGAGTGAGGGTGTGTTTTCGTGTGTGTGTATATGAGTGAAGGGATGTGTGTGTGTGTGTATGAGTGAAGGTATGTGCGTTTGTGTATATGCGTGAGGGTGTGTGCTTGTTTGTATATGAGTGAGGGTGTGTGCTTGTTTGTATATGAGTGAGGGTGTGTGCTTGTTTGTATATAAGTGAGGGTGTGTGCTTGTTTGTATATGAGTGAGGGTGTGTGCTTGTTTGTATATGAGTGAGGGTGTGTGCTTGTTTGTAAATGAGTGAGGGTGTGTGCTTGTTTGTATATGAGTGAGGGTGTGTGCTTGTTTGTATATGAGTGAGGGTATGTGCTTGTTTGTATATGAGTGAGGGTGTGTGCAAAGCGGCAATTTGAGCGGCTGTACACTATATTACACACAACCTAATAAAGGGCATTTGAAAAAAAAAATCCAGGTCCTCTCTTTGTGTGTGTGTGTATGAGCGTGGTTTTGTGGGGTTTTTTTTCATACGAAGAGGCATCTCAATGAGTGATTTAAATGAACTTCGTTAAATGGGCAATTATGTAAAGTTTGTTTACTTTTTTATTATATCGCCAAATATTTTATAAAATTGTAGTTGTGAACTATAAATACCGATATTTTGACAAAACTTTACCGTGCGTTTTTCAATAAATAATAAGGAACTACTTAATCGCCCAACACATGAAAATGAGACTTCAAGACTCTTTTATATGCGTGTATGTAGGATAGGGATATTCCACCCGAAGGGTCACAAAATGTGGTGAAACCCGAGGCTTGCCGAGGGTTTTACCACATTTTGTGATCCCGAGGGTGGAATATTCCTATCCTACATACACACATAATGAAAGAGTCTTTTTCTCTCATATCAACTATCCGAATAAGCTCAAAAACCATGAAAATATGTTTAAACAGGCTACCATTTTGAAATTTCAACTTTTTCCTTGAGTTTTTTTGACGAAAACGAATTAAACAGCGAGTTTAAGCATACCCCATATTTGCAAACAATGTTTGCGCAGAAAAAATAATCTCCTCTTCCTGGTGTTTATGGTTAACATTTTGTGAAAGGTTTTAATTTTATCACGCCGTCGTTTTCTCTTTCCGGCATCAGAGTTTACCGTATTCGTGACGTCACGTCATTGTTGAGCTATTGTGACGTCACGTAGCGTGAAATGCTATGTAAGATAGATTTTTCTTACATATCTTTCTTGCATGGGCAACATCTATCAAACATGGCGAGATATGAGAGAAATATGTTTACTAACATCTCTGAGCATTTCGACTCCACGGAGCATGCGTGTTTTCAGGTTAACAAATTTTCCTTCAAAGGGCCCCTGTGTGTGCAAGATTTCAATAATATCTGCTTTTGGTTAATTTGAAGTATACCAACACACTTTATTATATGTATCATACTTGTTGACAACGTATTTCTTTGATCTAACATACATTGAAACAAGTACGTATGAAATCAAACTCCTCTCGTCCTCGCGTTTACAACACGCATATATGTGGCAGTTATTTTGTACTATATTTTGATGTCGCTATATTTGGCTCGGGTTTTCTAAATAAGTAAACTAACTACATCGGAAATCGACTACACGGTATCTTATTATCAAGTACGGATTCCTTTGTTTGAATATAGGTATTCTTCATTCTAGTTGATTTTTAAAAACGTGGGTTCCCTTACACTGTAATTGCCTCTTTAACCATTAATTTCAAAAGCGATTATTCTGCCGGCTGCTGAAATCGTGTGATATTTTCTTGGTGTAAGCTAACATGTTTCGTCGCTGTCCAATATCAGATAAATATGATATAAGAAAAAATTGTCCAAAGAACTAGCTAATGAGGTGATTTATCACATCTCCATCACTGGTAAACCTCCCGGAACATATATAGCATGTCATGATGATATCTGAAATGCATACTGAAAAAGTCTGGAATGTAAATCTGTTTTGACAAGTAGTTTTGAATTCTGGCTACAAAACACTTTGGTAAAAATCTCATTTTGTTCTGTTAGCTGATTATGTAGCGACTACGTATTTTCAGTGATGTTTGAAAATGCAGAAAGAATAAACTCGGATCTTCAGCAAAGACTACTAACATTTAATCAAAGAACACGATTCAGCCATGATAAATTCTGTTAGACGTTTTAGTGGAAATATTATATATTGACAGGATGAGCAGACCTTGCTCGCACACACAAAGATATAACTGTTCTGCTGCGGCCTCTAGTGATTCGTTATTCTGGATAGGTGTTTAAAATTCCAAATATCCTAATGCAAGAAAGAAATATCGTTCTTTATGGTTTCCAGACAGAAAAAAAATTGCAAAAACAAGTAAAACTATGTTATTTCGGAATTCAGTGAGTTGAGAATTTAACGTGGAAACTATTCAAAACCACTATGTAAGACACCAGTGGGACATTTCATCATTCCAAGAACTAGCCAAACTGTCTTATTCCGGATACAATCTCATTATTCCGGAAAGCCGTCCATTATCTCTACATGTTGTTATCTCCAATTCCGGATACCTGTTTGAAATAACACAATAATAGGAAAACATAATAGCAAATCCAAAATATTAATGTTTTTGGATGTTTTACCAATTAAAAAATACTTTAGAGACTTGAATAAAATATTCATTTCATCAAATTTTATTTCATAAAGAAAAAGGACCGAACAACGGGCAAAACCTTTATTACATGTAGTTATAAACATTCATCAACACTGCCAGGTTTTGGCTAAATTACCATGATTGTGTTCGTCTGTTTATGCCAAGCAAGGTTGGGATCTCAACCATTTAAAAGTTATGACTCAAGAGTCAAGTCTGCATACGTGTGGTGGAGCATGGGTCAAATCTAAAATCATGTTTGTGCTCGTCACTTTATAGCTTAGCAAGTATATATATAATTGTTGGGTGGGTATCTAAACAGTTTAAAAGTTGTGACTCAGGAGATGAGTGTGCAAGGGCGTGGCAGACCCGGGGATCAAATATTTAATCGTATTTGTGATGGTTTATATTGTTAAAGAGTGGGGATCACAACCAAAATCAAGTTAAACAAATATCAAGACTTCTCTTTCCACTATTGGCTCCCGCCCCACCGGCCCTAGGGAGGTCAGATTCAACATGTATGCAAAATCTGTTTCCCTCCTCCAAACAATGTTTCTGACAAATGAGGTTAAAAACCATTCAGTTTTTTTTATAAAAAGTGGCGATTTAAACAGCTTTACTTCTGTTTTCCCCTATTGGGTCCCGCCAATCCACTACCGGGGGTCGGTCACTATTTATGCAAAATGTTTCCTTCACCCAAGGATGGATGTTTTTGAACAATTTTTGTTCAAATGCATTTATAACTTTATAAAAAGTAGCAATTTAAACAAGAGACCTAAATGACCAGTATCGCTCACCTGGATACATTAGTATCTAGGAAGCCATGGTAAAATATTTTTCAAAAAGATCCCATGGACAGGGACAGACTCAAATACTAATCGATGAAGCATATCAGTAGAAATTAAAAAATGGGCTAAATTGGTTGGTATCTCATCTGTTTTCAAGTTTAACTGAGAAACTATGGATATGTTAGACCCTAACATCAATGCTACTATCATGACTGTGTCTTTTTTATGGCCAGCAATGGTATATATAGTTTTAGGGTGGGGATTTCAATCGTTCAAAAGCTTTGACTCAGGAGTTAAGTCTGTAAGGGCTGTGGCAGACCTTGGAATCAAATTTTAAATAGTGTTTGTGATCGTCTCTTTATGCCCAGCATAAACAATATATATACAGCTTTCGGCTGGGGATCCGTTGAAAGCTATGACTCAGGGCCCGAGTCATTTGGTTCAAACCAATTTAGTACTTTAGGACTAGTAGTGATTTTAAATGCTTTACCTCTATTTCCCCTATTGGGTTCAGCCCCTCCAGTGCCAGGGGGATCAGAGTCACGATTTATGCAAAATCTTATCCTTTTGCAAAAGGATGTTTATCACAAAATTTGGTAAAAGTCCATTCCAAATCTGAAGACTAGTAGCGATTTAAAGGATTCACTTCTATTTCCCCTGATGGGCCCCGCCTCTGGACCCTTAGGGGTCAGTCATCATTAATGTCAAATCTGTTCCCGTTCCCTCAAGGATGTTTCTGACAAAATTTGGTTCAAATGCATTCAGAACTCTGTGACAAGTAGGGATTTAAATGAATTACCTCTATTTCCCCTATTGGGTTCCACCCTTCTGGCCCCTTGATTGTCAGAGTCACCATTCACACAAAATCTGTTCTCCTTCCCTCATTGAGGTTTCTGACCAAATTTGTTTCAAATGAATTCATAACTTTATGACTAGTAGCGATTTAAAGGAATTACCTATTTCCCCTATTGGGCCGAACTCCTCTGGCCCCTTGGGGGTCAGAGTCACCATATGCAAAATCTGTTTTCCTTCCCCCAAATATGTTTCTGACCAAATTTGGTCAAAATTAATTTGTAACTGTATGACTAGTAGCTATTTAAAGGAATTACCTCTATTTCTCCTATTGGGCCCCATCCCTCTTGCCCCTTGAGGGTCAGAATCACCATTTATGCAAAATCTGTTCCTTTTCCCCCAATGATGTTTCGAACATTACATCTATTTATATACAATTGCTTGGTATGAAGATACCATTAAAATGGGAATATGATCCCCTTCACGCAAGGATATTTCTGATAAATTTGGTTAAATTCTATCCAAAACTGTATGACTACAGTGTAGTAGTGATTTAAAGGAATGACCTTTAGAATCCTTCCCCTAAAGATGTTTCTGACCAAAATAGGTCAAAATCCATTTATAAATTTATTACTAGTAGCGACTTGAAGGAAATACTTCTATTTCCCCTATCGGGCCCCGTCCATCTGCCGCTTGGGGGTCAGAGTCACCATTTATGCAAAATCTGTTCCCCTTCATACAAGGATGTTTCTGATAAAATTTGCTGAAAATCTTTCAAAATTTTATGACTAGTAGGTATTCAAAGGAATGACCTCTATTTCCCCTATTGAGTCACCATTTATGCAAAATCAGTTCCCCCTCACTCACGGATTTAGTTCAAATGCGTTCATAGCTTTAGGACTAGTAGCGATTGAAAGGAATTACCACTTATTAGGTTCCGCACCTCTGGCCCATTAAGGATCAGAGTCACCATTTATGCAAAACTGTTTAACTCCCAAAAGGATGTTTCTGACTAAATTTTGTCAGACTTTTCGACTTGCAGTGAGTTAAAGGAAATGTTGAAGGGCGGATGGATGGACAGAGGGAAGGATGACGGGCGGACACCGCGCCATGACATAAACTCACCGGACCTTCAGTTCATGTGAACTAAAAACACTACTCTTTTTCAAAGCAAAATAGTTTCATAATGACAAAAGTGAAACACGTAAGCCCCAGGCGAACATTTTGTGAAGGATGGACATGTGTCCATATGAAAACAAGATGCAGGGTGACAATGACTTATATAAGTTAAGAATTCACATGTATACAGTTGGGTTTCATCGATGAGAAAAAAGTAAGCGAGCACATTCACTTCCGACTTTCAGACTGCAGTTTAACGACTTCACTAAGAAAACGATCGACTATTTACAAAGAGATAAAAGTCAACTGCAATCGCTCGGGTACGATAAAAATAGTTAGTTTTTTTCACCTCGTATAAACTTCACCAGGTCGCTTTCAAACGTTATTGAGAATACTCGTCAGACCTGGTTAAGCCCCGAGAGAGCCATGTATTGAGGCGGATCGATACGTCACCGTCAGGGACCCGCATACAAATAAGGTATGTGTGGGAGTAATGGTTGTACTTCGCTGATTTAAGTTACTCCCCTTTTCCCTCCTCCTCTTTATAATTGGTTGAGAACAGAATATTGCAACGTGATGAGTAAACAACTGATCGTTGCAATACGATTGGTTAACAACTGATCGTTGCAATATTATTGGTTAATAACTGATCGTTGCAATATTATTGGTTAACAACTGATCGTTGCAATATGATTGGTTAACAACTGATCGTTGCAATATTATTGGTCAACAACTGATCGTTGCAATATGATTTGTTAAGAACTGATCGTTGCAATATGGGAAAGATCGATCTGTCATGTTATGTACCAAAAACAAGCAATGACAAAGCTTAAATGTCAAAATCAAAGATGACCACCTTCAAACTAGAGGAATATCGAGCTTTGCCCGTAGGCCGTTATTATTTTTTCCGGATTACGTATCTTTTATATGAGGATGAGTCTCCGCTTGAGATGAAACTGCAGTGATGAGCAGTGAAAATATAAGATTTTGCCGTCAAAATATAAGATTTTGCAGTGAAAATAAAGGGTTTTTTCAGTTTATTGTGAAAAATTGACTTGGCATCAAAAAACTACCCAGGGTCATTATTCTACGTGGTAAATGTTACCCGGGGTCATAATTTCACACTAGAAATCTTACACGGCAATCTGTCGAAAAAAGACCTCACTCGATATTTCTGTTACACAGGAACTATCGTATGAGTTGTTCCCCTTGATCGAATCGAACTCCCTCATTGCCCTTGGCATTGGAGGCTCGGCATTGTTGTCGTCTGCTAGAACATGTCTATTGGGGAAAGATGATCTTGAAGAAATGGCAACACCAGTAGTTATTGATGAAATACTGCTGCAGGATTTAATAAGTAATGAATAGAAAGATGAGAATGGTTCAAACGGCAATCCATTGCATATCCTCTATATATTATATGATTATATCTCTGTTTTATTTACAGATGACTGATTAATTATTGTCACGTACACGTGGAATAAAACATGTGTGGCATAGAGAACTGATTCTTATTTACAAACCACCTCGTTCATCCCATCAGTTTCAAAGGTAACAATACACAAAAAGACCACGGGGAATAAATATCAAACGTACTTCCTGGAAAACGGTGTCAAAATCCATAGTGCCCACCTGGTGGCTAATGATCGCATCTTTATGTATATTTAGTTTTGGGGTGGGGATCTCAAACGTTTAAAAGTTATGACTAGGAAGTCAAGTCTGCAAGGGCGTGGCACAACCTGGAATCAAATCTAAAATAATGATTGTGATTGCTATCAATGTCAAGAAATTATTTAAAAGTTCTAACTCAGGAGTAAAGTGTACAAGGGCGTGGTGGACCCTGGGATAACTCTAAAATCATGATTGTGATCGCCTCTTTATGCCCAGCAACTGATATATAGTTTGTGGGTAGGGATCGCAATATTAAAAGTTAAGACTTAGGAGTCAAGTGTACAAAGGCGTGTCAGACCTTGGAATCATATCTAAATCGTGTTTGTGATAATCTCGTTATGCCCAGAAATCGTATACATATATTATAGTTTTGGGGTGGAGATCTCACCGTTTAAAACTTATGACTCGGGATTAAAGTGTGCAAGGGCGTTGTAGACTCTGGGGTAGATTCTAAACTCATGATTGTGATCGTCTATTAATGCCCAGAACTTGTATTATTTTGATACAATTATTTTTGGGTGGGGATTGCAACAGTTAAATTGCTATGCCTTAGGCCCTCCCCTAAGGGGGTCAGAGTCAACATTTATGCAGAATCCATTAACAGTTCTTACGAGACATTTTTGACAAAAGTTGGTACCAATCAATTCAGTACTTTAGGACAAGTAGTGATTTAAAAGGCTGTACCTTTTTTCCCTATTCGGCCCCGCCTCTCTGGCCCCTTAGGGTTCAGAGTCACATTTTATATTCTTATTTCTCCAATGATGTTTCTGACCAAACTGGGTTCAAACCCATTCATTACTTTATGACTAGTAGCAATTTAAAGGAATTACTTCTATTTCCCTTATAAGGCCCCGCCCCCTGACCCATTGGGGGTCAGTGTAACCTTATATGCAAAATATGTCCCCAATAGATGTTTCTGTCCAAATTTGCTTCAAATGCATTCAAAACGTTATGACTAGAAGCGATTTAAAGTAATTACCTCTATTTCCCCTATTTGGTCCCGCCCCTTTGGCCCCTTTGGCCACTTAGGGGGTCAGAATCATCATTTATGCAAAACTTTCCCCCCTTTCCCCCAAAGATGTTCCTGTCAAATTTGGTAAAAAAAAGTCTTTATGACTAGTAGCGATTTGAGGGAATGACCGCAAAGTCCCCTTTTGTTCCTTGGGGTCGGGTCACCATCTATGCAAAATCTGTTCCCCTTCCCAAGGATGTTTCGGACCAAATTTGTTTCAAATTTATTTATAACTTTATGACTAGAAGCGGTTTAAAGGAATTACCTCGATTTTTCCTAACGAGCCAATCACCTCTGGCCCCTTGGGTTCAGAGTCACCAATTATGAAAATCCTTTTCCATTCCCCCAAGGATGTTGCTGACCAAATTTGGCTCAAATGCATTCATGACTTTATGACCAATAGCGATTTATAAGAATAACCTTTATTTCCTCTATTTGTCATCAACATAACCAACACATGCTATATGAGAAAGCAACAAATTGAGAGAAAATAACAACAATGGTGTAATATTTAGCACGTCAGTGTCAACACTTTCATATTATAAAACCGTCATCTCCTGGTTACAAGTCTAACCAAGATTAAATAGTTTTCAACTCAAATGAAACTAAAGATGTCATTTTCATACATCAAGTAAAGTTAACCTCCATCTCCTTCTTAGCTTGAACTTGAAGTCAAGAAAGGGCGGGGCATCAAACTGACAACTTGTATAAGCACCATCTATGAAGAGTATTTTATTACAGCTCCTTGACCCATCCTGGCTCCATCCTTCAGGCCCTTAGGAGGTAAGCACCACATAACTCACAATTTCGATGCATTTTTGGCCATAAAGGTTTCGCCAAATTTCATTTAAACAAAGTTTTGTGAATAAGTCGAAAAAGCTAATTGTTTACGGATGGCGACGGACGACGGACAAAAGGCAATAAGACAGGTCACTTGAGACATCTTCACCCATACATTGCCTGACATTGCCTGTTTACATTAGATATTGGTGATGTGATATACTTATTCCTGAAAATGAAATACATATATAAACAAATAGTATACCCATTAAATGCGATTTAACATGTTGAAGAAAACATCTCTCCAACGTACAACACCTCATTACCTTTATCAGGCGCCGTCGGTCTCAGAGTGAATTTACTCGTGTAAGCTCCAACAAACGTTATGATATAAACGGAACGTCCGTCAAATTCCCTGGCCAAATCAAAATACGGCTGTATGTACGGGTGATAGAGTGTTATCATAGTCAGCCACTGCAGCCGTAATAAGGTGGTGACTAGCCCCAACACTCTATTACATTAACAAATTAAATTATGGCCGAGAATAGTTCCTTTTGGCATCTTAACTACGGCACTAGCTTTGCCCTCAGGAAACGAGCAAACCTCTAAGACAGGATGTCGGAAAATGCAATTAGATAATAAGCCAGGAAAATGGTGATAAATATTCAGATGGAATTGAGTAAATAAAGATGTATGATTCTATCACACGTGAATACGGTAGTTGTACTCACTTAGATTTGGTAGATACACCATGGCAGATACTCTGCGTGTTGTGTGGTCATGGTATCACTGTTGGGGAATAAATCCAGCACAGTCCCTTCTCTGCATCACACCCATCTAGTTCTGTAAAGAAAACCAGTATTATTGTACATAGTCATACAACTGAAAGTACTACGGAACCGCGGTGTAGTGGAAGGTCATTTTTTTCTGACACGTGCAATGTATGCTACATGTATGTCGTGTTTATCACCCCCGCACCAACATAATTAATTAGAACTTATAGATTTACACGTGCTTCTGATCGTGTAGATTGTCTGATACATAAACATAAAATGAGCAATGTTGTACAGCCTTACAGCCTCGGGAACGTCCGCGGAATGTTTCCCTGTCACTGTCAGCTGTAGGTGATACAGAGCCACTAAATGTGGAAACACACCGGAGTACAACTCCTGTCAGCTCTACACACTAGTGTACAACTCCTGTCAGCTCTACACACTAGTGTACAACTCCTGTCAGCTCTACACACTAGTGTACAACTCCTGTCAGCTCTACACACCGGAGTACAACTCCTGTCAGCTCTACATACCGGAGTACAACTCCTGTCAGCTCTACATACTAGTGTACAACTCCTGTCAGCTCTACACACTAGTGTACAACTCCTGTCAGCTCTACACACTAGTGTACAACTCCTGTCAGCTCTACACACTAGTGTACAACTCTCAAAAAAATCACCAAAAACAATGGACAAGCATATAACAAGCTTTCAGTGAGTATGTCATGCAAAACTCAGCCCCTGTCGTCAACTGATCATGAATTTTCTAAGCAGCATAGACCTTGAACAGATGTGTCATATTAAAGGGGCAATTACGTCAACCAACGTTTTGTTTTTAATTCAACTAGATTAAAAAAACCGTTTACATTCAGACAAAAGAATATGTACTTGATAATTAGATAATATGTAGTCAATGTCCAGTGTGGTCAATTTAAATTTTTGGGAAAGCCCGTGTCAAATATAGCAACGTTGAATATAGCACGAAAATCACGTCCCTAGCTCGAACACGTGTGGAGTGTGTATGCGTGTCGTATAAACACATGTAATATGGTACGTTTGATTTCATTAGTTCTTCTTTCTATGTATGTTTAATTTACGAAATACGTTGTAAGCAATTTTGATATGCGTTAGGATTAATAGAACCCAAGAGAAATTGTTTTGATATAAAACGGATATTATTGAGAGCTAGCACACAAATAGGCCCATTTCATTAGCGGGACACGTGTGTTCGCCGATATGATACGCGCGGTAAGGGTTGCGTAAAACTAAACTCGTCACTAATTTCAGCTAAAGAGGTGACATAAAGAAAGTGCTATGAATACAGGAATTCATAATGTACTTGAAACAAACTGAGACAAGCTTAATAATCTTACTTTATCAGTATTGATAGCTCGTCTCATGTACATCCACGGCGCATGCTTGTAAAGGTGCTCAGAGATGTTTGTTAACATAGGCCTCATTTGCATATTATTTGTATGATTGGACGAGTAAGGATTTCTTTATTATTAATCAAAATCATCGGCTTTTGTCAAAATATCGGTATGAATGGTTCATAAGGATTACACAACTTCAATTTGATACAATAGCTTAAGGATGTATTCTTCTGAGGTTTCAGTCACGTTCAAGTCTCGTTTTAATCTCATTTAAATATTTCAAATTATATTAAAGAAATTTTGATCAACTTTAATAGTGTATATGCATCTGAAAATTGTGTCAAAAATATAGGTGTCTGTTTCGTGCAGAGCTTTTTTTAACATGATGTTAAAAAAAGTACCCATTCGGCGGCGATTTTGAAAATGCGTATTTCTATGTATATTTTGCACTTCGCGAAAGGCCGAAATTTCAACGTTTGGTGCTGGATTGATCTCTTAAAACATCAGTGTATCGCCATTTTTAATCATAGCAAGCTAATTTTTGCTGTACAACTTTATAATGTTCAATCTTATAGAAATATTATGCAACAAGTGGAAAATTATATACTTTTTGTATTATTTTTTTTTCGTATTTTTAGTGTATCTGGAGCACTTTTTTATTATTGAAGCCGAAATTGTGAAAAATAACACAGATAGTATCACTTTCCTTAGTTAAAATATTAAGTTAGAGAAATTTTACTTCCATACCTTGAAAGAAAATGGTATTTTTGTCATATCTGCAAACATTCATGCATTTTGTATTACCAATTCGGAAGATATTGTATGAAGATGTCCTGCAATGGATAAAAATTGCAAAATCACTTAAAATCACTGATTATGTCATATTGGTATCTTTGACCGATCATAGCACAAAAATGAGCACGCTGACATATCATTATCTTTGCATTTTCTGCAATGCCATGAACTCCGTTTTCCAAAAATGTATATTAGAAAAAAATTTTGACTTCTCAGAAGAAAACATCCTTAAAAAATAATTTCTCATCTGTTTTATGAAGGTGATCGGGAAATGAAAATATGGTAACATTTCGACCCAAAACTCAATCTCACTCTACCTGTATATCACCTGATGAGCTAACATTTTATGAAGTTTCAATCAAATCAATCAATCCTTTCTGAAGTTATCATCTGGAAACTAAAATTTAACGAAATATATCAATTGTTAGTAAAAGTAGCCTGTGGAGTTGACCTTTTGACCCTAATCCCACTTTGTATTGCCTAACAAACTAACATTGAATGAAGTTTAAATCAAATCCATCAATCTTTTCTGAGGTTATCATCTTGAACCAAGATTTGACAAAAATATCTATTTTTAGTAACGGTGACATTAATAGTTGACCTTTCGACCCAAAACTCATTCTCCACTCTGTATTACCTCATAAGAACATTGTAGGTCGTGTAAACCGAATCCATTAATCCGTTCTGAGGTTATCATCTGGAAACCAAGATTTGACAAAACATACATGTAGAACTGTCATCCGTAGGATAACTAATACCCCCACAGATGTTGTTAGTTTATAATCCTTTACTGACCTTGACGGTCAACTAACAAAAATGGGAATTCTCTCAAAAAAATCTCCAGAACTTATTTCACATAAAGGGATGTAACTTCCTTTACAAAAGCCGAACACTGAAATTAAAATGCTGATGCACAACTACATAACATACTGATCATCCATTTGAAGCTTCAATGAAATGATGGTCTGTAAGTGAAGACAGATTTTCTGGACAAGCTATTTTGCATCAAGGGACATATCTCCCTTAAAAAGAATTTAAATATGAAATATCAGTTGAAATATGAACATGAATGCTCCACTGGTGTTAGACAATGGACTGCAATGTCAATCATACCATTTAAATGAAATTTTCAAAGTCAAATTGCACTGGATGTAAAGGGAAAAAGTCATAACTCCCTCAAAATAAAATGTCGATGCACAACTTCATGACATACTGATCATTCATGTGAAATCCATCAATCCTTTCTTAAGTTATCATCCGGAAACTAAGATTTGACAAAACATATCTATGTTTAGCAAAAGTGACCTTTTCATTTGACCTTTTGATCCCAAACTCAACCCCATTCTGTATTACCTCATAAGATAACATTGTTTGAAGTTTCAACCAAATCAATCAATCCTTTCTAAAGTTACATTTGTATCATCTGGAAACCAAGAATTAAAAAAATATCTATTTTTAGCAACAGTGACCTTTGTAGTTGACCTTTCGATCCTAAAATCAATAGTACTTTGCATTACCTCATAAGCTAGCATTGTATTAAGTTTCAACCAAATCCGTTAACCTTTTTCAAGTTATTGATCCGGACGGAGGGTCGGACGGACACGAACTCTATAGCCCCCTCCGGTTTCATTGGCAGGGGACTGATTATCGAAAATCAATGCCAGTAGGACATATTACTTCATGTAATTGCTTCGTATACCCTGAGAAATAAGCAAATGTTCTTTTTGTTAAGTGTCGTGACCTAGGTCCGTTTACCTGAATCTCCATGCTGTATCCATCTGAATACAATGTATCCAATCTGGGGAGCAGAGTTCGAATCCTGGATTATACATAACTAGTACATGTACGATGTAGCATAATAAATAAATTGTAGTAAAACTTCAGGTTCCTGGACCATACGGATAGGGGATGTTAATGTAGGAACTCCCATTCGAGTGATTCAATGTGTTGGAAGATCACTTTCACAAAACAAATATCACATTCATGATTACAGCAAAAGAGTTTCTCTTTTCGTCATCGTTTCCGGAAGCTGTGTACTCAGTGATTTTATTACTATACAATATGCAATTTCTTCTACCAGCAATGCACTATATGATACCATACGTCTTTGCAAAAAGCAAAACAATAACCCGAAAATCATACTTCAAAAAGACGAAAGTTGATGATTTCAATAATTTTATTAACGTTCGATTCACACCGGCACATACCAGTACAGATGTGTCTTGATTGGCGGTCAGTACACACCGGCATATACCAGTACAGATGTCTAGATTGGCAATCATCCGGCATATACCAGTACAGATGTGTCTAGATTGACAGTCAGTACACACCGGCATATACCAGTACAGTTGTGTCTTGATTGGCAGTCAGTACACACCGGCATATACCTGTACAGATGTGTCTAGATCGACAGTCAGTACACACCGGCATATACCAGTACAGATGTGTCTAGATTGGCAGTCAGTACACACCGACATATACCAGTACAGATGTGTCTAGATTGGCAGTCAGTACACACCGGCATATACCAGTACAGATGTGTCCAGATTGGTAGTCAGTACACAACGGCATATACCAGTACAGATGTGTCTAGATTGGTAGTCAGTACACACCGGCATATACCAGTACAGATGTGTCTTGATTGGCAGTCAGTACACACCGGCATATGCCAGTACAGATGTGTCTAGATTGGCAGTCAGTACACACCGGCATATACCAGTACAACTGTGTCTAGATTGGCAGTCAGTACACAGAGAAATATACCAGTACAGATGTGTCTAGATTGGCAGTCAGTACACACCGGCACATACCAGTACAGATGTGTCTAGATTGGCAGTCAGTTCACACCGGCATATACCAGTACAGATGTGTCTAGATTGGTAGTCAGTACACACCGACATATTAGTATAACTGTCTAGATTGGCAGTCAGTACACAACGGCATATACCAGTAAAAATGTATCTATATTGGCAGTCATCCGGCATATACCAGTACAGATGTGTCTAGATTGGCAGTCAGTACACACCGACATCTACCAGTACAACTGTGTCTAGATTGGCAGTCAGTACACAACGGCATATACCAGTACAAATGTGTCTAGATTGGCAGTCATCCGGCATATACCAGTACAGATGTGTCTAGATTGGCAGTCAGTACACATCGGCATATACCGGTACATATGTGTCTAGTTTGGCAGTTAGTACACACCGGCATATACCAGTACAGATGTGTCTAGATTGGCAGTCAGTACATACCGGCATATACCAGTACATATGTGTCTAGATTGGCAGTCAGTACACACCAGCATATACCAGTTCAGATGTTTCTAGATTGGCAGTCAGTACACACCGGCATATACCAGTTCAGATGTGTCTAGATTGGCAGTCAGTACACACCGACATATACCGGTAGAGATGTGTCTAGATTGGCAGTCAGTACACACCGGCATATACCAGTACAGATGTGTCCAGATTGGTAGTCAGTACACAACGGCATATACCAGTACAGATGTGTCTAGATTGGCAGTCGGTACAAACCGGTATATACCAGTACAGCTTTGTCTAGAGTGGCAGTCAGTACAAACCGGTATATACCAGTACAGCTTTGTCTAGATTGGCAATATGTACACACGTTGTGTTCGCCTTATCGGAAACTCTGTTAAAACAACCAATGAGATAACGAATTTAGGCGTTCTACAACATGTGCGAGTTCTTATGTAACTTTCTTTATTACAGTGGTCTCGTTATCACACACAGAAATACTTGATGATCCCTTTCCATCTCAGCATTTTATTCCACGTAACGAGATACTCACAATCAAAAAACAACTACACTATTAGGTGTGTTTTTGAACCCCTCTATTTTCTAGGTACAGTGTACTATGTCATCCATGATGTTTCTTTTAATGAACCCCTCTATATACTACGTATACCAATACATAATCATCCTCTACAGATTTGTTTCCCCTCAGAAGTTCCCGACGGGAGAAGAATATATCATAAAACAACACACACCGGTACCATATATACATGTATATATATTTGTCTCGTATAAGAGTTATTCAGTTCGATTCAAATAAGTGTTCATCGAAAAATGGGTTAGGTCACAAGTCACTCTATCAACTTATCATCTAATAATCTACAGCAAGAGTGGATGGTAATTAAAACAGTTTCCAAAAGGTCTGTGAGAGATGTGTTCAAACATCCCGGTCTGTGATAGTTGTATTCAAACATCTCGGTCTGTGATAGTTGTGTTCAAACATCCTGGTCTGTGATAGTTGTGTTCAAACATCCCGGTCTGTGAAAGTTGTATTCAAACATCTCGGTCTGTGATAGTTGTGTTCAAACATCCTGGTCTGTGATAGTTGTGTTCAAACATCCTGGTCTGTGATAGTTGTGTTCAAACATCCTGGTCTGTGATAGTTGTGTTCAAACATCTCGGTCTGTGATAGTTGTATTCAAACATCCCGGTCTGTGATAGTTGTATTCAAACATCTCGGTCTGTGATAGTTGTGTTCAAACATCCCGGTCTGTGATAGTTGTATTCAAACATCCTGGTCTGTGATAGTTGTGTTCAAACATCCCGGTCTGTGAAAGTTGTATTCAAACATCCTGGTCTGTGATAGTTTTGTTCAAACATCCCGGTCTGTGAAAGTTGTATTCAAACATCCTGGTCTGTGATAGTTGAGTTAAAACATCCCGGTCTGTGATAGATGTATTCAAACATCTCGGTCTGTGATAGTTGTGTTCAAATATCCCGGTCTGTGATAGATGTATTCAAACATCCCTGTCTGTGATAGTTGTATTCAAACATCCCGGTCTGTGATAGCTGTATTCAAACATCCCGGTCAGTGATAGTTGTGTTCAAACATCCCGGTCTGTGATAGTTGTGTTCAAACATCCCGGTCAGTGATAGCTGTGTATAAACATCTCGGTATGTGATAGTGGAGTTTCAATGTCCCGGTCTGTGATACTAAAACAAGAGGCCCAAGGGCCTTAACGGTCATCTGATTATATACAATTTCAGTTGGTTATGATATTAACATATTTAACCCCGGTGACCTTGAGAGTAGGTCAAAGTCATTCATTTTAACAGACTTCATCCTTCATCCAAGAATGCTACAGGCCAAATATCAAAACCCTAGGCGTTAAGGTTATTGAGAAGTTTCTTGAAGATTTTAACATATTTAACACTTTTAACCCTTGTGACATTGAAAGTAGGCCAAGAAAAAATAGAGAATACCAAAGCATCAACTAAATAATAATCCGAACTCAAAAACGATTAAACTTGAGGCAAAGTAGGAACAAAGGAAATATTTACATGGAGACTTTCGTAAAATTACAAGAGAATAACACCAGGTGTTCCGGAGGAGTAAGCGTCTTCTGCTTCATTGACGACATTTGTGTCTATTGTATGCGGAATACTCAGGATATTTCTACAAGAAATTTTATATACAAGTACTTATGATAAACTGGACCTGTTTACATGTAGTCTGGTCAGAGCACTGTTTATATATCTGGTGATTATTGCACACCTTCACTGCCTAATACATCAACTTACCGGATTAATCTCAAGTCCAACAAACGCCGATATTGTTGTGAAATTACCAGTTATAGCGTATTCACGTTTTTTTATTATGTGTTTTAACTATAGGCTATACTTGGTCAATTGTCATTTTTAGATAAGGTTACGTGGAATACGGAATTAAAAGAAATTAAATCACTTTTAATTCATTTCAGTTTTCCTTTCCACATCCACAAAAATCCATTCAACGTCCAGGCAATAACACCTAATTCCGCGTTATATCCGACATCCCTTAATTCCAAAAGGATTGTCCTTTTCACTCACAGCTTCCGTTTCCTTCGCACTAAATCGAAGACATAAAACAGAGCTAGACAAAGAAACAAAGAAATCGACCGTTATTGGAACCCTGGATTACAGAACCATGCCGTTATGACCCAGGAACCTACTTAGCTATAGTCTTTCAATTAGACAGGCTTCCATAGCAACGCCAACATAGGAACTTTGATTATATGCACAGTCTGTTCGTTTCTTTCCTGGGCAGAATTACCTGTTTCAGTAGAACTTGCGCTGTGCTGGACTCGACAGATTATCTACAGTCAAGTGTCTCGGTTACAGAGACAAGCCCATATACTGTCTTTAATTTCCTGTTTATATGGCAATGATACAATCGTCAATGTTTCTGGGCAAGAAGTCTTTAATCGTTGTCAGATAAATGCCCTTTCTGTTTCCATAGATTTCCCGTTTCTTAGACAAAATATGGTAACATTAAACAATAATTTATGTTTTGTTTACAGGGAATTGTGGTCTGTAATTTATTTTGACATACAAAGCGGTCTTTCTGTTCATGTCTTTAAGACAAAAATATGTTGAATACAACATTCGGTTTCTTGGACATCTGTCTAAGATTACAAGCTATTCAGATATTGGTAGACAAAGCGCTCTTTCTTTTTCTAAATCTTAGTGGAAAAGTAGCCCATTTTGTTTATAAGAACTGTTCCGTCTGTGATATTACAAGATATGAATATGTTGGTAAATAAAGCATCCCTTCTGTTTCTTCGGAATTCCACGTGGAAACTTCAAAATGACTGTTAATTAAAGGGGCAATACTCAGCGGTATTTTATTACATGTATTATTCAACTAGAATAAAAAATACATACATCAGGACATAATAATCCGTACTTGATATTAGATACCCCGCGGTATTAGTTGCCAATATTCAGTGTGGTCAATTTAATTTTTGAGAAAGCCCGTGTAAAATACAGCAACGTCACATATAAGCAAGAAAAACCGTGCCCCCTGGCGCGAACACGTGAACAGTGTGTATGCCATTTTGATAGATGTTTGGATTATTAGAACCCAAGAGAAATTGTTTTGTTATATTTCAAATCAACCAGAAACGGATAGTCTTCTCACCACTAAAAGGGTACTCTACTAACAACGAAAATGCAAATATCTATATTATCCGCCGTGTAAATAGCGGCCAGCGTTTAATTTAAAAACATGAAAAACATAGAGATACAGATGATACATGTATACGGACAAACAATGCCCACGCCACTGACTCAGATCGAACAAAAACGTACATTGGTTTCCTAAAAATAATCCGAACCACAAAAGAGTAAACCCCCTTCACCGAGATAAACCTGCTCTTTCATGAACAACCGGGTTTGTCCTCGGAAACCTGCGCCCGACGTTCACTGCAAGTTATCCTCCGGGATAACACTGTGACCTATGTTATATACTCCTATATTTACACGTCTCCCTTCTTGTGCTTTGTAAACTCTGACTGCGAATATAAAGACTGATGCATTTTGTATGAGTAGTTATTATAATTATACGTTTTTGGTACTACACATGTGTCTTCTATATATTGCGTCTCCTTATTGACGTGACTCATGGAAAATGTATTGAAATCCACTAAATATATTTTGCCAGGGCCTTTACTATAATACACTTGTATTGATGTTCTTGCGCTTTATTGTTTTTGCAGTGCATTACTTTCACTCTACTCCCTTCTAATTTGTGATGATATGTAATCATTTTTGTTTGCATTGTTCACTGGTTTGGAGTCATTTATATATACACATGTTATAAGCTTCAATATTCTTTTACACAAATACTCTACTACTGATTTTTTTTTAAAAATCCTATGTATACGAATGTACTATTCATGTAACACCTCAATTTTAGAGGAATAAAGAAATGAATGAAAATCAAACTCCTCGACCTCGCGTCCATTTGTGTACAACGCACATACATGTGGTTGCGCCAGGGGGCAAAGTTATTGCGTGCTATATTTTGATGTCGCTATATTTGGCGCGGGCTTTCCAAACAATTAAACTAACCACATCGGACATCGGCTACACGCTTCCAAATTATCAAGTACGGATTTCTTGCCTATTTGTTTGAATATAGGTATTTCTCATAATAGTTAATTTAAAAACGTTGGTTCACTTAAGGAAACTTGCTTTTACGAGAAAGAGAAGAAATGAAACTAGTAAGACGAGCGGGTCGTGATCTAGTTTATGGATCCACGACGTTACCACCAGGCCAAAAGATCCGGACCAGTTCACCTGGCTCGCATCTTCCTGATATTGGTATACAAGGTCGTGTTTCTATGTCACACAATCAATTTGAGGAAATATTTACAAAACCGCAGCTTTGTATTTTAGGCCAATAGTTCATCTACATAATTATTACAGTAGTAATTCATCATGTACCTGTTAAAATTGTTTATACAAATATACAATTATGTCTACAATGAGGAATAAGCCGAGGGTAACTATGCCAACAGATTCAATGGGTAAGATACATTTCACTATGATACAATGTAAATATATAATGAATAATGGGTAAGATTATTTTCACTATAATTAATATACAAATAAATGTATTTAAACATCAAAAGAATCCGTCCCGATAATAAATGTAGAAATACATGTTTTATATATTTACAAAAGACATGTTCGAACGGCACAGTTGACTAGAATAAGGGTCAACAGATTAAAATTACATTGATACCGTCTTAGCTTGGTTTCTCACCTGTTGTCTACATCAACCATAGGTTTACAGATCGACTGGTTGTATACTAATGAGGACATCGATCGTACATACCTTATTGTTGGGTGACATAACATGGTCATAGCAATCCAGAACCGCCAATTTATAGATGTTTATATACTATTTTCCTTAAATAACTCCCTGATATAATCAACAACAGTTAACAAGTTTTACGCTCCGCTCTATAACCGTATAAAGATTACGAAATATTAGTATATGACAGTCACATGTGAATATCTGTATAAGACTGTTCCCTAACAACCCTAGAAATGTGAGAAGGCCCATCATTGATTAACAGAAGATTATGATTACTATAAACAACAAACGTCATTAAGAATATAAAACAAATTACCTTCAATCACAACAGACGATAACCACAGATAGGTTCCGAGGTAAAACTTACCAACACGAACACAACCTCTATAACTTCCGACCGATACTAACCGGTGCGCAGCTTGTAACGACAGCTGAATCAATCTACATCCTTCTCTGCTAAGGAACAGTTTGACGGCCTATTGGACGTAGAACCTGCTCCTTACAATGCATCTATAAAACAGATTCTTTGATCTTGCCGCCTTTCTCTAATCGATGCCCTGCCTAGTACAGCTTCAAGCTTGTGGTACTCCAAACGAATTACTAGTTCGCTATATTCTCAAACTCATGAGGACGGGTTCTACTCTGTACAATCGATTCTTAAAGTGACCCGATCCAATACACATTCAGACGCCTGTTTTTCCAATTCTTGTGTCAAGTTTTTTTTATCGATGAAGCCAATATTTGTTCTGTGTGTATCTTTGTGGGAAGAGATAAAATGGCCCTATCAAGCACCCCGCCGCGGTAAGTTAGCGTGCGCTATGTCAACACTCGCGCGCAAAAATCAATACACCATGTTAGGTAGGAATTCACTTCGGCAATCGATTCGCCGGGCAAAACCCGCTTTCGATTCTCTTCAATGGCAATTGTTACGGCTATGATTGGAATAATAGCATAATTGACAAATCGTATTGATTATTGCAATTTGGTCGTAATAAATGAACAACTGCTGTCATTTACAGAGGTGCACACAGGGGAGTCAAACGAGAGGAGATGAGACCTCCTGAGATACCAGACAAGGTGATACATCAGACCAGGTGAGATATCAGACCAGGTGAGATATCAGAACAGGTGATACATCAGACCAGGTGAGACAACAGGTGAGACAACAGAGTAGGTGAGATACCAGACCAGGTGAGACATCAGACCAGGTGAGACATAAAACCAGGTGAGACAACAGGTGAGACAACAGATCAGGTGAGATACCAGACCAGGTGAGACATCAGACCAGGTGATACATCAGACCAGGTGAGATATCAGACCAGGTGAAACATCAGACCAGGTGAGACATCAGACCAGGTGAGACAACAGACAAGGTGATACATCAGATCAGGTGAGATACCAGACCAGGTGATACAACAGACCAGGTGATATATCAGACCAGGTGATATATCAGACCAGGTGAGACATCAGACCAGGTGAGATATCAGACCAGGTGAGACATCAGACCAGGTGAGATACCAGACCAGGTGATACAACAGACCAGGTGATACAACAGCACAGGTGAGACAACAGACCAGGTGATACAACAGACCAGGTGAGACAACATGCGAG
Source organism: Mimachlamys varia (assembly GCA_947623455.1). Lineage (NCBI taxonomy): Eukaryota > Metazoa > Mollusca > Bivalvia > Pectinida > Pectinidae > Mimachlamys > Mimachlamys varia. The sequence continues at coordinate 25,456,043 of OX392534.1, forward strand.
ACAACAGAACAGATGAGACATAAGACCAGGTGAGACATTAGGACAGATGATACATCAGACCAGGTGATATATCAGACCAGGTGATACATTAGACCAGGTCTTATAACAGACCAGGTGATACATCAGACCAGGTGATACATCAGACCAGGTAATATATCAAACCAGGTGATACATCAGACCAGGTGAGACATCATACCAGGTGATACATCAGACAAGGTGATACATCAGATCAGGTGATACATTAGACCAGGTGATACATCAGACCAGGTGAGACATCAGACCAGGTGATACATCAGACCAGGTGAGATATCAGACTAGGTGATACAACAGACCAGGTGATAAATCAGACCAGGTGATACATCAGACCAGGGGATACATCAGACCAGGTGATACATCAGACCAGGTGAGACAACAGACCAGGTGATACATCAGATCAGGTGATACATCAGACCAGGTGAGACATCAGACCAGGTGATACTACAGACCAGGTGATACATCAGACCAGGTGATACATCAGACCAGGTGATACATCAGACCAGGTGATACATCAGACCAAGTGAGACAACAGATCAGGTGATACATCAGACCAGGTGATACATCAGATCAGGTGATACATCAGACCAGGTGATACATCAGACCAGGTGATACATCAGACCAGGTGATACATCAGACCAGGTGATACATCAGACAAGGTGATACAACAGACCAGGTGATACAACAGTCCAGGTGGTACATCAGACCAGGTGATACAACAGACCAGAAGAGACATCAGACCAGGTGAGACATCATACCAGGTGAGACATCAGACCAGGTGATACATTAGACCAGGTGAGACATCAGACCAGGTGACACAACAGACCCGGTGATACACCAGACCAGGTGATACATCAGACCAGGTGATACAACAGTCCAGGTGAGACATCAGACCAGGTGAGACATCAGACCAGGTGAAACATCAGACCAGGTGAAACAACAGACCAGGTGAAACAACAGACCAGGTGAAACATCAGACCAGGTGAAACAACAGACCAGGTGATACAACAGACCAGGTGGTACATCAGACCAGGTGATACAACAGACCAGAAGAGACATCAGACCAGGTGAGACATCATACCAGGTGAGACATCAGACCAGGTGATACATTAGACCAGGTGAGACATCAGACCAGGTGACACAACAGACCAGGTGATACACCAGACCAGGTGATACATCAGACCAGGTGATACAACAGACCAGGTGAGACATCAGACCAGGTGAGACATCAGACCAGGTGAGACATCAGACCAGGTGAGACATCAGACTAGGTGATATATTAGACCAGGTGATATATCAGACCAGGTGAGACATCAGACCAGGTGATACAACAGACCAGGTGAGACAACAGACCAGGTGAGGCATCAGATCAATTGAGACCAGAGGCATGCATTGATCACTTGTGTACATTGGTATCTAGGTTATCATGGTCAAACAAGAGATCCCAGAGAGATATTGCCGCCCACCATTGATGATTTTTCAATCATTTTTAGAAATATGGATCTTTTCCCTTCTGATTTTAACTTTCATATATATACTTAATCTTAGTTCTATTAATTTTCCTTGAAAATTATTAATAGTTGAAAGAAGGTCACTTGTCAGTAATTTTGTTTTAATGATCAGTTTCAAATTTCAAATCCATCTTGTAGTTCTTAAAAAAACCCATAATATACTATCATGGTCAACATACAAGATGGCTATTTGGCGGTCATAATTTCCCCTGGAGTAGTCCGAAAACTAGATCATGCACAATAAGGGACCAAATAAAACCTGCTTATGAATATGGAAAGGATACGCCCAGTAGTTCTCGAAGATATAACAGTAAAACATGTTCATTGTCAAAATTCAAGATGACCACTTGTCAGTTTTTCTGATCAGTCTCAATGTCACAACAGCACAACTAGGCACCATGGCGAACCTGAATATGAAATGTAGGAAAGATCCATCAAGTACTTCTCAAGATATAACGGTAACAAAACTTCATTGTCAAAATCCAAAATAGCCGTCTGTCTGCCATTTTGTTTTCCCGATCAGTCCCAAAATCAAAACAGCACAACTAGGGACCAATAGGAACCTGCATAAAATATGAATGATCTGTTATCTATAAGCAACAGTCTACCTGCCAGTTATAACATGTAGGATCTGTAGTCTATAAACAACAGTCTACCCGCCAGTTATAACATGTATGATCTGTAGTCTGTAAACAACAGCCTACTCGCCAGTTATAACGTGTATGTTCTGTAGTCTATAAACAACAGTCTACCTGCCAGTTATAACATGTATGATCTGTAGTCTATAAACAACAGTCTACCCGCCAGTTAAAACATGTATGATCTGTAATCTATAAACAACAGCGTACCCGCCAGTTATAACATGTATGATATGTAGTCTATAAACAACAGTCTACCCACCAGTTATAACATGTTTGATCTATAATCTATAAACAACAGTCTACCTGCCAGTTATTACATGTATGATCTGTAATCTATAAACAACAGCGTACCCGCCAGTTATAACATGTATGATCTGTAGTCTATAAACAACAGCCTACCCGACAGTAATAACATGTATGATCTGTAGTCTGTAAACAACAGTCTGCCCACCAGTTATAACATGTATGATATGTAGTCTGTAAACAACAGTCTGCCCACCAGTTATAACATGTATGATATGTAGTCTGTAAACAACAGTCTACCCACCAGTTATAACATGCATGATATGTAGTCTATAAACAACAGTCTACCGCCAGTTATAACATGTATGATCTGTAATCTATAAACAAAAGTCTACGTGCCAGTTATAACATGTATGATATGTAGTCTATAAACAACAGTCTACCCGCCAGTTATAACATGTATGATCTGTAGTCTATAAACAACAGTCTACCCACCAGTTATAACATGTTTGATCTGTAATCTATAAACAACAGTCTACCTGCCAGTTATAACATGTATGATCTGTAATCTATAAACAACAACCTACCCGCCAGTTATAACATGTATGATATGTAGTATATAAACAACAGTCTACCCGCCAGTTATAATATTTTGATCTGTAATCTATAAACAACAGTCTACCTGCCAGTAATAACATGTATGATATGTAGTCTGTAAACAACAGTCTACCCACCAGTTATAACATGTATGATATGTAGTCTATAAACAACAGTCTACCCGCCAGTTATAACATGTATGATCTGTAATCTATAAACAAAAATCTACGTGCCAGTTATAACATGTATGATCTGTAGTCTGTAAACAACAGTCTACCCGCCAGTTATAACATGTATGATCTGTTGTCTATAAACAACAGTCTACCCGCCAGTTATAACATGTATGATCTGTAGTCTATAAACAACAGTCTACCCACCAGTTATAACATGTTTGATCTATAATCTATAAACAACAGTCTACCTGCCAGTTATTACATGTATGATCTGTAATCTATAAACAACAGCGTACCCGCCAGTTATAACATGTATGATATGTAGTCTATAAACAACAGTCTACCCACCAGTTATAACATGTTTGATCTATAATCTATAAACAACAGTCTACCTGCCAGTTATTACATGTATGTTCTGTAATCTATAAACAACAGCGTACCCGCCAGTTATAACATGTATGATATGTAGTCTATAAACAACAGTCTACCTGCCAGTTATAACATGTTTGATATGTAGTCTATAAACAACAGTCTGCCAACCGTTATACAGTTGTGGGATCGCACAACGTTACACGATGTGCGGTTGGCGCACGATGGGCGAACGGTGTATGCACGATGTGCGAACGATGCGATCCTGGGCGATTATTTCTAACGCACATGTGGGCGCACGATAGACTAACATTGTGCGATGACAATCGTGGTTGATGTAAATTTAGAAATGGTTTAACAATATATACGGTTTCGCGCTAGTTGTTTTAAACATATTTCTATATTTTAACTATTTACATTAGCTGATAGTTCTATCTATATATTTCTAAAAATTAATAATAGTCTTTCTGTAGTTTTAGAAACAAACCAAATAGACACATGTATAAAAACTTTCAACTCATATTGACAAGTTCTCATTCAAGTAAATATTGCCAGTTTTACCAAGTTATAAACTGTACCTGTACATGGCCAATATATGTAGATATCTCTGGCCCGGGGCACTTACAACACTCGCCTAGGTGTGAAAACACAGGTAAACTGTTGGGGAGGGGAGGGTTTTTCAAATAACTGATTATAAGAGTCCAGTTTGTTTTCATAACGGTCGCTCGGTAATGGCTGTCGTAGCGTATCGCCGCATACGGGACAGGTAAAACTCCGGCATGTTATTTACATATTCTGATACCTGGTAGCTTAACCCGCACTTGGCTGTCTTATGATCACTGTAATACTGTTTACTGTATATTATTAAATTGACATAATCCCAATAATTATGATGCGAATTTAAATAGTTTTTGGACAAGAGGGTTCCATATGTTTTTCATTCCGTAATTTGTATCGACCAATTGTACCAAATCGTGCGTGTGTGCGATTTAATCGCACACATAAACGCACGATCTTTAGATCGCCCGGTTGTGCGCACCATGGGCGAACGATGTGTGCACGATGTATGCACGATGCACGCACGCAGTTTTTGGTGCGTTGTGCGATACCACAACTGTAACATGTATGATCTGTAGTCTCTAAACAACAGTCTACCCGCCAGTAATAACATGTATGATCTGTAGTCTATAAACAACAGTCTACCGCCAGTTATAACATGTATGATCTGTAATCTATAAACAAAAGTCTACGTGCCAGTTATAACATGTATGATATGTAGTCTATAAACAACAGTCTACCCGCCAGTTATAACATGTATGATCTGTAGTCTATAAACAACAGTCTACCCACCAGTTATAACATGTTTGATCTGTAATCTATAAACAACAGTCTACCTGCCAGTTATAACATGTATGATCTGTAATCTATAAACAACAACCTACCCGCCAGTTATAACATGTATGATATGTAGTATATAAACAACAGTCTACCTGCCAGTTATAATATTTTGATCTGTAATCTATAAACAACAGTCTACCTGCCAGTAATAACATGTATGATCTGTAGTCTATAAACAACAGTCTACCTGCCAGTAATAACATGTATGATATGTAGTCTGTAAACAACAGTCTGCCCACCAGTTATAACATGTATGATATGTAGTCTGTAAACAACAGTCTACCCGCCAGTTATAACATGTATGATCTGTTGTCTATAAACAACAGTCTACCCGCCAGTTATAACATGTATGATCTGTAGTCTATAAACAACAGTCTACCCACCAGTTATAACATGTTTGATCTATAATCTATAAACAACAGTCTACCTGCCAGTTATTACATGTATGATCTGTAATCTATAAACAACAGCGTACCCGCCAGTTATAACATGTATGATATGTAGTCTATAAACAACAGTCTACCCACCAGTTATAACATGTTTGATCTATAATCTATAAACAACAGTCTACCTGCCAGTTATTACATGTATGATCTGTAATCTATAAACAACAGCGTACCCGCCAGTTATAACATGTATGATCTGTAGTCTATAAACAACAGCCTACCCGCCAGTAATAACATGTATGATCTGTAGTCTGTAAACAACAGTCTGCCCACCAGTTATAACATGTATGATATGTAGTCTGTAAACAACAGTCTGCCCACCAGTTATAACATGTATGATATGTAGTCTGTAAACAACAGTCTACCCACCAGTTATAACATGCATGATATGTAGTCTATAAACAACAGTCTACCGCCAGTTATAACATGTATGATCTGTAATCTATAAACAAAAGTCTACGTGCCAGTTATAACATGTATGATATGTAGTCTATAAACAACAGTCTACCCGCCAGTTATAACATGTATGATCTGTAGTCTATAAACAACAGTCTACCCACCAGTTATAACATGTTTGATCTGTAATCTATAAACAACAGTCTACCTGCCAGTTATAACATGTATGATCTGTAATCTATAAACAACAACCTACCCGCCAGTTATAACATGTATGATATGTAGTATATAAACAACAGTCTACCCGCCAGTTATAATATTTTGATCTGTAATCTATAAACAACAGTCTACCTGCCAGTAATAACATGTATGATATGTAGTCTGTAAACAACAGTCTGCCCACCAGTTATAACATGTATGATATGTAGTCTATAAACAACAGTCTACCCGCCAGTTATAACATGTATGATCTGTAATCTATAAACAAAAATCTACGTGCCAGTTATAACATGTATGATCTGTAGTCTGTAAACAACAGTCTACCCGCCAGTTATAACATGTATGATCTGTTGTCTATAAACAACAGTCTACCCGCCAGTTATAACATGTATGATCTGTAGTCTATAAACAACAGTCTACCCACCAGTTATAACATGTTTGATCTATAATCTATAAACAACAGTCTACCTGCCAGTTATTACATGTATGATCTGTAATCTATAAACAACAGCGTACCCGCCAGTTATAACATGTATGATATGTAGTCTATAAACAACAGTCTACCCACCAGTTATAACATGTTTGATCTATAATCTATAAACAACAGTCTACCTGCCAGTTATTACATGTATGATCTGTAATCTATAAACAACAGCGTACCCGCCAGTTATAACATGTATGATATGTAGTCTATAAACAACAGTCTACCTGCCAGTTATAACATGTTTGATATGTAGTCTATAAACAACAGTCTGCCAACCGTTATAACATGTATGATCTGTAGTCTCTAAACAACAGTCTACCCGCCAGTAATAACATGTATGATATGTAGTCTATAAAAAACAGTCTACCCGCCAGTTATAACATGTATGATATATAGTCTATAAACAACAGCCTACCTACCAGTTATAACATGTATGATATGTTGTCTATAAACAACAGTCTACCCGCCAGTTATAACATGTATGATATGTTGTCTATAAACAAAAGTCTACCCGCCAGTTATAACATGTATGATCTGTAGTCTATAAACAACAGTCTACCTACCAGTTATAACATGTATAATATGTAGTCTATAAACAACAGTCTACCCACCAGTTATAACATGTATGATCTGTAGTCTATAAACAACAGTCTACCCGCCAGTTATAACATGTATGATATATAGTCTATAAACAACAGCCTACCTACCAGTTATAACATGTATGGTTTGTTGTCTATAAACAAAAGTCTACCCGCCAGTTATAACATGTATGATCTGTAGTCTGTAAACCACAGTCTACCTGCCAGTTATAACATGTATGATATGTAGTCTGTAAACAACAGTCTACCACCAGTTATAACATGTATAATATGTAGTCTATAAACATTAGTCTACCCGCCAGTTATAACATGTATGATCTGTAGTCTATAAACAACAGTCTACCTGCCAGTTATAACATGTATGATATGTAGTCTATAAACAACAGTCTACCACCAGTTATAACAAGTATGATCTGTAGTCTATAAACAACAGCCTACCTACCAGTTATAACATGTATAATATGTAGTCTATAAACAACAGCCTACCTACCAGTTATAACATGTATAATATGTAGTCTATAAACAACAGTCTACCCGCCAGTTATAACATGTATGATCTGTAGTCTATAAACAACTGTCTACCCGCCAGTTATAACATGTATGATCTGTAATCTATAAACAACAGTCTACCCGCCAGTTATAACATGTATGATCTGTAGTCTATAAACAACAGTCTACCACCAGTTATAACATGTATGATATGTACTATATAAACAACTGTCTACCCGCCAGTAATAACATGTATGATATGTAGTCTATAAAAAACAGTCTACCCGCCAGTTATAACATGTATGATATATAGTCTATAAACAACAGCCTACCTACCAGTTATAACATGTATGATATGTTGTCTATAAACAACAGTCTACCCGCCAGTTATAACATGTATGATATGTTGTCTATAAACAACAGTCTACCTGCCAGTCATAACATTTATGATCTGTAGTCTATAAACAACAGTCTACCTACCAGTAATAACATGTATGATATGTAGTCTATAAAAAACAGTCTACCCGCCAGTTATAACATGTATGATATATAGTCTATAAACAACAGTCTACCTACCAGTTATAACATGTATGATATGTTGTCTATAAACAACAGTCTACCCGCCAGTTATAACATGTATGATATGTTGTCTATAAACAACAGTCTACCTGCCAGTCATAACATGTATGATCTGTAGTCTATAAACAACAGTCTACCTACCAGTTATAACATGTATAATATGTAGTCTATAAACAACAGTCTACCCACCAGTTATAACATGTATGATCTGAAGTCTATAAACAACAGTCTACCCGCCAGTTATAACATGTATGATATATAGTCTATAAACAACAGCCTACCTACCAGTTATAACATGTATGATTTGTTGTCTATAAACAACAGTCTACCCGCCAGTTATAACATGTATGATGTGTAGTCTGTAAACCACAGTCTACCTGCCAGTTATAACATGTATGATATGTAGTCTGTAAACAACAGTCTACCACCAGTTATAACATGTATAATATGTAGTCTATAAACAACAGTCTACCCGCCAGTTATAACATGTATGATCTGTAGTCTATAAACAACAGTCTACCTGCCAGTTATAACATGTATGATCTGTAGTCTATAAACAACAGTCTACCACCAGTTATAACAAGTATGATCTGTAGTCTATAAACAACAGCCTACCTACCAGTTATAACATGTATAATATGTAGTCTATAAACAACAGCCTACCTACCAGTTATAACATGTATAATATGTAGTCTATAAACAACAGTCTACCCGCCAGTTATAACATGTATGATCTGTAGTCTATAAACAACAGTCGTCCCGCCAGTTATAACATGTATGATCTGTAGTCTATAAACAACAGTCTACCGCCAGTTATAACATGTATGATCTGTATTCTATAAACAATAGTCTACCGCCAGTTATAACATGTATGATCTGCAGTCTATAAACAACAGTCTACCACCAGTTATAACATGTATGATATGTAGTATATAAACAACTGTCTACCCGCCAGTTATAACATGTATGATATGTAGTCTATAAACAACAGTCTACCTGCCAGTTATAACATGTATGATATGTAGTCTATAAACAACAGTCTACCGCCAGTTATAACATGTATGATCTGTAGTCTATAAACAACAGTCTACCGCCAGTTATAACATGTATGATCTGTAATCTATAAACAACAGTCTACCCGCCAGTTATAACATGTATGATCTGTAGTCTATAACAACAGTCTTCTCCCAGTAAAAACATGTATGATCTGTAATCTATAAACAACAGTCTACCCGCCAGTTATAACATGTATGATCTGTAGTCTATAAACAACAGTCTACCGCCAGTTATAACATGTGTGATCTGTAGTCTATAAACAACAGTCTACCGCCAGTTATAACATGTGTGATCTGTAGTACATAAACAACAGTCTACCCGCCAGTTATAACATGTATGATCTGTAGTCTATAAACAACAGTCTACCGCCAGTTATAACATGTATATACCTTGTGATGTCCGGCCTCCGGAATCACATAAATACTGATTTAACCTATTTATCAGATAACAGAGTAAAATAACCGACTGGTACTACGGAACATCCAACTGATAAGTTTCAGTATACAACAATGAGCTTTTGAATAAATGATTACGACTGTCTTATAAAATGGGCGAAAGCATGTCGCATTAACTGAAAGTCAATGTTGGGTGAAATACAGTGAACTACATGTACAAACGTATCGATATGGTACTCTCAAACACAACACCCTGCCCACAGTTCTCGAGCCTGATTGAATCAGACGCAGGCGTGTCGTTACAAAAAGCACAGACCTGGCCGTGTAATTGTTAATTATGTATCATCTTTGATACGAAGATTCTGGGGCATGTTTTAGATAAGAGCGGATTTTATTTGATACAGATCCAAACTAGTTAATAATGAAGATCTTCCAATTTCACGGCCGAGTTCGCTCACGATGGAGAAAGAAAACGAGTAGATCCACTCCAAAAGGCTTCAGGACCACATATCGAATACGGAAACATTGGGTTACTCCACTGGAAAATGGCTGATGTTGTTTGTAAATATTTCTTCTTTTTAAAAAGATGGATCTTTTCCCTTCTTATTTGAACTTTCATTTATATATAATCTTAGTTATATGAATTTCTCTTGAAAATTAAATAGTTGAGAGAAGGTCTCTTGTCAGGAGTTAGGTTTTGGAACCTACATATGAAATTTGAGGAAGATCCATCAAGTAGTTCTCAAGAAATACAAATGTAGCAATAACAAGCTTTAAATGGCACAATCCAAGATGGCAACCATACAGCCATTTTGTTTTTCCAATCAAATACAAAATCAAAAGGGAACAACTTAGCATCAAAATATGAAATTTGAGCGAGTTCCATCAAATAATTCTCAAGAAATAGCGAGAACAAACTTTCAACTCAAAATTCAATGGCCGCTTTTTAACCATTTTGTTTTTTCTGATTAGTCCCGAAATCAAAAGGGCACAAATAGGCACCAAGGGGTACTAACAAATGAACAGGAGTCATGGTGTGAGTGCCTATACGATGAATCAGTATTCTTTTTCGCGTTTTCGCATCTAAAATGGCCGCCATTTCCTGGCTTTTGATTGGTAGAAATTTATATATTGTCCGATTTCGCTCAAATTTGGTATGTAGGGGTGTAAAGACGCTACGAATACAACTGTAACCTTGGTTTCGCGATTCAACAAAATAGCCGTCATTTCATGGCCTCTGATTGGTCAAAATTTATTTCCATGAAATTTGGTTTGTACATGTATTTCAGTACTGCGGACCGAACTGCGGGGTTTTGGGGGCCTTCTGTTATATTCCCCCATTACAATTAGTACTTGTTATTATTATTTTTTTTTTAATATCATGATGTTGATGATAGAATCCACACCACTACCCTGGCTGATAAATCGATAGCTCATTAATTGTACCGGGAATCCAATACTCTTCAGGAACGTGTGTCAGCTTCCGATTACAACTAAGAGCAACAATACAGAGCAACTATAGGGCTCTCGCCCTGGAACTCGGCATTAATTTAAAAGATGCATGTGTAGTCTACGTGCTCTATTTAAGAAGACGACAATTCGGCTAGACTCGGTACAGGTACTGAATATTAAACCGGTCATGACAAAAGCTATTTCCTTCTTTTATATATAATCCATTTTTTAGTTCAACATCTGATGACGGTTGGCTATTCAAATCACCATGCGCTCGTGGTCCGTGGTTTCAATGGCAAAATCAAAGATGGCCGCCTTTCCGCCATTTTGTTTTTTCAATCATACCCAAAATCAAAAAAGGGCATAACAAAACACCAAAGGGAGGGTAAATATGAAATCAACCAAAACTGTAAACACGGTTAGCCTGGTGTAGTTATACAATCAACCACAACTGTAAACACGGTTAGCGTGGTGTAGTTATACAATCAACCACAACTGTAAACACGGTTAGCGTGGTGTAGTTTTACAATCAACCGCAACTGTAAACACGGTTAGCGTGGTGTAGTTATACAATCAACCACAACTGTAAACATGGTTAGCGTGGTGTAGTTATACAATCAACCACAACTGTAAACAAGGTTAGCGAGGTGTAGTTATACAATCAACCACAACTGTAAACACGGTTAGCGTGGTGTAGTTATACAATCAACACCAACTGTAAACACGGTTAGCGTGGTGTAGTTATACAATCAACCACAACTGTAAACACGGTTAGCGTGGTGTAGTTATACAATCAACCACAACTGTAAACACGGTTAGCGTGGTGTAGTTATACAACAAACTGCAACTGTAACCACGGTTAGCGTGGTGTAGTTATACAATCAACCGCAACTGTAAACACGGTTAGCGTGGTGTAGTTATACAATCAACCACAACTGTAAACAAGGTTAGCGAGGTGTAGTTATACAATCAACACCAACTGTTAACACTGTTAGCGTGGTGTAGTTATACAATCAACACCAACTGTTAACACTGTTAGCGTGGTGTAGTTATACAATCAACACCAACTGTTAACACTGTTAGCGTGGTGTAGTTATACAATCAACCACAACTGTAAACACGGTTAGCGTGGTGTAGTTATACAACAAACTGCAACTGTAACCACGGTTAGCGTGGTGTAGCTATACAATCAACCGCAACTGTAAACACGGTTAGCGTGGTGTAGTTATACAATCAACCACAACTGTAAACAAGGTTAGCGAGGTGTAGTTATACAATCAACACCAACTGTTAACACTGTTAGCGTGGTGTAGTTATACAATCAACACCAACTGTTAACACTGTTAGCGTGGTGTAGTTATACAATCAACACCAACTGTTAACACTGTTAGCGTGGTGTAGTTATACAATCAACCGCAACTGTTAACACGGTTAGCGAGGTGTAGTTATACAATCAACCACAACTGTAAACGCGGTTAGCGTGGTGTAGTTATACAATTAACCACAACTGTAAACACGGTTAGCGTGGTGTAGTTATACAATCAATCACAACTGTTAACACGGTTAGCGTGGTATAGTTATACAATCAACCACAACTATAAACACGGTTAGCGTGGTGTAGTTATACAATCAACCACAACTGTAAACAACGGTTATCGTGGTGTAGTTATACAATCAACCACAACTGTAAACACGGTAAGCGTGGTGTAGTTATACAATCAACCACAACTGTAACCACAGTTAGCGTGGTGTAGTTATACAATCAACCACAACTGTAAACATGGTTAGCGTGGTGTAGTTATACAATCAACCACAACTGTAAACACGGTTAGCGTGGTGTAGTTATACAATCAACCACAACTGTAAACACGGTTAGCGTGGTGTAGTTATACAATCAACCGCAACTGTAAACACGGTTAGCGTGGTGTAGTTATACAATCAACCACAACTGTAAACAACGGTTGGCGTGGTGTAGTTATACAATCAACCACAACTGTAAACACGGTTAGCGAGGTGTAGTTATACAATCAACCACAACTGTAAACATGGTTAGCGTGGTGTAGTTATACAATCAGCCACAACTGTAAACATGGTTAGCGTGGTGTAGTTATACAATCAACCACAACTGTAAACACGGTTAGCGTGGTGTAGTTATACAATCAACCACAACTGTAAACACAGTTAGCGTGGTGTAGCTATACAATCAACCATAACTGTAAACATGGTTAGCGTGGTGTAACTATACAATCAACCATAACTGTAAACACGGTTAGCGTGGTGTAGTTATACAACAAACTTCAACTGTAACCACGGTTAGCGTGGTGTAGTTATACAATCAACCGCAACTGTAAACACGGTTAGCGTGGTGTAGTTATACAATCAACTGCAACTGTAACCACGGTTAGCATGGTGTAGTTATACAACCAACCACAACTGTAAACACGGTTAGCGTGGTGTAGTTATACAATCAACCACAACTGTAAACATGGTTAGCGTGGTGTAGTTATACAATCAACACCAACTGTTAACACGGTTAGCGTGGTGTAGTTATACAATCAACCACAACTGTAAACACGGTTAGCGTGGTGTAGTTATACAACAAACTGCAACTGTAACCACGGTTAGCGTGGTGTAGCTATACAATCAACCGCAACTGTAAACACGGTTAGCGTGGTGTAGTTATACAATCAACCACAACTGTAAACAAGGTTAGCGAGGTGTAGTTATACAATCAACACCAACTGTTAACACTGTTAGCGTGGTGTAGTTATACAATCAACACCAACTGTTAACACTGTTAGCGTGGTGTAGTTATACAATCAACACCAACTGTTAACACTGTTAGCGTGGTGTAGTTATACAATCAACTGCAACTGTTAACACGGTTAGCGAGGTGTAGATATACAATCAACCACAACTGTAAACGCGGTTAGCGTGGTGTAGTTATACAATTAACCACAACTGTAAACACGGTTAGCGTGGTGTAGTTATACAATCAATCACAACTGTTAACACGGTTAGCGTGGTATAGTTATACAATCAACCACAACTATAAACACGGTTAGCGTGGTGTAGTTATACAATCAACCACAACTGTAAACAACGGTTATCGTGGTGTAGTTATACAATCAACCACAACTGTAAACACGGTAAGCGTGGTGTAGTTATACAATCAACCACAACTGTAACCACAGTTAGCGTGGTGTAGTTATACAATCAACCACAACTGTAAACATGGTTAGCGTGGTGTAGTTATACAATCAACCACAACTGTAAACATGGTTAGCGTGGTGTAGTTATACAATCAACCACAACTGTAAACAACGGTTGGCGTGGTGTAGTTATACAATCAACCACATCTGTAAACACGGTTAGCGAGGTGTAGTTATACAATCAACCACAACTGTAAACATGGTTAGCGTGGTGTAGTTATACAATCAGCCACAACTGTAAACATGGTTAGCGTGGTGTAGTTATACAATCAACCACAACTGTAAACACGGTTAGCGTGGTGTAGTTATACAATCAACCACAACTGTAAACACAGTTAGCGTGGTGTAGCTATACAATCAACCATAACTGTAAACATGGTTAGCGTGGTGTAACTATACAATCAACCATAACTGTAAACACGGTTAGCGTGGTGAAGTAATACAATCAACCACAACTGTAAACAACGGTTATCGTGGTGTAGTTATACAATCAACCACAACTGTAAACATGGTTAGCGTGGTGTAGTTATACAACAAACTGCAACTGTAACCACGGTTAGCGTGGTGTAGTTATACAATCAACCACAACTGTAAACAACGGTTAGCGTGGTGTAGTTATACAATCAACCACAACTGTAAACACGGTTAGCGTGGTGTAGTTATACAATCAACCACAACTGTAACCACAGTTAGCGTGGTGTAGTTATACAATCAACCACAACTGTAAACATGGTTAGCGTGGTGTAGTTATACAATAAACCACAACTGTAAACATGGTTAGCGTGGTGTAGTTATACAATCAACCACAACTGTAAACAACGGTTAGCGTGGTGTAGTTATACAATCAACCACAACTGTAAACACGGTTAGCGAGGTGTAGTTATACAATCAACCACAACTGTAAACACAGTTAGCGTGGTGTGGTTATACAATCAACCACAACTGTAAACATGGTTAGCGTGGTGTAGTTATACAATCAACCGCAACTGTAAACACGGTTAGCGTGGTGTAGTTATACAATCAACCATAACTGTAAACACGGTTAGCGTGGTGTAGCTATACAATCAACCACAACTATAAACACGGTTAGCGTGGTGTAGTTATACAATCAACCACAACTGTAAACACGGTTAGCGTGGTGTAGTTATACAATCAACCACAACTATAAACACGGTTAGCGTGGTGTAGTTATACAATCAACCACAACTGTAAACACGGTTAGCGTGGTGTAGTTATACAATCAACCACAACTGTAAACACGGTTAGCGTGGTGTAGTTATACAATCAACCACAACTATAAACACGGTTAGCGTGGTGTAGTTATACAATCAACCACAACTGTAAACACGGTTAGCGTGGTGTAGTTATACAATCAACCACAACTGTAAACACGGTTAGCGTGGTGTAGTTATACAATCAACCACAACTGTAAACATGGTTAGCGTGGTGTAGTTATACAATCAACCACAACTATAAACACGGTTAGCGAGGTGTAGTTATACAATCAACCACAACTGTAAACACGGTTAGCGTGGTGTAGTTATACAATCAACCACAACTGTAAACACGGTTAGCGTGGTGTAGTTATACAATCAACCTCAACTGTAAACACGGTTAGCGTGGTGAAGTAATACAATCAACCGCAACTGTAAACAACGGTTATCGTGGTGTAGTTATACAATCAACCACAACTGTAAACACGGTTAGCGTGGTGTAGTTATACAACAAACTGCAACTGTAACCACGGTTAGCATGGTGTAGTTATACAACCAACCACAACTGTAAACACGGTTAGCGTGGTGTAGTTATACAATCAACCACAACTGTAAACATGGTTAGCGTGGTGTAGTTATACAATCAACCACAACTGTAAACATGGTTAGCGTGATGTAGTTATACAATCAACCATAACTGTAAACACGGTTAGCGTGGTGTAGTTATACAATCAACCACAACAGTAAACATGGTTAGCGTGGTGTAGTTATACAATCAACACCAACTGTAAACACGGTTAGCGTGGTGTAGTTATACAATCAACCACAACTGTAAACATGGTTAGCGTGGTGTAGTTATACAATCAACGACAACTGTAAACAAACGTTTTCGTGGTGTAGTTATACAATCAACTACAACTGTAAACAATGTTAGCGTGGTGTAGTTATACAATCAACCACAACTGTAAACACGGTTAGCGTGGTGTAGTTATACAATCAATGACAACTGTAAACAAACGTTTTCGTGGTGTAGTTATACAATCAACTACAACTGTAAACAATGTTAGCGTGGTGTAGTTATACAATCAACCACAACTGTAACCACGGTTATCGTGGTGTAGTTATACAATCAACCAAAACTGTAAACAAGGTTAGCGTGGTGTAGTAATACAATCAACCACAACTGTAAACACGGTTAGCGTTGTGTAGTTATACAACAAACCGCAACTGTAACCACGGTTAGCGTGGTGTAGTTATACAATCAACCGCAACTGTAAACACGGTTAGCGTGGTGTAGTTATAATTTCAACCGCAACTGTAAACATGGTTAGCGTGGTGTAGTTATACAATCAACCACAACTGTAACCACGGTTAGCGTGGTGTAGTTTTACAATCAACCGCAACTCGAAACATGGTTAGCGTGGTGTAGTTATACAATCAACCACAACTGTAAACACGGTTAGCGTGGTGTAGTTATACAATCAACCGCAACTGTAAACACGGTTAGCGTGGTGTAGTTATACAATCAACCACAACTGTTAACACGGTTAGCGTGGTGTAGTTATACAATCAACCACAACTGTAAACACGGTTAGCGTGGTGTAGTTATACAATCAACCGCAACTGTAAACACGGTTAGCGTGGTGTAGTTATACAATCAACCACAACTGTAAACACGGTTAGCGTGGTGTAGTTATACAATTAACCACATCTCATCACGAATTTCAGCTAAAAAAGTATCATGAAAATCAAGAACACAACATACACTTAAGATTGAATGAGATATAAGTGTTGTATGACATAAACAAGGTCAGGAATCCCATCACCTCCGTGAAACAACCGGGACACCTGTGGTTTAGACATAACCGTACAATATATCTCGCTGATAGTAGATTACCAGATAGTGAAAACACCTCGGGTGGAATTTCCATATCTTACATCCCTGGTCACGTAAGAGTCTTACATGAATAGTCTCATATGCGTTGGTTGTAAGATTAGGATTTCTTTATTATGAATTCAAAAATGCATGGAAATCATCGGCTAGTTCTAAAATATCGGTATATATTTGTGAACATATAGTTCATTAGAAGTACACAGCTACAATTTAACGCAATATTTGGCGATATTATAACATAATTTACAAACTTAAATATATTGTCTCTTTAAGCTGATACTTGCAGATATGATTAAGCTGAAATGAACAGGTGTTTACAAACTTAAATATATTGTCTCTTTAAGCTGATACTTGCAGATATGATTAAGCTGAAATGAACAGGTGTTGACGTATAAAAGCTATAGTTTTATAGCAAAAAAATAAATTTATTTTGATTGGTAAGTAGAAATGTGTAGTTGGAAGCAAGATGTTTAGTTAGCCCTTTTTGAAGTGAATGTATTAAGGTGTGGGTCGAGGGGGGGGGGGGGGGGGGGGTCTGGTAGCATAAATAGCCCCAAAACCACTAACCCATCCACAGACATATATTTACATTTGTGCTGCAACCCACTATATGAAGATTACCAGCAAAAATGCCTTTCATAAAAGTATAAAAGCAATGGTTCTCGAGACGTAGCACGTGGTTTAATTATGACGTCATAGATCAAGCTTGGTCAATGAGAGTCTTGTCGCGCCGCTTCGAATAACATGGATATTGCCCTTGCGTCAAACGCTCAAATGACTAATTATTATCATTGGCGCCAATTTTATTCAAGCTGGACTGTTCCGCCAATGTCGTTAAAATGACGATACATATACAAACGCAGGTAATAAACTATTAATTGGAAAATACATAAATTAGGTTAAGCAATTTTTCTATAGTAAAAATGTAAATATATGGATTGAAAGTAATTTTTTTAACTTCCATAGTGCTATGAAAGGTCAGTCGTTACATCCATATTTAACATGAAGGCCTAGCGGGCTTCGTTCAATATGAATGTAACGGCTGACCTTTCATAGCACTATGAAAGTTAAAAAAATGACTTTCAATCCCTATATAAAGAAATACTCTAGTTTAAAGATCATGCAATATTCCTCATATTTGCCATGAATAGATATGGTGGGGTATCAATTTGATTGAAGATTACAAATTGAGACAGTATTAGATATAATCTTTTTTGTAGAATTTTTAAATCAGGATACCTAATTTCCAAATACATACAACATGCTTGAAGCAGACTTTTTTAAGGTTGTAGATTTAGACAACGTGAGAAACACTATATAAGACTTATTGACACTTCTACATGTATGCCATATGAGTGCAATGAACGCTTAGATTCGGAGGAAAGTTTATCGAGTCCTGGATGCAGTCAACAACTGTTATCGTAGCCACGGACATCGGCATTAAAATAGTCCAACATAAAGAAGCGTAAGAACTTATTGTCACTTTAAATGGGCCATTGGATGTTCATCGTGTTCGTACCACACTGCATGTATATCCACTGTCTCGAAATGCATTAAGAACACTGCAAACTACTCAAACAAAAACTGTTCCGGATGTCCTTAGGAAACAAGCGCAAGGCCGCAGTGGCAGAAATTCGAAATACTGAAAGTATTGCAAACTAAGGCGAAAACAGTTTAAATGTGATATTTTAGATGGAGTACAGAAAAGAAATAAAATGTTAAGCAAGATTAGCAAAAGTTGACTTTTCAACGACCACATCGAAAAAGTAAGATTTGCTGTGAAGACAGTATGGTTGGTGAAAATTCAGAGTGTTTGTTAAAACATTAGCGGTCTCGAGGAAATTAACAGTTTTGTAGTCGCCAGACTTACGGCATTAAATCAAACAATTAGAAGTTCTCAAACTTTAACAGGATAGTCAATATGATAGTTAACGCAACGGATTCATTTGCGAAGCAAGTTACTGTCAGGTTTGTATGAATCTACACGATATAATTATAATATTAACGCCAATAACCAGAGGCCATCGTAGATAAAAAGAAAGATCTTATGTAAGAGGAAAGACTAGTAGGAATACGCTGTCTGCAGTACCGCCTTAGCGTAAACATCCCGTGCGAACGGATGGCCGTGACCACCCATAGCTCAACAATTGGGATTGGTGCCTTTAACATCAGCAATTTATTACATCAAATGTCCATTCAAGCTAACATACCACCGTAGTGCCAATATAAAAGTACACCTATCATTTCTTACATTTATTCGGTACCTATTGCACCTAAGCTTTTCAATTACATGTACAAGCACTTCAACAGTTGAGTTGAACAAATATTACCTAGAATGACCCTTCCTTCAGCATGTCCATGTTTTTTTATCTCAATATTGCTATGGTTTAGCTGGGAACAAAGCACATGTCGATCTGAATTACATCCCCAACATAAATCTACAGGCGCTTATTATGCCAAGTCTTGCGTATCGAGAAACTCCATCCATCAAATGGAATGCGATTGTCAAAATACTTGTGGACTCCGTTGAAGATTATGCCAGACAATGGGCTAGACGTGACCATGCTGAGATGGATTCACTTTCAGAGTGGATGAAGTCTATCAGGTCTTCTATTGAACAAAGAATAAGCGGTTTGCGATACAAAATGAAAACTAAATACAAGTGGATATTTCTTGACCCACACGACTCATCCACCTTTATGATAAGTATGTGGATGTGTCTGCTGCAGAGCATCTCATAATTTGATCATGGTATGCAAACGCTTAGCGGCTAGTATACTTATTGTTTCCCAACCGACTAAGGCATGCTTGATAATCACGCTTACCCTTCTTACACACTAACCGATTTTTCGAAAGATGAAATACTATCTAGCCATACATCAGTATTACAATGCACTTTCTTTCGAGATACCTGTTAATAAGAAAAACATACCTCGTTTACATTGGATAAACAACTTTTTTTATCGCTAGCTCATCTCATTGCTCAACCAAGCCATTATCCAAACTTCGATTCTTACTACCATTCTTACAAGATGTAGCACCGTTAAATCATGGCTTTAGTCTTATTGTGACACTGTATACTACAGGATTGACATCAACGGGAAGTTGATCTCGGGGAGAATTTTTTTTTTAAAAATCATCAAAACATTTGATTTTTCCCCCCTGTACACAACCATACCCCATACCAAACTGAAAGAACGTCTTCGGTCCCTCATTCGGATAACTTTCTTTTTCGCAGAAAGATGGGAGACGATACAAATACATGTACATGGCTGTAAGCTAACTTGGAGCATACTATGTGGAAAACATAACAAAAGCTAAGATAAAATATACTGGGGCAAATAAAGTAACAATGATAGACTTCCTGGTTCACAATATCTTTGTTGAGTTTGGAGGGAAGATTTTCCAGCAGACTGTTGACATTCCTACGGGAACTAACTGTGTCCCATTCTGGGCAGACTTGTTCTTGTTTTCATAGGAGGCTAAGTTTGTCGATGAGCTTATCGGGACAGCCACAGTAACAACAACCTTACCAAATCCTTCAAGTTCACTTCCTGGTACATCGACGATGAGTTGTCTATACACAACAAGACTTTGCTGACCTAGTCGATCGTATATACCCTACTGAACTTGAGATTAAGAACAAAAGAAACTCTTAATTTACATCATCTTCTTACTTCGATCTTTACCTTAACTATAACCAGCTAGGACACCTTACTGCTAAGCTGTCCGATAAACGTGTACTTCTCATTTCTTGATAGTAACATCCCTGCTTCTCCACCCAAATGACCAACAGATTTACGGCACAGGGATTCGAGAGATTCAGGTTGATGAAGACTATGAGAAAGTTTCATGGTCGTCATCTTGGTTTCATTCAGAAATATGCTACATCATTCTATGATAATAATACATTTTTTGAATATGCTCCTTCGTATGCCTGCTTGTGATTAAGAATGCTACAGTTCTCCCTTTGAGGCCATCGCATTTACTTAGATCTGACTTAGAGCTGTCCGGGTGTCGTGATGAAGCAGAAGACTCTCACTCTTCCAGAACATCAGGTTTGAATCGTTTGCACGTTTGCAAGGGTGTCCGTGTTAATCTGTTCCTGTTCATATTTTGCCACTGGTTTAATCGATTTTGATTTTTTTAATTTCTTTTTTAGAGGGTAAATTCCACAAAGTGATTGATACACATACTTAAGACCATAAAGCTGTGCCTCGAAAATATGTTTCTACGAACTTCATAGATATGAAGTACAGTTCCCGAAACGGTAAATTGAACACATGTTGCATTGTCCATTTTGCATTTTTGGTCCAGCTTTAATGATTTGTCCAATTTAACCTTAAAAACTTTGCGTTTTTTTGTGACGGTGATGATCATTAAGCGGTGATTTAGTCAAAAGATTAGCCTACGTAACCAATGACGAGGTAATTTAAGTTTCTATTCTCTGTTCTAGTGAAATTCCATGCATACCCTTATAAAGTGTTAGTGGCTTACCTGGCTGCAGTTTATTCCCGTAATGTTCCGAATGTAAATAAATGTCCAGCAACACGCTGACCGGAACGTCCGAAACTGACCTTTGTATGTTACCCAAGATAACTTGCACTTAAATACACAGTTCTAACGCAACCAGACCTATTCATACCACTGTCACTTAATCTGGCAAGGCAAATCGACATATGAGAATTTCGTTCTCGCCCTGATGTTAATCTTTCCGTTTACGAAAAGGGTAATTATGACAGATTTTAGAAATATTGACTGGAAATCTGGTGTTATGATGTAAAGGAGTGGTGATAAAGGGCTTAGTTTCCCCGAAGTCAATAGTCTGCCATCACGACTATTGATCCAACAAGTAAAGATCGGCAGCTGTGAATGGCCTTCTTGCAATAAATTGATTTGTGGGAGAAGACTGTATGGACAGTTCAAGTGTTAGTAACTGGGAAACAGGGTTTTGAGATTCAGTAACACTCGAGAAGGAAACTTTGATTCATTTGTAATTTTGTAAGTGCGAGCCAAAATACCTTGCTTGTGTGTAAATGTTTGTAAACTGAATAAAACAAAGCTGTATAAACTCTTAAAACGTAATTGTACAATCACACGGCCAGGCAGAACCTAACCAAGCATAACGGCATCTGGTGTTTCTCTCGTGCACGTCTGCCATGCAGCGTTAGTTCTGCCCCTGTATCAGACTCCGATGCGCTGTCGATCGGTGTATATTTATACACATGTAATAACAGCGCAGACTACACTTTTCGATACCCTACAGTGCTATGTCGACAACAATTAATCTAGCACCTGATCGTCCAGTGTTTTCCTAAATAATCATCCTTGACCAGATGTTCCTGTCCATCGCAATTACACATCTGTTTTCTCACAATTCCACTTTCGACGTAAATACACTTTTCATTGGTTTGTGGTTACTCACTACCATCATCTCTCTGACATAGTCTAAATACTACAACAACAGATATCAGACAATCCAAAGTGTCAACGAAACAATAATCCTAACTCAAAGTATATTGAAATAAGGACAAACTATTCACAAAAGAAATATTTCACCGAGAATATTGTAGAAAAAAAGAAAAACAGGTGTTCCGGAAGAGTAAACGTGTTCTGCTTCATCGGCGACACCCGCCATGTAAATCCAGGCCACACCCAAGTGGATGTCGTGTCCTCAAAGGGAGATAAGGATCATTCTCAATCACAACAAGTAGGCATACTAATGAGCATATTTAACAACGTCACTTTTGATATAATACAGAAGGATACTGAATATCGATCAATGAGACCAGGATGGCGACCATAAAACTTTATCATAGTCTTTATTAAACTTTATCACTCGAATCCATGTGTCGTAAGTTTGTTTGTCAGCAATCGACATTTATCGTGAGTATCTCGGTATCTAGAGCAAACCATAGACTAACTAATTAACAGCGATTTATAAACACCGTAGGTCGAGAAAGAAGGATATTGTTTTCAAGAAAGGGAAAATTCACGATCGCAAAATCGAAATCGTCACGTTTATCGTACAGCTTTGTAGTTATCTGTCTATGTTGGTCATAGTTTAAGTAAAGATCAAGTTCAGCAGCTGATATACATGTTTTAAAGACTGTTTTGTCCTTGATTTCAGAAGTTCAGAAGGGTATCAAAATAGCACGGCTAGGCAGAACCTAAGCAAGCACAAACGTATTTCAGCGTTCTTACTTAAGTTTCTACCAAATATGCATGTTTTCTGTTTAGGTCGTATTGAGTCGTATTAAAATTTAATATGACTTTGCATAACTCTAATGTAGATAATATAGCGATTCTACAACAGTTTTTTTTTCATGCAATGCATTTCGTCTAATCAGGCTTTAAATCAAATAGTGAAATAAAAAAGTTTGTTTTTTATCATTTTAACAATTACGAAAAACGCACATCAATTGGTTTTGTGTTATCTGTTTGATAATGATACCTTGTCTACCTCAAATCGGTTTTTTATCAGAATTGTTTTACAAAGAACAGGCCAATTATTTCTGCAAAAACATTCGGAAATATAAATCAGAAAATGATGTATATTTCTGCCAACAATCACAGACCAATATAGAGGCTGCGTTGTCTTAGAAACACATGCCGAACGCCTTCTGGATAGACCTTCTCACTCATGTTTATTCTGGAAGATCATGAAATTAATAAGGCCTGTGTTATACAAATGGGCGAATTAACATAGAAGTATCTCATAGAATTTAAGTAAAAAAAGGTAAGTTATAATGACATTACGTATAACGGTTAATGCCCGTGAACATGGTAATGGTATAACGGTTATGACAACTAGTAATACAAGAGGAAATACACAATTTTCGAAGTATTACAATGGATGTAACAAATCAAATAAGATTTTTCAGTTCACCTAATGTCAGAAACAAAACAGAAAATACCAGATTCTGCAACCGCCCTTCAACAGTCATAAACTCATGCAGTGAGACACGGCAGGTTAAGTAGACAATCATAAAAACATTTTTGTAGTTAATGTACAGTTTTTATGTATGTTTGACTTTTTATTTTTCTCTTGAAGTATAAAAAAAAAACAAAGAATACCGACGCGTCAACAAAACCTTAATCTTAACTCAAAATCGATTAAACTGAGGACAAAATATGAACAAAGAAAATATTTTCACGGAGACCTTGGATTAAAGTACAAGAAAAGACCAGGTGTTTCAGAAG
This sequence comes from Mimachlamys varia, assembly GCA_947623455.1. Classification (NCBI taxonomy): domain Eukaryota; kingdom Metazoa; phylum Mollusca; class Bivalvia; order Pectinida; family Pectinidae; genus Mimachlamys; species Mimachlamys varia. Next base: position 25,480,646 of record OX392534.1, read on the forward strand.
AATAAGGATCTGATCCACCGACCACACCCGTCATATACATGTAGGTCAGGTCCAGGTAAATGCCATGACACCAATCACAACAAACAGGCATAATAATGAGCATCCTTGTACAGTTTATGTATCCAATATAAACGACGTAGGTCAGCGTCTTTCTCATTAACGTGCATCTTGAAAGACTAATACTGATGTATGATTATATAGTATTTAGTCTTTCGAAAAACCGGTCCATATGTAAATACAATGTAGGATTACTTTGGCCCGGTTCTTTTTGCAAACAATAAACGTGATAGTGTTTGCTAAACAGGATGCCTTGTCTGCAGACACAACCACATACTTTTGTCTGCAGACAATCACATACTTATCATGTAGGTCACTGAGTTCCAACATTCGGGGTCAAGACATTTCGACTTGTGTTTAGTTTTCAATTTATATCTATTCTTTTCTGAATAGAGGACCTGATAGATTTTACCAAACTGAAAGATTCCATTTAATGGATGGAATCTCTCGATACTTTTATAACCTTTAATAAAAAGCTTCCGTAGCTTTATGTTGGGGATGATGCAAAACATTTTCATGGTGTTCAATATTTGTCCACTTCCACCACCAAAAAACATTCACATCGAAAAACCTTTTTGATAATCTGTGATTCAATTTAGACTTGTGCTGCTTTTTCATGGTATCATTGTGCGATTTTTTTCGTGGTCAATGATTCTAATTCCAGCTATTCTCTCCTCTAATTAGATTTTGTTTCGAGCTTAGTAAACAATCGTTACTGCGTGTTATCCGTCATTTGAGATCACGTTTGACACTTCAAGATAGCCCTATTTCCGCGCCGTATCGATTATCGAACACCTGCCCGTCCAATGTTATTAAATCCATATCCACAAGAGATTATAATGCTGTGCCTCAACACTGGAAGTGTCGGAGTCAAGTTTTGGCTGTGACGTAATTCGCTGAATGGTGGAAATGGGATCTGAGGTGATGAGAAACGTGAGGTACAGAAGGGGTAGCGTCTATTTTTGACAGATAAAGGTCATGATAGCGAAAGCCTCCAAGTATATGAACGCACAGGGCGCTATTGGAGGAGTTGAAGGGCGTAAATCAATAGCGTCGCTTCCAGGTCTCAAACATACTTTGGTAACTCCAGCAATAAATATTTGAAATCCAATTTCTACTCTATAATTGTGTGAGGGACGCGCGTCATGCCGACGTGTGATATAGTGGAGTAGATTGATTCATGCTGTTCCTCATCTCCGGTTATTCAAACATGGTTCCAAAAAAGGCTTGATGTAAATCGAGGGGTCCCTTTCGACGGCTGAACTTGTAAATGTTTTAACACGCTACGAAACCAACATCTAACTGCAAAAGAGTCGCCTCTGTTCGACTTTTATGTTCGATAGGTCCTGGATAATACACATTTACAAGAATGGCGAATTGTTGCGGTGGTATTTAGCTCTCTGGGCGGAGTCCAGGAGTGCATATGAAGTCACGTTCATGTTTTTGCCGGAAGTAGAATTATTTAAACTTTGTGGACAGAGAATATAAAAAACTTGGAAGCTGTCAGAATGGATTTCAAAACACATGAACGAGATTTGACAAGAATTTTGAGTCGTTATGTGTTTTCGTTTTCGAGTAATCGTTTTTTTATGGTGACATTTTTGACACACATGATTACACAGGGACACGCGGGACGTTGTTTTTAGGAGGTATGAGGCCAAAGCTTCCTCAATAAACACGCCTTAATATATTTATATAATAGCCTGTCCCTGTGCCGCAGCAACGATTTGCGTGTTACTTTATATACAATGTCGTCTGCTTCATTATACATTTTATATTGACACACAGGACAAGAAAACGTATTGACGCAAGCGTCAAAGTTGGGTCGCAAAAGAGATCCTATATAACTTTGAAAAACTATGAACATGACAACCTGTTGTAGTATGAGGAAGAGGTTTTGTGACAGTCCCGTATAAATTTCAGGTTTCCTAATTTGGTATGTTGTCTTCAACAGATTATAACTCTGGAAATATTGTAATATAAATGTATGACTAATGATACATGCAACTGATCCTCAACGATTATTATAGTAACAACATATTTGACTGAATTTTATATTTAATAAACATCAGCTTAGGGTGTCTCTTTGCTGATTTAGTAGGACCTTCGAAGGGATTATATGCAACATTTAGCATTTAAATATGAAATTGTTTTATGTTTTATGTTCATTTTGTTTATGTGATGTAACGTGCATTTTATATGTCTTAACAAAGGGGCGGATAGCCTTGAAAATTCGACAATTTATTTGTCCGTACTGTCGCTATTACTTTCACGATCATATGATGAATGATAACATCAATAATAATAAAGAAATGATATTGTTTAGTTTCTGACAAAATAAAGTTCAGTATTCAACAGAGACCATGATGTAGTTTAACAACAAAACCTTTTTTCGCTATTTCCAAAAATCCGCAAGGTAAGAAAGCATTATGTATATTAAATTCCGAGGGACAATTATCAGCATTCCTAAGAAGACATAGGGCCATGTGGATCATAGGCCTGTTATGAATGACCCTTTTCAAAATAACTAAGAGGGATTTTAGGCAGAGTTTTATCAGGACAATTTATGTCCCTATGACCTGTAACCCGAACTCGGCAAAACAAAAGTGAACAGTGCTGTAAGCTGACAGCTGCTGGCAGGCTAACATGCTATAAATAGACATGTTAAAATGTTTAATTTTAAAACATCAAAACATCATTTCAAAGAGTAGTGTGACACACCATGTGAAAAATAGTTTAATTAGTTTAATTAAATTACTAAACTTGAATTTATGATTATGAGTTTCTCTCTCTGTTATCTGAGGCATGCAAACACTGATAAAATTTAAATGAAAAATACAAATATATATATGAAAGGACACTTATATATTCTCTGTATTTCCACCCTTTTTTCAGTGATTTTTTTCAGGCTTTGTTTATATGTGTGAGAGTACATGTAACATATTTCTACTTCAAATGCTGCCAATGCATTGTACCAAGATGTCGTTGAGGTATCGAGTTGTGATACATGACAATGGTCAAACAAGCTGGAAACAACGTCCAGAAGCTACGAGGCCCTTGGCCTCTTGTTTTTTATGATATGGATGTTAAGCCATATTACTGTGATACTTCTGTACATGTATACTATACACTGCCATCAAACAGTTTTGTTACAAACTTTGAGGACATATTAAGCCATTAGCCAACAACAGGAGAACTGATGTATTTTCCTAGAGATATTCCACTTATCAGTGATAATTGGCATTTTACTTCCATATGGTGGGTGGGGGTGGGGGTGGGGGGGGGGGGGGGGTCAAGGGATTAAATGGAATTAATATAATAATCCACTGTCTAAAATATAAGAAAGAAATATATTGTTGAATTATATGTACTATAAACAAGAGGGCTAGAGGGCCTGTATCGCTCACCTGGTTTTCAGTAAATGCAACAAAAAGTTATGTGTACGTTAAATAACATAAATTTTTCCAGTGTGGGAACTGCCACAATATTGTCTTGATTGAACTTTCTGATTCAAAAGAGCATTTAGAGGAATTTATTTGAAATTGGTTCATATTAAATAGTATGCCTTCTAAATGCCCAGCAACTGTAGTGTTTAATGTTAGGAAGTCTGTAAGGGGTGTGGCAATCGCTAGGATAAAAATCTGAAATCATGTTTGTGATCGTCTCTTTACGCCAATCAATTGTATATAATTTTGGGATGGGGATCTCATCAAGTGTTATGAATCAGGGGTCAAGACTGCATTGGCATGTCGGACCTTGGGGTCAAATCTCTTTATGCTCAGAAATTGCAAATATAGTTTTTGGGTGGGGATCTCAGCCGTGTAAAATTTATATGACTCAAAAGTTAAGCCTGCAAGGGCGTGGCACACCCTGGTGTCAAATAATCATGATTGTAATCGTCTCTTTATGCTCAACCATTGTATACATAGTTTTGGAGTGGGGATCTCGACCGTTTTAAAGTTAAATCAGGCCCCATGGTGGTTGAGCTCCATTGTTTATATAATTTGAATCCCAACCACCTTAGTATGCAACCACTGAACTATAAATGTCATATATTGCTAAGATCCAAAGAAGAAGTCGTTAATAGCAGTTATGGACCCCTAATGGCCCCACCCCTCATGCCCCTTGGGGGTCAGCCAAACCATTTGTACAATTTTGAATCCCCGCCCCATAGTGATAATACCAGGAAAATATGAGAGATATACATTGCTTGGTTTCAGAAAAGAAGTCGTTTACATCAATATAGCTAAATTTGACCCCTTTTGGCCACATGCACTTGTGGCCAGGAGAATCTAAATATACAATAGAGTATAGATAATATAGCAAAATATCAATAATTAAAATAAAATAATAAAAACAAAATTTTCCAATTATTATTATAATAATTATTAAGCATCTGAAAGCATAATTGCCAAATTTCAGCTTGATACGTCAAGCGGTGAAAGTTCACAACAAGAGGCCCAATGGGCCTGCATCAATCACCTGGCTTGGCTTATCTCTGACTTATATATTCATTCAGAAAAAACATCCAGTCTCCAACATATTTTACCCCTGTGACCTTGCAAGACAATGTCATTGTCATTTGCAAACTTTGTTGGGCTTCATATAAGGAACCTTTCAGCCACACATGATGTCTCTAGGCCTTTTGATTAATCAAAAGAAGCCACTTAAAGTTTTAACAGATTTGACCCCTTTGACCTTGATTATCGGTCAAGGTCATTTCTTTTCGCAAACGTTGTTGGGCTTCATCCGTGGAACCTTTCAGTCAAATATCATGCTTCTAGGGGTTTTAGTATTTCAGGAGAAGTCGTTTGAAAGTTTTAACAGATTTGACCCCTGTGATCTTGAGTGCAGGTCAAGGTCATTTCTTTTCGCAAACTTTGTTGTGCTTCATCCAAGGAACCTTTCAGTTAAAAGTCATGCTTCTAGGTGTTTTAGTATTTCAGGAGAAGTCATTTGAATGTTTTAACAGATTTGACCCTTGTGACCTCGAATATTGTTCAAGGTCATTTCTTTTCGCCAACTTTGTTTTGCTTAATCCGAGGAACCTTTCAGTCAAATATCATGCTTCTAGGGGTTTTAGTATTTCAGGAAAAGTCGTTTGTAGGTTTTAACTGATTTGACCCTTGTGACATTGAATATAGGTCAAGGTAATTTCTTTTCGCAAACTTTGTTTGGCTTCATCCGAGGAACCCTGGGGCATACATGATTTGGTGTGCATTTAAGCATGTGAGGAATGGTGAAATCCACGTCTTTCCCTAACACTTCATTTAGATAGTGCATACTTTGTGAAAAACACAACAAAAGCTAGGATAAAATATACTTAGTTAGATATATGTAGTACGAATTCCTGGTTGACAATATCTTTGTTGAGTTCGGAGGAAATATTTTACAATAGCCTGTCGGCATTCCAATGGGAACTAACTGTGCCACACTTGTTTACTTGTGTTTGTTTTCATACGAATTTATCAAGATGGCAATATGTTGTCAATAAACAACAAGAAGTTTGCTGACCTAGTTGTTCGTATATACACTACTGAACTTGAGATTAAGGACACAACAGACTCTCCTACATCAGCTTCTTACCTCGATATTTACTTAAACCATGACCAACACGGGCAGCTTACTGCTAAGTTGTATGATAAACGTGACGATTAAGATTTTCCGATGGTAAACTTTCCCTTTCTTGATAGTAACTTCCCTGCTTCTCAATCCTATGGTGTCAACGTATCGGATTTGATTCGTAATTCTTGGGCTTGCTCTGAATACCGAGATTTTTTCGGGATAGATGTCAGCTGCTGACGACAAAATGACTCGGTTCTCATGTTGAGGACTTGATGATTATTTGGATGTGACCAAGATTTACATGGCTGGTTTCTTCGATGAAGCAAAAAACGCTTACTCTTCCGGGATATCTGGTCTTATTCTCTTGTACTTTTACGGGTTTCTCCATGTAAATATTTCCTTTGTTCATATTGACGCTTTGGTATTCTCTTATATTTTTTGTATATCGTTTGCATCTCTGTACCAATTAGAAATCATCTAAGCAATTATTTCGGAAACCATGGCAGCCATACTGGATCTGGAAAGCGGCATTACCGAGATATTTTGAGTGTTATACTTAATTATCGTCCCCAGCACTAATTACATTTTCTTTTATGGCTATTTAATACTCAGCTAATGCTACTTTTTGTCAAATTTTGTCTTCAATTAGCGATATGAAAATTGCCAAGATATCCCACCAGATCCTGTGCACTCGTGATTTTACTGCGCAGCATGTCCTAACAAGTGAATGCCGTTTCTCTCTCTCGAGTATAATTAACGTTAACGTTGTTACGAGACTTTACTTTCCTTTTTTCTCTAAGGGGTATAGAAATAATCAAAGATGATACCGTAAACAAGAATGATGAAGAAAACCTTTGAGCGTGCATGTTTCTTTGAAAAACTAAAGCAGTCCAGGTGATTACGGGAACATTTAAAACAACGCTTGTGAGCGATGTGCACAGAACATATTTATTTTGCTTTGTTTTTAGTCTTAAGTATGGCATCCAAATGTTTTTCATATTATATTTATGCTGAAAAGAGCTACCATGGCGAAATCATATTACAGGCGGCGATTCTCTTCGTTTGATATCCCACTCATATTTATGAAGTGCGTATTAACGATCCGACATATTTTAATGATGAGAATCCATTCTATTTAAATCAGACAACTTGTATTTTCGAACTTTATTCAGCCCATGGAGAAATAATTAGTTGATGATTGATTAGCTCATACTTCAAGCCGCTAAAATACTCAATATCGAAAAAAATATACCAAACATATGCCTTTTCATCGACCATACTTAAAAAGCAAGAGTTGCTAGTGAGAAGTCAGCATGTTCGGTGAAATGTCACTCCCGAGGAAATTAACAGTTTTGTAGTCGCCAGTGTGACCAAATTCAGATAAAAAAGTGAATATGATAGTTTACATAACGGATACATTTGTGCAGCTAGTCATGTTCAGGTTTGTATGAACCTATATGACATAATTGTAAGATTAACGCAAATAGCGTCCGCCAGAGGTCATCGTAGATAGAAAGGGAACGATCGCGATCCTACGTAACACAACGCCTAGGCTAGTACAAACAGCAATACGCTGTCCGCGGATATCGCTTCTGCGTAAAATATATTAAAAACCCCCTAACAAAATAATTATATACTAAAGAAGATAGGATTTGAAGTCACTCATTCACAAGAAAGTCAACGTTATCATGTAAAGGTTGTCGGTAAGTCAAGGCCAGCCACAAGAAAACAAACCGTTATTCGACCTCAATACAGATACACCTTTTGGAATAATGTTAACACAACATTCCTTGTAAGACAATTGCATAGATAGGACGGTATACGAATAAACAATGTATTCAGATATTCTGGAATGTACTTTTTCATCGGCTACATCTGACTTTAGGTGACGTTCCCCTACCGAGAAATCGGTGCATGTACATATGTAACAACAAAACAAAACTGCACACGAATAGCCATCGTCAAAATCCTCAACCTTATCTTCACAAAAGGAAATGGCATGTGTATCAATGATTTCATATCTGTTCTACCTTTTCAGTCAGCAGTCGGTAACCATCATGTCCATCATGATGTTTGGAGGAAAAATACACAATCAAAACTTGGGAGTCATCCCGCTTGTCGTTTTCATCGCACGTACACCTTCGTAGACGTCTGGCCCTGTAGGTTACGTTGTAATTAAAATTTGAGGAGAGAAGCTGAAGCAGGGGAGTAGTTGAGGTTTTTATTTCACGCTCAGTAGGGTTTATATGTTCAATCTGTTATATAACCTATGTTAAGGTATCAATTTGTCGATATATTGTTAAGTGAATTTAAGTGATCGTCTGTGTGATCTGCTAAGTCTGAAAACAAGTTCATAAAACCAGCCGAACGGAAACATCAAGTTTAACTTCAACATATGATAAAGTCCAGAAGACAGGTACACTCTCAGTAAATAATTCAGTCGTTCAAATGTCAATGCAGCCATTTTGCCAAGGCAAAATGTCCACAAGAGAAATACTTATTCAAGTTTCACTTTTAGCTCCAACATTATCTGGGTTTTTACCACAATAGTAACCGCTATCGAAACGAATAATCTGATGCTTCATGCTAAGTCCAAACATCAAGTAAGAGTCTTAGCACACACACCACTGCACGTATTGATTAGCTATCGTTAGCTCTATTTAAACAGCTCCCCACACAGCCGACAATAAAACAGCTTTCGGAAATAACTATTAATTTGTAGAATATCTTCATGAATATTTCATGTTGAATTCCTCGGCTTAGCTTCAACAACCGGCACCAAATCAGGATGCCGTGACGAGTATGGGCCGATCTGCCAGTACAGTAGCATACATAAAAGTAGTTTGTCCATGTCAACTAATAGTAAATATTTATCTGAAATAATAGACTGTCTCGTTCCCCAGACCTTCCGGGCGACCCTTGTTGCGTGATATCCGGGTCTTTTGCAAAAGGCTCGGCAAGATCTCTGATAAAAGAATATGAGAAAATTGGTTATTTCGCTTCTCTCAGAAACCAATGTATTACGTCAGTCTGACTCAATCTCCTGGAATAACAATTCATCAATATATATACCCTATCCGTGGGTTAAAGACATTCATTGAACAAACTTGATATCACATTTCATCCCAGCATGCTACAAATACAGTTTTGTGTAACGTGTAACGTTGTGCTGTGTGCGCACGATGTGTGAACGGTGTGTGCACGATGTTAGAACGATGCGATCCTGGCGATTATATGTATCGCTCATGTGTGCGCACGATAAACGATGACAATCGTGGTTGATTTAGAATGAGAAATGGCTGAACAATATAAACGGTTTCGAGGCAGTTGCTTTATTTCTATTTTTTAGCTACATATATAAGCTGATATGTCTACCTATATCTTTCTTAGAATTTTAAGTAGTCATTTTGTAGTTTGTTTTAAACAAACCCTAAAGACACATGTAAACGTTAAACACATATTGACATGTTCTCATTTAGTTAAACTTTGCCAGTTTTTACCAAGTTATACCTGTATATAGACCATATATTTATACGTCTCTAGAACGGGGCACTTACATCACTCGCTTAGGTGTGAAAACTCAGAAATGTCTCTAGCTGTTACTTGTAACATTGCCTTAGTCCCGCTGAATCTCTAAATTCCCTAGTTCGTACATGCAACATTACCACATTCCCGGTAAATATCTAAATGTCCCTAGATGGTACATGCAACATTACCATATTCCCGGTACATCTTTAAATGTCCCTAGGTGGTACATGTGACATTGCCATATTCCCGGTACATCTCTAAATGTCCCTAGGTGATACATGTAACATGACCTTAGTTCCGGTACATCTCTAAATGTCCCTAACTGATATATGTAGCATGACCTTAGTTCCGGTACATCTCTAAATGTACCTAGCTGGTGGCATGGCCTTAGTCCCGATACATCTCTAAATATCCGTACCTGGTAACATGACCTTAGTCCCGGTACATCTCTAAGTGTCCCTAGCTGGTAACATGGCCTTAGTCCCGATACATCGCTAAATGTCCCTAGCTGGTAACATGGCCTTAGTCCCGATATATATCTAAATGTCCCTAGCTGGTAACATGGACTTAGTCCCGATACATCGCTAAATGTCCCTAGCTGGTAACATGGCCTTAGTCCCGATACATCGCTAAATGTCCCTAGCTGGTAACATGGACTTAGTCCCGATACATCGCTAAATGTCCCTAGCTGGTAACATGGCCTTAGTCCCGATACATCTCTAAATGTACCTAGCTGGTAACATGGCCTTAGTCCCGATACATCTTTAATGTCCCTAGCTGGTAACATGGCCTTAGTACCGATATATATTTAAATGTCCCTAGCTGGTAACATGGACTTAGTCCCGATACATCGCTAAATGTCCCTAGCTGGTAACATGGCCTTATTCCCGGCACATTTCTAAATATCCGTACCTGGTAACATGGCCTTAGTCCCGATACATCGCGAAATGTCCCTAGCTTGTAACATGGCCTTAATCCCGGTACATCTTTAAATGTCCCTAGCTGGTAACATGGCCTTAGTCCCGATTAATCGCTAAATGTCCCTAGCTGGTAACATGGCCTTAGTCCCGATACATCGCTAAATGTCCCTAGCTGGTAACATGGCCTGAGTCCCGGTACATCTCTAAATGTACCTAGCTGGTGGCATGGCCTTAGTCCCGATACATCGCTAAATGTCCCTAGCTGGTAACATGGCCTTAGTCCCGATACATCGCTAAATGTCCCTAGCTGGTAACATGGCCTTAGTACCGATATATATTTAAATGTCCCTAGCTGGTAACATGGACTTAGTCCCGATACATCGCTAAATGTCCCTAGCTGGTAACATGGCCTTATTCCCGGTACATTTCTAAATATCCGTACCTGGTAACATGGCCTTAGTCCCGATACATCGCGAAATGTCCCTAGCTTGTAACATGGCCTTAATCCCGGTACATCTTTAAATGACCCTAGCTGGTCACATGACCTTAGTCCCAATACATATCTATATGTCCCTAGCTGGTAACATGGCCTTAGTCCCGGTACATCTCTAAATGTCCCTAGGTGATACATGTAACATGACCTTAGTTCCGGTACATCTCTAAATGTCCCTAACTGATATATGTAGCATGACCTTAGTTCCGGTACATCTCTAAATGTACCTAGCTGGTGGCATGGCCTTAGTCCCGATATATCTCTAAATATCCGTACCTGGTAACATGACCTTAGTCCCGGTACATCTCTAAGTGTCCCTAGCTGGTAACATGGCCTTAGTCCCGATACATCGCTAAATGTCCCTAGCTGGTAACATGGCCTTAGTCCCGATATATATCTAAATGTCCCTAGCTGGTAACATGGACTTAGTCCCGATACATCGCTAAATGTCCCTAGCTGGTAACATGGCCTTAGTCCCGATACATCGCTAAATGTCCCTAGCTGGTAACATGGACTTAGTCCCGATACATCGCTAAATGTCCCTAGCTGGTAACATGGCCTTAGTCCCGATACATCTCTAAATGTACCTAGCTGGTAACATGGCCTTAGTCCCGATACATCTTTAATGTCCCTAGCTGGTAACATGGCCTTAGTACCGATATATATTTAAATGTCCCTAGCTGGTAACATGGACTTAGTCCCGATACATCGCTAAATGTCCCTAGCTGGTAACATGGCCTTATTCCCGGTACATTTCTAAATATCCGTACCTGGTAACATGGCCTTAGTCCCGATACATCGCGAAATGTCCCTAGCTTGTAACATGGCCTTAATCCCGGTACATCTTTAAATGTCCCTAGCTGGTAACATGGCCTTAGTCCCGATTAATCGCTAAATGTCCCTAGCTGGTAACATGGCCTTAGTCCCGATACATCGCTAAATGTCCCTAGCTGGTAACATGGCCTGAGTCCCGGTACATCTCTAAATGTACCTAGCTGGTGGCATGGCCTTAGTCCCGATACATCGCTAAATGTCCCTAGCTGGTAACATGGCCTTAGTCCCGATACATCGCTAAATGTCCCTAGCTGGTAACATGGCCTTAGTACCGATATATATTTAAATGTCCCTAGCTGGTAACATGGACTTAGTCCCGATACATCGCTAAATGTCCCTAGCTGGTAACATGGCCTTAGTCCCGATACATCGCTAAATGTCCCTAGCTGGTCACATGGCCTTAGTCCCGGTACATCTCTAAATGTCCCTAGCTGGTAACATGACCTTAGTCTCGATATATATTTAAATGACCCTAGCTGGTCACATGACCTTAGTCCCAATACATATCTATATGTCCCTAGCTGGTAACATGGCCTTAGTCCCGGTACATCTCTAAATGTCCCTAGCTGGTAACATGGCCTTAGTCCCGGTACATCTCTAAATGTCCCTAGCTGGTAACATGGCCTTAGTCCCGGTACATCTCTAAATGTCCCTAGCTGGTAACATGGCCTTAGTCCCGGTACATCTCTAAATGTCCCTAGCTGGTAACATGGCCTTAGTCCCGATACGTCGCTAAATGTCCCTAGCTGGTAACATGGCCTTAGTCTCGATATATATTTAAATGTCCCTAGCTGGTCACATGACCTTAGTCCCAATACATATATATATGTCCCTAGCTGGTAACATGGCCTTAGTCCCGATGCATCGCTAAATGTCCCTAGCTGGTAACACGGTACATCTTTAAATGTCCCTAGCTCGTAACATGGCCTTAGTTCGGAACTAAGCCCATATTATCATCCAGGGAATTTACATGTACATTATATTTGTTTGAATTTTATCTCATTGCGATGTTCAGAAATAGACACGTATATTTTAAATTAGAAACAAATCTAGGCATCCATTTGCTGAAAAATCTAAGATGCGTTTTACTGAATCATACATTTGTAGGTGTATGTTTGAAGCCTTGAGTTTGTTTGACAAATAAAATGTACTAAGCATTCTCTACAATGTGCATTGATATGTACAACTGATTATGTTATCTGACAAGCACACAACTGATGTACGTCAGCTGACAACTGACAAGTATAAAGCTGATGTACATCAGCTGAAAACTGACAAGTATTCAACTGATGTACGTCACCTGACAACTGACAAGTATAAAGCTGATATACGTCAGCTGACAACTGACAAGTATAAAGCTGATGTACGTCACCTGACAAGTATACAACTGATGTACGTCAGCTGACAACTGAAAAGTATACAGCTGATGTACGTCAGCTGACAACTGACAAGTATAAAGCTGATGTACGTCAGCTGGCAACTGACAAGTATAAAGCTGATGTACGTCAGCTGACAACTGAAAAGTATACAGCTGATGTACGTCAGCTGACAACTGACAAGTATAAAGCTGATGTACGTCAGCTGGCAACTGACAAGTACAGACTGTATAAAGCTGATGTACGTCAGCTGACAACTGACAAGTATAAAGCTGATGTACGTCAGCTGACAACTGACAAGTATACAACTGATGTACGTCAGCTGACAACTGAAAAGTATACAGCTGATGTACCAATGTTATTACTTTTTATATGAATAAATTCTAACCCAATCCTGAATATTTTAACATGTTTAAGAAGAAAACATTGCTCAAGCTTATGATATTAATGAATCACACTTACTTTCTGAAGATTTGATTTCGGGTTTTCAATATACAAACGCTTACTCTCAGCTTGTTTTTAATTGCATCGTGTGCACTTATATACATTGTGATGACTCACTATTCTGGCGCAGCCGGAAATGAAATAAAAAAGCCTGTTGACGGCGTTTTCGATAGCATCACCATTTTGAACTCAAAATGTAAGGCTCGTTTCAATGAGTATACATGTAGCACCGAAATTGAATCGTGGGATTTCAATTTTCTAACGAATTACTATAACAAGTGTATACAATACGGAAATACTTGAACTGACTCGGCCCTGGCAAGTGTCTGTACCTCTTACACTTGGTGTGTGAGTAGATCATACAGCCAGCGGGTCTGTATTGTGATACGGTTTCAAAATACACTGTATAAAAGGGGCTATTACCGTATATTTCATACCCAGCAAATTGAAAATCTTTGTTATGAATGATGAAATAAACTGATAACTAAGCGATGCGTGCGCTCATATCACCAGCTTTGGTGTATACGTACCTGTTAATGAGATTAAAAGAATGTTTTGTTCGTCTAATTATTGTAAACAAGGCCATGCCAATTTCACCCCACAGCTTGCCGATTAATTCATGCAGTCCGCCACGTGATCATTTCAGCACCCCTCTTCCACCAAAACAAACATGACAGAAATACGTGGGGGTGGGGGGTTGTATCGCTTTTGATTAGTATGTAGGCAAGAAAATGGCTGTAAATGTACTATCATAGGCAATAATATCGTTAGGAGGACCGGTGCCGTCCGCTATGTTCGGGTCACATGTGCTCGGATCACGCTTGTGCAGGGTGAGACTGGGTCGTGTTTACGGGTCGAATAGTTATTTGACGGTATTTAAAAGTAAGCATTAGCAGCGATGGAAAGGTTGCGTTAAATAAGATGTTTTTAATATTGATTTTTATTCATTTAGTCCTTTAAAGAAGCATCCGTGTATCGCTCACTGTGCGCATTGGAATTGTACACGTACATCATTGCACCATATACATAATTAGGTATCACGATGATTTGTAAAGACTACATGTACATGTTCATATTGTATGAACGAAGCTGTACAGTGTTCAGTAGTTCGGTTTATCGAGGCGGTCGGTGACTTTGAAGATAATTTAGACGAAAGTCAGTAATATATTGTGTTATTTAACTAAAGATTAAATGTATATGCATATTTGTTTCACAACCATCCCAGCATTCTCCCTAATGATTCATATTACATGTGTATGCATTTGCCCCCACAATAATCCGTTGTACTTGAATAACGGTAATTACCGTTGTTTGTACCGGTAGTTTAGTGCAAAGTAAGGGTTTGCTTAACATCACAATAAATATGTTTGGGACCGGAATCTCATCCCGAGTACAAAAAGAGTCGCAAGCAACAAATGACAAACACACAAGGTAAAATCAAAGGTCATTTCACTGTGAAGCATGTACATGTAGTGAACAGTTCACAGGATAACATGCATTGCTTTACCATTTAAAGGTTACTCGCAATGGTTCCGGGGGACAAAATCTGGTAATCAGTCTTTAGTATCAAACCCGCCCGGCATCCTGTTATTGCCGATGTGTAATAATTGCTTAAATCGCCTGAAATAAAAGTGATTTGCGTGGCCATACAATCAACTTCACAAAAGGACAAGTTTTACAGGATTGAAATTTCGAGTATCTCGTCTGCTGTTTGGTTGCTTTGGTCACACGATTCGTCACGAGAAATTATGTCATGTCCCGTCACAGAAAAGAAATGAAAACCGTTACTTACATATTTTACACATTGTCTCTTTTTGGAGATGTTCATCGTGTTCGTACCACACTATATTTCCTTTCTCAAACTGCAAACTACTCCACCAAAAACTGTTCCGGATGACCTTCGGAAACTATGCTCCATAAGTGTATTGATGATGTGGCAGAAATTCGACTATTTCGGCCCCTGCGAACGGACGGCCATGAGGCATGAGCGACTCAACATCTTATGAAAGTCGAATTAACATTCAAAATAACATACATACCACAGTATTCCGATATAAAAGTGCACCGATCTTTTCCTATAGTTTTTCGCTACCTATTGCACCTCAGCTTTTCAATTACACGCAAACAGTACAACAGTTGAACATTAATGACCTTAGAATGACTCATCTTTCAGCATGTTCATGTTCTTCATCTCCATATTGTAAGGAACTAGCTTGACACATAGTAACCGGCAATCTGAATACCATCCACAACATAGAGCTAACGGACATTTTAATGAAAGGTCACAAGTATCGAGATACTTCATCCATCAAATGGAAAGTGAATTTCAAAATTCGTATTGACTCTGTGGCAGATTATGTCAGACAACGGGATGAACATGCTGAAATAGAGTGGGTGACTGGATACATAAACTGCACAATGGTCCTGAGAAGTAACGTTTTATCGCTTGCTCGTCACATTGCTCAACCAAGCCAAAACTCCCTACTACCATTCTTAGTATCGTTAAGATTCAGTCCTTTTTGAAACTGTATACTCCAGGAGTGGCATAAACGGGATGTGGATTTTAAAAAAAGTCAAAGATCATCTGGTCAGTCTTGAGCACCTCTTTCTCAAAAATGTTTTTGTTTCTCTCAAAACATTTGATTTTTCCATGTTGTACAATACCATACCACATACCAAACTCTCATTATGAGATTTTTCTTTTTCAAGAAAGGTGGACAACAATACAAATATACTGTACATGGCTGTGAGCTATCTTGGAGCATACTTAGTGAAAAACGCAACATAAGCTTTGTTGAACAAGAGCCACAACGGACCTACATCGCTCATCTGTAATCAATCTCTTACTTGTAACCCTAGATTTAAACATATACTACCCCTGTCACCTTAAAAGTAAGACAAGGTCATTTTCATCCTCAAACTTTGTTAGGTTTCTTCCAAGGAAGCTTCGAGCCAAATATCAGGTCACTTAGTCTTTTAACATTTTACACGAAGTCGAAATGTTTTAAACGATTTGATCCCTGTGGCCTTGAATATGGGTCAAGGTCATTTCTTTTCGCAAACTATGTCAGGCTTCATCAAAAAAAACTTTCAGCCAAATATCACACTTATAGGCATTTTGGTTTATCAGGAGAAGTCGTTTAAATGTTTAAACAAATTTGACCCCAGTGACCTTGAATATGGGTCAAGGTAATTTCAATCTTTTTCACAAAATTTGTTCAACTTCATCAAAAGAAGCTACAAGTCAAATATAAGGTCTCAATGCAATGGTTAAAGGGTGGCTAAACCGGTCTAGGATAGGAGAAAAGGATATCTCACATTGGTAAAAGTGTGAATAGACATGTCTAGGGTGGGAAAAACGATATCTCACGTTGGTAGAAGTGTGAATAGACCTGTCTAGGTTGGGAGTAAGGGATATTTCACATTGGTAAAAGTGTGGATAAAGATGTCTTGGGTGGGAGAAAGGGATATCTCAATTTGGTAAAAGTGTGGATAGACCCGTGTAAGGTGGGAGAAAAGGATATCTCACATTGGTAAAAGTGTGGACCGACCTGTCTAGGGTGGGAGAAAGGGATATCTCACATTGGTAAAAGTGTGGACCGACCTGTCTAGGGTGGGAGAAAGGGATATCTCACATTGGTAAAAGTGTGGACCGACCTGTCTAGGGTGGGAGAAAGGGATATCTCACATTGGTAAAAGTGTGGATAAAGATGTCTGGGGTGGGAGAAAGGGATATCTCAATTTGGTAAAAGTGTGGATAGACCCGTGTAAGGTGGGAGAAAAGGATATCTCACATTGGTAAAAGTGTGGACAGAGATGTCTAGGGTGGGAGAAATGGATATCTCACATTGGTAAAAGTGTGGACCGACCTGTCTAGCCTTGTAGGGTATAATGGATAAACCTGTCTAGGGTGGGAGAAATTCATGTCAACCGCCAGATGTTATGTATAATTGATGTCCGGGAACCCTATACAACAACTTTTATGATGAAGGCAACGACTTATCAAACAGTAAAAGATCAACGCCGTATCTGTGTTAATTGGAACACTTTTTAACATTAACTAGAACGCTGACTTTTTTATGAAACAGAAATTTATTTCTCGGTTATGCATTCTTTAAACACAACAGTTATATAGCATTGTGACGTCATAGGTGTATCGCTAATTGATTGCGTCACACCGTCGGTATGTCCAATTTGTTCCATATCAATTCGACCATACACAGAAAAGATTTCATATATTTGGTGGTTTTGCATATAAAGATTAATACAATGCGATAGACACAGTATACTATGTAGAACCGACAGCTACCTGGTATTATTTACGTTGATAATTACACAAATGTCCCATATCAATACTTATCCAGGCACTTAATACAACTGTTAGGGCTACAGCTGTAGACATTGGTGACAGTAGGACAACTGACACAGCTGTCGCTAGTGTAGCCCTAACAACGAACATATAGTAAACCTAAACAGACTGGTGGCGTGTCACTAACAGGCCGTACACAGGGTTTCTCTGTGCACAGTAAACATGTTTGAAGGTTGGTTATACAAAGACGTTGGAAACAGATGGTGAGATGTCGGTATAATAGTATTGGACGTACCTGGTTATGAGGGCGACATCAGTGATATCCGAGAATGTTGTTGGTTCGCTGGCAGCGTGGTAACTCCGTGGCTGTGGCGGAACTAGTATGGGAACACGTACTCGGTAGCTACAACACAGCTACACTCATACCACTACACACACCAGCGCGCGTGCAGCAAACCCGAACGTTCATTCATAAAAAAAAGAAACCCGTTCCACACTCGTTACCATACACAGATTATATGTCCACACTTAAAATGACCTCTTTACGTGTAGGAATATGCTAAATCGTGTATTCAACCACTGTGTATGTACAATGCAACGTTACTGCGTCCTTGACTGACACAGTTCGTCGTACATTCTCTGCCCCTAATTCTCGCCTGGGTTCGTGTTACGCCTGTCTGCTACTGATACCACCAAAAACCCTCTCGGGTTCTGGACCGATATTGCTCCAGAGTAAACCCAGACTAATAATACGTGTAAGACCAGTCCTGATCGGTCTCTACTAAGACGTTTGGTCCGCTGTAAACATATGACACACAACCATGTCAAAAGACCATTGATTGAACCTGTAAGGTTATTTATGGATGAACGCGAGATACTGGGAGCCAGTGCAGTCTCGCTGCACGTGCTACGGAGAATCAATACTGTATAATTATAGTGTATGTTGTCCGCTGGGGTCACGTCCGTTCGAGCAAGAATTACATGTGTTAACAAGTGTTTCCTCCTGGGGCCCGGGACGTAATAGCGGCCATCAGTACTAGAGTCCTTTCGCTTGACCTTACAAAGCTCCCCCTCCCTTGAAATCCAAATGCACATAACAAAACGGTTTGTTTTATTGGTACAATAACACGTCTACTTTCGGTTTCATTGATTGGTTTTCTTCCCGTTTTCATTTGGCCCACGAATTTCCACTATATCTGACTAGAAATTACTACCGAGATAAATAAATGGTCCCTTCTTTTCCCAGCAAGCCTCACTCAAGATGACTGCCTTTCTCAGATGGCTGCCTCAAATTACTGTATTACAAGATGACTGAGAATTGTTTCCGGCTGTTTTGGATTCGATTTAAACATTTTTATTGCATAATCAAGCCAGCGGATTGGGCACAAGTTATAGCAACCCTCTCTACAATATAATCATTATCTACATATATGGATGATTTGTGTAATATGATCACAAACTACAACATTTTGCATAGAATACACTTGTAAGTATAAACATTTGGAAACATTAATTACCAACGATTACACGAAAAAAATATGTTATTATCATATTATTGAATAAGTAAATCTTTTCCTGTTTTTATTTATTTTTTTTTATTTTGCACACATTTGTACAACCACAATACATAAACAAATAGACTCACATCCTCACATTCACTCTTACATATATGGCATCATCACACCATCATCATCATCATCATCATCATCATCATCATCATCATCATCATCATCATCATCATCATCATCATCATCATCACATCCTCACATTCACTCTTACATCATCATCATCATCATCATCATCATCATCATCATCATCATCATCATCATCATCATCATCATATCATCATCATCACATCATCATCATCATCATATCATCATCACTTCATCATCATCATCATCACCACATCATCATCATCATCATCATCACATCATCATCATCATCATCATCATCATCATCACATCATCATCATCACATCATCATCATCATCATCATCATCATCATCATATCATCATCATATCATCATCGCCATCATCATCATGTATATCATCATCATCATCATCATCAACATCATCCATACATGTATCATCTTCATTATCACAACGTATATCACAATCATTATCATCATTATCATATCATCATCATCACATCATCATCACATCATCATCATCATCATCATCACCACATCATCATCATCATCATCATATCATCATCACCACATCATCGTCATCATCATCATCATCATCATATCATCATCACTTCATCATCGTCATCACCTTGTACGTTCAAGTCTCGTTTATGTTTCATTTAAAGATTTCATGTTATATTGAAGAAAGTATGATCAATTTTAATAGCATATATGCATCTGAAAATTTTGACAAAAAATATAAGTGTCTGTTGCTTGTAGAACTTTTTTACGTGAATTTTAAAAAGTTACCAATTTGGCGGCCATTTTGAATATGCGTATTTCTGTCTATTTTATGCACTTCCCGAATGGGCAAAATTTCACCATTTTGATGCTAGATCGATCTCTTAAAAACATCAGTGTTTAGCCATTTTTGATTATAGCAAGATAATTTTTGCTGTTCAGCTTTATAGTGTTCAATTTTATTGAAATCTTATGCTACAAAGTGTATAATTATACAATTTTTGTATTTTTTTCCCTTTATATTTCCTTTTTATCCGCCAAATATTAGAAAAAGTTTGATATCAGAACGTCTTTTATTAAGCGTTAAATCTGCAAAAAAAGTGAAAACATGAGGATTTTCACATTAAAAAATAAGTGGTAGGGGTAACTCAAATTGCTTTCCTGAGTAAAAATATTAAGAAATTTTACTTCCATAACATAAAAGAAAACAATATTTTTGTCATTTCTGGAAACAATCATACATTTCGAACTATCTAGTATTTATTCAAACACCTAAGAGGCGCTAAGCGCCGCGGGGTTCGAATCTGTAAACACTTTGTGCACTTCCGGTGTTTCCCCATGCATGAAAGCCTTCAGGGAAATTAAGGCCGCTTACGGTCTACAAAAATATAATAACTGACTTCACGGTATTCTTATTTAGTACATCATATTAGTGAAATGCTATGAATTCTCCGTTTGATGAAAACCTCTTGAAATGTACTGCGCTGTTCTAGCCTGACTGCAGCTACCCGTTAAAATTGCGATTTAATTGTCAAGCGTACACGTCACTAAAACCTGGCGTCACAAATTACGTTACAATCTCCCGTGCTTTTCTGATGACGACATGATGATGCTTTTTTGGGAAAAAAACTGATAAAAGTAAATAAATAAGTAATATCATGGTTTCTTCCTAAATACGACACAAAAGTGGCATATTTAAATTGTAGACATGATTAATTAAGATACATTTTTAGCTTCGAGCTAGAGGGAATTTCTAGCGTCTGACGAGGAACCCATGGATCGTGGGTGCGATCCCCTGTGGAAGCACACTACGTACATAACAAATGGTATTCATAGCCTTCTTAACAGACAATTACAACCTGGTTGGTGATGTTCGAGTACCAACACATTTAAAAAGCGGAGAGCAAATAGTTGTACATTTACTTAAGATACAGGGTGTTCATTTGCTTTTGACTTATGATCAGCCGTAAAGAATAGAGCTGTCCAAGAGCCAATGGTTGCGGGTTCGAGCCCAGACAACAGCCTAATCCTTACGCTGTTCATCATCCTAAGATACTATTATAGTATTTGTTTCACATACAATGTATGCCAAAACGAAATAATAACAACAGCGTATAGGCACAATAGCTCAGGATAATAAATGTTATTCAAATGTGGTCTACGATTGACATGTTAAGCCAGAGAACGGTTGATATTTTATCTAAAAGTCACTGCCAAAAGAAATATTCGTGAAAATCGCTGTAATTTTGACAAGATATATATATGTGTGTAAATGATACTTCACAATAATCTAACTTTTAAGTGAAAGAAATAATTCTGAAAGGCAGAATTATTTAAAGACTTAAAAAATACAATCATATCGAAGTGCCCGGTACATTCTCTCGTGTTTTTTATCAATAATTCATTTTCATAACCAAAAGTTTGTGTTCAGCAGCGTTGCTGCAATTTTCTTGTTAATGACAATTTATGTCAAAATCACGCTCTTTCCTCCCACTAAGAGTTAACGTTTTAGTGATATTTGCTACATTTACTAGGTTTTCTCTTACATTGAATGAACGTTATGCTACATCTTCACTATAAGGAACATCGCTAAATTTTGCAATTTCTTTTTTAGATATATCGACGATGTCTACATATATATAACAAGAGGTTTTCTGACCACGTCGATCGTATATGCTTTTCTGAACATGATATAAAGGGCTCTTCTATACGTGATAGTCTTGATTTTGGGATCGTACACGTTCCCTTTCTCGATAGTAATATACATGCTTCTCCAACCTATGATGTATATATGTCGCAGTTGAATTGCTATTCCTGAGTTTTCTTTATGTATAGAGCTTTTCGTGAGAGATGTCGGCTGCTGACAAAGTTACAACACAGGAATTCGAAAGAGACAGGTTGATGAAAACCGACTCATATTTAGTCGCCATCTTACTGAGAATATTTTGTTTCCTTGTATGACGTGAACGTGCACGTTTTATAATATGCTCAGTAGTGTCCTTACTGGTGTTTGAGAATGATTACTCGATTCTTACTTTGGGGGCATGAAGTTTGGCTGGACGTGACAGAGATGTACATGGCGTATGTCGTCGATGAAGCAAACAACCCTTTTCTTCCAGAACATCTTTTTTAAGAGTCTCCGGTAAAGTCTGTCCTTTGTTCATATTTTGTTCTTTGTAAAGTCAATTTTGAGTTCGGATAATGATTGTTTTGACACTTTAGTATTATACTTTTTCCACATACACTTAGATTTTCAATATTTTCTCTGCATAATTCATTGTACGTGTTGTATACAAAATAGATAAATGAACAGCCGATTAATACGTGATGTTCAACCTTATAAATTGTACAAACTAAAGATTACGTTATTTTTTTCAACCCCCCAAGCCGCACTAAGCGCCGCCGGCGTTTTATTTGTTAAAATTTTGTACACTTCCGGTGCTTCTCATGTGTGAAAGCCTTCTGGGAAATTACGACCACTCACGATCTACAAAAATATTATAGTACCCATGTTAAGTACATTATCATATTATACTAGGTAAATATGATTTATTCATTTGATAAAAAAAAAAATGAATGCGACGGGGAGATACAAAATACTGCCAGCCTGGACGAGGAACCTGGTGATCGAGGGTTCGGTCCCCCTGTTGGAACGCTTTATTCTGTTTCCTAAACATAACAAATGGTGTCTGTCGCCCTCAGGGAATTAGAATCTGGCTTGTGGGGTCCGTTCGAGGACGAACATATTTAACAAGCGGAGAAAAGGTGACAGACTCTTAGTATACCACAAACGAACATTTCCCCCCTAGCTCAACGGTAGAAATTCGGGGCTGTCCGAAGGACAAGGGTCGCGGGTTCGAGCCCAAGCGACAGCGATCTTCACGCTATTCTTCTTTCTATTATGATTTATGTTAAAATCTCCATCACGATAACCGGGTTACGACTGAAGCTATGTTGTTGGCTATACATATATATAAATATATCAAGAACAACAGAGAAGAACTGTATCCAGTAAATGTAATTTTATTAAATATGTCATATTTACCTCTAGGCCTAATTATCAATTATCAAGTACATACACAAAACAGAGAAAATTACATGTATGTTGACCGTGACCCATATAGGGCCACACAGAATTACATGAATTCACGCCATATTAATGTAAAGGTTTTTGCACACCAGAGAAAAAGTGTTATTTCTAATTGATAAATTGTATATTGTTTCAATTGATATGTACATTACACAGGTTCTGATAAAGTCTCATTGAAACAAAAAATTGTATCATATGCCTATAGCAATATGTGACGCACAGATATGTATAAAGCCATGAGCTTTTGCTCGACATAGAAAAGTTTAAGTGCTATTTCAACCAATTGAGTGTTTTGCAAATTGGTAGGTACATTATGCATGTTCTGATAAAGTCTCATTAAAATTGTATTCTCAGTATAATATTAAGTAAGAAAATGAAGTTTTGTGCATTCAGTATATCACAACGTTGATGACGATCAGAGAGGTAACTCGTAAATAACAAGTTACGGATAAATACTTCCGACCGACAAATTGGTTAAGTATTTTGGTTCACCCACATGTATCAGGTAATATATCATTAAAATCGAAATCAGGAGTGTTGGCTATGGCGCGATTATATAATGAAAGTTTAACACAGGCTAGCAATAGCATGACAGTACACATGTACAGCGGTGTGTCGACAACATTCCGCGGTCCGTATACGAGTGTAAAGCACCGAGAGGTTTACACGAATGTATGTATACACCGAGAGGTCTACTAGGAGCAGTGAAGTAATATTAAAAGGCCCAATATACGTAACTTCAAGAAATTTTTCGTGGTTCTGAAAAATTCTGAAAAAAAATCCAGTTGATAATCATGCAAAAATAAGCCTAAAACGAAGTAATCCTGAGCGGTAACTAACAAGAAACTCTGGACAAAAACAATTCAAAGTATTGAAAATTATTCAGGTGGGGCCCACTTCAACAACAAACCGAAGGTAGAAGACGGTTCGAAATGGACGCGTGTTTACAATTAGCGTGTTTCAACTGCTGCTGTACCGGTAACAGCGAAATAATTCATCTTGATTATTGTTGATATCAGTAAACTTAACAAAATCTATAAATATAATAAGTTATTAGGCTTGATTTTCGCTTCAGGTTTGGCCGAAAGTTACGCCTTTAAATGAGTCGTGGGAGTGAAAATTGATATCTTTCTTACAAATTGCATATAGGTTTATATTAAAGTCATCATAATTATTAACAATACCATGCGAACATCATTTCCTGTTAAATTTAGGCTTTCAAATAGTTAAGATATCATGTTTATGTACCCAGTGAACAACCTATCAGCATGTGTCACTGAAAATACGAATATAATTTGTTGAAATGAACTTAAATATACCTGCCCTGTTTCTGCTGTCTTCCGTGGTTACCGACTCACAACTCACAGTTGAACGTATGGACTCAAATTTTGCAGCTGATTGTACAAATCGATTATACACTGTGTTTATGATGCCTGATGGTGATTATAATGACTGATGCCATCACAACCGGTGGCTTTACCTAGTTTCAAAATCTGGAGGATGGCGTCTATTCTAATATTATCACAAACACTCTCTGTTCTGTTCGGAATAAAAGGAACTTCGATAGGGTTATCATCGACATTAGTGATTGAACAAAAAAGATCATTAGAAGATCTGTTTTTTCACTATTTTCAATTACAATACTGTTCGACGAATTATCAATTAAATAACAGGTATCTGAGTAAATAAACAATAACAGGTGTCTGAGTAAATAAACAATAACAGGTGTCTGAGTAAATAAACAATAACAGGTATCTGAGTAAATAAACAATAAGAGAAGTCTGAGTAAATAAACAATAACAGGTGTCTGAGTAAATAAACAATAACAGGTGTCGGAGGTAACAAGCAATAACAGGTGTCTGAGTAAATAAACAATAATAGGTGTCGGAGGTAACAAGCAATAACAGATGTCTGAGTAAATAAAAAAAACACGTGTCTGAGTAAATAAACAATAACACGTGTCCGAGTGAACAAGCAATAACACGTGTCCGAGTGAACAAGCAATAACAGATGTATGAGTAAATAAACAATAACACGTGTCTGAGTAAATAAACAATAACACGTGTCCGAGGTAACAAGCAATAACACGTGTCCGAGTGAACAAGCAATAACAGATGTCTGTGTAAATAAACAATAACACGTGTCTGAGTAAATAAACAATAACACGTGTCCGAGGTAACAAGCAATAACAGGTGTCTGAGTAAATAAACAATAACACGTGTCTGAGGTAACAAGCAATAACAGATATCTGAGTAAATAAACAATAACACGTGTCCGAGGTAACAAGCAATAACAGGTATCTGAGTAAATAAACAATAACACGTGTCTGAGGTAACAAGCAATAACAAATATCTGAGTAAATAAACAATAACACGTGTCCGAGGTAACAAGCAATAACACGTGTCCGAGTGAACAAGCAATAACAGAAGTCTGAGTAAATAAACAATAACACGTGTCTGAGTAAATAAACAATAACACGTGTCCGAGGTAACAAGCAATAACAGGTGTCTGAGTAAATAAACAATAACACGTGTCTGAGATAACAAGCAATAACAGGTATCTGAGTAAATAAACAATAACACGTGTCCGAGTTAACAAGCAATAACAGATATCTGAGTAAATAAACAATAACACGTGTCCGAGTTAACAAGCAATAACAGGTGTCTGAGTAAATAAACAATAACACGTGTCGGAGGTAACAAGCAATAACAGGTATCTGAGTAAATAAACAATAACACGTGTCTGAGGTAACAAGCAATAACAGATATCTGAGTAAATAAACAATAACAGATGTATGAGTAAATAAACAATAACACGTGTCCGAGGTAACAAGCAATAACAGATGTATGAGTAAATAAACAATAACACGTGTCTGAGTAAATAAACAATAACACGTGTCCGAGTTAACAAGCAATAACAGATGTATGAGTAAATAAACAATAACAGGTATCTGAGTAAATAAACAATAACAAGTGTTCGAGGTAACAAGCAATAACAGGTGTCTGAGTAAATAAACAATAACACGTGTCTGAATATATAAACAATAATACGTGTCCGAGGTAACAAGCAATAACAGGTGTCTGAGTAAATAAACAATAACACGTGTCTGAGTAAATAAACAATAACACGTGTCCGAGGTAACAAGCAATAACAGATGTATGAGTAAATAAACAATAACAGGTATCTGAGTAAATAAACAATAACAAGTGTCCGAGGTAACAAGCAATAACACGTGTCTGAGTAAATAAACAATAACAGGTGTCTGAGTAAATAAACAATAACACGTGTCTGAGTAAATAAACAATAACACGTGTCCGAGGTAACAAGCAATAACAGATGTATGAGTAAATAAACAATAACAGGTATCTGAGTAAATAAACAATAACACGTGTCGGAGGTAACAAGCAATAACAGGTGTCTGAGTAAATAAACAATAACACGTGTCTGAGGTAACAAGCAATAACAGGTGTCTGAGTAAATAAACAATAATAGGTGTCGGAGGTAACAAGCAATAACAGATGTCTGAGTAAATAAAAAAAACACGTGTCTGAGTAAATAAACAATAACACGTGTCCGAGTGAACAAGCAATAACACGTGTCCGAGTGAACAAGCAATAACAGATGTATGAGTAAATAAACAATAACACGTGTCTGAGTAAATAAACAATAACACGTGTCCGAGGTAACAAGCAATAACACGTGTCCGAGTGAACAAGCAATAACAGATGTCTGTGTAAATAAACAATAACACGTGTCTGAGTAAATAAACAATAACACGTGTCCGAGGTAACAAGCAATAACAGGTGTCTGAGTAAATAAACAATAACACGTATCTGAGGTAA
This sequence comes from Mimachlamys varia, assembly GCA_947623455.1. Classification (NCBI taxonomy): domain Eukaryota; kingdom Metazoa; phylum Mollusca; class Bivalvia; order Pectinida; family Pectinidae; genus Mimachlamys; species Mimachlamys varia. Next base: position 25,507,752 of record OX392534.1, read on the forward strand.
CAAGCAATAACAGATATCTGAGTAAATAAACAATAACACGTGTCCGAGGTAACAAGCAATAACAGGTGTCTGAGTAAATAAACAATAACACGTGTCTGAGGTAACAAGCAATAACAAATATCTGAGTAAATAAACAATAACACGTGTCTGAGTAAATAAACAATAACACGTGTCCGAGGTAACAAGCAATAACAGGTGTCTGAGTAAATAAACAATAACACGTGTCTGAGGTAACAAGCAATAACAGGTATCTGAGTAAATAAACAATAACACGTGTCCGAGTTAACAAGCAATAACAGATATCTGAGTAAATAAACAATAACACGTGTCCGAGTTAACAAGCAATAACAGGTGTCTGAGTAAATAAACAATAACACGTGTCGGAGGTAACAAGCAATAACAGGTATCTGAGTAAATAAACAATAACACGTGTCTGAGGTAACAAGCAATAACAGATATCTGAGTAAATAAACAATAACAGATGTATGAGTAAATAAACAATAACACGTGTCCGAGGTAACAAGCAATAACAGATGTATGAGTAAATAAACAATAACACGTGTCTGAGTAAATAAACAATAACACGTGTCCGAGTTAACAAGCAATAACAGATGTATGAGTAAATAAACAATAACAGGTATCTGAGTAAATAAACAATAACAAGTGTTCGAGGTAACAAGCAATAACAGGTGTCTGAGTAAATAAACAATAACACGTGTCTGAATATATAAACAATAATACGTGTCCGAGGTAACAAGCAATAACAGGTGTCTGAGTAAATAAACAATAACACGTGTCTGAGTAAATAAACAATAACACGTGTCCGAGGTAACAAGCAATAACAGATGTATGAGTAAATAAACAATAACAGGTATCTGAGTAAATAAACAATAACAAGTGTCCGAGGTAACAAGCAATAACACGTGTCTGAGTAAATAAACAATAACAGGTGTCTGAGTAAATAAACAATAACACGTGTCTGAGTAAATAAACAATAACACGTGTCCGAGGTAACAAGCAATAACAGATGTATGAGTAAATAAACAATAACAGGTATCTGAGTAAATAAACAATAACACGTGTCGGAGGTAACAAGCAATAACAGGTGTCTGAGTAAATAAACAATAACACGTGTCTGAGGTAACAAGCAATAACAGGTGTCTGAGTAAATAAACAATAATAGGTGTCGGAGGTAACAAGCAATAACAGATGTCTGAGTAAATAAAAAAAACACGTGTCTGAGTAAATAAACAATAACACGTGTCCGAGTGAACAAGCAATAACACGTGTCCGAGTGAACAAGCAATAACAGATGTATGAGTAAATAAACAATAACACGTGTCTGAGTAAATAAACAATAACACGTGTCCGAGGTAACAAGCAATAACACGTGTCCGAGTGAACAAGCAATAACAGATGTCTGTGTAAATAAACAATAACACGTGTCTGAGTAAATAAACAATAACACGTGTCCGAGGTAACAAGCAATAACAGGTGTCTGAGTAAATAAACAATAACACGTATCTGAGGTAACAAGCAATAACAGATATCTGAGTAAATAAACAATAACACGTGTCCGAGGTAACAAGCAATAACAGGTGTCTGAGTAAATAAACAATAACACGTGTCTGAGGTAACAAGCAATAACAGGTATCTGAGTAAATAAACAATAACACGTGTCTGAGGTAACAAGCAATAACAAATATCTGAGTAAATAAACAATAACACGTGTCCGAGGTAACAAGCAATAACACGTGTCCGAGTGAACAAGCAATAACAGAAGTCTGAGTAAATAAACAATAACACGTGTCTGAGTAAATAAACAATAACACGTGTCCGAGGTAACAAGCAATAACAGGTGTCTGAGTAAATAAACAATAACACGTGTCTGAGGTAACAAGCAATAACAGGTGTCTGAGTAAATAAACAATAACACGTGTCCGAGTTAACAAGCAATAACAGATATCTGAGTAAATAAACAATAACACGTGTCCGAGGTAACAAGCAATAACAGGTGTCTGAGTAAATAAACAAGAACACGTGTCTGAGGTAACAAGCAATAACAGGCATCTGAGTAAATAAACAATAACACGTGTCCGAGTTAACAAGCAATAACAGATATCTGAGTAAATAAACAATAACACGTGTCCGAGTTAACAAGCAATAACAGGTGTCTGAGTAAATAAACAATAACACGTGTCGGAGGTAACAAGCAATAACAGGTATCTGAGTAAATAAACAATAACACGTGTCGGAGGTAACAAGCAATAACAGGTATCTGAGTAAATAAACAATAACACGTGTCCGAGGTAACAAGCAATAACAGGTATCTGAGTAAATAAACAATAACACGTGTCCGAGGTAACAAGCAATAACAGGTATCTGAGTAAATAAACAATAACACGTGTCGGAGGTAACAAGCAATAACAGGTATCTGAGTAAATAAACAATAACAGGTGTCTGAGGTAACAAGCAATAACAGGTATCTGAGTAAATAAACAATAACACGTGTCGGAGGTAACAAGCAATAACAGATGTCTCAGTAAATAAACAATAACACGTGTCCGAGTTAACAAGCAATAACAGATGTATGAGTAAATAAACAATAACACGTGTCGGAGGTAACAAGCAATAACAGGTATATGAGTAAATAAACAATAACACGTGTCGGAGGTAACAAGCAATAACACGTGTCTGAGTAAATAAACAATAACAGGTGTCTGAGTAAATAAACAATAGCACGTGTCAGAGTAAATAAACAATAACATGTGTCCGAGTTAACAAGCAATAACAGATGTATGAGTAAATAAACAATAATACGTGTCGGAGGTAACAAGAAATAACAGATGTATGAGTAAATAAACAATAACAGGAGTCTGAGTAAATAAACAATAACACGTGTCGGAGGTAACAAACAATAACAGGTGTCTGAATAAATAAACAATAACACGTGTCCGAGGTAACAAGCAATAACAGATGTATGAGTAAATAAACAATAACGATTGTCTGAGTAAATAAACAATAACACGTGTCCGAGGTAACAAGCAATAACAGGTGTCTGAGTAAATAAACAATAACACGTGTCCGAGTTAACAAGCAATAACAGGTATCTGAGTAAATAAACAATAACACGTGTCGGAGGTAACAAGCAATAACAGATGTCTGAGTAAATAAACAATAACACGTGTCCGAGTTAACAAGCAATAACAGGTGTCTGAGTAAATAAACAATAACACGTGTCCGAGTTAACAAGCAATAACAGGTATCTGAGTAAATAAACAATAACACGTGTCGGAGGTAAAAAGCAATAACAGATGTCTGAGTAAATAAACAATAACACGTGTCGGAGGTAACAAGCAATAACACGTGTCCGAGTGAACAAGCAATAACAGGTATCTGAGTAAATAAACAATAACACGTGTCCGAGGTAACAAGCAATAACAGGTATCTGAGTAAATAAAGAATAACACGTGTCGGAGGTAACAAGCAATAACAGATGTATGAGTAAATAAACAATAACACGTGTCCGAGGTAACAAGCAATAACAGATGTATGAGTAAATAAACAATAACACGTGTCTGAGTAAATAAACAATAACACGTGTCCGAGTGAACAAGCAATAACACGTGTCCGAGGTAACAAGCAATAACAGGTGTCTGAGTAAATAAACAATAACAGATGTATGAGTAAATAAACAATAACACGTGTCTGAGTAAATAAACAATAACACGTGTCCGAGGTAACAAGAAATAACAGATGTCTGAGTAAATAAACAATAACACGTGTCCGAGTTAACAAGCAATAACAGATGTCTGAGTAAGTAAACAATAACACGTGTCCGAGTTAACAAGCAATAACAGATGTATGAGTAAATAAACAATAACACGTGTCTGAGTAAATAAACAATAACACGTGTCGGAGGTAACAAGCAATGACAGGTATCTGAGTAAATAAACAATAACACGTGTCCGAGTTAACAAGCAATAACAGGTGTCTGAGTAAATAAACAATAACACGTGTCGGAGGTAACAAGCAATAACAGATGTATGAGTAAATAAACAATAACACGTGTCCGAGTTAACAAGCAATAACAGGTATCTGAGTAAATAAACAATAACACGTGTCTGAGTAATTAAACAATAACACGTGTATGAGTAAATAAACAATAACACGTGTCCGAGGTAACAAGCAATAACAGATGTATGAGTAAATAAACAATAACACGTGTCCGAGGTAACAAGCAATAACACGTATCTGAGTAAATAAACAATAACACGTGTCTGAGTAAATAAACAATAACACGTGTTCGAGGTAACAAGCAATAACAGGTGTCTGAGTAAATAAACAATAACACGTGTCCGAGTTAACAAGCAATAACAGGTGTCTGAGTAAATAAACAATAACACGTGTCCGAGTTAACAAGCAATAACAGATGTATGAGTAAATAAACAATAACACGTGTCGGAGGTAACAAGCAATAACAGGTATCTGAGTAAATAAACAATAACACGTGTCCGAGGTAACAAGCAATAACAGATATCTGAGTAAATAAACAATAACAGATGTATGAGTAAATAAACAATAACAGATGTATGAGTAAATAAACAATAACACGTGTCGGAGGTAACAAGCAATAACAGGTGTCTGAGTAAATAAACAATTAACACGTGTCCGAGGTAACAAGCAATAACAGGTGTCTGAGTAAATAAACAATAATATGTGTCCGATTTAACAAGCAACAACAGGAGTCTGAATAAATAACAATAACAAGTGTCCTAGTTAACTAACAATAACAGGTATCTGAGTAAATAATCAATAGCAGATATCTGTGTATATAAACAAGAACAGTTTTCTGAGTAAATAAACAACAGCGATATCTGATTTAGTATAAACTTTATTTTATTTCTTTTTCAATTCAATACATATTGAAGAGCAAATACACAAATTTTGAAATTGGATTTGGAAACAAGTTTTGCAACTTATATTAATCTATCTCCATTGAAATAATTACGTTTGAAAATTGAGGACTACATTTCATTTCATTATAATATTGAGAAAGAGAACAAAATTTAACGGTACGTTGGTTATGGAAGGAAAATGAATAATGAAAGGTTAACGATAAAGGAGAACGAGAAGGGAAAGAGAGGAAAGAGAGTAGAGTAGAGACAGTTGCTCAGATTTACACTGTATTTAGTAATTTAATAAATAATAATAGATGTCTGAGTAAATAAACAATAGTAGGTGTCAGTGTAAATAAACAATAGTAGGTGTCAGTGTAACCAAGCAATAACAGATGTCTGAGTAAATAAACAATAACAAGTGTCAGTGTAAATAAACAATAGTAGGTGTCAGTGTAAATAAACAATAGTAGGTGTCAGTGTAACCAAACAATAACAGATGTCTGAGTAAATAAACAATAGTAGGTGTCTGAGTAAATAAACAATAGTAGGTGTCAGTGTAACCAAACAATAACAGATGTCTGAGTAAATAAACAATAACAAGTGTCAGTGTAAATAAACAATAGTAGGTGTCAGTGTAACCAAACAATAACAGATGTCTGAGTAAATAAACAATAACAGGTGTCAGTGTAAATAAACAATAGTAAGTGTCAGTGTAAATAAACAATAGTAGGTGTCAGTGTAAATAAACAATAACAGATGTCTGGGTAAATAAAAAATAGATGTCTGAGTAAATAAACAATAACAGATGTCTGAGTAAATAAACAATAACAGGTGTCTGAGTAAATAAACAACAGTAAGTGTCTGTGTAACCAAACAATAACAGAAGGCAGGGTAAATAAACAATAGATGTCTGAGTAAATAGAGAAAGGTGATAACTTATTAAATAAACAATAACAGGAGTCTGCGAAAATCAACAATAACAGATGTCTGTGTAAATAAACAATAACATATATCAGTATAAATAAACAATAACAGGTGTCTGAGAAAATAAACAATAGTTGGTGTCAGTGTAACCAAACAATAACAGGTGTCTGAGAAAATAAACAATAAACAGGTGTCTGAGAAAATAAACAATAAACAGGTGTCTGAGAAAATAAACACTAACAGATGTGTGTGTAAACAAAATTTCGAAATGTTACGTCTTAAAGAACCTGACGTACATGTAGGCATACAAATCAAACAGATATATGTTATTGGGTACCAAGGGTTGTAATTATATTTAAGAAATAATCATTGTGATAATAAGCACATTTCTTATGTAGCCAGGACGTTACCACCAGGCCAAAAGATCCGAACCAGTTGATCTGGTTTATAATTTCCTGATATTGATATGCAAGGTCGCGTCTCCGCAATAAACAATAACACATGTCTGTGTAAATAAACAATTACATGTGTTTGTGTAAATAAACATTAACATATGTCTGATAAAATACACAATAACAGGTTGTCTGAATAAATAAACAATAGTGGGTGTCTGAGAAAGTGAACAATAGTGGGTGTCTGAGAAAATAAACAATAACAATGTCAGTCTTAATATTCCTGTGGAATAGGGGCCTACTTCTGTAGAGGTAGTTCCTGAAGAATGGTAGCGTACTACTGTAGAGGTAGTTCCTGAAGAATGGTAGCGTACTACTGTAGAAGTAATTCTTGAAGAATGAGAGCGTACTACTGTAGAGGTAGTTCCTGAAGAATGGGAGCGTACTAATGTAGAGGTAGTTCCTGAAGAATGGGAGCGTACTACTGTAGAGGTAATTCCTGAAGAATGGAAGCGTACTACTGTATAGGTAGTTCCTGAAGAATGGGAGCGTACTACTGTAGAGGTAATTCCTGAAGAATGGAAGCGTACTTCTGTAGAAGTAGTTCCTGAAGAATGGGAGCGTACTACTGTAGAAGTTGTTCCTGAAGAATGGGAGCGTACTACTGAAGAAGTAATTCCTGAAGAATGGGAGCGTACTACTGTATAGGTAGTTCCTGAAGAATGGGAGCGTACTACTGTAGAGGTAATTCCTGAAGAATGGGAGCGTACTACTGTAGAAGTTGTTCCTGAAGAATGGGAGCGTACTTCTGTAGAGGTAGTTCCTGAAGAATGGGAGCGTACTACTGTATAGGTAGTTCCTGAAGAATGGGAGCGTACTACTGTAGAGGTAATTCCTGAAGAATGGAAGCGTACTTCTGTAGAAGTAGTTCCTGAAGAATGGGAGCGTACTACTGTAGAAGTTGTTCCTGAAGAATGGGAGCGTACTACTGTAGAAGTAATTCCTGAAGAATGGGAGCGTACTACTGTATAGGTTGTTCCTGAAGAATGAGAGCGTACTACTGTAGAGGTAATTCTTGAAGAATGAGAGCGTACTACTGTAGAGGTAATTCCTGAAGAATGGGAGCGTACTTCTGTAGAGGTAATTCCTGAAGAATGGGAGCGTACTACTGTAGAGGTAATTCCTGAAGAATGGGAGCGTACTACTGTAGAGGTAGTTCCTGAAGAATGAGAGCGTACTACTGTAGAGGTAATTCCTGAAGAATGGGAGCGTACTTCTGTAGAGGTAGTTCCTGAAGAATGGGAGCGTACTACTGTATAGATAGTTCCTGAAGAATGGGAGCGTACTACTGTAGAGGTAATTCCTGAAGAATGGAAGCGTACTTCTGTAGAAGTAGTTCCTGAAGAATGGGAGCGTACTACTGTAGAAGTTGTTCCTGAAGAATGGGAGCGTACTACTGTAGAAGTAATTCCTCTGGAATAGGGGGCTACTTCGGTAGAAGTAGTTCCTGAAGAATGGGAGCGTACTTCTGTAGAGGTAATTCCTGAAGAATGGGAGCGTACTACTGTAGAGGTAATTCCTGAAGAATGGGAGCGTACTTCTGTAGAGGTAATTCCTGAAGAATGGAAGCGTACTACTATAGAAGTAGTTCCTGAAGAATGGGAGCGTACTACTGTATAGATAGTTCCTGAAGAATGGGAGCGTACTACTGTAGAGGTAATTCCTGAAGAATGGAAGCGTACTTCTGTAGAAGTAGTTCCTGAAGAATGGGAGCGTACTACTGTAGAAGTTGTTCCTGAAGAATGGGAGCGTACTACTGTAGAAGTAATTCCTGAAGAATGGGAGCGTACTACTGTAGAAGTAATTCCTGAAGAATGGGAGCGTACTACTGTATAGGTTGTTCCTGAAGAATGAGAGCGTACTACTGTAGAGGTAATTCTTGAAGAATGAGAGCGTACAACTATAGAGGTAATTCCTGAAGAATGGGAGCGTACTCCTGTAGAGGTAATTCCTGAAGAATGGGAGCGTACTACTGGAGAGGTAATTCCTGAAGAATGGGAGCGTACTACTGTAGAAGTAATTCTTGAAGAATGAGAGCGTACAACTATAGAGGTAATTCCTGAAGAATGGTAGCGTACTACTGTCGAAGTTATTCCTCTGGAATAGGGGCCTACTTCGGTAGAAGTAGTTCCTGAAGAATGAGAGCGTACAACTATAGAGGTAATTCCTGAAGAATGGGAGCGTACTTCTGTAGAGGTAATTCCTGAAGAATTGGAGCGTACTACTGTAGAGGTAATTCCTGAAGAATGGGAGCGTACTACGGTAGCGGTAATTCCTCTGAAATAGGGGCCTACTTCGGTAGAAGTAGTTCCTGAAGAATGGGAGCGTACTTCTGTAGAGGTAATTCCTGCAGAATGGGATCGTACTACTGAAGAGGTAATTCTTGAAGAATGAGAGCGTACAACTATAGAGGTAATTCCTGAAAAATGGTAGCGTACTACTGTAGAAGATATTCCTCTGGAATAGAGGCCTACTTCTGTAGAGGTAGTTCCTGAAGAATGGGAGCGTACTACTGTATAGATAGTTCCTGAAGAATGGGAGCGTACTACTGTAGAGGTAATTCCTGAAGAATGGAAGCGTACTTCTGTAGAAGTAGTTCCTGAAGAATGGGAGCGTACTACTGTAGAAGTTGTTCCTGAAGAATGGGAGCGTACTACTGTAGAAGTAATTCCTCTGGAATAGGGGGCTACTTCGGTAGAAGTAGTTCCTGAAGAATGGGAGCGTACTTCTGTAGAGGTAATTCCTGAAGAATGGGAGCGTACTACTGTAGAGGTAATTCCTGAAGAATGGGAGCGTACTTCTGTAGAGGTAATTCCTGAAGAATGGAAGCGTACTACTATAGAAGTAGTTCCTGAAGAATGGGAGCGTACTACTGTATAGATAGTTCCTGAAGAATGGGAGCGTACTACTGTAGAGGTAATTCCTGAAGAATGGAAGCGTACTTCTGTAGAAGTAGTTCCTGAAGAATGGGAGCGTACTACTGTAGAAGTTGTTCCTGAAGAATGGGAGCGTACTACTGTAGAAGTAATTCCTGAAGAATGGGAGCGTACTACTGTAGAAGTAATTCCTGAAGAATGGGAGCGTACTACTGTATAGGTTGTTCCTGAAGAATGGGAGCGTACTACTGTAGAAGTAATTCCTGAAGAATGAGAGCGTACTACTGTAGAGGTAATTCTTGAAGAATGAGAGCGTACAACTATAGAGGTAATTCCTGAAGAATGGGAGCGTACTTCTGTAGAGGTAATTCCTGAAGAATGGGAGCGTACTACTGGAGAGGTAATTCCTGAAGAATGGGAGCGTACTACTGTAGAAGTAATTCTTGAAGAATGAGAGCGTACAACTATAGAGGTAATTCCTGAAGAATGGTAGCGTACTACTGTCGAAGTTATTCCTCTGGAATAGGGGCCTACTTCGGTAGAAGTAGTTCCTGAAGAATGAGAGCGTACAACTATAGAGGTAATTCCTGAAGAATGGGAGCGTACTTCTGTAGAGGTAATTCCTGAAGAATTGGAGCGTACTACTGTAGAGGTAATTCCTGAAGAATGGGAGCGTACTACGGTAGCGGTAATTCCTCTGAAATAGGGGCCTACTTCGGTAGAAGTAGTTCCTGAAGAATGGGAGCGTACTTCTGTAGAGGTAATTCCTGCAGAATGGGATCGTACTACTGAAGAGGTAATTCTTGAAGAATGAGAGCGTACAACTATAGAGGTAATTCCTGAAAAATGGTAGCGTACTACTGTAGAAGATATTCCTCTGGAATAGAGGCCTACTTCGGTAGAAGTAGTTCTTTAAGAATGGGAGCGTACTTCTGTAGAGGTTATTCCTGAAGAATGGGAGCGTACTACTGTAGAGGTAATTCCTCTGGAATAGGGGCCTACTTCGGTAGAGGTAGTTCCTAAAGAATGAGAGCGTACTACTGTAGAAGTTGTTCCTGAAGAATGAGAGCGTACTACTGTAGAAGTTGTTCCTGAAGAATGAGAGCGTACTACTGTAGAAGTTGTTCCTGAAGAATGGGAGCGTACTACTGTAGAGGTAATTCCTGAATAATGGGAGCGTACTACTGTAGAAGTTGTTCCTGAAGAATGAGAGCGTACTACTGCAGAGGTAATTCCCGAAGTATGAGAGCGTACTACTGTAGAAGTTGTTCATGAAGAATGAGAGCGTACTACTGAAGAGGTAATTCCTCTGAAATAGGGGCCTACTTCGGTAGAAGTAGTTCCTGAAGAATGGGAGCGTACTTCTGTAGAGGTAATTCATGAAGAATGAGAGCGTACTACTGTAGAGGTAATCCCTGCAGAATGGGATCGTACTACTGAAGAGGTAATTCTTGAAGAATGAGAGCGTACAACTATAGAGGTAATTCCTGAAAAATGGTAGCGTACTACTGTAGAAGATATTCCTCTGGAATAGAGGCCTACTTCGGTAGAAGTAGTTCCTGAAAAATGGGAGCGTACTTCTGTAGAGGTTATTCCTGAAGAATGGGAGCATACTACTGTAGAGGTAATTCCTGAAGAATGGGAGCGTACTACTGTAGCGGTAATTCCTCTGAAATAGGGGCCTACTTCGGTAGAAGTAGTTCCTGAAGAATGGGAGCGTACTTCTGTAGAGGTAATTCATGAAGAATGAGAGCGTACTACTGTAGAGGTAATTCCTGCAGAATGGGATCGTACTACTGAAGAGGTAATTCTTGAAGAATGAGAGCGTACAACTATAGAGGTAATTCCTGAAAAATGGTAGCGTACTACTGTAGAAGATATTCCTCTGGAATAGAGGCCTACTTCGGTAGAGGTAGTTCCTGAAGAATGGGAGCGTACTTCTGTAGAGGTTATTCCTGAAGAATGGGAGCATACTACTGTAGAGGTAATTCCTCTGGAATAGGGGCCTACTTCGGTAGAGGTAGTTCCTAAAGAATGGGAGCGTACTTCTGTAGAAGTAGTTCCTGAAGAATGAGAGCGTACTACTGTAGAAGTTGTTCCTGAAGAATGGGAGCGTACTGCTGTAGAGGTAATTCCTGAAGAATGGGAGAGTACTACTGTAGAGGTAATTCCTGAAGAATGAGAGCGTACTACTGTAGAAGTTGTTCCTGAAGAATGGGAGCGTACTACTGTAGAGGTAATTCCTGAAGAATGGGAGAGTACTACTGTAGAGGTAATTCCTGAAGAATGAGAGCGTACTACTGTAGAAGTTGTTCCTGAAGAATGAGAGCGTACTACTGCAGAGGTAATTCCCGAAGTATGAGAGCGTACTACTGTAGAAGTTGTTCATGAAGAATGAGAGCGTACTACTGTAGAAGTTGTTCCTGAAGAATGGGAGCGTACTACTGGAGAGGTAATTCCTGAAGAATGGAAGCGTACTACTATAGAAGTAGTTCCTGAAGAATGAGAGCGTACTACTGTAGAAGCTGTTCCTGAAGAATGAGAGCGTACTACTGTACAAGTTGTTCCTGAAGAATGGGAGCGTACTTCTGTAGAGGTAATTCCTGAAGAATGGGAGCGTATTTCTGTAGAAGTTGTTCTTGAAGAATGGCAGCGTACTTCTGTAGAAGTAGTTCCTGAAGAATGAGAGCGTACTACTGTAGAGGTAATTCCTGAAGAATGGGAGCGTAATACAATAGAAGTTGTTCCTGAAGAATGAGAGCGTACTACTGTAGAAGCTGTTCCTGAAGAATGAGAGCGTACTACTGTAGAAGTTGTTCCTGAAGAATGGGACGTACTACTGTAGAAGTAGTTCCTGAAGAATGGGAGTGTACTTCTGTAGAGGTAATTCCTGAAGAATGGGAGCGTACTTCTGTAGAAGTAGTTCCTGAAGAATGGGAGCGTACTTCTGTAGAAGTAATTCCTGAAGAATGGGAGCGTACTACTGTAGAGGTAATTCCTGAAGAATGGGAGCGTACTTCTGTAGAAGTAGTTCCTGAAGAATGGGAGCGTACTTCTGTAGAAGTAGTTCCTGAAGAATGGGAGCGTACTTCTGTAGAAGTAGTTCCTGAAGAATGGGAGCGTACTACTGTAGAGGTAATTCCTGAAGAATGGGAGCGTACTACTGTAGAGGTAATTCCTGAAGAATGGGAGCGTACTTCTGTAGAAGTAGTTCCTGAAGAATGGGAGCGTACTTCTGTAGAAGTAGTTCCTGAAAAATGAGAGCGTACTGCTGTAGAGGTAATTCCTGAAGAATGGGAGCGTACTTCTGTAGAAGTAGTTCCTGAAAAATGAGAGCGTACTGCTGTAGAGGTAATTCCTGAAGAATGGGAGCGTACTTCTGTAGAAGTAGTTCCTGAAAAATGAGAGCGTACTGCTGTAGAGGTAATTCCTGAAGAATGGGAGCGTACTTCTGTAGAAGTAGTTCCTGAAGAATGGGAGCGTACTTCTGTAGAAGTAATTCCTGAAGAATGGGAGCGTACTACTGTAGAAGTAGTTCCTGAAGAATGGCAGCGTACTTCTGTAGAAGTAATTCCTGAAGAATGGGAGCGTACTTCTGTAGAAGTAATTCCTGAAGAATGGGAGCGTACTACTGTAGAGGTAATTCCTCTGGAATAGAGGCCTAGTTCTGTAGAAGTAGTTCCTGAAGAATGGGAGCGTACTACTGTAGAAGTTGTTCCTGAAGAATGGGAGCGTACTACTGTAGAAGTAATTCCTCTGGAATAGGGGCCTACTTCTGTAGAAGTAGTTCCTGAGGAATGGGAGCGTACTTCTGTAGAAGTAATTCCTCTGGAATAGGGGCCTAGTTCTGTAGAAGTAGTTCCTGAAGAATGGGAGCGTACTACTGTAGAGGTAATTCCTGAAGAATGGCAGCGTACTTCTGTAGAAGTAGTTCCTGAAGAATGAGAGCGTACTACTGTAGAAGTAGTTCCTGAAGAATGGGAGCGTACTACTGTAGAAGTAATTCCTCTGGAATAGGGGCCTAGTTCTGTAGAAGTAGTTCCTGAAGAATGGGAGCGTACTTCTGTAGAAGTAATTCCTCTGGAATAGGGGCCTAGTTCTGTAGAAGTAGTTCCTGAAGAATGGGAGCGTACTTCTGTAGAAGTAGTTCCTGAAGAATGGGAGCGTACTACTGTAGAAAAAATTCCTCTGGAATAGGGGCCTAGTTCTGTTGAAGTAGTTCCTGAAGAATGGGAGCGTACTTCTGTAGAAGTAGTTCCTGAAGAATGGGAGCGTACTACTGTAGAAGTAATTCCTCTGGAATAGAGGACTAGTTCTGTAGAAGTAGTTCCTGAAGAATGGGAGCGTACTACTGTAGAAGTAATTCCTCTGGAATAGGGGCCTAGTTCTGTAGAAGTAGTTCCTAAAGAATGGGAGCGTACTTCTGTAGAAGTAGTTCCTGAAGAATGGGAGCGTACTACTGTAGAAGTAATTCCTCTGGAATAGGGGCCTAGTTCTGTAGAAGTAGTTCCTAAAGAATGGGAGCGTACTTCTGTAGAAGTAGTTCCTGAAGAATGGGAGCGTACTACTGTAGAGGTAATTCCTGAAGAATGAGAGCGTACTACTGTAGAAGTTGTTCCTGAAGAATGAGAGCGTACTACTGCAGAGGTAATTCCTGAAGAATGAGAGCGTACTACTGTAGAAGTTGTTCCTGAAGAATGAGAGCGTACTACTGCAGAGGTAATTCCTGAAGAATGAGAGCGTACTACTGTAGAGGTAATTCCTGAAGAATGAGAGCGTACTACTGTAGAAGTTGTTCCTGAAGAATGAGAGCGTACTACTGCAGAGGTAATTCCCGAAGAATGAGAGCGTACTACTGTAGAAGTTGTTCCTGACGAATGGGAGCGTACTACTGTTGAAGTAATTCCTCTGGAATAGGGGCCTACTACTGTAGAAGTAGTTCCTGTAGAATGGGAGCGTACTACTGTAGAGGTAATTCCTCTGGAATAGGGGCCTACTACTGTAGAAGTTGTTCCTGAAGAATGGGAGCGCACTACTGTAGAAGTTGTTCCTGAAGAATGGGAGCGTACTACTGTAGGGGTAATTCCTCTGGAATAGGGGCCTACTTTGGTAGAAGTAGTTTCTGAAGAATAAGAGCTTACTACTGTAGAGGTTGTTCCTGAAGAATGGGAGCGTACTACTGTCGAGGTAATTCCTGAAGAATATGGGCCTACTTCTGTAGAAGTAGTTCCTGAAGAATGGGAGCGTACTACTGTAGAAGTAATTCCTGAAGAATGGGAGCGTACTACTGTAGAGGTTGTTCCTGAAGAATAAGAGCGTACTACTGTAGAGGTTGTTCCTGAAGAATAAAAGCGTACTACTGTAGAAGTAATTCCTGAAGAATGGGAGCGTACTTCTGTAGAGGTAATTCCTGAAGAATGGGAGCGTACTACTATAGAAGTTGTTCCTGAAGAATGGGAGCGTACTACTGTAGAGGTAATTCCTGAAGAATTAGAGCGTACTACTGTAGAAGTTGTTCCTGAAGAATGGGAGCGTACTACTGTAGAAGTTGTTCCTGAAGAATGGGAGCGTACTACTGTAGAGGTAATTCCTGAAGAATTAGAGCGTACTACTATAGAAGTTGTTCCTGAAGAATGGGAGCGTACTACTGTAGAGGTAATTCCTGAAGAATTAGAGCGTACTACTGTAGAAGTTGTTCCTGAAGAATGGGAGCGTAATACTATAGAAGTTGTTCCTGAAGAATGAGAGCGTACTACTGTAGAGGTAATTCCTGAAGAATGAGAGCGTACTACTGTAGAAGTTGTTCCTGAAGAATGGGAGCGTACTTCTGTAGAAGTAGTTCCTGAAAAATGGCAGCGTACTTCTGTAGAAGTAGTTCTTGAAGAATGAGAGCGTACTTCTGTAGAAGTAGTTCCTGAAGAATGGTAGCGTACTACTGTAGAAGTAATTCCTCTGGAATAGGGGCCTAGTTCTGTAGAAGTAGTTCCTGAAGAATGGGAGCGTACTTCTGTAGAAGTAATTCCTCTTGAATAGGGGCCTAGTTCTGTAGAAGTAGTTCCTGAAGAATGGCAGCGTACTTCTGTAGAAGTAGTTCCTGAAGAATGGGAGCGTACTACTGTAGAAGTAATTCCTCTGGAATAGGGGCCTAGTTCTGTAGAAGTAGTTCCTGAAGAATGGGAGCGTACTTCTGTAGAAGTAGTTCCTGAAGAATGGGAGCGTACTACTGTAGAAGTAATTCCTCTGGAATAGGGGCCTAGTTCTGTAGAAGTAGTTCCTGAAGAATGGGAGCGTACTACTGTAGAAGTAATTCCTCTGGAATAGGGGCCTAGTTCTGTAGAAGTAGTTCCTGAAGAATGGGAGCGTACTTCTGTAGAAGTAGTTCCTGAAGAATGGGAGCGTACTACTGTAGAAGTAATTCCTCTGGAATAGGGGCCTAGTTCTGTAGAAGTAGTTCCTGAAGAATGGGAGCGTACTATTGTAAAAGTTGTTCCTGAAGAATGGGAGCGTACTACTGTAGAGGTAATTCCTCTGGAATAGGGGCCTACTTCTGTAGAAGTTGTTCCTGAAGAATGGGAGCGCACTACTGAAGAGGTAATTCGTCTGGAATAGGGGCCTACTACTGTAGAAGTAGTTCCTGAAGAATGGGAGCGTACTTCTGTAAAAGTAGTTCCTGAAGAATGGCAGCCTACTTCTGTAGAAGTAATTCCTGAAGAATGGGAGCGTACTACTGTCGAGGTAATTCCTCTGGAATAGGGGCCTACTACTGTAGAAGTAGTTCCTGAAGAATGGGAGCGTACTTCTGTAAAAGTAGTTCCTGAAGAATGGCAGCCTACTTCTGTAGAAGTAATTCCTGAAGAATGGGAGCGTACTACTGTCGAGGTAATTCCTCTGGAATAGGGGCCTACTACTGTAGAAGTAGTTCCTGAAGAATAGGAGCGTACTTCTGTAAAAGTAATTCCTGAAGAATGAGAGCGTACTACTGTAGAGGTAATTCCTGAAGAATGGCAGCGTACTACTGTAGAAGTAGTTCCTGAAGAATGGGAGCGTACTAATGTAGAGGTGGTTTCTGAAGAAAAGAGCGTACTACTGTTAAAGTCATTCCTGAAGAATGGGAGCGTACTACTGTAGAGGTAATTCCTGAAGAATGGGAGTGTACTACTGTAGAGGTTGTTCCTGAAGAATGGGAGCGTACTTCTGTAGAAGTAGTTCCTGAAGAATAAGAGCGTACTACTGTAAAAGAAATTTCTGAAGAATGGGAGCGTACTACTGTAGAGGAGATTCCTAAAGAATGGGAGCCTACTACTGCAAAAGTAATTCATGAAGAATGGGAGCGTACTACTGCAAAAGTTTCTCTGGAATAGGGGCCCACTTCTGTAGAAGTAGTTCCTGAAGAATGGTAGCGTACTACTGTAGAGGTAATTCCTGAAGAATGAGAGCGTACTACTGTAGAGGTAATTCCTGAAGAATAAGAGCGTACTACTGTAGAAGAAATTCCTGAAGAATGGGAGCGTACTTCTGTAGAAGTAGTTCCTGAAGAATAGGAGCGTACCACTGTAGAAGTAGTTCCTGAAGAATAGGGGCGTACCACTGTAAAATTAGTTCCTGAAGAATAGGGGCGTACCACTGTAGAAGTAGTTTCTGAAGAATAGGGGCGTACCACTGTAAAATTAGTTCCTGAAGAATAGGGGCGTACCACTGTAGAAGTAATTCCTGAAGAATAGGGGCGTACTTCTGTAGAAGTAGTTCCTGAAGAATGGGAGCGTACTACTGTAGAGGTAATTCCTGAAGAATGGAAGCGTACTACTATAGAAGTAGTTTCTGAAGAATATGGGCGTACCACTGTAGAAGTAGTTCCTGAAGAATAGAAGCGTTCCACTGTAGAAGTAGTTCCTGAAGAATAGGAGCGTACCACTGTAGAAGTAATTCCTGAAGAATAGAAGCGTTTCACTGTAGAAGTAATTCCTGAAGAATAGGAGCGTACCACTGTAGAAGTAATTCCTGAAGAATAGGAGCGTACTACTGTAGAGATTGTTCCTGAAGAATAAGAGCGTAAGTAGTTTCCGGGAAAAATTAACCAACTTTTGTACAAGTCAATGTAGTTCCTGTGGAATAGGAGCCAATTGCTGTTCCAACCTTAATAACACCAAAGACATGCATATTGGTGATATCACGAGAGTAACACCACATACAGTCAATGGAATAGAAAAGTCAAAGATAATATAATGATTTATAAATCGGAAAAAGTATTGTGTAATGTTATTTGTATAACATATCAAGCACTGTGATTAGTGTAACAGTTATAAAGCTTGTATTCTATCTGTGAGCAATGACAAAGACATCACTAGTAACACCACAGACAATTCGGTGACAAGAGAAGATGCATGCTATGAATTTTTCACCATAAACAACCAATCTATATTTTAGTCAATGAATCAAATTATTTGTAGAGGACACATTACTATATAATTGATATGCATATTAATGAAAAAATATCAGAGAATACCAAAGCGTCAACGACACCATAATCCGAACTCAAAATCGATGAAACAAGAGGCAAAATAGGAACAAAAAATGATTACATGGAGACTCTCGTAAAAGCACAAGAGAATAATACCAGGCGTTCCGAAATGGTAAGCGTCTTCTGCTTCATCGACGACACTCGCCATGTAAATCATTGTCACATCCAAGTAAACACCAAATTCTCAAAAACGCGAGAACTGAGTATCATTGTCAACCGCAACAAGTAAACACACTAATGAGCATACTCACAAACTTCCATCTTCATTTCACTCAAAGATACAGAATAGTTCTCAATGAGACAAAGATGGGGACCATAAAACTTGCCCATATTTCGGATCAACCTGCATCATTCGAATCCTTGTGTTGTCAGTTTGTTTGTCAGCAGTCAACATCGATCACGAAAATCACGATACCTAGAGCAATCTCTACAATATCGAATCAACTGCGGCATGTAAACACCATAGGTTGGAGATGCAGGGATATTACTATCAAGAAATGGAAAAATTCACGATCGGAAAATTGAAATCATCACGTTTATCGAATAGCTTAGTAGTAAGCTGTACTCACATGTACGATCGACGTGGTCAGCAAACGTGTTTATAGACAACACATCGTCGATATATTTGAAAGTGAAAGTGAAATTAAAAGATTTGGCAAATGTTTGTTACCTGTATTGATTAGCTCTTCCACAAATTCAGCACATATTCTGCAAGACATTACAGGTGATCAAGTATGGCCCTTTCTGCAGCTGGGAAACACAGACGATAGGTGCAAAATAACAATAGTGAAAATGACTAAAATAAATGGTAACACAATGGACATAATGTCCGTGGTGTTACAGATGTCTTTGGTGTGAAGCAAATGACCATGGTTTTACCACAACAAAACGTAACTGATATTAAATTGAATAAAGCTGAAAAGAACAATCAACCATCCAATAATTATCAGTACATGTAACATTGCATGTTTATAAACTAATGATCATGAATCTTAACTAATTACTTTAGTTAAAAGAATAATGCACATCCATTGAGTGCAAAACTACATGGGTAGGGACATTTTCCAATATACAATCTTCAGATACATGTAGTATATATATGAGGTAAATGTAATAAAAAATCATTATGCTATAACTTTATCAATTAAAAAATTAATTCGAGGTTCTTATATACCGCTTAATCACGACCTTACAGGCCTCCAAAAGCGGTTCACACATTATTGCCCGTGGTTATAGGGCATTAGCAACCAGCCAATATCGTTCTCAACTCCCTGGGGAGGATACTACCGGTGCTGCTATTTCGGTGCTCACAGTTCTTGTGAATGCCTACTGAATTCGGTAGGGTTATATAGAGACAATACCATGCGATGGTAAATATAACTGTGTATATATTTCTTTCATAGTGATATTTTCTAGTGGCAAAATTCGTTCATCCAGTGTAAAGCCTTGCTAGAACTGATTGCGATATGGCGGCATTAATGCTAATGGGCTTTGAAAATTGCTTGTTAGTCATATATTTACACTAAATTATAACTTATACCAGCGATATTATAGATAAGTATGGCTGTTCTTGTAAACATGCGGGGATTTATTGCTACATTATCTTAAAAAGACCTTCGAAAACCTAGCAATATATCAAGAGACATCTGCTTTTCTATCCACTATACTGCCATTTATCCAGCACTTTTGTAACCTCTTGGTCCCCTGGGGTAAACGTTCTTTGTTTTCTCCGTCTGTTCGGGGTCTTTCTGGTGCTCAGAACTGCTACTATATTGATCCTTTGTACTGAGATAAGGAAGTTTCGATCTGATTAGCCAGGGGACGTTGGCCATGCGTGCTGTATCATTCCCGCCCCTGGGAATACGTAATTCGACGAAAAGAAGTTCATGTTTTAAGGGTATCGCTAGATAATCCTGTCCTCAGCGCTCTCCAGATTCCTATATATAACGGAATATCACGAGAAAATTCTCACCTGCATAACTAATTAAACTTGCCTGAAACAACGCTTTTCGTCAGGCTTGCAAAAAACAGACGAACACAAACCGAAACACAATTCAGACTTGTACACATAAAAGACACTGGTTAAAAACAGTGATCGATCAATACAAAGTATATACCATTTCAAGGCATTGCTTCTAATAACTCTTCAAAATTTAGTTCGCGTTCAGTTTGTAACAGGACGAGGAGAAGTGATGAAGATAGCGCTGTCACTTGGGCTCGAACCCGCCACCCGTGGCTCTCCAGCACGATGCTCTACCGCTAAGCTAAATGAAATTCCATACAGCTCACCCCTGTGAGGCAACCTAATCAATGCACATTTTTTACACAACCCCCACCCTTTTTATTTCTTAATCTTCAACTCTGGTTCTTTGACTCCCCACCAACAATTCTCCTGCCTTGAAACGGGGAGGGTCAACGGCGGAAGTTTGGAACTGCATTTAAATCATCTGCATCCATTTCATTTGTTTCTCCCGTGTCTAGAAACAGAGTCATTTTCAAATTCTCAAATAAAAATCCATTTGTTTGCTTTAGAACTGTGGGATCGCACGATGTGTGAACGGTGTGTAAACGATGTGTGCACGATGTGAGAATGATGCGATCCTGGGCGATTATTTCTATCGCTCATGTGTGCGCAAGATCAACTAACATCGTGCGATGACAATCGTGGTTGGTGCAAATTGAGAAATGGCTAAACAATAAAAAGGGTTCCCTACAGCTCACCCTGGTAATGCAACCTAATCAATGCACATCTTTTTAGCATACATGTACATATTTAGCTGATATTTCTATCTACATCTTTCTTAGAATTATAAATTACCATTTTATAGTTTTTTTTAAACAACCCCAATATTCTCATATAAGCCTTCAAGACATATTGACACGTTCTCATTCAGGTAAGCATTGCCAGTTTTTACCAAGTCATACCTGTACATAGAGCATATGTTTTTCTCCCATATCTCGCCATGTTGGATAGGGTTTGCCCATGTAAGAAAGCTATGTAAGAAAAATCTATCTTACATAGCATATCACGCGACGTGACGTCACATTGGCTCAACAATGACGTGACGTCACGAATACGGTAAACTCTGATGCCGGAAAGAGAAAACGACGGCGTGATAAAATTAAAACCTTTCATAAAATTTTAACCATAAACACCAGAAAGAGGAGATTAATTTTTCTGCGCAAACTTCGTTTGCAAATATAGGGCATGCTTTAACTCGCTGTCTAATTCGTTTTCGTCAAAAAAGCTCAATTGCATATTGTTAAATTAACATGATCAAAATCAATATGATGCGTATTTATATAGTGTTTCGACAACAGGGTTAACGTAACACTATCACGATTGGTACAATTTTGACAGATTTTCAGTGATATCTACAAATTCAGATATTGTATTTGGAATGTTTCTTGAATTTTGACAAAAAGTACGTATGTTGTTTTATTTTTAAAAGTAAAAATTATACTAGGTGTTTTTATTTCGAAAATATAACGCACTACGTTAAAGGAGATTTTGTCCTTTTTCAATCGTGACCCGTACCCAAATTGGTGCACGGTATCACAGGTCATGGAATCTATTTTTATTTCGACTAATGAATGTGCTTATTGCAACAAAATATTCTGCCATTTCAAACACCATACACTACAGTTTTACCTATCCACTTTGATATTATTCGATTATAAGGACCGAAAATCTACATTTAAACTTGCTTAAAACTACCCCTTCGAAATTCGCCAAAATGTCGTCGACGGACTGCGTTTTACTGGGTTTCTGATATGTTGACTTTGTTGTCATCGTGTAGTTGTAAATTGTTCCAGAAAGTAACAATATTTGATGGTAATGCTGACAAATATCTTGTTATACTGTCAAAGGAAAATGTTCAAATGTTCATTTCAAGAACCATTTTCTGACCGTGTACCAAATGGGGTAGCGTACCTATTGCGTTTGAGTGACGTTACGTATTTGTTTCATTTGGTAATATTTATCGAACAATTGCGTATGTGCGATCAGAATGGCACACATGAACGAACAATTTTGCGCGTTGTGAGTTACCACAACTGTATATGAATAAGTTGAAATACAATTTTTTTTTATTTTACAGATTGTCGTTTCATTTTTAGAACTGATATCTTTTTCTTTCCTTTTGACTTCCTTAAATTGAATTTTTTAGAAAACTGCTGCTCCTCGAATTATTTACCATTTCACTTGCCGGCACCCTATCTGAATGAACCCACTTTCCCTTCTTTGTTAATAATTTGAGATTACATCAACATATTTTGCAGTAGCAAAATTAGTGATAAGTTGTGATGCTTCCAAATCAGGATTAGGGGCGACAATACTACCTCAGATTATCATCATTATTATCAGACAGCCTACCAACATGCCTCATGTCATTGACGTCAGCTGACACAAGGTGGCCGGCCAGATGTTCTTAAAACTTTGGAAAACATTCAATGGGACAATTCTGTCAGATGAAGATCTTGTATTATTAGACTGGAACACAAAAACAAACATAGTGATGAAAGATACTGTTACCTGTGCCATATATTTTGACAACAAAGTGCGAGAGTTCGTTACCTCTGTCAAGGAAAGGGATCACATCCCAATTGGAACAGTTAGGCCTACTGAGCGAGGTCTGTGTTTAGATTTGGTTTTCCTCTTCCACCTTTGCCAAAAACAATGCTGTTTGAGCATTTGGAAACTGAGGTCGATGAATACAAAAGAAAGTACAATGAACTCCAAGTAATCATGAATGACCATTTTCCTAAAAAGGCGTCTATCAGAAATGAGGGTAAACTATTATAATCCAGCTGTTCTCAAAGCATGGAGTGCCAATTTGGATATCCAGTTTGTTCGTGATCCATATGCCTGTGCAACTATACACAGTCTCCTACATTAGCAAATCACAGAGAGGTATAAGTGCTATGCTAGAGAAAGCATCACAAGAAACAGCTGAAGAAGGAAGCATGGACTTGAAGCACCAAGTAAGACATATGGGTAACAAATTCCTTAATTTTGCTGAGGTAAGTGCTCAAGAAGCAAGTTATCTTGTTCTTTAAATGCCTTTGACACAAATTTTCCGAGATGTGGTGCTGATTAACACCTCTACACGTGATGTACGAGTCTTTGTTCTGAAGACGTAAGATGACGTAACACACACATGTGTTGCACTTTTTAAATCAAGTAATAGATACGGTATGCCGAAAAAGTAATATATACAGTATGCCGCAAACATGAATATAACTGCACCATACAGCTGTTTCGTCCTCCTAAGACTCTTCAGTGATACTAGGGGCCAAAAGGTAAGAATCTAAACTTTTTTAATTATTGTAGAAGCAGAAGGGTCAGGTGCGTACAACGCCTTTAATTTATAAATTTAGAAGTAAACTTAAACTAGTTCTGTATAATTTCAAATCGTGTACTACGAAAATGTGTATATTACGGAAATGAGATTAATGATTTGCCAGAAAACTCCACATATATTCATGCAACAAGTATGATTAAAAGATATTCAAAAAGTCCAAAACAGTTAGAACAATGGTGCTTGGCTGATTCCATCTCCAAGTTAGAAGTTAAATATCCAAAAGAGAAGAAGAAATGATGATGCGAAAAAATCAAAATGTGATGATAACATTGACAAAGAGGACACTTCAGAAAGTGAAACAGACACAGAGACATTCACAGAACAAGATGTTCTTGTGACCTTGAAAAATGGCATCAAAATCAGGAAACGTAAAAACTGATTTGTTGGGTTTAGCAGGAAAACGAATTCAGAAAACTATTACAAAGAAAAACTCCTTCCCATGAAAATATGAGCTAAACGTTAGAGTGTTGCTATGAGCATACACAGGCAAAACTGCATACAACACTGGCGGCGACACCATTGCGTCTGCATTCCACGAAAAAAAATGTATTAAGCCCAGTAACATATGCATGCAGATGAACTGAACTCTTTCAGAACAAACTACATAAATCTGTCAGTTGTAATTATTGATAAGGTTTCAATGGTTGGCAATAGGCTGTTAACATTCAACAATGAAAGACTTCAGCAGTTAACTGATAAAAAGACAGATTTTGGTGGAATCGGTGTTATTGCTATAGGTGACCTGTATCAACTTTAATCTGCTGCAGACTCTTGGATTTTTAAATACCTTTCAAACCCAGGTCAAGGTGTGACAACAAAGCTGTGGGAAAAGCATTTCAAAGTTTTTAAACTCTATGAAATAATGAGACAGAAAGGAGATGCCAGTTCGCAGAACTTCTGAACAGACTTCGTCATGGTGAGTTATATGAGTTATGTAAGGATCTTTTACCAGGGTACACCACAAAGGTACTGGAAACAGAGGAAACTGTTCTGCTTGGCTATTCGCATGATAATGTAGGTACCGAAATTCTTGCTACTTTGACAAACACTATAAGTTGTATTATGAAATGGATAATTTGGAAATGTCGGAATGATGTAAAACATAATAAATGACAACCAAACATATAACTCACAAAATTGCAATTAAGGTTACAAATAAAAAATGAGTTAGGGTGTTATTATAAATCAAATTTAAGAAAAGTAATTCCTATCGATATTGTTACCCAAATACAAAAAAAGATATACTAAAAGTTAAAATTGTTAAGAAAATGACTATAATCATGAAGTTTAAAATAGGTTATCAATGTACAATTTGAAATAAATACTGAAGCGCTATGATGAGGAAAAAAAAAGAATGCAACAGGAAATTATGGTTCTAAGAAAAATATATAATAAAAGTTTATTTTAGCAAATATATATATATGAAAGTGCCTGCCTGCCTGCCTGCCTGCCTGCCTGCCTGTCTGGTGCTTGTTCTATGGATGGATAGATGTATTTTTGAGTGTGACCATTTATATGCAACAACATATGAAAATGCAACAATTTGTAATTTTATAATTTGCTGTTCTGCTAAAAAACTATTCTTTTCTCTTTGCTCTGAGTGCAAACACAACTATCATAAACATCGAAATAGACAACAAACTGTCATAAGCACCGAAACAGACAACAAAACACACTGTATCATAAACATCGAAATAGACAAAAAAAAACACTGTATCATAAACATCGAAATAGACAAAAAAATACATTGCATCATCAACATCGAAATAGACAAAAAAATGCAATTTCGTCGATAGTAACATCACAATGTCATAAACAAAGAAACAGATATAAATATGTCATAAACATCGATATAGACACCACAGTGCCAAAGCCCTCACGAAAGAAACACCACAATGTAATAAACATAGAAATAGACTTAAACTTGTCGTAACATCGAAATGTACACCACAATGGCATGTACCTCGAAACAGAAACCACAATGGCATATACCTCGAAATAGACCATCACAATGTTATAATCATCGTAATCGATTCCAAAATATTAAGAAACTCGAAAACGACATTATAATTATAGACACCGTTTATCTAGGTCTGGCTTCTGAACGTAAGATCGATAACAGGTCAAGAAGCGCGTAACAAAAACAAGAACTCCACGGAGGTGGAAGTGTCGCCAGCGCAGCGGGCAGGGAGAGAAGTTTTAATAAACAAGCTAAGTTCAATTTTTACAATTTGCCTGATGGATTCCAATACAATGCATTAACTCGCAGATTATGATGTAAGGTGTCTCATGACACACTTCCCATGGATTGAATTTTCCTGATTGTTTTCATTTAATAAAAAATGTGAAGTGTTTATTCAAGAATTTTCATACAGAAACCAGTGAGCACTATCTAAATTTCAGGTGGGTTTGCCCCTAGGTAACTGGACACTGATTTTGTATTCAAGTGTAACAGGATCTTTCGCTGCCTGTTCGTCAAGTTTGGAGTATTAGTGTTTAATTGTTTGAATTGATAACCAAAACAGGAATTACGTTACGATACAATTGATTCACGGACGCACGTTAATTAGAACAGGATACAAACAGTCACAACATAATCATTCGAACAACTTTATTCGTACGTACGTATCATGTTCCCATCCTGCCATACACATTTAAACACACATGTCCGTCTGTCACACTCCTCCCTCATTCATTTAAACAGATACATCTAATTGTTTAAATGATAGTTACCTTGACCTTTGCATATGAAAAGCAATCCCAAGCAAACGCTTTCTGTGAGGAGCACTGTACCAAGCTTGAGTTTGACCAGCAA
This sequence comes from Mimachlamys varia, assembly GCA_947623455.1. Lineage (NCBI taxonomy): Eukaryota > Metazoa > Mollusca > Bivalvia > Pectinida > Pectinidae > Mimachlamys > Mimachlamys varia. The sequence continues at coordinate 25,533,601 of OX392534.1, forward strand.
AAACTGATTTTCTATTTATAGTAACAGTAACTTTGACCTTGGACTTTTGAACCCGAAAAGTAATTCTAAGCAAGCACTTTTGTTAGGAAGCACTGTATGAAGTTTGAACTTGATCGGCTAAAGCGAACTCGAGTTAATGCATGGAAATCAATTTTTTATTTAAAGTAACAGTGACATTGATCTTTGAACCTGAAAATCACTTCCAAGCAAATACTTGGTAAGGAATTTGAGCTTGATCGGCAAAAGCAAACTCGAGTTATCGCACGAAAGCTGATTTTCTATTTATAGTAACAGTGACCTTGGCATTCGACTTTCAAACCTTAAAAGCAATCCTAAGCAAGCACCTTTATTAAGAAAGCACTGTATGGGAACTCAAGAAACGGTTGTTGCCGCCACCGCCGGCCGCCACCGCCGCACACACCGACGCTGCGGACACAGACATAGTGATATATATTTGTTGCCTGCTGTTTTGCAGGCGACAAAATTACGTGATTAAATTGGTAATAAAAATGTTTTTGCATAATCTTTTTTATATGCTACATAATGTACTACCACTTCAAATCGAACCTCCGTTTCAACTACCAACTAGAAGTATAGTAGAAGACAATTAATTGTCGATGCATTATTTAGAAATCAAAACATATTGACGTGAAATAGAATTATTTTAAGAATGTCCCTTTCTCAAACAGGTTTGTGTCAAAATAGTTCCCATATGTAATTTTATTACAGACTTTGTAGAATTAAAATAAAAATGATATGACGTGCAGAAGGTAATTAGTGTTAGCAAACTTGACAAGAGGCTAGATGCTGGCACAACAGCTAAGCAAAGTTTCCCCGAGACTCTCTTTACTTGAAGGGCGTGAAAATTGAAGCATCAGATAGGTCGGTTTGTGGTGAATAATTTTAATGACACCGGGGAGATTCGTTTGCCTGCTCATCAAATATTGTATCTAAGCAATGCTCTGTGCTTGATGTGGATTTAATTGTGTAACTAACACACACATTGGGCCGTACAAATAGGCCGCGGAGTGTACTACAGGCGCAACTCACCAACGTTTGAAAGCAATAATGGAAGAAAGCAAAAGCGCACAAGCTGTTCAGGAAAAGGTCAAAGAGCACATATCTTCTCTGGACAGCACGAATTGTGTTGTGCCGATATGTGTTGGCCTTGTTCATGTGCGTCATAAGGCACGGAGTATTGACATTTACATTGTTATTACTTAAGAGCTTCTAGATCAACTTCCACTCAAAACGGTGCTAAGAAAGCAGAAAACCAGTACTATAATTCCGAAGTTTAATAGTGTTAAAGAGTCGCATGATAGCCCAAATTTTAAGGACTTTGTTTTGTCTCGGCCTGAAAACTGACAAGTGCATTCTGACATCGTGTTACCGGTAGCTTGTCGAAATAAATCGTAAAACGTATAATTGTAAAACTGACTTTGCTTATACAGTTTAACATGAATTGATTAGAATTGGCTTTGAAGGTTAGCGCAGTTTTTATAATGAGAAACGTTTTGTATATTTTTATACCCAGCGAGTACAAGATGCTTTTATCCAAGAAGTGAGAAACAAATTACAACATTCTTCTGAATGTAGGCTGCATCAACACATTGTAGATCATTATAAAGTACATTTCTGCCTTACCAAGACACTAACTATATTCTTAGTAAGTATAGAATGCAATCGCATACATTGGGTTCAGAAACAGGCAGGTATAATGGTATGCCAATGCTCAACGGCGTTGTCCATTTTGCAAATGCATTAATGTTGAGGATGAAATCCGTTTTACTTTATTGTGTCCATACTCAGAGTTCAAACCTAAATATATCAAACCTTATTATGTCCGACGTCCGTCTGTCTATAAATTAGTGCAATTATTTGGCTGCATCAATGTAAACCTTGGTAAGTAATTAATTAATGCTATTTCTAAAAGAAAGTCTCTTATTATGTTTGAATAATCGAATAATTATGTCCAAGCTTTGTGCCATTCATAATTATAATACATTTTCAAAATATTCCATAATTATAATATATGTTGACAATTTTGATGTTATCTTGTACTGTTATGTTCTCCGTCATCTTACATAAATGGATTGCAACATAGCTAATATATATATATATTGATTAAATTCTATACTTAGTTTTCGAGGATTGCAAACAGCCCGAAGACTTCTAGGAACTCTCCTCAAAACAAAACAACACAAATGACAAAATATGATACAAATACAAGTGTAGCACATACTCACACATCAACACATAACACTCGCAGAGAAAGAGAGAGAGGGGTGGGGGAGAGGGCGAGAGATTATAATCTGTTTGAGTTAATGATACAATTGAAGTCATGGTAAAAAATACAATATATTGTAGCTTCTATATGCTGTATCTTGAAATTAGAATACAAAAAATTGAATTGAAATTGACCTCGTGTAACACACTTTGCATGTCCGAGAATATTAAACAAATTCTTTGGTAAAGTCAAAGCACAGGGTTTGTATCATATTTTTAACAAACTCCACGTATGTCAGCGAATACAGAAATTCACATTTCACACCCTAAGTCACATTTACGAAATAAATAAAAAATGAATAAACATTTCTGAATTATTATAATGGTTAAAAAAATCACCAAAATTGTATTTCTATTTTTGTTTTACTCTACTTTTGAGAATAAATCATTGTTACCTTATCCATGCCTTCTCTAGGATTTTATTCGAAAAGCAATGGAAGTTAAGTCTCTTCATGGATACACTGTTTTCCTTGGTGTTACTAAAGCGAAGAAAGGAGAACGAAACAAGACGATATTGTAAAAAATAGGACTATAAGTATACATTTGATATTTATGTTCTTAGATATATTTTTGTCTTTAAGTCTCAAATGTGTACGGGGTTTGTTTTAAATCAACAGAATGAAGTAAAATGTATTAAAACATATATTTTAAAATAGAATAGTTCACCATCAGGAATTTTCAATAAATCCATAAGGGAGCGGGGGATCAAGCGGAATGCATAGGTAAGTTTGGATTTTGCTATATCCACAGCGCCACCTGATAACCAGTATTAATTAATATATTCATCGATTCTATTTATAAAAAATATTTCTTTCTATAATGGTTTTTGAGATAGTTTAACCCGTCAAAAAATATTATATTATAATTGAAATAGTTGTTGTATTAAAACACACATGGCAATTTTTGAAGATCTTTTTTCCTAATGAAGGAGGGAGAGGGGCGTGATTGAATCAACTCATTATTATCTGAAAAAGATATCCATTTTTTGATTGGTCTAACTACGTTCAACAGTTTTTTAAGGCTAATGCACATAGGATGCTTGGTAACACAAAAGCCCATTTGAAAGTATAGTGCTATCAACACGTCTCGGTCCGTCTTGCTGTAATGATGTATTATAATGACGGTTATTTTAACAGAAAGTTATTATTGGCGGCTTCCAGATAAATTTATTGGCAGCCTCCAGATAAAATAATTTCAACAGTGGCACTAAAAGGTTTCCATAAATGCAGATCATTTAAATTGTCCTCTTTCGAAAATTTAATATTTGCTTTTGCCCTGGGGGAATTTCAGCAACCATTAGTCCGCCATTGTTGTATATTGTCTAGGTCCTGCTGGAGATTAACCCTACTGTTAGCTATAGGTTTACAGGTAACACACAGCAGGGCACATCTGGTAGGGAACACACAATGATGGTCCCAAGTCACTGCCTTGTGACATTCCGCTAGTGACTTAGTTCCATTCTGAGGTTTGACTTGTCCACCGGAGTAGGTTTAGCGCCTTTGATTGTTCCAGTGGGGCGGAGAACATACTTGTTTTTCGAGTAATTTCTTTATAGTTCAGGAGTAAGAATATTTCTGGTTAGCTATTAAAAGAAGGCCTCTCATTGGCAGGCCAGGTATATAAATACAGGCACTATCAGCTGGAAAGCTCTCTCTATGTTCTGGCAGCCGAAGTGGAAGGATCACTAAGGAAGAAAGGTAATCAGTGACTAAGCTGCATAAGCTAGGGTTCCACTATACTCCTTTCTAGATCAATGCCAAAATAAATTGTATTACTCGGTTAAGTGTACAGTCACAGGGGGGACGTACTATTGATAGAAAGTGACAGGTATCAAGACCCTTGTTTTACCAAGACTTCAGGGTTTACCAAGGCATAGGCTTCATAGCGTGTAGGGTGACTTGGTCAAAAGGTAGTCGCGGTAAAGGGTGACGTGGTCAAAGTGTGTCGCGGTCAAGGGTGTACATAGTTACTGTCTTGATCAAGATGAATTGGTCAAGGTTGTGTTACGGTCAAGGTGTACAGTCACTGTCGCGGTAAAGGGTGACTTGGTCAAGATGTGTCGCGGTCAATGTGTACACAGTCACTGTTGCGGTAAAGGGTGACTTGGTCAGGATGTGTCGCGGTCAATGTATACACAGTCACTGTCGCGGTAAAGGGTGACTTGGTCAGGATGTGTCGCGGTCAAGGTGTACACAGTCACTGTCGCGGTAAAGGGTGACTTTGTCAAGGTGTACACAGTCACGAGCGTCGCAGTAAGGAGCTATTTATAGGTGATACAGGGTAACGGATATATTGTGATACAGTGTTTTATTTTGATATTTGTGTTAGAGGAATATTGTGATAAATGTGAAATATCTACCAGGTGTAGCTTTGTTAATAGTTGCTTGAATCATTAGGCAATGATAATTCTAGTCAGGTAGACGGCCATTGCTTTGTATATATATTGTCGGCATGTATTTGTTTAAACATTGATTGGGTCCAATATAGAACTTGGTAACGAACTGCAGGCACGCAACCGTTACAATACAATTAGAGCTTATTTACAAGAAATGTCAGCATACTTCCTTGACGAATTCGTGAACATAATGTACATGTAAATGAGAGAAACTAAAATGATGGTTTTTTTATATATATAAGAAAAGTTTCTTATATGAAGTCTGCTAGGATGGAGGCATGAAGTCTGCTAGGATGGAGGATGTGTTTCTTCCACTTCACGAAAGGCCGAATTTTCATGATTTTTGTGCTTGATTGATCATTTAAAATCGTCAATGTGGCGCCATTTTTCATTAGAGCAAGTTCAATTTTGTTGTACAACTTCTTTATGTTCATTATAAAGCAACAAGTATGCAATAAAGTTATTGTTTTTACATTTTTGATACATGTATGTTTATAAGATATTTGGTGTTATTAAAGCGATTTTGATTTTTGACTCAAGAATAGTGAAAAATAACACATTTGATAATGGAACAAAAACCAAACACTATACCCCCCGTTTTTATGACTGCTTTACAGATATTAAATGGAATTGTCCTGCAATTGGCCAAAACAGCATTTTCCACATAAATCACGTGTTTTGCTCATTTTGGTATCTTTGACCGAGCATAGCACAAAGACAGAATCATTACCATATATTTCATTTTGCATTTTCTGCAATAAAGTCCTTTTTTCGAAAATGCATATATGAAAAAAAATAATCGTCAGAAAAGTTTTCACAAAAGAAGATCCTTTATCAAAATATCAGGGAGAAATACACAGGTACCCCCTCTAAAAAGTATTTACCTGTTTCTCGTGGAGGAAAAGTAGTTGCATTATTTAACATTATGATCGTGCATTTATCATGTAAAATGTTTGTTTTTTGTCAAATAAATGTGTAAAATTAGAAAAAAAAGACTGACATAACGTAATTCATACTTCCAATGCGGTTATCTTATTAATAATTAGTTACAGAAATGTATTTTGATACCAATGTGCCTCATTGGGGACGAATCGGTATAATCAGTGAATGGGTACTCACCGATCCACGCATTAATGTATCATATGTACGAAATTCACCAGAATTTATAAAACACAGGTTAAAAAATCATTTATTACCTTAAAATAACAAAAACCTGCCGGAAATGCCGAAGAACTTCGCTTCACATGTACATTCGCCAAAGAAAAGAAAACTGGCAATCGAAAAAATCAATTAGTCGTGATAGGAAAGGGCATTTTGGTTGTGTAATGGTTAATCGAGTAACATTTAACTTTGCTATATGTTGGAATCCAATTTAATTGTTAATCGTGTCGATATCTCACCATACCTCTTCTAAGTCTAAGTCAGGCGTATACGGTACGGCCAGGAGCTGACTCATGTGGAACAATATCTATACAATAAGGACAGGCGCTAACTCACGTGGAACAAAATCTATACAGTACCGGCAGGAGCTGACTCACATGGAACAATATCAATACAGTACCGGCAGGAGCTGACTCACATGGAACAATATCTATACAGTACTGACAGGAGCTGACTCACGTGGAGCAATATCTATACAGTACTGGGAGAAGCTGACTGACGTGGAACCATATCTATACAGTTCTGAAAGGAGCTGACTCATGTGGAACATTTTCTATACAGTACAGGCTGGAGCTGACTCACGCGAAACGATATCTGTACAGTACTGGGAGAACCTGACAAACGTGGGACAATATCTGTACAGTACGTGCGCGAGCTGACTGACGTGGAACAATATATATACAGTACTGGCAGGAGCTGAATGACGTGGAATAATATCTATACAGTACTGGCAGGAGCTGACTCACGAGGAGCAATATCTATACAGTACTGGCAGGAGCTGACTGACATGGAACAATATCTATACAGTACTGGCAGGAGCTGACTGACGTGGAACAATATCTATACAGTACTGGCAGGAGCTGACTGACGTGGAATATTATCTATACAGTACAGACTGGAGCTGACTGATGTGGAATAAATTCTTTACAGTACTGGCAGGAGCTGACTGACGTGGAACAATATCTATACAGTACCGGCAGGAGCTGACTGACGTGGAACAATATCTATACATTACTGGCAGGAGCTGACTGATGTGGAATAATATCTATACGGTACCTGCGAGAGCTGCCTGACGTGGAGCAATATCTACAAAGTTCGGACAGGACCTGACTCATGTCGAACAATATCTATACAGTACTGGCAGGAGCTGACTGACGTGGAATAATATCTATACAGTACCGGCAGGAGCTGACTGACGTGGAACAATATCTATACAGTACTGGCAGGAGCTGACTCACGTGGAACAATATCTATACAGTACTGGCAGGAGCTGACTGATGTGGAATAATATCTTTACAGTACTGGCAGGAGCTGACTGACGTGGAACAATATCTATACAGTACCGGCAGGAGCTGACTGACGTGGAACAATATCTATACATTACTGGCAGGAGCTGACTGATGTGGAATAATATATATACAGTACTGGCAAGAGCTGATTGACGTGGAACAATATCTATACAGTACTGGCAGGAGCTGACTGACGTGGAATAATATCTATACAGTACCGGTGGGAGCTGACTGATGTGGAATAATATCTATACAGTACTGGAAGGAGCTGACTGACGTGGAATTATATCTATACAGTACGTGCGAGAGCTGCCTGACGTGGAGCAATATATATACAGTACTGGCAGGAGCTGACCGACGTGGAATACTATATATACAGTTCGTGCGAGAGCTGCCTGACGTGGACCAATATCTATACAGTACCGGCAGGAGCTGACTTACGTGGAATAATATCTATACAGTACTGGCAGGAGCTGACTCACGCAAAACAATATCTGTACAGTACTGGGAGAACCTGACAAACGTGGAACAATATCTGTACAGTACGTGCACGAGCTGACTGACGTGGAACAATATCTTTACAGTACTGGCAGGAGCTGACTGACGTGGAACAATATCTATACAGTACCGGCAGGAGCTGACTGACGTGGAACAATATCTTTACATTACTGGCAGGAGCTGACTGATGTGGAATAATATATATACAGTACTGGGAGAAGCTGACTCACGTGGAATTATATCTATACGGTACGTGCGAGAGCTGCCTGACGTGGAGCAATATCTACAAAGTTCGGACAGGACCTGACTCATGTCGAACAATATCTATACAGTACTGGCAGGAGCTGACTGACGTGGAATAATATCTATACAGTACCGGCAGGAGCTGACTGACGTGGAACAATATCTATACAGTACTGGCAGGAGCTGACTCACGTGGAACAATATCTATACAGTACTGGCAGGAGCTGACTGATGTGGAATAATATCTATACAGTACTGGCAAGAGCTGATTGACGTGGAACAATATCTATACAGTACTGGCAGGAGCTGACTGATGTGGAATAATATCTATACAGTACCGGCAGGAGCTGACTGATGTGGAATAATATATATACAGTACAGGCTGGAGCTGACTCACGCAAAACAATATCTGTACAGTACTGGGAGAACCTGACAAACGTGGAACAATATCTGTACGGTACGTGCGCGAGCTGACTGACGTGGATCAATATCTTTACAGTACTGGCAGGAGCTGACTGTTGTGGAACAATATCTATACAGTACTGGCAGGAGCTGACTGACGTGGAACAATATCTATACAGTACTGGCAGGAGCTGACTCACGTGGAACAATATCTATACAGTACTGGCAGGAAATGACTCACGTGGAATGATATCTATACGGTACCTGCGAGAGCTGCCTGACGTGGAGCAATATCTACAAAGTTCGGACAGGACCTGACTCATGTGGAACAATATCTATACAGTACTGGCAGGAGCTGACTGACGTGGAATAATATCTATACAGTACCGGCAGGAGCTGACTGACGTGGAACAATATCTTTACAGTACTGGCAGGAGCTGACTCACGTGGAACAATATCTATACAGTACTGGCAGGAGCTGACTGATGTGGAATAATATCTATACAGTACTGGCAAGAGCTGATTGACGTGGAACAATATCTATACAGTACTGGCAGGAGCTGACTGATGTGGAATAATATCTATACAGTACCGGCAGGAGCTGACTGATGTGGAATAATATCTATACAGTACAGGCTGGAGCTGACTCACGCAAAACAATATCTGTACAGTACTGGGAGAACCTGACAAACGTGGAACAATATAGGTACAGTACGCGCGCGAGCTGACTGACGTGGAACAATATCTTTACAGTACTGGCAGGAGCTGACTGACGTGGAACAATATCTATACAGTACCGGCAGGAGCTGACTGACGTGGAACAATATCTATACATTACTGGCAGGAGCTGACTGATGTGGAATAATATATATACAGTACTGGCAAGAGCTGATTGACGTGGAACAATATCTATACAGTACTGGCAGGAGCTGACTGACGTGGAATAATATCTATACAGTACCGGTGGGAGCTGACTGATGTGGAATAATATCTATACAGTACTGGCAGGAGCTGATTGACGTGGAACAATATCTATACAGTACTGGCAGGAGCTGACTGACGTGGAATTATATCTATACAGTACGTGCGAGAGCTGCCTGACGTGGAGCAATATATATACAGTACCGGCAGGAGCTGACCGACGTGGAATACTATATATACAGTTCGTGCGAGAGCTGCCTGACGTGGAGCAATATCTATACAGTACCGGCAGGAGCTGACTGACGTGGAATAATATCTATACAGTACTGGCAGGAGCTGACTCACGTGGAACAATATCTATACAGTACTGTCAGGAGCTGACTGTTGTGGAACAATATCTATACAGTACTGGCAGGAGCTGACTGACGTGGAACAATATCTATACAGTACTGGCAGGAACTGACTCACGTGGAACAATATCTATACAGTACTGACAGGAGCTGACTCACGTGGAACAATATCTATACCGTACTGGCAGGAGCTTACTGATGTGGAATAATATCTATACAGTACTGGCAGGAGCTGACTCACGTGGAACAATATCTATACAGTAGTGGCAGGAGCTGACTGACGTGGAACAATATCTATACAGTACTGGCAGGAGCTGACTGATGTGGAACAATATTTATTCAGTACTGGCAGGAGCTGACTGACGTGGAACAATATCTATACAGTACTGACAGGAGCTGACTGACGTGAAACACTACTTATACAGTACTGGCAGGAGCTGACTGACCTGGAATAATATCTATACAGTACTGGCAGGAGCTGATTGACGTGGAATAATATCTATACAGTACCGGCAGGAGCTGACTCACGTGGAACAATATCTATACAGTACTGGCAGGAGCTGACTGATGTGGAATAATATCTATACAGTACTGGCAGGAGCTGACTGTTGTGGAACAATATCTATACAGTACTGGCAGGAGCTGACTGACGTGGAACAATATCTATACAGTACTGGCAGGAACTGACTCACGTGGAACAATATCTATACAGTACTGACAGGAGCTGACTCACGTGGAACAATATCTATACCGTACTGGCAGGAGCTTACTGATGTGGAATAATATCTATACAGTACTGGCAGGAGCTGACTCACGTGGAACAATATCTATACAGTAGTGGCAGGAGCTGACTGACGTGGAACAATATCTATACCGTACTGGCAGGAGCTGACTGATGTGGAACAATATTTATTCAGTACTGGCAGGAGCTGACTGACGTGGAACAATATCTATACAGTACTGACAGGAGCTGACTGACCTGGAATAATATCTATACAGTACTGGAAGGAGCTGATTGACGTGGAATAATATCTATACAGTACCGGCAGGAGCTGACTCACGTGGAACAATATCTATACAGTACTGGCAGGAGCTGACTGATGTGGAATAATATCTATACAGTACTGGCAGGAGCTGACTCACGTGGAACAATATCTATACAGTACTGTCAGGAGCTGACTCACATGGAACAATATATATACAGTACTGGCAGGAGCTGACTGACGTGGAGCAATATCTATACAGTAGTGGCAGGAGCTGACTGACGTGGAACAATATCTATACAGTACTGGCAGGAGCTGACTGACGTGGAACAATATCTATACAGTACTGGCAGGAGCTGACTGACGTGGAACAATATCTATACAGTACTGGCAGGAGCTGACTGACGTGGAATATTATCTATACAGTACCGGCAGGAGCTGACTGACGTGGAACAATATCTATACAGTACTGGCAGGAGCTGACTCACGTGGAACAATATCTATACAGTACTGGCAGGAGCTGACTGACCTGGAATAATATCTATACAGTACCGGCAGGAGCTGACTGATGTGGAATAATATCTATACAGTACTGGCAGGAGCTGACACACGTGGAACAATATCTATACAGTACTGGCAGGAGCTGACTGATGTGGAATAATATCTATACAGTACCGGCAGGAGCTGACTGATGTGGAATAATATCTATACAGTACAGGCTGGAGCTGACTCACGCAAAACAATATCTCTACAGTACTGGGAGAACCTGACAAACGTGGAACAATATATGTACAGTACGTGCGCGAGCTGACTGACGTGGAACAATATCTTTACAGTACTGGCAGGAGCTGACTGACGTGGAACAATATCTATACAGTACCGGCAGGAGCTGACTGACGTGGAACAATATCTATACATTACTGGCAGGAGCTGACTGATGTGGAATAATATATATACAGTACTGGCAAGAGCTGATTGACGTGGAACAATATCTATACAGTACTGGCAGGAGCTGACTGACGTGGAATAATATCTATACAGTACCGGTGGGAGCTGACTGATGTGGAATAATATCTATACAGTACCGGCAGGAGCTGACTGATGTGGAATAATATCTATACAGTACTGGCAGGAGCTGACTCACGTGGAACAATATCTATACAGTACTGGCAGGAGCTGACTGACCTGGAATAATATCTATACAGTACTGGCAGGAGCTGACTGATGTGGAATAATATCTATACAGTACCGGCAGGAGCTGACTGATGTGGAATAATATCTATACAGTACAGGCTGGAGCTGACTCACGCAAAACAATATCTCTACAGTACTGGGAGAACCTGACAAACGTGGAACAATATATGTACAGTACGTGCGCGAGCTGACTGACGTGGAACAATATCTTTACAGTACTGGCAGGAGCTGACTGACGTGGAACAATATCTATACAGTACCGGCAGGAGCTGACTGACGTGGAACAATATCTATACATTACTGGCAGGAGCTGACTGATGTGGAATAATATATATACAGTACTGGCAAGAGCTGATTGACGTGGAACAATATCTATACAGTACTGGCAGGAGCTGACTGACGTGGAATAATATCTATACAGTACCGGTGGGAGCTGACTGATGTGGAATAATATCTATACAGTACTGGCAGGAGCTGACTCACGTGGAACAATATCTATACAGTACTGGAAGGAGCTGACTGACGTGGAATTATATCTATACAGTACGTGCGAGAGCTGCCTGACGTGGAGCAATATATATACAGTACCGGCAGGAGCTGACCGACGTGGAATACTATATATACAGTTCGTGCGAGAGCTGCCTGACGTGGAGCAATATCTATACAGTACCGGCAGGAGCTGACTGACGTGGAATAATATCTATACAGTACTGGCAGGAGCTGACTCACGTGGAACAATATCTATACAGTACTGTCAGGAGCTGACTGTTGTGGAACAATATCTATACAGTACTGGCAGGAGCTGACTGACGTGGAACAATATCTATACAGTACTGGCAGGAACTGACTCACGTGGAACAATATCTATACAGTACTGACAGGAGCTGACTCACGTGGAACAATATCTATACCGTACTGGCAGGAGCTTACTGATGTGGAATAATATCTATACAGTACTGGCAGGAGCTGACTCACGTGGAACAATATCTATACAGTAGTGGCAGGAGCTGACTGACGTGGAACAATATCTATACAGTACTGGCAGGAGCTGACTGACGTGGAACAATATTTATTCAGTACTGGCAGGAGCTGACTGACGTGGAACAATATCTATACAGTACTGACAGGAGCTGACTGACGTGGAACAATATCTATACAGTACTGGCAGGAGCTGACTGACCTGGAATAATATCTATACAGTACTGGCAGGAGCTGATTGACGTGGAATAATATCTATACAGTACCGGCAGGAGCTGACTCACGTGGAACAATATCTATACAGTACTGGCAGGAGCTGACTGATGTGGAATAATATCTATACAGTACTGGCAGGAGCTGACTCACGTGGAACAATATCTATACAGTACTGTCAGGAGCTGACTCACATGGAACAATATATATACAGTACTGGCAGGAGCTGACTGACGTGGAGCAATATCTATACAGTAGTGGCAGGAGCTGACTGACGTGGAACAATATCTATACAGTACTGGCAGGAGCTGACTGACGTGGAACAATATCTATACAGTACTGGCAGGAGCTGACTGACGTGGAACAATATCTATACAGTACTGGCAGGAGCTGACTGACCTGGAATAATATCTATACAGTACTGGCAAGAGCTGACTGACCTGGAATAATATCTATACAGTACCGGCAGGAGCTGACTGATGTGGAATAATATCTATACAGTACTGGCAGGAGCTGACTCACGTGGAACAATATCTATACAGTACTGGCAGGAGCTGACTGACCTGGAATAATATCTATACAGTACCGGCAGGAGCTGATTGACGTGGAATAATATCTATACAGTACCGGCAGGAGCTGACTGACGCGGAACAATATCTATACAGTACGTGCGCGAGCTGCCTGACGTGGAGCAATATCTACAAAGTTGGGACAGGACCTGACTCATGTCGAACAATATCTATACAGTACTGTCAGGAGCTGACTCTCTTTGAACGATATCTATACAGTATGGACTGGATCTGAGCATGGCGCCCTGTGACGAAGAAGAGGAAGAAGAAGAAAAAAAGAAGAAGAATAAGAAGAAACGGAGTAAAACCGATTAGTCCCCAACACTTAATTTGGGGGACTTAATAAGAAACGGAGTAAAACACTTCGTTGGGGTAACTTGATAATGAAAAAATAATTAGAAAATGAGTAAAAACATTTAGTCCCCCACTGCGTTTGGTGGACTTTATAAGAAACGGAGCAAACACAATACTCCCACTTCGTTTGAGGGACATAATCATTATTATCATTGGCGCCAATTCTATTCAGACTGGGCTGTTCCGCCACTATCGTTTAAATGACAACCCAAATATACAAACGCATGTTATAAACTAATTATTGAAAAAAATAGATATGCAATTAAGCAATTGTTCTAGAGTTAAATGTAAATACATGTAGATGGATTGAAAGTCATTTTAAGGTTCAATAGATTTGTATTTTTGATAGCACCACCATATAAATCTACACGAATGTCCTCGTATTATAAGGACTGTCATTGGCCACGCTACACTCATTCATTTCTCTTTTTTTCATCTCTATTTTCATTCATTAATTCATTTCATTCAATTCATTCAAGCCTTCGTGCCTCCATCCTAGCAGGCTTCGTACATGTACCTCCATCCTAGCAGACGTCATGCCTCCATTCTAGCAGGCTTCATGCCTCCATCCTAGCAGACTTCATACCTTCCTCCTAGCAGACTTCATACCTTCATCCTATCAGACTTCATGCCTCCATCCTAGCAGGCTTCATGCCTCCATCCTAGCAGACTTCATACCTTCCTCCTAGCAGAGTTCATACCTTCATCCTAGCAGACTTCATGCCTCCATCCTAGCAGGCTTCATGCCTCCATCCTAGCAGACTTCATGCCTCCATCCTAGCAGGCTTCATGCCTCCATCCTAGCAGACGTCATGCCTCCATTCTAGCAGGCTTCGTGCCTCAATCCTAGCAGACTTCATACCTTCATCCTAGCAGACTTCATGCCTCCATCCTAGCAGACGTCGTGCCTCCATCCTAGCAGACGTCGTGCCTCCATCCTAGCAGACGTCGTGCCTCAATCCTAGCAGGCTTCATGCCTCCATCCTAGCAGACTTCATACCTTCCTCCTAGCAGACTTCATACCTTCATCCTAGCAGACTTCATGCCTCCATCCTAGCAGACGTCGTGCCTCAATCCTAGCAGGCTTCATGCCTCCATCCTAACAGACTTCATGCCGCCATCCTAGCAGACGTCGTGCCTCCATCCTAGCAGACTTCATACCTTCATCCTATCAGACTTCATGCCTCCATCCTAGTAGGCTTCATGCCTCCATCCTAGCAGACTTCATGCCTCCATCCTAGCAGACTTCATACCTCCATCCTAGCAGACTTCATGCCTCCATCCTAGCAGACGTCGTGCCTCAATCCTAGCAGGCTTCATGCCTCCATCCTAGCAGACGTCGTGCCTCCATCCTAGCAGGCTTCATGCCTCCATTCTAGTAGGCTTCATGCAGTATGAATGTAACGGCTGACCTTTGGAGCACCATGTCCTAAGTATATGTTTGCTTTACCCGACAGAGACAAGTTGTTGATGTACATGGTGGTTTAGTATCCTACACCGCGCGAAGTGAGGAGAGCATATATAACCAAGCTAATGTGCGATGTATGACACCTCTGTCAAAAATCATCATCACCTCGATCACATACTTTCTTCTGTATACAATGTGGCTTTAAATTTAAAATATTGCCATGGCAGCAGCGGCGAGTCACACCTCGGGTACCAAGCAAGCAATACGTTTGTCGAGGCGTCTGTTTTGGCGCATTTCTCTAGCGTCCTAGATTGATGTGCCTGCCATACTTTAACAGAATATTACAGAAACATGCAAAACCGTCTGACATACCAAAATATTTTCATTTTCTTCTGGTGTCGTTTGCGGATAGAAATGGGAATATGAATTTATTGGCGACGATAGAAATGTAAAGTAAATATGTCGTTACACGCGAGATGAATCCAAGTATCACATCAAGGTTTAAATTAGGCACTCTCTCGAAGATGTCCTGTTTTATGTTTAACACGCCTGTTCTGGCGCTAATGAAACCATTAAAATGACATTTGCTTGTAGATGACTTTCATTTATATTTCATGAAATTTGAAATTAAGTCATAAAATTTACGGAAACGTTTTGACAAGATAATTGTAAGCGCCAACGCTGAATGGCGTGTATCACCGGGGCGGAGAAACGAGCAAAATGGTTTAAACAGCACGGGGGGGGGGGGGAGGGGACTCTTCTTTTAATGGTGGCAGAAAGGAGTATCATCATAATCAAAATAGAAGTGTCTCCCACCGAAACAGGTGTACTCTAACAGTCTCTTGATAAGGAGGTGTTCATCGTCCCAATCCTGAAAAACAGCCAGCATGTTGAAATACAAAATGTTATTAGCTAAATATCCGACAGGCTGGGTAAAGTCAGTTACGGTTCCCCGCTTCATGGAATCACTAGCATATGATAACGCATGAACATAATTAAGAATAAACGTTTCACTATAGAATTTTCTAATTGAAGTAATGTTTACATGAATCTTTTTGCGACTACACTATGTGCAGTTATATATTGTGGCGAGGACCACGTGTGCAAATACATGTTATGGCTATATGCACATATACACGTATATGTATTGTGGTTTGGTTTGGTTTGATTGTTTTTACGCCATATTAACAACTAAGGTCATTAAATGACGATGTTCCGGGTCATGCTGTGTGCGTGTTTTCTATAGTTTGTACCGAGTACTACAATGTACCATACACTACACATGTATGTCCCTTGCTACAAGCTAACATTTCCAATTGATGACATAAACGAAGGCTAAAGCCAAGGATATACGAACTCCGTCCTGCTGTCCTCTTATTCATGTAAGTGTGGTACAGTCAAAGCATGGCTTAAAGTGTTATATTTTTTTTATCACAAATGTCATTTTGTTTCAGATATATTCTAGTTTCACGTCGATCATAACGGCTAATTCTTGGAAACATCCTGGAACCGCAATAGCCCGTATGTTATCCTTGCCACATTTGCCAATGTCCCTTGATCTTCCGTTTTCTTTACTCATGCCATTGTCCATAAGTCACCGACTACTAAACCAAACAATATATATATATACGTGTATATATGTGTCTCAAGAGACCAGGGACAAGTATAAGCGAGTTAGCAGTGTATTGCAGGCCTACCAGTGTCAGTGCCATTTGCCTACCAGACAAATCGATAATGGCGTGTCTCTCATGACTGTATCAAGAGTCTAAAACGAAATTAACGCCAGTCAGGCGGAAAATGAAAACACAAACTATGCATTTCTCGCGGATTTCACAAGTGGATTCCCCCGTAATTGATTTTTACGCTTGTCCATTCCGATGCATTCCCATTGGCTATACATCCGCAGCGTTATATATAGAGTTAGTAGAACCCATTACCCACAGGTTTCGCCATAAGCAAGAGCCTGACTCCTCCAAGCGATTACCTACAGGTTTCACCATTAGCGAGGGCCTGGCTCCTCCATGGGAAGTGTATCCTATTGAATCAACAGTTATTGTAACAGATAATGCGAGTCTATTATGGCTAGTATTCCCAAGATAGTTAGATATTACTTTAAGGATGTGAGATTATCAGTGACCTGAGATGTGAGATTATTAGTGACCTGAGATGTGAGATTATCAGTGACCTGAGATGTGAGATTATCAGTGACCTGAGAAGATGTCAACCTGACAAGCACAAAGCAGCTTTTTTCTTCTTTTATGTCTTGTTGAACGATTTGTTCTTTACATAGAGAAAGTAATCCAACACTTTACGCTTATCATGATTTAAAAATAAAAACGACTTTTACCTTGACCAACTCCATTAAATAGCTCACTTTATAAATTATGTGTTTCCCTGTCTGTGACGTAGCTACATGTAACAACTGTTCTTCATTAAATGTTGTTTTGTTGGGGGTTTTTTTCATCAAAGATAGATTCTCTCATTTCTCCAAAGATCAAGGGCCGTATTCATGAAACCGTGCTCATGCTCAAGGATGGAGTTTGTGGTCAAGCCGAATTTCTTGTTAAAATCACACACATATATTTTGTCAATTATTTGTTAACGCATTGAAGAGAATTAATGCTGAAATCTTTGTTTCAATTTTTATGGAGGCGTTAGTAACGCTGAGCATATACTGATTAGTTAAAAACCAGATATACGGAGTTTGAGACACCTAGCGGTAATCTCCGTAATTACTCTTGATAATGGAGACAACTTTTACAGTATCTTGTACTTCGTTCATAATACTGTGAGACACGGAAAAGCGGAACACTTCTTACATGAATCTTACATAAACCTAACATTCGATTCAATCTTACTCCGTTTATGTAAAATGTTTTTAAAATGAACATCATAGAATCATGCAGAATGCCCATATAAGGAAATCATAATGACCATATTAGGAAGACTGGTTTACCATTACGCCCTCTAGTAAGTGCAACTTATCCAATATGACTGACGCGTAAACGTTCGCTTCACACCACAGACTTTGAAATAAATATAAAGCAGCGATCGTTATTGTTGAAACTTCACATCTAATTAAAACCATTTGGCTTCTGTTCGCAAGAAAAGTCGTGTTGATAAAAATGGCCCTCACTGTTGATCGCATTTTCAATCGCTAGTCCGGAAGAAAAATCTCCCGTCTGAGCCTATATTTGCGTCTAGGAACGAAAATAGAATATTTCTGATTGGTTCTGTTAACGAAACTACTTCCGGTAGATATTTTACATTTATCGCAATATTCCTCTAACACTAAAAGTCAAAAGCCATATAAAACATTGTATCACAATATATCCATCACCTTGTATCAACAGTACAGTATAACGCTGCCCCTTACTGGGACACCTGTGACTGTGTACACCTTGACCGCGATACACCTTGACCAAGTCACTTTTAACCGCGACAGTGACTGTGTACACCATTGACCGCGACACAATGTGACCACGTCACCCTTTACCGCGACTACCTTTTGACCAAGTCACCCTACACGTTATGAAGCCTATGCCTTGGTAAACCCTGAAGTCTTGGTAAAACCAATGTCTTGGTACCTGTCAAGTTCTATCAATAGTACGTCGCCCTGTACAAAATGTACTTTGATACCCCGTGACTGTACACTTAACCAAAGTAATACAATTTATTTTAGCTTTGATCTATAAAGGAGTACAATGGAATCCTGTAGTTAGGCCTAAATTTGTATTGCTTGATCACTGTTTTACCTTTCTTCTTGAATGATCCTTCCAAGCTGCAAGAACAAGAGAGAGCTTTCCAGCTGATGGAGTCTGTATTTATATTCCTGACCAGCCTATGAGAGGCCTTCTTTTATTAGCCAATCAGACATATTGTTACCCTTAAACTACAAAGAAATTACTCAAAACAAATACATACCAATGATCGTTTATAGAACCATTGAATTAACAAAGAATCAACCACTTCATTACCCACGCCTCAGATTTAATGCGTCTCGCATTTCACATTAAGTAAAAAAATAAGTGTTTGTTTTGTTTCGGAAACGTTATCTCATACATTCTCAGTTGAACCATTCTTCTTCCTCAACCCTGACAACAGACTTCCCGTTCTCTGTAAATGATGTTGTCGTCTTTATGGTTTTCCTTTGGTTGTTCACCTGTTCACCTAGGCAGCTGCATTCACAAATGTCTTTACATTACCTATCTACGTCCCTGTATCTCTAGTCTGTATTCCTGGTTCACGTACACTACCTGTGACGGATGGCTACGCAGCACTTGTGAAAGGAGCAGAATCCCGAAGAACAAAATCATAATTCGAACTCAAAATCGATTAAACTAGAGGCAAAATATGAACAAAGGAAATATTAACATTGAAACTCTTTTAAAAGTACAAGATACTAAAACCATGTGTTCCGGAAGAGTAAGCGTCTTCTGCTTCATCGACGACACCGCCATGTAAATCTGGTCACATCCATGTAAACATCAACTCCTCCTCGAAATGAGAACCGAGTCATTACAATCAAATACAAGGGAAATAACACATGCAAACACTGAGGTAAGTCTACCTGGAAATATTACAACGTATTAAATGATATGTCATGCTGAGTGAGTTAAAACTGCTGATGTTGTTCCGGTATTTGTACTCTGCCCCCAATTTACCAAATAAGGATATTTGTAGGCAATGTGGTGGCGTCACTAAATGAAGCAACCGAATTACTCCCAAATATAGTGTCACGTCGCCAGGAGCACAATATAGTGCCAAAAATGGAAATGTTTAGATAATACTGTCGTTTGCATTTCGTTATCTATTATTAATGCGATATTGTTCCGTAAATACACAGTAATCTGTAATAATTGGGGCTTTTCGCCAACTGGTGAAAAGATCTATTGTTTTTCTGCTGTTTCCTATCATTATTCTTTTTCTTTTTCTTTATTAAATTTTGCGAAAACGATTGCTCTCAAACGGTTAGAATTATTCAAATCCAATTTTAGTATGCATGAAAGGTGTTGAAAGCGTCACGATAGGGTTTTCAAGTAGGTCTAAAATCAAATATGACCGCCGTGACGTCATTTGCGAAAACCTAAATAACACCCATATCCCGAAAATTATTGAATGTACAGAGGTCGTATAAAAATATTATTTGTAGAGATATGTCATATATAACTTTTCCCCAATACATGGTAATACAAAATATTTCAAATAAAAAGGTAAGTCTTCATTTTTTTTCTATGACCCCTATAGCAAATGATGTATGCCTTTATGAAAATACACCTATATAATCTATACATCTTGCCGGAAAAAAAAGCACACACACATTTTAAACTTCTAAAATTTCATTAGTGGGGTTGAGTTTAAATTTGCCTGAAGTGATCCTTAGATAATCTTGACTAAGCGGTGTTATGTTTGAGTTGGTTTGAAATCAATATGGTCATCATGACGTCATATCTCAAAATGTATCCATGACTATAGCTTAAACCAGTAACCTTATAGCTTTTTCAAAGGTATTTCATTGTAAAATACATCTGGGGAAAACTTTGTTCTTCAACAAGTTAATTAACCATTGATGACAATGTTTTTTTTCCAGTTTCATTTGGGTATGAAAAAAAAAATTCTAGTTTGAGTTGGATTTCAAACCAACTCAAACTGAAAAATAATTGACATCAACACTTATTATTAATTTTTAAAACTTATTTTCAAATCAAAAAACATGTTTATGTACTATTTGACTGATCTTACAATGGATTCTTTTTTACAAATCAATACGCAACGTCAATTGCCTGATTGTGACGTCATGTTTTTCGCGCCATTTCAATTTAATTCAATTTGTCGGCATACTGTATCTATTACTAAATTTAAGAGGTGTAGCATATGTGTGTGTTACGTCATTTTCATAGAGGTATGAAAACTATCTCGACCAATCAGAAAGCCGCATTCTGGATACAATGAATGAAAAATTAATTATTACAAAATATATCTAGTAAAAAAGCAAAGCAGCAGGTCATACCGATGATATTGATACCTTCGGTATTTCAGTAGCACTTCTTATTGGCAGACGTTCGGATATTTCATAAAACTTGTTTTAGACGTTCACTTAAAACATTTTGTTTTGTTAACTTGTTATGGAAATGGTATCGCCACGTTTATATACGGTTTTACCTTTAAATGCAATGTCTCATTAACAGCCGACAGTAATGAATTAATTTTTAGATATGTTAGGTAGAATGAAACTAAATAAGATTTGTAGTCACAGCTTAAAATGCTATTTTGGCTAGCAAAGTTTGACAAACTTCTTCTTAAGTTCTGCAAGGCCTAGAGCCTTGATGCTTTTCCAACCTATGATGTTTACATGTCGCAGTTGATTCGATATTCTAGGGCTTGCTCTGAATATCGGGATTTTCGTGATCGATGTCGACTGCTGACAACGAACTAACAACACAAGGATTCGAGAGATGCAGGTTGATCAGAAATATGGGCAAATTTTATTTTTTACAAATATCTGAAAACCTTTAAATTATATTTTCGTAATTACCAAGAGATGTGTAGTGATGTTTCTTCGCCAGCAACATACTGTGAGCACTTCCTAACAATTATTACGAGAAAAAGTTGTGTGAAAAATCAACTTCCTGTTTTCGGTAGGGTTTTAATTTGAAAATTGCTACTTTGGGTTGTTACGTGGAGACACGACCTTGGAGGGACGAATAGTAAAAAGCGCCACATTGTATCTGCCCCTTGTGAGCCCATCTCAACTGATATTGCTTTTCTTTTGTCTCCAGATTTTCAGTTCGAATTATGGTTTTGTTATATACTACTGACATACAACTCATATTGTGTAATTCATTTTGAGTCTGGTTTTGTGGACGCTTCGGTATTCTCTGATTTATTTCCATATACAACCTTTGAAGCAGATATCAAATATTTAATGAAAGAAATTTACCCCCAATATCATGATACCCATGGCTTCGTAGTGCGTCAAGAAGTTACTTTCTATACCCAGGGCCCTTCCTTGGGACTGCAAACTTTAATGCCTTATTCCAAATCCGCCACGAGACGTTATCACCGTTAATGATGTACTCTTCTGAAGTTTCAGTTCAAGTCTCGTTTATGTCTCATTTAAAGATTTTATGTTATATTGAAGAAAGTATGATCAATTATAATAGCTTATATGCATCAAAAAATTATGTCACAAATACAAGTGGCTGTAGCTTGTAGAACTGTTTTTACATGAATTTAAAAAAAAAATGCAAATTTGGCGGCTTGTACATGTATGTATATTTCTGTTTTTTTTTTTTTTTGTACTTGGCGAAAGGCCAAAATTTCACCTTTTTGATGCTAGATCAACCTCTTAAAAACATCAGTGTTTAGCCATTTTTAATTATAACAAGCTCATGTTTGCTGTACAACTTTATAATGTTCAATTAAATAGAAGTATTATGCTACAAAGTGGATAATTATACAATTTAAGTATTTATTTTATATATCTAGTTAAACTTGAGCAGTTTTTATTTTTGAACTCGAAACTGAAAAATAACACAAAAAATAAAGGGACAAAAAATTCCCAAATGACGTTTGTCAATTTTAAAGTTTCTTAGAAACGGGCATGATCTTGCATATCCAAATGGCGGTCTACAGGCTTATGTTCCTGGGTGGATTGTCAGCAGTACAGCTGTTCTCTTTCTCTCCTTGAAATGTAAATTCAGCATTCACATTAATGTCTAGAAAAAAAATTAACTTCACGAACATACGACACATGTTAAATTTGCTGGAACCGATCTTACTTTACTTTCTAACCGAAGACAATTACATAAGCTCAATCATTAAAAATCAATATTTCCCTCCTGAGTGTAACTATACGTTAATTAGTGGTAAGAACGAGATGGTCTCCTCCAGTGTAATTAGCAAAGTTCATGCTGTTCTCGCATAACTGGAGATATTGGTTAAATAATTTCCAAGTGGTGAAGTAGTAAGACTCCAAGGAAAACATGATTATTCTATTAGAACGGTCTCCAATCAGGGCTGTCACCAGCAGCAAGCCCGCCGGGAAGATCTCCAATCAGGGCTGTCACCAGCAGCAAACCCGCCGGGGGATCTCCAAACAGGGCTGTCACCAGCAGCAAGCCCGCCGGGGGATCTCCAATCAGGGCTGTCACCAGCAGCAAGCCCGCCGGGGGATCTCCAAACAGGGCTGTCACCAGCAGCAAGCCCGCCGGGGGATCACCAATCAGGGCTGTCACCAGCAGCAAGCCCGCCGGGGGATCTCCAATCAGGGCTGTCACCAGCAGCAAGCCCGCCAGGGGATCTCCAATCAGGGCTGTCACCAGCAGCAAGCCCGCCAAGGGATCTCCAATCAGGGCTGTTACCAGCAGCAAGCCCGCCGGGGGATCTCCAAACAGGGCTGTCACCAGCAGCAAGCCCGCCAGGGGATCTCCAATCAGGGCTGTCACCAGCAGCAAGCCCGCCAGGGGATCTCCAATCAGGGCTGTTACCAGCAGCAAGCCCGCCGGGAAGATCTCCAATCAGGGCTGTCACCAGCAGCAAGCCCGCTGGGGGATCTCCAAACAGGGCTGTCACCAGCAGCAAGCCCGCCAGGGGATCTCCAATCAGGGCTGTCACCAGCAGCAAGCCCGCCGGGAAGATCTCCAATCAGGGCTGTCACCAGCAGCAAGCCCGCCGGGGGATCTCCAAACAGGGCTGTCACCAGCAGCAAGCCCGCCAGGGGATCTCCAATCAGTGCTGTCACCAGCAGCAAACCCGCCGGGAAGATCTCCAATCAGGGCTGTCACCAGCAGCAAGCCCGCCGGGAAGATCTCCAATCAGGGCTGTCACCAGCAGCAAGCCCGCAGGGAAGATCTCCAATCAGGGCTGTCACCAGCAGCAAACCCGCCGGGAAGATCTCCAATCAAGGCTGTCACCAGCAGCAAGCCCGCCGGGGGATCTCCAATCAGGGCTGTCACCAGCAGCAAGCCCGCCGGGAAGATCTCCAATCAGGGCTGTCACCAGCAGCAGGCCCGCCAGGGGATCTCCAATCAGGGCTGTCACCAGCAGCAAGCCCGCCGGTAAGATCTCCAATCAGGGCTGTCACCAGCAGCAAGCCCGCCGGGGGATCTCCAATTAGGGCTGTCACCAGCAGCAAACCCGCCGGGGGATCTCCAATCAGGGCTGTCACCAGCAGCAAGCCCGCCGGGAAGATCTCCAATCAGGGCTGTCACCAGCAGCAAGCCCGCAGGGAAGATCTCCAATCAGGGCTGTCACCAGCAGCAAGCCCGCCGGGGGATCTCCAATCAGGGCTGTCACCAGCAGCAAGCCCGCCGGGAAGATCTCCAATCAGGTCTGTCACCAGCAGCAAGCCCGCCAGGGGATCTCCAATCAGGGCTGTCACCAGCAGCAAGCCCGCCGGGAAGATCTCCAATCAGGGCTGTCACCAGCAGCAAGCCCGCCAGGGGATCTCCAATCAGGGCTGTCACCAGCAGCAAACCCGCCGGGGGATCTCCAATCAGGGCTGTCACCAGCAGCAAACACGCCGGGGGATCTCCATTCAGGGCTGTCACCAGCAGCAAGCCCGCCGGGGGATCTCCAATCAGGGCTGTCACCAGCAGCAAGCCCGCCGGGGGATCTCCAATCAGGGCTGTCACCAGCAGCAAACCCGCCGGGGATCTCCAATCAGGGCTGTCACCAGCAGCAAGCCCGCCGGGGGATCTCCAATCAGGGCTGTCACCAGCAGCAAGCCCGCCGGGGGATCTCCAAACAGGGTTGTCACCAGCAGCAAGCCCGCCGGGGGATCTCCAATCAGGGCTGTCACCAGCAGCAAGCCCGCCGGGGGATCTCCAATCAGGGCTGTCACCAGCAGCAAGCCCGCCGGGGGATCTCCAAACAGGGTTGTCACCAGTAGCAAGCCCTCCGGGGGATCTACAATCAGGGCTGTCACCAGCAGCAAGCCCGCCGGGGGATCTCCAATCAGGGCTGTCACCAGCAGCAAGCCCGCCGGGGGATCTCCAATCAGGGCTGTCACCAGCAGCAAGCCCGCCGGGGGATCTCCAAACAGGGTTGTCACCAGCAGCAAGCCCGCCGGGGGATCTCCAATCAGGGCTGTCACCAGCAGCAAGCCCGCCGGGGGATCTCCAAACAGGGTTGTCACCAGCAGCAAGCCCGCCGGGGGATCTCCAATCAGGGCTGTCACCAGCAGCAAGCCCGCCGGGGGATCTCCAAACAGGGTTGTCACCAGCAGCAAGCCCGCCGGGAAGATCTCCAAACAGGGCTGTCACCAGCAGCAAGCCCGCCGGGAAGATCTCCAAACAGGGTTGTCACCAGCAGCAAGCCCGCCGGGGGATCTCCAATCAGGGCTGTCACCAGCAGCAAGCCCGCCGGGGGATCTCCAATCAGATCGATTTACGTCAAGCGTCGAAGAAGGGGGACTTCCCCGAACACCAACTCTGCTTATAAAAACATGTTTATTTAGGTGGTCAGTTGTGATGATAGTGAGTTATAGTCTATAGCAGAAATGTTGTACAGGTACATTACACAGATAAATCAACTTCTGGTAACTAATCAGATACGCAATAACTAATGATATTTGCAAACAAATAAATGATAAATAGGTACTGCACAAAACAGCTGCACATTTAGAAAATTAACATGTTAATTATTTATTACACCTTCTTTCCGATATATGTATGTGTAAGTTATCATTTATTTATTGATATGTATTTAAGTTTCAGATCTGTGTAAATTAGTGTCATACACACCAATGTATTTAATTTCAAAATATTTTATCATTTATACTAGACATATAAAAAAGTACCAAAAAGAAATAGTATACAAATGTACATGTATCAATGAAATTATAAGACAGCAGGCTGAGCCTTTTTAAGTCTTTCCCAACAAAGTCACCAGTACCTTTTATATACATTGGCAATTCAATATTTTATTTCGATGTAGATGGAGTACAAACTTTAATAGCAGTATGTTTTATCAATTAAAGATCCCTTTCTCAATCACTATCATACCTTTATTGTGATTTATATTACATTTTTAGAACTACCTTACTAAAATATGAATTACTTATACATTTAGAGTGTGTTTGTCCTTTATATATACAATGTATATAAATGTAAGAGGTAGTATAATTAAGTATAGTTGAATTTATTTCATCTGACATACCAACTACACTATTGAAAAGACATCTAAATAAATTTCGCCTAAAAGATCATATAGAAACAATATGTTTGTGGTAGTCATGCTGTGTTATGGTATGGTTATTAAAGATAAGAGGGGAATGAGGATTAGAAAAACTTACAGTAATTTTCTTTCTTTTGAAAAGTTTTTATTTGCTTTATCGACATAAGGAATTACACAAAACACAAGTTACATACCACATTACAAAGACGACTTTCACTAAAGTATAAAGTTGCAGTTATTTTGAACTATATCTTAGAGTAAAAGTTAATGCTACTCTTTTAGTTGGATTAAAAATAATTTTCAACTCATTGATTGGCTCAAGCAGAGATTGATGAAATATCATCATTTATTATGACCAGCAGGTGTATTAAGGTCACCATCACTATCTTCAATAACATATAGAGATGTATCAACTGCAAACAAGTTAATATAAGAAGTTACATCATCTGTTATATCAATAAATAATAGAAATACAAGGGCCATGCAAAACCAGATCCTTGAGGAACTCCTGAAGATATGGATTAAGTACTTGATTGGTATATCCATCAATTAATTATGCTCTTAACCACTCAAATAATTTTCCTTTTTATACCATTTTTGTAAAGTTTATACAAATACGTATATTCCGAACCCTGTCAAATGCCTTATTTATATCACAGAATATAAAAGTTTAACTTGTACAGATTTGAGTGACATCAGTTTAATATCTGTTATTGTGTGTTTTATATATCATTTTCATTTAATGGTTTTCAGTTAAGATACTGACATACATGTATGAATGGAAACTTTATTTTATTATCAATATTCTTTAAATAATTCGATTTTAATAAGGAGATTTATTTTTCAAGTAATGTAATTTAATTATTACTTTCCATTTATTGAATCTAAAATATAATATTTAATCAATGATCATTTTTTTATTACTTAAAGCTGTAATACAATAGAATATTTCCAAATTGTTAATTTCATTTAATACTGACTAAGTATCACACATTCTTAGTTGAAACAGACTATAACTTAAACTTCAAAGGATTTCCTATATAAACACCTTTCTTTCAAGTTACCAGAGTTGGTGTTCGGGGAATGAGCCCGAAGAAGAACATCAGCTTATGTTTATGTAGTTAACATTTTCGTACGTCTGACTAATGTCATCTTGTCAGTTATTATAGTCCGAAAAGCACCGAGCGTTTGTCTTCGTGGTGTCCTCACCAACTGACCAAGTACAATGTAATCCTGAAGGTTACTGTTGTGTTGTTTTAACTTCGTTTCCTCACAGACGTTATGTTCGCAACTTATTCGTGCGCAACCTGCTCATGCTTAATGAATCGGACTTTGTCAACATTTTCTAATCGTCCTTGTTCTAGTTTATTAACCACGTTATATCAAGGTGGCACACTAATGTCCTTTCACGGCAACATTTATAAAGTCTGCAAAAGGTACACAACACTCAGCAAATCAACTACACCGAGTTAAACCCACGAACAGTAATGTCTATAAAGCTAGGTGTCTTACTGAAACAATTACCGGAATAAAATGGATGTTTTATTTGTTTCAAGGTAAACAACTCTGTTATGGCATAAAAGTGTGACCTTTCGCCTAATAGCATTTTCCACCAAATGGCTTCAACTTTATTCACTTGATTTTGCCCACACATCGTGACTTTTTGCTTATTTTTATTTTTCAGCGTCATGTTAAAGTGTCTCAGCCCGTCTTGACGGCGAAGACAGCTACTCAAAGAAGATACCAAACTAGATATTGTAGATGCATCTGTATAACACTTATTACTGTGATGAAGACAGTAACACGTAGTAGATAACACTTATTACTATTATTACTCTTCAAGCGAAGAATTGTCGATATTAGCCCGTTGGGCGGATATGTACTAAAAACATGCGTACTTATCAAGTATACAATTTCCCTGTATTTTACCGTAAGTATATACTAAAAGTTATTATTATATCCTTACCACAACCTTTACCGAACATAATCTTACAGTGTACGTGAATGAAGAATGTATTTTGCGTATCAGCTGTACAGTACGTTTTCGTTTTCCGAAAGCACTGTCAACTCAACCACACTTCGTCCGTCAAACGATGCTCTTCGTCTTCTTTGATAGTGTCGTATTTCTTTTTGTTTGTCAGATGCATCTGTTCCGATCTTTTAATAGTCTCTTTCAGCTTTTTTCTTGTCTAGTCTAAGCTTGTGAATCTGTTTTCGTCAGCCAATATTTGTTTATCGCGGCTACCTGACATTTGCGCTTCCCGTTCTATTTTGATACGAGCAATCACGTGATTTTTTTTTCGAATCATGTGACAACTATCCTGTGAATCATGTGACCACTATATCAACCCTCGACCCAATATCAACCGTTGGGCCTTCGGCCCTCGGGCCGATATTGGGATCTCGGGTTGATACAAGGCCTGATATGGAAATGGTCATGTAATATTCTCTATTTACTTTGGTGAAGACAGTAACACGTAGTAGATAACTCGCTGTATATAACACGTTTTACTGTAGTGAAGATAAAAACTCGTATTAGATAACACTTATTATTGTGGTGAAGACAGTAACTCGTATTAGATAACACTTATTATTGTGGTGAAGACAGTAACTCGTAGTTTACAACATGTATTACTGTGGTGAAGAGAGTAACTCGTAGTGGATAAGATTTATTACTGTGGTGAAGAGAGTAAATCGTAGTGGATAACACTTATTACTGTGGTGAAGAGAGTAAATCGTAGTGGATAACACTTATTACTGTGGTGAAGAGAGTAAATCGTAGTGGATAACACTTATTACTGTGGTGAAGAGAGTAACTCGTAGTAGAAAACATTTATTATTGTGGTGAAGACAGTAACTCGTAGTAGATAACATTTATTATTGTGGTGAAGAGAGTAAATCGTAGTGGATAACACTTATTACTGTGGTGAAGAGAGTAAATCGTAGTGGATAACACTTATTACTGTGGTGAAGAGAGTAACTCGTAGTGGATAACATTTATTACTGTGGTGAAGACAGTAACTCGTAGTAGATAACACTTATTATTGTGGTGAAGACAGTAAATCGTAGGTTATAACATTTATTACTGTGGTGAAGACCGTAACTCGTAGTAGATAACACTTATTATTGTGGTGAAGATCGTAACTCGTAGTAGATAACACTTATTATTGTGGTGAAGACAGTAACTCGTAGTTTACAACATGTATTACTGTGGTGAAGACAGTAACTCGTAGTTTACAACATGTATTACTGTGGTGAAGACAGTAACTCGTAGTAGATAACATTTATTATTGTGGTGAAGACAGTAACTCGTAGTAGATAACATTTATTATTGTGGTGAAGACAGTAACTCGTAGTAGATAACATTTATTATTGTGGTGAAGACAGTAACTCGTAGTAGATAACACTTATTATTGTGGTGAAGACAGTAACTCGTAATGGATTAAACTCATTATTGTGGTGAAAACAAATATTCTTAATTGATTGCTCGATGTTGCCGATACATGTTTGTTGGCTTTTGCAGCATGACTTCGTTTATGTGTCCATCATACTTGTCAGATATACTTATTTCTACCCAAAATGTCTTAAGATAATGAGATAGTGCTACTCAACCTTTTTATTACAAATTGTTGACGTTTAATTTGTAATGGTGACAGTTTCGTAATCATAGTGGAAATTGCACCTGCTTATTTTGTTTAAATAATGAACCGATAACAGCGTAGACCCATTCTCGGTGTCATTTATATCTGAGTTATTTGTCCCATGCGCAATATAGCGAACATTTAATAAAAAATCAAGAATACGAGAGTTTGATGGATTAATAGAAGAAAAGGGGACATAAACGAAGACACCGATATAGAGGAACAGGTAAATAATTCCGAATCCATTCCAGTGGTATGAATTGTTATCGTAACCAACATCCACGGAACAGGGAACAAAAAAGACATAATCAAAAACAGAGATCACAATGAACCGTCACAAAATTCAAAGTATATAATAAATACAATATGACATGGTCATTTCCATATCAGGCCTTGTATCAACCCTCGACCCTATATCAACCCTTGGGCCTTCGGCCCTCGGGCCGATATTGGGATCTCGGGTTGATACAAGGCCTGATATGGAAATGGTCATGTAATATTCTCTATTTACTGTGGTGAAGACAGTAACACGTAGTAGATAACTCGCTGTATATAACACGTTTTACTGTAGTGAAGATAAAAACTCGTATTAGATAACACTTATTATTGTGGTGAAGACAGTAACTCGTAGTAGATAACATTTATTATTGTGGTGAAGACAGTAACTCGTAGTTTACAACATGTATTACTGTGGTGAAGAGAGTAACTCGTAGTGGATAACATTTATTACTGTGGTGAAGAGAGTAAATCGTAGTGGATAACACTTATTACTGTGGTGAAGAGAGTAAATCGTAGTGGATAACACTTATTACTGTGGTGAAGAGAGTAAATCGTAGTGGATAACACTTATTACTGTGGTGAAGAGAGTAAATCGTAGTGGATAACACTTTTTACTGTGGTGAAGAGAGTAACTCGTAGTAGAAAACATTTATTATTGTGGTAAAGACAGTAACTCGTAGTAGATAACATTTATTATTGTGGTGAAGACAGTAACTCGTAGTGTATAACATTTATTACTGTGGTGAAGAGAGTAACTCGTAGTGGATAACATTTATTACTGTGGTGAAGACAGTAACTCGTAGTAGATAACATTTATTATTGTGGTGAAGACAGTAACTCGTAGTGTATAACATTTATTACTGTGGTGAAGACAGTAACTCGTAGTAGATAACACTTATTATTGTGGTGAAGACAGTAAATCGTAGGTTATAACATTTATTATTGTGGTAAAGACAGTAACTCGTAGTAGATAACACTTATTACTGTGGTGAAGAGAGTAACTCGTAATAGATAACATTTATTATTGTGGTGAAGACAGTAACTCGTAATGGATAACATTTATTATTGTGGTAAAGACAGTAACTCGTAGTAGATAACACTTATTATTGTGGTGAAGAGAGTAACTCGTATTAGATAACACTTATTATTGTGGTAAAGACAGTAACTCGTAGTAGATAACATTTATTATTGTGGTGAAGACAGTAACTCGTAGTGTATAACATTTATTACTGTGGTGAAGAGAGTAACTCGTAGTGGATAACATTTATTACTGTGGTGAAGACAGTAACTCGTAGTAGATAACATTTATTATTGTGGTGAAGACAGTAACTCGTAGTGTATAACATTTATTACTGTGGTGAAGACAGTAACTCGTAGTAGATAACACTTATTATTGTGGTGAAGACAGTAAATCGTAGGTTATAACATTTATTATTGTGGTAAAGACAGTAACTCGTAGTAGATAACACTTATTACTGTGGTGAAGAGAGTAACTCGTAATAGATAACATTTATTATTGTGGTGAAGACAGTAACTCGTAATGGATAACATTTATTATTGTGGTAAAGACAGTAACTCGTAGTAGATAACACTTATTATTGTGGTGAAGAGAGTAACTCGTATTAGATAACACTTATTATTGTGGTAAAGACAGTAACTCGTAGTAGATAACACTTATTATTGTGGTGAAGAGAGTAACTCGTATTAGATAACACTTATTATTGTGGTAAAGACAGTAACTCGTAGTAGATAATACTTATTATTGTGGTGAAGACAGTAACTCGTAGTTTACAACATGTATTACTGTGGTGAAGAGAGTAACTCGTAGTGGATAACATTTATTACTGTGGTGAAGACAGTAACTCGTAGTAGATAACATTTATTATTGTGGTGAAGACAGTAACTCGTAGTGTATAACATTTATTACTGTGGTGAAGACAGTAACTCGTAGTAGATAACATTTATTATTGTGGTGAAGACAGTAACTCGTAGTGTATAACATTTATTACTGTGGTGAAGACAGTAACTCGTAGTAGATAACACTTATTATTGTGGTGAAGACAGTAAATCGTAGGTGATAACATTTATTGTTGTGGTAAAGACAGTAACTCGTAGTAGATAACACTTATTACTGTGGTGAAGAGAGTAACTCGTAATAGATAACATTTATTATTGTGGTGAAGACAGTAACTCGTAATGGATAACATTTATTATTGTGGTAAAGACAGTAACTCGTAGTAGATAACACTTATTATTGTGGTAAAGACAGTAACTCGTAGTAGATAACACTTATTATTGTGGTGAAGAGAGTAACTCGTATTAGATAACACTTATTATTGTGGTAAAGACAGTAACTCGTAGTAGATAACACTTATTATTGTGGTGAAGACAGTAACTCGTAGTTTACAACATGTATTACTGTGGTGAAGAGAGTAACTCGTAGTGGATAACATTTATTACTGTGGTGAAGACAGTAACTCGTAGTGGATAACATTTATTACTGTGGTGAAGACAGTAACTCGTAGTAGATAACATTTATTATTGTGGTGAAGACAGTAACTCGTAGTGTATAACATTTATTACTGTGGTGAAGACAGTAACTCGTAGTGGATAACATTTATTACTGTGGTGAAGACAGTAACTCGTAGTGGATAACATTTATTACTGTGGTGAAGACAGTAACTCGTAGTGGATAACATTTATTACTGTGGTGAAGACAGTAACTCGTAGTAGATAACATTTATTATTGTGGTGAAGACAGTAACTCGTAGTGTATAACATTTATTACTGTGGTGAAGACAGTAACTCGTAGTAGATAACATTTATTATTGTGGTGAAGACCGTAACTCGTAATAGATAACATTTATTATTGTGGTGAAGATAGTAACTCGTAGTGTATAACATTTATTATTGTGGTGAAGACAGTAACTCGTAGTAGATAACATTTATTATTGTGGTGAAGACAGTAACACGTAGTTGATAACACTTATTACTGTGGTGAAGAGAGTAACTCGTAGTAGATAACATTTATTATTGTGGTGAAGACAGTAACTCGTAATAGATAACATTTATTATTGTGGTGAAGAAAGTAACTCGTAATGGATTAAACTCATTATTGTGGTGAAAACAAATATTCTTAATTGATTGCTCGATGTTGCCGATACATGTTTGTTGGCTTTTGCAGCATGACTTCGTTTATGTGTCCATCATACTTGTCAGATATACTTAATTCTACCCAAAATGTCTTAAGATAATGAGATAGTGCTACTCAATCTTTTTATTACAAATTGTTGACGTTTAATTTGTAATGGTGACAGTTTCGTAATCATAGTGGACATTGCACCACCTGCTTATTTTGTTTAAATAATGAACCGATAACAGCGTAGACCCATTCTCGGTGTCATTTATATCTGAGTTATTTGTCCCATGCGCAATATAGCGAACATTTAATAAAAAATCAAGAATACGAGAGTTTGATGGATTAATAGAAGAAAAGGGGACATAAACGAAGACACCGATATAGAGGAACAGGTAAATAATTCCGAATCCATTCCAGTGGTATGAATTGTTATCGTAACCAACATCCACGGAACAGGGAACAAAAAAGACATAATCAAAAACAGAGATCACAATGAACCGTCACAAAATTCAAAGTATATAATAAATACAATATGACATGGTCATTTCCATATCAGGCCTTGTATCAACCCTCGACCCTATTTCAACCCTTGGGCCTTCGGCCCTCGGGCCGATATTGGGATCTCGGGTTGATACAAGGCCTGATATGGAAATGGCCATGTAATATTCTCTATTTACTGTGGTGAAGACAGTTATTCGTAGTAGATAACTCGCTGTAGATAACACGTTTTACTGTAGTGAAGATAAAAACTCGTATTAGATAACACTTATTATTGTGGTGAAGACAGTAACTCGTAGTAGATAACGCTTATTATTGTGGTGAAGACAGTAACTCGTAGTTTATAACATTTATTATTGTGGTGAAGACAGTAACTCGTAGTAGATAACGCTTATTATTGTGGTGAAGAGAGTAACTCGTAGTGGATTAAACTCATTATTGTGGTGAAATCAGTTATTCTTAATTGATTGCTCGATGTTGCCGATACATGTTTGTTGGCTTTTGCAGCATGACTTCGTTTATGTGTCCATCATACTTGTCAGATATACTTAATTCTACCCAAAATGTCTTAAGATAATGAGATAGTGCTACTCAACTTTTTTATTACAAATTGTTGACGTTTAATTTGTAATGGTGACAGTTTCGTAATCATAGTGGAAATTGCACCTGCTTAATTTGTTTAAATAATGAACCGATAACAGCGTAGACCCATTCTCGGTGTCATTTATATCTGAGTTATTTGTCCCATGCGCAATATAGCGAACATTTCATAAAAAAATCAAGGTCGGACTCTATGATCGACGAAAGAAGTCATACATTAATGGCTAGCAAAGGAAGGCCGAGACCGAGCTTTAGAGATGGCGATATTGAAATATTATTCAGAAAATATCCATATGACATTGACCTAAATCTTTATCGTTTTGTTATTTTGATATATTCACATTTAAGCTGCAATCCACTATATGAACTTTTCAAGTAAACATGCTTTTCATAATAGTATATTTACATTTGCGCTACAGCCCACTATAAGTATGAACATACCCAGCATAAATTTTCCAAAAGAGAATGAAAACAATGGTTCTAAAATAAAGCACAATATTTCTATCAAAATGTAATTATAAGTAATGAACATTTTAGCACATATTGACACACATGTATCCCAAGCGAAGTGGCCGTAATTTTTGTCTTCGCGTTTTCTCGGAGACTATTTATTCGATTCCAGTGACATTTCACAGGAGTATTTGGATTGGAACCTAGATGTATCAAACACCTTTTTTGTTGCTGCACTTCTAAAATGGCCGCCATATTCTGCGTTCTGATTGGTCGAAGTTCAGATATTGTCCGAAATTTTGCTCAAATTTTGTATGTAGGTGTTTTATGAATCTTCGAACAACACCGTACATTAACTTGGGTTTTGCGATTGAATAAAGTCGTCATTACCTGGCTTCTGATTGGTCGAAAATAAGTAATTGTCTGATTTCGCTCAAGTTCGGTAAACAGGTGTGTTATGATTCCACGAAAAAGAACGTAACTATTGTTTTACGATTCAACAAAGTT
The DNA here is from genome assembly GCA_947623455.1 of Mimachlamys varia. NCBI lineage: Eukaryota > Metazoa > Mollusca > Bivalvia > Pectinida > Pectinidae > Mimachlamys > Mimachlamys varia. The sequence goes on from OX392534.1 coordinate 25,569,137, forward strand.
AAAATGGCCGCCATTTCCTGCCTCTGATTGGTCGAAATTTAAATATCGTCCAATTTTCAGGAAATTTGGTTTGTTCGCGTATTTCAGCACTGCAAACCGATAAGCGGGGGTTCGGGGGACTTCGTCCCTCGATTATCACGGGAATATCACCTTTAAATGGTCTCATTTTGTTAAACTACACGATATCTTAACCTTATGAATGCATTTTATCCAAATAATAATGGATGGTGATGTTGTACCATTGTAAATTACCGATATACACGTTTATAATGTGAAGCAACTGTGTAGAGTGTACGAGCAGATTCACCGCTAATAACACATTGATACTCATAACGATTGTTTAGCATGGTGAGATTATATCATACCTATCGTGTGTATTCTATTTAATCGTTCTCTATCATGCATTTTAATAGCCGTAAGAGTCGTTAGTTTATCTTAGTAAGAATGGTTCGTCTTCTCTGCAGCCATATTTATTTATCTATTCGGAATAACTCGGATTTTTGTCACCTAAATAATATTCGCGGGAGATCTTTCGTGCTTGTGAGCGAGGAATAAGAAAGTTTAGTATCGTTCCGGCCTCATAGGTGGTAGCAGAAAGCAGGATAGCCATGCCAGAGAAGGAGAGATAGCAGAGGCAGATAATGTAGCCAGTTATTGTATTTCCTATAGTCTTGAAATGTTGCAACCAGTCGGAGTAGCAGAAGAACTAGGAGAAATATAAGGAGCAGAAATTAGCAGCAATTACGAACTAGGAGCAATTAGGAGAACTAGGAGTAATTAGCAGCTATAATGAAAACTATGGGAATTAGGAGAACTAGGAGAAATTAGGTGAAATATTAAGAGTGCTAGAGGAAATGGATTTTATTAGAAGTAATTAGCTACTAGGATTATCAGTAACGGTAGTAGAAATTATTACAGTATGATAAGCTAAAAATAAGTCAATCTCAACATCAACTTCCTGATCTGTTATTATGTGAAGGGAGACAATGCATTGTAATTTGTACAATTGTAACAGTATATTTGTATGTACTTGTAATCAGTGCTTTACAATCTATAACTTAATAAATGTCCGTATTATTTTTATACTGTTGTTGAATAACTCTTGCATTATTGACCACAAGCCAACCACCAATGATCCTGAAAATAAATTGTTCAATGCACCGACGACTAGACTATTTACAGTCGGGGCACTTGACGCTCGGCATTGCATTGGCGTCGTCGGAAGAATTCTAAATTTAGTAGTCTTAAATTAGGTTCAATGAGGTTGCAGAGTTAATTGCGGATGCTGAGGAGCTGGTAGCTGATGCTGAGGAGCAGGTAGCTGATACAAAGTTGCTGATTAGTTGGTGGCTGTAAAAGGTTGTAGCTGGATAAGTTTGTCTAAAATGTTTAAAAAGAATAGTTCTTATCTATTTTATTAAAATTTGGTGTGTCAGGTAGATTTTTCAAGAATTATAGGCTTATAAAAATGGATGACTCAAATGAAGTAACAATAAGACAGAATCATCAGGATGTTGATGATGTAGAGTCACAATTTAGTGATGGAGATTGCATTGAAGTACCTGAAGAGCAGCAAACAAATGATAATGAATCTAGGGCTGTAGCAGAGAACAACATGCAAGACAACCTGGTAAGAGTTTTGGAGAGTTTGGAGGATAATATGGCTGAATTAAGAAACAATGTAGGAGAATTGAGAAAAGACAAGGAGAATTTAAGACAGGAAGTGGGCCAACCAAATCAAAACCAAAATAAGAATGACGACTTAGGTTGGGATGAAGGCAAAACATTCATTAGGAAAGAAGAGAACTATAGACCTCAAGCTAGTTTCCCAAATAATGACTAGAAATAGAAACATGGGCGGACCAAGCAGTAAGGGTGAAAAAAAACAGAGAATGCCAAAGCGTCAACAAAACCATAATCCGAACTCAAAATCGATTAAACTAGAGGCAAGTTATGAACAAAAGAAAAATCTAAACGGACACGCAGCACAAGAGAATAAGACCAGGTATTCCGGAAACCTGTACCATATAGTTTAAAGAAGCACTGGCACATAGTGCTGTCGCTGTATTGAATGGATTGGAGGAGCGCCATAAAAGAGTTTTTATCAAACAGTTGTTGCTGCATTTAACAAGAAGTTCGGTCCAGTAAACAAAACAGGGATATTTAGATCCAAGGTACAGACAAGAGTTAGAAGTAAGGATGAGACCATATTGATTTAACTCAGTCAATAAAGAGGATGACAGATAAGATTTACCCAGAGATAGAACCAAGTCCATAGATGTTTTGGACTTGGATTATTTTATGCGGGCCCTTCTTGATTTTGAGATGAGACAGCATATCAGAAACATGAATCCAAAATATATAGACGAGGCCGAAAACTAAGCAGTTAGGTTTGAAACCCACCGTTTAGCGGACAAGCAGAGAGGGAGGCAGGTTCGACAAATAAGAATGGAGAAAAATATCAAAAATGAACCAATTGAGTCAGATACAGCGAAAAGTTTGATAAAACAAATAAAAGAACTACGTGATTGGAAGGACAAAGAGGAGGCCAGTGGGAGACAAAGACCGGTAAGTACAGAAACAAACCTCCACCAAATAGAGATTTATATCTGAATAACTATTATCGAAGGTCTCCACACCAGACCAGCAATAACTCTGGACCTGGTTATAACAGAGCAAGAGATTCGTATCAGGGGAGATAATCCGAGACAACCGATTCAGGGAAACGGAATGGGGCCGAGTTCAAGGGCAACAACTCGGCAATAGATGGAACTAGGCCTCTACAACAATTTGAAAATAGAATAAAAATTGCTACGTTAGCATATGTGTGTTACGTCATCTTTAGTAGATACAGGTTCAAATATAACTATACTGAACGGCAGCATTTTGGAGAGATGGCCAGAACTCTTACAACCTGATATTGAACCAGTGAAACAGACCATGTTTAATGTAACAGGTAAAAAGGCGCCGTTCAGTTGGAAGGCCCAGGTGAAAGTTTGTTTAGGATCTTATACAATTGAACATGAAGTGTACCTGGTAGATATTGAGAATGATGCAATTTTAGGGGTAGATTTTTTGTCCAAGGTAGAGTGTGACATCATGTTCAGTACTGAGTGTTTACTCTGAGAGGTGAGAAAATACCTTGTTGCGTGAATCTAAGAAGATTGACACCAAGTTGTTGTAGAGTGACAATGTTTAAGGAGGTGGTGATCCCACCGAGAACTGAGATGATAGTAGCTGGTGTCCCGATAGACGGAGTAGCTGCGGGAACTGGGATCATATAACCAGTGACCCAGTTTGTAGCAAAGAGTGGTTGTCTTGTAGGCAGAGCAGTTGTAGATCCGAGGAATGGTATTGAGCCTATTAGAATAGCAAATGTGGTAACTGAACCGTGCACTATTTACAAGAATACTGTAACAGCAACATATGAACCTGTAAACATACCTGATGAGAGAGAGAGAGCAGTCAGAGAGAACAGACTCGGAGTGGAAGCTCAGGAGTTGAATTAGAGTTACCTGAACATTTAGCAGATCTTTATAAGAGAGGTTTTAAGAATCTGTCTTATAAACAAAAAGAGAGCTTAAAAGAAATACTAAATTAAGTACCACAGTGTATTCCCGAAGGGAAAAGGAGATATTGGGCGAACTTACCTAGTAGAACATAGAACTGACACATGTGAGGCTAGACCAGTAAAACAACATCCTTACAAAAAACCATTAGCAAAGCGGTTGCGAGCAGAGAATGAAATTAACGAAAAGGCTGAAGAGGTGTAATTGAGCCATCGGAAAGCCCATGGTGTTCACCAATTGTAATGATACCTAAAGATGACGGTGTTAGGTTTTGCTGTGATTTTAGGAAGCTGAACCAAGTAACGAAAAGATTCTAAACCACTGCCATGCATTGACGATACCTTAGACGCACTATCAGGAGCAGAGTGGTTTAGCACACTTGACTTAAAGTCTGGGTTTTCGCAAGTAGGATTAGTAAAAGAGGATAGAGAGAAGACAGCTTTCTCAATTGGTAGTGATGTTTTGCAGTACACAGTTATGGCATTGGGTCTGTGTAACAGTCCAAGTACATTTGAGAGGCTTATTAAAAGGATGTTATTTGGACTAAACTTGACGTTGTGTCTAGTATACGTAGACGACTTAATAACCTTTTTCAAGACATATGATGAGCATCTTGAAAACCTCAGTAAAGTTCTTAAAAGATTGGGGGATGCAGATATGTTACAAGAACAGGTACCTTTCTTAGGACACATAGTGAACAAGTATAGAGTAGCTACGGATCCAGAGAATATGAAGTCGGTGAAAAATTGGCCAACATCGAAACATTTGAAGAATTTTTTAGGATTGTGCTCCTATTACAGGAAATTTTGCACCAGTTTGCTGATGTTGCAAAACCTCTTCACAGGTTGACAGAAAAGAACCTTGTGTTAAGTTGGACTCCTGTACACTGTACATAACTTCAGGAATTTTTTCATGATTGTTAAAAATTCAGAACAAAACGTCAAGTTGATAACTAAACAAAAATAAGCCTAAAACGAAGTAAACCTGAGCGGTAACTAACAAGAGACTCTGGACAGAAAAATCCAAAGAATTGAAAATAATTCGGTCCAATTACTACCTTGTCTCTGGTATTCGATGAAAGACGTGTAGGTTCTTGAATGATTTCCTCATAGCTTCTCCGATGTCTTCTGTTTTCAGAGTCACTTGACATTTCCCTTGGACGTGGGGTTCTACTTTTTCCATTGTGTCTCCTTTACACTTAGAAAATCGGACTTGTAGGGTCAGGTACATGTATTAGCTTTCTTCTAAGCGGTTTAGTGACGTCATTATAATGATATTGAAGAAAAGTCATAGAGTCGAACATGGCCGTTTGTTTTGTTATCCTTTGTTATGCTAGAATCAATTATATCCCTTTATCGTTATCGTTGACCAGAAGTGTCCTAAAGCCCTGGTTTTATAACTACTCAAAACGATATATTTACACCCCTCCCTTCTTGAGCTTAGTAAAAACCGACTGCGAATAAATTAGTGTATACGCAATGACAAAATGCTCGGCGGATTGATATTTGTTCAAATATTGCGTCGTTCACGCTTCAGAACAATAACTATTCATTGACGGTCATTGTTTGTTTTTTTCAATATTTTGAAATATGAAACGTATATGGGATCAATTTCGTCTGATTGTACAATAAATGATTTCTAGCAAACTCGAAATTATTTGACGGTAACGCAAACATGGCGGCGCCCTGCAGTTGTGACGTCCGACGTCTGACCGCGTCACAACCAGTTAACTGTGTCAATGCGCGTTATGACGACAGTTATAAATGAAAAAAATAAATTCGAAGTGCTATTAATATTATTCAAAACCAAATTAACAAATTAATTATATAAGTAATGAAGAAAAACAATGTTGTCCACTGTGTATTTTCGACACTTAAAAATATATCGATGAAGATTCAGTGGGACTATATTATCTTAGCAACCACGGCCATCGTAGTAGCCATCGTAGCAACCCGCTTCAATTTGTTTATTCTTTGTTTAACACTTGAAAAGTTATATTACTCAGGCATGGCCTCGAAAGAGCGAAGCTTGTTCAATCAAATATTCCACCAAATCCCCCATTCCCCACCCCTCCCTTTTACTTATGAATGGTCATATTTCAACTTCAGATTTTGTATTATGATATAAACAGATCCCTTGTCTTGCAATAAAAAAAACTGCGATTAAAACGGTATAGTACATGTACAATAAACATGTGAATTATGTGGATTGGAAACACAATAGTGACGCCACATAAAAATGACGTCATACTATGTTGTATCAAGTGAGAAATGAGTCTGTGGATTTCGAAAAACTCGAAAGATCTTTTGATCAATCTTGAACACCCCATCGTAAAAAATGTCTTTTCAGTCAAAACATTTGATTTTTCCACCCTGTACACTACAATACTTTATACAAAATTGAAGGAACGTCTCCGATCTCTTGTTCTGAGAGCTTTCTTTTCCAAGAAAGGCGAACGACGATACAAATATATGGTAGTGAGCTATCTTGGAGCATATTATGTAAAAAAAAAACACGACAAAAGCTAAGAGGAAATATACTGAAAAAAGTTATAGTAATGATGATTGAATTCCTGGTCGACAACAATTTTGTTGGGTTCGGAGGAAAGATTTTACAGCAGACTGTTGGCATTCCCATGGGAACAAACTGTGTCCCACTCTTAGCTGACTTGTTTTTGTTTTCATACGAAGCTGAATTTGTGGAGGAGCTAATCAGGACAGGTAACAAATCTTTTAATTTCACTTTCAGATATATCGACGATGTGTTGTCTATAAACAACAAGAGGTTTGCTGACCACGTCGATCGCGTATACCCTTCTGAACTTGAAATAATGGATACAACAGACTCTTCTACATCAGATGCTTACCTCGATCTCTACTTAAACTACGACCAACATGGGCAGCTTACTACTAAGCACTACGATAAACGTGATGATTTCAATTTTCCGAACATCCCTACTTCTCCAACCTATGGTGTTTACATGTCGCAGTTGATTCGGATTTCCAGGGCTTGCTCTAAATATCAGGATTTTCGTGATCGATGTCGATTGCTGACAAGCAAACTAACAACACAAGGATTCGAGAGATGCAGGATGATCAGAACTATGGGCAAGTTCTGTGGTCGCAATCTTTGTCTCATTGAAAAATATTCTGTATCTTTAAGTGATATGAAGATGGACGTTTTTGAGTATGCTCATTAGTGTGTTTACTTGTTGAGATTGACAATGATACTCGGTTCTCATTTTGAGAACTTGATGTTTACTTGGATGTGACAAAGATTTACATGGCGGGTGTCGTCGATGAAGCAGAAGACGCTTACTCTTCCGGAACACCTGGTCTTATTCTCTTGTACTTTTGCAAGGGTCTCCATTTGAATCTTTCCTTTGTTCATATTTTGCCCCTGGTTTAATCGATTTTGAGTTTGGATTATGATTTTGTTAACGCTTCGGTATTCTCTTATTTATCTTCAAAAGGCTCGTTTCATATGACATGAATAAACTTACATCATAAATCAAAATCATAGGAACACTTGTGATTTGTTGGTTGTTCCGTCAATGCGTCCAATTAAAAGCGATTATCATGTTTTGTAATGAGTGTAAATAATAATAAAAAAAATGTCTAAATGTAAACATGAGAAACTTTTTCTTTTTTTTTTGTTAACTGTTGTGTAAACTGATTTTTTACAGATATTTCGACGCGAGTCATTTGAAATATCTGTAAAAAAAACTCAGTTTACACAACAGTAAAACCAAAAAAAATCAGCTGTAGACACAAAGTGGCTAACCTTTGACAGACCTGTATGTACAAACGGTTTGTTTTCATAGCATAATTCAACAATATCTTTTCTAGTGAATAATTTTTATTTCACACAGTTTTCAAGTTTGTTTCGCAGCAGGACAATATGAGCTCAATTGAACTCAATTATCTTCCCTAAATGCTGGTCATGAGATACTTTCCAGCTCACTGTAGGTTCAGTTTGAATAGATCTACAATGTCATATATGAACCAGGCTCCGTGGAATTTTCAAAATATTTTAATTTTTGATTTACATATAGTACAATCAATTGTGGTCTTAGGCCATTTTTATCATCTAATCACAGTCTTACCCACGCTTTGACATAACTTTACAGTCATGTACGCGTTTTGATGACCGTGCCGAATACATATTCTGATTCAGCAGAAAATTAAGGATATCGTTAAAAGAAACTTCGTTTAAATTAGCAAAATATGGCAATATTTTTTTAAAGTTCTGTTGTTTTGAATACATGAATTTCCCGCTACGTCAGATGTCGCTCTATTATTTGATTTAACATAATTACGGACTCCATGTACCAAACCGGAAGTACGAAAAGTTTCTAGGCTGTCACTGTACGATTCAGTGATGGATTCTGTGTGGTTGGATCAGATCACTTTACACGAACATGTTACCGGTAAAGAGCTCTGCCTTTGGCACCCGAGAGCTTCGCTCTTATTAATGATGTAAATATAAGGATTGTAACTCATTTTGACTGCGTATACTGTAGTCACGCGCATCATAGAATATGTTCGTTGCAACTGCGGGCATACTACCGTATACGCAGTCAAAATGAGGTACAATCCTTAATATAAATGTATCAACCAAAGGGCATCATAGATTATTGGGCCTTCCCTCGTAGATGATTGTATAAACATCAAACGTTTGTGTAAAAATAATTCCATTTTACGTTTATCATATTTATTACCATACCCAGGTACAGCTACGTTTTCTTCACATGAGTCTACTCGTAAAGCGAGTAATGTTTGACAAATCTTTGTGTACAATTATAGTATATACTCCTCTTATCTTGAAGTGACAATGATTTTTGCTCTAGGGTCACTACTTTAGAATATGTTTTTACCGAATACAACCTTTGACCTTAAACATTTTTATCAACCAAAATTCGGAAAAAAAGGTTTGGCACAAGTTATAACAATTTATAAAACCATCTCCTTTCAACAATTATTCAAAAAACAAAAAATGGTAATATTGACTGTTAATTTCAATACATCAGTAAGAAACTAATTTGTATACAGCACATACTAAACATAATTTATAAAGTTAATATCATAATCAAGCATGTTAAAATCTTCCGCTAGATCTAATAAAATTTTGCACTTGATTAAATACGTCACATTTTATATCAAGAGCAATACTTTCATTACCAAACAGTAGTAATGTTAGAGATGTATGCATATTTAAACTATGTAAATGATTGAAAAATAAGACTGACATTCAAAGAAAAAGTGGTGAGCATTCTCGCAGTTTATACAATTTGAGTCCTGGACAAGGTTTGCACGGTAAATAACATGTTTGACAGTAATGTATTCGTGTACGAGTTTAGTATGAAGAATGCCAAGTTGTCTTTCACCATTAAATAGTAAGGGGGTACTGAAATTGGTCAGATTGGGACTAAAGCGGGCTCGGAAGAGAATAAATACAAAGCCCAAGATGAAAAGGTCGGTATATCGTGTCTTTACGATTCAAAATTTCCTCAAAATAATTGATTCGGGAAAACAAACACGGCTGCGTATTTATACGCCGGGACTGTAAGAAACCAATAACGATTGACGCAACACGAAACAAGTTACACGAGTACTAAACATCTATTTGGAAGGCAAAATGTGTTCCTTCTGACATCTCACGCGATCTGATCGACATCTCGTGACGAGATTTGAAGACATTAGAGTAGCCTATATTGGATAGCTCGCTGACCCGATATAATTGACAGTCGGTTCAATACATTGTAACACGTTTCCCTGGCCCGGATATCCTAAGAATCATCAAAGACGTCCAATATAAAGGCTTGTCTACAACAGAAGAAAGTAACGACCGGCCTTTCCCGCAATTATTGACTGGATATATAGTCTGCTCATTATATTGGCCAGCAGGCACTCGCGCCTAGATGACTATTCGATTTTCATCGGTTGTTCTCAAAGATTGGAACGTGTACATTTATTTTCTATTAATCAATTAGATGGGTTTATACTGGATAGGAAACCACGGAAATACCATCACTGCCGGAATATATACCGTTTTATATTGAATAGACGAGAACACATTTTCCATCAAATTTGCTTTTCACTGCATTACCCTCCTGTCGCCGACGCCCTGTTTGGGTGCCGGCACAGGTGTGGCATTTTCATTTGTGACTGTTGTAAGTTGTGTGTTTTGCGCATTCGCAGTCTCCGAATAGCAGCATAGCTTAACACCTAGACTGGCTCAATGTTATTAGGCATATTCGTTGAAATGCGACTTTCGATATCCATCTCCCGTTGTCGAGTGTGACCCTCCCGTTGTAGAATATGACCCTCTCGTAGTAGACTGACTCTCTACCTTATTGTGCATTATTATGCAGCCTTCTGTATTTTTTGCATACTGTATTTAAACTATAGTTTATTACCTGCGTTTGTATATGTGTCGCCATTTAATCGACATATGTGGAACAGCCCAGCTTGAATAAAATTGGCGCCAATGATACTAATTAGTCATTTGAGCGTTTGACGCAAAGCGTTCTCCATGTTATTCGAAGCGCGGCGACAAAACTCTCATTGAACAAGCTTGATCTATGACGTCATAATTAAACCACGTGCTACGTCTCGAGAACCATTGCTTTCATATAAGGATTGAAAGTCATTATTGTAACTTTCATAGTGCTATGAAAGGTCAGCCGTTACATCCATATTGAATGAAGTGCGCTAGGGCTTCATGTTAAATATGGATGTACCGGCTGACATTTCATAGCACTATGAAAGTTAAAAAAATGACTTTCAATCCATATATTTACATTTTTACTATAGAACAATTGCTAAACTTCATTTATATGTTTTCCAATTATTAGTTTATTACCTGCTTTTGTATTTGTGTCGTATTTGTATTTGTGTTGTAAACAATCTAGCATATTTTATATATCTTCAACATCTTCTGAAAATAAAACTGTATCATTAGCATATACTATAAGAAATTAATTGTAACTCTGGCGATTGGAATTAATAAATACGCTTTCCATATCATTCAAAAACAGAGAAAACAGCACGGGCGATGGTTAAAAGCCTCTCCTTGTAAAAGTCTGACAAGTAAAAAGAATATAGCATAAATTTCATGCTTAATTTTGTACAATATTTTGCATTGGTCAAGGGACCGCGTGATGTCACTTTAGTACAAGGACTCCTCAAACTAACCTTACCAGCTGCTTACAGTCTTATATTAGGTCCGCAGATTACCGACCTCAAATACTGTTAATTTTGCAACATTCAGCTGCCAGACACATAAAGTGATGTACTTGGTATAAGAGTTGCCTTGATATTTTATCCACATAAAAAAACATATTTATCGAGCTACATAATTATTTGTCGCAGAGACGGACAAGGGAAAGCGACATCAGTACAGAAAACATTGTCAACACGCATATCTTATTTCGACTCGAAAAAACGGGAAATGCAATCTAACTATCTAAAAATGTTCTTTTAAATTCTATATATATTCGGTTTAAATAACAACAAACGAAATCAGAGCCCCATAAATATACATTACATTATATATTACATAAAGTATGTATTAAACACGGTACAATTATGACAGGGATTTCACAACATGTATAATAATATGTATCATATCTTTTTATGGAATTAAATTGCAAGGTCACGGTAGATAAATGTTAATACGAATTCGGAAGTACTTATTTCCATATATTTGTCGTCAGCTCAGATATGCAAACAATTTCAAGATTTGATTATTTTAGTTGCTGTACGGAACATTCCCATCGCAGATTTGTCGCAGAAAAACAGAACTTTCGATAGTATTCCCGTATCGATCTCTCCATGGGATCATTCGGGAATTTGAAGAAGGAAGTATCGCTTCTCTAATAACTTTAATGTCGGGGACAATTTTTACATATCCATCGCAATGATTGCACAACCGACGTTTTTCTCCTAATTCATATTTTTTCAAGTGAATACAAAATATATGTATAGTGGGCGTAATAAGGAACATCACAATGGCTATGGTATTAATTTTTGATTATGATCTGGAAGAATTTGACATGGTGTCAATCTATTGTATACCTTTCCTAATGTGTTAACTGACCAGATGTATAAGATTTCAATTGCATGTACCGATCGTCTTTTTACCTCTACCCGCCACGCATCCCTTTGATATCCAAGGTAAGTCATTTCACACCTGTGATGACCTCAGGGGTTATCTGTATTAGGTATTTATAATAAGCAAATATGACGTATTTTTGAAATATCTAAAGCTCACATTAATGATCATATTAAGGACTAAGTACAGCCATATTGGTTGTTACCTGGCTGAAAACGGTAATATTGAAACTGTAATGTTTCCTTCCAATATATGGTATAAGCTTTATCCCATTATGTTTAAGATTGATATAAAATGCAGTTCAGCCCCCAAAATTTAAAAAAATTGTACTTACGAATTAAGTATTCAGTAAATAATATCCAAATGGGAGTGTGCAAATATTTTTCTTATAGTTATTTAAAAAAATTCAAAAAAATAATACAAAGTTACTGCATCGTTCATAGAATGATAGCCCAGTGTTAAAATTTCGATATTAGTCTGTAAATAAGAGTATCAGGGAGATTTATTTTTTTTATATTTATTTTATTTTTCAGAGGTTTTTTTCAATACAGTATAGTCTTAATTACACATACAAAGTTAATCCAAAGTTTATACCAGCACAGGTAATTTAATAATAATTAAACATTGCCAATACTGCAGTACATACCACAACTACATTATAGGATAAAGTATATGCATACTTGTTTTGCACTTATAAATAACATCATGTAAATTAATTACTTGTATGCACTTTTAGTGATGGGACGATGATCAGATAAAGTTGATTAGTCAGTAATTGACCTTTTTCCGATCCCATCATCAATTACAATGTGTTATTTCTGATGATCGATTAAACTGGGTTTACATAGAACAAAGTGTTTTTTTTTTTCAAAATAGAGACAATAATTTCCTTATAACTTGTATTTTCTATTTCTGCATATTTATTTCAAAATTTTTAAAGCTCCTATTGTGTTTTGATATCATCTACTATTAATAAAACCATTTCGCCAAATGATGTTTGTGAGCAAATTGTTGCAATTAAGGAAAGCGAGAGAAAAAAAATTCATTAGGTCAATTGCAACTGATTTCGAACCAACTGATGATCAGTTGGAATTTCCCAACGCTATGCACCATATTATATATTACAACAACGCTAATGTATACCAATCTTCATACTTTGCTCTACATTATCAGTGCTACAATATGTTACATAAAGAAGGAAAGACAGAAAAGACATCGACTATGACAGACAGCTAAGGAAAGAAAAAGGACAGAAAACGGATAAAAAAACAGTATATATTGTGGAAGGCAAAAATCACACAAATGTGTGAAATATTATAATAATTAAAAGCTACTAGTGTGATTTATCAGCTTAATATGGCAGGATCAGGCAATTTCAATCAATTTTATTCATTTCTTCCATTCATTTACAAATTTCTGCACCCCATGTTCACCTTTACCATGGACAATATATTTTTGGACAACATAATTTTCTTTTATTGGTATCAGGGAGAAATACAGAGGTACCCCCTCTAAAAAGCGAGGTCGGTCCAGCAAGGAATCGACTAGAGTTGGGACCAGACCTGGCTGGACCGACCTCGCTCAAGCAAGAAGCTTGTAAAGAAGGTCCAGACTTTCCATCCTTATCCCGACAATAAGTCGAGATAGCTACAAATTGTAAGGATGTATCCAGCTTATCCTGACCAGAAGTCGGAATAGCTAAAGATATACCCGGCTTATCCTGACAAGGTTGTAGCTGCACTGGGTCTGGTCTGATCGGCCACAGGTGAACCTAGGATTGATGAGGGTGGAGTTCCAATCTGCAATCTATCCCCACTGTCGACCGAACTATCCGCATTTCCAGTAGCTACTCCAGATGGCCCAGATTGGGAAGTAACCTCCTGTATTCGGCACTCCAAATCTGGATTCGTGTCCACCCGAATGTCCCGGGTTGCTTGTTCCGGCTGGTACAACTTCTGAGATGTTGTACGACCCGGTAACTCCTTAACATGTCGGTTGATCCAGGATCAATCCATTATTTGGAGAGAGTCAATGTTTAAGCCACTTTTTAGCTGACTTCACCTGGATATTTTCACCTATCTTTTTCCTGGCTAAGTCCACCATGCGAATGATTAGCGAATATTGATCCTTCAGGGGGATTTGTGGAGATCCTAACTTCAACACAAAATCCCTGGCTGGTTGATAGAGTTTCCTCCAGGTCAAGAGCCCTTCTACAGTTGAATTAAATTCAGCCATGTTCTGTAAACAACAAAATCACAACTAAGTCTCCTGACAACACCCCGAACACTTGCATTTGTCTATAACCGGCGTGATACTCTGTCAATGGGACTTTTACATAACACTTATTTTTTTTTGTTTTTACTACATACATCACAGGAAAGTACATAAGCTTCCACATCTCGAGAGAGATGCACCCAAAAAAAACGTATCTTTAAGTTTAGCATTCGTCATAGCTATACCTTGGTGAGCCGCGGAAGGAAGACCATGGTGCCACTCTATTGCTGTCTGTTGTAAGGAGGCAAAAAAAGTACCTCACTCTCCAACAGAAAACATTCTCTTTGCAGCCAATAGGGTTGTCGGGTGGTGTAGTGGATAGCGCACTTGCCTTTCACCAAGGCGGCCGGGGTTCGATTCCCCGAAGATGATCAAGCTGTCGCACCTCTAGATCCAGAGGATACGTAACATTCCATTCCTTATTGCCCTGCATGTTCGATGAACATGCCAGCTTGTGTTCTGTTCTGTGCAGATCCCTATCTTGTACATCAAGAAGATGTCCAATATCCTGAGCTGTTTGCTCTAGGCCAGATGACAAGCCAATAAGACTTATAATTCCGGCCTGATTCTGAGCCACCTGTCCTGTTCGTGTCTCTGGCATACCATTTACTGACTGGCTTAAACTAATAACCTGATCTACCTCCCTGGTGAAGTCACCCCATTGTTGATCGACTCGTTTACAGTACTTACACCCACCACAAGGTAATTTGTAAGGGGTTATACCAGCCACATATGATTGACATAGGGTTAGAACGTCTGGTATTCTCGAGAGGGCGTCAGCATTACCATGTTTTGATACCGCGAGAGCTCCTCCATCCACCTGGCCAACTGTCCTTGCGGATCTCTAAACCTCAACAGCCTAGTCAGACTGGAATGATATGTCCTGACAGAAAACTGTTTTACCAAGAAGGTAATACTGTATTGTAAATCGGACTATGCTTCGAAGGTCATGAAAAATTTCGGACGAACAACTTTCTCCTGTTATCTGTTTAAAATTTTATAATTGTAGATCGAGGTATGATTGGCCAGGGTACTTCATTGTCCAATAGTAAATAACCCAAACAATCCTCAGCTACCCCCTTTGAACATGGAGTAGGTGACAATCAAAAGTGATCCATTTCCTCCTTTATGTCCAAATTCAGCTTGGCAAAGACACGTGGTTCACTTCCATACTCATCCTCATTTAGATTTCTGGTGAAGGTAAATCTGCTATTGCTCCCTTCGGATAAACACTAAAGTCTACTTTCCTCAAAATATCCTCTTCCGTTTCCTTTACTAACACCATTTCCAACATCAAAGGATCTAATGGTCCTTTTTATCACTGAGTTTCACCAAAAGTGTAGCCTTTTTCTGTCCCACACCCGGTAAATGTGTTAACATCTCCCAGACAGAAGCATGATTTATTCGAAAAGCTATTGTGAAATATAAACAATGAAAATAACAATCATGTAAACAGCAAACAACAGGATAATATTACTGACAGAATTGATAAGAAACCAATATAAATATTAATTATAATGACCATATATAATGCACATAATGCTTGACAAAAAGTCAATCATCAAGTATTATGATTTGCTGTAACATAAACGTTGTTTATATCTCTAGGAATTCTGAAAAGAAACAAAATATCTAATATTCAATTTTAAATTTTAAGAGAATACGAACTAATTGTTCTCGATCATACCATTAATCTTCATTGGAATCTTGTTGACATGCGCACACCGTAAACATTCAACTTCCGCTTAGTTTCGATTGATAAGAAATCGGTTTGAAACTATATTAAAGCAATTGTATTCATATATAACACCAAATGATTTACAGTTCCTACGAATAACAATACGCATTATGTGTAACCTTCATCCGATGTTTTCCCGAATGGCTTTCCTGCCGTGTGGCAAAAGTAAGATTTTTTTTCCGTCACGAATAAATCAAATAATTCCTAAATTGTTATTCTATCTGTCCACATAATTAACTCTTGACACCATTAATTAACTCTCCATTACTTCTTACCTGACTTGGAACTTCTATAGCTTTTGGTAATTTGATTGCATGATAAATCTCCGGTGCTGACTAGGTTGAGCTGCCGCTTTCTCCTAGAGCCTGTATAAAACAGGAAGTACTTGGCCTGTGCATAGCACCAACTGCGCAGGGAAATAATACACCCAGGTATAGATTCCACAACCTTCAGTCCCCCAGTCTCTCTCAGCCACCCGCTTGCACACTAGGGGATTTACAGGTATAGATCACTACAGAAGACAGACATCGCGCACAGACTAGGCAACTTTTCCAGGGATCGTCCCAAAACTATAATTGTTAAGTTTGTGCGGAGACGGATGAAACATAAAATCATCAGAGCGAGGCGGTTACTAAGGGGGACCAAGCAAACAGTTTTCGAGGACTTAACGAAAGTGAACCAGCAAAAACTGAAAACTGCATATCAACTCGATTGTGTGAAAAACGCGTACAGTATAAACGGGAAAATATTTGTGACAACAAAAAACTGAGACTGTGGTATGACACTCCTTTGACAGAGAATGTCCTTATGAATGACTCTTAACTTCAGAAGGAACGCGAGAGGTACATTATGTGACAACTTCATATCATAATGAAAAAGATCGGTGCTTGACTGTAAGGCGGTAGACCGTGCTGCCGCCAGAGAAACTTTCTCTGGTTACCGATCTGTGGTGAACTATATTTCCTTTTGTGTTTTAAGTGTGAAGATGTGTGAGTATCGTTTCAGTATTGTGTTGGTGTTTTATTTTATTTCTTTTGGATTATATATTAAGTATAAAATTCGGTGTGTGCAGGTAAGCGTGTATATTGACTGAGTAGCTGATTTGAACAAAATCGTCTGAAAATAATCTAATATTCATAAATTAAGAAAATATATTGTGCATGAAATTGCAACCCACCCCCACCCCCATTCCCCTTTTTATTTTTATTTTTTTTGTATTGTCTGCTCAGAAACATTTCAAAGATATATATAGATCTACCGGTTTTGTGATTTGTAAGCTGATTCGCCAAGATTTACGTTTCTGAGCATGCAACTTCCTGAATGATGTTATAAATAATCTGTTCATTATCCACCTGTTACTAATGATGCTGTATGATAATGTGTCTGATAAAACCAGTCTATTTTATATGCGAGTTACCTCCCTTCAATAAAGATAAGAAGTGAAAACACATATTATGCGTACATTCTTACATTTTTAGCCACGTTAGTCCCCTTAATAAAAATATATTATTAAGAGGTGTACGAGTACATTTACACTGTTAGTTTATTTCTATGTTATAATCCTGTAACTAGATGAAATTGCGGCTATGATGTTCGCTTTTGACATCGGAACTGTCTTGGAAACTCTCACGGGAATCTTACATGTACTTAAGAGCCTCCTCTCTAAGCTTGTATAAGATGTATCTGACCTCACGGGCCTCTTACATAAGCTAGTATAAGATGTAGCTGACCACACGGGCCTCTTACTTAAGCTAGTATAAGATGTAGCTGAATTTCGTTTTGTTTGTCGATATTTTTTAATTTGTACTACGTGTGCAGTGTAGCATATCGCACGTGCTTCCTACGCGTGTTAGCATTCGACGAGATCGTGTCACAGCCGTACGGACCTGCATATTTTACCTGTCCGTCGTTTCCATTATGAACACGTCTATTTCTGATAAAGATGAGGTTCCCGGTAGAACCTATTCGCCAGGATTTTTCGGTGAATCTTTCTATTGCAGAAGCCCCGTTTCTTTTTTCCTCAAGGCTGGATATTGCCCTGAGTTCTCACCGTTCCCTTTTTTGTCGTACATTGACAATAAGCTTCAAAGTCACGAGAAGCTTTGGGCAGCAAACAAGTCAGATTTCAAATTCAAATTTGAAGGGAACCGGAAACAGTTTGTCTTTAATTCTGAGAGGCGTATAGACATTTCCAAAGCTATTCAAGCTATTAAAGACGGTAACAGTGCATTGGCAGAGACTTCTCTCACGAACTGTCTGGCTCAATTGGACGAGAGAAATAAGCTTGTTAAAACTGACAATGCATGTTAAAAAGCTTTTTTGTCGAGATTTAAGAAAAACACGGCAAAGTAATATTTTAGAAAGCTTCTGATATGCCCCCTTACAGGTTACTAAGGAGAGACGGTCATTTTAGTTTTTGCCTTGCTTGGAAACGAGAGTCGGTCTCACTAGGTATAAAAGGAACCCTGCCTGTCAAACCGATTTTTACACGAACACTGGCCGTGCAAAGTGCAACACACCTGCGGACACAACAGGTGACACTGAAGTTGCAAAACTGGAATGACCAATACACACCTACCTTGAGACACCATCATAAATCGTGTGCCAAAGCAAAATAAAAGAAATGAAACTGAAAACACCCTAACTGTCCCTTTCATCTATGTATACGTAATGGACATCGACCTGTTGATTTTACATTCGGAAGCAGAGCGAAACGTTCCGAACAGAATATGTACTGGCTCCTAATACTACCTATAATATTACGCCTTGCCACTAAAGCGCTTGTAATGAAAATGCGAGCATAGTCTTGATTATGTAAAACGCGAGCATAGTCTTGATTTTGTAAAACACGAACACGTGCGAGTGAGGGGAACTTATTTTGATGGAAATAAATGGATGATTATAGCAATGTTTATCACACAGGAACTGATTACTCTTAGCGACATGATGTTCCAATTGAATACTAAGGTAGGTTTATCAGTTGTCATTCATGTACTTGTCTTTTATTCGCACAAATTTTGGTGTTATCTCAACTATATCAATATGTTGTTTTATTTTGCTCATATTGTATAATATCGTTATAATAACACCTTCAATATCCATGTCAATGTTCTTCAGATACTGATCAAAAATGTCGTAAAAACAATATCAGAAAGTATGTGATGGCTAGGTCAATAGAAGTGTCGCCGTCGGTTTCATCACAACAATGAGAACCGGTTTGACGGCCTGGGTGCCTTTTATACCCAAGGAAGCCGACTATCGTTTCCAAGCAAGGCTTAAACTAAAATGTCTGCCATTCCTTAGTAACCTGTAAGGGGGCATCTCAGAAGATTTCTAAAGTTTGTACTTTGCCATTTTTCTAATATCAACAAGAAAGCTTTTTAACTTGTATTGTCAGCTTTAAGATAGCGGACCGTCATGGCTGGGACACTGTGGCCCAGTACGAAGATGACCCTATATGCGGCGACACTGATGATTCTGCTAAATGGCGTCAGGCTGAGGCCAGAGCCCAGAGTAAGCGCAAGGTTAAATCTGCCGGTCGTAATAATGCCAGCAAGCCCTATGGACGTCCAGGTTTGGGGCAGGGACGCGGAGTCAATTCAAGAAACGTCGACCTTTATCGAGGCTTTCAAGGTACTGGAGAAATGGGAGAGTTTCCATTCTACACGCAGAGAGGGCCATTCAGCGGACGTATGCACGAAGCGCCTGGGGCATTCTATTCCTCCTCAGCAGGACCCGCTAACAAGCAGAGTTCGACCTGTTTCTACTGTTAAGGGACCGGACACTTGAGAGTCACATGTAGGACCGCCCCTACTCAAACTCAGGTTGCCCTAGCAATCCAGCAATGAAGAACAGTCGGTAAGGAATCATTTGAGTGACGTTGTATGTCTTAGTAATGGTTTTGTTAAAGGCAATCTAAAAACTTGTCTGTCGTTTTGGAAATAATGCTTAAAAGCTAGGGAGTATGTATGTGGTGTTGTAGAGTATGGCTATTTGATCTCTTTCACTGAGGAACCCGGGTCAGAAAAATGAAAAATAATAAGTCTGCACTTCCGCATAGCACATTTATCAGTAATGCTTTTTCTGAATAGCTCGCGAGCGGTGTTGTAGAGGAGTGCGCGTCGCTTCCTTACGTGATTAATCTTCTGTCAGTGTCTGTCAATAGTAAGAGAAAAGAAAGGCTGATTTTTGATCTATGGTATGTCAATAAATATGTAGCAAAACAGAAGTTTAAATTAGAGGGTAGTAGAGAAGCACTTGATTATGTACAACAGGGATGTTTCGGTTTTAAATTCGATTTAAATCACCATGTTTAAATGCACCCAGATCTCGTGAAGTTTTTGGGCTTTTCATGAACATTTGGAAATCCAATGAAATATTTTGTATTTAAATGTCTACCCTTTGGTTTGTCTTCGGCGCCACCTATTCTTACTATGGTTTTAAGGCCACTTGTCAAAAAGTGGAGATCGGAAGGTCGCATGATGATTGTTTACCTTCACGACGGGTTGGAGTCGCAGAGTCCGTTTCCGCTACGCAAACTTTATCTGATTTGGTTCGTCCCGATTTGGTATCCGCTAGTTTTACACCAAATTACGAGAAAAGTGTTTGGGAGCCGGTACAGAAATTAGAATGGCTAGGTTTTGTTTGGGATTTTATAGATGGTGTAGTACAAGTAAGTAAAAGAACAGAGATTCAAACATTAGCCAGTGAGCTCGTTTGTGACGCGCGAGCAGTATCGGCTCGTACTTAAGCTGCTTTTACAGGTAAGGTCATTTCTGTGTCACTTAGCCTAGGAGGCGTGTGTAATTTTCATACGGGGGAGTTACACTCGTGGGATTCACCGCTTGGCCTCTGTGATCAAGCTATAAAAGAGTTACTTTTTGGGAGAAACATATCCTTAGCTTACCTCTCAGCAAATTCAAACTTAGCACACATGCAGTAGATCACGATCTCCATATCTTTACTGACGCTAGCGCTATCGCAGGCGCAGGTAAATGCGTTGAGCTAAACGAGCACATCGCTCATGTTATGTGGACCAAAGAAGAGTCTGATCAGAGTTCTACATGGCGGGAAGTAAAAGCAGTAGAACAAACTTTACTCAGTCTTGGACATTTGTTGGGAAATAAAACGGTGCTTCTTAGCACTGACAACCAGAATGTGCCTCGTATACTAGAGAAGGGAAGTATGTGTCTTAATTTGCACAGAATAGCGGTGAACGTGATCGAATTTCTTTAATCAAACAATGTGTCCCTGTCTATACAATGTATTCCCATGGAATATAATGTTTTAGCCGATCAGTTTAGCAAGAATTTTTATTTTGATGATTGGGCAGTAGAAGACAGTGTGTTTTTATTTTTTCAATAGGTCATGGGGCGAGTACACGTGTGACCTTTTCGCGGATAATAACAACAAAAAAGCCACGTGCTTCTTTTAAAAGTACGCTTACGCAGGTTCAACCGGGGTGAATGCGTTCAATTTTTGATTGGTCTAAATGTAACTGCTGGGCGGTTCCACCTGTTTACCTTGTAGCTAAAACTGCCAATCATTTCCTGGATGTAGAGCGCACGGGACTTTAGTTGTGTCTCACTGGCCATCGGCAGCTTTTTGGCCTCTGTTGTCATTCCCAGGTGGCAAAGTTGTTAAGGAATTGAGTTTATTCCGTGGATGGTCCCACTCTGAAAGTATTTTCGCTGGGCCAGTTTTTCGTTCTAACGTGTGCGTCCTGAGAATAGATTGTTGGTAGATTTACTCTGATTATTACTGTAGCTGTCATAATATCGGTGGTTATCACCTTGATATAATGTCATTTTATGTTATGTTATGATTTATATTGGTGGTTATCACCTGTATGTAATTATACGATTTACGTTGGTGGTTATCACCTTATGTCACGCAATGAGCTAATATCGATTGTTATCACCGTTATATAGCCACATGTATTATGAGTTTGGTTTGTTTTATTCGGTGGTTGTCACCATTGTGTAATATTATTATTTTCAATGTGTGGTTATTACAGCACGTAGCGTTTGATTTAAAACTGGTGGTTATCACCTTGGGAAAGGATAGCGATTAAAGTGGGATTTTGTTTTGATCAGATTTATCAAATGGTTCTATAACTATGTACGCTATATAATGATTTGTTTATATATACTCGACCAAAGAGTTCTATTGTTCATGATAATAATAAGATCATTATTCTTATATATGTATAAATGTTCCCCTCTTTAGTTTCTTTCATTTCATTCAATTATACTTATATATATATTTTTTTGTTTCTTACAGAATTCTACCAGTTTGGTCAGAGGTAGACGATCTGAAAGGTCATCCTATGCTATGTGTAGCAGCGTCTAAACAGAAGTCTGTCTTAAAGACCAGTCACGCTATTTCTACATAGAAACAATACTCATCAATCTTTGATAAATTTAAAAGTCGGTATGGATTGGCAGGTCTGAGTTATCTCCCTTCCAGAAATAGTACTGTAACTGTGTACTTGTATTAAGTACAGCAGTCAGTCTCCGTTTCTACCCTAGAATAGAGGGAGCAAGGCGTATTCTTTCGAAGCCTATTTCACAGCAGCACGGACGTGTATATATATATGTTTTTCTCGCGCTCTTTCTAAAGGTGGGGATGATAGATGTTGTAGAGCTTGTGTAGCCGCGTTGGCATTAATAGATGTGAGCATTTTTCCTAATTATTGTTTTTTATGTTTGTAGAAAACATGCGTGAAATACAGTTATGTATTCATATTCCAGTGACATCGTTTATCATTGTGGCATTCATGAATGTGTATTGGACAGGAAGAGAGGACTTTAAAGTGCATTCCTGATTTTTCATGTTAATTCGCGATGTTAGAACATGTAACTTTATTTGAAACACTGCCTCCTCTCTAAGCTAGTTTATAATGTAGCTGACCTCACGGACCTCTCTCTAAGCTAGCGTAAGATGTAGCTGACGTAACAGGCTTCCTATGTAAGCTAATATCAGATGTAACTGACCTCCGGGCCTCTAACCTGAGCTAGTATCAGATGTACAGTGTAGCTGCCTCACGGGCCTCTTCTCTGAGCTAGTATATGATGAAGCTGGCCTCACGGGCCTCTTCTCTGGGCTAGTACAAAATGTAGCTGACCTCACGGGCCTCTTACCTAAGGTAGTTTATGATGTAGCTGACCTCACGGGCCTCTTATCTAAGGTAGTTTATGATGTAGCTGACCTCAACGGTCTCTTACCTAAGGTAGTTTATGATGTAGCTGACCTCACGGGCCTCTTACCTAAGGTAGTTTATGATGTAGCTGACCTCACGGGCCTCTTACCTAAGGTAGTTTAAGATGTAGCTGACCTCAACAGTCTCTTACCTAAAGTAGTTTAAGATGTAGTTGACATCATGGGCCCCTTACCTCAGCTAGTATAAGATGTTGCTGACCTCACTGGCCTCTTTTCCAAGTTAATGTAAGATGTAGCTGACCTCACTGGCCTCTTTTCCAAGTTAGTATAAGATTTAGCTGACCTCACGGGCTTCTCTGAGCTAGTATAAGATTTAGCTGACCTCACGGGCTTCTCTGAGCTAGTATAAGATTTAGCTGACCTCACGGGCTTCTCTGAGCTAGTATAAGATTTAGCTGACCTCACGGGCTTCTCTGAGCTAGTATAAGATTTAGCTGACCTCATTGGACTCTTACCTACGCTAGTATACGAAGCAGCTGACCTCTCGGGCCTCCTCTCTAAGCTAGTATAAGATGTAGCTGACCCACAGACACTAGCCTCGTCTGTCAAACACCTTTAATTTTAACAAGGTTAGGAACTCCATTGCGACACGACCTAATAATGGGAAACATGTGATTTTGACATAACCGTTCAAGATATCTCACTGGGAGTCATCTTGATCGACAGAGAAATAATTTCCCTTTAATTTGGTATATAAGTTATCATGTATCATGCTGTAACATTTTCTGTAGACGTCATGATACATCAGAAAACTGTCAAATTTCAGTTGGTCGGACAATGTGCTGTCCACAGAAAACGCGCTAAATTCCTAGTGGGTATCTCCTTACTCACGGCATGTACAAAGCTCATCCTCATTACAGTGTAACTACATGTTCAACAAAATATATACTTACTTGTGTGTTTGATTGTGTCTTTATATGATCATGTCGGACACAGGAAGCAAACATTCAAGCTGGTCAGACTGTCAGACGGAAAAAAGGCACTGAGGCCATTTACTTCTATTTTGTTGAATATTTGTGATCTCGGCGCTGATTGGCAGGTTTAAGTTTGGAGAGCATGAATCTGGAGATAGATTCATGTACACATAAAATTATGGGGAATAGCACAAACATGTTTCCGTCAATGTGGACTGTGTATAGGATAGACATATTATGTAGGAATAAGAATTTAAAATAATGTGGAAAAGGTTTGTTGGAGATTAAGTGCTAATTCATTTGGACACCAACAAAAAACACATGAAGTTTGCCAGTACAAACATAATCATTTGTACTTGGACAGAATAGGCCTAATGATGTGTCATGCCATTGCTATGTTCAAACTTTGATAATATAATCGCTACATAGCCAACAATCCTGATTTTGATTTGGTTTCTATGATATATTGCCTTATACGTGTGCGTGAACCAAAATACTTGACCGATTTCTTGGTCGGAAGTATTAATCCGTACGAGTTACTTCCCCTGATCGTCACTAAAGCGTCATGATATTGAAATAAAATAATTCTAAATCTAAAAAATATTCTGAAGGGATAAAAGGGAAAAGATACCACTTTTAAAGAACAAATGAAGATTGTCTATGGTGGGCACATAGATCATTCTGGGATCTATTGTTTAATGTTCATACAGAAATGTAAGGCTTACTATATACGTGCATACGTTAGATTCTTTCTCAGATGTTATTAATGTTTAGAAGACTTATAATTCATATATGTTCTAAAGTTAAGGATGTACACCTTTCAGAAGTCAAAATTCTCCTGTATCAAACTTTTTTTTGTCAGTGTGCTCGAGATTGTGCTATGATCTGTCAAAGATACCAATATGACAAAATAAGCGATTTTAAGTGAATTTTGTATTCTTGGGCTATTGCGGGACATTTTTATACAATATCTTTCGAATTTGTAAAGTAAAATATATGAATGTTTGCGAAAATGACAAAACTAGTGTTTTCTTTTAAGTTATGAAAGTAGAATTTCTCCAACTAATAGTTTATAAATATTTTAACTCAGGAAAGCAATTTGAATAACCCCTACCACTTATTTTTTAATGAGAAAATTCTCCATTTTCTTACAGATTTAACGCTTAATAAAAAAAGTTATGATATTATACTTTTATAAATATTTAGCGGAAGAACAGAAAATGTGTTTCTCTTTCTAAAACCGTCATAAAAATGGGGGTTAGTGTGCTTAATTTCTGTTCCCTTATT
The DNA here is from genome assembly GCA_947623455.1 of Mimachlamys varia. Classification (NCBI taxonomy): domain Eukaryota; kingdom Metazoa; phylum Mollusca; class Bivalvia; order Pectinida; family Pectinidae; genus Mimachlamys; species Mimachlamys varia. Next base: position 25,594,255 of record OX392534.1, read on the forward strand.
TGTGTTATTTTTCAGTTTCGGGTTCAAAAATAAAAACTGCTCCAGTTACCCTAAATATATGAAATAAATACTGTATAATTATCCACTTTGTAGCATAATATTTCTATAAAATTTAATATTATAAAGTTTTACAGCAGCAAAAATGAGCGTGCTATAATTCAAATGACTAAGCACTGATGTTTTTAAGAGATCGATCTACATAATGTAGCATCAAAATGGTGAAATTTTGGCCTTTCGCAAAGAGCATAAAATAGACAGAAATGCGCATATTCAAAATGGCCGCCAAATTGTTTTTTTTTTTTTTTTTTTTTGTAAATTCATGGAAAAAAGGTTCTACCAGCAACAGACACTGCTACAATAATCCATTTTTATTAATCGTACTAAGAGGTGCAGCACATGTGTGTGTTACATCATTTTTAGGTGGGTATGATTATGTCTACTTCATAATGCAAACTTTTATTAACTTGCAATAACAAACATTTTATTATTAAAACAAACCAGTATATGTCGTTTCAACTTTGATCTGCCATTGCTCCCGTAATTAATTGCCATCTTGCATTTACAACTGGATCTTAGGTGTAATTTTTGCTTTGTTCCAAGTGTTGCAGGGAAGGTTTATGAAATAAAAATTCATTTTTGTGTCTAACAATTAATACCTTTTATTTCAGTGCATGCATGTATATCAAGCTTGAAAACAACTTGTGACTCTAAACAACTTGCGTGTTATTGGGTTTACTCCAAATACTTACTTAATCACTATTCTGAAACATTCTGATATCGAAACTTACTCACCCATACAACATGATCACTTCAATAGCTGTCGAAAAATACATACTGTTGTTAGAAGTTTTAGCGTTTCAGTACTTTCAGTACTTTGATTTCACCTTTCAACTAAATCCCCCTTACTAAATCCCCAACGCTAACCCAGCTCAGTTTCCCCTTTCACTCCCAAGCTAATTATACTATCTTACCATCTGCCTCTAGCAAAATCATACTATATTACCTTGATAAAATTTACAGTTGCTTGAGTTTCTGTCAGTAAATAAAAAAAAATGTGTAAATGTAAAGGAGCCTACTCCTTATATATATACTACTTACTAACAGAAACTCAAGCAACTGTATACAATTACGTTGTTGATGCTTTTTTACCCAGCTTAAATTTAGCCCCTATTACAATTAAACTAGCAATACATTCTGCTGAATTTGAGCCCAGTGGTCAGCATCAGTTGGGGCACAAACACTAATATTTTCATCCCCCCCCCCCCCCTCGTCCCTATCGTCCCTTCTTTCTGCCGCCCGATGTTCATCCAGGCACGGAAAACCAAATTATATTTTGGAGGATATCAAACTTCCTCTCTGTGGAGTAACCAATGACGCTTCAAACCGGAAGTTTATAATTATGTTCTACATTTCTTCAAAATCACGTGACAATGGCACGACTAATGCACATTCACATTTCACATTTATTGCCTGTTTTAAAAAAAAGTGTATCAACCCCCAAGAGAGAGATCTGTTATTCTTATGAAGAAATTTCTTTGCATCTGCGTTTCCTAGATGTATTTAGCTAACATATACAAAATGTAACGTTACAATGGCGGTAAAAATGGTAAACAGACAGAGAAACGAAAGTAGATGACGTCATCATATTTTGTGTAGTCGAGTTCACGGGCTTGTAGGCTTTTTCTTTTCAAACAACGTGGTTATCGATACCGGAAACTAGTCTATTTGATAGCTCGCAAGCGCAGTATATAAAAAAAATGTTTATATATATGGAGCCGCGGCCCATTACAGAATGTAATGGAAGTATTCCAACATTATTTCTCAACTATTTGTAAACAATGCACATACTTGTTGTGAGGCTGTCGTTCAATTCTTAGATTAAACACCAACACTGTCACTCTTGAGAGGCAAACGCGAGAGACTGTCGGCATTGCCATGGGCTTTTGTGTTCTTATATTCAATGTCGTAGGTCAGCCCTGATAAGATAAGTGCATAGCGCTGCATACGTGAGGCTGTCGTGGTTGGTACAGCTGTATACCTTTTTCTGAATTGAAAATGGCTACTAGGGGCTTATGGTCAGTTAGTAACGTAAACTTGCGTCCAAATACGTAGTCATGGAAGTGCTTCACCGCCATACCACCCCTAATGCCTCCTTGTAAATTTGCGAAGAATTACGCTCAGAGGTCACGTGGACCTGGTCAGTCGACATTTCACAGCGCTCCGGTTATATCGTTATTTTTCTACCAGTATACTCGATTTAGCAACCCAAGTTTTTGACATGGGCTAGTTGATTGTTTCATCTAGAGGAGTGTGTGAAGATTGTATATATTTTCATTAGAAAATATACATTACATTACGTGATAACAACTGTGAACATGGACTGAACTTCACGGTGACTACTACTCAGCACTTGCCTATAGTATATACCTGACGGGAGTCTATACAGTATATAATATATTTACACTTGGACTTTTTTCACCTTTGTGTTTTCATTATGCCGACCAATAGTAGACCACAGCGTTTGTCCAGCAGCAGGACCAGTGGTACTGGATTTAGTCAATCAGGAAAATCCACGGATGATAGACTGGATGAGATTTACATGGTACTCAAGTCGTTGGTCACCGAAGATCTTCTAGATCAGAAGCTTGAGAAACTCAAGATTGAAATTCAGAGAGAGCACGCGGAACGTATAGAGTTACTAGAGAACAGAGTGCTAGAACTGGAAAATGAGAATGAGGATTTACGACTAACAGTTTCAAAACTAGAGGAGATAACCGACAAAGCTAATGATGAGATCCTTGCGAGATACAACGATCTAGAGCAACAGGGCCGGAAAAATTCCTTGAGGATTGTAGGGCTGAAAGACTCTGGAGAGAAGGAATCCGTAGAGGAATGTGTCCATGCAGTAGTTGGATTTGTGCGGGATGCTCTGAAGGTGCCAATTCTGGAGAGTGACATAGACATTGCCCATAGACTTGGTAAATTCAATGCAAGCAAGCCAAGGAACATTATTGTAAAATTTACCCACAGGCGGAAAAAACACGAAATCATCAGTTCCCGGCGGAAGCTTAGGGGGTCTGGAGTTGTGATTTTTGAGGACTTTACGCGCTTCAATCAGCAGAGACTGAAGGATGCTTACCACATGGACTGCGTGAAGAACTCTTATAGTTCAGATGGGAAACTATTTGTGATTTTAAACAATGAGAAAAAACGCCGACTGACATTCGACATGCCACTCGAGGAGGCATTTTTACTTAATGATGCCAACTTCGTGTTGATAAATGTGAGACAATAGACGATCGGAAATGGGACATAACGCCAGTGATTTCTGGTACCGATCTTTAACTTATAGATCGTTGGTTTCTGCACTTTTGTTGTGTCTGGAAGAGTTGTTTTTCCCTTTTCATGTGTGTGTGCGCGCTTATAAATATAATAATAAGCTATATATTCGATATGGAAAGTAACTGTGAACGGATTCTATAATTTTAATTAAGGTAAGACGAGTACAGTGTACACTGTGCTATAGTACATATGATGCAGTAAATTACTACTTTGGTAGTTCTACTGATTACTCTCATAATTTTTATAGTAAATTTTATAATATATATCTATACCATTTTCTATGCTAACATTTCGTCTTAAGTTTTCTTGTCAAAAACCTTTTACCTGGTCTTTTTTATGTTATTTGGTTTTTTCATATAATTAACCGGAATCTAGTCCATTAAATAATCCGGATATTTAGGCCGTTGGTTCTCCGTCTTTTTTTCTGCACCTTGTTTATATCACATTCTTTACTTCCGGATTGTTATTTCCGGTGTATGCTACGACGTAGTCAAGTGTGGTACATTTTGTAGCTACGACATTTTTGTAAGTGCTGAGTGGTAGTCAAGTATGTTTTGACATACAGATATGTTTTTAAATTGTAACTTCTTTGTGTTCTTCATTTCTAAGGAACTTTTGCCATCTCAAACTTTCTTTCGTGTCTTTCACTTTTCATCTGTCTCGGAGGCCTTTCAGAACAAAAACTCCTCTACACATTCGTTATCTGATATAACATGAATGATGACATAACTCTACTATCGGCAAACTGTCAGGGTCTTGGTGATAAAGTTAAGAGGAAAGATGTCTTTTCATATTTAAAAGATAAAAAATACAATATATATTGTCTACAAGACACCCATTTTACAGAAGACCAGGAAAATATGATAAGAAATGAATGGGGTTATCATTGTTACTTCTGTTCTTACAAATCTAACTCAAGAGGCGTGGTTATTTTGTTAAATAACAATTTTGAAGTTAAAGTTTACAAAGAAAAGAAAGATTTGGATGGAAATTTCTTAGCTCTTGACATTGATATTGAGGGGTCAAGAATAACATTGATAAACCTGTATGGTCCAAATCAGGATATTCCAGATTTTTCTGATACTGTTGAAAATTTTGGGAATAGTAAAATTATACTTTGTGGGGATTTTAATCTAGTATTTAATCCAACTTTAGATTATGATGATAATTACAGATATATTAATAATGTTGCAGCTAGAGATAAGATGTTCGAAATTATTGAATATTACACTCTTATTGACATATATAGGGAACACCATCCTGACACAAGGCGCTACACTTGGCGACGAGTTAACCCTGTAAAACAGGCCAGATTGGATTTTTTTCTAGTTTCAGAATCTTTGCTTTCTAATATAAATAAATCTAGAATTGAACCAGGATACAGATCAGATAATTCAACACCTGTAATAACTTTAATTTTAAATGAATTTAAGAGAGGGAAGGGCACGTGGAAACTAAATAATTCTTTACTATATGATTCTGAATACTTTGATATTGTTAAAAATTGCATTGAGGAAGTGAAGGCTAGATATTGTTTACCTGTATATAACATCAATTCTATTAACCATATTCCTGATAGTGAATTAGAGGAAGGTCTATCTCCTATGCTTCTTATAAGAAAAAACAAAGTAATTTTAGAGAGGAAGAACTTACAGCTTCGATTGCCCTTGAAGAAACTGAAATACACCCAGACCAGGAAAAACTGAATAGGGAAAAGAAGGAGTTAGAGTCAATTCGCTAGAAAAAAATTAGGGGTAATATTATTAGAGCTAAAGCCAAATGGGTAGAGGAAGGGGAAAAACCTACATCATACTTTTTGAATTTAGAGAATAGAAATTTTACTTCCAAAATTATCCCTAAAATTCAAAAAGAAAATATTATAATAACAAAGCAAGAAGATATTTTATTTGAAGTTAGGTCTTTTTATGATAAATTATATAAATTCAGAGAGGTAAATGATGTTGATTTAGAGGGTCATCTTTAGAATTGTAATGTTAAAAAGTTAAGTAATTTAGAATCGGATAGTCTAGAGGGTCACATATAACTTACGACGAAGCAGGAAAGGTTCTCAAAGGTATGAAGAATAATAAGAGTCCTGGCTCAGACGGTTTTACTGCAGAATTCTTTAAAGTTGTTTGGAAATATAAAGGTTTTTTTGTTGTACGTTCTATAAACTATAGCTTTTTAATAGGTCAGTTTTCAATTACTCAACGCCATGCTGTAATAACATGTATTCCAAAGGGAGACAAACCTCGTCATTTTTTAAAGAACTGGAGACCTATTTCTCTTTTAAATGTTACTCATAAAATAGCTTCTGGGACAATTACACATAGGATTAAAAAAGTGTTAGGAAATGTTATTAGTGAGGATCAGACAGGCTTTTTATCGGGGAGGTATATTGGGAAAAATATTCGTACAATTTATGATATTATGCAGTTTGCTGAGGAAACAAATATTCCAGGTATGTTAATATTTATCGATTTTGAAAAAGCCTTCGATTCAGTTTCCTGGAGTTTCATACATAAGGTAATGGGGTACTTCAACTTTGGTAATGATATAAGGAAATGGGTTAAAAGTTTTTCATAATAATGTAAGCGCCTCCATAAATCAAGGTGGTAATATTTCTAGGCAAATAAACATCCAGCGTGGTTGTCGTCAAGGGTACCCTATTGCTCCTTACCTCTTTATTTTATGTGCAGAAGTTTTAGCTGCAAGGATTAAAAATAATAAATACATTAAGGGTTTTAGCTGCAAGGATTAAAAATAATAAATACATTAAGGGGATTGATATTGATAATATAGCAGTACTTAATGTTCAGTATGCCGACGACACTGGGCTGATATTAGATGGGTCAGAGAAGTCATTGAGGGAGTCTATCACTGAGTTAAATAATTATGCACATATTTCTAGTCTCAATATTAACACAAGCAAAACACAAGTTATTTGGATTGGGAGTAGGAGATACAGTGATACAACATATTTGCCAGAAATCAATTTGCAGTGGGGTAATCATAGGTTCACATTCTTGGGAGTAGATTTTTCTGTGGATCTGAGTGAAATTCCAAAAATGAATTTGACAAAAAACTTGTTAAACTTAAAGCCCTTATTAATTCTTGGAATAGACGGTGTTTGACACCAATTGGCAAGATAAATGTTATCAAATCTTTGTTGATATCACAATTGAATTACCTGTTTATTACATTGCCCAATCCATCAGAAAAAATTATCACTCAGTTGAACTCACTTCTATTTGAATTTTTATGGAATGGTAAATGCCACAAGATTAAGAAAGAAATTGTTGTACAAAACTATATTGAAGGAGGACTGAAGATGGTAGATGTGCATGCTTTTGTAAATTCTCTCAAACTAGGCTGGATAAGGAGAACTTTTTACTCTCATGGCAAATGGGTTCTTATTTTAAAATCAATTGTTGATCTCCAGAAACTATATAAATGTGGAAATGAATATATTCATTCTTGTGCTTCAAACTGCTCTAACTTCTTCTGGCAAGATATTTTCAAAGCATTGGTTCACTCAATAATTGTAATTTTATGAAGATTAGTAGACAAGACTCAATTCTAAAAACACCCCTGTGGTATAATAAGGAGATCAAGATTAATAACAAGCATGTTTTTTTTCAAGCTGGTTTAAGGCAGGTGTATATACCATCAATGATTTAATAAAAAATGTATATGATTTGACTTTTCTTACTTTTCATGAATTTTCACAAATATTTAGAATAAATACTCATTTCTTACAATACTATGGTATTATATGTGCATTCAAACATTTTTTTAGAAAGCATGATGCTGTTCTAGAGAATCTCCTTCAACCGACCATTCCACTTCTCTTGGAGATTTTTTTCAAAAATAAAAAAGGTTCAAAAGATTTCTATAATTGTATCATTCCAATAGCACCATTGCCAACTGGAACAAGAAAATGGAATAGGGAATTCGATTTTGATAATGGGAAGTGGACGGAAATATTTAAAACACCTTTTTTAGTCACAAAAAACTCTTAATTACAATGGTTCCAGGTAAGAATTATACACCACATTTTGGTTACAAACACCTTTTTTATAAATTGAACTTAGTTGTTAGCCCTTTATGCACATTTTGCAATTTAGAACAGGAAACAATGATGCATAGTCTATGGGAATGTCAGGAGATCCAAACACTACTTCAGAGATTTAAAACTTTACTTGATATCTTGGTAATCCCTTTTGCTTATAATAAAGAATCTTTCCTCTTCGGAATTGTACCACTAAATTGTAATCTTACTGATAATGAAATACTGCTTGTTATCAAGTTTTATATTTATAAAACTCGATGTCTTGGCAACTCTCTACATCTCAATGCACTCATCAATGCCATCAAGGATCACTATCAGACTCAAAAATATGTATATAATAATAAAAATGAATCTACTAAAAGACAATTCGAGTTAGGTTGGAAAAATGGAAAGGTATTCTATGACTTTAGGCAATTTGCATTATATTGTATCATATTTACATCATACATGTATGTTGATTGATGATATTTGTAGTATTTATATTGATAATATTGTAATTTATAGAATTAATCAGTCTTTTATCTATCTTTACTTCATTACCAAGACCTTGACTCCATTTGCTGACTCTCTAAAAGTATTAAGTATGTCTTTCCCCGTACAAAATTGCTGCGTTATTGTGCCTCCTTTCTTTCTCTCTCTCTCTCTCTGTCTCTCTGTCTCTCTCTGTCTCTCTCTCTCTCTCTCTCCCTCTCTCTCTCTCTCTCTCTCTCCTTCTCTCTTCCCCTCTCTGTGTCAGTTTTTTTCAAAGGTTTGTCTTTCAAAATCATTGATTGAACTGCTAGGTGTGTGTGGATGGGTTTGTGTGTGGGTGTGTACATGTGTGTGTGGGTGGATGTTGGTATGTATACTTGTCTGTGACATATGTGTAAGACATGTGTATGGATATGTACACTTGTTATGATGCCGTATTATAGATGATGATGAAGATGATGATTGTGATGATGACATTGTGGTTGATGATGATTATCATAATGATGATGATTATCATGATGACATTGTGGGTGATGATGATTATCATAATGATGATGATGATGATGATTGTGATGATGACATTGTGGTTGATGATGATGAATGATGATGATGACATTGTGGGTGATGATGATGATCATGATGATGATGAATGATGATGATGATTGTGATGATGACATTGTTGGTGATGATGATGATGATGATGATGATGATGATGATGATGATGATGATGATGATGCTGATGATGATGGTTGGTGATGATGATGATGATGATGATGATGATGATGATGATGATGATGATGATGATGATGATGAGTGTGATGATGACATTGTGGGTGATGATGATGAAAATGATGAAGATGATGATGATGATGAGTGTGATGATGACATTGTGGGTGATGATGATGAAAATGATGATGATGATGATGATGAGTGTTATGATGATGATGTGATGATTACTATAACTGCAAGTAAGGTGATCATAACTGTACTACATTTTGTAGCTGTTGTGATGATGGTAGTTTAGTGATATCCATTCACGAATTTGAGGATGTGTGATATTTTGACCGGTATGTTTACTTTGTAGATTACAATTACAATTACAAGAAGTACGCTCTACCGCATTCAGCGATCTTAAGGCATACGCAATCGGTCGTTCCGAATTGCCCTTCATGACATGTGATAAAACTGCTCTGAGTCCACGCGGAGACGCATCACATGTAAGTCGCAGCGGCTTGTCAGGATCGTAGTGAGTAAGTACCTTAGTGAATGTTACCAGTCTTTTGACTTCCTCAAAAGCTTGACGATGAGTTTCTTCCCACACCAATGTTTTGTCCTTCTCCAGTTACTTGTGTAGAGAGTATAGCGTTGCAGATAGATTTGGCAAAAACCTGCCATAATAGTTCACTGACCCTAAAAGGTTCGCAGCTCAGACACGTCCTTAGGCTCTGGTGCCTCTAACACGCTTTTACTTTCTTGTCTGTCTTGTGCAATCCTTGTGCAATCCAATGACAGCTTTTCCACACTTCGTTACGCGAAGTCCGTAGTCATCAAGTCTTTCTTCAGGTGATCCTCATCATCGCGCCCAGTCACCAGCATGTCGTCAATGATGCATTTAACACCCGGTAGGCCCTGCAAAACGGTGTCCATAGCACGTTGCCAGACTGCAGGTGCCGACGCTATACCGTATACCAGTCGATTAAACCTATACAGTCCCTTCTCGGTGTTTATCGTCAATAGGTCCTTCGACACTTCACTTACATCAATTTGAAGTAAGCATGCTGTAGGTCTAGTTTTGAGAACAGTTGAGCCCTTGCTAGAGATGCAAATATGTCGTTTACATGAGGTTATGGATATTGTTCAACCTTAAGTGCCTTGTTTACAGTCACTTTGAAATCACAGCACAGACGCACCGATCCATCCCGCTTTTATCACCGGAACTAGAGGCGTAGCCCACTCACTGTGGCTTATTTTGGTCAGCACACCTGTCTGCTCTAATCTATCCAGCTCCTCGCCCACCTTTGATTTGATTGCGTATGACACCGTTTGTGCCTTACAGAACTTGGGAACTGCATCCTGTTTTAAGTACAGTTTCGCCTTGATTTCCTTAAATGTTCCCCAATCATCATTAAATACTGACTTGTGTTTGTCCAAGATACTGTCTAGCTTCGCCTATGTAGGTAGACGCTAGACTCGAATCGCCTTGATTTCCGGCCAATTAAGTGTTATCTCCCTTAGCCAATCTCGTCCGAACAACGATGCCCCACCCTTTTGTATGAAATACACTTGAAGGTCTTGAAGGTTTCTACACTGCCCCTCCTATTCAACTTTAACGTTCGCAATACCACCGGCTTCAACCAGAGTAAGTTTTTAAATACACTTGAGTGTCCAACAAATCTTTCAAATTTCCTTTCAACTGTTCGATGAATACTTTCTCTGTTACCACGGATACGGCGGAGCTAGTGTCTAACTCCGTTTTGTGACTGGTACCATCGATCTTGGGAAAGAGCCAGATTGTGGTGTCACCATGTACCCCAGTCGAGTGAATCTTGAGGCTTGCTATTTGAATGGAGTCTGAATCATACTCACAGTCATTATGGTGAATCTTCTTGTGTTGTTCAAATTTTACATGCCTTCTTTATGTGTCCCTTCTTGTTGCATACAAAGCATGTTTCTTTTTTCCATGAACAGTTTATCTGGTGATGCCTTCCTAAACACTTGTAGCATTTACCAGAGTTACCGGCCTCCATTTGGGATAGTCCACCTTGTTTTGGTTTGCGAACGGATTGTTTATTATGTTTATTTGATTTCTGTGTATACACTTTGTTTACACTATCCCTGTGGCTTCCCCTTTACTCTGTGGCGCCTTTCTCTGTCATCTCCATCGCAATGGACAGTGCAACTGCTGTGTTGTACGTTAGGTTGGCTTCAGATAATAATTTCCTTTGGGTATTTTTACTTCTTAACCAACATACTAATCTGTCTCGAAGCGCGTCATTTACGTCGTTCCAAAATCGCAGTATTCAGATAACTTCCGGATGGATGCTACATAGTCTCTTTTACGTTCCCCCTCTCTCTGACCCCTTTTGTGGAACCTCAATCGCTCTGCGATCACTAGGGGTTTGGGGCTGAAATAACCTTTCAGAATTTCACATTAACGGGCGTAAGTCTCGTCCGATGGTTACTTGGTGCTGTTAGCCCTCGAAGAAGTTGGTAGGTATTACCCCATACGAGGCTCAAAAGCGCGGGAACCTCCTTTTCGTCTTTGACTTCATTACATAACAAATATTGATCCAGGCGCTCGCTATACGAATCCCGCGATTCATTTCCTGGGTCATTTCTACCTATTCGCCCTGCCATCTTTGACACAATAATCGGCTGAATTCAAAAGATAGATTAATCCACAATTTTCGAACACAAAAATACTCTCTCAGCGAACATATGGCCCAAAGTACACAGATTTACCTGTATGTTTATAACGGTAATGTTCTCGTTAAAAAACTACAGTTCATGTTAATCCTCGTTGCCAGTTACGTCGGTGGCATTAATTAATTGCTGAGTGGAATGATATGGAAAGCCGGTGCGCAATGCGACATGCGAAATATCATATGCGTTATGCGAAATGCTTTATGCGTTATGCAAATGTTAAGGGTTTTTTTTTTTTTTGCTTTTTGCGAAATGCTATATGCGATATGCGTTTTGCGACATGCCTTTTGTTTTTTGCCAAAACTCAAAACAGGAAATGATGTCATCGGTCACCTAATCTGTCATTTCGCGCGAAAACAATGGATGGAAATATGGAGCAGAAGTATCAGAATTGCAAAAGTGCAATTTCTAAATAAGCTTAGTTTGGTCAAACATGTGGCGTAAAAGTTAAGGACATGTTATGCTGTTATGCATGCTCATGTCAGCTGAAGGTAGAATACAAATTCTGCCCTGTATGCTTAATTGGGTTGCTTAATCAGTCACACGGTCAAAGAATTGAAAATAATTCGGATGGGGGCCACTTCAACAACAAGCCGAAGTTAGAAAACAGCACAAAATGGACGCATGTTTACAAATACCGAGTTTCAACTGCTGCTGAACCGGTAACGGCGTAAGAATTCATCTTGAATATTGCTAATATCGGTTAATCTTACCTAAATCTAAAAATATAAAAAGTTATTAGGCTTGATTTTCGCTTCAATTTTTGCCGAAAGTTACGTAGATTGGGGCTTTAATACATTTCTTATTACACCGACACCTGCAAGATCCTCTTTAGGGCCTATGTGTTGTTTTTTTCAAAGATGACGTAACACAGTGACACACACATATAACTGAGCATTTACCAAGAAGGCTGAATGAAAATTTATATCAATCAAAGACTTGTACATTGCATGTTGCAGATGTCAGTTTGGAGGCTTTGAAAGAGAAGTTGACGCAAATACGAGAGAGAAGACTTGGTAAAGGCCCTAATCCAAAGCAGTCGACGTCAAGGGTCAATATTGATAATTTATGTAAAAATACAAATTTAATAATTGGGTTTAGGGCTAGTTGTTGAAGCAATTCTACACACATAAATATCCAAAGGTAAAAATACTTTTACCTATCTTAGTTCAAGTTATTGTAGACTTGAATCATTATTACAGTAATAAATACAGATGTTGTATATTATGATTAGCTGTTAAAGTTTTAATACACCTGTTAAATTGTGTTGGATTTGTCTGGATATTTCTCAGTTTTGAACTGATCTCTTTGAAACTTTACATGTCTATATCCTGATAATACATAGTTGTGTTTTCCTGAAGGGCACTTTGATTCTACAACATTGGAAGAGTTACTGCCCTTTTGTTATAAATATTAACATTTTGAATCTTTCAACGTTATTACTATTTCATGTGTGTCGTAGAGCATATCCTGCATCTGTAAGCGATGCTCTTGTTACGCATTAAAAGATATCTCGTATACATGTACACCTGTATTTCAACTACAGACATCTTTTTTAAATACATCTATATATGATATATATAATTTATTATTGAATAGATATTTCTATTTAATAATTTATTATATAATTGTATTTGTGGAAATATGTAATAATTGGATGAAATCCAAAACATCTTGATATGTTTAATTATATACACACGTTTTATACCGGTACGTTTACTTGAGCGGAAGTAATTGTGCCGTTAACTTTGCCTAGGCTAATTTAAAAGTTAACTTGAAAACTGCATTAGGTGAATCTTCGAAAGGACATGTTTCCATAACTATATGCATTTTATATTTTAGGAATCCAAGAATGCTGTCCAGATTGTACATGGCAAAGCAACATACATTCTTGTTTGTGGAGTAAAAATATCATTGTGGGGATTGGATACAGATGAGGGGACGAGCAAGCCATTACAACTACTCTGCTGTTAGAAAAACATTTAGTAGATCTGCTAACTACACTGATGTTTTAGAAGCATTGAAAGATGAATTTTCACGTGATGATGATAATTTAGTCCTTTTGGATATGGAACACAAAGAAATCAAGGACTGTGAAAATTTCTCCATATACTTATATGTGTAAGGTTACAAGAAGTATATTGGTTCTACAAGAATATACCTTGGTATCAAACAGAAAGCCATTCCAGCAACCGCTACGACTTCCAAACTTCATGAAAGAGATGGCAAAAAAGACGAAATATTAAATTCCGATGAAGACGGATCAGTAAAACCAGAGATTCCAACAACTGATGAAAGTCTCTTTATTCTCAAGTCGATTCAAGTTGAGGAAGAGAAGACTATTGAGTGGGAGGATGCAATCAAGTATTTAAAAAGAGAACAAGAGGAAGCCAACGATAGGGGGTCCTCTTTGGAGAAAGGTCAATTTGCTGAAATTGACACCCAGCCCTTCTTTACTACCTGCACTATGTGCATGTAACGGAAGAAGGTAGAGTAAATGTTAATGCCCTTTATGGGGAAGTGTGGGAACTACCAGAGGACACTGCCGAAAATTACGAGAAGTGGGCAATATTTGCGTTAGAAAATTGTTGACATTTAGATATATGCACACTGTCAATGTACCTTTACCTTTATTAGATGATGTTCATCGTCGGAAACCCACGGTACACTTCTCTGACGTTTGCATACCGTGGGCCAGAATCAATAGAAACTCTCGTCTTCGTACTAAAATAGCAGCCAATCATATCGATAGATTCATCCGTGACTACATCTAGCCGGGGTATCCCGTTTAATTTGTAACACCGTCTGTCAAAAAAAACCTGTCGACTGTGTTATAATTTTGTCGATTGTGATCAAAATATAAGGTCCTACTAAAAGGAGATAGACATCGGCGTCATGTCTACAGAAACAGACTGGCCGTGGTCAAGGTAAACTTATCTAACAGAGTGTCACGAGAAACGACCATTCTGATTGGTCGAAATCTCTGAATAAACCTTTATTCGGGGAAACGAGAGTTTCTATTGATTCTGACCCACGGTATGCAAACGTCAGAGAAGTGTACCGTAGGTTTCCGACGTTGGATGATGGTGGGTTATTCAAATCACCCTGTGTACGTAGTCTGTCGTCCATCGTACGTCTTTCAACAATTCTTGTTACCGCTTTTTCTTGAAAAATGCAGAATGCATCACAAATTTGATATGTAGTTTGATGAGTGGCCATCTTGGATTTTTGGAGAAATAGTCAATCGCTATTTCTAAACAAGTACTTGATGAATCTTTCTCAAATATCCTATGTGGGTTCCCCTTGGTCCATAGTTGGGCATAGTCTGTTTTCGAACAGATCCGATAAAAAATATAACGGACAGATAGCCATCTTGGATTTGTTAGTAAGAGTTTGTAATAGATATTTCTTGAAAAGAACTGAATGTACGTAGTCTGTCGTCCATCGTACGTCTTTCAACAATTCTTGTTACCGCTTTTTCTTGAAAAGTGCAGAATGGATCACAAATTTGATATGTAGTTTGATGAGTGGCCATCTTGGATTTTTGGAGAAATAGTTAATCGCTATTTCTAAACAAGTACTTGATGAATCTTTCTCAAATATCATATGTGGGTTCCCCTTGGTCCATAGTTGGGCATAGTCTGTTTTCGAACAGATCCGATAAAAAATAACGGACAGATAGCCATCTTGGATTGTTAGTAAGAGTTTGTAATAGATATTTCTTGAGAAGAACTGAATGTTTCTTTCTCAAATATCATATAACATGTATCGTCCCCTATGTGCATAGTTGTGGCCTTTTGGTTTTGAGAATGATAACAAAAAATGGCTGGCAAATGGCTATCTTTGATTTGACAATGAAAATGTCTTTAATTTCATACAGTTGAGTATAAGCTAACCTTTACACCTAGTGCACTAGTAGTGCACTACGTTTAACTAGTAGTGCACTACATTTAAACTACAGGTAAACTTGTAGTGCACTACACCCTGAACCCCATATAGGTCAAATACCCCTACAGGTAAATGGGCAGTCCCATCTACCTGTGATTCTTACGTGTACTTCACCTGTGCCGTCTGCTAGTACTCAGAAACTGGCCTTATCATTAGTTAATATTTATAACTTTAATATATATATTTGAATCCCATGTTGTTATCTTTCTGAAACAATCTTCTTTCTTTCATTTCAAAACTACAAATTATGAAATCATGATAATTACTGTTAGAGTTTTTCCAAAAACTTGCTTGCATACAGGACATAAATAAAATAGAAAATTATTATTTATCTAACAGTTTTGATATTTGATATACAGCATTTGAAATAGCGCCATATCTAGCTAACATAAGCCACTCTAAAGCGCTTTACAGTACATAAATATACAATTCTCATACAATCAATACAATTAACACATACAGTTCTATCATATACAATTCTGAAGAGTTCGCAGGAGCTGCCTTATCAGGCGCTAACTACTTGTCCTATACCACCTGGCTAATATCTCCATATGTGTGTGTATGTATGTGTGTGTGCTGGAGATGAATTGTGTTCTGTTTGTAGTGCGACCGTGTTTCCAACGGCATCTTTTAGAGTGCCACCTCACTTGAATGCTACAGCACAGATACTGCAACACCCACCCCAGACCATATTATACTCCACCTGGGTTGTTGGAGTCGTGTGGGCAGGAGAAAAACACTTTCTCGGAATGTTCCATGCGTATGACGATTACGGGGATCGAACCCCGGCCGCCTGCATGAAAGGCCGGAGTGTTAATCACTCGACCAATCCGCCCATAATGTCTTATATTTCATTTAATATGTACTAAAACAGATTTTTTTATATTTATTTACCAATTTACAATCAAGTATATTGAAAAATTGAAGGAATATCTATTAATATTTTTTTTTTGTTTAGAAGTACATTTTTAAATATTGAAAGAACTAATTGTGTAACAATAACAAATAAATATTCTTTTATTACTTAATTAAACTAAATATATATCTTTATTAAATACATTCATCCCTCAGATCTATATATTTATGAATGCGCTATAGAGTTTTTATAATCTTTATTTTCAATTTTACTATAGTAAGATGTGTATGTATATATATATATCACCACATACAACAGTGTTGATTTGAATATAAGAATTTGAAGTTGAAAAAAAGTAATACAACAATAAATTAAAATTTAGTCCGATTGTTAAATATGAGACAGATATTTTGATTTGACCCCCAGGCCTCAGGCAATTACCTGACCAGTCTCGACCTTGGAACACCTGCTTATTAAAGCCTGTCAGTGACATAATTGAGGTGTGAATTTCTCACCTTACTATCAATTTTGAAACCAATTTGATTAATAAAGGGCTCAGCTGGAGATGACTGGTGAACCAGATGACGAGGATCATATGATAATACATATTTTAACTTTTACTCTGGTTTATCATGTTTATATGAAATTAAGAATCATTGAGCATATATCTAGATATTAACATATTTCCCTTTAAATAGTGGATATTTTGAAGACTTTAATATATTTTGTTTCGTTTCATTCAAACCATTTAATTATGCAATAATACATTGATAGTACACAAAATTACATTGAAATAAATAATAATTAATTGGACAACAATGTAAGTCTATATCAGGCCTTTACCAGATTCTGGTTTTCTTAAATATTAAATACCAAGTATCTGATGACACCTGAATGAATACAATCCCATGATGCATATTGATTTCTAAATATTTACAAATTTATACTCGTTAAATGAATTAATGATGACAAATTATCTAGTTTATATTGGGTGTAATCAGGGACGTATATGTGAGAGAATATATACGTCTCTGTGGCTCATTAGCTTCATACAGTTTTATAATAAAATACTAAAATTCATTATATTTATTTTTTTTTCTAATAATCAGTATAATAGTATTTTTAAATGATGCATTTCCCATATTTAGGCCTAAATATTGAAGGCGATTACAGGTTGTATTAAATATGACTTGAAGGTTTATGCATATATGTAATAATATTTTTTTTTAAAAGCAATGTCAGTTTAATGGAATAATTTCAATTAATTCTATATGCTATATTCTAAGTATACAACAAATATATGATATGCAGTTATATTAGCCTAAATTAGAACAAAGTTAAGCCTATGCCAGTCACATCTATTGTACTTATGACTTAAATAATATCTAACCAAAAGGACAGCTATAGATCTTCAGGTAGAATCCTTTACTCTCTAGGCATAATTACATACCTGACCTGTCGGGGCAACATCCTCACAGAGGTCAGAATAGGGGACACCCCTAAGCTGGCTGTAGCCCTAGATAGCCAGGTGTGAATTTCTCACCTCCCACTCCCCCATGGTCATCACTGGCCAAGTCTGATTTAGGCCTGAGGGCCCTGTTAATTGTTTAATGATGATCCTATTTGATTAATGATGATAACATTGCATTACATTCAATTGGATTACATGTAGATGTAAATGGCTTTAAATGTTCTGGTGAAAGTATTTTTTTCTTAGTACTTTATGTTTATATAACCTTGCGTGTATAGTGAAACCAAATACCGACGCCGGTACATATAGGTATTATTGCAAAGCTAGCTTCTTTAATGTCAAATATTAAAGTAATTTGTGATTGAAACTACTATAGTAAGTACAAAATCTGTCCTTCTAATATCTTATTTTTTTTTTATTATTATATTACAATCTGTTGTTTACTTTATTTTTGTATACATTTTTATATTGTCAGTAGGATTAATTTAATTAATAATTTCAACATAATACATATATCATACCATTTTTCATTTTAACACTTACCTTTCAATTTAATTGTAGAATGAAAATATTTAAATAACAAAGAATCATTGTTACTTTAAAAAAAAATTATAAGTTAGTATAGTTTAATTATTATTATTTTTTAAATTTTGACATGCAATGAATTAATTTAAATCATAAGGTGTTATGATGAATATTATCTGGCATAAACTCAGAATTTTTCATTCTTGTACTTATAGAAGTAACAAACTAATGACTTTCAAAGACAACTTCAATAGTATAACATAAAAGTACAGGTAAATCATATTACATCTGTACAGGTAAGGACACAGGTAGGCAAGGACACTCCCATTACCTGTAGGGGGTTTTGTGGTCACACCCGGCTGGACGTAGTGTACTACTAGTTTACCTGTAGTTTAAATGTAGTGCACTACTAGTTTAAACGTAGTGCACTCCTAGTGCACTAGGATGTAAAGGTTAGCTTACACTCAACTGTATGTAGATTGTGCTGGTTCTTAGTTGTTCGTTTTGTTTTTGGGAATGATCAGAAATAAATAACACGTCGGATACCATTTTTAGGTCATCTGACCGGTATGCTGTGTGTAAACTTTTCTTCAAAGAACTTCTCAATAACCAAAAGGCTCTGGGTGCTAGCTAACATTATGCCTATAGCATGCCTAGATGAAGGACAGGTTTGTGAAAATGAATGACCTTGACCTGTTGCAAGGTCACATGGGTCAAATGTCTGAAAATCTTCTTCTGACTAAGCGAAAGGCCAAGGGTACTGATATTGACCTGTAGCATGTTTGGATGAGGGGCTGCAAAGTTTATTCAAATGAATAACTTTGACCCACTTTCAAGATTAGCAATAACCAAAATGATGCATAGATGACCGTTATGGGACATCAATTAATATTGTCTTTTACACATCGCTATCATGGTTATGGTATACGTAATAACATTAAATATGCTTGCATAGTCATGACTGAGATGGCAACAAAATCTATATTATCAGTGTTATAAAACTAACTTACCATCTTTTATGGTGTTGGTAAAAGTTTTACCACGTTTTGTAATTAGAAGTTGAGATATTGTTTAAATTGGTTTCTTTTAAGGTTTAATAGATGCTTTCAGTATGTCCTTGGTCAAAAAGTACAGGTCTGAAAGAAGAGATGAAAGTTCTTATGTAACTCTTGAATATTACATGTCGTTGTAAGACTAAGAGACTGATGAAAGTTTGCATTACCCTGAGTTTTGTATGCTTGTTGTATAAACAATTTGCTTCTTCATTTGAAACATCCTGTTATCACATGAAAAGGTAAGATAAGGTCTACCTACAACTTGACTGAAGCCAACCGAA
Organism: Mimachlamys varia; assembly: GCA_947623455.1. Lineage (NCBI taxonomy): Eukaryota > Metazoa > Mollusca > Bivalvia > Pectinida > Pectinidae > Mimachlamys > Mimachlamys varia. The sequence goes on from OX392534.1 coordinate 25,613,699, forward strand.
AGAACTTTCAGTGACCTATTGCTATAACAGTGAATTCCTCTTTATAGCATGTTGCATTTTTAAGACAAAACATGACATGAACAGGAATAGGACAGTAAGAGATACATCTGTCCCCCCTAATTCTAGTTTATTTTCGATCTTCATAACTAAACGTAAGCTATTCAATGTGATGATGTTTCAATCTATAGATAACATAAGAAAATGTTATTTTTAAGAAATATTTTGTACAAGATGTATTTTAAATTGAAATGTCATCAGTTTCAGGATATTTTATGTGATTGGTTAAAAATACATGAAATTGAGAGGAATTCACTTCATCCATCAATTGCTCCATTGATACAAAATCCATAGGGCTTTAACTTATCATTTCCATTAACATGCCAGATGTGGTTTGGCCCATTTACTTTGTAAATTATTCTATCAAGTCTTCCTTTCTTCGTGTGTAGACTTCTGTCAGGCTCTAGCTGTCTGATAATTTCTCTCACTGTGTTCCTGCAATATACACGAAGTCTACAATTTTAACAAAAGCTTTCATCTATGATCGTTACAGTTTGTCCTAGTTGGCTGGTAAATTAAATGTTTGGCAATGATTTTATTAATATTTAATCAATTTAATTTATGTTTATAATCATTTGGAAGCCTTTTCTTATACAAGAGGCCCCCTTGGGCCTTGGCACGATCATTTGGGAAACTTTGTCGTTTTCATAGAACATCAGATTCTTATTCGTTTACTACTGTAAAGTATGAAAGTGTCCTGTATGTTCAACATATTGTTCATATTAAATTACTTTGAATACTTTGTATGCATATTCCTGGGACTCATCACAATGACTTTCAAATAGTAATATACAAAATGTCTATCGAAAATGAGGATTGGCACCATGCCTTTTCACTAGACGTCCATATTCCCTCCGTGTGATTTTCCATATCTGTGTCATTCCTAGGTTCCGACCGCTTTCATGCAATTCCTCTTGTACTGCAAATCCTTTATTTTCTGCAGATTCAGCTTGTTAAGGTAATATTGAGAATGCGGACACTGAAAAATAGCCCAGAGTTAATTAAGTCATAATAAATAAATAGTCTATGCAACAGCAAATGCATATACTCAACAGTCAATCAAATTCATAAGTCATTCAATATAGGACAATTGTCGGACAGGCTTTGAAAGTCGGACAGTTGTCTATGTTCATAATAAATTGAAAATGCACATGTGTTCTTGTTGGTTTCTATTTCAGCCTCCTTTTAAGAAAGGTGCATTCGATATGTTTTTAATTAACTTCCGATTTCCGGCAAAATTAATAACCGATCCGATTAATGGCCACTTTGTTCCGGACGTCGGAAGTTTGTTTGGTGGCAAATTTGAAGGTCACTATAAGGAGGTCGGTTGATAAGAAAATTTGTGGTATGTATAACAGTAATAGTTGTTTCAAATGATATATTCATGAATTTGATATTAATATTTAACAAGCTGATACTTTATTTTTCCAATAAAGAAAACATATTTAGAAATATATTGTATTTCTTTTAGTGTCCGACATTAAATACCTTTTGAAATAAAGGTCATAAAAAGTCGGACAGACATTTCATCGGATAGGGAAACATTCACCAATAATAAAAAAAACAATAATTAAAAATTAAAACACAGAAACAAACGAAAAAGGAAACATGGTTGTAATTATTATCATCATGAATAAAGTCAACAAATACGAGGCATGGGCATATCACGACGGCAACTGTATGCACGTACAGCTATCTTGTGTCGTACACGCGTAAAGTCAATGTCACCCCGAGTACAGGATAATGGGAAGGGCTTAAAAGACGCCATCCTGAGGTTACGATCAGGAAACTCGAAAAAATGTTTGGAATTGTGACTAAACAGTTTCAGCATACGCCCATCAAAATTATATCACAAAAGGGTTCAAAAAACGTTGTAAGCCGGGTGTCTGAAAACGGCTCATTCCCCGAACACCAACTCTGGTAACTTTAAAGAAAGCTATTTATATAGGAAGTCCTTTGAAGTTTAAGTAAATTAAAGTCTGTTTCAACTAAGAATGTCAAATAACTTAATTTGTAGATATGATACTTAGTCAGTATTAAATGAAATTAACAAAATATTCTCATGTATTACAGCGTTAAGTAATAGAAAATTATCATTAAATATTATATTTTAGATTCAATAAATAGAAAGTAATCATTAAATTACATTACTTGAAAAATAAATGTCCTTAATCAAATTATTTAAAGCATACAGATATATTAATAATAAAATACATTTTCTATTAATACACGTATGTCAGTATATTAACTGAAAACCATTAAATGAAAATGACATAAAACACACAATAACAGAAAATATCAAACTGATGTCACACAAATTAAGCACAAATCTTTACAAGTTTAACTTTTATATTCTGTGATATAAATAAGGCATTTGACAGGTTCGGCATGTAGGTATTTGCATAAACTTTACAAAAATGGTATAAAAAGGAAAATTATTTGAGTGGTTAAGAGCTTAATACATTGATGGATACCAATCAAATACCTTATTCATATCTGCAAGAGTTCCTCAAGGATCATTTCTTTGGCCTTTTTTATTTCTTTCATTTATTGATATAACAGCTGATGTAACTTCTTATATTAGCTTGTTTGCAGTTGATATTACTTCTCTATATATTATTGAAGATAGTGATGACCTTAATACACCTATTAATCATACTAAATGACGATATTTCATCAATCCCTGCTTGGGCTAATCCATGAATAGCAAGTTATTTTAAATCCATGCAACTAAAACAGTAGCATTAACTTCTTTAATAACCATACTATAACACAGCACGACTGCCACAAACATATTGTTTCTATATGATCTTTTAGGATAAACTAATTTAGATGTCTTTTCAATGGTGTAGTTGGTATGTCAGATGAAATAAAGTCAATTATACTTAATTATACTACCTCATACATTTATATACATTGTATATAAAGCACTAAAACACTTTACATGCATAAGTAATTCATATCTTAATAAGGTAGTTCTAAATATGTAATTTTAAAAATCATAATCATAATAAAGGTATGAGAGTGTTTGAGAAAGGGATCTCTCATTGATAAAACATTATACTGCTAAGTTTCTTCTCCATCTACACCGAAATAAAATTTGAATTGTCAATGTATATACAAAATGTATAAAGGATACTGGTTATCTTTTTTGGGAAAGACTTAAATAGGCTTAGCCTGCTTTTATTGATACATTTGTATACTATTTCTTTTTAGTTCTTGTTTATATGTCTTGTATAAATGCTAAAATATTTTGAAATTAAATATATGACAACAATTTAAACAAATCTGAAAGAAGGTATAAGTTTAATCAATATATGACAATAATTTACACAAATATGAAACCTAAATACATATCAATAAATATATATGATAATTTACACATACATATATCTGAAAGAAGGTGTAATAAATCATTAAAATGATGATTTTCCTAAATGTGCAGCTGTTTTATGCAGTACCTATTTATCATTATTTGTTTGCAAATATCATTAGTTATTGAGTATCTGATTAGTTACCAGAAGTTTATTTACCTGTGTAATTTACCTGTACAACATTTTTGGTATAGACTATAACGCACTATCATCACAACTGACCACCTAAATAAACATGTTTTTATAAGCAGAGTTGGTGTTCGGGGAAGTCCCCCTGAAAACCGCACCAACCTTACTATTATGGCAAGTGTTAATGGCATTGGAGACGTCTCCAATGGTCATTGTGTAGGGGAAAACTTCCGCTTCCCTTCACGGCATGAACGTCACTGAAGCACCTGGGGGCACAATGTTGCGGTTTCAGGAAAGTGGGTGGATGACAGAGGAGCTTGGGGAGCGGTGGTTCAGGGACGTTTTCCTGCCACAGTGTGGACCAGCCCGTCCTCAGCTCATCATACTAGATGAGCATTCTTCCCATGAAACTTTGAGCATTTTAGAGCTGGCCGGCCCCAAATAAAATTCACATACTGTGCCTTCCACTACACACCACCCACGTGCTCCAACCACTAGACAGAACCGTTTTCGGGCCTTTTAACAAGTCCTATAACCAGTTCTGCTCAGAGTTTCTTGCAGAGTCCCCTTATCGTGTTGTTAATAAGGGAAATTGTCCCGTCTTGTTCAACAAGGCATGGAATACAGGTGTGTCGTCACACAACATTGTAAGTGGCTTCAAAGCTTGTTGCATAAAGCCTTTCAACCCAAAAGCTGCCCCGATAGCGGCTTATCAGCCCGCAGTAGCAGCAGCAAATATTCTTCAGCCTGTAAACGTTACTCAAACGGCATCATCATCATTATCGTGTTTGGCCTCTATGTCCGAGGAAACACCAACTCTCGAGTTTGTCCCTACATCCACTGAAATAGTTTCTAAAAATGTACCAGTTTCTACAGTGTCTACATCTGAAAGTGCACCAATCCCGTCATCTATAAACCCCGAGTCTCTATCTCAATCTGATCCAGAAACAATCCTGTCTTTGCTCGCAAATGGAGAAATGCAGGTAGCTTGTGCTGACAGTTCTGGCGTTGCAAACTGCATAGTTCCAGAGGCGCAATCTGATCCTGCTGTGCAATTACCTACCACTCTCCAAAATACTGCTGTTCAGACGCCACCTACATCCTCTCTTTGGAAAAACGCTATTGATAGCATTGTTTAACCTATAATAAACGGAAAAGATAATGTAACCAACAAGAATTCAAAATCTAAAACTGTTCACGGGCTTCTGATCATGACATCGCAAGCAATCATTGAGGAGAAAAGGGAGGTTGTAAGAAAACAAGAACTAAAAGTAGAAAAGAAAACTGAGAGAGAGAATTAAGAGAGAAAAGGTTGAAGAAAAGAAAATTGAAATTGCAACAACCATCTGTTTAAAAGATAATTGAAAGTAATGTGAAAAAGATAGAAATTGTTTTCAGGGCTTCAAATTTGATGTATGTTTTCAAATGGTTACGAAAAATGAATAAATTTATTTTTAGAAGACAATATTGGAATGATTGTTGATAACTGCTACATATGCGTATGTAACTAACATGTAATCATTGTTCTTTAGTATGTAGTCAAACGGGTTAAAATGCCGCTTTCGTTTGTAACCTCCATTTGATTAACAAAATTACAACTTCACACGGATACTGATTTACCAATAATAATACTGACCGGTTTACGTGTTTATTACACGTTCATCAAGTTCAACACCGTAACACGTGTTGCTAAATGTTTTGTGTGACTTTTTTTTCTAATGCTTCGCTTAGAATCGTTCGACATGATATACGGCGTTCGCCCAGTCCTTCTATTTCCTCATTTGCAAGAACTATTTGGTGATGAGTATGATCGATCATGATCATGATGACGATCATGGTGGTGGTGATGATGATGATGACGATGATGATATGGTGATATTGACGATGTTAAGGTGATGATGATGAGGATGATGGTGAGGATTATGATCTATCATGATCATAATGACGATCATGATCATAATGACGATCATGGTGGTGATGATGATGATGCTGGTGATGATGATGGTTGTGATGATGATGATGATGATGATGATGATGATGATGATGGATGAATGATGATAATGATGATGATGATGATGATGATGATGATGATGATGATGATGATGATGATGATGATGATGATGATGGATGAATGATGATGATGATGATGATGATGATAATGATAGTGATGACAATCATGGTTGTGATGATGATGACACATTAATTTCTGTAAAAATATTTGTGAATCCCCCTATTCAAATGATTTCATAAAAGTTATGCATGCATTGCATTGACAAGTACAAAACTAAAATGAAATGAAATGTTTCCGGTGATTTTTCAATGTCTTGAGGATTTTTTTTCAGCTTATCCATAAGTTATAATTATAAACATGCATGTTCATTTAAAATCTATCAAACTTTCAGCGTCTGCATACTTTATCATTTAAGGAAATATACATTGAATCGCATGTAAGACCGAGGAGTATGATCAAATACACATACTCCATGTCATGATGTAACATGTTTTAGAGGAACATTTTTGGATACAATACAAGTGGTAGGATATCAGGACACCAGAACCACTCAGCCACCTTGGCCCCAGGGACACCGAGTTTGTAATATGGTCAGAACGGAACGTAGGTGGTACGGTTTTGTTCCGCATAAAAGAACGACCCGTGCCTTGGTTCGTTCCAAGATGGTGGTCAAATAGAGTTACCGGCCTTCGGTCTGGTGACACCTTGTAACATCGCTCAGCAAGAAATGTGATATTCTACATATTTGTGGCCTGCTGTTTGTTCTTATTAGCTGGACTATGGTAAAGTACTAATACTAGAATGGAGACGAGTAATTGAAATTATGTTTTATTGACTCATGTAGCTGGTATACCTGTTGGAAAAAACTCCTATACTGAGGTCACCATATGTTTCATATCTATATTTAGAACGCACACACGTCCGTCTTACCTATTCTCACCTGCTGACCTCGTCACACCTGATTGCGACAGTGTCTCATACCTGTACACACCTGTATGTTTACGTCTACCTGAGCGCGTTTTGCTGCTGACTTTTACGGTATATTCTGTTATTATTGCCTAGTAATCATGGATGCTTCATCAAATAAACATTTTCTCAACTCATCATCATCGTCGTCTCCAATTCTTCCTAATAGTAAAAAGCAAAGGCAGGGATCGTTCGTAGAGGAAGGTCCTCCTTCCCATTATCCTCCGTACCCAAGTCACCCTGTCCACTATCCACCGATGGGTACCTCGACACCCTCATCCTCACATGTCCCACCTGGTAACTACTACCACCAGGCTGCTGGTTACTCTCAAGGTCACGCCCCTAGCCCTCAAGGTTTTAATGTGAACATCTCGCCCGAAAATATTAAAGACATAGCAATGGCTGTTAAAGATATGCTATTTGGAGAATTGTCCCTCCTAATCCAAAAGGAGGTGGCACCCTTAAGGGCTGAATTGAACACTATTAAGCTTGAAAACCAGGACCTCCGGCTTAAACTGGACGATTTAGAGCAATATAGCCGGAGGCCCTTGGTTAGAATTTCTGGGATCCCCGAATCCCAAACAGAAGATACTTCTGCCCTTGTTTTGGACGCCATTGACAAAGCTGGTATCTCAATCACCAATGACGATATTGAACGCTCACATCGTGTTGGCAATCCTATGAAAACGAGGTCCAAACCCCGCCAAATTATTATGAGACTTCGTTCATATGAGGCCAAGCGTACTTTGTTAAAAAATAGTAAAAAGTTCAAAGAGTGTACGTCAACCAAGGCAGTGTCGGTCAATGAGGACCTTACCAAACTCCGAGATAAACTCGCGTTCAACTGCCGACAGTTGGTCAAGAACCCATCCAGTTCCATTGTCCAGACTTGGACGTGGGATGGTAAGGTCATGGTGAAGGACAACTCAAATCACAACCACCAGATCCATTCTGAAAACGACCTGTGTAAGTTTGGCCATGTGATGGCAGTATCGGAACCGTCTCAGTGATCCATCACCAGGACACAGTTCTACAATCTAAAGAAGCTCCCCGAGTTCGTGTACAATAAATATATCGTTCCATGTGTGACTTTCTATGCTGTCTGTGTATATAGATATATAACTTGAACAACTCATCATCTAACATCGATATCCATCATGTAATAACCAACCCAATCGTGAATAATTTGTGATAAATACTTATATATATTCAATATCATGTAAGATATCGTATATATACACATTGTAACGTAATTTAAACTGATAACACTACCACATGTGTACGGGTATAACCCTATTTGGTGTTAGAATCAGCACAACATACTAGTCTGGGCATTTGATCCGGAACGTAGTGTGTTCCAAACTGTGCATTTAACACCAAACAGATGAATAATGTCCTTTATTTTTGCTATTCGTAAAGTTAGTGTGATGTTGCGTGAAAGGAGAGCAGAACGTGTGTAAGTGGTTGGGACAAGCACACGACTAGCAGTGTGTCGGCGAGTAACGTGTATCATAAACCCATAAACCACAGGTGCTCGTGGATATGCATGAATGTGAATATTTTTTTTCTCACTGGGGGTGGAGGGTGGGTTGCATATGTGGCGTTTCATGATAATATAATGCTAAATTATTAACTTCACAATAACAACCCATGCAGAGTAGCCTAATAAAATCCTAAATTATCATTGTATTGTTGTGGGGCGCCGTATGTGTTAGTTGCCCTCTACTTCCAGTGGGAAGGGGGGGGGGGGTCGCATCCGTGTCACAAGCACCTGTGACATGAACGAGTAATAGTATACATCAGCAATATATATGATTAATCTGACCATTCAATTACTTGGTTATTTTTTAATCAGTGGTTAGTATAGGAGTAAGGTTATCACAGATGACCACTATAAAAAGCTAATTTTTACATCATTACCCCCAATATTCTCTGAGTCCGGGTTTGCATTCCGGAATTTAGTATTATCCCTAGATTTCCTATTATGTGAGCGAGTGTTGTAAAGAGTGTGAAAGTCTACCTTATTCTAAATACATGCCTAATCAGCAGGCCAATCTAACCAATTTCCAATATCGAAATGCACATGTCCATCGGAGGTGATATTTCACATTCCACATTCTTTGCACTATTTTGTACTCTCTTATTTTCATATGTTTGTATTGTGGTGAAGCTTATAACCTTATTAATATGTCAACACATTAATACAACAGTGAACTTATTCTACTCCAGTTATGGTAAATATGACCGAAAATCACATATATTGAATAAACCCCGCATGCTACGAACTAGGTTTTGGACACGTCGATACCGATATTACGTGTATCGTATCACCTGATGCCCATTGACTCTGTATTGCATCGTGTCCAGACTGGTTTGTATTATGTGAGGTCCAGTAGGTTACATAAAAATAAACAATTAGATTTACTTTGTATTCTAGCGATAAATCTATTTATTCTTTATCATGAAAGTGCCTTACCCAGTGTAATTATTTTATACATGTTGATACAAGAAAATGTTTTTGATCGATTTTACAAAGTTAAGAAGTTAGATTATCTTGAAATTGTAAATATTGTTAGTTTTAATTATATGATATGTGTTGTAATCATGGTTTATATTTTTGAAATAATTTTGCTCAGTGGAGATATTGAACGTAACCCAGGTCCCGAACAATCATTATCTCTTTCTGATTTGTCAATCCTTAATCAAAATAATATATCATTAGTACATTATAATGTCCAGAGTTTATTACCAAAAACTGATATTCTATTTAGTGAATTACACCAATACGATATTTTATCATTTACTGAGACGTGGTTAACGACTACTACAGAGTTATCAAATGAATTGATCTATCCTAAATATCATGAACCATTTATAAGATCACGGGCAAATAGAATTGATGGAGGCATAGCGCTCGGTGTATATAAATAAAAATATTACAGCATTTCGACACTTAGAATTTGAAATTGATAATCTTGAATGTGTCTGGATAGAATTACAGATAAATCATAAAATTATAATGCTGGGTACTTTCTACAGGCCGCCTAACTCAGGAAGTGAAACTTGGAATTTAATAGACCATTCTATTGATATGGTTACTAACTATAATGCCGATTGTATTTTAATTACGGGTGATTTTAACGAAAACCAATTAGCTATAAATGCAGGCCGTGTTATTGATATCATGTATAGGTATGACTTTGTTCAGCTTGTTGATGAAGCTACTCATTTTACAGAACATTCATCTTCGCTCCTGGATATATTTATGACATGTAATGACAATTTTGTTAAAAAAGTAATTGTTGGTGAATCTTTCTTACCAGCTGATGTCAGGTATCACTGTCCTGTATACGCTTTCCTAGATATTGATCGATCTAAAATATATAACAATTTTGAACGACGAATTTGGTTATACGATAAAGGAAATTATCATATGTTTCGCGATGCATTGAATAATATTGATTGGACTGGTGCATTTGAAAAATTAACTGTTGATGAACTCGCATCTTTTTTTAATTCTTCTATTTTATCTGCTGCAACGAAATATATTCCAAATAAAAATGTAGTGGTAAGAAGTAATGAACCGCAATGGATACACAATGAAATTAGGAAATTGATCAGAGTCCGGAAAAAACTACACAGGAAAGCTAAAAACATGCAAAACCCATATAATTGGCAGCGATATAGACGAGCTAGAAATAACTGTGTTAGTGCTATTAGGGAGGCAAAAAAAGAGTACACTTTAAAATTAACTAAAAAAATGAAATGTATGTCTACTTCATCACGAGACTGGTGGAAACTAATTAACACTTTCACTAATTTTTCAACCAAAAAATCGAACATACCAACATTGACTCATGACGATATAAATTATGTAGATACTATTGAAAAAGCAGAACTTTTAAATAATTATTTTATAAGTCAGTCGACAATTAATGACTCAAATGTCCCAGTCCCTGAACATATACCCAATTTACCTAATAAACTAGAAACTGTCATTATAACTGAACAGAATGTCAAAGATGCCATAAGTATGTTAGATATTTCTAAAGCTGCGGGTCCGGATAATATAAGTCCGAGAATTATTAAGGAAGCTAAAGTAGAAAGTATCATTACAAATCTCACTAAATTATATAACAAATCTTTAGACTGTGGTAGATATCCCGCTATTTGGAAAGTTGCAAATGTCACACCTGTATATAAAAAAGGTAACAAGTCTGTTGTGTCGAACTATAGACCTATATCTTTAATAAGTATTGTTAGTAAGCTAATGGAAAGATGCATTTTTAAACATGTATATAATTTCCTTAGGGACACTAATTTCTTCACTAAACATCAGTCCGGTTTCACACCTGGGGATTCGGCTATTAATCAGTTACTTGACATTACTAATGATATTGGGAGGGCTTTGGATGCGGGTAAAGAAATTATAGCAGTATTTTGTGATATAAGCAAAGCATTTGACCGAGTTTGGCACAGGGGTCTTATCTATAAATTAAAAGCTGCAGGTATTTCAGGAAAATTATTAACTTGGTGTGAAAATTATTTATCAGATAGAAGTCAAAAAGTTGTAATAAATGGGATATCTTCAAGCTCTCAAAATATCAAAGCAGGTGGACCACAAGGTTCTATCTTAGGTCCATCGTTTTTTCTTATATATATTAATGATATTGTTGCTGACATTGACTGTAAAATTAAACTATTTGCTGATGACACTGCATTATACATAATTGTTGACAATCCTGTAACTACTGTAAATACTATAAATAACGATCTTTCTAAAATACAGACATGGACAGACAAGTGGTTAGTGAAATTCAATCCGGACAAAACCGAATCATTATTAATAAGTAGAAAAACTACACCAGTACATTATGATCCTATAACTATGAATAAAACTGATGTAATTAGAGTAAGTTCTCACAAACATTTAGGTGTATGGGTTTCTGATAATGGTGCATGGAAAAACCACATTGATTACATACTAAAGAAAACATCACCGAGATTAGCTGTACTTCGTAAACTAAGAAACACTCTAGATAGAAATTCTCTTCAAACTATTTATTTTGCTTTTATTAGACCTATTCTTGAATATTCAGATGTGGTTTGGGACAACATACCTAGCTATCTATGTCAAAACCTAGAAAATATTCAGATTGAGGCTGCCAGAATAGTAACAGGTGCAACAAAACTGTCAAGCATTAATCTACTATATAATGATTTAGGCTGGGAAAAACTAGATAAACGGCGTGAAAATCATAAAACCATACAATTTCATAAAATGTATCATAATAAAACTCCAGCATATCTGTCTAACCTAGTCCCTAGTAAAATATCAGAATGCCATAGTCACAACACTAGACATTCAAATAATCTACATTCAATTAACTGTAGAACTAAATTTTACAAAGACTCGTTTTTGAACTCTTCAATACAATTATGGAATGCATTACCATTAGAAGTTCGTGAAAACCCGTCCGTAAATGTCCTTAAAAATTTTCTACAAAAAGATAAAATATTGATTCCTTCATATTTTAATACTGGATGTAGAAACTTACAAATATTACATGCAAGATTAAGATTAAAATGTAGTAACTTGAAACAACACCTATTTATGAGAAAGTTAGAGTTAAGCCCCTTATGTAGATGTGGACGAGTCGAAAGTGCTTATCACTTTCTACTAATATGTAATAATTATACTAGAATAAGACAAAATACTTTAGATAGCCTAAACATTAACCTTACTGAAAATACCTTACTATGGGGAAGTACTGAATATACTGTTCAAAAGAACAAAGAAATATTTCTATCAGTTCAGAATTTTATTAAACTCACTAAACGGTTTAGCTAATACTCATTTGCATTAATACTCATAAACAATCTCATTATTATCATTACAATTGTAGTATTCTAAAGATATTGTTATTATTGTACTTATTTCTGTATAACATATACTTATATGTACTATACTACACTGGATATATTCTATCATACATGTATGAGTGGCTGAGGTAAAGCACTAGACACTGATTTCTAATCTAATGTGTTAAACATTAAACGTTACAAGTTTCAATACAATTTTCACCACTTGTAAATATGTTATAAGTTGAACTTTATATTATTCGAATCAATATGTTGTTATTTAAGGTGTCAACAGTCTCGAAGATTTGTGTGCCTGTAGTATATATTAGGGAGAGGAATTAATATAAGCTCTAAGCTTGTTTTCCAATCCCTGTGTAATAATATATGTATTAAATGTCATACTTGAATTTTGAATAAATACTGTTTAAACTAATATGACGAACAACTGACTTTCGCTTAGCCCAGTTTTGTTTTTGAACGACAAACATTTTTTACAGAGACGATCATGACGACATACTGACAGCAATACTTTGTTAAAAGTAGCAAAATTGCACCATATTTAGCGACAGTTACGTACGTATGTATAATTTCGAAAAATGAAAATACCGATCGACGTGTTTCTTATTTTTGACTCATTGATATCCAATATAACGTATTAATCAGGAACATATTTAGGTATATGATTGATTGATTTTTAATATTTATATTTCCATTCAGCTTATCACTAGGTTATATATATATATAAGGCATCAATAATTTTATTTGATATTATGAATAATTATTAATGCCTGATTAACAATATGTATACATTTTTAATACGAATAAATCAATTTATCTATTCATTTTTCCATATCTAATTATAAGGACCCCTTTCCCGTGAAAAAGTTGAACACAAATGCTTTTAACTAAAATTTCCCTGAGTAAATGTTTTCTTTTTCTTCTGACATGTAATTACAGTGACTTACCTGTTTTGGGAGGTGATTCGAGACAATTCATCGTTAATACACCAAACACTGTATCTCTGCCATGAATCCTTTCTAATACTGTTCATAATACAAATGGAAATTCACTATTGCAATACAAAAAAAATGTGGTAATAGAATTTAATGCAACCAAATGAATATATCCTGTTTGAATCCCTTTGATCAAAGTTGTTTGCTTACGTCATTGTTTCAATATCACCTGTTAACTAGTAAATTACAAAGGTGATCTATATCGAAGTATATCATATATCAACAATAACTTTGAAATTGATATCACGGAGCAATGATATATCACTCATATATAATTATTTTATATAACATGCCTTATTTAAAGTTTATAAGGAAATAACTTAATATATAATTAATATATAATACACATATTTTATTTTCTTATTAGAAATATTATAAGAGACATTATATTTCATACACCTTTCTTTTCACCGGGTTAAGTATCAAGATTTCTTATAATGTAACAGGAGAGGAAAATGCACGACCAGACCGGGACCTTCCGAACTCAAGACCGGCGCACCACTATAATAAGATATCTCTCTATGATTTTTTTTTTTAAATAATGCGACAGAAGGGCAGACGATGGAATGGTGTTCCGGCTGGCCGGGGGAGTAAGGCATAAAAATCATATCACAATTACCAATTATGGACTTTTTTTCAACCACAGATGAATTCCATTATATTGCTGGAAAGAACATATAGATGCATTTTTGCTTTTCTTCTTTTTTCCCTAACATTTGAAAATACACCGTCATGTATGGCAACAGTATTTGTGGTTTGTACATGTATTTCAATGCCAGTAGTACTAGTATAGGTGAAAACAAGACCAAAATCATTGTTCAAACCAGTATACTGATCATTTTATTTTCACGTAAAATTACATTTCATTTCCTTTGGTTTTACAACTACATCTAATAATGAATATCAAATGCATTGCAAATTTAACAATTAATTACTAAACTTTTATCAATGTACTTAAATAAATGTTTATAAATAATAATGCTGTGATATTTCCTTTTTCATTTGTAGTCTCAGGTTTGCCATGTTTCCAAGGTTCATCATGCAATGTCGAATACATCTGAATGTTGTTATAATTGAATGTCAATGTATAATCAGGGACGTATACGCATACGTTCCTGGTATAATCAAATGATACATTTTGTTTGTATACCACAGAAGCTGCACAAATGAGTAAATCATGAAATTTAAATATTGTTTTTGTGCGTTGCATGTCCGTGCTATTCCTCACAAAAATACAACAAGATAAAATAATTCAAAGACAGAATTATAAATCTATTCAATTAGGGATATAGACTTATACATCCTTGATTAAAAGTATAAAAGCAGGGACGTATGTGAAAAGACACCACGGACTTACATTATGTAATTCCGTGAACGACACTGATTATTAAATATACACGAACAATGAAATATGAGAATACAACATACTATACATATAGTATTATTTGTCATCAACATTATAAGACTAAATAGGTCTAGCAGACATATATGGTAATTAATTTGAAAGCATGACGGAGTTTGCGTTTCGACGTTACTACATGTATTTTCGTCCTGTCCGTATTTTCACTTAAATAAATATATTACAAAATAAATGATCGGTTTTTTCTAACCATGTCAGCTCGTGTAGAAACATGACATTATATGTAGAATTCCCAAAAGTTCACACGGCAACTTTTCACTTTTCACCGTGAGCCGTCATCTTGGAATGCCTGGACCCCTCGTGCCAGACCGACCATGAAAACGTGCCAGAACGAGAACGTTCCGCGCAGTTCGTTTATTCAGGGGTGTTATTGGTCCCACCGGTTTGTCCGTTCTTAAAAAAGGGCCCTTGCTAGTCCGAAGGGTTTTGACTCTCTGACCCGCTAAAAATTTTGACGACTGACGGCCGGTGCGAGACCCGTCAGTCGTCAAAATTTTTAGCGGGTCAGAGAGTCAGAACCCTTCGGTCTAGGCCCCTGCATGCTGTCCTCACAAAATAGGATTGCCCGTATGCATATATATGCTGCTAACTTAGTCCGTGGCATGAAAGGGTGTGTACGTATACGATATATATAATAGACCTAGACCTATATATAATTAACTCTGCACGTACAGAAATCGTGGGTAATTTTTGGATAAACGTTCCACTCCGAATCACTGCAGTTTGTCAAATGATAAAGAAGGATTTCTCCCATTAGAACTCTTCTGAAATAAAGGGAACTTTCTTTCACTTCCGGAATTATGCTGTTGGGCGCTGTTTTGAAATGTGTTGTAATCGTGTTGTTAGTGTCGTCCTGCGGGTCGGACGAAGTATGCGAGGGGAAACAGGACCCTAGCAGTGAGAGTTGCACGTCAAAGCCGGACCAGAAACATGATAAGTACAGTACACAGAGTAAGTTTAGACATGCGGCCAACGACAGCTGTGAAAAAGTTGTGGATAAACGCCGCAGATTCGTATTTTTTTACCGGAAATATGTAAATGAAAGTGAAAGTTCAGTTTTTAGAGCTAAAACTACGAGAAATTTATGAGTCTATGTTGCTGCCACTATTCTTTGACCTTTGACCCATGTCATTTTTCCCTCTCGCTCTGGAAAAAGCTTTAATGCTACCAATCACACGATATCTGATTGTTTAGCTTCGTGACTTGTTCAGGATCCAGTATCTTCTAACAACGCGTCTCTCTACCAGAGAGTTTCAACACAAGGGAAGTAACTCCAGTGGGCATAACCACACAATCACTGTTTTACATAATATGAAATAGGCACTGCCTAAAAGCGAGCGCACGTAGTTCAGTAACCAATATATGATACATTGTGTACATCTCGGGCGCCAAAGGCGCCCCCAGGTAAGGGCTTTAGGTGACAAAACGAACAGAATACTTCATATGGACATGCGAAGTGTTGTTGATGGTTTTAGAAACTTATTTAAGAAAGTCTACAAGATATTTCGTTTAGGTCTTCACTTTTTTACACTTACCGTCTGGCGTCAATCAATTAATCGCAAATGTCCCCGTAACTTTCAAACGGTTGAAATCCCCACCCCAAAACTATACAGTTACGTACGCGTGCCAAAAGTCTTTCAATTTTTTTTATTTTGCTATGTATTCTTTGTATTTCCAACTTTTTTCAATGAATTTTCCTGACTTCGTTTATGGATGGATTTTGACAATTTTTTGGCATTTGGTACAGTAATATACAAAGTTTCCTCTCATAATATTTATTTAATTTTCCTTTGTGTATTTATGGAGCTATACAGAATTATCTACACTGATAATTTCCGTGTGATGCCATTTCTCTATATAACGTTACCAAAATAACGTCAAAATGGCGTCCCGAAAATTGGATGTTGTAAATAAATTATGATTTCTCTAATTATACATAACGGAAAACAGTGAAAATGTTATGAGATGAAACAGGAAACAATTCTCTATAAGTACACAGAATTTCATTAAAAATGATCCATAAACGAAGTCAGGAAAATTCATTGAAAAAAGTTGGAAATACAAAGAATATATAGCAAAATAAAAAAAAATTGAAAGACTTTTGGCACGTCACTGTATATACAATTGCTGAGCATAAAGGAACGATCACAAATATTATTGTAGATATGACCCCAGGGTCTGCCACGCCCTTACAGGCTTAACTCTTGAGTCATAACTTTCAAACTGTTGACATCTCCACCCCATAACTATATATATATACAATTGCTGAGCATAAAGAAACGATCACAAATATGATTGTAGATTTGACTCCAGGGTCTGCCACTCCCTTGCAGACTCAATTCTTGAGTCATAACTTACTTCTAAATTCATAAAATAAAGGGGTTTTAGGCACCTGACCCTTCTGCTTCTACATTAGTTTAAAACTTTTGGATTCCCACCTTTTGGCCCCTAGCATCACTGAAGAGTCCTAGGAGGACAAAACAGCTGTATGGTGCAGTTTAATTAATTTTTTCGGCATGCTGTATTTATTACTAAATTTAAAAGGTGTAGCACATGTGTGTGTTATCATCTTTCAAACGGTTTAGATCCCCATCCCGTAATTATATATATACAATTGTTGAGCATAAAGAAACAATCACAAATATGATTGTAGATTTGACCCAAGAGTCTGCCACTCCCTTGCAGACTTAACTCTTGAGTCATAACTTTTAAACGGTTGAGATGCCCACCCCATAGCTATATATGCAATTACTGAGCATGAAGAGACGATCATAAATATGATTTTAGATTTGACTCCAGGGTCTGCCATGCCCTTTCATAGACTCCTGATTCATACCACTTAAACGGTTGAGATCCCCATCCTAAAACTTATATATACCATTGCTTGGCGTAAAGAGACGATCACAAACATGATTTCAGATTTGATCCTAGCGACTGCCACACCCCTTGCAGACTTCCCAACACAAAACACTACAATTGCTGGGCATAATATCTAATATGAACCAATTTCAAATAAATTTCCTCTAAATGCTCTTTTGAACCAGAAAGCTAAGAGTTCATTAAAGGCAATATTGCGGCAGATCCAACACTGGAAAATCTTATGTTATTTAACTTACACATGTACACATAACTTTTTGTTGCATTTACTGAAAATCAGGTGAGTGATACAGGCCCTCTTGTTTATGATGATCTATTGATGCAATATTTAGAACAAACTACAAGATTTAGTAAAAACTTTCAAATACAGTAGAACCATATAGATGTTCAGGAAAACCCAACTTCATGTAATGGTGAATAAATGCACAAAGTTTGAAAGTGATCAATTAAAACTGTGGGACAAGATTTAGATAGTGAAATATAAAAGGGGGAAGTTACTCTTCCAAATATAGTCGAATCAAACTGACTTTGAGGAAAACAAAACTTATGTCATAGTGAAAAACTATCTCAAGTTTGAAAGATCTCCAGTCAAAATAATTGTCCAACATATATGATGCTGATAATTTTCACAAAGAAGGGCGGCAATGCTTAACCAGGCTTTATTAACTTTGTCATCAATAGAAATGTATGTTATAGGACTGTAACAACATTTGCTAAAACATTCAGTACTTATATTTACATTTTTATAGAAATACTGTGATTTATTATTTAGTTATTTAGAACAGATTTCAGCAGCAAATCAACTTATCAAGTCACAAGTTATTAATGATGTCAGTGTTGTTACAATCTGTACAGCATTTCCCTTCACATGCATTACAGTGGAAGGATGCAGAGCAAATGTAAATATAACATATATATATGTATGTGTATAATTTATACAATTTTCTCTGAGGAGTTAATGAATAACACAAAGATAGTGAAATATATAAATCAATGAAGAATATTTAATTCTAGCATGTCTGGATATGAAGAAAATGATTATTGAAAATTAATTCAATTTGCCCCCTTTGGAGCCCTTCCCTCAGGCCTTTGAGATGGGCCAGGTTGTTAATTTTCATACATATACCATCAGAATGCAGTAAAATGAATTGAAATGATAATCATTCAAGTGCAGTTTAAATAATAAATATACCCAAAAATGTTCTTTCCCCATATTTTAACTGCAACAAAGTCAAAAACAAGATTACATAGAAATCATGACTAACATGAAATTCCCTGGGGAACTAAGAGTACATTTTATCACCTATTGATATCCATGAAAATCTGGTAAAGCTTAAAGTAACAATCTTCCTGATTATGGGATTCTTACCAAATTTGTGATAGCAAAATGATCACATAAGAACATTAGTACTTGTTTATACATTGTATATATATATATAATATATATTGAGAACAAAAAATAGTCTGGTGACTGATCACCTATGTAATATTTTCTCTATAGATGGAATGTAGTTTGAAACCCAGCTAAATACCTTCAAATCATTTACATATTATGTGCCGGAATAAGATTTGACTTATAAAAAGAAAGAGGTTGATCCAAAAAAAAAATTTATGTCTTGAAATATATATTTGATCATGGACGCATGAAGGCCCGATCACTGGATGTCTGAACACCAAAGACTTTCATAGTTAAATGAAAACAAAATTGATGTGCTAGTTTAAGATTATATCACAATTCGCAAATGCCAAGTTGTATAACCACAGTACGACAAAGAACAAATAAACCCAAATACAGAAGAAATATTCAAGAACATTGAAAATATTATATAGAGTGTATCAAATAATGGGAAATAAATTGAAGAGTTCTATTATAGTAACTTGTAGACTTTATCTTTTTATGTTTACATGTTATTTATATCTTCTATGTTTCATTAATTTCAATTTGTGCTATCATTTCCACCAGGAATTGAACCTGGGTCTCCCACCACAAAGTGGCAAGTGTGATGACCACTACACTATAGAAATATTTCATAGCACAACTGTATTCTTGATACATTTTGGATTTGAAATTTAAATGTAACCTTAAAATTATACTCATCCTCTTTCCTCTGAAAATAGGAACTGGCATAGAAAATAGGAACTGGCATATCAGAATCAATTTATCCCTGCAATTGTTTCCTTTTCAGGATTCCTTACACTATCTAGATTGCTAACCCTTAATTTGAAATAATTTTTTGGTATTTTGAGCACTATTTTCTCCCATGACAAAAAAAGGTTGGCAAGTGTGCATTTATCATTTCATCCATGTACCATAAATAATCTATTTGCAAAAAGTAGTGTGATTTTAAAATACCTTCATTTTTAATGCAGGGATTTAAGGGATATAATTATACAGTGACTGTGATGAGCCAGAAGTCTTTCATTTTTTTTTTTATTTTACTATTATGATCTACAGTGTATATATATAGATCTGTATTTCCAACTTTTTTTTCAATGAATTTTCTTGACTTGTTTATGGATCATTATTTATGAAGATGTGTGTACTTGTAGAGAATTGTTTCCTTTTTCATCTCATAATATTTAAAAGTTGTTTAACAGTTTTCCATTGGGTGTGACAAAATAATTTATTTACAACATCCTATTTTTGTATGGCGTGACTTAGTCACATGAAAATTAGCTGCGTAGACAATTCTGTATAGCTCCATAGATATACAACGGGAAATTGAATAAATTTTATGAGATGAAACCTTTAATATTTCTGTTCCAAATCACCAAATATTGCCAAAACCCATTACTGTATATTCCTTTACCAGCAAATTATCGGTGGATGGAAAAATGTAAGGGGATACAGCGGGGCCAGGGCTATTCAGTTAGCAAAATTAGTGCCTGGGGTCAGGTATTCAGAATATATTATATGCCTACTCACTGTAAGCATCGATATCATAATCAATCGTCAAGCTTCGGTGCGGGTGGGTGGGGGGGGGGGGGGGCGAGATTATTCAGTATTCTATAGACTATTATATCAGACATGCTGCAACACAGACACGATCTGACGAAGAAAGCGAAGCGTTAATCATTTGACTTACTTTAAACAATGTCCTTTGAGTTTCATGAGCATTCATACCGTCATTTTGATTCATGACGAAGTCAGCTGTTCAGCTCAACGGGCATGGCAAGGCCGAAGAAAAGGCTTCACAAGCGGTATCGTAGACTTGCACCAGGCCTATGAAACGTTTGGGAAGCCGGCAATGGTTTTGTATGTGAAAGAATGCCATCCATATTGCAATCACCTTTTGAGTGAAACATACAATCCGTCTATGAGGGCAGGCTTCCTGGCGAAGTTTTCTAATCCGGTCTATTTCAACCAATCAGAATGTAGCAAATTTTTAAGCCCGCGATTTTCAAACCGCAAATTTTTCGTACGCTGAACCTGATTCGTCATAATCGTCGATAATTTTGTTTTAAATTATGTTTTTAGAAGGAATCACTTCAAACCACAAGGAATAAATTTGCAATAGTTACATAAATAAATTAGGATATGAAACAAAATATCTATTCATACAGCTATGTTGAAAACGGCGATTGTTTTAGCGTCCGATGTATTTATAACCAATCAGAACGCTGGGAATGTATCGTCCGTTCCACAACGGGAAGGCAAAAAATCTCTCTCCATGTATTGTAGTTCGTTTTGTGTTACTATATATAGAACTATTTATATATACCCGCCCATACGATATCTAAAAGCGCTCGCTGCGCTCGCTATTATAGAACTAAGATTTAAATACGTAGATGAAAGTTGGAATAAGAATTGGAAAAGATCCATCTTTCTTTAAAGAATGAATGAAAAATCATCAATGGTGGGCGCCTGGAAATCCCTCTGGGATCTCTTGATAAATACAAAATAAATCTTTCTTATTTGGAATTCGGATTAGATCAGAAAACAAAACTCCTGACAAGAAACCTTAACTATTAATGATTGTCAAGAGAAATTCATAGAACTAAGATTAAATTCATGAATGAAAGAAAAAAATAAAAAGGGAAAGATGAAACTTTCTAAGAATGAATGAAAAATCCTCAATGTTAAACGTTGGCACCAAGATCCAATTTCTAATTTGGTTACGGTTGAATGATTTTTATACCCCCGTCAAAAATGACGGGACTTATTATGGTATTGCGTTGTCCGTACGTACGTCCGTCGTAAACTTTTGTTTGTCCGGAGATCTCCTCCTACAGTTTTCATCCGATTTCTTTCAAACTTGCTAGGCTTAACCACCATAACATGAAGTTGTGTTTTCCTGAAAGACAATTTGATTCGAGAATATTCACTAGAGTTATGGCCCTTTGGGTCGCGATTTCGGGCATTATTTAGAAAACGTCATAACTTTATTGTGTTTTCTTTAATTCCTCTGAAATTTGGTATGGTACTTCGAATATCTATAATATTTAACATATTACGGGTTTTGTTAAGTAATTTCAATTTTTTGTGTAACAGCATTTCATAGTTAGATATAGGCTTTATGTAGAAAATGCATTTCTGTTGTAAACTGTTGTTTTGTCCGGAGATCTTCTCCTACAGTTTTCAACTGATATCTTTCAAACTTGCTAGGCTTAATCATCATGACATGAAGTTGTGTTTTCCTGAATAACAATTTGTTTTAACATATTTACTAGAGTTATGGCCCTTTGGAACTCCGTATCTGATGCAATTTCAGACCTTATTTAAAAATGTCAGAACTTTTTTGCTTTTTCTTCAATTCCTCTAAAATTTTGTATGGTACTTCGAATATCTATAATATTTAACATATATTACAAGTTTTGTTGAGTTATTTCAACTTTTCGCGTAACAGCGTTGCATAATTGCAATTGCAAAATATAGGCTTTATGTAGAAAATGCATTTCTGTTGTAAACTGTTGTTTTGTCCAGAGATCTCCTTCTACAGTTTTCAACCGATATCTTTCAAACTTGCTAGGTTTATAGTCATCATAAGATGAAGTTGTGTTTTCCTGAATGACAGTTTGTTTCTACTATATTTACTAGAGTTATGGCCCTTTGGAACTTCATATTTGATGCAATCTCGGGCATTATTCAGAAAGTGTCAGAAGTTTTTTGTGTTTCCATACAATTATACTTCCGATAAAATACGACTGGCGTATCGTGCCTCCGCTTGCGGTGCTCTTGTTGAAAATATCTAATAGTTGGTTGGCTCTATTTATACTGTCTTCTTCCTAAACCTTAACGTTTTGACACATATTTACTTTATTTATAATCGAACAAACTTTCCTGTCTTTCATTTCAATGGGGATATAAGTAATGTTGCCCTTAAAATTTTCTAAATTCATCTCTTTCGGTGGTAAATGAGGGGACAGGACGTGAAGTATTTTCCGGTAAAGAGATAGCCAAAAGTTTGAAAATGAAGAATGCATGGTTTCTAACAGGTATTCCTGACTGACCCACCTTTTTACATCACGATTGAATTCCTCCAGGATAAAATCTATACCTTGATGAGCATCGAATTGTCCATTTCTGCTTACAAGTCTGCATCTTTTAAACAAAAGCATTTGATAGTATAACGATGATTATGACATCACAAAATTTACTCTGTGTTTCTAAAAGTAGAAACAATCAGGTCAATATTACAAAAAAAGGGCCTCCACGTGACTTTATTTTAGCCAATGAAAATTGAAGAATGTCAGCCCGGACAATATCTTAAATATCAAGAAATATGGAATGTAGGGAAATAGATTTGAAGGATAAATAAGAGAACCAGCCATTTCTAACAATAAGTTTTAAAATTACAATTACTATCTTATGAATCCGTTAACATACTGGTTGTCTGATGGGAAGGAGTCCATTTTCTGGGAAGATCCCTAGTAAGTCTTCTCTCATTTGCCGTCATTTTATCAGCATGCTCAATGCAACACACACAAAAATGTATTTCTTTTCCTTGCCTTCCCGATTTCCGATGGAACGAAAAATGTTCATTATAATTTAGACTGGTTTGGATATGTGTCTTCTGTCCACCATTTTGCATGGCTCTTCTTTTAGTTTGTGTTGACACCAATCGTGTTGACACCTCGGGTTCCAACACATATTTATGAATCTTCCATTGCCAAAAAACGGCATTAAAAACAGCGGCAAAATCCATGAGAAAAACATTCACATCATGTGTCATCTAGCAATAGTATCTGAATATCTCAAAAAATATTATGGATAGTAATAAAATTGTGTATTGTGTTTTCTTTTATAGGACATAGCCTTCAGGAAAAGGGCAGGTGTAATACATTATTTCGTGTTTTCTCGATGTTCAGCTGTTGTATAATGTGCCCTACGTTTATCAGTGTTTATGTACACACTGGTTGTGACCCCGGGGACGAGTACACCTTGATATGGCCACGTTTAGCATATGTTAGATACACACTCTGTCTGGTAATTAACAATGGGACCCTGGGGACGAGTACACCTTGATATGGCCACGTTGACGAGTACACCTTGATATGGCCACGGGGACGAGAACACCTTGATATGGCCACAGGGACGAGTACACCTTGATATGGCCACGGGGATGAGTACACATTGACATGGCCACAGGGACGAGTACACCTTGATATGGCCACGTTTAGCACATGTTAGATACACACTCTGTCTAGATCTTGTAACTATGGGACCCCGGGGACGAGTACACCTTGATATGGCCACGTTTAGCACATGTTAGATACACACTCTGTCTGGTAACAATGGGACCCCGGGGACGAGTACACCTTGACATGGCCACAGGGACGAGTACATCTTGATATGGCCACGAGGATGAGTACACCTTGATATGGCCACGTTTAGCACATGTTAGATACACACTCTGTCTGGTAACAATGGGACCCCGGGGACGAGTACACCTTGACATGGCCACAGGGACGAGTACACCTTGATATGGCCACGGGGACGAGTACACCTTGATATGGCCACAGGGACGAGTACACCTTGATATGGCCACGTTTATAGCACATGTTAGATACACACTCTGTCTGGTAACAATGGGACCCCGGGGACAAGTACACCTTGATATGGCCACGTTGACGAGTACACCTTGATATGGCCACGGGGACGAGAACACCTTGATATGGCCACGGGGACGAGTACACCTTGACATGGCCACAGGGACGAGTACACCTTGATATGGCCACGGGGATGAGTACACATTGACATGGCCACGTTTAGCACATGTTAGATACACACTGGTTGTGCATGACCCTGGGGATTTCACTTGCCACAAGCTCTTCCCTTGCCCCACAAGGCATGTTTTTGACAAAGTTTACTGATAAAGATGTTTGTTTCACATTCCTTCTATATAAGGTAGGATTATTTTCAGGTTCTTGTTTCCATTTTAAGACTATTTGTTAAAATAATCTGCTTTGCATAGTAAGTAATTGATATTTTCTTGAAGAAATCTGAGAGTTAAATTTACCTTGTATTTCTTCACATTTAAATGATATTCAGGTATTGTAATTATCAGTTTTAGACATAATATAGTACATGATGAGTTATTATGTAAAAATAGTCATTTTAAATGAAATTTATGCATGTTTTGAGAATAGTAGGATTGATTAACACAGGACCTGAGTACTTGAAAATGTCCAAATATCTAAATTTCAAGATCATGTGACATGTACATAATCATTAAAACAAGCTTCAAAATATGTAGTATGATTAAAAGAAAGACATGTATATGTAGTGTAGCTTTTTGGTGATATATATTCACAATTTTAATCAATTATTATATCAAATTTAAAAAACTATTGCATAAATTGTATCCCCTACCCAAAATACCTTAGTTTCATTTGTCGCAACAGGACGCAATAAATAATATTGGTAGTTTACAATATTTCATTGAAATCTTCTACTTATGACCTTTCCATACATTTTTTCCTTCGATTAGTGTTAGCGAGAGATTTGAATATGTTGGTATGCATTTAAAGCACAGGTATTGAAATTTTACAAATTAAGCAAAGGTAGGTGGCAAGATTTGCTCACATTCTAAAAAATTCCTACTGAATGACACATTTTGATGCTAAAAAGTCAAATTCAACATAATTCATACTTAATTTTCAATGGTTTTTTTATTGTTAATCATCTGCATCTCGACAAATAATTTATTTTAATATGTTGCTCACAGTTGAAAAAGAAATGAGGTACATACCAATTGACCACTTGACAACTAATTACCTGCTAAGTACTTAATTACCCCCCAGTGAGTCTATACTGATATGATCTTTAAATAGTGTTCTTTCAGACGGTCAAAAGTTAGACAGGCTGTGATTTCATTTTAAAAAGTTATACTAGATTTTAAGTACAAATTTGTTTCAATGATTGGAAATTTAGTTTTAATCAAAAGTAATGCCCCAACCCTACAAATGAAACGCGATCATAATAAAACTTTGGAAAATAATAGTCTGTTCACTCCTTTTTATTATGATAAAGTTGTTGGAAGTACTAATTAAGTTATCGCTGTTTTATCAATAGCACTGTTTGTATGATGACCCTATACATTTGTTGGAAAGTTGGCTCTAAAGTGGGGGTAGGGGTATGAAAATGAAAATGTAAATGAAAGGTTGTGACATTCAAATTAAAATATCTTTCTAAAATGCCGGTCATGAGGTACTTTCCAGCATGTGTTCTTAGAGAGATAACTCAAATTGTCAGTCATTGATAAATACTAAAAGTCAAACGGTTTAGATTATGAGTAGCTAAATTCTAATTAAGATTCTAAAAAAACATTTGAAAGCAATGTTAGTAAGTCAAAGTTTTTTATTTGATTAAAATATTAAATAGATAATTCTTACATTTATCATAATTCCTCCTTTTTTAAACCCACAGACGCCACCATTATCAGATCATTAAATAACTTCATTAAATCATTCATCATTTCTTTTAACAGCATTAAATTTGAAGTGGCATGGGTACCTGAAAATGATTGGAAAGGCTCTGTCAGACTACACAGAATGTAGCTCAGACCCTTGTTCATGCCATGAAGAGTGAGTATATATATATAATCATCAGTATCAAAATTATTATTGTTTAACTTTCATTGAAATTCAGCTGTCGCCATAATGTGTTGTAGTTCATGTGTTTGCAACTAGTTTGTTCACCTGTCAAGATAGTAGTGTCTAAGGATTGATAATGTCTTAAAATATGTTTTCTGCC
This sequence comes from Mimachlamys varia, assembly GCA_947623455.1. NCBI lineage: Eukaryota > Metazoa > Mollusca > Bivalvia > Pectinida > Pectinidae > Mimachlamys > Mimachlamys varia. The sequence goes on from OX392534.1 coordinate 25,640,604, forward strand.
TTGTCAATGCAAGCCCACCATCATCAGATAGTGGGCTTATCATAATCACCCTGCTTCCATGGTCCGTTTTCCTTCAACAATTCTTGTACTGGATGGATCATTCTCAAATTTTCATATATAGGTTCCCCTTGGTGCTTAGTTGTGCATGGTCCATTTTTGGACAGATCCGGTAAACAATATGGCCGACAGGCAGCCAAATCTTGGATTTGTGAGTAATAGTTTGTTATTACTATTTCTTGAGAAGTGCTAAATAGATCATTCTCAAATTTCATATTTAGGTTCACCTTGGTGTGTAATTGTGCATAGTTCATTTTCGGAAAGATCGAATTAACAATATGGCCAATAGGTGGCCATCTTGGATTTGTGAGTAATATATCTTGTTATCGCTATTTCTTGACTGGATGGATCTTCTTATGCAGGTTCTTCATTGTCCTTAATTGTGAAATATCCAATTTATGAACTGATTCGAAAAACAAAATGGCCACCTACAGCCATTTTTGATTTTGACAGTTATAGTTTGTTATTGCTATTTCTTGAGAAGTACTGGATGGAACTTTCTCGAATTTCATATCCAGGTTCTCCATTGTCCTTAATAAGTTGCGCAATTTCCAGTTTTTGAGCTGATTCGAAAAACAATATATGGCCATCAGACAGCCATCTTGGAATTTGTCAGTGATAGTTTGTTATCGCTATTTCTTGAGAAGTATTGGATATATCCTTTCTTTTCGGTCACTTGTTGTGTTTGTTGTGTGTAAACTTTTCACATTTTCGACTTTTTCTCCAGAACCTGTTGAAGGAATATTTTCAAACTTGGCCAAAATGATCCTTGGTTGATGAGGTTTGTGATTCCTGCCCCTTTTGCCAGGGGCCAGGGCGGGGCTGCAAATGGAAATTTATTCTAAATTTCAAAAATCTTCTCCTCCAGACTGAAACCATTCGCGGCCATGAAAAACAAATCTTATGCAGCTAATTTAAAACAAACTTCTAGTTCATTGCCATGAAACAACACAATAGTGAAATTTATGGCCATTAAATTATAGGGTTTTTCACCCCTCTTTTTAGGTCCGGTAAACGGACCCATTTCCAATGAAAAAAAGGTGTGATTTTTTCCAAATTTCCTCTTTAATAAAAATCCTTATTCAGACATTTGAAAAACATTTGGTGGTTTTACATGCTAGGAGCTTCTTGTGACATTAAATGTAATAAGAAAGATGGGCTGTAATTGTCATTAGAACTGACAATGCTTTAAATAGTAATTCAGAAAAGAAATAATGTGCTTAGTTGTTATAATAGTGTTTGTCAAAATTTCCCAAAAAACTGTTATGTCGATCAATTTTTCCCAATTTGATCTCAGAGTCCAATTCCCAAAACCCCCTGATAAAGCCCTGATAAAGGTACAGTGTAAATATAAATTATATCATGTCCATGTCACTTTTCATGACCATAACACTGAAATTGTATATTCTGCTAATAAACTTTCATGACAATGCTTTCTGTATGACAATGAACATGAAAGGATCATATTCGTGATATATACTGAGATTGTTTTTTTTTTTGTACACAAACAGGAATTGAAAACTTAATTTGCGAGCTTTCGAAAACGTCTGTTTCCTTTGTCAAGCAAAGAGTACAATAGCCAAGTGTCGGTGTTCTGACCGCTGAAAACAGCTCACTACCCAAAATAGGGCGAGTTGGAGAAGTCAGCTGTCAAAACGTAGCGCGACATTTCGTCCAAATGTACTCTAGTACTACCTGTAGTACTAGAGTACATTTACCTATCTCCCCTCCTCACCCATTTACCTGTGTTTTCTCACCTAAGCGAAATGTCGCGCTACGTTTTTGACAGCTGACTTCTCCAACTCGCCCTATTTTGGGTAGTGAGCTGTTTTCAGCGGTCAGAACACCGACACTCGGCTATTGTACTCATGAAATGTAAACTACCAAGTAGTGCTAAATACACAGATACAGTTGTGGTATCGCACAACGCACCAAAAACTGCGTGCGTGCATCGTGCATACATCGTGCACACATCGTTCGCCCATTGTGCGCACAACTGGGCGATCTAAAGATCGTGCGTTTATGTGTGCGATTAGAATCGCACACACGCACGATTTGGTACAATTGGTCGATACATATTATGGAATGAAAAACATATGGAACCCTCTTGTCCAAAAACTATTTAAATTCGCATCATATTTATTGGGATTATGTCAATTTAACAATATACAGTAAACAGTATTACAGTGACCATGAGACAGCCAAGTGCGGGTTTAGCTACCAAGTAACAGAATAGGTAAATAACATGCCAGAGTTTTACCTGTCCCTTGGGCGGCAATACGCCACGACAGCCATTATACCGAGCGACCGTTATGAAAACAAACTGGACTCTTATAATTAGTTATTTGAAAACCCCCTCCCCTCCCCACCCATTTACCTGTGTTTTCACACCTAAGCGAGTGTTGTATAAGTGGCCTGGGCCAGAGACATCTACATATATTGTCCGTGTACAGGTGCAGTGTATAACTTGGTAAAAACTGGCAATATTTACTAGAATGAGAACTTGTCAATATGTGTTGAAATTTTACATGTGTGTATTTGGTTTGTTTCAAAAATTACAGAAAGACTATTACTAATTTTAAGAAATATATAGATAGAACTATCAGCTAATATAAATAGTTAAAATATTGAGATATGTTTAAAACAACTAGCGCGAAACCGTATATATTGTTAAACCATTTCTAAATTTATATCAACCACGATTGTCATCGCACAATGTTAGTTTATCGTGCGCCCACATGTGCGTTAGAAATAATCGTCCAGGATCGCATCGTTCACACATCGTGCATACACCGTTCGCCCATCGTGCACCCATGGCCAACGCACATCGTGCAACATTGTGCGATCCCACAACTGTACATTGTGCCAATAATTTGCCAAATCTTGGTTCAAAATGCATATATATATATATATATATATATATATAATTTCCTCAATGTCATCAGTTCAAAGGTTAAGTGTTGTCGGTAATGACCTGAGGGTATGTATGTTTACAGTGTGATCAGTAATGACCTGAGGGTATGTATGTTTACAGTGTGATCAGTAATGACCTGAGGGTATGTATGTTTACAGTGTGATCAGTAATGACCTGAGGGTATGTATGTTTACAGTGTGATCAGTAATGACCTGAGGGTATGTATGTTTACAGTGTGATCAGTAATGACCTGAGGGTATGTATGTTTACAGTGTGATCAGTAATGACCTGAGGGTATGGGAAGAGATGACTGATGGTATTACCAAGGACATGATCACCAAACACAGGGACCGTGGAGTTCATTACCAGATCATTAACCACAAGCTGTACCGTGAGGACAAGTGTATGTTTCCGAACAGGTAAAACTTCTCCTTTATGAAGGGTTGTCTGCCATGTAAAACATCCCCTTTATGGAGTGTAGGCTGCCCTGTAAAACATCCCCTCTATGAAGGATGGGTTGTCATGCAAAACGTCCCCTCTATGAAGGATGGGTTGCCATGCAAAACGTCCCCTCTTTGAAGGGTTACTGCCATGTAAAACTTCCCCTCTATGAAAGGTAGGCTGCCATGTAAAACTTCCCCTCTATGAAGAGTAGGCTGGCATGTAAAACTTCCCCTCTATGAAGGGTAGGCTACCATGTAAAATTGAGGTTTTTGAAGTAAAACCAATGTTTATGATATAATACTCACCACCATATAGACAATAGCGTTATCCCTCCGGCAGCCCATAATTTACATAACAGAAAATGAAAATAAATATCCCATAAGAGGCCCCTTAATGCTTAGTACGAATGCACCGCGCAAGCCCAATAACCTCACTTCCGCACCCAAATAAATTGGATGAGGAGACAAGGGGAGGAGGGTGGGAACTCAAATATATGGTGGTGAGTATTATATCATAAACATTGATTTTACTTCAAAAACCTCAAGTTTATTTCAATAATAGCTCACCACCATATAGACAATAGCAAATTTGTCTTACCGTAAAGGAGTCATCGAAGACAATCACTAAAAACCAGCAGCAGCAACATAGTTTAAAAACCCCTAAGGGGCAAGGATATTTACAATAAAAACTCCCTCAACATTGAAGCAGCTATGGAGCCTTCCTACAGATTGACTGGGGGACAGGTGACTGACTGAGCAGTGACAAGACGACCCAGAGAATACAACCCATCAGAATGGGAGGAAAGCGATCGAAGATAAAAATCAGCAAAAGTATTCTTGCTTCTCCAAAAGGCAGATGCCATAACCTCATTAAATGAGGTGCCATTGAAAAAGGCCCAAGATGCTGAAAGAGCCCTTATCTCGTGCTCCCTTACCCGAACACTGTCACTTGTCTCAGAACTGGACCCCTCATAGGCTTTCCTGATGATGTCACAGATCCACCTAGAAATGGTCTGAGACGATATATCGGACTGCCTTGACTTCATGGGCAAGAACAGATGGGATCTGGGACCCCGCCCCCCCCCCCCCCCCCCCCCCCCCCCCCCCTTAGTTTTATCAAGATAAAACTTCAAAGCCCAACAAGGACAGAGCAACAAATCTTGATCATCTGAACCAGAGACACCCTTTAAGGAGGGAATCTTAATAGGATCTGGTGAGAAACTTGGGACCTGATTCTTAGCCAGGAAAGAAGGATCAGTGATAAGGGTAACCAAAGAATAACCTCGGGACACCACCTGAGACAAGAAGGAGAAGACGAAAGTGCATGGATTTCACTTCTCCGTCTACCAGAAGCAAGTGCAATGAGAAACACTGTTTTCCAGGTAAGGAACTTGACTGAAGCTGAAGCCATAGGTTCATAAGGAAACTTAGTTAGAGTCTCCAACACCAAAGCCAAATCCCACTGGGGTGTCAATAGTCTAACTCTAGGCTTCTCTAAGGAGAAAGACCTCAGAAGATTGGAAATGGTGGGACATGTTCCAACCTCAGAACGACCCCTGTAGGATAAGACGTTGGCTATGGCTGAACGATAGCCTCGAATTGTACTCGGAGCTTATTCCTTAACTTAAAAAAGGTAAAGGAAAAACTCAGCTATCGATTGAAGAGAGGCACAGAGTGGATCAATCTTCCTGCTGTTACACCAACTGCAGAAAGATGACCATCTGGACTCATAGATGGCAGATGAGGAAGATCGAATTGACCTCGTGAAGCCATCGGTAACCTCTGCAGAAAAGCCTGCCTGCAAGAGGGAGACCGAGATAGCCTCACGCGTGAAGGTGGAGGCGTTTCGGATTCTGATGAAACTGCCTGGATTTGGGCTGGCTGAGAAGATTCCACCTGGCTGGAATGGCCAAAGGGAGATCTACCAGCAAATGTAGAAGGGCCGGAAACCAAGGCTGCCTGGGCCACAGAGGTGCTATCAGGAGGACTGAGCAATCGTGCTCCCTGACCTTCTGTAGCACCCTGCCCAGGAGATTAAGGATGGGAAGGCATATGCCAACAGACCCTCCCAGCTCAGAGACAGGGCATCTACCTCCCAAGCCATTGGGTCTGGAACTGGGGACACAAACCAAACGTCTGAATTTGAAAATTCAGTGCTGTGGCAAACAGATCCACTAGAGGAGTCTCCCATGTCATGCAGATGGCCTTGAATATAGATTTGTTCAAGGTCCTTTTGTGATGACTGGACTCTGTGACCTGGACAGAGTGTCTGCTAACACATTCAAGTGCCCTGGCAGATGCCTCACTGTGAGGGACAGTCCCATAGTTTGGCACAGAAGAAGAATCTTGATTGTGAGGGCACACAGCTTGTGAGACTTTGTGCCCCCCTGATTCTCCAAATAAGCCACTACTGTTGCATTGTCTGTAGCCAGACAAATGGACTGACCCTGAAGTAAATGACGCAGGGACTGAATGGCTAGCAGAACTGCTCTCCTCTCCAGCACATTGATGTGCTCCTGGAGTTGATCTCCCCTCCAGACCCCTGACCGACACTGACCGTTGAGGTAGGCACCCCAACCTGTCATTGATGCGTCCGTGTACAGAGTAACTGTAGGGGAAGATCTCCGAAGAGAGACGCCCTTCAGAAAGTTGCTCTCTGAAGCCCACCACATGGCGGAAGCCTTGACGTCCCACTGAAGGGATTCCATTTGGACAAGAGAAACATTTGAAGAGGTCGGATATGGAGTCGACCCAACGGCACAACATCCGAAAGGGAATTGAGGAATCCGAGAAGCCTCAAAAACCACCTGACCTGAATTGAGTCCAAACTGTTGAGCAGAAGAACCAACTCCCTGGCCTTCTGGAACTTGGACTGGGGAGGAAGAACAAGGCCCCGATCCGTAAGGAAACGGTTGCCCAGGAAGACAAAATCCTGGGAGGGAATGACCTCCGATTTCTCCCGGGAAGGTATAAAACCTAGGCGAAAGAGTGTTGCCAAGACCGATCTGGTGCTGCAACTCAGAGAATCTGGGTTTAAATGCAGCATCAGCGAGTTGTTGAAATGAATATGGATGTCTACTCCGCGACTGTGTAGATAGCCTACAACCACCTGCAGGAGCTTGGTGAAAACCAAGGGAGCAGTGGTCAGACCAAAGGGCATGGCCTTGAACTGGAACACTTTGCCCTGAGAGGTGAATCTTAGGTATTTCCTGACCGATTTCTTTATCGGTATATGGAAATAAGCGTCCTTGAGGTCGATAGAGGTCGCTCACATGCCTGGTACTACTGAAACCAGAATGCCTCGAGGAGTCTCCGTTTTGAAGTGGGGCGAGTCCACATGCTTGTTGAAGGCACTTAGGTCTATGATTGGACGCCAAGCCCCGGATTTTTTCTTGACAAAAAACATCCATGAGTAAAAGCCTGGCGTCCAATGAGACCGAGGAACCTCCTCCACAGCACCCTTGATTAACAAGGCATTGACCTCGTCTAGGAGGGCCTGAGCCTTCTCCTGGTCGCCTGGTGGAGGAAAGAAGATGGGATCTATGGAAAGAGGGGGGTCCCTCAAAAGGGGGATACCTAGACCCTCGGAAAACACTGAAATTGCCCACTTGTCCTTGGTAACTTCCTGCCACTCTGGAAGGAAGTGGGATAAACAACCGCCTACTGGAAGGTCTGGCTTTGGAAGCTTGAGGCCTGCCCATGGATCGTCTTCTAGAGTGAACAAGGGACAAGGAGGGACCGAGGGACTGCAAGAGTCAGGAACTCTGCCCCTTCTTACCCACATTCTTCTTGCCTCCCCTTCCCCCCCAGTGACTCTGACCGCCACATCCCCGGGAAGAGTGCCCACCGCAAATAGCTGTGGCAACCGGAAGCTGAACCTGAGGCTGAGCTGTCTGTGTACTCTTCTTAAGTTTACCTAGTCGCTGCACCCGACTAGGTTTAAGCTTAGCCCTAAGCTTCTGCAGCCGGGCTGAAGCCGCCTTGTCATTATTGACTCTGTCCATGACAGAGGTGAGAACACCTCCGAACATTTCCGAGCCAGACAAAGGAGCAGTCATGAGGTCCGAAATAAATGGCTCACCGACAGTCAGTCTGGGCTTCAGAACTGAAGCGCGGCGAGCCAGGATGAAGTCAGCCAAAACAGCCAGAATGAGCGCGGTCCCATCCATGTGAGCCTGGTTCATGGCCTTGCTGAGTTCAGCCAAGAGCTTAGTCTTGTTAGGTAGACTTTCCTCAGGACGAGAAGAGGCTACAAACAATGCAGAGGAAAAGGAATCTGCATAAGCCAGCACATGCAAGGCGAAGCAGTCTTTCCATCCGACTATGCTCTTTAGGAGTCAAATGAACAGTCATTTGATCTCCCAGGTCAGTGATGGTCCAAAATAAGATCCACCTTGGCCATGTTCGGTTCAATGGAGGGATCATGAACAGCATATCGAGCAGGACTGAACCCCTCGATATCGCTCACCCCCAACAGTAAGCCAGAAAGGTCCTGCTTTCTATTAGCAGAACCCTTGGCCTGCAGAACCTTTTGAATCTGGGCCAATGCTGAGGAGACCATAGTCCCCTCATCCAGTGACCTACTTGATGCCCTAGCCTCAGGTTCCGAAGGAAGAAAGGCACTTAAAGTAGAAGTCCTCTCGGGGAGACCTGAAGCAGAAGGGGGTGGACAAAACTCCACTCCCAAGAGGGAAGCAACCTCCAAACGAAGGCTGCAAAAGGAATCTAGATTCCTCTCAGCCTGGGAAGCGGCAAGACATGACTCTGTGTCAGGAGGGTCAGCCTCAGAGTCTGAAGACTCTTGAAAAGAACCCTCAGGTGGAAGTGATGGGAGCCAAGAGCAAGTCTCTGAGTGTCACCATCAGGAAAAGTCTGTTGACCCACACCCTCAACCTCCGACTCTTCACAATCCATTTCCTCAGCCTCATCATGATCTGACTGAGAAAACTGGCCCAAACTAGAGGAGAGACTACACACCATCTGGACAGGAACCTCTGTTCTTCGACACTTAGAGGCAGAAGAAAGGCCAGCACTAAGATCTGAAAAGTTAACACTGCGCTTAGCTCCACGGGAAAGCTTATGAGTTTCAGCCAAAACCTTAGAGGGACGGTGAACCCTCTTAGATTTGTGAAGATGTGAGCGAGAAGGGGGGGGGGGGGCTCAACTCAACACCAGGCTGATGACAGAGGGTAGAGGGACCCCAAGGTTGACCTGAGTAACCTAACGGAGTCTGACCATATGCAGAATATGGATATCCCAAAGGCTGGGACGGGCCCCAGTATTGGCCATGGCCAGAATACTGGGGAGGAGGCAACATTCCGGAACCCGCAGGACTATGAAATGAATTGCCTCCTACTGGAGACCTGCCTGGCAAATAAGGCTGATAATGGCCAAAATTGACAGAAGACTGCAAATTACCTCCAAACCCAGGTGCAGACTGAGGGTAGGGGTAAGGTGGGGGATGCCCTGGAGCACCCATAAAACCCACCGAGCCAGGAGATCAATGGGGCCCGGGTCGCTTGACTGGCCTGTTCGGTAGCCATTCCGCTAACGGAATTGGTACCCGGACACTCGCTCCCTTCGACCTCCAAAGAAATTCCCGGTTGAGTGCCCTTCTGATGCACAATAGGAGACCCAAAAGGCCCTATTGCCACAGAAGTAGGTACGTTAATAGGATCCTCTGTAGCCATAGAGGACCTACCACTTTGAGGCAATATCACATCCCCCTCAGGGGGTAAAATAGCCTCACTGCCAGGTGGAAGGCTGACAACAGCTCCACTCTAGGCTTTAGGGTGACGTTTACTGTCTGCCCCAGACTTAACAACCCTTCTATGGGTGCAAGACATATGGGACAGCACCTTGTCCCACATAGTGTTGGACCATGTCAAACACACGGAACACGTAATGTCCCGGGAGCAGTCTCGGTAGGAGGAACAGGAGTCATGATCATCCCCCTCAAGGATGACATGACCACAGTCTCCTGCACGAGTTTTAATACAAGAAGCAAGCTTCTTACCTTTCATACTGCTTTGCGGGCAGCGACCAGCAAACGAAAAAATTCACGCAGAATATCGAGTGAAAAAATCACCGATAAAATTACGTAGAAACGTCCCGTAAACTGAAAATGAAATACAAAAACAAAACAAGTTGACAGAACCAAACGGTAGAAAAAGACGTGAAAAAAAGACACCGAAATGGCCTACTAGACAGCGGTACCGTAGCGAGACAGTCCAGGTGTCCGGTAAAAACCCGACACAAAAAGACGAAATACGACACAAAAACTGACTGACAATTCAAACGAAGCTGAAAAACCTGTCAACAAATATCAAATGAACAAATTGCAACTGCAATGGAACAGAAAAACTAATTAAATATAAGGAAAATCCTGAAACCAAAGGCAAGTCGAGTCCAACGGGATAGATGAAGGCTGCCATAAGCGGAAGTGAGGTTATTGGGCTTGCGCGGTGCGTTCGTACCAAGCATTAAGGGGCTCTTACGGGATATTTATTTTCATTTTTTGTTATGTAAATTATGGGCTGCCGGAGGGATAACGCTATTGTCTATATGGTGGTTAGCTATTATTGAAATAAACCATCCTCTCTATGAAGGGTAGGCTGCCATGTAAAACTTCCCCTCTATGAAGGGTAGGCTGGCATGTAAAACTTCCCCTTTTTGGAGGGTAGGCGGGCATATAAAACTTCCCCTCTATAATAATAATATTAATAGAATGACAGGATAGTGTCCGAATTTGGTCTAACCCCCCTGGGGCCTGAGGGGCCGGGCCCAATAGGGGAAATAGAGGAAAAGCTTTTTAAATCCCTACTAGTCATAGAGTAATGAATTGATTTGAACCATATTTGGTCAGAAACATCCTTTGAAGGAGAGGAACAGATTTTGTATAAATGGTGATCTTACAAATGAAAGTAGAATTTGATGTTTGCTTTTGAGTTTATGTTTAGAGTAGGCCACGGTCATTCATATACACACTTTAAGCCCTTAACTCAAGCATGCTTCTTGCAAACAGAGTTACCCAAGGGTCGTTGGTTTTTGGAATAATATGGTTTCGATATTTTCACCTATAGCACCACTGTGACCTGCAAAGTTGATCCTAAGTCAGCCATGTTTAGGTCATTCTGACACTTTACCCGAATTCCTACATGGTGACAATCATTTCAAAAGTTTTAGAATTCTTTTCCTGTAATGACATTACAAAATTAATGTTATATTTCACCTAGTTAACATGTTGATTTCATCATTGAAATTGAGCTACCATACCTATAAAGTTACTCAGGTGACCACTAATGCCCTTGGGCCTCTTATTAAAGCTTGTAGCCCCAAATAACCCTTTTCAACTTGGACCCCTACCGAAAACTGGAAGTTGATTTTTTCAGAAAATGTTTTCATATTACAATTGATGGGAAGTGATCACAGTATGTTGCTGACAAAATATCATCACTATACGTTTTGTGTTAATGACGAAAATGACATTTTAAAGGTTTTAAAATAAATGACCGTACAGTATTACATTAACTGTTTAGCATTACCTTGCTCCGCCCATCAATTTACTACTTTAGATTGAAAAGCAATCAAATCGTTTGTTGTCCGATTCCTTCACGGTGAAAACACCGGGCGCTATTCATTACGGTCCCTTTGAGCTAAATTGTAGAAACTGGCCGATCAGAGTGGTGGCGCAAGAACACAGAGATCTGAGAATTGGTTACAGTCACATTTCATTCTTTTACCATGTCCAAACATCCGAGTAATGCCTCCTTCAGCAGTCAGTACTTCCAGTACTTTTGATCTGTGTGTTATTGCTTTTCCTTTGACAGGTGCTCTGGTGTGGAACATTTTATTCTCCTTATCATTGATAAACTGCCAGACATGGAAATGTTAATAAACGTGCGAGATTGGCCACAGTCATCCAAACATGGCTCACCTATACCAGTATTTTCCTTTAGTAAAGTGGTAAGTAATGTGGTAACTGAAGTGTTTCGTAATATGGTGTGTAACATCTTGTCTGTAAGTTATGTGTTAAGTAACATGGTAAGTAACATCTTGTCTGTAAGTTATGTGTTAAGTAACATGGTGTGTAACATCTTGTCTGTAAGTTATGTGTTAAGTAACATGGTAAGTAACATCTTGTCTGTAAGTTATGTGTTAAGTAACATGGTGTGTAACATCTTGTCTTTAAGTTATGTGTTAAGTAACATAGTGTGTAACATCTTGTCTGTAAGTTATGTGTTAAGTAACATGGTAAGTAACATCTTGTCTTTAAGTTATGTGTTAAGTAACATGGTGTGTAACATCTTGTCTGTAAGTTATGTGTTAAGTAACATGGTGTGTAACATCTTGTCTTTAAGTTAAACATTGTATGTGTTAAGTAACATGGTGTGTAACATCTTGTCTGTAAGTTATGTGTTAAGTAACATGGTAAGTAACATCTTGTCTGTAAGTTATGTGTTCAGTAACATGGTGTGTAACATCTTGTCTGTAAGTTATGTGTTAAGTAACATGGTAAGTAACATCTTGTCTGTAAGTTATGTGTTAAGTAACATGGTAAGTAACATCTTGTCTGTAAGTTATGTGTCAAGTAACATGGTATGTAACATCTTGTCTGTAAGTTATGTGTTAAGTAACATTGTAAGTAACATCTTGTCTGTAAGTTATGTGTTAAGTAACATGGTAAGTAACATCTTGTCTTTAAGTTATGTGTTAAGTAACATGGTGTGTAACATCTTGTCTGTAAGTTATGTGTTAAGTAACATGGTAAGTAAAATCTTGTCTCTAAGTTATGTGTTAAGTAACATGGTAAGTTACATCTTGTCTCTAAGTTATGTGTTAAGTAACATGGTAAGTAACATCTTGTCTCTAAGTTATGTGTTAAGTAACATGGTAAGTAACATCTTGTCTTTAAGTTATGTGTTAAGTAACATGGTGTGTAACATCTTGTCTGTAAGTTATGTGTTAAGTAACATGGTAAGTAAAATCTTGTCTCTAAGTTATGTGTTAAGTAACATGGTAAGTTACATCTTGTCTCTAAGTTATGTGTTAAGTAACATGGTAAGTAACATCTTGTCTCTAAGTTATGTGTTAAGTATCATGGTAAGTAACATCTTGTCTCTAAGTTATGTGTTAAGTAACATGGTGTGTAACATCTTGTCTGTAAGTTATGTGTTAAGTAGCATGGTGTGTAACATCTTGTCTGTAAGTTATGTGTTAAGTAACATGGTAAGTAACATCTTGTCTGTTAGTTATGTGTTAAGTATCATGGTAAGTAACATCTTGTCTGTAAGTTATGTGTTAAGTAACATGGTAAGTAACATCTTGTCTGTAAGTTATGTGTTAAGTAACATGGTAAGTAACATCTTGTCTTTAAGTTATGTGTTAAGTAACATGGTAACTAACATCTTGTCTGTAAGTTATGTGTTAAGTAGCATGGTGTGTAACATCTTGTCTGTAAGTTATGTGTTAAGTAACATGGTAAGTAACATCTTGTCTGTAAGTTATGTGTTAAGTAACATGGTAAGTAAAGTGGCAAGTAATTTTGTGAGTAAATTCAGGTTAGTAACATGGTAAGTAAAGTGGTTTGTAATGTTGTGCATGTAAGTAACAAAGTAAATAAAATGGGATGATAAGTAAATCAGTAATATGGTAAGCAATGTTGCCAGTAACATGGTAAGTTAAGTGGCAAGTATCATTGGAAGTAAGATGGTTAGTAAAGTGCTAAGTAACATTGTAAGCAATGTGGCCAGTTACATGGTAAGTTAAGTGAGAATAAACATGGTAAGATGGTAAGTAAAGTGGTAAGTGATATGGTAAGTAAAGTGGTAAGTGATATGGTAAGTAAAGTGGTAAGTGATATGGTAAGTAAAGTGGTAAGTGATATGGTAAGTAAAGTGGTAAGTGATATGGTAAGTAAAGTGGTAAGTGATATGGTAAGTAAAGTGGTAAGTGATATGGTAAGTAAAGTGAAAAGTAACATGGTAAGTAAAATGGTATTTAGTAACATGGTAAATATAACGATAAGTAAAATGGTAAGAAGTACCATACTTTGGGATATTTTGGTGTTGCCAAAATTTGGCAGTTTTTGCTCAAAATAAGGTGTTTAATTATTATCTCACCTGGCCCAAAAATGTAAATATTTAAGGATTAACTTGAATCTATTTTTTATGTTATGGAGGCATAACACAAAAAACTGGAGTGTACTCTAAATAAACCGCGGTTTATGATGAGAGTACACTCCAGTTTTTTGTATAATTTAATCTATACCCTGTGAAAATTAACTTTATTGGACCAATAATATTGGTGGACTCTTTTCTCTTACAAATTAGTACGCCACAGCATTAACCAATCAAAAGCGACGTTATAAGCGGTGACATCATTTTTTACGTTATGGGCTGATAACATAACTTTTTGAACCAATGAAAATGCTTGTATCAAACAAAATTAAATTATATGGATTGAACGGGTTTTTTTTTAATTTTCATGCCATTATGAATGCAAATTGGTTACATTCATATTGTTCGTCCGTCCTGCGTCCGTCAACTTTTCCTTTAAAATTTTGCTGGTGGCTTTCTAGGATGGAGCTAAATAATGTTTGCAAAAAAAATCACTTTTATCCTACTTTCAAGGTCACAGGGGTCAAAAATGTTGAAACCTTCAAACAACTTCTTCTGAAATACTGTCATAGAAACCTTATATTTGACCGGTAGCTTCCTTGGATGAAGCCGAAAAAAGAAACGACCTTGACCCATATTCAAGGTCACAGAGATCAAATCTATTATAACCTTTAAACAACTTCTTCTAATAAATCAAAACCCCTAGAAGCATGATATTTGGCTGAATGGTTCCTTGGATGAAGCCTGACAAAGTTTGGGAAAAGAAATGACCTTGAACTATATTCAAGGTCACAAGGGTTAGATCTGTTAAAACCTTCAAACATCTTCTGAAAAACCAAAAGCCCTAGAAGCATGATATTTGGCTGATAGGTTCCTCAGATAAGCCCAACAAAGAGTGGGAAAAGAAATGAACTTGACCTATATTCAAGGTTAAAAGGATCAAATCTGTTAAAACATTTAAATGACTTCTTCTTAAATACCAAAATCCATAGAAGCATGATATTTGGCTAAAAGGTTCCTTGGATGAATCCCGACAAAATTTGCAAAAAGAAATGACCTTGACCTATATTCAAGACACAAGGGTCAAATATGTTAAAACCTTCAAACAACTTCTTCTGAAATACCAAAAACCCTAGAAGCATGATATTTTGCTGGAAGGTTCCTTGGATTAAGCCCGACAAAGTTTGAGAAAAAAAAAATAACCCAATATTCAAGGTCAAATCCTGTATTGAAGGAATTTTAATAATCAACTTGTTTAGTCCTCTTGAACAATGTCTGGCTTCTCATCTTAATCGATTCATCAGCCTCACATGAAATGTATTTCATTTAGAAATTGGTCCAAACACGAGCTAATTAATATTATTATGTAAGATTATGTTTTAATTATTATGTTATGTGCCAGAAAAAATGAAAGAAATTGGAATACAAGTAGTAATAAAGTAGAACGCTTATAAATTATACACCTGAAAATTCCCTGGTCTGAATCATGGAATAATGCAATTCAAAATTTGAACCTAGCTAGTTCAGCTGAAATCTGAAATGTCAAAAATTAATATTTCATATTTTTCAAGTTTTTAGCCCACCATCATGTGATGGTGGGCTTATCAAATCACCCTACGTCCGTGGTTCGTCTTCGGACTAATCTAAATAACAATATGGCCGCCACCGGCAGCCATCTTGGATTTGTGAGTAAAAGTTTGTTAACGCTATTTCTTGAGAAGTACTTGATGAATTATTCTCAAATTTCATTTGATGGTTATTGGAGATCCTTGGTGCCTAGTTTTGCATATTCCATTTTCGGACAAATCTGAAAAACAATATGGCGCCAGGTGGCCATCTTTGATTTGCGAGTAATAGTTTGTTATCGATATTTCTATTGAAGTACTGGATGGATCATTCTCAATGATGCCTTGTTTAACTATATATACAATTGCTGAGCATAACGAGACGGTCATAAATATGATTTTTATAAGATTTGACCCCAGGGTCTGCCTCCCCATTGCAGACTTGACTCTTTGAGTCATAACTGTTAAACGTTTGAGATCCCCAACCCAAAACTATATACAATTGCTGAACTTAAAGAGACCATCACAAATATGATTTTAGATTTGCCCCCTGGGTCTGCCGTGCCTTTGCAGACTTGACTCTTTAGTTATAACTTTTAAACAGTTGAGATCCCCACCCCAAAATTATATATACAATTGCTGACCATAAAGAGATGATCACAAACATGATTTTAGATTTGACCCCAGGATCTGCCATGCCCTTGCAGACACCCCACCCCAAAACTATACAGAGAGAAACCCAATCATGATATTAACATTAATGTAAGGGTCTAGTCAAAGTCCTAGGGACCTTGGTTCTCAGTTGAGCTTGAAAACAATTAACCAATCTTTAATTTGTACAGATAAGCTTCAAGGATAACTCTTTGGGTCTGCCCCTGCCCATAGCATCTTTTTGGAAAATATTTTACCATGATTACTTAGATACCAATTTATCCAGGTGAGGAATACAGGCCCTCCTAAGGCCTCTTGTTAATAAATACAAGATGGATCTCTCTTAAGTTGTGAATTATGGAGTGAAAATATCAGAAATACAAAACTTCTGATTAGACATCTTATTTCAACTGTTATTAATTTTCACAAGAAAGTTCATAGCACTAGGATAAAATACATAAATGAAAGAAAAAATAAGAAGGGAAAAGATCCATCTTCAAGATCCATCATCAAGAATGAATGAAAAATCATCGATGGTGGGTGCCAAGATCCCTCTGAGATCTCTTGTTTCTTCTATAGTTTATATTTTGATCTTCTTACGTGCCTTAGATGAAACAGCACTGGGACATTATGTACCCTGCTTGGACTTTCTGGGAAGGAGGACCTGCTGTGTGGCCAATTTACCCTACCGGTTTGGGACGTTGGGACGAACAAAGAGAAATCATAACCAGGTACTATATGTCAGTGCATTGAGGGTCAAACTTATTGTTTATTCTGTTGAGATACACAGTCAAACTGGTGCTACAAGCAGCAGTGAAACTTTTACAATGACACCCATGTAAGGACCAACATTCTCGATCTGCTTGATATTCCAATCCTCAAGCATCAAGCTGAACAAGTAGAGCCCTCGGCTTAAGAAGTATTAAATGAAGAACATGAAATTTCACTGGTAAGAGGGCAAAAACTCAATTCTCTTAAAAGTTGTTGACATGCAATTGAAAAGTGATTAAATTTTTTTTATGTATTTAGGTCACGTTCGAGTGACCTATTGTGATAGTCCGTAATCCGTTGACCCAGGGTTATGGTATTGGGCCAGTTGTATGTTAGGATGAAGGGCTACCACAATTGTTCAGATTAATGACCTTTACCTACTTTCAAGGTCACAAGGGTCAAAAGTGTTAACATCTTTCAGGGATTTCTCGATAACAAAATGGCCAAGAATACTAATATTAAGCATGCAGCATGCTGAGATCAAGGGCTACCAAGTTCATTCAAATGAGATACCTTGACCAACTTTCAAGGTCACAGAGGTAAAATGTATTAAAATCTTCCTGTGGCTTCTTCTCAATAATTATAAGGCCCAGCGTACTGATATTTGGCCTGCAGCAATCTTAGGCAGAGGTCTACCAATTTTCTTCATTAATGATTGGTCTTGTCCCATTTTCACAGGGGTCAAATGTTATAAAAAAACTTTCAACAATTTCTGCTCAATAACCAATACGCCCCAGTTACTGATATTGGGCCTATATCATCCTGGGATGAAGGGCGCCAAAGTTTGTTCAAATAAATGGCCTTAACCCACTTTCAAGGTCACATGGGTGAAATGTGTAAACAAAATATCCAACAGTATTTTCTGAATAACTTTAAAGTCCTAGGATACAGATATTTGGCATGTTACATACATTTGTACTTTGTTGAAGGACTCTCATTTTGTTTAAATGAATAAAAATATTATTTGTTCCCTCAAATGAAGATCAAATGAATACAAATTTTAAGTTTTTTCTTTCCAATAACAAATGGGCTCTTGGTTATATGTTGTTGTGTGGTAGCATGTACATGTATTTAAGTTCTCAATTGGGCTCTCAATTTTACAGAAGTTAACATGAGAGCAGGTGGATGATTCAGGCCTTTTGGCCTTTTGCCTTCCTATTGGTAAATCTTCTTATCCATGCAAATATGCAGGAAATCAAGTACTCTTCATAGATGGCAGCTTCCCTTTCCTGATTTGAGGTTAAGGCACCTCCATTGTGAAAGTCAGGCCTCCATTAAGAGGCAACTATTTTGCTAAGATATAAATGTCGTCCGAATTCAAAACTCAGGTGACCGTTTCCAAATTAAAGTCCCTGCTAAAAACTATGCTTATATGACCTAAGTTTCCGAAAATTGCTCTATGATAACAGCAGTGTATTCTGTCTAAACCAGAGGTCACTGGGACCAAAGGTTTTGGCCGGTTTACACATGTGCCTGGTTTGTAGAGCAGAGGTATAATTTGAGTTCAGAGGGAAATGCTGGGACCTGACATTAAGGCCAAAATAGACTGGGATTGGTATTAGAGGTGGACATTTTATCACAAATACTCTATCTATAAGAATAATTAGAATCATGAAAATGTGTCAAATGAACCCCAAAGTCTAGAATTGAGTGGGAACACTACATTTTGCTTGTAGGGCAGCTCAGAAGTGGCCATGGAAAGACAAACTTGAGAAAGGTTTTTTCCGGGGCTCTCGCACAAGTTCTGAAAGGGATCCACTTATAATGTTGTCTCGGAAACATCCAGAATTGGTGGATGCGCAATATACAAAAAACCAGTCCTGGCGCTCCAAGGCGGTGAGCCATTATCAGTTTTATTTCTGGTAATCAGTCTATCATTATAGCATGTATGTGAAAAGGTGAATTGTCTGTTTAATTTGGTTTCAGTTGGCTTTTTCTCAATTTAAGATATTTTGTCTCTCTTTTTTCCTTTAGGACACCTTAGGAGAGGAACCAGCCACAGAAGTTCGACTTGAAGATCACTGTCAATACAAGTAAATCAGATACATTATTTTGATTTACAGCAATATTAGTTCACCTGAGCTTACCTTTCCTTTCCTACTTGGTGAGAATCATCCTTGGAAGAAGATGGCAACTCTGGATGAAATTGTAAAATTAGAATTCCTGCCCCAACCCAAAGGCCATGCAGGGTGGAGCTCCAAAGGGAAAATGAGTGCTCATTTGAATTGTGCACAGTTATTTGTGCAGGTACTTTTGGGGGTTTAAAATGTTGAAAAATCTGGCACAGTCGTTGCAATTTGCATTGCACTCATTAATAAAATATGTTAATTTAATAACTGTTAAGCATAACTCATTGGCCTCTGTTGACGCCTTTCCACGCTTCATTTTCTTACGTGTAGTCTAGGTTATTGCTTTTATTAGACTTGTCCTCCATCTTTGAGGTCTCGACAGCCATGTAGAAGGGCATTTATGATTAGTATAGAAAACATGGTACAACGGTTCTGATGCAGTCAAGGGCATAAAATTTTACCTGTCATTCCGTCATAGTTTTTAGGTCATCTGACCAAAAGGGTCAAGATGACCTATAGTTACCGTGCTTCGTCCGTCGTCGTCCGTAAACTTTTCACATTTCAAACTTCTTCTCAAGTTCTACCAATGGGAATAAGCTGAAACTTAGCTGAAATGATCCTGAGATGGTCCTGACCAAGTGTTGTTATTTTTCGGGTCGGTTCGAAATCCAAGATGGCCGCCATAGCCGACATCTTGAAAAACACATATTAAACTTCTTCTACAATTCCACTGGTACCTGTGAGCTGAAAATTGGTAGGGATGTTCAGGAAGGGCAGCCCATAAAATGTTGTTATTTTTCGGGTCCGAAAAACTCTCGACATTTGTGCCATAGCGGCCATTTTGTGACATGATTGCGCAATCACTGTTTTCCTGAACAACACCTATTTTAAACTTCTTCTTAAGTTCTACCACTGGGATTAAGCTGAAACTTGACTGAAATTATCCTGAGATGGTCCTGACCATGAGTTGTTACTTTTCGGTCGGTTCGAAATCCAAGATGGCCGCCATGGCCGCCATCTTACAAAACACATTTCCAACTTCTTCTCAAGTTCTACCTGTGGGATTAAGCTAAAACTTGGCTGAAGTGATTCTGAGATTGTCCTGACCAAGTGTTGTTATTTTTCAGGTTGGTCGGAAATCCAAGATGGCCTTCAGAGCCGCCATCTTGAAAAACACATTTCAAACTTCTTCTCAAGTTCTACCTGTGTGATTAAGCTGAAACTTGGCTGACATGATCCTGAGATGGTCCTGATCAAGTATTGTTACTTTTTGGGTCGGTCCGAAATCCAAGATGGCTGCCAGAGCCGCAATCTTGAAAAACACGTTTCCAACTTCTTATCAAGTTCTACCACTTGGATTAAGCTGAAAATTGGCTGAAATGATCCTGAGATGGTCCTGACCAAGTGTTGTTACATTTCGGGTTGGTCCAAAATCCAAGATGGCCGCCAGATTCGCCATCTTGAAAAACAAAATTGCCGTCCGTAAACTTTTCACATTTTAAACTTCTTCTCAAGTTCTATCCGTGGGATTGAGCTGAAACTTGCTAGAAATGATCCTTAGGTGGACCTGACCAAGTGTTGTTATTTTTCAACTCCGTTGGAATTAAAAGATGGCCGCCAGGGCCGCCATTTTGAAAACACATTTTAAACTTCTTCTCAAGTTTCACCAGTGCTATTGAGCTTAAACTTGCACGAAATTATCCTGAGATGATCCTAACCAAGTGTTGTTATTTTTCAGATTCCTCTGAAATCCAAGATGGCCACCACAGCCGCCATTTTGAATACACATTTAAAACTTTTCATAGAAAAATGATCCCCAGATAGTCCCAACCAAATGTTGTTATTTCTCCAGTCCGTCAGAGATCCAAGATGGCTGCAACAGCCCCCATTTTGCATCCACATCTAACACTTTCCATGATCTGAAACTTGCCTAAAATGATTCTGACCAAATGTTATTTTTCGCACTGTTCCGAAGAAAGCCATGATCATCACCATCTTGAAAACCACATTTGTGTGGCATATTGTTACATGATTGTATTACTAATTCCTAGAGGAGAGGAATTTATATAAGCTATTAGCTTGTTTTCCAATCCTCACTATTTGTATAATTTCTATATATGTAATATACATGTACACTGATCATGATGGAAATAAAATATTGTTTAAACTAATTCCATAATGGTATCACAATTGGTAGTCAGATGACCGTTAAGGCCCTTGGGCCTCTTGTTTCATTTCTCTCATTTCCTCATTAATGAATGAAGATAATGGAATGAGATTTGGGATGTAGATTCATCATGATAAAATGCAGGTCAGGTTCTGATGTTCCACTGATTCATTCTTAATTGTAAGTTATGGCTAATTGCAGTTGAGAAATTTTAATTTATGAGAGAATGAGACACGTCGGAAACTTAATTGGCGAACTTGGATTATGACAAAGTGAATTGTGTGTGTGCAAGTAGAAGCGCACAGATGAATGAACCATTTTTAGGTCACCTGAGACAAAGTCTCAAGTGACTATTCTAATCATCTTTTGTCTGTTGTCATCCGTTGTGCATCATCTAACTTCCGTCGTGTCTATAAGCAATTTACATTTTCAACTTCTTCTCAAAAACTCCTGAACCAATTTGAATGAAATTTGGCTGGAACCTTGCTCGACTAAAGATGCACCAACATTGTGAATCATATAGTCCTAACCCCTTAGGGGCCTGAGGGAAGGGCCAAAAAGGTGTCAAATTAGTTAAAACCATGATCAATCATGTTTAAACATGGTCAGCTAAGGTCACCACTCATCATGTTGACCTTGGCAGACCATGGTTGAGCATGGTCACCACTCATGATTGACCATGGTCTACCAAAACATGGTTGACCATGGTTCACAGACCATGGTCAAACATGGACTACCATGGTAGTTCATCGTCAAATTGCATACATTTCGCCTGGGCTGAGATCCAGATATCTTAAGGTGCTTCATCAAAATTTAAATGAAATATGGGAACAGATTTATACTGGGTTTGTTTTGTACACAAACAGGAATTGAAAACTTCGTTTGCAAGCTTTTGAAAATATCTGTTTCCTTTGTCAAGCAAAGAGTACAATAGCCGAGTGTCGGTGCTCTGAAATCAGCTCACTACCCAAAATAGGGCGAGTTAGAGAAATCAGCTGTCAAAAACGTAACGCGACATTTCATCCAAATGTACTCTAATACTGCAGGTAGACAGAGGGATGGGTAAGATGTTTACCCATTCCGCCCCTTATTGGATGTTACAATAGGGTCATAAAGATGACTCAACTGGTGTCCCCCTACGTCTCTGTTCATTGGTTCCCCTTCCTTACTAATCCATATCGATTCTTTAATTTTCCTCATTCTCCAGTTTTCCTCCCTTTCCAACACTTTGGAGTTGTTCCAGTCTTATGATGATATGGTTGTGTATGTTGGCATGGTCTGTGATAGCTGATTTGTTATATTCTTTTTCTGGTGTTTTCCTAGTATGTCTGGTGTAGACTTGCTGTCTTCCACGCCTTTTTGATGTTCTTTCAGACGCGTTCCAAATTCCCGACTAGTTTCACCTCTGTATGTGTGGTTGCAGCTGTCACATGGAATTTGGTAAACCACTCCAGTCTTGTTTTCCTTCAGCACTTTATCCTTGGATGTACTAGGAGTTGTTTGATGGTGTTGTACGGTCGCATAAGTGTGCTGATATGATGTTTGCGCAGCACTCTTGAAATTGCTTCCAACCCTCCTCTTATGTATGGTATAGTGACCATGCCATGGGTTTTTCTCTCTTTGTTGTTACCTTTTATTTTCTGGGTGACGTTTATCTTGCTTTTATCTTCCACTTGTTTTTCTTCTTCATCGACCATTCTGGGTACCCACATGTTTTCAGTTCTTGTCTGATATGCTGCATTTCTTTTTCTACGTCTTCCTTTTCAGTGACGATGTTATTACATCTGTCCAGGAGAGTACATACTACCCCTAATTTCTGGTGCAATGGATGGTATGAATTGAAATTGAGGTATTGGTCTGTGTGCGTGTTTTTAGCTCACCTGGTCCAAAGGACCCAAGGTGAGCTTATGCCATACCGTGGCATCTGTCGTCCATCCGTCTGTCAACAATCGACTTCTTCGAAACCGCTAAACAGAATTTGACCAAATTTGGTCAGAAGCATCCCTATGGGATGGATTCTCAAAATTGTACAAATGGTGAGGCTGACCACCTGGGGGCGGGGCCAAAAGGGGTCAGTTTGGCTATATTGATATCAACGAAATTTGTGAGGGATCTTGCTCCAAAAAAGAACACATCAACACCGAGCATGATCCATACTGGTAATCGTGAAACATTTGATAAAACTGAAATCGCTGAAACTTTTAACACATACTTTTCTACAATCGCTAGTAAATTGACTGAATCCCTTGCCAATGTCTCTAGAAAGATATGTACATTGTAAGTTTTATGAATATTTATGTACCAATAACCTGCTAGTGTCTTCTCTATCAGGTTTCAGGAAAGATCATTCCTGTGAGACTGCCCTACTGGATATTGTTAACTCATGGGACTGGAAGTTGATAAAGGCAACATCAATGGTGTTGTCTTTCTAGATTTTAGCAAAGCGTTCGATTGTGTAGACCATGACGCTTTAGTACAAAAATTGAAACTCTACCAGTGTGATGATTTAACTGTAAATTGGTTCAAGTCTTACTTAAAGGGGCATCCCGGGGAAGTATACAATAAAGTTCTTGAATGTACATGCTGTTTGCACTACCAGATACATTTTCCTGTTATTTCAATATTCAAAGTCCACTCAAAATGTGTTTATTAGCCACTTGCAAAATTGCATTCCTCGGGAAAGCCCGATAAAAATAACGCTGATCACGCGTCAAGTGAAATCGTTCTCGGTCAATTTGACGAAGGGGCCCAAGAGGGGGCGCGTAATGTATATACATGTACGTCCGGTGATGAACCAGACACAAAGTCCGTGTATAAATTTATTGAATCACATTCACAATCAGACGTTAATTACACACGATATTCATATGAAGAAATTTATGTCGACATCTCTGCATCATTTATCGACATCAGTACCTGCCTGAAACCGATGCAAATCGCCAGAAACCCACACGACACTGCACTCTTACATTGTAACAGTGTCATGTGGGTTTCTGACGATGACAACCATAGGGCAAACCTTAATTTCTGTAAAAGTTATCTTCACGAATCCTCATTTAGAACCATTTCACAAAAGGTGTGCATGCAATGAAAAGTAAAAAAATAAAATGAAATGATTCCGATTTTTTTTTATACAACTCGACGTCTTGAAGGTTTTTTTTCAGACTATCTATATATCCATCTAAAATCTATCCAACTTTCAGCGTCAACATACTTTAACACTTACAATTATATATGTATCAGGGAAGTCCCTGCACTCATATGACGCCCCACGCACTAAACATGTAGAATACATGTATAATATATATCTCAAATTTGGAACTTGTCGAGAAGATAATTGTCCAATACTTAATCCATTTATAAATGTTATGATTCATTTTACTTTTTTTATGTAAATTTAAAGGTTCGTTAACATTTTCAACAATACTGCAGACATAGGACATACATGTATATGATTTTTTTTATGAATTAATGACTTCACTGATATAATGCATATATTTTGGTTCATATCAAATTTAATATTGGGGTCCAAACCCGATAATATTTGTACAATCCGTATTTTATAGATTAGGTATGACAAGATTTTTTTATCCGCACAGAATGACATAAATTTATTCATTTTTTCCAAATTGAATCTGTATACATAAACTCAATCGCCCGGGATACCGGCGTTTTACAACGTAACACCCCCCCTCCCCCCCACATACGTTTTTCTTGTATATGAAAAGGTCTTTCTCTTCAGCAATATAATTCAATAATGCCGTTTTACTGGAATATTATAAAGGGAATATTACAATACACGCTTTCAAGTTTTACACACGCATTTCATGTAACAGAGGAATGAAAGAGTTATCCCTTGGGAGGCCCCAAAACCAAATCAAAACTGTGTCACCGGCTATCCAGAAGAAAACTGTAACAATGCAAACAATTGGGCTGTTAGTCTCTCCCTTGAATACTTCCCATCCCTCATTATGCTTCCGTAATATAATCCTTACGTTAAAATTTGACCATTCGGCCACTTTTCGCTTGGTAGTTACATGTAGGTCACGCAGATCGCCATTTTTTGTCTACCGAAGTAGCTTGTTATGCGCATGCGTTATCATATGTGATGCAAAAAAATTTACATGTCCAAATCGTTGATCAACGAATAGTGATTACCTTTTTTAATTATTAATTAAAATTTTTGAGAACATATTTCAGCGTAAATCGCCCATTAATTTTCCACAAGAGTATACATTTAATTCATATATACAATAATTCTAAATAAGCATAAAAAAATATAGTTTTACCGTGATGCCTCTTTAACAGATAGGCAACAAAAAGTATTGATATCTGGAAAATTGTCTCAAAGCATGCCTATTACACACAGAGTTCCTCAGGGATCCATTTTGGGACCCCTTTTATTTTTGACTTTTATTAATGATCTTCCTTTAGAAATTCAGTGTAATACTGACATGTACGCTGATGATACAACATTATCAACTTCTGGTCCTTCTCTTGTAAATGTCCAAAATAAATTGCAATCTGACCTTAATATAGTTGCTAGGTGGTGCACCGAAAATAAAATGATAATTAATGCAGACAAAACTAACTGTATGGTTATATCTACTAAACAAAAGCACAGTAGAAATGATTATATATTGAACATCACTTTGAGTAACACGTTGCTTAACCAAGTACAGTCTGCCAAACTGTTGGGTGTGAAAGTGCTTAAAATGCTTAAGTTGGGAAGACCATGTTAACTATTTGTTAATGAAAATCAATAAGGGTTTAGGCTTGTTGAGAAGAATTAAAAAGTACCTTCCAACAAGTGCTAGAATAAAATATTTTAATGCATGTGTATTACCACACTTTTTATATTGCTCAACAGTATGGAGTGGCTGTTCACAAAATCAAATTAAAAAACTGTGCAAAGCTCAAAAACAGGCAGCAAGGTTGATTCTAGATGTCCCCTATGACACTCCATCTGTTGATATGTTTTCCTTTTTAAACTGGTTGCCATTAGCTGATTTTTATCAATTCAGAAGAGGTACAACGGTGTTTAAATGTGTAAATCATCTTGTTCCAGAATACTTATGTGATGTTTTCGATTTACAGTCCAATATTCATACCAGAAACACCAGATCGAGCCAAAACAACCTTTTACAGATTCCGAAACACAGAACCAAATTTTATGGAAATCATTTTGTAGTTTCAGGATGCCAGATCTGGAACACGTTACCAAACGAAACAAGAACACTAGCAAACATTACTTCTTTTAAACGTTCCTTCTGTAGCATCCTTAGGGAACACAAGTGATTCCCTTTTTATCATTTCTATCGTTTTCATGTGAATGTGCTTAATTTTAGTATGTTTACTCCTACTCTATTTTATCATAGTAATATGTTATATAATACTTACCTGTATCTTACTGACTACCTGATATATTATAATCATGAATTATTTATGACTCAATAGTCTAATAACATATTTTTGGTTTTTTTAGATTATGCTATATTAGCATATAACTATGTCAAATTTTGTTTCTTTTGCTATATTAGCATGTATGTATATAAGGCACATGCCATTTAATTAACAAAATATTTATGCATGAGATTTATGCATTCTGTGATCATTTTAAATTAAGATAGACTGTGATATGACTTTAGTTCAGCTGAAAATTGTGTGTATACATTACATGACTTTTAACTAACACATGTATTTTACTAACAAGAGGACCATGTTGAAGATTAGCCTTTGGCTAAACATGTATTTTATCCTCAGAAAATAAAGTTTATTATTATTATTATTATTACAAGCTTTACCGAACATAATCTTACAGTGTACGTGAATGAAGAATGTATTTTCGTACAAGTATCAGCTGTACGTTTTTGTTTTCCGAAAGCACTGTCAACTCAACCACACTTCGTCCGTCAAACCATGCTGTTCGTCTTCTTTGATAGTGTCGTATTTCTTTTTGTTTGTCAGATGCATCTGTTCCGATCTTTCAATAGTCTCTTTCAGCTTCTTTCTTGTCTAGTCTTAGCTTGTGACTCTGTTTTCGTCAGCCATTATTTGTTTACCTGACATTTGCGCTTCCCGTTCTATTTTTATACGAGAAATCACGTGATTTTTTTTTCGAATCATGTGACCACTATCCTGTTCCCGGTTCCGTGCCGATTCGCAAGAAAACATTAGAAATGTTTTTTTAACATAGAAAACGAAAAAAAATATAATTATGGTACTGATGTGCTTAGTAATAAATCTTGATATTACATAAATATGTTATTGTTTGATAATCTAAACTGTTAAGGTTAAAAAATTTGAAGAAAATTTTTCATGTCGTACCATGATGAGATTCCTATAATTAGTCGAATGGCGGCGGCGAAATTGAGCAGACGAGCACCAAATTTAGCAAATAATGCCGTTTTAAGGTACTTTCCGGTTAATTGACACAACTGAGACCTTGATTTTCTTTCTTAGAATAACATTTGCCTTCAGAAAATGTATTTCATTTAGAAATTGGTCCAAACACGAGCTAATTATTATTATTATGTAAGATAATGTTTTAATTAACAAGCTTTATCAAACATAATCTTACAGTGTACGTGAATGAAGAACGTCAGCCAATATTTTTTTACCACGGCTACCTGACATTTGCGCTTCCGGTTCTATTTTTATACGAGCAATCACGTGATTTTTTTTTTCGAATCATGTGACCACTATCCTGCTCCCGGTTCCGTGCCGATTCGCAAGAAAACATAAGAAATGTTTTTTAAACGTAGAAACGATAATAAAAATATAACTATGGTACTGATGTGCTAAGTAATAAATCTTCATATTAAATAAATATGTTATTGTTTGATAATCTAAACTGTTAAGGTTGAAAAAATTATAGAAAATGTTTCATGTCGTACTATGTTGAGAATCCTTTAATTAGTCGAATGGCGGCGGCAAAATTGAGCAGACGAGCATCAAATTTAGCGAAAAATGCAGTTTTAAGGTACTTTCCAGTTAACTGACACAACTGAGACCTTGATTTTCTTTCTTAGTTTAACATTTGCCTTCAGAATAGGTATTTCATTTAGAAATTGGTCCAAATACGAGCTAATTATTATTATTATGTAAAATTATGTTTTAACAAGCTTTACCGAACATAATCTTACAGTGTACGTGAATGAAGAATGTATTTTCGTACAAGTATCAGCTGTACGTTTTCGTTTTCCGAAAGCACTGTCAACTCAACCACACTTCATCTGTCAAACCATGCTGTTCGTCTTCTTTGATAGTGTCGTATTTCTTTTTGTTTGTCAGATGCATCTGTTCCGATCTTTCAATAGTCTCTTTCAGCTTTTTTCTTGTCTAGTCTTAGCTTGTGAATCTGTTTTCATCAGCCAATATTTGTTTATTGCGGCTACCTGACATTTGCGCTTCCCGTTCTATTTTTATACGAGAAATCACATGATTTTTTTCGAATCATGTGACCACTATTCTGCTGCCGGTTCCATGCCGATTCGCAAGAAAACATAAGAAATGTTTTTTTAACATAGAAAACAATAATAAAAATATAATTATGGTACTGATGTGCTAAGTAATAAATCTTGATATTACATAAATATTTTATTGTTTGGTAATCTAAACTGTTAAGGTTAAAAACGTTATAGAAAATTGTTCATGTCGAACCATGTTGAGATTCCTATAATTAGTCGAATGGTGGCGGCGAAATTGAGCAGACGAGCACCAAATTTTGCAAATAATGCCGTTTTAAGGTACTTTCCGGTTAATTGACACAACTGAGACCTTGATTTCCTTTCTTAGAAAAACATTTGCCTTCAGAAAATGTATATCATTTAGAAATTGGTCCAAACACGAGCTAATTATTATAATTATGTAAGATTATGTTTTAATTATTATTATAACGACGTCTTCTCTGAAACCGAGCAATGTATATCACTCATGTTTTCCTGATAGCATCACTATGAGGCAGGGACTCAAAATTGTACAAATGGTTGTGCTGACCCCCTAGGGGCCTGAGGGGCAGGGTTAAAAGCGGTCAATTTCGGCTATATTGATATAAATTTAGAACTCTTTTCTGAAACTGAGCAATGTATATAGCTCATATTGGTCTGGTAGCATCACTATGGGACAAGGCTTCAAAATTGTACAAATAGTGGGACTGACTCCCCCGGGGGCCTGAGGGGTGGGTCCAAAAGGGGTAAATTTGGCTTATTGATGTTAACGACTTCTTCTCTGGATCTAAGCAATGACTGACATTTTTTTTTCAATGGTAGCATACCTAGGTGGCTGGGATTCAAATTCATACAAACGATGGATCTCACCCCCCAGGGTGATTGGCGGGGCCAAAAGGCGTCCATTCGGCAATATTGATTCCATATAACTTTTAAACGGTTGAGATCCCCACCCCAAAACTATATATACAATTGCTGAACATAAAGAAACGATCACAAAATATGATTTTAGATTTGACCCCCGGATCTTCCACGCCCTTTCAGGCATACCTCCTGAGTCATAACTTTTATATGATTGAGATCCCCACCCCAAAACTATATATATAGTTTCTGGGTATAAAGAGACCATCACAATCATGATTTTAGATTTCACCCCAGGGTCTACCACGCCCTTTCAGGCATACCTCCTGAGTCATAACTTTTATATGATTGAGATCCCCACCCCAAAACTATATATATAGTTTCTGGGTATAAAGAGACCATCACAATCATGATTTTAGATTTGACCCCAGGGTCTACCACGCCCTTGCAGACTTAAAGATTGAGTCATGATTTTAAACGGTTTAGATCCCCATCCCAAAACTAAATATATATTTACTGAGCATAAAGAGACAATCACAAAAATGCAGGGTCTGCCATGCCCTTGCAGGCTTAACGAATGAGTCGTAACATTTAAACGGTTGAGATCCCCACCCCAAAACTATATATACTTTTTGTACTCTTTGCTTGACAAAGGAAAAGGATGTTTTCGAAAGCTCGCAAATTAAGTTTTCAATTCCTGTTTGTGTACAAAACAAACTCAGTATATATCATTCATACCAAACTGATATATCTTATTCCTAATATGGGAACAGATTGTTATATTTTGTTTTCAATTTTTTTATACAGATACCTGTTCAACTTTCGAGGGGTTGCTGCCAGTTTTCGACTAAAGCACCTATTCCTATGTGATTCAGCTGTATTTCATGTTGGAGAAGAATGGCTGGAATTTTTCTATCCCGCCTTAAAACCATGGGTCCACTATCTACCCGTCAGACAGGATCTGACTGATGTTCAGTAAGTCTTTTCTTTTCATCCTAAAAACTCTTGTCCACTATATATCAATCATTCACGATCCAGCTGATATCTTGTTGTTCTCTTTTCTCCCTCCCTTAAACCTCTTGTCCACGGTATACCAGGATCTGGCTGATGTCCTGTAGTTCGAGATATCAGATTATCTTCTCTCCCATCCTTAAACCTCTTATTCACCATATACCAGTTGAACAGGATCTCTCCCACCCTTAAACCTGTCCGCTCTATACCAATCAGTCGGGATCTGGCTGATATCTTGTAGTTCTCACTTCTCTCGCCCTTAATCCTCTGGTCAGTTGTATACCAATCAAACAGGATCTGGCTGATATCTTGTAGTTCTCGCTTCTCCCACCCTTAACATACCTGTCAAGGGTAAAATGCTAGCAAACTGGAGATCTCCAGTTTGATGACTTTTCTCAAACAGGAGATTGTGCGTGACGACATTTTACCGATCACGGTGCATTCATAACCCAAAGAAAATTAAAAAAAACAAGAATGTGCATATTATGATTAATATATTCAATTTAATATCTAAAGTAAAAGCAGTTGAGTAATTACTGAACAGTGAATGAAACTACTGAACAGTACACTATTGGCTCTTGTGTTGTTTGGTTTTGCTTTGTTTTCCCAACGCACTTTCCTTGAAGTTTCCAAGACAAACTGGTTATTCCAGCATCTACAGTCCTGGTTATAATTTTACAAGACAAAGTATCAGATTGTGCTGTTATCTAGGGTCCCACTCTTTTCTCTTTGTATCTTCCTGATCATGTTGAATGCCCTTTCAGCATTTTGCTAGAGATGGAAATCTGGCTTTTACCAAAGAACTGGTCCATGGTTCCGGACATGTTTCCCTAAAATTTACTGACAACGATGCAGACTTATTACAACATAACAAGTGTCGCAGATTTCACATGTTTGACATTGTTGCTACTACCAAAGTATACTCCAAAATGATAATTGCAGAGCTTGCAATATGCATCACTTTTAGTTGGATCGCTGAAAGGATAATCCAGGAAAGTTTGACTGCCATTATTTCTAAAAACAATCTTATTTTCGTTGTTTAATTTTGTGTCACCCCTTGAAAAATTGCAAGTCTAGGTAAGTTTCGTTTAGTCCTCATGTTATAGGACCGCCTCTTTCCATAGCTAACCTCAGAATGACTACGATAGAAGGTGTGATACAGATTAATTACCTCAAATTCTGTTCAGCTGTTGACTATGAGTTCAGTATTCATGAAAAATCTGTCATGAACATCGAGCCAGGTAACAGTAACGAGTGAAGCGGAAGTGTGTTCAATTTCAATCACGATCAAGTCAACACTTTGCATGAATCAACGCTCGACAAGCGTCTGACTGTCCCTTGTACTTTTTTGTTGTTTCAAGCTTGTAGAGTTCCAAAACTTAACACAGGATCATGGCGGATAGCTTGGGCTTCCACAAGCGGGAGAAAAAGGGAGAATATAATACCATTCGGGACCCGCACGGGTCATTAATTTCAAACTGGAGATTTTGATTTCTGTCTTAAATATTCGGGAGTCTCCCGTCCAATGTAGTTTTCTCCTCTCCCACCCTTAAACCTATCCACTGTCTTCCAACCAAACAGGATCTGACTGATATCTTGTAGTTTTCTCTTCTCCCACCCTTAAACCTATCCACTGTCTACCAACCAAACAGGATCTGGCTGATATCTTGTATTTTTCTCTTCTCCCACCCTTAAACCTATCCACTGTCTACCAACCAAACAGGATCTGACTGATATCTTGTAGTTTTCTCCTCTCCCACCCTTAAACCTATCCACTGTCTACCAACCAAACAGGATCTGGCTGATGTCCTCTACCTATTCTCTCCGACCCTTAAACCATTGGTCCAATGTATACCAATCAAACAGGATCTGGCTGATGTCCTCTACCTATTCTCTCCCACCCTTAAACCATTGGTCCAGTGTATAACAATCAAACAGGATCTGGCTGATGTCCTCTACCTCTTTTCTCCCCCGGCCTTATAACTCTAGTCCAATGTACACCAATCAAACAGGATCTGGCTGATGTCGTGTAACTCTCTTCTCTCCCACCCTTAAACCTCTGGTCCAGTGTATAACAATCAAACAGGATCTGGCTGATGTCCTCTACCTCTCTTCTCTCCCGGCCTTATAACTCTGGTCCAATGTATACCAATCAAACAGGATCTGGCTGATGTCCTCTACCTCTCTTCTCTCCCACCCTTAAACCTCTGGTCCAATGTATACCAATCAAACAGGATCTGGCTGATGTCCTCTACCTCTCTTTTCTCCCACCCTTAAACCTCTGGTCCAATGTATACCAATCAAACAGGATCTGGCTGATGTCCTCTACCTCTCTTCTCTACCGGCCTTATAACTCTAGTCCAGTGTATACAAATCAAACAGGATCTGGCTGATGTCCTCTACCTCTCTTCTCTCCCGGCCTTATAACTCTAGTCCAGTGTATACAAATCAAACAGGATCTGGCTGATGTCCTCTACCTCTCGTCTCTCCCGGCCTTATAACTCTGGTCCAATGTATACCAACCAAACAGGATCTGGCTGATGTCCTCTACCTCTCTTCTCTCCCACCCTTAAACCTCTGGTCCAATGTATACCAATCAAACAGGATCTGGCTGATGTCCTCTACCTCTCTTCTCTCCCGGCCTTATAACTCTAGTCCAATGTACACCAATCAAACAGGATCTGGCTGATGTCGTGTAACTCTCTTCTCTCCCACCCTTAAACCTCTAGTCCAATGTATACCAATCAAAAAGGATCTGGCTGATGTCCTCTACCTCTATTCTCTCCCGGCCTTATAACTCTAGTCCAGTGTATACAAATCAAACAGGATCTGGCTGATGTCCTCTACCTCTCGTCTCTCTCGGCCTTATAACTCTAGTCCAATGTATACAAATCAAACAGGATCTGGCTGATGTCCTCTACCTCTCTTCTCTCCCGGCCTTAAACCTCTGGTCCTCTGTATACCAATCAAACAGGATCTGGCTGATGTCCTCTACCTCTCTTCTCTCCCACCCTTAAACCTCTGGTCCAGTGTATACCAATCAAATAGGATCTGGCTGATGTCCTCTACCTTTCGTCTCTCCCGGCCTTATAACTCTAGTCCAATGTATACAAATCAAACAGGATCTGACTGATGTCCTCTACCTCTCTTCTCTCCCGGCCTTATAACTCTAGTCCAATGTATACCAATCAAACAGGATCTGGCTGATGTCCTCTACCTCTCTTCTCTCCCACCCTTAAACCTCTGGTCCTCTGTATACCAATCAAACAGGATCTGGCTGATGTCCTCTACCTCTCTTCTCTCCCACCCTTAAACCTCTGGTCCAGTGTATACCAACCAAACAGGATCTGGCTGATGTCCTCTACCTCTCTTCTCTCCCACCCTTAAACCTCTGGTCCAGTGTATACCAATCAAACAGGATCTTGCTGATGTCCTCTACCTCTCTTCTCTCCCGGCCTTATAACTCTAGTCCAATGTATACCAATCAAACAGGATCTGGCTGATGTCCTCTACCTCTCTTCTCTCCCGGCCTTATAACTCTAGTCCAGTGTATACCAACCAAACAGGATCTGGCTGATGTCCTCT
The DNA here is from genome assembly GCA_947623455.1 of Mimachlamys varia. Taxonomy (NCBI): domain Eukaryota; kingdom Metazoa; phylum Mollusca; class Bivalvia; order Pectinida; family Pectinidae; genus Mimachlamys; species Mimachlamys varia. The sequence continues at coordinate 25,674,264 of OX392534.1, forward strand.
ACCTCTCTTCTCTCCCGGCCTTATAACTCTAGTCCAATGTATACCAATCAAACAGGATCTGGCTGATGTCCTCTACCTCTCTTCTCTCCCGGCCTTATAACTCTAGTCCAATGTATACCAATCAAACAGGATCTGGCTGATGTCCTCTACCTCTCTTCTCTCCCACCCTTAAACCTCTGGTCCAATGTATACCAATCAAACAGGATCTGGATGATGTCCTCTACCTCTCTTCTCTCCCACCCTTAAACCTCTGGTCCAATGTATACCAATCAAACAGGATCTGGCTGATGTCCTCTACCTCTCTTCTCTCCCGGCCTTAAACCTCTGGTCCAGTGCGTACCAATCAAACAGGATCTGGCTGTTGTCTTCTACCTCTCTTCTCTCCCACCCTTAAACCTCTGGTCCAGTGTATAACAATCAAACAGGATCTGGCTGATGTCCTCTACCTCTCTTCTCTCCCGGCCTTATAACTCTAGTCCAATGTATACAAATCAAACAGGATCTGGCTGATGTCCTTTACCTCTCTTCTCTCCCGGCCTTAAACCTCTGGTCCTCTGTATACCAATCAAACAGGATCTGCCTGATGTCTTCTACCTCTCTTTTCTCCCACCCTTAAACCTCTGGTCCAGTGTATACCAATCAAATAGGTTCTGGCTGATGTCCTCTACCTCTCTTCTCTCCCGGCCTTATAACTCTAGTCCAATGTATACCAATCAAACAGGATCTGGCTGATGTCCTCTACCTCTCCTCTCTCCCGGCCTTAAACCTCTTGTCCAATGTATACCAATCAAACAGGATCTGGCTGATGTCTTCTACCTCTCTTCTCTCCCACCCTTAAACCTCTGGTCCAATGTATACCAATCAAACAGGATCTGGATGATGTCCTCTACCTCTCTTCTCTCCCACCCTTAAACCTCTGGTGCAATGTATACCAATCAAACAGGATCTGGCTGATGTCCTCTACCTCTCTTCTCTCCCGGCCTTAAACCTCTTGTCCAGTGCGTACCAATCAAACAGGATCTGGCTGATGTCCTCTACCTCTCTTCTCTCCCACCCTTAAACCTCTGGTCCAGTGTATACCAACCAAACAGGATCTGGCTGATGTCCTCTACCTCTCTTCTCTCCCACCCTTAAACCTCTGGTCCAGTGTATACCAATCAAACAGGATCTTGCTGATGTCCTCTACCTCTCTTCTCTCCCGGCCTTATAACTCTAGTCCAATGTATACCAATCAAACAGGATCTGGCTGATGTCCTCTACCTCTCTTCTCTCCCGGCCTTATAACTCTAGTCCAATGTATACCAATCAAACAGGATCTGGCTGATGTCCTCTACCTCTCTTCTCTCCCGGCCTTATAACTCTAGTCCAATGTATACCAATCAAACAGGATCTGGCTGATGTCCTCTACCTCTCTTCTCTCCCGGCCTTATAACTCTAGTCCAATGTATACCAATCAAACAGGATCTGGCTGATGTCCTCTACCTCTCTTCTCTCCCACCCTTAAACCTCTGGTCCAATGTATACCAATCAAACAGGATCTGGATGATGTCCTCTACCTCTCTTCTCTCCCACCCTTAAACCTCTGGTCCAATGTATACCAATCAAACAGGATCTGGCTGATGTCCTCTACCTCTCTTCTCTCCCGGCCTTAAACCTCTGGTCCAGTGCGTACCAATCAAACAGGATCTGGCTGTTGTCATCTACCTCTCTTCTCTCCCACCCTTAAACCTCTGGTCCAGTGTATAACAATCAAACAGGATCTGGCTGATGTCCTCTACCTCTCTTCTCTCCCGGCCTTATAACTCTAGTCCAATGTATACAAATCAAACAGGATCTGGCTGATGTCCTTTACCTCTCTTCTCTCCCGGCCTTAAACCTCTGGTCCTCTGTATACCAATCAAACAGGATCTGCCTGATGTCTTCTACCTCTCTTCTCTCCCACCCTTAAACCTCTGGTCCAGTGTATACCAATCAAATAGGATCTGGCTGATGTCCTCTACCTCTCGTCTCTCCCGGCCTTATAACTCTAGTCCAATGTATACAAATCAAACAGGATCTGGCTGATGTCCTCTACCTCTCCTCTCTCCCGGCCTTAAACCTCTTGTCCAATGTATACCAATCAAACAGGATCTGGCTGATGTCTTCTACCTCTCTTCTCTCCCACCCTTAAACCTCTGGTCCAATGTATACCAATCAAACAGGATCTGGCTGATGTCCTCTACCTCTCTTCTCTCCCACCCTTAAACCTCTGGTCCAATGTATACCAATCAAACAGGATCTGGCTGATGTCCTCTACCTCTCTTCTCTCCCGGCCTTAAACCTCTGGTCCAGTGCGTACCAATCAAACAGGATCTGGCTGATGTCATCTACCTCTCTTCTCTCCCACCCTTAAACCTCTGGTCCAGTGTATAACAATCAAACAGGATCTGGCTGATGTCCTCTACCTCTCTTCTCTCCCGGCCTTATAACTCTAGTCCAATGTATACAAATCAAACAGGATCTGGCTGATGTCCTTTACCTCTCTTCTCTCCCGGCCTTAAACCTCTGGTCCTCTGTATACCAATCAAACAGGATCTGCCTGATGTCTTCTACCTCTCTTCTCTCCCACCCTTAAACCTCTGGTCCAGTGTATACCAATCAAATAGGATCTGGCTGATGTCCTCTACCTCTCGTCTCTCCCGGCCTTATAACTCTAGTCCAATGTATACAAATCAAACAGGATCTGGCTGATGTCCTCTACCTCTCCTCTCTCCCGGCCTTAAACCTCTTGTCCAATGTATACCAATCAAACAGGATCTGGCTGATGTCTTCTACCTCTCTTCTCTCCCACCCTTAAACCTCTGGTCCAGTGTATACCAATCAAATAGAATCTGGCTGATGTCCTCTACCTCTCTTCTGTCCTGGCCTTATAACTCTGGTCCAATGTATACCAATCAAACAGGATCTGGCTGATGTCCTCTACCTCTCTTCTCTCCCGGCCTTAAATCTCTGGTCCAATGTATACCAATCAAACAGGATCTGGCTGATGTCCTCTACCTCTCTTCTCTCCCACCCTTAAACCTCTGGTCCAGTGTATACCAATCAAACAGGATCTGGCTGATGTCCTCTACCTCTCTTTTCTCCCGGCCTTATAACTCTAGTCCAATGTATACAAATCAAACAGGATCTGGCTGATGTCCTCTACCTCTCTTCTCTCCCACCCTTAAACCTCTGGTCCAATGTATACCAATCAAACAGGATCTGGCTGATGTCCTCTACCTCTCTTCTCTCCCACCCTTAAACCTCTGGTCCAGTGTATACCAATCAAACAGGATCTGGCTGATGTCCTCTACCACTCTTCTCTCCCGGCCTTATAACTCTGGTCCAATGTATACCAATCAAACAGGATCTGGCTGATGTCCTCTACCTCTCTTCTCTCCCGGCCTTATAACTCTAGTCCAATGTATACCAATTAAACAGGATCTGGCTGATGTCCTCTACCTCTCTTCTCTCCCGGCCTTTTAACTCTGGTCCAATGTAAACCAATCAAACAGGATCTGGCTGATGTCCTCTACCTCTCTTCTCTTCCACCCTTAAACCTCTGGTCCAGTATATACCAATCAAACAGGATCTGGCTGATGTCCTCTACCTCTCTTCTCTCCCACCCTTAAATCTCTGGTCCAATGTATACCAATCAAACAGGATCTGGCTGATGTCCTCTACCTCTCTTCTCTCTCGGCCTTATAACTCTAGTCCAATGTATACCAATCAAACAGGATCTGGCTGATGTCCTCTACCTCTCTTCTCTCCCGGCCTTATAACTCTGGTACAATGTATACCAATCAAACAGGATCTGGCTGATGTCCTCTACCTCTCTTCTCTCCCACCCTTAAACCTCTGGTCCAGTATATACCAATCAAACAGGATCTGGCTGATGTCCTCTACCTCTCTTCTCTCCCACCCTTAAATCTCTGGTCCAATGTATACCAATCAAACAGGATCTGGCTGATGTCCTCTACCTCTCTTCTCTCTCGGCCTTATAACTCTAGTCCAATGTATACCAATCAAACAGGATCTGGCTGATGTCCTCTACCTCTCTTCTCTCCCACCCTTAAACCTCTGGTCCAATGTATACCAATCAAACAGGATCTGGCTGATGTCCTCTACCTCTCTTCTCTCCCACCCTTAAACCTCTGGTCCAATGTATACCAATCAAACAGGATCTGGCTGATGTCATCTACCTCTCTTCTCTCCCACCCTTAAAACTCTAGTCCAATGTATACCAATTAAACAGGATCTGGCTAATGTCCTCTACCTCTCTTCTCTCCCAACCTTAAACCTCTGGTCCTCTGTATACCAATCAAACAGGATCTGGCTGATGTCCTCTACCTCTCTTCTCTCCCGGCCTTAAACCTCTGGTCCAATGTATACCAATCAAACAGGATCTGGCTGATGTCCTCTACATTTCTTCTCCCCCGGCCTTATAACTCTAGTCCAATGTATACCAATCAAACAGGATCTGGTTGATGTCCTCTACCTCTCTTCTCTCTCGGCCTTATAACTCTAGTCCAATGTATACCAATCAAACAGGATCTGGCTGATGTCCTCTACCTCTCTTCTCTCTCAGCCTTATAACTCTAGTCCAATGTATACCAATCAAACAGGATCTGGCTGATGTCCTCTACCTATTCTCTCCCACCCTTAAACCATTGGTGCAATGTATACCAATCAAACAGGATCTGGCTGATGTCATCTACCTCTCTTCTCTCCCGGCCTTATAACTCTGGTCCAGTGTATACCAATCAAACAGGATCTGGCTGATGTCCTCTACCTATTCTCTCCCACCCTTAAACCATTGGTGCAATGTATACCAATCAAACAGGATCTGGCTGATGTCATCTACCTCTCTTCTCTCCCGGCCTTATAACTCTGGTCCAGTGTATACCAATCAAACAGGATCTGGCTGATGTCCTCTACCTATTCTCTCCCACCCTTAAACCATTGGTCCAATGTATACCAATCAAACAGGATCTGGCTGATGTCATCTACCTCTCTTCTCTCCCGGCCTTATAACTCTAGTCCAATGTATACCAATCAAACAGGATCTGGCTGATGTCCTCTACCTCTCTTCTCTCCCACCCTTAAACCTCTGGTCCAATGTATACCAATCAAACAGGATCTGGCTGATGTCCTCTACCTCTCTTCTCTCCCGGCCTTATAACTCTAGTCCAGTGTATACCAATCAAACAGGATCTGGCTGATGTCCTCTACCTCTCTTCTCTCCCGGCCTTATAACTCTAGTCCAATGTATACCAATCAAACAGGATCTGGCTGATGTCCTCTACCTCTCTTCTCTCCCACCCTTAAACCTCTGGTCCAGTGTATACCAATCAAACAGGATCTGGCTGATGTCCTCTACCTCTCTTCTCTCCCGGCCTTATAACTCTAGTCCAATGTATACAAATCAAACAGGATCTGGCTGATGTCCTCTACCTCTCTTCTCTCCCACCCTTAAACCTCTGGTCCAATGTATACCAATCAAACAGGATCTGGCTGATGTCCTCTACCTCTCTTCTCTCCCACCCTTAAACCTCTGGTCCAGTGTATACCAATCAAACAGGATCTGGCTGATGTCCTCTACCACTCTTCTCTCCCGGCCTTATAACTCTGGTCCAATGTATACCAATCAAACAGGATCTGGCTGATGTCCTCTACCTCTCTTCTCTCCCGGCCTTATAACTCTAGTCCAATGTATACCAATTAAACAGGATCTGGCTGATGTCCTCTACCTCTCTTCTCTCCCGGCCTTTTAACTCTGGTCCAATGTATACCAATCAAACAGGATCTGGCTGATGTCCTCTACCTCTCTTCTCTTCCACCCTTAAACCTCTGGTCCAGTATATACCAATCAAACAGGATCTGGCTGATGTCCTCTACCTCTCTTCTCTCCCACCCTTAAATCTCTGGTCCAATGTATACCAATCAAACAGGATCTGGCTGATGTCCTCTACCTCTCTTCTCTCTCGGCCTTATAACTCTAGTCCAATGTATACCAATCAAACAGGATCTGGCTGATGTCCTCTACCTCTCTTCTCTCCCGGCCTTATAACTCTGGTCCAATGTATACCAATCAAACAGGATCTGGCTGATGTCCTCTACCTCTCTTCTCTCCCACCCTTAAATCTCTGGTCCAATGTATACCAATCAAACAGGATCTGGCTGATGTCCTCTACCTCTCTTCTCTCTCGGCCTTATAACTCTAGTCCAATGTATACCAATCAAACAGGATCTGGCTGATGTCCTCTACCTCTCTTCTCTCCCACCCTTAAACCTCTGGTCCAATGTATACCAATCAAACAGGATCTGGCTGATGTCCTCTACCTCTCTTCTCTCCCACCCTTAAACCTCTGGTCCAGTGTATACCAATCAAACAGGATCTGGCTGATGTCCTCTACCTCTCTTCTCTCCCGGCCTTATAACTCTAGACCAATGTATACAAATCAAACAGGATCTGGCTGATGTCCTCTACCTCTCTTCTCTCCCACCCTTAAACCTCTGGTCCAATGTATACCAATCAAACAGGATCTGGCTGATGTCCTCTACCTCTCTTCTCTCCCACCCTTAAACCTCTGGTCCAGTGTATACCAATCAAACAGGATCTGGCTGATGTCCTCTACCACTCTTCTCTCCCGGCCTTATAACTCTGGTCCAATGTATACCAATCAAACAGGATCTGGCTGATGTCCTCTACCTCTCTTCTCTCCCGGCCTTATAACTCTAGTCCAATGTATACCAATTAAACAGGATCTGGCTGATGTCCTCTACCTCTCTTCTCTCCCGGCCTTTTAACTCTGGTCCAATGTATACCAATCAAACAGGATCTGGCTGATGTCCTCTACCTCTCTTCTCTTCCACCCTTAAACCTCTGGTCCAGTATATACCAATCAAACAGGATCTGGCTGATGTCCTCTACCTCTCTTCTCTCCCACCCTTAAATCTCTGGTCCAATGTATACCAATCAAACAGGATCTGGCTGATGTCCTCTACCTCTCTTCTCTCTCGGCCTTATAACTCTAGTCCAATGTATACCAATCAAACAGGATCTGGCTGATGTCCTCTACCTCTCTTCTCTCCCGGCCTTATAACTCTGGTCCAATGTATACCAATCAAACAGGATCTGGCTGATGTCCTCTACCTCTCTTCTCTCCCACCCTTAAATCTCTGGTCCAATGTATACCAATCAAACAGGATCTGGCTGATGTCCTCTACCTCTCTTCTCTCTCGGCCTTATAACTCTAGTCCAATGTATACCAATCAAACAGGATCTGGCTGATGTCCTCTACCTCTCTTCTCTCCCACCCTTAAACCTCTGGTCCAATGTATACCAATCAAACAGGATCTGGCTGATGTCCTCTACCTCTCTTCTCTCCCACCCTTAAACCTCTGGTCCAATGTATACCAATCAAACAGGATCTGGCTGATGTCATCTACCTCTCTTCTCTCCCACCCTTAAAACTCTAGTCCAATGTATACCAATTAAACAGGATCTGGCTAATGTCCTCTACCTCTCTTCTCTCCCAACCTTAAACCTCTGGTTCTCTGTATACCAATCAAACAGGATCTGGCTGATGTCCTCTACCTCTCTTCTCTCCCGGCCTTAAACCTCTGGTCCAATGTATACCAATCAAACAGGATCTGGCTGATGTCCTCTACATTTCTTCTCCCCCGGCCTTATAACTCTAGTCCAATGTATACCAATCAAACAGGATCTGGTTGATGTCCTCTACCTCTCTTCTCTCTCGGCCTTATAACTCTAGTCCAATGTATACCAATCAAACAGGATCTGGCTGATGTCCTCTACCTCTCTTCTCTCTCAGCCTTATAACTCTAGTCCAATGTATACCAATCAAACAGGATCTGGCTGATGTCCTCTACCTATTCTCTCCCACCCTTAAACCATTGGTGCAATGTATACCAATCAAACAGGATCTGGCTGATGTCATCTACCTCTCTTCTCTCCCGGCCTTATAACTCTGGTCCAGTGTATACCAATCAAACAGGATCTGGCTGATGTCCTCTACCTATTCTCTCCCACCCTTAAACCATTGGTGCAATGTATACCAATCAAACAGGATCTGGCTGATGTCATCTACCTCTCTTCTCTCCCGGCCTTATAACTCTGGTCCAGTGTATACCAATCAAACAGGATCTGGCTGATGTCCTCTACCTATTCTCTCCCACCCTTAAACCATTGGTCCAATGTATACCAATCAAACAGGATCTGGCTGATGTCATCTACCTCTCTTCTCTCCCGGCCTTATAACTCTAGTCCAATGTATACCAATCAAACAGGATCTGGCTGATGTCCTCTACCTCTCTTCTCTCCCACCCTTAAACCTCTGGTCCAATGTATACCAATCAAACAGGATCTGGCTGATGTCCTCTACCTCTCTTCTCTCCCGGCCTTATAACTCTAGTCCAGTGTATACCAATCAAACAGGATCTGGCTGATGTCCTCTACCTCTCTTCTCTCCCGGCCTTATAACTCTAGTCCAATGTATACCAATCAAACAGGATCTGGCTGATGTCCTCTACCTCTCTTCTCTCCCACCCTTAAACCTCTGGTCCAGTGTATACCAATCAAACAGGATCTGGCTGATGTCCTCTACCTCTCTTCTCTCCCGGCCTTATAACTCTAGTCCAATGTATACAAATCAAACAGGATCTGGCTGATGTCCTCTACCTCTCTTCTCTCCCACCCTTAAACCTCTGGTCCAATGTATACCAATCAAACAGGATCTGGCTGATGTCCTCTACCTCTCTTCTCTCCCACCCTTAAACCTCTGGTCCAGTGTATACCAATCAAACAGGATCTGGCTGATGTCCTCTACCACTCTTCTCTCCCGGCCTTATAACTCTGGTCCAATGTATACCAATCAAACAGGATCTGGCTGATGTCCTCTACCTCTCTTCTCTCCCGGCCTTATAACTCTAGTCCAATGTATACCAATTAAACAGGATCTGGCTGATGTCCTCTACCTCTCTTCTCTCCCGGCCTTTTAACTCTGGTCCAATGTATACCAATCAAACAGGATCTGGCTGATGTCCTCTACCTCTCTTCTCTTCCACCCTTAAACCTCTGGTCCAGTATATACCAATCAAACATGATCTGGCTGATGTCCTCTACCTCTCTTCTCTCCCACCCTTAAATCTCTGGTCCAATGTATACCAATCAAACAGGATCTGGCTGATGTCCTCTACCTCTCTTCTCTCTCGGCCTTATAACTCTAGTCCAATGTATACCAATCAAACAGGATCTGGCTGATGTCCTCTACCTCTCTTCTCTCCCGGCCTTATAACTCTGGTCCAATGTATACCAATCAAACAGGATCTGGCTGATGTCCTCTACCTCTCTTCTCTTCCACCCTTAAACCTCTGGTCCAGTATATACCAATCAAACAGGATCTGGCTGATGTCCTCTACCTCTCTTCTCTCCCACCCTTAAATCTCTGGTCCAATGTATACCAATCAAACAGGATCTGGCTGATGTCCTCTACCTCTCTTCTCTCTCGGCCTTATAACTCTAGTCCAATGTATACCAATCAAACAGGATCTGGCTGATGTCCTCTACCTCTCTTCTCTCCCGGCCTTATAACTCTGGTCCAATGTATACCAATCAAACAGGATCTGGCTGATGTCCTCTACCTCTCTTCTCTCCCACCCTTAAATCTCTGGTCCAATGTATACCAATCAAACAGGATCTGGCTGATGTCCTCTACCTCTCTTCTCTCTCGGCCTTATAACTCTAGTCCAATGTATACCAATCAAACAGGATCTGGCTGATGTCCTCTACCTCTCTTCTCTCCCACCCTTAAACCTCTGGTCCAATGTATACCAATCAAACAGGATCTGGCTGATGTCCTCTACCTCTCTTCTCTCCCACCCTTAAACCTCTGGTCCAGTGTATACCAATCAAACAGGATCTGGCTGATGTCCTCTACCTCTCTTCTCTCCCGGCCTTATAACTCTAGTCCAATGTATACAAATCAAACAGGATCTGGCTGATGTCCTCTACCTCTCTTCTCTCCCACCCTTAAACCTCTGGTCCAATGTATACCAATCAAACAGGATCTGGCTGATGTCCTCTACCTCTCTTCTCTCCCACCCTTAAACCTCTGGTCCAGTGTATACCAATCAAACAGGATCTGGCTGATGTCCTCTACCACTCTTCTCTCCCGGCCTTATAACTCTGGTCCAATGTATACCAATCAAACAGGATCTGGCTGATGTCCTCTACCTCTCTTCTCTCCCGGCCTTATAACTCTAGTCCAATGTATACCAATTAAACAGGATCTGGCTGATGTCCTCTACCTCTCTTCTCTCCCGGCCTTTTAACTCTGGTCCAATGTATACCAATCAAACAGGATCTGGCTGATGTCCTCTACCTCTCTTCTCTTCCACCCTTAAACCTCTGGTCCAGTATATACCAATCAAACAGGATCTGGCTGATGTCCTCTACCTCTCTTCTCTCCCACCCTTAAATCTCTGGTCCAATGTATACCAATCAAACAGGATCTGGCTGATGTCCTCTACCTCTCTTCTCTCTCGGCCTTATAACTCTAGTCCAATGTATACCAATCAAACAGGATCTGGCTGATGTCCTCTACCTCTCTTCTCTCCCGGCCTTATAACTCTGGTCCAATGTATACCAATCAAACAGGATCTGGCTGATGTCCTCTACCTCTCTTCTCTCCCACCCTTAAATCTCTGGTCCAATGTATACCAATCAAACAGGATCTGGCTGATGTCCTCTACCTCTCTTCTCTCTCGGCCTTATAACTCTAGTCCAATGTATACCAATCAAACAGGATCTGGCTGATGTCCTCTACCTCTCTTCTCTCCCACCCTTAAACCTCTGGTCCAATGTATACCAATCAAACAGGATCTGGCTGATGTCCTCTACCTCTCTTCTCTCCCACCCTTAAACCTCTGGTCCAATGTATACCAATCAAACAGGATCTGGCTGATGTCATCTACCTCTCTTCTCTCCCACCCTTAAAACTCTAGTCCAATGTATACCAATTAAACAGGATCTGGCTAATGTCCTCTACCTCTCTTCTCTCCCAACCTTAAACCTCTGGTTCTCTGTATACCAATCAAACAGGATCTGGCTGATGTCCTCTACCTCTCTTCTCTCCCGGCCTTAAACCTCTGGTCCAATGTATACCAATCAAACAGGATCTGGCTGATGTCCTCTACATTTCTTCTCCCCCGGCCTTATAACTCTAGTCCAATGTATACCAATCAAACAGGATCTGGTTGATGTCCTCTACCTCTCTTCTCTCTCGGCCTTATAACTCTAGTCCAATGTATACCAATCAAACAGGATCTGGCTGATGTCCTCTACCTCTCTTCTCTCTCAGCCTTATAACTCTAGTCCAATGTATACCAATCAAACAGGATCTGGCTGATGTCCTCTACCTATTCTCTCCCACCCTTAAACCATTGGTGCAATGTATACCAATCAAACAGGATCTGGCTGATGTCATCTACCTCTCTTCTCTCCCGGCCTTATAACTCTGGTCCAGTGTATACCAATCAAACAGGATCTGGCTGATGTCCTCTACCTATTCTCTCCCACCCTTAAACCATTGGTGCAATGTATACCAATCAAACAGGATCTGGCTGATGTCATCTACCTCTCTTCTCTCCCGGCCTTATAACTCTGGTCCAGTGTATACCAATCAAACAGGATCTGGCTGATGTCCTCTACCTATTCTCTCCCACCCTTAAACCATTGGTCCAATGTATACCAATCAAACAGGATCTGGCTGATGTCATCTACCTCTCTTCTCTCCCGGCCTTATAACTCTAGTCCAATGTATACCAATCAAACAGGATCTGGCTGATGTCCTCTACCTCTCTTCTCTCCCACCCTTAAACCTCTGGTCCAATGTATACCAATCAAACAGGATCTGGCTGATGTCCTCTACCTCTCTTCTCTCCCGGCCTTATAACTCTAGTCCAGTGTATACCAATCAAACAGGATCTGGCTGATGTCCTCTACCTCTCTTCTCTCCCGGCCTTATAACTCTAGTCCAATGTATACCAATCAAACAGGATCTGGCTGATGTCCTCTACCTCTCTTCTCTCCCACCCTTAAACCTCTGGTCCAGTGTATACCAATAAAACAGGATCTGGCTGATGTCCTCTACCTCTCTTCTCTCCCGGCCTTATAACTCTAGTCCAATGTATACAAATCAAACAGGATCTGGCTGATGTCCTCTACCTCTCTTCTCTCCCACCCTTAAACCTCTGGTCCAATGTATACCAATCAAACAGGATCTGGCTGATGTCCTCTACCTCTCTTCTCTCCCACCCTTAAACCTCTGGTCCAGTGTATACCAATCAAACAGGATCTGGCTGATGTCCTCTACCACTCTTCTCTCCCGGCCTTATAACTCTGGTCCAATGTATACCAATCAAACAGGATCTGGCTGATGTCCTCTACCTCTCTTCTCTCCCGGCCTTATAACTCTAGTCCAATGTATACCAATTAAACAGGATCTGGCTGATGTCCTCTACCTCTCTTCTCTCCCGGCCTTTTAACTCTGGTCCAATGTATACCAATCAAACAGGATCTGGCTGATGTCCTCTACCTCTCTTCTCTTCCACCCTTAAACCTCTGGTCCAGTATATACCAATCAAACATGATCTGGCTGATGTCCTCTACCTCTCTTCTCTCCCACCCTTAAATCTCTGGTCCAATGTATACCAATCAAACAGGATCTGGCTGATGTCCTCTACCTCTCTTCTCTCTCGGCCTTATAACTCTAGTCCAATGTATACCAATCAAACAGGATCTGGCTGATGTCCTCTACCTCTCTTCTCTCCCGGCCTTATAACTCTGGTCCAATGTATACCAATCAAACAGGATCTGGCTGATGTCCTCTACCTCTCTTCTCTCCCACCCTTAAACCTCTGGTCCAGTATATACCAATCAAACAGGATCTGGCTGATGTCCTCTACCTCTCTTCTCTCCCACCCTTAAATCTCTGGTCCAATGTATACCAATCAAACAGGATCTGGCTGATGTCCTCTACCTCTCTTCTCTCTCGGCCTTATAACTCTAGTCCAATGTATACCAATCAAACAGGATCTGGCTGATGTCCTCTACCTCTCTTCTCTCCTACCCTTAAACCTCTGGTCCAATGTATACCAATCAAACAGGATCTGGCTGATGTCCTCTACCTCTCTTCTCTCCCACCCTTAAACCTCTGGTCCAATGTATACCAATCAAACAGGATCTGGCTGATGTCATCTACCTCTCTTCTCTCCCACCCTTAAAACTCTAGTCCAATGTATACCAATTAAACAGGATCTGGCTAATGTCCTCTACCTCTCTTCTCTCCCAACCTTAAACCTCTGGTCCTCTGTATACCAATCAAACAGGATCTGGCTGATGTCCTCTACCTCTCTTCTCTCCCGGCCTTAAACCTCTGGTCCAATGTATACCAATCAAACAGGATCTGGCTGATGTCCTCTACATTTCTTCTCCCCCGGCCTTATAACTCTAGTCCAATGTATACCAATCAAACAGGATCTGGTTGATGTCCTCTACCTCTCTTCTCTCTCGGCCTTATAACTCTAGTCCAATGTATACCAATCAAACAGGATCTGGCTGATGTCCTCTACCTCTCTTCTCTCTCAGCCTTATAACTCTAGTCCAATGTATACCAATCAAACAGGATCTGGCTGATGTCCTCTACCTATTCTCTCCCACCCTTAAACCATTGGTGCAATGTATACCAATCAAACAGGATCTGGCTGATGTCATCTACCTCTCTTCTCTCCCGGCCTTATAACTCTGGTCCAGTGTATACCAATCAAACAGGATCTGGCTGATGTCCTCTACCTATTCTCTCCCACCCTTAAACCATTGGTGCAATGTATACCAATCAAACAGGATCTGGCTGATGTCATCTACCTCTCTTCTCTCCCGGCCTTATAACTCTGGTCCAGTGTATACCAATCAAACAGGATCTGGCTGATGTCCTCTACCTATTCTCTCCCACCCTTAAACCATTGGTCCAATGTATACCAATCAAACAGGATCTGGCTCATGTCATCTACCTCTCTTCTCTCCCGGCCTTATAACTCTAGTCCAATGTATACCAATCAAACAGGATCTGGCTGATGTCCTCTACCTCTCTTCTCTCCCACCCTTAAACCTCTGGTGCAATGTATACCAATCAAACAGGATCTGGCTGATGTCCTCTACCTCTCTTCTCTCCCGGCCTTATAACTCTAGTCCAGTGTATACCAATCAAACAGGATCTGGCTGATGTCCTCTACCTCTCTTCTCTCCCGGCCTTATAACTCTAGTCCAATGTATACCAATCAAACAGGATCTGGCTGATGTCCTCTACCTCTCTTCTCTCCCGGCCTTAAACCTCTGGTCTAGTGTATACCAATCAAACAGGATCTGGCTGATGTCCTCTACCTCTCTTCTCTCCCGGCCTTATAACTCTAGTCCAATGTATACCAATCAAACAGGATCTGGCTGATGTCGTCTACCTCTCTTCTCTCCCGGCCTTAAACCTCTGGTCCTCTGTATACCAATCAAACAGGATCTGGCTGATGTCCTCTACCTCTCTTCTCTCCCGGCCTTTTAACTCTTGTCCAATGTATACCAATCAAACAGGATCTGGCTGATGTCCTCTACCTCTCTTCTCTCTCGGCCGTATAACTCTAGTCCAATATATACCAATCAAACAGGATCTGGCTGATGTCCTCTACCTATTCTCTCCCACCCTTAAACCATTGGTCCAATGTATACCAATCAAACAGGATCTGGCTGATGTCCTCTACCTCTCTTCTCTCCCGGCCTTATAAATCTGGTCCAATGTATACCAATCAAACAGGATCTGGCTCATGTCCTCTACCTCTCTTCTCTCCCGGCCTTATAACTCTGGTCCAATGTATACCAATCAAACAGGATCTGGCTCATGTCCTCTACCTCTCTTCTCTCCCGGCCTTAAACCTCTGGTCCTCTGTATACCAATCAAACAGGATCTGGCGGATGTCCTCTACCTCTCTTCTCTCCCGGCCTTATAACTCTAGTCCAGTGTAAACCAATCAAACAGGATCTGGCTGATGTCCTCTACCTCTCTTCTCTCTCGGCCTTATAACTCTAATCCAATGTATACCAATCAAACAGGATCTGGCTGATGTCCTCTACCACTCTTCTCTCTCGGCCTTATAACTCTAGTCCAATGTATACCAATCAAACAGGATCTGGCTGATGTCCTCTACCTCTCCTATCTCCCGGCCTTATAACTCTAGTCCAATGTATACCAATCAAACAGGATCTGGCTGATGTCATCTACCTCTCTTCTCTCTCGGCCTTATAACTCTAGTCCAATGTATACCAATCAAACATGATCTGGATGATGTCCTCTACCTCTCTTCTCTCCCACCCTTAAACCTCTGGTCCTCTGTATACCAATCAAACAGGATCTGGCTGATGTCCTCTGTCTCTCTTCTCTCCCACCCTTAAACCTCTGGCCCAATGTATACCAATCAAACAGGATCTGGCTGATGTCCCCAACCTCTCTTCTCTCTCGGCCTTATAACTCTAGTCCAATGTATACCAATCAAACAGGATCTGGCTGATGTCCTCTACCTATTCTCTCCCACCCTTAAACCATTGGTCCAATGTATACCAATCAAACAGGATCTGGCTGATGTCATCTACCTCTCTTCTCTCCCGGCCTTATAACTCTAGTCCAATGTATACCAATCAAACAGGATCTGGCTGATGTCATCCACCTCTCCTCTCTCTCGGCCTTATAACTCTAGTCCAATGTATACCAATCAAACAGGATCTGGCTGATGTCCTCTACCTCTCCTCTCTCCCGGCCTTATAACTCTAGTCCAATGTATACCAATCAAACAGGATCTGGCTGATGTCCTCTACCTCTCTTCTCTCCCGGCCTTATAACTCTAGTCCAATGTATACCAATCAAACAGGATCTGGCTGATGTCCTCTACCTCTCTTCTCTCCCGGCCTTATAACTCTGGTCCAATGTATACCAATCAAACAGGATCTGGCTGATGTCATCTACCTCTCTTCTCTCTCGGCCTTATAACTCTAGTCCAATGTATACCAATCAAACAGGATCTGGCTGATGTCCTCTACCTCTCTTCTCTCTCGACCTTATAACTCTAGTCCAATGTATACCAATCAAACAGGATCTGGCTGATGTCCTCTACCTATTCTCTCCCACCCTTAAACCATTAGTCCAATGTATACCAATCAAACAGGATCTGGCTGATGTCATCTACCTCTCTTCTCTCTCGTCCTTATAACTCTAGTCCAATGTATACCAATCAAACAGGATCTGGCTGATGTCATCTACCTCTCTTCTCTCCCGGCCTTATAACTCTAGTCTAATGTATACCAATCAAACAGGATCTGGCTGATGTACTCTACCTCTCTTCTCTCCCACCCTTAAACCTCTGGTCCAATGTATACCAATCAAACAGGATCTGGCTGATGTCCTCTACCTCTCTTCTCTCCCACCCTTAAACCTCTGGTGCAATGTATACCAATCAAACAGGATCTGGCTGATGTCCTCTACCTCTCTTCTCTCCCACCCTTAAACCTCTGGTCCAATGTATACCAATCAAACAGGATCTTGCTGATGTCGTGTAACTCTCTTCTTTCCCACCCTTAAACCTCTGGTCTAGTGTATACCAATCAAACAGGATCTGGCGGATGTCCTCTACCTCTCTTCTCTCCCACCCTTAAACCTCTGGTCCAATGTATACCAATCAAACAGGATCTGGCTGATGTCCTCTACCTCTCTTCTCTCCCGGCCTTATAACTCTAGTCCAATGTATACCAATCAAACAGGATCTGGCTGATGTCCTCTACCTCTCTTCTCTCCCGGCCTTAAACCTCTGGTCTAGTGTATACCAATCAAACAGGATCTGGCTGATGTCGTCTACCTCTCTTCTCTCCCGGCCTTATAACTCTAGTCCAATGTATACCAATCAAACAGGATCTGGCTGATGTCGTCTACCTCTCTTCTCTCCCGGCCTTAAACCTCTGGTCCTCTGTATACCAATCAAACAGGATCTGGCTGATGTCCTCTACCTCTCTTCTCTCCCGGCCTTATAACTCTGGTCCAATGTATACCAATCAAACAGGATCTGGCTGATGTCCTCTACCTCTCTTCTCTCTCGGCCTTATAACTCTAGTCCAATATATACCAATCAAACAGGATCTGGCTGATGTCCTCTACCTATTCTCTCCCACCCTTAAACCATTGGTCCAATGTATACCAATCAAACAGGATCTGGCTCATGTCCTCTACCTCTCTTCTCTCCCGGCCTTATAACTCTGGTCCAATGTATAAAAATCAAACAGGATCTGGCTGATGTCCTCTACCTCTCTTCTCTCCCGGCCTTAAACCTCTGGTCCTCTGTATACCAATCAAACAGGATCTGGCTCATGTCCTGTACCTCTCTTCTCTCTCGGCCTTATAACTCTAGTCCAGTGTATACCAATCAAACAGGATCTGGCTGATGTCCTCTACCTCTCTTCTCTCTCGGCCTTATAACTCTAGTCCAATGTATACCAATCAAACAGGATCTGGCTGATGTCCTCTACCACTCTTCTCTCTCGGCCTTATAACTCTTGTCCAATGTATACCAATCAAACAGGATCTGGCTGATGTCCTCTACCTCTCTTCTCTCCCGGCCTTATAACTCTAGTACAATGTATACCAATCAAACAGGATCTAGCTGATGTCATCTACCTCTCTTCTCTCTCGGCCTTATAACTCTAGTCCAATGTATACCAATCAAACAGGATCTGGATGATGTCCTCTACCTCTCTTCTCTCCCACCCTTAAACCTCTGGTCCTCTGTATACCAATCAAACAGGATCTGGCTGATGTCCTCTATCTCTCTTCTCTCCCACCCTTAAACCTCTGGTCCAATGTATACCAATCAAACAGGATCTGGCTGATGTCCCCAACCTCTCTTCTCTCTCGGCCTTATAACTCTAGTCCAATGTATACCAATCAAACAGGATCTGGCTGACGTCCTCTACCTCTCTTCTCTCTCGGCCTTATAACTCTGGTCCAATGTATACCAATCAAACAGGATCTGGCTGATGTCCTCTACCTCTCTTCTCTCCCACCCTTAAACCTCTGGTGCAATGTATACCAATCAAACAGGATCTGGCTGATGTCCTCTACCTCTCTTCTCTCCCACCCTTAAACCTCTGGTCCAATGTATACCAATCAAACAGGATCTGGCTGATGTCGTGTAACTCTCTTCTCTCCCACCCTTAAACCTCTGGTCTAGTGTATACCAATCAAACAGGATCTGGCGGATGTCCTCTACCTCTCTTCTCTCCCACCCTTAAATCTCTGGTCCAATGTATACCAATCAAACAGGATCTGGCTGATGTCCTCTACCTCTCTTCTCTCCCGGCCTTAAACCTCTGGTCTAGTGTATACCAATCAAACAGGATCTGGCTGATGTCCTCTACCTCTCTTCTCTCCCGGCCTTATAACTCTAGTCCAATGTATACCAATCAAACAGGATCTGGCTGATGTCGTCTACTTCTCTTCTCTCCCGGCCTTAAACCTCTGGTCCTCTGTATACCAATCAAACAGGATCTGGCTGATGTCCTCTACCTCTCTTCTCTCCCGGCCTTATAACTCTTGTCCAATGTATACCAATCAAACAGGATCTGGCTGATGTCCTCTACCTCTCTTCTCTCCCGGCCTTATAACTCTAGTCCAATATATACCAATCAAACAGGATCTGGCTGATGTCCTCTACCTATTCTCTCCCACCCTTAAACTATTGGTCCAATGTATACCAATCAAACAGGATCTGGCTGATGTCCTCTACCTCTCTTCTCTCCCGGCCTTATAACTCTGGTCCAATGTATACCAATCAAACAGGATCTGGCTCATGTCCTCTACCTCTCTTCTCTCCCGGCCTTATAACTCTGGTCCAATGTATACCAATCAAACAGGATCTGGCTCATGTCCTCTACCTCTCTTCTCTCCCGGCCTTAAACCTCTGGTCCTCTGTATACCAATCAAACAGGATCTGGCTGATGTCCTCTACCTCTCTTCTCTCCCGGCCTTATAACTCTAGTCCAGTGTATACCAATCAAACAGGATCTGGCTGATGTCCTCTACCTCTCTTCTCTCTCGGCCTTATAACTCTAGTCCAATGTATACCAATCAAACAGGATCTGGCTGATGTCCTCTACCACTCTTCTCTCTCGGCCTTATAACTCTAGTCCAATGTATACCAATCAAACAGGATCTGGCTGATGTCCTCTACCTCTCTTCTCTCCCACCCTTAAACCTCTGGTGCAATGTATACCAATCAAACAGGATCTGGCTGATGTCCTCTACCTCTCTTCTCTCCCACCCTTAAACCTCTGGTCCAATGTATACCAATCAAACAGGATCTGGCTGATGTCGTGTAACTCTCTTCTCTCCCACCCTTAAACCTCTGGTCTAGTGTATACCAATCAAACAGGATCTGGCGGATGTCCTCTACCTCTCTTCTCTCCCACCCTTAAATCTCTGGTCCAATGTATAACAATCAAACAGGATCTGGCTGATGTCCTCTACCTCTCTTCTCTCCCGGCCTTATAACTCTAGTCCAATGTATACCAATCAAACAGGATCTGGCTGATGTCCTCTACCTCTCTTCTCTCCCTGCCTTAAACCTCTGGTCTAGTGTATACCAATCAAACAGGATCTGGTTGATGTCCTCTACCTCTCTTCTCTCCCGGCCTTATAACTCTAGTCCAATGTATACCAATCAAACAGGATCTGGCTGATGTCGTCTACTTCTCTTCTCTCCCGGCCTTAAACCTCTGGTCCTCTGTATACCAATCAAACAGGATCTGGCTGATGTCCTCTACCTCTCTTCTCTCCCGGCCTTATAACTCTTGTCCAATGTATACCAATCAAACAGGATCTGGCTGATGTCCTCTACCTCTCTTCTCTCCCGGCCTTATAACTCTAGTCCAATATATACCAATCAAACAGGATCTGGCTGATGTCCTCTACCTATTCTCTCCCACCCTTAAACCATTGGTCCAATGTATACCAATCAAACAGGATCTGGCTGATGTCCTCTACCTCTCTTCTCTCCCGGCCTTATAACTCTGGTCCAATGTATACCAATCAAACAGGATCTGGCTCATGTCCTCTACCTCTCTTCTCTCCCGGCCTTATAACTCTGGTCCAATGTATACCAATCAAACAGGATCTGGCTCATGTCCTCTACCTCTCTTCTCTCCCGGCCTTAAACCTCTGGTCCTCTGTATACCAATCAAACAGGATCTGGCTGATGTCATCTACCTCTCTTCTCTCTCGTCCTTATAACTCTAGTCCAATGTATACCAATCAAACAGGATCTGGCTGATGTCCTCTACCTCTCCTCTCTCTCGGCCTTATAACTCTAGTCCAATGTATACCAATCAAACAGGATCTGGCTGATGTCCTCTACCTCTCTTCTCTCCCGGCCTTATAACTCTAGTCCAGTGTATACCAATCAAACAGGATCTGGCTGATGTCCTCTACCTCTCTTCTCTCTCGGCCTTATAACTCTAGTCCAATGTATACCAATCAAACAGGATCTGGCTGATGTCCTCTACCACTCTTCTCTCTCGGCCTTATAACTCTAGTCCAATGTATACCAATCAAACAGGATCTGGCTGATGTCCTCTACCTCTCTTCTCTCCCGGCCTTATAACTCTTGTCCAATGTATACCAATCAAACAGGATCTGGCTGATGTCATCTACCTCTCTTCTCTCTCGGCCTTATAACTCTAGTCCAATGTATACCAATCAAACAGGATCTGGATGATGTCCTCTACCTCTCTTCTCTCCCACCCTTAAACCTCTGGTCCTCTGTATACCAATCAAACAGGATCTGGCTGATGTCCTCTATCTCTCTTCTCTCCCACCCTTAAACCTCTGGTCCAGTGTATACCAATCAAACAGGATCTGGCTGATGTCCCCAACCTCTCTTCTCTCTCGTCCTTATAACTCTGGTCCAATGTATACCAATCAAACAGGATCTGGCTGTTGTCCTCTACCTCTCTTCTCTCCCGGCCTTATAACTCTAGTCCAATGTATACCAATCAAACAGGATCTGGCTGATGTCATCTACCTATTCTCTCCCACCCTTAAACCTCTGGTCCAATGTATACCAATCAAACAGGATCTGGCTGATGTCATCTACCTATTCTCTCCCACCCTTAAACCATTGGTCCAATGTATACCAATCAAACAGGATCTGGCTGATGTCCTCTACCTCTCTTCTCTCCCGGCCTTATAACTCTGGTCCAATGTATACCAATCAAACAGGATCTGGCTGATGTCATCTACCTCTCTTCTCTCTCGTCTTTATAACTCTAGTCCAATGTATACCAATCAAACAGGATCTGGCTGATGTCCTCTACCTCTCCTCTCTCTCGGCCTTATAACTCTAGTCCAATGTATACCAATCAAACAGGATCTGGCTGATGTCCTCTACCTCTCTTCTCTCCCGGCCTTATAACTCTGGTCCAATGTATACCAATCAAACAGGATCTGGCTGATGTCATCTACCTCTCTTCTCTCTCGTCCTTATAACTCTAGTCCAATGTATACCAATCAAACAGGATCTGGCTGATGTCCTCTACCTCTCTTCTCTCTCGACCTTATAACTCTAGTCCAGTGTATACCAATCAAACAGGATCTGGCGGTTGTCCTCTACATATTCTCTCCCACCCTTAAACCATTGGTCCAATGTATACCAATCAAACAGGATCTGGCTGATGTCATCTACCTCTCTTCTCTCCCGGCCTTATAACTCTGGTCCAATGTATACCAATCAAACAGGATCTGGCTGATGTCATCTACCTCTCTTCTCTCTCGTCCTTATAACTCTAGTCCAATGTATACCAATCAAACAGGATCTGGCTGATGTCCTCTACCTCTCCTCTCTCTCGGCCTTATAACTCTAGTCCAATGTATACCAATCAAACAGGATCTGGCTGATGTCCTCTACCTCTCTTCTCTCCCGGCCTTATAACTCTGGTCCAATGTATACCAATCAAACAGGATCTGGCTGATGTCATCTACCTCTCTTCTCTCTCGTCCTTATAACTCTAGTCCAATGTATACCAATCAAACAGGATCTGGCTGATGTCCTCTACCTCTCTTCTCTCCCGGCCTTATAACTCTAGTCCAATGTATACCAATCAAACAGGATCTGGCTGATGTCCTCTACCTCTCTTCTCTCTCGACCTTATAACTCTAGTCCAATGTATACCAATCAAACAGGATCTGGCTGATGTCCTCTACCTATTCTCTCCCACCCTTAAACCATTAGTCCAATGTATACCAATCAAACAGGATCTGGCTGATGTCATCTACCTCTCTTCTCTCTCGGCCTTATAACTCTAGTCCAATGTATACCAATCAAACAGGATCTGGCTGATGTCATCTACCTCTCTTCTCTCCCGGCCTTATAACTCTAGTCCAATGTATACCAATCAAACAGGATCTGGCTGATGTACTCTACCTCTCTTCTCTCCCACCCTTAAACCATTGGTCCAATGTATACCAATCAAACAGGATCTGGCTGATGTCCTATTTCAAGAAATTTACTTGTTCAGTTTAATTCATTATCTTTATCAAATTATTTCAATTTGAAACTTTCTAATTTACAATGCTGCTGACCAGAGTAGAAAGTATAACATAGTATAAATCCTGATATTGTTTGTTCTTCAATAGAGAACTGCTGGAGTTTGCCAAACAGAATGATGATGTAGTACAAGATATAGCTGAGAGGTATGTCAGACACAGGTTTACACAGGTTACTACGGTATTTAGGCAAATATTGCAGTATGTACCACTGTATACATTTTGATTGAATGTTTCAGCTAGCTAAAAGACTCCTGCTGTTTTAGTTCTGAAGCCAATCAACAAGAGGCCTTTCATAGGTTTCTCATAGAGTCGTAGTGTTATCCTCTAATATTATTTGAGTGAAGCTTGTCTGTCCTAGTTGATCAGAAAACTTATATTAAATTATAATTAAACTATGTTGGAATTCAAATTGATCTATGTAACAAAGAGTTCTTTGATAAGTTAAATGAAATTTCCCAAAACATTTGTACAGGACAATGTACCACGGTACATACCATCACTACTTTATACCGCGGTACGTACCAGAGGGGAAGAGGGGGTATACGGTCATGCATTATAATTCTATTCCCAAAGACAGATAACAGCAGCTATCTTAGATTTTGACAATGAAAATTTGTTACCGTTATATCTTGAGAAGTACAACTTCTTCTAAAATACCAAAAGCCCGAGAAGCATGATATTTGGCTAAAATGTTACTTGGATGAAGCCCAATAAAGTTTGCGAAAAGAAATGGTCTTGATGTATATTCAAAGTCATGGGTCAAATCTGTTAAAACCTTCAAAAGACTTCTTCTGAACTTCCAAAGTATATTGGACTATTGGAATATTTGACTGAAAGGTTCCTTGGATGAAGCCCAACAAAGTTTGCGAAAAGAAATGACCTTGACCTATATTCAAGGTCACAAGGGTTAAATCTGTTAAAAGCTTTAAATTCCTTCTTCTGAAATTCTGAAGCCCTAGAAGCATGGTATTTGGCTGAACTGTTCCTTGGATGAAGCCCAACAAAGTTTGCAAAAAAAATGACCTGGATCTATATATTGAAGGTCACAAGGGTCAAATCTGTTAAAACCTTTAAACAACTTCTTCTGATTTACAAAAAGGCCTAGAGACATGATATTTGGCTTGTAGCTTCCCTGGAGGAAGCCAAACAAAATTTGCAAATGAAAATGACATTGTCCTATAAGGTCACAGGGATAAAATATGTTCAAATCTTAAACATAACATCTTTAACATGTTTTTCTGAAAGTCTTACAGTAATAGATTTAAGGCGACTTTAGGGTTACAAGTCAGAGATTGATACAAGGTGACTGATGCAGGTCCATTGGGCCTCTTGTTCCACAAATAAAATATGTTTTTTGTTATCTCTTTTTATTGTCTGTTTGTGATTTTAAAGAACATTCTCCAGTAAGAAAAAATACATTATATTTTGAAAAAAAATATATTTTTTGGTGTTTTTTTTTACCAAAGTTGAGAAAAGTCACGGGAATGCTTAGATTTTCACAAAATCATCTCTACCTGGTAGCATATATAATCAACATATGAAAGTTTTAAGGAAATCTAATGGTTAACTGCGAAAGGGTCAAGAAGCCTCCTTAAAGGATTTGTGCAACGAAAAAAGAAACTTTTATATAAGGTAAAAGTCATGTTTTAAAACCGTATTGAAACACCCGATCATCCACGCGTGGTCTGGTTATTATGTGGTGACAAAAATATTGGGTCATTTGAGCTGACCTCTCAATTATGCATATTTCGTGACCCAGAACGAGGCCATTCGCTTGTGATGTCATCTTAGTCCGCGATAATCAAACCATCGCCATATTACACTGCTTACATAAACTTTGAATATTTATAACGTGTAAAACAGCAAATAGTGTTGTGATAGTTACATATTGATACATACAATACGTGCAATATACTTTTTAAAATGAAAGTTCATGCATATTTTTAACTTGTATTTGTTATAATGGTGTTTTGTTGGATATTTGAATGCTAATTTCGTTCGTCATCCTGAAGAATATAGCAGTCATGAGATCGACACATTACAAATCACGGGCGTGCCATTCACAGGGGATTAGTGATCTAACACAAGTGTGACACTAATTAGTTGATTGATCATTGAATTCACCTGGATAAGACAGGTAGATGGTAGCATTTTACCTTTTATATATCATAAAAGGGATTCGCCTGTAAACCAGGCAATCAACTTCATATTTATACCAATTAATTAAGTTATGCATGCCAGATGTATTTTTTTTCTACACACTCAAAATTTCTTTGCCAGTTGTAATAAGTTCATGTTTTAACAGAACAGAGATTTTATGTGTATTTTTTTTCGTTTGACAGAGGACGAAGTTTTATATGGAATCATTTAAAAATGGAGGACATTTCATGTTATTGGGAAAAACTTCTTAAAAGATATGCCAAGCTGTTAAAATATACTCCCAAAAGGAACAAAGACTACAAACAGATAAAGCCCAAAACATCTTAGCAATGCTGTCTGGTGTCTGCAACATGGATCAAGTGAGCAGCAGCAACAACGAACTACTTCATTCACATTTGAAATTGACCATAATTAATAAAAGGTTTTCGAATTGTCAGGAATCGTGGGTATGGGCTCAGCCTAATTATTAGCAAACAAATCAAACAATGACATCAACAAACTTAGCACAATATATTCACCTGGATAAATATAAAATGTATTAATAATAATACAGCCTAAAATTGTTCTCCAATCAATGTATGGAATGTCCCCGATCGATGATGTTGTGACAAGATATCATTGTTATCCAATCATTGTTCGGAATGTTCCTGATCATTGACGTTTTGACGTGATATCATTGTTCTCCAATTATTGTATGGAATGTCCCCGATCAGTGACACTGTGACAGGATGTCATTATTCTCCAGTCAATGTATGGAATGTCCCTGATCATTGTCGTTTTGACGTGATATCATTGTTCTCCAATCATTGTTTGGAAAGTGACGTTGTTTCAGGATAACATTGTTCGGAATGTTCCTGATCATTGACGTTTTGACGTGATATCATTGTTCTCCAATCAATGTATGGAATGTCCCCGATCAGTGACACTGTGACGTGATATCATTGTTCTCCAATCAATGTATGGAATGTCCCCGATCAGTGACACTGTGACAGGATGTCATTTTTCTTCAATCATTGTATGGAAAGTGACGTTGTGACAGGATATCATTGTTCGGAATGTTCCTGATCAGTGATGTTGTGACGTGATATCATTGTTCTCCAATCATTGTTTGGAAAGTGATGTTGTGACGTGATATCATTGTTCTCCAATTATTGTATGGAATGTCCCCAATTAGTGACACTGTGATGTGATATCATTGTTCTCCAATCATTGTTCGGAATGTTCCGAAAAA
This sequence comes from Mimachlamys varia, assembly GCA_947623455.1. NCBI lineage: Eukaryota > Metazoa > Mollusca > Bivalvia > Pectinida > Pectinidae > Mimachlamys > Mimachlamys varia. The sequence continues at coordinate 25,700,382 of OX392534.1, forward strand.
GAATTTGACCGGCCAGAAACATCCTTTGGTGAAGGGGATTAAATTTTGCATAAATGGTTGGTCTGACCCCCTGGGGCCTGAGGGGCGGGGCCCAAAAGGAAAAATATAGTAAATTCTTTAAAATCCTTCTTCTTTAGGAATGACAGGATATTGTCCAAATTTGGTCTGAAGTAACCTTGAGTAAAGGGGATTCAATTTTGTATAAACGGTTGGTCCGACCCTCATGGGGTCTGAGGGGCGGGGCCCAATAGGTGAAATAGAAGAAAAACCTTTGAAATTCCTACTAGTCATAAGTTTCTGAATGGATTTATACCTTTGGTCAGAAACTTCCTTTGGGGGAGGGGAACAGATTTTGTATAAATGGTGCTTCTGACCCCCTTGGGGCTTGAGGGGCGGGGCCCAATAGGGGAAATAGAGGAAAAGCCTTTAAAAAACCCTACTCGTCATAAAGTATAGAATAGATTTGAACCAAATTTGGTCAGAAACATCCTTTGGAGGAGAGAAAAAGATAAATGGTGACTCTGACCCCCTTGTGGCTTGAGGGGCGGGGTCCAATATAGGAAATAGAGGAACAGCCTTTTAAATCCCTACTAGTCATAAAGTACTGAATGGTATTGAACCTTTGGCCAGAAACATCCTTTGGGGAAGCTACACATCGGTAGTATATACTCTCAGCAACACGGCATGGGTAAGCTACACATCGGCAGTATATACTCTCAGCAACACGGCACGGGTAAGCTACACATCCGCAATATATGCTCTCGGTAACATGGCACAGGTAAGCTACACATCGGCAGTATATACTCTCAGCAACACGGCACGGGTAAGCTACACATCGGTAGTATATATTCTCAGTAACACGACACAGGTAAGCTACACATCGGCAGTATATACTCTCGGTAACATGGCACGGTTAAGTCAACATCGGCAGTATATACTCTCGGTAACATGGCACAGGTAAGCTACACATCGGCAGTATATACTCTCAGTAACATGGCACAGGTAAGCTACACATCGGTAGTATATACTCTCAGTAACACGGCACGGGTAAGCTACACATCGGTAGTATATACTCTCAGTAACACGGTACGGGTAAGCTACACATCGGTAGTATATACTCTCGGTAACATGGCACAGGTAAGCTACACATCGGTAGTATATACTCTCAGTAACACGGCACGGGTAAGCTACACATCGGTAGTATATACTCTCAGTAACATGTCAGGGGAAGCTACACATCGGTAGTATATACTCTCAGTAACATGGCACAGGTAAGCTACACATCCGCAATATATACTCTCGGTAACATGGCACAGGTAAGCTACACATCGGCAGTATATACTCTCAGCAACACGGCACGGGTAAGCTACACATCGGTAGTATATACTCTCAGTAACATAGCACAGGTAAGCTACACATCGGTAGTATATACTCTCGGTAACATGGCACAGGTAAGCTACACATCGGCAGTATATACTCTCAGTAACATGGCACGAGTAAGCTACACATTGGTAGTATATACTCTCAGTAACATGGCACAGGTAAGCTACACATCGGCAGTATATACTCTCAGTAACATGGCACAGGTAAGCTACACATCGGTAGTATATACTCTCGGTAACATGGCACAGGTAAGCTACACATCGGTAGTATATACTCTCAGTAACACGGCACGGGTAAGCTACACATCGGTAGTATATACTCTCAGTAACATGTCAGGGGAAGCTACACATCGGTAGTATATACTCTCAGTAACATGGCACAGGTAAGCTACACATCCGCAATATATACTCTCAGTAACATGGCACAGGTAAGCTACACATCGGCAGTATATACTCTCAGCAACACGGCACAGGTAAGCTACACATCGGTAGTATATACTCTCAGTAACATGGCACAGGTAAGCTACACATCGGTAGTATATACTCTCAGTAACATGGCACAGGTAAGCTACACATCGGTAGTATATACTCTCAGTAACACGGCACGGGTAAGCTACACATCGGCAGTATATACTCTCGGTAACACGGCACGGGTAAGCTACACATCGGCAGTATATACTATCAGCAACACGTCACGGGTAAGCTACACATCGGCAGTATATACTCTCAGCAACACGGCACGGGTAAGCTACACATCGGTAGCATATACTATCATTAACATAGCACAGGTAAGCTACACATCGGTAGTATATACTCTCAGTAACATGGCACAGGTAAGCTACACATCGGTAGTATATACTCTCAGTAACACGGCACAGGTAAGCTACACATCGACAGTATATACTCTCAGTAACACGGCACAGGTAAGCTACACATCGGTAGTATATACTCTCAGTAACATGGCACGGGTAAGTTACACATCGGTAGTATATACTCTCAGTAACACGGCACGGGTAAGCTACACATCGGCAGTATATACTCTCGGTAACATGGCACAGGTAAGCTACACATCCGCAATATATTGTACAGTCACAGAACCTGAGATAGTCGACCTGTATCTACCCCCCTCCCACAGTGATAGTTTGTGATCTCTATGTCTTTGTGAACTACTGGATGGATTTGCTCCCTAGTTGAGCATGGTCGAATTTTAAGACTAGTGCTCCAGGGGAAGATATGGCTGCTAAACGGCCGTCTTCACTGTCGACTATGAAAGTATATCATGGGTCTTTCTTAAATACTTAGTATTTGGATTTTATCAGAAAAACAAATCTCCTGATAAGAGACCTTCTTTCAACTGTTATTAATTTTCAAGAGATATTTATAGAACTAAGGTCAAAAATATAAATGAAAGGGAAAAAAAGGGAAAAGATCCAACTTTCAAAGAATGAATGAAAAATAATCAATGGTGGGCGCCACGATTCCTCTGCAATCTCTTGTTTTTTAAAATTTCATATATTATATTAAGGTTTAATACATAGATGAAAGGAATACAAATCGAACTTTTAAAAGAACAAATATAAATCATCAATGGTTGGCGCCATGATACCTCTTGTATAAATGAAAACTGATAACCATGTTGCATCTGTTACCATGAAATGGTTGTAAAAGGTTTCAGAAAGTGTCAATGGTTGTCCAATTTATCAATAAAATTATATATTTTTACTCAATAAAAATTGTTTGCTATTCTTTATTACAATTTAGCCAAAATGGACAATTGATAGATGTGTACCAAGTGGTGTTACTGATACAAAATTAAGTGATGTTCCCACTAGTCATCGGGTTAATGCAACAAAGTGTTTTTTTTCTTATGCCATGGCGCGGCGTCCGTCCGTCTGTCGGTCCGTCCGTCAGCATTTTCTTCAAATCACTACTAGTCAAAAAGTCCTGATTGGATTTTAACCAAATTTGGTCAAAAGCATCCATGGGAAAAAAGAAGAGATTTTGCGTAAATGGTCACTCTGACCCTCAAGGGGCCAGACGGGTGGGGCCAAATAGGGGAAATAGAGGTAATTCCTTTAAATCGCTACTAGTCATTAAGTTATCAATGAATTTTGATAAAATTTGGTCAGAAACATCCTTGGGGGAAGGGAAACATATTTTGTATTAATGGTGACTCTGACCCCAAAGGGGCCAGAGATGCGGGGGTCAATTAGGGGAAATGAGTTTATTCCTTTAAATCGCTACTTGTCATAAATTTTTGATTGGATTTTAACCAGATTTGGTCAGAAACATCCTTGGATAAGGGGAACAGATTTTGCATAAAAGGTGATGCTGACCCCTATAAGGGACCAGAGGGGAGAGTCCCAAAAGGGGAAATAGAGATAAAGCCTTTTAAATCATTACTTATACTAGTGTTTAAATGGATTTTGACCAAAGTACTGAATACATCTTTTTGTGAAATATTTAACCATGATTACCTAGATACCAATGTATTCAGGTGAGCGATACAGGCGCTCTGGGCCTCTTGTTCATTTTCACAAAAATCATTTTTTATATCTAAAAAAGCAAGCTCTTTCATCTGTAAAAGATTGAAGCAAACTACCCTCATTAATTAATTATACATTAATTACCAAAAGAAGTTTTTTCTGAAATGAAGGAAATTGTTAGAGCAAAAAGGTGCTTTATTTATATAAGTTGGGGCAACTAGGTGCTTTTTAGGTCATCTGACCAAAAGGTTAACTTTTCTTTTCAATAACCAAAAGGCTCAGGATGCTGAGTTCTGGTCAGTAGATACCTGGGATAGAGTGCTACAAAGTTTCCTCATATTAATGACATTGACCTACTTTTAAGGTCACAGGGGTCAAATATGTTAAAATCTTAAAGCAACTTCTTCTCAGTTACCTTAGGGCCCAGGGCATTGATATTTGGCCTGTAGCATGCTAGGATGAAGGGCTACCAAGTTTGTTAAAATGAATGACCTTGACCTTCTTTAAACGTCACATGGGTCAAATATTTTAAAAAATTTTCAAACAACTTCTCAGAAACTAAAATTCCATGGGTGATGATATTTTGCATGTAACATGCTGAGATGAGGGGCTACCAAGTTTGATAAAATGAATGACCTTGACCTACATTCAAGGTCACATGGGTCAAATGTGTTAAAAATCTTTAAGCAACTTCTCAATAGCCGAAAGGTCTAGGGTGATAATATTTTGCATTTAACATGCTGAGATGAGGGGCTACCAAGTTCGTTAACATAAATTACCTTGATTTACTTTCAAGGTCACAGTGGTCAAATGTGTTAAAAATCTCCCAAGAAACTTCTCAACAAATAGGCACAAGGTTCTGATATTTGCCCTTTAGAATGTTGGGATGAAGGGCTATCAAGTTTGTTCAAATGAATGACGTTGACCAATGTTCAAGGTCACAAGGGTCAAGTATGTTAAAATGTTTAAGCGACTTCTGCTCAATAACCGAAAGGCCCAAGGTGCTGATTTTTAGGTCATCTGACCCGAAGGGTCGTCGTCCGCCGTGCGCCGTGCGCCGTCCGTAAATTTTTCACATTTTGAACTTCTCAAGTTCCACCAGTGGGATTGCACTGAAACTTGACAGAAATGATCCTGAGATGGTCCCGACCAAGTGTTCTAATTATTGGGGATGGTCAGAAATCCAAGATGGCCGCCATGACCGCCATTTTGAAAACACATTTTAAACTTTAGTTCTCAAGTTCCACTGCCATTTTGAAAAACACAGTTTAACTTTTCCCAAGTTCCATCAGGGCTTTTAGCTGAAATTCGGCTGAAATGATGCTGGAACTGACAAAGAGTTGTTTATTTTTACTCTCATTTTAAGGATAAAGTGATAAATTTATAGTCAGATGACCGTTAAGGCCCCTGGGCCTCTTGTTTACATGAAGCATGCTGGGATGAAGGGCTACAAAGATTGTAAAAAGGAATGACCTTGACCTACTTTTAGGGTCACAGGAGTCAAATATGTTAAACTCTTTAAACACCTTCTTGATCTGTGGGATGAAGGGCTACCGAGTTCGTTTAGATGAATTACCTTGACCCATGTTCAAGTAAGCAGCAAGGGGAACTTACAAATAAAATTTGAGAATGCTCTATCCAGTACATATTTACTTCTCAAGAAATAGCGATAACAAGAATTGCCATGATGATGGTTGGCTAATAAATTCCTGACATATCGTGACAAATCTTGAGTCCTGAGCTCAGGATATTTTGTTGGTGTAGATTTTATAAAAATGTCAGCATATTTCATTATATCTCAGGATTTTTCCCGAGATATCCTGCCAATAAGGATTTTTTTTTTGCAAGAGACGTTTCCTTACCTGTCGTTAGGTGAACCCATGGCTCCGAAAATTAAGATTGCTAACATCACACTCTGTTATTCTGTGTTTTTGTCCGCCAACGACAAACATTTAACACGAACAAAGTTTGATTTAATCATAAATGAAGTTAATGTATGATTCATGTAAGAAATGTTCCACTTGTCCGTAATTACCCAAATGTCCGATAGAACTCTGATTGAAGCAACAGTAAGAGTTGTATCTTACACTTTGAGCTTCTGTTTTTACCCAATCCCTGTATGCACGGAGTACAAAGTTAAAGCTTCCATCACTAGAAATGTGTTTGTAAAACATTGATGCCCGGGCGCTTCCCGCTATGTCAGTAACTAAGTTTGTCAGAGGTCAAGGTCATAATCAAAGCACTGAAAGTATTGTCAGTTAAATGTGGAATGCAGAACGAAAAATAAAAAAAATAAGTCTGCTATGATGAAAGAATTATAATGATCTTTAAAAATCAAACTCTTGTTAAGGTATTAATAGCTTGTGAAAAGAGTATGAACTGAATTGTGAATCATTTTATAATGAAGCCGAACTCTATTAAAAAGGGGTATCATTGTGATGTTATTCTTGTGTTTATACTTATTGTATGCCTTTATAGGATTAGCAGCAGCAAGGTACCAAGTTTGACCTGTATGTTATGTACTGTTATGACGTCCATGTTTCAAATGTAGAAATTAGATAAGAGGCCCATGGGCCTTAACGGTTATGTGACTATAAATACATGTACCAGTCACATATTTGTGTTTTCATTGGTTATTGCAAAGTTATTTAAATGTTGTTGCATACGTAATAAAAATAAAATAAAAACATATTAACATTTTGAACCATGGGACCTTGCATGAAGGTCAATAAACAAACTTAATATCAATTCATCCCAGCATGATCACAGGAAAATATCAGTCCCTGAGACTTAAGGTTACTAAGAAGAAGTTGCTGGAAGATTTTAACACATTTGACCTCTATGACCTTGATGTCATTCATCTGAACAAGTATGGTAGTTCTTCATCCAAGCATGATACAGGTCAAATATTAGTTCTACAGGCTTTTTGATTATGAAGAAGAAATCTCTTCAAGATTTTCAGGCAGTTGACCCGTGTGACATTGAAAATAGTTTAAGGTAATTCATTCGAACAAACCAAGGATGCTACTAGCCCATTATCAGGATCCTTGGCCTTTTAAGGTTACGGAGTGAAAGTTGTTTGAAACATTTGACCCCCGTGAACTTGAAAGTCAGTCAAGATCATCCATTATATGAAACTATATAGCCCTTAATCTAAGCATTCTACAGGCCAAATATGAGTACCCTGGGTCTTTCGGTTATTGAGAAAAAGTTGCCTGAAGATACTAAGACGTGTGACACTGTGACCTTAAATGTAGGTCAAGGGCATTGAAAAAAAGCTTAGTCTGCCTTCATCTCAGCATAATATCAGCTCCCTGGGTTTTTTGGTTATTGTGAAGAAGTCATTTGAAGGAAAAGTTTACTCATGACGAACAGCAGACAGCATATGACGGACGAAGCATGATGACTATAGGTCAATTTGACCCAAGGCGAGTCAGATGGCGTAAAATGGAATTGATCCCTCTATTGAAGCCAAAGTTATTCCCTTAATGCTTACACAATGTACATTACTGGCAGATGCCGCTATTAATGAAGATCTTTGACCATGTTTCATCTGTATCAAGTCATATTTTACTAACTTATTGTGGAATTCGGTTACAAGACAGAACCAATTACAGAATGGAATACTGACAGGCCATCAAAGGCCTTTGTCATGTAGCTATTCATCAATCGTTGACATCGAACCAAATAGTTAAACCCGGTGACCCTGATCTGTGGTCAATTGAATCATATGACCTTGTTTAATTCCAGCCAATGTTGCTTCATAATATTCAGCAATATGTGACCTTGACCTTTAACCAGATGACCTTGACTTTTGCTTGTTTGACTCCTTGGTTAAGTTTGATCAAATTTGCTTCATTATGTCATGACAAAATCTTAATCAATGAAAATCAACCAAATGTGACCTTGACATTGACCAGTGACCTCGACATTTGATCTACGATATGGGCCGTAATCATGTTAATAACATATGCTCAGATTTTATCGATCTTTGAAATTCCCTTACGTTATTGATTAAGTGAATCTGGTCTTGTCTAACAATTAAACTAACAAAGCAAAGATCATTGATGTTTCAAAGCGCCTTTGCTCAATAGTTGACCACAGTATGCATGTTTATAATTCAAGCTTGAATTTGCATCACATTGTATGTTGCTTAATAATATTCATATTTCATAAAAATCTAACAATATTGGTAAGTTTTCAGAAAGTTCATATTTCAGAAGTTGAATACACTTAAATTGAGTGGAATAAATAACAGATATGGGATCTTATATCTATTCTAATGCTTAACATTTGGCATTAATTTTGAGTTCACTTGACAACAATAAGTAGGTGACCATGGCCACAGTTTCTTTCTTTTAAAAACGTTTTCTTTATGTTTTTTATTCTCATTTGTTCCCTGGTCACAGTGTTACTAAAGCCATTAAATTGATCAAATTCAAGAAGTTAACAACATTACACTCTTTTATAAGTCGGTAAATCTAATCATTCACATTCATCAGGTTTTCAGCACCAATATTTGACGAATCAGTCAATCCTATTTATTGAACAGAGTTCTCCATTTAGCAAGTATGTTGTAAAGAAAGAAAAATGTTTCCTGTTGGAAGTAGACTTATCTGTAATGTCTCATGAGTGAGATAAATTGGTTTATTCTTGTTAATTGAAGCTAAATATTTCTTTGTACTATATTATAAATACAGCCACGGACAGCTAGTTCAGTAGCAGATTTTAAAATATCACGACGATGTCCATAGAACTCTTTCAACATCTGAAAAAGTTTATAATGTCCTCAAAGTATGAGAGAGAGGGGTTCAGATCCTTAACTTCTCATCACTATTCTCTGATCAGGTACTGCTTTTCAGTTTCAACAAATTCCCTAAAACAGAAAAAGGCATTATTCAACCACTTAATCAGACTATGTAGATAAAATATGGAGACAATGTGTGAAAAAGAAGTATACCAAAGTGAGATTTCATAGTTAGACATTTAAAATAGTTCACAAATATTTCAAACACTTGAATATTCCAGTTAATTTTTGGTAGAACTTATTAAAGTAACCAAAATATATGTCATCAAATTTAATTCATTAGACCACTTGAGAACTAAAATGCCCCAAATCATTTTCTAAGATGGTGAACTATGTACATAAAAAGGTAACAGGTAAAAAGTTTGCATCGATACTCTTCAGATTGAACAACCTGAACTTTAAAGTACTCTAGAGGGGGGGAAGGAGAAGCCTTTCATCATTGATTGACATATTTTGATAAAAAGAAAAGCAAGAAATATTGTTTTCTACAAAATAAATAAAATGGTCTTTCTGAGTGACACCTTGTTCCTTTGTGTTTCCTGGGGGTTTTTTTGCGGAGGGAGCATACGTAATATCCGGTCATCTGTCAAAATATTGTTAAATACAATTGACCTAAGTGGGTTCATTTGAAATTTTGCACGGCAGTTAAAAGTTTGTCGGAAAATGATGATTTTCTTTGTCCTATGGGAACCACTGAAAGTTGAAATACCACACTCCTTCACACTTGTGAATGCATTTGATGTTATCACTTCGTTCAAAGTTAAAAAATTGAATTTAATAGACATTGCCTGTGATAGATATGCACTAGTAATATAACATGTGTTCCCATCGTGTCCCTGATAATTGGTTGTTTTGTTTTGCTCTTCTGGGCCACTGTAGGATGATTACACATGCAACATCAATGTAGTGTGCAAGACCATGTGTCATGTTTACATCTGAGACTTGGCTGTAATTCACATACGAATAACTTGGTTTCCTGGCATGACCATAGATGGCTTTCCTGTTGTGCGGATACCATCTGATCGTATCCAAAGCATCATCGACTGATTATGCCCTCTCTATAGCGGCATGTTGCCCATCCACCTTGTCGTATGCACCCTGATATATGGTCAGTATCGCCTGCTGGTACATGTATCCATCTGGTAAATCTTTGTATGCTTTAGTGCTCAACGATAGAACACTGTCTGCCCTGTCAGCCAACGACTCATCACGATACTGTTTTGCTGATCTCAATCTTGCATAACTGGTTTCTGGCAATTCCTTGAACCCTAATCTCCGCTGCTCCAGTTTGTTCATGATATCACGGAATTCAATGTTTGGTTCCCTGACTGTCAATTAGCAATGTATAAAAGTCGCTAGCTTTGTCCTCCAGTATGTAGCGCAGGTTGTCGCGGCACTCCCTTGAACTCCCTTAAACGGATTATGCATACCTTGTGAGTTTTGTTCGGAAGGCATTCCATCCTGCCTTTCCATCATATCTCAAGGACTTTGGCCAAATGGTTTTCGTGGATTGGATCTAGTGGAAACACGTCTTTTTGGGCTTCCATATATTCTCCGTTGATATTGCTCTTTCCTTTGGACCACCATATAGTCACCTCGGCGAACATTGTTGCTGTTGAATCTCGGTCGGTCAGTTGAATCATTCCATTGATTGTAGGCAGGGGAAAATCAATTTCGTTCAATGAGGGTTTCAGGTAGGATTAAATAGCAAACAAAACTTCTTCGGTGATATTTCCTAAAACATTCCGGAGTTCCATTATTTTGTCTGCCGAGAGGTGTCCTACTCCAGGAATATCCAGTAAGTTCTCACGGTCACAAAAATGTATGCGTACATGTACCATCTTGTCCGATTTCTTGGTAAATAGGAACAAAGCAATGAAACAGCACTACGGATGGATGACTGGCGTGTATATATAAGGATAGGCGATAACACATCACCAACCACAATATAATTTACTGTCTTTGCAGCCGTTTCCAACTTCCGACGTCGTCTACTTTCCCTTCATCTTTTGACTCAGTGCGAGTAGTTTGTCTGTTTGCTCTTCTCTGTATGTCATTCCTGAACCCTTGCACAAGTTTTTGAACCAGGATTTTTCTATTTCTGATTTTACCTCATAGTAATTATCAAACAAATATCTAAATGTTATTTTTGTAATTTCCTACCTCTGGATGTACACAATCGACTCGGCCCAATATACTGTCCAACATTCATTTGAGATATTGTAGTTTCTGATGTTTTCATTAGGGACTTATGGTAATGTTATATGCGATGCCTGAAATTCCTGCAGTATCTCATCACTGTTGCAAGATCTTGTAGTTTTTGATTCCGGAAATTTTTTGTAGCTTACAATACTGTCTTCTCGCACTTTCAGCAAATCGTCTTTGAAGCACTCAAATTTGTTGAACACTAAAACTGCTGTCTCTGTTGAGGCTTTAATCACCTTTCCCTGATCTGTTTTTTTTTCCAGACACAATAAATCATTTATTCCGAGACCAATCTTGATAAGAGGAATGTTATCTCTTGCAATTAATTTCAGTTTTTTTTTATAGTTTCTGCTTCTGATCATAAAATTTAATTTTAAATCACTGGGTCCAGAATATCTATCACAATTGTTAGCTCTTGAATCAAAAACTAATAACGGGTAGTATTCAGATATGAATTTGCTCTTGTAGCATATATTGGGAAAGCGGTAACAACCAAATGCCACATGGAGAAAATAAAATTAATAATAAAACACATAATCTCACTAGGTATTATTATAGTTTTATGCACCTAAATTAGGGGTCAGCGGTAACACACCGCCATACTACCAAAGGTTGCACCAAAATTACCAAATATCTTACTTATAACCCGAAAATAGCCTGGAGATTTTAAATTCTACGAAAGTACGATTTTCGCGGGAAAAGCGGTGACACACCACGACCACACGAAAAGATTGCACCTGTATTATGTCTTATATTGAAAATTAGTACATCAGCACTCGAAGGTTAACTTACAAATACACTAAAAGTTTTATTCTATTCAAACGTTGACTCAACACACGAAGGTTAATTGAATTAAATGACAAAAACAAACCCATATACCGCACAGCAACCCCGTACCTAAAATATGACCACCGGCACGAGTCAAGCACCTTGATTTTGTCCAGAAAACCACCTTTCTCTGCAAATTCTCAACAGAATTCCAGGATTTCGGTCAGCAATTGATTGCTCGTGATGCCAATATTGTATTTACTCACCGAGTGTGCTATTTCGCTAGTGCTAATGTGAAAATGGGCAGTACATTTCAGACATTGACACAATATTTAAGGAACAGGTGAACGTTTCCCAAAAATTATTTACATCAGGAATGGGATGACCAAGAAGCTGAAAAACGTTTGATAAATTTTGACTCAAAATTTACAGAAGCAGAAAAGGTAATTTGCGATAAAACTCCAACAGGAGAAATACAAAAAATAATAAGCACTTAACATAATAAATATCCAGGAAGTGATGGTATTATCTCAGAATTCTATCAACTGTACTGGTACTGCTTCAAAAATGAATTCACACAAGAAATTAAAAGATTTTTTTAGAACAAAAGAATTATCATCCTCACATTATAAAGGGATCATTAGGTTAATGTAAAAACAAGGGGAGAGGGAGGATATTGCTGACTAGAGACCGATAACATAATTTGACTCGGACTACAAAGTCATAACTAAGATAATAGCAGATAGACTTAAACCTTTATTACCAAAACCATCGACAGTGATTTAAGAGGCTTCATTAAGGGTAGAAATATTGAAGAATCTATACGGCTATTGTCCGATATTATTGATACACAGAAACTGAAAAGAAATCGAGGAAACAGAACGCATTTGATCGAGTAGAATGGAGTTGGTTAGAGAAAAGTTAAATGAAATATATTTACATCTCTCCCTTCTTGTGCTTAGTAAACTCTGACAGCGAATATATTAGCGTATACGCAATGAAAAAAGGCTCGGCGGATTGATATTTGTTCAAAAGTGGCGTCGTTCACGCTTCAAGTATTCGCTGAAGGCCATTGGTTGGTTCATTTAAGATTTTGGAACATGGAACATATACGAAATCAATTTCGCGTGATTATACACTAAATGATTTCTAGCAAACTTTTGATTCCAATGATGCGCGTTCGAGATTCTTTGTCGGTAACGGACATATGGCGGCGCCCTACAGTTGTGACGTCGGACCGCATCACAACCAGATCACTGTGTCAATGTGTGACGACCGTTATTTCAGGAAATAGCGATAACAACCTTTCATTTCTAAATCAAAGATGGTCGCCTTTCAGCCGTTTTGTTTTTCAGATCAGACCCAAAATCGATACAGCACAACTAGGCACCAAGGGAAACCTATATATGAAATTTGAGAAAGAGCCATCCAGTACTTCTCAGGAAATAGCGATAACAAACTTTAAGCTATCTCGGAGCATACTTTGTGAAAAACACAACAAAAGCTAGGTTGAAATATACTGAGGAAGATATAGTGCGAATGATTGAATTCCTGGTTGACAATATCTTTGTTGAGTTCGGAGGAAAGATTTTCCAAGAGACTGTTGGCATTCCAATGGGCACTAACTGTGCACCACTTTTGGCTGACTTGTTTTTGTTTTCATACGAGGCTGAATTTGTCGAGGGGTTTATCAGGACGGGTAACAAAAACGTTGCCAAATCTTTCAATTTCACTTTCAGGTATATCGACGATGTGTTGTCTATAAACAACAAGACGTTTGCTGACCTAGTCGATCGTATATACCCTCTGAACTTGAGATTAAAGACACAACAGACTCTCCTACATCAGCTTCTTACCTCGATCTTTACTTAAGCTATGACCAACACGGGCAACTTACTACTAAGCTGTATGATAAACGTGACGATTTCGATTTTCCTATCGTGAACTTTCCCTTTCTTGATAGTAACATTCCCGCCTCTCCATCCTATGGTGTTTACACGTCGAAGTTGATTCGTTATTCTAGGGCTTGCTCTGAATATCGAGATTTTCGTGATAGATGTCAACTGCTGACGAACAAACTTACGGCACAGGGATTCGAGAGATGCATGTTGATCAAGACTATGGGCAAGTTTTATGGTCGCCATCTTGATCTCATCGAGAAATATTCTGTATCTTTGTGTGATATGAAGATGAACTTTTTTTAGTTTGCTTGTTAGTGTGTTTAATTGTTGTGATGACAATGATGGCTCGGTTCTCATTTTGAGGATTGATGCTTACTTGGGTGTGACCAAGATTTACATGGCGGGTGTCGTCGATGAAGCAGAAGACGCTTACTCTTCCGGAACACTTGGTCTTATTCTCTTGTGCTTTTACGAGTGTCTCCATGTAAATCTTTCCTTTGTTCCTATTTTGCCCCGAGTTTAATCGATTTTAAGTTCGGATTATGGTTTTGTTGATGCTTTGGTATTCTCTGATTTTTTTTTTAATGTCAAAATCAAAGATGGCCGCCTTTCAGCCATTTTGTTTTTCCGATCAGTCCCGAAACCAAAAGGGCACAAGAAAGCCTCAAGGGTAACCTACATACGAAATTTGAGTCAGACCAATCAAGTACTTCTAATGAAATAGCGATAACAGGCTTTAAATGTCAAAATCCAAGATGGCAGCCTTTCAGCCATTTTGATTTTCCTATCAGTCCCAAATTCAAAAAGGCGCAACTAGGCACCAAGCATCATCGGAAACCCACGTTACACTTTTCTTACGCTTGCATACCGTGGGATAAAATAGATGGAAACCCTCGTTTTCGTTCTCAAATAGTAGCCGATCATATCGGTACTTTTATCCGTTACTACATCCAGCCAGGGTATCCCGTTTAATTTGTTATAATTTTGTCAATTGTAATTAAAATGTAAGGTCAAACTATACGGAGATTGACATCGGCGTCATGTATACAGAAATATACTGGTCGTTGTCAGGGTAAAATAATCTACCAGAGTGTCACGAGAAACGACCATTCTGATTGGTCGAAATCTATGAATAAACTTCTATTCGGGGAAACGAAGATTTGCATATATTTTAGCCTCTGGTATGCAACCGTCAGAGAAGTGTACCGTGGGTTTCCGACGATGGGCACCAAGGGGTACCAACATACAAAATTTGAGTAAGATCCACAAAGTTCGGCCATCTTACCTTTATTCTCCGGCAATAAGCCCATGCTCGGTAATAAGCCGACCTCCACTTATGAACTCCCCCTATGCATAATGGTTGAGACTTGTATTCGATTGCTTCCAATTTAAAACTGTCCTGCTACAAGTGAATAGATAAGCAATAAATGCATCATAGATGATTGTAATTCTATTGAACCAAAATACTCATGGTAACACCAAAGACAAATCAAAATACTGAGAGTACTGTCAGCGAAGGCAAAAGTGTGGAATGCAGAACGAAAAATAAAAAAAATAAGTCTATTATGATGAAAGAATTGTATTGATCTTCAAAAATCAAACTCTTGTTAAGATATTAAAAGCTTGTGAAGAGATTAGGAACTGAATTGTGAACTATTTTCTACTACTTGTATTATGAAGCTTAATTAAATGTAAAAGGGTACCATTGTGAAGTTATTCTTGTGTTTATACTTATTGTATGCCTTTATAGGATTGACAGCAGCAAGGTACCAAGTTTGACCTGTATGTTATGTACTGTTATGACGTCCATGTTTCAAATGTAGAAATTAGATAAGAGGTCCATTGGCCTTAACGGTTATCTGACTATAAATACCAGTCACCTATATATTTTTTCATTGGTTATTGCAAAGTTATTTAGATGTTGTTGCATACGGAATAAAATGAAATTAACATTTATTAACCATGGGACCTTAATATCAATTCATACCAGCATGATGCCAGGAAGATATCAGTCCCTGTGCCTTTAGGTTACTGAAAAGAAGTTTCTGGAAGATTTTAACACATTTCACGCCTATGACCTTGAGAGTCGGTAAATGGCATTCATCTGATCATAAATGGTAGTTCTTCATCCAAGCATGATACAGGTCAAATATCACTTCCCCAGGCTTTTTGATTATCAAGAAGAAATTTCATTAAGATTTTCAGACAGATGACCTTGGTTGCCCTTCGTCCAAGGATGCTACTAGCAAGTTATCAGGATCCTGGGCATTTTAATGTAACTGAGAAGAAAAGTTGTTTGAAACATTTAACCCCTGTGACCTTGAAAGTCAGTCAAGGTCTTCCATTTGATCAAACTAGGTAGCCCTTTAACTAAGCATGCTTCAGGCCAAATATCAGTACACTGGGTCTTTCGGTTTTGAAGAAGTTGCCTGAAGATACTAAGACGTTTGTCCCATATGACTTTGAAAGTAGGTCAAGGTCATTATTTTAAAACAACTTAGTCTTCCTTCATCTCAGCATATTCTCAGCACCCTGGGTTTTTTGGTTATTGTGAAAAGTCATTTGAAGGAAATGTTTACGCATGACAAACAGCAGACAGCATATGCCGGACGAAGCATGATACCATAGGCCAATTCGACCCAAAGAGAGTCAGATTATTCCCTTAATGCTTACATTGTGTAATGACACTGGCTTGTTGTGGATTGATTTTATGATTTTTTTACCTATTATGACATGTTATAAAGGTCTGGAAATTTCGATTTTTTCCCTTAATTTTGGGGGAAATGAGAAAAGTGTAATTCCCAATAATTTCCTTTTTAATTTATTATATGTTGAAGCAGATAAAACAAGAGGCCCAAAGGGCCCTATCCCTCACCTGGATACTTTGGTATCTAGGTAATCATGGTAAAATATTTTCTCTCTTGCCCCGCCCCTCAGTCCCCAGTGTGTGTGTGGGGGGGGGGGGGGGGGGGGGGGGTTGAATCCTGAGCATCAAGGAATCTTCCTATAAAAAAAAGGCTGATTTCCAAACAGTGAGTCGCTTAAAACATAATATAGCTAAATAACCCTTTTTAGCCCCGCCCTCCGCCCCCTATGCGGTAAGTCCCACCATGAGTACAATTTTGAATCCGGGTTGAATTCCTATTAGTGGTTTTGGAGAAGACGTCGCTTAAACCAATATAGCTAAATGACCCTTTTTGGCCCCGCCCTCAGCCCCCTAGGTGGTCAGTCCCACCATTAGTACAATTTTGAATCCTGAGCACCTAGGGATGCTTCCTGCCAAATAAGTTTGATTTCATATCAGTGGTTATGGAAAAAGAAGTCGCTAATACGAATATAGCTAAATAACTCTTTTTGGCCCCAACTCTCAGCCCCCTGGGGGTCAGTCCAACAATGAGTACAATTTTGAATCCTGAGCACCTAGGGATGCTTCCTGCCGAATAAGGTTTATTTCCAATTAGTGGTAATGGAGAGGAAGTCGCTTAAACCAATATCGCTAAATAACCCTTTTTAGCCCCGCCCTCAGTCCCTTAGGGGGTCAGTCTCACAATGAGTACAATTTTGAATCCTGAGCACCTAGGGATGCTTCCTGCCAAATAAGTTTGATTTCCAATCAGTGGTTATGGAGAAGAAGTCGCTAATATGAATATAGCTAAATAACTCTTTTTGGCCCCAACCCTCAGCCCCCTGGGGGTCAGTCCCACAATGAGTACAATTTTGAATCCTGAGCACCTAGGGATGCTTCCTGCCGAATAAGGTTTATTTCCAATTAGTGGTAATGGAGAGGAAGTCGCTTAAACCAATATAAATAAAGAACCCTTTTTAGCCCCGCCCTCAGTCCCTTAGGGGGTCAGTCCCACAATGAGTACAATTTTGAATCCTGAGCACCTACGGATGCTTCCTGCCAAATAAGGTTGATTTCCTATCAGTGGTTTTGGAGAAGACGTCGCTTAAACCAATATAGCTAAATAACCCTTTTTGGCCCCGCCCTCAGCCTCCTAGGGAGGTCAGTCCCACCATTAGTACAATTTTGAATCCTGTGCACATAGGGATGCTTCCTGCCAAATAAGGTTGATTTCCAATCAGTGGTTATGGAGAAAAGTCACTAATATCAAAATAGCTAAATAATTCTTTATGGCCCCACCCCTCGGCCCCCTGGGGGTCAGTCCCACTATCAGTACAATTTTGAATCCTGAGCACCTAGGGATGATTCTTGCCAAATAAGGTTGATTTCCAATCAGTGGTTATGGAGAAGAAGTCGCTTAAACCAATATAGCTAAATAACCCTTTTTGGCCCCGCCCTCAGCCCCCTAGGGGGTCAGTTCCACCATTAGTACAATTTTGAATCCTGGGCACCTGAGGATGCTTCCTGCCAAAATAAGGTTGATTTCCTATCAGTGGTTTTGGAGAAGACGTCGCTTAAACCAATATGCTAAATAACCCTTTTTGGCCCCGCCCTCAGCCCCCTAGGGGGTCAGTCCCATCCTTAGTACATTTTTGAATCCTGGGCACCTAGGGATGCTTCCTGCCAAATAAGGTTGATTTCCGATCAGTGGTTATGGAGAAGACGTCGCTGATATCAATATAGCTAAATAATTCTTTATGGCCCTATCCCTCAGCCCCCTGGGGGGTCAGTCCCAACATGAATACAATTTGGATTCCTGAGCACCTAGGGATGCTTCCTGCCAAATAAGGCTGATTTCCAATTAGTGGTTATGGAGAAGAAGTCGCTTAAACCAATATAGCTAAATAACCCTTTTTACATAATGTAGCCCCGCACTTCAGCCCCCTAGGGGGTCAGTCCCACCATTAGTACAATTTTGAATCCTGGGCACCTAGGGATGCTTCCTGCCAAATTAGGTTGATTTCCTATCAGTGGTTATGGAGAAGAAGTCGTTTAAACAATTGTTGACGGACGACGGACGGACGACGGACGCCACGGTATGGCATAAGCTCACTTCGGTCCTTCGGACCCGGTGAGCTAAATATGTGTCATTAGCAAGCCATAGTGTTATTTTGTGCCATCTGTGATATATACAAAGCAAAATCACCTTTGGTAAGGAAGCACTGTATGAAGTTTGATTGGCCCAGGAAAGTGATTTTCTATTTATAGCAACAGTGACCTTGACCTTTCACCTTCGACCCTGAAAAGCAATCCTAAGCGAGCACTTTTGGTAAGGAAGTACTCTATGAAGTATGAGTTTGATTGGCCCAAGGAAACTCAAGTGATCGCATGGAAACCGATTTTCTATTTATAGCAACAGTGACCTTGACCTTTGACCCTAAAAAGCAATCTTAAGCGAGCACTTTTGGTAAGGAAGCACTGTATAAAGTTGGAGTTTGATTGGCCCCAGGAAACTGAAGTTATCGCACGGAAACCGATTTTCTATTTATAGCAACAGTGACCTTGATCTTTGACCCTGAAAAGCAATCCCAAGAGAGTACTTTTGTTTAGGAAGCACTGTATAAAGTCTGAGTTTGATTGTCCCCAGGAAATTGAAGTTATCGCACGGAAACCGATATTCTATTTATAGCAATAGTGACCTTGGCCCAAGGACACTCAAGTTATCGCACGGAAACTGTTCATGCAGACGCCGACATAGTGATCCCTATATGTCGCCTTTTCAGGCGACACAAAACGTATCCCTCATACAAGTAACATGTACGTACTATATTAAACGAAGTTCATCAGCAATTAAGTATGTCAGTATGCATAAAAGTAGCCTCATACATGTACTATAATAAACTGAAGTTCATAAAGAATGTATTTTACATACATTCACACATATTTTTATTGGCATGTGCACGTGTCATTTCATAAATTTAAGTTTTGAACTGCAAGACCTCTATAAAATTTCAAAAATAAAACGACAACTGTCCAATCAAAACTACAATGAAAGCTAACATCACAATGAATCTATGATAAAATGTTTATAATATGTTGTTTTTTTCTGGTCCGGTTTTTTCAACCGACTATGAAGATTTCCAACGCTGCGCAATTAGTTTCCAACTTACTGAACTTAGCCTAGTCTACATGTAGTTCGTCTGTAGCAAGACATTCATTGTGAAGCCGACACAAGTCGGGTCAAAGTGTAAAAAGTCGACTCTTATAGTTATGCAATCACTGTATTGTTAATATAAACATACCGTTTGTTTGAGTGTCGGTTTTACTCATCATTCCTTCTGTATCGCCGACTTCGTCTGTGGGTTTGGTCGTAGCTCAAGACACCTCATGTATTTGTAAACGTCGTTGAAATTTTTCATAGTGTCCACCATCAATGCTGCTTAAACAGCTTGCCTTAGCATGGTTAAGTCTATTTGCATACAACGTGTTTCGTCGTCGATGAAATCAAGATTCGTGTTTTCTGCATAAAAACGAAAGTACGTGTGCCTATGTCTACGCTTCTGGAGGAAGGGAGATTACTCGCCTTCTTCTAGCACTCCGATGGTGAAACAGATACATTATATTGAAGTGTTTATAATTTTGTTTGCTTGTTTTTTGTGAATATATAATGAACAGTTCGACCAAATATGTGGTAATACTCATGTTTGACGAATCATAACACTACGGACTTGGATAGCCTTCCGTCCAAACACAACTTTGACTGTCAATATCTAGATCCCGGGACAAAATAGAATGCTCGTTGATGGGCTAATCAGTATTTATTGAAATGTGCGACAAGTTTCATCACTTTTTACAAGATTTTCAAAATCGTGGCCAAAACCCTGTAAAAGGATTTGAAATCATTTCAAAGCGGAAAACATGTAATTTGGGACAGCATTTTTACCGGAAGTTCCATCTAAATTGTAGCATAGCCTATATATATACATTACACACATTCAAGCGTCAGATCTCGATTGATTGTAACAGTGTGCGTTTTATAGAATAGTACAACGTTGTGATTCGATCATGTGTTCTTTTACAGAAATGTATCATACAAACAAACACATTGAGCGAATTTCAGTCCAATATTATGAATAATAATGACAGTAGGGCCTGAAAATTATTGAAAATAGTTCCCCAGTTACCCGGTAGAGTTCGTGTATAACGAAAAGGCATCGGTGCATAATCAAGGCTAATTAAATAATGTAGCGACAATAGCTTGCGGCTCTATTATATAGCCTAAGCTAAAGATTATGGGACAGGTAAACATTTTCTTGAAAAAAAAGCCCATTTAATATTTTCTTTTTGCCTAAACCAGGGACGTATATGTGATATACGTCCCTGCCTAAACAAGCCCTCTGACACAAGTCTAGTAATTAATGATGGGTATTATAATTAGACACCGATTATTACCCTTTTTCAAAACGGTTCCATGAACAGTGACAGACTCAAAGCATATCAATATAAATAAAATTTTGGTTAATCGGTTGGTATCTCATTTGTTTTCGAGTTCAACTGAGAAACTATTGTAATAGGGTCATTTTTAACGTCATTTGTCCGTTTATAACGTAACCGTATCGCGTTGCGCGACATTTGACCGTTGCGTCATTTACTGTGAGTCTACCTTATATGTATATGTAATGTCCAGTTTACCTATGTGACGTCATCATTATATGTGTCCATGTGGTGTCTTTTGTGGTCACTTTGTTAGGGTTTGGCGGGGAAATCAACGTAGCCATTGTCTACGGACGGAGAAAATATTCTGTAGCCGTCAAGACCATTTTTAGTATTTACAATTGTCCTGGATATTCCAGATGATATTCAATAGACCCTTGACCCATTGTTAGGGGTCATTAACTACGTTAACTACGTTAACGTTAACAACCAAATAAACAACAACTGGAACTAAAAAGATGTGTTTGCCCTCATTTTTACAATGGCGCCCACGTAGATGTTCTATTCTAGAGAAATGAAGACGGTGTGAGAAGTCAGTGTGGTTCTCGGCGTGATCCGGGCACTCCGGTTCGTCTGTGTTCTCTCCGGACATTACTACGACCCCTAGAATTCCGGTTTGTTAACTTCCGGTTGTGAACGACATGTGTTGACAGAAACGATACACGTCTTGTTGATTCTCGTAAATATGTACTATTTACACCCGCTCAGTGGACACAAGTACAGCGTCAGATGCCCCAGGTAACTGATAGAGCTTGTGAACTTATACTTGTGTACTATTTACGCTATATGTTCCTCTAGTCGACGTTACCTGTGACTGTGTTACGGTCCAGTACACTCGATAAAAAAACACTGCTTTGTGACCTGCCTCGCGTTATCGACAGCATATTGATACTCAATTATAAATTGAAATGTGTGTTGTCTCGACTGCTGTGTTGTCTTATCATTTCCTGACATGAACTTGTTTATCCCTGCTGTTACGTCGTTGGAGCTGGATACTTATGGACATATAGGGAGAATCGCCGTGACGTCACAAAATCACGTGACTTGTAGTGGTAGGCAAAATCGGAAGTATTCCACTCTGTCCGCCATTTATTTACATGCTTGCAGTCATTGAACATCGAACACTTTATACATGAATCATGCCAACATCTTGCTGTGTTATTGGTTGTACTAGCAGAGGAGACGCAAAGACAAAGTTATCTTTCTACAGATTTCCAAAGAAGCCTGAGAGGAACCGTCTTTGGTTAGCTGCGCTGAAAAGAAAAGACTGGACCCCTAACAACAGCCATCGTGTCTGTGGACGCCATTTCATTCGAGGTTAGTATATAAATATAGACTGCAAGAGTTTGACTTAGGGCCCCGATTAACGTTAGGCACATGTTAATGCACAATAAGGTTTTTCACTCATTCTATCATACATCAGGTTGAGTAACAATTGGCTTTAAATCCGTGTACGATGAAAAAAACAATAACATCGGCTGGGCTTGCCTGGCTAAATCCTCTTCTTGGCGAACTACGTTTATACAGGGCCCGTGGCTTGGCTATGGCCGCCAACCATCAACCACTGTGAAGATCAGTTTTATAATCTGTTCTTGTGTTCGTGATGGGTCCCTTTTTATTATGCTATCTAATAGTATTTATGCATATATTTATTTGTTTCGCTTTTGTTTTTATGAGGGGGGGGGGGGGTTAAATTGTTGTTTTATTATTATGACCATTAGGTCCCCAATGGAAAATATCCTAGGTATTTAAAAGTATTGTGATATCATGTGACATGCCTACTTTACCTGAATAAATATTACATTATTATTATGATCAACATCATTTGATTTCCCACCAATTATAATATAATAACAAATCCACTCTCAAAATCCCAAAACATAAGCCTGCATATTGCCCCCTGTACATTAATTGTATGTTGAGAAGACAATCCTGTTCTTTAATAATGTAGTTTGATGTTAACATATTGGCCCAAAAGGTGAACATATCTTGTCAGACCAAATTAAGACTCCCAGGAATTGTTTCCTTTGAAATACTTTTTCCAATAGCATCCATGAATCCACCATAGGCTTCTTTATTTCCCATTAATATTTGATTCTAAATGAATAACCAATGGTAAAATTTATATTATAGAATAAACTGCCATGTTATAGACAGAAAATAATCAGTATTATCTCATAGGATATGTTGAAAGGCCCTTATTTGTTCATAAAATTATATTGACCTTGAATTATTACATCTGTATATGGATAGATATATATTGCAGTGTTTTTCTTGGGTATTTTGGGGAAAATTCAATTTGCCAAATTGGGAAAAATATTAGCGTGCACAGGTAATAAATTGGGAAAAATTTTAATCCAAACACATTCATTAAATGTTCCATGCTAACCAATTTTACATATGCACAATGTATCATTTAGCTTTATGGTATGGTAAACAATGAAAACAAAGAACTGGGAGTCACATGGTGAGTCGAGTCTGAGTCACAGACTCACTCACTCACTGATATTTCTTTTAATCATTTTTTATTCATTATAACATCATGTGCCTGTCCTTTTCTTTCTGGATTTTGAAAAGTTGTAATTATTTGGAATTTTTTAGTTGATTTTGGGAAAAAATAATACTGAAACACATTGGGAACGGGGTCGTTTGGCACACCCAGTTATATAGGCAGGAAAAACACTGTATTGGCAGAGCCTTTGTCATCATGCTTGTTATTAAACTAAAAAAATAAATCTGTATTTTAGGCAAGAGTGAGGACCCACTTGATCCGGATTATGTTCCTTCTGTGTGTATGGGCTATGAACCTCTGCGAGCTGTGACACCCACATCTAGTAGACACATCAGACTTCGCAAGAGAGAAGAAGAAAATGCCAACAAGGAGAATGCATCTGTAGCTGCCAACATTTTGTTAGAACTCTCTGAATCGCTGCCTTTGCCTACCAATCAACAGATTGATTCAACACCAGACCCACATGCTAAGTGTATCGATACAATTAGTCGTCTCCAGAAGCAGAATATTCAGATGCAACAAGAACTTCAGAGGCTTCAGGGTGAGAACGAGGACTTGCGCACATTAGTGGAAAAAGTGACATTTGGGCCGAAGATTCTCAAAGACAACAACAGCAGAACTATGTCATACACCGGACTACCATCATATGCATGTTTTTTGTGGTTACTTTCCTTTGTTTCATCCATCTTGCCAAAGAAGCAATGCCTAGATGCTGCCAGTGTCCTGATGATTGTGCTAATGAAGCTGAGAATGAATGTGTTGAACTTTGACTTGGCTGTGCGCTTCAGATGTTCAGAGACTGTGATATCAGAAGTTATAAACACTGTTTTACCTAATCTTGCTTCAAAACTAGCATTCCTTGTTCACTGGCCTGAAAAAGACGACATCATCAGAACCATGCCCGACATTGTAAGACAGTTTTTTAAGGGGTGTCGATGTATCATCGATTGTACCGAGATTTTTATTGACCGTCCAGGAAATTTAACAGCCAGAGCATCAACATGGTCCAACTATAAGCATAACAACACCTTGAAACTTTTAGTTGCTAATACTCCGTGTGGTGCCATATCATATTTATCAAAGGGATTTGGTGGTCGAACCTCGGACAAGATTATCACTCAAAGATCTGGATTTTTAGACTTGATATCATTTGGTGACGTAGTTTTAGCAGACCGTGGATTCCTTATTTCTGAGGAGCTGGTGTCTAGAGGAGCAACACTTGTGATACCAGCCTTTACACGTGGACAAACTCAATTAAGCCAGAAAGACATTGAGCGAACTCGTACCATTGCCAGAGTTAGAATACAGTACGCTTCAGGTGATATGGTAGTCAAACGCGCGCGGAGCGACAATCCCGCTCACCTGTCGCTCGTAGCCGCGGGATGACCGCAGGCGAAACTCCGGCCGTCCAGGTAAGACCGCTGGCCTTAGCCCCCCGCGACTATCCCGTGGTCATGGGTGATGGGGATTAACTTTGGTCAGAAATTAGGCCTACAGTGTACAGTAACTTGTACGATGTTCAATGCCGGAAATATGATCGACAAACGTATCGTGACAGAAAGCGCTACTCGAATTCGGCGGACGGAAAAGAAATAACGCTATCAAATATGTACTGTACTGTAGGCTAACTGTCTGTAATCCCCGGGAAACAAACATTTTGTAATGAACTGGACGACTGTAAACAAATGCATCTCACAAGAACATTCTCCCTTCATCTTTACGATCAAATACCATTACGTTTCGTCAATGCCGTGGTTTCGTGATGGTTCTACCCCAAAATAGACAGTGTACCTGATACGCAGGTGTCGATCAGTTCCACTAGATTACACGATTCCACTTCGAATAATACAAGATTATTGCATCTTTATGATTATGCACATTAACATTATATGTTTTTCCGTGTACACCATGTCGAAAGTTCTCAAAACTTACCGATCAACATTTATTTTTAGCCCGTGACATCTAGCCTATCGGGGCTGACAATTTCTGGTCTGTTGCATTCTGAATGATTGGTTGGTTTGAAATGTCAATCACACCTGAACACAGTAGTCCTCGTGACATAATGGGCGGAGCTTACGCAATGCACCGCATCCTGTGACTGAACTAGATGATGGACCGTGTCGTCGAGGTGCCATTCACAATCAATTTATATAAATTGTGTTTAAAAATAACGACGGTCACATTGCGTAATGACAAAAAATACATATTATCAGGGACGTTATATACGTCCCTAATATTATTGATTATAAGTGGCAGTCTGCAGTTACATCATTATTTTAGCTATAACGTTGACTTCGATTACATGGACTTATTTCCTGTTATTTCGTACGTATAAATCAGAAACGGAAAGTATTACCTAATCGTAACTGTTATAGGTAATTCCTGGATTTGGTGTAGTTTGTTGAAAAATATAATATTTTGGTAATATTCTTTGGCAATTAGTCCAGTTTGTGTTTAAAGCTTTTACAATAGGAAATACACTTATACTAGAATCATATAAACCAGGGACGTATACATCCCTGTATAAACTAACAGCATCAAACCAACTACGTTTTGAAAGTTAACTGCAATGTAAGCTTTGTTTGATATACATGTATCCGTATTTCTTAAAAATTATATACCAAAAAAGTTACAGGCACGTACAGTATATCGTCCAACGAAAGGCCGTAAGGTCTCAATAACGGACGTACAAACATCGAAATTACTACGACACAATATTAAAGTCGAAATGAATCAAATTTTGGTTTTATTTTTCTTATGCATGTACTCCAGTTTATATTTTGTATATATTTATGATAACGTTAAATGTGGCTAAGAAGAGCCAGTGCCCGTCGCTTGATTAGTTCCACGAATCTGTCGACGTAATTTATAATACAAGCTGACAAAAGTTCAAAATGACTGTGAGAATTTGATCACGAGATTTTTTTACCAGACTTAATTGTAAAGCAAATCTATATTTCATCAGTACGAAATAAAATGTTCCAATAATCATTATCTACACCAGGCATATCTGCATCTCTAAGTTGATCTTGCAATGTCAGCATTCCATACCACATTTTCCTATAAACTTCATTTATCCCGTTTATAAAATTTATTACAAATGCAACAGGAATTCGAACACAACTTTTGAAAACTTTACTTGTGTTCAATACACAAGCTTCCGTATTCTATGTTTAATTAATATTTGATTTAATTTATTATTAAAGAAATGCATACAAGACCCATTGTTCCAAACATTTATTTTTTTTACGTTTTCTCAAGAAGCCAAAAAGAACGGATACTGTTATCACAAAGTTGAGATTCGTTATTTTTTTTCAACTGTACAAGTATCGACACGGACTTGGATAGATAATTTCCCGTGCTGTCGACGATAATAATTGTACACTGAAGTACATAAATGAACACAGGTCATTCCCCCCTGAACTTTCATAATGAACTGTTCCAACCATTCAATCAGACCAGTTCAAGTGTGTCTTCATGAGCGAATGAGTTAAGGATCGACAATTTTACGACATCATATGGTAATTATTACAGTCCATTTTCGCCACACCTGTACGGGTATACACCCCAGGGCAAGTTTCACACCTGTTTCCTGGGGGTTGTTAAAACTGTGTTGTAGTTGATACTGTCCATTGTGTCAAACTGTTTTGATTGACAGGTGTTACGCTGACCCCCCCCCCCTCCCCCCCCCCTTCCTGTTAAATGCAAACAGTTTTACGATCTTAAGCGACTGCCAGGTGAGAGAAACCACGGTCAACAGTTAATTGTACGGTGCCTATATAAACAATTTACTATTGTGTGTATTGTCTGAAAACAATGTTTGACGATAGGTGAAGGGCAAAGGGAGTGAGGGGTACGGGCGCAGCCATTTCCCGTGTTGTTTTTTTTTTGCAATTTTGCTGTTAGAATAAAAAAAAATGTGTTTTTTTTTTATAATGGTACGTACACAAGAAAAAGTTTGGATTAAAATACACGTATCTTATGATTATTTTTTTTCCATTCATCAGAATATAATGTGTTTTTTATTGTGTATAGAGCATTTCGTATCTGCAAGATGAAATAATAAATGGAAACGATTAGCGAGATTTGATCGTTTGACATAACAGGCACCTGAGAATTTTTTACAGCTAGTTTTGGACCTTTAGCCGGTGTATAGAGTATTTTATCGAAAATTTGACCTAAACCTCTCAAACATGTAAAATTTATAGGTCCAAAACTAGCTGTAACAAATTCTCAGGTCCCTGTGTTTGACTTCTTGGGTAGCTGTCACTCGTCAGTCACAGTTCGCTGCATCCATGGGTTTAGTAAGCTTGTGCAAAAGATCCGCTAACATTTTGATTTAAAACTAGCCAAAAATTAACCTCCGCTTACAATATGCATACTGTCAGAAGACCAAAGTGTTCCAGATTGTTCCATATATATATATATTAGTTTTCTGTAAATGCAAAATAGATGAGTTTGTCCAATACATTAACACAATAAAAAGAATAGTAAAGCTAACCAAGCTTTCACAACTTGAGACACCTGTTAGCTGGGCTGCAGAGCTCCTTGCTGTAGGTCAAAGGTCCCCGCCGCGGCCGGTAAAAAAATCAAACGCTTTCTACCCTCTGGCAGAATATGGACTAGCTAATCAAGTCAGGTATGGACCAAGTATTCTGTATTTTAGGGTTGAAAGCATGACTCCAAATCAGTGAGTGCCGTGTTTGTTTTGTGCATTTGTCAAGATCGGAGGCGAAAGGGACACATGACTTTCACTACGATAGCGAATGATTGGAGAACATACGTTTTTTTCCCGTTAACTGTTTCTTAATATTTCCTTTCAAAAAAATGTTTTTGAAATACCAAAACATTTTGGCACGGACGTAAGTAAATTAGCAATCTTATTCCGTACTTTTGGCTTCACCTTTATTGACCTCGCATTACGTAATGTAAATCATCGGCGGATTTAGCCATTGAAAATTTTCGATTATATGATAAAACAACATTTCCAAACAAGGGACTTCTTTTAACAACTGCATTATAGGCCCGTGTTACGCATATACAATACGTTAACTTAGCAATTTTAGCTTGCGTATTGATTGTTTTATTAACCATTTTCACCTGATGATCTGACGTGAACGTTAACAATACGACACGACACGTCTGTATTAAATTTCATAAAAAACACATAAAGATGTGTATAACATTCAGTTATCCTGGACTGTCGGTGTTCACCTCACAGTAGTAAGTGGCAGATAGACTTAATCCCCAACGCTGGACCGCGCGCTGGGAGCGGGACCCCGCGACTTTGCTCAGGTGATTACTCCGAGGGGTTTTAATCCCCTCCGCTCCGGCGGCGGCTTTCGCCCGCGGCGCGTTTGAGTACCAAATCACCTGAAGCGTACTGTACATGTGGAACGTGCAATTGGACGTTTGAAGACATTCAAAGTGATTAGCGGCCCTATGCCAATGCATTTAGTTCCCCATGTAGACTCTGTTGTGACAATTTGTGCAGCACTGTGCAATTTGCAGCCACGTTTAGTGACATGAAATGGTAGTTTCAACACGTACAATATAAGCAGAAAACGAGTAAATGTTTTTTGTTAAATTTAATGGCATTTGGATAAATTACGCAAGTACATTTGTACACTGTATGTACTATACACTCAATACTTTGGTGTTAATTTTTTCAATACATTGTAACCATCATATGAAAATGTCACTTTTAAACTTTATATACACAACAAAAAAGTTAAAATATGCAGGTTAACAGTCAAAGCAAAGACGCTATTTATTGTATATTATTACTATACAGTATTAGATTTTCAGTTAACTGCAGAATCAGTATTGTACATGGCTATCTCAAGGTTGATATTACATACACATCAGTAGACATGATAAACGATGGAACCTGTGTGTTTAATCAAAGGCCCAATAAACGTTGGAACATCATGACATTTTTCATGATTCTGAAAAAAATCCATTTGATAATCATTCAAAAATAAGCCTAAAACGAAGTAAACCTGATCATCATGAGTGGTAACTAATAAGACACTCTTGACAAAAAAATCCAAAGAATTGAAAATACTTCAGGTGGGGCCCACTTCAACAACAAGCCGAAGTTAGAAGACCATTCAAAATGCTGTACCGGTAATATAACAGCGAAAGAATTCATCTTGAATATTGCTGATATAAGTTCATCTCAACTAAATATATAAAAATAAAAAGTTATCAGATTTTTTTTTTCGCTTCAAGTTTTGCAAAAAGTTACATATATTGGGCCCTTAAATACTCTCAAAAACTTAATTTAATATTTTGATTTTACATTAGGTGTCGAAATTTTTTGAAAACTGTGTGTTGCATATAAAGATGCATTTCTATAGAATCATGAACTTAAAACAAAAGTTGAACATCAACTGTTAAATATTTGACACAAATCTGTATTACATATAATGAATTGTGCCAAAAAATGTATGTATGTGATGCATAATTGCCAAGTAATTCTAGTCTGAAGTTATTATTTTTCTCGGAAGGGTATAGGTACAATGTACATGTATATTTCAGTCATTTTTGACCTTTGTATAAAACATCTTGCATATACTTTTTCTCAAACTCAAAATTGTATATTATACAAACTACAAAGTTTTGACAAACTGGGAACCATTGTGTTATTGAAGTGATTATCACAAAAATTGTTGATTATTCATTTACATGTAGATGTTAATATGGAAAGAAACATGTATGTTGTATAAAACAATCTCTAATCACAATTTCTTGGTGTTTGTTCTTTAAAAAAAAGGTATCTAAAAGAAAGCAACATCAAGCCATAATATAGTGTACAACTGTACATGTACAATATATACTGTAAGTGACAATTCATGCAAATAATATAGATATATATACATGTATATGCAATGTCATATCCATATCAAGCTGGAAAAAAACAAATTCGAAAAAGTCCAAAGTTTTTTCTTGCAATGAGCAAATGTTATAACTTTTTCAATCAAATAAATAAATCCCAGGAAAAATGTGCACATGTATAGAATTTACTTGATCATTGTCAAGCACCAATAGTTCACAAGTTCTTGCAAATTGGACAGAACCATGCACCTCTGGGTTTCCTCCTAATGTTCATGCATCCATAATGAAACCACTCATTAGGACAGTCTGAATTCGAGCACTGTACCATCTTGCCATAGGCAGGTTCCTGACATATACAATACACATTATCCTCTTCGACAGAGTCGCATGTTGTAGTCCCAGAACTGTACAGATGCTTTGTCAGGATCTCTGGCAGTATATGGTCCATGAAAAATGTCTCGCACTTGTTTATGACCTGGAAACAATGTTCTGCATCATATGGAATGATATTCACAATCATGTCACACTCTGTGTAGATGATAAAGTCACAGAATTGCACTCTGTGCACATACATTTGAAGTTGGACTTGGGTATAATACTTGTGCCCACGTTTGAGTTTAAGGTCCTTATCAAGGCAGAAATTGTTGTCAGATTTTGCAGCATGGTCTATCTTGGAGTTCCTATGCTTGTAGGGGCACTTAATTTCTACAGTCCCTCTTCCACAACACAAGCATTCACGGATGCCATCTGATGATGCTCCAAGATAGGGTCTCCTTGAATCAATCAAAAGGCCTGTTTTCCTTAACCTAAAGTCTGAATGTACTGTTTTCATGGCTTGTCCATATTGGTCTCTAGCCGTCTCCTCACAGTCCAAACCCCAACGAACAGACTTCGTCTTTGACAGATCATAGGACTGATATCCAACAATCCTCTTAACCAAGTTGTCTGGTTTGGTGGTATCCCGCCTTACAAATACATCATGCGCTTTACTAGCTGTAATGCGTCCTTTCCGGTGTTCGTACCATCTACTGCACTCATTCTGGTTTCTAGTTGACTGTTCAACAGCAACAGCTTGATCTGGTGTAACACTATAGTTCGACCACACTTCCTGACACATGTGCTGTAACTCACTGTCATCAATGCGCTGTTCTGTGCTATATAAAGATGTCAGTGTAGCTGGAGTTGTCTCTGTTGCTTTTGGCTTGTCTGTTTCTTTGATACTGGTATCTTCTGGACCAACAGGTGGTATTGTGGTGAAAAACACAGCAGTAGGGCAAACTTCCTTAAGCTGTTCCAGGATGTCTTTAGGAGGCAAGGGATCCCTACCAGTAGCATGAACAGTTGTCACAGGATGCATGCGGTTGCCAGCTTTCAGCAGTTTCTGCATTTCACCAATCGTCTTGGGCTCAATCTACAAAAATTGAAATGACAAAATTTATAGCAAATATTTACCATATTTTCTTACAAATTGACAGGGTGTTTCATTGTCAATAATATATTAACCAATGCCAAGGCCATGAATGCCATTGACCGATTGTTGATGTCATCATTGATACATTGGATAACACTGACCGTACCCAGGGCATGGCTGTTCTATTAATTGAACAAGCATACCCAGTAGTTACATTATTTAAGCTCAATGCTGAGAAATAAAAAGGGTAATTGATTAAATATATATGTATTGAATTGCTTTAAATTGAAATTCATAGGCAATATGAATGCTAACTACAAAAGCAAATCCTACCACACTTTATAGATCTTGTCTTTGATGATTTGGCATTCATATTGTCTATGAATGCCAAGTGAAAAAGTTCAATGCTCATATAATCATAGTCCCGAGACGCATATCACAAACTTGGCAGATTTTAAATTCTAAAAATGAAATTGCACGGATACTGTTGATAGCCTAAATAGATTTATCACATAATTGACCCGTTCAGTCATGTCAGACTGCCATTATATAAATATGGTATCATACATGTGTAATAACACAATTGCATCATCATAAATGAATTAAATGATAATAGCAAAAATTGCACCGTCAAGTAGAAATTTGCCTGTCTTATAGAGAATGAATTTGAGAGTTTTAATGTATTTCCCATAAATATAAATTATGTGATAAACAGAATCTTATACTTGTTTGAATTCAATATGGAATTGATTACACTCATTAAATAATAAAATATGTCAATCCCCTAAAGGCTCATTACATAAGTTTTGAACTCATATAATAACTTCAATATTATATTGCCACTCGTGCAATATCTCATAACTAATATATTATTTATGACTTTCAGGACTAAAGAACTTGGAATAATAATTACCTCTTTTCTAAATGCACTGTTCCATTTACAAATGTCACTTGTCGAGGATTTTGTTGTCAATCCCATATGCACAGCTATCTGGACTTTAAACATGAGGGCTGCGATATGGCTACACGCTTCTCCTAACCTGAAATACAATTGATTCATTCATGAAAAAACCTTTAAGTTGAAGGGACACATGTCAGTGCGAGTCGACCACATACAACCACACCATAAAAGAAAAGAAAAACACAAAAAGCAATAGTGGTTGCAGTATTCAATCAGTTATATTATATATATTTATCTCTACTATTTTTGAAAGTCTGATATTCAACAGCTTCAATTCAAAATATTGATGGAAAGTTTCTTTACAAATTATGTTACCATACTGATATATTGAATTCCTTCCCCCTCTAGTGATGCCAATTTACACCCAAAATCTTAAAGATTTGCTTTCTTGAAAATCTTGTGCTGTTTTCAAATGAAAATGTGTATTAATGTTACCAAAGTTTTCTGATTTCTCAAATTCTCCTTTTATAATATAAGCTGACATTCCTTGATTAATTTCTGGTACTCCGTAAGATTCCCTTTTTCAGCATTAATTTACAATATTATAATTACCCTGCCATGCATGTGCAATGTGCACAATATATGCTGCCACTGTCTTTTCCAACACATATCCATGGTAGATGGGGTTTGTCATTCACTCGCTGTGATGGAACAACTCTGGCCTTGAGGAAACAGAAGGGGATCTCTGCATTCAAACCATGGTAAAAGACCTCTTGAACGTGACCACTCTGAACATACCTATAAAATAAAGGACAACCATGAATATGCAACAATGACCATGCTATTGAAGGGTTACAAATAGTTTAATAAAGTAAAAGTAAAAATACACATTTTCAAGTGAAACCCATAGCATTATTTTTTACAAGTTTATCATAAAATCAAAGATGCATTCAATATAATTTATCAGTATGAAATCATTCCATTGACGGTTGATATGTTTTCATAATTCATGACAAGCCACTCTACAGTTAGTGAGACCACGTGTTACACTAGATTGTAAAGGTAAACATCAGCAAGGTATATCGTCACGTGACATAATTAAGCCAGGTATGTGGCCACGTGATCAGTTTTCCCGCGAAAGGTATGATCTAAATCATCAAAAACTGTCCAAAATATTGCAAAAATAACGACAGAACAGCAGTGTTATAAGTAGTTTTAGTAGAAAGTTTCGATGTTTTTCATTTATTAACATGCATACCTGTATGCTTCCAGTGATTTGTAGGCTTTCATGGACTGTTTGGTGTAAACACCTGGGCTGTCGATCAGGTAATTGTAAATGTCGCCGTAGGTAATATCTGGCCAGGTAGAAATGTCGTTCACCCATCCTGAGGATAGCTTGTATGGATTCGGTAAAGATTTTTGCCCCTTGTCATACTTCAGCTTTGTCTCGTAACGTTGTCTTGCCTCGCGTGGCTGATCCTCAATATAATACCCAACATCGGTGTCTTCTTCACAAGCCTTCCGCATCGTTACCTTTCTACTGTAATCCGCCATGTTTTCTGAGGTTCTGCCTACCAGTGATAAGCCACGCCTACTTTATGACGTCACAAAATGGCCGCGCGATTCTCCCTTATTATAGGGAGAATCGCCGTGACGTCACAAAATCACGTGACTTGTAGTGGTAGGCAAAAGCGGAAGTATTCCACTCTGTCCGCCATTTATTTACATGCTTGCAGTCATTGAACATCGAACACTTTATACATGAATCATGCCAACATCTTGCTGTGTTATTGGTTGTACTAGCAGAGGAGACGCAAAGACAAAGTTATCTTTCTACAGATTTCCAAAGAAGCCTGAGAGGAACCGTCTTTGGTTAGCTGCGCTGAAAAGAAAAGACTGGACCCCTAACAACAGCCATCGTGTCTGTGGACGCCATTTCATTCGAGGTTAGTATATAAATATAGACTGCAAGAGTTTGACTTAGGGCCCCGATTAACGTTAGGCACATGTTAATGCACAATAAGGTTTTTCACTCATTCTATCATACATCAGGTTGAGTAACAATTGGCTTTAAATCCGTGTACGATGAAAAAAACAATAACATCGGCTGGGCTTGCCTGGCTAAATCCTCTTCTTGGCGAACTACGTTTATACAGGGCCCGTGGCTTGGCTATGGCCGCCAACCATCAACCACTGTGAAGATCAGTTTTATAATCTGTTCTTGTGTTCGTGATGGGTCCCTTTTTATTATGCTATCTAATAGTATTTATGCATATATTTATTTGTTTCGCTTTTGTTTTTATGAGGGGGGGGGGGGGGGGGGGGGGTTAAATTGTTGTTTTATTATTATGACCATTAGGTCCCCAATGGAAAATATCCTAGGTATTTAAAAGTATTGTGATATCATGTGACATGCCTACTTTACCTGAATAAATATTACATTATTATTATGATCAACATCATTTGATTTCCCACCAATTATAATATAATAACAAATCCACTCTCAAAATCCCAAAACATAAGCCTGCATATTGCCCCCTGTACATTAATTGTATGTTGAGAAGACAATCCTGTTCTTTAATAATGTAGTTTGATGTTAACATATTGGCCCAAAAGGTGAACATATCTTGTCAGACCAAATTAAGACTCCCAGGAATTGTTTCCTTTGAAATACTTTTTCCAATAACATCCATGAATCCACCATAGGCTTCTTTATTTCCCATTAATATTTGATTCTAAATGAATAACCAATGGTAAAATTTATATTATAGAATAAACTGCCATGTTATAGACAGAAAATAATCAGTATTATCTCATAGGATATGTTGAAAGGCCCTTATTTGTTCATAAAATTATATTGACCTTGAATTATTACATCTGTATATGGATAGATATATATTGCAGTGTTTTTCTTGGGTATTTTGGGGAAAATTCAATTTGCCAAATTGGGAAAAATATTAGCGTGCACAGGTAATAAATTGGGAAAAATTTTAATCCAAACACATTCATTAAATGTTCCATGCTAACCAATTTTACATATGCACAATGTATCATTTAGCTTTATGGTATGGTAAACAATGAAAACAAAGAACTGGGAGTCACATGGTGAGTCGAGTCTGAGTCACAGACTCACTCACTCACTGATATTTCTTTTAATCATTTTTTATTCATTATAACATCATGTGCCTGTCCTTTTCTTTCTGGATTTTGAAAAGTTGTAATTATTTGGAATTTTTTAGTTGATTTTGGGAAAAAATAATACTGAAACACATTGGGAACGGGGTCGTTTGGCACACCCAGTTATATAGGCAGGAAAAACACTGTATTGGCAGAGCCTTTGTCATCATGCTTGTTATTAAACTAAAAAAATAAATCTGTATTTTAGGCAAGAGTGAGGACCCACTTGATCCGGATTATGTTCCTTCTGTGTGTATGGGCTATGAACCTCTGCGAGCTGTGACACCCACATCTAGTAGACACATCAGACTTCGCAAGAGAGAAGAAGAAAATGCCAACAAGGAGAATGCATCTGTAGCTGCCAACATTTTGTTAGAACTCTCTGAATCGCTGCCTTTGCCTACCAATCAACAGATTGATTCAACACCAGACCCACATGCTAAGTGTATCGATACAATTAGTCGTCTCCAGAAGCAGAATATTCAGATGCAACAAGAACTTCAGAGGCTTCAGGGTGAGAACGAGGACTTGCGCACATTAGTGGAAAAAGTGACATTTGGGCCGAAGATTCTCAAAGACAACAACAGCAGAACTATGTCATACACCGGACTACCATCATATGCATGTTTTTTGTGGTTACTTTCCTTTGTTTCATCCATCTTGCCAAAGAAGCAATGCCTAGATGCTGCCAGTGTCCTGATGATTGTGCTAATGAAGCTGAGAATGAATGTGTTGAACTTTGACTTGGCTGTGCGCTTCAGATGTTCAGAGACTGTGATATCAGAAGTTATAAACACTGTTTTACCTAATCTTGCTTCAAAACTAGCATTCCTTGTTCACTGGCCTGAAAAAGACGACATCATCAGAACCATGCCCGACATTGTAAGACAGTTTTTTAAGGGGTGTCGATGTATCATCGATTGTACCGAGATTTTTATTGACCGTCCAGGAAATTTAACAGCCAGAGCATCAACATGGTCCAACTATAAGCATAACAACACCTTGAAACTTTTAGTTGCTATTACTCCGTGTGGTGCCATATCATATTTATCAAAGGGATTTGGTGGTCGAACCTCGGACAAGATTATCACTCAAAGATCTGGATTTTTAGACTTGATATCATTTGGTGACGTAGTTTTAGCAGACCGTGGATTCCTTATTTCTGAGGAGCTGGTGTCTAGAGGAGCAACACTTGTGATACCAGCCTTTACACGTGGACAAACTCAATTAAGCCAGAAAGACATTGAGCGAACTCGTACCATTGCCAGAGTTAGAATACAGTACGCTTCAGGTGATATGGTAGTCAAACGCGCGCGGAGCGACAATCCCGCTCACCTGTCGCTCGTAGCCGCGGGATGACCGCAGGCGAAACTCCGGCGGTCCAGGTAAGACCGCTGGCCTTAGCCCCCCGCGACTATCCCGTGGTCATGGGTGATGGGGATTAACTTTGGTCAGAAATTAGGCCTACAGTGTACAGTAACTTGTACGATGTTCAATGCCGGAAATATGATCGACAAACGTATCGTGACAGAAAGCGCTACTCGAATTCGGCGGACGGAAAAGAAATAACGCTATCAAATATGTACTGTACTGTAGGCTAACTGTCTGTAATCCCCGGGAAACAAACATTTTGTAATGAACTGGACGACTGTAAACAAATGCATCTCACAAGAACATTCTCCCTTCATCTTTACGATCAAATACCATTACGTTTCGTCAATGCCGTGGTTTCGTGATGGTTCTACCCCAAAATAGACAGTGTACCTGATACGCAGGTGTCGATCAGTTCCACTAGATTACACGATTCCACTTCGAATAATACAAGATTATTGCATCTTTATGATTATGCACATTAACATTATATGTTTTTCCGTGTACACCATGTCGAAAGTTCTCAAAACTTACCGATCAACATTTATTTTTAGCCCGTGACATCTAGCCTATCGGGGCTGACAATTTCTGGTCTGTTGCATTCTGAATGATTGGTTGGTTTGAAATGTCAATCACACCTGAACACAGTAGTCCTCGTGACATAATGGGCGGAGCTTACGCAATGCACCGCATCCTGTGACTGAACTAGATGATGGACCGTGTCGTCGAGGTGCCATTCACAATCAATTTATATAAATTGTGTTTAAAAATAACGACGGTCACATTGCGTAATGACAAAAAATACATATTATCAGGGACGTTATATACGTCCCTAATATTATTGATTATAAGTGGCAGTCTGCAGTTACATCATTATTTTAGCTATAACGTTGACTTCGATTACATGGACTTATTTCCTGTTATTTCGTACGTATAAATCAGAAACGGAAAGTATTACCTAATCGTAACTGTTATAGGTAATTCCTGGATTTGGTGTAGTTTGTTGAAAAATATAATATTTTGGTAATATTCTTTGGCAATTAGTCCAGTTTGTGTTTAAAGCTTTTACAATAGGAAATACACTTATACTAGAATCATATAAACCAGGGACGTATACATCCCTGTATAAACTAACAGCATCAAACCAACTACGTTTTGAAAGTTAACTGCAATGTAAGCTTTGTTTGATATACATGTATCCGTATTTCTTAAAAATTATATACCAAAAAAGTTACAGGCACGTACAGTATATCGTCCAACGAAAGGCCGTAAGGTCTCAATAACGGACGTACAAACATCGAAATTACTACGACACAATATTAAAGTCGAAATGAATCAAATTTTGGTTTTATTTTTCTTATGCATGTACTCCAGTTTATATTTTGTATATATTTATGATAACGTTAAATGTGGCTAAGAAGAGCCAGTGCCCGTCGCTTGATTAGTTCCACGAATCTGTCGACGTAATTTATAATACAAGCTGACAAAAGTTCAAAATGACTGTGAGAATTTGATCACGAGATTTTTTTACCAGACTTAATTGTAAAGCAAATCTATATTTCATCAGTACGAAATAAAATGTTCCAATAATCATTATCTACACCAGGCATATCTGCATCTCTAAGTTGATCTTGCAATGTCAGCATTCCATACCACATTTTCCTATAAACTTCATTTATCCCGTTTATAAAATTTATTACAAATGCAACAGGAATTCGAACACAACTTTTGAAAACTTTACTTGTGTTCAATACACAAGCTTCCGTATTCTATGTTTAATTAATATTTGATTTAATTTATTATTAAAGAAATGCATACAAGACCCATTGTTCCAAACATTTATTTTTTTTACGTTTTCTCAAGAAGCCAAAAAGAACGGATACTGTTATCACAAAGTTGAGATTCGTTATTTTTTTTCAACTGTACAAGTATCGACACGGACTTGGATAGATAATTTCCCGTGCTGTCGACGATAATAATTGTACACTGAAGTACATAAATGAACACAGGTCATTCCCCCCTGAACTTTCATAATGAACTGTTCCAACCATTCAATCAGACCAGTTCAAGTGTGTCTTCATGAGCGAATGAGTTAAGGATCGACAATTTTACGACATCATATGGTAATTATTACAGTCCATTTTCGCCACACCTGTACGGGTATACACCCCAGGGCAAGTTTCACACCTGTTTCCTGGGGGTTGTTAAAACTGTGTTGTAGTTGATACTGTCCATTGTGTCAAACTGTTTTGATTGACAGGTGTTACGCTGACCCCCCCCTCCCCCCCCCCCCCTTCCTGTTAAATGCAAACAGTTTTACGATCTTAAGCGACTGCCAGGTGAGAGAAACCACGGTCAACAGTTAATTGTACGGTGCCTATATAAACAATTTACTATTGTGTGTATTGTCTGAAAACAATGTTTGACGATAGGTGAAGGGCAAAGGGAGTGAGGGGTACGGGCGCAGCCATTTCCCGTGTTGTTTTTTTTTTGCAATTTTGCTGTTAGAATAAAAAAAAATGTGTTTTTTTTTTATAATGGTACGTACACAAGAAAAAGTTTGGATTAAAATACACGTATCTTATGATTATTTTTTTTCCATTCATCAGAATATAATGTGTTTTTTATTGTGTATAGAGCATTTCGTATCTGCAAGATGAAATAATAAATGGAAACGATTAGCGAGATTTGATCGTTTGACATAACAGGCACCTGAGAATTTTTTACAGCTAGTTTTGGACCTTTAGCCGGTGTATAGAGTATTTTATCGAAAATTTGACCTAAACCTCTCAAACATGTAAAATTTATAGGTCCAAAACTAGCTGTAACAAATTCTCAGGTCCCTGTGTTTGACTTCTTGGGTAGCTGTCACTCGTCAGTCACAGTTCGCTGCATCCATGGGTTTAGTAAGCTTGTGCAAAAGATCCGCTAACATTTTGATTTAAAACTAGCCAAAAATTAACCTCCGCTTACAATATGCATACTGTCAGAAGACCAAAGTGTTCCAGATTGTTCCATATATATATATATTAGTTTTCTGTAAATGCAAAATAGATGAGTTTGTCCAATACATTAACACAATAAAAAGAATAGTAAAGCTAACCAAGCTTTCACAACTTGAGACACCTGTTAGCTGGGCTGCAGAGCTCCTTGCTGTAGGTCAAAGGTCCCCGCCGCGGCCGGTAAAAAAATCAAACGCTTTCTACCCTCTGGCAGAATATGGACTAGCTAATCAAGTCAGGTATGGACCAAGTATTCTGTATTTTAGGGTTGAAAGCATGACTCCAAATCAGTGAGTGCCGTGTTTGTTTTGTGCATTTGTCAAGATCGGAGGCGAAAGGGACACATGACTTTCACTACGATAGCGAATGATTGGAGAACATACGTTTTTTTCCCGTTAACTGTTTCTTAATATTTCCTTTCAAAAAAATGTTTT
Organism: Mimachlamys varia; assembly: GCA_947623455.1. Lineage (NCBI taxonomy): Eukaryota > Metazoa > Mollusca > Bivalvia > Pectinida > Pectinidae > Mimachlamys > Mimachlamys varia. The sequence continues at coordinate 25,740,918 of OX392534.1, forward strand.
TGAAATACCAAAACATTTTGGCACGGACGTAAGTAAATTAGCAATCTTATTCCGTACTTTTGGCTTCACCTTTATTGACCTCGCATTACGTAATGTAAATCATCGGCGGATTTAGCCATTGAAAATTTTCGATTATATGATAAAACAACATTTCCAAACAAGGGACTTCTTTTAACAACTGCATTATAGGCCCGTGTTACGCATATACAATACGTTAACTTAGCAATTTTAGCTTGCGTATTGATTGTTTTATTAACCATTTTCACCTGATGATCTGACGTGAACGTTAACAATACGACACGACACGTCTGTATTAAATTTCATAAAAAACACATAAAGATGTGTATAACATTCAGTTATCCTGGACTGTCGGTGTTCACCTCACAGTAGTAAGTGGCAGATAGACTTAATCCCCAACGCTGGACCGCGCGCTGGGAGCGGGACCCCGCGACTTTGCTCAGGTGATTACTCCGAGGGGTTTTAATCCCCTCCGCTCCGGCGGCGGCTTTCGCCCGCGGCGCGTTTGAGTACCAAATCACCTGAAGCGTACTGTACATGTGGAACGTGCAATTGGACGTTTGAAGACATTCAAAGTGATTAGCGGCCCTATGCCAATGCATTTAGTTCCCCATGTAGACTCTGTTGTGACAATTTGTGCAGCACTGTGCAATTTGCAGCCACGTTTAGTGACATGAAATGGTAGTTTCAACACGTACAATATAAGCAGAAAACGAGTAAATGTTTTTTGTTAAATTTAATGGCATTTGGATAAATTACGCAAGTACATTTGTACACTGTATGTACTATACACTCAATACTTTGGTGTTAATTTTTTCAATACATTGTAACCATCATATGAAAATGTCACTTTTAAACTTTATATACACAACAAAAAAGTTAAAATATGCAGGTTAACAGTCAAAGCAAAGACGCTATTTATTGTATATTATTACTATACAGTATTAGATTTTCAGTTAACTGCAGAATCAGTATTGTACATGGCTATCTCAAGGTTGATATTACATACACATCAGTAGACATGATAAACGATGGAACCTGTGTGTTTAATCAAAGGCCCAATAAACGTTGGAACATCATGACATTTTTCATGATTCTGAAAAAAATCCATTTGATAATCATTCAAAAATAAGCCTAAAACGAAGTAAACCTGATCATCATGAGTGGTAACTAATAAGACACTCTTGACAAAAAAATCCAAAGAATTGAAAATACTTCAGGTGGGGCCCACTTCAACAACAAGCCGAAGTTAGAAGACCATTCAAAATGCTGTACCGGTAATATAACAGCGAAAGAATTCATCTTGAATATTGCTGATATAAGTTCATCTCAACTAAATATATAAAAATAAAAAGTTATCAGATTTTTTTTTTCGCTTCAAGTTTTGCAAAAAGTTACATATATTGGGCCCTTAAATACTCTCAAAAACTTAATTTAATATTTTGATTTTACATTAGGTGTCGAAATTTTTTGAAAACTGTGTGTTGCATATAAAGATGCATTTCTATAGAATCATGAACTTAAAACAAAAGTTGAACATCAACTGTTAAATATTTGACACAAATCTGTATTACATATAATGAATTGTGCCAAAAAATGTATGTATGTGATGCATAATTGCCAAGTAATTCTAGTCTGAAGTTATTATTTTTCTCGGAAGGGTATAGGTACAATGTACATGTATATTTCAGTCATTTTTGACCTTTGTATAAAACATCTTGCATATACTTTTTCTCAAACTCAAAATTGTATATTATACAAACTACAAAGTTTTGACAAACTGGGAACCATTGTGTTATTGAAGTGATTATCACAAAAATTGTTGATTATTCATTTACATGTAGATGTTAATATGGAAAGAAACATGTATGTTGTATAAAACAATCTCTAATCACAATTTCTTGGTGTTTGTTCTTTAAAAAAAAGGTATCTAAAAGAAAGCAACATCAAGCCATAATATAGTGTACAACTGTACATGTACAATATATACTGTAAGTGACAATTCATGCAAATAATATAGATATATATACATGTATATGCAATGTCATATCCATATCAAGCTGGAAAAAAACAAATTCGAAAAAGTCCAAAGTTTTTTCTTGCAATGAGCAAATGTTATAACTTTTTCAATCAAATAAATAAATCCCAGGAAAAATGTGCACATGTATAGAATTTACTTGATCATTGTCAAGCACCAATAGTTCACAAGTTCTTGCAAATTGGACAGAACCATGCACCTCTGGGTTTCCTCCTAATGTTCATGCATCCATAATGAAACCACTCATTAGGACAGTCTGAATTCGAGCACTGTACCATCTTGCCATAGGCAGGTTCCTGACATATACAATACACATTATCCTCTTCGACAGAGTCGCATGTTGTAGTCCCAGAACTGTACAGATGCTTTGTCAGGATCTCTGGCAGTATATGGTCCATGAAAAATGTCTCGCACTTGTTTATGACCTGGAAACAATGTTCTGCATCATATGGAATGATATTCACAATCATGTCACACTCTGTGTAGATGATAAAGTCACAGAATTGCACTCTGTGCACATACATTTGAAGTTGGACTTGGGTATAATACTTGTGCCCACGTTTGAGTTTAAGGTCCTTATCAAGGCAGAAATTGTTGTCAGATTTTGCAGCATGGTCTATCTTGGAGTTCCTATGCTTGTAGGGGCACTTAATTTCTACAGTCCCTCTTCCACAACACAAGCATTCACGGATGCCATCTGATGATGCTCCAAGATAGGGTCTCCTTGAATCAATCAAAAGGCCTGTTTTCCTTAACCTAAAGTCTGAATGTACTGTTTTCATGGCTTGTCCATATTGGTCTCTAGCCGTCTCCTCACAGTCCAAACCCCAACGAACAGACTTCGTCTTTGACAGATCATAGGACTGATATCCAACAATCCTCTTAACCAAGTTGTCTGGTTTGGTGGTATCCCGCCTTACAAATACATCATGCGCTTTACTAGCTGTAATGCGTCCTTTCCGGTGTTCGTACCATCTACTGCACTCATTCTGGTTTCTAGTTGACTGTTCAACAGCAACAGCTTGATCTGGTGTAACACTATAGTTCGACCACACTTCCTGACACATGTGCTGTAACTCACTGTCATCAATGCGCTGTTCTGTGCTATATAAAGATGTCAGTGTAGCTGGAGTTGTCTCTGTTGCTTTTGGCTTGTCTGTTTCTTTGATACTGGTATCTTCTGGACCAACAGGTGGTATTGTGGTGAAAAACACAGCAGTAGGGCAAACTTCCTTAAGCTGTTCCAGGATGTCTTTAGGAGGCAAGGGATCCCTACCAGTAGCATGAACAGTTGTCACAGGATGCATGCGGTTGCCAGCTTTCAGCAGTTTCTGCATTTCACCAATCGTCTTGGGCTCAATCTACAAAAATTGAAATGACAAAATTTATAGCAAATATTTACCATATTTTCTTACAAATTGACAGGGTGTTTCATTGTCAATAATATATTAACCAATGCCAAGGCCATGAATGCCATTGACCGATTGTTGATGTCATCATTGATACATTGGATAACACTGACCGTACCCAGGGCATGGCTGTTCTATTAATTGAACAAGCATACCCAGTAGTTACATTATTTAAGCTCAATGCTGAGAAATAAAAAGGGTAATTGATTAAATATATATGTATTGAATTGCTTTAAATTGAAATTCATAGGCAATATGAATGCTAACTACAAAAGCAAATCCTACCACACTTTATAGATCTTGTCTTTGATGATTTGGCATTCATATTGTCTATGAATGCCAAGTGAAAAAGTTCAATGCTCATATAATCATAGTCCCGAGACGCATATCACAAACTTGGCAGATTTTAAATTCTAAAAATGAAATTGCACGGATACTGTTGATAGCCTAAATAGATTTATCACATAATTGACCCGTTCAGTCATGTCAGACTGCCATTATATAAATATGGTATCATACATGTGTAATAACACAATTGCATCATCATAAATGAATTAAATGATAATAGCAAAAATTGCACCGTCAAGTAGAAATTTGCCTGTCTTATAGAGAATGAATTTGAGAGTTTTAATGTATTTCCCATAAATATAAATTATGTGATAAACAGAATCTTATACTTGTTTGAATTCAATATGGAATTGATTACACTCATTAAATAATAAAATATGTCAATCCCCTAAAGGCTCATTACATAAGTTTTGAACTCATATAATAACTTCAATATTATATTGCCACTCGTGCAATATCTCATAACTAATATATTATTTATGACTTTCAGGACTAAAGAACTTGGAATAATAATTACCTCTTTTCTAAATGCACTGTTCCATTTACAAATGTCACTTGTCGAGGATTTTGTTGTCAATCCCATATGCACAGCTATCTGGACTTTAAACATGAGGGCTGCGATATGGCTACACGCTTCTCCTAACCTGAAATACAATTGATTCATTCATGAAAAAACCTTTAAGTTGAAGGGACACATGTCAGTGCGAGTCGACCACATACAACCACACCATAAAAGAAAAGAAAAACACAAAAAGCAATAGTGGTTGCAGTATTCAATCAGTTATATTATATATATTTATCTCTACTATTTTTGAAAGTCTGATATTCAACAGCTTCAATTCAAAATATTGATGGAAAGTTTCTTTACAAATTATGTTACCATACTGATATATTGAATTCCTTCCCCCTCTAGTGATGCCAATTTACACCCAAAATCTTAAAGATTTGCTTTCTTGAAAATCTTGTGCTGTTTTCAAATGAAAATGTGTATTAATGTTACCAAAGTTTTCTGATTTCTCAAATTCTCCTTTTATAATATAAGCTGACATTCCTTGATTAATTTCTGGTACTCCGTAAGATTCCCTTTTTCAGCATTAATTTACAATATTATAATTACCCTGCCATGCATGTGCAATGTGCACAATATATGCTGCCACTGTCTTTTCCAACACATATCCATGGTAGATGGGGTTTGTCATTCACTCGCTGTGATGGAACAACTCTGGCCTTGAGGAAACAGAAGGGGATCTCTGCATTCAAACCATGGTAAAAGACCTCTTGAACGTGACCACTCTGAACATACCTATAAAATAAAGGACAACCATGAATATGCAACAATGACCATGCTATTGAAGGGTTACAAATAGTTTAATAAAGTAAAAGTAAAAATACACATTTTCAAGTGAAACCCATAGCATTATTTTTTACAAGTTTATCATAAAATCAAAGATGCATTCAATATAATTTATCAGTATGAAATCATTCCATTGACGGTTGATATGTTTTCATAATTCATGACAAGCCACTCTACAGTTAGTGAGACCACGTGTTACACTAGATTGTAAAGGTAAACATCAGCAAGGTATATCGTCACGTGACATAATTAAGCCAGGTATGTGGCCACGTGATCAGTTTTCCCGCGAAAGGTATGATCTAAATCATCAAAAACTGTCCAAAATATTGCAAAAATAACGACAGAACAGCAGTGTTATAAGTAGTTTTAGTAGAAAGTTTCGATGTTTTTCATTTATTAACATGCATACCTGTATGCTTCCAGTGATTTGTAGGCTTTCATGGACTGTTTGGTGTAAACACCTGGGCTGTCGATCAGGTAATTGTAAATGTCGCCGTAGGTAATATCTGGCCAGGTAGAAATGTCGTTCACCCATCCTGAGGATAGCTTGTATGGATTCGGTAAAGATTTTTGCCCCTTGTCATACTTCAGCTTTGTCTCGTAACGTTGTCTTGCCTCGCGTGGCTGATCCTCAATATAATACCCAACATCGGTGTCTTCTTCACAAGCCTTCCGCATCGTTACCTTTCTACTGTAATCCGCCATGTTTTCTGAGGTTCTGCCTACCAGTGATAAGCCACGCCTACTTTATGACGTCACAAAATGGCCGCGCGATTCTCCCTATACCATTTAATTAGACAGTATAGCAGATTATCTACCTTTATTAGTTTGGAGTGAAACATTTATTGAACTTTGCTGTTTTTTTTTCTATATTATTTAACTTCCGGTTTGGATTTGCGTACTTCCGGAATTTGTGTTTACATTTTTTTGACACTATAGTATTATGTTTATGTGAAAATCAAATATTGTCATTCATTTATCCATAGTATAATTAATTCATTTCAAGATTTAGGTTGTATTATTGTACAATTTAGGTAATATAAGTATTTATTTATTGGTTATTATTTGATTTTTTTTTTCTTTCTCTATAAAATTTTGTATTTGCACTTAGATTATTTATTTGGTACTGAGGACATATTTTTCATATTACCTTAGATTTTTTTTACAATAGGCAAAGTATTGGGTGTGTGTTTATGGTATTGTTGTCTTAAATGTTTGTTTGCCCTGTGTTAACTAACCATGACGTGGTAATCTTTGGCACTTTGCATATATATTTGACAATACTTCGCATATATCGCGATTAATATTCATGTGCTATCACTAAATTTCATTCGCGGTCTCTATTACATCCTACTTTGCTATTGTTTAATCAATGTTGTATTGATACATCAGACTGTTGTCTTATACATCAGGTGAGTTTATTAAAATCTGGAATTGTATTGTTTACATTCATAGACTTTATTTTCAGGTTTCAGATATTTACATTGGATTTTTTTTTGTAATTTCAGCATGTTTTGTTGATTTGATGCTTTTCATTCATACTAGCTGTTCCACTTGTGTTTTTATTTATTGCTTATTAATTCACATTTCCATCATGGATACGGAGGAGATGAAGAAGATGGCAGATGTGTTTGGACAGATGGGAATAACCCCAAAATGTGATTCAGTTGCTGATTTTAAGCAGTGGATGTTTGATTATGTGAAATCAACTGGAGCTACTCCTAAGACAGAGCCAAGCGAGTCTAATGTCCCACCTTCACCTCAACCCAAGGAACACATTTTATCTCAGCCACCTCGCTTACCATTCTTTAGTGGAGATCCTACCTCAAAGGGAGAAGTTCCATATGAGCTTTGGAAGTATGATGTTGAATGTTTATTGCGAGATAGTTTTATTTCGAAGGATATGGTGTCTCGGATTGTGAGAAGCTCACTTCGTGGAAATGCAGGCATGGTAGCGATGCGACTTGGACCTCAGGCACCCATCAACGACTTGCTTAGTCATCTTGAAACAAATTATGGTGTAGTAGAAGACCAAGAGGAACTACTTGGGAAATTTTTCAGTTCTCATCAGGAAGATGGTGAAGATGTTGCCTCTTGGGGTTGTAGATTGGAGGATATTCTTATGAAAGTTTCGAGATGTGAGATGTTGCCTGTAGAGAAAAGGAATCAGATGTTGCATAGCCGTATCTGGAAAGGACTTCAGTCACCTTTAAAGGAACGGTCTGCTACCAAGTATGAGCTGATAAAAGATTACAACGAACTGAAAGTGGAGTTGAGAAAGTTGGAATCAGAACTGAAGGTGGAAAAGGCAGTGAGTAGTAACACAAAAGGAGCAGCCTCAAAGATGGTGAGTGGTACTATCGCAGAGGATAATCGACTAGATAGACTGGAAGGGATGATAAAGCAACTTTCTTCTGATGTGAAATCATGGAAGTCTCAAGGATATCAACAGAAGAAGCCACTAAAGCCTCAATTTCAGCAGTTTCCACAAGCAGAGAGGAAGAAAGCTACAACTGGACCTGAAGATGCTTCAGGTGGAAGTTATCATGACGATTCTTATGCTGAACCTCAGTGTTGGCGTTGTGGCCAGTATGGACACTTGCAGTTAGGTTGCAAGGTGAGACTTGATCATCAACGCAGAGGTCAGTATGTCAACAGAAGCCGTCCTTTAAACGGAAAGAGACCTATGGGAAGGGGACGACCATAGGGTTTAGCCAGCAGTCTCCTACAGATTCACAGGACTGTGTTCAGCTTGTTGGTTCATCAAATGAAGTTGATATATTTGTTGCTGGACATAAAACTACTTCATTATTGGACACCGGTTCTACAGTATCTACTGTCGGGGAATCGTTTTATCACACATATTTATCACATTTACCTGTTCAACCACTGGAATGTATTTTAAAAGTTGAATGTGCAGATGGTAAACCACTACCTTATCATGGATACATTGAGGTAAGTATAGAGATGCCAGGGTTATCGGGAACTCATGTACAGGACTGTATATTACTTGTTGTACCTGACAGTGACTACCATCTCAAAGTACCAGTTTTGTTAGGCACAAATGTTTTGACTGTGCTTATGGATAAATGTCGCAAGAAGAATGGAGCCAGGTTTTTACAGAACGCTGATTTGTTTACTCCTTGGTTCTTGGCTTTTAGGTGTCTTTCACTTCAGGAAAAGGAGTTGAACCGCAGAAAATTTCAACTTGGTGTTCTGCGGTGTGCAGAGGATAAAGTGATTTGTGTGAAGTCCAACACTCAAGTGAAAGTTAAAGCCTACGTGGATAAGGAATTACCTTATCATCCCACCTGTGCTTTGATTCAGCCAGCGGAAAACTGTGTTACATCAGGAAACCTTGACCTTACTCCTGGATTGATCTCTTATCACTATAAAGGGAATCGAAGTGTTGACATTGAACTTGCCAACATTACCAGCAGATGTGTGACTGTTGAACCCAGAGCTTTGCTTTGTGAAATCACACCAGTGACAATTCCGGATAAGGATGACCAGACCAATGAGATAGAGGAGATAGAGAAGCTGATGGAGAAGATCGACATTGGTACAGACTCTCTCACTTCTGCAGAAGTTGACAAGGGGAGACAACTCATCATGTCATTTCAGGATATCTTTTCCAAGAATGACAAGGATATTGGATTTTCCAGTGCAGTCAGACATAACATCGATATGTATGATTCTACCCCAATTAAGCAGAGGCATAGGAGAGTACCACCGTCAATGTATGAAGAAGTAAAGAATCATCTCCATACTCTTCTGGACATCGGAATAATTCGTCGGTCACATAGTCCTTGGTCCTCGCCAGTTGTTCTAGCCAGGAAGAAGAATGGCGAACTACGCATGTGTATTGACTTCAGAGAAATAAACAAGAGTACTATAAAAGACTCTTATGCTCTTCCCAGGATTGAGGAAATCTTGGAGTGTTTGTCTGGAGCCAAATACTTTAGTGTATTGGATATGAAATCAGGCTATCATCAGATAGAGATTGAAGAAACTCATAAGGAGCGCACCGCTTTTACAGTTGGACCTCTAGGCTTCTATGAGTACACAAGGATGCCATTTGGATTAGCAAACGCTCCTGCGACATACCAAAGGTTAATGGAGGAATGCCTTGGCGACCTACACCTTAGCATTTGTCTCATATATCTGGATGATCTCATTATCTTTTCCGATTCTTATGAGGAACATCTTCGTCGACTCGAAAAGGTACTTAGTCTACCTTGGACATATGATTTCTGAGGAGGGAATTTCACCTGATCCCAGTAAGATTGAGAAGGTGCTTAATTGGCCAGAGCCGACTTCTCCAGAAGAGGTTCGTTCCTTTTTAGGCTTCGCTGGATACTATAGGAAGTTTATCCAAGATTTTACCAAAATAGCCAAGCCATTGAATGACCTCTTACCTGCCTGTGCCAAGAAAGGTCGAAAGAAGACAACGAAAGAGAAGTCTGATCCCAATTGGAAGTGGAGCGAAGCTGAGAAGCAAGCTTTTGACACACTTAAGACATGTTTGTCTACACCACCAGTGCTTGGTTATGTACAACCTAACCAACCGTTCGAGCTTCATACAGATGCTTGCGGAAAATGTTTAGGAGCTGTTTTATACCAACACTAGGGTGATGGTCTACGGGTGATCAGTTTTGCCAGCAGAGGACTCTCCAAAGCGGAGCGGAACTATCCCGCGCACAAATTAGAGTTTCTTGCTCTAAAATGGGCCGTTACTGAGAAATTCAATGATTACTTGTATGGACAGCATTTTACAGTTTTCACGGATAATAATCCTTTGACTTACGTCTTGACATCAGCTAAATTAGACGCCACCGGCCATAGATGGGTTTCTGCGTTAGCTGCATACGATTTCGACATATTGTATCGATCGGGTAAAGCCAACAAGGACGCAGACGCACTATCAAGACTCCCAATCACCATGGATTCCATTCATGCAGTGAACCAGTCCATCACCACACCACAGACTTATGTGGAAAGTCTTTGTTCACCTGCTCAGGGAGTGGATGTTCTGCGGGACCCCGGTGTAACTGAATTGGAGCAAATGACTTCACAGGATTGGAGAAGAGCTCAGCGTCATGATTCTTTTCTACGGCCATGGATGCAGATAGTATCGAAATATCGACAGCCGAATCGTCACGATTTCCCCATGACCAGGGAGCATTCCCAGATGTTCAAGATTGCTGACAACTTAACACTACGTCGTGGAGTTCTCTTTAAGGAAGTAAACAGAGATGGAGTATACCACTATCAGTTGGTCTTGCCCTTTGAATATACTCAGAAAGCCATGAAGGGACTTCATGATGATATTGGACATCCTGGTCGGGATAGGGTTTTATCTCTACTTCGAGACAGATTTTTCTGGCCTTGCATGACAAAAGATGTTGAGGAGTGGATCGACAAATGCCCACGTTGTATGAGAGCAAAATCTTCAAGGAAGGAACGAGCACCCTTAATTGGAATCCACACTTCACATCCACTGGAATTAGTGTGTATGGATTTTCTTTCCTTGGAGCCATGCAAAGGTGGATTCGCTAATGTACTTGTGGTGACTGATCACTTCACCAAGTATGCACAAGCCTTCACAACTCGTGATCAGACCGCAAAGACAACAGCTGCAACTTTGTACAACAACTTCATAGTCCACTATGGAATACCACGGCGACTTCATTCAGATCAAGGTCCAAACTTTGAAAGTGAAGTGACAAGAGAACTGTGTAATCTTCTTGGGATGGAGAAATCTCATACTACGCCATACCATCCTATGGGAAATGGAATCACAGAACGGTTTAACCGTACACTTATCAGCATGCTTCGGACTTTGAAACCTGATGAGAAAAAGGACTGGAAGGCTTTTATTCCATCGCTAGTACATGCCTACAATTGCACCCGTCATGAGTCCACCAAAGTTTCACCATTCTACCTCATGTTTGGAAGAGAGCCTCGTCTACCGTTAGACGTTGTATTCGGCTTAGGAGGGCTCATCAAAGAAGAACAGACTCTCTCTGACTACACACGAAATCTTCGAGACCGACTTACCTTTAGCTATGACTTAGCATCGAAGATGTTATCCAAAGCGAAGAGGCGACAGAAGGCCCATTATGACCTCAAGGTCCGAGGAACACCCGTAAAGGTTGGGGATCGAGTTTTAGTGAGGAGGTTGGCTTTTGATGGGAAGCACAAGTTGGAAGATCTTTGGGAAGAAGATGCTTATACTGTATTGAAGCAGCCAAACCCACATATTCCTGTATTTGTTGTGGAACTTGAGTCAGGAGAAGGAAGAACAAGAACCTTACATAGGAACAACTTGATCCCCATTGGATATATTCCTACAGAACTGATGCCCTTGGAGGAAACATCCGGGAATGAAGATGGCGAAAGTCAGCCTCATCCAAAGAAACCAGAATCAGATTCAAGTGACTCTGACGATGATGATGCAGATGTTTATTGGTGACTTGTGTATCTGACAGCTTTGAGTCGGATAATGAAGGAGGCGATACAGCAGCACTGGAACGGGATGACGATCCTGATGTTCCCGTGTCTGCCACTGATCCGTCTGGTGACGACCAGTTCTCTGCTGAGGAGGGAGGATCAGATGATGCCAATAAGGAAACTGTTCCGAAGTCAGTAGTGGCATCTACTGATAAGGATGAAGATGACCAGGACCCAGTTGCTATCCCAACTGATGATGTATCGGTCAATGTGGATTCGTCAGAACGTCCATTACCATTACCCAGAAGATCAATTAGAAAAAGTAGACCTCCTGATTGGCAAACCTCCGGGGACTTTATTATGGGAACACACAAGCACACCCATGCGAATTTAGATATTTGGAAGATCAAAGCTGGGTTGCTCCAAAATTTAGCAAAACAAGGTGTGTTTTCCGGAATCCCCCCGGAGGTTTCTGTTAATGTCATCAAAACTATCTGTGATGAGTAGTATAAAATCCTGTTGACTGTATGTATATTTTATCTGTTTAAGTAACTCAGTAACTCAATAATATGTCCTGTATATGATATTATGAGAAGTTACATTGTCAGCTTCCCTCACATTATTATATGTATTTTATGTATTTTATACCGTAGTTATGCAATAATTATAAGTCATTAACATTGCAATATATGTAATGTTGAATATCTTGATATTTTAATAGCTATTAAGGCGACGAGGACGTCTTTTATTAGCAAGGGGAGGATGTAATAGGGTCATTTTTAACGTCATTTGTCCGTTTATAACGTAACCGTATCGCGTTGCGCGACATTTGACCGTTGCGTCATTTACTGTGAGTCTACCTTACATTGTATATGTATATGTAATGTCCAGTTTACCTATGTGACGTCATCATTATATGTGTCCATGTGGTGTCTTTTGTGGTCACTTTGTTAGGGTTTGGCGGGGAAATCAACGTAGCCATTGTCTACGGACGGAGAAAATATTCTGTAGCCGCCAAGACCATTTTTAGTATTTACAATTGTCCTGGATATTCCAGATGATATTCAATAGACCCTTGACCCATTGTTAGGGGTCATTAACTACGTTAACTACGTTAACGTTAACAACCAAATAAACAACAACTGGAACTAAAAAGATGTGTTTGCCCTCATTTTTACATGTATGTGAATGAATGTGATACTTCCTTTTAAAAACAAAGTATTGACAAGAAAAGAAAATTGAACAAAATGATAATACTACGAGCACGAACTTGGATAGCAATTCTGTACTACGAGGGAACAAAATTATGATACTAAAGCGAGGGTGTCGAGAGGCAATATGATTGACAGGGTATATACGTAAGGGCGGGGTGTGACTGTAAATTGCTAATTCCAGCCAATCAGAAGACAGTATTTCTGTGTAAAGGCTATCGTTAGTCGGAAGGTTTCGAATGTTCTTATCGTCTTGCTAAACAAAGTTGAACTTTTTTTTGTTAGAAAAGTGGGGAAATATATTCAACTGATATCTGCAGTGTTATTTACGTTTTTGGATTTGAAATCATTTCAAAGCGGAAAACATGTAATTTAGGACAGCATTTTTACCGGAAGTTCCATCTAAATTGTAGCATAGCCTATATATATACATTACACACATTCAAGCGTCAGATCTCGATTGATTGTAACAGTGTGCGTTTTATAGAATAGTACAACGTTGTGATTCGATCATGTGTTCTTTTACAGAAATGTATCATACAAACAAACACATTGAGCGAATTTCAGTCCAATATTATGAATAATAATGACAGTAGGGCCTGAAAATTATTGAAAATAGTTCCCCAGTTACCCGGTAGAGTTCGTGTATAACGAAAAGGCATCGGTGCATAATCAAGGCTAATTAAATAATGTAGCGACAATAGCTTGCGGCTCTATTATATAGCCTAAGCTAAAGATTATGGGACAGGTAAACATTTTCTTGAAAAAAAAGCCCATTTAATATTTTCTTTTTGCCTAAACCAGGGACGTATATGTGATATACGTCCCTGCCTAAACAAGCCCTCTGACACAAGTCTAGTAATTAATGATGGGTATTATAATTAGACACCGATTATTACCCTTTTTCAAAACGGTTCCATGAACAGTGACAGACTCAAAGCATATCAATATAAATAAAATTTTGGTTAATCGGTTGGTATCTCATTTGTTTTCGAGTTCAACTGAGAAACTATGGGTGTATTAGACACTAATATCACTGCTACTATCATGGTTGTGTTCCCCCTGGCCAGCAATGGTATATATAGTTTTGGGGTGGGGATTTCAATCGTTTAAAAGTTAAGTCTGCAATGGAGTGGCAGACCTTGGGATCAAAAATTAAACATGTTTGTGATAATCTCTTTCTGCCCATAAACAGTATATACAGTTTTGGGGTGGGGGATCTCAACCGTTGAAAGCTACGACTCAGGTCGCGCCCCTTTTTCTAAGGGGGGGGGGGGGGGTCAGAGTTACAATTTATGCAAAATCCATTTGGGTGTCCCTAAGGGATATTTCTTACCGAATTTGGTTCAAATCAATTTAGTACTTTAGGACTAGTAGTGATTTAAAATGCTTAACCTCTATTTCCCTATTGGGCCCAGCCCCAGGGGAGTCAAGAGTTAGGATCATCATTTATGCAAAATCTCTTCCCCTTCTCCAAAGGATATTTTTGACCAAATATTGTTCAAATCCATTCAGTCCTATAGTAGCGACCAAAGGCTTTACCTATATTTCTATATATCCCATATGGGCCCCACCTCTCTGGCCCCTTGAGGGTCAGAGTCACCATTTATATAAAATCTATTCCCCTTCCCTCAAGGATGTTTCTTACTAAATTTGGTTCAGATGCATTAATAACTTTGTGACTAGTAGCGATTTAAAGGAATTACCTATTTCCCATATTGGGCCCCATCGCTCTGGTCCCTTAGGGGTTAGAGTCGCCATTTATGCAAAATCTGTTCCCCTTCCCCCAAGGATGTTTCTGAACAAAGTTTGTCGAAATCTAATCAGGACTTTTTAACTAGTAGCGTTTTAAGCAAATGTTGACGAACGACGGACGGACAACGCGCCATGGCATAAGCTCACCGGACCTTTCCTTTGGTCCGGTGAGCTAAAAAATATATCGATAACACAGATAGTTACAATCTTTAACACAGAGAAAGACATGTAAAGCTGACCATGCTTTATTAATTTGAGCTAGGCCTACCGGCTGGCCGACAGCTGGGAGCTAGCTAGACTCAAAAAGTTACGGGACGGACTTACCTGTGCTTGCTAATATAACCATACCTCCCTATACTCTCACACCAACAGCAAAGTTTCTTTTGAAGTTGCGTTGGATTCCTCATCTCCCTCAGAATATTTTAATTGACTGCTCTAAATAGCCAGAAGCTGGTCTGTTTACCATGCCGGTCGCGATCGTCGCAAGAGTTGACAGCTGGTCGAGTTGACCACCGTACTTATAATTACAGGCAATAGATCCTTCTACCACGGCAATTGATGCAAGATATTTTAGAATCATGTAAACACTAGTACTGTGTTTTGAAAGACAGTCGCCGGTTTGTGATGAACTTATACACATTAATTTATTTATTCAATATGAAACAGCACTGTTTCTGCAAAGACCTAACTGATACATCTACTGTATGTGAAACTACCGTTAATTAGATGATGATGGGGCGTGCAAACTTTTCCTGTTTGTTTTATTTAATTACTTAACGTTAATTCCTTAAACACCGTGTATGACCGAATCCGGAAATAGCTAATTTTCCTCTCGCTGCGGCCTGATCGGAGACCTGGACACGATAATAACAACGTCTATTTTTCAGTGTTACAGTGTATAAAAACATGTTTCAAGTTGCTTCTACACTAATCAAACTATTCAAAACATACAATATTACTTGGTAAGCGCTTTTAATTAAATAACAGATAATCAAGTTTGTTACCTAGTACCTGATAAATCTGACCTGCATTCACGTTCCGTGATGAATTATATGATTTTATTTATCCTTTTTTACCAATTTTTTATTTGTTATATCATCTATGTTAGTTCCTCAGGCAAAATGCAAAATATCTTGTTGATTTAACTGTTAGAAGTACGTCAATTTTAATCAAGCATTTTCCGCTGGTGTACGGGGGCTAGTGAAAAAACAGAATGAGGTTTACGGGGGATAGGTTTTTCACTGTACGGGGGATATGTATACCATCATGTATATAATTTATATGATATAACTTACTGTCTGTAGAAAGGACATTTTGAAGCACAGGAGTATGTCACTATATCTAATATGGCTTTGTAGTTTGAGTTTCCTGTTTATCCTGTATGTGACTTATTGCCAATCTTATTGAAATACCGATCCTAATTGTCTCTCCGTTATTCTCCGCATACAACTTCCATAAGGGGTCACATCCTGGTGAGCTTGTCCATTAACCAATTGAATACCGCTTAATGCTGGACGACAAAAATACAGAAGGTTCAGAGGTCATCAGAACATGACCTCTTTTTTTTTGAGATGTATTCAGATCCTTATATAATGGAGTGAGAATAAGGATCTGCATTTTAATCTGACAAACTTATTGCCTACTTATAGTGACCTGCGTAATGTGTGTGTAATAGTAACGAGGACGCACGTGTTACATGTATAATATTTCTCAAAAAACTGTCATTGGTTGCAAAATCCCGTTTGACTTTTTATGAATAGTTATGATTCTCTTTCTTGAGCTACCATCATAGAACAAAGGGGTGACATTGGTATTAAAACTGACAGACAATTTACAGCATAGAATAAGTTCGTGAAGTCGACAACAGAGTTTATTGGAAGTTTTTATTATACCCCTAGTACCTGGTCATAAGTAATGTCGCACCTTAGATTTCCCCATTTAGTTGAGTGTTTTTCGACCAATTTTGAAATTGTCATCATACAATAACTAATAAATTTCCATAATTTTTTGTCAATTTTATGCTTAATTGTAGTTTCCAAAACATATTTTTAGTGGTTATGGAGAAGAAGTCGCTTAAACCAATATAGCTAAATAACCCTTTTTGGCCCCGCCCTCAGCCCCCTAGGGGGTCAGTTCCACCATTAGTACAATTTTGAATCCTGGGCACCTAAGGATGCTTCCTGCCAAATAAGGTTGATTTCCTATCAGTGGTTTTGGAGAAGACGTCGCTTAAACCAATATAGCTAAATAACCCTTTTTGGCCCCGCCCCCAGCCCCCTAGGGGGTCAGTCCCATCCTTAGTACATTTTTGAATCCTGGGCACCTAGGGATGCTTCCTGCCAAATTAGGTTGATTTCCGATCAGTGGTTATGGAGAAGAAGTCGCTGATATCAATATAGCTAAATAATTCTTTATGGCCCTACCCCTCAGCCCCCTGGGGGGTCAGTCCCAACATGAATACAATTTGGATTCCTGAGCACCTAGGGACATATTTTCAGTGCAAATGTAGACCGTGGTTTATGTTGTTGATGTGTTTAAAGGAGAAATGAAATCATTGAACGTCTCCCCTGACGTCAGTGTTAATATTTCATGGAAATAAGCTTAATATTTGAAACCATAAAAACAATATTTTTGGATGTGCGGGCTATACAAAGGAGCAACGAACGGACAATACCACACTGAATGCGCAAGAAATGCGGTATATATCAGGTCATAAAGAGGAGCCAGGTACAATGCTTAAATCTGTCTTGATGTGTCAACATAAACAAATTTGGAGATTGTTTGTTATATAGTAATCACTTTGTCTGTGCACCACGCCCGTGGGTCTGGACATTGTGTACAACATATATTTAAAATCATGGTCAGATTTGGTTAATATTCACACCATAGCATCACACGTTCAAGGTCTACACCTTATTCATTGTTGGTTGTCATTGGTAATAGATAAAAATCAAACGTCGCCGTTAATCATTTTTATACTAAAAGGTTGTGCACAAGAAAATTCATGAACTCTTTGATATAGCTTGATGTTCTCAGAATATCGCATAGCTGATGTGGTAAAGTCAAGATTAACAACAACAGTAGAAAAGAGATTGTTCAATAGAGAAACGGAATGTATTCTTCGGGTGTCCCATCTCTACCCCAGAAGAATGTAAATAAGTTATCATAGCTAACATCCATCTGTACCATAAAATTACAGGACATTCAACAATATGCCTCGGTTGTTTTTAATCAGGAATGGAAATAGGTCTCCTTGTTCCCTACATACATAAAACAAAACGATAATGTTTTTAAGGGATACCTCCAATCTAATATAAATGTTATTACTTTGTTTTCATGTTGTTCCACATGCATATGATGATAAATGATATCACCGAACACTGTGAAATGCCTTTCACAGTATATACACTTGTACAATATTATATCTAAAACTGAGAAGGGAGAAAACGGTATTTAAACAAATGCGTTCGCTTTACCCCGTATTCACTTTCATTTTTCAGAGTTTGCTATGCCCCGTACACAACCCAAATTTAAAAAAATAAATTTTCACGTTAATTAGATGATCACATTGGCAACTGGTTTAAAAAATCCTTAGTATTTATCATATTAAGTCTTTCAGAGCATTACTAATGAAATATTGACTGTTAACGATTTTTTACGAGCCTGAAAAAACAAATCATACTGGCAAATGCCAAGTACTTGGCAAGCATTTTTGCTTATCCCATCGATATTACTATACAGAATTGTCAACTATAACATTCTATTGTTACGGGATGAACTCAGAAACATGCATGCATAGTATCAATGATATAAACTTACTAAAAGTGGTTTAATTCATTAGAAGCTGATTTGTCCAGTTGTCTTGCGGCGAACATGTCTCGCTTCAAAAGTAGCTATTTCCGGTTTCGGTCATACACGTTGTTAAATCATATAGCAACACAACATATATTTTGCACCTTTTATTACATGCATCTTTTTTTAATCATTACGTAATTCAGAATATTCAGAATAAATAGTTATAAACATCAGGGACGTATATATGTGAGATATACGTCCCTGCAGAGACGTATAAAGCCAGAGATTGGCTTTATACGTCTCTGGTCCCTGTAATCATGGACCATGCATTATCTGTAAGTGCAACATATCTACGTTATGGAAAATCCAATAAGGTGACCGATATGTTGGTCACGTTGAGGCCCATATCCGGCAATAAGCCCAACCCCACTTCTGACTTACTTAATGCAATATATATATATGCCCCCCCCCCTGGGCTTATTGCTGCAGAAATACAGTATATTTTTAAACGTTAGTAAACATATCCATAATTGTAGTAATGGTGAGTTTAGAATTTTTCCGTTATATAAAATGGACACTTCCGATCCCATATCAAAAGAGAAACAAAAGAATCTGAATTAATTAGTCTTTTAAAACCCAGTTTGATTAGCATGTAATAATTTCATTTATCTGTGTATTTTAGGAAATTGCTGTTAAAAAGCTTAAGGTTTAAATAAACAGTTTTGAATAGCTCTCGTTGATGGAGCGAAAATACTTAGAATGCCTGGCTCGAAGGGCCTGTGAGCTTATGTCATGGCCCAGCGTCCGTCCGTGCGTCTGTTGTCCGTCACCATTTTCTTTAAATTCCTACTAGTCATAAAGTACTGCAATGATTTTGACCAAATTTGGTCAGAAACATCCTTGGGGGAAGGGGAACAGATTTTGCATAAATGATGACTCTGACCCTCAAGGGGCCAGAGGGATGGGGCCAAATAGGGGTAATTCCTTTAAATCGCTACTAGTCATAAAGTTTTGAATGGATTTTGACCAAATTTGGTCAGAAATATCCTTGGGGGAAGGGGAACAGATTTTTGCATAAATGATGACTCTGACCCTCAAGGGCCAAGAGAGTTGGGGCCCCATAGGGGAAATAGAGGTAATTCCTTTAAATCGCTACTTGTCATATAGGTTTTGATTGGTTTTTGACCAAATTTTGTCAGAAACATCATTGGATAAAGGGGGAACAGATTTTGCATAAAAGGTGATGCTGACCCCTAAGGAACCAGAGGGGTGGGGCCCAAAAGGGGAAATAGAGGTAAAGCCTTTTAAATTACTACTTGTCAAAGATCAAATGTATTTTGACCAAAGTACTAAATGGATCTTTTTGGAAAATATTTAACCATGATTACTTACAGCGTGTTCCATTTAGCGGAACGTTCCGGTTGTTCCAGAACAAACCGGACGTTCCGCTAAATGGAACATGACTTTCCGCTGGAACGAACTGGTTCGTCGAGAACGTCTCTTATGAGGGTACCAAGTTGGATCCAATATGGCGGCCAGTGAAAGGTTTTCGTTTCAAATGTTCAATAAATTGTAAATAGACCTAACTATAACCAGTTTGACTGCACTTCATTAGTAAAATATATCATTACCGACTCCTTGTGGCATCATAGTATGAAAAAATTGTAAATAAAGGGATTACTCGCATTGTATTGCGGATTCTATGACGGAACCGTTTTGGTTATTTCCAGAAAAGTTGTTGCTTTTTCATTTTCGATTATTAGATTTTCACCCGCAGGAACAGAATTCGGTACGTTCTGTTCCAAATGGAACACGCTACTGGATACCAATGTATCCAGATTAGCAATACAGGCCCTCTGGGCCTCTTGTTTATATTCAACTTCACAAGGAAAACTCATTATGTTTCTTTATATATATATGGTCTAGTAAGTAAAGTCGATGGTATGACCCACTATATGTAATGGATCCTAACAAACAAATGTTCGTTAGATGCGTATTACTGGAAATAGATATATGATCTTGGAAGTAATAACGACAGTACGGACAAATGAATTGTCAAATTTTAAAGGCTATCAGCCCCTTTATCAAGACACATAAAATACATGTTACATCACATAAACAGAATATACGTCAATTGTTTCATGTTTTATGTATATTCTGTTTATGTGATGTAACGTGTATTTTATGTGTCTTGATAAAGGGGAGGATAGCCTTGAAAATATGACAATTTATTTGTCCTTACTAGTAGTACCAATAACTGCATATCTGGGTCTTTAAAGTAGAAGATTGTTGAAATTGTAGCCTATTTGACCCTTTTGATCCCTCACCACAGCCCTGGGGGGAGGCCAGAGTCAAAATTCGCCCAATATCAAACCGTCATGTCCTGGTTATTATTCCAACCAAGTTTCAATTATCTCAACCTGAAAATGAACAAAATATATTCAAAAGTGTCATTTTTGTCTTGCCTCAACAATAGTCGAGAAAGTGAGACTTAGGTGTTACTTTACCAGCGTCGTCAACATTTGTGTTAAAGTCCATTTTTTACAGTGTTATAATTATTCAATTGCAATGAAAGTTGGTCACATTACTCAAACTATCATACTTAATACCTAACCTCAATTTAAAAGAAATCGTGCGACAGGTCTTGGTGTTTTGGGGCAAAAATATGTGAATTTTGAGAATTTGCGTTAAAGTCCACTTTTTAGTGTCACTAATATCAGATTCAATTGAAACTTGGGGTAGTTACTAATATTATTATACTGAAGACCTTACTTAAATTTTGTAGTTAATTTTTTTGCAGGTTTTGCTGTTTTGGGGCAAAAACATGGGAATTTTGAGATTTTACGTTAGCATCCATTATTTATAGTGTTTGTTATTGATATTTCTAATTAAATCGAAACTTGGCCAAGTTACTGATATCATTTTACTGTATGTATTTTATCATACTAATTTTACGGTTGGGACTTAAAAAACATTATCAGCAAAGCGGGAAAGGCGAGACATATAATTATGAGTAATCCTTGTTCTAAACAAGGGGCCCAATGCGCCTGCATCGCTCACCTGGTATCAATCTCCGACTTACATAATAGTGTAACCCTAAAGTCTCCTAAAATCTGTTACTGTACAACATTTAGAACAACATGTTAAGATTTAAACATATTTTACCTCTGTGACACTGTAAGACAACATCATTTTCATCCCAGGACGCTACCAGCCAAATATCATGTCATAGGCATTTGGGTTTATCAGAAGAAGTCGCTTAAAGCTGTTAACAGATTTAACCCCTGTGACCTTTAATATGGGTCAAGGTCATTTCTTTTTGCAAACTTTGTCATGCTTCATCCAAGGAATTTTTCAGCCAAATATAATATCTCTAGGCCTTTTGGTTAATCAGAAGAAGTTGTTTAAATATTTTAACAGATTTGACCCATGTGATATTGAATATGGGTCAAGGTGATTTCTTTTCGCAAACTTTGTCAGGTTTCATCCAAGGAACCTTTCAACCAAATATCATGCTTCTAGGGCTTTAAGTATTTCAGAAGAAGTCGTTTGAAGGTTTTAACAGATTTGACACTTGTGACCTTGAATATAGGTCAAGGTCGTTTCTTATCGCTAACTTCATCCAAGGAAGCTACCAGTCAAATATGAGGTCTCTATGCCTGACAGTATTTTAGAAGAAGGTTTCAACATTTTTGACCCCTGTGACCTTGAAATAATGTCAAAGTGATTTTTTTTCGCAAACTTTGTTCAGTTCTGTCAAAGAAATCTACCAGCCAAATTTCATGTCACTAGGCATTTCTGTATTTTAGAAAAAGTCCTGAAATTGAGGTCAAATTGAACTGAAATTGAGGTGAGTTTGACCAGAGTTTTTTTTCATGTCAAATTGACCTCAATTTCAGGTCAAATTTACCTCAATTTCACGTAAATAAGAGGCTCAAAGGGCCTTAGTGGTCACCTAAGCAATGTTATAGGTATGGTACAGTGCACGTAGCTCAATTTCTATGATGAAATCAACATGTAAACCAGGTGAAATACAACATTTCTCATGTCATTACAGGAAACAATTCTAAAACTTTTGAAATGATTGTCACCAAATAGGAATCGGTTCATAAAAAAATATGGACAAAATATACCTGAAAGTGTTTTTTTGTAATATAAATTATAGTTAACTTTATCCCCTCCCTGAGGAGGAATGAATGGCCTGGGGGGGGGGGGGGGGGGGGCCTAAAACTTACAAATTCAATTAAATAAACCCCTGCTGATCTTTCTATCCATCCAGAGAAATAGACTCTAGCACCTCTTAGTCTGGAAAAGGACATCTTCAAATTTTTGTATAATTCGAATTTTACAGTTTGAAACCATCTTCCTCCAAAGATGATTGTGACAAAATGGACAAAATATACCAAAAAGTTTAATTTTCCTATACAAAGTATAGTAAACTTTACCCCACCCGGGGGCGGAATGGATAGTCCGGGAGTACGGAAATTTACAAATCAAACAAAACCCATGATGATCTTTCTAATCATGCAGAGAAATAGGCTGTAGTACCTCCAAGTCTAGAGAAGAAGATTTTTGAAATTTAGGATAATTTTCCCTTTGGGGCCCCGCCCCCGCCCCTGGGATAGGGCCAGGAATCCCAATTTTACAAATCTGTATCCTCATCAACTAAGGATCATTTTGGCCAAGTTTGAAAAAATTCCATCCACCGATTTTGGTGAAAAAGTCGAAAATGAAAAATGTTTACAGACAATGCACAAGGACAGACAGAAAGTGATTGGAATAGGTTTGATTTGTTGGTTTTTCAGGTCAATTTCACATGAAAATCTTGACCTGAAATTGACCTAAATTGACAGAAATTTTGCCTGTGTACGCTATCAACTTTAAAGGAAAAGTTTAAATTATTTGTCTTTATATAAGTGTACCCACATGAGTATTTACTGAAAAGTGAAATGATAATAAGTGGAATGATCAAACTACTTAACCACATGAAACAATGTACTCTTACATGTATATTCTTAGTGAATCCAAGGCCATTAAAATTTAAGCATTTTTTTTTATATACCAAGTAATTAAAAGCAAAGGAATAGTTTGATCAATGTCTTATGAAGAAGGTTTCAAGCACAACATTAAGATCGTCTAAAATGTTTTCTGCAGGGTTATAATTAAATGACAATTAATGTTTACCCATCAGAGTACCTAAAGTAACTTGTGGCACATTATGAATTGCAGCGAGGATATGGCCCTCAATCATCCCATTCTTCTTCATCCTCTGCCTCTTCGGCCTGTGGTTTGGGTGGGGGAGGGATCATAGAGGATATCTTATCCATGGCTCCACCACCGCCACTTTTAGCCTCACTACTCCCAGCTGACTTGTCTGTAGATGATTTTTCACCAGAGATACCCTTCCGTCTCATTTTTAGCCTGCTGGACAGGGCAGTCATAAGGTCTCCTCCTCCTCCACCTCCACCTTTGTCTTCCTTTTCCTCCTTGTGTTTTTTTTTCTTTTCCACTTTTCTATCTTTACCACTTTTTAATCCGGCCTTATTCATCCCACCTGCCTTTCTAATAGCATCCATGAGACTGGAGCGGCTATCACCAGCATCTGCCACAACCTCTGGTACTCCCTCTGGAACCACACTGGGAGGTTCCGTGGGGGGATCTGTGGGGGCAGGAGGGGGAGGAGGTGGTGGTGCCCCTGGAGGAGGGGGAGCGGGAGGTCCAGGAGGAGGTGGTGGTGGTGCTGGTGGTGGCGGTCCAGCTGGTGGTGGTGGTGGTGGTGCTGGCGGTCCAGCTGGAGGTGGGAGTGGAGGTGCGCTGCCTCCTGGAGTCGTAGACATATCTAAAACATTTGGAACTTCAGTTTCTGGTATCACTGTAGGGAGTTCTGGCATATTTCCTCCCATCACTGATGGTGCTATAGACTGGATCTGGTCAGCAGTATAGCATAAGTCATCAGCAACACCTACAACAGGTAAACACAGTCACAGCTTAGTTATAGATCTGAGATCATCACTTCATATTCCTCATCAAATTGGAGATATAGGTATTCAATCTACAACAAGGAGAACAAGAGATCCCAGAGGGATCTTGGCACTCACCATCAATGATTTTTCATTCATTCTTAGAAAGATAGATCTTTTCCCTTCTTATTTCAACTTTCATTTATAATATTTAATCTTAGTTCTATGAAATTTTCTTGAAAATTAATGATAGTTGAAAGAAGGTTTCTTGTAAGGAGTTTTGTATCAAATCCAAATTCCAAATATTTAGGAAAAATCTATCTTGTATTTCTTAATCAAGAGGCCCAGAGGGCCTGTATCGCTCACCTGGATACATTAGTATCTAGAAAACCATGGTAAAATATTTTTTTCAAAAAGATCCCATTGGACAAGGACAGACCTAAAGACTAGTTAATGAAGCATATCAGTATAATCTTAAAATTTGGTTAATTAGTTGGTATCTGTTTTTCGAGTTCAACTGAGAAACTATGGGCGTGTGTTAGACCCTAACATCAATGCTTCTGTCATGATTGTGTCTCTGTATGACCAAAAATGGTATATATAGTTTTGTTTTGGGGTGGGTTTTCAATCGTTTAAAAGTTATGACTCAGGAGTTAAGTCTGCAAGGGCGTAGCAGACCTTCGGATCAAATCTTAAATTATGTTTGTGATTGCTCTTTATGCCCAGCATAAACACTTTATGCAGTTTTGGGATGGGGATCTCAACCGTTGAAAGCTATGACTCAGGCCATTGCCCCCCCCCCCCCCCCGTCCCTAGGGGGGTCAGAGTAAAAAATTATGCAAAATCCATTTGTTGTCCCTAAGGGATATTTCTTACCAAATTTGGTTTAAATCAATTTAGTACTTTAGGACTAGTAGTGATTTAAAATGCTTTACCTCTATTTCCCCTATTGGGCCCATCCCCTCCAACCCGAGGGGAGTCAAGATCGAGTCATGGTCACTATGCTGCAATGAAGGAATAACAAGTTTGTTCATTGACCCTCTTAGACCCTCTCAGGATTTTGCAGTAATGGTGATCATGACATGGTCTAAGAGGGTCAATGAACAAACTTGTTATTCCTTCATCGCAGCATAGTGATACTACAAGCAAAATAGCCTTATCCTTTAGTAACTGAGAAGAAGTGTTTGAAACATTTTAAATATATTTGACCCTTGTGCCTTTGAAAGAAGGTCAACGTCAATCATATAAACAAACTTAGTAGCTCTTCATCCAAGCATGATACAGGCCAAATATCAGTTCACTGTGCCTTTCGGTTATTAAGAAGAAGTTCTTTGAAGATTTTTAACACATTTGACCCCTGTGACCTTGAACATTGGTCAAAGTCATTCATTTGAACAAACT
Source organism: Mimachlamys varia (assembly GCA_947623455.1). NCBI lineage: Eukaryota > Metazoa > Mollusca > Bivalvia > Pectinida > Pectinidae > Mimachlamys > Mimachlamys varia. The sequence continues at coordinate 25,766,660 of OX392534.1, forward strand.
TGGTAGCCCTTCTTTCAAGCATGCTACACGCCAAATATCAGTACACTGGGCCTTTAAGTTATTGAGAAGACGTTTCTTACAGATTTTAATATATTTGACCCCTGTGAACTTGAAAGTAAGTCAAGGTTTTTCATTTAAACAAACTTGATAGCCCTATTCCAGCATGCTATATGCATAGTATCATCACCATAGGCCTTATAGTTACTGAAAAGTTGCTTGAAAGATTTTTAACACATTTGACCCATGTGACCTTGAAAGTAGGTCAAGGTCATTCATTTGAACAAAATTGGTAGCCCTTCACCCAGCATGCTTCAGGCCAAAGATCAGTACCCTGGGCCTTTCGGTTATTGAGAAGAGTTTTTTATATATATTTCACCATACTTGACCCTTGTGACCCTGAAAGTAGGTCAAGGTCATTCATTTTAACAAACTTGGTAGCCCTTCTTCCCAGTATGCTTCATGTAAAATATCAGCACCTGGGCATTTGTGTTATTGAGAATAAGTCGCTTAAACATTTTAATATATTTGACTCCTGTGACCTTAGAATAGGTCAAGGTCATTCATTTGAACAAGATCATTTATTGAACAAAATTGGTTGCCCTTCATCCCAGCATGCTACAGGACAAATATCAGAAAATGAACTATGAACTATGCAAAACTAGGTATCAAGGGGAACTTACATATGAAGTTTGAGAATGATCCATCCAGTACTTTTCCAGAAATAGCGATTGCAAACTATTACTCACAAATCCAAAATGGCTGCCTGCCTGCCATTTGTTTATCAGATGTGTTTGAATATTGAACTATGCAAAACAACTAGGAATCAAGGGGAACCTACATATGAAAGGTGAGAATAATCCATCCAGTACTTCTCAAGAAATAGTAATAACAAACTATTACTCATAAATCTAAGATGGCTGCCATATTGTTTCTCAGATTTGTCCGAAAATGAAATTTGAGAATGATCCATCCAGTACTTCTCCAGAAATAGCGATAATTAGAATTGTTAAAGGACGGACCATGGACGATGGACGCAGGGTGATTTGATAAGCCCACCAACTGATGAATCATTGGTGGGCTAATAAAATTTGAGGATGATCCATACAGAAATAGCGATAATAAGAATTGTTTAAGAATGATCAGACAGGATTTATTTCAGGTAGATAAGATACATAGGAGAGAATACCAGAGTAATATATGATATTATGCAGTATGCTGATGAATACAATATTCCAGGAATGTTATTAATGATTGATTTTGAAAAAGCTTTTGATTCTGTGTCTTGGCATTTTATTGACAAAGTTTTAATTTTTTTCAATTTTGGTCTTGATATTAGAAATTGGGTTAAAGTTTTTCATACCAATATCACTTCAGCTATTAATCAAGGGGGTAATTTATCATCATTTTTTAAGGTAAAAAGGGGCTGTCGTCAAGGTGACCCAATATCTCCATATATTTTCTTACTATGTGTAGAAATACTAGGTATACGAATAAGACCCAAAAAATATATAAAGGGTATAGATGTTGGTAATACTCCTATTCTCATTTCCCAATATGCCGATGATACATCTCTTATATTGGATGGCACGGAAAGATCTCTGAAAGAATCTGTAGACGAGCTGAATAGTTTTGCTAAAATATCAAGTTTAAACAAGAGGCCCAATGGGCCTGCATCGCTCACCTGGTATCAATCTCTGACTTATATTATAGTGTAACCCTCAAGTCCCCTAAAATCTTTTACTGTAAGACATTTAGAAGAACATGTTAAGATTTATAGAAATAACACTGATAAAACACAGGTAGTTTGGATTGGAAGTAAAAGTCATGGTGGAGATAGTTTCTTACCAGATTTAAATTTACAATGGGGAAAGACAAAATTTACACTTCTTGGAATAGAATTTAGCGTAAATCTACATGAGATTCCAAAACTGAATTTTGATAAATAATTAACTAAATTGAAGAATCTCATTAAGACATGGAGCAGAAGATCTCTTACTCCAATTGGTAGAATATCTCTGATAAAGTCCTTAATGATACCTCAATTTAATCATTTATTTATTTCATTGCCGGATCCTGCTGAATTTTTTTTGCTAAATTAAATTCATTACTTTTTGGATTTTATGGAAAAGTAAAGTTGATAAAGTCAAGAGAAATGTTATAGTTCAAAAATATTGTGATGGGGGGCTTAAAATGGTAAATACAAGAGCGTTTATAGAGTCATTAAAACTTGGATGGATAAGGAGGTTGTATCACAGGTCAGGTAAATGGCAATCTATCATAAAAATATACACTGATATGCATATGCTTTCAACTTGTGGAGAAGATAGATGTTTTTAAAGCATGGACAAGATTCAATAAGACAGATGAGGTAAGAAAATTAAACAAGAGGCCCAATGAGCCTGCATCGCTCACCTGGTATCAATCTCTGACTTATATTATAGTGACTAATCCTAAAGTCCCCTCAAATCTTTTACTGTAAGACATTTAGAAGAACATGTTAAGATTTAAACATAGTTTCTGTTTCTCTTTCCTTTTTTGTTTTTTTTTATCTTAGATTTTTGTATGTTAGTTTGAGTGTGAGTTTTGGGTAAGAGTGTAATGTAGTGTGTAAGTATGACAATCATAATGATGATGATGACACTAGTTGATGGTGTCATGATGGTGATGATGATGATCTTTGTGGAAATGATCTCATGATCAGATCACAATATTGACGATAATGATGTTGATGATGACATGTGATGATAATGATGATGATGATGATGATGATGATGATGATGATGACATGTGATGATAATATTGACGATAATGATGTTGATGATGACATGTGATGATAATGATGATGATGTCTTTACTAATGATGTTTTATATGTGTTGTGATAATGAAGATACAGTTGTGGGATCGCACAACATTACACGATGAGCGGTGGGCGCACGATGGGCGAACAGTGTTTGCTCTATGTGCGAATGATGCGATCCAGGGCAATTATTTCTAACGCACATGTGGGCGCACGATAGATTAACATTGTGCGATGACAATCGTGGTTGATGTAAATTTAGAAATGGTTTAACAATTTATACGGTTTCGCGCTAGTTGTTTTTAACATATTTCTATATTTTAACTATTTACATTAGCTGATTGTTCTATCTATATATTTCTTAAAATTAGTAATAGTCTTTCTGTGGTTTTTGAAACAAACCAAATAGACACATGTAAACTTTCAACACATTTTGATAAGTTCTCATTCAAGTAAATATCGCCAGTTTTTACCAAGTTGTACACTGTACCTGTACATGGACAATATATGTTAATGTCTCTGGCCCAGGGCACTTACAACACTCGCCTAGGTGTGAAAACACAGGTAAAGGGAGGGGGTTTTCAAATAACTAATTATAAGAGTCCAGTTCGTTTTCATAACGGTCGCTCGGTAATGGCTGTCATAGCGTATCGCCGCACACGGGACAGGTAAAACTCTGGCATATTATTTACCTTTTCTGTTACCTGGTAGCTAAACCCTCACTTGGCTGTCTCATGGTAACTTTAATACTGTTTACTGTATATTGTTAAATTGACATAATTTCAATAAATATGATGCTTATTTAAATAGTTGTTGGACAAGAGGGTTCCATATGTTTTCCATTCCGTAATATGTATCGACCAATTGTAACCAATCATGCGTGTGTGCGATTCTAATCGCACACATAAACGCACGATATTTCGATCGCCCAGTTGTGCGCACCATGAGCGAACGATGTGTGCACAATGTATGCACGATGCACGCACGCAGTTTTGGGTGCGTTGTGCGATACCACAACTGTATATGTGATGATGATGATGTTGTGGTGATGATGTGATGATGACATTGTGATGATGATGATGATGATGATGATGATGATGATGACATGTGATGATAATGATGATGATGTCTTTACTAATGCTGATGTTTTATATGTGTTGTGATAATGAAGATATATGTGATGATGATGATGATGATGATGATGATGATGATGATGATGATGATGATGATGGTGTGATGATGCCATATATGTAAGAGTGAATGTGAGGATGTGAGTCTATTTGTTTATGTATTTTGGTTGTACAAATGTGTGAAAAATTTAAAAAAAATACAAAAAAAAAGGATGGACGAAGGACGATGGACCACAGACGCAGGGTTATTTGATAAGATTTGAGAATGATCCATCCAGTACTTCTCCAGAGATTATAAGAATTGTTTAAGGACGGGTGACGGATGATGGACCACGGACCCAGGGTGATTTGAATAGCCCACCAGTACTTCTCAAGTTAGGACAGCAACACTTTTCATTGTCAAAATCCAAGATAGCTGCCTTTCATGGACATTTTGTTTTTCCTATCAGACCAAAAAAAAAATACAGCAGATGCTGCACAACCAGGCACCATGGGGAAACTGCATATGAAATTTGAGAATAAGAACACCAGTACTTCTCAAGATATTATGTGAACAAATTTTCATTATCAAAATCCAAGATGGTTCGTTATCAGCCATTTTGTTTTTCTGATCAGTTCCAAAATCAATACAACATGACTTGAGGTCTAGTAGAACGTGTATATGAAATTTGGGGAAGATCAATCTAGTACTTCTCAAGACATAATGGTAACAAAATTTCCTTGTCAAAATCCCAGATGGCCATCTGTCAGCCATTATACATTTTCCATCAGTCCAAAAATCCAGATAGCACAACAAGGGACCAAGAGGAACTTGCATATGAAATTTGAGAAAGATCCATCCAGTATTTTTCGAGTTATAACAATAAAAACAAGAATTACACGTAAATATATGTCTCGCCTTTCCCGCTTTGCCAAAATATTTAAGTCCCAACGTAAAAATTAGTATGACAAAATATATACAGCAAGATTATATCTGTAACATAGCCAAGTTTCAATTTAATTACATATCAATAACACTATAAATAGTGGATACTAACGTAAATTCTCAAAATTCCCATGTTTTTACCCAAAAATTTCCTCCAATTTTCAGTAAGGTCTTCAGTATGATGATATCAGTAACTACTGTAAGTTTCAATTGAATCTGATATCAGTGACACTATAAAAAGTGGACTTTAAAGGCCCAATATACGTAACTTCAGGAAATATTTCGTGATTCTGAAAAATTCTGACAAAAAATCCAGTTAATAACCATGCAAAAATAAACCTAAAACGAAGTAAAGCTGAGCGGTAACTAACAAGAAAACCTTGACAAAAAAATTCAAAGAATTGAAAATAGTTCAGGTGGGGCCCACTTCAACAACAAACCGAAAGTAGAAGACAGCTAGAAATGGACGCGTGTTTACAAATACTGTGTTTCAACTGCTGCTGTACCAGTAACCGCGTAAGAATTCATCTTGAATATTGCTGATATCAGTGAATCCTACCTAAATCTATAAATATGATAAGTTATTAGGCTTGATTTTCACTTCAAGTTTTTGCCGAACGTTACGTATATTGGGCCTTTAATGCAAATTCTTAAAATTCCCATGTTTTTGACCCAAAACAACCAAAACCTGTATATAAATTTCCTCAAAATTTCACTAAGATGTTCAGTACAATAATGTCAGTAACTACATAAAGTTTCAATTGAATCGGATATCATTAACAATATAAAAAGTGGACTTTAACGCAAATTCTCAATATTCCCATGTTTTTGCCCCAAAACACCAAAACCTGTAACACGATTTCATTTAAATTGAGGTAAGGTATTAAGTATGATGGTTTGAACAATGTGATCAACTTTCAATTCAATTGAATGATTATAACACTGTGAAAAGTGGACTTTAACGCAAATGTTGACGCTGCCACCGGAAAAGTAACACTTAAGTCTCGCTTTCTCGAATATCTTCGAGGCGAGACAAAAATTGTTTAAGGACAGACCACAGACACAGGGTGATTTGAATAGCCCACCATCTGATCTTGGTGGGCTAAAAAAGGATATCGGAGTACTCTACTATCTCCTGGCCAAATTTAGATAAAATCCATCCAATGGTACATCATTATCTTGAATAGTATGTTTCTGCCAATCACGGATCTGATGAAGACTATGAGACACAATTTCAACTTACCAGGAAGGTCAGGTAAGGATGAGGGGACAGCTATTTCAGGTACATCACCAAGGTGGGGTATGTAAAAGTAGCTATCAGCCTGTTGTCGCTGCAGCTCCTCCCGCTGAGCGATTGTCAGGGGGGCTTCAGCTAATTCCTCTTCCTCCTCAATGGCAGTTCGTGTTTTGGTCACCACTCCTAGAGGATCCAGCATCACATATTTCTTATACCTAAACATAAAACGATTATGCCAATGTTTTTGATTTAGAATCTAGAACCTACAAACCAGAGCTTTGAGTCATTATGTGTACTTGTACAGTATTATTTGATGTCATCATTCTTAATAAGCAAGTCATACCAATGATGTTCAAAAGTAGACGCTTACCCTCAAACTGAGGACATGCATTTAACATTATGATTTAATAACCCTGAATAAGTATAGCATCCACATAATCTTCAATATCAAAATGAAGAAGCCTATAAGGTGTATCAGTCGCCAGTATATACAGTGGACCCCCGATAATCCAAACACCTTCGTTCCCAGCCAAAACCATCTGGATTACGGTTTTTCCGGACTGCTGAGTTTTGGACTGGTAAGTACAAATAACGATACGGAAATCCGTTCAAGTGCATTTTCGTGCAGATTGTGAGATTTCCGGATTATCGGCGTCCAGATTATCCCAGGTCCACTGTATATAGAACCACTATTCAGCAACCCACTTCCCCAAAGTAAAACAATTCGAGGCCCAATGGGCCTGCATCGCTCACCTGGTATCAATCTCTATTGTAACCCTAAAGTCCCCTAAAATCTTTTACTTGAAGACATTTAGAGGAACATGTTAAGATTTAAACATATTTTACCCTTGTGACCTTATAAGACAACATCATTTTTATTTTCAAATTTTCATACAAGCAACCTTTCAGCCAAATATCATGCTTCTAGGGCTTTTGCTATTTCAGAAGAAGTCGTTTAAAGGTTTTAACATATTTGACCCCTGTGACCTTGAATATAGGTCAAGGTCATTTCTTTTTGCAAACTTTGTTGGGCTTCATCCAAGGAACATTTCAGCCAAATATCATGCTTCTAGGGCTTTTGCTATTTCAGAAGAAGTTGTTTAATGGTTTTAACATATTTGACCCTTGTGACCTTGAATATAGGTCAAGGTCATTTCTTTTTGCAAACTTTGTTGGGCTTCATCGAAGGAACCTATCAGCCAAATATCATGCTTCTAGGGCTTTTGGTACCTCAGAAGAAGTGGTTTGAATGTTTTAACAGATTTGACCCCTGTGACCTTGAATAAAGGTCAAGGTCATTTCTTTTCGCAAACTTTTTCCGGATTCATCCAAGGAACCTTTCAGCAAAATATCATGCTTCTAGGTCTTTTGGTATTTCAGAAGAAGTCGTTTGAAGGTTTTAACAGATTCGACCCCTGTGACCTTGAATATAAGTCAAGGTCATTTCTTTTCACAAACTTTGTCAGGCTTTATCCAAGGAACATTTCAGCCAAATATCATACTTCTAGGGCTTTTGGTATTTCAGGAGAAGTCGTTTAACGGTTTTAACAGATTTGACCCTTGTGCCCTTGAATATATGTCAAGGTCATTTCTTTTCGCAAAATTTGTTTGGCTTCATCCAATGAACCTTTCAGCAAAATATCATGCTTCTAGGGCCTTTGGTAATTAAGAAGAAGTCGTTTGAATATTTAAACAGATTTGACCCCTGTGACCTTGAATATGAGTCAAGGTCATTTCTTATCGCAAACTTTGTCAGGCTTCGTCCAAGGAACCTTTCAGCCAAATACCATGTTTCTAGGGCTTTTGGTATTTCAGAAGAAGTCGTTTAAAGGTTTTAACAGATTTGACCCTTGTGACCTTGAATATAGGTCAAGGTCATTTCTTTTCCCAAACTTTGTCCGGCTTCATCCATGGAACCTTTCAGCCAAATATCATACTTCTAGGGCTTTTGGTACTTAAGAAGAAGTCGTTTGAATGTTTAAACAGATTTGACCCCTGTGACCTTGAATATAAGTCAAGGTCATTTCTTTTCGCAAACTTTGTCGGGCTTCGTCCAAGAAATCTTTCAGCCAATTACCATGTTTCTAGGTCTTTTGGTATTTCAAAAGAAGTCGTTTAAAGGTTTTAACAGATTTGACCCTTGTGACCTTCAATATAGGTCAAGGTCATTTCTTTTTGCAAACTTTGTTGGGCTTCATCCAAGGAACATTTCAGCCAAATATCATACTTCTAGGAATTTTGGTTTATTAGAAGAAGTCGTTTAAAGGTTAAAATAGATTTAACCTCACTGTGACCTTGAATATGGGTCAAGGTCGTTTCTTTTCGTAAACTTTATTTGGCTTCATCCAAGGAAGCTACTGGTCAAATATGAGGTCTCTATGCCTGACGGTATTTTAGAAGAAGTTGTTTAAAGGTTTCGACATTTTTGACCCCTGTGACCTTGAAATTAGGTCAAAGTGATTTTTTTTCGCAAACTTTGTTCAGCTCCTTCCAAGAAAGCTACCAGCCAAATTTCATGTCACTAGGCCTTTCAGTATTTTAGGAGAAGTCTTTTAAAGGAAAAAGTTGACGGATGCAGGACGGACGGACGACCATTATGGTGAAATGACCCTTGGTCAAAATACCATATGGTGAAATGACCCTGGGTCAAAATACTATTATGGTGAAATGACCCTTGGTCAAAATACCATATGGTGAAATGACCCTGGGTCAAAATACCATTATGGTGAAATGACCCTTGGTCAAAATACCATTATGGTGAAATGACCCTTGGTCAAAATACCATTATGGTGAAATGACCCTTGGTCAAAATACCATTATGGTGAAATGACCCTTGGTCAAAATACCATTATGGTGAAATGACCCGGGGTCAAAATACCATTATGGTGAAATGACCCGGGGTCAAAATACCATTATGGTGAAATGACCCGGGGTCAAAATACCATTATGGTGAAATGACCCGGGGTCAAAATACCATTATGGTGAAATGTCACAGTAAGTGTAACATGCTCTTCATATATTTTTAACATGTTTTTATTAGAACAATGTTGTATCAATATAAACAGTGCAAATTTGGATGGGTAGGTTGACTTCAGAGCAAAATAATACAGGTGAATGTTTGAGGATAAAGTGGGGCGGGGGTTCACTTAACCGTGGCCATGGTGAAATGAAGCCTTTTATGATTTTTTTGGGTAAATTATTTTTCATTAAAATTATTTTAGTTAAATTCAATTTATTACTCTATACATTATTAAACAGCAAAATTGGTTTGGGGATTATATACTTCTGATGTGTTTCATATAAAAATCAAAGTAATGCAATTACTGAAAACGAACATTTTTGTGAAGATCACATAATTTTTAAAGATTAAAGATATAACAACTAGACATTCATCTTACACCTAAAAGGTAATAATTTGTTAATAAATTTGATAAAACATAGAATTTTCCCATTAAAATCATAAAAATTATATTTTTTTTATTGTACATCATGACAGAGAAACTTTCTATTCGTGTATTTCTATTTCATAAAATTTAATATTTCCGGTAAAACATACATGATCAGGTAACTTCAAAGCTTTCATTCATCTTACCGCAAATTTCGGCATTTTAATATATCTGAGTCAGGATATGATTAACATTTCATCAAAGATAAATATTTCAACAAATATCCTTTCTGAAAATTGAACTGGAAATATCGGTATATTCATTTTTTGGTAAGTACCAATAGACAAGATCTACGTTCGTCGCATGTGGTCGAGGGTTTACTCAATATAAAAAGAATTCATTCAAGTGTTGCTGATTACGATACATCTAATCAATTTATTATTAATTCATTTGCATCATGCAAACTCTTTATTTTTATCGAAATTGAGGTTAGAGAAGGAAAGTTTCACCTCACTTCAACTGTCTCAACGTTTGCAGCCAGAAGTTGTCTTGTGCATTATATTATAATTGTAGACTCCCGAGTATCGTAAGTCGTTATCAGAAACAATTGGAAGTATTCTACTTATATAAATATACAAATTTAGCCACAGACGAGAGATTTTACTTCAGGACTACTACCGATTTAAAATTACACTTTTGTGGCAATCAAAAGTGACGGCCATTTGTGTCAACGAAACTTTTGTCACGATAGCAGCCAACTAGATGTGAGGTTTTGCCTTAGATATATTTCAAAGTCTGTGGTTTAGATTTGATATTCACTCACCAGAGGGAGTTATGGAAAAGCATTCTTCCTCATATGGTCATTTAGTGGGAATAATTCAATGCACAATTACATTAAACAAAGGGGGAGGGGGGTTCAATTTAATTAAAACGAACCCCCCCCCCCCCTCTTTCCCCTGCCTCAATGTCAACATTGTTTTTTTTCAGCAAAGTTTACTTCATTCTTTAAACATTAAATAAAAATACATTGAAATTGTTTTAGGATAGGCGATTTTCATGTGCACCATGGTGGTATTGGGTTTCACAATTTTCTTTGGTAAGTCAAAACAAGAGGCCCAGAGGGCCTGTATCACTCACCTGGATACATTGGTATCTTAGTTATAATGGTAAAATATTTTCCAAAAAGATCCCATGAACAGGGACAGACCAAAAGACCAATTGTTGAAGCATATCAGTATAAATTAGATGTTTGGTTAACTGGCTGGTATCTCATCTGTTTTCAAGTTCAATTGATCGAGAAACTATGGGTTTGCCAGGCACCAACATCAATGCTAATATCACGTTTCTTTGTCTCTTTATGTCAAACAATGATATATATATAGTTTTGGGGTGGGGATCTTAACCCTTGAAAATGTATATCAATATTGCCAAATTGACTCCTTTTGGCCCCACCTCTCAGGCCCCTTGGGAGGGGGGGTTAGCTCCATCGTTTATATAAATTTGAATCCCAGCCACTTAAGTATGCTAGCCACCATTGAAAGGTAAATGTCATACATTTCTTAAATCCAGAGAAGAATTCGTTAATATCAATAATGCCAAATGGACCCCTTTTGGCCCCACCCTAAGGCCCCTGTTGGGTGACACTGTCCCACCATTTGTACAATTTTGAATCCCTGCCCCATAGTGATGCTACCAGGCAAATATGAGCGATATACATTGCTTGGTTTCAAAGAAGAAGTCGTTAATATCAATATAGCCAAATTGACCCCTTTAGGCCCAACCTCGGGAGGTCAGCCCCACCATTTGTACAGTTTTAAACCCTCACCCCATACGTATGTTACCAGGCAAATATAAGTGATATCCATTGTTTTGTTTCAGAGAAGTCATTTATATCAATATAGCTCAAATTGACCCCTTTTGACCAGGCCCCTGGGGAGTCAGCCCCACCAATTGTACAGTTTGAGTCCCTACCCCTAAGGCATGCTTCTGACCAAATTTGGTCAAATTCCATTGAGCAGTTATAAAGAAGAAGTCAATGGATGATGGACGGATGGATGGCTTGTACAATTTCCCTTAGGGGCCCCGTCCTGGCCCCTGGGGAAGGAGCAAGCTCCCAGTTTGACAGTTTGATTCCTACTTTCTCCAAGGATGATTGTGACCAAGTAAGAATAATTTCCTATTTAAAATGGACAAATTATACCCCAAAGTGTTATTTCCCAATAAACTATAGTAAACTAATTTACTCCCTCCCCGAGGGCGAACGGATAGCCTGGGGGTTCTGAAATTTACAAATTGAAGCCCCTGATGATCTTTCTATCCATGTAGAGAAATTGTCTGTAGTAACTCTTGAGGGACTGGAGAAGAACATTTTTTGAAATTCAGGATCATCTTCCCTTTTTTAGGCCCCACCCTGGCTCCTTGAGTAGGGGCAGGAATCTGAATTTTACACTTTGATTCCATCTTTCTCCAAGAATGATTGTGAGTAAGTAGGAATAATTTCCTACTTTAAATGGACAAAATATACCCAAAAGTGTTATTTCCCTATATAAACTATAGTAAACTTTACCCCTTCCCCCTGGGGGAACGGATAGCCTGGAGGTACAGAAATTTACAAATTGAAAAAGCCCCTGAAGATCCATGTAGAGAAATTGCTTGTAGTACATCTGAGTCTTGAAAAGAACATTTTTGAAATTTAGAATAATTTTCCTTTTGGGGCCCCACCCTGGCCCCTGGGGTAAGGGCAGGTATCCGAATTTTACAAATCTGTATCCTCATCAACTAAGGATCGTTTTGGCCAAATTTGAAAAGATTCCATCCACTTGTTCTGGAGAAGAAGTCGAAAATGTAAAAAGTTTATGCATGTCATACGATGTCGATGTCGGATGGAAAGTGATTGGAATAGGTCATTTGAGACTTTGTCTCAGGTGACCTAAATATCATAAAAGGCTTTACTTCAACATGGCATTGGTAAAGTGAACCCCCCCCCCCCCCTATATCCTCAAGCATCCACCTATATTTAGCTCACCTGGTCCAAAGGACCAAGGTGAGCTTATGCCATACTGTGGCGTCCGTCGTCCATCCATCGTCCGTCAACAATTATTTAAACAACTTCTTCTCCAGTATACCACTGATAGGAAATCAACCTAATTTGGCAGAAATCATCCTTAGGTGCTCAGTGCTCAGGATTCAAAATTGTACTAATGGTGGGGCTGACCCCCTAGGGTGTTGAGGGACGGAGACAAAAAGGGTTATTTAGCTGTATTGGTTTAAGCGACTTCTTCTCCATAACCACTGCTTGGAAATCAGCCTTATTTGGCAGGAAGCATCCTTAGGTGCTCAGGATTCAAATTTGTACTAATGGAAGGACTGACCCCCTAGGGGGCTGAGGGGCGGGGCCAAAAAGAATTATTTAGCTATATTGATATTATTGACTTCTTCTCTATAACCACTGATTGGAAATCAGCCTTATTTGGCAGGACGCATGAATGTGGCATTAAGAGAAACATGTTTTTCCACTAAATCTAGTGCATTTCCAATCTCCACAACTAAAAGTAAGCTATTCAATGTACATATGAAGATGTATCAATCTATAGATAACATTATTTCATAAAAAAACATGAGGCCCCCCCCCCAGAGGGCCTGTATCGCTCACCTGGATACATTAGTATACCTGGGTATAGGAAACCATGGTAAAATAATTTTCATAAAGATCCGATGGACAAAGACCCAAAGAATAATCGATGAAGCATATCAGTATAAATTAAAAATTTGGTTAATCTGTTTTCGAGTTCAACTGAGAAACTATGGATATGTTAGACCCTAACATGTACATCATTGCTACTATCATGATTATGTCTTTTTATGGCCAACAATGGTTTATATATAGTTTTGGGGTGGTGATTTCAATCGTTTTAATGACTCAGGAGTCAAGGGCGTGGCAGACCTTAGGATCAAATCTTAAATCATGTTTGTGATTGCTCTTTATGCCCAGCATAACCAGTATATACAGTTTTGGGATGGGGATCTCAACCGTTGAAAGCTATGACTCATCCCTACGGGGGTCAGAGTCAAAATTTATGCAAAATACATTTGTTGTCCCTAAGGAATATTTCTTACCAAATTTGGTTCAAATCAATTTAGTACTTTAGGACTAGTAGTGATTTAAAATGCTTTACCTCTATTTCCCCTATTGGACCCAGCCCCTACAACCCCAGGGGAGTCAAGAGTCATGGTCACCATTTATGCAAAATCTGTTCCCATTCCACAAAGGATATTTTTGACCAAATTTTGTTCAAATCCATTCAGTCCTATAGGACTAAATTAGCCATCAAAAAGCTTTACCTATATTTCTCCTATTGGGCCCCACCTCTCCAGCCCCAAGGGGGGATCAGAGTCACCATTTATGCAAAATCTGATCCTTTTCTCAAAAGGATGTTTCTGACAAAATTTGGTTAAAATCCATTCAAAATGTTAAGACTGGCGCACTATTGTGTACTATTTTTGGGTTATTCTAGACTCAAATCATATAAAGTAAGGAAATTTAAAACCTTGATAGTATTTTGGAAATTAAAAGATATCTGATAAATTTTATCAATTTTTTTTGTATTTTTAATATATTTTAAACAAAACCTAGAACTTCATCCTGTGGCATATTAATATTCTATAAGCCTTAAACATTCTGTCCCGATCAGTTGTAACCGCAAATTTTATAAATGAAAGCAGATTTTTGGGAATTTCGAAAATGTAATGAAAAGAAAATTCAATGGTTTCCTGTTATATATCAAATATATTTCACTTGTATGGCAGATTTTAAATATATTCACACTCGTGCTACGCACTCGTGAAAATATCAAAAAAAAAACTGCCATACTTGACGTGAAATATATTTGATATTTAACGGGAAACCATTGAATAGCCTCTATATACAGTAGATTCCACTTAATATCACCCCTGTTAATATCACATTCCTTTTTAAATCATGTTTTTCCAAAGCACCATATTTCATTCTATATAATCTATGTAATTTTTAGCTCACCAGACCAAAGGTCCATCCATCCGTCAACATTTTCTTCAAATCGCTACAAGTCAAAAAGTCTTGATTGGATTTTGACCAAATTTGGTCAAAAACATACTTCGGGGAAAAAAGAACAGATTTTGAGGAAAAAGTGAATGACCCTCAAGGGACCAGAGGGGTGGGGCCAAATAGGGGAAATAGAGGTAATTCCTTTAAATCGCTACTAGTCATAAAGTTATTTATGAATTTTGATCAAATTTGATCAGAAACATCCTTGGAGGAAGGGGAACAGATTTTGCATAAATGGCTACTCTGACCCGTAAGGGGCCAGAGGGATGGGGCCTAATATGGAAAATAGGCAATTCCTTTAAATCGCTACTTGTCATACAGTTATCAATGGATTTTGACCAAATTTAATCAGAAACATTCTTGGGAGAAGGGGAACAGATTTTGCATAAATGATGACTCTGACTCTCAAGTGAGCAGAGGTGTGGGGCCCAATAGGGGAATAGGTATTTCATTTAAATCGCTACTTGTCATAACGTAATCAATGCATTTGCAATACATTTGGTCAGAAACATCTTTGGGGGAAGGGGAACAGATTTTGCATAAATGATGACTCTGACCCCTTTGACTCATTGTTTTAATTCTGATCAACTTTCTTCACAATGTCATAACAAAATGTTCATCAGGAAAGAGCTATAAAATTTGACCTTAAAATTTGAGCTGGTGACCTTGACTTTTGGTCAGTTGAATCCTTGTTTAATCCAAACAACTTTGCTTCATAATGACACGATGTAAAATTTGACCTGATGACCTTGACGTTTTGGTCAGCTCTTTGTTTAACTCAAACCAACTCTGCTTCATTTGTAATAACAAAATATTCATCAGTGAAAAGATATGAAATCTGACATTGACTTTGGACCTGGTGACCTTAACGTTTTAGTCAGATAACTCCTTGTTTAATTCCACCCAACTTTGCTTGATAATGTCATCAGTACAAGAGGCCAACAGGCACATCTGGGTCTAAAGAAGAATATTTTAGCCAATTTGATCCTTTTGAGCCCCTCCCAACAGCCCCAGGCCAAGGGGTAGGCCAGAGTCAAAATTCTTCCAATATCAAACTGTCATCTCATTGTTGTAATTCCAATCAAGGTTGAATTATTTCAAACTGGAAATTAACAAATATCCAAAACTATCATTCTCCTATCCTATATAAACTATAGTAAAATTCACCTCCTCTCCAGGGGGGAACCAGTGAAGTCAGGGGGCCTGAAATTCACAATTTTGATAAAGCACCTTAAAACTATTCCACTGGTGAATAGTATTTAATTCCAGCATATCTGGGGCTGGAGAAGAAGATTGTTGAAATTTTAGCCAATTTGACCCTTTTGATCCCCTCCCCACTGCCCTGGGGGTAGGCCAGAGTCAAAATTTGCCCAATATCAAACCGTCATGTCCTGGCTATTATTCTTTCCAAGTTTCAATTATCTCCAACTGAAAATGAACAAAATTTATCCAAAGGTGTCCTTTTTCTATATAAACTATAATAAACTGCATCCCCCTCCCCAGGGGAGAATGTGAAATCAGGGGGCATGAAATTCACAATTTTGATAAAGCACCTCAAGACCTTTCCATTCAGGAAGAGTATTTGATTCCAGCATATCTAGGTCTGGAGAAGAAGATGTTGGAAGATTTAACTAACTTGACCCCATTTTGGCCCCTCCCTCAGGTCCTTAAGGGGGTTAGGACCATATAATTCACCATTTTGGTGCATCTTTGACAAGGGAAGGTTCCTGCCAAATTTCATTCAAACTGGTTCAGGAGTTCTTTAGAAGAATTTGAAAATGTAAATTGTTTATGGACGACGACGGACAAAAGACGATTAGAAGTCACTTGAGACTTTGTCTCAGGTGACCTAATAAAAGTTTGAGGCCAGATAAATGGACGACAGACACCATCCTACAGCATCTACCGTAAAAACTCGTGTAATCTACGCACCAGTGTAATTTGCGCACCCTAAAAATCACCCAAAAACTGCTGGAAAAAGATCTGTATCAATATAATTTACGCACCAAAAAAAATCGAAAAAATCGCAAAGTTGACGACCATTAATTTGTCTCGTTCTCATGTCATTCAATATTCTTTTTTCTCTTTTTAGGTGACGATTTTCTCCAGTAAATAAAAAAAACATGGATGAGTTTGTGTTATTCATTTATTAGAAAAATGCATAATTATTAACAAGTATAAGAAAAACGTATTTTGTGCCTATCGGACCCTACACACGCCTGGTCGATCAAAAACCATCCTCGGTCAAGCTGACATGTAATTATCGACGACAGGTGTAATTAAAAGCACAATTATACTGATCTCATTGAGTAGGGTATCTTGTTTAAACGGTAATTACCTTAGAAGTGTTCTCCTGATCAATTAGACGATAATTACTTTCATTAAAACCCATTCTGACGGCTTGGTATAATTAGGCTACCGCAATCACACGGGTACAGGCCTAGGACAGTCCCACGGGTCGACCAATGAAAAATTGCCTTTTTTGACACGCTCTCAGTCCTCGATAGGTTACCTTTGATTGGTTATATCTAATGTAAACACAAAGGCGACCACGTGGAGACGGTGAAAGCATTGTCGCGATAATTAGCGGTAACAGCATAGATGATATGGCATAAACGTTACGTTGCATTAATTAATAATATGTGTAAATGTTAAAACTCTTACGGTAAACTCCTCGGCCCCTGTTAATGCCTTTACGCGCTTTATTTGCTTCGTGTGGTCTCTGTTATTGCTTTTATGAGAATCGTCCGCCACCCTTGTGGTTCCGACGGTCGTGAAGAAGCGATTTTACGATTGGTATAGAAAACATGTTACGACGGTTTTGATTGGCCGAATGTATCACGCGACTCTGGCGACCGAAATAGTAATGGAAATTTCCATTCATAAAGGCATCACATGACACGATATTCCCGCGAAAACCAAAGAATTTACTACGAAAGTTACTCACGTAGAACGCAATGGCGACTTTCGATTTTGAAACGAGTTCCTGCGAATTCGATGATATTTTGAAATATTTACTGCCGAAGTGTTGCAAGTGCAATTGAAATGGCTGCAGAATTACGAGAAGAAAAGCAAGGAACTTAATTGGACACGCCTTTAGTGATTATTCGTCTGGAACTGAAAACGAAAGTATGTCAAAGTGATAATGAGACGAAACTTTTACCGTGGTCGGAATATTTATCGGCAATATCAATACCTGATTTTTCCTAAACTATTAGATAAACTATGGTTTTAGATGACCACACGAGTGAAATAGAATGCCTGTATTTGCGTTAAATGTTTTGTTTACCTAATTATAATTACTTGTCAAATAAACGTTGTACATGTATGCCGAGCGGCCGTCTCAACTCTGGCCTGGTCCAAATTACATCGGGACGTCAATCATAAATAATTTATCGTCAATTCCCGTGTAATTCATGAATAACAACACAAATACAGTATATAGTTTGAATGTTTTTAATATTAATTTATTTATTCTGCTTGCGTCGTCTGGATCTTGTGTACAAAAGGAAACAATCCCGACTTTCCAATATGGCGGCGTCCTTCAGATTTCTCGATCTTTCACTGAAAAAAAACTTGACACACATCTATATCATTGTAATTTACGCACCCCCAACTATTTAATTTTAATTTCCCTTAAAAAAGTGCGCAGATTACACGAGTTTTTACGGTATATAATATTATACTTCTGGCCAGGTGAGCTTGCATTAGTAACTTACAAATTTTCTGAGGTGTTGAAGAGCAGCAGTGAGCTGACTGACTCCACAGACTTGGGAAGCCCTCCAAGCCCCTCCTGTTGTTTCTCTCCCTCCTTCTTCTTGATATTGAGGTGGACCATGTAGAATTGAAGCTTGTCTTTGAGGGCCTTGTCATCTAGGGTCTTGTGTTTCTGCTGAATATGGTAGTGTGGCCGTTTAACTTGAGAGATGCCATTAGCTGAGCTAGATGGAAATAGCATCTGATGTTCCTCAGTATGGGCAGCAGCTGGATACTTTGACGGAGCAAAGACCTTCGTGGCTTTGTTACTGCCCTTAATCTTATCCACTTTGGCCTGAGCCAGACTAAGTCTATCATTTATTTTTTGTAATCTAGTGCGATGATCATTTACTCTTGTATTGATTCTCTGAAATATTTCATTGGCTACCTTATCAAGGTAGTCTAAGGAGTCTGCTATTTGATGTACGGTTTCGTCACGGCGTAAATCTGGGGGGATTCCTGGGACATTGCAGGACTGTAGCGACATGACTCCTGGCATTGAGTTTCCTTAGGTCACACCCGGTCTGACTTCACTGCAAAGAAAACGCCAGGTATCAACTGAAAATTGCATGATAAACCGTCTCTGAATAAACCATAACAGATTAACTAACAGATTAACATGATTTGATTAAAAATTAATGCATTAAAGCTGTATCATGTGCAAGTTATTGTCAGTGTCATTGCCATTTTTACTACACTACATATGAAGCAAGGAGATTGCACACCTGTACCTGGATAGAAGGTCGTAAACTAACTGTCACTACCGCTATTGCAGTCTGTAGTCAATGGGGAACAAAGTCAGTGATATTGTTTGTCAATTTTAGAACAAGAGATCCCAGAAGGATCTTGGTGCCCACCATTGATGATTTTTCAATCATTCTTAGAAAGAAAGATCTTTTCACTTCTTATTTTAACTTTAATTTATGTATTTAATCATAAGGCTATGTTTTTTTCTTGAAAATTAATAATAGTTGAAAGAAGGTCTCTTGTCAGGAGTTTTGCTTAATACCCATTTAATACCCATATGTTTTTATAGTAAATATATAAGATGGCCGTCTCAGGGCGGCAATATTTTCTGCTGGAGCAGTCCAAAACTTCGACAATGCACCAAACCATGCACAACTTAAGGGACCAAACTGAATCTGCTTATGAATATTGAAGAGGACCCATCCAGTACTTTTCAGGAAATAGCGATCACAAACTATCACTGTCAAAATCAAAGATAGCCACATGTCAGCAACATTGTTTACTGTAAACCAACTTTCTTTCGTGTGCAATTTACTTTCTTGATTTCACAATCAAAACAAATTCGTGAAAGTTTTTGCTGTGAATTAATGATAGGAATGACTTACTAGGTAATACTTAGAACAGTATAACTTGGTATACTTGCAGCGTCCGGTACTTGAGTAATATCAACAATATATTATTATAAAAATATTTCACAAGTTAATTAAAGAAGTGGTACGTCCTTGATGAAATGTATGCCTATGACAAAGCATTAAACATGTACCTACCGACCATGCTGTTCCGAATTTCCTTCTATCATAATCTTAAAATTATGAATGGCACACGTATTAAAAGTCAACGATACATTCAGGCTCTAAAGTTTATTATTTTGTGAGTTCTATTCAGTCATGTCTCTAACAATCCAGTCAAAGTCACACGCTTAACCATATTTGAAGTGTTATATATATATATCTACCCAATTTGTAACACTGGACATATGAATATAACAGCATGACAAGACCAACCAAACTACAGTACAATTGTGTTAAAAAAGCAAGAGGCACAGAGGGCCTGTATCGCTCACTTGGATACATAATAATGGTATCTAGTATAGGTAATCATGGTAGAATATTTTCTTTCTTGCCCCGCCCCTCAGCCCCCTTCAGGGAGGGGGTGGGGTGTCAGTCCCACCATTAGTACAATTTTGAATCCTGGGCACCTAAGGATGCTTCCTGCCAAATTAGGTTGATTTCCTTTCAGTGGTTATGGAGAAGAAGTTGTTTTAACAATTGTTCACTGACGGACGGACGACGGACGCCACGGTATGGCATATTAATAAATACGGTCTAATTGAGTTCAATGGAATATTGACCTGTCAATATTGGTAATATTCATTTTTAACACAACTATAAATGGCTTCGTTTGTCATTTTTAGCAAAAGAAATACTAATGATGAAGATAAATATCAATTCAAGCTTAGTTTAATTGCATTGTAATTAGGTAATCTGTAATTCATAATTTTATATCAGAGATTTGTTTTCACTCATAAACATTTGTTAACCTTCGAAGTTGACGGGTAGCGCTAATTTTGAGCTATTCGGAGGTCCAAATTAAACAACTTCTCAAATTTATGTAACTTGTATTTAGATAACATCAAACAACTATGCTTAAAACTTATAAAAATTTTTGCTATGCATAATTTGCTTTTGAACAATGGAAATTAGTGTATATTTTTATGTAAGGTACGATTTGCCAACACTTCTGGTAGGAATAACTACCATAACGTGCCCCTTTTGACTAAATGAAATTAAGGTTGAGATAGTATTTTATATTCAAACAATCAGATTTCTTTTCTTTTCCCCCCCATAACAAATAACAAAGCATTGGGGATACATAATTTTTTATAAAGCTCATGTTAAGTAGTATGAATGTTATAGTTACCTTCAAATACAGTTCAGTATTTACATACATTTAAGGTGGCTTTACTGGCATTAGTCATTTAATTGTTATGTAATAGTACCATAATAACAAGTAGGGATTTGTGACTTTATATATATAGTAGTCTCAAGTGATGCTCATTTGGCGGTTTGATTTCAATAAAGGGTTAAAAGCCAAACAACAAGCTTTTGAATAACCGTGATTGACCTTAACATTGCTGTCAAAGCAAAGCTATTAAACAAATTTGGAAGCTAATTATACTGATTATTTGTGAGGTATTGCACCACAGTCATTTGTTAATAAGGTATGAGAAGTTGTTCTGGTCTATGAATGGGTCAGTATTGCCCCGTGCCTCTAACAGCCGTACTGCAAGCTCATCTGTCGTGGCTAAATTTGCAACCAGGAATGGGGCTCCTGACAGGGTTTCCCATAAAATGATTGGTTCTGTTGCGAAAGTAAATTGCTGCGAACCTGTTCTGTTGCGAAATAGTGAAAGTTAGTAGCTGTGAAAGAAAGTTGGTTTACAGTATCGGATCTGTCCAAAGATGGACCATGCATAACTTAAGCATCAAGGAGAGAATTTGAGGGCTTTTAGGGGGATCAGGAAAATTTCTATGAGTATGAGATTTTTCTATATAAAGTAGATGATTTTGAATTTTTAATGAGATTTTCAGGAAAAATATGGGTAATAATCCCCGAGTCTCACCCCAAAGTGATTCCTGCCAAGGGCTGCATATGAAATTTGAAAATGATCCTTCCAGTACATGTACTTCTCAAGAAATAACAATAACAAACTATTACTCAAAAATCAAAGATGGCCACATGCATGTCGGCCATGTTTAGTGGATCTGTCAAACAAGAGGGGCCTACATATAAAGTACTTCTCAAGAAATAGCAATAACAAACTTTCAAGGTGGCAATTTTCAGCCATTTTTTTTCTGATCAGTCCCAAAATCAAAAGGGCACAACCAGGCACCAAGGGGAACCTACATATGAAATTTGAATAAGATCCATTCAGTAATTTTCAAGAAAAAGCAATAACAAGCTTTCAATGTCAAAATATGGCCACCTTCAAGCCATGTTGATTTTCTGATCAGACCCAAAATCAAAAGGGTACAACTAGGCACCAAGTGGAACCTAAATGTAAAGTTTTAGTAAGGTTCATAAACAGTACTTCTTGAGTCATAGCGATAACAAACTTTTAATGTCAAAATCAAAGATGGCCACCTTTCAGCCATTTTGTTTTCCCCATCGGTCCAAATTATATTGTATACGTGCATTTGTTTTCCCAGTCAGTCTCAAAATCAAAAGGGCAAAACAATTTGCACCAATGGGAACCTAGTACATATGAAATTTGAGAAAAATCCATTCAGTACTTCTCAAGAAATAGCAATAACTGTTTGCACCACGGGGAACCTACATATGAATTTTGAGAAAGATCCATCAAGTACAGTCTGTGACATTAACATTTTTAAGCACTAGTCCCCACAAGCAAAATGCAATGTTTTTTATAACAAATTATATATTGAAATTCAAGCAATTTCCACTAGTCTGTACCATAATTTACTAGTCTTGGGCAAAGGACTAGTGGCTATAATGTCGCAGACTGCAAGTACTTCTCAAGAAATAGCGATAACAAACTTTCAACGTCAAAATCCAAGATAGACATCTTTCAGCTTTTTGGTTTTCCAATCAGTCTCAAAATCAACTAGCTACATATGAAATTTGAGTGAGATCCGTGAAGTACTACTTCTCAAGAAATAACGATATAACTAATTTTCATTTCAAAAATCCAAGATGGCCACCTTTCAGACATTTTGTTTTTCTTATCAGTCCCAAAACCAAAAGGGCACACCTAGGCACCAAGGGAAACATTACATATATTCCATTTGAGAAAGATCCATTAAATACTTCTCAAGAAATAGCGATAACAAGAATTGTTTAATGACGGACGGATGGATGGACCACGGGCGCAGGGCGATTTTAATACATAGACAACAGAATTTATATATTTTGGTGCACAAATGCACCTTGTTGCATTGTACTTAATATATATATATTTATCACAGTATGTGAAAAGGATGACACCCCTTTTTGTTCCAAGAGTTTAAAAGGACTTGATGTGTTTTTATTTTACTTTATTATCCATACTGAGTACGAGTGTCCTCTGGCCAGTACAGGTTACGAAGTCTACATGTATACAAAATTTCATTCAGATCGGAATAATTGAAAACTATGAAATGTGTTAAAAAAACTGCATAAGCTTTATCTTCAGATCTCGTGACATCATATCATGATCATGTGTAAGAAATCGTGATATTTAAGTCTGTGATATATTGCCACGCTGCAATTCCCTCTGAAAAGATTAGTTTCTCTCAAAAAGTACATTCTTTCATTTATCTCAAGTACACGAATCTTACATTTTGTTAAGTTAGCAAATATCCAGGGCCGTGTAGGGATCAGCAACAGATCATCCCGGAATTTTACACTCGAAGTATCGGTGGGACGATATCACTTCCGCTAGTACAGGGAGCAATCGTTGTTTCGACAGGATTCGTTTATTCCGTGCTTTACTCGTACCCCGGAAGTCGTCCTCGTTCTGAGTTAGCGTCGTCGTGGCTAGGTACTCGTGTTTCCGGTACCTGCCTCCGTCAAAACAAGATTGTTATCTGCCAAAGGTCTCCTCTTCAGGTAAAGTAACAACAAAGTTATCGAGGCATTAACCGAATTAAGTTGTAAGTCCAATAGTCTTATTTATCACTGTATGGGAGCGACACCGAATTCCGCCGTCAGCACAACCAAAAATACTATTTAGTGGCATATTTGGGGCATATTTTCCATATATCTAAAAAAAATTCTAGTACCGGCAAATATTGGGTCTGTCAACTTCAAATCCCACTTAAACATTTATTTTCAGCTAGATCCTTGCGTATTTTGATGCTACTGTTTTAGTATTATCACATGTATACCACATTGTACATTATTCCTAGTGTTATTTCGAATTGACGTCAAAATCGCAAAGAGAAGTTTTTTGAAACGGTGTACCTAATGATAGCTATGCCCAAGCAAAGGGGAGGTAACTCCTATTGACCACTGGCGAGTGAGCAAAAAAACGTCACAGAAATAGTCCTTCGGAAGTACGGCGATTTTATCATATTTACCAGTGTTAAATGCAAAGATGGGTGAGGTTATTTTAACATTCGATAACTCTCGTTGATTTACCAGCCAAAACAATGAGAGAATGGCGCCAAGGTAGATCGAGCGAGCCTGTCAAAGAAATGTCAAAGCTCTAATTTTCTTATTGAAGCGAGTAAATTAACCAAAATTGTATGAAAATGAAGAGAAATTAACAACAAAAATAATGATATGTTTGAATCCATGTGACATGACCGTTCTTGATATGAAAATGAGGATTTTTGTCACCTAACGGTAAATCCAAGATGGCGGACACGTGCTGTCAGACGGCCATTGGGAATGTAAACAAAGCGCTCGAAACATGTAAAAGTCGATATTTTCCAATGAAAGTTCTTTATTTAGTGATCTTTCACAACTGTTAAGGTAAGATTAGTGTAGTTTTGAAAAGAATTATGTAATATATATGTAATAATATTGTAAAATTAGAACGTGAATCAGACTAGGTAAGACTTGACTCGATACAGTACTACTAGTAGTAGTGTACAGTAGGCTAGTAGGATAAGGAATATGTCGCACGATGTCTTCTCTTGATCATGTCAACTCATAACTTCGGATATTATTCTAAAGATAACTCTATTTCTTAACTATGATGTATTAGGAAATGTTAACAATTGTGATTTGCATAAAACCCATATACTATGATATAGAAAATGACACTTCCTTATTTGATCAATCAACCAAAACATTGTTTTTACAAATTTCTTGAATTGTACAATAACACATAAAATATTATAAGATAATGGCACATATTGCATGTTGATAATATTTAATTGGGGACTTTTTTATTACAATTCAGTTTTCTATAAAATTACCAAACTTTGTTGTGCATTGTAAATGCTTCAATATTACAAGTCTAAATTAAAGATTGTAATTAATGTTTTAAGTTAAATAAAAGAATATTATTCTAATCATTTTAATAGTTTTATTCATCCAGCTACATATAAGCATTGCATTTACTTATAATATATTAAAACAAGTATATTGTATTATGTTTAATGACATCAGTTTGTGGACTGCTTTATTTATATATATAAAAACGTATGTCAATAGTCCATTTATGTTATCAATATCGGAGCTGTAGATATTTTTTAGAATGTTTGTGTTACTTTTTTAATCAGAATATAATGTGACTTAAATTCTGGTTAATGTTTTTTTTGTTTTAACAGAAGTATTTTCCAAGTTATGGGTTGTATACGCTTTTTTCAGGTTTTTTTGGAAATCTCAACTTTGAAGATCAAAATTTCCGATTTTCGAAAATTCACTAAAAATTCAGTTTTTAAGATAAAATTGTTCTGATTGTTGTTTTATAATCAGGTGATGATACTCTTCAAAAATAAAGCTACTACATACTTCCAAATAATGCAGAAAAAAATGGTTGGGCATAGCTACTAATGAGTGTCCAGGGAGAAATGAGTGTTCAGAGAGTGTCCAAGGAGGTTTTTGCACGCCCAGCAATTTATTAATAAAGATTTTTTAATTATTTCTTCTGTATTATGTAGTTGATGGCAATATCTAACACTACACCAAATTTTATTTTGATAGGACGACTGCAAAATATTGAATTTTTTAGTTCAATTTTGCACTGTAGTGCACACCCTGTAGACAATGAGTGTCCAGGGACATTTTGCACGCCCAGCAATTAATTAATAAAGATTTTTAAATTATTTTTTCTGTACTGTGTAGTTAATGACATTACCTAACACTACACAAAATTTCATTTCGATCAGACGATTACTTACTACCAAAATCCACCGTTACATACCGTTGTTTATTGCAACGGAGGGACACGCCCGGCGAGAATGAGTGTCCAGGGAGGTTTCTACATGCCCAGCAATTTGTTTTTCAAGTTTTTGAAATTATTTTTTTTGTATCTTGTAGTTAATGACATTACCTAACTTTTTACCAAATTTCGTTTCGTTCAGGCGACAGCATAGTTCTGAAATACACCGTTATATATCGTTGTTTATTGCAGGTGAGTGGCACGCCCGGCGAGATTGAGTGTCCAGGGAGGTTTGTACACGCCCAGCAATTTGTTTTTAAAGTTTTTGAAATTATTTTTTCTGTATATATATTACATAGTTGAGAATATTGCCTAATATTACACCGAATTTCATTTCGATTATACGTGTGCATTATACTGAAATGCGCCGTTGTTTATTGCAATCTATCGGCTTGTCTAATATGATCGTGGTACAAGGGAAATAACCCGTATTGAAAGTACATATCGAATAATTATATATTAAATGCACTATTCCATTGTAGAGGTATAAATGTTAACCCTTAATTGTCTTGTCTTGCCACCTAATGAGTGTCCAGAGCGGCACTTGCCTTCTCCCTTTACACTCATTAGGTACCATGGTTTGAACGTCGATGTCATCACCTTTACTTAGTACATGTATACATGTAACGGGTGTCGAGTGCGTTAGACCGTGTCCCCTGGACACTCATTAGTCACGGCTCCATTCCTTACCAGGTGCATTAGACCGTGTCCCCTGGACACTCATTAGGTACCTGGCTATACATGAGACTCCTCTACATATATATACATATCTACTTAAGAACCCATTCGTTTCTATTTATTTAAATAAGAAAATGAAAATTTATTAATTTATTTAATTAATTAATTATATAACTGAAATTAGTATGTTAAGGTTTATGTGAAAAATGGACAATTATTACACATATACCTGTACACTCATTAGGTACCAGGCTATACATGAGAATATTTACGACTATAAATTAGCTTTTTTTATATATGAAGTCTTTTTTTTAAATAACCTATACATCATCATAATGTATTTTAGGTTTACAATTCCAATATACCTATATATATCATGTATATCTGAATAATTGTGTTAATAACACAGACATATTGTTTCTCATAATGAATACGGACTTAATCTAAATTAATTCCGTTATTTCCATTATTGTGACCATTATTTTCACTTCTTCCGTAATTGTGAAAAAAATACTTAATTGTATTACGGATTATCTAATAAGTACGTGTTGTTATTGTTAGAGATTGTATCTAACCCTAATATGATCGATTATCTCTGGACACTCATAAGGTGCCGTGATCGGCTTATACTATACTCCTTGTAGCGCGAAGTACGATATATAAGTAACCATTATTATTACTTGATTTATAATAAACAAAATTATATGATATAGATCAGCTAGTCTACATGGGTTAAACGGACTGCGGTATTTCGAGCGTTTTGGAATACATTTTTGAATATTGGTTGGCCCTAAAAAGGGCCGTTTTTGTAGGCGACGGGAGCAGGTCAATGTCGTTGTTCGCAAAACAATGCTAGCCTCAGTTGTCTAGCATATCGGTCTTGTAATTGCGAAGTCAGGTGCACACTGTCAGGGAAGGCGTCTTTGTCTAATTTCACCAATCCACGCAGCTTCCAAAAAGTAACATCGTCGTCGTCATAAATACGTACACTTTGAAGGTAATATAAACCTTTACGGTTAATATAACACACCGTAACCCTAAAGTTGTATAAGTATAATTGTAGTGGCTGATAAAGCTGATATGCATTTAATCGAATTACAATTATTTACGAATCATTTTTATCGAGTATCTTTTACAATGTGTATCAATTATCAAGTTGTGTGTACTACGATAACAAGTGTACAGCTGGGCCCCGATCAACCTGCTTGACACTAATTGGGTATTGTGTCCTGTATACACATTGCAACTAACTAGCATGCTGGACCTTGACCGCTGGGCACACAGTATTTTTTACCAATGCATTAGACCGTGTCCGCTGGACACTCATTAGGCACCATTATCATTATCTTTATTTCCTCCAAACCTACGATTTTATAAACAGAATAAGATTGTATATCAACGTACTTATAACATAAAATATACATACGTATTTTATTCAGTATATTTACGGTTGAAAACTGTAGGAGGACAACGTCATATCATCATACGTCCCGTTATTTTTGACGGGCGTATAAAGATGACGTAACACACACATATGCTGCACTTCGACTATACGTATGAATACTTCACGTATATAAACATGTTTTATATAATACGATGTATGGTGTAGTAACCCTAAGTCTGTGTTTTAATTGTGATAAGAATATCTTCATACGTATCTGTTTAATTCAAATGTCTAGTCCATTTGTATATACTGAAGTATAATAATTCTTTATATTTCTTGTTAATTGTTTAAATTATCAATAATAAAATATTTTGAAATTGGAATCAAATACCATAACAGATATATTTCGTAACATTTTGAACGCTTAATTTTCCGAGCGTATACATATATATATATTGAAATAAATTCTGAAGGGAATGCGTATTTTTGAGCGGGAAGGACACTGGGTTTTTTTCATTTAAGGGAATGCGTATTTTCGAGCGGGAAGGACACTGTTTTTTTTTCATTTAAGAAAGAATTGAATATAGAATTCTCATGTATAGCCAGGTACCTAATGAGTGTCCAGGGGACACGGTCTAATGCACCTGGTAAGGAATGTAGCCGTGACTAATGAGTGTCTAGGGGACACGGTCTAACGCACTTGACACCCGTTACATGTATACATACTCAGACCACGGTACCTAATGAGTGTCCAGGGAGAAGGCAATCGCCGCCTTGGACACTCATTAGATCATGGCATTTCAGGATAATCATTATGATTTTACAGTGATATAGCATATTTATATGGCCTTTGCGCTATATAATTTATGTTCTGTAACCATGCATTATCAATGGTATTTCAGTATGGGTTATTTCCCTTGTATTGCCCGACTCTGAATTACACTGCATATAAACAGCGGTACATTCGCAATATACAACAGTGAATTTTAGAATGATGCACACGTCTGAACGGAATGAAATTTCGTATAATGTTGGGTAATGTTATTAACTATATAACACAGAAAAAGTAATTTCAAAAACTTTAATGACAAATTGCTGGGGGTGTACAAACTTCCCTGGACACTCCATCTCGCCGGGCGTGTCACTCCCCTGCAATAAACAACGATAAATAATGGTGTAAATCAGAATTATGCAGTCGTCTGATTGAAAAGAAATTTGGTATAAAGTTAGGTAATGTCATTAACTACATGATACAGATAAAACAATTTCAAAAACTTAAAAAACAAAATGCTGGGCGTGTACAAACCTCCCTGGACACTCAATCTCGCCGGGCTTGCCACTCACCTGCAATAAATAACGATAAATAACGGTGTATTTCAGAATTATGCAGTCGTCTGATCGAAATGAAATTTGGTAGCGTGTCCCTCCGCTGCAATAAACAACGGTATGTAACGGTGGATTTTAGTAATAAGTAATCGTCTGATCGAAATAAAATTTTGTGTAGTGTTAGGTAATGTCATTAACTACACAGTACAGAAAAAATAATTTAAAAATCTTTATTAATAAATTGCTGGGCGTGCAAAATGTCCCTGGACACTCATTGTCTACAGGGTGTGCACTACAGTGCAAAATTAAACTAAAAAAGTCAATATTTTGCAGTCGTCCTATCGAAATAAAATTTGGTGTAGTGTTAGATATTGCCATCAACTACATAATACAGAAGAAATAATTAAAAAATCTTCATTAATAAATTGCTGGGCGTGCAAAAACCTCCCTGGACACTCTCTGGACACTCATTTCTCCCTGGACACTCATTAGGCACACCCTTTTGAAAGTGTACAGCGGCTTGAAGAATGTTAAAAAAAGGAGTGTACGACATATTGGTGCGGTCGTGTACGACATATTGGTGCGGTCGTGTACGACATATCGATTTAACTTGAAACAGAAATGTCCTGAAAACCTTATATTTTTGCATCCCTAGATAAATATAAATGATTTTATTAATTCACTAGTGATTCTTCATCGCGAGGAACTTTCAATTTGCCCTGTTTTCGGTTTACGTTCGAAGTAGGACCTACGTAAAGTTTCCAGTTGGTAGCTGTAAAAATATTGATAAGACTTCATGTACAGTTGAGTGTAAGCTAACCTTTACACCCTAGTGCACTAGGAGTGCATTACGTTTAAACTAGTAGTGCACTATGTATATACAATGCCGGCACATGATCTTGCGCACCTAAGGATTCAATCGCCGATAGTAAATGAAAACGATATATATATGAAAGAATGATATCGTAAAAACAAAGAAAAAATATTTCTTTTTCATTAAATTCAACAAAAACATTGATTTTGTTTGGATATATATCGGTTGTTGGTCAAACATTGATCATACCCCCTGTTTCAGCCAAGTGTAAACATGGCACATGATCTTGCGCAGTACGTTGATGTTGCATGTATAGTCATCCCATGGTGGCCCAGAAGTGCAAATAAACAACCAATTATTAGGGACAGGTTGGGAACACATGTAATAGTTTATAATTATCACAGCCAATGTCAATACATTTCAAAAGTTTTAACTTTGAACGAAATGATAACAGTAGACACATTGACAAGTGTGAAGGGATGTGGTATTTTAACTTTCTTTGGTGCACATAGGACAAAGAAAGTTGTAATTTTTCTACAAACGTGTGATTGCTGTGCAAAATTTCAAATGCGCCCATTTACTGATTTAGGTCAAATCATGCTTATCAATATTTTGACAGATGATCAGATATTAGGTATGCGCAAGATCATGTGCCGCGCAAGATCATGTTCCTTTCCTGTACATTTAAACTACAGGTAAAATAGTAGTGCACTACGTCCAGTCAGAAGTGACCACAAAAACCTCCATACAGGTAATGGGAGTGTCCATATCTACCTGTGTCCTTACCTGTACAGATGTAATATGATTTACCTGTATTTTAATGTTTATACTATTGAAGACTTCTAATGAAGAAGTCTTTAGTTTTGTTACTTAAATAAGCATAAGAATGAAAATTCTGATTTTATGCCAGATGATATTCGATCATCATAGTAACTTGTTTCAAATTAATACACTGAATGTCAAGATTAAATATATATAAATAATATACCGGGTATAATAAACAAACTTATGTATAATTGAATTTTTGGTACAAGTAACAATGACTCTTTTTTTATAAGGCCCAATATACATAACTTCAGCAAATTTTTCGTGATTCTGAAAAATTCTGAAAAATAATCCAGTTGATTACCATGCATGCCAAAATAAGCCCAGAATGAAGTTAACCTGAGCGGTAACTAACAAGAAACTCTTGACAAAAAATTCCAAAGAATTGAAAAATATTCAGGTGGGGCCCACTTCAACAACAAACCAAAGGTAGAAGACAGCTCAGAACGGACGTGTGTTTACAAATATCGAGTTTCAACTGCTGCTGTACCGGTAACCGCGTCAGAATTCATCTTGAATATTGCTGATATCAGTTAATCTTAGCTAAATCTATAAATTTGATAAGTTATTAGGCTTAATTTTCACTTCAGGTTTTGCGGAAAGTTTCTTATATTGGGCCTTTAAATATTTACATTCTACAATTCAATCTAAAGATATGTGTTTGCTTAAAAATGCTATAATAAATGTACTATATTGTATATAAAGTAAATTAACATATTGAAATATAAACGATCAGATATTAGAATAACAGATTGTGAACATAGTATAGTACTTTAATGAATTTGACATTAAGAAGCCATCAGAGACGTATATAGTTGATACGTCTCTGAAGCCATGCAATAATACCTACATGTACTGACATTAGTGTTTTGTTTCATTATACATTCATGTACAAATAAACATATAAAGTCATTTCCTTCTTCATACTATAATACCAATATACATTTGTACATGTACATGTAATCCAATTGACTGTAATACAATGTTATCATCAATTATCAAATTGGATCATCATTTATCAATTAGCCTAGCCTTTAATCAAACCTGGCCAGTGATGGCCCTGGGGGAGAAATTCACACCTAGCTATAACTACAGCGGTGTCTTCCCACTCAGCCAACATATCCTATTTTAGTATAGGGCACAGGTAGTGTTGTTACAGGGTGAGAACAATAGGTACTAATTACAGGTAAGGCTATAGTCTGTTTTTGGAAAGTGTCTAATTCTTAGGTAACAACTTACCTGTGGAATTATTTTGAACTTAAACTTACTTATTTTATCTCATTAACAAAAAAAAAAAAAACGATGTTAAGAGAAAACACATTTACAACAAAAATATAATGTGTATATGGAGGACTCCAGGTAAAACAATTATTTAAACAAGCCTTGTTCAACTTACATACAAATTGATAAGCTCTGAAAACTTGATAATATACATACAGAATCAGACCATTTTGATTCAAAATACATGTATTCTGTTTCGAACTTAAGATGGCTTTTATATTTTCATTTATTGAAACATGATTTCACTTATACATTGTAAGTTTTCTTGGTGTTACCTTATTTGGAGAGACTTGTCTATAACTCCAGTGGAAATGTTTAGGAAATGTTCACACATGTACAGCGACTATAAAAAATGGCTTTATACGTCTCTGATTCACATGAATAACATTTCATAATTAAAAAGTGCATATAACTGTCTCATTATCTTTCTTCTGTTGGTCCCACACACGGCACTTGCATTAGCTTCTGTGGAATTCTTGTTTAAACCTTATAACAACTATAAAGTTTAAGTAAAAACTATCTATACTTTGGAAAATACCTTAGATTTTGTTTTATTAATGATACCTTAAATTTCCAGCATTTATAATATTCGCTAGCTGAAGAAGTTTTAGAATGTATAGAATAAACTTTGTTTCATTTGAGTACAGCTATTTTCATAAGTTCATTTTTTGAATTTATTACTTTTATTACTATGCATTGATTTGAATCATACATTTTGATAAAAAATCTCCAAAATGAAAGATAAAAATGAACAAACAAATAAATAAGAACAAATACTCTGGTGCCCTTATCTCTTGTCTCAATCCCTTAATAATCAAAGTTCACGTATAATTATTTGATACATATTGTTTATAATATTGTAATTTTGCTGTTAACATGAAATGGAAACATTATCCAGTATTTCTTTCGAAAGCCAGTTTGATTTTATAATGCTTTATATACACATGTATGTTTCCTGCTAGCAACTGTTCCGGTTCTTACCCTTATTAAAAATGAAATAAAATAGTTTGACATATATAGATCGATTATTAATACAATGTAATTGATTTTATCATCAAATCATAATTTATTTGATTTGTGAAGTTCAAGAGCACTTACAACTCCTTGCTTAAAACATTATTTAGTTGAGACCATCTGAGTTAAATTGTAAAAGATTTTTAGGACGTTTTGTATATATGTATAAAAAATAATTTCACTAAAAATTTGAATCCATCTGGAACCGAATATTAATCCATTCCTACTATTTTCCAGATAACCAACTGTTATCCGAGTGTTTGCCAGTATGAAACAAATATAGTTGTTTATTACAGTCTAAGTAAAAGATGATTATTTGAAAATTGGAAAATAAAAACAAAAACCTAAAATAAGAATTTTAAAGTGCAAATTTTTTCACTAAAATTTAGAGTGAATAATTATTCATTGTTTCTATATATATTTTACATTCGTAATTTCGGACTTAAATAGCATTTAATCAAATTCCGTGATTTAATGTAAAAACAAAGACATATAATGTATATGTGTTATATACGTCTCTGATAAAAAATAATGGTATAATCACAGACTTAGATTAAGCTATCTAAAGTCCGTGGAATAATTATGTTTTTGGTGAAATTGTTTATTGTGATTTTTCTTTTTTTTCATTCTTTTATTTTTTTTTTCAATCACAAAGTATCTTTTTCATTTTTTTTAATTACAAAGTATCTTTTATTGTAGTTGACTTAGTTTAACTTGGAAATAAAAGAACAGGTGTTTATACTTGGAAATATATATTGAAACAGACTATACTCAGATTTGTCCAGGTAAATACAGGTAATGTTGTTTTAAGATGTTGGCTGAGTGGGAATGAACCACTACAGCCAGCCTAGCTACAGGGGTGTCCCTTATATCCCAATCTCTGGGAGGATGTGGCCCTGACAGGTCAAGTACATAATTATGCCTGGAGGGTAAATGATTCTACCTGTAGATCTGTCCTTTTTTAGTTAGATACAAATTAAATGTATCATATTTATAAGTCATTAAGGTTAATTTAAAAGTACAATAAATGTGACTGGCAAAATAATAGGCTTCTTATTTCCAATATAGGCTAATATAACTGCATATTATTTATTTGTTGTATCACGGACTTGGCTAAGTTGGTGGTTGTATGTTTAGAAATTAGAATATATAATTAATTGAAATGATTCCATTACACTGACCTGGTTTTAAATTGCTCTTTTTTTAAAAATAATTATTACATATACACATAAACCAGAGTTAGTCCACAGATTATATTCACTTTTTAAATGAAATATGAAAAAATCAAATGTCATGAATGTGGTTTATAAACATGATAAACCAGAGCAAAATTTGAAATATGTATTATCATATGATCCTGGTCATCTCCAGCTGAGCCCTTTAATCAAATTGGTTTCAAATTTGACCAGTGATAGTCAGGTGAGGAATTCACCCCTCAATTGTGTCACTGACAGGCTTACGTCGGCAGGTGTTCCGAGATGAGGCTGAGACAGGTCAGTTAATTACACTCGTAATTACCTGAGGCCTGTGAGGGTCAAATCAAAACTTCTGACCCATACTGAAAAACCTGACTATAAATTTAAATTCTTATGTGATAAGCATACAGGTCTAGATAAAGAAAATTAGATAAAAATAAATATTGACCAAACTCTTTAGCGCGTCCATGAATATACAGGTCTGAGGGATGAATGTATTTGATAAAAATATATATTTAGTTTAATTAAGTGTTTATTAATTCTTTAAGGGGAATATATATTTATATATATCCTAAACAAATAATTATCAATGGATATTGCTCCAATTTTTCAATATACTTGAATGTAAATTGGTAAATAAATATAAAAACGTTAATGGTGTAAATGATGTTTATTAAATTACAAAATACAAGACATCAAAATTGTAAGTTAAATTATTATTTTTTATATTTATGTCCTATATATGCAAGAAATGTTTAGGACAACTCTTACAATAATTATCATGAGGACAAAATTTATAGTTTTGAAATGAAAGAGACAAGGTTGTTTGAGAAAAATATCTACATAACATTATATACATTTATATATTAAAGTTATAAATATTAACTTATGATTAGGCCAGCTTCTAAGTACTACACAGGTGAGGTACAGGTAAATATAAGAATCACAGGTAGATGGGACTGCCCATTTACCTGTAGGGGTATTTGGCCGGGAAATGGCTTACATGTATATGGGGTTCAGGGTGTAGTGCACTACTAGTTTACCTGTAGTTTAAATGTAGTGCATTACTAGTTTATACATAGCGCACTTCTAGTGCACTAGGTGTAAAGGTTAGCTTATACACTCAACTGTAGTTCCACACTAAAGTGTTATATTGTAAGACTATGCTGTGATATTCTTCGAATGAGGTTGACATGAGATAATAATAAATTGGTAATATATCAGTCCTGGAATAGTTTGTAAAAATGCCAACCAGATAACTGACTTTTGACTATAACAACCGTAACCTGATAACCAGCCTTTTGTGTTGAACTCTGATGTAGGATGGTAATTAACATGGTATTATTTATTGCTACATGCAGTTATTATTTTCATGCAAGTTTACCATGTACTCCCAGAAAACTTAATACAAAACTTTCAAAAACATGTCAGCAATTGCGACAGATGTGTTTAATAAGTTATCTTTCACGTAGTTTTCTAATGCGCATCCTACATGGACAGATAGCGCAATCAAGACGTAAAATAAGCACTTGCGTGACAGCCAAGCTTTCGATCGAGACAAACTTGCACATATTATGAAATTTGAATCGTTAACAATGTTGACATTGTAGGAAATTGGGTTATTAGCCTAAAATACTGCTATATATTTACGGTACATTAGGGCTGCTCGTTTGGCGTATGCTTCCCTTCGAGTAGCAGCTATCGCCGGTGTAGTCTATTTGTTAACATTGGTGTAGGCATCTGAGACGACCGGAAGATGTTCCGACCTCACTACGCATATGCTGTAGATTTGGCCATTCAGAACGGGTGTGCGATTTAGGTAAAATAGTACCAGGAGGCTGAGGGTATAACATAGGGTGCACTATCAAACTCAAGGACTTTCTTGGCCGGTATCTGGCTGAACAGGAGAAGTATCTTCACCACCCAGAGTCCTGTAGCAGGACTACCGAGCGTTGTAGCAGCGCTTCCGTGTACTGTATCAGTACAGCCCCCTCGGGAGAAGTATCTTCTCCGCCCCGAGTCCTGTAGCAGGACTACCGAGTGTTGTATCAGTGCTTCCGTGTACTGTATCAGTACAGCCCCGAGAATCTTCTCCGCCCCGAGTCCTGGAGCAGAAATAAAGGTCTAGCTACACGCTCTGGCTTGGGATTTCCACTTACCAACGCATGAGCTGCGAGCGCCGTTTCCATTGTAAACATTCTACCTGGTATTACCGTTACACTGTGATAAGGCCTAACTACTTAGCGAAAAGTTGCTGAATGGTCAAAATATGACGCAAGACTACATTTATGTTACGGAATCATATTGAGAGATGGGAAGTATTCAAAGGAGAAACTAACTGCTCAATTGTGTGTATGTCACATATTTCTTCTGTGTATCAGTACAATTGCAGAAATAAAGCTTTGATTTGGTTTTGGGGCTACCTAAGGGGAAACTGTTTCAGTCCTCTGTTGCATAAAATGCATGTGTAATAATAAACTTAGGAGTGTGTTTTATAATATTCCCTTTATAATAACTCATGTTCCAGTAAAACGGTATGATTTAATTATATTGCTGGATAGAAAGATCTTTTCAAATACACTATATACTGTAACAGAAAAAGTTGTTTGATTACGTTGTAAAACGGGACGTGCGACCGAGGTATATATGGCTTCAATTTGAACAAAAGGAATAAAAAAATATATTTTCATGCGTAAAAATGTGATATTCATATCTTATCTATAAATTAGTGAAGGTACAACTATCATTGGGTTGCGACCCCGGTATTGAATTTGATATGAAAATATATACATGACGGGGAAAAAAATAGAAGAAAAAAACCAAACATATACCTATATGTATTTCCCATGCCTCCAGGTGTTTTTTTTTTTTTTTGAAAAAGTTAATGTCCCTTTACAAGACGATAAAAAAGATGTAAAAAGAAAGCGGAATGATCATAACATTCATAACAGGTAGTTAAAGATGTATAAGTATTTCAACAGTTTCAAATCTGATGTACAATTTTTGTAGTCATGTTTATAATTAGTGTGTGTTGCATTATATGAGTGTATGAACTTAAATATTCGCATTCCATGATAAGTGTTAAGGTACATGTATGAAGATGCTGAAATTTGGATAGATTTTAAATGAATGTGAATGTAAATTATATTTATATGGATAGTCTGGAAAAAGAAATCTTCAAGACATTGAGTTGTAAAAAAAAATTGCAAACATTTCATGTCATTGTATTTTTGTACTTTCCAATGCATACGTAAATACCTTTTATGAAATCATCTGAAGAGCTGGGTTCGTGAATATTACCTTTTACATAAATTAAGGTTTATACCATGGCTGTATTCCGTACCCATGTGTACCGGTCTCAGTCAGGAAAATATAATACAGATAATTCCTGGTGTCGATAACTGGTGCCGATATGCCAACAATTATACTCATTTGAATATCGGTATGTGTGAAATTGATGTCCCTTTATAATAACTTCATTTTATTAGCTAACCTGGTCCAAAGGACCAAGGTGAGCTTACAATGTATATGTCATACCGTGGCATTCGGTGTCTGTCTGTCAACAATCGACTTCTTCTTCATAACCACTGATCAGAACTTGATCAAATTTGGTAGGAAGCATGCCTGGGTGCCTGGGATTCAAATTTATAAAAATGAAGGGGCTGACCAACCAGGGGCCTGAGAGTTGGCACTGAAAGGGGTCTATTTGGCAATATTCATATTAACGACTTTTTCTCTGAATGTAAGCAATGTACAACTTTCATATTTCAGTGGTAGCATCCTTAGGCAGCTGGGATTCAAATTTATACAAATGAAGGGACTGACCCCCCCCCCCCCCCCCCCCCCCCCGGGGGGCCTGAGGGGTGGGGCCGAAAGGGGTCCATTTTGCAATATTCATATTAACGACTTCTTCTCTGGATCTAAGCAATGTACTGGCATTCTTTGTTCAGTGGTAGCATCCCTAGGTGGCTGGGATTCAAATTTATACAAACGAAGGGCCTTGGGTGGGGCCAAAAAGGGGTCCATTTGGCAATATTCATATTAACGACTTTTTCTCTGAATCTAAGCAATGTACAACTTTCATATTTCAGTGGTAGCATCCTTAGGCAGCTGGGATTCAAATTTATACAAATGAAGGGACTGACCCCCCCCCCCGGGGGGCCTGAGGGGTGGGGCCGAAAGGGGTCCATTTTGCAATATTCATATTAACGACTTCTTCTCTGGATCTAAGCAATGTACTGGCATTCTTTGTTCAGTGGTAGCATCCCTAGGTGGCTGGGATTCAAATTTATACAAACGAAGGGCCTTGGGTGGGGCCAAAAAGGGGTCCATTTGGCAATATTCATATTATTGATTTCTTCTTTCGATCTAAGCAATGTACAACTTTTATATTTCAGTGGAAGTATCCCTTGGTGGCTGGGATTAAGCAATGAACATAACTTTAAAACAGTCGAGATCCCCACCCCAAAACTATATATACAATTGCTGAGCATAAAGAGACAATCACAATCATGATGTTAGATTTGACCCAAGGTCTGCCATGCCCTTGCAGTCTTGACTCTTTGAGTCATAACTTTAAAACAGTTGAGATGCCCACCCCAAAACTATATATACAATTGCTGAGCATAAAGAGACAATCACAAACATGATGATAGATTTGACCCAAGGTCTGCCATGCCCTTGCAGTGTTGACTCTTGAGTCATAACACTTAAACAGAAGAGATTCCCATCCCAAAACTATATACAATTGCTGGGGGATAAAGAGACCATAACAAAAATTGTTTCAGATTTGATCCTAGCGATTCGCCACACCCCTTGCAGACTTTCCACCACAAAACATTACAATTGCTTGGCATAAAGAGGGCATAATATTTAATTTGAACTAATTTCAAATAAATTTCATCTAAATACTTTTTTGAACCAGAATAATTAGCTAAGAGTTCATGAAGGGCAATATTGTGGCAGATCCCACACTGGAAAAGTTTGTGTTATTTAACTTACACATGACTTTTCATTGCATTTGCTGAAAGCCAGGTGAGCGATACAGGCCTTCTGGGCCTCTTGCCTGAAGTTTTGATTTGAAATAATTCAAGAATATACAGTCACTTGTTTTTACTTCATTCCTGTGACAGTTAA
This sequence comes from Mimachlamys varia, assembly GCA_947623455.1. Classification (NCBI taxonomy): domain Eukaryota; kingdom Metazoa; phylum Mollusca; class Bivalvia; order Pectinida; family Pectinidae; genus Mimachlamys; species Mimachlamys varia. Next base: position 25,806,268 of record OX392534.1, read on the forward strand.
TTTTTTTTAACTTCTGGATTTTAAAATGAATTTATTTTACCTTTTTTTCTTACAGGTTTCCATCTTTACACTGTGCAGAAATAAGGAGATGAAGGCCTTGATTCTAGTAGGGGGTTATGGAACCAGATTACGACCCTTGACCTTAAGTTGTGCAAAGCCTTTAGTAGAATTCGGAAATAAACCTATGCTTCTTCATCAACTCGAAGCTCTAGTAGAGGTAAATATTTAATTATCACATGTACTCAAGAATCATCAGAATGAATTTCAAATTTATGCATTGTTAATCAGTTAACAATCAAACTGATTCGAAAAACAATATATGGCTGACAGGCAGTCAACTTGAATTTTGAGAGTAATAGTTTGTTATCACTATTTCTTGATTAATACAGGATAGATCATTCTAAAATTTCACCTGAAGGTTGCCCTCAGACCTTTAAGTTGTGTATAATAACATTTTTGCGCCCCCCCCCCCCCCAAAAAAAAAAATAATATGGCCGACAGGTGGCTGAGGGCTGGGGCCAAATATATTTTTTAACTTGGATTTACAATATAATATACCATTGCTGAACATAAAGAGACAAAAACAATCATGATATGATTGTTCCAGGGGTGCGCCTTTGCACCTGATCATGAGAAGTAACTTTTAAACGTTTGAGATCCCCACCCAAAAACTATACAAATGCTGGGCTTGAAGAGACGATCACAATCAGGATTTTAGATTTGATCCGAGGGTCTGCCATGCCCTTGAAGACTTATAAAGGCATCACGGTAAAACTATATTTTTTATGCTTATTTAGAATTAATGTATATATATGAATTAAACGTATTATCTTGTGGAAAACTAATGGGTGATTTATGATGAAATATGTTCTTAAAAACGTTAATTAATAAATAAAAAAAGGGAATAACTATTTGTTGATCAACGATTTGGACATGTAGATTTTTTGCGTCACACATGATAACGCATGCGCATTAAAAGCTACATCGGTAAACAAAAAAATGGCTATCCGCATGACCTACATGTAACTACCAAGCGAAAAGTTGCTGAATGCATGGAATGGTCAAAACATAATGCAAGGATTATATTACAGAAGCATAATGAGGGATGCAAAGTATTCAAGGGAGAAACTAACTGCCCCACTGTTTGCATGTTACAGTTTTCTTAACCGATATTAACCGATGTTAACCGATACACACAGTTTTGATTTGGTTTTGGGGCCTCACAATAACTCTTTCATGCCTCTGTTACATGAAATGTGTGTGTAAAACTTAAAGCGTGTTTTGTAATAACTCCTGTATAATACAGTCAAACTTCGATGTTTCAAACTTTGCGGGACAGTCGTGAAAACTTTGAAATGTCGCAGGACTTTGACTTATGAATATTGAACATCGAACATCGACACAGGATGCGGTGTATTACGTAAGATCCGCCCATTATTTCAAGAGGGCTTCTGTGTTCAGGTGTGAATGACATTTTAAACCAACCAATCATTCACAATGCAGACAGAAGAAATTGTCAGCCTGGTAGATATCACGGGTTAAAAATAAATGTTTATCAGTAAGTTCTGATAACTTTTGACATGGTGTACGCGAAAAAACAGATAATGTTAATGTGAATTATAATAAAAAAGATGCAATAATCTTGCATTATTTGAAGTAGAATCGTGTGATCTAGTGCAACTGATCGACACCTGCGTATCATTGGTACACTGTGTTTTTGGGGTAGAACCAGAATTGACGAAACGTAATGTTCTTGGGGGATTCATTTTTTTTTTACAATTGTCCAGTTCATTACAAAATGTTTGTTTCCTCAGGGTTACAGATAGTTAGTCTACAGTATATATTTGATAGCTTTATTTCTTTTCCCTTCGCACGAATTTGAGTAAAGCTTTCTGTTACGATACGTTTGTCGACTCTAATAACTGTATATTGCGGCATTGAACATCGTACAAGTTACTGACTACGCTGTAGGCCTATTTTCTTACCAAAGTTAATCCCCATCACCCATGACCGCGGGATAGTTGTGGGGGGCTAAGGCCAGCAGATCTTACCTGGACAGCCGGAGTCTTGCCTGCGGTCATCCCCCGGCTACGAGCGACAGCTGAGGGGCATGCATTGTCGCTCTGAGCGCATTTGACTACCAAATCTCCTGAACCGTACTGTAGCACTGCTACCTCTCGTGTCTCTTCTCGGCCCCTTCCCCTTCTCGGTGAGGTATCCAGTTTTGTCCCAGTTGGGGTTAATATGGTGCCAGCCTACACCATGCGGAACCTGTGGGCCGCGCCCATGGGTAATGGAGAAGGTGGCAAGTCTGGCGTGAGTCAGGCGACACGTGGTATCGGGTATGGCTCCTTTGGACCCCATACTGGTAATAGGCATCAAGGCATTGGTGCTTTCCAACAGCACACCAGTCATATGTCTGGTCCTCGGCCATTCATTTCTGGTTTTGCCCAGGGGGGCGGGAGTGGCGGTTCACCCTGTCCTTATGGTCAGGGTTATCCACTCCATGTTTCCACTGGTCAGTTTGGCCAATATTGGGGCCACTCCTTTCCTTCTGGCCCCTGGGTCCATGGCCCCATGGCCCCATGGCATTTCCTAAGGGTTTTGGGTACAACCCTGGCTATCCTCCTGGCTTTTACTAGGGTTGGGGTCCGGTCTAATCTCAGCAGATGGGAGGTATGCTGTATGCTCAGCCCACCTCTGGGGTTAGGGAGAGTAATGTTTTTAAAAGGCCTTTTAGGTGTTTTAGGACTCCAAGACCAATATCCCTTCATCTGGAAGACCTATGGAGTCTCATCTTGGCCCATAAGAGCCTAAGAGAGCTCATAAAAGGACCTTCTCAGAGAGTCTCCACCCAGTTATTTCTCCCTTGACAGTGGACACCGATGTGCCTACTTCCAGGGGAGATATGGAAGTGGAGATAGGGGACAGGGACGATGACATCCTTAGTCTGTCGCCTGGGAGTATTCTGACTGAGGCTCGGTCAGAACCTCCCTCCCCTCATCGTGACTCGGAATCTTTGGAATCCGATGATGATTGGGAGGTTACAGCTGGGAATGAGGTAGAGGATAAGGCTGAGACTCAGGCTCACCATGCTCTATCTGGTATGTGGGCGCTTCGCACTGATGTTGCCAGAATCCTCAGGGAGGAGGTTTGCCCTCCTCCCGCTGCGTCTGCCATTCCTGAGGCTACTACTTTGCTGGGCCAGCTAGTGCCGTCTAAGGTTTCGGCTCGTTCCGACAAGTCTTTGCCTGAAGATTCTGTTGTTTCCTCGTCTTTGGCTGTCGCCCATGCTAGGATGGTAGAGAAGGCAGGGTCTTCTCCTCTTGTAGCAGGCCGGCAGTTGATTTGGCAGATTTGTCTGAGGTCAGAACATCAGATTCTGCCATTCACAATGCCAAGCTTGGATTAGTCAACCAGCTAAGCTGGAAACTCATGATCTTCGACAATGGACAGGAGCGACGACCAAGCAAGTGGTGTTTCCTGCTAAGGAACACCACAAACTGGAGAAGATTCTCTTTCTCCAGGTCCTCTCCTTCTTTGATTTTCTTACAGTCACTCTATTTCGGCTGTCAGAGGTGCATGTGGGAGTGTCTGAAATTGATGAGAGAGATAGACGGTTTGTGCAGGATAGGGTTACCTCATCTTGCACAATTGTCTTAAGGCCTCTGCGGCTTTACAGTGCACACTCAAAGCAAATTTGGTGCTTGTCAGGTGTGCTTCTGTACTCAAAGGCAAGCTTATTGAAGAGCCTTACCTGTCAAGGCTTTTGTCCTCCCCTTTGAGGGGCCTTAATTGGCTCTTCGGGGATGCTCTTCCTTCTTTTCAGAAGGAAGGTAATTAGGACTTGCCAGACTCAGTCTGCAGCCAAGGCTAAGTCTCCCTTTAAGGCCAATGCCAAAGGTAACGACAAGCAGAGCATCAAACCCTCTCGGGGTAAGAAGCAGCATTCCTGACTTCTTCCGTCCTTCCGCAACTCTTCTGTGTCAGTCCGGCTGGGTAGATCAAGGGTCTCGCTTAACCGGTCCTATAAGGGACATCCCCTTGGAGCTTTGGGAAGATCTTTACCTTCCTCAACCAAACCTCCCATTAGGAGGGCAATGTCTGCGTTTCTTCCTCAATGGAAGGAGATAACGTGTCAGTAGTTGTGGAAGGATTGAGCATCCCGTTGTTACGGGAACCTCCGCTTATGCCAGAGCCGATTTTCTTCCCTCCTCCGGGGGATCCAGTGAAGGCCCTGGCTGTACGGCAGGAGATTGCTACCCTGGTAGGAAAGGGGGCAGTCAAGGAGATTCAACGGTACTTTGCACTCCCGGCTTCTATTCCAAAATTGTTCTGGTGAAGAAGAAGTTGGGAGCTTGGCGACTGATTATAGACCTGAGTGCCTTCAATCAGTTCGTGAATTCTCCCCTGACACTTTCAGATGGAAACCCCGAGAGGAATTATTGCCTCCTGTACGAAAATGTCAGGGTGGATTCCTAGTTAATTCCAGGTAGATTTTTTAGCAGGATTTTAGGTGGATTCTATCATAATATTTCTGCATATTTTAAGATATAGTAAAGACTTGGAAAACTTGCAGAAAACGGTCCTTATATGCAAATTAGTTTAGCAGGAATCGACCTAAAATTCTACCTAATATCCATCTAAAATTCTACCTAATATCCACCTATAATCTACCTAAAATCTACACATAAAAGTCTACCTAAAATCCATTTGAAATTCTACCTAAAATCTACCTAATCTCCATCGAAATTTCTACCTAAATTCTACCTAATATCAACTCAAATTTCATTCAAAGTGAAACAAAAACATAAACTTCCTGTTCCTGATAGTAAGCTTATGGAGCTGTTAGTTACATATATCCCCATTTTAATACAGGATATATGACCAAAAGGAATCAATAATATACACATGTATACCTAATGCAGTTAAATATCTATGAGTATTATATCTCAATTATTTTGAATTTATACCAGTCTTTATCTTTTGTGGATCAGTTAAACTGATGAGTGATGTACATTTCTCAGTATGATTTCAGTAACGAAAATTGCCCCATAATAAATTAAAAATAGCAGTTTGTTAACAACTTGATCCTGGCTGATATTTATTGCCACATTTCAATTTCCAGCTATATCATTTAACTATATCACATTTGCTAAAACCAAACTAAACTTTCCAAACAAATCAGTTGACCTAAAAGAACTGAAGAAACACTGCTGTGATACAGGTCATGTATCACATTAAATGAACATTAAAACAGTACTGGTTGTTCATACTAACCTGCCGTTGTGCTATGAAAGTGTACTGATATTGCTGCTCCTGTTTGTATCCATGATTTTGTCAAAAGTTCAAATGTTTTCATAATCTATCACACATGCAACCATCCCAGACTTGGAAATGAGCTGAATATATCACAACTTCCTGTGTAACTGTGTTATTCAAAAATGACCAATCAGAGATGAGGATTCTGGACTGCAGACCCATATGTTTATAAAGTACAAAATTCCACCTACCTAGAAATTTTAAGTTTAATTTTCCCACAAAATTCCACCTAAATAGAAATTTTGAGTTTGGTTTTCCTGCTAAGATGTTGTTAGATAGATTTAAGATAGACTTTAGGTAGAATTTTAGGTAGAGTCAAACGTTTTGCTTCAGGCTTGGGTAGAATTTAGACGGATTCTAGGTCTACCTAAAGTCTACCTATGAATCTGCCACCTTAGACGGATTCCTCCTGGAATACCTTCATTTCCAGGCATAATCCTCTAGAATTCCACCTAAGCATTTCATAGAGGCTCAGTCAGGGAAGGAATGTGCACGGGCTACTTCAATAGACTTGAAGGATGCCTACTTTCATATTCCAGTCAGAAAGTCGGACAGGAAGTATCTTCGCTTCTCTTACAAGGGCAGGATTTTCCAGTTCAGGGGACTATGCCTTTTGGCCTTACCACAGCTCTCATGGTTTTTAACAAACTGCTTCAGGTCGTGGTATGTTTCCTGCACCAGCAGAGTATCAATATCTCAATATATCATTTGATAAAGGAGTCCCTGGTGCAGGATACTCAACTAGTTCTGAGTCTTTTCCTCAAGATTCATCCCCTACCAAAAACGTCTCCCTCTCAGAACTTTGTGTTCCTAGGCTACAGGTTCAACGAAGCTAGGGGCCTTGTCCTTCCAACTCAGGAGAAGTTCATCAAGGCCAGGGGTCTGGTACTGTAGTTTGCCCAGAGTTCTGTGGTTCAGGTTCGCTGGTACCTCAGTCTATTGGGGTTTCTGAACTCGTTAGCAAATGTAAGTCCTTTGGGCAGACTGCACATCAGACCTCTGCAGATGTTTCTCCTCAGCCACTGGGTTCCTGCATCACGAAATAGGGAGATCTCAATCCCTCTCAATCAATCGGTGAAGGATTTTGCCTTTTGGTGGAGAGTCCAGAACAATGTCCTGAAAGGGGTGTCTTTACACAGGCACTCGCCAACCATGACTGTATACTGATCATCCAAGACAGGTCAAAGGCGAGTTGATCCGCTCAAGGCCTCTGTTTCCCTAATCACAGATTTTCTACTGCATTTGTTTTGCAGCAAGAAATTGGCTCCTAGTACCATTGCCGGCTATAGTACAGCTATTGCTGGTATTTTGTCATTTGCAGGGCGCAACCAGATGTAGGTTCTTCTCCCTCCTTGTCAGCCGTCATCAGAGGTTTTACCATTGTCGAGACCTAGAATAAGGGCGGCTAACTCCTCAATGGGACTGGTTCTGCAGTCTCTTTAGGGTGCTCCTTATGATCGAGCCCCTGAGTCAAGCCTCCTTGAATTTTTTGACGTTTAAGACTGTGTTCCTGCACCCTTGCATGGGGGAGAAGGCGTAGTGAGGTTCATGCCTTGTCTGGGCATTCCTCCTGTTTACATTTTGGTAGGAATTATTCCTCTGTAACTGTCAGGACAGAACCTTCTTTCCTTATGAAGAATCAGGTTCCTAGATTTTCTCCAGAACCTATTTGCATTTCCCTCTCTCTCTGACAAAGTTGGTAAGGACGAGCGTGATCGGCTTCGCTGTCCTGTCAGAGCTCTCCGGTATTACTTGGACAAGACGGGGGTGGGTGGGGGGGGGGGGGGGGGATCGAGAGTCACATTCTAGGCTCTTTTTGCCTATCAAAAGTGGTCAGTCTATAGTATCTCGGCACAATCCATCTCTCGATGGATTTGTCAGGTGATTAGATTGGCTTATGAGTCTTCTTCTGAGGATGTCAGAAGACTTTTCAAGGTCAGGGCCCATGAGGTTAGAGCATTGGCTGCTTCTTTAAGGGCCCTTCTCAATGGCTCTCCGTTTTCTGAGGTGATGTCCTTAACCTTTTGGCGAGGATATACACTTCATTCACAGGCTTTTATCTGAGATCACTGTCATCTTTCTCAGACAAGCTCGATCTTCTCTTTGGGTCCGGTGGTTGTTGCCCAGTCAGTGGCTCATCCACCTTCCTCAGTGTAAAGTATTCTCCACTTTTTTAAGTTGTTAAATTATGCACTCGCATGGCATTGTAAGACCTATTCTTGAATTGGTCTTCCTATTTTTTAATTTGGGATTCTTCATGTAGGAGTTTGGTTTAGGTACCCTGACTGTGATCAGGTTACCGCCCTCCTGTATTTGCCATGGTCCTTCCGGTTTGGAGGATCCACTAGGTAAGGCGAATTCGCATAATAATTGGACGTGGTAAGTATTGTTATAAAATTGAGGTTTTTTATTGTAAAACCCATTTTTATGAGAAAACTACTTTATTTGTGCTGTATTGATTTTGGGACTGATCGGAAAAACTAAATGGCTGACAGACGGCCATTTTGGATTTTGACAATGAAAATTTCTTATTATTATATCTTGTGAAGTATTGAATGGATCTTTCCCAAATTTCATATGCAGGTTCCCCTTGTTAATAAATACAAGATAGATCTCTCTTAAAGTTTTGGATTTCGGAACAAAAAAAACAAAACTCCTGATTAGACACCTACTTTACACTATTATTAATTTTCCCAAGAAATTTCAAAGTTCATTGTGCTAAGGCCATACCAATTTGATTTATTGTTCGTCGGATTTACCGCTCCTGTTTAGGAAAAATAAAATAAAAGTAAAAGTGAAATATTACCGCTCCAATTTTAGCCTCAATGAAAAATGACGAATCTGGGAAATGCGCGATGAGGCTTTTTCACTTGTGAATTAAGAAAACTGAGAATGTGTCAAAATTGCTTTCTTATCGTGTGTTGATCACTACATAATCCGGTCGCCATATATATGTATTGCAAAATACCGCAATAGATAATTGATCGTTCCAAGATCTCTTGATCAAATAAACAAAATATGGAACTCAAGCGGTCTCACTAAAAAGCGAATTCAATCAAATGTCTTTTAAAATCCTGAATGAAGTAAGCAACATCAAAAGACATGTTGTTAATACAAATGTTCGACTATAATAACACCTCTATATTGAATCTAAAATCGATACTCTTCTCAAGCAATCGACCCGATTTGGCAGACATCAATGTCATTTCATCAGTCTTATTTTAGTAGAATAGGCCTAATGTTGATAGTTTAAAAACGTTTATGTTATTCATATTTTGAAATATGTATGTAGGTATTACCATTCGAACTCTCTAGCAGATGCCGTAGTTACCTAGTCATCAGTAGTCAGAACATTTAAATCCCGAATGGATGAACACTTGGTTCATGATGCTTATTCAACCACGAGATAAACAATAATTAACTTATTCATATATGTGACGTCAGCTTATGAACTGATATTAATCTTTCTGATTTGGATATATAGTACACAAATATTACTGCATACTTCCCATCTCGCACAAAAGAAAAGTGTGGACAATAAATCGCTTGTTGCCACAGTCCACTGCATGCACACATAATCCCAATAATCCCCTTTTCATGACCAATCAGGATTGTTTGGCCATGAAAGGGGCTGGACATGTATACCGTAGACTGTGACAACAAAGGATTAAATAAGATAAGAGTCTATGATTTAATCGATTGATTTATTAGTCAATTAATCAATTATGAATTAATTAGAATTAATAAATTGTTTCATAAAATTATTCATTCTTTATATTTAAAAGTAACTCTTCCACATACCTGTCTCCCAAGTATTGTTATTTTTGGTATTATTTCGCTGCTGCTAAAAAAACTCTTTGAATATCTTTGTCTGACACAGGGGCAGAAAAATCTGTTCTTTGGTATGCCTTCAAATTACAGAGTTTTGGTACTTATATCCAAAATATCTGGGTGACTTTCTGATGGTGCCAATGCAAAATTCCCCAAATCATCGTCCAGAAAAAAACACTTGCATCTATTGTGAAAGACACACCCAGACTGGTTATAGGGAACTTACCTGAGATCTTACCTGAGAACTTACCCTGGGATTAATTAGTGCTCACTAACACATGTTGTATTTTCGAGTTGGGAAGTATGCAGTAAGTCAGTTATTGCATGATTTCTTGTCACTCGGGACTTATTACACCCTCGCTTCGCTCGGGTGTAATAAATCCCTTGTTACTCGAAAACCATGCAATAACCTATACTTATTACTATTATTATTATTGCAACTCATAGGTTATGTTAGCAAAACACCTAGTGTCATACATCTAGCCTTCAGGGTTTGTTTTATATAGCGGTGCATCATACCACAGATTTAGATTAGACTATCTAAGTCCGTGATCATACACATATTTTGTCATCATTAATTTATATCAATTCAATAAAATATGCATTTTACATGAATAGAAGCATCTTAATACCTACAAGAAAAAAATTCTATTAAGAAGGAAATTAAAGAAAGCTTTTCTCTCAAATGCTGTTTTATTGCACAGCATTATGCAAGTAGTTTGTATCATGGAAATTATTTTTAAAAACCGTTACCACGGTTTAAATACTTTTACTATTTAGTGATACATTATATCAATAATCAAACAAGTATTCTGACATTTAGTGTTTTGAAAACTACCGCTCGCTCGAAATTTTAAGGAATTCAAAATTTTTGTAAAAAACAAAAAAATTGCGCCCGCTCGCTCCAATTTTGAAATCTCATTTTCCGAAGAACAATAAATCAAATTGGTATGGCCTAAGATAAAATACATAAATGAAAAAAATAGAACTAAGGACCAAGGTGAGCTTATATATTAATTGCCATGTCGTGGCATCTGTTGTCCGTCCGTTAACAATCGACTTCTTCTTCATAACCGCTCGACAGAATTCGACCAAATTTGGTCAGAAGCATCCCTATGGGATGGGGACTCTAAAAATGTACAAATGGTGGGGCTTACCTTTCGGGGGCCTGGGGGGTAGGGGCCAAAAGGGGTCAATTTGGCTACATTGATATAAAGGACTTCTTCTCTGAAACCGAAGCATCACTATGGTGAGGGGGTTGAAAATTGTACAAATGGTGGGCTGAACCCTACAGGGGCCTGAGGGGTTGGGCCAAAAGGGGTCCATTATTGATATTAACGACTTCTTCTCTGGATCTAAGCAATCTATGACATTTATATTTCAATGGTTGCATTACTAGGTGGCTGGAATTCAAATATATATATATAAACAATGGAGCTCAACCCCTGGGGCCTGATGGGCAGGGCCACAAGGCAATATTTGGTAATATTGATATCATAACTTTTAAACAGTTGAGATCCCCACCCCAAACCTATATATGCAGTTGCTGCATAAGCTTAAGGGACAATTACAAATATGATTTGAAAATTCAAATGACTCCAGGGATTGCCACACCCTTGCAGGCTTAACAATTGAGTCATAACTTTAAACAGTTGAGATCCCCACCCCAAAACTATATAAACAATTGCTCAGCATAAAGAGGCGATCACAAATATGATTTTATATTTGACACCAGGGTCTGCCACGCCCTTGCAGACTTGACTCTTGAGTCATAACTTTGAAACAGTTGACATCCCCACCCAAAAACTTAATATACAATTGCTGAGCGTAAAGAAACAATCACAAATATGAAGATTTGACCCGGGGTCTGCCACGCCCTTGCAGGCTTAACCATTGAGTCATAACTTTTAAACGGTTGAGATCCGCAGCCCAAAACTGTATATATATTTGCTTATTGGCTTTAAGAAACAATCATAAATATGATTTTAGATTTGACACCAGGGTCTGCAAAACCCTTGCAGATATAACATCTGAGTCATAACTTTTAAACAGTTGAGATCCCCACCCCAAAACTGTATATACAATTGCTTGGCATTAAGAGACAATCACAAATATGATTTTAGATTTGAACACTGGGTCTGCCACACCCTTGCAAATTTAACATCTGAGTCATTACTTTTAAACGGTTGAGATCCCCACCCTAAAACTATATAATTATACAATTTCTTGGCGTAAAGAGATGATCACAAACATGATTTTAGATTTGATCCTAATGATATGCCATACCCCTTGCAGACTTCCCACCATGTACAAAACACTACAATTGCTGGGCATAAAGAGGGCATAATATTTAATATAAACCAATTTCAAATAATTTCCTCTAAATGCTCTTTTGAATCAGAAAGCTAAGAGTTCATTAAAGACAATAATGTGGCAGATTCCACACTGGAAAAGTTAATGTTATTTAACTAATACACTAATACTTTTTGTTTCATTTACTGAAAGCAAGGTGTCTTTTCCACGGTCACTGCATGAAGGACAAAACCATATCATATCTGATTTTGATAGTATTTCATATTTCCTCGAATCAAACTCCATAGGCATCTATCTGATGCAGAAATGACTGTGACATTGATCACACTCCATGGCTTTCCTTTTTCCCTCGAGCATATCTTGCAAGTATTTTGTTCATCTATCCATCTAAAATCTATCCAACTTTCAGCGTCAACATACTTTAACACTTACAATTATGTATCAGGGAAGTCCGTGCACTCATATGACGCACCACGCACTAAACATGTAGAACACATGTATAATATATATATATATCAAATTTGGAACTTGTCGAGAAGATAATTGTCCAATACTTAATCCATTTGTATATGTTATGATAGCTCCGTTTTTATTTTACTTTTTTTTTAATGTAAATTTAAAGGTTCGTTAACATTTTCAACACAACTGCAAACAATAATTGGGACATACATGTATATGATTTTTTTTTTATATTAATTAATGACTTCACTTATATATTGCATATATATTTTGATTCATATCAAATTCAATACCGGGGTCCAAACCCGATACTATTTGTACAATCCGTATTTTATAGATTAGGTATGACAAGCATTTTTTATCCGCACAGGATGACATAAATTTATTCATTTTGTCCAAATTGAATCTGTATGTAATTATACATTAAACTCAATCGCACCTAAACCGGCGTTTTACAACGTAACACCCCCCCCCCCCCCCCCCCCCCCCCATATGGGTTTTCTTGTATGTGAAAAGGTCTTTCTCTTCAGCAATATAATTCAATTATGCCGTTTTACTGAAATATTATAAAGGGAATATTTCAAAACACGCTTTCAAGTTTTACACACGCATTTCATGTAACAGAGGAATGAAAGAGTTATCCCTTGGGAGGCCCCAAAACCAAAACAAAACTGTCACCGACTATCCAGAAGAAAACTGTAACATGCAAACAATTTGGCTGTTAGTTTCTCCCTTGAATACTTCCCATCCCTCATTATGCTTCCGTAATATAATCCTTACGTTGAAGTTTGACCATACGGCCACTTTTCGCTTGGTTAAGTTACATGTAGGTCACGCGGATCGCCATTTTTTGTTTACCGATGTAGCCTGTTATGCGCATGCGTTATCATATGTGACCAAAAAAAAATTACATGTCCAAATCGTTGATCAACGAATAGTGATTCTCTTTTTTTAATTATTAATTAAAGTTTTTGGGAACATATTTCAGCGTAAATCGCCCATGAATTTTCCACAAGATTAAACGTTTGAATCATATATACAATAATTCTAAATAAGCATAAAAAAATATAGTTTTACTGTGATGCCTCTTTAAAATCCTAATCTTCTATAGAAATGACAGGATTACTTGTCCAAATTCCTTGTGAACCATCCTTATAGTTGAAGGGGATTTAATTTTGTATAAACAGCCCCCCCGGGTGAGGCCCAATGGGAGTAAGTTTAGTAAATACATCTATGATATGTGGATTATGCTGACTTCAACCTTGTTCCACATAATTTGTTTATTATGTATACAATTGTACATCTGTTTTATTTCTTTTACAGCCCTAGAAACAGTATTGTCCATAATCAAAGCTAAATATGATACTGATACAGTACTGTTAATCATTTTTGTTTCTGTTTATTAGGCAGGAGTCACACACATCATTCTAGCTGTAAGCTATCGTGCTAACCAGATGGAACAAGAACTTAAAAATGTGGAAAAAAAGGTCAGATATCATTTACTTCCCTGAATGTTTTGCATTGAGCTTATATTTCTACATAAGTTCAGGGCTTGCATAGGTAACATTTGTCAAACAAATTTGAACAGAAAAATTGCATTTATTGCCTATGAATATAAAATCTTTTTTATGTACTTAAATACATTTGTCTACTAGCTGGAATTTCACTCCCCTACAACAACATTAAGATATATTAATCAAGGGCACAAATTCAAACATTTTCTCTTTATGTTTGGAAATAACATATCATATGCATGCAGGACTTAACATAAAAAATGGTTTTACTATGGTTCTACAAATGTATACAGACAGTGTTTACTTAAGATTAAAAGCACTACTCGTTGTTAGCTCACCTGGCCCGAGGGGCCAAGTGAACTTATGTGATGGTGCAGCGTCCATCCATCCGTCTGTTGTTCGTCTGTCAACTTTTCGTTTAAACGACTTCTGAAATACCAAAATGCCTACCGACATGAAATTTGGCTTGTAGCTTTCTTGGAAGGATATGAACAAAGTTTGTGAAAAAAATGTAACCAATATTCAAGGTCACACTGGGGTCAAATCAGTTTAACCTTCTAACGACTTCTTCTGATAAACCAACAGACCTAGAACCTTGATATTTGGCTGAAAGGTTCATTGAAAAAAGCCCAAAAAGAAATGGGCTTGACCTATATTCAAGGTCACAGGGGTCAAATCTGTTAAAACCTTTAAACAACTTTTCCTGATTAACCAAAATGCCTAGAAGCTTGATATTTAGCTAATAGGTTCCTTGGATGAATTCCAACAAAGTTTGCCAAAAGTAATAACCTTCACCCATATTCAAGGTCACAGGTCTGTTAAAACTTTCAAGCGAATGGTAGATATAAGTATTGAACTGCTTTAAAGGATTTGTGCAACGAAAAACGATATAGATGTGTGTCAAGTTTTTTTTCAGTGAAAGATCGAGAAATCTGAAGGACGCCGCCATGTTGGAAAGTCGGGATTGTACACAGAATCCATACAACGCAAGCAGATTAAGTAAATTTATATTAAAAAGATTCAAAATATATACTTTATTTGTGTTGTTATTTATGAATTGCACGGGAATTGACGATAACTTATTTATGATTGACGTCCCGATGTTATTTGGACCAGGCCAGAGTTGATACGGCCGCTCGGCATACAACGTTTATTTGACAAGTAATTATAAGCCCAATTAGGTAAACAAAACATATAACGCAAATACAGGAATTCTATTTCACTCTTGTGGTCATCTAAAACAAAAGTTTATCTAACAATTTGGGAAAAATCAGGTATTGATATTGCCGATAAATATTCCGACCACGGTAAAAGTTTCGTCTCGTCATCACTTTGATTTGACATACTTTCGTTTTCAATTCCAGACGAATAATCACTAAAGGCATGTCCAATTAAGTTCCTTGCTTTTCTTCCCGTAATTCTGCAGCCATTTCAATTGCTCTTGCAACATCTTCGGCAGTAAATATTTAAATAATTCGCAGGAACTCGTAAATATAAGTTGCCATTGCATTCTACGTGAGTAACTTTTGTAGTAAATTCTTTGGTTTTCGCGGGAATATCGTGTCATGTGATGCCTTTATGAATGGAAATTTCCATTACTATTTTGGTCGCCAGAATCGTGTGATACATTCAGCCAATCAAAACCGTCGTAACAGGTTTTCTATACCAATCGTAAAATCGCTTCTTCACGACCGTCGGAACCACAAGGATGGCGGACGATGTCTCATAAAGCAATAACAGAGACCACACGAAGCAAATAAAGCACGTAAAGGCGTTAACAGGGGCCGAGGAGTTAACCGTGAGAGTTATAACATTTACACATATTATTAATTAATGCAACGTAACGTTTATGCCATATGATCTATGCTGTTACCGCTAATTATCGAAACAATGCTTTCACCATCTCCACATGGTCGCTTTTGTGTTTACATTAGCTTTAACCAATCAAAGGTAGCCTATTATCGAGGACTGGGAGCGTGTCAAAAAAGGCAATTTTTCATTGGTCAACCCCGTGGGACTGTCTTAGGTCTGTACCCGTGTGATTGCGGGTAATTATACCAAGCTGTCAGAATGGGTTTTAATGAAAGTAATTATCGTCTTATTGATAAGGAGAACACTTCTAAGGTAATTACCGTTTAAACAAGATACCCTACTTAATAAGATCAGTATAATTGTGCTTTTAATTACACCTGTCGTCAATAATTACATGCCAGCTTGACCGAGGATGGTTTTTGATCGACCAGGCGTGTGTAGGGTCCGGTAGGCACAAAATACGTTTTTCTTATACTTACTAATAATTTTGCATTTTTCTAATAAATAAATAACACAAACTCATCCATGTTTTATTATTTACTCGAGAAAATCGTCACCTAAAAAGAGAAAAAAGAATATTGAATGACATGAGAACGAGACAAATTAATGGTCGTCAACCTGGCGAGTTCTGGGAAAGAATGCTTCTGCAACTCGCGCGCCTGGGTTTACTTGGTTGCAGCTGTGTGTCAGCAATTTTTCAGAGGTTCGTGCCACTGACTCTGCCACACATGAGGGTTTGCTTGCCCCTCAACCAGTCAAACTGGAGTCGAGAGAGCTTGCTGCCTGGCCCGGTAAATTGGTGGATCAGGTGGTGTTCGGTTCCATGGAACATCACAAGATGGAAAGACTGCTGCGGCTTTTCATCCAAATTCTGTCTTATATAGACTACTTTACGGTAAGTCTATATAGGGTGTCCGATTTGCCTGAGGGTCGGATATTAGAGACAGAATAGGCCGACATTCAGGACAGACTTACCTCTGCTCTGAACGGGGCTTTGCGAGCTTTGGCCACCTTACGGGTGTCCTCGCTCGTTAACCTCGTGTTGGCTAGGCGTTTTTCAGCTTGAAAATCGCCCGGTCGATGAACCTTATCGTTCCCTTCTGTTGACTGCCCCCTTCTCCGGGACTACTCTTTTCGGAGGGTCCCTTCCTTCTGTATAGAAGGATTTGAAGGAGGACTTGGTCGCCTCTGCACTTCGGTGAAGAGGATTCAGACTGAGAGAGCCAGCACCTCGCAGGGGTCAGCGCTTCCCAAGAAGAAGGCTAAGACTTCGGTTTTGCAGGTACATGCTCAATCTAAGCCTAAGCCTCCCTTCAAGGGCAACAAGGGGAAAGGTAAGAAGGGCAAAAACCCTCCTGGGGGCAAGAAGAAGGGTTCCTGACTCCCTTCTTCCCTCTTTGAGCGCAGACGACGGACTTGGCCGAGAGGAGTGTAATCCTCTCGGCTCAAACTCTTGTCCTTCTCCCGCAGTATCAGACTAAGGGTCAGCAGATGATTCGCTTGCCTGGCAAGGGCTCAATCTTCCTCGACCAGATCTTCCTGTGGGAGAGCGTCTCCTTTTTTCCTTCTAGAATAGAAGTAAATCACGGAGGACGCATGGGCATTGTCTGTGGTCTTTGAGGGATTAGGTATCCCTCTCTTACGGGATCCCCCTTGTTGACAGAGCCAATTTTCTTTCCTCAACGGGGGATTGGGAAAAGGCTCTTGCTCTCCAGGAGGAAGTAAGGACCATGCTAGTCAGAGGCACAGTTGAGGAGCTGTCAGTGGTGGGATACACCCCCAGCTTCTACTCCAGAATGTTTCTGGTGAAGAAGAAGTCCGGGGCGTGGCGTCCCATCATCGATCTAAGTGCCTTCAACAGGCACGTAGATTCTCCTCACTTCAAGATGGAGTCTCCTCGGGGCATCATTACCTCTGAGAGAGACGGAATGTGAGCAACTTCAGTAGATCTGAAGGATGCTTACTTCCACATCCCCATCAGGAAGTCGGCACGGAAGTATATTCGGTTCACATCCAATGGAAAGGTCTTCCAGTTCCGGGCCATGCCATTCGGGCTCACGACTTCTCCTTTGGTTTTTACCAAGCTGCTGCAGGAAGTCTTGGGATTCCTGCTCTCTAGGGGAATAGATGTGCACATCTATTTCGACGATTCTCTCATACTCCACCTTGTGAGGGAATCTTTGGTGCAGGATGCCCGTCTGGTCCTGAAACTTTTGCTCAGAGTCGGCTTCATTCCGTCCAGAGAAAAGTCGGAGGTTTCCCCTACTCAGGATTTCATCTTCCTGGGGAACTGTTTCAATACAGTTCAGGGTATCGCCCTTTCACCACTAGAGAAGTTCGAGAAAGCCAGGGATATGTCCCTGACCTTCATCGGCAGGTCTCACATCCAGGTGCGTTGGTTCCTCAGTTTTTTGGGGTTATCTCAACGCCCTGGCAGATGTGGTCCCCTTAGGGAGACTTCACATCAGGCCTCTTTAGATGTTTCTCCTTTCCAACTGATTCCCATTGAGGGATTGAGAAGCCTGGCTTCCTCTGACCCAGTCTGTCAAGGAGTTCGCTCGGTGGTGGACCATTCAGGAAAATGTCCTCCAAGGGGTTCCTCTGTCCAAGCCAGCCCCCACTATGACTCTGTATACGGATGTTTCCTGGACAGGGTTGGGGGCTTACCTCGACTGTCATTGCCAGTTGGGGGAGTGGTCTGAGGAACAGCTCTTGGAGCATATCAATGTGCTCGAGATGAGAGCTGTTCTGCAAGCTCTGCAGTCTTTTCTGTGAGAGATCCTGCAGTCCAAGGTGGTTTGTGTGGCTACGAACAACTCTACAGTTGTTGCGTATCTTGAGAGAGAGGGAGGGACCAGGTCTTTCATCCTGTGTGCCCTTGCTATTTGTGTTCTTCTTCAGTGTCAAGAGATGCAGCTGACCATATAGGTCAAGCATCTTCCTGGCAACTTGAATGTTCTGGCAGATTCTCTTTCCAGGCGCCGCCAGCCGGTGTTGACAGAGGGGCAACTGAACTCCTCAATTTTTGAGGGGGTGTGTCAGGTGTGGGACAGGCCTCACGTAGACCTTTTCGCCACCTCCCTGAACAATCAACTGCCAACCTTTGTCTCTCCGGTTCCAGATCCGAGGGCTTGGGCCGTGGACGCTCTGTCTCTGGACTGGGAGGGAATGCATGCATATGCCTTTCCTCCCTTCAACCTGGTGGGCAGGGTCCTACAGAGTTTCCGGGAGCATCAATGCTCCTTCATTCTGATAGCACCCATGTGACCGAGGCAGCCTTGGTTTCCAGGGTTGTTGTCGCTCCTGTTAGAAGAGCCACTGGCTCTTTCTGTCAGGTCAAACCTCCTTCAGCAGAGGAAGGTTGATCTGGTCAAGGCCTCTATCCAGTTGATTGCAGACTTCCTGTTATGGTTGTTCAAGGATCGCAATCTTGCCCCTGGTACTATAGCTGGCTATTGTACAGCTATTTCTGTCCTTTCATGGCAGATCAGAGATGGGCTCACCCCCATCCCTTTCTGCCTTGATCAGAGGGTTTGGTCTGGATAGGCCTAGGGTTCGGCAGTTGGCTCCGTAGTGGAACCTTGTGCTGGTGCTCGAGGCGTTGATGCGTTGATGCGTGCACCATACAAGCCATTAGACTTCGCTTCCTTGAAGTTTGTCACTTTCTAGGTAGTGTTTCTAATAGCCCTGGCCTCAGTTCGTAGGAGGAGTGAGATTCAAGTGTTGTCCTCTCACCCTTCATGTCTACGATGGTCTAGGAATTACGCTGCTGTAACTCTTCAAGGCCAACTCTAATACCAACTACATCACTATATGTATCTGGCATGCTGGATGTTGCCAAAATTACAGTATTTTAGGTCGGTAATGATCAGCGGACCTAATATAAGAATGTAAGCAGGTAAGGTAAGATTGAGGAGTCTTTGTACTAAGATGACGTCACGCGATCATGTGACCAACAAACTCATTATCTCTAGTTTGCTTGTGAGGTCCAAGGCGTATGACCCGCATTTCATGTCAATGCAAGAAAACCAGACCCCGCGCGATAGTCAGGGCATGTTATTATGGTTTTACAATACTACATTTACAAAATACAAAATTTTCGTTTTTCGTTGCACAAATCCTTTAAGTTGGCTTCAATTATTATTTTTTTTTTTGCAATATGAATGCCAACCTGACAAAGGCAAATTCAATGAAACGTAGGATTTGCCTTAATTTGCCCAGTTAGTATTGATATTGCCCATGAATGCCAACTTAAAGTAGTTCAATGCTTAAATAATTATGTACCATGACATGGTTATAATTGACCAACATCTACATTGTAGCCACATGTTTGTAAAAACTTGTTTGTTCTGTTTTGATTCAGTTGGGTGTGAAGATAATTATTTCTTTGGAATCTGAACCTTTGGGAACAGGTAAATATTGTAATATTTGTGATAATGTTGATATAATTAAGTTGGCCAAATTATTTTTTAACTATAGTTTGATCATGAGAGATAACTAATATCATGAGTGAGAAATATAGTTGTGTTTGAAAGATACTTTGATGACATGAAATGCATCCTTTGTATCTAATTTTCTTGTCTTATCCATTAACTGAGTCATCTAAGTTTTCTTGGTTCTCCGTATAAAATGTTATCTGATGACTTTTTTGTTCTCTGTTTGCCATTCAGCTGGACCCTTAGCTTTAGCCAAGGAACATCTAAAAAAAGACAATGAACCCTTCTTTGTTCTCAACAGTGATGTTATATGTGATTTCCCTTTTAAGCAGATGGTTGAGTTTCACAAACATCATGGCAAAGAGGGAACAATTATGGTAAGAACTACTGTTTTAAATATACCCTATATAGTTTAATCTTGCTAGAAAGAAGTATATTAAGCTCACCTGGCCCGTTTGTCTGTCAACATTTCCTTTAAATCGCCACTAGTCATTGATTGGATTTTGACCAAACTTGGGAGGGGTGCCAATTTGGGCCTTCTGGTGGCTTTAACCAATAAGGTTTTTTTGGGGGTTAGATGGTCATGACATGACATGAAATTAAGGTCAGTTCGGAGCACTTAACGAGTTATGTAGGGGTCAAAGTAGGGGGTCAAATTCATAATAGGCCCCAATTTGATCAAATTACCTGATATTTTTTTTATCTTTCTTCATAGTTTTGATACATTGTGCAATTCCAAAACAGTTCAACTTCAAACTGATCATAAGGATATTTGATCAAAATTGGGCCTATTATGAATTTGACCCCCCTACATAACTTGTTAAGTGCTCCGACCTGATCTTAATTTCATGTCATGTCATGACCACCTAACCCATAGGTGTTGATATACAAAAAATAAAACTTATTGGTGATAGCCACCAGAAGGCCCTAATTGGCACCCCTCCTTTAGTCAGAAACATCCTTTGGGGAAAGGGAAAAAGATTTTGCATAAATGATGTCACTCTGACCTCCAAGGGGCCATAGGGGTGGGGTCAGAAACATCCTTGAGGGAAGGGGAACAATTTTTGCTTAAATGGTGACTCTGACCCCCAAGAGGCCAGAGGGGCAGGGTTCCATAGGGAAAATAGAGGTTACATAAATTCCTTTAAATCGCTACTTAGGTCATAAAGTTATGAATGCATTCACAGGCACTTGTGGCCAGGAGAATAACCATCTATATATATAATATATAGAATATAGCGAAAGTTGAAAAATAAAATAAAATATATAAACTTATTTTCCAATTTTCTTTTTATGTTATTAATCATCTAATACCATAATGAAAATAACTGCCAAATTTCAGCTTGATACGTCAAGCGGTTAAATTTCACAAAAAAATTGACTATCAGACACTGAAAAGAGAGACGGTATGCATGCAACTCCGTGGCATAAAATACCTCAACCACGTTACAAAACAGTCATATAAACTTACTTTCCGTTCATACTAGAGAAAAACGAACAGCTTTCATCCATTCCCTATATATTTCCCTTTCTAAAAAGCTATAATGATCCACACTTTTATTTATCGATCGCAAGCGCGGAGTCGTAACATCTCAGAAACCCCCGAAATGTTCGATATAGGAATTACCTGTGACGGAAGTGAGGTTCTGAACAGCAGTAGACTTATGGAAAAAGCCAGAAAGGTCTCAATGTTCCTTTTTGCGCCAAAATACAAACATCGTTTTTGCGTCAAGTTAAAAACTTTTGTTTTAAATGATTTCCGACGATGGCAGCATCGGATTTCACTACTAAACACCTTAGGATGGTTTAAGGGCAAGATAAACCTAAGTCGTTTGTATACTAATGATTGTGAAATATTTTAACATTTTAGAAGTACATAAATATAGTTAGAGTAGTCTCCCCTGAGATGTTTGCAGTGACTTCCGTCACAAGTTATTCCAATATCGAAGATTTCGGGGGTTTTCTGAGATGTTACGACTACTCGCTCGCAATCGATAAATAAAAATGTGGATCACTATAGCCTTTTAGAAAGGGGAATATATAGGGAATGAATGGAAGCTGTTCGTTTTTCTCTAGTATGAACGGAAAGTAAGTTTTTGGGACCGTTTTGTAACGTGGTCGAGGTATTTTCTGCCACGGAGTTGCATACCTTCTCTCTTTTCAGTATCTGATAGTCGATTTTTTGTGAAGTTTAACCGCTTGAAATTTGGCAGTTATTTTCATTATGGTTTTAGATGATCAATAGCTGACTCTGTCACACACACACACACTCCGGGGGCCATTTGGGTGGGGCCCAAAAGAGGATATAGAGCTAATTATTATATTTGGTGGCTTTCCTAGGGCAGAAGGGTGGGCCCAGTAGCGGATATAAGTTAAAGCCTTTTAAATTGATACTTAAGCTTGTGTAACTTGAATTTGGTTAGGATTTCACCCTTTAACAATTAAAACCACTGCTTCACATAAAAAGACAAACACAATCATAATATCATGATTGGTCCCCGGGTGAGTCAAGCCCTTACAACCTAAACTCCTGAGTCAGAAATTTTAAATGGTGGAGATCCCCACCCCAAAACAATATATATGATATATAATTGCTGGGCCAGGGTTTGCCACGCTCTTGCAGACTCAATTTCTGAGTGGTAGCTTTTAATTGTCAAGATCCCTACCCCAAAACTATATAATATTATACAATTGCTGGGCCTAAAGAGACAATCACAAACATGATTTATGATTTGATCCTACAGTCTACCACACCCTTGCAGACTTCACTCCTGAGTCATAACTTTTAAACAGTTGAGATTCCCATCCCAAATCTATATATACAATTGCTTGGTATAAAGATACAATCACAATCATGATATTATGGTTGGTCTTGGGGTATGGCACGTACACCCTTGCAGACTTTACTCCTGTGTTAGAACTTTTAATTGATTGAGATCCCCACCCCAAAACTATATTTCTACCACAATACCCCGCGTTATTCCACTCTCAGACCATTGTATAAACGTGCCGACTGTTGGATAAATATATGTTATATACCACTAGCTATAGTAGAATATGACCTTCCGGACTTTTGATTGATTGAAAAGTTGAACTTTGACCAGAAATCACGTGGGCCAATGCAATGTGCTCGCTAAAGCTTGTGTCTTTTGTAACTTTTAAAAAATAATTAACTTGAGTGAAATAAAATAATATAGATTTGATCCCAGGGTCTGCCACTGTCTTGCAGACTTCCCACGTTAAAACTATACAGTTGCTGGGCATAAAGAGACAAACAATCATGATATAAGCATTGATGTCGGGGCCTGGTCAGGCCATAGCCCTAGGGACCTTGTTATTATTGTTGTTATTATTAATATTATGAGAAGAAATTTTGATATTTCTTTACAAAAGGACAGAATGTTGTCAAAATCTGTCCATAAATAAATTCAGGAAAAATGCATTGAAAAAAGGTGAAAATACACAGAATATATATATATAGGAAAATATGAAAAATGAAAGGCTTTTGGCACGTCAAGTACTGTATGTCATAACTAAATAAAATATAATTAGTTACTGAACCAAATCAAGTGAGAAATCTTCATCACAGCCAATTACAAATATGTAAGTCATGTTACACAATTGTTACAAACCACCTCGATGAGGGCAAGAAAAAAAATCATGAGTCATGCATATATATTTGCCTCGAAAACGAAAGTGGGTTTAACAATCTTAGACAAAGTTTAGTTTGAAATGTCAAATACGCAAATTTCTTGCAGTTTGTGCTGGCTGCCATCTTGTCCTTGTCCCCCTTCCTACCGGGTACACGACAGTGATTGGTCTCGACTATCGTATAAATTCGGCTGACCTGCAAATGTTTATGCAAGCCTTGCCTGAAAGCACCATTAGACAGATGCCTAAAAAATATATCGGCCTTAAATGGTTCAATCGTTTAAACCAAATTGGCCATGTTGACAGTTAAACTAAGGTACTGTAAGTACTTATATAGGTGGCACTGATCAAGAGTTTGCATCGTTGCTGTCAAACATCGAAAAGTATTTGATGTAGGGAAAACAAATGGGACCCAAAATGGCACATGGTATTATGTCTTAAGTGCATAGAATGATATTGAATTTTACAAAATTTGAGAATGGAACATTTGCTGATTGACTCACTGATCTGCACAATTCTCATGAAACATGTGGAAACTTTCGGTTTTGTTTTGTTTAATAATCTTTAACTCGTAATTGACTGTTTATATGTCTATTAGCTATAACTTATGACTGTGAGATTATAGATTATTTAACATGATATACTGGTAATTTGAAAGTTTTTAATTAAATTCTGTTTGAAAGGTTCATAGATCTTATTAATTCTAAAGCATTTTGTACATTTTGAAACGATTGCTATTTGAGGGAATTAATCTGAAATAAATAATGATGTTTAAAGATAAATTTGAAAAAAAAATTAAAAATTATCGAGAATATACATAAATATGTTTTCTACTAGACATTTTGTAAAAAAAATGAGACGTAGATGACAAAACGTGATCAGTCAATAAGCGAAGACAAGTATAGAAAGTGATAGTGTAAATGTACAGTCAAATAATGACAAAGTTTCAGCAAGTATACTTCATGTATTAGTCAAGTATGCTTGTATACAACCCTAATACTTGTCTTGTATCCAGTCCTAAAAGTATACCAAGTATACATAATATATACTCGAAGTATACTTCATGTATACTTGCAGTTATAATTAGTCAGTTTGGTAAGGGTTATTAGGTTTGAAAAATATGAATGACCTTGACCCACTTTCAAGGTCACGTGGGTCATTTATCTTAAGACTTTTACACAACAATTTCTTCATTTCCAGGAGAAGAAAAGTGTTGATATTTAGTCAGCGATATACTCCGAGCACTTTCCATCAATTTGTGATGAGAAAAAATGTCTGAAAAATCAACTTTCAGTTTTTTTTGGTAGGAGGCAAATTTTAAAAATGCTACTTTGGGAGGCAAACTTTGAAAGTATGCTAAGATTAAAGGCCCAATATACGTAACTAATGCGACAAAACTTGAAGCAAAAATCAAACCTATCAATTTTTTTATATTTATAGATTTAGTTCAAACTCAGTTCAAACTCGGTATTTGTAAACACTCATCCATTTTGAACTGTCTTCTAACTTTAGCTTGTTGTTGCAGTGGGCCCCACCCAAATTATTTTCAATTCTTTGGATTTTTCTGTCAAGAATTTTTTGTTAGTTACCGCCCAGGTTTACTTCGTTTTAGGGCTATTTTTTGCATTATTATCAAACAGATTTTTTTTCAGAATTTTTCAGAATCATGAAAAATCTCCTGAAGTAAGTATAATGGGCCTTTAAAGGCTATCCAGTGGAGAAAGGGAAGTAATTCGTAAATTATGTAAGAGTTAACTCCTTTTACCAAAAGACCAAATCGGCCAAAGGTGTGAAAAGCCTGTCAAATTGTTAGCCAACAATATCTAGTTTTGAATATGTTTTACTTAAAAAATTTAGATGAATTTGATTATTTATTATGTTTTTACAGGTGACTAAAGTTGAGGAGCCTTCCAAATATGGTGTTGTTGTTTATGATGCAGAAAATGGAAGGATACAACAATTTGTTGAAAAACCACAAGAATATGTATCAAATAAAATCAATGCAGGGATGTACATATTCAATCCATCTATACTCAAAAGAATTCCTGTAAGTTATCAATTAATTCATCATTATAGGCTTTTTCAGTCCAATTAGCTCACCTGACCCGAAAGGCCAAGTGAGCCTATTCGATATTGGAGCAGCATCCATCATCCGTCCTTCATCTGCCCTGCTCATTGGGGGAAGGGGAACAGATTTTACATAAATGGTGACTCTGACCCCTAAAAGGCCAGAGGGGCAGGGCCCAATATGGGAAATAGAGGTAATTCCTTTAAATCGCTACTTGTCATAAAGTTATCAATGGATTTTGACCAAATCTGGTCAGAAACATCCTTGTCGGAAGGGGAACATATTTGGCATAAATGGTGAGTCTGAATCTTAAGGGGCCAGAGGGATGGGGCCCAATAGGGGAAATAGAGGTAATTCCTTTAAATTGCTATTAATGATGAAGTTATATAAATGGTTTTGTCCAAATTTGGTCAGAAACATCCTTAGGTGATTGTATAAATCGTGACTCTGAACCCCAAGGGGCCAGAGCGGTGGGCCCAATATGGGAAATAGAGGTAATTCCTTCAAATCGCTACTTCTCATAAAGTTATGAACGGATTTTGACCAAATGCAGTCATAAACATCCTTGGGGAAGGAAACAGATTTTTGCATCAATGGTGACTTTGATTCCCAAGGGGCAAGAGGAGGGGGGGGGGGCAATAGGGAAAATAGAGGTAATTCCATGAAATTGCTACTAGTCATAAAGTTATGAATGGATTGTAACCCAATTTGGTCAGAAACATCCGTGGGGGAAGGGGAACAGATTTTGCATAAATCGTGACTCTTAGCGTGTTCCATTTATCGGAAGGTTTCAGATGTGCCAACTTGGAACTGGTCTGCTAAATGGAACAGAATGTCTGAATTCTGTTCCTGCGGTTGAAAATCTAAAAATCGAAAAGGAAAAAGAAACAACTTTTCCGGAAATTACCAAAACGGTTCAGTCGTAAAATCTGCAAAACAATGCGAGTAATCCCTTTTATTTACAATTTTTTCAAACTATGATGACACAAGGAGTCGGTAATGATATATTTTACTGATGAGGTGCAGTCAAACTGGTTATAGTTAGGTCTATCTACAATTTATTGAACATCTGAAACGAAATCCTTTCACTGGCCGCCATATTGGATCCAACTTATAACCCTCAAATGAGACATTCCAGACGAACCGGTTCGTTCCAGCGGAACGTCATGTAGGCCTACCGAAACGTCTGGTTCGTTCTGGAACAACCGGAACATTCCGCTAAATGGAACACGCTATCTGACTTTCAAGGGGCCAGAGGGGCGTGGCCCAATACAGGAAATAGGTAATTTCTTCAAATCGCTTCTCTTCATAAAGTTATCAATGGATTTTGACCAAATTTAATCAGAAACATCCTTGGGGAGGAGAAACAGATTTTTGCATAAGTAGTGACCCTGACTTCCAAGGGGCAAGTGTACCTGGGGCGGGGCCCAATAGGGGAAATAGAGGTAATTCCTTTAAATCGCTACTAGTCATGAAGTTATAAATGGATTTTGACCAGATATGGTCAGAAACATCCTTTTCCAATCTTGCAAAGATCCCTCTTTTGAGTCTTTCGGAGAAGAGAAGGTGTGATAATGCCGGCTCAGCGGATAGGGCAATATTATTAGATTCACAACCTTTATTAGCTATTTAGGCGGACATCCAAAAGCATGGAATATACTAAATTCGATAGGAAGGTGTGAATCGGTGATTTTTCCATTTTTCCTGGAAGCATATTGTCTCCATTCCGGCCATCTTCCTTTCCTTGGTACTCTAAGATGGTTCGGACTTGAAACAAATTAAAGGTGTGCAGACTGTTATTGCAATTGCAAAACATAGACTTTATGTAGAAAATGTATTTCTGTGTTAAACCTTTGTTTGTCCAGAGGTCTTCTTCAGTTTTCAATCTTTCAAACTTGGTTGGCTTAATGATCATGACATGAAGTTGTGTTTTCCTGAATTACCATTTGATTCAGTAATATTTACTAGAGTTATGGCCCTTTGGAACATCGATCTGATGCAAATTTGGGCATTATGTAGAAACAACTTTTTTGTGTTTCCATACCATTATACTTCAGATAGGGTACGACGGGTGTAGCATGCCTCCGCTTGCGGTGCTCATGTTATAGATATTAAATGAATTAGCCTGAATGACAATTCAGAACCCTTATATATTTAATGAATTAGCTTGAATGAGAATTCAGAACCCTTACATTTCTAATGAATTAGCTTGAATAACAATTCAAAACCCTTTCTGATACTAAATGATTTTACGTACATTGGTCTACTTGAATGAAGGACTACCAAGGTTGTTCAAATGAATGACCGTGACCCATGTTCAAGGTCATAGGGATGAAATATATTAATATTTTAGCAATAACCAACAAAAAAATATATATCTATAGTCAGATGCTGTGAAGTTATTAAGGCCTCTTGTTTGAAGTCTATGCAGTGGTTTTGCTGTATAACTGCAACAGTCTTACAGTATTAATTGCCTACTGGATTAAAAGACACACTGCATTCCTACTGCCAATTTGAAGAAGTGATGCAGCCTCACTATAGTGGCTGCAGTGTGATTTCACTAGCTCGCTGGTATGGGCTCATGATCGAAGGGTTGCGAGTTCAAGTCCTGGCCATTGATAGCACTTGTGTTGTATCCTTGAGCTAGATACTTTATCCCGCTTGTCCACATCTACTCAGCTGTAAATCAGTATGTCAGGTTGGTCAGTGCTAGAAAATGTAGAATGCTAGCTGTGCATGAGCACCAAAATGGCAGCACTGGTTGTGTGCTCCCCAGGGAGTTGAGAACGTTGGCTTGTTGCTAAGGCCCTATAACTACGGATAATAAGTTGTGAACTGCTTTGAGATGACCTAAAGGCAGTGATAAATTGGTATATAAGTACCTTAAATTATTATTAATATTATTAAATGGTATTGCTTGAATGACAATTCAGAACCGATGTTTTGTAAAGTACATGCAAATATTTGTTTCAGCTTGAGCCCACTTCAATAGAAAAAGATGTTTTTCCTTTCATGGCCAGCGATAGTGAGCTGTATGCCATGGAACTGCAAGGTATGTACAATTTAGAGTTATATACTGTATGGTGTTTAACTGTTAGGTACCTGTATGTACAATTTAGAGTTATATACTGTATGGTATTTAACTGTCAGGTACCTGTATGTACAATTTAGAGTTATATACTGTATGGTATTTAACTGTAAGGTACATGTATGTACAATTTAGAGTTATATACTGTATGGTATTTAACTGTAAGGTACCTGTATGTACAATTTAGAGTTATATACTGTATGGTATTTAACTGTAAGGTACATGTATATATCATTTAAGAGTTATATACTGTATGGTATTTAACTGTTAGGTACCTGGATGTACAATTTAAAGTTATATACTGTATGGTGTTTAACTGTAAGGTACCTGTATATACAATTTAGAGTTATATACTGTATGGTATTTAACTGTAAGGTACCTGTATGTACAATTTAGAGTTATATACTTATGGTATTTAACTGTAAGGTATATCGTATGTACAATTTAAAGTTATATACTGTATGGTATTTAACTGTAAGGTACATGTATGTACAATTTAGAGTTATATACTGTATGGTATTTAACTGTAAGTTACCTGTATGTACAATTTAGAGTTATATACTGTATGGTATTTAACTGCAAGGTACCTGTATATACCATTTAGAGTAATATACTATATGGTATTTAACTGTAAGGTACCTGTATGTACCATTTAGAGTTATATACTGTATGGTGTTTAACTGTAAGGTACATGTATGTACAATTTAGAGTTATATACTGTATGGTATTTAACTGTAAGTTACCTGTATGTACAATTTAGAGTTATATACTGTTTGGTATTTAACTGCAAGGTACCTGTATATACCATTTAGAGTAATATACTATATGGTATTTAACTGTAAGTTACCTGTATGTACAATTAAGAGTTATATACTGTATGGTTTTTAACTGTAAGGTACCTGTATATACCATTTAGAGTAATATACTATATGGTATTTAACTGTGAGGTACCTGTATGTACCATTTAGAGTTATATACTGTATGGTGTTTAACTGTAAGGTACATGTATGTACAATTTAGAATTACATTGTATATGAGTCATTATCAAAAAAGTACCAGATTTAATAGTGAAAAAATCAGAAAAACAACTGTCTTTGACTGACAACATTAATGGTTTAAGTGACAGGGGATACATTGCAGGTTACAAAATCATTGTTTGTCCATTTGAAATTTTACCTGTTCAGTTACTATGGTAACACTAACGATCACAGGTAAGTTAAAATGTCTGTGGTGTTACCATTATTGAATTGTTGTTTTTTTTGGGATAAAACATGCCAGTTCTATGCTAATTGATTTTTTTAATTGATAAAGTTATAACATGATGATTTTTATTACATCTACCTCATCTAAATACCATTTGAGAATATTGATTTGAATATGTCCCGACCCCTGTACTTTTGCACTCAAGGGATGTGCATTATTTCTTTTAGATAAAGTTAGAACTAAAGATTCATGAAAACAGTAATTAATTTGCAAACATAAAATGCTACAGATAATTACTGGATGGCTAATTGTTTCTTTTCACCTTTATTCAATTTAATATGAGTTGATTTTTGTGATGGTAACACCATAGACATTTGATAAACACCAAAGACAACTGTAACACCACAGGCATTTTGTCCATTGTGTTACCATTTTAAATATCATAACACACGTATTTTAGTCAATTTCACTATTGATACACATTGTCTTTGTTTCCAAGTTGTAGAGAGGGCCATTCTTGATCACCTGAAATGTTGTGCTGGATAATACCAGCATTGAATGTCTGTGGTGTTACCATTGTTACCATTGTGTTACCAGACGGAGAGTGCATATTGTAATTGAATTATCATGTCATCAATATGCATAGAATTATATAGTAATGTGTCCTAAACAAACAATTTAATTCATTAACTAATATATAAATTGGTTGTTTATGATGGAAATTCATATTATGCATCTTCTCTTGTCACCGAATTGTCTGTGGTGTTACTAGTAATGTCTTTGCCATCGCTCACAGAGAGAATACATGATTTAATAACTATCACACTAGTCCTAGTGCTTACTATGTTGTACAAATAACATTATACAATAATTTCTCAGTTTTATGAATCTTATGATATGAATCTTCCCATTATCTTAGATATAATTTATGATTTTTCTATTCCATTGTCTGTGGTGTTACTACATTGTATAATGGTATCACCAATATTCCTGTCCTTGGTGTTACCAATTCAAAGCCCTCTTAACTCACAATGACATATTCCATTTTGAGAACTGTAAGCTAATGTCATAGCTTTATAATTCATCTTACTAATAATATATTTCATGGTCCGTATTATAAGTAAACATTGTTTTGTTAGTGTTGCAATGATTTGACTGTGGTGTTACTTATCTAAGTCTGTAGTGTTACTATAATTGTCTTTGGTGTTACTGTTTTGAGAGAATCTTGATTTAAGAGTATAGAATCTGAATTTAAGAGTTTTCTTTGATTAGAAATGAAAAATAATCATTGTTTTGGAATTAACTTGTTCAAATCATCAAGCTTTTATTTTTTCCAATAAAATTGATTCATAAACGGGTATGATGTCTGTAGTGTTACC
Source organism: Mimachlamys varia (assembly GCA_947623455.1). Lineage (NCBI taxonomy): Eukaryota > Metazoa > Mollusca > Bivalvia > Pectinida > Pectinidae > Mimachlamys > Mimachlamys varia. The sequence continues at coordinate 25,837,344 of OX392534.1, forward strand.
AAATATTCTTCTGTGGTGTTACCTGTTTGACCGGTAACACCACAGACAGTAACACCACAGAAATTTTAGATATGTTTATAGATTAAAATTATAACCATTGGTAATTGTACAAAGCATGATAGCTGTATTTAACTACCTTGCAACTTCTTTTAAATACTATAAATCTTTTTATTGAAAAAATGGTATAACTGTAAATAATGTGGTAACACCATGGACAATTTGAATGTACACAGTTGGTGAGACTTGATTTCGATTGCTTCCAATTTAAAACTGTCCTGCTTTCAACTTCCAAATGCCATGTGAAAATGAACAGGGGATAGATATGCAATGATTAATTCATCATAGATGATTGAACTCAGTTGATTTAAAGTTTCTCTATTGAACCAAAATATTCATGGTAACACCAAGGACAAAAACTTATGGGACAGGTAAATATTTTCTTGAAAAAACCTTTAAATATTTTCTTTTTGCCTAAAAGAACTTATTTATCAATTAAATTGGTAATTATCAACAAAACTATCCCCATATTTTGTACAATACCCCATTAAAAATGTTTTTAATGGAGCTTGAATATTTAGGATTTACTATCGGACACACCCATTTTTGGGTGAAAAGCTAATATTATTGTTAAAACAAATTTTTTTTGCACAATTTCATGGCTTCGTCTTTTGAAGCGTGACTACTAGATCTCTAATTGTTGGTGTATTAGCAAAACATTTACTTTATTCAATGTAGAATTCACAGAAATAAACGACAAAGTTACGGACAGCGATTTGGTACTTTTCTGATAATGACACATATACTGTATGGTGTTTAACTGTAAGGTACATGTATGTACAATTTAAAGTTATATACTGTATGGTATTTAACTGTAAGGTACCTGTATATACCATTTAGAGTAATATACTATATGGTGTTTAACTGTAAGGTACCTGTATGTACAATTTAGAGTAATATACTGTATGGTGTTTAACTGTAAGGTACATGTATGTACAATTTAGAGTTATATACTGTGTGGTATTTAACTGCAAGGTACCTGTATGTACAATTTAAAGTTATATACTGTATGGTATTTAACTGTAAGGTACCTGTATGTACAATTTAAAGTTATATACTGTATGGTGTTTAACTGTAAGGTACATGTATGTACAATTTAGAGTTATATACTGTATGGTATTTAACTGTAAGGTACCTGTATGTACAATTTAAAGTTATATACTGTATGGTATTTAACTGTAAGGTACATGTATGTACAATTTAAAGTTATATACTGTATGGTATTTAACTGTAAGTTACCTGTATGTACAATTTAAAGTTATATACTGTATGGTATTTAACTGTAAGGTACATGTATGTACAATTTAGAGTTATATACTGTATGGTATTTAACTGTAAGTTACCTGTATGTACAATTTAAAGTTATATACTGTATGGTATTTAACTGTAAGGTACATGTATGTACAATTTAGAGTTATATACTGTATGGTTTTTAACTGTAAGGTACCTGTATGCACAATTTATAGTTATACACTGTATGGTGTTTAACTGTAAGGTACATGTATGTACAATTTAGAGTTATATACTGTATGATGCTTAACTGTAAAGTACATTTTGTACCTGTATGTACAATTTAGAGTTATATACTCTATGGTGTTTAACAATAATGTAAGGTACCTGTATGTATAATTTAGAGTTATATACTGTATGGTATTTAACTGTAAGGTACATGTATGTATAATTTAGAGTTATGTACTGTATGGTGTTTAACTGTAAGGTACCTGTATATACCATTTAGAGTTATATACTATATGGTATTTAACTGTAAGGTACCTGTATGTACAATTTAGAGTTATATACTGTATGGTTTTTAACTGTAAGGTACATGTATGTACAATTTAGAGTTATATACTGTATGGTTTTTAATTGTAAGGTACATGTATGTACAAATTAGAGTTATATACTGTATGGTATTTAACTGTAAGGTACCTGTATGTACAATTTAGAGTTATATACTGTATGGTGTTTAACAATAATGTAAGGTACCTGTATGTACAATTTAGAGTTATGTACTGTATGGTGTTTAACTGTAAGGTACCTGTATATACCATTTAGAGTTATATACTATATGGTATTTAACTGTAAGGTACATGTATGTACAATTTAGAGTTATATACTGTATGGTTTTTAATTGTAAGGTACATGTATGTACAAATTAGAGTTATATACTGTATGGTATTTAACTGTAAGGTACATGTATGTACAATTTAGAGTTATATACTGTATGGTTTTTAACTCGGATGGCTGAGATTCAGACCCTAAAGGGTCAGGATGACCTATTGCCATCGTGCTTCGTCCTCCGTCCTCCGTCTTCCGTCCACCGTCCGTAAACATTTCCTTTAACAATCTTCTTCTCAAAAACCAAAAAGCCCAGGATGCCAATATTTGGCCTGTAGGTACCTGGGATAGAGTGCTACAAAGTTTACTCACATTAATTACCTTTTCTCAAGGTCACAGGGGTCAAATATGTAAAAACCTATAAGAATCTTCTTTTCAATAACCAAAAGGCCCAGGATGCTGATATTTGGCAAGTAAGTACCTTGGATAGAGTGCTACAAAAATTCCTCATATCACTGACCTTGACCGACTTTCCAGGTCATAAGGGTCAAATTTATCAAAATTCTTTCAAACATCTTCTCCTCAGTAACTATAAGGTCTAGGGTGTAAAGAGCTACAAAATTTCCTCATATCAATGACCTTGACCTTCTTTCAAGGTCACAGAGGTCACATATATAAAGTTCTTTAAGAATCTTCTTCTTAATAACCAAAAGGCCCAGATTGCTGATATTAAACCGGGGGGTTCCCACCTTCCCCACTTTTTATATAACAAAGGAAAGTGTTGATATAAGAGAACAATGGCAAACCAATTATAGTCTGTTTCATACTAGGTAACTTACCTGTGTAAAAGTTACCTGTGTGAAAGTTACCTGTGTCATTTACCTGTATATGACTATACAGCCTATATGTAGTATATATAGTAGTATATAGTGAAAAATACTTTGATTTATATCTATACTTATTACTTATTAAATTAATAGCAATTTAAGACTTAAGGATGTACACTTCTGAGGTTCCAGTCACGTTCAAGTCTCGTTTCTGTCTCATTTAAAGATTTTTTGTTATACTGAAGAAATTATTATCAATTTTAATAGCAAATATGCATCTGAAAATTGTGTCAAAAATATAAGTGTCTGTGTTTTTAAAAAAATTACCAATTTAGCGGCCATTTTGAATATGCATATTTCTGTCTGTTTTGTGCACTTTGCGAAAGGCCAAAATTTCACCATTTTGATGCTATATCGCTCTCTTTAAACATCAGTGTTTAGCCATTTCTAATTATAGCAAGCTCATTTTTGCTGTACAACTTTATAATGTTCAGTTTTATAGAAATATTATGCTATAAAGTGGATAATTATAAAATTTTAGTATTTTTTTCATATATTTAGTGTAACTGGAGCAGTATTTATTTTTGAACTCAAAACTGTGAAAAATAACACAAATAATACAGGGACAAAAAATTAAGCACACTAACCCCCCCATTTTTAGTCCCCCACCGGAATCCGGGGGGGACTATAGGTTTGCGTTGTGTCCATCCGTCCGTCCGTCCGTCCGTCCTTCCGCACACTATTTGTCCGGGCTCTATCTCCCATACTATAAGACACTGGAACTTCATACTAAGTGTGTGGGTTCCCTGTGGGAAGGCGGTGTGTCGCATACAAAAACCGGGTCACTGTGACCTATATTTTGACCTCTGACCTACATTAAAGAAAAAGCTTGTCCGGGCTCTATCTCCTACACTATAAAGCACTAGAACTTAATACTTAGTAGTATTGTTCTCTGTGGGAAGGCAGTGTGTCGCGTACAAAAACCGGGTCAATGTGACCTATATTTTGCTATTTTTTGACCTCTGACCTACATTAAAGTAAAAGTTTGTCCGGCTCTATCTCCTACACTATAAAGGACTAGAACTTAATACTTGGTAGTATGGTTCCTTGTGGGAAGGCGGTGTGTCGCGTACCAAAACTGGGTCACTGTGACCTTTATTTTGCTATATTTTGACCTCTGACCTACATTAAAGTAAAAGTTTGTCCAGGCTCTATCTCCTACACTATAAAGGACTAGAACTTAATACTTGGTAGTATGGTTCCTTGTGGGAAGGCGGTGTGTCGCGTACCAAAACCGGGTCACTGTGACCTTTATTTTGCTATATTTTGACCTCTGACCTACATTAAAGTAAAAGTTTGTCCGGGCTCTATCTCCTACACTATAAAGCACTAGAACTTAATACTTGGTAGTATGGTTTCCCGTGGGAAGGCGGTGTGTCGTGTACCAAAACCGGGTCACTGTGACCTATATTTTGACCTCTGACCTACATTAAAGAAAGAAAAATTTGTCCAGGTTCTATCTCCTACACTATTAAGGATTAGAACTTTATACTTGGTAGTATAGTTCCCTGTGGGAAGGCGGTGTGTCACGTACCAAAAGTGGGTCACTGTGACCTTTATTTTGCTATATTTTGACCTCTGACCTACATTTAAGTAAAAGCTTGTCCGAGCTCTATCTCCTACACTATTAAGGATTATAACTTTGTAGATAACAACCCGGTGGGGGACTGTAATTCGTTGAATTATCTTGTTATTACGGTTTTAGAAAGAGAAACCCATTTTCTTTTCATACGCTAAATATTAAAAAAAGTTTGATATCAGACCTTTTTTTATTAAGCGGTTAATCTGCAAAAAATGATCATTTTCTCATTAAAAAATAAGGGGTAGGGGTAACTCAAATTGCTTTCCTGAGTAAAAATATTAAGTAAGAGATATTTTACTTCCATAACTTAGAAGAAAACACTAATTTTGTCATTTCTGCAAACTTTCATACATTTCGGATCACAAATTTGGAAGATATTGTATGAAGGTATCGCGCAATTGGTCAAAACTACAAAATTAATTCACTTAAAATTGCTTATTATGTCATATTGGTATCTTTGACCGATCATAGCACAAAAACGAGCACACTGACATATCATTGTCTTTGCATTTTCTGTCATGCCTTGAACTCCCTTTTCCAAAAATGTATATGAGAAAAAAAGTTTGATACAGGAAAATTTTGACTTCTGAGAGGTGTACATCCTTAACACATGATTACATCAGAAAAACATTTATTTCTACTTTTTACGGTAACTATTCATTTCTTTATTTTTCTATTAATTAATATTATTTCATATTACACAAAATACAGTATAATTTAGTATATATCATTCATATTTAACAACTACAATTATATCAAAATGTGTTCTGGTTATTGACACTTCATTAATGTTACACATAGAGAAATACACAATATTATTAATACTATTTCATATTACATACATTGCAGTAAAATTAAAATTATTTTATTCATACAATTATATCAAAACTTGTTCAGGTTATTGACATATTATAAGATTTATAAGATTTTTAATTAATAATGATTTGTTAAACAACAGACTCTAATTTTTATTATATAATATTCTATGATAAACATATATTACATTGATAAACAAAATTTCCATTTGAATAATATTGTTTTCAATATTTATTTATTTAAAGTGCAAATGTATATGCAAATGTATAATAAAACATATATATCCATATAAGATATAGAGGTTCATCACTGATTAAAACACAGGTAAAAACTCAGGTAAGAACACAGGTAAATACAGGTAAATAATTCCGAAATTATTCAGAAACAGACTATAATCCTTCTAACAACATTCTCCCCCATATGTTTTTTTTTTAAAAGTGGGGAAGGTGGGATACAGCCATTAAACCAGTAGGTGTCTGAGGTAGAGTGCTACAAAGTTTCTTCATATCAATGACTTTGACCAATGTTCAAGGTCACAGGGGTTAAATATGTAAAAATCTTTAAGAAATTTCTTCTCAATAACCGAAAGGCCCAGGGTACTGATATTTGACATGTAGCATGCTGGGATGAAGGACTACCAAGTTTGTTCATATGATTAACCTTTACCAACTTTCAAGGTAACAGAGGTAAAAAATATTTGAATTCTTCAAGTAACTTCTTCTCCATCACAGAAAGGCCTAGGGTACTGATATTTGGCCTGTAGCATGCTGGGATGGAGGGCTACCAAGTTTGATCAAATAAATGACTTTGATCTACTTTCAAGGTCATAGGGGTCAAATGTCTTAAAATGTTTCAAACACTTCTTCTCAGTAACAAAAAGTTAATCTGCGGGTATTATCATTATGCCATGATGAAGGAATAACAAGTTTGTTCATTGACTCTCTTAGGTAATAGGGTCAAATATGGTAATATCTTTAAACAGCTACCAACAGAAAATTATATAGATTGTCAGATGACCGTTGAGGCCCATGGGCCTCTTGTTACAAATGATGTAATGCCTGAAGGGCGGGGCCAAAAGGGGTCAATTCGGCTATATTCATATTAACGACTTTTCTGGATCTAAGCATTGTGAAACATTCATAATATTATGTTAGTGGTAGCATCCCTAGGTGGCTGGGATTCAAATTTCTACAAATGATGGGAATGGGTCCATTAGGCTATATTCATATTAACGACTTCTTCTCTGGATCTAAGCAATGTGAAACATGCATATGTAAGTGGTAGCATCCCTAGGTGACTGGGATTCAAATTTATACAAATGACAGGGCTGACCCCCTAGGGGCCTGAGGGGTGGGCCAAAATGGGTCCATTTGGCTATATTCATATAAACGACTTCTTCTCTGGATCTAAGCAATGTGAAACATTCATATTTTAGTGGTAGCATACTTAGGTGGATGGGATTTACATTTATACAATTGATGGGCTGACCCCCGACCCCCCACCCCCACCCACCCAGGGGCCTGAGGTGGTGGGCCAAATGGGGATCGTTTGGCAATATTGATATAACTTAAATGGTTGAGATCCCCACCCCAAAACTACATATACAATTGCTTAGCATAAAGAGAACATCACAAACATGATTTTAGATTTGACCCCAGGGTCTGCCATGCCCTTGCAGACTTGACTCTTGAATCAAAACTTTTAAACGCTTGAGATCCCCACCCCAAAACTATTATATACAATTGCTGAGCATAAAGAGAGGATCACAAACATGATTTTAGATTTGACCCCTCTGGGCCGCTTGTTCCATCAATAAAATATTTTGATGTAGCTATTGATTTCTTTTTTACCTGGACCAAAGGTCTGGTGAGCTTATGTAACAGTAACAGTAAACTACTATGGCGCAGCTTCTGTCGTCTGTTGTCTGTCAACATTTGCTTCAAATCGCTACTTGTCAAAAGGTCCTGATTGGATATTGACCAAATTTGGTCAGAAACATCCTTGGGGGGAAAGGGAACAGATTTTGCATAAATGGTGACTCTGCCCCTAAAGGGCAAGAAGGGCGGGCCCCATAGGGCAAATAGAGGTAATTCCATTCAATCTCTTCTAGCAATAAAGTTAAGAATAGATTTGAACCAAATTTGGTCAGAAACATCTTTGGGGGAAGAGAAACAGATTTTGCATAAATGGTGACTCTGCCCCTAAAGGGCCAGAAGGGTGGGGCCCAATAGGGGAAACAGAGGTAATTCCATTCAATCTCTTCTAGTCATAAAGTTATGAATGAATTACGACTAACTTTGGTCAGAAACATCCTTGGGGAAAGGGTAACAGATTTTGCATACAGTAAATGGTGACTCTGCCCCTAAAGGGTAAGAAGGGCGAGCCCCATAGGGCAAATAGAGGTAATTCCATTCAATTTCTTCTAACCATAAAGTTAAGAATAGATTTGAACCAAATTTGGTCAGAAACATCTTTGGGGGAAGAGAAACAGATTTTGCATAAATGGTGACTCTGCCCCTAAAGGGCCAGAAGGGTGGGGCCCAATAGGGGAAACAGAGGTAATTCCATTCAATCTCTTCTAGTCATAAAGTTATGAATGAATTACGACTAACTTTGGTCAGAAACATCTTTGGGGGAAGAGAAACAGATTTTGCATAAATGGTGACTCCCCTCCGGCTTGAGGGGCGAGACCCTACAGGGAAAATAGAAGTAAAGTCTTTTAAATCACTACTACTTCTAAAGTTCTGAATTTATTTGAACCAAATTTGGTCAGAAATACTTGTTAGTGACAATAAATGGATTTTGCATAAATGGTGACTCTAACACCCCTTGGGACGGGGTGGGGGGGTGGCTGAGCCATAGCTTTTAAACACAGTTGAGATATCCACCCCAAAACTATATATACAACTGCTGAGCATAAAGAGACTATCACGATCATGAGTTTAGATTTGACCCCAGGGTCTGCCACGCCCTTGCAGACAAGACATGACTCCTGAGTCATAAGTTTTAAACTGTTGAGGTCCCCCCCCCCCCCCCAAAAAAAAGCCTATATTATACACAATTGCTGAGTATAAAGAGATGATCACAAACATAATTTTAGATTTGATCCAGGGTTCACCACTCCCTTGCACACTTGACTCTAGAATCATGCCTTTAAAATGATTAAAATCCCCACCCCAAAACTATATACAATACAATTGCTGGGGATTAAGAGATGATCACAATCATGATTTAAGATTTGCTCCCAAGGTGTCCCACACCCTTGCACACTTGACCCCTGAGTTTTAACTTTAAAACCGTTGAGAACTATATTAAATTTTACAGTTGCTGGGCATAAAGAAACATACACAATCATGATATTAGCAGTGATATCAGGTTCTGGCCACAGCCGCAGGATCATCTAGCTCCTCAGTTTATCTTGAAAACTGTTGAGATACCCACCCATTAAGCAAATTTAATTTATAAAGATATTCTTTAAGGATTGGTCTTAGTGTCTGTCCTTGTCCATGAGATCTTTTTGGGAAATAATTTACCATAATTACCTGGATACTATTGTATCCAGGTGAGCGATACAGGCCTTTTGGGCATCTTGTTATTTCATTGTATGGTTGTGATTTTCGAGAACTTTCACAAGAAAAAAAATTATACAAAAACATGAAATTTTGGGAAAAATAATTTTTTTGATGTTTTTTACCAAATATATGAAACAAGTCATTTGACTGCTTCAGTATTTACCAAATCATCTCTACCTGGTAGCATAATTAATGTATGACAGTTTTAAGGATATCTAGCGGTTAACTGTGAAAGGGTCGAGCCTCCTTAATTTATACAGATATTTACCTCAAGGATTAGTCTTTAATTAGGTCTGTCCCCATCCAGCAGATCATTTTGGATATTTTTTACCATGTTTACCTAGATACCATGTATCCAGTTGAGCGTACAGGCCATCTGGACCTCTTACTAATATTTTAATAGGAAAATTCCATGTTAGATCAAATTAATTAACAAAATATTATATATGAAAGAAAGTCTGTTATGGCTTTAATCTTTAAAAATTATGTGATCTTCACAAAAATGTTCCTTTTCAGTAATTTTATTACTTTGTTTTAAAATACTCAACACAGTCTTACAAAATTAATTAATGCTTGATGTTAGGTAAATGTGTGCATAAAAATGCATTTTCTCTTTTTAAATAATTATTATGCAGTTTTGTATACATAACTAGTTGCAGTATTGCATCAATATGTTTGTGATGTGGACATGACAATAAAACATGCATGCACACTGTTATTTGGGATTAGGGAAAGAAATAAATTATGAACACGATGTTTGCTTAAGTGCGAGGGCAATTCATAAACATGAAGCATTACTGCAACTTAGGTTACTACTGTGGGGTGGGGGGTGGGGGTTGGGGGGTTGGAGGTATGTGTATAAAACAACAAAGTTAAAAAGAGGAAAAGCTTTTTTGTGCACACATTTACCAAACATCAAACATTTTGTAAGGCTTTGTTGAAGTGTTCGAAAAAACTGTAATATTTAGGTACAAAACAACTATTGATGTTAATAGTGTGTGTCTTGCTGTAGATCCCTTGCACATATCAAACGTTTTAAAACCCCTCTGATTCAATTTTAAAACTTACCTTTTTACCTTCACAACTGGCAATTTCACTTTATAAATCCCCCCCCCCCACCCCCCCACCCCCCCCCCCCCCCCCCCCACCCCCCATGTCAACATTTTTGACCCTGACCCCCCCTCTAAATGTTAACTTGGACAGGGTGGTTTTTAATAAGTAACTTGGTCTTTCAGATTAGCATTTGTGTATGATTGCAGTTAACTGTCAACTTTCCTCCCTATTGGCAGGTTTTTGGATGGATGTTGGTCAGCCTAAAGACTTCCTCACTGGGATGTGTATGTACCTCGGCTCTCTGCGCCAGAAGTCACCTGAACAGTTACATAGCGGCGATGGCATTGTGGGAAATGTTTTAGTTGTGAGTTTATTCAGGGAATGAAATACACTTTAAATTGTTCCATGTAATACTTATTGTGATCATTTCTCTAATCAGAAAAGTGTTTTTTAGCTCACCTACCTGAAGGGCAAGTGAGCCGGCTTATGCCATGGTGCAGCATCCATCATTCGTCGTTCAACTGTTCCTACAAATCCCTACTAGTCCTGAACCACATAACCAAATTTTGCCGGAAGCATTCTTGGGTAAAGGGGATTCAATTTTGTATAAATGGCTGATCTGACCCCCCCTATGGGGCCTGAGATACAGAGTGCAATAGAGAAAATATAGTAATTTTTAGGTCACCTGAATCAAAGTTTCAAGTGACCTTTGCTAATAGTCTTTTGTCCATCGTCGAGCGTTGGCCGTAAACATAATTTTCAACTTCTCTCAAAAACCCCTGAACCAATTTGAATGAAATTTGGCAGGAACCTTCCAAAGGTGAACCAAAATTGTAATCTTAATATGGTCCTAATCCCCGAGGGAGGGGCCAAAAGGGGTCAAATTAGTTAAAACTTAAAAAATCTTCTCCAGACCCAGATATGCTGGAATCAAATACACTTCATTGATGGACAGGTCTTAGGGTGCCCCCATCCTGACCTCAAATCCCTCCTTCGGGAGGGGTTGAAGTTTACTACAATCTATCAGATTATGTAGGAAAATGACACTTTTAGGTATATTTTGTTTATTTTTAGTTGGAAATAAAATCAAACTTGGTTGGAATAATAACCAGTTTGATATTTAGAAGAATTTTTCCTTGAGGCCCACCCCCGGGGCTGTGGGGAGGGGCTCAGAAGGGTCAAATTGACTGAAATTTTCTTCTTAAGACCCATAGATGCTAGAATCAAATACTCTTCATAAATAGAAAGGTCTTAAGGATTTTTATCAAAATTGTGAATCTCATGTCCCTCAGACCTTCACCTGCAAAGGGGGTGAAGACTGCTATTATGTAATAGTAGCTTATATATACTTGGAAAATTACATTTGTTCATTTTCAGTTGGATATAATTTAAACTTGATGACTCTGACCCTCAAGGGACCAGAGGGGTGGGGCCCAATTGGGGAAATGAAGGTAATTCCTTTAAATTGCTACTTGTCACAAAGTTATCAATGGATTTTGACCAAATATGGTCAGAAACATCCTTTGGGGAAGGGGAACAGATTTTGCATAAATGATGAGTCTGACCCTCAAGGGGCCAGAGGGTCGGGCTTAATAGGAGAAAAATAAATCGCTACATGTCATAAAGTTTGATTGGATTTTAACCAGATTTGGTCAGAATTATCCTTGGATAAGGGGAACAGATTTTGCATAAAAGGTTATGCTGACCCCCTAAGGGGCCAGAGGGGCGGGGCCCAAATGGGGAAATAGAGGTAAAGCCTTTTAGATCACTACTTATCCTAAAGTTAAAATGGTACTGAATGGATCTTTTTGGAAAATATTTTCAGGTAAGCGATACAGGCCCTCTGGGCCTCTTGTTCTCTGTACTTGTGCTCCCAACCATGAATTAAACTTTTGTACACTATTATGATTTAGTGTGTACCTGAGATTATGTACACACAAAATGTATGAAGCATATTTTAATTCATATACTTAATTGATAGGATAAATATATCATACCTGTTCATGGCCATAAAAATATCAAGAACTTGATTTTACATAGGCTTTAATGCTTTACGTAACCAATTCATTTACTTTTAAAGGCATTGATATACATGTACTTGGCCATAATTCTAACTGTATGAATGACAGGATTTTGACCAAATTTGTTGTGAAGCATCCTTTGTTAAAGGGGGTTCAATTTTGTATTGGTGGGACAAAACCACCATTTGCCCCCACCCCAAGGTAATTTAGTAAATACCTTATATTCCTTACTTCTAAATAAATGACAGGATATTGTCTGTTTTTTTCCATGAATGCTTTGAAACAACTTGTATGCAGTCGAGCAATACAGGTTCTCTGGCCCTTTGTTATTGATTTGCAATGGAAGTTTTTTTACCATCATTGATTCTAAAGGATCAGTTTGAAAGAATCATTTCTTAACGGAAGATAATTAAAGAAATATTTCTTATATTGTGATAATTAAGTAATCTATAAATCAAAATGAAAATCCTATGTGTTTGAATTAGTTCCATTTGACATTAACAAGTTGTTGTATGCCTTGTGATGTTTCCTACCACAGGATCCAAGTGCAAAGATTGGCAAGAACTGTCGTATTGGCCCTAATGTGACAATAGGACCGGAAGTGGTCATTGAAGATGGTGTGTGTGTCAAACGTTGCACAGTATTAAAGGGAGCCACCATCAAATCTCATTCATGGCTCGAGTCCTGCATCATAGGCTGGAAATGTGTGTTAGGTAGATGGGTAAGTTTATGGTAAATTAACAGAATTTTGCCTGTCATACTGTTAAGTGCCCCTGCAGCATAATGGAGGGAGTAAGGTTTGGCCCACCTGCTCCACAGGAATTTAGTGAATTTATACCAGCATCCATAACTCAACTTTTCATTAAAACACTACTTTTCCTGATCAGCTCAGTGGATTCTAGAGAAATTTGGTGTGGTGCATCTTTATAGGCAATGAGAACTCAATTTGCTACAAACCGTGGATGTGGCCTCCGTGGGGGCAGAGCCTTATATAGGAGGCAAACATTTAAATCCTTTACCATGAGCAATAAGGCATTTCATCCCAAGTTAGGTTTGGTTTGGTTTTAGCATGAAAAAAGATATTATTAAATATTGATAGATGAAAAGAAACCTTAAGGATTGTCCATTTAAAAGGTTCAGAGGGAGAAGTTTCTGGAACTGTCTTCTGTTGCAAAGTAAGCTCTGATTATGCACATAATGTGTACTTTCATCAGTCATTGTTATATAGATTTGAGACATATACTGAGAACAATTATTAAGAGTGTTTCTCCAATTCTGTTAGAAATAGAATCCAACAGTCATGTTGATGTAGTATTTGAATTAATTAACTGGTTCATTAGCTTACCTGGCCTGAGGGCTAGTGAGCTTATGCTATGTCTATTTCGGTGTCCATCGTCCGTCCTTTAAATTGCTATTAGCTGTTAAGTACTGCATTGATTTTAACCAAATTTAGTCAAAAACATCCTTTGGGTAAGAGGAACAGATTGTGCATAAATAGTGTACTGATGAACATTTTGTGATGACATTATGAAGCAAAGTTGGATGGAATTAAACAAGTAGTTATCTGACCAAAAAGTCAAGGTCACCGGTACAAAGGTCAAATTCTGTATTGTGACATTATGAAGTAAAGTTATTTGGATTAAAGAAGGATTCAACTGACCAAAAGTCAAGGTTACCAGCTCAAATTTCAAAATCAAATTTTATAGCTCTTTACTGATGAACATTTTGTATTGACATTGTGAAGAAAGTTGATCAGAATAAAAACAAGGAGTCAACTGACCAAAAGTCCAGGACTCTTTTTTTTCCTGTCAGTTTTCTAGCTCAAACTTGGTTTAAGTTCATGATAATTTCAGTATGAGCACATAACAACAAAAGTTTCAAGTGATCGTTAAGGCCCAATTGGGCCTCTTGTTAATGATTGAAATCCACACCCCAAAACTAATATTACAATTGCTGGGCATAAAGAGACGATCACAGTCATATAAAAGTGATAGATTTTATCCCAGTCATTGACTTCACACCCCAAATCTATACAGTTGTTAGGTTTAAAGAGACAAACACAATCATGATATTAGCATTGATGTAAGGTTCTTGCCACAGTCCCAGGGACCTTGTTTCTCAGTTAAACTTGAAAACAGTTGAGATACCCACCCATTACCCAAACTTTATATACAGAAGTGTTAAGAAGTTCATATGTCAAAAGCATGCATTCCTCAGATTAATCAGCACAAATATGTAACTTTATTTTTTATTTTCAGGTGAGAATGGAAAATGTATCTGTATTAGGGGAGGATGTCACTGTGAAGGATGAACTCTACATCAATGGAGGCAGAATTTTACCTCACAAGTCAATCGGAACATCTGTGCCTGAACCGCAGATCATCATGTAGTCAAAAATCATTAACAGCGTGACTTGTTATAATCAGTCATCTGGCACATGAAAAGTTTCACATGTACACTTGTGTAAATATGAACCCAGGAATTTGTATGAAACTTTTCATCATTGTAAATTCAATTTTCTGAATAATATTTTTTGAATGAGACCCAGACTTGGGTGTGATTATTTTTGTGTGTATTTAGAAAAAAGTATAAAATACAAAAAAATATTATTATGTTTAAAATGTCATTGAACCCTGATCATGCAACAGTCCAAGGACAAGGAAGATAACCCCTCTTTTTAAGTCACCTTAGAAAAAGTCTCAAGTGACCTATTCTAATCGCCTTTTGTCCGTCGTCCTGCATCTGTAACCAATTTACATTTTCAACTTCTTTTCAGAAACTCCTGAGCCAATTTGAATGAAATTTGGCAGGAACCTTCCCTAACCAAAGATGCACCAAAATTGTTTATTATATGGTCCTTACCCCCAGTGGCCTGAGGGAGGGGCCAAAAGGGGTCAAATTAGTAAAAAATTACATATCTTCTTCTCCAGACCCAGATATACTTTTCACCAATGGAAAGGTCTAAAGATGCTTTATCAAAATTGTTAATTTCAAGCCCCCCAGACCTCAGGTTCCCCCCTTGGGAGGGTGTGAAGTTTACTTAAAATGACAATTTTGGATATTTTGTTCATTTTTAGTTGGAGATAATTGAAACTTAGTTGGAATAATAACATGGACATGACAGTTTGATATTGGTCAAAGGAGGGGTACCAATTTGGGCCTTCTGGTGGCTATCACTGATAAGTTTTATTTTTAGGTCACCTGAGACGAAGTCTCAGTTAACCTATTGCAATCGCCTTTTGTCGTCCGTCGTAAACAATTTACATTTTCAACTTCTTCTCAAAAACCGCTGAACTAAATTCAATGAAATTTTACAGGAAGCTTCCATGGCTGGGGTGAACCAAAATTGTAATTTGTATGGTCCCCACCCCCCAGGGGCATGCGGGGCGGGGCCAAAAAGGGTAAAATTGACTAAAACTTCAAAAATCTACTCCTCTACTCTCAGATATGGTAGAATCAAATACTCTTCATAGATAGAAGGGTCTTAAGGTGCTTTACCAAAATTGTGAATTTCATGACCCTGGGGTCTCATGTTTGCCCCTTGGGAGGGGGTAAACTTTACTATAGTTTATATAGGGAAATCACAATTTTTGACTGTTATTTGTTGGATTTGTATTGGAATTCATTCTAACTTGTATGAAATTATCAGCATGGGATGACACTTTGATGGTATGTACATGTTGGCCCTAGTTGACCCCCAGGGGCTGGTGGGCGGGGCCAAAAAGGGTCAAATTGACAAACATTTCAAAAATCTTCTTCTTTACTCTCAGATATGGTAGAATCAAATACTCTTCATAGATGGAAGGGTCTTAAGGTGCTTTACCAAAATTGTGAATTTTATGACCCTGGGGTCTCATGTTTGCCCCTTGGGAGGGGGTAAACTTTACTATAGTGTATATAGGGAAATCACATTTTTGACTATTATTTGTTGGATTTGTATTGGAATTCATTCTAACTTGTATGAAATTATCAGCATGGGATGACACTTTGATGGTATGTACATGTTGGCCCTAGTTGACCCCCAGGGGCCTGCGGGGTGGGGCCAAAAAGGGTAAAATTTACAAAAATTTCAAAAATCTTCTCCTCTACTCTTAGATATGGTAGAATCAAATACTCTTCATAGATGGAAGGGTCTTAAGGTGCTTTACCAAAATTGTGAATTTCATTACCCTGGGGTCTCATGTTTGCCCTGGGGAGGGGGTAAACTTTACTATAGTGTATATAGGGAAATCACAATTTTTGACTGTTATTTGTTGGATTTGTATTGGAATTCATTCTAACTTGTATGAAATTATCAGCATGGGATGACACTTTGATGGTATGTACATGTTGGCCCTAGTTGACCCCCAGGGGCTGGTGGGCGGGGCCAAAAAGGGTCAAATTGACAAACATTTCAAAAATCTTCTTCTTTACTCTCAGATATGGTAGAATCAAATACTCTTCATAGATGGAAGGGTCTTAAGGTGCTTTACCAAAATTGTGAATTTTATGACCCTGGGGTCTCATGTTTGCCCCTTGGGAGGGGGTAAACTTTACTATAGCGTATATAGGGAAATCACATTTTTGACTATTATTTGTTGGATTTGTATTGGAATTCATTCTAACTTGTATGAAATTATCAGCATGGGATGACACTTTGATGGTATGTACATGTTGGCCCTAGTTGACCCCCAGGGGCCTGCGGGGTGGGGCCAAAAAGGGTAAAATTTACAAAAATTTCAAAAATCTTCTCCTCTACTCTTAGATATGGTAGAATCAAATACTCTTCATAGATGGAAGGGTCTTAAGGTGCTTTACCAAAATTGTGAATTTCATTACCCTGGGGTCTCATGTTTGCCCTGGGGAGGGGGTAAACTTTACTATAGTGTATATAGGGAAATCACATTTTTGACTATTATTTGTTGGATTTGTATTGGAATTCATTCTAACTTGTATCAAATTATCAGCATGGGATGACACTTTGATGGTATGTACATGTTGGCCCTAGTTGACCCCCAGGGGCCTGCGGGGTGGGACCAAAAAGGGTAAAATTTACAAAAATTTCAAAAATCTTCTCCTCTACTCTTAGATATGGTAGAATCAAATACTCTTCATAGATGGAAGGGTCTTAAGGTGCTTTACAAAAATTGTGAATTTTATGACCCTGGGGTCTCATGTTTGCCCCTGGGAAGGGGGTAAACTTTACTATAGTTTATATAGGGAAATCACATTTTTGACTATTATTTGTTGGATTTGTATTGGAATTCATTCTAACTTGTATCAAATTATCAGCATGGGATGACACTTTGATGGTATGTACATGTTGGCCCTAGTTGACCCCCAGGGGCTGGTGGGCGGGGCCAAAAAGGGTCAAATTGACATAATTTCGAAAATTCATTTTTTCCACTCCCAGATATGCTACAATGTATTGTTATAAATATTCATCTCAACATTCCCATATTTCTCTTTCATGTCAAACATCAGGTGACCGTTGAGGCCCATGGGCCTCTTGTTTGTATATAAACATCTATTTGTTAGGTAGTCATGACATGACATGAAATTGAGGTCAGGTCGGAGTGTTTAACGAGTCATAATAGGCCCTATTTTGATAAAATTACCTGATATTTTTTTTAATCGTTCTTCATAGTTTTGATGCATGGTGCAATTCCAAAACAGTACAACTTCAAACTGATCATAAAAAATGTCCATGGTTGAAGGTCACAGTAACATTCAAAGCAGAAAACATGTAATTTGTTACTAACAGCATATTTAGGTCACCTGAGACGAATCACTTTCCGTCCGTTGTGCGTAAACTCTTTACATTTTCGCCCTCTTCTCCAGAACCCGTGAATGGAATCTTTTCAAACTTGGCCAAAATGATCCTTAGTTGATGAGGATACAGATTTGTAAAATTGGGACTCCTTACCCCTACCCAAGGGGCTAGGGTGGGGCCCCAAAAGGAAAATTATCCTAAAGGGCCTGTTTCCAGTAATGTTTATTCTCCATAGGAGTCTGCCCCCGTATAATTTCTTTATAATTTCTCGAAATTGTAATTCGCAACATAGTTCTTTTAATAAATATTTGCAAAACATCGTGTGTATTTATAAAACATAAAAAAAAAATTGGGGAGACACAATTATGAAGAAAAATGCCATAAAATTGCAATTTTCTCCCGTTATATACAAATGTATATAAGTTATATTTACACCTCTTCCTTCTTGTGCTTAGTAAACTCTGCCTGCGAATATATTACCGTATCTGCAGAGAAAAAAGGCTCGGTGGATTGATATTTGTTCAAATATGGCGTCGTTCACGCTTCAGAAAAATAAGTATTTGCTGTCGGCCATTGTTTGGTTCCTACAAGATTTTGAAACATGGAACATATATGGAATAAATTTCTTTTGATTAGGCCATACCAATTTGATTTATTGTTCGTCGGATTTACCGCTCCTGATTTGGAAAAATAAAATAAAAGTAAAAGTAAAAAATTACCGCTCCAAGTTTAGCGTCAATAAAAAATGACGAATCCGGATATATTTTACAATGGTTCAAAATTTAGAAAGCGCCATTCCTGATCATTTGGATGTTTGAAATAAAGGTAGAAATAGAATTTCAAGCGTTTTTTCGGCAGCAACACGAGGGAAATGCGCGACGAGGCTTTTTCACTTTTGAAGAAAACTGAGAATGTGTCAAAATGACTTTCTTATCGTGTTGGTCACTACATAATCCGGTCGCCATAATGAATTGCAAAAGACCGCAATAGATGATTTATCGTTCCAAGATCTTTTGATCAAATAAACAAAATACGGAACTCAAGCGGTCTCACTAAAAAGCGACTTCAAGTGTAATCAGCAAATATCTTTAAAAACCCTGAATTAAGTAAGCGACATCAAAAGATATGTTGTTAATACAAATATACGACTATAATAACACCCATATTTAATTTCAAATCAATATTCTTCTCAAGCATTCGACCAAAATGGCAAACATCATTGTCGTTTCATCAGTCTTATTTCATAGAATAGGCCTACTGTTGATAGTTAGAAACGTGTTTGTTATTAATACTTTGAAATATTTATGTAGGTATTACCATTCGAACTCTCTTCTAGATGATGTAGTTACCTAGTCACCAGTAGTCTGACATTTAAATCCGGAATGGATTAACAATACGTTGATGATGCTTATTCAACCACGAGATAAACAATAATTAACTTATTTGTAATATTATATGGGACCTCAGCTTATAAACTGGCATCAATTTTTCTTATCTGGATATATAATACACAAACAATGCTTGTGTCCATTAATATTACTATTATTATTATTGTAACTCAAAGGTTATGTCAGCAAAACAACTAGTGCCATACATCTAGCCTTCAGGATTTGTTTTGATAGCGGTACATAATACATATTGTGATGAATGTATATATTTCGTAACCCTACCTTCGATGATTGAGTATATTGTTTAGGTTCTATTGGCGTTAATCATTTTGTGTTATCTTTGTTATTCAAGCGCTTAGCAGATAGATAGTTTTTAGGCATACCATACAAACTTTCATGTGATTGTATCATACTCGCCGCTAGGGGTCACTAGGATAGACGGAGGGTATATAAGGCCAGATTCCAGCGAGAATCAGTTAGTTCTGTTCTGAGCTCGGCGTGTTAACACTAGCGATAGACAGCGAGTCCGGCTTTGGGTAGTGAGAGATAGAAGTGGCTGTTGTCAGCCTGCCTTGATCCTACCATAGCTGTATAGAGTTAACAGACGACTAGACCCTGTACTGTGGTTCTGACCAGAGGGTAGTCGTGAGCACGTGTATTAAGCACTATGCGTGGTCGCCAGCTAGAGTTTGTCGTAGCTAGCTGGGAGAGTGCCGTGCATTGGTAGCCGGCGTTAGTGATACTGTTGACTGCCTAGGGGACACTGCCCGAGGTGTACGGTAGTGTGTGTACATATACACGCGTAGTCGTAGTGAGTTATATTTGATACGGAGCAGATAGCTTTTATTATAGTTTCATTCCATAGGCGTGGACACAGAGAGATAGATGTGACTGAATAAGTCGTACCTTGATTTGTGTCCTGTCTATAGTTATATAGTACCTCGACTACAGATAGGAACCGTGGTTATTGTTCGGAGCTTCATTGCTCACAGCTACCTGTGTCGCGGGTATACCGTGAGGTCGCGAGTATACAGCAGCTCACGACTACTGCAGTAGGTCGTGAGCGCTCATGACCATAGGTCTTGAGTTGTCGCTAGCACGGTAGCCTGTGTTAGTGCGTAGTGTGATTACGACACGCTCATAACCACAGCCCGAGTAGAGCACAGGGTATCGGCGTTGGTCGTGACACGGTGGTCGGCGACATAGTCGATATAGTACTATACATTAGGGCATTGACAGCAAGCAGCTGTATAGTGTATATAGTTTACAACTTGAATATATGTCTTGAGTTATTTTATGTGTCAGCAGTCTCGTTTGTACCTGTATGTGCGGTTGTAGGATAACTCTGCATGTTACAGTGTTTCGTTACCGTTGACAGAGTCCTGTGTACATGTACAGCGAGGTACGCTGTGACATTCTGTATATAATGCTAAGCGTTACAAGGTAGTAACACATATTTGTATATATTTGCAACTGTAGTATAGTTATAGACAGGCCTATAACACAGGGATCCTTAGAAGTGACTAGGGTACGGACCCCCGATACGTTACATAAATTTGGTGGCAGCGTGTGGGATCCCTGTAGATAGGTTTCTGTATTATAATTTTAGTGGGTGTGAGTAAAACTACTCTGTTTTATAGACATACTTTATAGTTGTTATTTGTATTGCTGTGTGATTTGTTTTTCAATATGGCAAGTTATTTAGAGGATGATGTTCTCAGTCCATTAGAGGATATTGAGGAAGCGGTGAGCCAGGGCAGGGATATGTCGTACCATAGTCGCTCGAGCCCAAAAACACCGGTGATAAAAAGGCATGTTAGTTACTCTAACTCTACACCTCATAGATATAGGGACTCTGGTGTTGCATCAATGGAGAGAACTAGAGGGGTAGATAGTCAGAACATAGTTGTTCCCCCGCTCTCGTCAGATATTGATGTTGATGAGGTTGAGCAGGAAATCAGACAGATGAGGTCTGACTTAGCTAGGTTGCAAGCTAAAGGGAATAGTATTCTCAAACAGTCTCCAACTACCAGGCCATATACTGAGGAGAAATGGGACCTCCCCAGAGGGAGAGCACATTTGAGAACAAGCCAGCTCCCTGACTATGTTGGCGACATTGATGGAGGTGTGACTGGGTGACAATGAGAAAACCTCAACCCAGACGTCACAGGAGGTCAGTTTATGACCATGATAGCTATATCAGTGACGACGAGGAAGAGCAGGACTATACCAGGAAAGCTCGCAGCACTCCTATAAAGACCATGCACGTGAAGGCTGCAACATATGATGGTTCCACCTCATGGGTTGACTACAGGTCTCATTTTGAGACTTGTTCCCGCATCAACAACTGGTCGGAGCATCAGAAGGGACTGTATTTGGCTGTTGCACTGAGGGGTCAAGCACAAGGTATCCTTGGGGATCTGGCCATATCAAAGCAGGAGGATTTCAAGTCCCTGGTCACTGCACTAGAGGAACGCTTCGCACCTCCTGACCAGACAGAGTTATATCGGGTCCAACTCTTAGAGAGGCGACAGAAGGCTTCAGAAAGTCTGCCAGAGCTAGGTCAAGCTATCAGACGACTAGTAAACCTGGCATACCCGACAGTGCCCAGTGATGTGCGTGATACACTGGCTAAGCAGCAGTTCATTGAGGCTCTAGCTGATTCAGACATGAGAATCAGGATAAAGCAAGCAAGACCTCAAAACCTAACAGAAACAATACGGTTAGCTGTTGAACTAGAGGCCTACAATCGAGCTGAAAAGAGACGTAGTGATGGTAAAGCACACCTGAGAGCTACAAACACAGAGGACAGCCCTGCAGTAGACAAAGCTAGTAGTGTGACTACAGAGAAAGCTAGTGAGAACTCTGACATGTCCAGTGTGTTAAGGGACATACAACAGAAGCTACAGTCTTTACAGGATGATGTAGTGAAGCTGAAGGGAAGCAGAAAGAGTTCAGCTCAGCATCAGCAGAAACCAAACAAAGACCAGGCTAGTCGAAAAACTTGCTACTATTGCAAGGAGGAGGGTCATTTTCGTAGAAATTGCCCTAAACTAAAACATCAGACAAGCAAGGACAATGGGTCGGCGAAGCGAGTTAGAACTCGTAGAAGGCGAAGACGCACCGAGCATAAAGCCAATTTAGGGGTGTCGTCAGCTGTCCATGAGGCTGGTATGTACGTAAAGACTGACATACATGGTGCTCAGGCCAAGTTATTGGTTGACACAGGGGCAACCATAACTCTGATATCGGAAGATCTGTATCACAACATTTCTCCGGCGGCTAGACCCGAGTTAAAGCAGATAAGTAAGGAGGTCCTGACAGCGAGTGGCGACCAATTACCGATCCTTGGACTAGGGAGATTTAACATTAGGTTGGAGGACAACACCAACATATTGGTAGAGGCTGTTGTTGCGAAACTCACCACAGATGGCATTCTAGGTCTTGATGTCATGATAGATAGAAATGTGACTCTGGACCTAGCTAGGGGATGTCTGACCCTAGATGGTGTGCATGTTGAGGCTAAGTATGAGGGAACCATGGGTTGTTTCCGAGTATGTACAACTGAGAGGATTTCAGTACCAGCAAAATCAGAGGTCATAGTACCTGGGAAGGTGTGCGTGCCTGATGGTAAGGCCATGCAGGGCAACACCTTGATTGTGGAAGGGTTTGAATCCTTTTTGAAGAGCGACCGTGCTATCATTGGTCGATCACTGGTAGACAATGTAGCAACGGTGCCTGTACGTATGATGAATACCTCAGAGGAGGATAAGTTGATATATCCTGGCACTACCATAGCACAAGTGAGTGCAATCCAGAGTGTGGTAGAGGAAATACAAGAGTCACAGCCTCACAGCAGTAACAGCTTGAGAGAAGACCTTGCTAAGTTACTAGAAGCATCAAAAACCAGCCTCACTGCCCAGCAATATCAGGAGTTGGGACATCTTTTACAAAGGTATGAAGGGTTGTTTGCTGCATCGGATGAAGACTTGGGGCGAACAGATGTCGTGAAGCGCAAAATCAATACAGGTGATGCCCGCCCGATAAAACAGCCGTTACGGCGTGTTCCAGGCAATATGGGACCTGAAGTAGACAAACAAGTACAGAACATGCTCGACCGGGGTGTTATAAAGAAATCATCTAGTCCTTGGAGCTCAGGCATCGTTTTGGTCAAGAAGAAGGATGGGACAATGCGGTTTTGCGTTGACTACAGACGACTTAACGCTGTGAGCATTCCCGATGCATACCCTCTGCCTCGTATTGACGAGACACTAGACCAACTTGCTGGCTGTTCATGGTTTTCTACTCTAGACCTGAACTCAGGATACTGGCAGGTAGAGTTGGATGCAGAGGACCGTGCCAAGACAGCATTCGCTACTCGCACAGGCTTGTACGAGTTCCAAGTTATGCCCTTTGGTTTGAATTCAGCCCCAGCAACATTTGAACGGTTGATGGAGACTGTGCTGGCGGGACTACAGTGGCAGGTGTGCCTCATCTACCTTGATGATGTGATCATTGTAGGAAGGTCATTTGAGGAGATGATTGTAAATCTCGAAAAAGTCTTTGACCGGTTGTTGGCTGCTGGATTGAAATTGAAAGCTAGGAAGTGCCTGCTGTGTGCAAAAGAGGTTTTATACCTAGGGCACGTCATATCAGAGGTAGGTGTGTCGACAGACCCAGCTAAAACAAGAGCAGTCGAGCAATGGCCTGTTCCTGGCAATGTAAGAGAGTTGCGATCCTTTCTAGGGTTCTGCAGCTATTACCGAAGGTTCATAAAAGATTTTGCCAAAATCGCGAAGTGCCTTCACAAACTCACCGAACAAGGACGGACATTTGAGTGGAGTTCCCCTTGTCAGGAAGCCTTTGAGACCCTTAAGCGGTTGTTGGTAACGGCACCTATTCTTGCACATCCAGACTTCACCAAGGAGTTTATACTAGACACCGATGCAAGCAATGACGCTATCGGGGCAGTGTTGTCTCAGATAGTCGATGATGTAGAGAGGCCAGTAGCATTCGCTAGTCGGACTCTAACAAAAGCAGAGCGAGGTTATTGTGTGACCAGAAAGGAACTGTTGGCAGTCGTATACTTCACCAAGTACCTCCGTCATTACTTGTATGGTAGAAGGTTCACTGTACGTACCGACCATAGTTCGCTCCGTTGGTTACTGAACTTCAAAAACCCCGAAGGACAGATGGCCAGGTGGCTACAAGTGCTGAGCTCATATGACATGACCATCGTCCATCAACCAGGAGTCAAACACCAGAATGCTGATAGTCTCAGCCGGTTGCCCTGTAGACAATGTGGTTATGAGCCAGAATGGGAAAGTAAAAGCCTGGCAGACGATCACATATGTGCTGTCCATGATACACCACACTGTTGTGGAGTTGTTAGCACAGGGGTGATGCCTGAAGAAAGTGACGAGACTAAGCCAGAACCAGCTCTACAAGAAAAACAGGAAGGTGATGAGGATATCAAACTTGTTCTTGCATGGGTACGAGAGAGCAAGAAACCAGCATTTAAAAGCATTGAGGGTCGCAATATGACTGTGAAATCGCTTTGGTCACAGTTTGAGGCACTGTCGATCAATGCAGGCATGCTGTATAGAGAAAGTCCTAATGGGACATTGCAGGTTGTGCTCCCCAAGTCTGAGAGACGAACTGTCCTTGGTCATACACATGACAATAGAACTGCTGGACATTTGGGATTGAGAAAAACCTTGGCTAAGATCAGACAGTCATATTATTGGCCAGGACTCCAAGCAGACGTGAAGCGCTATGTTGCTGGATGTCTACAATGTAGCCGAGGGAAAAACCCCAACCGGACAAAGAGAGCCCCTATGCAAGTTGTCGAGACAGGATTTCCTATGGAGCGCCTAGCAATCGACATTTTGTGTGAGCTACCTGTAACTGATCATGGGAATCGACATATTTTGGTGATTTCTGACTATTACACCAAATGGACCGAGAGCTACGCGATGCCCAACATGGAAGCCCAAACCGTAGCCAAGATACTGGTAGAAGAGGTGATATGTCGATTTGGTGTTCCGACCATGGTGCATTCAGATCAAGGAGTACAGTTTGAGAGTGCTCTGTTTAGCGAAATGTGCAAGCTGCTTCAAATACGGAAGACGCGCACAACACCATACCACCCGAAATCCGATGGTATGGTTGAGAGGTTCAACCGAACGTTAATAGCAATGCTCAGAACGGTTGTTAACGAACACCAGACTGATTGGGATCAGCAACTTCCCTACGTTCTGATGGCCTATAGATCAGCAGAGCACGAAACAACGTCATGTACACCAAACTTCATGATGTTAGGAAGGGAAACCAGTACCCCTTTAGACATCAAGTACGCCATGCCAAGAAATGTGAAGGCAATTCCGCAGAACCAGTGGGCTTGGCAACTCCAAGAGACCATGGAGGATGCTCATCAACTGGTAAGAGAAAATGTCAAAGGAGCCATGCAAAGACAAAAGCGGAATCATGACCAGAAACTGTCATGGGAGAGCTTCAAGCCAGGAGAAGAAGTGTTTGTGTTTTTCCCAAACGTGAAGACAGGACTGAGCCCTAAGTTATCATGTAGATGGCGTGGACCTTTCCGGGTACTGTCCAAGTTGACAGATGTGACCTACAAGGTGCGTTGTGGTCGAAAGGGAAAGGCCAAAGTCATACATGCTGACCGACTGAAAAGAAGAAACGTGCAGGTCCTGCGAGGGGAGAGCCCTCAAGAACACAGTGGTCTGAGGGATCGACAAACTCAGGTCGATGAGAGTTGCTTCAACTACTCGAACTTAGGGGGTGCTGCATCATCTGGGGACAATGTTGGGAGTGAGCTGATAGATATCCCCATAGAGGTCGATAGTGATGCAGAGAACGGTGATGGCGAGAAAGAGTTTGATACCAACTCTCGGCCAACACGCTCTCGACGAGCTCCTCGGTGGCATTCAAGTTACACTACCGAATACTAGGTAGGATATGACCAATTCATTTGTGGTCGTTCTGAATCATCTGTTTATATTGTTGATTAATGTAGTTATAGCTTTACAGTTTTGTAGCCGAGTTAATTTGTAACGCGAGGACGCGTTGTACTCGGAGGCGTGGGTAATGTGATGAATGTATATATTTCGTAACCCTACCTTCGATGATTGAGTATATTGTTTAGGTTCTATTGGCGTTAATCATTTTGTGTTATCTTTGTTATTCAAGCGCTTAGCAGATAGATAGTTTTTAGGCATACCATACAAACTTTCATGTGATTGTATCATACTCGCCGCTAGGGGTCACTAGGATAGACGGAGGGTATATAAGGCCAGATTCCAGCGAGAATCAGTTAGTTCTGTTCTGAGCTCGGCGTGTTAACACTAGCGATAGACAGCGAGTCCGGCTTTGGGTAGTGAGAGATAGAAGTGGCTGTTGTCAGCCTGCCTTGATCCTACCATAGCTGTATAGAGTTAACAGACGACTAGACCCTGTACTGTGGTTCTGACCAGAGGGTAGTCGTGAGCACGTGTATTAAGCACTGTGCGTGGTCGCCAGCTAGAGTTTGTCGTAGCTAGCTGGGAGAGTGCCGTGCATTGGTAGCCGGCGTTAGTGATACTGTTGACTGCCTAGGGGACACTGCCCGAGGTGTACGGTAGTGTGTGTACATATACACGCGTAGTCGTAGTGAGTTATATTTGATACGGAGCAGATAGCTTTTATTATAGTTTCATTCCATAGGCGTGGACACAGAGAGATAGATGTGACTGAATAAGTCGTACCTTGATTTGTGTCCTGTCTATAGTTATATAGTACCTCGACTACAGATAGGAACCGTGGTTATTGTTCGGAGCTTCATTGCTCACAGCTACCTGTGTCGCGGGTATACCGTGAGGTCGCGAGTATACAGCAGCTCACGACTACTGCAGTAGGTCGTGAGCGCTCATGACCATAGGTCTTGAGTTGTCGCTAGCACGGTAGCCTGTGTTAGTGCGTAGTGTGATTACGACACGCTCATAACCACAGCCCGAGTAGAGCACAGGGTATCGGCGTTGGTCGTGACACGGTGGTCGGCGACATAGTCGATATAGTACTATACATTAGGGCATTGACAGCAAGCAGCTGTATAGTGTATATAGTTTACAACTTGAATATATGTCTTGAGTTATTTTATGTGTCAGCAGTCTCGTTTGTACCTGTATGTGCGGTTGTAGGATAACTCTGCATGTTACAGTGTTTCGTTACCGTTGACAGAGTCCTGTGTACATGTACAGCGAGGTACGCTGTGACATTCTGTATATAATGCTAAGCGTTACAAGGTAGTAACACATATTTGTATATATTTGCAACTGTAGTATAGTTATAGACAGGCCTATAACACAGGGATCCTTAGAAGTGACTAGGGTACGGACCCCCGATACGTTACAATATATTTTGTCTTCTTTAATATACGAATGTATATCAATTCGATAATATATGCATTCTGCATGAATAGAAGCATCTTAATACCCACAATAAAAAAATGTGGTTCCTAAAAGGTGTTTCCTGTGGCTTTGGTTCAAGCACTAAACTTGAATGGCTGACCTTGGGTCTTCTATTAAGAAGGTAATTTAAGAAAGCTTTTCTCTCAAATGCTGTTTTATTGCACAGCTTTATACAAGTAGTTTGTACCATGGATTTGATTTAAAAAAAAAACCACTACAACAGTTTAAATTCGTTAACTTTTTGGTGATACATTAATAGTCAAACAATATGTATTCTAACATTTAGTCTTTCAAAATTACCGCTCGCTCAAAATTTTAAGGAATTCAAAATTTTTGTAAAAACAAAAAATTGCGTCCGCTCTCTCCTCTTTTGAAATATCATTTTCCGAAGAACAATAAATCAAATTGGTATGGCCTTAAACAATAAATATTTTCTAGCAAACTTTTGATTTTAAATGATGTGCATTCGAAATTATTTGACGGTAACGCAACCATGGCGGCGCCCTGCAGTTGTGACGTCCGACGTCGGACCGCGTCACAACTAGATCACTGTGTCAATGCGTGTACATAGCGACTGTTATAAATAAAGAAATAAATTCGACTTGCTAGAAATATTATTTAATACCAAATTTACATATGATGTTATGAAGAAAAATAGTGTTGTTCACAGTGTATTTTCCAAATCTACCAATATATTGATGAAATCCAATGGGACTATATTATCTTAGCAACCACGGCCATCGTAGTTACCATCTTAGCAACAAGCTGTGAATGCTTTTTTATTCGTATAGCACTTGAAAATTAATTATGGTGTAAATATAAGGATTGTACCTCATTTTGACTGCGTATACGATAGTATGCTCGCAGTTGGCAACGGACATATTCACTATGGAGCGTTAACGCGCACCATAGAATATGTTCGTTGCCAACTGAGGGCATGCTACTGTATACGCAGTCAAAAATGAGGTACAATCCTTATTTCGATGCAAATTTCCATCAGAAAATCGGATAGAGCTTTACTTGTTTCATATGTGTACCACAAATCAGCTAATTCCATGAGGTGGAACGTTCGCATATCGCTGCCTGAATGTGGTTGTAAATTCAAAGAAAAGGGTAAATGAGTAACAACCTTGTCTGAAACCCTTTTATATAGCTTATTATATACAAAACTTTATATTGAATATCAGAGCGGATATTTTCATGACAGTTTTATGATATCTAACGACTAAATAAACAGTATCGATATAAAGATTTACACTGCCGACACCCTGATACATGAATACTGTTCTATCTCAAGTTTTCCTCTTCTGAATTTTCTGATCGTGTGGCCTTGTACATTTATCCGTATCTTCTTGTCTTTGTCTATTTGTTTACGGAATCATTGACTCGACGCTAGCTATTCTTGTCTCACTTTCCTTGTTTTATTGTCCCATCTCCAAAGGGTTGTTGCTCTGTCAGGGTTGGGACCCTGACTTGTCTCGCTTCCTTTGTGCGTGCCGACCACGCCACATCGAATAGATAGATTATCCACATGAAATACTTTATTTTGTTCTAAGTAATCAATCAATTCTGCGCTTCTTGGAGGTATTGAATGTGATTTATTATATTGTCTTGTTATTGTGTGTATTAGTTGTTCGTTATTTATCACACATTTTCGCATAATTGTACCAAACTACTAAGTATTAGCTGTTTACAGCAATCATCGCTGGCTTGCTATTTTGTTAATTTTTCGACCCTTCATAAACCAATCGTTATTGTTTCAAGATGGAGGGTAAATGTGTTGGAGAAGGCTTTCAACTATACTTCAAGAAACGTAGTGGCAATAAGAACAAAAGTGCACACAATGTAAATAGTCCACAATATAAATGGCTCCTAGATACGCTGTTGCAACAAGGATTGATGTCAGCAAAGGAACAAGCACCTATTTGCCAGAAGTGCTACATGAAGTATCTTTGGACAAAAATCAGCCTGAACCTGAACCCGAGCAGAACCAGGAAATAGAGGAAGAAGACGACTCCCCGTCCCATATCCTGCCGATGCTGACCCTTCATGATCTTTTGAATGGATCATCTTCACACAAAAATGCTGTCTCTGTCTTGTTACCTTTGCAATAAATGGAACAAAATCATCAGTCTTACCAAAACATGAAACCCATCACCTGATCTATTCACACAATCTGTGGTGTCCCACCTCATCAGGCGTCTGCTCCATTCACCTTATTGGTAACGACTTAGATCCGTCTACAGAGGTTGTCCTTGATGGTAGAGGTTCCTTGGAATCTCAGTTACCATCAAAATCGTCCGAAATCATAAATGACCTAGAGGTGTCGCACGTCCTTTCACAGAACGAGTCTGCGTTTGCAATAAGCTTTTCTTCTCTTGATGACTTGGCATGCATGGCCTGGACAGGTTGGTCCAAAGATCAGTTCCTCGAAATTCACTCGCACTGTTCCCCATATCTTTCATCTGGTATATATACGAATACTACACGCGATGCTCTATTACTGTTCTGGGTAAAACTGAAAACCGACATTTCCTGGAGTCAGTGTTCTTCTCTTTTTGGAATTTCCAAGTCAAGTGTGTCCCAATTTTCCACTCCATAGTACAGGCATTAGACACACCGATAGTCCCTCAATTTCTAGGTCCGGATCACTTTACAAGAGAACAGTTGCTCGGGCACAATACTGTCTTTTCAGAAGCATTTTTTGGAGATAAAGTCACTGCCATGTTAGATGGCACCTATATTTATATCCAGAAAAGCTCCAACCACAAGCTCTAGAGAATGTCCTACTGTGGCCATAAGAAGAGAAACTATCTCAAATTCATGAGCATCGCCTTACCAGATGGCTACATTCTGGACACAGTAGGACCATTCACTGGCAGCGAAAATGATGCTACAATTACAAAAAAAAGCCATGGACAAGCTAGTTACTTAGCTACAACCAGATGACAATGTTGTCGTTGACCGAGGTTTTAGAGATGTCCTACCAGTTCTTGAAGCCTCTGGCCTCAATGCTAGCATGCCGCCATACCTGAAACCCGCTCAAAGTCAACATTCTGACGTCCAAGCAAATCTTGACAGAACTATCACCAAATCGAGGTGGATTGTGGAATCCTATCATGGTCGTCTGGAACACTGGACGTTTTTCTGAACGCAATTGGTGTCTAACAGCTTTATCAATGTCATCGAGGCTTTGCTTCGAACCGTCACAGCCTGTCTGAATGGTATTAGAGGACCGATCTACCAGAGATCTCCAGAGAGAGATGCCAAAGATAGGCTAATGGCTGAACGTATGAAGGACCGTTTGACAACACCGAATGGTTTAGCTCAGAGAGATCCGGATCTATCTAGACGGGCAAGGTCCGAGTTTGTCAAGATGGATGCATCTTCCATACTGTTTTCCCGTCTCGATCTCGATTACTTGAGAACCATTACGTGTGGAACGTATCAGATATATCTGGCTCCTGGTTACATCGCTGAACATTTAAAGTGATGACGGAGACTATGAGGTGTGGCTTTACCAGCACTCCCCAGACCTTCTCCGATGTCAAATACATTCTCGACACAAAAGCCAAACGAAATATAACGTTTGGATACGATTCACCGTTTCACTCGATGATGAGGCCCCAATAAAGGACTACTACTGCCAGTGCCCATAAGGAACACGTTTTGTGTGTTGTTTTGTCTATTTGTCAGCCAATGTCTTCAACCACGGGGACATGTGAAGTAGCCATCTTGGATTTTTTTTATGAAAAAGTGTTTCTCTCACTTTTTTTCATATCTGTGTACATATTCTCAACATACCGAGCAAATACTCTCGTGTTTTTGTTAATTATCTAAAGAAAGTCGAAAATCGGCAATTCTACCATAGGCTAATTCAACCCAAGATTTGAAAATGTTCCACCACTTACATTTTGATGATTTTTCCTCTCATTAATAGCATATTACGTACTCTTTAATAAGATAAAAATTGGTTTGCATCCAACGCCCATAAAAGGGTGTATTCTCTAAAAAACACAGTTTGTGTGTCTAAAATGTTATCATCGAAAATGGCATTTTTGAGATTGTTTCTTCCATAAAACAGACAAATGGCGCGATGGAAACATGATTTTTTGTCACAATCATGCCATGAATGTATTCTTTACGGTGACTATCATTTGATTAGATCTTCATTAATATTTTACATAACATGCACATTTTATCAACACTTAGACAGCTTCTGAAAGGTACAACTTTGAGGAGCCATAAAAAACAAACCAAGTGACCTAAATCTTTATACTTAATAGATTTGTGACCACAACGGCATGGGCAATGCACCACAAACAGGAAATTTGAATCAGAAAGGGGCCATTTTGGAAACAGGCTCTTTCAAAAATCTTCTTCTCCAGACTCAGAGGTACTACAGCCTATTTCTCTACAAGGATAGAAAGATCAGCAGGGGCTTTGTTTAGTTTGTAAATTTCAGTACCCCAAGGCTATCCGTTCCCCCTCGGGAAGGGGGTAAAGTTTACTATAGTTTATAAAGGGGAATAACACTTTTGGGTATATTTTGTCCATATTCTTTGAGGAAACCTTTTTTTCTTGGTGACAATCATTTCAAAAGTTTTAGAATTCTTTTCCTGTAATGGAATGACAAATATTATATTTCACCTTGTTAACATGTTCATTTCATCGTTAAAATTGAGCTACCACATCCATAAAGTTACTCAGGTGACCGCTAAGGCCCTTGTTACCGGAAGTTCCATCAAGCATAAAAAATCAAAACTACAACATCTTTTGAGCTTAAATATAAACAAGAACAATACAATCGTCATATAACACGTTTTAATGAAAAAAGACACTGTATGTATTTATAATGAAAAACTGAAAAACTAGTACCTATGTTATATGATAATTATATTGTTCTTGTTCATATTTAAAGCTCAAAAATTATATTTTTGAAATATTAAGCAAATTATTATGCATAATGTTGGACTGAAATTCGCTCAATGTGTTTGTTAATATGATACATTTCTGTAGTAGAACATGATCGAATCACAACGTTGTGTAGTATTCTATAAAACGCACCCTGTTTCAATCAATCGAGATCTGATGCAGGAATGTAGGTCATATAAATATGCTTGATTGAACTTCCGGTAAAAATGCAGTAACAAATTACATGTTTTCTGCTTTGAATATCAAAAACGTAAATAACACTACACATATCAATTGAATATATTTCCCCACTTTCCTAGAAAGAAATGCAAGAGGATAAAACATTTCCAAACCTTCGGAAATGTTCGTAACGATAGCTTTACACAGAAATACTGTCTTCTGATTGGCTGAAATTAGCGATTTACAGTCACACATCCGTCCTTACCCTGTCAATCATATTGCCTCCTGACACCCTCGTTGAAATATCATAATTTTGTTCCCTCGTAGTACGGAATTGCTATCCAAGTCCATGCTCATACAGTCAAACCTGTCTATAAAGACCGCTCAAGGGGAGACAGAAAAACGGTCACTATAGACAGGTTGCCTTTATAGACAGGTCAAGATTTTTGGACCAACCACTTTAATTGAAAATGTCATAAATGACTTGTCATTAAATAGGGCATTCAGTATAACATTACAGAAGTCAAACTTTTTGTTTTGAAATATATTCTTATAATATTATTTTTAGGTTTAAATCTATATTTTTTAAAACATCTTAAAATGGTATGATGAATGCCCTATTCAATAATATTCATGATCATTTTATTACATTTGTGAATTCTTGGTTGAGTTTGTTGTTCTTTTTCTAAAAATATAAAATTAAACAGTAACGTAATTTATCGCATATAGTGCGCAGGTACGTTTTGTGGTCCAAAAAATGAAAAATAAAATCTTGAAGAAAAAAAAAACGTCAAATCGGAATGATAATACCAACCAGGTAAGTCGGCATTTAAGGTTAATAAAACAAACACCTTTGGATAGGAAACTTTGAAAACATAACACATCGCCTCGTTAATTAGGCTTGACATTGATTGACACCTCGCGCGAGTTACGATGAAGATCTGTTGACACCAGCGAAGGCACAGGTCTAATACTGATAATTGAAATAAACGATGTTTCCACGGCAATATCATTCATAAATTAGGCCTATTCAATTAAATCTTACATAAGACTTAATCTCTGTGCGTCTAGACATCGATAGAGTCGGCAGTGTCCTGGGTTGACGGTAATTCTGACGATTAAAGCCTGACACACGGGTCGCGAACAGGCCTGCATAAACGTGAACACGAATGATGCAACGCTGTTCAATCGTATCATATGACTACACTCATACTGGAAAGCACTACGCGTTATTCAGGTTAGGAAATAACCTAGATCGTCGCTATCAGTAGCCAATCAAAATGCAGGATATTGTCGAAAACAGATACAGCAGTGATGGGCTCACCGGAAAGTTTTCACTTGTCATAAAATAATAATATCTTCAATCAATGTGTTTTACAACTCATATTTTCAACATTTATAGTATTTTCTACTAATGAATCATGTACGCAAATACCGGACATTTTGTACGGAGCTGTACATGTGCGACGGGTTACCGGAACGGCATTTTCATCGGAAATCGGTCGTTATAGGAAGCGAACTAGCGACCGTCGTTCCAAAATTACCGGTCGTTAGCCACATCAGACTGGTGGTCGTTAAACAGATGGTCGTTATATAATGAAATCTCACGAGGAATCTGAAAATCGGTCGTTATAGAAAGCGAACTAGCGACCGTCGTTCCAAAATTACCGGTCGTTAGCCACATTAGATAGGTGGTCGTTATACAGATGGTTGTTATATAGTGAAATCTCACGGGGAATATGAAAATCGGTCGTTATAGACAGGCGGTCGTTATAGACAGGCGGTCGTTAGAGCAGGTTTGACTGTAGTATTATCATTTTGTACAATTTTCTTTACTAGTCAATACTATGTCCGATAATAGCTTACTTACTCTATCACATTCATTAACATACGCTAGCAACGCGACTAGAAGATAAGCTTGGGCCGCCTATACAAACATTGCTAACAAGAAGTACATGAGCAGCACACAAGAAACTCACATGAGAACTAACATCATGTTTAGCTCACCTGGCCCAAAGGTCCGGTGAGCTTATGCCATGGTGCGGCGTCCGTCGTCGGTCTGTCAACTTTTCCTATAAATCCCTACTTGTCCTGAACCATACAACAGAATTTGACAAAATTTGGCCAGGAACATCCTTGGGTGAAGGGGATTCAATTTTGTATAAATGGTTGGTCTGACCCCGCTGGGGCCTGAGGGGCAGGGCCTAATAGGGAAATTATAGTAAATTCTTTTAAATCGCTACTAGTTAAAAAGTCCTGATTGGATTTTCACCAAATTTGGTCAGAAACGTCCTTTGGGAAGGGGAACAGATTTTGCATAAATGGTGACTCTGAACCCTAAGGAGCAAGAGGGGCTGGGCCCAATAGGGAATATAGAGGTAATTCCTTTCAATCGCTTTCAAGTTATGAATGGATTTGAACCAAATTTAATAAGAAACATCCTTGGGTGAAGGGGATTCAATTTTGTATAATTGGGTGGTCTTGGGCCCGAGGCCCAATAGGAAAAAATCTAGTAAATTCTTTAACATCCTTCTTCTTCTGTAGGAATGACAGGATATTGTCTAAATTTGGTCTGAAGTACCCTTGAATAAAGGGGATTCAATTGTGTATAAATGGTTGGTTTGACCCCCCTGGGGCCTGAGGGGCGGGGCCCAATAGAAGAAATAGAGGAAAAGCCTTTTAAATCACTACTGGTCATCAAGTTTTGAATGGTTTTGAACCAAATTTGGTCAGAAACTTCCTTTAGGGGAGGGGAACAGATTTTGTATAAATGGTGGCTGTGATCCCCACCCTAAAACAGTATATACCATTGAGTCATGGTATTATGATTGGTCCCGGGTTGAGTCCCGCCTTTGCAGAATCAATTTCTGAATCATAACTTTCAAACGGTTGAGATTCCCACCCCAAAGCTATATATACAATTGCTGGACATGAAGAGACAATCACAATCCAGATATAGATTTGATCCCAGGATCCACCATGCCCTTGTAGACTTCCTAACCAAATACATGTACTATACAATTGCTGGGCATAAAGAGACAAATGTTATCATGCTATTAGCATTGATGTCAGGGTCTGGTCACAGCCCTTAGGGACCCAGTTTCTCAGTTGAACTTGAAAACAGCTGAGAAACTCACTCATTAACCAAACTTTAATTAATGCTTCAAGTATTTGTCTTCAGGGATGTCCCTGTCCATCGGATCTTTTTGGATAATATTTTACCATGATCACCTAGATACCAATGTATCCAGGTGAGCGATACAGGCCCTCTGGGTCTCTTGTTATGATATTTTGATATGGATAAAACTATTTACAATGCATGCATATCTTAGTATGGAGTAGGAAGAAGGTTGAAGCTTGCAATCGATGACTTAAATGCACCGAAATCAGGCGATTGGTCCATGACAGTAGGTAAAGAGTTCCAGGCCCCGGTTTCATCAACGTTCCTTAACTTACGGAAATTCCTGAACTTAAAAATCTCCATAAGAAAGCATTACAGAATTTAAGGAAAGTTCCTTAGCTAAGGAATTTTCCCCTTAAGGATGTACACTTCTGAGGTTTCAGTCACGTTCAAGTCTCGTTTCTGTCTCATTTAAAGTTTTTTGTTATATTGAAGAAATTATTATCAATTTTAATAGAAAATATGCATCTGAAAATTGTGTCAAAAATGTAAGTGTCTGTTGCTTGTAGAACTTTTTTACATGAATTTTAAAAAATTACCAATTTGGCGGCCATTTTGAATATGCATATTTCAGTCTATTTTATGCTCTTCGCGAAAGGCCAAAATTTCACCTTTTTTGATGCTATATCGCTCTCTTTAAAACATCAGTGTTTAGCCATTTTTAATTATAGTAAGCTCATTTTTGCTGTACAACTTTATAATGTTCAATTTTATCGAAATATTATGCTATAAAGTGGATAATTATACAATTTTAGTATTTTTGTCATACATTTATTGTAACTGGAGCAGTTTTTATTTTTGAACCCAAAACTGTGAAAAATAACACAAATAATACAGGGACAAAAAATTAAGCACACTAACCCCCCATTTTTATGACGGTTTTAGAAAGAGAAACCCATTTTCTTTTCATACGCTAAATATTAAAAAAAAGTTTGATATCAGAACTTTTTTTATTAAGCGGTTAATCTGCAAAAAATATTGAAAAAATGATAATTTTCTCATTAAAAAATTAGGGGTAGGGGTAACTCAAATTGCTTTCCTGAGTAAAAATATAAAGTTGGAGAAATTTTACTTCCATGATTTAAAAGAACACACTAATTTTGTCATTTCTGCAAACTTTCATACATTTCGGATCACAAATTTGGAAGATGTCCCGCAATTGGTCAAAACTACAAAATTCACTTAAAATTGCTTATTATGTCATATTGGTATGTTTCACCGATCATAGCACAAAAATGAACACACTGACATATCATTGTCTTTGCATTTTCTGTCATGCCTTAAACTCCCTTATCCAAAAATGTATATGAGAAAAATGTTTGATACAGGAAAATGTTGACTTCTCAGAGGTGTACATCCTTAAATTCTGTAATGTTTTCCTATGGAGATTTAAGGATTAACTTTCTATTTTGTTTAGGTTATCGAGGGATAACTACAATGGAAAACGGGTAAATTCAATAACCGGCAAAGCAGTATTTACAGTATCTTTCTGTGATATGTTCGTAACTATTTTGTTCATTATAGTCAAATCTTCGGACACAGATTTCATTTCAAAACTAATAAACGTGTGAATGTTTCAATAAATGTAACAGCATGAAATTTGCAAGCTCCGCCTACGTTAAGTGTTGGTGACGTCACACAATTGTGTTTCAAACTGTAGGATTTGCATAGCTCCGCCCACATGAATTGTTGTCGACGTCATAGAAATTTGTCACGTGTTTGACTACAGTTATGCAGTGATAATG
Organism: Mimachlamys varia; assembly: GCA_947623455.1. Taxonomy (NCBI): domain Eukaryota; kingdom Metazoa; phylum Mollusca; class Bivalvia; order Pectinida; family Pectinidae; genus Mimachlamys; species Mimachlamys varia. Next base: position 25,875,015 of record OX392534.1, read on the forward strand.
ATAGTCTGTTGAGTAATGGTTATCGAGCGAATGTCAGTGTAGACTGTAAATATTTTGATTTAAGGAATTTCCTTAAGTTAAGGAACGTTAATGAAGCTGGGGCCTGGTGACAATGGTTCGAGGAAAGAAAGAACATTTGTACTGATTTATTGAAGCTGTTATCTGATGGAGTTTGCGAGCCCCCTTGTTCTTCTGTCCCCCCTGTGTAAGATACTCGACTGATGGAATAGCTACATGCCTATTTATTATATTATAAAGCATAATAAGCCTGGATTTCGCTCTTCGCTTTGCCCTTGTGTACATCCTACTTTAGTGACTGGATCATGTTTGTCACACAGCCAGGATCTCTGGATCTGTAGTCATTATGCACATATCAAGCAGTTCGACGCTGGACGGACTCTAGCGGCATATAGTATTATCTGCGGTATATGGATCCCAGCAGATCGACGCATACTCGATAGTGGGTCTGACAAGGTTGGCGAAAATGTAGGTTTGTTCCTTTACCATTTACTGCAAGGTGGCATTTTGGGCCGTAAAAAGCCAATGGTTTTATTGGCTTTCGTTACGATGGAGTTGATGTGACTGCTCCAATTCAGGTAAGAAGTAATGGTTCCTCGAAGGTTTTTGCTGGCAGGAACATTTTCAAAAATTTCATTATGCAATTTATAATTATACTTATGGGCATTTTGTTAGCTAAACTGAACCGAAGGGATTCAATTTTGTATAAAGGGTAGGTCTGACCCCCTTGGTGCCCGAGGGATGGGGCCCAATAGGGGAAATAGAGGAAAAGCATTTTAAATGCCTACTAGTCATAAAGTACGGAATAGATTTGAACCAAATTTGGTCAGAAACACCTTTATAGGAGGGCAACAGATTTTGCATAATAAATGGCGTTTCTGAACCCCCTGGGGCCGGAGGGGCGGGGCCAAATAGGAAAATAGAGGGAAAGCATTTTAAATGCCTACTAGTCATAAAGTACTGAATGAATTTGGTCAGAAACATCCTTTTGAGAAGGGCAACAGATTTTGTAAAAATGGTGCTTCCGACCCCCCTGGGACCTGAGGGGCGGGACCAAATAGGGAAATAGAAGAAAAACCTTTTAAATGCCTACTAGTCATAAATTACTATATAGATTTGAACCGAATTTGATCAGAAACATCCTTTGGAGGAAGGGAACAGATTTTGTATAAATGGTGCTGCTAACCCCCCTGTGGACGGAGGTCGGGGCCAAATAGGGGAAATAGAAGAGAAGCATTTTAAAAGCCTACTTGTCATAAAGTACTGAATAGATTTAAAACAAATTTGGTCAGAACATCCTTTGGAGGAGGGTAACAGATTTTGTATAAATGGTGCTTCTAACCCCCCTGTGGACGGAGGGCGGGGCAAAATAGGGGAAATAGAGGAAAATCATTTTAAATGCCTACTTGTCATAAAGTCCTGCAAAAATATGGACCAAATTTGGTAAGAAACATCATTTGGAGGAGTGGAACAGATTTTGTATTAATGGTGCTTCTGACCTCCCTGAGGCCTGAGGGACGGGGCCAAATTAGGAAATAGAGGAAAAGCATTTTGGTTTTGAACTAAATTTGTTCATAATCATTCTTTCGAGTAAGGGAACATATTTTTTATGAATGCAGACCGGTGGGGCGGGGCCCAATACGGAAATAAGCATGTCCATTGTCGTTTACAATTGTATGTATATTGTCCCGTATCATGTTGTCCAGTGTCGTTAAGTCATGTTGTCCCGTGTCTTGGTGTCCCGTATCATTTTGTCATGTTGTCCTGTGTCATGTTGTCCAGTGTCGTTTAGTCATGTTGTCCCGTGTCTTGTTGTCCCGTATCATTTTGTCATGTTGTCCTGTGTCGATTAGTCAAGTTGTTCCGTGTCATTTAGACATGTTGTCCCATGTCTTGTCATTTAGTCATGTTGTACATTGCCTGTTGTCGCGTATCATTTAGTAATGTTGTCTCGTGTCGTATAGTCATGTTTTTCCCGTGTCGTATAGTCATGTTGTCCCCTGTCCTTTAGTCATGTTGTCCCATGTCGTTCATTCATGTTGTGCGGTGTCGTTAAGTCATGTTGTCCCGTGTCCTTTAGTCATGTTGTCCCGTGTCATGTTGTCCCGAATCATTTAGTCATGTTGTCCCGTGTCATGTTGTCCAGTGTCGTTTAGTCATGTTGTTGCATGTCATGTTGTCCCTTGTCCTTTAAGCATGTTGTCCCTTGTCTTTTAGACATGTTGCCCCGTGTCCTTTAGCCAGGTTGTCCCCTGTCCTTTAGTCATGTTGTCCCGTGTCATGTTGTCCCGTGTCATGTTGTCCCTTGTCCTTTAGTCATGTTGTACATTGTCATGTTTTCCCGTGTCCTTAAGTCATGTTGTCCCTTTTACTTGAGTAATGTTTTCCCATGTCATGTTGTCCCCTGTCCTTTAGTCATGTTGTCCCGTGTCGTTTATTCATATTGTCCGCTGTCGTTAAGTCATGTTGTCCCTTGTCATGTTGTCCTTTGTTCTTTAGTCATGTTGTCCCGTGTCATGTTGTCCCGTGCCGTTTAGTCATGTTATCCCGTGTCATGTTGTCCCTTGTCCTTAAGTTATGTTGTCCCATGTCATGTTGTGCCGTGTCCTTTAGTTATGTTGTCCCGTGTCGTTTAGTCATGTTGTCACGTGTCGTTTAGTTATGCTGTTCTCTGACGTTTAGTTATGTTGTCCAGTGTCGATTAGTCATTTTGTCCCGTGTCGTGTTGTCCCGTGTCCTTTAGTCATGTTGTCCCGCGTCATGTTGTCCCTTGTCCTTTAATCATGTTGTCCCGTGTCATGTTGTCCCTTGTCCTTTAGTCATGTTGTCCCTTGTCCTTTAGTCATGTTGTCCCGTATCATGTTGTCCCTTGTCCTTTAGTCATGTTGTCCCTTGTCCTTTAGTCATGTTGTACCGTGTCGTTTAGTCATGTTGTCCCTTGTCCTTTAGCCATGTTGTCCGTGTCGTTAATTCAAGTTGTACCCTATCGTTTAGGCATGTTGTCCTGTGTCATGTTGCCCAGTGTCGTTTATTCATGTTGTCCGCTGTCGTTAAGTCATGTTGTCCCTTGTCCTTTAGTCATGTTATCCCGTGTCATGTGGTCCCTTGTCCTTAAGTCATGTTGTCCCATGTCATGTTATTCCGTGTCCTTTAGTTATGTTGTCCCGTGTCGTTTAGTCATGTTGTCACGTGTCGTTTAGTTATACTGTTCTCTGACGTTTAGTTATGTTGTCCAGTGTCGATTAGTCATGTTGTCCCGTGACATGTTGTCCCTTGTCCTTTAGTCATGTTGTCCCGTGTCATGTTGTCCCTTGTCCTTTAGTCATGTTGTCCCGTGTCATTTAGTCATGTTGTCGCGTGTCGTTAGGTCATGTTGTCCGGGTCTGTTACTCATATTGTCCCGTGTCATGTTGTCCAGTGTCCTTTCGTCATGTTGTCGCGTGTCATTAAGTCATGTAGCTGTATCTTTAAGTCATATTGTCCCTTGTCATGTTGCCCCGTGTCGTTTAGTCATACTGTTTAGCCATGTTGTCCCGTGTTATATAGTAATGCTTTCCCTTGTCGTTAAGTCATGTTGTCCCGCCGTGTCCTTTAGTCATGTTGTAGCATGTTGTTTATTTATGTTGTCCCGTGTCATGTTGTCCCTTGTGCTTTAGTCATGTTGTCCCGTGTCGTAAAGTCATGTTGTCCCGTGTCATGTTGTCCATTTTCAATTAGTCATGTTGTCCCCTGTCATGTTGTCACGTATCATTTATTAATGTTGTCCCGTGTTGTGTAGTCATGTTGTCCCTTGTCCTTTAGTCATATTGTCTCGTGTCATGTGTCCCGTGTCCTTTAGTCATGTTGTCCCGTGTACGTTAGTCATGTTGTCCATTTTCAATTAGTCATGTTTTCCCATGTCATGTTGTCCATTTTCATCTAGTCTTGTTGTAGCGTGTTGTTTATTGATGTTGTCCCGTGTCATGTTGTCCCGTATCATTTATTAATGTTGCCCCGTGTCGTTGAGTCATGTTGTCCCATGTCGTTTAGTCAAATTTTCCAGTGTCGTTTTATCATGTTGTCCCTTGTCCTTTAGTCATGTTGTCGCGTGTCATTTAGTCATGTTGTCCCTTTTCCTTTAGTCATGTTTTCCCATGTCATGTGGTCCCTTGTCCTTCAGTCATGTTGTCCCGTGTCGTTTTATCATGTTGTCCGGTGTCGTTAAGTAATGTTGTCCCTTATCGTTTAGTCATGTTGTCCCTTGTCCTTTAGTCATGTTGTCCCGTGTCATGTTGTCCTGTCTCATGTTGTCCAGTGTCGTTCAGTTTAGTCATGTTGTCCCTTGTCCTTTATTCATGTTGTCACGTGTCGTTTAGTCATGTTGTCCCGTGTCCTTTAGTCATGTTGTCCCGTGTCCTTTAGTCATGTTGTCCCGTGTCATGTTGTCCCTTGTGCTTTAGTCATGTTGTAACGTATCATTTAGTCATGTTGTCTCGTGTCGTTTAGTCATGTTGTCCCGTGTCGTTAAGTCATGTTGTCCCGTGTTATTTAGTCATGTTGTCCCGTGTCGTTAAGTCATGTTGTCCCGTGTCATGTTGTCCATTTTCAATTAGTCATGTTGTCCCCTGTCATGTTGTCACGTATCATTTATTAATGTTGTCCCGTGTTGTGTAGTCATGTTGCTCCGTGTCCTTTGGTCATATTGTCTTGTGTCATGTGTCCCGTGTCCTTTAGTCATGTTGTCCCGTGTACGTTAGTCATGTTGTCCATTTTCAATTAGTCATGTTTTCCCATGTCATGTTGTCCATTTTCAACTAGTCTTGTTGTAGCGTGTTGTTTATTAATGTTGTCCCATGTCGTTGAGTCATGTTGTCCCATGTCGTTTAGTCAAATTTTCCAGTGTCGTTTTATCATGTTGTCCCTTGTCCTTTAGTCATGTTGTCGCGTGTCATTTAGTCATGTTGTCCCTTTTCCTTTAGTCATGTTTTCCCATGTCATGTGGTCCCTTGTCCTTTAGTCATGTTGTCCCGTGTCATTTAGTCATGTTGTCCCTTTTCCTTTAGTCATGTTGTCCCGTGTCGTTTTATCATGTTGTCCGGTGTCGTTAAGTAATGTTGTCCTTTATCGTTTAGTCATGTTGTCCCTTGTCCTTTATTCATGTTGTCCCGTGTCCTTTAGTCATGTTGTCCCGTGTCCTTTAGTCATGTTGTCCCGTGTCCTTTAGTCATGTTGTCCTGTGTCCTTTAGTCATGTTGTCCCGTATCATTTTGTCATGTTGTCCTATGTTATGTTGTCCAGTGTCGTTTAGTCATGTTGTCCCATGTTATGTTGTCCCTTGTCCTTTAGGCATGTTGTCCCGTTTCTTTTAGTCAGGTTGTCCCTTGTCCTTTAGTCATGTTGTCCCGTGTCATGTTGTCCCTTGTCCTTTAGTCATGTTGTCTCATGTCATATTGTCACGTGTTGTTTAGTCAAATTGTCCCGTTTCGCTTAGGCATGTTGTCCTGTGTCGTTTAGTCATGTTGTCCCTTGTCGTTTAGTCATGTTGTCCCGTGTCCATTTGTCATGTTGTCTTGTGTCGTTTCGGCATGTTGTCTCGTGTAGTTTAGTCATATTGTCTCATGTCATGTTGTTCGGTGTCCTTAAGTCATGTCGTTCGGTGTGCTTAAGTCATGTTGTCCCTTGTCCTTTAGTCATGTTGTCGCGTGTCGTTTAGTCATGTTGTCCCGTGTACGTTAGTCATGTTGTCCATTTTCAATTAGTCATGTTGTCCCGTGTCCTTTAGTCATGTTGTCCCGTGTCCTTTAGTCTTGTTGTCCCGTATCATTTATTAATGTTGTCCCGTGTTGTGTAGTCATGTTGTTCCGAGTCCTTTAGTCATATTGTCTCGTGTCATGTGTCCCGTGTACGTTAGTCATGTTGTCCATTTTCAATTAGTCTTGTTGTAGCGTGTTGTTTATTTATGTTGTCCCGTGTCATGTTGTCCCGTATCATTTATTAATGTTGTCCCGTGTCGTTGAGTCATGTTGTCCCATGTCATTTAGTCAAATTTTCCAGTGTCGTTTTATCATGTTGTCCCTTGTCCTTTAGTCATGTTGTCGCGTGTCATTTAGTCATGTTGTCCCTTGTCCTTTAGTCATGTGGTCCCTTTTCCTTTAGTCTTGTTTTCCCATGTCATGTGGTCCCTTGTCCCTTAGTCATGTTGTCCCGTGTCGTTTTATCGTGTTGTCCAGTGTCGTTTAGTTTAGTCATGTTGTCCCTTGTCCTTTATTCATGTTGTCACGTGTCGTTTAGTCGTGTTGTCCCTTTTCCTTTAGTCATGTTTTCCCATGTCATGTGGTCCCTTGTCCTTTAGTCATGTTGTCCCGTGTCGTTTAGTCAAATTTTCCAGTGTCGTTTTATCATGTTGTCCCTTGTCCTTTAGTCATGTTGTCGCGTGTCGTTTTATCATGTTGTCCGGTGTCGTTAAGTAATGTTGTCCCTTATCGTTTAGTCATGTTGTCCCTTGTCCTTTAGTCATGTTGTCCCGTGTCGTTTCATCATGTTGTCCGGTGTCGTTAAGTAATGTTGTCCCTTATCGTTTAGTCATGTTGTCCCTTGTCCTTTAGTCATGTTGTCGCGTGTCATTTAGTCATGTTGTCGCGTGTCATTTAGTCATGTTGTCCCTTTTCCTTAAGTCATGTTTTCCCATGTCATGTGGTCCCTTGTCCTTTAGTCATGTTGTCCCGTGTCGTTTTATCATGTTGTCCGGTGTCGTTAAGTAATGTTGTCCCTTATCGTTTAGTCATGTTGTCCCTTGTCCTTTAGTCATGTTGTCCCGTGTCATGTTTGCCCGTGTCATGTTGTCCTGTCTCATGTTGTCAAGTGTCGTTTAGTTTAGTCATGTTGTCCCGTGTCCTTTAGTCATGTTGTCCCATGTAATGTTGTCCCTTGTCCTTTAGGCATGTTGTCCCGTTTCTTTTAGTCAGGTTGTCCCATGTCGTTTAGCCCGGTTGTCCCGTGTCATGTTGTCCCTTGTCCTTTAGTCATGTTGTCTCATGTCATATTGTCACGTGTTGTTTAGTCAAATTGTCCCGTTTCGCATAGGCATGTTGTCCTGTGTCGTTTAGTCATGTTGTCCCTTGTCGTTTAGTCATGTTGTCCCGTGTCCTTTAGTCATGTTGTCTTGTGTCGTTTCGGCATGTTGTCTCGTGTAGTTTAGTCATATTGTCTCATGTCATGTTGTTCGGTGTCCTTAAGTCATGTCGTTCGGTGTGCTTAAGTCATGTTGCCCCGTGTCCTTTAGTCTGATGTCCCGTGTCGTTTAGTCATACTGTCACGTGTAGTTTAGTCATGTTGTCTCTTGTCGTTTAGTAATGTTTTCACGTGTCATGCTGTCCCCTGTCCTTTAGTCAGGTTGTCCCGTGTCATGTTGTCCCGTATCATTATCTTTTGTCCTTCAGTCATGTTGTTCGGTGTCCTTCAGTCATGTTGTCCCTTGTCCTTTAGTCATGTTGGTCTGTGTCGTTTAGTCATGCTGCTCGTGTCCCGTGTCATGTTGTCCCGTGTCCTTTTGTCATGTTGTCCCGTGATCTTTAGTCATGTTTTCACGTGTCATTTAGTCATGTTGTCCCGTATCATTTAGTCATGTTGTCCCTTGTCCTTTAGTCATGTTGTCCCGTGTCATGTTGTCCAGTGTCGTTTAGTCATGTTGTCCCGTGTCATGTTGTCCCGTAACATTGTCTTTTGTCCTTTAGTCATGTTGTCCCGTGTCGTTTACTCATGTTGTCCCGTGTCATTTAGTCATGTTGTCCCGTGTCGTTTAGTCATGTTGTCCCGTGTCATGTTGTCCCGTAACATTGTCTTTTGTCCTTTAGTCATGTTGTCCCGTGTCGTTTAGTAATGTTGTCCCGTGTCATTTAGTCATGTTGTCCCGTGTCGTTTAGTCATGTTGTCGTTTAGTCATGTTGTCTCGTGTCGTTTAGTCATTTTGTCCCGTGTCTTTTAGTCATGTTGTCCCGTGTCGTTTAGTAATGTTGTCCCTTGTCGTTTAGTCATGTTGTCTCGTGTCGTTTAGTCATGTTGTCCCTTGTCGTTTAGTCATGTTGTCTCTTGTCGTTTAGTCATGTTGTTCCGTGTCGTTTACTCATGTTGTCCTATGTCCTTTAGTAATGTTGTCCCGTGTCATGTTGTCCCGTAACATTGTCTTTTGTCCTTTAGTCATGTTGTCCCGTGTCGTTTAGTAATGTTGTCCCGTGTCATTTAGTCATGTTGTCCCGTGTCTTTTAGTCATGTTGTCTCGTGTCATGTTGTCCCGTATCCTTAAGTCATGGTGTCCCGTGTCATGTTGTCCCGTATCCTTAAGTCATGGCGTCCCGTGTCGTTTAGTCATGTTGTCCTTTGTCCTTTAGTCATGTTGTTCTTTAGTCATGTTGTCCCGTATCATTGTCTTTTGTCCTTAAGTCATTGTGTCCCGTGTCGTTTAGTCATGTTGTCCCTTGTCCTTTAGTCATGTTGTCCCGTGTCATGTTGTCCCGTGTCATGTTGTCCCGTGTCATTGTCTTTTGTCCTTTAGTCATGTTGTTTCGTGTCGTTTACTCATGTTGTCGCGTGTCATTTAGTCATGTTGTCTCGTGTCCTTCAGTCATGTTGTCCCGTGTCTTTTAGTCATGCTGTCCCTTGTCGTTTACTCATGTTGTCCCGTATCGTTTTGGCATGTTGTAGCGTGTCGTGTTGTCCCGTATCCTTTAGTCATGGTGTCCCGTGTCGTTTACTCATGTTGTCCCTTGTCGTTTAGTCATGTTGTCCCGTGTCATGTTGTCCCGTGTCATTGTCTTTTGTCCTTTAGTCATGTTGTTTCGTGTCGTTTACTCATGTTGTCGCGTGTCATTTAGTCATGTTGTCTCGTGTCCTTCAGTCATGTTGTCCCGTGTCTTTTAGTCATGCTGTCCCTTGTCGTTTACTCATGTTGTCCCTTGTCGTTTACTCATGTTGTCCCGTATTGTTTTGGCATGTTGTAGCGTGTCGTGTTGTCCCGTATCCTTTAGTCATGGTGTCCCATGTCGTTTACTCATGTTGTCCCTTGTCGTTTACTCATGTTGTCCCTTGTCCTTTAGTCATGTTGTCCCGTGTCTTGTTGTCCCTTGTCATTTAGTCATGTTGTTCCGTGTCGTTTAGTTATGTTGTCGCGTGTCGTTTACTCATGTTGTCCCTTGTCCTTTAGTCATGTTGTCCCGTGTCATGTTGTCCCTTGTCATTTAGTCATGTTGTCCCGTGTCATGTTGTCCCTTGTCATTTAGTCATGTTGTCCCGTGTCGTTTAGTCATGTTGTCACGTGTCGTTTAGTTATGCTGTTCTCTGACGTTTAGTTATGTTGTCCAGTGTCGATTAGTCATTTTGTCCCGTGTCGTGTTGTCCCGTGTCCTTTAGTCATGTTGTCCCGCGTCATGTTGTCCCTTGTCCTTTAATCATGTTGTCCCGTGTCATGTTGTCCCTTGTCCTTTAGTCATGTTGTCCCTTGTCCTTTAGTCATGTTGTCCCGTATCATGTTGTCCCTTGTCCTTTAGTCATGTTGTCCCTTGTCCTTTAGTCATGTTGTACCGTGTCGTTTAGTCATGTTGTCCCTTGTCCTTTAGCCATGTTGTCCGTGTCGTTAATTCAAGTTGTACCCTATCGTTTAGGCATGTTGTCCTGTGTCATGTTGCCCAGTGTCGTTTATTCATGTTGTCCGCTGTCGTTAAGTCATGTTGTCCCTTGTCCTTTAGTCATGTTATCCCGTGTCATGTGGTCCCTTGTCCTTAAGTCATGTTGTCCCATGTCATGTTATTCCGTGTCCTTTAGTTATGTTGTCCCGTGTCGTTTAGTCATGTTGTCACGTGTCGTTTAGTTATACTGTTCTCTGACGTTTAGTTATGTTGTCCAGTGTCGATTAGTCATGTTGTCCCGTGACATGTTGTCCCTTGTCCTTTAGTCATGTTGTCCCGTGTCATGTTGTCCCTTGTCCTTTAGTCATGTTGTCCCGTGTCATTTAGTCATGTTGTCGCGTGTCGTTAGGTCATGTTGTCCGGGTCTGTTACTCATATTGTCCCGTGTCATGTTGTCCAGTGTCCTTTCGTCATGTTGTCGCGTGTCATTAAGTCATGTAGCTGTATCTTTAAGTCATATTGTCCCTTGTCATGTTGCCCCGTGTCGTTTAGTCATACTGTTTAGCCATGTTGTCCCGTGTTATATAGTAATGCTTTCCCTTGTCGTTAAGTCATGTTGTCCCGCCGTGTCCTTTAGTCATGTTGTCCCCTTTCATGTTGTCCCGTGTCCTTTAGTCATGTTGTAGCATGTTGTTTATTTATGTTGTCCCGTGTCATGTTGTCCCTTGTGCTTTAGTCATGTTGTCCCGTGTCGTAAAGTCATGTTGTCCCGTGTCATGTTGTCCATTTTCAATTAGTCATGTTGTCCCCTGTCATGTTGTCACGTATCATTTATTAATGTTGTCCCGTGTTGTGTAGTCATGTTGTCCCTTGTCCTTTAGTCATATTGTCTCGTGTCATGTGTCCCGTGTCCTTTAGTCATGTTGTCCCGTGTACGTTAGTCATGTTGTCCATTTTCAATTAGTCATGTTTTCCCATGTCATGTTGTCCATTTTCATCTAGTCTTGTTGTAGCGTGTTGTTTATTGATGTTGTCCCGTGTCATGTTGTCCCGTATCATTTATTAATGTTGCCCCGTGTCGTTGAGTCATGTTGTCCCATGTCGTTTAGTCAAATTTTCCAGTGTCGTTTTATCATGTTGTCCCTTGTCCTTTAGTCATGTTGTCGCGTGTCATTTAGTCATGTTGTCCCTTTTCCTTTAGTCATGTTTTCCCATGTCATGTGGTCCCTTGTCCTTCAGTCATGTTGTCCCGTGTCGTTTTATCATGTTGTCCGGTGTCGTTAAGTAATGTTGTCCCTTATCGTTTAGTCATGTTGTCCCTTGTCCTTTAGTCATGTTGTCCCGTGTCATGTTGTCCTGTCTCATGTTGTCCAGTGTCGTTCAGTTTAGTCATGTTGTCCCTTGTCCTTTATTCATGTTGTCACGTGTCGTTTAGTCATGTTGTCCCGTGTCCTTTAGTCATGTTGTCCCGTGTCCTTTAGTCATGTTGTCCCGTGTCATGTTGTCCCTTGTGCTTTAGTCATGTTGTAACGTATCATTTAGTCATGTTGTCTCGTGTCGTTTAGTCATGTTGTCCCGTGTCGTTAAGTCATGTTGTCCCGTGTTATTTAGTCATGTTGTCCCGTGTCGTTAAGTCATGTTGTCCCGTGTCATGTTGTCCATTTTCAATTAGTCATGTTGTCCCCTGTCATGTTGTCACGTATCATTTATTAATGTTGTCCCGTGTTGTGTAGTCATGTTGCTCCGTGTCCTTTGGTCATATTGTCTTGTGTCATGTGTCCCGTGTCCTTTAGTCATGTTGTCCCGTGTACGTTAGTCATGTTGTCCATTTTCAATTAGTCATGTTTTCCCATGTCATGTTGTCCATTTTCAACTAGTCTTGTTGTAGCGTGTTGTTTATTAATGTTGTCCCATGTCGTTGAGTCATGTTGTCCCATGTCGTTTAGTCAAATTTTCCAGTGTCGTTTTATCATGTTGTCCCTTGTCCTTTAGTCATGTTGTCGCGTGTCATTTAGTCATGTTGTCCCTTTTCCTTTAGTCATGTTTTCCCATGTCATGTGGTCCCTTGTCCTTTAGTCATGTTGTCCCGTGTCATTTAGTCATGTTGTCCCTTTTCCTTTAGTCATGTTGTCCCGTGTCGTTTTATCATGTTGTCCGGTGTCGTTAAGTAATGTTGTCCTTTATCGTTTAGTCATGTTGTCCCTTGTCCTTTATTCATGTTGTCCCGTGTCCTTTAGTCATGTTGTCCCGTGTCCTTTAGTCATGTTGTCCCGTGTCCTTTAGTCATGTTGTCCTGTGTCCTTTAGTCATGTTGTCCCGTATCATTTTGTCATGTTGTCCTATGTTATGTTGTCCAGTGTCGTTTAGTCATGTTGTCCCATGTTATGTTGTCCCTTGTCCTTTAGGCATGTTGTCCCGTTTCTTTTAGTCAGGTTGTCCCTTGTCCTTTAGTCATGTTGTCCCGTGTCATGTTGTCCCTTGTCCTTTAGTCATGTTGTCTCATGTCATATTGTCACGTGTTGTTTAGTCAAATTGTCCCGTTTCGCTTAGGCATGTTGTCCTGTGTCGTTTAGTCATGTTGTCCCTTGTCGTTTAGTCATGTTGTCCCGTGTCCATTTGTCATGTTGTCTTGTGTCGTTTCGGCATGTTGTCTCGTGTAGTTTAGTCATATTGTCTCATGTCATGTTGTTCGGTGTCCTTAAGTCATGTCGTTCGGTGTGCTTAAGTCATGTTGTCCCTTGTCCTTTAGTCATGTTGTCGCGTGTCGTTTAGTCATGTTGTCCCGTGTACGTTAGTCATGTTGTCCATTTTCAATTAGTCATGTTGTCCCGTGTCCTTTAGTCATGTTGTCCCGTGTCCTTTAGTCTTGTTGTCCCGTATCATTTATTAATGTTGTCCCGTGTTGTGTAGTCATGTTGTTCCGAGTCCTTTAGTCATATTGTCTCGTGTCATGTGTCCCGTGTACGTTAGTCATGTTGTCCATTTTCAATTAGTCTTGTTGTAGCGTGTTGTTTATTTATGTTGTCCCGTGTCATGTTGTCCCGTATCATTTATTAATGTTGTCCCGTGTCGTTGAGTCATGTTGTCCCATGTCATTTAGTCAAATTTTCCAGTGTCGTTTTATCATGTTGTCCCTTGTCCTTTAGTCATGTTGTCGCGTGTCATTTAGTCATGTTGTCCCTTGTCCTTTAGTCATGTGGTCCCTTTTCCTTTAGTCTTGTTTTCCCATGTCATGTGGTCCCTTGTCCCTTAGTCATGTTGTCCCGTGTCGTTTTATCGTGTTGTCCAGTGTCGTTTAGTTTAGTCATGTTGTCCCTTGTCCTTTATTCATGTTGTCACGTGTCGTTTAGTCGTGTTGTCCCTTTTCCTTTAGTCATGTTTTCCCATGTCATGTGGTCCCTTGTCCTTTAGTCATGTTGTCCCGTGTCGTTTAGTCAAATTTTCCAGTGTCGTTTTATCATGTTGTCCCTTGTCCTTTAGTCATGTTGTCGCGTGTCGTTTTATCATGTTGTCCGGTGTCGTTAAGTAATGTTGTCCCTTATCGTTTAGTCATGTTGTCCCTTGTCCTTTAGTCATGTTGTCCCGTGTCGTTTTATCATGTTGTCCGGTGTCGTTAAGTAATGTTGTCCCTTATCGTTTAGTCATGTTGTCCCTTGTCCTTTAGTCATGTTGTCGCGTGTCATTTAGTCATGTTGTCGCGTGTCATTTAGTCATGTTGTCCCTTTTCCTTAAGTCATGTTTTCCCATGTCATGTGGTCCCTTGTCCTTTAGTCATGTTGTCCCGTGTCGTTTTATCATGTTGTCCGGTGTCGTTAAGTAATGTTGTCCCTTATCGTTTAGTCATGTTGTCCCTTGTCCTTTAGTCATGTTGTCCCGTGTCATGTTTGCCCGTGTCATGTTGTCCTGTCTCATGTTGTCAAGTGTCGTTTAGTTTAGTCATGTTGTCCCGTGTCCTTTAGTCATGTTGTCCCATGTAATGTTGTCCCTTGTCCTTTAGGCATGTTGTCCCGTTTCTTTTAGTCAGGTTGTCCCATGTCGTTTAGCCCGGTTGTCCCGTGTCATGTTGTCCCTTGTCCTTTAGTCATGTTGTCTCATGTCATATTGTCACGTGTTGTTTAGTCAAATTGTCCCGTTTCGCATAGGCATGTTGTCCTGTGTCGTTTAGTCATGTTGTCCCTTGTCGTTTAGTCATGTTGTCCCGTGTCCTTTAGTCATGTTGTCTTGTGTCGTTTCGGCATGTTGTCTCGTGTAGTTTAGTCATATTGTCTCATGTCATGTTGTTCGGTGTCCTTAAGTCATGTCGTTCGGTGTGCTTAAGTCATGTTGCCCCGTGTCCTTTAGTCTGATGTCCCGTGTCGTTTAGTCATACTGTCACGTGTAGTTTAGTCATGTTGTCTCTTGTCGTTTAGTAATGTTTTCACGTGTCATGCTGTCCCCTGTCCTTTAGTCAGGTTGTCCCGTGTCATGTTGTCCCGTATCATTATCTTTTGTCCTTCAGTCATGTTGTTCGGTGTCCTTCAGTCATGTTGTCCCTTGTCCTTTAGTCATGTTGGTCTGTGTCGTTTAGTCATGCTGCTCGTGTCCCGTGTCATGTTGTCCCGTGTCCTTTTGTCATGTTGTCCCGTGATCTTTAGTCATGTTTTCACGTGTCATTTAGTCATGTTGTCCCGTATCATTTAGTCATGTTGTCCCTTGTCCTTTAGTCATGTTGTCCCGTGTCATGTTGTCCAGTGTCGTTTAGTCATGTTGTCCCGTGTCATGTTGTCCCGTAACATTGTCTTTTGTCCTTTAGTCATGTTGTCCCGTGTCGTTTACTCATGTTGTCCCGTGTCATTTAGTCATGTTGTCCCGTGTCGTTTAGTCATGTTGTCCCGTGTCATGTTGTCCCGTAACATTGTCTTTTGTCCTTTAGTCATGTTGTCCCGTGTCGTTTAGTAATGTTGTCCCGTGTCATTTAGTCATGTTGTCCCGTGTCGTTTAGTCATGTTGTCGTTTAGTCATGTTGTCTCGTGTCGTTTAGTCATTTTGTCCCGTGTCTTTTAGTCATGTTGTCCCGTGTCGTTTAGTAATGTTGTCCCTTGTCGTTTAGTCATGTTGTCTCGTGTCGTTTAGTCATGTTGTCCCTTGTCGTTTAGTCATGTTGTCTCTTGTCGTTTAGTCATGTTGTTCCGTGTCGTTTACTCATGTTGTCCTATGTCCTTTAGTAATGTTGTCCCGTGTCATGTTGTCCCGTAACATTGTCTTTTGTCCTTTAGTCATGTTGTCCCGTGTCGTTTAGTAATGTTGTCCCGTGTCATTTAGTCATGTTGTCCCGTGTCTTTTAGTCATGTTGTCTCGTGTCATGTTGTCCCGTATCCTTAAGTCATGGTGTCCCGTGTCATGTTGTCCCGTATCCTTAAGTCATGGCGTCCCGTGTCGTTTAGTCATGTTGTCCTTTGTCCTTTAGTCATGTTGTTCTTTAGTCATGTTGTCCCGTATCATTGTCTTTTGTCCTTAAGTCATTGTGTCCCGTGTCGTTTAGTCATGTTGTCCCTTGTCCTTTAGTCATGTTGTCCCGTGTCATGTTGTCCCGTGTCATGTTGTCCCGTGTCATTGTCTTTTGTCCTTTAGTCATGTTGTTTCGTGTCGTTTACTCATGTTGTCGCGTGTCATTTAGTCATGTTGTCTCGTGTCCTTCAGTCATGTTGTCCCGTGTCTTTTAGTCATGCTGTCCCTTGTCGTTTACTCATGTTGTCCCGTATCGTTTTGGCATGTTGTAGCGTGTCGTGTTGTCCCGTATCCTTTAGTCATGGTGTCCCGTGTCGTTTACTCATGTTGTCCCTTGTCGTTTAGTCATGTTGTCCCGTGTCATGTTGTCCCGTGTCATTGTCTTTTGTCCTTTAGTCATGTTGTTTCGTGTCGTTTACTCATGTTGTCGCGTGTCATTTAGTCATGTTGTCTCGTGTCCTTCAGTCATGTTGTCCCGTGTCTTTTAGTCATGCTGTCCCTTGTCGTTTACTCATGTTGTCCCTTGTCGTTTACTCATGTTGTCCCGTATTGTTTTGGCATGTTGTAGCGTGTCGTGTTGTCCCGTATCCTTTAGTCATGGTGTCCCATGTCGTTTACTCATGTTGTCCCTTGTCGTTTACTCATGTTGTCCCTTGTCCTTTAGTCATGTTGTCCCGTGTCTTGTTGTCCCTTGTCATTTAGTCATGTTGTTCCGTGTCGTTTAGTTATGTTGTCGCGTGTCGTTTACTCATGTTGTCCCTTGTCCTTTAGTCATGTTGTCCCGTGTCATGTTGTCCCTTGTCATTTAGTCATGTTGTCCCGTGTCATGTTGTCCCTTGTCATTTAGTCATGTTGTCCCGTGTCGTTTAGTTATGTTGTCCCGTGTCGTTTACTCATGTTGTCCCTTGTCCTTTAGTCATGTTGTCCCGTGTCATGTTGTCCCGTATCATTGTCTTTTGTCCTTTAGTCATGTTGTCCCTTTTCCTTTAGTCATGTTGTCCCTTTTCCTTTAGTCATGTTGTCCCGTGTCCTTTAGTCATGTTTTCCCGTGTCCATTATATGCACTTTAATCTAAGTTCAAATCTTTAAAGATATCAAAACCACAGGTGCTTGTGGACATGAATTTGACTATTTTTTCATAGAATGTAGAAGGTAATACACATATACGGTGTTTTATAATGATATAATGCTAAATTATAAAGTTTACAATAACAACCTATGCAGCGTAGCCTTATAAAAACCTAAAGGTAAGCAACTAACCGGTAGAAAAATCTAGGTCACCGCCTACCCCCTCGTGGGAATCCTTGTTTTCTCTCAAACAGGCAAAATATTACCGCTACAAGCCTATGTGCCATCGATTCATGGATAGTTTTTCTTTTCAACCAGCCATTGTTTGTGTATTGACATGCACGCATCGTTCAGAATTTTATATTCAAACACAATTTAGGCTACACTCACGGCAGCCTTTCAGTGAAGATTTTTCGGAAGATGTCGATAAGCGCCCCCAGTGGCAGTAAACGTGGGCAAGGGCAGATAATTTAATGCATACGACAGATGTAAAAACCCGAAACACAATATTTTGAATTTCGCGGAATATTTGAATATATTACGTCATAATCTCTCGGATTATCTCGGGTTTTTACTTCCGTCTCATGCTTAAATTATCTGCCCTTGCTCACGTTTACTGCCACTGGGGGCGCTTATCGACATCTTCCGTAAATCTTCACTGAAAGGCTGCCGTGAGCGTAGCCAAAATTATGTTTGAATATAAAATTCTGAACGATGCGTGCATGTCAATACACAAATAATGGCTGGTTGAAAAGAAAAACTATCCATGAATCGACGGCACATAGGCTTGTAGCGGTAATATTTTGCCTGTTTGAGAGAAAACAAGGATTCCCACGAGGGGGTAGGCGGTGACCTAGATTTTTCTACCGGTTAGTTGCTTACCTTTAGGTTTTTATAAGGCTACGCTGCATAGGTTGTTATTGTAAACTTTATAATTTAGCATTATATCATTATAAAACACCGTATATGTGTATTACCTTCTACATTCTATGAAAAAATAGTCAAATTCATGTCCACAAGCACCTGTGATCAAAACAGTGAAAGATGATACTGAACTTGTTTGAAGTGTGTCATCTCGAGACTTCATATTTTATACATGCTGTGTACGTCCCTGAACGTACACTTACAAATATTGTAAACAAACAACACGCAGGAAGCAGTGGATTGGTAATGTTGGGATTTTATTTGTAATCAAAAATGTAACAACAGGTTTCTTCGTTCTACGCCTACTTGCACTTGTCAAATGTACATTTGCCAAAAAAGATGAAAAAAACAGGTGGACAATCAATGTTAATTAATACGTATATATGTACAAGAGCCCGACATTCAGTGTAGCATATTGTCAAGTTCACGTTCATAAAGGAGGTCGGGGTCAAATCTGATAAACCACACGCAGGGAGATACCTCACGCCAATTAATTTGTCTAGTATAGTATCGTGTGCAAAACAAATATGCAAAATAGGATAGTGTAGAAGTGAAATACTCATAAGCAAACTAAAAATGTAAAAGTAAAAGACATTCTAATCTAAGGTTCGAAATAAATATCCAACAATGGCAGATTAGCTTGCGAGAGCGGTCTCGGCTAGCATAACATACGGTAGTGATATGCGCTTCCATTGGCATTGTTTATTTATAAGAATGCACTATCCGGTAGAAATTTGTTCAGTGCTATAAACATATTTATTTCGATGACTTTATGCACAATTATTTTGTTTAAGATTGACAATTTGGCTGAGTAAGTACAATTTGCAGGAACTCATATTCGTTCATGGGAAATAAATTGTCGAACATGCATTTTCTTGGTTTTGAAAGGATTCTTATTTTCCTTTAAGCTCAGTGTAGTTTTGGAATGGTTATAATGAAATACCAAAGGCTTATTCAGCACACATGACACAGAAAGCGTATTAAAAACCGAAACACTTAGAGAAGCAAACCCGTGCTTACTCTACGACACACGTACACGTAACACACTGTTTGGCAGACAAGAATAATACATATATATGCTAAGAGCCATAACTATTTATGGCAAAGAGGGACAGATATATTAGAAAAAAAATGTTTTTGTACTTTATCAAATATCTTTAATTTTCAAATTTGTAAAAAAAGGGGGGATCCTTTAAATAGAAATATTTGGCAAACGAGATACGTGTATAAATGTAATATCTGAATCCGTATACACTTTTAATCCAACAACACAGATGTAAGTGACTAGTGAAAGAGAGAACGATGAGATTAAAGCAAGACAAACTCAATTAAATAATATCAACACGTTTAAGATCTGTACCTTACACTATGAGAACAATGTTATATAGAGGTCACGCCACTCGTGGTTGTTGGATATGGAATTTATTTCTCTCGAGTTAATTATTTTTTTAAATTTACAAAAGACACGAGCTTTAGCGAGTGTCTTTTGCAACTTTTAAAAAATAATTAACAAGAGGGAAATGAATTCCAAATCCAACAACCACGAGTCGTGTGGCCTGTTTCTATCACAATACTATTAAGTCGCAGTGGCATTGTTGTTTTCTGTGAACCGCAGATGATACTTGCTCGAAACCACATCATCTCGCATATATTCTCGCCAAATTGTGACGACTTCAACAATCGATGACGACGTCAACAATCAGCATGTTGCATTTACTCACGTGATTTTCGGTCAAAGTTCAACTTTTCAACCAATCAAAAGTCCGGAAGGTCATATTCCACTAGTGGTATATAACATATATTTATATATATCAACAGTCAGCGCGTTCATACAATGGTCTGAGAGTGGGATAACACAAGGTATTGTGGTAGAAATATCACTTCGAGGTTCTTAAATACTGCTTTATCACAACCCGACGGTCGCCTCAAAGCGGATCACAAATTATTATCCATGGTTATAGGGCCTTAACAACCAGCCAATATCTTTCTCAACTCCCTGGGGAGAATACAACCGTTGCTGGACTGGTAGACTGGAACGAGCGGAGTAAAGTATCTTGCTCAAGGATACAACACAAGTGCCGTGACTGGGACTCGAACTCGCAACCCTTCGATCACGAGCCCGGCATCCTACCACTAGACCACCGTGCCCCCCATAATATATTTTGTTGTATAAAGTTTTAAAACATTGTAAAGCTATTTGTAAATAAATTGCACACTATGCAATATATGTCCCCTCAAATAGATACGGTGTGATGATGCCGCAATGACATATCACTAATCACTACACGTCATTAACAGTGGAGCTTTTAGCTTAACCCAGCTAGATTGCTCATGGGGGTATTATTCTATCAATCAAAGGGAGGAATGTGACTAAAACGTCAATCTGGAACATAATAAAGATGCTATGGAAAATCATTGGTAGTTTGAAGGTGTCAATTAATGTGTCTTTCCCATCTTTGTTTTCAACGAAATTCAAGAAATGTAAAGCGTTAATGTCGATATTACTTCATCTGACAGAGCGGTGCCATACAATGTATACACAAGTAGTAAGTTACATGTACAGAAAGGTACCATACAAGGTATGTGTAAGTCAGTGTTAAGTTACGTGTACAGAGAGGTACCATACAAGGTATGTGTAAGTCAGTGTTAAGTTACGTGTACAGAGAGGTACCATACAAGGTTTGTGTAAGTAGTAAGTTACATGTACAGAGAGATACCATACAAGGCATGTGTAAGTAGTAAGTTACATGTACAGAGAGATACCATACAAGGTATGTGTATGTGGTAAGTTACATGTACAGAGAGATACCATACAAGGTATGTGTAAGTGGTAAGTTACATGTACAGAGAGATACCATACAAGGCATGTGTAAGTAGTAAGTTACATGTACAGAGAGGTACCATACAAGGTATGTGTAAGTAGTAAGTTACATGTACAGAGAGGTACCATACAAGGTATGTGTAAGTGGTAAGTTACATGTACAGAGAGGTACCATACAAGGTATGTGTAAGTGGTAAGTTACATGTACAGAGAGGTATCATACAAGGTATGTGTATGTGGTAAGTTACATGTACAGAGAGGTACCATACAAGGCATGTGTATGTGGTAAGTTACATGTACAGAGAGGTACCATACAAGGCATGTGTAAGTAGTAAGTTACATGTACAGAGAGGTATCATACAAGGTATGTGTAAGTGGTAAGTTACATGTACAGAGAGGTACCATACAAGGTATGTGTAAGTGGTAAGTTACATGTACAGAGAGGTACCATACAAGGTATGTGTATGTGGTAAGTTACATGTACAGAGAGGTACCATACAAGGCATGTATAAGTAGTAAGTTACATACCATACAAAGCATGTGTAAGTAGTAAGTTACATGTACAGAGAGATACCATACAAGGCATGTGTATGTGGTAAGTTACATGTACAGAGAGGTACCATACAAGGTATGTGTAAGTGGTAAGTTACATGTACAGAGAGATACCATACAAGGTATGTGTAAGTAGTAAGTTACATGTACAGAGAGATACCATACAAGGTATGTGTAAGTGGTAAGTTACATGTACAGAGAGGTACCATACAAGGTATGTATAAGTAGTAAGTTACATACCATACAAGGCATGTGTAAGTAGTAAGTTACATGTACAGAGAGGTACCATACAAGGTATGTGTAAGTAGTAAGTTACATGTACAGAGAGATACCATACAAGGCATGTGTAAGTGGTAAGTTACATGTACAGAGAGATACCATACAAGGTATGTGTAAGTAGTAAGTTACATGTACAGAGAGATACCATACAAGGTATGTGTAAGTGGTAAGTTACATGTACAGAGAGGTACCATGCAAGGCATGTGTATGTGGTAAGTTACATGTACAGAGAGATACCATACAAGGCATGTGTATGTGGTAAGTTACATGTACAGAGATATACCATACAAGGCATGTGTAAGTGGTAAGTTACATGTACAGAGAGGTACCATACAAGGCATGTGTAAGTGGTAAGTTACATGTACAGAGAGGTACCATACAAGGCATGTGTATGTGGTAAGTTACATGTACAGAGAGATACCATACAAGGCATGTGTAAGTGGTAAGTTACATGTACAGAGAGATACCATACAAGGCATGTGTATGTGGTAAGTTACATGTACAGAGAGGTACCATGCAAGGCATGTGTATGTGGTAAGTTACATGTACAGAGAGATACCATACAAGGTATGTGTAAGTAGTAAGTTACATGTACAGAGAGATACCATACAAGGTATGTGTAAGTGGTAAGTTACATGTACAGAGAGGTACCATGCAAGGCATGTGTATGTGGTAAGTTACATGTACAGAGAGATACCATACAAGGCATGTGTATGTGGTAAGTTACATGTACAGAGAGGTACCATACAAGGTATGTGTAAGTAGTAAGTTACATGTACAGAGAGATACCATACAAGGCATGTATAAGTAGTAAGTTACATACCATACAAGGTATGTGTATGTGGTAAGTAACATGTACAGAGAGGTATCATACAAGGTATGTGTAAGTCAGTGGTAAGTTACATGTACAGAGAGGTACCATACAAGGTATGTGTATGTGTAAGTAAGTGGTAAGTTCAGCTATAACACAACATCACGTGACCTCATGCAATGTCAGTGTAGCGATACACACGCGTACTATATGTACCCCGGATTTCTCTCAACACATGAGCTTTAATCATACCGGCCTATAAAGCGCGCTGTGATCAATTGACGAATTACAACGATATAAAAAAATATTTGCGCTTAAACAAGAAGATTTATGAAGAATGCAAAATAAGGAGATTATCATTTTAGGTGTGTTATATATAAATAGGTTATTTATACTTAAAAAGTGAACACCGATGTACTAATACAATACCAGACTATCCAGTAAGGTTATTTATACAAAATGTACTAATTGTTACAAGTTTGTATCACAGGAGATGTAGCATACTAGACTTAAATCAGTCAGGTTATTTATATTTATTGTTTATAAAATAGATGCAATATATTTAATTAGTCAGGCTATCTATACTAAGTTTAAACACAGGAGTAGGGTTAATAATGCGAAAAGATAGTTCAAAAGTTGTATTACATTATGTTGAATGTGTGTGACACTAATTGTATATTTAGAGACAATGTAGTCAACCAACGATTTCGGTGTATGCGATTTGAAATTATATAGAACTAGTTTAATTTTACTTCTACATTAATAAAATAAAGAGGTTTTACGCACCTGGCCCTTCTGCTTCTACATTAGATTATAATTTTGGATTCCCACCTTTTGGCCCCTAGCATCACTGAGGAGTCCTAGGAGGATGAAACAGTTGTATGGTGCAGTTTAATTCATTTTGCAGCATACTGTATATATTACTAAATTTAAAAGGTGTAGCGTATGTGCGTGTTACGTCATCTTTAAGAATATGTATTTGATAAAAGGATACCACGTAGTCAATGTCCAGTGTGCTCAGGCAAATTATTCGGAAAGCCCCACCAAATATAGCTACATTAAATATAGCACGAAATAACTGTGCCCCCTGGCGCGACCACATGTACAGATATGGAACAGGGTGGTCGCGATGACATGGCAAATTTGATTTCACATGTACTTCTTTCTAGTTATGTTTGATTTACTTTATAAACAATTACGACATATGATATGATTATCAAAACACACGAGCAGTTGTGTTGGTATATTTCAAACGAACCAAAGGCAGGTATTATAGTAAGCGCGCACACACTGAAGGCTAATCCAGAAGGTTTGTTATACTTAAAGCTAATCCAGAAGGTTTGTTATACTTAAAGCTAATCCAGACGGTTTGTTATACTTAAAGCTAATCCAGAAGGTTTGTTATACTTAAAGCTAATCCAGAAGGTTTGTTATACTTAAAGCTAATCCAGACGGTTTGTTATACTTAAAGCTAATCCAGAAGGTTTGTTATACCTAAAGCTAATCCAGACGGTTTGTTATACCTAAAGCTAATCCAGACGGTTTGTTATACCTAAAGCTAATCCAGACGGTTTGTTATACCTAAAGCTAATCCAGAAGGTTTGTTATACCTAAAGCTAATCCAGACGGTTTGTTATACCTAAAGCTAATCCAGACGGTTTGTTATACCTAAAGCTAATCCAGACGGTTTGTTATACCTAAAGCTAATCCAGAAGGTTTGTTATACCTAAAGCTAATCTAGAAGGTTTGTTATACTGAAGACTAATCCAAAATTTTTGCTTTTCATTTATATAGAAGTACATGTATATAGAAGTACCTGTATATAGAAGTACATGTATATAGAAGTACCTGTATATAGAAGTACATATATATAGAAGTACATGTATATAGAAGTACATGTATATAGAAGTACCTGTATATAGAAGTACCTGTATATAGAAGTACATGTATATAGAAGTACCTGTATATAGAAGTACATGTATATAGAAGTACATGTATATAGAAGTACCTGTATATAGAAGTACATGTATATAGAAGTACATGTATATAGAAGTACCTGTATATAGAAGTACCTGTATATAGAAGTACCTGTATATAGAAGTACATGTATATAGAAGTACCTGTATATAGAAGTACCTGTATATAGAAGTACCTGTATATAGAAGTACCTGTATATAGAAGTACATGTATATAGAAGTACCTGTATATAGAAGTACCTGTATATAGAAGTACCTGTATATAGAAGTACATGTATATAGAAGTACCTGTATATAGAAGTACATGTATATAGAAGTACATGTATATAGAAGTACCTGTATATAGAAGTACATGTATATAGAAGTACATGTATATAGAAGTACATGTATATAGAAGTACATGTATATAGAAGTAACTGTATATTTTGGGGTAAAAGCCTGTTAAGCTACCGCTACCCTTATATAAATTATGTTCAACGACATTTTACTCTTCTTCTTCATTGTCCATTTACATTTCCTGAGTAAATTGGTATATGTGTCCCATATGAAGCACTTTTTCTTGATCTCCCTCTTTAATGTTGAAACCTACAAGATTTTTTTTGTGCTGGCACCGTTTAAAATTTTCTTTTATGCATCAAATTATACAAACTTTTTTATCATGATACATCATCAAAAAGCAACACAAATAATTGTGATATATGGAGGTGATGGGAATAAAACCGTTTGTGGTCAGCAAAGAAAAGTGAAATTCCACCAAAGTATGTACAGTACTTGTTTTTGTGTATTTGAAATACAGTGATATGTTGATAACGATAAAATTCGTTGATACATATTTATATAATAGTCGTCATCGTTCCCAATGTTTTTTTTATTGTCATGATGGGTTTGATCTGTCATAATTCTCGTTTCCGATCAGATTTACGCTGGAAAAAATGAAACCGATTTGATTCAATTGAGCCACAATAGTATTCATTGCATTAGCATGAATGTCATCTGTTAAATAATTCTTTTTCTTTTACTGTTTTAATAAGCATCAATAGATTAAGAAGTCAGGTCATGAATGAATGCATTCTACGGTAAGATTGATACACTTAACCAACCTCAGTAAAGCGAGTTTGCTTTAGTCCAGTGACAAGTTTAATGCTGTCTTCGTTTTTTACAGACCGAATTCAATTTCAAAAATCTGCTGTATGTTGGGTTAAGCCTGTACATTGGGTACATACAAACATTTAAAGAAACTAAATCAAGGTGAAATATTTTAATTACAAGTACACATACAACACGACTAGACCGGAAGTAACTGATTAGCGACACCAACCAATACAATATTAAACATGCGCTGTTTTGCATACATTAGAATATAAGTAAAACAAGTGTTATCGGCATGTTATCGTTAAGTCCTGACCTTGGCGAACGGCACAGGAGCGACTATCCTGGTGAATATTTTGGCATTTGTAAGTTTGTTTTTCTTAACTGCTATAATAGTTCTCATAGTCATCAAAACCAATCCACGTCTTTTCGGTTTAAGCTGCCTTGGAAACTTTCTAAAGTCTGAATTTTAGACAAGGGCATTCTTTCCGTATATTTCGGAACTACGACTACATAATCATTTGGTCATATACGATGAGCAAATGTATTTTTTATACAAATAATGTCAACAGCAGTGCTTCGACACCTTCGTGCTGGCACGGTAAAGGTAAAAACAACACTGAAAAGAACTAAGGCGATACATTGGTAATCAACCCAAGATATTTTCTTTTAACGTGGATAAGAGCCAAGCTACCACGGTTTTTGTTGACGTACATTTTGGACAGATATAAACCAAATCTAGAAACAACACAATGGCCTACGTCACACTTCAGATGTAACCAACACAATGGTCTACGTCACACTTAACATGTAACCAACACAATGGTCTACGTCACACTTAACATGTAACCAACACAATGGTATACGTCACACTTCAGATGTAACCAACACAATGGTCTACGTCACACTTCAGATGTAACCAACACAATGGTCTACGTCACACTTCAGATGTAACCAACACAATGGTCTACGTCACACTTCAGATGTAACCAACACAATGGTCTACGTCACACTTCAGATGTAACCAACACAATGGTCTACGTAACACTTAACATGTAACCAACACAATGGTCTACGTCACACTTCAGATGTAACCAACACAATGGTCTACGTCACACTTAACATGTAACCAACACAATGGTCTACGTCACACTTCAGATAAAACCAACACAATGGTCTACGTCACACTTAACATGTAACCAACAATGCTACAAGACAAACCGCTCACGACCATTGGTTTAATGGCTTTAGATATATAACTTTCAGTAGATAAAACATAAAGTGCTGTTTACCCATTGGATGAAATGATGCCAAAATTTTAGTAATATTTAATTTCAACTTTTTCGTATGCGTATTTTTTTTCATCAACTGTGATGCATATAAAATATAGATCATTAATATATTTTGACTTTTCAAAAGAAACGTGCATTCTTTATAGTTTATGGTCTACGTTTTGTGTATATGTGTAATATTGTAAATACATTTGTAGTTCAAGTGAACCTCTAGGTAAGTGAGCATACTTCCTACTCTTTAAAGTCTACACTAAAATCTTCAATTCTCACTATAGAAAAACAGGAAATGTATGAAATGCCCATTGTGTTTCTCATCTTTTTAATTATGTAAAACCGTTTTTTAAGACGCGAACTCTTTCGTATACGGTTTCCAATATCGAAAGTATCATATTTAATTAAGTAAAGTTATCACATTTGCATTAGATTACGAAGTCACCGTCAACCGTGAGGTGTTGAACGTTTGGAAGTGGTCGAACTCTGACACATTAATATGGTACCGGTTCGATTCTTAGCGTCGGGGGGAAAGACGTGTCGGACATTCTAATAAATAGGGTATGGATACCGTTATATAAATAAAACATAAATCAACATAACATTGGGAAGTTATAACTTCTTTGCATGATATTATGGAAGATCAAATCAAATAAATACAGAACTGTAAGAAACATTTTCTGGTAGTTTCAATGGTTACACTGATTCTTAAGTGTTGAAAGCAGGAGCAAATATTCAATGTTTTTGTTCCTAAACAATACTGTACTTACATTTGACAATAATCGATAGTATATAGAATAAGGATGGTATTACATCATGCTTATTATGCCTAGAAAACAAATCAAATAATAGTCTAAATTCGTAACACTTATAAAGTACTGACATTAGATAGTGAATTGATAAATACTAACCCAAACATGAACGTAATTAGGGCATTATTTAACAAGAGGCTCAATGGGCATGCATCGCTCACCTGGGATTTATATCAAATTTGTAACTTTTAAGTGGTCTAAAACCTATGATTAAGTCATTCTAAAGAACACATTAAAATTAAAACATTTTGACCCCTTTGACATTGAAGGTATGTCTATGAAATTAATACTGAAAAGTGTTGCTCGGTTTCTGCCAAAGATAAAATCAACCTGATAACATGTTTCTAGGCCTTTCTGGTAAAAAGGAGATGTTTAAAGATTTTACAAATTCGTCCCCTGGGCCCTTAAATACAGGCCCAGGTCATTTCTTTTCGCAAAGTGTATCAAGCTTCATTAAAGGTACCTTTCAGTCAAATAACATGATTCTAGGCCTTTAGATTAACCAAAAGAAGTCGTTTAAAGGTTTTAACAGATTAGAACCCTGGTACAATAAATACGGGTCAAGGTCATTTCTTTCCACATGCAAAATGCAAGGTCATATTTCGTATCTTTAGGCCTTTCGGTTTGTCAGAAGAAGTCGTTTAAAGGAAAACGGACGACAGATATCGCACCATAGCATAAGGTCACTTGGCCCTACGGGCTAAAATAACAACTTATACTTACAATTGAACTTATCATGTTCAAAACAATAGACTGTCAGCGAAGTTATTTTTGTATAACTTGTTTAAATGAATTTCTCGTAAATCTGAACAGTACTTCTAGGGAAATAAAGAAAATGGACAAATCGAAACAGGTTAAGCTCCAATATGCAAATAGCTGAAAATAAAATCAATATCTTGTATGGTAAGTATTAAATAAGACCACTAGACGAGCCTTGTCCAGGATCCAATGGCCCCTATTTGTACAAATATGATTTCCATAAGGTTTCTTCACATTTGCTTATACCAGCATAAGTAAAAGTACTGACTTGCAGTTTTGGATAGTTGAGTATGATATTCAAAAATGTTGTTCACACTTACACTTCCGTTTTGAAATGATACAGCTTATTTCTGAGAAGAAAATTGGTTAATAAAAACATGAACCGGTGGACTCTGTGTAATAGGTTAAGTTCAAGAGTCTTTCGTGCCATTTGGCACAAAGTTATTTTAGGGGTGGCTATATGGTTTAGATGATGCATGCGCGATAAAAAAAGACACCTCACTTGCAGCTCATTGTGGAAATGTATTATCCGAGTATTCAGTGCAATACCAATGTTAAGAGGTAGTATTTTTTGACATCGTTAAAGAGAAAATAAACTATCCTACACTGACAAACACAGAGGGAGATGATAAATCAACAGTAAAGCTTTATCTTGCTGAAACAAGTTTTGTGTCATATACTTGCCATCCGACAATAACTTCGAAATATCCGAGAACGTATTAGCAAAGTTAAACTTTACTAGTAGTGCTAGCCCAGTCTCAACATCAGCTGTTTCGACGTACATCTAAAAATCACAATGCCAAAATAAGTGGTATCATCATAGTGTGTGTTGATTGCCAGTTTCACACTTAATTCCTCACAAAACAAGTTAAGATACTGACGACATTTATGTCTATGCCGTCTTTATTGTGCAGCAGATATAATGAACATCAGCTTCAATAACTCATAACTACCGATAACCTATCGAATTTGGTTGATATCCAATGATGACGTCCTTGAACATTGTTCGAATAAGAACTACTGTTGATTCCAACTGACGTTAATGTAACTAGAGATCGCATAAAGAGTTGCAAGCACTAATGCATGATACATCCGCATGTGTGGCGTACTTACTTCATAAGCAATATTTGCATTAAAAAAATAGATAAAAAAGTCACAGCCAGACAATGAACCATCTAAGCAAAGGAACACATATGTATTGACCCTTCAAGTGAGACACAACCGTACTTTTTCTTCTTCATTTCACTCATTCATTTCAATATAACCGTAACTATCTCATAATTTCACTCACAATGTTAAATAATATTGAAGCAAAAATGTAAAAGAAGATGTGTTTGATTTGAAAAAGAAAGTTAACAATATGAAGAATATCATTAATTTCCACTTTTATATACATGTTTAAATCCCGCGTGGGCAAATGTACGAACTACTAGTACACAAGGAGCACGTATAGCTTAATTTAAAACACACCTTTCATAGTCAAGTACACACATTGTTATTATCACCTACTCCAAACATTTAAAAGAGGTTGATTTATAATACGAAATTGATTCGAAATCAACACAATTTGAAAAAAATAATGTTTATATTCTGCTAAAGGCAACATGCTTTATGTCCGTTGCAAAGGTTTTGCAAACGCCCTCAACAGAAGGTGGGCTTGCAATACACATTTGGAACGGAATTGAGGTCGCAGGGATGGTATTGGTTAGCAATTCAGTCGCTTTCTCCGTTTACCAAAGGATGACTTTTGGCAAAGATCTATTCTAATGGTTTGAATATAAGCAGAAACGGTAGATATTGCTTTAAATCCAAAATTGTTTAACAATCATTATGTTCAGGAAGCCGTAATCGATACTACAGTAGTTCAAAAATATACGGACTGTTCAAAGACTTTATTATGAGGAAGAATGGAATAAGCTGACTTCACGTTTCTTGTATACTCAAATAAAATTTAGTTTGTCTTTCCAAAAGAACTTGTTCTAAATGTCTACATTATAACTTACTATTTTGTTTTCTTGAAAACTAAAAAGTATCTGCTTGAGAGGACAAATGGTTAGATATAATTTATTCAATGAAAACAATTACCTTTTTGTTAAGAAATGTGATTATTATATGTCTACATGTCAAGAAATCCTATTTGGATAGTATTAATTGGTAATTACGTCTAAACGTTCGCTTAATTCAGCTGAAAATGAGAAAATCACCATAGTATGGACTGCTACCATGTTAACACGTTTTAGTTATGGTGCCTGTGACTGGATATCATCGAATGACATATGCACTTGTCTAATCACTGAAAAAAGTAGAATCATTCCTTGGATATCACACGACCAGTAACTTGACAACATTAACGACAAGAAAATTCCAACCAAGAGAAAAAAGTTAATTATCATACACCGTTCGTTTAAAATTGAACATGATAAAAACAGTGATAAAAAACTGAATGTTCATACATATCATTCAAACAAGGTTTTAAGGAAAGCATGTAATGAGATCATTATGGATAGGAGTATACAAAAATGTAAACACTATATCTACAGCATTATTGAAGTGAAAACAATCTCATATGATATGAAATAAAGTGAAGTATGATATTGAAAGTAGAATTCAGCAATCAAATGAATCCTAAGTTCCTGTGTAACCTTCTTCTTGTATATTTTTTTCTTCTCATTCCAGGATCAATCACACCTACCTATAAATCGTCATACGTATTTGAATAGTGGAAAACACATCGAAAAAGCAACTGGTATCCGCGAAACATTCCGATATTTAGGCCAACAACTTGAACGGTACCTTGCATCATGACATACGGCCTAGGACATGGAACATCTGCCACTGTTTACGTACTGAACCCTTCTATATCTCCTTTGATTAATTTCTGTTTAGCTTTTGATTGAAAAGCTCAGAAGAGTGATTTAAGCAAGAAAAAATCCCTAATGTCCTCAAAAGATTTAATTAGTGTAAATTTTGGAATAAACCGTTCCCTTTCAAGCTCAGGAATTTCCAGTTTCAGAAAATAGATTGCATTTTCAACTTATTTTCGCTTATTCTACAACTCAAACGAGAACTGTTTTATCTTGAATCGTGAATGTGATGAAAATCGCACTGTGATAAACCTGGGGTCTCGATCACAACACGCCATTTCTACGTTTCTATCTATATCCCTGTCCTGCTATCACAAGGTAGAAATCCGTATGACGTTCCCTGGGTTCTGTGCCAGTCCCGGATTTGGACTGCCGTATTTGGGTGATATAGTACCGCTCGTACTCTGGGTTTGTGCTGATTCGGTCTCTGGGGTGGTGCTTGGCGTTGGGAGGGTCACAATAGCTGTGGTGACCGTTAAAGTATTGTTAGGTTTGTTGTTCGTAGATGTACCCACAGCGTTTAAGCTCGATCTCGACGATCTATTTATAGTTGGCATTCGAATCTGTATATCATTCAGATCATCCTTGTCTGCTTTCTGCAAAAGGGAAAAAGAAAGAATAACAATAAAAATATTGAACAGAAATCCTGATTGCAACAGTTACCTTCCTTGTATTTATACATCCGTTACAATCCTCACGTTTTTGGTTAATTATTTCTGCGACGTCATTTTATACAGATTGAAAGCTTGCCAAATTCTTCTGGCTTGCCAAAGAAACAAGTTCCCTCACGCCGACTAACTCAAATCATATTCTTGTGTCACCAGATGACTTTTTTTCATTCACCAATATACATCGCTTCACAAACATAGTGGTCTACATCACAACAGACCGTCAGCACAGCTCACATCACAACAGACCGTCAGCACAGCTCACATCACAACAGACCGTCAGCACAGCTCACATCACAACAGACCGTCAGCACAGCTCACATCACTACTCAATACAAACACGATTGTCGCAAACATCTTTCCCATTAGTATACATATTCGCAAATAGGTAATACAATGTATTAAAACATTCATAGTTAGCTATATTAAAAGTAAAATTATTCTTTCTCATTCCTTCATATTGTATGCATGGTATGCTTAATTATTAACAAAATACTATATATTCCTTATATTAGTTCTTTATGTGACAAGAAAAATATCATGCATTTTGCTATAAGTTAGTTTTCAATAAGCTTTATATAGCTCTACTGAAATATTTTAAACAACTTTTTTTAATTTTAGTTCCCATTTGACAGGTTATTTAGTTAGTTATAATGTTTGTCAGTTCGCGTTGTTGTATTTTGTCCGCAAGATGTTGTTTATAGAGTTGACATGACGTGACAAGCGCTAAATACATGTAAATCTTGGTATGGTGTCGTGCTTTGTTACCAATAACAAAATGGTGGGCGCACTCCCTTTTTGTTAATCTGAAGGTTGCTGCCTTTGCATTTTAATTTGATGAAGTCATAACCAGAACATGTACACAAGACGCTGATCCCGATTCTTATCTGTCACAAATATCAAAGGATTCCCTCAAACTATTTAATGGGAATATCGTTACTCTCCTGCTTACCCGTTCCTTGTCGTCACCGAGAAACACTGTCTCACTCCTAACGTCTTTCTTATCCTCCATGCCCGTAAATAGCATAGTGACATTGGCGACTCACTCGATCATCAACGAAAATATTTTTCATGTCACTGACCGTCTCTTACACAGTGAAAAACGTGTTCAATCAACAGCTTTCCTTACCATCATTACTAGGATTGAAAATGGGATTTCGTCTAAACTTTGTCAGAGAGCCTGATATTTTGTTTTCTCTCTCAAACCTCGAATAAATGTGTATTTTCCTCTCATACAAATCTTATTCAGAAAAGAATTGTCTTAAAATATTTTCTCAGAGGTATGACTAATGAGGCAATGCACATTATGTTCGTATCTTAACTTGTTTGTAAAAGGAGAATGAGCAAATATTCCCCAACCCCTTCCTTAGTTGTTTTAATAAGAACGATTTGATATGACCTTAAAGATATACCTGGCACACTCTTCTTTTTGCTCTGCTACTTAATTCATAAAGAACAGAAAATCAGATCGTATCGATGTTCACATTGCTGCTAATTACCAAATCAGATCGTATCGATGTTCACATTGCTGCTAATTACCAAATCAGATCGTATAGGTGTTCACATTGCTGCTAATTACCAAATCAGATCGTATAGGTGTTCACATTGCTGCTAATTACCAAATCAGATCGTATCGGTGTTCACATTGCTACTAAGTACCAAATTATTGACTCATGGTATTGTTATTTAAATTGAGCCATCATGTTTCACTCATTAATCAATGCAATTCACATATCAACTTTCTTAGAAATATTTTGTTTAGGTTTACAATATTAACTAGTGAGATTCTCTATTACAAGAAAGGTATACTAGTAAACATGGACCTTATTTATACTGATTCAATATTTAATAAAATTTCTGCAAATTGCTAATTCACAGAAATATAATTAAGAAAATATTACAAAATCAATTTTGAAAGTAAAATTTTAAACATATAATAAGGTTATGAAAAGAACGTTATTGTAATATTTAAAACATAATCGAGTGAAATGAAATGCATAATATTAAACGATTAAAATAGCATTCCTGGTTTTAAAATCGTGCTGTGCTATTCTAAATACCCGATCATTATTAATTGTTAAAATGATGACCGGATCACAAAAACAGTTACCAACATGCATTGAACAGTTCAGAAGAAAAGACACAACGACAAAAGGAAAGGAAAGAGGAAAAGTCGTGCTGTTACACGCAATAGTGTCAATTGTAACACAGAAAACAAATTCAACTTATTGCAGATGTAAGCATGCAAAGCGAATATCGATCTGAAATGTATAACTTGTTAAATAATGATGAAAATAAATTGACATCTTCCAATCTTAGAGGGAAGAACTAAACATAATTACACTGTATTGCTCCCTTGGGGTGATTTCCCCTTTTGTGGGTGGCAAGGTTGCTGTTGATGATATTTAACTACGGAAATAAGTCGGCAAACGTAAGGGATGAAAAAAAATAGCCGCTCCCTAGACAACGTGCACGGTGTCACACCGGATGTCCCCATTGTCAGACAGTCGCAGAAATAAACCAGTTGGAAATAAGTAGAAAGCGAGGACGATACTTCGTCAACAGATTGCCTTACCTTACTTACTAAATATCTCCGATGTGACGAGAACCTACGAGCACAACAGCCAGTACTTCGCCCTTTTGGATCCAGGGAAGTCAATGAGGGATCCGGGGAGGGCGGAGGTGTCTCCGATGGCTTACTCGTTAGGGCTCCGTTAAATGTCAGTTCTATATCTCCGAATTCACGGTCCTACAAAAGGGCACATTGTTTCTACAGTTGCCTGGCGCCCTAACTTTGACTTGGGAAACTAAATCTGCACCTTTCCTTCTACCTCTTTTCTTGCTATCCAGGTGCGTTCGTACACGAATACGTGAATTTCTTTTACCGTTCAAGGAAGGCCAATGTATCATGTTCAATTTTACATTTTGCTATTATTCGGCAATACGCGTGTTATATCAAACAGGGCATGTGAGCACAGTGGAACCTCGTTAGTCAAACTACCTTAACTTCTAGTCAAAATACATTTTGTTAGTAAAAGATAGGAATAATGGGACTATCCTAGATAGAAAAGTGTTTATTGCTTCCAAAACACCACAGATAACAGGATTTCCAGTAGTTGGAATTACGAGGTTCTTATTCAATTGTAATTATAGTATCGTATCATTGTAACATTCCGCTGTGACAAAGAGAAAATCAACACCATTACGATGCAATGCGGATTGTTTTGTCCAATCTAGCAGAACGATACGATTGGCCTAACTTGATACGAAGTAAAAGATGTGTAATATACCTAGTCCAACACCATACATTCAAAAGTACGAAAAACGTGTGAACATTTGCTCATAGAATGAAAAGGGAAAAATATGTGATTACTACATCGTAAAGAAAATCTTTCAATTAAACAAACTTTCTAACCTACACTTGTTCTCGTTAGTGGTAATAATGACGCTGAATGAGACAGTCGATGAGTCAGTAAGTACCTGAACACTGGATTTCTACAGGGGGTTAAGCAGCCGTTATAAGCAGATATAGTAAATACTACGGGAATCACGTGGATACAACTAGGCGTTCAAACCATCACTACTCAACTCTACTGCCGTCCTAGAGAGTGCATGTGATGCAGGACAGCTTGGCAAAGTCCTAAGTGTGTTAATAGATTAGTTCAGTATTAGTATGAACCTTCAAAAGCAATAGATTTTGAAAAAAATCTTTTTTGACGTGATCCTGGATGTGTATAGTCTTAGGTACAGACATCAGCTTCGAATTCTATCAATTCACAAAAAAATTAATTTTAGATGTGTTTTGTTTTTGTTTTTGTTTTTTTGTTTTTGTCAGAAGTGAGAGACAACGAAAGCATTTTTTTTACCTGGTAATAGTAAGCTCTACACATCATTTAACTATACGTTTTTTTATTTTTTCTTATTTAACTGGAAAGTTAAACTTGAAAGGTTCCACACTCCAATCATATGCATTCTCAGGTTTATGCTAGCCTGTGTGTATATATATGTAGAAAACGAAAGCAAGAAAAGGCAAGCACTCCGTTAGGGTACAAGGAAAAGGATCAACATATCAAAACGACGTGGCGCAAATATTAATATAAACCCGCTTTCCACCTCAATCACATTATTACTCGACAACACCATTACAGTCTTTAACCGCTCATCCCAGAAAAAAATGCTATATACTAAACGCATTCCAATATTGCCATGTACTATCGGATACACGTATTATAATATGAGGAGTTGAGTCTAAATATATCTCTACAATACCAATACAGGAATAAGGAAATCGAGTTTATAGTTTAATGGATAATGATTATAACAATAGATAAACTTGAATTACTCATTTATAGAAAGAATGTTGGTTGTCTTTAAACAAATGTGAAAGGTAGCATTGATCTACTCCCCTATATAGACTCATTACACATTACAGTATAATTGTGAAAGATTTTCATGTGAAACGATAGTCTACTAAATATCATATGATAATGATTAGCAGGCATAAATCCCATGCAATATACGTGTACATGAACTATGATATATATATATATAGATATATGGCGCACATTTCAAGGCAGACCGGGTGTTGTTTGGGTACATACAAACTGTATGTAGACTGCCGCTGCCAGACGGCGCTCCTGATCACCTACCGTGGTTTTCTCTAAACAGTGCAGTAGATGGTGGTGTTGCATCTCTAGCATGTTTTGTTTATTGTCGTCCAAATCCACACCACTTTCACGTGCTCTCCGAGCCTCCTCTGCGCGTTTCTTGCTGTGGAGGAACGCCGCTCCGCTCGACTTTTTAGCCATGTGGATACGAGCCTGTCGAGCTTTCTGTTGTAAAAACAGTAAATATGATGACTGTATCGTCCATTCATATATAAGTAATAATTAAAAGTTGAAAATTAAAAACACAACATTGTAGGTTATCTAGCTAGACAAGCTTTAATCCTGTTTGCATTGATTGACCACGTACAATTCAAAATCGACCCAAACAATTGCAGTATCTTTTGTCAGGTGAATTAGAGCAAACTCTCCAATGATAACATATGTGTAAATTACTTTCTCTTACGTAATCTTTATACCATCTATCTAATATAATCATTTTACATCAAATACAAAATATTATTTTTACATTCTACCAACTGAAAACAACAAACACAAGACTATGAGAACAGTATGAATACATCCATTCACGTGGATTAATTATGACATAATATATTAATATTGTTCATTGCAAGTCTTATAAATCCGCTTCAGATACATGGAGAACGTACCTGTGTCAACCGCTCAAATGACTACAATTGATTATTGGCGCTTATTTTACTCAAATCAGTGCTGTTCCGCCAATGTCGTTTAAATGACGACGGAAAATCAAACGCAGTTTATTAATGATTTATTCAAGAAATAATGAATTAAATTAAACAATAATTCAATAGTAACAAGAAGCACATGGGCCTTAACGGTCACCTGAATTCTGATGTACCAATAACTGTTTTTGGTGTATCCTTATACTGAAATTATGATTAACTTTAACCAAGTTTGAGCTAGAAAACTGACAGGTTAAAAAGGTCCCTGCTTATATGTCTATATATCTCCCAAATCATCGATCCTTGAGCTTTTAACCCTGCGATCAAACTCAGTGATTTTAATCTTTGTTCAATTGACTTATCAAGAAAGAAAGTTACAAACGGTTTCCTTGACTTTTGAATAAGTGACCTTGACCTCTAAGACTCTGTGACCTTGACTTTAGGTCATGTTAATTCTGATTAACTTTCTTCACAATTTCAAAACAAAATATTTATCTGTAAAGAGCTATAAAATTTGACCTTGTGAAATTTGAGCCAGTGACCATGACTTTTGGTCGGTTGAAGCCTTGTTTAATCCAAACAACTATACTTCATAATGTCATTACACAATATTCATCAGTGAAAAATATAAAATGCGACCTTGACCTCTGACCCGAAGACCTTGACATTTTGGTTTAGCTAAACAATTTTCATCAGTGCAAGAGGCCCATGTCTTGGTTTGAAGAAGCCGATTGGACACTTTTGAATCCCTCCACACAGTCTAGGGGTAGGCCAGAAATTCTTACAATATCAAACTGTTATATCATGGTTGTAATTCCAATCAAGTTTGAATTATTTCCAACTGGAAATGAACAAATAATAACCCAACGTATCATCTTCCTATATAAACTACAGTAAACTTCAACCCCTCCCCAGGAGGGAACATGTAGTCCGGGGGCATGAAATTTACAATTTTTATAAAGCACCCTAAGACCATTCCATTGGTGAAGAGTATTTGATTACAGCATATTTGGGTCTGAAGAAGAAGACTGACTGTTGAAATTTTAACTAATTTGACCCCTTTTGGTCCCTCACTCATGTCCCTAAGGGGTTTGGACCATTTAATTCACAATGTTGGCGCATTTTTGCCTAGGGAAGGTTCCTGCCAAATTTAATTCAAATTGGTTCAGGGGTTTTTGAGTAGAAGTCGAAAGTGTAAAATGGTTACGGACGGACGACGCACGACGACAGATAAAAGGCGATTAGAACAGGTCAGTTGAGACTTCGCCCTAGCGGACTTCATGCAATATGCATGTAACCGCTTTTCATTCAAACTGGCATGAACATTTAGTAAAAAACGCCTTTCAATCCCTATATTTGAATGTGTACGTATTTTTCACTCTTATATAAATTGACATTGGTTACCATTTCGAAGATGTTACTATAACTCAAATAATGCATCAAATTTAGTTTGGGCTTTCAATGAGATATTCTACACCGATTTAGAGTCCCAATAGTCAAAATGTACAATAGAAACCACCTCATAGCATACCGTAGATATCAAGTATGTGAAGACCGTAATATATTTTAAAATCATAAAAGATCTGGTGAAATTACATTTATTATGATAAACATTGTTATCAGTATTTACGAACCTTTTGCGCTTTGCGTTTGTCGGCTCTCTGATTTTGATGGTAGATTCTGCTGAAGTTTGACACAATGACGGGAACAGGTAAGGCGATGACGAGGACGCCACTAAGCGAGCACACACCTCCTACTACCTTGCCGGGTATTGTTCTGGGCACCATGTCACCATAACTACAATGGCAAAAGAAAAATGTCACTGATGACGTCACTAGTAACAAACATGATGCGGCCAGCATTTGCATGCATTTCCTTTTGTTTTCGAATGACACAGGAATCGATCGGCATTACACCAAAGGCAACTAAATGTTTTTAAAAATAAGAAACATGAATGCAATAAATTGTGATTCGATGATTACAAAGAACTTTTTCTTCTTATTGTCAAATTGTTTCCCTTATTTACAAACGCATATGTATACATTCATGCCTCTTAGTGACTAGAATCGTACTTGGGTGGTCAGGTGGTGTAGTGGATAGCACACTTGCCTTTCACCAAGGCAGTCGGGGTTCGATTCCACCGACCTGGTGTGAAAAGGTATGGGGTCACATGCTCGACCACTTGGGCACCAGAGATGTTCCTTTGTTACAGCGTGGACACACAAAGGCACCAGAGAAGTTCCTCTGTTACAGCGTGGACACACAAAGGCACCAGAGATGTTCCTCTGGTACAGCGTGGACACACAAAGGCACCAGAGATGTTCCTCTGTTACAGCGTGGACACACAAAGGCACCAGAGATGTTCCTCTGTTACAGCGTGAACACACAAAGGCACCAGAGATGTTCCTCTGTTACAGCGTGGACACACAAAGGCACCAGAGATGTTCCTCTGTTACAGCGTGGACACACAAAGGCACCAGAGATGTTCCTTTGTTATATTATTTTGGGGTGTCATGAGATATCAATATCTTTTATTGAATAGTCGAATAAAAATACTCCAGTTTCCTTAATATGTCATAAAATGTGGTTATGTCTTACTTATAGAATGCTTAAAATGAACTAATAATATTAAGGCTGAAAATTAACCGTATCAGCGCTTCAACACAAAAGCACAAAACCAACACCTCATATACAGAGGAGGACCATGTGCTCCGAAAGAGTAAGCATAATACATTCGTGCGTGTTTCCTTTTCCGTGTAGGAAGGGTCA
Source organism: Mimachlamys varia (assembly GCA_947623455.1). Taxonomy (NCBI): domain Eukaryota; kingdom Metazoa; phylum Mollusca; class Bivalvia; order Pectinida; family Pectinidae; genus Mimachlamys; species Mimachlamys varia. The sequence goes on from OX392534.1 coordinate 25,914,102, forward strand.
ACAACTATATTTGATATGTTTATAAAAATATCTCCAATAAACCATAAACTTGGTTAACATTGCAATATCCACTTGGATCTGACCTAGATTAACATGGTGGGTTTCCTCCATTAAGACGTTTACTCTTATGGACACCTGGTCTTATTCTCTTATACTTGTTCAAGGGAATCCGTGTAAATCTTTTCAAATGCTATCCCTGGTTTGATCTATTTTGAGATCTGATTATATTTTTGTTGTGACGATTCGGTATTCTCTGTTTTTTTACTGATGATTTGAAGAGGGTGCTGCACACATCCAGCATCTTCTACAATTTAAGAGTGGTTAACAGAGTTATGGAGGAGTGGTTGGTCTATGTTAAAATGTTATAAGAGTTATGGAGGAGTGGTTGGTTTATGTCAACATGTTATACGAGTTATGGAGCGATATTTACAGTATGTTGCTATATGCACATTGTAAACATATTTCACGATATATATACATATATCTACAAGTCATATACCCCACACTGTATCTACAAGTCATATACACCATTCTATATATCTAGAAGTCGTATACCCCACACTATATTTACAAGTCATATACACCACTCTGTATATCTACAAATCGTATACCCCACACTGTATTTATAAGTCATATACCCCACTCTATATATCTACAAGTCGTATACCCCACACTGTATTTATAAGTCATATACCCCACTCTATATATCTACAAGTCGTATACCCCACACTGTATCTTCAAGTCATATACCCCACTCTATCAATCTAGAAGTCGTATACCCCACACTGTATCTACAAGTCATATACCCCACACTGTATCTACAAGTCATATACCCCACACTGTATCTAGAAGTCGTATACCCCACACTGTATCTACAAGTCATATACCCCACTCTATCAATCTAGAAGTCGTATACCCCACACTATATCTACAAGTCATATACCCCACACTGTATCTACAAGTCATATACCCCACTCTATCAATCTAGAAGTCGTATACCCCACACTGTATCTACAAGTCATATACCCCACTCTATCAATCTAGAAGTCGTATACCCCACACTATATCTACAAGTCATATACCCCACTCTATTAATCTTCAAGTCGTATACCCCACACTATATCTACAAGTCATATACCCCACTCTATCAATCTAGAAGTCGTATACCCCACACTGTATCTACAAGTCATATACACCACTCTATATATCTAGAAGCCGTATACCCCACACTGTATCTACAAGTCATATACCCCACACTGTATCTAAAAGTCATATACACCACTCTATATATCTAGAAGCCGTATACCCCACACTGTATCTACAAGTCATATACCCCACACTGTATCTAAAAGTCATATACACCACTCTATTAATCTAGAAGTCGTATACCGCACACTATATCTACAAGTCATATACCCCACTCTATTAATCTAGAAGTCGTATACCCCACACGTTATCCAAAAGTCATATACCCCACTCTATTAATCTAGAAGTCGTATACCCCACACTGTATCTAAAAGTCATATACACCACTCTATTAATCTAGAAGTCGTATACCCCACACTATATCTACAAGTCATATACCCCACTCTATTAATCTAGAAGTCGTATACCCCACACTATATCTACAAGTCATATACCCCACTCTATTAATCTAGAAGTCGTATACCCCACACTATATCTACAAGTCATATACCCCACTCTATTAATCTAGAAGTCGTATACCCCACACTATATCTAAAAGTCATATACCCCACTCTATATAACTAGAAGTCGTATACCCCACACTGTATCTACAAGTCATATACACCACTCTATATATCTAGAAGCCATATACCCCACACTGTATCTAAAAGTAATATACCCCACTCTATTAATCTAGAAGTCGTATACCCCACACTATATCTACAAGTCATATACCCCACTCTATTAATCTAGAAGCCGTATACCCCACACTGTATCTAAAAGTCATATACCCCACTCTATTAATCTAGAAGTCGTATACCGCACACTATATCTACAAGTCATATACCCCACTCTATCAATCGAGAAGTCGTATACCCCACACTGTATCTTCAAGTCATATACCCCACTCTATTAATCTAGAAGTCGTATACCGCACACTATATCTACAAGTCATATACCCCACTCTATTAATCTAGAAGTCGTATACCCCACACTATATCTACAAGTCATATACCCCACTCTATTAATCTAGAAGTCGTATACCGCACACTATATCTACAAGTCATATACCCCACTCTATTAATCTAGAAGTCGTATACCCCACACTGTATCTACAAGTCATATACCCCACTCTATTAATCTAGAAGTCGTATACCCCACACTGTATCTACAAGTCATATACCCCACACTGTATCTACAAGTCGTATACCCCACACTGTATTTACAAGTCATATACCCCACTCTATATATCTAGAAGTCGTATACCCCACACTGTATCTACAAGTCATATACCCCACTCTATTAATCTAGAAGTCGTATACCCCACACTGTATCTACAAGTCGTATACCCCACACTGTATCTAAAAGTCATATACCCCACTCTATATATCTAGAAGTCGTATACCCCACACTGTATCTACAAGTCATATACCCCACTCTATTAATCTAGAAGTCGTATACCCCACACTGTATCTACAAGTCGTATACCCCACACTATATCTAAAAGTAATATACCCCACTCTATTAATCTAGAAGTCGTATACCCCACACTGTATCTACAAGTCATATACCCCACACTGTATCTAAAAGTCATATACCCCACTCTATTAATCTAGAAGTCGTATACCCCACACTGTATCTACAAGTCGTATACCCCACACTGTATTTACAAGTCATATACCCCACTCTATATATCTAGAAGTCGTATACCCCACACGGTATCTGCAAGTCGTATACCCCACACTGTATCTACAAGTCATATACCCCATTCTATATATCTAAAAGTCATATACCCCACTCTATCAATCTAGAAGTCGTATCCCCACACTGTATCTACAACATATACCCCACTCTATCAATCTAGAAGTCGTATACCCCACACTATATCTACAAGTCATATACCCCACTCTATTAATCTAGAAGTCGTATACCCCACACTATATCTACAAGCCATTACCCCACTCTATTAATCTAGAAGTCGTATACCCCACACTGTATCTACAAGTCATATACCCCATTCTATATATCTAAAAGTCATATACCCCACTCTATCAATTTAGAAGTCGTATACCCCACACTGTATCTACAACATATACCCAACTCTATCAATCTAGAAGTCGTATACCCCACACTGTATCTACAAGTCATATACCCCACTCTATTAATCTAGAAGTCGAATACCCCACACTATATCTACAAGTCATATACCCCACTCTATATATCTAGAAGTCGTATACCCCACACTATATCTACAAGTCATATACCCCACTCTATTAATCTAGAAGTCGTATACCCCACACTGTATCTAAAAGTCATATACCCCACTCTATTAATCTAGAAGTCGTATACCCCACACTATATCTACAAGTCATATTCCCCACTCTATTAATCTAGAAGTCGTATACCGCACACTATATCTACAAGTCATATACCCCACTCTATTAATCTAGAAGTCGTATACCCCACACTATATCTAAAAGTCATATACCCCACTCTATTAATCTAGAAGTCGTATACCCCACACTATATCTAAAAGTCATATACCCCACTCTATTAATCTAGAAGTCGTATACCCCACACTGTATCTACAACATATACCCCACTCTATTAATCTAGAAGTCGTATACCCCACACTGTATCTACAAGTCGTATACCCCACACTATATCTACAAGTCATATACCCCACTCTATTAATCTAGAAGTCGTATACCCCACACGTTATCCACAAGTCATATACCCCACTCTATTAATCTAGAAGTCGTATACCCCACACTATATCTACAAGTCATATACCCCACTCTATTAATCTAGAAGTCGTATACCCCACACTATATCTAAAAGTCATATACCCCACTCTATTAATCTAGAAGTCGTATACCCCACACTGTATCTACAACATATACCCCACTCTATCAATCTAGAAGTCGTATACCCCACACTATATCTACAAGTCATATACCCCACACTATATCTACAAGTCATATACCCCACTCTATTAATCTAAAAGTCGTATAACCCACACTGTATCTACAAGTCATATACTCCACTCTATAAATCTAGAAGTCGTATACCCCACATTGTATGTACAAGTCGTATACCCCACACTGCATGTACAAGTCGTATACCCCACATTGTATCTACAAGTCGTATACCTCACACTGAATCTACAAGTCGTATACCCAGCACTGTATGTACAAGTCGTATACCCCACACTGAATCTACAAGTCGTTTACCCCACACTGTATCTACAAGTCGTATACCCCACACTGTATGTACAAGTCGTATACCCCACACTGTATGTACAAGTCGAATACTCCACACTGTATGTACAAGTCGTATACCCCACATTATATCTACAAGTCATATACGCAACTCTATATATCTAGAAGTCGTATACCCAACACTGTATCTAAAAGTCATATACCCCACTCTATTAATCTAGAAGTCGTATACCCCACACTGTATGTACAGGTCGTATACCCCACACTGTATGTACAAGTCGTATATCCCTCTCTATATCTAGAAGTATCGTAGTGCTTGTGGCTGCCCTGCCGACTATTTCTACTGTTTTTATTATTCTACCAGCAACCACTTTAAGCCGCTGACCCTATGTTGTCAATGGCCTCATCGCATTTCACTGCTGGCGCATGAAGGTGATATTGCATAATTTGATTGTGTCTCATCTCGTTCTGGAAATGTCGACAGTGATAAAAAATGGAGCAATTTCTATTTAGGACCCTCGTGATAAGATTAGGACGAGGAGATACCTATCTTACTATGTGTACCATGGGAAACCCGCTACTCAAGCTCAACTCTCCTCATGACCGTCTACCATCATTTCAAAAGGTTAATGTAATTGCCTATCGATAAAAGCCTAAAAATGGAAATTCTTTGGCTGTCGAGTGGTACACTGCCAACACCAAAGGTATCGAATGTCTTGTTGGATATGAAGTGAGGACAAGACATGTTCTCACTTAGGTTTTTACGGCTTATTTCATCACAAAATTGGTGTATTTAAATGATCAACGATCGGTGGTAAAATTACATAACGTAAATAACTGTTCACGAAGCTGTTATCAATATGGAACTACATCGTTAAGGGTTTAGTGATTTAATGTCAGCAATTCGGTGGTATAGTGTCATCATTTTTGTGGTACATTATCATCATTGTTTTTGGTATACCGTCATTATGTTTGTGAGATACTACGTATTGCCATCACTTTGAGGTACAATGTCATCAGTTCTGTGGTACAATATCATCAGTTCTGTGATACAATATCATCAGTTCTGTGGTACAATATCATCAGTTCTGTGGTACAATATCATCAGTTCTGTGGTACAATGTAATCAGTCCTGTGGTACAGTATCATCAGTTCTGTGGTACAGTATCATTAGTTCTGTGGTACAATATCATCAGTTCTGTGGTACATTGTCATTAGTTCTGTGGTACAATATCATCAGTTCTGTGGTACAATATCATCAGCTTTGTGGTTCAGTGTCATCAGTTCTGTGGTACAATGTCATTAGTTCTGTGGTACAATGTCATTAGTTCTGTGGTACAATATAATTAGTCTGTGGTACAATATCATCAGTTTCATGGTACAATGTCATTAGTTTTGTGGTACAATATCATCAGTTCTGTGGTAGAATATAATTAGTCTGTGGTACAATATCATTAGTTCTGTGGTACAATATCATCAGTTCTCTGGTACAATATCATCAGTTCTGAGGTACAGTATCATCAGTTCTGTGGTACAATGTCATTAGTTCTGTGGTACAATATCATCAGTTCTGTGGTACAGTGTCATTAGTTCTGTGGTACAATATCATCAGTTCTGTGGTACAGTATCATCAGTTCTGTGGTATAATATCATCAGTTCTGTGGTACAATATAATTAGTCTGTGTTACAATATCATCAGTTCTGTGGTACAATGTCATTAGTTCTGTGGTACAATATCATTAGTTCTGTGGTACAATATCATCAGTTTTGTGGTACAATATCATCAGTTCTGTGGTACAATATCATCAGTTCTGTGGTACAGTGTCATTAGTTCTGTGGTACAATATCATCAGTTCTGTGGTACAGTATCATCAGTTCTGTGGTACAGTATCATTAGTTCTGTGGTACAATATCATCAGTTCTGTGGTACATTGTCATTAGTTCTGTGGTACAATATCATCAGTTCTGTGGTACAATATCATCAGCTTTGTGGTTCAGTGTCATCAGTTCTGTGGTACAATATCATTAGTTCTGTGGTACAATGTCATTAGTTCTGTGGTACAATATCATCAGTTTCATGGTACAATGTCATTAGTTTTGTGGTACAATATCATCAGTTCTGTGGTAGAATATAATTAGTCTGTGGTACAATGTCATTAGTTCTGTGGTACAATATCATCAGTTCTCTGGTACAATATAATTAGTTTGTGGTACAATATCATTAGTTCTGTGGTTTAATAGCATTAGTTCTGTGGTACAATACCATCAGTTCTGTGGTAGAATATAATTAGTCTGTGGTACAATATCATCAGTTTCATGGTACAATGTCATCAGACACAAGGCAGGTAGATATATGTACAAGTGATTAATTGTTCGGCGATTGTTTACATTACCATGTACCAGTCAGTGTACTCAACCTAAAACTCCATATCGTAAGCCAGTAAAATCACAAGTGTGCTTGGCTGTAAAGTATTGATTTAAAGTCGACACACACGACAGTACGTCCACCGTATAGGTCCAGAGCTCCGCGGCCCTATAGAAGGATATACACCGAACAAAATAATAGTGTTTATTCTCCAACGACTGTCAAACGTACAGGGGGAACAGCCACAAAATAAGCCAGATATGTTGATGTTTATAGGTGATAATGTGTTGGTACTTCCTACTATGTGGTACTTTGACATATGTGTAGTTACTCTACGTAACGTCTATTTGGAGTCAAATTGGTCATACCGCGCCACAATGTAGGAAAACGGCACAAAGGGAGACTACTTGATCCAAGCTTAAAAATAAAATGATAACAGAGAGAGACTACTTCCAAGTTAAAAAGAAGACGGTGAAGCAGATCAGTATTGATTTCTTTCTAAAAGTCCTTGATTCAAAAACAGAATACTACTCCTTAAGCTTCCGATCACACCGGAAATGTCTAAATCTTTGCACGAAAGAACTCTGGCCTTCTACGTTTTATGTAGATGTAAAGCCGCACCTGATATATAGTTTTAGACGCAGTAAAATAAAACAGTTATAAACTAATGTTTGAGCTCAATAGCTGATGAGATCAACATGACAGTAAGCTTCGAGTAACATGACCCAACGTTTCAGAAGCTTACTGATCTTTGTGATTATATTATTGTACATTCAAGTCATATTAAAAGAAGAAATATCATCTTTCCCGGTGAATGTGACTTTTTAAAATGGAGTTTTATCCTTTAATAAAACTATATCTGCAAAATCTGGGGAAAAACCCATTACGAAACGCCAATTTTAGCACAATGTTCATTAACTTATATAACGTCATCAACCAATATGTATGTCATTCTACATAATACGAATGGCTTATAGCTATTTACTGTACGACAATTAGTTTTACAGGTTTTACAGTAATTAAGAATAAAATTTGTAGAATGTTTAATACCGATTACATTTTACTTCCATCTGAGATAACTGGAAAACTGAAAAAAACCACTTACTCGCTGTTACCAAGCGCATGCCCTGACGCGACAAGGCAAACGTGTATTAAAAACGTTATTATGGTAGTCATCGTACACAAAAAGTAAGCTAATGGTACAAATATGTACATAACGATGTAACTGACACATCACAAGTGTAATAGAATATATATATAGGCAGTGCTGAGTTGTCACAACATTCTACCGAAATAGGTTATATATATATAGTACTGAGTTGTCACAACAATCTGCTGTAAAAGATTGTATACAGATAGTGCGAAGTTGTCAAAACACTCTACTGTAATAAGTTATACCTAGATAGTACTGAGTTATCACGTCATCATCATTCCTTATTTCCCCCGATATGGAGATATCACACATACAGGGGCGTAGCTGCTATGTAGGCACATAAGCCCGTGCTTGCACATCATTATCCAAAGTATGTGTATTAAAGTCGAGAAATTTCATAATACGACTAATATTCGTAATACTCACACTGATACTGTAACTCTTTTTTGTCGATTCGTCAGATTAACAGACAAGGCTGCAGGAAGTTTGCTAGGCAGAAGTTTTCGTATAGGCATGTCATATTACGTTTTATTAGATTTGCTATAAAAATGGCCCTTCTTTTATTGTTCTAAGAATAATAAAAGAAGGGTCAATATTTACTAAGTTCAAACACAACGTCAGCAATACAATTATTAATGAGCCAGGCCAAAATTCCTTAACTTAAACATCTCCATAGGAAAGCATTACAATTCTGTAATGTTTTCTTGTGGAACTCGCCTAAAGGCTCGTGACATATTAACTTATCTAACTCGATTAATAAATTCAATATTATATCGACACTCGTGTAAGATCCTCTTTGTATGGATAAAGTTTTTTCCCCCATACATCATGGAAGTAAAACATATCGTATCCATTTTCGCATTAATAATTTGTATAATGATAGGCCAGACGATCAATCTGATTAAAATCATATCTTGATCTCCGCGCCGTTCCGTAAACTTCTCTCTGCTGCGTTAAGATCTGAGATAATCCAATAGGGGGTCATGTCCCGATGACCTTTCGCATTAGCCAATCAAATTACTACTGGCAGAATCTTGACTTGCTGCAAGATGACAGGTTGTTGGAAAATTATTTTAGTATTAAGTAAAGAGGCGACAAAGGTCATCTGGACGTGACCTCTTATTGGATGTTGTCAGATCCTTGTAAAACTTAGTGAGAACAAGGATCTGTATTTTAATCAGATTGGCCAGACGATGTTTATTCAAACAAGTCCAAAACAATGGTATCACTTGAAGTTCAAAGGTGACTTTTCCCGAAGGCCTAGCCTACTTGTAAACGTCGCAGTGCTTGCACATCAAAATACCTCCAGCTACGCCACTGACATAGAAATGACACACACATGGTAAACAAAACTAGCACTTAATAATAAAGATCTACATTGTTAGCTTTTTTTCAATTTGAATTGGAAGAAATGTAGGCAGCCTTCCTAATGACGGCTGCACGTCACCCTGACGTCGTCTCTGATGGTGTGACCAGGCAGGTCAGGTGTGAGAGGACTCGGCACCAAGTAGGACACACACCAAGTCCTCGTCGTCCAGTTCCGTGAGGTGGCTAAGCACGTGTGGACCTAAAAGCGCATTTGTTAAAAAGTTGCTTTATATAGTGTTGGTTGAGCGACATGACACACTCCCAAGGAGGCTTTCTGCTATGTCGGATCGCGTCATTTCCCTTACATTTAGAATAAGCTTTGCTGCGTAATGTTGAAAAATGCTCAATGTTCGACCCCCTTGTAGTTAAGATCTGACCAGTGTTCACAGCCATAGAGCATTGATGGGATCACTACTTTTCGGTATAGATTAATCTTCGCTAAAGCGTTTAAGGAAGTCGATCTCGCATTAATACCTAGAACGGCATGAAGAACTTCCCTACCCTTTTCACACGCATTGGCGATCCGTTGATCATTATTCATCCTATTGGAGACAAGGACTCCAAGTTCCAAGTAGCCAGCTGAAAGAGGGTTCCCGTGGAGTGAATCTGCCTATCACAATAACAGAACATGTTGTACTATTGAACTTATACCTCCATGTCGTGCTGTAGGCGTGACATATCTTCAGCATATTTTGAAGAGATGCAGGAGTTATCGCGATTAAGGCAACGTCGTCGGCTAGGGTGCGATAACCAGCCGGTATTGACATTATTTTAGGTCCTTGGTTACTATTTAGGTATTAAGTAAATTGTCAATAAACACTTGGTAGAGGAAACTTTATAAGACTCCTCCTTGCCGAACTCCCGAATTAACCACGAACCATTCTGACGTCATACCGTCGTACGTTACAACGCTCAATAGATGGCAATAATTTTCACGTATGGTTCTAAACATCTGACCTTCAAGTCCGAGACGTTGAAGCTTATCCATCAATCATGTGTGCCATACAGTATCAAAAGCATTCTCTGTGTCTAGGAAAGCTACATAAACACAACTTTGTCTTTCCATGTTGTCAAATACTGTTTCTTGTAAAGCAAAAGACGCAGTCGAACAGCCAAGGTGATTACAAAACCTGTTCTGTTGTTAGTTGGGGAACACGTCAATAGAGGATGTCAGACATTTTTAGATCCTGGTATTCACAACCTTTTCGAATAGTTTATAAGTTAAACATAGGAGTGTTATAGGTCAGTAGTTGCCAGGGTTACAATGTGATTTGTTATTGCCTTTATGTATTGGTATGGTATTGCCTTTCTTCCAAACACTAGGGATATGTTCGTATTGTTTGATGCAGTTGAAAAGTTTTACAAGACTCAATATCAGTTTGCGACCACCGTTCCTCAGGTGTTCGTTCTGAAGACAGTTTGTGCCGGGCGCCTTCCCAAGTTTAATTTGCCGAATACATGATTCTACTTCTTCAAAGGTGAAGTCTTGGTTCATCATATCACTATCCATGAAAGCAGGATAAACCTCGTCTGTCCCGTTGTCTACATTGTCAGTATCATTGGCGGCTGTTATAGATTATATATATATTACTGAGTTGTCACACCACTCTATCGTGATATATTATATATAGATATTACTGAGTTGTCACACCACCCTATAGTGATAGATTATATATAGATATTACTGAGTTGTCACACCACTCTAAAGTGATAGATTATATATATATATTACTGAGTTGTCACACCACTCTATCGTGATAGATTATATATATATATTACTGAGTTGTCACACCACTCTATAGTGATAGATTATATATAGATATTACTGAGTTGTCACACCACCCTATAGTGATAGATTATATATAGATATTACTGAGTTGTCACACCACTCTATCGTGATAGATTATATATAGATATTACTGAGTTGTCACACCACTCTATCGTGATAGATTTTATATAGATATTACTGAGTTGTCACACCACCCTATAGTGATAGATTATATATAGATATTACTGAGTTGTCACACCACCCTATAGTGATAGATTATATATAGATATTACTGAGTTGTCACACCACCCTATAGTGATAGATTATATATAGATATTACTGAGTTGTCACACCACTCTATCGTGATAGATTATATATAGATATTACTGAGTTGTCACACCACTCTATAGTGATAGATTATATATAGATATTACTGAGTTGTCACACCACCTTATCGTGATAGATTATATATAGATATTACTGAGTTGTCACACCACCCTATCGTGATAGATTATATATAGATATGACTGAGTTGTCACACCACTCTATCGTGATAGATTATATATAGATATTACTGAGTTGTCACACCACCTTATCGTGATAGATTATATATAGATATTACTGAGTTCTCACACCACTCTATAGTGATAGATTATATATAGATATTACTGAGTTGTCACACCACCCTATCGTGATAGATTATATATATATATTACTGAGTTGTCACACCACTCTATCGTGATAGATTATATATAGATATTACTGAGTTGTCACACCACCTTATCGTGATAGATTATATATAGATATTACTGAGTTGTCACACCACTCTATAGTGATAGATTATATATAGATATTACTGAGTTGTCACACCACTCTATCGTGATAGATTATATATAGATATTACTGAGTTGTCACACCACTCTATAGTGATAGATTATATATAGATATTACTGAGTTGTCACACCACCATATAGTGATAGATTATATATATATATTACTGAGTTGTCACACCACTCTCTCGTGATAGATTATATATAGATATTACTGAGTTGTCACACCACCCTATAGTGATAGATTATATATAGATATTACTGAGTTGTCACACCACCCTATAGTGATAGATTATATATAGATATTGATGAGTTGTCATACCACCCTATAGTGATAGATTATATATAGATATTACTGAGTTGTCACACCACCCTATCGTGATAGATTAAATATATATATTACTGAGTTGTCACACCACTCTATCGTGATAGATTATATATATATATTACTGAGTTGTCACACCACTCTCTCGTGAAAGATTATATATAGATATTACTGAGTTGTCACACCACTCTATCGTGATAGATTATATATAGATATTACTGAGTTGTCACACCACTCTATAGTGATAGATTATATATAGATATGACTGAGTTGTCACACCACTCTATAGTGATAGATTATATATTGGTATTACTGAGTTGTCACACCACTCTATCGTGATAGATTATATATTGGTATTACTGAGTTGTCACACCACTCTATCGTGATAGATTATATATAGATATTACTGAGTTGTCACAATCTGTTGTAATATGCTAAATATAGATAGTACTGAGTTGTCACAATCTGTTGTAATATGCTAAATATAGATAGTACTGAGTTGTCACAATCTGTTGTAATATGCTATATATAGATAGTACTGAGTTGTCACAATCTGTTGTCATATGCTAAATATAGATAGTACTGAGTTGTCACAATCTGTCGTAATATGCTATATATAGATAGTACTGAGTTGTCACAATCTGCTGTAATTCATTGTAGGTTATGTATAGATATATACTGGTATATGATATACCATGAAAGTATAGAGTTGTCTCAATAGATTTACAAAATAAATGGTTATAGCTTTATATTTTATTTACATTTGTGCTACAGTATCGCTATATAAACTAAACAACTTCTGTTTCGGTTCATAGGACTATAACCCGAAACGAGTAGGTATACGAACGTGAGATGAAGGTTTAAAACAATGCATATCACGCCGAACTCTCGTTTGGACGAGAAATAATTATAGACAACTTCTTGGCTTAATTTAGTCAATTTAAATCGCTTAAGAGATACAATCGAATAAACTTAATTTAACATCGGAAAAGAACCGCCGTCAACACAAATATAAGTTTTTTATCAACCATTCTCCGCCATGAAGAGGGCCCCTCTCCCTGATTCTCGGAATGTACAGAAGGCCTATCGTCCAATATATTGTCAGCATTATTGCCAATCTAAATAAACGTTATACTGAACCGTATGGCCATCTCACCTACACTTAATAAACGTTCTACTGTACCGTATGGCCATCTCACCTACACTAAATAAACGTTATACTGTACCGTATGGCCATCTCACCTACACTAAATAAACGTTATACTGTACCGTATGGCCATCTCACCTACACTAAATAAACGTTATACTGTACCGTATGGCCATCTCACCTACACTAAATAAACGTTCTACTGTACCGTATGGCCATCTCACCTACACTTAATAAACGTTGTACCGTACCGTATGGCCATCTCACCTTCACTAAATAAACGTTATACTGAACCGTATGGCCATCTCACCTTCACTAAATAAACGTTATACTGTACCGTATGGCCATCTCACCTACACTAAATAAACGTTATACCGTACCGTATGGCCATCTCACCTACACTAAATAAACGTTATACCGTACCGTATGGCCATCTCACCTACACTAAATAAACGTTGTACTGTACCGTATGGCCATCTCACCTACACTAAATAAACGTTCTACTGTACCGTATGGCAATCTCACCTACACTAAATAAACGTTATACTGTACCGTATGGCCATCTCACCTACACTAAATAAACGTTATACTGTACCGTATGGCCATCTCACCTTCACTAAATAAACGTTATACTGTACCGTATGGCCATCTCACCTACACTTAATAAACGTTATACTGTACCGTATGGCCATCTCACCTACACTAAATAAACGTTATACTGTACCGTATGGCCATCTCACCTACACTAAATAAACGTTCTACTGTACCGTATGGCCATCTCACCTACACTTAATAAACGTTATACTGTACCGTAAGGCCATCTCACCTACACTAAATAAACGTTATACTGTACCGTATGGCCATCTCACCTACACTAAATAAACGTTAAACTGTACCGTATGGCCATCTCACCTACACTAAATAACGTTGTACTGTACCGTATGGCCATCTCACCTACACTAAATAAACATTATACTGTATCGTATGGCCATCTCACCTACACTAAATAAACATTATACTGTACCGTATGGCCATCTCACCTACACTAAATAAACGTTATACTGTACCGTATGGCCATCTCACCTACACTAAATAAACGTTATACTGTACCGTATGGCCATCTCACCTACACTAAATAAACGTTCTACTGTACCGTATGGCCATCTCACCTACACTAAATAAACGTTGTACCGTACCGTATGGCCATCTCACCTACACTAAATAAACGTTCTACTGTACCGTATGGCCATCTCACCTACACTAAATAAACGTTATACTGTACCGTCTGACCATCTCACCTACATTAAATAAACGTTCTACTGTACCGTATGGCCATCTCACCTACACTAAATAAACGTTCTACTGTACCGTATGGCCATCTCACCTACACTAAATAAACGTTATACTGTACCGTATGGCCATCTCACCTACATTAAATAAACGTTATACTGTACCGTATGGCCATCTCACCTACACTAAATAAACGTTAAAATGTACCGTATGGCCATCTCACCTACACTTAATAAACGTTATACTGTACCGTAGGGCCATCTCACCTACACTAAATAAACGTTCTACTGTACCGTATGGCCATCTCACCTTCACTTAATAAACGTTATACTGTACCGTATGGCCATCTCACCTACACTAAATAAACGTTCTACTGTACCGTATGGCCATCTCACCTACACTAAATAAACGTTCTACTGTACCGTATGGCCATCTCACATACACTTAATAAACGTTGTACCGTACCGTATGGCCATCTCACCTACACTTAATAAACGTTGTACTGTACCGTATGGCCATCTCACCTACACTAAATAAACGTTCTACTGTACCGTATGGCCATCTCACCTACACTTAATAAACGTTATACTGTACCGTATGGCCATCTCACCTACACTTAATAAACGTTCTACTGTACCGTATGGCCATCTCACCTACACTTAATAAACGTTCTACTGTACCGTATGGCCATCTCACCTACACTTAATAAACGTTATACTGTACCGAATGGCCATCTCACATACACTTAATAAACGTTGTACTGTACCGTATGGCCATCTCACCTACACTAAATAAACGTTCTACTGTACCGTATGGCCATCTCACCTACACTAAATAAACGTTCTACTGTACCGTATGGCCATCTCACCTACACTTAATAAACGTTCTACTGTACCGTATGGCCATCTCACCTACACTAAATAAACGTTGTACTGTACCGTATGGCCATCTCATCTACACTAAATAAACGTTATACTGTACCGTATGGCCATCTCACCTACACTAAATAAACGTTATACTGTACCGTATGGCCATCTCACCTACACTAAATAGCGTTGTACTGTACCGTATGGCCATCTCACCTACACTAAATAAACGTTATACTGTACCGTATGGCCATCTCACCTACACTAAATAAACATTATACTGTACCGTATGGCCATCTCACCTACACTAAATAAACGTTATACTGTACCGTATGGCCATCTCACCTACACTAAATAAACGTTATACTGTACTGTATGGCCATCTCACCTACACTAAATAAACGTTCTACTGTACCGTATGGCCATCTCACCTACACTAAATAAACGTTGTACCGTACCGTATGGCCATCTCACCTACACTAAATAAACGTTCTACTGTACCGTATGGCCATCACACCTACACTAAATAAACGTTCTACTGTACCGTATGGCCATCTCACCTACACTTAATAAACGTTCTACCGTACCGTATGGCCATCTCACCTACACTTAATAAACGTTGTACTGTACCGTATGGCCATCTCACCTACACTAAATAAACGTTCTACTGTACCGTATGGCCATCTCACCTACACTTAATAAACGTTATACTGTACCGTATGGCCATCTCACCTACACTTAATAAACGTTCTACTGTACCGTATGGCCATCTCACCTACACTTAATAAACGTTCTACTGTACCGTATGGCCATCTCACCTACACTTAATAAACGTTATACTGTACCGTATGGCCATCTCACATACACTTAATAAACGTTGTACTGTACCGTATGGCCATCTCACCTACACTAAATAAACGTTGTACTGTACCGTATGGCCATCTCACCTACACTAAATAAACGTTCTACTGTACCGTATGGCCATCTCACCTACACTTAATAAACGTTATACTGTACCGTATGGCCATCTCACCTACACTAAATAAACGTTCTACTGTACCGTATGGCCATCTCACCTACACTAAATAAACGTTATACTGTACCGTATGGCCATCTCACCTACACTAAATAGCGTTGTACTGTACCGTATGGCCATCTCACCTACACTAAATAAACGTTATACTGTACCGTATGGCCATCTCACCTACACTAAATAAACATTATACTGTACCGTATGGCCATCTCACCTACACTAAATAAACGTTATACTGTACCGTATGGCCATCTCACCTACACTAAATAAACGTTATACTGTACCGTATGGCCATCTCACCTACACTAAATAAACGTTCTACTGTACCGTATGGCCATCTCACCTACACTAAACAAACGTTGTGCCGTACCGTATGGCCATCTCACCTACACTAAATAAACGTTCTACTGTACCGTATGGCCATCACACCTACACTAAATAAACGTTATACTGTACCGTATGACCATCTCACCTACACTAAATAAACGTTCTACTGTACCGTATGGCCATCTCACCTACACTAAATAAACGTTCTACTGTACCGTATGGCCATCTCACCTACACTAAATAAACGTTCTACTGTACCGTATGGCCATCTCACCTACACTAAATAAACGTTAAAATGTACCGTATGGCCATCTCACCTACACTTAATAAACGTTATACTGTACCGTATGGCCATCTCACCTACACTAAATAAACGTTCTACTGTACCGTATGGCCATCTCACCTACACTTAATAAACGTTATACTGTACCGTATGGCCATCTCACCTACACTTAATAAACGTTGTACCGTACCGTATGGCCATCTCACCTACACTAAATAAACGTTTTACTGTACCGTATGGCCATCTCACCTACACTAAATAAACGTTCTACTGTACCGTATGGCCATCTCACCTACACTAAATAAACGTTCTACTGTACCGTATGGCCATCTCACCTACACTTAATAAACGTTCTACTGTACCGTATGGCCATCTCACCTACACTTAATAAACGTTCTACTGTACCGTATGGCCATCTCACCTACACTTAATAAACGTTATACTGTACCGTATGGCCATCTCACCTACGCTTAATAAACGTTGTACTGTACCGTATGGCCATCTCACCTACACTAAATAAACGTTCTACTGTACCGTATGGCCATCTCACCTACACTAAATAAACGTTCTACTGTACCGTATGGCCATCTCACCTACACTAAATAAACGTTATACTGTACCGTATGGCCATCTCACCTACACTAAATAAACGTTCTACTGTACCGTATGGCCATCTCACCTACACTTAATAAACGTTATACTGTACCGTATGGCCATCTCACCTACACTAAATAAACGTTATACTGTACCGTATGGCCATCTCACCTACACTAAATAAACGTTCTACTGTACCGTATGGCCATCTCATCTACATTAAATAAACGTTATACTGTACCGTATGGCCATCTCACCTACACTTAATAAACGTTGTACTGTACCGTATGGCCATCTCACCTACACTAAATAAACGTTTTACTGTACCGTATGGCCATCTCACCTACACTAAATAAACGTTCTACTGTACCGTATGGCCATCTCACCTACACATAATAAACGTTATACTGTACCGTATGGCCATCTCACCTACACTAAATAAACTCTATACTGTACCGTATGGCCATCTCATCTACACTAAATAAACGTTATACTGTACCGTATGGCCATCTCACCTACACTTAATAAACGTTGTACTGTACCGTATGGCCATCTCACCTACACTAAATAAACGTTTTACTGTACCGTATGGCCATCTCACCTACACTAAATAAACGTTCTACTGTACCGTATGGCCATCTCACCTACACTTAATAAACGTTATACTGTACCGTATGGCCATCTCACCTACACTTAATAAACGTTGTACTGTACCGTATGACGATATCTCCCACAAAAAGTAAACTTTTCACTGTGCTGTATGACCATCTCGCCCATACAAATACAGATTTTACTGTACCGTTAGGCCATTTCGACCCCACAAAACCCATACTGTAACTGTTCTTATCATAAATGGAAATGCGATGATTTTAGGTGCAAAGTCAGTGTTTTTCTATCGTTTATGCGAAAAATCATAGGAGACATACAGAAACCTGTCATATTGTTATGTCTCGGCGTTCTATGGTTTTGTCCTAGCTCGTCTACACATTTGTTTATTTATTGTGTTATAATCTTTAAACTACTAGTATCCAGTTTAGCATCATCTACAGTGCACATTTTTAAACACATCCATCTCTGCGTTTTGGTTTTAACTCAACTCGTCGGATTGTGAGGAAATCTCATTATTGTAGAAATTCTACAGTATAATAATTGGGTGTATATTACAATATAAACATATTGTAGGACGAAATGATAGCAGTCGTAACTGTTTCAAATGACATATATTTAAATGACGTGTAACATTCAATTTTCTCTGGAAACAAACATATTGATATCTGCTTATGTATTATTGGTTGACTCACCAAGTCAATGTCCCTAGGGAACAGAAGTAGGGTAACCCACTAATTGGATATCACCATGATAGCTCCGCTGTGCATATTGACGGTAACTAGCAAATTTAGACAACTTACATAATAATGGAAACAGTTTTATAACTGACGCGGAATTGGCATTGATAAAGCAACTGTCGTTCCACAACACAATCATATACAAATTATTTACGGTATGGAAAGAAAACGATATGACGGTTCCTCTCCGTATCAACAGATTTGTTTGTCGACCAGAAATATACACGGAAAGTGTAGATAACCAAGTACACCGATCTATGACATATCTGGGTCTCAAAATCGAAATAAAATTGGTCAGCAGCTTCAAATTAAATGTACAAGAGTTGACATAGAAAAACGCTAAGCAATGTATAAGCACACAGTATATATACCGTGAAGTCTAGACAGGTGTATACTGGAGAATGTATCTATAGACAGGTGTATACTGGAGAATGTATCTATAGACAGTTTTGTACTGGAGAATGTATCTATAGACAGATGTATACTGGAGAATGTATCTATAGACAGTTTTGTACTGGAGAATGTATCTATAGACAGGTGTATACTGGAGAATGTATCTATAGACAGGTGTATACTGGAGAATGTATCTATAGACAGGTGTATACTGGTGAATGTATCTATAGACAAGTGTATACTGGAGAATGTATCTATAGACAGTTTTGTACTGGAGAATGTATCTATAGACAGGTGTATACTGGAGAATGTATCTATAGACAGGTGTATACTGGAGAATGTATCTATAGACAGTTTTGTACTAGAGAATGTATCTATAGACAGGTGCATACTGGAGAATGTATCTATAGACAAGTGTATACTGGAGAATGTATCTATAAACAGGTGTATACTGGAGAATGTATCTATAAACAGGTGTATAATGGAGAATGTATCTATAGACAGGTGTATACTGGTGAATGTATCTATAGACAAGTGTATACTGGAGAATGTATCTATAGACAGGTGTATACTGTAGAATGTATCTATAGACAGTTCTGTACTGGAGAATGTATCTATAGACAGTTCTGTACTGGAGAATGTATCTATAGACAGTTTTGTACTGGAGAATGTATCTATAGACAGGTGTATACTGGAGAATGTATCTATAGAAAGTTTTGTACTGGAGAATGTATCTATAGACAGTTTTGTACTGGAGAATGTATCTATAGACAGGTGTATACTGGAGAATGTATCTATAGAAAGTTTTGTACTGGAGAATGTATCTATAGACAGGTGTATACTGTAGAATGTATCTATAGACAGTTCTGTACTGGAGAATGTATCTATAGACAGGTGTATACTGTAGAATGTATCTATAGACAGTTCTGTACTGGAGAATCTATCTATAAACAGGTGTATACTGGAGAATGTATCTATAGACAAGTGTATACTGGAGAATGTATCTATAGACAGTTTTGTACTGGAGAATGTATCTATAGACAAGTTTATACTGGAGAATGTATCTATAGACAGTTTTGTACTGGAGAATGTATCTATAGACAGGTGTATACTGGAGAATGTATCTATAGACAGTTTTGTACTGGAGAATGTATCTATAGACAAGTGTATACTGGAGAATGTATCTATAGACAGATGTATACTGGAGAATGTATCTATAGACAGTTTTGTACTGGAGAATGTATCTATAGATAGGTGTATACTGGAGAATGTATCTATAGACAGTTGTATACTGGAGAATGTATCTGTAGACAGTTGTATACTGGAGAATGTATCTATAGACAGTTTTGTACTGGAGAATGTATCTATAGACAGGTGTATACTGGAGAATGTATCTATAGACAGTTTTGTACTGGAGAATGTATCTATAGACAGGTGTATACTGGAGAATGTATCTATAGACAGTTGTATACTGGAGAATGTATCTGTAGACAGTTGTATACTGGAGAATGTATCTATAGACAGTTTTGTACTGGAGAATGTATCTATAGACAGGTGTATACTGGAGAATGTATCTATAGACAGTTTTGTACTGGAGAATGTATCTATAGACAGGTGTATACTGGAGAATGTATCTATAGACAGTTGTATACTGGAGAATGTATCTGTAGACAGTTGTATACTGGAGAATGTATCTATAGACAGTTTTGTACTGGAGAATGTATCTATAGACAGGTGTATACTGGAGAATGTATCTGTAGACAGTTGTATACTGGAGAATGTATCTATAGACAGTTTTGTACTAGAGAATGTATCTGTAGACAGTTGTATACTGGAGAATGTATCTATAGACAGTTTTGTACTAGAGAATGTATCTATAGACAAGTGTATACTGGAGAATGTATCTATAGACAGTTTTGTACTGGAGAATGTATCTATAGACAGGTGTATACTAGAGAATGTATCTACAGACAGTTTTGTACTGGAGAATGTATCTATAGACAGTTTTGTACTGGAGAATGTATCTATAGACAGGTGTATACTGGAGAATGTATCTATAGACAAGTGTATACTGGAGAATGTATCTATAGACAGGTGTATACTGGAGAATGTATCTATAGACAGGTGTATACTAGAGAATGTATCTATAGACAGTTTTGTACTGGAGAATGTATCTATAGACAGTTTTGTACTGGAGAATGTATCTATAGACAGTTTTGTACTGGAGAATGTATCTATAGACAAGTGTATACTGGAGAATGTATCTATAGACAGTTTTGTACTGGAGAATGTATCTATAGACAGGTGTATACTAGAGAATGTATCTATAGACAGTTTTGTACTGGAGAATGTATCTATAGACAGGTGTATACTAGAGAATGTATCTATAGACAGTTTTGTACTGGAGAATGTATCTATAGACAGGTGTATACTTAGGGGATAGTACGTTGTTTTGAGTGGCTATACTGGCGATTAGAACATGAAATTTGGTTTGAACTCGAGACCAATAGGTCGAGAGTTTAAACCAAATTTCATGTTCTAATCGCCAGTATAGACACGAAAAATAACGTACTATCCCCATTCTAACATTCCTTGACAAATTTAATACGCTAATTTGTTTAGATACATTGTATTTCCTTGCTACAAGTACGTAGTAAAGTACTCTGTGACCTGGCTGGTGACGTGTCTTTCTATAGGCGACTGACCAATCAGAAGGAAGCTTCCAAAAGTCGGTCATTTAGCCACGCCCATACATGTACTGGCGAGCGCTTGGTCTGAATGTTGACGAGGCGGAATATTTGGATTTAGGACTAGTATTTTCGTGAACGAATGTATACGACGTCATGGTTGGATTAACATTGACAAAATGGCTACAATTCCATGTCAGTATGCATGCAAATTTGTTCGTATCGACAAAAACGTGTGTTATTTTCAAGATCTGTTAAAATTTTGTGCAGATGCACAAGACACCGTCACAGTGCAATGTTTGTTTTTAATTCCTAGAGGTGCCTACACATGGATGGAATTCACGTTTCATGAATAAATGGAGGTAAGAACATGATAGCGTTTTATTCTTATTTTATTCAGCTAATACATTCAATCCATCTTCTTTGCTCTGATGGATACTTGACGTATGCCTATTATGCAGTGGAATGTTCATCGATAGACGATCCCCGTAACGACGCCATTTTGTTTTTGGTGGAAACGGGCGTGGCTTAAGTTCGATGGGAGGAGCTTGATACGATTGATCATGATTGATCATGGTTCTATCGCACATTAGAACATGGTCTATATCCAATCAAAACGCGTATTACAAACGTATCGTGTTAGAATAGAGAATATATCTATAGACAGTTGTGTACTGGAGAATGTATCTATAGACAAGTGTATACTGGAGAATGTATCTATAGACAGTTTTGTACTGGAGAATGTATCTATAGACAGGTGTATACTGGTGAATGTATCTATAGACAGTTTTGTACTAGAGAATGTATCTATAGACAGGTGTATACTGGTGAATGTATCTATAGACAAGTGTATACTGGAGAATGTATCTATAGACAGTTTTGTACTGGAGAATGTATTTATAGACAGTTTTGTACTGGAGAATGTATCTATAGACAGTTTTGTACTGGAGAATGTATCTATAAACAGGTTTATACTGGAGAATGTATCTATAAACAGGTGTATACTGGAGAATGTATCTATAGACAGTTTTGTACTAGAGAATGTATATATAGACAGGTGTATACTGGAGAATGTATCTATAGACAAGTGTATACTGAAGAATGTATCTATAGACAGTTTTGTACTGGAGAATGTATTTATAGACAGTTTTGTACTGGAGAATGTATCTATAGACAGTTCTGTACTGGAGAATGTATCTATAGACAGGTGTATACTGGAGAATGTATCTATAGACAGTTGTGTATTGGAGAATGTATCTGTAGACAGATGTATACTGGAGAATGTATCTATAGACAGGTGTATACTGGAGAATGTATCTATAAACAAGTGTATACTGGAGAATGTATCTATAGACAGTTTTGTACTGGAGAATGTATCTATAGACAGTTTTGTACTGGAGAATGTATCTATAAACAGGTTTATACTGGAGAATGTATCTATAAACAGGTGTATACTGGAGAATGTATCTATAGACAGTTTTGTACTGGAGAAGGTATATATAGACAGGTGTATACTGGAGAATGTATCTATAGACAAGTGTATACTGAAGAATGTATCTATAGACAGGTGTATACTGGAGAATGTATCTATAGACAGTTTTGTACTGGAGAATGTATCTATAGACAAGTGTATACTGGAGAATGTATCTATAGACAGGTGTATACTGTAGAATGTATCTATAGACAGTTCTGTACTGGAGAAAGTATCTATAGACAGGTGTATACTGGAGAATGTATCTATAGACAGTTCTGTACTGGAGAATGTATCTATAGACAGGTGTATACTGTAGAATGTATCTATAGACAGTTCTGTACTGGAGAATCTATCTATAAACAGGTGTATACTGGAGAATGTATCTATAGACAAGTGTATACTGGAGAATGTATCTATAGACAGTTTTGTACTGGAGAATGTATCTATAGACAAGTGTATACTGGAGAATGTATCTATAGACAGGTGTATACTGGAGAATGTATCTATAGACAGTTTTGTACTGGAGAATGTATCTATAGACAGTTTTGTACTGGAGAATGTATCTATAGACAAGTGTATACTGGAGAATGTATCTATAGACAGGTGTATACTGGAGAATGTATCTATAGACAGTTTTGTACTGGAGAATGTATCTATAGACAGTTTTGTACTGGAGAATGTATCTATAGACAAGTGTATACTGGAGAATGTATCTGTAGACAGTTTTGTACTGGAGAATGTATCTATAGACAGGTGTATACTGGAGAATGTATCTATAGACAGGTGTATACTGGAGAATGTATCTATAGACAGTTTTGTACTGGAGAATGTATCTATAGACAAGTGTATACTGGAGAATGTATCTGTAGACAGTTGTATACTGGAGAATGTATCTATAGACAGTTTTGTACTGGAGAATGTATCTATAGACAGTTTTGTACTGGAGAATGTATCTATAGACAGGTGTATACTGGAGAATGTATCTGTAGACAGTTGTATACTGGAGAATGTATCTATAGACAGTTTTGTACTAGAGAATGTATCTGTAGACAGTTGTATACTGGAGAATGTATCTATAGACAGTTTTGTACTAGAGAATGTATCTATAGACAAGTGTATACTGGAGAATGTATCTATAGACAGTTTTGTACTGGAGAATGTATCTATAGACAGGTGTATACTGGAGAATGTATCTATAGACAAGTGTATACTGGAGAATGTATCTATAGACAGGTGTATACTGGAGAATGTATCTATAGACAGGTGTATACTAGAGAATGTATCTATAGACAGTTTTGTACTGGAGAATGTATCTATAGACAGTTTTGTACTGGAGAATGTATCTATAGACAGTTTTGTACTGGAGAATGTATCTATAGACAAGTGTATACTGGAGAATGTATCTATAGACAGTTTTGTACTGGAGAATGTATCTATAGACAGGTGTATACTAGAGAATGTATCTATAGACAGTTTTGTACTGGAGAATGTATCTATAGACAGGTGTATACTAGAGAATGTATCTATAGACAGTTTTGTACTGGAGAATGTATCTATAGACAGGTGTATACTTAGGGGATAGTACGTTGTTTTGAGTGGCTATACTGGCGATTAGAACATGAAATTTGGTTTGAACTCGAGACCAATATGTCGAGAGTTTAAACCAAATTTCATGTTCTAATCGCCAGTATAGACACGAAAAATAACGTACTATCCCCATTCTAACATTCCTTGACAAATTTAATACGCTAATTTGTTTAGATACATTGTATTTCCTTGCTACAAGTACGTAGTAAAGTACTCTGTGACCTGGCTGGTGACGTGTCTTTCTATAGGCGACTGACCAATCAGAAGGAAGCTTCCAAAAGTCGGTCATTTAGCCACGCCCATACATGTACTGGCGAGCGCTTGGTCTGAATGTTGACGAGGCGGAATATTTGGATTTAGGACTAGTATTTTCGTGAACGAATGTATACGACGTCATGGTTGGATTAACATTGACAAAATGGCTACAATTCCATGTCAGTATGCATGCAAATTTGTTCGTATCGACAAAAACGTGTGTTATTTTCAAGATCTGTTAAAATTTTGTGCAGATGCACACGACACCGTCACAGTGCAATGTTTGTTTTTAATTCCTAGAGGTGCCTACACATGGATGGAATTCACGTTTCATGAATAAATGGAGGTAAGAACATGATAGCGTTTTATTCTTATTTTATTCAGCTAATACATTCAATCCATCTTCTTTGCTCTGATGGATACTTGACGTATGCCTATTATGCAGTGGAATGTTCATCGATAGACGATCCCCGTAACGACGCCATTTTGTTTTTGGTGGAAACGGGCGTGGCTTAAGTTCGATGGGAGGAGCTTGATACGATTGATCATGATTGATCATGGTTCTATCGCACATTAGAACATGGTCTATATCCAATCAAAACGCGTATTACAAACGTATCGTGTTAGAATAGAGAATATATCTATAGACAGTTGTGTACTGGAGAATGTATCTATAGACAAGTGTATACTGGAGAATGTATCTATAGACAGTTTTGTACTGGAGAATGTATCTATAGACAGGTGTATACTGGTGAATGTATCTATAGACAGTTTTGTACTAGAGAATGTATCTATAGACAGGTGTATACTGGTGAATGTATCTATAGACAAGTGTATACTGGAGAATGTATCTATAGACAGTTTTGTACTGGAGAATGTATCTATAGACAGTTTTGTACTGGAGAATGTATCTATAGACAGTTCTGTACTGGAGAATGTATCTATAGACAGGTGTATACTGGAGAATGTATCTATAGACAGTTGTGTACTGGAGAATGTATCTGTAGACAGATGTATACTGGAGAATGTATCTATGGACAGTTTTGTACTGGAGAAGGTATTTATAGACAGGTGTATAATGGAGAATGTATCTATAGACAGGTGTATACTGGAGAATGTATCTATAAACAAGTGTATACTGGAGAATGTATCTATAGACAGTTTTGTACTGGAGAATGTATCTATAGACAGTTTTGTACTGGAGAATGTATCTATAAACAGGTTTATACTGGAGAATGTATCTATAAACAGGTGTATACTGGAGAATGTATCTATAGACAGTTTTGTACTGGAGAAGGTATATATAGACAGGTGTATACTGGAGAATGTATCTATAGACAAGTGTATACTGAAGAATGTATCTATAGACAGGTGTATACTGGAGAATGTATCTATAGACAGTTTTGTACTGGAGAATGTATCTATAGACAAGTGTATACTGGAGAATGTATCTATAGACAGGTGTATACTGTAGAATGTATCTATAGACAGTTCTGTACTGGAGAATGTATCTATAGACAGTTTTGTACTGGAGAATGTATCTATAGACAGTTCTGTACTGGAGAATGTATCTATAGACAGGTGTATACTGTAGAATGTATCTATAGACAGTTCTGTACTGGAGAATGTATCTATAGACAGGTGTATACTGGTGAATGTATCTATAGACAAGTGTATACTGGAGAATGTATCTATAGACAGTTTTGTACTGGAGAATGTATCTATAGACAAGTGTATACTGGAGAATGTATCTATAGACAGTTTTGTACTGGAGAATGTATCTATAGACAAGTGTATACTGGAGAATGTATCTGTAGACAGTTGTATACTGGAGAATGTATCTATAGACAAGTGTATACTGGAGAATGTATCTATAGACAGTTTTGTACTGGAGAATGTATCTATAGACAAGTGTATACTGGAGAATGTATCTGTAGACAGTTGTATACTGGAGAATGTATCTATAGACAGTTTTGTACTGGAGAATGTATCTATAGACAAGTGTATACTGGAGAATGTATCTGTAGACAGTTTTGTACTGGAGAATGTATCTATAGACAAGTGTATACTGGAGAATGTATCTGTAGACAGTTGTATACTGGAGAATGTATCTATAGACAGTTTTGTACTGGAGAATGTATCTATAGACAAGTGTATACTGGAGAATGTATCTATAGACAGTTTTGTACTGGAGAATGTATCTATAGACAAGTGTATACTGGAGAATGTATCTGTAGACAGTTGTATACTGGAGAATGTATCTATAGACAGTTTTGTACTGGAGAATGTATCTATAGACAAGTGTATACTGGAGAATGTATCTGTAGACAGTTGTATACTGGAGAATGTATCTATAGACAGTTTTGTATTAGAGAATGTATCTGTAGACAGTTGTATACTGGAGAATGTATCTATAGACAGTTTTGTACTAGAGAATGTATCTATAGACAAGTGTATACTGGAGAATGTATCTATAGACAGTTTTGTACTGGAGAATGTATCTATAGACAGGTGTATACTAGAGAATGTATCTATAGACAGTTTTGTACTGGAGAATGTATCTATAGACAGGTGTATACTAGAGAATGTATCTATAGACAGTTTTGTACTGGAGAATGTATCTATAGACAGGTGTATACTTAGGGGATAGTACGTTGTTTTGAGTGGCTATACTGGCGATTAGAACATTAAATTTGGTTTGAACTCGAGACCAATAGGTCGAGAGTTTAAACCAAATTTCATGTTCTAATCGCCAGTATAGACACGAAAAATAACGTACTATCCCCATTCTAACATTCCTTGACAAATTTAATACGCTAATTTGTTTAGATACATTGTATTTCCTTGCTACAAGTACGTAGTAAAGTACTCTGTGACCTGGCTGGTGACGTGTCTTTCTATAGGCGACTGACCAATCAGAAGGAAGCTTCCAAAAGTCGGTCATTTAGCCACGCCCATACATGTACTGGCGAGCGCTTGGTCTGAATGTTGACGAGGCGGAATATTTGGATTTAGGACTAGTATTTTCGTGAACGAATGTATACGACGTCATGGTTGGATTAACATTGACAAAATGGCTACAATTCCATGTCAGTATGCATGCAAATTTGTTCGTATCGACAAAAACGTGTGTTATTTTCAAGATCTGTTAAAATTTTGTGCAGATGCACACGACACCGTCACAGTGCAATGTTTGTTTTTAATTCCTAGAGGTGCCTACACATGGATGGAATTCACGTTTCATGAATAAATGGAGGTAAGAACATGATAGCGTTTTATTCTTATTTTATTCAGCTAATACATTCAATCCATCTTCTTTGCTCTGATGGATACTTGACGTATGCCTATTATGCAGTGGAATGTTCATCGATAGACGATCCCCGTAACGACGCCATTTTGTTTTTGGTGGAAACGGGCGTGGCTTAAGTTCGATGGGAGGAGCTTGATACGATTGATCATGATTGATCATGGTTCTATCGCACATTAGAACATGGTCTATATCCAATCAAAACGCGTATTACAAACGTATCGTGTTAGAATAGAGAATATATCTATAGACAGTTGTGTACTGGAGAATGTATCTATAGACAAGTGTATACTGGAGAATGTATCTATAGACAGTTTTGTACTGGAGAATGTATCTATAGACAGGTGTATACTGGTGAATGTATCTATAGACAGTTTTGTACTAGAGAATGTATCTATAGACAGGTGTATACTGGTGAATGTATCTATAGACAAGTGTATACTGGAGAATGTATCTATAGACAGTTTTGTACTGGAGAATGTATCTATAGACAGTTTTGTACTGGAGAATGTATCTATAGACAGTTCTGTACTGGAGAATGTATCTATAGACAGGTGTATACTGGAGAATGTATCTATAGACAGTTTTGTACTGGAGAATGTATCTATAGACAGTTCTGTACTGGAGAATGTATCTATAGACAGGTGTATACTGGTGAATGTATCTATAGACAAGTGTATACTGGAGAAAGTATCTATAGACAGTTTTGTACTGGAGAATGTATCTATAGACAGTTCTGTACTGGAGAATGTATCTGTAGACAGATGTATACTGGAGAATGTATCTATGGACAGTTTTGTACTGGAGAAGGTATTTATAGACAGGTGTATAATGGAGAATGTATCTATAGACATGTGTATACTGGAGAATGTATCTATAAACAAGTGTATACTGGAGAATGTATCTATAGACAGTTTTGTACTGGAGAATGTATCTATAGACAGTTTTGTACTGGAGAATGTATCTATAAACAGGTTTATACTGGAGAATGTATCTATAAACAGGTGTATACTGGAGAATGTATCTATAGACAGTTTTGTACTGGAGAAGGTATATATAGACAGGTGTATACTGGAGAATGTATCTATAGACAAGTGTATACTGAAGAATGTATCTATAGACAGGTGTATACTGGAGAATGTATCTATAGACAGTTTTGTACTGGAGAATGTATCTATAGACAAGTGTATACTGGAGAATGTATCTATAGACAGGTGTATACTGTAGAATGTATCTATAGACAGTTCTGTACTGGAGAATGTATCTATAGACAGGTGTATACTGGAGAATGTATCTATAGACAGTTCTGTACTGGAGAATGTATCTATAGACAGGTGTATACTGTAGAATGTATCTATAGACAGTTCTGTACTGGAGAATGTATCTATAAACAGGTGTATACTAGAGAATGTATCTATAGACAAGTGTATACTGGAGAATGTATCTATAGACAGTTTTGTACTGGAGAATGTATCTATGGACAGTTTTGTACTGGAGAATGTATCTATAGACAAGTGTATACTGGAGAATGTATCTATAGACAGTTTTGTACTGGAGAATGTATCTATAGACAGTTTTGTACTGGAGAATGTATCTATAGACAAGTGTATACTGGAGAATGTATCTGTAGACAGTTTTGTACTGGAGAATGTATCTATAGACAGGTGTATACTGGAGAATGTATCTATAGACAGGTGTATACTGGAGAATGTATCTATAGACAGTTTTGTACTGGAGAATGTATCTATAGACAAGTGTATACTGGAGAATGTATCTGTAGACAGTTGTATACTGGAGAATGCATCTATAGACAGTTTTGTACTGGAGAATGTATCTGTAGACAGTTTTGTACTGGAGAATGTATCTATAGACAAGTGTATACTGGAGAATGTATCTGTAGACAGTTGTATACTGGAGAATGTATCTATAGACAGTTTTGTACTGGAGAATGTATCTATAGACAAGTGTATACTGGAGAATGTATCTGTAGACAGTTGTATACTGGAGAATGTATCTATAGACAGTTTTGTACTAGAGAATGTATCTGTAGACAGTTGTATACTGGAGAATGTATCTATAGACAGTTTTGTACTAGAGAATGTATCTATAGACAAGTGTATACTGGAGAATGTATCTATAGACAGTTTTGTACTGGAGAATGTATCTATAGACAGGTGTATACTAGAGAATGTATCTACAGACAGTTTTGTACTGGAGAATGTATCTATAGACAGTTTTGTACTGGAGAATGTATCTATAGACAGGTGTATACTGGAGAATGTATCTATAGACAAGTGTATACTGGAGAATGTATCTATAGACAGGTGTATACTGGAGAATGTATCTATAGACAGGTGTATACTAGAGAATGTATCTATAGACAGTTTTGTACTGGAGAATGTATCTATAGACAGGTGTATACTGGAGAATGTATCTATAGACAGTTTTGTACTGGAGAATGTATCTATAGACAAGTGTATACTGGAGAATGTATCTATAGACAGTTTTGTACTGGAGAATGTATCTATAGACAGGTGTATACTAGAGAATGTATCTATAGACAGTTTTGTACTGGAGAATGTATCTATAGACAGGTGTATACTAGAGAATGTATCTATAGACAGTTTTGTACTGGAGAATGTATCTATAGACAGGTGTATACTTAGGGGATAGTACGTTGTTTTGAGTGGCTATACTGGCGATTAGAACATGAAATTTGGTTTGAACTCGAGACCAATAGGTCGAGAGTTTAAACCAAATTTCATGTTCTAATCGCCAGTATAGACACGAAAAATAACGTACTATCCCCATTCTAACATTCCTTGACAAATTTAATACGCTAATTTGTTTAGATACATTGTATTTCCTTGCTACAAGTACGTAGTAAAGTACTCTGTGACCTGGCTGGTGACGTGTCTTTCTATAGGCGACTGACCAATCAGAAGGAAGCTTCCAAAAGTCGGTCATTTAGCCACGCCCATACATGTACTGGCGAGCGCTTGGTCTGAATGTTGACGAGGCGGAATATTTGGATTTAGGACTAGTATTTTCGTGAACGAATGTATACGACGTCATGGTTGGATTAACATTGACAAAATGGCTACAATTCCATGTCAGTATGCATGCAAATTTGTTCGTATCGACAAAAACGTGTGTTATTTTCAAGATCTGTTAAAATTTTGTGCAGATGCACACGACACCGTCACAGTGCAATGTTTGTTTTTAATTCCTAGAGGTGCCTACACATGGATGGAATTCACGTTTCATGAATAAATGGAGGTAAGAACATGATAGCGTTTTATTCTTATTTTATTCAGCTAATACATCCAATCCATCTTCTTTGCTCTGATGGATACTTGACGTATGCCTATTATGCAGTGGAATGTTCATCGATAGACGATCCCCGTCACGACGCCATTTTGTTTTTGGTGGAAACGGGCGTGGCTTAAGTTCGATGGGAGGAGCTTGATACGATTGATCATGATTGATCATGGTTCTATCGCACATTAGAACATGGTCTATATCCAATCAAAACGCGTATTACAAACGTATCGTGTTAGAATAGAGAATATATCTATAGACAGTTGTGTACTGGAGAATGTATCTATAGACAAGTGTATACTGGAGAATGTATCTATAGACAGTTTTGTACTGGAGAATGTATCTATAGACAGTTTTGTACTGGAGAATGTATCTATGGACAGTTTTGTACTGGAGAAGGTATATATAGACAGGTGTATACTGGAGAATGTATCTATAGACAAGTGTATACTGAAGAATGTATCTATAGACAGGTGTATACTGGAGAATGTATCTATAGGCAGTTTTGTACTGGAGAAGGTATATATAGACAGTTTTGTACTGGAGAATGTATCTATAGACAGGTGTATACTGGAGAATGTATCTATAGACAGTTTTGTACTGGAGAATGTATCTATAGACAGGTGTATACTAGAGAATGTATCTATAGACAGTTTTGTACTGGAGAATGTATCTATAGACAGGTGTATACTGGAGAATGTATCCATAGACAAGTGTATACTGGAGAATGTATCTATAGACAAGTGTATACTGGAGAATGTATCTATAGACAAGTGTATACTGGAGAATGTATCTATAGA